>JAEPBF010000132.1:1203631-3729471 GCA_019739055.1 Passiflora organensis | reverse complement strand
GCCAGTGAATAGCTCAAAGCATCGTAGGACTCTTTTCAAATTTTTCAACCCTTCCTCTCCATCTCCATTGAAGAGTATGACATCATCTGCATATTGCAGATGTGTTATCGATCTTCTACCAAGTTTGATGCATCTGATAATGCCAATCTCTTTCGCTTTTTGGATCATCTTAGATAATGTCTCGGCCACAATATTGAAAAGTAATGGCGATAACGGATCACCTTGTCTTAAGCCTCTTTGAATCTCAAACTCTGGAGTGATAGCTCCGTTGACTAACACATTTACCCTTGTTGTCACAATGCACTGTGATATCCATTTGTGCCAAGTGCTGCAAAATCCCATAGCCTCCGAGATCTCCAAGAGGGCATCCCATCTCACCGTATCATATGCTTTACGAAAGTCAATCTTAAAGCATCACCTTTTTTTCTTTGAAACTTTTACTGAGTGCAACACTTCCATAACAATCATAATCGAATCCATTAGGTGTCTGCCTCCAATGAAACCTGATTGCCATGGGGATATCAGAGTCGGGATCACCTTTTTCAACCTCTTTGTCAACAGCTTGGCCAAGATCTTGTATAAACTATTGAGTAAGCTGATTGTTCTATAAGAACTTAGATTCTTAGCACCCTCAGCTTTCGGTAACAGAATTAGGAAGGAATTATTAATTCCTTTTGGGAGCTTGCTGGCAAAGTGAAATTCTCTTATCATTCGACTAATATCTCTCTCCACCACTTCCCATACATTCTTCCAAAACAAAAAATTAAAGTCATCAGGTCCCGGGGCTTTTATGCTCCCACACTCCCACACAGCTACCTTAATTTCCTCTTCGGAGAAAGGTCCTGTTAGGGAAAGTGCTTCTTCCGGTATGAGTCTATTGAACGGCAAGCTACCCACCCTAACCCATTGGTCTGAGTCATCTTGATAAATCTCTTGAAAGTAGCTCCTAACCTCTTGTTTAATTATGTTCGGGTCCCGGACTACTACTCCGTCCACTTCCAAAGAAGTCATGATGTTCCTCCTTTGTCTTGTACTTGCACTAATGTGGAAGAACCGGTTATTGGAGTCCCCTAGTCGCAGCCATTGGACTCGTGAATTCTGCCTCCATACCGACTCTACTTGGCTTTTCATCTGCCATTTTTCTTGCTGCAACCTTCTATACAACTGCTCTTCCTACTCAGATATCACAGATTCCTCTCTTCTGTTAGTATCCATCCTATCCAGCTCAGCTGAGATCATTTTGTACCTTTCACTTTGCTTATCCATTCCTGACTTATTTCATTCCTTCAGTTTTCTCTTTAAGAAGATTACTTTTTTCACCAACGAGAAATCACCCGGATGAACCTCGCTCCCTTCTGCCCACCACTTTTTGATTAACTCCAGGAAATTCTTATCTCCCCACCAATGGTCCCACGAGCGGAAGGGCTTGGGACCCCAAATCACTATCTCACCCCTAAGAATTATCGGTACATGATCCGATAACCCCTTGTCCCCAGCAAATAGCTTAGCCTCCCTAAGATCAGCAGCCCATTCCGTGTCTACCATACATCTATCAATTCTAGAAGCTCGTTTGCTTGTAAACCAAGTGAACTTCTTCCCTATCAACTCCACATCAATCAGCCCCCCGACATCCATGAATTTTCTCAACTTTTCTGCTCCTCTGTCATCAAAGTGTGTTCCCATTCGCTCTTTATGGAGAAGCACCTCATTAAAGTCTCCAAGAACCACCCAAGGCATCTCTGAATTCCCTTTGGTCTCCAAAATCTCTCCCTATCCGATGCCAAGTTAGGTGCGTGCAGCCCCACATATGCACACCTCTCTCCTGATGCAGTTTCCTCCATATCCAACCAAATCCATCTCTCCAGACAGCAAAAGTTTAAGACCTTCACCACATTCTTGTCCCACATGGCACTGATACCACCTGCTCTCCCCCTTGTTGGACTGGCGCACCACCCCATAGAGCCACCGACCTGCCACACTTTACTGACAAACGCCTCTTCCACGGTTTCCATTTTTGTCTCAATAATGAACATACAACAACCATATTATGCAGAACTAAACGTCTTATATCTGCTATTTTCATACTACTCCTTAACCCTCTAACATTCCATTAACGAACATTACTCATACTATATAGAATACACCATTTAATAGTGGACATACCTAGACAGTATATCCTCTATCATGGGCACCCCAGTCTTTTTTTTCCTCCTCAATCATCTCAATAATCTTCTTCTGGATCTCCTCACGAGACCTGCGAGTCGCCAAATCCAGTTTGCCCATAATGTCCAAGGTAGCTTGCATTTCTTCTTCCACCTCTTTCTCCACTCCCATCTCCACACCCTTGTCCTAGCCAGTTTCTAGGATTCGGGGAAGCAGCATTGAAGGGACCGTGTCGGGCACTACATCCCTCGCAAAGGAGCCGAGGTCCGCCCTTTCTTGTTCCTCTATCTCATCTGTTACCTCCAATGCCTTGCCCCTACCTCTTCTTCTCCCTCCTCTAGCTGTCTTATGTTCCCGATCTCGCACCGTTTTTATCTTGTCGTATATCTTCGTCAAGAGTGTGTCTGATCTCAACTACTTTCATCAAAGTTCCCACCATCAGTCCTGCTCTTTTCCAATCTAACTCGCGCCTCCCCATCAGACTTTCCACCTGATCTATTGCCTAACTCCAGATCAAGGTTGGATCTGTGGGTCTGAGCAACTATTTTCTTTTGTTTTCACGGTCTAGGACATAGATTCCTCACAGTGAGTCCTAGCTCATCAGGTGACTCAACATCCTCTCGACTATCATCATGTGTATGATTTGTGTTGGGAAAAGCTGTGTTGGGCATATGGCTTACTTGATGGGCATCTTGCAAACCCATATTTCCTTCAGAAATCTTGTCTAGTGATTGGGCTAGAAGGCTTACCTCCTCACCATCCCCCGCGATCCCCATAATGGGCTTAGGGCCTCCTCCTTTTGGACTGAGGATGAGACATCTTGCACATTTAGGGGGCTCAGAAACCCCCCCTGTCCACTCTCAGTGGTTCTAACTCGCGCCGCCCCATCAGACTTTCCACCCGATCTATTGCCTAACTCCAGATCAAGGTTGGACCTGTGGGTCTGAGCATCTATTTTCTTTTGTTTTCATGGTCTAGGACATAGATTCCTCACAGTGAGTCTTAGCTCATCAGGTGACTCAACATCCTCTTGACTATCATCATGTGTATGATTTATGTTGGGAAAAGTTGTGTCGGGCATATGGCTTACTTGATGGGCATCTTGCAAACCCATATTTCCTTCAGAAATCTTGTCTAGTGATTGGGCTAGAAGGCTTACCTCCTCACCATCCCCCGTGATCCCCATAATGGGCTTAGGGCCTCCTCCTTCTGGACTGAGGATGAGACATCTTGCACATTTAGGGGCTCAGAAACCCCCTTGTCCACTCTCAGTGGTTCTAGTCCATTTGCTGTCCCACCTTGCTCATTTTTCGTGTTGTCTTTGTCTTTCTCTACTATTTCTTGTACGTGTTCATTCTCAAACTCAAAAGAGACTATTTGTTTTGGTGATACAACCTTCCCATATGGCGAAAAGCCTGTGTAGCAGTAACTAGGCAGACCCTTTTTGTTGTTATCCTCAGACCTGACCATCCCTTTTGCATGCAACTCCTCGGTTACTGAGATGTCAAATATCTTGTCATTCACCAGAAGGCTTCCTTTTCCGCTGATTTTTTCAAACTGATTGGTCTGCACACAAACCCAGGCTGCTTCAAGGTGAGTCTGACTCAATGACTCGGAATGAATTTGGGTCACTTCCCCAAAGGTTTGAGCCACCCTGATTATGGTTTCTTCCGTCCACACATGCAGTGGCAACCCTGTAATCTTCAGCCAGCATAATCTACCAGTAAGAGAGTCTTCTGGCTGCCATGGATAGAACTCAGCAAAGATGTCTTTCCAGAAACTGGCATTTCCTGAAGTTTCCAGTGTCATAATTTCAAAGGATGGAAACGTAACCAGGAATCTCCCATATCCCAAACTACGTGCGCTCACCGACTCCGGTATCCTCTGCTTCTTCAGTGTTCCGTCACGTGCGATCCCTACAATGCTTCTATTTAGCCATTCTCTATTGGCTTTAGAGGGTTTAACATTTAACGTAAAGTTATCTTTCTTCATCTCCTCTGGTTTCTGCATTGAACTAACTACTGCAGCGAATGACCGTTTGAGCCCACTCACTGTTCCTATCTGCCCACTCATTCCCCTTGTAAGGGCCGGGAAGTCCTTATCAGTACGTACTTTTGTCTTCTAACCATTCTGCAACGTATCAGGCCCTCGATTGTTGAATCTAGCTATACTGAACTTCATTGTCCTACCCTCTGCACTTATTTCATTTAGCTTCGCTAGTCATCTTTGCTCATACTTTTCTCGTCGGACAAAGCGCGCAAAACCAAATTTTGTGTTACGAACGCTCCTTTTGTTTGGAATGAACACATCCACCGTCGCTTCCCAACTGTTTATAACCTGGAATAATTTGTCAGGATTCCAAGATTCCGAGATAAAATCTATAAAATACATGATAAAGTTCTCCTTGCCAAAGATGCCACCTGGGTTCCATTTTCTGCCATTGCTATTCATGTTACCGCCCCCTCGTCGACCCAATGAAAGGTTTGACCGAGGATGATCGGCCATAGCATGCGAGAGCTCTAGGTGTGTAGGGTTTTTTGGTAGGGGTGATGTGTTTGGAGATGGGTTGGGTAGGGAAGGGTCTCATGGTATAGGTAAGGTTGCGGAGTTGGGAGGATTTTCAGAAGACATAGTTGGCAAAGTTTTAGAAAACAAATGCCTAGTCTGACGTTTTATAATCAATTAAAGAAAATGGGTAATATATTTACGGCCTTATGAGTTTCTGAGTTTGAACAGTTTATTAACAAATTAAAAATTACAGCTGGTTCGATGATAATTGTCTTACTATCACTTCATTTGGCTTTCAAGTTGGGGAGGGATTCACAATTATGTTTCTACTGATATGGTAACCGATATATGGTTGGTCGGTGATTGCGGCCAAATGAGAGAGAATCCGTAATCAAAACGACGAAGAATGATGTTTTAGTCATGGCTGCTGTTCAAAAGCTTATCCCTTCTTCATACATCCATCACTCTTTAAAGATGTATAAGTCATGATGTTATACTCTTTGCTGTGGTCAAGATTTGGATCTATAAGACATTGCCTTTATAGTATTCTTAAATTTAATATTGATAATGAGTATATCAAACATTATTTCTATTAATTGTAACATATAAATACGCACATTGTAGAGTGTTCATGATAATTTGTTGGTCTAATGCGTATAATTATTGTTGTAAAATGGCATGTCCCCAAACATAAATCGAAAGTTTGGATCTCATAAGCATAGGTCTTGCAATCAATTGTAAGTGTTTTATAAATGATTTTGCAAAACCATTTTGTCTATGAACATAAACAACAGGATGTTCAACTTTTATTCTAATAGAAATACAATAATCTATAAAGGCTTTTGATATAAATTCATTAGTGCTATTCATTCGATTAGACTTTATCAAATAATCAGGAAATTGAGCTCGCAAATGAATTATTTGTGCAAGCAATCTCGCAAATGCCATATTGCGAGATGATAATAAACATACATGTGACCATCTGGTTGATGCATCAATCAAAACCATAAAATATTAAAATGGTCCACATGGTGAATATATAGGCCCACAAATATCTCCTTGAATTCTTTCTAAAAATCATGGAGATTCAATTCTAATTTTTATTATTGATGATCTTATTATTAATTTGCCTTGAGAACAAGTAGCACATGAGAATTCATTAAATTGAAAAATCTTATTCTTTTTCAATGGATAATCACAAAATTCTCTATTATTTTTTGCATCATTGTTGAATTGGGATGGCCTAACCCGTCTTGCTAAATTTTAAACACATAATTAAACTGGTGGTTTATTATAGAATGAGATTCTATCATTGTAATACTTGTGTAGCACAATCCGGAAGAAAAAAAGGATAATTTTTCTAATATATACTTTTTTACCCGAAATTATAGAAGTTATGCAAAGATACTCAATGCTTTCTTTGTTTATTGTCTCAATATGATATTCATTCAAACGAATATATTTGAAACTTAACATGTTTCTTTGAGATTTAGGAGTATAATGCATCTTCTATCATTATTTTGGTTCTACCAGATAGAATAATATTTATTCTTCCAGAGTCCTCAATCAATCTTATACTACCACTTATTGTATATACATTAGTTTTTCTATTATCCAAATAAGAGAAATATCTCTTATCTATTAATATTGTATACGTTGTGGCACTGTCAACCACATCTCAGATATATATGTCAATATATATTCTCTTTATTGAATAAATAAAATTAATAATAATATTAATTAAAATATAAAAATAAAATATCAATAAATAAACAAAATAAATAGATTTTTATTATAATAAAACAAGAGAACATAATTGAAATTTGCATAGTTATAAAATTAAAATCATTCTTGAATTATTGCACTTTCATCATTTGGATCATTAAGAAAATCATAAACATCCAAGTGCGTTATATACTTTCAAGGCCATTAGTAAATTCAGTGAAATCATCTTGACCAAAGTTTGTCTCCACATTCTTGTCTTTAGACTTCAAAGATTCTTGATATAGTCAAAATATTTTGGTATACAACAAGTACGTTGTCAATGACCTTGTATTCCACATTGATGACAGTTACTAATTATATCTTTTTTCTTTATGTCACTCATTATTTTTCCAGGTCCTTCATCCTTTATGAATTTCTAATTTTTGAAAATAAATATACTTGATTGATCACCACCATGACGAAATTTATTATAACCTCGTCCTCATCCTCGACTACGATCACGTCTATGGTTATGAGATAGCATTACATTCACTTCAAGGAATAAAGCAGAACCATTAGGATGAGATTTATGATTTCTCATAGACAACTCATTGTTTTGTTCAGCCAGTAGAAGACATTAAATCAACTTAGAATATTTTGTGAAACCTTTTTCATGATATTGTTGTTGTAAAAACACATTTGAAGCATATCAAAATCACTGATATGAGATGTTATTTTAATGAAATTGTTAAGGGTATGCTGGTCATTTTATAATTTTGTTTGCATTGTTATCTATTTTGGCAGAATTCCCGGTTCCTGACCCAGTTGCCATCAAACGCTGGAAAACACCGATGGATTCAGTCGTGAATAGTGACCCAGAAATACTTCATTTTCGTTTCCAAGTTTTGATTACAAAAGATATTTTGTCCTAACACACGTAAGAAGCAACGATATTTTTTACCGACGCGTCCCGTGGACTTAACATGTATTCAGGATAGAAATGCATCCGTACCACACATTGTTAGTCCCACATCTTGTTTCCATTTCATCGCCAGTAAAGACTGCCGATTATATGTGTGACTCTTCAAGATGTGTGATTATAACATAAAACAAGCGGAGAATATTCCACAAAAACGCCGAGACCACTTGCTAGACCAAACTGCACAATGGCCGTCCTTCAATGGCTGAAAGAAAGCCCCAAGTCCTATTACTTTCTTTTTTCCTTCATTCTGGCCATGGCGGTCAAGCTTCTTTTGAAGGATAAGTCGAGGAGGAGAAATCTTAACCTCCCACCAAACCCACCGAAGTTGCCCATCGTCGGGAACCTTCACCAACTTAGTAACATGCCACATCTGTCCCTCCATAGTCTGGCAAAGAAGTATGGTCCTATTATTTTCTTGCAACTTGGTCAGATCCCAACTATTGTGGTATCAACAGCTAAGTTGGCGAAGGAGGTGCTCAAAACTCATGATCTTGCACTCGCTAGCCGTCCTCAGCTCTATTCTGCCAAATATCTGTTTTACGACTGCACTGATATTGCGTTTTCACCTTATGGTCCTTACTGGAGGCACATAAGGAAAATTAGTATACTTGATCTACTTAGTGTCAAACGTGTCCAATCTTACAGCTTTGTACGAGAAGAAGAAGTGGCTCTTATGGTTCAGCGGATAGCAGAGTCTTATCCAGGACCCGCCAATCTGACTAAGATGATTTCGTTGTATTCCAATGCTGCTCTTTGCCGCGTTGCGCTAGGACAGGATTACTCATCAGGAGGAGACTTTGAAAAGCGTGGGTTCCGAAAGATGCTCGATGAGAGTCAGGAATTGCTTGGAGGATTTAGTCTTGGGGACTACTTCCCTTCCTTGGAATTTGTACACACTCTAACAGGCATGAAAGCAAGGCTCCAGCACACCTTCAAGAAGTTTGATGAATTTTTTGACGAGGTGATAAGGGAACATCTCGATTCTGAAAGAAAACCTGATGACTTCGTGGACCTTGTATCTGTTCTACTCGATCTACAGAAGAATGGTTCTTATGACATGCCTCTTACCATGGCTAACGTCAAAGCCATTATGTTGGTAAGTAGAGATTTCTTGAATCTTCTTCTTTCTGGTTCTTCAAGATTCAAAATCGAAACCTTATAGATTGCTTAAGTGCGGGCTTGTGCTGCTCTGTTATTGCAGGACATGTTTGCTGCAGGAACTGATACAACTTTTATCACCCTTGATTGGGCAATGACGGAGCTCATCATGAATCCAGAATGCATGAAGAAGGCGCAAGCAGAGGTAAGAAATGTTCTGGGAGACAGACGAGTTGTGAAAGAGAGTGATATACCTCATATGCACTACATGAATGCTGTTATCAAGGAAATCTTTCGCTTCCATCCTCCTGTTCCAGTACTTGTCCCTAGAGAATCCATGGAAGAGATTGTCATCGATGGATATACTATTCCAGCTAATTCAAGGATTTATGTCAATTACTGGGCCATAGGCAGGGACCCAGAAATATGGGAAAATCCTGACAAATTCAACCCGGATAGATTTATGGGAAGCCTCAGCAATATGGACTTCAAAGGGCAGGACTATGAACTGATACCTTTCGGAGCTGGGAGGAGAAGCTGCCCAGGTATCGCATTTGCCACAGCAACCGTTGAGGTAGCTTTTGCCCAACTGCTGCATAGTTTCGACTGGGAGCTGCCACCTGGTGTTCAAGCTGAAGACATAGATAATACAGAAGCATTTGGCATCTCGATGCACAGGACAGTTCCTCTTCACGTCGTCGCCAAGCCACGCTTCCGTTAATTAAGGCAAACATCTCAATAAAATTTAGTCGATAAAGGATGTTGTCTCCAATCAGTTCTACTGATGTTTTCTTTTTACATGTACTAATTATGATATGCCATGATCCTACAAATGATCCTATCCATCTTGGACCAAGATTGCATCGGTCGTCCAAGTCTGTCATAGTGGAATAAGGTTCAACACTATTGAGCGAATAAGGTTGTCTGAAATAGTCTGACGTTTTATATTCAATTAAAGAAAATGGATAATATATTTACGGCCTTATGAGTTTCTGAGTTTGAACAGTTTATTAACAAATTAAAAATTACAGCTGGTTCGATGATAATTGTCTAACTATCACTTCACTTGGCTTTCAAGTTGGGGAGGGAATCACAATTATATTTCTACTGATATGGTAACCGAAATATGATTGGTCGGTGATTGCGGCCAAATGAGAGAGAATCCCTAATCAAAACGATGAAGAATGATGTTTTAGTCATGGCTGCTGTTCAAAAGCTTATCCCTTCCTCGTACATCCATCACTCTTTAAAGATGTAAAAGTCATGATGTTCTACTCTTTATACGTCATTGCTTTTATAGTATTCTTAAATTTAATATTGATAATGACTATATCAACCATTATTTCTATTTATTGTGTACCACTACTAGACTAGTAACATGTAAATACGCACATTGTAGCTAGGTAAAGAATAAGAAGAAAGCGTATATTATATTATCTATTCAAAATTTGACATGATAAGGATGCCAATACTGACATGATTCCTCTTTCACGTACGTCATCGCCAGACCACGCTCTCGCTAAGGCAAACATCCCAGCTAATTTTAGTGGGTTCAGGATATTGACTCCAATCTATTCTTGTGAAACCTCATACTAGATACCTGTCTAATTAGCAAGTTTAGGTTTCGGGATCCAAACTATTTAAGCTGATGTTAGCTGCCAGAAAAATTACCTTAGCCACTTCCGTTGTTTTTGTTTCCGACGAAAACCTTTGTCTTTGTCTCCTGCTCTATTTTTCACTCCGTCAAGCCCTACTCTTGATTTTTGTGCCACTATCAATCCTTCTTGATTGGTGTGCACTCCTCCTCTAATTCAACGCTGGTGTTATGTTCCTTTTTTTCCCACTGATCGATTGTTCGTTTTATACGTCGGTGAGGGAACGGTGGTTTTGAATCTGGATCACGCGATAAATTTAAAGAAATTGTCACCAGTTATTCTGCACGTGAGATAGAAGACTATGACTCATGTATTTGATCGACAATTATGTTCGTCTTATTTTTTTGTGCTTCTCTTCTGGTAACCAAACTTCGTTTCCCTCCTTGTTAGTAATTATATTTTATTTTATTTTATTGTCAGTATCGTTTCTTTAGGATTTTCGTTTATCTCTTTGTCAATTTCGTAATAATATTGATTTTCTTTCCTTTTGATAATGATGCGCACTGGTATGTTGAGCTGCTGGTCATCTTCTTGCGATTTTCCTTTTTGCTTTGCTGATTCTTCTTTTAAATCTTGTGGTACCATGTCGTCATTCTGCAGCTGCTGATATATTTCGTCCTTTTGTTTTCGGTCTAGTTACTTGTCATCTTGCTACTTGACTGCCCTTGTTGCTGTTGATTTCCGCGCAGCTTTATGCTGCTGTCAGTTATTGTTTTGTTCTTCTTTTTATAAATCCTTGTACAGTGCCATTTTGTTTTGGCTGCCCATGTGATTGCCTCATTCCACGCAGCTTTGGGGCTGCTAATTTTTATTTACTTATTCTTTGAGATCGCTGCACACATGTCCCAACATCTCACCTTTTTGCCTTTTTCCTTAAATACTTGTCTTCTAGTAACCTATGATTCGTTGGCTTGTAGTAAATGCTCTTTTCTTCTTCTTCTTTTTTGTTTTCTATTCCTTTTGTACGATAGCTTTCTTGTCAATTGTTATTAAAAATCTGTTCCTCCCTCCTGACAAGCTTAACGAATAATGGTTGGTGCCAGGAAACTCAATTAGTGAAATGCGCAGCCTTTATTTTCTTTTCATTTGCCAAGGCTGATATACCTCATGCGCAGCCTTTGTTTCTCTTTTCATTTGCCAAAGCTGAAATAATATCATGGGCAGCCTTTATTTTCCTGTCATTTGCCAAGGCTAATATAACATCATACACAGCCCTTGTTTTCCTTTCATTTGCCAAGGTTGAAATAATATCATGCTCGGCCTATATTTTCCTTTCATTTGCCAAAGCTAATATAATATCATGCGCAGCTATTGTTTCTCCCTTATGCACATATTTGTTTCTTGAACTAAAAGCAAAGAAGTGACTTTTCTATTTTCTAGGTACACAATTGATGATAGTAAGTTTGTTACATCACACCTTTTAAATTGTTTTAACTATAGTATTAATATTACTCATTCACTGCCAGTCTTCCTTTTGTTTTCTCAATAATGTCATTGTTAGTGTTTTCTTTTCCCTCTTTGAAATTCAGTCTGGGAGCTTAGCCTAAAATAAATAAATTATATTTCTTATTATTTATAGTTATATTGGGTCCCAAAAGAATAATACTGGTAGATTTTGTAAACAATAATTATGGGTTTAATGTAATTATAAGTTGAGTTATGATGGTATATTCAAGAATGTGTGATTTAGTCAAGTATATTGGTTTAGAAGCCTATGGTTTTGGTATTATGGTTTTTATTAAGTATATTGATTTATAAACGTAGTATTTTTGGAATTGTGACGTTTGTCAAGTTTATTGCTTCATAAACATTCTATATGCATCAGTTTGGTATCTACAGTCATTAAACGTTCGCTTGGACAATGCGAGGTGAGTATACGGAATCCCAGTGATAGGGGAGAGTTGCTGACCTGTTTGGGAGTTGTATGGGTTGAGAGTTGTATGAGTGTTGTCTTCTTTCGCCTGCCACGTCTTCGCAGGTTGGTTCGTATTGAGTATTGAGACAGGTATGATACGTGTAGATTTTCTCTGCCTAGTCTCGGACAATACTGTCAGTAGGGGTTACGTGTATATTTATTATTTTCTTAAAAATATAAATTAACACTGTCAGTGGGCTTCCGGTTTCCCTTTAGCGGGAGTTATTCGAGGAGTTATTTATTATGTCCATCCCGATAAGTTTTGATAGACATTGTTAGCCATGTTGTATTATGAATTGTTGAGTTATAACCTATTGGACTGGAATTATGTTTGACATTATAAAAATCAAATGTATGAATTCCGTATTCTTCAAGTTGCTTCAGTTACATCCTTGTTCTTATAGTAAACCGTTTCTTCTCTTCTTAGTACATACCTTCGTCTCCCCATAGAACGTATGATGCAGTGACTCATACTGAGATTATTATCTCACTCGTTGTTATTTCTCCCTTTTTGGAGTAGCTCGTGAGCCGTAGAAAGTGTTTTGAGGTGTGAGAGCTTCTTACGACTTGGTTGGACTATCGCACCTGCATATTTTACAAGGTTTTCTTTTCTGGCATTTCCTTTTTTATTTATTTTGATGTTTTGACTCACATTATATTCTTACGCATTTATTACTTTACTGGATACGATTTTATGTATTGGGCTTTAAGCCCAGTTTGTGATTTTGGGTTTGTGACTGTATGGACCCGTCTTCCGTTTTGGATATTTTGTTCATTTAAATAAAGTCTTCCGCTGTGGTATTTTGTTCACTCCGATGTTATGCCAGATGTCTGTTTCTTATTTGACATGCTCCAATTCTTGAAATATTAATTACGTTTGTTTTGGGAATCGCATTTGAAAAGTCTTCTAAGTTTTGTGGGATTCGGATTGGTCCACGTGTTGGATTTGTTCGGGTTTCACCGTGGTAAGGATATAGTTTTCGAGTTTGGATCATTACAATTCTACTCTTTTGTTTACATATTCTTATGATGTGTCATGATCCTACTAATGATTTCATCCATCCTGGACCAAGATACCTAGTTGGTTGATAAATTATATGCTAAAAAGTTCATTTAAGAGAATATGTAAGGAGATGGTAGATTTGTACTAACTGAGACTATAATACAAATGATGATGACGAGGATGACACTGATTTTTTTTTTTTGGAATAAGAGTAACACTTAATATGAAATAGAAGAATCAGCTACAAGACAAAATAAGTCAACATGAGAAGAATTTAAGTATATAAAATTCTTTTGAAAAGGTGTAAAAATTCTTAATATTCTAAAATCTTGTAATCATTCAACATGTTATGATTTCTTTATTGAGAAAATAGAGTAAGACCTTGGAGAATATATTTATGAACAGATAATGAGGATAATAAAATAATATATATTTTGTCATAGTGTCTCAAACTATGAATCAAATTGTCCAGAAATAAGTTAAAATACTTTATTCCAAGTTCATTGGAGGAAGCATGGAGAGATAAAAGTCAGATCTAAGCAATTAATTAATTAATTAATGAACAGCTATATGCCTTGAAAAAACCTGAAAATTAGTTCAACCGCCTAAAAAGTAGTAAACCACCAGTAAGTGGGTGTTTATAATTAGGTGCGAATTTGACTGTGAAATCTGCTATTGACATGACACATAATCCGAGACAACATGACGTACAAAATGTGGAGGTGGATTACCTTGATTGGGCAGTAGAAGGAGCTGAACCGATATTAGAGGGAGAAAAAACGTGTCACATCATTTTATTAGGCTAAATCTAGAGAATAAAGTTGATTCAACCTACCAGCATTATGTTTAGTCATTTAAAATATTATAAATTAGGTTTGAAATTAGAATAATCTTGGATTAGATTTAGTTAAATTAGGTTAAATTTTAAATTAGAAGCTTTGATTAATAAAAGGAATTAATCTTTTGATTCAAAATCAAGTTCCCTGCACATGTACCAAACTGTTTCCCAGATCTCTGTTTATCATTTAGTAACCCTGTTTGTTTTCTTTTGAGGATTCATAGACATTACAATTTAAGGATAAACGGTCTTTCATACTATATTAATTGGTATTCATAACCAACTCTAATATTTTGTCAAATTATGGAAATGGTTATATATGATCACAAGGCAGAAACCAAGTGGGACATTTCCAAAGAACCAAAGAAATCCTTAATGTCAACAATAAAATAAACCAAATAATATAATCTATCAAATTAGCTTTAGATTTTTAATCTTTTTAATAAGTCTCAATAAATTGATGGTATTCTGACAAAGACACGCAAGAAGAAATCTCCTGCATATGTTTCACAAGTTTGGGTATTGATAATATTGATGAACCAATTTGAGTGAGAGTATAACCATGATTCAAGAACAAATACTTTAGGAATATTATCTTAGTTACAATATCCTTAGATTTAGTCTTGACAATAGATATACCAACCATTATTTTTATTTATTGTAAAAATCACTTGTATTTATTTCACGGATCTTCTAAGATCAGAATTCGGAAACGAAAGTGTAACCTAAACGAAATCGGTAGATGTCAAAAATTACGTTTCCATTATTTGTTTACCGGGAAAGTCATTTACAGTATATTCACTAAAAAAAAATTAATCTACACTACAACGAAAATGACAATTTTATCCTTATTTATTGCAAAAGTAAAAGACGTCGGAATCACCCATTGACCCACGTATCAAGCGTCCTCAACAACGGCGCTTTCCGTTTTCAGACCGAATCTGCCTCCGCCCTCTCCGGATCAAATGGATCCCGAGCAGATGATGAACCTGTAGCTGGATAACGACTCTTCGTCGAAGGGCTTCGGGCGCTATGTCGTGGTTCTTTTTGTTGTTTTTGTAACGGAGAGAAATGAAGTGCAATGACATTGGGCAAAAATCGTGCACACAGGGTAAATAAAAACTAGCTGAATTGTAGTGTTAAGGACATTTGTCGCGATCAGGAGAGCTATCCGTGCCACGCTAAATGCTACATCATCGGATTGATGAACGGGAACCTGAAAATTTAAGCAAGAATCCCGCCACTTTTCAATAATTTAGGGGTAAAGATGTTATTTTAATGAAATTGTTAAGGGTATGCTCGTCATTTTATATTTTTATTTGCATTGTTATCTATTTTGGCAGAATTCCCGGTTCCTTTCCCAGTTGCCATCAAACGCTGGAAAACACCGATGGATTCAGTCGTGAATAGTGACCCAGAAATACTTCATTTTCGTTTCCAGGTTTTGATTACAAAATATATTTTGTCCTAACACACCTAAGAAGCAACGATATTTTTTACCGACGCGTCCCGTGGACTTAACATGTTTTCAGGATAGAAATGCATCTGTACCACACATTGTTAGTCCCACATCTTGTTTCGATTTCTTCGCCAGTAAAGACTGCCGATTATATGTGTGACTCTTCAAGATGTGTGATTATAACATAAAACAAGCGGAGAATATTCCACAAAAACGCCGAGACCACTTGCTAGACCAAACTGCACAATGGTCGTCCTTCAATGGCTGAAAGAAAACCCTAAGCTCTCTTTGTTTCTTTTTTCCTTCATTCTGGCCATGGTGGTCAAGTTTCTTTTGAAGGATAAGTCGAGGAGGAGAAAGCTCAACCTCCCACCAAATCCACCGAAGTTTCCGATCATCGGTAACCTTCACCAACTTAGTAACATGCCACATCTGTCCCTCCACAGTCTGGCCAAGAAGTATGGTCCTATCATTTTCTTGCAACTTGGTCAGATCCCAACTATTGTGGTATCAACAGCTAAGTTGGCGAAGGAAATGCTCAAAACTCATGATCTTGTACTCTCTAGCCGTCCTCAGCTCTATTCTGCCAAATATCTGTTTTACGACTGCACTGATATTGTGTTTTCACCTTATGGTCCTTACTGGAGGCACATAAGGAAAATTAGTATACTTGAGCTACTTAGTGTCAAACGTGTCCAATCTTACAGCTTTGTACGAGAAGAAGAAGTGGCTCTTATGGTTCAGCGGATAGCAGAGTCTTATCCGGGACCCGCCAATCTGACTAAGATGATTTCGTTGTATTCCAATGCTGCTCTTTGCCGCGTTGCGCTAGGAAAGGATTACTCATCAGGAGGAGACTTTGAAAAGCGAGGGTTCCAAAAGATGCTTGATGAGTGTCAGGAATTGCTTGGAGGATTTAGTCTTGGGGACTACTTCCCTTCCTTGGAATTTGTACAGACTCTAACAGGCATGAAAGCAAGGCTCCAGCACACCTTCAAGAAGTTTGATGAATTTTTTGACGAGGTGATAAGGGAACATCTCGATTCTGAAAGAAAACCTGATGACTTCGTGGACCTTGTATCTGTTCTACTCGATCTACAGAAGAATGGTTCTTATGACATGCCTCTTACCATGGCTAACGTCAAAGCCATTATGTTGGTAAGTAGAGATGTCTTGAATCTTCTTCTTTCTGGCTCTTCAAGTTTCGGAATCGAAACCACGGAGATTGCTTATGTGTGTGTGCCATGTATTGCTCTGTTATTGCAGGACATGTTTGCTGCAGGAACTGATACAACTTTTATCACCCTTGATTGGGCAATGACGGAGCTCATCATGAATCCAGAATGCATGAAGAAGGCGCAAGCAGAGGTAAGAATTGTTTTGGGAGACAAACAAGTCGTGAAAGAGAGTGATATACCTCATATGCACTACATGAATGCTGTTATCAAGGAAATCTTTCGCTTCCATCCTCCTGTTCCACTTGTCCCAAGAGAATCCATGGAAGAGGTTGTCATCGATGGATACACTATTCCAGCTAATTCAAGAATTTATGTCAATTACTGGGCCATAGGCAGGGACCCAGAAATATGGGAAAATCCTGACAAATTCAACCCGGATAGATTTATGGGAAGCCTCAGCAGTATGGACTTCAAAGGGCAGGACTATGAACTGATACCTTTCGGAGCTGGGAGGAGAAGCTGCCCAGCTATCGCATTTGCCACAGCAACCGTTGAGGTAGCTTTAGCCCGACTGCTGCATTGTTTCGACTGGGAGCTGCCACCTGGTGTTCAAGCTGAAGACATAGATAATACAGAAGCATTTGGCATCTCAATGCACAGGACAGTTCCTCTTCACGTCGTCGCCAAGCCACGCTTCCGTTAATTAAGGCAAACATCCCAGTAAAATTTAGTCGATAAAGGATGTTGTCTCCAATCAGTTCTAGTGATGTTTTCTTTTTACATGTACTATTATGATATGCCATGATCCTACTAATGATCCTATCAATCTTGGACCAAGATTGCCTCGGTCGTCCAAGTCTGTCAGAGTGGAGTAAGGTTCAACACTATTGAGCGAATAAGTTTGTCTGAAATAGTCTGACGTTTTATAATCAATGTATAGAAAATGGGTAATATATTTACGCCTTGTGAGTTTCTGAGTTTGAACAGTTTATTAACAGTTTCTAGTTCGATGATAATTGTCTAACTAGCACTTCACTTGGCTTTCAAGTTGGGGAGGGAATCTGTGAGACCCCGTCTTTTTGAGAGTCTAGTCAGCATTCGAATTTAGTTAGATTGTTCGGATTGGTCGATTTGAGTGAGTTGACCCTTTGACTGTCATAGCTGACCTTTTGACCGAGTGATCTGGACATAGTCATAGAGCCTAGGTGTCATGTTTAGAATATTTAGAACGTCATGTCGTTGGTGGTATGTCGATAATTTGCACGACGTGTCGTTTTGGAGATTTAACGTGCATTAGATTAATTAGTCGATTGATGCATTGTTTGAGGTTTGAGTCCTGAGGATATAGCCCAATCTACTCTTTTGACCCGTATAAAGATTTTTGGAGGCCCGTTTTGAGTGGCCGTAGGCCTTTGGGCCGATTTACCGTTCGTGGGCCCGATTTCAGTTTCTCGAGTCCAATTACGTTTTAAAAGCCCGACTTCAATATTTTGAGTTTTTAATTTTTATTTTACCTCAGTTATGATATAATTGGGCTATTTTATTAATAAGGCAGGTTAGGAGAATTTTTCAAAAAAAAAAAAAAGAAAAAAGAAAAAGAGAGGTCAAAATCAAAGTCAACGGATGAACAGTAAAAAGTCAAAGTCAAAAAAATGCAAAATTTCAGAAACACCCCCACTTATTCTTCCCCCTTAGTGCACGGGAGACAGCAGGAAAAAGCAAGCCATTTCCCCCATTTTGTTCCATTTTGCCAAGAACACAAAGCTCCCAAAACCCAAAAATCCTCCCAATTCATTTCAACATCAAATTAAGGAGTGTGTCTTGTTCCAGAACCTAAAACCAACCTTCCTCCTTGAATTTTCTCAGGTATGGTGTTTGTTTATAGGGGTTTTTCATTTATTTAGGTATTATTTTGTATTTTCGGATTTTATGAAGTTTTACTTGATTTCTTCAATTCCTCTTTCGATTTGTGGTTGAATTAGCAAGATTAGATGTCCCTTAACATATCCTGATACCTTAGATTGATTGATAACATTAATTGATCCATGATTGATCATTTTGGGTATCAATGGTATTTTGGTAATTTCGGGATTTATGTGATTTTGTGAAATTGGATGGAATTGGATGAAATTGGGTGAAATTGGTTGATGTCATTGCTTGAGTTAGGTTGTTTATGTGTTGTAGAGTAGGTTGGTCGAATTAGGAAACCAATTTTGATGTTGGTGGAGCTTGGAATTGGAAATTGAACTTAGGATCGATTGCGTATGTGAGGGAATTTATTATTTTCTTAAGGAATTGAGTGGTTTGAGTTTCTAGAGGTTGAATTGAATAATTTGGGACTTAGAGTGAGTGTTTGAGGAGTCTCGTAGGTTGTTTTTATTTCTGGTCATTTTTCGAGTTTATTATTTTTGGGTTTGTTCTTAGTACGATTTTGTGTGTATGATTGTTTAGGTGGTATTTCAGCGATCGATAAAGGCAAAGGCTTAGCCGTCGAGTCGTCTGCGCGTCAAGAGGTGAGAGACTATGTTTCATTTACATGCACGGAAATGTTTTGGTTTTATTAATTAAAATCGGATATATGCTTGTTTTTGAATAGAGGCAATATGTGCATTGATGCATGACTTTGCATATTAGGTTCATTATGCGTGTGGCATGTTTATGATGCATAAAATATTTTTATGGACCTATATGCATGCTTGTGACGTGATTGAGATACTTTGCGAGAATTAATTGATTTATATTGATTTCTTAAAATGTGAGACTTTTATGCGAGCTTTTGAATTGTTTTTGGATTGCATCATAATCGATTTGAATTATGATATGATTTGAGATCTTTTTCACAATTGCGAAGTACGTATATTCATATACGATTTCTAGGATTTGATCTTGGAATTGACGATAACAACGCTTGGCCAATGCGGAGGTAAGTGGATGAGCACCCTTAGATAGAAGGGTATTCCCTTGCCTAGGAGTATAAGGTGGTGAGTATAGGCCTTGTGACGGTGTGAGTATCAGGCTATATATGATATGCTTTCGGGCTTTGCGAGTTGTGCGTGAGTTGGGATTTGTGTGATAGTGCGTTTTCTCCACATTTCCCTAGGACAACACTGGTGGCAGGGGATTTATATTTATTTAAAAATGTGTATTTAAATTAGCCACCAGTGGGCTTCCGATTTCCCTTTGGCCCGGGTTATCAGGTGAAGCGGTTTTAGTGGTCCTCCCCGAGAGATTTTGGCATAGTAGCCACGTGTTTGAGACTTTGAGATTTTGTAATATTTGGACTTGTGCTCGACATATTGGTTTATGATTTCAAACTCATTCATACGTAATTGATTTTATTTATATGAGTTCGTTGCATGATTAGCATCATGGATTAAAAGTGATTTTATTATTAAGCATTATATTGTTTATACTTGTTTTCGTATGTGCCTCTATTCCACCGGAATTGTTTATGACGCTGTGACTTTCACTGAGGTCCTTGAGATCTCATCCCCCTCTTGTTGATATTTTCAGGACTAGGTCGAGAGCCTGTGTAGCTGACTTATTTGTGAGGTCGAGATTTCTGGTTTGTCTTAGGGCTGGACTACTGCATATGACACGTTTGAGAACTCGACACGATCATTATTATTTTGGATTTGTGTATGCTTGCTTATCTTGTTTGCATACTTGTTGATCCCTTATTGGGTTTGGGTTGATGCATGTTATTGGTCTTATTTTGATAAAGTATGTTTGGGGTCGTGTGGCCTGTTGTGTGTGAAATTAAGTCTTCCGCTGTTTGTGAATGCACTCTGTGGTTGATTTTGTTGTGTCGAGATTTCCGGTTAAATGCATGCTCTATTTTAAAGAAAATTAAGAAGGTTCGAATTTATATGTAATTTTATTTATTTTACGAGTTTGATTTGAGGATAAGCCTTGTGTGGTTTTAATTGGGCCAATTGGGACTGCACGGCGGTGAGGAGCCCAATTACCGGGTTCGGGTCCTCACAAGGTTGGTAGCGGAGCATGGTTGTTTATGTGTGCAATGTTTTCAAAAAATGGTTTAAAATAGCATATTTTGAAGGTGCATCACACTCACATTGCACGTGCATAGTCCAGCATAGAGTTTTGTCTAGTAGTCTAATTTTGTTTTAGGGCTCATTATATAACTATATGTCCAGTTGATAGATATACCTCGTGGTAGACCTCGTAGAGCAGCTAGAGGCCAAGGAGACCGTGCACAGTCTGATGAGGTAGATGAGCGATCAGATGCTCGTGGGCCAGCAGGTCAGGCAACTGAGGTGCAACAACCACAGATTACACCAGGGGTACAGGCAGGCCAGGCAACACAGGACCCTGTTATGATTCAGATGTTGGCGACTATGCAGGCTATGCAGGCCACACTACAGCAGTTGGTACATAGTGGAGTGGCTCAGCAGCCACAGGGACAGACTCATGTACCTGTACAGCCAGAGATTATAGCAGAGCCTGAGACACAGCCTGAGCCCAGAGTTCAGCAGGTGCAGGTGCAAGATACCAGACTACCTGTCCAGGTATCCAAAGTACTGAAGGAGGCCAGACATTTAGGCTGTGAGAGTTTCTATGGCACCAGTGATGCTATGGTGGCCAAGATATGGAAAGACAAGATTGTCTTAACAGCCCAGGACCTGAGGATATCTTCTGAGGACAGAGTCACTTTAGCCACTAGACTACTAGAGAGAGAGGCAGCCACTTGGTGGAGTACAGTCAGAGACCGGTATGGGGGACAACCCACTTGGGAAGAGTTTGAGAGAGAGTTTGATAGGAGGTACTTCCCACAGCACTTCCAAGATAATAAGAGATCAGAGTTTTATCTGCTTCGCCAGGGCAACAAGTCAGTGTCAGAGTATGAGACTGAGTTGAGAGCATTGGCCCATTTTGTACCAGAGATAGACAGGGCTGGATCAGTGATGGCTAGTCGGTTTGAGCAGGGCCTCAACCGGGACATTCGCACAGTTCTGGGTGCGAAGACTAGCAGTGACTTTGAGGAGCTCGTTGTGAATGCTGTCAAAGCGGAGGAGATCATTCATGGGCAGAGTGGACAGCCTCGGAGGTATAGGGACTTTGTGCCTCCTAGGGGTCCCTTGAGGCATAGTGGTAGATTTGACCACCGACAGAGGAGCAAGATGTCCACCCCATACTCTGGAGTACGGACTCGTTCACAGGGTACACCTTCTTTTGTAGCCCGTACACAGACGACACAGTTTACTCCTAGCATCAGCAGGCCAGTGGGACTTCCCCGATGCATGAACTGTAGACAACATCATCTTCCTCCATGCCCACAGCCGCCTAGGTGTTATACTTGTGACAGGTTTGGGCACATAGCCAGAGATTGCCCAGGGGCTAGTGCATCTAGAGTGACAGCTTCTCAGCCGAGATTCCCAGCATTACCAGCAGCACCGAGGGCAGGTGTGAGCCATATAGGTTCACAGGGATCATCGAGACCACAGACTAGATCACAGACTGGTCGACCATCTGGTAGCCAGGCTATGGGTCAGACCCAGCAGCAGCAGCAGCAGAGGCCACAGACACGCCTGTTCACACTAGCAGATGCTGAGGCATGTGCTAGTCCGGACGTCGTTACAGGTACTATTTCTGTATTTTCTTGTTATGCTAAAGTCTTGTTAGATCCTGGAGCGAATAGGTCTTTTGTTGGTCCTAGAGTGGCTAGGTGTGCTGATAGAGTGTTGTCACCCTTAGAGCCACCTATAGTTGTGTTGACCCCTCTTGGTGAGCAGATTACGTGCAGTAGTGTTTTCTTGGGTTGTGTGATGACAGTGGGTACAGTACAGATTGAGGCGGATTTGATACCATTGGGTATCAGTGATTTTGATGTGATAGTTGGTATGGACTGCTTATGTAGATACAGAGCCCGTATGGAGTGTTTCACGAAGAAGGTATGGTTCAGTCTTCCAGATGGGACAGAGTATTGTTTTGAGGGAGACATACGGGTATTACCGACTTGTGTGATTTCTTGGATGAGTGCTAGACAGTTGATTCACAAGGGTTGTACAGCTTTTCTTGCACATGTTCGGGATGCATCAGTTGAGCCTCCAGAGTTGAGCAGTGTACCAGTTGTCAGAGAGTACGCAGATGTGTTTCCCGAGGATGTGACAGGGTTACCTTCAGCTCGAGAGATTGAGTTTGAGATTGAGTTATTGCCAGGGACAACACCGATTTCTATTCCGCCATATCGGATGGCACCAGCTGAGTTGAGAGAGCTGAAGACTCAGTTGGAGGATATTGTGGATCGGGGCTTCATCCGACCGAGTGTTTCTCCGTGGGGTGCGCCCGTCCTTTTCGTAAAAAAGAAGGACGGTACCCTTCGGCTTTGTATTGACTACAGGCAGCTGAATCGGGCCACTATGAAGAACCGGTATCCGTTACCGAGGATAGATGACTTATTTGATCAGTTGCAGGGTGCTTCAGTGTTCTCGAAGATAGACTTGAGATCGGGATACCACCAGTTGAGAGTTCGGGAGTCTGACATCCCGAAGACAGCATTCAGATCGAGGTATGGACACTATGAGTTTGTTGTTATGCCGTTCGGGTTGACGAACGCTCCGGCAGTATTCATGGAACTTATGAACAGGGTATTCCGAGAGTATTTAGATCGGTTTGTCATTGTCTTCATTGATGACATATTGGTGTATTCGAGGACTCAGGAGGAACATGAGGTGCACTTGAGGACAGTATTAGACACACTTAGAGCACGACAACTTTATACCAAGTTCTCTAAGTGTGAGTTTTGGTTGAGTGAGGTTGGATTCTTGGGGCATGTTGTGTCAGCCAGTGGAGTATTGGTAGACCCCAAGAAGATAGAGGCTATTGTTTCTTGGGAACCGCCTAGCAATGTGACAAAGGTGCGTAGCTTTTTGGGTTTGGCAGGCTACTACAGACGGTTTGTAGAGGGCTTCTCGGTTTTAGCAGCACCTTTGATCCGGTTGACTTGCAAGGGTGTCTCGTTTGTGTGGACCGAGAAGTGTGAGCAGAGTTTCAGCGAGTTGAAGACCAGATTGGTTTCAGCTCCAGTGTTGACTTTACCAGTCAGTGGCAGAGGCTATGTTGTTTTCAGTGATGCCTCGAGAGTTGGATTGGGATGTGTGTTGATGCAGGATGGGAAGGTGGTTGCCTATGCTTCTAGACAGTTGAGACCGCATGAGGGCAATTATCCAACCCATGACCTTGAGCTTGCAGCAGTGGTCTTCGCTTTGAAGATTTGGCGTCATTACTTGTATGGTGAGACGTGTCATATCTACACAGATCACAAGAGTCTCAAGTACCTTCTCACCCAGAAGGAGTTGAACTTGAGACAGAGGCGTTGGCTTGAGTTGATCAAGGATTATGACTTGATCATTGACTACCATCCGGGCAAAGCCAATGTAGTTGCAGATGCTTTGAGTAGGAAGACCTCTTCTTCCTTGGCTTATGTGAGAGCCGAGTATATGCCTTTGTTGATGTGTTTGAGGGAGTCTGGAGTTCAGCTGGATAGTGATGAGACCGGAGCACTAGTTGCACAGATGGTGGTGAGACCGATATTGATTGATGAGATTCGAGCCGGTCAGCTTGAGGATCCAGCTTTGGTCAGAGTGAGACAGAGTTTGGACAGCAGTGACATTACAGAGAGTCCCGTTAGTGAGTACGGAGTTAGAGATGACGGTATTTTGACTTTCCGAGATCGTATGTGTGTACCAGATGACGAGGAGTTGAGACAGAGGATTTTGATAGAGGCTCACAGTTCAACATTCTCTGTACATCCGGGTAACACCAAGATGTATAGAGATTTGAGACTGTCTTATTGGTGGTCAGGCATGAAGAGGCACATAGCAGAGTTTGTTGCTCGATGCTTGGTTTGTCAGCAGGTGAAGGCCGAGCATCAGAGACCAGCAGGCATGTTACAGCCGCTTCCTATTCCAGAGTGGAAGTGGGAGCATGTCACCATGGACTTTGTGGTAGGTTTACCACATGTGCAGCGAGGATACGATGCCATATGGGTGATAGTGGACAGACTCACCAAGTCTGCGCATTTCCTCCCTATCAGAGTGACAGACACACCCGAGAGACTAGCTTCGAGGTACATGGATGAGATTGTCCGATTGCATGGTATACCAGTGACTATAGTGTCGGATCGAGATCCGAGATTCACTTCTCGATTTTGGGAGAAGTTTCACAGTGCATTGGGTACAGAGCTGAGGTTCAGTACAGCCTTTCATCCACAGACAGATGGTCAGTCGGAGAGGACTATACAGATCCTAGAGGATATGCTTAGAGCTTGTGTGTTGGACAGGCAAACCACTTGGGATCGATGCTTACCCTTAGTGGAGTTTGCCTACAACAACAGCTTTCAGAGGAGTATTGGTATGGCGCCGTATGAGGCACTGTATGGGCGTAGGTGTCGTACTTCATTGTGTTGGGATGAAATTGGTGAGAGGCGTCTTGACAGTCCAGAGTTAGTGGACCAGGCTACTCAACAGGTTGCTTTGATTAGAGAGCGGTTGAGAGTAGCTCAGAGCAGACAAAAGAGTTATGCAGATCACCGTAGACGAGACTTGGAGTTTGCAGTGGATGATAGGGTATTCTTGAAAGTAGCGCCTTGGAAGGGAGTGATCAGATTTCAGCAGCGGGGCAAGTTAGCCCCAAGGTATATTGGTCCTTACTGTATTGTTGACAGAGTTGGCCCAGTGGCATACAGATTGGAGTTACCACCAGAGTTAGAGAGGATCCATAACGTCTTCCATCTGTCCATGTTGAGGAAGTATGTGCCGGATCCATCTCATATATTGGAGACACCACCGATCGAGATTGCCAATGATTTATCTTATTCGACTCAGCCAGTGGCCATAGTGGATAGAGCGGTGAGACAGTTACGCAGTCGCAGTGTGCCTATGGTTTATGTTTTATGGCGTAATGACCGTATGGAAGAGAGGACTTGGGAACCAGAGCAGTTGATCAGACAACAATATCCGCATTTGTTTGAGGACTCTGGTAAGTAAATTTCGGGGACGAAATTATTATAAGGAGGGGAGGATGTGAGACCCCGTCTTTTTGAGAGTCTAGTCAGCATTCGAATTTAGTTAGATTGTTCGGATTGGTCGATTTGAGTGAGTTGACCCTTTGACTGTCATAGCTGACCTTTTGACCGAGTGATCTGGACATAGTCATAGAGCCTAGGTGTCATGTTTAGAATATTTAGAACGTCATGTCGTTGGTGGTATGTCGATAATTTGCACGACGTGTCGTTTTGGAGATTTAACGTGCATTAGATTAATTAGTCGATTGATGCATTGTTTGAGGTTTGAGTCCTGAGGATATAGCCCAATCTACTCTTTTGACCCGTATAAAGATTTTTGGAGGCCCGTTTTGAGTGGCCGTAGGCCTTTGGGCCGATTTACCGTTCGTGGGCCCGATTTCAGTTTCTCGAGTCCAATTACGTTTTAAAAGCCCGACTTCAATATTTTGAGTTTTTAATTTTTATTTTACCTCAGTTATGATATAATTGGGCTATTTTATTAATAAGGCAGGTTAGGAGAATTTTTCAAAAAAAAAAAAAAGAAAAAAGAAAAAGAGAGGTCAAAATCAAAGTCAACGGATGAACAGTAAAAAGTCAAAGTAAAAAAAAATGCAAAATTTCAGAAACACCCCCACTTATTCTTCCCCCTTAGTGCACGGGAGACAGCAGGAAAAAGCAAGCCATTTCCCCTATTTTGTTCCATTTTGCCAAGAACACAAAGCTCCCAAAACCCAAAAATCCTCCCAATTCATTTCAACATCAAATTAAGGAGTGGGTCTTGTTCCAGAACCTAAAACCAACCTTCCTCCTTGAATTTTCTCAGGTATGGTGTTTGTTTATAGGGGTTTTTCATTTATTTAGGTATTATTTTGTATTTTCGGATTTTATGAAGTTTTACTTGATTTCTTCAATTCCTCTTTCGATTTGTGGTTGAATTAGCAAGATTAGATGTCCCTTAACATATCCTGATACCTTAGATTGATTGAAAACATTAATTGATCCATGATTGATCATTTTGGGTATCAATGGTATTTTGGTAATTTCGGGATTTATGTGATTTTGTGAAATTGGATGGAATTGGATGAAATTGGGTGAAATTGGTTGATGTCATTGCTTGAGTTAGGTTGTTTATGTGTTGTAGAGTAGGTTGGTCGAATTAGGAAACCAATTTTGATGTTGGTGGAGCTTGGAATTGGAAATTGAACTTAGGATCGATTGCGTATGTGAGGGAATTTATTATTTTCTTAAGGAATTGAGTGGTTTGAGTTTCTAGAGGTTGAATTGAATAATTTGGGACTTAGAGTGAGTGTTTGAGGAGTCTCGTAGGTTGTTTTTATTTCTGGTCATTTTTCGAGTTTATTATTTTTGGGTTTGTTCTTAGTACGATTTTGTGTGTATGATTGTTTAGGTGGTATTTCAGCGATCGATAAAGGCAAAGGCTTAGCCGTCGAGTCGTCTGCGCGTCAAGAGGTGAGAGACTATGTTTCATTTACATGCACGGAAATGTTTTGGTTTTATTAATTAAAATCGGATATATGCTTGTTTTTGAATAGAGGCAATATGTGCATTGATGCATGACTTTGCATATTAGGTTCATTATGCGTGTGGCATGTTTATGATGCATAAAATATTTTTATGGACCTATATGCATGCTTGTGACGTGATTGAGATACTTTGCGAGAATTAATTGATTTATATTGATTTCTTAAAATGTGAGACTTTTATGCGAGCTTTTGAATTGTTTTTGGATTGCATCATAATCGATTTGAATTATGATATGATTTGAGATCTTTTTCACAATTGCGAAGTACGTATATTCATATACGATTTCTAGGATTTGATCTTGGAATTGACGATAACAACGCTTGGCCAATGCGGAGGTAAGTGGATGAGCACCCTTAGATAGAAGGGTATTCCCTTGCCTAGGAGTATAAGGTGGTGAGTATAGGCCTTGTGACGGTGTGAGTATCAGGCTATATATGATATGCTTTCGGGCTTTGCGAGTTGTGCGTGAGTTGGGATTTGTGTGATAGTGCGTTTTCTCCACATTTCCCTAGGACAACACTGGTGGCAGGGGATTTATATTTATTTGAAAATGTGTATTTAAATTAGCCACCAGTGGGCTTCCGATTTCCCTTTGGCCCGGGTTATCAGGTGAAGCGGTTTTAGTGGTCCTCCCCGAGAGATTTTGGCATAGTAGCCACGTGTTTGAGACTTTGAGATTTTGTAATATTTGGACTTGTGCTCGACATATTGGTTTATGATTTCAAACTCATTCATACGTAATTGATTTTATTTATATGAGTTCGTTGCATGATTAGCATCATGGATTAAATGTGATTTTATTATTAAGCATTATATTGTTTATACTTGTTTTCGTATGTGCCTCTATTCCACCGGAATTGTTTATGACGCTGTGACTTTCACTGAGGTCCTTGAGATCTCATCCCCCTCTTGTTGATATTTTCAGGACTAGGTCGAGAGCCTGTGTAGCTGACTTATTTGTGAGGTCGAGATTTCTGGTTTGTCTTAGGGCTGGACTACTGCATATGACACGTTTGAGAACTCGACACGATCATTATTATTTTGGATTTGTGTATGCTTGCTTATCTTGTTTGCATACTTGTTTATTGAAACTGTGATCCCTTATTGGGTTTGGGTTGATGCATGTTATTGGTCTTATTTTGATAAAGTATGTTTGGGGCCGTGTGGCCTGTTGTGTGTGAAATTAAGTCTTCCGCTGTTTGTGAATGCACTCTGTGGTTGATTTTGTTGTGTCGAGATTTCCGGTTAAATGCATGCTCTATTTTAAAGAAAATTAAGAAGGTTCAAATTTATATGTAATTTTATTTATTTTACGAGTTTGATTTGAGGATAAGCCTTGTGTGGTTTTAATTGGGCCACGAGTTGGGCCAATTGGGACTGCACGGCGGTGAGGAGCCCAATTACCGGGTTTGGGTCCTCACAGAATCACAATTATTTTTCTACTGATATGGTAACCGAAATATGGTTGGTCGGTGATTGTGGCCAAATGAGAGAGAATCCCTAATCAAAACGATGAAGAATGGTATTTTAGTCATGGCTGCTGTTCAAAAGCTTATCCCTTCCTGGTACATCCATCACTCTTTAAAGACGTAAAAGTCATGATGTTCTACTCTTTGCAGTGGTCAAGATTTGGATATATACGTCATTGCTTTTATAGTATTCTTAAATTTAATATTGATAATGACTATATCAACCATTGTTTCTATTTATTATACTACTACTAGACTAGTAACATATAAATACGCACATATTATATTATCTATTCAAAATTTGACATGATAAGGATGCAAATACTGAAATGATTGCTCTTCACGTACTTCGTAAAAATTCTTAATATTCTAAACTCTTGTAATCATTCAACATCTTCTGCTTTCTTTATTGAGAAAATAGAGTAAGACCTTGGACCAGATAATGAAGATAGTAAAATAATATATATTTTGTCAGTGTCTCAAACTATGAATTAAATTTTCAAGAAATAAGTCAAAATATTTTATTCCAAATTCATTGGAGGAAACATGGAGAGATAAAAGTCAAACGTAAGCAATTAATTAATTAATAAATGAAGAGCTATATGCCTTGAAAAACCCTGAAAATTAGTTGACCTGTCTAAAAATTAGTAAACTACCAATAAATAGGTGTTTATAATTATATGTGGATTTGACTGTGAAATCTGCTATTGACATGTCACATAATCCGAGACAATATGAGTACAACAAGACTACAAATTAGGTTTGAAATTGGAATAATCTTGAATTAGATTTAGTTAAATTATGTTAAATTTTAAATTAGAAGCTTTCATTAAAAAAGGAATTAATCTTTTAATACAAATGCTACATATGATATAAATCTTCAATTTTGAACAGTGAAAATAGAGGAACGCTGAATTTCTTGTCACATAAAAATATCCTAGTCAACACAAAAAAATAGAAAATATACAAAATATACAAAAGTAACGTTTTTATACTGATATCATACCAATAATTACAAAAATTTGAATATATATTTATAAAATAAAAAGATGATTTTAAAAATAAAAATTTAAACTGAATAGTGTAAAATAAAATAAATTTTTTTTATTATATTAAAAGGATGGAAAGCTGGTTAAAATCTTCATAATTAGTTAGCGTCTATTTGAATAAAGGTCGTTTATGTTGTTGGTTTGGCCCACATTGCGTTCAATATCATTATTGGCGTATATCCCCATTTCCTTTGTTTGGTGTGTTTTGCTCCGTCAACCGTATCATGATGAGATATCACTTCACATGTACCATTTTGACATAAAATTACATGCATGCCCTCTAAACCGTCGGGCTTTGGACAGGCAAAAATCAAGTTTCCCGCTCATTTCGACATTTCTACTTCAGACACGGATCGATAACAAGATTTCACCACATACGCTTTATATTCCATTTCTCGCATTTGCCCATGTCTGTCGTCATGTTCTTTTAACTCATTTACTTAGTCTGTGTGAATCTCTGATAAAGTGCTCTCAACACTTGCTTTTACTTGTGATATTGTTAATCCAATAACCAAATAGTGATGTCTTCTCCATCTACCATAACCTACAGCCTTCAACTGAAACTGATACTTAACTTCCCATCTGTCAATAACCTAAGATGGCTTCGGCGGCTCGCAAGTGCGACAACAAGACTTTTGTGAGAGATGCATCGGGTTAGCTTTGTAGCAAAGGTAGCCAAATCTCACGTCGTGGGTGGAGTAGGTAAAGGTCTCCTTCAAGCCTATAAATAGAAGGCTTCAGCATTATTCTTCTTACACCAAAATAAATACAACCTAAGCCATTTACCTCTTGTGGTAAATTGTAAAAGTTGTAAGTTTGTAATATTTCTTTAGTGAAATATTAAGTGGTAGTGTCCGAGGACGTAGGCTAAATTGGCCGAACCTCGTTAAATTCTGAGTATTTTTTCTTTCTCTATTACTCTCTTGCCTTTTGAGGGATTAATTCCCAATAAGTGGTAGCAGTTTTATCTGATCTGCCGCATCAGAAAAGTTCTTCGTCTAAAGGTTATACTGAGTATGCTCTGTGGTTGCAGTTTTATCTGATCTGCCACAACAGAAAAGTTTCCTTTGGCTCATTGTTCCGCATTGATAGCTATTAACAGAAGATAGAGGGAAATGGCAGCAAAAGAAGAGGCTATAGCAACATCAAGCATGACAAACAGGTCATCATGGTCAAGGATTCCACAACCCACTTTGAAATTGGTGGTGGATATATTTGATGGTACTGGCCATTTCGGCATGTGGCAAGGGGAAGTCTTGGATTCTCTTTTCCAACAAGGCCTTGATATTGCTATTGACGAAAAGAAATCGGAAGACATTGATGATAGAGATTGGATAACCATAAATCGATTGGCTTGTGGTACGATTCGATCATGCCTGTCCAAGGAGTAGAAATATGCTTTCAAAAATGAAACTTCTGCACACAAACTATGGAAGGCATTGGAAGATAAATTTCTGAAGAAGAGTGGTCAGAATAAACTCCTCATGAAGAAAAGACTCTTCCGGTTTAATTACCGACCAGGTACCACTATGAATGAACACATCACTGTTTTTGATCGATTAGTTGCAGATCTGTTGAATTTAGATGTGAAATTCGAAGATGAAGATTTAGCTTTGATGTTATTATCATCTCTCCCTGATGAATTTGAACATTTGGAGACTACTTTACTTCATGGTAAAGAGCATGTATCTCTAGATGCTGTTCGTTCTGCTTTATATAGTCATGAATTAAGAAAGCAGGACAAAATGAAAGTCAAATCGTTGGCATCCGAAGAAGCATTGGTGGCACGAGGACGTCAACAAAACAAATCAACAGGGAGAAGAGGGAGGTCCAAATCGAAGAGCAGAATTGCTAAAGATGAATGTGCTTTCTGTCACGAGAAGGGACACTGGAAGAAAAACTGTCTGAAGCTGAGTAAGAAAACCATAGCTCCACGTGATGCAAATGTCGCAGAATGCAGAAGTGATGGAGAGTCAGATATCTCCTTGGTGATTTCATCTTCAGAAACACGCCCAGATGAGTGGATATTAGATTCTGGATGTACCTATCATATGTGTCCCATTCGGGAGTGGTTCTTTGAATTTCAGGAACTCGATGGCGGAGTTGTTTACATGGGAAATAACAATTCATGTAAAACAACTGGGATAGGTTCAATCAAGCTACAGAATCATGACGGATCCAACAGAATTCTAAAGGATGTTCGATACGTGCCAAAGCTAAAGAAGAATCTGATCTCATTGGGGGCTTTAGAATCAAAAGGCCTAGTGGTGACATTACGAGATGGAGTTCTCAAAGCAACTTCTGGAGCACTTGTGCTAAGAGGAATCAGAAGAAACAATCTATATTACTTCCAAGGTAGTACAGTAGTTGGGACCGTGGCGACAGCAACTTCAAGTAGCAAGAAGGATGCTGAGATGACAAAGCTGTGGCATATGCGATTGGGACACGCTGGAGAAAAATCCTTGCAAATTCTGTCCAAGCAAGGATTATTGAAAGGTACGAAGACCTGTAAGTTAGAATTATGTGAACATTGTGTACTGGGAAAACAACGAAGAGTGAAATTTGGCACTGCTATTCATAATACTAAAAGTATTTTGGATTATGTGCATTCTGATGTATGGGGACCTGCCAAGACTCCATCACTTGGAGGTAGGCATTATTTTGTCACTTTTGTTGATGATTTTTCCAGGAGAGTTTGGGTATTCACGATGAAGAGCAAGGATGAGGTGCTGGGGATTTTTCTGAAGTGGAAAGCTCAAGTTGAAAATCAAACAGAAAGAAAGATCAAAGTTCTCCGAACAGACAATGGAGGAGAATACAAGAGTGATCCATTCCAAGAGACATGCCAAGAAAGTGGAATAGTCCGGCACTTTACAGTCAGAAAAACACCTCAACAGAACGGGGTATCTGAGCGTATGAACCGAACACTAGTGGAGAAAGTTCGTTGTATGCTGTCTAATGCTGGGTTGGACAGAAGATTTTGGGCTGAGGCTGTGACATACGCACAACATATTGTAAATCATTTGCCATCATCTGCTCTTAATGGCAAAACTCCTTTGGAGGTATGGTCTAAAAAACATGCTACTGATTATGACACTTTACATGTCTTTGGCTCTACTGCATATTATCATGTGAATGAGTCAAAGTTAGATCTACGAGCGAAGAAAGCTCTTTTTCATGGGCTTTACTACTGGCGTCAAAGGATATCGTTTGTGGTGTTTGGAGTCAAAGAAGACGATCATCAGTAGAGATGTTACATTTGATGAATCTTCCATGTTGAAGAAGGTAAATTCAGAAGAGGCTGATAGTACTCAGCAGCAGGTGGAGCATACACCAAAGCAAGTGGATTTCGAGCAGACATTTCCAGCCAGCAGCATTATGACTGATTCTTCGATGGCAGAGGAGGAGTCAGAAGAAGAAGAGTTTCTAACCCAAGAAACTCAACAGCAATCAGAGCCAATTGCCATCAGACGAGAGAGAAGAGAGATTCATAAACCTGCTCGTTTTGCAGATATGGTGGCTTATGCACTTCCAGTTCATGATGATGTTCCATCCACTTACTCAGAAGCAATCCGAGCTACAGATAGCGAAAGATGGGCAAGTGCAATGGAGGAAGAAATGCAGTCACTTGAGAAAAATAAGACGTGGAAGCTGACACAACTACCCAAAGGCAAGAAGACAATTGGATGCAAATGGATGTTTGCTAAGAAAGAAGGATTTCCTGACAAAGAAGATCCACGCTACAAGGCAAGATTAGTGGCTAAAGGCTACGCTCAGAAGGAAGGAATTGATTACAATGAGGTATTTTCTCCAGTCGTTAAACATTCCTCTATCAGAATTTTATTGGCCTTGGTAGCACAGTTGAATTTGGAGTTAGCTCAACTTGATGTGAAGACCGCATTTCTACACGGTGATTTGGATGAGGAAATCTACATGGTTCAGCCAGAAGGTTTTAAAAGTGTTGGTAAGGAAAATTTGGTTTGTAAATTAAACAAATCTTTGTATGGACTGAAGCAATCTCCAAGGCAGTGGTACAAACGATTTGAAAAATTTATGAGAAGCCAAAAGTACACAAGAAGAAAATATGATTATTGTGTTTATCTGCGAAGACTTCCAGACGAATCTTACATCTACTTACTCTTATATGTGGATGACATGCTGATAGCATCAAAGAGCCAAGCTGAGATTGACAAAATAAAGGCTCAATTGAGTAAAGAGTTCGAGATGAAGGATCTTGGGGAAGCTAAGAAGATTCTCGGCATGGAGATCAACAGAGACAGAAGGAGTGGCAAGCTTTGGCTGAAACAAAAGCAATATTTGGAAAAGGTACTACAACGTTTTGGTATGCATGAAAATACAAAATCTGTAAGTACCCCACTTGCTCCTCAGTTGAAACTTAGTAGCCAGTTATCTCCAACAACAGATGAAGAGCGAAAATACATGGCAAAAATTCCTTATGCAAATGCAGTTGGAAGTCTGATGTATGCTATGGTGTGTACGAGACCAGATATTTCACAAGCTGTTAGTGTTGTGAGCAGGTATATGCATGACCCAGGCAAGGGTCACTGGAAAGCTGTAAAATGGATTCTACGGTATATCCAAAGTACTGTAGACATTGGCTTGGTATTTGAAAGAGGAGAATCACTTGGTTTATGTATGGTTGGATATTGTTTTTCTGACTATGCAGGAGATTTGGATAAGCGACGATCTACAACTGACTATTTTTTTACTTTAGCAAAAGCGCCAGTTAGTTGGAAATCTACTTTGCAGTCAACAGTGGCTTTGTCTACAACAGAGGCAGAGTATATGGCAATTACAGAAGCTGTGAAGGAAGCTATTTGACTTTATGGATTACTTGAAGACTTGGGAGTTGGTCAAAAACAACTTGTATTGTTTTCTGACAGTCAGAGTGCTATTCATTTAGCAAAGAATCAAGTCTTTCATGCACGGACAAAGCACATTGATGTTCGCTATCATTTTGTGCGGGAGATTCTTGAAGAAGAGGAGATACTTATCCAGAAGATACATACAGCTGAGAATCCTGCAGATATGCTAACCAAAGTGGTTTCAAGAACCAAGTTTGAACACTGTTTAGACTTGGTTAATATTTTAAGTTAGCGCCTTATGGCACGAAATTGGAGACACTATACTTGGAATGACGTGATATTTGGCCAAGGTGGAGATTTGTAGCAAAGGTAGCCAAATCCCACATCGTGGGTGGAGTAGGTAAAGGTCTCCTTCAAGCCTATAAATAGAAGGCTTCAGCATTATTCTTCTCACACCAAAATAAATACAACATAAGTCATTTACCTCTTGTGGTAAATTGTAAAAGTTGTAAGTTTGTAATATTTCTTTAGTGAAATATTAAGTGGTAGTGTCCGGGGACGTAGGCTAAATTGGCCGAACCTCGTTAAATTCTGAGTGTTTTTCCTTTCTCTATTACTCTCTTGCCTTTTGAGGGATTAATTCCCAATAAGCTTGTAGGGTAATGTTGTGATAAGGGGTAAAATTATAATTACATGACCAAACTGTTCAAGGAGTATTTTAGTATTTTAGAACGAAAGAAATTTTAAATTTTGAAATTGACCATTCTATATACTACATTAATTGGTATTCATAACCAACTCTAATATTTTGTCAAATTATGGAAATGATTATATATGATCACAAGCAGAAACCAAGTGGGACATTTCCAAAGAACCAAAGAAATCCTTAATGCCAACAATAAAATATACCAAATAATATAATCTATCAAATTAGCTTTAGATTTTTAATCTTTTTAATAATTCTCAATAGATTGATGTTATTCTGATAAAGGCATTGATCTACAAGACCGTAATGCTTAGCTCAATACTATAATGATAGCTCATTCACAGAAATATACAGCTGAAAAGGAATCTACCTCTATTACTCCAGTTGTAATAGCAAGAAAGGACAAATGCACTACCAGGAAACCAACATATTTCACTGATTATGTAGTCTAAAATAAGGGAATTAGTTGCAACGGAAATGACAAACACACTACCAGGAAACCAACATATTTCACTAATTATGTAGCCTAAAGTAAGGGAATTAGTTGCTTATATATATATATATATATATATATATATATATATATGTGTGTGTCGAGTATTGCTGAGGAATAAATGAATAACTTTCCGTCAACTTCTCCTTCACCTTCTTCTATTTCTTTTCTCTGCTTCCTCTATTCTTTCTCGGCTCCCTTTTTTTAGTATCATTTGGTGCTTTCATTGAGCCTTCCTACCCAGCACTTTTGCTATGGCAGAAGGTGTAACTACACGATATGAAGCCATGGAAGAGGCCTTTCATAAGCTCTCTAAAGACTTAGAGGCTATGGCCATTCGTATGGGTTCTCAGTCATAAGAGTTTATTGGGCATACTGCCACTACTGAATGTCTACAGAAATCCCACGAAACCTTAATGTTAACCGTCGCCAGTATTGAAAAGCAAACAACTTCCTTGTTACCTCAATCCCAATTCCGCCTTTATTACCCACACCTAGTTCATCTCAATCCCACACTGCATCTTTCTTTACTATGACAACTCCACCCGTCTAAACCGATCCACCCAGCCTTTATGTTTGTGCCCCTAAATTAGAAATATTTTTTTTTTTCTGGAGATAATGTTTCTGGTTGGCTATTTCAGCTGGAACGTTTCTTCGTGTTTCATCGCATCAATCCAAACCAAAATCTAGATGTGGCATCTTTTTATATGACAGGAGAAGCCTTGCAGTGGTTTCAATGGCTTCATGCCAACAACCGCTTATCTTCTTAGGAAAATTTTACAACGAATTTATTGACAAGATTCGGGCCCTCCAAATACGTTAACCACCAAGCTCTTCTCTTTAAAATCCAACAAACTTCATCTAGTCACAACTACATGAAGTTGTTTGAGAGGCTTTCCGTCAACTTCTCCTTCACCTTATTCTATTTCTTTTCTCTTCCCCTTCTATTTCTTTCTCTGCTCTCTTTGTTTAGTATCAGACACGCAAGAAGAAATCTCTGACATATGTTCCACAAGTTTGGGTAATGATAATAGTGATGAACCAATTTGAGTGAAAGTGTAAGTGTGATTCAAGAACAATACTTTAGGAATATTATCTTAGTTACAATATCCTTAGATTTACTCTTGATAATAGCTATACCAACCATTATTTTTATTTATTGTACCAATCACTTGTATATATTTCATGGATCCTCTGAGATCAGAATTCGGAAACGAAAATGTAAACCGAAACGAAATCCGTTAGATGTTAAAAATAATGTTTTCATTGTTTGTTTACCGGGAAACTCATTTATAGTATATACTCTAGGAAAAGATTAATCTACACTACAACAAAAATAACTTTTTTATCCTTATTTATTGCAAAAGTAAGACATCGATATCAACCCATTGATCCACATATCTCAAGCATCCTCAACAACGGTGCGTTTCGTTTTCAGATTGAATCTACCTCCGCCCTCTTTGGATCAAATGGATCCCGAGTAGATGATGAACTTGTAGCTGGATAACGCTAAGTCAGGGTTCTTTTTGTTGCTTTTGTAAGGGAGAGAAATGAAGTGCAATGTGTCACGGACCTAGAGTTTTGAGGAATAGAAACTCTTCGTGCGGCCTTAGACTATTGCACTCACAATAGGCTAAGTCGACCTTCCTCACAAAGCTAGCTAGAATGCTAAGCTTAGAAACCAACCCACAAAAGAGAGACACAAGAGAATGGAGAGAAAGCTCTAAACTCTCAAGATATACAAGATTTGCTGAATATGATGGATCTGGTGGATGAATACAAATGAGGGGAAACACCCCTTATATAACCTTTATAACTCCCCATTGAATGGTGGAGATCGAGTCGTACGATCTAATGGTGTATATACAAAGATAAAAAAGACAAACATGGATTCCCATTGAGTTCTTTGATTCCCTCTCTTAGTGGGGGACGTGCTCCTTGATTACCTCCTTGATTCCCTCTTTGATTCCCTCTCTCGGTGGGGGACGTGTTCTATGATTTGGGGGGCGTGTCTCTTGTTTTGGAGGATGGGTCCCACACCAAGCCGAATGATGCATAGTCTGAGTTTCGGTCATGACATTCTCCCCTACCAAACTCGAAAACGCCCTCGTTGTGTGCTGCCTCAAGAATTCACTCCCAACTAGTCTCATTATGAAGGAAGCCTTTCCATCGAACAAAGTACTCCACATGGTTCATGTACTTCATGCCTACTCGCCTTGATAAAATCTCATCAAGGTATTTGTCATAATTCTTGATGGCTGCAAGCTCGGCTCTTCAACTAAAAGCATCTGCCATCAAGTTTGCCTTCCCTGGCTTATACTCAAGTATGTAATTGAACTCTGCTAAGAAATCTTGCCACCTTGCTTGCTTCGGCGATAGCTTCTTCTGTGTAAGGAAGTAGCTTGTGGCAATGTTGTTAGTCTTGACAGTGAACTTGCTCCCTAACAAGTAATGTCTCCAAACTCGCAAGCAATGCACCACGGCTGTCATCTCCTTCTCTTGCATCGTGTACCATCTCTCGGTAACATTCAACTTGCGACTCTCATAGGCAATTGGGTGGCCTGCTTGCATCAAGACACCACCAATTGCAAAGTCTGAGGCATCCGTCTGTACCTCGTATGGAAACAAGTAGTTGGGCAAGGCTAACATCGGTTCCTCCACAATGGCTGCTTTTAAAATATCAAATGCCTCTTGGCATTCACTCGACCAATTCCATGCCTTGTTCTTCTTGAACAACTCGGTCAAGGGTGCAGCAATGGAAGAGTATCCTTGTATGAACCGCCAGTAGAAATTGGCCAACCCTAAGAAGGAATGAAGATTTGGGACCTTCTTTGGTGGCTGTTAATCCTTGATAGCTTAGATCTTGACAGCATCCATCTTGATCCTTCCTCCGCCCACTATGTGACGAAGGAAAGTCACCTCTTGCTTGGAAAATGCACACTTCTCCCGCTTGACATATAACTCATTGTCCCTCAAAGCTTAAAACACCATCCTTATATGTTGGATGTGATCCTCATGTGTATGGTTGTATATCACTATATCATTCAGATACACAACTACAAAGCGATCTAAGAACTTATGGAGTACTTTGTTCATTAGTGTGCAAAAAATAGCAAGTGTATTTATTAAATCAAATGGTATGACCAAGAATTCATATGAGCTATACCGTATGACACATACGGTTTTGGCTTCATCTCCCTTCGCTATGTTGACTTGATAGTAGCCCGACCTCATATCCAACTTGGTGAACCATCTCGCGTTTCCAAGTTGAGCGAACAAGTCATCAATGAGAGAAATAGGGTACTTGTTCTTCACGGTTACCATATTCAAGGCTTGGTAGTTGATGCACAACCTCAACGACCCATCTTGCTTCTTTTGAAAAAGCATCGGTGCTCTGTAAGGTGCTTTAGATGGTTGGATGAAGCCCACATCCAACAACTCCTTCGATTGCCTCTGTAGTTTAGCTAACTCCGGAGGTGTCATTCGATAAGGGGCTCTCGCAGGTAGTTTGGCCTCGACTTCCAATTCAATGGCATGGTCTACCTCCCGTATGGGTGGTAGCTTCTTTGGAAGTTCCTTGGGCATCACATCGGCAAACTCTCCAGGAACTTCCATGACTTGGATGGGCACTTCCTCATTAGAAGTTGTGCCTTCATCCATCACTAAGCTAGCTAGAAATGTGGTTCCAGCTTCCTTACTCCTTTCATCAGCTGTATGGCTGAAAATATTTTTTCCTTCAACTCCTTCTTTCGAGCAACAGGCACCACGCAACACTGACTTCATTCCGAAAGGATGAGAGTGTTTGTGCAAGATATCGGGACTACTCTAGTCTGATCCAAGAATTGCATACCCAACAATCAAAAAATCATCCATAGGAACAATGAAAAAGTCAAGTTTACCTTTTCATTCTCCTAATTGTAGCTCGACCCCTCGGGCTACTCCAGGAATTTCTATGACTTGGATGGGCATTTCATCATTAGAAGTTGTGCCTTCATCCATCACTAAGCTAGCTAGAAATGTGGGTTCCAGCTTCCTTACTCCTTTCATCAGTTGTATGGCTGAAAGTATTTTTGCCTTCAACTCATTCTTTCGAGCAACAGGCACCACGCAACACTGACTTCCTTTCGAAAGGATGAGAGTGTTTGTGCAAGATATCGGGACTACTCTAGTCTGATCCAAGAATTGCATACCCAACAATCGAAAAATCATCCATAGGAACAATTGAGAAGTCAAGTTTACCTTTTCATTCTCCCAATTGTAGCTCGACCCCTCGAGCTACTCCAAAGATAGGCTGGGTTATAGTGTTCACCATCTTCAGCCAGCCTTTCTCCTCTTGGAACTTAAGCAGTTGTGCTTCCTCATTCTTTATAAAGTTGTGAGTAGCATCAGTATCAATCAATGCTTGGGACTCCCTCCCTTGCACAATAGGTTTGACAAAAATTCTCCCGGCTTGCTCCCCTTTGGCACCATTGGTTGAGGCTTTCACGACACTCAACAGTTGCATTGAACACATCCTTAGAGCCTCCATCTCTTTGGCCTCCATGGCAATGACTGCCAGTTTGTTCCTCATCGAGAAATCCATGATTTTATGTGGCCCCTTGCATAAAAAGCATGAAAGCTTGGGCCTCTCACCTTTGCCTCAATTTTCACCTCTCCCTCGTGCGGGTTTGGTTAGACGAAAGGATTTGAAGGACTTGAATGGCTTCTCCTTCCCTTCCTTCGCATCATGGACTGCTCCCCCACCTTTAGCCTTGTAGTCGCGGAAACTCTTAGGCTTAGGTGGGCAAGAATCCTTGGGCTTCCTCTTGAATTCCGCCAAGGATTTAGCTTCGATGATTGTATCGTTGAGCTCTTTGACCTTGCGACGATGGAGCTCTAGCTTGGCCCAACTTTTAAAGCCTCCCAGAAACACATACATGGCCTCCGTCTCGGGCATGTCTACGATCTCCAACAAGACTTCTGTGAACTCCCTCACATAATCTCGGATGTTGCCTTTGTAGGAAAACTTGTAAAGCTTCTCCCTTGCTTCTAGCTCCACATTTCTCGGTGAGAATTGTGCTCTCATGAGCCTTTTGAAATCTTTCCGCGTCTCCAACTTCAATGTACCACGCTTGATTTGAGCATGTTTCATCTTCCACCATATTGTGGCACTATCGAACAAGTGAGGCTTGGGAAAATCGATCTTCATCGCTCTCCATGCCCACCCCTTGAAAATATTGCTCAAGGGTGAAAAAGAAGTTGTCCACTTCCTTGCATTCCTTGTCCCGCCAAATGACTTCGGCCTCGGGACATCCAGCTTTACTTTGGGCTTGGAAACTTCTTGAGCTATGCCCTTCTTGCAATCCAGCCTGATTTCAAGTCATCCTTAAATGAAGAGATTTCAGCTAGAAGATTTACCTTAAAATTATCTAACTTTTGCCTCCAAGAGCTGATAGCTATGAGGGCGCCTTGCATCTCCTCACGAAGCTCATTTACGTCCCATGACTTGGGCTTGGTTATGCGTAGGCTACACTCCTCCAGCTTATCAGTGTCATAGGCAACCTTCAACTCCATCCGAGTAATCATTGCCTCCAATGATGACATATGATCAATAGTCTCCGTTCTCTTCTTACTTGGTTCGGGAGCACGTTGGGATAGTCTCCCCATACGGACCTCCTCCACTTTCTCAACAATAGGGATGTTAGCGTCAAAAGTAAGAGGCATCTTCATTTCTCTCTCAAAAGATTTGAACCTTAGCTTTGTTACAAACTTTGGCTCTTCGCCACCAACTTTAGCTCCGCTACCAACTATCACGGACCTAGAGTTTTGTGGAATAGAAACCCTCCGAGCGGCCTTAGACTATCGCACTCGCAATAGGCTAAGTTAGCCTTCCTTACAAAACTAACTAGAATGCTAAACTTAGAAACCAACTCACAAAAAAGAGACACACAAGAGAATGGAGAGAAAGCTCTAAACTCTTGAGATATACAAGATTTGCTAAATATGATGGATCTGGTGGATGAATACAAATGAGGGGAGGCACTCTTTATATAGCCTTTACAACTCCCCAATGAATGGTGAAGATCGAGCCGTACGATCTAATAGTGTATATACAAAGATACAAAAAACAAACACGAATCCTCATTGAGTTCTTTGATTCCCTCTCTCAGTGGGGGACGTGTTCCTTGATTCCCTTCTCGATTTCCTCCTTGATTCCCTCTCTCGGTGGGGGACGTGTTTCTTGTTTTGGGGACGGGTAACATACGAAATCGAATGACGCATAGTCTAAGTTTAGGGGTTTAATCCATGCCATGTTAAATAAGCAAGAGTCCCGTCACTTTTCAATAATTTAGGGGTAGAGATGTTATTTTGATGAAATTGTTAAGGGTATGCTGGTCATTTTATATTTTTGTTTGCATTGTTATATACTTTGGCAGAATTCCCGGTTCCTTTCCCAATTGCCATCAAACGCTGGAAAACACCAATGGATTCAGTCGTGAATAGTGACCCATAAATACTTCATTTTCGTTCTAGGTTTTGATTTCAAAAGATATTTTGTCCAAACACATCTAAGAAGAAAAGATATTTTTTACCGATGCGTCCCGTGGACTTGATATGTTTTAAGGATAGAAATGCATCTGTACCACACATTGTTAGTCCCACATCTTGTTTCGATTTCATCGCCAGTAAAGACTGCCGATTATATGTGTGACTCTTCAAGATGTGTGATTATAACATAAAACAAGCGGAGAATATTCCACAAAAACGCCGAGACCACTTGCTAGACCAAACTGCACAATGGCCGTCCTTCAATGGCTGAAAGAAAGCCCCAAGTCCTATTACTTTCTTTTTTCCTTCATTCTGGCCATGGCGGTCAAGCTTCTTTTGAAGGATAAGTCGAGGAGGAGAAATCTTAACCTCCCACCAAACCCACCGAAGTTGCCCATCGTCGGGAACCTTCACCAACTTAGTAACATGCCACATCTGTCCCTCCATAGTCTGGCAAAGAAGTATGGTCCTATTATTTTCTTGCAACTTGGTCAGATCCCAACTATTGTGGTATCAACAGCTAAGTTGGCGAAGGAGGTGCTCAAAACTCATGATCTTGCACTCGCTAGCCGTCCTCAGCTCTATTCTGCCAAATATCTGTTTTACGACTGCACTGATATTGCGTTTTCACCTTATGGTCCTTACTGGAGGCACATAAGGAAAATTAGTATACTTGATCTACTTAGTGTCAAACGTGTCCAATCTTACAGCTTTGTACGAGAAGAAGAAGTGACTCTTATGGTTCAGCGGATAGCAGAGTCTTATCCGGGACCCGCCAATCTGTCTAAGATGATTTCGTTGTATTCCAATGCTGCTCTTTGCCGCGTTGCGCTAGGAAAGGATTACTCATCAGGAGGAGACTTTGAAAAGCGTGGGTTCCAAAAGATGCTCGATGAGTATCAGGAATTGCTTGGAGGATTTAGTCTTGGGGACTACTTTCCTTCCTTGGAATTTGTACAGACTCTAACAGGCATGAAAGCAAGGCTCCAGCACACCTTCAAGAAGTTTGATGAATTTTTTGACGAGGTGATAAGGGAACATCTCGATTCTGAAAGAAAACCTGATGACTTCGTGGACCTTGTATCTGTTCTACTCGATCTACAGAAGAATGGTTCTTATGACATGCCTCTTACCATGGCTAACGTCAAAGCCATTATGTTGGTATGTAGAGATTTCTTGAATCTTATTCTATCTGGTTCTTCAAGATTCAAAATCGAAACCTTATAGATTGCTTACGTGCGGGCCTTGTGTTGCTCTGTTATTGCAGGACATGTTTGCTGCAGGAACTGATACAACTTTTATCACCCTTGATTGGGCAATGACGGAACTCATCACGAATCCCGAGTGCATGAAGAAGGCGCAAGCAGAGGTAAGAAGTGTTCTCGGAGACAGACAAGTGGTGAAAGAGAGTGATGTACCTCATATGCACTACATGAATGCTGTTATCAAGGAAATCTTTCGCTTCCATCCTCCTGTTCCAGTCCTTGTTCCAAGAGAATCCATGGAAGAGGTTGTCATCGATGGATACACTATTCCAGCTAAATCGAGGATTTATGTCAATTACTGGGCCATAGGCAGGGACCCAGAAATATGGGAAAACCCTGACAAATTCAACCCGGATAGATTTCTGGGAAGCCTCAGCAATATGGACTTCAAAGGGCAGGACTACGAACTGATACCTTTCGGAGCTGGGAGGAGAAGCTGCCCAGCTATCGCATTTGCCACAGCAACCGTTGAGGTAGCTTTAGCCCAACTTCTGCATAGTTTCGAATGGGAGCTGCCGCCTGGTGTCAAAGCTGAAGATATAGATAATACAGAAGCATTTGGCATCACGATGCACAGAACAGTTCCTCTCCACGTCATCGCCAAGCCACGCTTCCGCTAATTAAGGAAAACACCCCAATAAATTTGAGTCGATTCAGATATTGTCTCCAATCTATATTCTATTCTTTGATTTACATATTCTTATAATGTGCCGTGCTCCGACTAATGATCCTACCCATTCTGGACCAAGATAGCCTCCGTCGCTGTCCGAGTGAAATTAGGTAAAGAACAAGATAATAAAGGTTTTAACACATAGTAAAGATTTAACTAGATTGGTCACAGAATGCTACATATTCAAAGAAAGAGATTTCAGATAAAATACAAAAGTTTATAAGAGAAAAACTAGATTAGGTAGTCTGATAAACAATAATGATAACAGGAAAAATTACAGACCTGTTTCCCATATGAAGCTAGACCTGGTGGATGCAGAAAACATAATGGAAAAATACCATAATTAAACAAGTATAACTAGCATGCCATTGTTCTTGCATGCTTTCCTTATTCTTACATAATGTCAAACTTCCCTGAAGTGCATAAACTACAGCTTGATCTGCATTAGCATACACCTGACATCCTTGCTGTTGGGTCTCTCCTTGGGGTCATCCATCGTGCAGAAACAAGCGATTTTGAGAACCAGTAGCATCTGCTCATCAAACCCTTTCCCCATCTGCTTGGGATCAATGGCCTCGCTAGGATTTTCAGAAGTCATGATATTTCTCATCCACTTAACCAAACTCATTTCCCGAGTATTTTGAAAGAAATCGTCTGAAGGAAGCTTTCCGATGACTAAAACACCAAGTATAACGCCAAAACTGTAAATGTCACACTTGTCGGTGAACTTGAGGGTTTGGTGATACTCAGGTGCTATGTAGCCCACTGTTCCGGCGACATTGGAAGTGGAGACATGAGTGTGAGCATCGGGCACGGCTTTTGCAAGTCCAAAATCTGCAATTCGAGCCTCCATGTTGTCATCTAGCAGAATGTTTGCGGGCTTTAGATCTCTATGAATGATGCGGGGGCTGTGGCTTAAGTGAAGGTATTCAAGCCCCGATGCCACACCAATTGCAACATTCTGCCGCTTAGGCCAGTCCAGTTCTGCTTCCCCTTCTTTTACTTTATGCAGCATATCTTGCAAACTCCCATTTTTCATGAATTCGTACACGAGATAGTGGCACTCAGGCCGAGGAACGTGAGCTAGTAGAGGAAGAAGGTTCCTGTGACGAATCTGACCCACAGTGCTGATTTCGGATCGAATTTGCCTCATTTTCTTGTTCAATAGCTTACTATCTTCTTCATTCAACTCTGCAGCATCCTTTGGAGGTTGAACTACCTTCTTTATAGCAATCACTTTCCCATCACTTCCTGGCAGCTGACCTTTGTACACTTCTCCACAACCTCCTCTTCCAATGATCTGCAAGGAAGCAAGTCCATCTTCCGTCTCCAAGAATGCCAAATCTTCTTCTTTCTTGATCAATGGACTAAAGATGGCAATACCCGAATCCTTTCGTCTACCTCTTGTCGCAGCCAAGATCAGTTTAAACATCACCGAGAACACGAGCCCAGACAAACCTCCGGCAGTTGCTCCGGCGAGAAATCCTAATAGCCACCCGAGGAACCTCCTCTTAGATTTCTTGTGCTTGTGAGGAGGTGATGGGCCAGGAGCTTGAGCACTTGCTGGTCCACTGGCAGTAGTGATGTTTTTCTTCGTACCGTTAGTACTCTCAGCCAAAATATAGCGTTTTGGGTACTGAGTTCCCTGAGATTCAACTCTGTTCATTACTGGCACGGCGCCTTCAAGAAAATTGTTTCCCTCGACGTTGAAGAACCGAAGATTGCGAAACGACCGAATACACTTGGGGACCCTTCCTGTGAAGAGATTGTTTCCGAGGGAAAGTTTTTCCAAGTTTGGAAAATGCTTCAAGAAAGTCAAATTCCCTGAAAACTGATTGGCTGAAAGATCAAGCACTCTGAGACGAACAAGCGACGACAGTTCGGAGGGAACTTCGCCAGAAAACCGGTTGTTTCCAAGGTCAAGAATTTCTAGTTTCTTGCAGTTCACTATCTGCACCGGTAACTGGTCAACGAGGTTGTTGTTAGGCAACGAAAGCTCTTTAAGCTCCTGAAGCTGCCCAATTGCCGGCGACAGGTACCCAGCAAGTCTTTGGAATTTAAAGACTAGTCTAGTGATTCGAAGTACGTAAGTGTTGCTGTTAGAGATTCTTCTCTCGCAGAACACACCTGGAATGTTACATGGTGAGGTAGATGAGCTGCGTTGCGCGTTGATGCCCATGTCCTTTTGGATAATGGAGAAGGCTTTGTGATCTGAAGGGTCAAGGTTCAATCTGGCATGGGTGAGGAGGACCAGAGACAGGATAACGAAGAGCGGGAGGTGGTGTTTCCCTGGGAGCACAGCCATTTCTGGTGGAGATTCCCGGCCGGAGAAGAGAGGTGGTGGGGTGGGAATTCACGGTACAACGTGCATTGGACTTTTCGTACCTCGCCGGGAAATTGGCTGGCTGGTGTCATTTTATATACTCTCCCCGCGTGGAAAACGGGCTAAGACTTTGAAAATTCTTCGAGTCCGTCAATGTAATAAAGAGTATTAGAATATTCAACAATTGCGACTCTTCTTATGCCCCACCTTCATCCCTATTGGATTTTAATTATTAAATACAAACCTTTATTCTTAAAATAAAATTTAGTGGAATACTACCAATCATAATCATATAATGTGATAATGATAAATTGCATTTATTATCTTGCTTTGCTTAGTAACATTATAATAATTTCTTATCTCTTTTATTCCTCCTATAAATATATCTAACTTTATAGTTTGTGCAGTAAACTTAAAAATTAGAAAATTTTAACTCCAACCTGAAAAAACTCATTAAATTAATCATTTAATTCAATTAAGGTAAGAATACACCTAGGATTACCATTTTATTATAATATTACTGTATCCTTAATGCTCCATCAACTATCACTATCACTGTACTATACTCCACTATTTTAGTGCCAATAACTCTGTATTTCCGTAGGGTTTCTTTTGGCTATAGTTTTATTAAAAAAAAAGAATTTAATCAAAAAAAAGACAGTCGCATATTCTTTTATCTTTATCTAGGGCGAGCTTAAATTCCACACGTCATGACTGGAAATCGAGGTCACAAATCTTTTTCTGGAAGTCCACGAGTCAACCCCTTGCTTCTTTTTGATTCTTCATGGTTCAGATAATGCTAAATTTGGTTTATTAGGAGGCCAATGACAGCAGTTATTCTTTAGTATTTTAAGAAGGTTTGTGCTGGTTTGGGTGATTTCATTGGCAGAATGTCTGATTATACAAAATATTTTAATTGCTTCCACAAGTCAAGCTTTTGTGATGGGTCGGGTGAATTGACCCGGGACTTAACCACTTGTTTTCTTAGATGAAAGTGAGAGATCGGATATAGCTAATTTCCAAGTTATTTCCTTTTGTAAGTGACTGGTTTAATTAACAAACTGACAGAGTAGGTCCTGTGGGGCTGGTTCGGAATTACGCGTGTTGCGTGGGTGGTCCAAATTCACGACTGCAATTAAAGACCTGGTCCATAGCTACAACAACAAGTCAAGTTTTGTAATTTTAAACGACCCAGAGAGATGAGGTTACCCTTTTACGTAGAGTGTATCATTTAACAGTGTCGAAGAAATTAATACTGCTCTTTTTTTTTTTTCAGGAAAAGATTTTAAAACCAACACAGGAATCCAAAAAGATATACATAAAATAACCCTCAAATGTTATTCTTGTGGTGCTAGACTCGAACACAAGTGTTGAGTTTGGTTGTGCTTTATTCAGACAGTACTGTCATCTGATCAGGATAGGATAGCCAAGGACTGTGGAACTGTAGTGATTGTAGCTGTTTAGGAGGAAGCTTGGTAACCCAGCTTACTAAACACAGCAACGATACTGGAAGCATTTCTCCATGGTGCAGTCAGAGAGGAGATTGCTTGGAATCTCCTGCCGGTTTCCGGCGAGGATAATGCGGTGGCAACTCTGTATTGTCTGATGTCGTTGGAAGTAATCGTTGAGTGCTGGCAAGAAACCTTTTGCTTTGACATCGTCTTTCCACTCAAGGAATTGATTCATGCTCTTAAGAGCAACGTCTCCCTTGGCTGTAGCAAAGGATGTGCCTTTCCAGAACTGAGCCCATCCTTTGTCGCTGCCATCATAGGCAAGCAAAGTGGTGACCTCTCGCGTTATATTGTCATTCTTAAAATTCTTCCCTTGCTGCAATTTTAGGTAGAGCATGCTCTCCAGTCGGGTCCAAAATAACCAAGTAGATGTTAAGTCGGTCCAGCAGTAACATAGCTTCTCTGCATCGATGGTTTTAGTTATTTTCTCCACCTGCTTAATGGAATTGTTCTTTCCCACGTAGACCAGCTCCAAGGCAATGCCTGCAGCCTGGGCAGCAACTTTTGCGGCGATGGTGAATTCCCGAATCCAATCTATATCCTCTCCTCCGAAGAAGCACACGAATTTCGCTTCTTGGGTAACCTGAGACAAGGAAGCTCCAACAGATTAATTCTCTACGTACAGGATTACATTTCTGTACCGAAAACCATGATCCTCAAAGCAATGAAATTACCCAATTGGTTATAGTTTTATCAATGCTACCAACAAGCAGTTCAGTAGTCCAATGTTGCTTCTCCCACAGTGCTTCTTCTTTCCCATGACTAAAAGGGAATCCGGAATTTCCCCATATCCATAGTATATCAAGCGCATTCATGGACTGAACCCTTCCTTGTGGATCCAAAGGCACCAGAGTCATCTTTGCTGTGTATTGCCACACTTTCTTGATGTACTTAATCACCTCTGCTTTGATTTCTGAAGGCTCTGGCACAGTGTACCATGGCATTGTCGACAGAAGCTGGTCAAACTTCTGTTGTTTCTGTTGGTTCCATATTACTGACTTGCCAAGCACTGGAATCCACACTATATGATAATGAATATCAGGCTTCATTTGCGATTCTTGGTAGAAGTTATTCAGGATGGAAATCTCTTCCTTGGAAAGATCAAGGCCAGATATTAGCAGTAAAACACTCTTGTCCTTCAGTTCCTCCATGTTAATTCGCTGCATTAGTAGACAAAAAAATCATGAATTAATGTTTGTTAAAAGAAGATAAGAGAATGGAGCAGAAAAAAGGCCAAGAAATGGGTTCATCCAAGTAATCAAGAACCGACTCTGTGGCTGCGATCCACAAGGTGTTGCCAACCATGCTTGTCAAAAATCAAGGTCTTAAGAATCTTCATGCTGTCTGGCTGGCGCACGTCGCAGATATCCCTCACGAGATGCCAATATGCGGTTTTGCTCTTCTCAGCTGCATAACAATGTTCATATCAGTTTTATTAGTTAGTCACAGTGTTGGGCTTTTTCCAAGAATTGGAATGAAAATGCAAAGTAGAATTTCCTAGGAATTCAATACGCTGGGCTCTGGCTAATAAAGATTTCAACGGCTAGGCTGAGTATATATATATTGCTTGCTGAGAACTGTTATTCTTACAGATCTGTCCCTCGATTTGTCCCTTGCAGATTGTTAGCTGACTCTTTAGTATTTCCTGTATTCTTGTTCCTTCTATAGTCAATCTGGACAGATCCCACGACTGGGTCGATTCTTGTGATCTGACATCATATATATCAACTGTCAGTAGATGGATTTTCTTTTTCTTTCTGTCGAAACTATGTATGAACATGAAATTGTCAGTACTATTAGACCTCTCTGATCTTAAAAAAACAAAAAAAACCTTACAGTTTGAGGCTGGCGATCTGTGAGGCACATATCACGGTACTGAGAATAGCCCAATAAGCTGCTTTGGTGACATAATCCATGGCAACAGAAAATGGCGGTACTTTGATTGCAATTCCCTCCTGCATGGGCAAATCGTTGAAACCCACAATGCATTTGGCTACACCCACTAACACATTGACCTGCTTAACAATTTCATCATATATGGGTTTCGACAGCTGAGAATACTCTGTGATGTCTCGCAGTTGCTTTAGAAGCGTTATAGAGTGTGGAAATACTGAAGAAGCATTGGCGTGACGGGGAGCAAAAAGAAAGAACTCCCCATGGTTCAATGCAAAAGCAGCCAGGGTTAGCACCACTTTTGCATCCCATGAATAGTTGGATAGGATCTTAAGTAAGCTAATAGTTGTCGCAAAAACATCTCCTCCTCCAGGGCACTTGCAGTTGCATGTCATCTGCAGAACATGCGTACATATAACATAAGCCAACAAGCATTAAATAGCAATGAGGGAAGGCAAGAATTGTGCTCACTAGACTTAAACATCAAACAGGGCAATCATTTAAAATCGCCTTAACTGGCTAGAACTACCCCCCAAATTACCTTTGTGCCAATGGGCTTTAGACTGTTACTGCCATCGATGGTTGCTGTGACAAAAACGTTCTTGCTGGAACAAACAAGCTGTCATGATAAAGCAGAGAATCACCTCTTGGTTTGCACAATTAAGATTTCCAGCGGTCTTTGTTTTGCATTTTAATGTTTGTTATAATAACATAGTATGATTAAGCTTTTGCTGGCGCCAGAAAAATTAATCAATGAAAAAACAGAGCCATTGCAGTTAAAGATGACCTCGCTGGAGATCTTCTTAATAATGTCAGTAAGTGCTTTAAGCTTGACAACGGATCCGGAGTCGGGTTGACTGATGTTGTCCTCTGCGATAGCCTTGAGGGATCCCTGCAATTTGCCAATGGATAGTTCAGAATAGCTTTTAGGTAACATGACAAGGGAAAAAAGCTGAGAAATTAAGTCGATAAAAGCTAAAAATAAATATAAATACAGTAGTAGGATCATCAGAAAGACTTGGGGTGGCACGAAGCAAGATGTTCTCAATGATAGTGAGAATTGACTTGACGTCAACTTTGCGACCATCGTGACTATGTGTTGCCAGAACCTCCTTCATCGTTGCATTATGATCAGTAGATTCCAAGGAGGCCCAGATTTCGATATAAGAAGGCTGTGAGGCGATTGCTGCCATGGTTTTGGACGTACTGTCGTACGTAGAAGAAGCAAGGAGAGGGAGAAGTAATAATTAAGTGGCTTGAGCAAGAAATGGCTAGTGCAGGATCTTAAGGTCTACAACTAAGGCTTCTTTATATAGCTTGTAAAAGTCGAATTAACTTCTAAAGGAGCCTATACCTTGCTTGCCCTCATCAGGCATTTTATGATTTAACAGTTGGAAAAGTCACGCACATATCAACAGCTCTTAAGTCCTTTTTCCTTTTAACAGTTGCATGCAATTCCTGTATAGTGTCCCGCGTAAGAGTAGTATATTTTCTCCATTGGCTCTATCAAAGCAGACAACTTGGTCCCCTCTCCTATCTCCTCTAACCCAAGTTAACCCAAGTTAACCCAAGTTAACCCAAGTTAACCCAAGTTAACCCAAGTTAACCCAAGTACTATAGAAGTTAGGAGTAAGTAATTAACCAATTTGTAATTGGACAACAAACAGTGCTAGGTTTTCTTAACCTTGATGTTCAGAATTCAAACATCCATAATTAGTAAGATATTCTATTACAAAAAAGAGTAATATATTCTCATAATATTGATAATATTGACGAACTAGATTTCAAAGAAAGATTAATCTTGTAATCCCTAATGATAATAAAAAATTAATATTATCGAATCCGAATCCAATAGTATAAGATTAACATCGCAACCTCCTATTTACCATACTCTCCATATAAAAAGAAAATACATAAATTCATAGTTGGGCTGTTTTATTACACCATAGTTGCACTTACTGGATACTGAGGCTAGACGAAGAGGTTAGCGTTAGATTATACATGTGATTATGTGAATTCTTAGAATGGTCGTCAAAGTTAAGATTTTCCAAATCTTATAGCTCACACGTTTCGGATTATTACTAGATTTGGAACTCAACTTTGGGGCCCAATGGGTCATCCTGCGTGAATCATGTGTTATGTGTACTGTATAATTTTCTTACTGTTCCTTCTCGCACATCACGGATTATTATTATATTTGGAACTCAACTTTGGGGCCTAATGGGTCATCTGGCGTGAAATATGCGTTTATGTGTATTTATTTTGTTATTGTTCCTTCTAACAAAAGTTTCATTGCATATATAGAACTTGTCTTGTTCTTGGTCGGTAATGGAAACGAGATTCTATCTACTTCAAATAAACTTGTCATGCATTAGCTCATCCCACCAGCCTTAATTATAATCCAAATAATTATTATGTTAATGTTGATCCATTGTGTCAGAATATCAACTGAATCAGCAGCCCATAAAGATGCGAAGGAAGCCCAAAATAGCCCATACTTGGCCCCTGAATCTGAATGGTGAGCACGAGCGAGAGAACAAACGAGAAGCTATACATGGCAGGAAAGCCCAATATATTATGTTGGCATTGATCCATTGTTGTTGGGATACCAAACTTAATAGGGACCCATAATGATAGAAAGGAAGCCCAAAACTAGCCCATTCTTGGTCTATGGATCTGAGTGGACCTCTCGAACGAGACTGCGAGAGAACCAACGAGAAGCTCTACGTGGCAGACAAAGCCCAAAATTTTAGTAAGAAAAAGAGAAAAAAAAAGGAAAACGAATGAAAAAAGGTACAGATGCTTTTGCCTCGGGCTGTATCACCATTAGCGTATGGTTGCAGCAACTATGCGCTACTCTTAACCTGCACTACAATCCCATTTATGTACTTTTCTGAACTCTTGCCTGTTTCGCTGGAAGCCTCAATTTTTTTCTCACGGGTAACTCTTTCTTCTTCAGGATGCAGGTAACCCGCTAACTCATTTAAGGTTTCTTTATGCGCTTGTAGTGGGAAGCCTCAGGCTTCGTGGAAGATGGGGCGTACTTGGATTTTTTAAAGATTGTATCTTTGCATTTTAATCATTTTGTTACACTTGGCGAATTTTGCAACTTTGTTTTAGAAAAAAAATTCCGCTTTTATAGTTTATTATTTTGATCGCTTTAAGATGATTCGATGGGTTGGATTAAGTGGCTTATCACTTAATGAAGCTCTTTAAGATGAGTTTGCTGAGAATGATAAACCGTATTGGAATTCGTTGGTGTTAACCGGGCAGATCAGAAAGTATGTTGTAATCTTAAAACTGCGTTAATCTGGGAACTGTGAGATCTTCGATGAGTATGTGATGTTACAACGGAGCATTGCAGGTGTGGCAATCGTAAATCAGGAACAGAGTGTACAAGAGTGTGAATATTGAACCCTGGGGGCACTGTGAGATAGAGTTTTGCTTGCGAGATCTCGTGGCTTTACCTATGTCACCGGTGTAGTCGACTGTAGATTGGTAGCAATGGTTCTTGTTTGACAGTTGAGTTTGAGATTGGCTGTATTTATTATGTTTTCGTGCGAAGATGTGTGGTTCTAAGTGAAAAATACAGCTTTTTGGGGTTGTTTAATGTCTGTATTTTCAGGGAAATCTCTGTCAATTTCAGTGGATATACTATGTTGTATCGGCTATTATTTGTTGGCCTAGTTGCTGCTTTACCCATGATACCCCATTTTGCTTAGCCTGAGGCTCTGGGACCTCCAATCTCAGCACATAGGAACCTGTAATGAGGAGGTCAAGAACGGGAAAACATCTTCTTTGAAGATTTATATCCCTTGTTTCCCAGATGAGGTTTATCCAGTTTTCTGATTTGCTTTCAGGTTATTGATGGTTGTGGGTCTCTGTATTTGTGGCTGCTGTATTTCTGGTCTTAGCAGCTGTTGTTTTGGGTTGAATTTGTTTCTTTGATGTTGACTGGAAAGTTTAGGTTTTATTTTTTTATTTTTTTTATTTTGCTCTGTTTCCATCATTAGTTCGGATAAATTCTTAGTTTTGTCGCTTCATTTGTGGTTTGTCTCATTTTCTCCCTCTCATATTACTTTCATAAACGCTTGATAAAGTTCTTCTTTGGATGGTTTGCAGCCATTCTCGGCCAGAACAGGTATTAATAAGAATAAAGAGATGGTAAAGAATCTGAAACAAGATGGAGTTGTGAGGTCGAAAAATGTGGCTGAAGTAATGGAAACAGTTGACAGGGCCTTATTCGTAGCTGATGGAACTCCTGCTTATGTTGATAGCCCTTTGGCAATTGGTTATAATGCCACTATCTCTGCACCTCATATGCATGCGATGTGCCTCGAGTTGTTGGAGCAGAATTTGAAGCCTGGAATGCATGCTTTAGATGTTGGCTCAGGTGCGCTTCCTTGCATTTGTATCTGTACTTAGTGCATTCCCTGTGTTGATGTTATTGTGAAATATGAATACACAGCTGAAGCAATCCCAGCTCAAATTTGTTGCATTAGTGTAGCTTTTAATCCTTTTGCCGACCTCTGGTTATCGTACACAAATTGGGATCTTTACATATTTAGTGTACTCCCTGGTTTTGTTCAATCAGTGGTGTTTTGAAACAGCTCAGACACAGTTCTTGAATTCTTGGTTAAAATTACTAACTGGATGTAGGCAACCAAAAGTGTGAAGCATGAGAAAAATTTGTTTGTTTTGGTTCAAACTTTTGTTGCTTTCTTGGATAATGCATAATTTCCTTAAAGCATACTTCCATCTTATTGTTGTGTGTAATTATAGCTTTAAGTTTCTCCTGTGTGCTCTTTTTTGTAGGAACTGGGTATTTGACAGCATGCGTTGCCCTTATGGTTGGACCACAGGGCCGTGCAGTCGGTGTAGAACATATTCCAGAGTTACATGACTTTTCAATCAAAAACATTGAGAAAAGTGCAGCGGCTCCATTATTGAAAGAGGGTTCCCTCTGGATGCATGTTGGTGGTATGTTTTTGAAATTCACCTAAAATTTTTTCATTTTGTTCGCAAGAATTTAACCCTCGGAAGGACTTTTCTAACAAAGAACAAAAGATACAGAAGATTCATTTACAGATCAATAGCAGGTTAGAGGTGCTAATAAGTTGGCCACAAGATTACTGTCTGCACTTTAAAGGACATCTACACTTTCATTGTCAGTAGAGTAGAAAATAAATCCCAGGCAAAGGAGGAATTGGCATCGTTGGCAATGGAATTTGACAATGTATTAAAGCCAATAACCAAAGTTATTTAACCACATTGGAACCATAATATATCGTTGCATGCCATTTTGGTTTTCGTTTGATGCACTTGCTGCTCTTGACCGGTGAAACTTAAATCTCAGAAAAAGATTTTTAAGAAAGCAACAGCTTGAGTGCCCCTCTTTAAGGTTTCGAATGTTTTTGTGAAAAATGACAGATGGAAGGCAAGGTTGGCCAGAGTTCTCACCATATGATGCTATACACGTTGGGGCAGCAGCACCTGAGATCCCGCAGGCTCTTATTGACCAATTAAAACCTGGCGGCAGAATGGTGATCCCAGTTGGCAATATGTTCCAGGATTTAAAGGTGGTTGACAAGAGGGAGGATGGTTCCATCAGTGTCCGCCGTGAAATCTCTGTTCGTTATATTCCTTTAACAAGTCGAGATTCCCAGTTGCGCGGCTAATAAGTTGCTAGTATTTCTCAATTCTAGGTTTCCAGCTGTAGAAGACTGTTCTCTCCATCATCTCGTATCTTTTATTTTGATCCAGTGGACTCGTAATAATGCCTATGCTTTCCTTTTCTCTGTATATATATCTATCACTGTAAAAATTGTGATTGCTCCTGGCTTTCAGTAAGAGTATATTACATTTTGTACAAGCCTTCTTGTTTGTTGTTTCTTTGCTCAAGTTCTAAGCAAGTAACGAGGATTACACTTTACTAAGATTCATTATTATATAATTGATGTTCTAGCAATTGAATGAGAAATGTCACGACACAAAGGAAACAAAACCCAATCCTGGATCACTCATCTTCCACAGACAGCCAGCTAACAAAAAAGAAAATAATACTACAAAACTCGTTCCCCATAGTAAAATAGAAAATGAAGAGGTTATAAGGAAACAATAGCACAGGTTCTGGCAGTGGTTCTGGCTCTGGTTCGTAAGACGTTAGTCCGATCTACGCCTGGATTTATCAATGGCAACATTTACTCTGAGTGTCCTCCCCCCTATTTCCTGCAAAACCAACCGCGCAAATGATTTTTATCAATACAAAAGCAATTGATGTCCGTTTTTGAAGAATCATAAGTATGATGAACCTTCAAGCTGTCAACATAAAAAGCAACATTCGTGATACCTGTCCATCTAGAGCAGCAATAGCATCATTTAACCCAGCCTCTGAGTCCATAGTTACAAAGCCAAAACCACGAGAACGTCCTGTGTCAAATTCAGTAACTATCCGAACTTCTTTCACTTTACCATATTCACTGAAAATTTGCTCCAGCCGAGCATTATCGACATCCCATGGCAGGTTGCTAACAAAAATTCTGTGGGCAGTCTCTCTAAAAGGACGAGCAGGTCTTGTACCTCTAGGAGCAGCTTTATTTACAGTCAACTGCCTTCCATCTAGATCCTGTAAAAATGCAGACCATGTCAGGATGCTAATGCTTATTCTCATGTTGATGCTATTTCTGTGGAGCTAATACTTCTCAATGACAAAACAGATAAGATCCTAAGCATAGTAACATAAAATACATAAACCAGAAATTGCATCACTTATTTCAGTAACAAGTTAATCCCTTGTCGACACACGAAGCAAAGTTCTGGCAGAGGTATAATCATATCAAAGCAGCTGATAATAATAATTGACCAAACCACAACATCCAAATGACGAGTTGGAACAAACTTAAGCCATAAACACCTAACTTCACCTCAACTTACCGTGATAGCAGAATTCAAATTTCAACTTAAGACAGAAGCAGCTGGCAGTATGAATTGTATGTACAAGAGTAGATGGACATGAACAACCTTGAAAGATTCTTTGTGGCTTCATCAAATGGTCAAATTACTAGAACTTCAATACACAAAACCTAAGGCTTGAGATAGACTACTACATCTGGATATGCCAACAGAAAACTTGAAAATGTTACTTCTTCCATTGTTCAAGGGAATAGTTAACTTTAATATTTCTCACATCCAAGGAAACTTTAATAACTCTTTGTGCAAAAAAAAATGGAAAAGTAGGCACCAAAGAAAATACAATGTACCCAGAAAAAAAAAACTTCCATAATCCTATTTGCCAATAGCTTTAAAAAGAAAGAGCTAGTTCAAAAAACAGGTAGCTTAACAAAAGCAGGCAGCGCAGGGGAAACCAATGAACAAAAAACTTTATACCGCATGCAGTGCAGAATTCATTTCCATCATCTCTAACCTTTCTTACGACTAGTTTATAGGAAAATATAAAGTACATAAGACCATATTTAATATAAAAGGAGAGAAACTTACGGAACCGCTTAGCGCGTCCACAGCCTTCTCCGCTTCTTCGACAGTGCTCATTGTCACAAAACCAAACCCTCGACTTAAACCGGTATCTCTGTTGTAAATCACCTGTAGGAACCCACAAATCATTGCAAGATAAACATCGAAACTTCTACAAACCCTCAACTCAACGACACAAAAGAAACGATATGAAAGCTAAGAAGAACTTTTTACCTCAGCTATCTCAACAGTCCCAGCATCTTCGAACAACACAGCCAGCTTTTCACTATCAACATCATACGGCAGATTCCCGACAAATAGTTTTGCATCCTCAGATAGCGGTGGAAAGGCTCCCTCACCATCAGCATCACTCAATCCACCACCTACTTCTCCAAATGCCTCCGTAAAAGTTCCTTCACCCTCGCTCTCCAAGTCAGAAGCATAGCCATCAGATGAATCCGCTCCCTCGTTATCCCATGTGGGCTCTGCTTGGTCAGGTTCTGTGAGAGTCGTCGCGGGATTAGATTCTTCTCCTTCATCCTGCTGGGCCCAGTCTGAGGTCTGTGCTACAAAAGGGACGGTTAGCGAGAAGCGGGTTTTGGGTCGGACAAAGACAGAACATGAAAGGTGAAGCTTGATGGGTCTGTGCGGGGTAAGTAGGCGCTGATGTGGTGGTTTTGAGACGAAGACTGAAGGGGAGAAAAAGAGGCTTGAAGATTTTGCCATGGATAAGGTTTTGAAGGTGGAGGTGGTTACGGCCGACATTTTGCGAGTCAGACAAAAGGAGGAGGAGGATGAAATGGAGGGAGAGTGAAAGAGAGGCTACGACTAGAGGAGAGTTGAGGATAAGAGGAACGGTGGGAGAGACGGAAGGGAACGGATGGAAGAGATGAAGCGCTAAATTGAGAACAAATAGGAAATGGTGGTGGAAGGTACTAAATGCCCTGCAATTTATGGGCCTCTTTTCTTTCAGATGGATAACGAACGACAACACTACTGGGCTGCTACAGATATTTACGAGGTATATGAACGCGTTGTCGTTCGTATTACCCGACTTGTCTTTCGTATAGGTGCCACCCGTGCCACCATATCCTTCCAATTGCACGCCAGGATTTTGATTTGGATATCTTTTGATGAACCTGTAATACCAATGATAGGTGTTCCTATTTACTAACGAGCGGCGATGGCAATTAATCACAAATTTAAGCTTTATGAGAGTATACAAGCAGCTCGACACAAGTCCAGGACAGGGTAATCAGAAACGTGTCTAGTCTCTAAGGAGTTCAAAGGGGAGGATTTAACTATGCTTTGAACAGATTCCTAGTCTTGTTTCGAGAAGAACAAGTCTCAGAATCTACCATGAGAGGTTAAAGCCGCAACAGATGATCTTATCTTGGGACAAGCCAAGTCTAGCTGATGTGACATTCTTTGTTATTTCCTGGTTAACAAACCAAAATGCAGTCGTATGATTGGACACCATTCTGTGCAAAGAACTAACTCCAAAATCAAGGATCCCAATTCTGTTTACCGTGACAACATGAAGCTGGGCACCATGTCAGCTGCATATAAGATCACTTACTAGCTGATACTTGAAGGAGAGGCAATATAGATTTTAAGGCATCGATCTGTTTCGGAGCTGTGTCCTGATCAGTTGTGTAAAGTATGTCCTGTTTATCAACTTTGGAGGTCTAACAGAGAGTTGAACACGAAGAAATGGAAGCAGAACAGAAAACAGGCAGTGCTATCTCTTTGAGTGTAGTACAAATTGAAACTTGTGGTGCTCAAAATCCTGATGATGATGCCACTCTGCAGTCTGCACACGCTGTTGGCCAAGGTAGTGTTTTAACTTCAGCTAGGATTTGTCTCCAGGATCTCAGATAGAATAGATGTTGGAACTCTTCAACCACCAGAATAGTGTTTTAATTGGTCATTGTTCTTCTGCGGCATTTCATTGACTGTGCAATTTCTACGTGAATCTGAGTTTTGCAGATTCATGGCAACAGGTGGGGCTGATGCTGGTGACAAGTTTCAACTGCGGATATATACTGAGTTTCTCAAACCTTATATTGGTGAATTTAGGCTGGACCTGGGGTACCATATGCCTTCTGTTGGTAGGCTTTTTCACCGCCTATGCTAATTGGCTTTTGTCCGCTTTTCACTTCATCAATGGCAAAAGGTTCATCAGATACAGAGACCTCATGGCATTTGTTTATGGTGAGTATTACTAGTCTACATTCATACTCTGATGATTCTACTTTGGGTAAAGTCTAATCAAATATGAGCGACTTGTTCTCTTCCAAGGGAAGGAAATGCATCACATCACATGGACATTTCAGTTCTTGACCCTTCTGCTTTTGAACATGGGTTTCATCATCCTTGGTGGAAGAGCTCTGAAGGTATGTATGCATGCATACTGTTGTCCTACCATTTTCATTCCCGTACTGCTGCAACAGGGAATCTTTAGTTAAAATAGAAGAATTGCTCTCAACTTTCTGATCTAGATTTGTACTTACAAGAACGCAATTGTGTATGATAATTGCAAACAGGAAATTAGCTCAGATCTCAGTGACTCTCCCCTGAGGCTCCAATATTTCATCATCTTCACCGGAGTGGCCTATTTCTTGTTTGCATTTTTCATACCCACAATGTCTGCAATGAGAGCTTGGGTAGGAGTCTCTGCCATCCTCACTTCTGCATATATCGTCGTCCTTCTGGTCGTCTTAATAAAAGACGGTAAGCACATACGCTTGTTTCATTCTGCTGTAGTTATGATCATACACTGGAGCTAAGCGACATTTTTGTATGCATTTTTCCAGGAAAATCTAACACAACCAGCAGCTATGAGATTAGTGGGAACAAAGTGGACAAGATGTTCAATGTTTTCGGTGCAATATCAGCCATCATTGTTTGTAACACCTCTGGCCTCCTACCAGAGATTCAGGTCAATGAAAATCCTTAAGTTCATGATTAATGCAAAGATTACTATCAATTCCATAATCTTCTATCCTCCTGCCTGCTCAGTCAACTCTGCGCAGGCCAGCTGTGGAGAATATGAGGAAAGCCCTGTCTCTACAATATACAGTGGGCCTCACAGTTTATTACGGTGTGAGTATGTTAGGATACTGGGCCTATGGTGCTTCAGTCTCATCCTACCTTCCACAAGATCTAAATGCTCCTAAGGCATTGAAGATTATGATCAATACAGCTGTGTTTCTACAGTCCATAATCTCCCAACATGTAAGGCCTTAGATCATTTCCACTATGTTCCATTAGACTTGAAACCATCGGGCCTGGCGAGGCAAACTGAAATCTGATGTCCTTTACTGCTTAAATTCGCTGTCGATGACGACGAGCACAGATGTTTGTTGCGCCAATTCATGAGGCGATGGATACCAAGTTCCTCAGACTAGATGAAACCCTGCATTCAAGAGAAAACATCAAAAGGCTGCTCCTCCTCAGAGCAATCTTCTTCACGGGAAACACTTTCATTACAGCGGCTTTTCCCTTCATGGGTGACTTTGTGAACTTGGTAGGATCGTTTACACTCATCCCTCTCACCTTCGTGTTCCCTAGCATGGTCTTCATCAAGGTAATGAAAGATCCAGAATAGACAGTAAAAGAAACAGAACTATATAGAAAATAGTTGGTAATATTGACGTATTCTTGCTCTCTAAATCTCCACAGGTTAAGGGAAAGACAGCCAAAATGAAGAACAAGCTGTGGCATTGGTTTATCATCATTTTCTTTTCTCTACTGGCGGTAGCGACCACCGTTTCTGCAGTCCGCTTAATTGTAAAAGATATGCAGACTTATAGTTTCTTCGCAGATATATAAACCTACTCGAATAAGGATCCGCTGTACTCTTGCGTTCTATTCTAAAATAATGATAGCTAGAGATTATTTTGATCACAACTTGCTTCAAACCTGATATATCAGAAACAGATTATTATAGAGGAGCAATCACATATAAAGCTCAAGAATCTTGTAAAATTCGAACTGATCGAATTAAGAATCAGCAGATCAGTGGTGTGATTCATTTGCCTCAATAGATGATCATCCTGTCAGTGGAGATGCTTTCAGGTTACAAGGCTAATTATTGGTTACAGCCAAATGCAATAAAGAGACAACAATCAAGGTCCCTGAACGCACCACAATCAGGATAGAAATTACAGATAGCGAAACGTTAAAAAGAGAAAAGTTGAACCAATTCTGTCAACGGGGAGTCTCCGGGGCAGCCTAACCCTTGAAGGGAGTTTCACAACTGAAAGGAGCAGAGCTAACTAGTTGCATGGCTAGGACATTAATTCTAACCAAAAACAGACAATCATATAAGCCTGACCATTTTCAGCCTCTTCCAGGTTTTCCGCCACGGAACTTTAACCTTTGTGAATAACCTAGTTCCTCTCCTGATAAGAAACTTCCTCAAGCCAGGAATTCGAAGCTTCAGCCTCTTCCTGATATTGGACTTCCTGCTCCTGGAAAGGTTCCTGATCATGCTAAATGCTCTCTCTTCCTCGGCTTCTTCATCGAGCCCATCGTCATGGACTAGCATCTGATAAGGAGGTCTGGTCCGTGATGCCATTTCAACGAGAGACATGCAGTGTTAGTGATACTTGAAGAGAAACAGTATAAGTTTGTAAAGAAAATAATTGAATCGTAGGTTTCGCTGTTCTCCATATGAAAGTGGCAGCAGCCCCCGTTATCGCTATTTCTTGTGGCCTTAATCAATGAAAGCTACCCAGATACCAAAATTTAGTTGAGTACATTTAAGACGACCTGCAGGGCAGAAATGTTATAGGTGAAACATACGCTGTCATGGTTAATTGGTCACCATAAAATTGCTCTGTACGAAACATCCATGTTGAGATTCTTGACCTGCAACTATCTATGCTATTATGCAGGTTAACCTGATGCAATAATCCGGAGAAGTTAGCTACTAAGCTTCAGAAGCACAAGAAAAGGACGATGTATAGTTGGATCTAAATACCAAACTTCAGGTACTCAGTAAACATCCCAACTACCCTTATTCTGATATCAGAAGCGTTCTTTAGTAAGGGCAATATGAAAGATGTTCCAGGTCCGACCTGCAAGATTGAATGCGTATGATATTGGAATTGCAATCCACCAAATCTAGAAGAAATCTACCAGATGCAAGACACCCACAAATATTATAACATACATCTGTGCTCTTATTCTCAAATTTCAAATAGTAACTTCATGTTCGAAGTTCAACAAGCCCTTATAGCTCAGTGGTAGAGCGTCAGTCTTGTAAACTGAAGGTCCGTAGTTCGATCCTGCGTGAGGGCATTCCTTTTTTTAACACCAATCTCCGACACAGACAAGATTGTTAATGGATATTAATTCACATGGAAATTAAGGATGCAACGCATAACTTATGTCTTAAATGACCAGGAAAATAACTGGAAGAACCAAAAACTCCTGTAATTATCTCTTTTGTTTTTGCAAGCATGGCAGGCTATATATAGTTATATAGAGACAGGCTGATAGGATATAGAATCTGAACTTAGAAATCGATTCCAAGCATCAGCCATGTTATCTTCTGTCAAGATTTCCTCAATTTTCATGGCAACTGTTATTGCCATCTCCTTGTCGCATCTTTCCTACGGTAAACATTTGACGTACGAGGACTGTCTCAGAAACCTCTTCTACCCAGCAACACCTCCGGCCGATAAACTTGGCGGCGGAAAAGTGTTCTATTTCTCTCCTGAGCTGTTTTGTCAGGATATGAGCCGTGCCATTTTCCTGTCAATTCGCGTAACGCATAAGCTACCATCTGATTACGTGGAAGCTCTGTGTAATGTACTGAAACGAGAAGAAGACGTGAAGCGTTACATTAGAAGAACTTTTCCCAACTATGACTTCGAACAACTTTGGAAGGGCAATTCCTGCACTCCTTCGCAACATTAAGAAGGGTCACTTGTGTTTCCTTGTTCTGTTTCCTGTGCTCTTCAATCCTCCGTCAGAACCTTCAACCTCTAGTAGTTTCTCCTCTGTCCTTTGATTACGTCACCATAAATTAATCGTTCTGTACTACTTTCAGTTTAATAACAGTTGTTTGGCATACATGTTATCCATTTCTTCTTACCCTCCTTGTTCCTGATACAAATCTGAAGAACGTCAACCCAATATAATATTTTATGTATATATATTCGTTTTCGGATTTGTTAAAATTCTTTCCCGGGCCCCATAAAAAGTGCCAGTTGGGTTGATAGGCTAGCTGCTAGGGTCGCTCTCCAAGTAATGGGCTCGTTTCTAAAAAAGAAGGCCTATCAGGTGAAGGCTATCTTGTAATGGACCGAGCCTCCGAGGAGAGGAGAAAACTTGATCCAGTCCATAATACAAACTTCTCTTGCAACATTGTTCGCCAATAAGGAATTGATGACTTAAACTCAGTTGAGAACATGTGTAATGTCTTAGAAACCAGATTGAACTGGGAAGTCTGACTCCCATGTCCTCCGTTATTTTGTTCCGAAACAATTGGAGTTGATTGCGAGAATCTTAATTGCGTTCCCGTGATTGATCGTTCGCACTCCCTACTATATTTGATGTTTTAAGTTCAAAGAGAAAACCTCTCTTCTTAAACCCTAAAGTGTAGTCGATCACCATGTAAGTAGATTCCGTGTGCTTTTGTTTTCTGGCGGCAATATATCTTCCTCGTACTCGTATTCGAAGGGGATAAAAAGGGATGAACGACAGCTCCGCTTTAGTTACTTGTAAAGAGTATATCAGGCTTATCAGCGATGCTTTCCCTTGTATTACTCTTAGTTAGACTGTTCAGGTTCTCTTGTTTTTCATGCTTTTTCTGTGTCATCGAACACTGACCCTGGGCCTGAACGATGTCAGGGCGCAAGAGACAGCTTGGAGGGAAGCAATAGAACATGCGGTGAAGGCGCTACGGAAGCGTCATTTACTAGAAGAAGGCGCTCATGCTCCTGCGTATAATGCACTCACCAGACCAGTCATATCCTCGGTACTCTTTCTCCTTCAATTCAATCCTACTAATATCGAAATTCAAGCGCTGATATTTAGTGGGTTTGTTTTGCTTCTGTTGTTGAAGAGATCGGAATGGGAAGAGAAAACGGAGAAATTGGAAGTGGAACTTCAGCATTGTTTCACAGCGCAGTCTCGACTGTTGGAGCAGCTGGAGGTGGAGGTGGCCGAGTTGCGATCTTCGAAGGCATTGGTAAAGGAGAAACAAGGGATCATTGGGGATTTGGAAAAGAAATTGGCTTTAAGAAGGTGGGGTATCTTTTAGTTGCTTGTGCTTTTTTTGTTTGGTTTATTTTAGTTTTGTGAATTTAACTCAGCTGTTGATGCTCTGTGATGTAGCGAGGAATGCTTGCAGTTAAAGGCGGATTTGGAAGAAAAGATTGAAGCAACAATTGCTGTCCTGAGTGAGAACCAGGAACTTAAACTAAAACTACAAGAGATTACTGTCAAAGCTAAGAAAACTGAGGCAGAGAATAAGATGTTGATTGATAAATGGATGCTGGAAAAGATGAAGGATGCTGAACGTCTTAACGAGGTTCTTTATTTTACTCTAATTAGGAACAGATGGAAACAGGGGATTGTTATTTGTTTTGGGAATTTGACATCGCTAAGAATAATAGTAGACATAAATAACAAGTGTTACTTAAACTTTTGTTCTTGTGCATCCATAGAGCATCCTACTGGTGAAGGCATCTAGGTTGACCCCTTTTTAAATTTTGTTATGCATGCATTTGTACTTTTTTCAATGAACGTTTTTGAGAGGCAAATTTATTCTCAAGTTGTTATGGCTGACAAACTCTTTAAAAAATATGAAAGGTTTTGAAGCGAGTAGATAGGGAAGTGCTTAATGGTTGTAGAATTGTTGTTTTCTTTTGTCACAATATTCGCTTAATAAATCCTGTAGGTGGTTGTAGGATTACACTACTTTATGATAGATGCACAAGTACAAGCTAATGCTTTTCTCTCTGATTTGGCACTTGTTTATGTGTGGCTAATTAGAGATTTCTTTACCCAACACAGGCTAATGCTCTTTATGAAGAAATGGTTGAGCAGCTGAACACTGGCGGTTTTCAAAAACTTGCTCGACAGCAAGTTAATGGGGTTCTCCAGCAAAGTGAAGAAGGGCCTGAATACTTTGTGGAGTCAACCGTTCCTTCTGAATGCAAGCATAAGATTAATGCTCATGAACGTGGTTGTGCCGCTATCTTGTTTGAGAACAATTGTGGAAAATTGATAAGTGGAGGACAGGACCGGTCAGTGAAGATATGGGATACAAATACTGGATCATTAAGCCATGTTCTTGATGGCTGTCTTGGCTCTGTTCTTGATGTGTCTATCACCCATGATAATAGATATATTATTGCGGCTAGTGGCTCAAACAACTTGTATGTATGGGATGCCGTTTCAGGGCATTTACTTCACACTCTCACCGGCCATCTTGACAAAGCTTGTGCCGTGGATGTTGGCAGAATTTCCAGCCATGTTGTTGCTAGTGCTGCCTATGATCGTAAAATTATACTGTGGGATTTGCGAATAGGTCACCGCACTAAAACAATCATTTGCCAAAGCAACTGCAATTCTCTCCGCTTCAGTGTAGATGGACGAACCATTGTTTCAGGCCATGTTAATGGGAACGTTTGTCTGTGGGATGTCCAGACCGGAAAGCTACTAAGTGAAGTTGCTGCGCACTCAGGTCCTGTGACATCAATATCTCTGTCTAGGAAAGGAAACGTTATATTAACTAGTGGGAGGGACAACTTACACAATTTGTTTGATATGGGATCCTTGGAAATTTGTGGGAGATTAAGACCAACTGGAAACAGATTAACCTCCAACTGGAGCCGCTCTTGCATCAGCCCAGATGACAACTATGTTGCTACCGGTTCACCTGATGGATCTGTACATATATGGTCAATATCCAAAGCTGCTATAGTGAGGACTCTGAAGGAGCACATTGTTCCTGTTCTGTCTTGTTCGTGGAGTGGGCTTGGAAAGCCACTAGCCTCTGCTGATAAGAATGGCATTATTTACACCTGGACATGATGGGTTTGCCTCGCTCCTGTAAATTCGATGCTTTTCTTTTACACCTTTTTCTGGTTTCAACAAGTTGCCTTGTGCACATCCTTGGTTCCGAAACAAGTTTACTGAAACCAGCAAGCAACGTAAACAATTATTTTATGTTATAGTGTCATCCCTTGCTGGGTTAAGCTTCTGTTTGAGCTGCTTGGCCAATCATTGAAAAGCCTATGAAGAAAGATATTTTGCAGACTTCTATGTTATTTATTCATTCCAAGCGAACGATTAACTCATTCATCTAGTCTATGCGTGACCATCCTATATCTGTAGTTCATAAGCAAAAGCTACTGTTTCGAGAAGCAATCGGCGAGCTTTGTCCTTAGCTAGAGCCTAGGATTTGGTTCTTGCTGGGTCCGGTTTTTCTTACATGTCCTAAACGTTGAAGTGACAAACCCCCGAACCCACCACTTTAGGCTAAAGTATTCCGGTTAGCAATATTTCAAACTGCCAAAAGTATCACGATTCTCCGGCGATATGGCCCTGGACAAATACAAGAAATCGGCACGTTAACAGACATTTAATCTGCTTTTCCACCTGGAGAAAAAGAAACAGACAATCCAAGTCTACATCACGGGTGATATAGGCCTCTGCCTTTTTCCATTTTATGGGAAAGTTGGGCGGATTGTGTAGAAAAGATCATGTCTTGTGGTCGAACTATGGAATTACTTGTACAAGTATAAGAAACCCATCTCAGAGATACCTCTGCGAGTTTCGGTTAAAGAGTTAAAAGCCAAATAAGCAGTTAAAAAGGGAGATGCTAAAGCTCTCGTGGTCATAACCATTCCATCATCCCTTTCTAATGGAGTGATAGCGTGTTTTGCATGTGATGTTGTTAATGACCCTCCTCTCAAATGTTCGGTGCCCCACAGCTTTTCTATGTTTACACAACACTTCAGGAAGAACTTCTATGATGGTTCTTCTTTGAAAGTCCTGAACTAAAAACCCATCTATAAATAGAGTTGCTTCCATTTGTAATTCAGTGGTCAATTTTGTTTGTCAAGTATCATACGGCTTTGCAAATTCTCCATTACAATCAAACCCCATCTTCACCGTTTGTTCACTTCCACTATCATTCTTAGATTGTTGATGCCCGCAAGGAACTTGTAACTTCTTCCCTTACTATCTCCAGTTTTGTTCCAAGTTTACCTCTTCCAGTACTTCCGTTTCTCTATATAAGACACCCACTCGGCTTCTTTCTTCTCATCTTGTAGTACTGTTTATTCATAGAGCAAATCAAAATGGTGAAATTTGTAATTGCTGCTCTCTCGTTGGTTTTAGTCCTGGGAGTGGCTGAGAGTTTGGATTTTCATGAAAAAGATTTGGCATCAGAGGATAGTTTGTGGGATTTGTATGAAAGGTGGAGGAGTCACCACACGGTTTCTACAAGTCTTGATGAGAAACACAAGCGTTTCAATGTGTTCAAGGAAAATGTGAAGCACGTCCACAGGACTAACAAGATGGATAAGCCTTACAAGCTGAAGCTGAACAAGTATGCAGACATGACAAATCACGAGTTTAGGACTGCTTATGCTGGCTCAAAGGCTAAACACCATAGAATGTTTCGTGGGCCGCAGCGCGGAAGTGGGAGTTTCATGTACGAGAAAGTGGATAGAGTCCCCACCTCTGTCGATTGGAGGAAGAAAGGCGCAGTCACTGCTGTTAAGGACCAAGGCCAATGTGGTAAAGCTTGTATTCATGTAACTAGATTCACCTAACATCCCTTATTATCTCCATTTCATGCAAATTTATGCAAGTATATGATGATTTGATTAAGCAAAAAGGAAAAAGACCAACCACTTTAGGGCTTAAATCTTTCAAAAAGGAGTTGTTTGTTGATTCTTGCTAAGATAAGAAAGATTCTCTGACTGCTGTGCGGTATGATGCAGGCAGTTGCTGGGCATTTTCAACCGTGGTAGCTGTTGAGGGGATTAACTACATCAAGACAAACAAGCTAGTTTCTCTGTCCGAGCAAGAGTTGGTGGATTGTGACACCTCCGAGAACCAAGGATGTAATGGAGGATTAATGGAATATGCATTTGAGTTCGTTAAGAAAAAGGGAGGCATTACAACAGAGGCATATTATCCTTATCGAGCTGAAGATGGAACCTGCGATGCTTCCAAGGTTTCATGCCCTGACTCTGTTTGAACCAAGTCTGGTTTGCAGAACTAATTAGCATTCAAAAAATTACCAGCAAACTAAAACTCCCTACCTTTATCTTTGCAGGAAAACCAACCAGCAGTTTCCATAGATGGGCATGAAAATGTGCCGGAAAATAATGAGGGCGCTTTGCTTAAAGCAGTTGCCAATCAACCTGTTTCTGTGGCCATAGATGCTGGGGGTTCAGATTTTCAGTTCTACTCTGAGGCACGAAAGTTTTTTTTTTTTAAACTTACAGATTCAATGAAACAAAAATGGAAAAATTTAAGAAAAAACAAATTAATAGCTACTGTAAGAAAATCAATGTCTAACTTTGCTAGTTTTGGACACTGCAGGGTGTGTTCACCGGAGACTGTGGAACAGAGCTAGATCATGGCGTAGCAATCGTGGGATACGGAACGACTCTTGATGGAACCAAGTACTGGATAGTGAAAAACTCCTGGGGACCCGAATGGGGAGAGAAGGGATACATTAGGATGAAGCGTGGCATTTCTGACAAAGAGGGACTCTGTGGTATAGCAATGGAAGCTTCATATCCCATCAAGAACTCCTCGTTAAATCCCAGAGGGCCTACGTATTCTCCTAAAGATGAACTCTAAAGCACTTAACTTCTCAGACACATGAAAGGCAACTTTGTCATCAGTTGGTCGTTGCCGTTATTATTATTATTCCTCTTCTGAATTCAATTATACTTGTCTTAGATTAAACTATACGATGTATCAGTGCCACCATATAAAGATTAATAAACATTCCAGATTTATTCCTGTCCCCAAACATGATGTTAAAACGCCGTTTCTGCTGTATTTCTCGGCCCAGCTTACCAGGAAAAGCGGCTATAGTTTATGCGAAAGGCAATTGCAATCGGACAACAATAATGACAGGATTTAAGTAGGCCACGAACTGCAAGAAGGATCATTCATTAAATCAAAAAGACTTACAAATTACAGTCTACTACAACCTCTTTTTTTCACATTGAAAACTTCCACTTGGATTTGTCGCGTTTACGACTCCTTTGCAGGATAGTCCCCACAGATAAAAATAACGAAAAGAACCATACAATACCCAAAAGGCCACATTTTTTATACATCAACCTAATACAGCTTATTCTGTATCAAACAAAAAGAACCGAGACATTATAATCACTCTCCCACGGTTGTCTGATTATAATTGAAAACTCCTAATCCCATGGTCATGTAATGTCCCCTTAAGCTCTTCCTCCACTCTTTTCCGCTTCGGGAGAGACAGAGAAGAGATGGCTCTGGCCGACACCACCTTTCTTACCAATAACTTCCATAGTGTGTCGTCCACTTGTTTCTCTAGTTGCGCTTTCAGTTTGAATTGCCTGTCAAAATAACAGAACAGCCCAGCTTAGCTATCAGTGGGTCAAATGAAAGGGTCTCTGAAGGGACATTCTTATCTCACACAAACGTGACCAATTAGCATCCAAGAAACTGTTTCACGTTGTAATGATTCACCAATTAAAGTTTCTTGTTTAATCCACTTTTGCGACCAATTAAAAACAAGTGGGTGATCGAGGGAAGGGAAGGGAAATTACAGTTTTACCTGCAAAGGGGAACTCTGCAGAAATCAGAGTGGTCACATATAGACGAGTGAAGTCTTAGGAGCTGCCACATCCTCTTACACCTCGAACACCCTCCGTTAACCCGTTTTTTACACACGGAGAAGTGCTTGATCAAAAGCTGTATGCCTTGACAGACGGAGTACTTGCTGCACGGTGCCTTTTTCCGGGACGGCTCCAGGTCATATGGCCCGACGTCCGTGCACCCGTCGGTACAAATATGCTCCAAGCAATCCATTGCCTCGCTCAGCTCCATGTACAACCTCTGCTGCTCTCTGTGCCTCGTCGTCTTTTTCTTCCTCTGTACATTAATATAATTATAACGTTTAATTATATTCCTTTTTAATTGGATGAACTGAAAGGGCAAAGAATCGAAATGTTTCAATGAAACTTACCGATTCGGATTCATCGATGAACTGAAGGATTTCTAGTTCGAGCCAAGGGTCGTTGTCTTGCATAAACTTCCATGCTTCGGTATTTTCTACGGCCTTGAAGCTATTAGACACCAATCTCATGCACTTAAGATAAATATCCGGTGCGTCGCAGAGGCGTGCCAGTTGAAGCAGATCCACCACGTTCTCAGTCGTCACCCGTTGACCCACGGCCTTGGAGCATCTCTGCTTCAGCTGTGGCACCTGGTATACGTGTGACAAAACCAGCAGATGGATCCCATACTTCTCCAAATCCTCATCAGTGCACCTGCACAATCACCAAAATGTACATCTTCGTCATATTCCCCTCCTAACATATAGCAACCAATCAAATTTCTCCCTCCAATCCACAGAAAATTCCATCTCCTCCTTTACGTAACCGATCAAAATGTGACACGTGTGATTGAAAAGTCAATCCCCTAAAATATCTGCGGCGGACAGGTTAAGAGAATCTTCCTAGTCGGTCATCAAATTGGACCCGGAAAAATGACTCCGATGGCTGACTGTTTTTTATTAGCAAACAAACCGAACAGCTAATATTAACTGTACATTTAAAACGTGTAGAGAAAAAACTAACCTTGAGGTATAGAGGAAACTCAAGAACGCCGAGACCGAGTCGCACGGAACGCCGAGGATAGGAATGATCTTCTCGGACTTCCTGTGTTTCCGAGGGCTATCTATGATATTCTCCAGTACTACAGATGCCGATGCCTACAGTAGCATAAAGAACATTCATTAAGTAACAAGGATTATACAGTGGAAACGCCTAAATGCAATCCGTAAGGTTCGTAAACTTGAACTACTTGATCTGGATCTTGTAAAAACAATGAAAGAAAGGACTATAAGAGAATTGAAATTGGATTAGTACCAGAATGCTACTGTGAGCCGGGATGCGTGAGCCGGCGGATGTGAGGATTTGGACGTCGGGTGCGGGTAGATTTTGATCCGTTAACGGAGGAAAATGAGTACCGCAAGATAATCCGGCGGACATGGCTGTCGTTGTTGATGTTATGTCGCAGGTTTCTCCCATGAGCTTCTCGCGTTTTATTGGCGATGTTTATGCTGTTTTGTTGTGTTACTTGTAAATGCAGAATGGTATTGCTCTCCTTATATAGACAGCGAACGAGAGAAAAGAATCCTAAAAGAAAACCGAGAAAGGATGAAGATGACGCGCTGCTTTGTAAGACATTTTTTACTGTTTAAAAACCCCAGTCAAAATGCATAACGGCAGTGGTAAAAACATAGTTCAGAGAAGGTTGGACCGTACGTTAGCAAAAGCTTGCAAGCAAAGGACTAGTTTCCTACAACGTAACCACATAGGAAATGTTAAATGTGTAAGTTGCAGGACAACTTGGTCAATATAATTATCTTTGAAAAGTACTTTAATATTTATTTTAAATCAACTTTAAAAAGACAATTACTTAATCAAATACGTCATCGATTTGCTCATTTTTTTTCCTTGTCTTTATGTCCACGTGCACATCAAATCTTTATGAAGGGATAGATGTGAAAAATCGTCTTTCAAAGGCAATTCTATTGGATCAGACAGAAGCGCTGATGTGGAACAACATTTGCACTTGGTAGATTTTCCTCTTCCATCCGTCCTTGTCGCTTTGTTATTTAATGAACATTGATGTTCTTTTTTTGCCCTTTTTCCCTTTCGTGTCAAGCGTGTCACGTATTATATGGAACGTTCTTATCCGTAGCCATAGGAGAGTGAAGAGGGAAGAAAAAAAATCTTTAAAATTTTGACGTGGATTGGATAAACCCAGCTTGTCTGGACAGGCCAAGGCCGGAAATATGATAAACTGGCTCTTCGTGACTGGAAGAGTCCTGACTCTGGCTGATTTGTCGCTCGTTCTCATCCTCTCCGGCGAAATATTTAATCCGTTTTAGGAGTCACTTTTAGCCACTTGTGCTTCAACTAGATGACATGTAACTATGTAATCAGACGTGTCATTGGCCAAGTTGGCAGTTGTTTATGGTCAACATTGTTGTCCAGGTTTAGGACACACTATAATCATATATACTACAGTCGGCTTCCGACCACATTACCTGTCTGATCATAATAGTTGAAAAGGTATAATGTCATGTAGTGCGTATGATACATGTCTTGTCTCGTACCGAACAAAGTTAGATGGTCGGTTCTAGCTCAATCAGTTTGATCCGCACCAGATAAAACCTCTGATGGTTCATTTTTAAAGATATTTTGTTCTCCGTTTGGTGGAGGATTTTTTCTTATTTTCTCAAGGTGTAGATTATTCCTGTACTGTTCTTGATCATATATATATATGAACATAAAAAAGATTTTTACAAAGATCGTTTAAGAACTTTTGAATATTCTAATGTCACGAGGAATATTTTATTTCCTATTTTGTTCTGACCAGTAGAGCAGCAGAACCACTGGACTCCCCCAGTAGTTACTTTTGAGCGCAGGGGAAATGTTTTGATGATTTGCATGGGTGGCAAGAGAGTCAAGAGTATATAGAGACTTTACTTTGCTTTTGCCCTTAAATTAGTTTCCTACCCAATCATTGCACGTGTTTACTTTGTGGAAGCTACTACGAACGAGCCATTAATTACCATTCTTATTTCTTCTGTTTTTTTTCAGGTGAGAACGACTTTGAACCGATTACCTACCCTCTAGAAGTTTCAAGTTTGGCTGCCTAAGACCTTTGGTCACTTAATTCTGCTGTAGCCGTGAAGGAAGACAAGGATTTGCTTGTTTCCTTCCTAGCCATATACATACACGTTTTTATTGCCATGGTAAATAAGGATGTCAACTTTAGCGCTGGAAATTGATAACAGTGATGCACACAGTACAGCCAAAGCTAAAAGGGCCGATAATGGATCAACCACCTGAGGAATGAATGGGCTCTACACATATCTCATACCTTAATGGGTCAGGCCGATGAAAGCCACAAGCAGGTTCATATAAGCCTATGAAGCACGCAGACGGACCACAATGCTCAGAATCTTCCACCGTCTTGACAATCTCTTGCCGAGCTTTTGTGGATCTCTGTTGACGGTTGAGTATTCATTGTTGGGTTGGACCGTGAAGCGATCCATGTCCACGGGCATAAGAAACTTAGAGGCGTGATTTTCTTTTTTCTGTTTTTTTTAAAGGAAAACATGGACAATTATGCAGTGGGAATGGTAGTATGCTTTTTCCAAACTATGATTTGATCCATTCGAAGAATCAAAAAGCAACAGGTCATCGACGATTTCTAGATGTTCTTCCACCGATAATGGTGGAGGGCAGGGAACACGGGTCGACGCCGTGGATAAAAGGTACACCCACTGTTATCTTTGATCCTGATTAACGTTTTGAACGGAGAATATGACTGAGATTCAAGCACCCAAATATGGGCTAATCGTTCAATGATATTTCCTGGATCAATTGTGAAGCTTAAATTAAGTGCCGAAGACCAATTTTGTCTTAATTCTTCACGTGAATTCCCTATCAAAACAAGGCTCTCGATCGCCTAACATGACGGCCAATTAGAGTAGACGGTGCATTTAGGTCCCATGTGTCGGCAGATTTCAGAAAAAAAGAGTCAAGCTTGCATGGCTTGTGCTTAATGGGCCACGGTTACTCCAGATTAAGGTCAATTTCCGGTAACTGCCTGCCACATGTTGAGCGCCTCATTCAGAATGATCGGCCTACAAGTGGGAATAAATCGGCCTAATGCCTTTCCAGATCAAAGTTTCAAGATTCATTAATTCACGGGTTAGGCGGGTATTTTATTCAATTCTTCACGTGCTATGTTCATCGTCTGCATGAAATTAATTAAGAACAACCCTGTCGTAATTTATCTTCTAATTTCACCTTGACAGCTTCAAGTACCGTATCGACTATGAGAGGGACATGGCATCCAATATATGTGAAAGATGCTCCTTACACTGATGTTTGTAAAGCAGTGGAATGCTGTTTTTCCTGGCAAAAGCATGTGCATCAAGGTGGACTCTGAGTCCCAAGATTTAAAGCTGCAGTTGTGAACTTCTGGACAATGGTTGTCCTCGCTTGAGTGAGAAGCTTCCTTTGTCATTTAATTTTGACAACTTTAGAAAGGTGGTCTCACTTGAATAGGATCAGTGATCTATTGATCATGCCTAGCTCTGAAACCAAATTTTCAAGGGCCCAGATCTCCTGATGGTATTCCAACTGAGATATTGAGAGTTCCTCTGGTCTGTGATAACGAGGTAATTGATGAGACTTTGTTTGGAGAAAAAGACGCATGCGCATTGTTTCTCCCATCTGCCTTTTGGAATTCTAGTTGTAGATGGCCGGTGCGGTTAACTTTGTAGGTTAAAGATTTTGGTCATTGGGTAAGACCAGAACATCAAAAGAAGGTCCTTGCCTTGCTTGTGCTACTGTCCTCCCTCCTCATCAATTCTAAAATCTCTCGGGTCATGTGTCATTAGAGATAAATTTCTTTGCTTTTTGACATTTAGCCGCGCCCGCGGTAGAACATTTGATTTTACTTTTTATGCGCATAACAGATCCACAAGTGAGAAAGACAAAGCTCCACAGATGGTCAAAAATGCACTGCTGAATGTAGACCGCAATTCGGTAAAGCCTTGGATTTCTTAAGAAACAGGCAAAGCGGCACTTAAAGGGAAACTGCGGTGAAGCACTAAATAAATTGACAGGTACAATGACAGGGGACAAGTTAAAAGATGTTTACTGCATGTCTATTTCATGGAGCACGATCTTTGGCAAAGATGCTAAAAAGAAAGGTACAATTGGATAACCATTACTAGTTTTATTTCATTTTTCACTCCCTGCAGTTCTTAATTTCGGGTGGTTGAACTTTCTTATTCGAGTGGAGATCAGTTCAAACTTTAATGGTCGAAAGCCGAAACCTTTCTGCTGTCTTCAATTGCTGTTTTTGTACCCTTTTGTCGTTAGTTGGTCTCTGTTTTCTTAGGCTTAAATAGAGATAAATAAGATAAAACAGATTGATATATTCTATATATCAACACTTCAGTACTTGCTTTCTCAAAGACCATCAAGATTCTCAAGCAGAATCCTGAATGGTTCTAAGAGCAAGAAGCCGAGGTCGTAAACTTGAAGTTGGGTACAATGAGACGCCACAATAAAAAAAATAAAAAAGAAAAAAGAAAGACAACAGTGGCTGAAGGAATAAAAGGTAGGACAGAAGAGAGAGCCACGCAGAAGAAACTAAAAAGCCGTATAGCTAAGTAGACTTTTCTCTGCCCGCCCTCTTTTTTTATAAAAAAAACTTTCCTGGTGTTGACACTTCAGCAACGCGAACCTTTCCTGCAATTAAGTGCACCAGAAGCCGATGTCATTGGACCGACCAGAGAAGATGGTCTGGCACCCAGGCTCGAAGCTTTTGCATAACTTGACGACGCTCCTGCTCCTGATGCAGTGAAAAACGCACCGTTCACCAGTAGATCCCCTTCAGACCTCCAGTTCCAGTTCTTCCATTCGCTTTCTGGAGCATCCTCGTGCTTGGTTACCTGTTCCACAGTTAATTTCACGCATGACATTAAATAACAATACCACCGCATGCAGACAAAACTTTCGGGATATCGAGACACGAGTTGGTTATTTCAGTTGCGTGGTTTCTGGTACCTCTTTGTTGAATCTGTCGTCAGGTGCTGCAAATCTGTTGCCTTGACTGTTGATGGTTGGGTCAGCACTCCCTCCAATGGCATACATTTGCCAATGTGTGTAGTCATTGTTGACCACATGGAAGTACCCATGCCTACATCTGTAAACGTGTATGTAATAAGTTAATGTTTCCCATAAACCTGAACGATAACAGAACCATGGATTCTAGTTAAATTGCATCTAGTTACTTTCAAACTGTAATGAGTTAAGGTTCTTTTCTTCAGTTTGAATATACCTCGGCATTCTTTGGACGAGCCCTTCTCCGAAGTGATTGAAGGCTATAGTGACTTGCATGTTCTTATCCTGAGTATAGGAATCGCTGTGACCCAGCAACATGACTTTGTCGTGGTGGGTCATGTAATTGTTTGAAATTGTGATGGCTGAGGAGCCATGAATGGCATCAACAAGCCCATCGTTGCAGTTTGACAAAGAGTTATGGTCCACCCAAATATGGCTTCCGCCGAAAATGGACACCCCATCACCGTCCGATAGAGTCCTAAACCCATAGTGCCCAGGGGAGTCTCTCACGTTGGTATTCCCTCCCTGCTTGCAGTCGTGTATGTGAAGGCCATGAATGATAATATTGGTCACATACTGTACAGTAATGCATGGCCCGCCTGCAATGTGGACACTAGCACCTCTACCATCGATTGTCTTGAAGGAGTTCATGATCAATTCTTCCTTCAATTGAATTGTCATGTCACGAGCAAAGATGATCCACAATGGTTCATCTTGAATGACAGCATGTCTGAGCGTCCCTGGTTTAGGGTTAACAGGGTCATCGTTACCAGAATCAGTGACCACATAAATCTTCCCATCTCTTCCGCCAATGGCGTTCTTACCGAACCCAATTCCACAATCTGCCAGCCTCTGTCGGTTCGTCTCCCAGTTAGGGTCACACCTCCAGCAATCATCGATAGGATTACCAGTTCCACACGAAAGAAAGCTCAGTTTCCTCCTTGAAGCATTAATAGCCCTGTCCAGAACAGAATGCAATCAACACATTTGTAACATTAACATTCCATACGCAAATTAAATTCAAAGTTCAGAATGTTTCAATCCCCAACATACAAAATTCACTGGACTAGCATGCATTGCACCCTCTTTCCATACACATAAACAAGAAACATAATGTTGGTGGAGCCACTTACCTGTGTACTTCTTGTACTACAAGTTCTGGGTCCTGAACTGGGGAAGAGGAAATGAGGGCAGGGATTACGAGGAAGAAAAGAAAGAGGAGAGAGGGTGAAGGGCAAGCCATTTGTGTGTGTCCTCTCCTCTGATGTGGGTTGAGGCCAATTGAAGTGATGGTGTGAGAGAAGAGAACGCAGGAAAGCATTGTATATAAAGACATCACCAGCCCGGCTATAATGGTGCTTGATTAAACTCGCACTGTGGGTCCAAGACCTGAATCTATGCTTCGTGATTTCTGGATTTACGGGATTTCCATACCGAGTATTGTTAGGCCTGGAAGCAAGACCTCCACAGAGCATAGATGACAGGAGAGTGCATGCAGTCAAAAAGAAACCATTAAAGACCAAAAGAAAAAATAAATCTTATCATCTAATTCTCTTTCAGGAATCAGGATCTCGTTTCTTGAAATCTTTCTGCTCTCTCATGGTTGTCGTTTACTTCACGTGCTTTCAGTTTGTGGTTTTATGAATTGTTCCCATGGAATGTGCAAATTAACCAAACATGCTCAAAGATACCAGCCAGTAAATTAATAAATTAGCCATCACACATGTCAAACCAATGATTTTTCTATAATTTTAAAAATACTATTAAGGATAAAATGAGTTTTTGTGAGAATGCAAGCTTCGAGTAAAGATCGTATATGGAATCTATTAGAAAATCCTGTTTTCATGAAATATATATGCCTAACACTAAAATTCTGATCCATGATTTAATTTCAGGAAGGTTTCACCAAAAAGTGAATACCGAGTCTCTGCAGATAATACCAGACTCTAAAGCAACCAACAACTGCTTCGAATGGAAAATCAGAAATGATTCGAGCATCCATATCTGGGGGAAACTTTGCTGAATTATACATAAAAGTTGGCAGAAAACAGATCAACCATCGATGCTGACATGATTGTTGCTTTCTCATTTCAGGAGGAGGATAAGGCACCTTGGGAGCAAAGGTGTATTGGAAGAAAACTTTCTGGCTTCAATCAGTAACATATCTCTAATCTCTGACAGATTGGTTTCCATGGTTTGGAGTAATAGATATGAAGATCTCTCGGTTATAAAAGAAAAAGTTCTGCTCTGCGAAGAACCAAATGATGCCAGAGGGAATCAAAAAGGTCCGCTGTTCCAAAAACCGGAACCTCTGCCTCGGCACTATTCTTATCATAAAAGCTATACAATTTTAAAATTTTGCATTTTCTCTTCAAAGGTTTGCTCTATGATTTCATCTGTTCCTGACGTAATAACACTAGCATTCCTTTACACAAAGCAAGGCTCGAAAAAGTTGATCGGACTGATCTCATGATAAGTTGTCTAATTATACCTACCATACTCAGAGATGTGGTGATTATCAGCAAACTTCATTATTACAGGAAAAGCAAATTGTTTTGTCAGACAATAAAATTTATTCTGACAACAAATTCGAACAGCATCACATGCTTTCTCTGTAGAATATGGCCCACTCCTGCATTCTTTATTTTCTCTTTTGTTCTTTCTTTCAACTTCCTTCCAACGGTAGAAGATTTTGCCTCCACCGCCACCAGATACCCGAACAACCACGGTGACATGGCACGACTGTGACCTCCAGAGCCGCCACTTTTCAACGGCATGAACGCGAGACATGGACCGCAAGAGAAGGCGCAGTGTATGCATTACTTTCCTACTCTCCAGTCTCCCCCTCGCTTTTCTGTATGTTTCGCTTGCTGTTCAGGACGAGTATTGACCGTTGATCGTGGGATTAGATGGTAATCACGGGCGTAGTGATGAGGGGATGGTACATGGTAAATTGGCAACCGACTAATAAAAAGACAAAAATACTGAGCAGGTATTAAATTGAAATTTATAAACTTTAGTCCTGTTAGGGGGTGCTTGGTGGGTGGGGTTGAGGGTGAGAAAGCTACTTGTCAACTTCTGGCATCCCCTCAAGACGTGGAGTCCGAAAGGTCATGCCACGTGGCACACACTCCTTTTCTTTATTCCAACCTCGAGATGATTTTCGCATCTCTGCACATGCAAGCCTCAATGTCGTCTTCACAAATCAAATCAAATATTCAATGTGGGAATGAGATTTTCAAAAGGGTATTTATGTAAATCTCATTTCCTGTTCGTTGTCAGATAAGTCTGTGATTTGCTTGACCCATCATCCAATATTGGTGAATCCGTTTAAATGGCACACTGTCACCGACAGGGGAGATATCCACCTGCTTACCCCTGACCATCACACAGACAGTACAAATGTAGATTGGTAAGTATCTACCCCTAACATAAATAAGCACTGGATAGAAAGAAAAGCATGAGATGGGCTCCTATTTCTCTGTTTGGTACTACTTGTTATCGACCGTCTCTGTGCATTCTTTAATGCGTTGCTGCTCATGTGACAAATCCCCGTCAATCACACCTAGACAAGTGGGCAAATAATGTGGTTTTGTCCCAGAATGTCGACCAATCAACTATATTTCATTTATTTTGAGGTTTATCTCCACTAATATTACTGTTATACGATGGCTTACTCCCATCCGGAGGTCTCTTGAACTACAAGTCTGAATTAATATGTCCTTACATCGGTAGAATCATAACATGCGAGTACTGATTAAGGGCCGAAATTATTAATTATCACCGTATCTTAAAAGCAAGCATGAAGTAAACTCAATATATGCAGAATTATTACCTTGCATCGATCCTGCTGGGCATGGCATGCAAGAAGGGTTTAATTTCCAACTCGGGTCATGTACGTACTGTATACTTGGAAGGCCATGCCAAGAAGGGAGACAAATAAAGAAATGCTTTTGGGCCTGAGGATTCAGGATCATCCTGAGGGTTTAATCATTTACATTCACGTGCTTTGGTGTTAATTGTCAATCAAGGCAGGGTTCTTTACATGCTGGGGCGAATCATTTTCACACTTAGCCTTCTTACACCCATTTTTAACTGCGGACGAAGAAAGTAGTTCACTTTACTCGATTGTGTCGGGAAGATGTCTTCGACTTAAAGGTCAAATCGCGAACATGGGTTCCAGGCAATTCTCTTGTTATTTATTCTCAAGTGGCTTTGCGAGATTGATGGCGTTTTGACTTCGGGTTATTACCAAGTTAACTAGGATCCACTTGGTAGTATTACTATGTTCTTCCATTTGTTGGTTTTCAGAGTTAGTTTGTGGTTTCTCACTACGGAACCAACACAATTTGTCACATTATTTGAGTTTTGCATAATAGAAATTCTTCTTATTTATCTAATTAGAATATTAAATATATAACCAAAAGAGAAACATAAAAAAATTGAGAAAAAATTCTAAACTTTCAATATTGTAAAAATTGTTAATTAACTACAAATAAGGAGAGTCACACTTATATAACTATTACAGTTCTCTAATGAATAGTGAAGATCTAATCAACCGATTTAACGGTGTCTATATAAATATATATACAAGACAAACACTAATGGTTGATTTCCCATCTATAATAATATTTGATTACATTGATTACCTTGATTTTTCAAATCAGGTCTGCTATATGTTAAAAACAAATTCTCATTGAATTTCTTGATTACCCTAATTCTCCGAGACTCTCGGATTGAAGGATGTATCATGTACAAAACCGAGTGATATATAATTTAGTTTTAGATCGTGACAAAATGTAAAACCCAAAGGATATAAAATACTTTTATGCAGGAAAAAGGCCCATATTTAGCCCAAGCTAAAATTAGCTGCTCAAGTCTAAGGTAATAGCACTCGGGCCCTGGTCAATGTTTAATGGGCCAAAAAGCGGTTCTCTTTTAACCTGCCGCAATGACTTCTGGCCCATATTTCCGTGATTAATGTTCGTCTTTCAAATGCAACTACCGAGCCCATTCAATGCAAAGGTAAGAAGACAAAAAGTTCACAGCAATTTGCAGGCCTCGCCGCATAGGTGAACGGCGTGTCACAGGCTACACGCCCAGTCTAGAAGAATAGGCTTCTGGCGCCAATTGTCTCACGGGTGACGGGACTACGGTGATTACACCTTAGCCGATGCAGGAAACAAGGCTCGTCAACTTTACTTATAGATCTCGTAAATTTGCTTTTACTGTAGACAAACTATTAAGAAAAATTAACACCCACCGAAATGTTCTCATGTTTAAGCCTTTAACCAACGAATTAACTATTAATTCAAATTTAATTATTACTAATCCTATAATATAAACGAATTATTGGTTATTGATTTTCAGTAATGCAACTTAGGGAGGGTAAAAGAATAGGTTTTATCGCAAGGACACTATTGTCGTATAGTAATAGAACACATACTGTGATAAGTGCAGACGTTCAGACAGGAGCTGAAAAACATAATTTAATATTTGACTGATTGTTTCTTCTCCCAAATTATATTTTCTTCTTTTGACTCTGTGATAGGATTCTTCGCCTCGATCGAAGAAACTGGGATTGAAATCTAAGTAACATTATTATAATCACGCAGCTTTTTACCAGACACTGTTATTTACACACTGTCATTCTTTCGGCGTGTCAATGTCAATAAATTCTCCCTCAAATCCTCAATTCTGCGTATTTATTTTCTAGAATTTTAAAAATCATGTATATATTTATATTAAATTAATTATTAAAATGATAATAAATTAAATTTAAAACAATCAAATATAATTTTTAGAAAACGGATTGGCTTCTATGACGCATTAAATGGGTAAGGGTCCATTTTTGTGACCACACGAGACATTAAATTATTAACTCGTGCAATCACGCGCCAGGAAGTGAGAGTGGAGAGAGACACGTTAAGATAAAAGCCGACCACGGTTCCAGCTTCTTGGTACCAAACCAGACTAACTGAAACGGCCACTTCCATGTTAAATCCCCTACACTGTCCTCCAGCCGACTGGCTCACTGGCCATGACTGACCCTTCTCTGCAACACGGCGCGAGCTCATACTCCGAAAATTTTCTGCTTTCTTAATTCTCTGTTCATGCTGCTGTTTTTTATTTAATGTCGTCGTCACAATAACTCATTTATGCCATTTACCGCTTTGCCACCTGCCACTATCTCCCTTCATTTCTCCACGTCGTGATCGATATCTTCTTTGTTGTTTGTGTGAATACAGTTCCTCTTATCCTGTAACTTCAGTTAAAGTATAGCATTCCCCGACCTGAGCCTAAGGAGGAGAGCTCTTGTGTTTTTTATTTTCCTCGTTGTTTTTTGGCGTCCCGTCTTTTACGTTACCAGTTGTTTCAAATTTTGCTAACTTCGAAGCAGGAAGATTTCTGGACTATTATAAGGTACAGGTTTGGGGTTTTCTTCCTTTTCTGCCGTTTCGTTCAGTCTCTGCCATCTTTTAATGTTTCAGGTTTGAAATTCATAGATTATTCTTCCTTTTTTAATCTGTCTGACTCATGAGATTTGGATATTAGTTTAAGGCTTAAGCACTGCATTGTCCGCTCTGTACGTATTTAGCTGTTACATGTGACTGTTCTAGAGGATGGCTTAGCTGTGAGGCAAAAAGGTATCATTCTGCTTTCTGTTGTGTATTTTTTCAAGTAACGATTCTGTAGGGTCATATGGTAACATGTGTCACAGCGCTTCTCATGTAGTTTCTGCCTGGTATATATTCTTTCCATAAAAAGATGTAGTTGTGGCGTTTGGCTTCGATGAAAACGAGGACCTTGTGTGTCTTCCTTATTTCTATTATCTAATAATCCTTTTGTCTCCATTTGTTAGAAATGAAATCTGATTTCTCTTTTCCACTTTTTGAAATGCTTTTCATTGTTGCTTTCGGGTGTGTTTCTCTCTATCTTTTCCCTTTCGTCAAGTCTGCTTCTTGCTTTGGATGGATAAGAATGAGAAGCTTTGCTCTTTATGTAGAATGAGGCGATTTTTATTTGATTTCAGGGCAGGAATGCAGCTCCTGATGAAACTTGAAACTTCTTTGGCGTGCATTGTGTAATACGACAGACTTTGGTTAATCTGGTACTTAGAGTTTTGAAAATGATAGATGGGCGGCGACATTCTGTTGATATTCCCATTTCCAGAACTCTTATCGCGCTTAGAAGAGTGAGGTCACTGAGGGACCCGTCCACTAATTCTATGAGCAAGTTCTCTTCTTTACTAGAAAATGTGAACTTGGAAACCAATTCATCCAAAGAGATTTCTCTACGATTTGTGAATGGGGAAAGAGAGACTCGTTTCAACCGTACTGCTCTGCCAGATTTGAAAAATTTTGGTCTCATTGGTCAGGCTGAAAAACAAATCGATGAATGCAAGTTGCAGAACAATTTGGATATGAGCAGGTCCAAGTTAAACCCCTGTGGGAATAATGGTAGGGAAGATAAAACCTGTGATGCCGCTGGGAGCAAAGTAGTGGATGATGGATTGGAAAATTTTGGTTTAGCTCAGACAGAAAATTGCAGAAACAAATCATCGGATGAAACGGAATATTCAGATAATCGTGAGAGCAAGGGTTTGAATTTGGTGTGCGTTACACCTTTAAATAGCCACTTGGAGGATTCCGGTCCAGCAAACAAACCCATTGATAGATCACTGTTGGTGGAAAGGATAGGCCAGTCTGATCCGAGATGGACAACTCCACGGAAAGAAAGAGTGAGATCATCTTGGGTGGTGGGTGATACTTATAGTCGGGTTAGTAGTCCTTGCCTATCTGGAAGTGATGCTCTATCAAACCATGGCACGCCAATGTTTGCCAATGAAGAGACAGATGTTGCAGTAAGTTGCTACTGGACCAGAACTCCGAGGTTCAGACAATCAAACTCATGTGACGATTCTGAAGGGAGTCCCATGTTGTCCTGTGATGTGCCTGAGACAACTTCTCATGGTCAGAGCTGCTGGAAGCCCATTGCTAGTGAAACTCCTAGGAGTTTGAATCAAAAGTTCAGGCCAAAATCATTTTATGAGTTAGTGGGACAAAATGTAGTCGCCAGATCTCTTATGGGTGCAATTTCAAGTGGAAGGATAGTCTCTTTATATCTGTTCCATGGTCCCCGTGGCACTGGGAAGACTTCTGCCTCGAGGATATTTGCTGCTGCTTTAAATTGCATATCACTTGAGGTGTACAAACCATGTGGTCTTTGCAGAGAATGTGTGTCGTTCTTTTCTGGAAGTAGCAGGGATGTGAAAGAAGTGGATACCTTGAGAATTAACCGCGATGGGAGAATCAGATCCCTTATTAAGAATGCCTCAATCCCTCCAATTTCATCAAGGTTCAAGATTTTCCTCATTGATGAATGCCACTTGTTGCATGGGGAGACTTGGGCAGCTGTTCTGGATAGCCTAGCGAACCTTTATCAGCATGCTGTTTTTGTGATGATCACTTCCGAAATAGACAAGTTGCCGCGATCTGCAGTAGCTCGGTCCCAAATATATCATTTTCCGAGGATAAAAGATAGTGATATAGCAAAGAAACTGGGGAGAATCTGCATTGAAGAGGGTATTGACTTCGATCAGGATGCTTTGGACTTCACAGCTGCCAAATCAAATGGTTCGCTTAGGGCTGCAGAAATGATGCTTGATCAGCTGAGTTTGCTTGGAAGAAGAATTACTGTTTCCTTGGCTAACGAGCTTGTCAGTATTTTGCTTTCCTTTTCCTTCAACTGTTCATATTCCTTTGTCTGATCTATATGATGAAGTTTGGCTGTTGATATGCAGATTGGAGTTGTTTCTGATGATGAATTGCTTGATTTACTGGATCTAGCTTTGTCTTCTGACACTTCAAACACAGTTATAAGGGCCAGGGAGTTGATGAGATCCCGGATTGATCCAATGCAACTTGTTTCCCAGTTGGCTAATCTGATAATGGACATTCTTGCTGGAAAATACCAAGAAACTAGTTCTGAAGTCAGGAAGAAATTTTCAAATAGGCTCAGATGTAAGCAGTCTATCTTCCAACTGGCTATGTTGCTTATCCTTTTCTGACTGCAATAGCAGGGAATATGTTGCTTTCTCTTCATGCTTCGTGATACCTACTTTTGAGCTCCATGTTCTTCTGAGAAAATTAATAACACTCTGACTATATTTCCCCTTACATAATCTATTCACTCCGTTGTGTTATTTCACAGCTGAAGTGGATTTACAGATACTGAAAAATGCACTGAAAATGCTTTCTGAAACTGAGAAACAACTGAGGGTGTCAAAATGTCAAACTACTTGGCTCACTGTAGCCCTTCTACAGTTAAGCTCGATCGAGTCATCGTCCGCAGATGCAAATGATCTGAAGTCTCCTTCTCGAAAAGTGCATGATAGAGGTCGGGACATTTAATTTTTAGTAATCATTGATGGTTACTTCCTTGTATTCAGGCCCTCAAGATAATTGCCTTAGATTCACCTCTTTTATTTTCCTGCAGATGGTGGTTTTTGCAGCAAGCTCTCCCCTTCTGAGAGCTTGAAGCACCCTATTCCCCCTACCTGTCCAGATATTAAGTCAGATGTCTTGCATATGCAGGAAGATTGTGAAGCAACCTTGGATACCATATGGAAAAGAGCCTTGGAATTATTGCAATCCAATTCGCTCAGGAGTTTTCTGTGGAAACAAGGGAAACTGTCATCTCTCTGTGCCAGTGAAGGTACATGTTTTTAGTTTCTTTAAGGCTTCCATTTCTATAATATAATTCACGGAGGGAACAGTGGAAGCTAAATTAAGACCTTGGAAATGCTGCATTTCAGATCTGGCTGTAGCTGAACTGGAATTCCATCACTCAGGCCACGCTGCCAAGGCTGAAAGGTCATGGAAGCTGATTGCCAGTTCTCTACAGTCGATTTTAGGCTGTAATGTAGAAATTCGGATCATGGTTGCTCCTGTATCTAAACGTGCCAAACCGGGGAGGCTATCTTTTAGTCTGTTTAGTTGTTCAAGGATAATGCAACAGAAGTCCCTTCCACAATTGGGACGTGGAAGTGACTCTGAAAATTCTGACCATATATCTGAGATGCCTATGATAAGGGATTTAACTTGTTCTTCAGACTGCAGATTTGAACTACCACGTAATTCTTCTCACAATCTGGAGGTGGTAAGAGCTTTGAGAAACAGCGATGGGAATGTATTGAGCATAGGAACAACTCTTCCTCAGAGATCCCTTCCAGACGATGCATCAAACATCCACCTTGGCCATGGAGCCGACTCTTCAAACGAAGTGGGAAGCAATCTTGTAGGTGAGGTTTTTCCTTGTCCAGAAACGAAGGGTCAGTCGAGCTGCTTCCCTAGAACTCTGAGGCCTCAAAATATGTTAGGTTCGCTAAGCAATTCCCTAGGGATGTGCATGGTTAATCGACAAAGGAATCAGCTTGCATCTTCCGACCACTCAAAGGAACCTCATCAAACACTTATCAGAGCTGATAATTTTGCTTAGAATTCTTCAAGGAGATTCGGTCCTGCTCGTAGTTTTGTACAAATTCTGTATGATCCCATTTTCCTTCATTTGATTCTGTAATCGACCATACGTTGTCTGAAATTTATAAATCAACCATATTTAAGAACATGATCATGGTTAATGATGGTTAATGATTGCTTACACCATCAACAATAGCGGGCCTGGGCGAAGCCCAATGTTCTATACCAGCAATAGCTTATTGGGCTTCAGTTTCCTTGTTGATTAAGTCTCTGAGCCCATAAAGCCATTCTCAGGCCTTAAATTCTACTCGATTCTGGAGTATATTATTGTATACCTATGACCTCAGTTGTCGTTATTTAATGCGTTCATCTTCATAGTATTCTTTTCTTTCACTCCCTCTTTTACTTTTTTATTAGATTCTCTCCTATCCATACAACGAGAGCAGAGTCGTTTTCTTTTTCTGTCAGTTCGATAGCATTTTTAATTAATATTTATGCATTAATTTCGGACAAATGCTACCGCCATTAATAATTAAGATTAGAGGGAATACTTCCGTCTTGTGACTCATTTCCTTGGTGGTGCCACGTCACTATGGCTTTATTGTCTAAAAATTTAAGCTATCTTGTCTGAAATTAGACAAGAAAGGACCAAAAAAATGGAAAGAAAATACCCGTGAAAACTGAAAACCTCTAAAAGGATAATTTCGTAATTGGCTACATCAAGATTTTGGCAGCACAGCAGTCCAAACCCTAAACCGGGTTATTGGCAACGGTGACGAGTGGCGGAGTGGGAGCGGAACAAATACAACGGCCTATAGCGTTGCGGCCACGTGGATACTTGACACCGAGATATACCCAAAACCCCCAGTGACGTGTACCCGTAACCGTAGCCTCCCTATAAATATTTTTCACCCTTAGTCTTTCCCTTCCCCTTCTCGTACTCGGTCTCATCCGTTTCATTTCCTGCAAAACCTTTAATTTACTTGTGTTTTATAGAGACAGATGCATACATAGAACTGTAAAATATTACTTTGGATTCAGGATCTGCGGTTGGCTGCAACCAGGGTGCTGTTTTAATCTAGAGTCTGGGGTTTAGTCTTTTATTTCTGGTTACTTTTTCGGTTCCGGTGGGAGGTCCGTTTGGGAGATCCGATTGCTTCTCCTGCCTTGGCTCGAGATCCGGGCCACGCATAGGACAATCGGATTCTGGTTCTCTGATTCGATACTCTTTAAGTGCAAGTCACACTCGTCCAGGTGAACTTACTATCTCTGTCTCACATTTTCGCTGGCGGGTTTGAACAAGTCATGGATTAATGATTCTGAGTAAAGAAAGGAAGCTAACTAAAGTTTGAATGCGAGTTTTCTCATTGTTTGATGTTTGAGCGGGAAGTAATGGTGAATTTATTGCTAGAAAGCTACTAGTTTACTGAACTCTTTAAGATTTTCTGTGCTGTCAACTTCAAGTAAAAAACAAAATTCATCCAGCGTGATTAGCGAATATTTTCGTGACGGGACTGTCTTATGCTCTCTCTTACTTGCTACAGATTTAGTTTGCGTATAGAGTTGGTAAATTGGGAAAGTTACATGGCCTCCGGTGAGGGATTTTTGACGGATGAGCAGAGGGAGACGTTGGAAATTGCGAGTCAGAATTCAGAGAGTTTGCCTTCTCCGAGGCTTTTGTCAACATCTCCAAAATCTCCGTCAGCGCTGTTCCCGGAGCACCAATTAAAAGTTCCTACTGCTGGCAGGGCACCAACCGCTGGGATTGCTGTTAGGCATCCCCGACGATCTCACTCTGGGAAGTTTGTGCGTGTAAAGAAAGGTAGGATTTTCATTATGTCGCGGTGGTGAAACTTGTGTGATTTTAAGACTGCCTATTTTTGGAGGGCTTGTTATTACAGAGGGACCGTGAGTGTTTTTTGTGTGGGTTTTGACATTTTGGAACATGTTCGGAGTTTTTCATTATGTCGCGGAGTTTGATCATAAATTATTGTAACCGATTTATAAAGAGCCAGACCATATAACAAAGATAATCTATACAAAATGGCAGTGCTTGTTGGATAACATCAGTAATATTCATAAAACCCTTTGGTTTGTGACATCTCAATTTCCGGACCGCTTTGTTTGCAAATGATGTTAATTTATTTTCTTCCAATAGCTTTGATATGCCTAACAGAAGATTAGGCGTTCTCGCGTGAGAGGCCTTCTGCAGGAATACTAATTGGAAAATTTGGGTTTGAAAGATTTGCCTGGAGACATCAATACACTGGTCTGACTTGTAGAGTCATCATGAGCGATGAAAACTATCGTATTTATTTGTTTAGGTCTTGGTTGATTAGTGGTTATCCTTCACTGGTTGCAGATGGTGGCGGTGGCAAGGGCACTTGGGGGAAACTGCTTGACACCGATGATGTCCCGCATATTGATCGAAATGATCCTAACTACGACAGTGGAGAGGTAATGGCCGTTCTTTTTCATTTATTATTCATCATTACTACACTTCTTGGGCTTCGGAATGCTTTTCTGTTGTGTGTATTTCATCTATTTTCTGATTTTGATACTTGCGAAAATATCCCTATTGGTTGTTGATACATTACACTTTCTATTTTTATTCTGAACAGGAGCCCTATCAGCTTGTTGAGGGTACAATTTCAGATCCTCTAGATGAGTACAAGAAGGCTGTGGCCACCATAATAGAGGAGTACTTTAGTACTGGTGATGTAGATGGGGCAGCATCTGACCTTAGAGACCTGGGTTTGAGCAAATATCGTCCTTACTTCATTAAGAGGCTTGTTTCAATGGCCATGGATAGGCATGATAAAGAGAAGGAAATGGCTTCAGTTCTTCTGTCTGCTCTATATGCTGATGTTATCAGCCCACCCCAGATTAGAGATGGTTTTGTCATACTTCTTGAGTCTGCTGATGATCTTGCTGTAGACATATTGGATGCAGTTGATATCCTTGCTTTATTCGTGGCTCGTGCTGTTGTGGATGATATCCTCCCTCCAGCTTTCCTCACCAGAGCAAAGAAGACGCTTTCGGAATCCTCCAAGGGATTTCAAGTCATTCAAACTGCTGAAAAGAGCTATCTTTCAGCTCCGCACCATGCAGAACTTGTGGAGAGAAAGTGGGGTGGAACCACCCATATCACTGTGGAGGAAGTCAAGAAGAAGATTGCAGATCTGTTGAGGGAATATATAGAGAGTGGAGATGCTTTGGAGGCATGTCGGTCCATAAGGGAGCTAGGGGTCTCATTCTTTCATCATGAGGTTGTGAAGAGAGCTCTGGTTCTTGCCATGGAAATTCAAACTGCCCAACCACTTATATTGAAGCTATTAAAGGAAGCTTCTGAAGAAGGCCTGATAAGTTCCAGTCAAATGGCAAAAGGGTTTGCTCGTTTAGCGGAGAGTCTTGATGATCTTGTGCTCGACATTCCAGCTGCAAAATCTTTGTTCCAATCAATTATCCCCAAGGCCACCTCCGAAGGATGGCTTGATCCTTCGTTCGCGAAATCCTCGAGTGAGGACGGAAAGGTAGAAGTTGAGGATGAAAAATTGAGGCGGTACAAGGAGGAAATTGTGAGTATAATCCATGAATATTTTCTCTCAGATGACATTCCCGAATTAATCCAGAGCCTTGAAGATCTTGGGATGCCCGAATTTAACCCAGTTTTCCTGAAAAAACTCATTACCCTTGCAATGGACAGGAAGAATAGGGAGAAAGAAATGGCGTCCGTCCTCCTCTCAGCTCTTCACATAGAGATTTTCTCTACAGAAGACATAGTCAATGGCTTTGTCTTGCTCCTAGAATCTGCAGAAGACACTGCATTAGACATTTTGGATGCTTCAAATGAGCTTGCTCTTTTTCTTGCTAGGTCTGTGATTGATGACATCTTGGCTCCCCTGAATCTTGAGGAGATAGGCAGCAAGTTGCCACCGAATTCCAGCGGGAATGAGACTGTTCGTATGGCTCGATCACTTATCGCTGCCCGTCATGCCGGCGAACGCATCCTCAGGTGTTGGGGAGGTGGATCTGGGTGGGCAGTGGAGGATGCAAAGGACAAGATTTGGAAGCTACTGGAGGAATACGAAAGTGGGGGCGTTGTGGGTGAGGCTTGCCAATGCATTCGGGACCTTGGAATGCCCTTCTTTAACCATGAGGTGGTTAAGAAGGCACTGGTTATGGCCATGGAGAAGAAGAATGATAGAATGTTGGATCTTCTGCAAGCGTGTTTCAATGAAGGGCTGATCACCATCAACCAGATGACTAAAGGTTTCACTCGAATCAAGGAGGGCCTCGATGATCTGGCTCTTGACATTCCAGATGCAGCAGACAAATTCAGCTTCTACGTGGAGTATGCTCGTAAGAAAGCTTGGCTTCTGGCTTCCTTTGGGTCGCTTACTGCAGCAGATGCTTTCCCTACCCAGGCCGCAACAACGACTTGATTAGATAATTAAAAATCTCAGCTTTTTTCTTTCGCGTGTATGTTGTTGCCATTTACCTCATTTGTACTCTTCTATGGTCCTCCTGCGCATCAAAAGGGGACAGGTATAGGTATGGGATATTGGGATTCTTTCTAATCCTTGCTTTTCCTTGGTCATCATCCGACGGAGATTGTTATTATCCCACCCAATGTATAAATATGGTTCTTTGTTTTATTGACGTAGGTTAAGCATCGTGTTGCACCCAGGCGTCTGCAGCTAAAACATGCAGTATGATGTTGGTTAGGAGATTTTTTTAAAATATAGGATACCAGGTAGGTATTATGATCGATGTTGTTAAATTTCAAATTTCGAATCCATAATTTTCTAATCTTCAGATCACTTAAAGAATAAAAGTTAATGAGTCAAATATTCGTCTAATCAATAATTAAATAAAAGTAAATCTTAAATGTTTGTTTCCTATTGAAAATTCTGAAAAGAAACTAAAATCCCAATTTCGACAAATATTGTTTAAGACAAAAGAAATAACATTTACAGGAAAAGACATGCATATGAAAGGTCATACTAATACACTTTAAAATGGGAGCAGACTTTGCTGGACCCTTTTTACACCTTTCCCTCTTCACTTTAACCGTTTTCAGGTCTCCCATCGCCCCACACAGCAACCTTTTATTTCCTTTCCGTCTTTAAGGAAATGAATCTGATTAGGGTTTTGAAACTGAAATATGGAGGCAAAATGGAACAAACTGAATCAGTTGGCTCTGATGAAATCCCTGACAGTGGAAACCCTGAGTTAGGGTTCCAAGCATCTGATCCAGAACCTACTGTGGTTGATCCTGATCAGACGTCAAAAGCTAAGCAAGATGGTCAACAGAATCTCCTTGCAGGGCTGCAGAAGCAGCTGGATTTGGGGGAACCTGAAGTTAAAGAAGAGGAAAGGTCTGATGCTGGCGGTGGGGAGGAGGAAGTTAAAGGATTGAAGAGTGGGGACGTAGATTGGGAAGAGTTGAGAAATGGTGACAAAGATAATCAAGCTGGAAGCGCTGCTAATGAGAATGAGACACAGAAGAAGAATGAGAAGAGCGACACTGGTTATGGGAATAGAAGGCAGTTCCCAGTCAGGCCGGAGGCTGAGGACTGTGTCTTTTATAGGAAAACTGGGACTTGCAAATTTGGATCCAACTGTAAGTTCAATCACCCTGTTAGAAGGAAAAGCCAGGTAAAGTTCCGGTCTTTTTCGTGCCCACCTTTTTTTTTCATCTGCTAACGGTGGCTTCATGTTAGTTTGTACTTTGAACTCTGGAGAATTTGTACATACTTGTAGCACGTCTATTGTGTACTGTTATGGAATAGGATTTGATTAGCATTGTGAATAGATGTAGGGTTTCTATGATTGTGTTTAAAACGCCATAGATATGGATTGAAATTGTTTGTATCGGTAGAAACGAACATTGCTAATGGATTCCTCTTTCTTGTTGCATCAAATCTCTTGATCTTTGGTTATTTTTTAAGGCTGCCAAGGAGAAGGTAAAGGAAAAGGAAGAAGCAACAGAGAAGCCCGGCCAAATAGAATGCAAGGTGGTTTATTTTATTCAGTAGTTTTCTTGGAATGTGTTACTTCCTCGTAAGTTAAGGCTTTCATCTTAATCTAATTCGGAGTAGCTTCCTATGGAAAGCAGTCAAGTTCTATATTATCAATGATTCATTGCCTGCTTTATTGATCAGTGTTTCCATTATTGATATTTTTGTCTTTTTGGACCTTTAAGAAGAAATTCTTTTCGTGAGTTGTCATTTTATTGATGCTCCCCTTATGCTTAGGTTTATTACGTGTTAATTGTTTGTTAATGACAAGTTTTTCTATGTAACATTTCCTTCTATGTGCTCGATGCAGTACTACTTGAGAATAGGAGGCTGCAAGTTTGGAGATGCTTGTAGATTCAGCCATTCAAGAGTGAAATCTCCAGCGCTTCCAGTGAAATCTCCAGTGCTAGAGCTTAACTTTTTGGGCCTGCCAATCCGTCCGGTATCTTTCCATATATATCTTTGCCTACTGTTGTGAAGCTTAATTATTTGTCAAAAGGGTCATACTGGGGTGATGAGGTGGCTCTTGTTTATAACAGGGAGAGAAAGAGTGCCCATATTACATGCGTAATGGCACTTGCAAGTATGAGTCTAACTGCAGATTTAATCATCCGGATCCTACTGCTGTTGGAGAAAGCGACCCTCCTTTGGCATTTGATAATGGTGGATCTGCTTCTATATGGGATTCGTCACAGTCGAGTGTGGGATCCTGGTCTTCTCCCGGGCCGCTGAATGAGCCTGCACCCCTTGTGCCAATTATATTTCCTCCAACTCATAGTGTTTCTTCTCAAAGTTCGGAATGGAATGGGTATCAGGTATATGCGTTGTTCTTCCCCTGCATAACTTTTGTGAATTTGATGTAGCACTTGTCTCAGTTAAAATTTTGATTCCATTGTTCTCCTCTGCTTTTCTGTTGTCACTCATAAAAAATAGTTAATTCAGTTTGTGGCATTTTAGGCTCCCATATATCCACCAGAAAGAAGCATGCTTCCACCACTCGTCTACATTCCTAACAACACAATTACTCAAACCAGAGCACATGCGCATCAACAACAGCAAATGATGGTAGATGAATTCCCTGAACGGCCAGGCCAACCAGACTGCAGTCATTTTATTAAAACTGGGGACTGCAAGTTTAAATCTAATTGCAGATACCATCATCCAAAGAAGCAATTCTCAGAGTTGGCTCTGTGCCCTCTTAATGACAAAGGCCTGCCATTGAGACCGGTAAGTTTATTCTTGGTCCGCTCCCCTGGTCTACACTCTCTCATGAACTATGTTTGTGACGTAAATACCAACATAAGAGAATCTTGTTGACTTTCCTTTAACTGAAAGGCATGAAATTGATGGTGAATAATGGATCATTCTGAGAAGCTGTTTTTATTGTTTTATGCAACAAGCATCATCAGTAGTAACATGCATTTTTTCTCTTTTCGTTATACAGTTACAGATATGTGCATTTCTTCATATGACAAACATGTTAGAAAATTGTTCTTTGCGTGGAAGTTAGCTCTATTTTGGCCATGATTGGACTTCCATCAGAAACCTTGTTTACTGGGTTTAACTAAATTTATTTATGTTAACCAGCATGATGATCCTGCCAAGTGTCATCAGCTTCTTGTACCAATGATTCTCTACTGTTAAAGCAAGGAAATGCCATTGAAATACTCTTGGCTGTTTCATTCCCTGATTCTCTACCTGCATATTTTATATTTGTCTTTTCAGTTTCAAAACTTTTGCTTTAAGTCTTTAAGCATCAATCCAGGATCAAAACGTTTGCTCACACTACAGTCGGTATGGCATTTGCAAGTTTGGGCCTGCCTGTAAATTCCACCATCCGGAGCAGTCATCCCCTTCAACAGCCTCTGGTGATAACCAGACGACTTCCAATGGCTACCCTGCGATCGAGGAAGATGCTAGAACAGCTGCACATGCAAACGATGCCAGTGTTGTGCAGTCTGTAAAGATTTTTTGATCAGGCGCTCTAGCTTTTTGAGGATAAAAATTGATGCACATTGTAAATTCCCACTTAAAAACATCGGATATTGATACTTTAAAAGTTTTGTACGGGTTCCTACTGCCCCACCCCAATCTTCTCAAAAGGTAGGTGGCATTGCCATGTACCGTGTTAGTGTTACTACAGGCCATAAAGTTAAGTCAATATCTCATGCCACTATGGGCTAAAACCACGAATTGGCCGTCGGAAATTGGAATTCATTTCACACAAGCGATGCGTCGTAGGATATAAAATGGCGATATACTTGTTTGGTTACTTCTCCAAACACGCGTGAAACATCTGCTTAGATATCATGTTAGGCAGCCTAGTTAGTAATGGCTAGCGCCCAAACAACGTGCATTAATGTGTATATCATATTCCTACTCCTAGTGAAGGAGTGAAGCATCAATAGCTTCTATAAAACAGCAAAAATTTACATTTTATGTCCATTCTTTGGTTTCATCCTCGTACCGTTTTACAGTGTATAAGATAAGACAACGGAGAAGACAATATAGGGCGAAAAATAGAAAACAAATGAGAAAAAAAAAAAGGAAGAGGGGGGAGAAGAGAAGGGGAATACTACACTGATAACAATCACAAGTAACTTAGTAACTCAATTATCCATTAGTGGGCATGGAATTTAAGGAATCCCCATCTTGTAGAATAACAGGTAATCTTTCACGGCTTTATTGCAGTATGGACTAAACAACCACAGCATAGCCACTTCCTCTGCATGAAAAAAACACCTAAAGTTGAGATATCTGGGGATATTAATTAACTTGCAAAGAGGACGAGTGAAGCGCGCAGTAGTTACCTTAGGTGGATGCTGATAAGTCTCAGGTTTGTCGTAAACAACATCATTGGTCTCTGGGGCCATGATTTTGGCTGGCGCCTTTTTGGTTTTCTTCTCGTCTCTAGCCTTGTTAAATATGACAGTAAATCCTTCTGCTGAGGAAGGGTTGTTTACATCCCACTCACCGAACTTGGGCAATGGTCTGCCTTTATCCTGCACAAGGGTGGCAGGTTTTAAGAGCATCAGCCAAACCCTCTTACAATATTCTAATTGAAATGGTTGAATGTCATCCTGGACATTCATTCATTATCAAGAATCTATATCATCAGAGAGTCCAGCAATCCTAGTGAGGAAATAAAAGTACCGGCCATCTCACATAAAGGGATTGACTTGCAGCTTATTACATAGGAATGACCAGATCTGACCAGATCAGACAAGCTCTAACACATCTCTATAGATATTGATTCTACATTATGAGACACAAGCTACCATGTATAACAAACCACCAAAAACAGGAAGACGGCCAAGCGCAGTGATATCATTTAAGTAAGTAGCCTAAGTTAAATTAAAAGCCAGGCTTTCACTGTTAATTGAACTCGCTGTGCAGCAATTTATTCGTGCATTTTATAAGCCATTATGCAGGCAGCATCGCTAAACCCAGCCCTGCTTTTCTCTTACCTCCCCCTCCTTCAAGGCAAAACTCTCTCCAATTTTCGTGTACACAATGAAACTCCAACCAGCCATAAACAAATTAATCACAAAAATAGGCAGTTCTAAGATGTTTCATTTAGGGGAGGAGAGGGCCAAGATCACCATCGGGAGAATTTCTCCAACTTAGTAAAATTTACTGTTGCATCAAAAGCGCAATAAACACATGAACACGATTCAAGAGGCATAAAAAGTTTCTAAAAAGGAAAGCAGAAACCGGATACAAATCCATCAAATAAGAAATTAAAAAAGCCATTGGCAAAACATGACGGAAATTGCATTAATCCGTAAACCACCTTCAGTCATTGCATGGTAGGTAGAACAGCCATACCAGCAAACATTTAATCAAAATCCTGATCACCAAAATATGATAGCAACCGAGGGACATAAAACACCCAAAATTTGACCCTTCTTGAAAATCCCATACCCACATTGGATTCAATTTATTGCTCATTAAAGAGAACAAGAAAATAAATGAAAAACGCTACCGTTGCCATGACACAGGAAGACTACGGCAGCTGCAAACAGCTTGGATGGGATGTTCGGCGACAGAGAAAGAGACAGGAAAATTAAAGGCGGAGAAGGGATTCATCGAACCCTTAAAACGGAGAAATTTTTATAGAAAGGGAAAATGTAGAAAGGAGCCATCTTTTTTAGGCGGTTTGTTTGTTACGTTGTACTGGAGCTGTTAATTTAACTGTCAACCAATAAAGGCGCACACGTCGTTTACGCGCTATAAATGATGCCTTTAAAACAAAACAACTCCTGTTCTAAAGTAGGTTTTCCCGGAAAAGATCAATTAATTGGCTAATAGGGAATCTGAGCAGTCCATAACATAGTCATATATTCCTCTTCTGATGTCTTCTTCTTGTCCGTTTGGTTTTCCGAAGAATCCAGCTTCTTAACTATTGTATATGTCAACCACTCAACATAATCCTTAACCTAAATCTATTGGAAATTGTTTAACCCTGTAACACTAATTATGGATAGGTCAAATTGTCCCAAAAATTTTCTCTAACTTATTCCACAAATTACAATTAGCTAGGTTTGGGTTTGTAGTAATCAAAAGAATTTAGTTTGAAGGACTATATTTTCATTGTGTTATCCACCTAATAATATATTGAAGAAATGGGTCTACACAAAATAAAATGTTGATTAATTTGCAAATTAGTGAAAATTATGAAGATTTTGGTGAATTGGTTTGACCTGACAATTCAGATTTCCGCAAGTCATGATTGTCGGAAGATAATCCTGGATAATATTCAGAAAAAATGCAATAACCTAGGTAGAGAGAATTCAAAATTCGAGCTCGTAATATTCACTCTCAATCAACTAGTAATACAATCGCAAAGGCTATTATGCAACTACAGGAAAAAAATAAAAAAAATGTCTTACATACGAACCGAGGGAAGATATAATGTTGTCCTAAAATGCTGCAGCTTTACAATCAGACCATACAACCACACTAGATCTGCATTCAACTTAAGAATGGAAGGCGAACAATATAATACAAGAGTTTTCTCGCCCGAAATTTACAACCTCTACGAGGAAAAACGCCAGAGCCATCCAAGGAGACGAAATAATTAGTAATCAACATTGGCTTTGTTTCCAGCAAGGATCAGTGATATCTCGAGCCCGCGACTGAATGCTTGGTTAAACAGTAGGCGGGACTGGAAGGTAGAAACGAATGGAAACCATGATAGGAATGCGATGGGAGCAAAAATAATCATACCCATCCCAGCATCATACATTCTGGAAAATTCTCGCACCGAATCCCATAATCCCAAACTTCTTACCACCTTTTTCCATGTGATGGCCAGCTGTTTCAGTAAAAGCCAAGCAACGTTTGTAAGTATCAAAAGAGATTTGAAGAAATGAAGGGTAATCGGCAACCAAAACAACACCCCAGGCTACAGTAAGTTGCCATCCAGCGGAATCTGAATGTTTGGTTCAGGTTCTTTGCCAGGCTTCTTAACAAGGACAACTACTTGGACATAAGGCAAAGCTTATCGATGTCTTAAATATATGCATCCTTTGTCTACAGTTTCCACTTGACAACAACACATTTCCAAGCATTTAATAAATTATATGGTGACAAAAACACAAGAGCCTTTAACAACTTACAGATATGATAGCCCATCCAGTTGGAATAAATGCCAGGATGCTAGCGAAAAGGTCTGCAATCGACAGTCTAGTAAAAGCAACAACGAGGCAAAGTGCTGCAACGAGTCCTAATGACGCGACTCCTTGCATGAATCTCATCAGCAGCTGGAAGTTGGTGGATTTTTTAGGGCTATACGTAAAAATCTACAAGGCAGCAAGACAAGAACACAGGAGCATGAGACTCATCGGAAAGATTTAGTCTATAGCAAGACAACAAAAAGGGGGAAAGGAGATGGTGCAAACCTTAAATATCATGACAATGGCAACCAATACGACCCAAGAGAAGCCATAAATCTAGAGGGGAAAACAATTGCAGAATAAAGAACAATGAGGTCAACTAATGAAAGCAAGCAAAACATAGGTCAAAGAAACATAAGTTTTTACAGAAGGAGAATGTCTAAAGGTAAATAGGTGAAGAAGCAAACAGTTCTATATGTAAGTCAACAACAATACCAAGCAAATAAGAACAGAAGATAGACAGACATACCGCAAGAGATGTATCCTTCTGAGTGAGATGAAGTTTGTATACAATGCCATATTGGAACAGGAAGAACCTCAAACTCAGTAAGGTTTCCAATATGCGACCTCTCAAAGTTTGGATATGCATCTGGAGGAAAAAAAAGTAATTCACCTCAAACAATGATTACAGAAATAAGATAGCATGAACTTAGTAGGTTAAGATGCTGGCTGAGTCTCAGTAAAGGAGAATAATTTCTTTCTATTCAAAAGCCCAACAAATGGAAATGAAAACCTAAATGATAGAGCTCTTCCAATGAAACCCACTCCATAAGCAGCCCACTGGTAAATCCAATGCATTGTAAAGGTAATAAACAGCAATAGAAAACATCAAGCACCTGCTCCTCATCCCACCAAGATTCCCAGCTGTTATCTCCCTTCACCCCAACTCCACCTTTATATAGAAGCCAACTGGTCCAATCATCAAAATCTTCAACAGTCCTGTTTGGTATACCCATAAAAATCACAAAACTTGTCTTAGAAGCAGAATGTTGCTAGTACAACATGTCAACTTGCGCTACTCAAAATCTAAAAACTCCTGTAGCATATACAACCTCACTAGGAACTTACTTTTGCCATTCAAAACCTGAAGGATTGAATATGTATGGAGCAAAAAGCCATGATATTACAAGAAACCAACTGCTGATAGTAGCTAAAAGAAAATATGAAGCGCCTCTGTCAGAGTAACCATATGCAATGTAAACTATGAGAAGCAGTGCCACTTCAAGCCTGAGAAAAAAGAGTTGATATTTGTTTGGTTAAAAATAAAAATAATAAGCCCCAGACCATCCTGCCAACTAGGTGGTAGGTGGTAATAGAATGACAAATTCAGTAATATATCATTATATTGAAAATACTCACGCTTTAATAAAATGACTCCTCGAGTAAAGCCTGTAATTTTCAGCAAACTTGATATGACGGACCACAAAGCCTCTACCAGTCGCTCTATACTGTTGGTGAGTATTCAGGATGGATAAATAGCCTTTTGAAAGTGATGAAGGGAAAAAGAGAGGTAGGAAAGGGAAAGGGACATACTTTTGCACCACCATGGAGGATGGTACGCCCAAAATAATGAGTTCTAGTTCCCAATGAAAATGTGAAGAAGACTGAACATAACTGAAGTTGCATTGTAATAAAGCCAAAAATAGCCTGGAATATCCATGTACCAAAAAAAAAGACTGTGAAAACAGGAATGTCCCATGATAACAATAGGATAGGAGACAAATATGGCACAATAATATTTCATTAAGTTAGATTGTGAATCAAGGGAATAGTGAGATAGACACTCTGCCAAAGTAAACATATCAATGCCACAACAAAATATGAGAGGATGCTGTAAAGAAGAGACAACTGAAGCAAATGTCTTGAAATGAATTTGATTTGAACAAGATACAACAGAAACTACAAACTTACCTTGAGCAATCCCAACTCAAGTATAAAACCCATAATCATGGGAACTGCAGTAAAAACACCAATCTGAACCAAGAATTGGGCATTAAGAGCAGCATCCAAAGCCATGTTTCCCGATATCCTTGCTTGCTTTGCAATTGCCTCATCAACCCCAGAGAAAGCCTGAAAGAATCTCATTATATAAGAAAAATTGTCTCTGTATATTTCCATTAGAGACATCTCACCACAAATCCTGAACAGAGGAGAATAACCCAAACAAACATGTAAAAATATGCAGTTTTAGTGCAAGATTCGGTAATACACTATATGAGAATCAAACAAGATCGGCAAACAGAAGAAATTACTCCAAATGTACTTCAATTAAATTAAGAAATTTTCCTTTTTTTCCTCACAAGTTTCATAGCTATTGTGTACATGACACAAAAATAACAACAAAAAAAATCCAAGAGATTAATAATCGGGTTCTGTGGTCTAAGAAGCATTAAAGAGAATCATAGAGTGATTTCTCCAATCTACAAAATGAATATGCACATTCTGAAAAACTCTTTTATGACCACACATGCAAGATAAAGAATGACGTCCAGGTGCATAACCATGCCAAAATCTGAAAACCAGTCACATAAGTGGACAATAATCTTTTATGTTCACAGGACCACGCTGTACTGAAGAACTAATCAAAATAAGACACAATGACAGCAAAATATAAGGTCATGCTGATGACACCAACTGGTCGTAGCAATAGACTCCCCATGTACTACATCACTATAATCCAATCACAAATGGAGATAGAGGATAAATTAGAATTTAAAATACATAGAGGCACCAAGACAACAACATGATCAAATTAAAAAAAAGTTAAATTTCAGCAAATTACCAAATAAACTCTTCCGTACAAAAACACATATACTGTCAGTACTGTCATCTGCGCATTAAAAACATCTGTCAGAAAACCAGTCAGACCATCAACTTGATAACATCACTATGAAGCCAGATCACATGTCCTACAAGCAATTATACCATTGTGCAAACATAATAACCAACAGTTGTGAAGAAGAAAGAAAGCATCCTGAAGAAATCAAAAAGTTGTCCAATCCTGTACACATCCCTGCTAAGAACTTGCTCTCCGTTTCCTCCAGCCACTTTCCCTTCAAAAAGGGCAATTTGGTTCAACCCGACATCTCTTCCCTTTCCAACCTGCATGAAGTAGGCTATTAATAAACTAGAAAGCTATATATTTTTCAATATATAATGGATTCAATATCGAACCTGGATGTATTCATGGTGTGTTATATTCCCCTGCCTAAGGGTAGAGTTAAAACCTGTAATAAATCTTTCAATTTTGGTGATTCAAGCAAAGATATATGCACGTAACAACCCATTGGTCCCATCAAATAAGAATTAAAGAAGATTGAATGCAAGTGTTTCTTTTACAAAAACTCTACATAGGTAAAGCCAATCATAGCAAGGCAATTTTGAGAACTCGTCACATCAAATTAACATCTTTCAAGCTTCATATAACAAATGCTCTCAGGATATTAGCCAAAGAATTGTATTGAAAAGTTAACACCATTTAGTGATTTTAACACATCTTTCTAAAATAATCAACGAGAGGAAGGAAAAAAAACTACTAATCATAACAGAAGAGCTATTGGAATACAAATGGCAGTCATCTTTTCTGTTCACATCTAATAATAGGAGGGGGCAACAAAGCCACTAAGCTGGAAAAAGTATGGAAGCAGGAGGGTAGAATGTTATTGTAGACAACTACTACAACACTTGTCAGTGATAATAGATAAAATCAAGGGTAGAATCAGTAGCATCCCAAAGGAAGATGAGTTGGTGAGATACGTGACAGGAAATAAAGCTTGCTAAATTATCCAAGCATTAAAATCTCAGATGCCATTCCAAAATCAAACCCACAATCTCAGCAACAGTAAAATCTTATGTCTGCATAAGAACAAAAACTAAGCCTAAAATCATATCCACTATCTTCATATGACAAGCAACATCTAGAGTCCTAAAGCCAAGTGACATGTTACTTCTGGCTAGAAGAATTTAACAAAAACAAAAGAACCTGAACCAAGACAAAAATGAAGTTGCAAACAAGGACGAGTACAAAATGAGCAATTTATGTAGTTATTTCATCCAAATTACCTGCATAGATGTCTTCACTGATATTAATTACACGAGATGCTTTACTCATGCCACCACGAGTGATGTGAAATATGCGGTCAAAAACATCCGGATGACCATAATGCATGCGCACTCTGCAAGTATTAAGAAAAGGAACCATTAATTATTAAAGAATACATACAGATACGTGATTGAAGAATTAATGCCTTAATTGCCAAGTATTTATGCATGTAGGCAATGCACAAAACAAACTAAAATAAAAGCCCTCAAAAAGTCAAGTACAATCTAAAAACCTATACTTTTTTACCATTTCTAAAATAAATAAGATGTGAAATGAAGCAGTGTTTATGTGCAAGGACATATAAATATACATCAACATATAAGTGTACATAGTATATCCTACACATTCATAGATGCACATGCACGTGGATGAATGTGGATGAATGTAGAAAAAATTATCTCAATAGAAAAGATAATGAGAATTAGGCCTTCCGTCAGGACAGTTAAGTGCATCTCATTTAATCTAATAGTTTAAAGTGATGAAAGAAAAATAGACATTTCAACCCAAAAAGCACCTTGTAAAGGCATCACAAAATCAATAACAATGATGGAGCACAAAGAGAGAAGCTTCAAATCACTCACTTTAGTGGATAAGCTAACACACGCTGACCCAATGTCACAAAACTGGTCTCCTGGTTGGACATGAACCATGCTAAAGATGAGACACTGCACGAATTCAATGGAAATAATCATGAGATATGATAACTAATCAATAAAAAGAATAGTAGAAAGACTATCAGCATTCCAGACCTTCCAGTAAAAACATGCTCTCTTACACCAAGAATGGTCGGAGGTCGAATGCCATGATTTGCATGAAATTCCTCTAAAAGATTTCTCATTTTTATCGCTTCCTCAAAGTAGTTGTCCTATGCAAAGGTCATATCAGAACACATGACAAACTTCAGAAAATCATTACAGAAAGAAAAAAACGTAAACAATTTTAACCACCAATCAGGATTTTCCAGTAACAGACAATGCAAAATGCACCAAGTGTCAAGATATCGAGTAAAATTTTGGTAACATTAATCTAACAAACAAAAGATCTATGAAAGCATTTTTAAAGTCAGTGACTAAGTGATTATCCAGAAAACGTTAGAAGCCAGAGTCATTCATTTCTTTCAAGACAATCTGGCAATAAAAAGAGGCACACTTCAAGTTTTATATATTTATCTAAACTAAAAGATTATAAACAGATTTATCATCTTCATAAGCACACTATCTGATAAAAATAAGTCTCTTAGCCGATTTGGATCTCCATTCCCATACATTATTGACTTTAAAAAAATGAAAAATGCAGCTGTCAAGCAGTAGCTTAACATTCTAGAATGTAGGCGCAGCTAAACAAATGCTGCTAAAAATGATGACAAAGCTCAAATGGAAAGCCAACATTCTAGAATGTAGGCGCAGAAGTGGCAAATCTATAGTATAGTTTTGTCATATAGCTTCTTCCAGCTATAAAACTTGTTACAGAAACGATGCCCTCAATTAAGACAACATGAACAGGATTCTAATCCAGTACAAACAGGGCTTTCGCTCCGGAGTCAAAGTGCCAATCAAATAAGGGAGCCTACAGGCTAAAACATAACCAGGTGAACTCACCAGTAGCTCAATATTAAGAAGAATATGTTACACCACACCATCCACAGTAAAAGTAGAAATGTGAACTTTAATAACCAAACATTGAATGCCATCAAGACAACTAAAATGTAGCCAATTAACAAAGAAAATGACAGTGAAAGCAGCATAGCATAAATGCATTTACGAAACCCACAGACAATGTCTACCTGATTCATGTCAATAGTTTGAATAGCTTCCCCACGTGTGAAAACTATAGCATGATTTTGGTTCTCTGGCTTCCCTTCTCCAAGCTTTGGATCTCCAGGAAGTTTGATTGAATATATTTCCTAGAAAAAGTTAGAGTATATCAATGGCATTTGAGAGCTGAGGAAAAGGTTACTGGTCTGTTCAGATAAAGTAAGGAGGGCATTGCAAACACATGGAGAAATTAATCTGAAAAAAAAATAGCAAGGATCTAGTAAAACTTCCAGTATATGTATTGAGAAAAAAGTTTGCATTAAGGAAAAAAAGAGTATTATTATTATTAGAAATAACAACCTTACCAGATGACATGGCAACCACTTTCATACCAGCCACATAGGCACAAGTCACTCTATGACAAGCCAATTTGGCTGCCAAATACAACTTGGCAAGGCTGTTACACATGCATACCCTTTCTCCAGAATAGATTACAAAATTGAAGTTTCTAAACAATAAAGAGAAACAAAAACCACTATCACGCTGCATTTAGATAAGGAAAACAAACCATAAACTACACAGATCAGTCACTGCCTGGATGCATATCTCACTCTATGAAGAAATTTTGGACTGAACAATCCATTGGAACAGTTCAATTCGAACAGTCACCCCACCAACTATTTTTTCTTCAAAAACAAAACCCACAACTATTTGAATTGAACTTGGAAAAATTTGCATGTTGAATGATTAAAAATTCTATTTTATTCAGTAAGACAGAAATCATGGGTAAAATCGAGTCAACAAAATGCATCATGTACCTGATCTTTTCCATGAATATCAGCTTTGACAAGCTTTGAATAAAACACCTGACAAGCCTTTCCATCAGATCCAACACCATCCTCCGCATGTATGAAGGCAACTCGAAGTGCTTCATTCCTAATGGCAGAAAAGTAAAATATAAAGCTATGTGTAACCATCCTAGCTAAGTTATGACAACAATTACTTAAAAGTGCTGCAATACCAGCATTGTATAATTGAAGCACATGTAATATTTACACTCATTTCAGAATGGAGGCATGCAGTAAAATTTAGTTACTGTCAGTTTGCAAGATATATTAGAGCCTGCTCCTCTCCTTTTCTTAGAAATGCAGCCGTTTCTCTTCTTTTCTTTTTTGAGAACAAATCAAAATCACATTAATTAACTCAACCAGGAGTATCCGGATATAAATTAACAGAAAATACATAATGTTAATCCTGATTGCAGCAACTATTTGAAAAGGCTCTAGTATGAAAAGTAAGCAAAGAACTGAATAATGCTTGATCATAAACACATATTCCATTATATAGACTGAAATGACCTGAAAATTTGAGAGAATTGCAAAAAGACAAGATTTGGAACTCATCCATCTCAGCCAAGCAGCATGGTAAAATGCCAGTTGTAGGTCTAGAAAAAAAATTAATGTTTTCCTATTTATAACCGATTTCCAATCAAACAAAGCTGTTCATTGTTGCTATTCAAGAAGATATATCAGTAGATTCCACAATGTGAAGGAAAAGTTATACCGCTGCATCAATAGAGCTATATCAGCAGCCTCTGGAGTCTTTCGCTGTTTTTGCTGCCCATAAATTTGGCATGAGACCACATATGTAAACTTTAAATCTGCTTGTCCTTGAGATTCAAGTGACAACTCAAAACCCTGAGCTGTGGGGAAAGCTGATTGAGAATAATTATCCACTAGAAAGAAGAGAGGAGTATAAGCAAGTGATTGTAAGAATGACACTGTCTAGTCCTTGATAAAATCCATCATTACTGATGCTCCAAATATAAGTACCTCTCAACGATCTCCTTTCAAGGTAGCTCTGTAACATTAAAGCCCTTCTATAATACATCATACCACGTACTGCAACTCCAAAGCAAACAGAACAATGAGAATAATAATGAAAAAAAAAACTTAAAATGTCTAATATTTGCATTGTGATTCATCACAAAACACTTGAAACCATCAAGATTACTGAATTTCATACCAGTCCGAGCTAGAGTCTGCCCTCGATAAGATGCCCAGAATCGGAGCTCCAACAAATCACTAGAGCTTTCTAGAAGTTCTAGTTCGCCAGTAGACTCCCCTCTACCAATCCTTTCCAAAAAGTTCTCCCATTCATCTAAGAAAGAAGTTTAATCCTCAACCAATAACAATGAATCAACAGAAGAGAAATCAAGAATAGTGTATTGCAGGATTTAATGTTGAAACATGCAACAACTACTGAGAAACTGCATCAATTGCAAATTCTAATTTCACACCAGAATGCCAACTAAGCAGCAGGGGAAGGAAAACAGAGAGATATTTTGAAGGATGACATTTTGAAGTACACCAAACTAATACCAATACGGCAAAGCTACCTGTTTGATCGCATAGTGGCCATGAACCAAAAATACTGACATACCAACACTTTTGTCAATGAAGAATCTAAAAGGAGAGTATATCCCAGATCAATCTTTGGAGCCCCCAACATAACATAAACAGCATAGAACTTAAAGTTTGACAGACCCAATGAATTTAAAGAATAATGTTTCTTAGAGCATATAAAGAAAGTTTTGCTATGAAAATACAACAAAAATGATGCATAGTCTTGTAGAAAACAAGAAGATTACTATGAACAACTAAAAGCAGCATCATTTGTATTTTGCAAGAGAATCCTAGTGAGGCACAGCTAGAAATATAAATATACACCCAAAAGTATGATGCATGACCAAAATACTAATGCTGAAGGTGATCCTGAATGTAATATCTAAAACATCTCAGGAAATGGAAACAAATCACCATAGGGGGTTAGGAAAATGTGAAGGAGAAAAGATCAATATCTTTTGTTTATGTGTGCATGCAAGTGCATAAAGGTTAAGGGAAGGTAAGGAGGGAGCGAGAGCACCTTGTGGATCAGAATAAAGAAAGGAGAGAAATACCCGGAAAAATTTTCTGAAGGTAGAACAGAATTGATATCCCATCCTCATTTTCAACTCGCAATTCAGAAGAGCTATAAAGTACAGTCTCGCTGTAGTATGGTGTGAACACACTGATCTCAAACAGAAATGGACAGCATCAATGCATGTATACTACCACCGGTCACTAATAAGTTTAATACCTGATTCTCTAAATCACAGTAACATTTACCTGAAGGGTATCATTTCAGAAACTGGCTTTGCTGGTGGCATATCCATAAACAATGAATTAGTAAAAAATTGTAGTCTTCTTCTTGCTTCAAGGTTCTTAGGTACATTGGCAGCAGAGTCTTTAACGGTGAGTAGAAGGTGCAACCGCTTCACCTGTTCCTTCTGCTCAAATATAGGATAAGATAACCAGTGTAAAAAAGATCATCATAGTCTTACAATTTATACTGTCAATGCTTACATGTGAAGTTTCAAGTCCAAAAATAGAGTAAACTGTCAATGCTTACAATTTCTGGATCCCTAGGCCACTCTATCCTAGAGAACAGGCGCCCTTCATTCCTTGCTCTAGCTAAAATGTTCCATGTATCAAGCTGGTCTCTATAATAAGGAAATTTGAACAATGATTTCAAATCTTCGGCAAATCAAACAACAAAGAAATTTTTAAAAAATTCAAGAGACACCATCCTTACCTAAGGTCATTAGACAGCAGATCATCAGTGACAACGTTATATAGCTCATATACAGCTTTTGCAGCACCTTTGGCAAGTTCAGGAGTTTCATTTCGTATCTGAATCATAAGAAATTGATCTATAAGGGAAAAAAACCCAGAAAATGTCAACATTATAGTTCATTAGTTGGTATTGCATAAACAACGCCAGAGGAATCATTTCCCTGATCTACATTTATACTGGTAAGTGGAGGCAAATGGAATAAGCCATTGAACAGCAAATTAGACTTTCACCGGTTGAAGATTGGCTAATCCTATCACTTCTAACAAGAGAACTGTTCAGTTCCCTACCGAAAATTGGACAACGCAAGCAACACAGAAATGAAGTTTTAAACTTGATGTTCTGAACACTTAAGAGCAGCATCCTTACTATTGATTTTTAAGGATTGAGATATTTTGCTACTTCAAACCTTCAAGGAACAAGAAGGCTCAATATTCTATAAGAATATATGACTGAAACTCCACAAAAAAGAAATGAAAAACAAGTATGCACTAAAGATTAAGAAGTACCAGGAGTCCAGTCAGAGCGGTAACTCTTGACAAAACAAGAGGAAGCTTTGCAATAGATACGACAATGAGAAGAGAATCAACTGACATACTGTTGTTGATCTCCCGGAAGATCCTTTCAACCCTATCATAAAACAATAATAAGATATAAAATGAAGCGTAAAAATAAACACATTCACAAGGAAACAGATTCTACCAGAGCCTGCCTTCACCATCAACCAGTGAATGTAAAATTTTTTCAATACTATAATAGCACTCTTGAACTGCATATGCCATGTACTCATCTCTACAAATTCTATTCCAAAGATCTTCCTGTCTGTCTCTGCAGTCCAAAGCCAAATCGACAGCTAACAGAATCTGGAACAGTTTTTTGGATGAAAAATTAAGTATTTTTGCTGAAATTCAGTCAAATGATGAAGTATTCTACAGAGATCACTAATATTACCTTGCTGCTTAAAAGAAAAAGAGGCCATTGGACTAATCTTAGTGTTCCTGTATTGCTAGGAACACAAAGCAAGTCCATCTCCCTGAGCCATAACAATAATATAACCCATGAATAAGTAAATAAGAAACACCAAAAATATGAAGAGGAATACATCAAAAACAAACTTAAGATCTACCTATTACTGATATAATCTTCCTCACGAAGGCTTTTTATTATCTCGTTCCAGAAAGGAGCAAATAGAGCTGCATATGCTTTGTTCATATCTTGAGAACCCTGAAATAGAATTCAGCTGAAGTATTAAAATGAGAAGCTAAACATAGAAATCTTGCATGATGTTCCTAAAAATAAATACCACACGAATGCAAACTATTTCTTCCACAAAAGCCCATCCAGAGAAGCACTCATCTTGGCACACCAAAGGGCCAATACTAACAAATTAACCCCAATAAATTCATACAGTACAGTCCATAGTGTGCTAAAGCAGGCAAAATATGCATGATTAACAGTTTCAGTTGCTATATCACAAATTCCATATTCAAATTTCCTACTTAACTTTAACAATGCACATGAGCAGCCAGAGCACTAGAAGTGTCAATATCTGTTTTTTGGGGAGCATTGCGCTCGAATGTATTCAGTAGCTATATCACAAATTCCATTCAAAGATTTCCATACTATCATTAACAGTTTATGAGAGGAGATGCCTTATTTGCAACAGAGCATCAATATCGGTTCTCCAAAGAAGATGGCATTTAACAGAAAAATACAAACTTGTAATTATGTTCGTAAAAGAAATAATATAAAGATCACTGGTTGTTAATTTTATGAAAGGCAAACATCGCACTAAGAGACTACTATGAATAATGCACAGTGAAATGCAGAAAAATAAGAACTTAATCACTAACCTGAGGCACTTGACTGCTAAATGGGACCCTGCAAGAGCATATTGACTGACAAGTGTTAGCAAGGACAAATAGAAGTTCACATGGAGTTAAAAAAAAAGCATTTTCTTCTTTGAGTCTGTTTAGTAAATAAAGACCGTTTCATGACACGACTATCAGGTTATAGAGTAAATCATCAGGTATTATTGACAGTAACATCTAATGCTTAACATGTTTAGCCAGCCCTCCCACCAAGTTCACAAACTAACAACCATGTGCAGGTTTTGACTGAAGTTAAACAAGATTGGATAAGCTTACTTGGCCATTTCCAAAAAGACCATCAACATTCTATCAAAGGACAACAGTTGAAAGAAAAAACACACAAGATACATTATCAGCAAAAATTTGTGATCTGCAAATTTTGAAAATGAAAAGCCCAAAACCAGCTATTGCACTATGTATTGTTTACTCTGCAAGAAAAGAAAACAGTAACCTTTTTGCTTGTGGAGAAATAAGGTTCTTGACAAAGGCCTCCGGAAAGCTCTCAAAACGTTTGTGCACCATTTCAAGGGTACGTATCTGCATAGGTCAGCATTGAGAAACATTGTAAGAATTGGGTCAAGAGGAAATGTGAGTTCAGACATCAATGAGTATCCAAACTGCATGAGAAAGCAAAAACTGATGTCCATTAGATGTTATAAAAGAGTTTAATATTGTAGATCATTTCATACCTCGCCCAGACGTGCCCGTGCACCCATCACTCCACCAACAATTGCCGATAAAACAGTATACCATATGTGAATGTCCATGAGATAGATCTGGAGGAGAAAAAGATTAGGCAAATAGACATTGATATGTCAACAACTTTAAAACTTCAGACAACATAAGAATCTTATGACAGGTTCTATATTTCCGCAAGAGACACAGATGATAGTACCAAAACTGGGACAATATATTATATGCATCATGAGACCTCAATGAAACTGGAAAAAGAGGGTGAAGTACTTACGGCTACAACAGGAGCCCAAAGGCTAACTATGGTCAAGACATTGTTATTGTCTGCAAGAATTAAAGGCATTATTAGATACCGGCCCATCTCAACTAACAAAGGTTTTGTAGGGAATCAAGAACAACAAATAAGCACTTTTCTCAAGAAGAAAAAGGAAGCTTATACATAGAAAATGGAGATATGTCTCCATCATAAGATTTAGAGCACCCATCTCCATCATAAGATTGTGAAATCACATTCAATAACAAAACTTATATATTCCATGAAACGTACATAAGTTACAGATTAATTGGAACAAGCTTCAACTAGAAAATATAAATAACATAAGATGATGAAAAAAGTTACTTTTTGAGATCAAATCATGCCATGAGTATGTCAAATGTGGCAGTCTCCTGATACTATTGGTTGGCTTGACAAGCGGTTTAATCTGCAATCAGTAAAGAGTGCATCACAATCATATTCTTGACCTCATCATGCTTATAAGCAAAGGTACAAGAATCTTGTTCTCTAGAAACTAAAGTCAACGTCAAGACATAATCACTTACCTGAAGAAAGTAAGCAAACGTGAATTTGCAAGCAAAGATTACCAACCAATATGCAACATACCTGAAGCATTTGAGAAAAGATGACAAAACAGAAATAAGTATAAAATGTACAAAAGGATCACCAATTCTTATTGATCATGGCCTCCAACAACATGCAGAAACCCTCAAAAGGTTTTTCAGACACAGCTGGCTTTAGACAAGCTCAATATAATACAAAAATCATCACGATTCAACAAGCACATGTAACATGTACCTGAATTCAATAAGCACACAAATTACAGATTTCAAGCATATCAAATATGACTATCCATATCCTGTTTCATGCAATCTAGCAAACATACACCAGAACACATGGCTTTGTAGAATTAGGCAAAGGAGCAAGCAGAAAAAGAAATATATGTATTACTCAAATCAGGAGAAAAAAAGATTGGACTTGATCTTCAGCACTATGACATTATTATTTTGCATTATAAAAGCAAACCTGCAGTAATCAGTCATCTTCTCAAACAGCCCACGTCCAACAAAGTACCTTTCCTGAAATGACAATTTATAGACAATAACAGGCCATCCACATTCCCTAAATATTTAATTCAACTCAACTGATAAAGAAAACAAAAACAAAAACACAGAAATTACCTGATAAATCCACTTAAAGAACTGAAAGAATGACTGATCTGACATTTCAGACAGAGCATGACAAGGTGGAAATTTCAGTAACATAGCAAAAACTAGGCGCAAAGCTGCATATATACCCAAGACAAGTATATATATCCGAAAATAATTTGAGTTGGAGTTCTGTTGATGTCTTTCTTCCAAAACCTTTCTGCAAATTTTTCAAAGATTAATATAAAATCCAGTAGTACTTGTAAGACCGTAAAGTTGTCGAAAGGAGAATAACAACTGCTCACATATAGACATATGTTACAAACACCGAGCTCAAGCCACACCAGAAAAACCTTATAATCAGTCTTGAGATAGCCATGCCTCTTGCCGTGGAGTAAGCCCCAAATGTCAGCAAGACATCTAGGCAACCTGTATCATCAACAAGTGAAACAAACAAAACACTACTATAAAGTGCTACTCATGAATAAATCAAAAGGAAGGGGAAAAAAGACCACAAAAAGTTTCACATAAAACACTACATCCAATAACATACTCTCTATGAAGTTCAAAATGGTAAATGACGGCCCAATGCTTAGCATCACTTTGAAGGTGTCCAAATTTATGTCCCCGTTATTGAAGGCTATAATAGTCAAAACCTGCACATTGATACGGAAGAACATGAATTCTTTACAAGAGATATCAACTACATCTAAAAAGTAAAAACTTAAAAGTATAAGACCTGGAACATCAAAGCCAAGAAGATCCAAAGCCGATGAAAACTTCGATATAAATGAAGGAACGTGCGATGTTCAACAAAAGAGCTTTTACCAGTCTATAAAATTAAGAAATGAAAATAGAAGAAAAACAATGGTTAGTTAAATGGAACAGGAATTAAAAAAAAAGATTGATTTACCACATAAGTCACTGAAATGGAAATACAAGAAACACAATACTTAGTTAAAAGGAACAGGAATTAAGACAAAATATTGATTCATCACATAAAACTCAAATGTCATCATCTTTAAGGTCCAAAGCTTTGTAAGTTATAGTTAATTAGGAAAAATGACTTGTATCCTCATGAACCATTCGTCAAGTCCTAGAGAAACGTAAGACTCATTCTCCAACTCTATTATCTTGTTAGGAGATTGACTCATCATCTAATTCTATCTTCAAGCATTTACTAACATACTGGATTGGAAATATAGATGATCACAAATCAGCTTCAGATTGCTTAATCATTCTTAGAACTTCTATATCCTCCCCAGTGGTTGCATTCTTAGAACCACGAGAAACAACAAAGTCAACATGATGAGCTTCTGTATCTTCCCTAGTGGATTCTAGATCTCTGATTATTTTATTTTCATCTATGAGCTCATCTTCTCATCAACATGTTTCTTTAAGATTTCAGAGGATTGCTTATTGAAAACAGTCTCTAATATTGACAAAGCATCTAACCATGTTTCACACGAGGCATCTATCCTTCTGTAAAGATCTTCAGATTTGTCAGTCTCTTAGTGCTAGTGATTTTTCTGTATACTCATATGTAACCTTATTGTTCAAGATTGGTATCTCCTCCAAGGATTTCAATGGCAATATTCAAGACTGTTAGATTCTTGAGAAATGTTTTGGATAAGTCTATGGAAAAAAATCAATTGCTTCTACACTAAGTTCAAAGTTCAAGCTTAACATGAAGCACAAATGCGAAGAAATCGATTATAGGAATAAAAATTTCCAGAAGAAACTACCCGTTTGGACTTTCTAGGCCAAAACAAAAATGAGGAATCACTCCTTATAGGCCAGCTTAGCTCGAAGCAAGCAGGTGACCTGCACAAACAATGCAAATGAGAACAGCAGATCAAAGAACAAACCAGATAATGACAACTCCAGAAGAACAAACCAGAAATACTCATTGAAGTCGTCATAATTCCTCCATGATGAATGTGCAGCTTTCCCATTGTTATTCCTTGCAGCTTCCTATATATAAAGCAACACCATACGATAGTCAACTAGATTCATCATACTTGAAAAAACACAATAGCAACACCACCAAGAAATGATTAATGCTTTAATTGAATGTTGTTTAAGAATCAAGCTCACTAAATAATGCACAAAGAGGTACATCATACATAGAAGGAATAACACCTATTGAAAAGTTCAAGTAGACAAAAATCACAGCTCAATAGGTTATTAAATGGAAAAGAAAATCCATAGCAGCATCAGTACAAGCACATAGAGATTTCAAAGATGTTGGATACAAGAGTAAGTCATTATCACCACAGGTAAACCTGGATTACTAACCTTTTCCATTGTGTTGTATATGGGACAAATGATTTGCTCAAGGAAAGATACAGAACCATTCCCAGTTATGCAGCTGGGAGCGTGATTAGCTTCTCCATGATCCAGAATTGCATCTAACTCTTTTGCCATCTGAAAACAAGGAACACATGTAGTTCCATTAATAACCATAGCAAATAAGAACTCATTAGATCATTATTCAGTACAAAGTGAACAAAACTAATTTACCCAAAAACAGTGATTCTACTAGTGTAAATACATCAACTGTTTCAGACAGATATAACCCTCAATGACACCATACTATAAAAGCTCAAATATTCATTAAAAGCTAGCAATAAGAGGCCCTCATCAATATCGCCATGAATTAAGTTATCACGCAAGTTTCTTGCCACAAAATAGCCAAAAAATATCATCTGTTCCACAAAGAAAACTAGATGTTGGTGAATATCATGCATTACGCCAAACATAGAAGAAAAGGGAAGGTCCAGTCAGTTTGACTAGCAATCACAGGGTACAGCATGCACAGGGAAAAAGATGGGCACACTTGCTGTTCCAAAAACTAAGAGTTCACTGATGATTCAATGGAGCAGCCACCACCTAATTTCCATACAGTTACCATATAATATGAATGCAACAGCACTATGCTTAACTTTCTTTCTTTGGAAAGGGGCGATCGAACAAATTCAACTTTGAATAACATTCAGAAAGGAGGAAAGCTCACATGGTGAAATATGTAACAGATGCACTCGGGAAGAAAACGGACATTTGCAGCTTCACCCCATATAAGAAAGTAAAGTGACACCAGAAAAAGCTTTCTGTCTCTATTGATTGCATTGATACTATAGAGAACAAAATAGAAAGATAAGTCATTGGTAAGACACATCAAAACAATCTTAATACACCAGCAGGTAGCTTGAGTGACCTATTCCAGGCAATACGAATTCGCAAGTATCTGCACCACTTGATATAGTTATCTAGCACCTTCAAGAAAACTTCATTGACTGCTTTTTCATCAATTTTCTGAACAGAGGAAAGAAGGAACCAAATGTTAAAATTACAATTAGGTAGCAACACTTCCAGCTAACAACTTTGTCCTTCTGAACAAGAAATACAATTAAAAAAATTAATCTCCCCCAGCAACAATATCAATGATGCAACAAGGCTTATAGCCACAGAAATCAGGTATATGAAGTAAAGATTACTTACTTTCTCTAGATTCTATTCGTATACACTCTGTAACTCCTCAGGTTGTGTTTCACATCCATAGAGTGGGAAAATGGGCTTCCACAAAACTAAATTGCTACCAGTAACAGGCTTTCAAATATTACTGGGTGAAAGCTTAGGTATTTATTGAGACACAAACCAAATTAGGCCTCCACGTTTTGTTAACATGCTAACGAACTTACAATTCAGTGTCATGCTTGAATGAAATAAATAGGAAAAGATTTATAAATTTTGTCTCTTTTGAGTAACTCTACTGCAAAACAGTCAAGATAGTCCCTTCAAAAATATCTGACAATATTATGATATTTGTATCGGCAATGCAAAGTGTATTATTTATGTGAGTTGGACAGAACCAGAGTATCAAGTGACTGATCATTCATAGCACTCACAGGATCAGATGGACGGGGTAGGCCAAGTCGAGATTGTGCGTTTGCTATTGTAAGTACAACATGTTCACGCTGATTCCTTATGTTATCATTCTGCAAAAATTCAGAAAAAATGCCACTACAAATTCACCTTCAGGAATGAACGAGGAACATTACATTTTCAGATTGACATATAGAACAAATAATAAGTGGAGTAATCCGCTTGCACTTAAATTCAAAAAAAATAAAATTATTTGACGCACACAAACTTTACAATATGACTTCTCCAAAAGTTAGGCAGAACTTTGGAGATAATAAAACTAAATGCAATTACTTGTATAAATGAAAAGTGAAGACTGACAACGCTAATGCTGCTAAGTTCATATATTCAAACAGATCAAACGAGGCTCAGCATGCATGTAAAGTTATTCAAAGTTCAACCAAAGAAAATCTTGAGTGTGTTACTGGTTAATTGCAATGTGCTCAATTCAAGACCATTCAAATTTCATCTAAAAACCATTAGTAGTGAAGAAAAACTGCAATACGTTCCACTTCGTCCTCACCCTGAAGACAACTTCAACCCGTATGGTACTGACAAGTGGATTTACAGAACATCATCCGCAGACACATTGCAGGACAGGGGAGCTATGTAACGCATTGTGATTTTGATCTCTTATTTCTGTTCTGCAGGTTAATGTTTCATCTCCCAATTTTAAGCAAAAATTCCTCACTCAAGAATATCTTTTTCTATCCAATAGAAATAATGCCTCATGCATTTCATTGCTGACATTAAGAAAAGAAAGCCAAATACAATACAGAAATGGGAGGTATAAACCCATGCAAGCATCCATATCTAGTTAAACTGACAGTCAACAATTTTACATATAATCCGATTATGAACTAATTCCTATCTACTTTGCAAGTTCACAATTTGCAATTCCAGCACCTAGCCAATATCAAAACGAATGAGGCAAGCAGATAAGCAGGGTAAGAAAGGAATCGTCAGAGATATACATGTCATCGAGTCTATATTAAAATGCATAAGAAATGCAATGACAGGACTCACAACAATCACGTTCCAATCCAATGAGTAAAAGTAAACACCTATGACAAACCTGAAAACCAAACACGTACTCCAATACATCAAACATGTCAGCATCCCGTTCTCCTGAAATCTCGTAATCAGCAGGAAGCCTGGGAAAATGTTCTGCATATCTGATGGCAGATATTGCACCTCTAACCTGAATAAACAAGAACCCCCAACTCAACATAAATTATCGGAGACTGAGGAACTGGTTAGTGATAAAGATATGAATGAATCTCATGCAACCTTACCTCAGGAAAAATTCCAATGGGATTGGTCAAGGATGGAGCTTCCAGAGGGACAATATTAAATGGTGTGAGTTCCCCAGCTTTTATAATTCTTCGTAGCTGAAAATAACAACACAAAAGATGATTCATTACTCTTTTCTTTCATAAAAGAATATATACATGTGACAGAGACAAAAGTTTATCATTTTTTCCTTCAATAAAGGTTCAAACTCCAGGTGCCAAGAAAGAGGTTATTACAGGTGATATACACTTAGTATGTCATCAATTATCTCATAATCACTAACATTTATCCTTCTATCTAAAGAAAACAAAATAAGATCAGAATATAGAAAAAGTCAAATGGGGCAGGACTAAGTCTCCAAGACAGTATAATACAACATAAAGTAACCAAAATGGTGGCCAAACGAACCTCCATTTGTTGAACAAAGACCTATATTAACTCTACTAAATGCTCTGGAAGAAAAAAAAAAAAACAGATACCATAAGGCCACTCCAACCAACTGCTTCAAGATCATGCAAAGTCGAAGAATGTTAAGTAGTATCCACAATGGTACCTATTATGAATGATCCATCTTTAGGCATCAAAAAAGTTGATGGAAAAAAGAAAAAAAAAATACATGTCTTTATGGGCTCCATATGTCTGATGCAATAATGTTATATAAACTAAACTGAATAAAAAACATAATCAAGGTAATAGGATTCAACTACAGAACCATGAACATATCCACTGTTGTAGAGCTGATCCAATTTTGCAAATATTTACAGCAAAGTAATCTTTTAAAAAATCATTCTCAGAAAAATAACTCTCAATATTGGCCTCGTATGAAATAGCTTTAAAGAGTCCAGGGAAGCTTGATAGTGGGCTACCCTTCTTGGCTCAATTTCACGGTGCTAGGCTAGAGTGAATTCACAAACCCATAACCGACAGGAAGTACTTGGTTTACTCGTAATGCTCTATCATTGGGCCATTGCCTGCTTGTTCGCTACGTGCTCCAAAGACAAAATCACATCAATTAAGAAAAAACAAACAAAAATTCACGCGCGGATTAAGAATTAAGAATTAAAAACAATGTTAATGTTGCAGTTCATGTTGTCTGTGTTACTGCTTTTCTTATTTCGAACAAAAAAATTTGAATTAGTCATTTGGTGCGAACGATGACGAATCCGGGACTTACGCGCATCTAAAAACGATCATGAAGGGGAAATGATCGGATACTACTGTGGGCCAACATTTAGTTTACGTATAAGACGAAGCCAACCAATGAGTCCATTTAGAAAATCATAGACATAAAACCATATCCTGTCCACAGTCCAGGATGAATCACAAACCCTTCTATAATACACACAGCCATAGCAAATCAGCATAATGGAAAATCGGTAATTCAGCATCATGTTTCCATCTCTATTCGCATTTATTTTATTCGTTAAATTCCAATCGTCTAAATTTTATCTACTCTCACATTAACACTCTATACAGTCTCCATCAACTTTAGTTTGAACATCCAAATCAGAATCTAAGATCCAAAAATACTATCATTGAATCGAACTGCTTAGCTCGAACCAAGTCAAAATCGAGCCATTCCCCTGAGAATCAAGGATTCTAGGATTTTGGCTCAGGAGAGATGCCTTCTGAAAAGGCTAATTGGGAGAGGCCAGTGCGAGCCACATTGAACAAAGAGCAGCTAAGAAATGCCGGTCAAGGACACAATAGAGCACATGTGGACATCACAGGTGACATGCCGCATTCGCTCATACGTACAACAAACATCGATGCCATCTTGCAGGCTGCCGATGAGATCGAAGACAAGGACCCGAACGTTGAAAGAATTCGTAAGCTTATGTATTTTAAAGCTTTCGTAGACTGTTTTACAGCCTTGATTTTAAGATATTAGCTCCGAACATGCAGTACTTACTAAATCTGACTCAATATAATTAGTCGAAATAATGAGCTGTTATTGGCAGATTGAGTTTGGGAATAGTAGGATTTAAGTATCCAAACAGATACTAATTTATCATTTGGTCTTGGAGTTTTGTGAATGGTGACAGTGGTTCTAAAACTGCATTATATAAATTTCAGTGTATGAGCAGGCATATTCCATGGCTCAAGACCTGGACCAGAATTGCGAAGGTTGCAGTGTTCTTCAGTTCAAGACTGGTTTGACGTTCGTGATTAAGATAATGCCTAATCATCTAATTTCGGCTGGGGTAGGATTTTGTTGCTGTGGGGCCACGTTGTTGATCATATTGTGCTGGGAATTGTTTTCCTTCTTTTTGGTCTCTGCTTCAAAGAATTTATTGATTGGTGCAGCAAAAACTTGCAAAAAAAAGATGGTGGCCAAATAGACCGTAATCGTGATATTGAACAATTATGGGAATTCTACCAACGGTATAAAAGGAGTCATAGAGTGGATGATATCCAAGGCGAAGAACAAAGGTGGCAGGGATTTGGAACTTTTTCAACCGCTAATCTAGGAAAGTATGTTCACGATTTCTTCTTACTTAAAAGTTAATTCTAGTTTTGTAGTAATCAGCAATATATATTTATCAATGACAGTGAATAGTTTGAAAAATGCAGCAGCCTGCAAGGTTAGTGTTAAATATTATACCACTTTGACTAATCTTCATTGTTTATTTCCACAATTTTTAATTTGTTTCACGTATGGTATATTTTCATGCAACAAATTATAATGTAAACACTGATGCATCTGGCATATTTTTGCTGATACATTACGGTGAATTGCAATATATTGGATTTGAAATTTGAAATTATACAGACACATTTGCTTAGATGTCCAGTAATTGGATATTACATTGGTTTACTAGGATTGAATTGAGATCTCTAGAAATAAAAAAAAGGTATTTACAACTTTCTGAGCCTTAATAGAAGTCATGGACGCACTTAGCAAGAATGCAGATCCTCAGGGAGTTGGCAGACGCATTATGGAGGAGGTTGATTATTTTTATTTTTTCTTTATTTACCTCTAGATATGGCCTATTGAGCAGCAGATCCTCAGAGTGTTGGCAACCACTTTTACTTCTCCGCATTTTAATTTTTTTTAAAAATTACTTCGCTATAAATATTTACAAAGTTGGATCAGCTCCACAACAGTGGATATGTCCATGGTTCTGTAGTTGAATACTATTACTTAGATTTTTTTTTCAATTTAGTTCATATAACATTATTGCTTCAGACTTATGGAGCCCATAAAGACATGTATTTTTTTTTCTTTCTACTATCAACTTTCTAGATGCCTAAAGATGAATCATTTAAAATAGAAACCATTGTGGATACTACTTAACATTCTTCGACTTTGCATGGTCTTGAAGCAGTTGGTTAGAGTGGCCTTATGGTCTTTGTTTTTGTTTTTTTATTTTTATCTTTCTTCCAGAGCATTTAGTAGAGTTAATATAGATCTTCGTTCAACGGATGGACAAGTAAGTAAGGCACCACAGACACCACTAACAAGGAGATATGTTAAACTGACAGATCAATTGTAAACAAGTCATAAGAATTCATGTACCTTGTCACCGATACGGATATAGAACAAGGATTTAGCCAAACGAGCTTCTTGGACTTCACTTTCTCCCAAGTTCTCCTCTGCATAAGCGATCCTGGAATGAAAAAACTAGCTAGATTCATACTAAGGTGAGGAAAACCCCCGTTAAATGTTATAAATCCAAGTAGCATATGATAGAAGGTAGCTAGCTCTCAGATCACACCAAACTGAACTGTAAAGGTACTAAAGCTCGCCCAACAAGGTGAGCAAGTTGATTCATTTCAAATAGCAGGAACCACCTAGTGTCACCGTCTACAATCATTATAAGTATTTCAACTCATTTTGGGTTCCAACGTATAGAATTCTACAAAGACGCAATATGTTACTAAGCTGGCAATGGCTTATAACGCAATGAACAGATAAGATCTTGCCCTTTTCACAGCCAAGACAAACTACGCTGACTAAACCTAATCATTATGTTCTCCTAAAACAGCAAAAGGCCATTTCAATCACAAATTTACTCTCGCAACTTTAAATACTGATCCTACCACTAAGCCTCCATTTCTGCAGCAGTTAAACATACAAGAAAAACTAAAATAAACAGGAAAAAAAACAGACTCACTTCTTGTCGAGTTTCTTAAGCTCTTTCTCGTTCTTCGCCAGCATCGAATCCAACAATCTCTGATCCTTTTCCAGCAGCCCATCATTCACTAGGGTTTCGTACAACGGAACCATATCTGCGTAGAGGGAGAAGAATTAAAACATAAGCATAAGCAGAAACTGAGTTAGTTCTAGCGAAAAAACGATAACTACATCACACTAACTGACTACTGCAACCTACCGTCGGATTTGACGGCGGCTAAGACCTCCTCCTTCAGGCGGGCCTTCTCGTTGTCTGGCACGCCTGGGTGAGTAAGGAGGAAGATCTTGTTAGCAAGCACAAGGTGCGGTTCTTGAGTTCCCTCTTCGCCTTCCATTGCGAGCGGACACCGTTCGAGATTCGGTGAGTCGAGCTAGCGATTTTTTTAGAAAGTTTGCTTGCGCAAGGAAAAACGGAAGCCGATAGAGACTGTAAATGACAAATTAAGCAAGATTTACCAAATGCTCCGCCACGTGTCTTCCAAATATGCACAGGGTCATAAACATTTTACGGATAAAAATAAATGCATTAGCGAATTAATAATTTAGAATGTGATATTAATATTCCGGCCCTGTAGTCACACCAGCCCATACACTATTGTTTCCAACCCAATATGAACAGTAAGCCCATTAACGTACCCAACCTTTTAAGAGCCCTAAACAACTCCCGAGTTTTAGTTGTACTTCCTGAGACTGTGTACCAGCATTTTAGCTCTTCAAACCCGAATTGGCGTTTCATGGATCAGCATTTTACCTCTAAATGGACTGCATCTGATGTTCTTGATATCTGCTTCAGTTTCCGTCTTTTTTTATTTTCAAAAACTACTTGTTATTTGAAATCCGGAGTCAGTTGCAATGCCTATGGCGATAACAAAGTGTGAGGATGGAGGAGTCGGGATCAAATATCCATGTTCTGGTACTGCAGATTTTTTGGACTTACTCATTTGTTCCGTGATTATGTGGTTTAATTAAGTCCGAAATTTTTCGTTTATCTGGGTATTAACTTGCTGTGTGAGAAGATTAAGGGCGCCTTGATTAAGGGCATACATGGTTTTTGTGATTTTGGGTTACCTTTACTTTGTAAGTTATTTCTCTGGAATCATGTTAACTTTTTGAATCTTAAATTGCCCAATCTAGTGATAGGACACGGTGTAACTTTATTGAATATGCTACAGATGAAACAGAACTGGTTTAGTCTGGACTCTGTGGGGCAACTTTACGAGAAACTAAAATCATCCAGAAAAAGACTTCTATACGATTGATGGGGTGCTTGTAGTTTGACGGGAAGATGTATCCATATGGAGAATTTCCTGTATTATGCATCTAGAAATGTAATAATATCCCCTCTTCTGCCGCATGTTATCCCTATTTCTCTGTCATCCAGCGCACAGAAATTCCGCATATTGTTGCGGTAATATTCGAGGACAACAGTGGTATCTAATACATAATTTTTTTAAAAAATAAATTAGAATATTAATAAAATATTATATTACATAGATTTCGAAAAATCCTTAAACTTATCACCATTGTCCTTCAATTTTAGCCCATATATTTCTTAAATGGCCGACGTGATTCTCTGTGCCATCGGAATGACAGACAATTTTGTTGACCTTGTACCAAAAAAAGTTACAATTTTTTTACCATAGCCAACTTATTTCTGAGCAGGGGTGTCCATCTATGTCTGACTCGACGAGAAATTCCCGATCCGACAGAAATCGGTCTGGAAATCGGGCAGGAATAAAGGAGATTGGGAAAAACGAATCGGTAAAAAATTTATTGACTAAAATAATAGGTAAATTTTTTTCCGACCTATTCGGGTCGGTCAGTTACCGATCCAACACCAGATTATAAAAATTCTTTTCACGATTTTTTTTTGTCAGTCGTATCTCTCCTTCTTTGTCTCTTCCTTCTATCTGGATTTCTCTTCGTCTCTCGAACCTTACGCCTCATAGTTTTGTTTCCTCTCATTTTGCAAGAGCTTACAGCAAAATCCAATTTATTCTTCTTCTTTTTTTTACTCCCTTGAGAGTGTCTTTAAAAGTTTGGTTGGGACTTGGGAGTTGGGAGGGAAATAAGGCCTAGTTTTTCCCTCTAGTTCCTTATGTGGATGATCACCTAGCATGTGAAACCGAGGGTAACCGCCTCTATACTGGTGCTATCATGAGCCAAGACAGCAGCATTTGTGAAGTACCTGGATTTGCTCGATTTGATATTTGGCTTTTTTTACGTGCCCCACTTTCCTTCTCATTTTTTTTACTGGATTTGATGACTTTACTATTTGCAACCAGCTGAATTGTCCGAGTCTTCTTTTTTTACTTGATTTGTTTATTTTACCGCACTTGGTATGCTTATTTTGCTGCATGACAAGCAGAATCTTTTACATGTTTGTGTTCAAACAAGTAGTAGAGAGGTCGAGTCGGGAAAATATGTTTCCCGACCGATTTTTTGGGGACATGGTCGATAACGGAAAAAGTAATGTGATTTTCCTGATCGGAAAATACATTGTCAGAAAAAAATTCCCATCGATAAATTTTATTTTTAATTTGACGGGTCGGTTATTATCGACCCGACCGATGCACAGCTGGCCATACATTGACCCAACTATCTTTGTGCTTTGGTGTGTTGGCATTATCCTGAAACGGAAAAGGTATCGAAAATGAATTCTTTAAAAAATAATAATTATATTTAAATTTTTAAAATATTAATTTATTATCAAATTTATTAATTTTTATTATTATAAATTTATTATAATAATTTATTATTATTATTATTATTTATTTTATTTTATTTTTGTATATCTCATCTCCAACACATGGCGGAACAATTGGGAAATCTCGAACGGAGTCTGCTCGCAATGGACGGCCAAGAGGGAACTCAACAATTGCACCTTGTGTTTGCTTGCTAACAAGATCTTCCTCCTTACTCACCCAAGCGTGCAAGACATTGAGAAGGTCCGCCTGAAGGAGGAGGTCTTCGCCGCCGTCAAATCCGACGGTAGGTTGCAGTAGTCAGTTAGTGTGATGTATATATCGGTTTCTCGTTAGAACTGACTCGGTTTCTGTTTCTGCTTATGTTTTGATTCTTCTCCCTCTATGCAGAGATATACATGTGATCGAGTGTATATTAAAATGCATAAAAAATACAATGTTAGGACTCACAACAATCACATTCCAATCCAGTGAGTAAAAGTAAACACCTTTAACAAACATGAAAACCAAACACGTACTCCAATACATCAAACATGTCAACATCCCGTTCTCTTGAAATCTCATAATCAGCAGGAAGCCTGGGAAAATGTTCTGCATATCATGATGGCAGATATTGCACCTCTAACCTGAATAAACAAGAACCCCCAACCCAACAAAAATTATTGGAGAGTGAGGAACTGGTTAATGATAAAGATAAAGGATGAACCTCTTGCAACCTGACCTCAGGAAAAATTCCAATGGCATTGGTCAAGGATAGAGCATCCAGAGGGACAATATTAAACGGTGTGAGTTCCCCCGCTTTTATAATTCTTCGTAGCTGAAAATAACAACATAAAAAATGATTCACTACTCTTTTCTTCCATAAAAGAACATATACACGTGACAGAGACAAAAGTTTATCATTTTTTCCTTCAATAAAGGTTCAAGCTCCAGGGAACCAGGAAAGAGGTTACTAAAGGTGATATACACTTAGTATGTCATCAATTATCTCATAATCACTAACATTTATCCTTCTATCCAAAGAAAACAAAATAAGATCAGAATATAGAAAAAAAATCAAATAGGGCAGGACCAAGTCTCCATCACAGCATAATTCAACATAAAGTAACCAAAATAGTGACTAAACGAATCTCCATTTGTTGGACAAATACCTATATTAACGCTATTAATACTCTGGAAGAAAAATAATTTTTTTAAAAAAAATAGATACTTTAAGGCCACTCCAGCTAACTGCTTCAATATCAGTTGAAGAATGTTAATTAGTATCCGCAAATAGTGACTATTATGAATGATCCATCTTTAGACTTCTATAAAGTTGAAAGAAGAAAACAAAAAAGATATATGTCTTTATGGACTGTATATATTTGATTAATGTCATATAAACTGAATTGAATAAAAAACAAAATTAAAGTATTAAGATTCGATGGACATATCTCCACCTTTGCAAATATTTTCAGCAAAGTAACCTTTTAAAAAATCAAAATACGGATAAGTAAAAGAGGCTGCCAACACCCTGAGGATCTGTGGCTTAATAGGCTATACCTAGAGGTAAATCAAGAAAAATAATAACCAACCTCCCCCATAATGCGTCTGCCAACACCCTGAGGATCTACAATCTTGCTAAGTGCCTCCATGACTTCTATTAAGACTCTCAAAGTTGTAAATACCTTTTTCATCTGTAGAGATCTCAATTTAATCATAGTAAAATCAATGTAATATTCAATTACTGAATATTTATGCAAATGTGTCTGAATAATTTCAAATCTAATATATTGCAGATAAAATTTAGATAAATGGAATGTAACGAATAAAATAAACGCGAGGGAGACGGGATGATGAATCTGAATTACTAATTTGCCATTAGGTTGATTTGCTATGGTTGTGGTATTGTAGCAGGGTTTGCGATTCATCCCAGACTGTTAACGAGACGTGATTTTATGTCTATAATTTTCTAGATGGACTCTATTGGCTAGCTTTGTCTCATACGTAATCTAAACGTTGACCCATATCAAATCATTCTCCCTTCATGATCGTTCTTAGATGTAGATATGCTCCAGATTCGTCACCGTTCGCACCAAATGACTATGTCGAGTATTTTTATTCGAAATAAGAAAAACAACAACATGGACACCACGGAATACAACGTTAACATTGTCTTAATTCGCATGTGATTTTTCATTTTTTTCTTAATTGACACGATTTTGTCTTTGGAGCACGTAGGAAGCAAGCAGGCAAAGGTCCAATACAAGAACATTACGAGTAAACCCAGCACTTGCTTTCAGTTATGGGTTTGTGAATTCACGCTAGCCCAACACCATGAAACTGAACTAAGAATGGTATGTCACGACCTGACTCCCAGATCATCGGCCCAGCAGACCCGGACATGTATGTGCGCGTAATGGATCACAACTGCAACTCTCAGTTGGGCTTCTAACCACAGGACCCAAAAGATGCATCTAAATGATACCATCACACAACATATATAAGCCCAAGACCTCTCACATTCCTTTCCGATGTGGGATTGGGTAACACAACCTCCCTACGGGCTGGGTCTCACAATCTCCCCGCCTTATAGACCTCGTGTTCTCACGAGGAGAGCCCACACATAACTGACTTGGTCCCAAACTCACGGGCCCAAATGTGAACACATGACACAGCCCCAGCCCACCCGGAAGAGGGAGCGAGATTGGCTCCGCTACCATTTGTCACGACCCAGTCCCCAGATCCTCGGCCCAAACGTGCGCGTGATGGATCACAACTGCAACGCTCAATTGGGCTTCTGACCACATGGCCCAAAAGATGCATCTTGTTACTAATGATACCATCACACAACATATATAAACACAAGACCTCCCCCACTCTTTTTCGATGTGGGATTGGGTAACACAAACGCCCTACGCAGGCTGGGTCTCACAATCTCCCATCCTTATAGACATCGTGTACTCACGAAGGGAGCCCAACCGTAACTGACTTGGGCCCAAACTCATAGGCCCAAATGTGAACACGCAACATGGCCCAAGCCGACCCGTAAGAGGGAGCAAGATCGGCTCCATTACCATTTGTCACAACCCGTCCCCAGACCCTCTGCCCAGTGGGCCCGGACGTGTATGTGCGCGTGATGGACCATAACTGCAAAGCTGAGTTGGGCTTTTAACCACATGGCCCAAAACATGCATCTTGTTACAAATGATACCATCATATAACACATATAAGCCTAAGACCTCCCCCACTCTTTTCTGATGTGGGATTGGGTAACCTGACACCCCCTACGGGCTGGGTCTCACAATCTCCCCTCCTTATAGACCTTGTGTCCTCACAAGGGGAGCCAAACGTAACTGACTTAGTCCCAAACTCACGGGCCCAAACGTGAACACACAACACGGCCCAAGCCCACCCGGAAGAGGAAACGAGATCGGCTCCGCTACCATTTGTCACGACCCGGCCCCCAGATCCTAGGCACAGCAGGCTCGGACGTGTATATGCGTGTGATGGATTACAATTGCAACGCTCAGTTGGGCTTCTAACCACAAGGCCCAAAATATGCATCTTGTTACAAATGATACCATCACACAACATATATAAGTCCAAGACCTCCCCCACTCTTTTCCGATGTGGGATTGGATAACACAGACCCCTTTACTGGCTGGATCTCACAATATAACATGTTTAGAGGACGAGAAAATCATATAGTAAACATAGAATTCACAAAAACATTCATTAGGTTTCCAAGGGAATAAACTAAAAACCAAATAAACAAAAAAAGATTTTATATAACCAAACCACACATCCTCAAATATATCCAAGTATAAACTCGCCCTACAATTATGTTAAGCTCATAAACTAATATTAATAAAATTTAACAATAATATATTTATGAAATCTAAAAATAAATATTAATAATAAGAGACATAATCCTATTAATTATATCTTTTTCGTACACCTATACTTTTATTATTCCAAAAGAATATCTTTTTTCTCCAATATATTAAATCTCTACCATATCTTAATTGGGCACAATACTACAAAGGAAAAGAGAATAAAAAAAACCAATAAAGCAAAAGGAAGGGCACATGTGAACAAAAAGAAAAAGAAGAGTTTGTCACCTTGTGGTAAAATGCAAGGATATAGGCAAGACAAAATGGTAAATCAAGAAAAATAAGAAGGGAAAAGCAAAATGGCAGCAGGACACGGAAATCTCCACAAAGATTTATACAAAAAAATTGCAAAATGGCAGTAGCACAAAGTGGAAGGAAACAGCCACGAAGGTAGCCAAAGCAAAACAGCGGTAGCACACGGAAATCTGCGCAAAGAATAGCAAAATGGCAGTAGCATAAAGCTACGTGGAAGGAAAAAAAAGAACAACCATGAAGGCAGTCAGAAAAGAAACTATAAAAGATAGCAAGAAGACACCGAACAAGCTGGCATAAGTGAGATGCGCATGTGGGAACAAAAGAAAGAAGGAAAGTAGCAAGATGACAATGCACCATCAGTAACTTTACCGCAAAAGGACAAAATATATCAGCAAAGGATGCAGAAAGACGATATGGTACTATAAGATTTAAAAGAAGGAACCAACAAAGCAAAGGGAAATCGCAAGAAGATTAACGACATCCCTAAGGAAGCATTAACAAGAACTCAAGCGACAACATCAAATAAAAGGAAAAACAATATTAATAAATAAGAAGTCATCAAATAAAAAGTTGAAGGGAAGACATCACAGATGCAGCCACCAAACATGCGACATCAAAAAGAAGAATTTGGTAAAATGCAAACGAGAGCCCAAAGCGAAATTTAATCCTCAAGATCAATCCAAACACATAAATTAGCCTCAAATCAATAACTTTACAATGAATTGAAGCAATCACATACAAAAGTAATCAAAAGTATATCAAAACACACAAAATACATATTAAAACGAAAATATAAACAGATTCCAATCAAATTGATAAGACGTAGACTCCTACCTTTTTTGTGAATCAAAGGCGATGCCCTGACCTTTTTCCCAAAATTCAGAACCTCCTTCTCAGATATGTGGACACCCTAAAATACCCAAACTGACGAACTCACAATGACGAGCACAGTGGAAACATGCTTGAAGAATAGGAAGAGGAGATGAGCATCAGTTAAGAAAAGCTGGCGACATGGAATCAAGATGCACAATAATATATTCTTGTCTTAAGGGAATTTCGGAGAACCAATGATTGAGAAAAATGGGAAAATGGACTAGGGATTTGGCAGAAGAATAAAAAGTGGGAGGCTAAAGAATAAGTGGCTAACCTTAATGCAACTTATAGAGCCCGGGCTTTAAAGCCCTAGTGACCCGACTTGGAAAAAGGGCTCGACCTGAAAATAAAAAAGATCGGTCCGGAAAATACACGAACAGGCTTGAAGAAGAATAGACATGGCCCACAAATAGGCAATTAGGCTCAGAAAGAATGACTACAACCCGATAACAAATAAACGGGACCGAAAAATAAGCAAATGACCCAAATAAAAACGAGCCAACTTAGAGACTAACAAAATGAGATGAAAACACCTGGCTACTCAAAACGAGCACAAAAGCAAGAATGGGTCCAGGGGTAAAATCATAATTTTCCACTGCCTCGATTACTAACTTGGTCAAAATGTCAAATGCTCACACAGACCACTAAAATGACGCTGACTAAGCAAAACTTTGCTGATTAGGCGATCACTGGGACAAGGTTTCACATTCTTCCCTCCTCATAAAAATTGCGTCCTCGAAATTTATGTGCGTGCTAAACAAAAAGATAAGGATACCATTCCTGCAAAGACTCCTCCAAATTTCACAAGCCTACGCAATCTTGCAAATGATAACTAGTCGTCAACTTCCTCAAACCTAAATGTTCTCCAAAAACAAAAAAAAATAAATACACCTTGGCTATCTCATAACTGAACTAACACCAAAATTGAGTAAACTCAAGCACATACATAGATCTACCGATACATCTATGCTGGACTATGCAAGTGCATTGATTTTAATGTAACTTTTAAATCTCGTTTTTCAAAGAAAAGAAAAAAAATATTTTAAAAACGATTTGTCAAACCATGCTCCGCTACCACATTTGTAACGACCCAAACCCGGAAACCAGGCTGTTACCGCATTGAAATCCGTACTAACCCAATACGTGGACCAATCCGAATCCCACCAGGCTTTTGACTTTTCAAAATATGATTCCCAAAAAAGATACAAAATATTTAAATTTTAGAATAAGAGCACAACTGGAACACTGAGTTGGACTTCTAACCACATAGCCCAAAAATTGTAACTTGTTACAAATGATACCATCACACAATACATATAAGCCCAAGACCTCCCCCATTCCTTTCCGATATGGGATTGGGTAACACAGACCTCCGTACGGGCTAGGTCTCACAATCTTACCTCCTTATAGACCTCGTGTCCTCACGAGGGAAGCCCAAACGTAACTAACTTGGGCCCAAACGTGAACACACAACACAACCCAACGAGGAAGAGGGAACAAGATCGGCTCCGCTACCATTTGTCCCAGCGGGCCCGGACGTGTATATGCGCGTGATGGATCACAACTGCAACGTTGAGTTGGGCTTTTAACCACATGGCCCAAAAGATGCATCTTGCCCCACTCATTTCCAATGTGGGATTGGGTAACACAGACTCCCCTATGGGCTGGGTCTCATAATCTCCCCTCCTTATAGAACTCGTGCCCTCATAGATCTCGTGTCCTCACGAGGGGAGCCCAAACGTAACTGACTTGGAAACATGAACACATAACATGACCCAAGCCCACCCGGAAGAGGGAGTCGATTTGTCACGACCCGGAAGAGGGAGTGAACCTGGCTCCACTACCATTTGTCACGATTCAGTGGGTCCGGATGTGTATGTGCGTGTGATGGATCACAACTGTAACAGTGAGTTGAGTTTCCAACCACATGGCCCCAAAGTTACAATTTGTTACAAATGATTCACTCACACAACACATATAAGCACAAGACCTCCCCACTCATTTTCAATGTGAGATTGGGTAACACGACTCCTATGCAGGTTGGGTCTCACAGGATAGCCCATTGTCAAGCTTCCCTAAACTCTCCAAACTTGTATCATACAAGGCCGAAGTTTAATTATTGGGAGTTCTTTTTAGGAGAAAGATTTTTGATTTTATGAACTTTCTTTTCTGAAATTTATGTCGGAAATAGATCGAAGAATGTACGTAACTGCTAATGGGCCCGTGCGGGGTCGGTGCAGTATTTAAGGTTTCCAGCAAAGCACCGAAAGGAATGGTGGGGATTTATTATAGCAGTAAATGAAATGACACCCACGTAAACATACATAACACCACCTCAGGAGTCCAACGTGAGAACTTTCTCTACATTGTCCTTACGTTTCTAGAGTTTAGTCTGTCGCCACCGGACTCAAAATCACTCTGTAATGGCAAGAGCCTAAGAGCATGAGTCACACTAGCTTCTTTAAGGCCCAACTAATTTAGCGACCAACTACCACTCGTGTATCTACAATGGACAACATTAATAAATCCCCTTAATCATGATCTGATGATGTCTGTTCTTTCCCGTCCCTTAATATGTTGTTGGTTGGGTGGAGTTATGAAGTCAAGCTAATCGGCGGGTGTGTGGTTAATCTGTCATTCACAAAATGCAAGTATATAAGCAGCTTAGTATGGGTTAGCAGTTATGTAGCACATTACAGCCTGATTATGGAGAGTTCTTTCCTAGTTCTCTCTTTACAATGGGCTCTTATGGCTATTTTTGTGATGTCCTCTTCAGATTTTGCTTCTGCCATGGCCACCGCAAGCAGCCCCATCAAGAAGATCTATGCCTTTGGCGATTCGTTTACAGACACTGGCAACACCAAGTCAGCAACAGGTCCAATTGGTTTTGGTCATGTGTCGAACGCACCATATGGCAGTAGCTTCTTCCACCACTCCACCAACCGTTACTCCGATGGACGGCTTGTGATTGACTTTCTTGCCGAGGCATTGTCCTTGCCGTACTTGCCGCCTTACCCAAAGATAAAGAACAATACATCTCATGGCTTGAACTTTGCTTTTGCTGGCTCCACTGCGATAAACCATGGTTTCTTTGTTAAGAACAATCTCACCCTTGACGCCACTCCGCAATCCATCCAAACTCAGCTCATGTGGTTCAACAAGTTCTTGGAGAGTGAGGGGTGTAGGGGAACAGTGTCATCAAGCCCCGAGTGCAGAGCACTCCTCGGCAATGCATTGATTTGGGTTGGTGAGATTGGTGTCAATGATTATGCATATACTGTCGGATCTTCCATTTCAAGTGACACAATTCGCAGTCTTGCAGTCGGCACTGTGACGCAATTTCTACAGGTTAGTGACCCTTCTGTTCAGCACAGCTCCACAGTCAGCTTATTACGACAGTTCTATGGTCATTCTTGGCTCACAAATTGATTATTGCAGGCATTGCTGCGAAAAGGTGTGAAGCATGTCGTTGTCCAAGGTCTCCCCCCTACAGGATGCCTGTCACTGGCTATGTCACTGACTTCCGATGACGATAGAGACGATATAGGTTGCGCCAAGAGCGTGAACAACCAAAGCAGCGCTCATAACGCCATGTACAAAGCCAAATTGCAGGAAATTAGAAGCCAGTTTCCCAATGCTACCATTACTTACATTGATTACTGGGATGCTTACCGCACAGTATTGAAGAATCCTGAGAGCTACGGGTTCAAGGAGCCCTTCAAGGCATGCTGTGGATCAGGGGATCCCCCATACAATTTTAATGTGTTCACGGTGTGCGGTATGCCTTCTGCGAGAGCTTGTCCGAATCCTTCTCAGTACATTAACTGGGACGGTGTTCACCTCACTGAAGCCATGTACAAGGTGCTCTTTAACATGTTTGTCAATGGCAGTTTCAGCCAGCCTCCATTAGGACTGGTTGTTGAACATTGAGACAGATTTAAATTTTGAATCTCTTTCATCTTGTTAGCTTCAATAATATCGATTTCTTGTCTGGATATGAAATTGTGGACTTAGATCCACATGATTGAGGTGTTGCTTCTACCTTTTTGGAACATAAATGCAGCAATCACTAGACATGCATGTATCTTCTATGTTCATGAAAGATGCAGAGGTGATCATATCTCTTAAGAGTTTTTCAGATATATTTATACTTACCAAGGAAACCAAATTATGCGAGCTCATAAATAAAGGCTGTCGGCATTTGATCCCGAGTTTTATGACAGACTAAAGTGTAGCATAAGGAAGTGAAAACCAAGACCTGAAAATTCCAAATGTAAGGTCAGGATAAGATTGCGTTTCAGACGTCACAAAATTCTGATATTCAGAAATTACTTCCTCAGCTATTAGGATGCTTAGTTACCATCAGATTTCCCTTCTGGCTCGTTTTCTCTCAACATTGCCAAAAGATCTTCAGTCTCAGGTGATGTGCAAAACGTCATTCGCTCAGGTATCCAAGAAATTTTATAAATGAACATGGAGAACCACAACAATGAAGCCTTGCAAGATTCGGGATCAAACTTTCATGAAGTTGGTCTGTTGCTACTTGAATAACCACAACAAATAAAGAATACACAGGCCCTACGCCCTACGCCATTAATTGCAGTCAGGATTGCTATATTGCCAAAAGATTCTCATTAATGGTTTCCCAATATGCTTGCTCATCATGGAGAGCAACACTCTTCGATAGAAGCCACCGTATATCAGAAAAAGGAAAACCATCTTTGCTTCGGTACCATTCCGAGAAAGAGCGACAAAAGGCCTGACCACTCACGGCGGAAGCAAGCTAAATAAATTGGGCTAAAAAGCCCACCAATCTTTCATTTAAGACCAAGTACAGATTGGGCTAAAAAGGCACAACTCTGATGAAAACCAAAGCCATCGTGGTTTGGATGAAACGGGCCCAGAACCATGAAAGCCTGCCAAATTCTAAGCCACGTGGACGTTAGGCCCCACAACCGGAGTTTCCCGTGGCAAATCACAAATGACCCCGATCATGGCTGATAGAGCAGAGGCCACAACTTCGTCACTCCTGGTTTTGTCGAGGCACTTTTTGGTATCCTTCATAGGGTTTGAGCAAGCAGTCTTGACTAGTCGTTTTGGTTCGCTGGAGAGGAGCAGTTAGCGAAGGAATATGTTCTCGTGGAGTCGGTGAGGATGTTGGCGTTAAATGTGATGATATAAGCCATCATTCTTCTGACCATGGCCTATATCCATCACGTTACCGCTCACATGAAAATACGAAAATAGATGTCTTTAAGAAATGATTGTCTTAGTGCCACTGTCAAACTCCATCATATGCATAAATGTGATTTATGCTTATTGAATCCCCCTAAATGAGCACAGCAGACATTATCGTCACTTCTTGATCTCTAATCTTGAAGCATCAAAACCACCTATAGCTTCCTCTAAGAGTACTAATAATGTAACTTTTAGCCACCTGAGCCAATGACTCGATGATATCTCCCATTATTTTTAAGACTTGCGAGCCAAAATCATGGGTTTGAAATCCGGATTCAACAGAAATTTATCAAATCAGAAACAAAAAATGTAACTCTTAGTCAGTCAAATGGAAACTTTGTGCTGTTTTGCTGGTACTCCTGAAAATAATTCCAAAACCTCAGAAGTAGGATTTACAATATCAATTATATGTGAAAAAAACTTTCATGAGCTCTGCCTTGAGTACGCTAAAGCAGGTCAATCCGCTCCAAATCTCAGACATCAATTTGGCTATGTTGCAAAAATTGTTACTTTTCTCGTACAAGGTCAACAAAATTGTATGTCATAGCGGTGGCACCGAGAACTGAGTCGGCCATTTAAGAAATCAGCAATATGCGGAATTTCTGTGTGCTGGATGGCAGAGAAATAGGGATAACACATGGCCGAAGAAGGGATATTTTGACATTTCTTGTTACATGAAACAAGAAACTTCTCCCGAAACTTCTCCCGATGGATACATCTTCCCGTCAAACCGCAAGCACCCCATCAATCTTATAGAAGTCTTCTTCTGGATGATTTTAGTTTCTCGTAAAGTTGCCCCACACAGTCCAGACTAAACCAGTTCTGTTTCATCTGTAGCATATCCAAAAAAGTTACACCTTGTCCTATCACTAGATTGTGCAATTTAGGATTCACAAAGTTAACATGATTCCAGAGAAATAACTTACAAAGTAAGGGTAACCCTCAACGGTAAAATTTTCGGGAGCACTACCAACAAACAAATTTATAAAGCATAGAACATAATGACCACATTCTTTATCATTTCTTTGTTGTGGCACCTGAGAAGATTTTTAAATAAGTCATTGCGGGTACAAACACCAGCAGGTGCAGTAAGTAGAATGGTTCTAAGGGCTTGAGTTGTTCTCACCTTGGGAACAAAAAATGGTATTTGAGAAATTCGGTTTTTGTTCTCAGTTCTGCCTTCTGATCTGTATATATCAAGAACAAACCTGGAAAACCATAAACACAGTTAATTCAGACAACCATATGGAAGGAAGAACATAATTGTAGAAGTAAGCCATACTTTCTTATATCCGGTTCAAGTCGCCTTGGGTTTGCCATTTCAAGTGAATCCAGCAGCAATAGACAAGGCCCAGCTTTTGACCGGAAACTCTTACCAAGGTTGCAGATGATTAAGAGGTTCCAGTGGCCACTAAAAGTTTGACAATAGCAGAACATTGAAACTCGTGAAATTAACAATTGGTAATTCATCGGCAGCTCAATCGCAGGGAGAAATTTACCAGTAAACAATGGGAACGATAACATATTTCTTGGAAAAGATTTTCTCATTCTTGATCCATGCAAGCACTTTCTCCTTGAAGGATTCTTTCATGTACAAACTAAACCATAAACTACCCAACCACGTAAATGAAGTACTCTTCTCTTTTGGGAAATTCCGCCACATTAGGCTACAAACATCATCACAAGAACAGGCTCACGCACACAAACTAAAAAGACTTGTTCAAAACAGGAAGCAGAGAAACTAAAGGAAACAACTTACTCCAGATAGCCCTCAAACTCTCCGCTATCTAGCTTTTCCTTTTCTCTAATAACTTTTGTAACTTCATCTCTGCACTTAATCCTTCTCTTTGATCGAACACGGCAAGGGAATGTACCTGAATTACAAGGCGATGTAAACTGAAAGCTCCTCAACTCATTCGCTTGTTGTCTAGTAATGTTCCTCCTCCGAGCATACACTGCCGCTATCGTATGTAACCAGCATGATCGATGCTTCGATAATCGATAGTAACTCCCTGCCATAACACGCACCATAACCTCAAACTCAATTCAGCTAAACTTTTGACTTAAAAAATTATTTCTCAAGGCGCCAATAATCACAAAAACCAAGTATGCCCTTAATCAAGGCGCCTTTAATCTTCTCACACAGCAAGTTTTACCCGGATAAACGAAAAATTTCGGACTTAATTAAACCACATAATCACGGAACAAATGAGTAAGTCCAAAAAATCTGCAGTACCAGAAAATGGATATTGGATCGCGACTCCTCCATCCTCACGCTTTGTTATCGCCATAGGCATTGCAACTGATTCCGGCTTTCAAATAACAAGTAATTTTTGAAAATTAAAAAGGGCGGAAATTGAAGCAGATATCAAGAACATCAGATGCAGTCCATGTAGAGGTAAAATGCTGATCCATGAAACCCCAATTCGGGTTTGAAGAGCTAAAATGCTGGTGCACAGTCTCAGGAAGTACAACTAAAACTCGGGGTTGTTTAGGGCTCTTAAAAGGTTACGTTAATAGGCTTACTGTTCATATTGGGTTGGAAACAGTGGTGTATGGGCTGGTGTGACTGCAGGGCCGGAATATTAATCACATTCTAAACTATTAATTCGCCAATGCATTTATTTTCATCCGTAAAATGTTTATGACCGTGAGCATATTTGGAAGCCACGTGGCGGAGCACTTGGGAAATCTTGTTTAATTTGTCATTTACAGTCTCCCTCGGCTTCGGTTTCTCCTTGCGCAAGCAAACTCTCTACAAAAACCGCTAGCTCGACTCACTGAATCTCGATCGGAGTCCGCTCGCAATGGAAGGCCAAGAGGGAACTCAACAACCGCACCTTGTGCTTGCTAACAAGATCTTCCTCCTTACTCACCCAGGCGTGCCAGACATCGAGAAGGTCCGCCTGAAGGAGGAGGTCTTCGCCGCCGTTAAATCTGACGGTAGGTTGCACTAGTCAGTTAGTGTGATGTAGTTAACGGTTTGTTGCTAGACCTAACTCGGTTTCTGCTTCTGCTTATGTTTTAATTCTTCTCCCTCTACGCAGATATGGTTCCGTTGTACGAAACCCTAGTGAATGATGGGCTGCTGGAAAAGGATCAGAGTTTGTTGGATTCGATGCTAGCGAAGAACGAGGAAGAGCTTAAGAAACTCGACGAGAAGTGAGTCTTTTTTTCCTGTATATTTTAGTGTTTCTTGTATGTTTAGCTGCTGCAGAAATAGAGGCTTAGTGATCGGATCAGTGTTTAAAGTTGCGAGAGTAAATTTGTAATTGAAATGGCCTTTTACTGTTTTAGGAGAACATAATGATTAGGTTAAGTCGGCGTAGTTTGTCTTGGCTGTGAAAAGGGCTAGATCTTATCTGTTCATTGGGTTATAAGCAATTGCCAGCTTAGTAACTTATTGCGTCTTTGCAGAATTCTATACGTTGGAACCCAAAATGAGTTGAAATATTTATAGTAATGTAGATGGTGACACTGGGTGGTTCCTACTATTTGAAATGAATCAACTTGCTCATCTTGTTGGGTGAGCTTTAGTACCTTTACAGCTCAGTTTGGTGTGATCTGAGAGCTAGCTACCTTCTATCATATGTTACTTGGATTTATAACATTTAACAGGGGTTTTCCTCACCTTAGTATGAATCTAGCTAGTTATTTCATTCCAGGATCGCTGATGCAGAGGAGAACTTGGGAGAAAGTGAAGTCCGAGAAGCTCATTTGGCTAAATCCTTGTTCTATATCCGTATCGGTGACAAGGTACTTGAATTCTTATGACTTGTTTGTAATTGATCTGTCAGTTTAACATATCTCCTTGTTAGTGGTGCCTTACTTGGTTGTCCATTTTTTGGGCATAGGAGAAAGCACTGGAACAGCTCAAAGTGACAGAAAGCAAAACTGTTGCAGTTGGGCAAAGGATGGATTTAGTGTTCTATACTTTACAACTCGGTTTTTTCTACATGGATTTTGATCTCATTTCCAAGAGCATTGACAAGGCAAAGAAGTAAGCAAAGATAAGAACAACTGATCAATAACATTCATCATCAGTCGTGTGCTTCTGAAAACATATTTTTTTGCTGTGTTCCTAAAATTTTAAGAAGTTTATGAAAACAACCATTTTCGTTTCTGTTCTGATGCCAGTTTATTTGAAGAAGGAGGTGATTGGGAGAGGAAGAACCGGTTGAAGGTGTATGAGGGTTTATATTGCATGTCCACACGAAACTTCAAGAAGGCTGCTGACTTGTTCTTGGATTCCATTTCAACCTTCACAACTTACGAACTTTTCCCATATGATACTTTCATATTTTACACTGTCCTGACAAGCATTATATCACTGGACAGAGTTTCCTTGAAACAAAAGGTATTAATTCTTGTGATTAAGTTTTCTGTCTCCTATTTTTGTTGGTGATTTGGCTAGAATGCTATATTCATAGTTAATATTTTCTTAATTTTGCAGGTTGTGGATGCTCCTGAGATTTTGACAGTGATTGGAAAAATCCCGTATCTGTCAGAGTTTCTAAACTCTTTGTACGATTGCCAATACAAGTCATTTTTTGCAGCATTTGGTGGGTACCGATGTAAAATGTGCTTTTAAAGAAGAGTATTTTGTTTTTTAGTTGTAGTGCTTTGTCAACTTCATCTGTTATTGAGTTGCATCTCTATTGTGTTTGCCTTTCTACTGCCTGCATATATTGTGGTAACATCTGTGGCATCTTTGTTGTTTGTAATGGAATTATACGATTCTGTTGGTCCACTATGTGTTACAACTTATTTCTCTGTTATTGTCCTTGCAGCTGGATTGACTGAGCAGATTAAACTGGATCGCTATTTGCATCCCCACTTCCGGTATTACATGAGAGAGGTTAGAATTGTTATTTATTCTCAGTTTTTGGAGTCATATAGGAGCGTCACAATTGAAGCGATGGCGAAGGCTTTTGGGGTATCAATGGAGTTCATTGACCTGTAAGTGGCTTTAATAACATTAATAGTGTTTTTGTTAATTAACTTCCTTCCAAGCTGCAACCAGAATAGTTGTTTAGTTTAATATTTTCCCTTGCTGCAATACTTCTTAATCATACACTAATTTCTGTGTGTAATTCTATATTTACCTCTGTAGGGAACTATCACGCTTTATTGCGGCAGGGAAGCTTCATTGCAAGATTGATAAGGTTGCTGGTGTTCTTGAAACAAATCGTCCCGACTCAAAGAATGCTCTTTACCAAGCAACTATCAAGCAAGGCGACTTCTTGTTAAACCGGATCCAGAAGCTGTCTCGTGTGATTGATCTGTGATGTAGTAACTTTTCTATTGATTTGAGACCCAAAAAAAACATGGGGCATGACAGTTGACTTTTGGATGTTTTTCAATTCATCATTGTCTCCTAGTTATGTTTACTTTCAAATATTTTTCATTTATCAGTGATTTAGTAAATCTTCGTGTTTCTTCTACGTATACTCTAGAGGTGAAAGTTGCATTTGGGTTCTTAATCGAATACGTTGTTCCCGGTAATTTGACTGTGTACATTAAAAAAATGCTTGATACCTTACATAAGTAGCTAAAATACAAATGCATTTTGTGTTTCTGTATGAAAATTTCTTTCGTTAGTAGGCATTCCAAATTTGGAAGTTCTTTCCGTCATTTATCGGGCATTGGTATCCTGACGAGTTTTTGGACAAGTCTAATGATTGGTAAAGATTTTGCAATGACGCTGCCCCTTTGTCCTGGAATTAGCAAAGTCAGTTTTCGATGGCCAAGTTTAAGGTATGTTAGAACTGTACAAAACACAACACAGACGCTGTACAAGTACAAGACAGACGACATGTGCATAAAGATTTTATTCTTGCTCATCAGACGGGCGTGCTTTGATTCCCCAGATAAACCAAAGGTTTTGCGTATCAAAACCTGTGAAGAATGTCACTTAATAGCACAGCATCCCTTTTGCTCTGTCCTGTCTTCCATACCTTGAAATCAGATGGAAAATAGTCAGCTTCTTTCCAACGTTGCAATGCGGTAATTGAAAAGGGACCCTGCTCCTCCCCCTGAGGATCTAGATAATGCCACATAAGGCTTTCTGGATCATACTCAGGAATCTGGTAATAATAATTTGCATCATCATCTTCTTCATCATCACACAAATCTATAATTTGCATGTCTACTACAGCCTGAGTGTGATTCTTATCCTCTTTCATGCCCTCCACATCTTGAGGGCGCTCACCGCTCTTCACAATAGGCTCTACTGGCAGCTTTTGCTGTTCTATGACCAAAGCATCGTCACTCAAATCTACAACTGGCATCTCGACTGCAACTTGTGGATGCTTGTTGTCACCTTTCTCATCTGCCACATGCCGAGGATTCATGCTCTCCTCTGCATACACAGCAATGCAATTAATGCAAGCAGTAAAAAAATTAAGCTTTTGATAAGGAACTTGTAGATAACCAGGAAAAAAGGAAGCCACAAGCAAATATGCAGATATTGAAGCCTGAATATCCTCAGAAACAGCCACACAGAGTTGAAAGTAATACTAAGGCCAGGCCGCACCTTTGGAATCTGTGCTAGAAGAAATCCAAGTTGCTGAACTTTTAGCAGTTGCTGCAATAGGGACGGAAAGTTCTGAAGCTCCAGTGAGGGTTGAAGTAGGTGAGCTGTGGTTTCCTAGTTCTGTATTCACTGGAAATTCGGGCGGTTTAGACTTGGATGTAGGTGAGCTGTGATTTTCTAGTTCTGCATTCACTGGACATTCGGGCGATGTAGACTTAACTTCTATTTCTTCTGCGATAACTCTTGGAACCTCGCATAATAGCCGCGTCTGTTCAGCAGGAGACTGAAGCAGCTGTCTTCTGTCCAGATATTCGGACAATGTACAATCTAAAGCTAGTTAAAGATGCAAAACAGAATTCTGTAGCTGGCAAAATGAAGCAAAATCATAAATGAATATATATTTTAATTGTTTCAAAACCACCAACTTATTTAGAAATCATAAATTCATTCACAAGGGGAATGAATACAAAGCTTCTAACTTACACAGAAAAAAGAATATTAGCTAGCCTTCAAAGTTACAAATTATGAACCAATAGAAGCAAGCAATGGAACAACTTTTGCTTTCTTATAGAACAGCTTCAAAATTACTGATAATATGAGGTTTTCTACACGCCATTGCAGTTGAAACACAGCAAAGCTTATTATATAAACTAGAGACTGAAAATTAGGAAGCAGACAGAAACAAAAGGGTAATAAACTAGTTGCCACCCTCATAACATGGCAGATCCATTACAGCAGATACTGAAATAAATAATACAAACATCAAGGTTGTCAACCTCATCATGGCGCTTCATATTAAAGAAAAACCCTCCACCAATCTTACCAGTACCAATACAAATCTTCACATCAGATTTAAAGGAACAGCAATAACAAGCATGGATGCAGTACAAACGGTGGAACTATGGGAAAGAATCAATTGAAACTCTTGCACCAACTTAATTTAAGTAAAGAGTAAAACATAATTATCAAACTTACCATGTATAAGGGGTTCAGTGTGAGTAAAATTATCTAACTTAAAACCGAAACACTTACCTAACTGATGCTGGCTCTTTATACTGTTGAATTTGTTGTAATACTGGTTCAAAACCATATGAATCATTTAGGAAATGCCAATGTTAAATGCGTGATTATAGGAAGCAAAATTAAATCGGATTATTGGAAAGTCAAAAATATTATATTGATATCATGAAAGGATATTCTTTACGCCACCCCTTCTCACTGGCTCGATCAATTTGCTTTTGCAGCAAAGAAAGTTCGCCCCCAATCCACTGAAATAAATCCACCACATGCATATGCAGTATTATGACTTGATCCAAACTCATAAACTCAAGAAAGATTTTCAGCATAATTACACAGAACACTATGGATTTTGTGCTAATGTTTAAACCATTAACAAGTCATGCTCACATGGACAAACTGATAATTAGGAACCAACTATATTTTCCGTTCAGATTCAGATAGGTCTTATGTACCTAGAAGACAAATGTTAGCTTTGGATAGATTCTTTGTACTAGGTGGGATTTGTTACCAAATAGCTGATTCAGGTTCTGTTTTCTTATACCAGAGAATTCTCTGGTCCTAATGAAAATGCTTTTTTTTTTAAAAAAGGAAATCCAAATCTAGCTAAGCTAAAATTTGCATCAGACAATTTACGACTGCAGATACTGAAAAAAAAAATAGCCAGAAATATTTTCAAAGACAAAACAGCATGTCTAAGTTTTTAAAATATAGTATTTCATACAATTCTTTAAAAGTTAATACGAAATTTAGAAAGATCTTGATCTTTAGTGTAAGATGAACTGAAATAAATAACTTCAGAAAGCTGAAATACTACTATCAATTGGAACTCATGCCCTGGATAAGAAATTCGATCAAGGTACCCATCTTTGCAGTCATCCCTACCAACTTAATTAAAACAGTCATGATGAAAACAGAAGCAAGAAATAATTTTGCTCATGGTTAAGTTTTTCTTCAGACAAGTACCTACATGGTTTGTGATATCTTTGTGCAAAACCTGAACCTTTTCTTCAAATTCTACCTGAAAAAATAGATTAGAAAAGAAATGCATCAATGCAGTTAAGATTAAAAAAAGGGTCACAAAATGCAGTGAATAGTACATAATTTCAAATATCAAATAGCTGAAATTACTTGAGAAACATTTTTGCATGCCACTAAATAATAATGAGAAACATTAGCACCTTGATTAGCTATGAATTGAATAATAAACACAAAAGGTACAACAAAACATAAAATAGTATAAAATAAAAGGACTTACAATTGTTGGTCTCTTCAGTAAACTATCTTTTACTCTCTGGTGCAAATCTGCACATTCATCCTGTAACCAACAGAAACTAAGAGCCATGGACAGAAAAAAATTCAAGCGCGGTTACAGCAAAGCAATCAGGAATTCGCCGCTACTGGTTGGGATTAATGAATAATTTTTTTTTTCTACTTAACATAAACCTTTTTTTCATTATAACAAGAAGAAACATCCTCAAAACATGATGGAACAAAATTGTATGCTTATACTGTGTTATGTAAACAGATATGGGGATAGGAAGCATAGAGTAAATGAAGAATTTTCTGCCAAAATATTTCAATAATAATGAAAATTTTCAAACAAAATGGACCTTGGGTTTCATATTTGCCTTGCCAAACGTTGAACAGTATTTACACATCACATTTATCATGGCAAGTTCAGCAGCTTTATTCTTCCACAATAGAGATGACAAGTTAGAAGCAAGAACAGAAAAGCTTTTAGACTGTGACCATCTCATTTGGAATAGCATGGTGGTGATCAACATTTTAGTGTTATTAGGAGATCATTGCAGTTGGCAATTGAAATATAAAAAATGAAACCACTATGTTATAAAATTTGCAAGTGCTGAAATTAGGGACCGCATTATGGAGATATAGGGGTTGACTCAGCATCTAACTTGGAGCTCTGACATGTAATACAGTCCCACATTGCCACTTTCAGCTCAATCTATTACTTTATTACTGAAAGCAAAGATTTAACAGAATAGTATTATGTTTTAGGAATCAAGATACTGTATTCCTTCTAACAGAAAGAAATATAACAGCAAAAATGAAATCTGTAAGCCCAACTGTCCATGCTTTACTCAACAAACTAAATAGACAAATGAGTTCTAACAAGTCAATACAGTAAACATTATATTTAAGACAAACACATATTGCTGGAAAATTTCAGACTTCCCCCCTTTGGTCACAAAAGACATGATGTAAAGGCAATGTGTCAAGTGTATACTAAATCCAGAACCAAGACTTGAAAACCTATCTGTTGTTGGCAAACCAATGGACGTGATCTTAGATTTCAGATAGAAACAAATTTAGGTAACCGAAGTTTAGTTGCATCAACATCACTTTTATTTTTTCCACTAGTAGACTGGCAATGTGACAATTAAGGTAAAATGAGACTGCATATTCCTTTAGCTTTTTTCTTTTTGTTTTTTACAAAATGCCTAGTCCTTCCATGTGCCAACTGAGGGCAAAGCTAGGACACAAGATTATTGTAAAAAATATATAGACCTACAGATTGCCTAATGATCCAAAAAACTGGCAAGACGAAACTTATTATGGCTACTCTTGTTATGGCTCGCTATAAATCCTAAATACCATTTGAGGAATTCCAATATAAAATAAGTCACAGAATGAAAATGATGGCTGATGTTATTTGTCTGTTTCACCTCTGCTGAGCTGCATTAAGAAAATTTTTATAGGATAAGCTATATCCAAAATAGCACTAGAAGATGCAGACAGCCACAAGATTCTAGCTTATTTAATTAAATATAAAACGATTTTTCAATTAAGTGCTATTTGGAAACAAAAACTAACCATTGTGCTGCATTCCAAGCATATGCTGATCATACAATTTCCAGCATATAAGCTATGCTGTGAACATCAGAAATACATAAAATCTTTGATGCTTTGGATGCAGCCAAGCATTGATACAAATCAACAATTTTCAATGAAAATAGAGCTTCACAAAGTGAGATTTTAGATCAATACATGGATGCAATCAGACAATTTTTCCATGAATAATACCTCCCCAACTTCTGAACCAATCGATATCAGCATCAGATGCAAATTCAACCTTAAGACAGACACACATAGGAACTCATTCAAAGTGCTTGCACCTGACTCAGCTTTATATATACTCTAGGAAAAATGAAATTGGGTTGAAAAATCAATAACAAAATGTTTTTGTTACCTCTGAAAAGTTATCATCTGAAAGAGAAGATAAAGAAACGTCTCTAATAAAATTTGAAACTTTAAGAAGAATGTCAACACTTTCGCCCTCTGTTCCGGCAGCCTTCCTCAACCCTATAGAGGAAAGAGCAATTCCATATCTGTCAACTACTCATTTACTCCCATGTAATCAGTCTTCTTCGATTTTGGAGATTAACCAAGTCAGACAGCATGTTATCTAAATCATCATATGAATCTAAATTCGAATAAAAGAAAATCAGGTTTATAGAAAAAATAAAAAATGTCAGCCATAGTTTAAAAATTTGAAAAGAACTTGAATAACAAAGTGATTGTGCATATCCTATTCCATTACAGCATGGCAAGACTACTGGCAGCTTACAAGCAAACAGCTATCGACTGCATAAACACACAGAAAATTACCTGTAACTTGAACTAGGAGATGCGAGTTTTTCTGGAGATAATCATTCCGGTCCGCTTTAATCCGCACAAAGCTTCCGACTACTTTCCTTTCGAAAGTCTCGTACTCCTTCAAAAGATTCTGAACTAAACTCCTTTTCAAGTAAATACGCTTGATATTCTCTGGAACAATCGCGGCAAAGTCGCTCTTTCGAGCTTCCACTACCTTCTCCTCGGTCGCCTTTCTGCTCGAATTGGAACATCCTGCATGCTCACCGTCATTACCTGCATCGTCTTCCGAACTACCGAAGAAACTGGTATCATCCTTATTCTCCGCGAAATGCGGTTCGAGTAAGTCAGATATTTTGTTCCGGCTAATAGTTTTCTTCCCAAAAAGAGGCGACAACCGGTCGTCGCACAAGACTCTCTTCTTCCTCTTCTGGTGACGAAGGCCGTTCTCATTAATATACCTAGTAATGATTTTGGTGACATCAAACGGAGGAATTTCCCGGGCCGTCTCAACGCCGATCGAACCAAGGAATTCGATTAGCGGCTTCGATCCCCATCCCACAAACTCCAGTTTCCTCGCCTTCTTCTTCCTAGTCGTGGGAGTGTAGTGTTGGCCTTCGTATTCTTCCGTCCAATCAAATGGCACCGAACTCTCACCCATTGGAACTGTTTCTCTTAGAATTAATGGATACTCCTGACAGTTAGAGCAGCGGGAAAGAAAGCAAACGTATAGTGTGGTTAGGGCTTGCAGGCCCAGCGTACGGTCTTCAAGTAGCTCAGGTCCCTGCTTGGCTAATTCCACTCTCAAGAGGCCTACAACTGACAGCTCAGAGTTACAAATTTATTTATTTTTTCCGAATATAACAAAAATTAAACTAATCAAATGCTACATCATTTGAAATTAAATAATTTTAATGTTTAATTGTATACAAAAATCGTCAAAACGTAATATTACTGCACAAAAGAATAAAAAAAACAGGGAAAGCATAAGCTTATCCACGAAAGGTTTACGGTGACCGTTCCATTCTTTGCTGGAGCAAATAACTAGCCACGCAAGCCTTACACGTTGGTACTTGGAAGCCATTGACATCCCATAACCGAGCTCCTCCAGTTTTAGCAGAAAAGGTTCTGCGCACAGGCACCTCATGTTTATGCATATGTGAGCATGACTGTCTTTGGTTCCTCAGCCCCAATCCAATTACGTGCTCCTAATAATTTTCAGATAGTCATTCTCGGGATTTCGGTTTCTCGTTCATCGGACAGGTTGTAACGCCTAACTGGAAACTGACAAGAAGGTAGTAAAGCACAAATCCATGTTGCCTCCTATCGATATCAAGGACATTCAGGATAAATTGTCGTCTCACTTTAGACCATGGCAACGCTCCTTTCAGTTCTGGGTTCGCGCTGTTGATGTCTATACTGGTTACAAGGTTCTCTGCCTTTCCTCGTCTGTTTAGCTGGCTGCGTGCATGTTAGTGTGTGCTATGTTTGATAATGGATTCTTGAGAAGATGAGACGTGGATGTTGTTGTTGGGTTTTGGTCAGGTGTTTCAACTCAAAGTGAGTTTTGTGAAGGATGTGCAGAAGCAGGAGGCAATGTGGGAACGACAGCATGAGTTTGCAGCTGAGAAGATTTACGCCATGTGTTCTGACCTCGGTGGCTTCTTCCTCAAGGTAATGCGATTGAATTCATTTGAGAATGTACTGGGTTTTTTATTTATGCATTGAATGTGGTACAATTCAAAGAATTTTTTTTCATTTCGCTTTCCTTCTCTGTAGCTAGGGACTTCTTCGGCTCGCTATTTTGTGTTTTAAAGGAATCTATTGGTTTTATAATTTAGTTCTTATTTATTTTGCTTTTTGGCGCGGTGAGCCATCATATTGCTGTGGTATGTATACTGTACTCCAAACTGGAAATCTGTGATGAAATTTATTCGAATTGGCTTGTTCATGGTACTTGAGCACCCAAGTTCTACTCTTCTGTTTCTTTATTTGAATATTGCAATTTCTCTAATTTGGATTGAGGTAGAGAACTGTGTTTCAATGATTAGCTTTTGTAATCATATTCCTCTTTATGTGGTATTTTTGGATGGAAAATTAGGTAGCCCAAATTCTTGGTAAGCCTGACTTGGCGCCTGCTGCCTGGGTTAGAAGGCTTGTTACACTCTGTGACAGAGCTCCTCCAACGCCATTTGATGTTGTTAAACTCGTGCTGGAGGCGGAGTTAGGTCAGAGTGTTGAAGAACTGTTTGAGAGACTTGATGTGGAACCCCTTGGTTCTGCTTCAATTGCACAGGTAATGCTTGCTGTGTGAATGCATTCCTAGCTCTACAAGAAGAAATTACAACATCTGAACACAGGATCATGGTAGGAAGTTGGCTGTCCTGTACACTATAACCTGAAACCTTAGAGATTACATTAAATAAATTCTGGATTCGATTAAAAGACAAATCTGTAGTATGATGCAGCAGCAATGTGTTGCTTTTATTTTTCTATACAGTTTCTTTACATGCTGCCTTGGGTGCCAATTGTCTCATATGTTGTGCTCAGTTGCCAAGCTTTGACGATAGTAAGAAAACTTCATTACTTAAATTACTTTTGTGAAGGCTGACGGAAGATATTATGTATAATCTTATGGAGCTGCTGGTGCCTTTTGGTGTGAAGAGGCAACAAAACTCATGGAAAGTTGTGAGAAGATTGTGGTCTTTAGTACTGTTATGGAAACTTAGTGTTTACATCTTAGTCTTCCTTCTGTACTGGTTTGGAGAACCTCGTGTAGTAGCCTACCTACTCTGCTGGCCTTCTCATGCTGGTCTTTGATGTATTAGACAATTTTAAGCATGAATGTGGTGACATTCCAGGCACTATCATGTGGTTGAAATTGCTTTTTATTTCTAAAATATTAGGTACATCGAGCGAGGTTGAAAGGTGATAAGAGGGATGTTGTTGTCAAGGTATGGGCTCTTGGATCTGATCTGCGAAGCTTCAAAGCCTACATAGTTATGACTCAATGCATTACAGGTGCAACATCCTGGAGTTCAAGATCTGATGATGACAGACATCCATAATTTGCAAGCTTTTGCTCTATACATGCAAAAGACGGACATCAAGTTTGATTTGTATTCTGTAACCAAAGAGATGGAGAAACAGGTGCAGTCTAAAATTAAAGAACCCCTATGGGCAACATAAGATGGATGACACATTTTCTTGCACCATGACACACTACCAACTGATAGATTTTTTTGTAGGCTGTAGTTTGATTGATTCAATCTATCAGTAACCACTCCAAAGTTCTTTTTTTTTCCTTTTTTCCTTAAAGGGTCACGTCCTTCTTTCTTCTTCTGAAACTAGAATAGAAGTAAATTCCAATGTGAAGAATATAATTAGAAAATCGGTATTCTTTTTATTTTATTTTTTTAATTCTTCTGTTCAGATTGGATATGAATTTGACTTCAAGAAGGAGGCTGATGCTATGGAAAGTATCAGGCATTTTCTATATGAAAATAACAAAAAAAGTCCTGTTTTGGTTCCACGAGTATTGGGCAATCTGATCTCCAGGTACGTCATGGTGCTGATATTATATCCTGAAGTGGAAAAATGATATGCTGCCTGACATATGGCATTTCTGTCTTACAAATTTGTGCTGCTTCATCACTGGTACTGTAACTGCACAGAGTAACTTTTGAATAAGAAGTGGCTTTTCATTGTGTAGGAGGGCCTTAGTTATGGAATATATTGATGGGATCCCTATCCTGAATCTCGGTTATGAAATAGCTAAAAGAGGAATAAATCCTGTTGGGAAGATTGCAGCGGCAGCCAAGGAGTAAGACTCACTAAGTTTATCCCAGAAAGCATTTTTTTCTAACATTTTATTGTCCATATAAGTTCTTTTTTTTTTCTTCTTTGTTTTTAAATGGCATGAAAATAAATTCTGTGGGTGCAGGAACATACTTAAAAGTTTGACTCTAGCATATGGTCAAATGATATTGAAGAGTGGTTTCTTCCATGCAGATCCGCATCCCGGAAATATCTTGATCTGTAAAGGTTCAGAGGCAAGTAGGCTGTAGCCATTTCTTTATTTATGCTCTTTATTGGCTGCAACAGTAGAAAATTAGAAATAGCTATTCTTTTCCGTGGTTCCGTTATGTGAAATGAGGCATGATCACATTGTTATGATGGTTCTGCTTGTATATTGCCTAACTATATCCATTGTTCTTATTTTTTCGCTTCAAGGTAGGTTGCCTTGCTAGACTATGGCCAAGTGAAGGACATTCCAGATGCATTGAGGCTTGGATATGCTAATTTGGTTCTTGCTATTGCAGATAACGACCCTGTTAGAGCTTCGGAGAGTTACAAGTAAGTATTTTCTCATGCTCAGTTGCTTCTGACCCGTCAATACACTGCCAAATGCTTTTGTAAATCAAAAGGAGAGATGTAAACCAAAATCAATAGTGTGCATACTCATTAAGGAATTTTAAGTGAATTGGATGGAAGCTGTCTAATTTAGAAATCCTCATGCTTATTTCTGGATGCAACATTTTATCTATCAGATACCTTTGGTAATTCTTGACCTTATTCAATTTAATCACATACTGCTTACTCTTCAGGGAGCTTGGCATACGTACCTCGACCAAATGTGAGAATGAACTCCAAGAATTGTTTAGGCTGGCACAAACCATGTTCGATACAAAACTGCCACCCGGAGTTGCCATGTTGCAACCCTTCTCAGAGGAGTCTTCAATCAAAAAGATTGCTGTTGAGGTGAGCAGCAGATTGAATTAGACATTGAACTACCTAGTTTCCATGTCTTACGTATAAATTTTCGGAAACAAGGCGATGCTAGAATGCTGACGGCTTCAATATCCTTCCTTTTGGTGGTGCTGTTATACCTTTCTTTTGTAGTAACTATTTAACCCTATACGAAAAAACAAATTTGCTCGTTGTCTTTTCCATTGCAGTCTTTCCCGGAAGAGTTATTTTCGGTTCTTCGAACTGTGCATCTTTTGAGGGGCCTTAGTGTTGGCCTTGGAATCAACTACTCATGCGCAGAGCAATGGAGACCTATTGCAGAAGAGGCTCTTTACCTTGCAGGAAGAATAAAAGGTGACATTTTCAGAACCACAGATATTATTTATGAGATCACCTCTTCACGCATCACGTTAGTTTATTAACTAGCCTCTACTCACAGTGGCTTTTGTTCTTGTTCAACAAATGCCTTTTAACCAAGTTTCCATTACAGCCACTCTTATGGAAGCAACTCTGTCATTAAATTCCCTAGTTTTGTTATGACAGATTCAGAATTGAAGAACAGAGTTGGTAAACGCCGTTCCTTCAGACGATTAATTGGATGGAAGTAATTAGCTTGCAGGCTTGCAGCACTAAAAATGCGATCCAAGAGAGAAACAGCTCTGTAGTTAAATTTTTGTTCATTAATAGAATTTTCCTTAATATTTTGTGAAATTAGCTTGTGAAATACCATCGTATTTTGTCCACCATTTTGGCATCGCTTCAAAATTTCTTCGTGCAGCTAAGGTTTGCCTCAATGGAAAAGGATTACAGGAAAAAGGCATAACCGTCGCAGGGAAAATTATCAAACACTTTGATCATAACACAAAGGCTTCAAACCATAGCCACACTACACACCGTCAGGCTTGCTTGATCACAACGTAAGTTTCTTCAGCTTGCTCCTGAAAACTAAATGTTAACGCCTTGAACTTTACGAGCACAACGCCGTTAGAGTAATACTTAGCCGGGTTGCACCCATTTTCCAATACTTCAGGAATCGACAACTCTTTCCCTGACTTTGAGCAACAAGAAACGAGTAAATTAAATAACAACCCGTTGACTATGTCAAAAACAGTGTATGTACAGTCAATTGTGTCTATGAAATGTCAGGTGGGGAGAGAACATACCGAGGAAGTGACCGAGTGGGGAGGGAAGAAGCGAGACCTGGTGGAGTTGCAGGATTCAGATACGAGGACAGGTGAAACCGTGAACAGGACACAGTCTTGCAGATAGATGGCTGGTGCTTGGGTTAAGCTGCTGCTACGCCTTGCGGGAGGCATAGAATAAGCCTGTAAACCATGAAGAACTTGCTCAGATATTTTGTTTGATTCCGAGAAAGAGGAATTTTTAAAAATATTTGGTAGATGTCAAACCCAGCCTACAAGCACATTGCAGAAAGAAGGAAATCAAGTTCTTTATTCATTCTGTTGGCTGCCCAGAGCAGCTCAAAATTTAGAAGAAACAAGTGCTTATTTTCGATGCAAATCCTGAATTTGCACTTGGCTGCACATCGACATTTTTACAAGGTAGCTGGAAACAAGAAACATTATTGACTTTGATTACCACCGGGCCTCAGGGCATCCGGAACGATTTATTGGAAACAGGAAAGTTTTAGCAGTTGTGGGTAAGTTCAGCACTTCCAGCAGGAAGCAGAAATGATTGGCTTGGATTTCCAGCCAAGCACCAAGCAACCCTTCTCTTCCACGACAGTGTACCCATCGCAGACTTTGTTCTTCGCTAGCCATTGCTTGGCCTGAGCCATCATCTTAATTGGTGAAGCCTGAAATCCTGCTCGGCTCATTCTCCTGCGCCACTGGTCCACTCTCTCGTGCCGCTCCACCCTTGCTGGTCCCTCGCAGCTCACAATGTTTTTTATCTCCTCTGCGAAGTAAAACTGTTCTATCTTGGCACGCCTGGTGTCATACTTGGGCAGCATTGCATCCAGGGAGTCAAATATCGCTGAGTAGTAGTGAAGAGCTTCCATGAATCTTCCCAGAAAGAAGGGCCCGTTGTGGCTGGAATCTTGCTCGACGAGAACGAGTAGCTTCGGAGGGAGCTCATGGATAATCTGCAAGACAGAATTCAAGGCTCCCCTGCTCTCTTTAACAACACAATGCAGCTGCATAATGCTGTTCACAACGAGAACTTCCCCTTCACAAGTTTTGATGTCCTCAGGCTGCAGGTTTTCCAGGTTGCTTTCCACCACCGAGAACTCCAAATTGATTCCTAAATCCTTGGCATATTCCTCGAGTTCACGACCGATGGTTTGGAACCTATCGACGCTAAGTCCAACTGCAGTAATCCGAAGACGGCTGGGAGGTTTCCCAGCCCGATTGGCGAGGCTTTCAATCAGCCGGCGCCATTGGTGACCATGTGGCAACCCAAGCGTCATGCCTAGGTCCACCACGTGGACAAAACTCTCTCCCTCAAAGGCTTCCAACATTGCAGCGTTGGCCATAAAGTGACCGAACTGAATATGTGGGCAAATTTCATAGACAAGGCGTAAAGCTTCTTCCTTCTTATCCGAGGCAATGTCCATTATGTTCATCGTGGGTGCAACAAAACCAACTGCCCCCAATGGTTGAACTAGTGAGAGCCTATCTGCCAGTCCTTGAACAAAGCAAGAGGCCACACGCTGGAAAGAAGAACCAAAGACCAAAGCATTGGATCGCAGCTCCGATAATAATGCCGAGGCATGAGACTTGTCACGGCAAGCCACAGCTTCAGCACAGGCAATCAGAAGCTGAACGAGCCTCATCCCATCAGCATTACCATCTTCGTCAGTTCCACCTCCTTCAGCATTGAACATAGCTGCTGCCGCCTCTTCAACAGCCTCGGCTGCTAGATATCTCTGTGTATACGTTCGTATATGATCTCTGAAATGGAGCTTTGACAAGTCGTTGCAGCTAGTACTGCTACTACTGTAGCAAATGCTGCCTTCACCACAGTAAGAGCCATCGTTGCTCGCAACGGATTCAGAAATACTTAAAGTCCGTTTCATCCTTTTGTGATCTCCGCGGCAGGTTTCATCTGACAGACGGCGGATGGAGGCAAAAGAGTTGTTATTCGACATGGGCAGGAATGGATAAGGATAGCAAGCCATTGCCGAGAGATTAAGATCGAGACTACCCTTGCCTGTAACTGTTTCGTCATCGGAGAGGCAACTAGCCATTTCTCTAATAAACTTCTCTCCCTCCCTCCCCCTCTCTAAAGATATATCAACAAGGCAGTGAAAGACCCCATGGCAAACCCGCGTTGATATATATAGAGTTCGACTTTCTTGTTGCCTGTTGGGTCGTCAGAAACTAGGCAAACTGTGTATATATGTATAAAAAAATTACATGAAACTGCTAAGTTGACGGAAACGTAATTGGCTTCATATGTTATTGTGGTCTACCTAATATGTGGGCATCGAGTAATCGCCGAAATGCCTTAAACGAAATTCCCGAAATTTTGGATTTCATCTCTTGTCTATCCTGCCAGACATCCAGCTTAGGTGGTCACTTGGCATTCCTATGCTATAAAATGGGAAAACATCAACGTAAACATCATTTTCTAAGATGTCCCAGTCACTTCAAATTAGTGTCTTTGCCTTCCAATCTTCTAGTAAGTGGTTCCTATTTACTGCACAACATCTATCATCAATCCAGTCCATGTCCCTGGTTTGAATATAAAACCGATAGCTTTTGGGTTAAATTGGAAAAGGTAAAAGGATTCAATGGCAGAAGAGATAACAGAATATAGTAAACCGATGAACCGAAGGCATACTGTAATGTTTTTGAATCTCCAACCTACAGGCCTCACAACTGTGATACACTAGAACAGTACTACTATGGTCAATGATTAGCCAAGGAGCCCAAGGATAATCATAGGCTAATCATACGGGAGGTGTTTTCTTTTTCAAAACATCTTCACTACCGGGTACTGATTCAAACTTTGATCTTGTCATCTTTAGGTCTCGGAATGGTATGTTCAGCTTCCACCAATCAACTCGAAATCCAAGAATTTTTCGTTTTCCATTAATAAAATCTGGCGTTTAACAGAGTCTAACATGACATGCTAAGCATAGATAAGGCTAATGGAGAATCTGTTACTATCATGCATTCCATTCATGAAGCTCTTGTTACACATTGAGCAGGAACAAACAATGCATATTCATTGCTCAGGATTTAGAGCATCATGTAATTTTCTCATAGACAATTTTAAGTCTCAACAGCTGATCTATCAGAACCATTGAACGGCCAAATGCGCCAACTGGTATGGTCTAGTTTAGTAGAACCACCTTCTTGTTCAGGAAAGACCAAGTGAATATTCAAAGTGCATGTCAGAAATATCAAATATAACCTTGCCGGCTTACATGAGAACATTTAGATAGTACAATTCTCCTGCAATATAAATATGGAGATTCTCATGCTCTGGAGTAACTAAGGATGCCATACCTATTAAAAATACTCTGCCGATTTCGACGCATGAAGTGGAATCGACGCATATACTAGGCCTCGACAAAGTCATAGGAACAAGAAATTTAAAAAAATAAAACACATAGACTCACCTCTCTAACTAGCCGATGTCTCTGTCTAGAACCATCTTTCTGTGTTGAGCAGCAAGAGCTGCTGGCTGCATATGCTTGGGTTTTTTATTGAGTTGCTAATTTTCTCTGTAGAACAATAACAAGAATACAGTTGCATAACTAGGCCTCGGAGCCGCATGTATAATTTCTGGCATGTATATGACGCACAGAAACGACCATGGTGGTTGAAGAAGTAAACAAAAGGGAAAGGTTCCTTGTCCTACGAGTCTTGATAGAGAACGGAATGAAGATATACCCCTAGAGAAGCTTCCAGATTTTACAAGAACAAGGAAAAGGGTTGCATCTGCATCGGCAGATTAGGCCCCGACTCTCATGGTTTTAAAATTTCAGGTCTCTTCTGAGCCGTGGTTCTTTTGGAGCTAAGCACATCCCAGGAAAGGACAGGTTTTAATCAAGTCGACTAGGCGAAACTTTTGGAACTGAATCTCCTGTTATCTCCTCCTGACGTGAAAAAAATATTCTAGCAGGAACGAACTCAGAAATTCTGCAGGGTCTCCAAAAGCGTAAAACAACAACATTTCCAGAATTACTTTTTATTTTCTTTCAATACGCGTTTTCTCCATGCATAAATTTCCCCCGACAATGGTTTCGCTTTCAAGATTTGACAGAATGCCAAGTATCATAGAAATCGTCGCTCAAACTTCCATATTCCTTTGAAGATGGAAGGCATAACAATTTGTTTTGATCCGGGGATACTGCCAGGGAAATGCTCAGTGATGTTTGTCATTTACAATCAAATTTGACAGGTGCCAGCGTTACCCATACCTCCATTGGCTAGGATTCAAAGCAGGGTTCGTCCTGCATTCAATAATTTTCAAGAAATGGGTCGGATATGCCGAAGAGACAAGGGAATTTCTGTGTCAAATCCACAGCAGACAAATAGTGAAAACACTATGACCCGTTAAATCCAGGACAAGGGAAACCAACAAAACTAGAATATTAACATTTCGTGAAGCATAAATCCCATCAATTCATATACCAGGTCTCCTGCAATGAGATGGGTTGGCTTCTTTGCATTTAAAATGGAAACTTACTCGCCGAAATTGCCATAGTTAACATTTCTTGGAATAAGGCTTGCTATGCTATTAAATAATTATATATAGAATATTATTTAATCAGTGGATTGTTCTTATTATTATTAACTATACTATCATATGATATATAATTAACAAGATATTAGAAAAAGAAATATAATTGTTTTCATATCGCATTATATCGTTATATGACGTAAAGTGTACGCCAATATTAAATAATGGAGTATTTTCTTTTGGTAGCTTAGGATTCTTGCATTCTTAGTGTTTGATCCAGCTAGGTAATGAACAAGCACCTATTACAACAAACCTTGATTTCAATAAGATATTAGGTTGTCTAGAAGGATGGTAAGAGCAGTTGTGTTAGCTGTCGGTGTCGGAGAGTGTACGATGAGAAACGATACGGGCAAGTATTAGAATAAGCTTGAATTTTTTTTTCATTAACAGCTAAGTTATATTGTTAATATTAGAATGGAAAACAAATACGTTAAATAACAAGACTACAAAAATATTAATAAAATTAAATATTTTATAAAATTTGAATTACCGAATTGGAAGTATATATTAAACCGATTATCCGAATATTCAGTCTTATTTTGATGATGGATATTGGGCCATGAATTACCAAAGAGAACACGCCCGTTAAGGGTCCAAAAGCCTATAAGTAAATGGCTAAATGCATTGCCGTGGTCCACAAGCCCGCCTTTGAAGTGGCGTGTGGTATCTTTTATCCCTCCCGTGGATATTGAAATCTGAATACACTTATTCCTGAATGGAATATATCTTTTATCCCGCATTTCTTTGTCTGTAATTGTGACAAAAGGTCTTTTTCTCCATAAATATTACCCTTCTACATGGTGGATTACCCAAAACGGCCGAGTTGGGCTTGGCGGCCTTTTATTCCTTTCAAGATTTCAGGACGCAAGGCCGAGGATATCAGCTGGCCACTTGTCAGTCATCCTGACACCTTTAGTGCCCATCAATAGTGACGTGTCCCCCAACACAGTCCACACCCGTGACGTGGCCACTAATTTATCTAACTTTTTCTTTGTGGTCTGAAACGAAAGACAAACACACTTCTCAAGAAGCACATACCGATTGACTTTTCGATCTCGACAACGGTCGCAACCACCACCTTATCAACATAACCTCAAATCAACGGTCTGAGATCATCAACCAGACCCCACCATCTTACCAATCATAAAATCCGACAGTCAGATTTCAAGATGAGCATTATGCTTTTTAGTACCGGCATTACTGGATGCCGCATTGCGTCAAATCACCCACCGGTTGTTTCTGTTACCGGTCTACTTTCTTTATTTTCAACTATATTTTCTGCTCCCAACCACTAGACGCTACTACTAGCACTACCCGGTTTCCACTATCTTTATTCCTGTTTGCGAAATCTCCGTTTCTCTAGAACTATGGGTAACGAGAATCTTATGCGAAATCTCATTGTAGTTGTGTACTTTTTGTTTTGTTTATCATCTGATCTGATAATTCGTTTTGTAATTGATGTGCAGGCAAGATTAAGATCGGAATCAACGGTAAGTTTTGTGTGATCTTCCCTATTCAAGTGTTTTTTCATGTTTTATATAGAGATCCGATCATTTTGAACTGGGAAATCAGGTTTTGGAAGGATTGGAAGATTGGTTGCTAGGGTGGCTCTTCAAAGAGATGATGTTGAGCTCGTTGCTGTTAACGATCCCTTCATTTCCACCGAGTACATGGTATTTCTTCGTCTGTAGCTTGATAGCTGAAGTTATAATATAGTTTCGTTTCCGATCTGTTGGTCATAAGTGGTGCTGGCTTTTGTAGACATATATGTTCAAGTACGATACAGTTCACGGTCAGTGGAAGCACCACGAGCTGAAGATCAAGGATGACAAAACTCTTCTCTTCGGTGAGAAGCCCGTAACAGTTTTTGGAATTAGGTATATTTTCCGGCAGCATCTGTTTGATTTTGTTTTGTTATCGAGTTGAGTGGAGGTGCGATGCTATTGCTGCTTTTTGAGTTGGTAAATTGTGCTTGTATCCGATATTAGGAACCCGGAGGAGATCCCGTGGGCTGAGGCTGGAGCTGAATATGTTGTGGAATCGACTGGGGTGTTCACCGACAAGGATAAAGCCGCTGCTCATTTGAAGGTAAAACGTTTTCTATGCGTCAGGTTGATTGTCACCACTTGTCGGTACATCGCCCCTGTGGGATTGGTTTCCAACATTCTTAAGTTTTCTAGGTTTTCCTTGATTTTTTCAGTCTGTTTCAAAGGTAATGATTGGTGAAGAAATGTACTCTAAAGCATACTTGTTGCATTACTATACATCTTGTTTGATCATCTTTAGTTGAATCCTTGACAGGGTGGCGCAAAGAAAGTCGTCATCTCAGCCCCTAGCAAAGATGCTCCTATGTTCGTGGTCGGAGTTAATGAGAAGGAATACAAGCCAGAACTCAACATTGTATCCAATGCCAGTTGTACCACCAACTGTCTTGCTCCCCTAGCTAAGGTTCTCCTATTGTTTGCTTGATTTTAATATGTGGTGCCATTAGTTTTTCTTATGATTCAATTCTATTTCAGGTTATTCATGATAGATTTGGCATTGTTGAGGGTCTCATGACCACCGTCCACTCAATCACTGGTAGGTTTTGCCTATTGAGTTACCGAAGGGTCATAAGTATTTTCTCTTGTATATTAACTGTGGCAATTTCTCTGCTCCAGCAACTCAAAAGACTGTTGATGGGCCATCAATGAAGGATTGGAGAGGTGGAAGAGCTGCTTCCTTTAATATCATTCCCAGCAGCACCGGAGCTGCCAAGGTAGTGATTACATGATGCTGTCTATATTTCTTCTTCTTCTTAAAAAAATGATGCTATCTATTGAATTAACGTGTTGTTCTTATTCCATTCGGAGAGTACCGCGAGTATTACCTGTCTCGGAAGAGGTTCACTTGCTTTTGCAATGTTTAATTTGTTTTGTTTTTATTGATAAGCTATGGAGATTTGACCGACTATCGAGTATTGTTAGTGTGGGATTTGCTTTAGTCAACATGTTGTTTATTTCAATTGATAAACTATAAAGATTTGATAGACCATTTTGTAGCAATCTCCTGTAGTCCCGTGTGGCCTTTTTGTTACTTTACAGGATTATTGTAATAATCCATATTTGACATACATTATCAACATATGTGAACTTCGTTTGATTGATTTTTGTCATCATGAAGGCTGTGGGAAAGGTTCTACCTTCTTTGAATGGGAAACTCACTGGAATGGCTTTCCGGGTTCCTACCGTGGATGTCTCCGTTGTTGACCTCACAGTCCGGATTGAGAAGGAAGCTAGCTACGATGAAGTCAAAGCTGCTATCAAGTGAGTAATTTTGTCCCCGTGCAACTTTGTGAAGGAAGATCCATGGCATACCCTTCAGTCAAATGCCTGAGGACCAATAGTTCTGGACCTCTTTTTTTTTACTTGTCTGTTAATTTTTTCCTTGTAGAGAGGAGTCTGAGGGAAAGTTGAAAGGAATATTGGGCTACACCGAAGATGATGTGGTTTCTAGCGACTTTGTCGGTGATAACAGGTAAGATGATGTTATTTTTCTATGTTGCACTTCTCCCTTTGTTGTATGAAGCTAGTGAATGTGGTGGTTGGGGTTGTTCCCACTGTTGGGGTTTGAGGTGGGACAAGACGCTTTTGAACCGCCGATCTACTCTTCCTCTTTTTGGATTGGAAAATCCAAGCAACTGTGAAGTCTTGAACTTTAAGCGATTGCATTTGTTGCTCTAGCTTGAAGGCATCTGCCAGGTTTTTTGTTCAATAACATTACATTTGCTCCACTGCACAGGTCAAGCATATTTGATGCCAAAGCTGGAATTGCTTTGAGCAAGAATTTTTTGAAACTTGTCGCCTGGTACGACAACGAATGGGGTTACAGGTAAATTAGCTAACTGCTTCTCTAATTGTTTTTGTTTTTGCTTTTGCCTGATGTAAAGAAAGTAATGCTTTGGTTAATGTGCAGCTCACGTGTGGTCGACTTGATCGCCTACATTGCCTCCGTTTCCGAGTGAGGTGCATTGCTCGTTTCACTTTTTATCGTCTATTCCCACCTGTCGCGGTATGAGCGTGGCAGTGATGTTTGAATAAAATTATCAAGCGAAGTTGTCTTTAGTTTCTTAGGTTTGGGTTTCCCTGTTAGTCAGGAGCTGAAATCCATCGAACTTGGGTTATTTTCGTAAATTTACTCTGCTATGTACTCAACCTTCTTAGCCGTCGAGTCGTTTCGGGTATTATCTTGTTTGCTACCTGTCCGTAATTACCGGGTATTGGAGTAAATAAACAGAGTTTATTGTACGTTACATTTTGTGTTTGGCACGATATAATTAGTTTTTTAAATTTTATGGATTGCGTTAAGTATCCATTATTAAGTTCCAAAAGTGTTGACATTTTACCATCTGTCGGCAACATCTCACCCGTTAAACCTTGAATGGTGCAGCTTGCGTGTGTAGTTGTAATCGTGTAACTTACTTCTGTCACGTGCCGTCTAAGCGGATCCCGAACGGTCCCCATTAAATTGCGCGTAACATTATATTTTCCTAAATTTGGTATTTTACCATTTTTAATGTTGCTCTTCGTCCCAGACCTCGATTTTTCATGCATTTATTTATGGATCAGCAACATTATCAAACCATACGCACCACAGCTTGCTAGTTTATAGCACTGGCAATTTTAATTCAAAATCCCAGCTCGTGACATGACGTAGAAGTCAACAATAAACTGTAACACAGCAGAAGTAAGCAATAACTGTAGAAGGGAGCAAACTGTGCGGCTCAGATTTTCAAATTCTATTCAAAATTTCAATCAATCCGCCACATTTCAGTCCCTCTCTTAAAACGCATTAATGTTATTTTATTTTTCCCCATCTCACTTTTCCACGGTCTCATGATCCCCACCATATGCTCTTTCCTTTATCATCACCTACCCCTTGCCCGTGAGTTTTTTTATTAATATTTTTTATAATAATTTTCGACTGTATTTACGTGAATATTTTACCACAACACAGACATTCTCTGCCAGACCAACCCGGGAGCTCCATTATTCATTTCATCTTCTTACCTATCTCCAATTTATTCACATTAATCATTTTTAAAAAGAAAGCAAATCGCTACAGCTATATTTTTCTATTTGATCTCCTAAATACTATTATTTAATATTATATAACAACTCCACGGACGTAAGCGCGCGTACTGTTAGCCCGCTTGTCTGTCGGGATGGCTACCTCCGCCTTCAAGTCGACTACCAAGCGGACGCCCATGGGCAAATCATCCACGTCGTCATCCTCCACCGATGGCTCATCGTCTTCGAACCGCTCGGGATCCTTCCACCGTCGTTCGAGGAGTCTCAGCCGGTTCTCCCGGCCTCTTCCGTCTTCTTTCGATGACTACTCCGATGAAGCGCCGGTCCCGATAGGGAGGTTTGTCAACGTCGCAAGAGGATCGGGGTTCCCTGAGATCAGCCTCGATGATCTTGCTGTCAGTTCATTCGGCTCGGCTGATAGAGGTCGATCGGCTTCACGTAAGGCTGAAGTCAGCCCGAGTGTTGATACTAAAGCGTGCGTTTCGGAGAGGAGAGGAAGGTCGGCCGTGAGGCAGGGCTCCGGAGTTATTGATGATGAGAAGCGAAATGGCGGTAATAGCTTCAGTGCTAGAAGGGTAAATTCAGGAAACAATAACTCCAGGCGGAGGCGGTCTGTTTCCACTGTTCGATACCGAATAAGTGATTCTGAGGTGAGTTTTTGTTCTGCCTCGTTTACATGACTTTGGTAAATATTTTAATGTTCTACCTTGACGTACGCGCTAATACAGAAACTAATAGAAGCAAAGAGATTAGCTTAAAATGTGATATAGATTAGCCAGTTGATAGTTTAGCTTTCGACATCAGAGCACGTGTTGGTCAACTTATCTATTTGCCTCGTTTGTTCATCCCATTACCCAGACACCGATTGTTTGCTTCGCCTATTTCTTCATCGCGGGAAATTATAGAATTTTTATGCCTCTCTTTGTTGAAACAGCAGAGTGAGCTAGATCATTCTCGGAGTTCAACTAATGGAAATAGCAGTGACCTCTTGTCAAACAAGACTGCTGCTTCAAATCACTGTCACGTATTGAGAAGATCAGTTAGCCAAAAAGATTTAAAGCAATCTGATGGCTATTCTGTAAGCCTCCATATAACTTCAAATTTAGTCGCAAATATCAAGATTCGCTCTATGCAGGCAAAATGTATTTGCATAAAACGGCTTCTAATTCCATTTCCTCGTGCTGTTTGTTTCAGTTCAGTATTGAATCTAACGTAGCTATGTTTGTTTCAGAGCAATTCATCAGCGTTAACTGATGATGAAGGGAGGGAAGGTTATTCAAATAGGATTGGGAATGAACGAACAATTCGAGCACTTACTTCCCAGGACAAGGTTTGATTTTATTTGTCAAATATAGTTCTGCAATAAGTTCTACTTGTATTGGGTGCGTATGTTTATGGGGTGTGTTTTTGGGCAGCTTTCTCCACTGTTATTTTCATCTGTAACTTTCTTTCTATCCTTTTGCGCTTTAGGCAGAGCATCCAACTGGTGATAATCTGAATACTGATCTGTATGACACAATGCGTAGAGAGCTTAGGCATGCTGTTGAAGAGATCAAGATGGAGCTTGGACAAGTAAGTAAATGATTGAGAATTCTGTAAAATTTGATTTGAATGTATCGGTTGTTATCTTGTATCTGCTACACTTCTGGATTATCCTTTTTGTTTGGTGAAACCCGTGACATTACCTTCCCTTGCTGCAAATGCAGAAAGTGGTGAAAACAAAAACTTCTATTTTAGGATGTGATGACCTCTTACAATACAGAAATTCTGAGATTCTTGAGGCTGTTTCGACTATCAAAAGGAATTATGCTATAATTTTGGAACAGGTATTGAAGTTGTGATATTGAGATGTTGTTTTGCATGATTGATATTTCATAGCAATTATCAGTATTGCGATCATGCAGCACCAGTTATCAAGTTGAAAACTGCATATTATTTGCATATTGTTTTGATTGTCATTTCTTGCAATTTACAGGCTTTTTAATCAACCAATAGCAATGGTTTATTTTTAGATCACAAAAAAGTTAGATAGTTCGTTCAGGAAGGAGCTTGTCTTATGCTATCTTTTCTGGTGCACTAAAATAATATTTTGGTATATTCAGTGTAAACCATCATATTGGAACACGCAATATAATTTACCTGATGCAACATCTTATTTTCCATGGTATAATTGATGAAGAGCTGAAACACTTCTATTAGGCTCCCGAGTAGAATATGCCAGTAGAAGGTTTAAAAATAAATTGTTGGTTGTTTAGTTGTCTTTTGACATACTGAAAAAAACAAGTAGTTCCGGTGGTTACCGGACTTGTACATATACCGAAGCTTTTCATTCACAGATTTCTTTTATTGACAGTCTGAGAAGCGTAAACAAGATTTGTTGGCAGAAATAGTTCTGGAGGAGCACCGTGGCAAGGAGCTCTCTAAGATTGTGAGAGAACTGGTCCCTGACCCTAAGGGAATTGCTGTTGAAAAGCCATTGCGAACCAGAAAGGTTGATGTCCTCTCCTATTCTCAGTGTGGTAGTTGGCATCCTGTTCTTCAGAAAATGAACATGAAGCTTTTATACTGACTGTAAAAATTTTTAATCATATTTGGCAGAGAAGTAATGACAGAAATACAATGTCTAGGCGGTTGACTGAGGAGGCAGAGAAATATTTTGAGGATTTCATTTCCAATGTTGAAGATACTGATATATCATCTCTGGATGGGGAAAGAAGTGATACAAGTTCAGCTTTAGGGGGAGCATTTAAATCAGAAACTCTTCAAATTCCAGCGATATCCAAATCTGTTCCTGTTGAAATGGATGGGGTTCTGCTGCCCTGGTTGCAATGGGAATGTTCTGACGATTCTTCCCCGTTGTCTTGCAAGAACAAAGAAACTACATCAACTCCAAAATCTCGTTTACATGGTCCACCTCAGGTAACTTTAGCCCAAAGCTTCTCGTTCTTTATTGTTATTATCAAATGGTAAGTTATACAAGTCTTCTCTAAACATCACTCATTGTCTTCATTCTGGTTTGATTATTATAACAGGAAGCAACCCCAGCTCATGCTTTAACACTTCATTCCATGAGGAGCCGTGGGGGTGGGAGCCCTGGAATTACAGACGAATATTCAAGATATATTGGTGAAGTTATAAGGAATAGATTTGGGCAACAGGAAGATCAACAGAGCAGATTAGTGTCTGGAGGTACAAGAAGGTCACGGTTCGATGTTGATGAGTATCTTAAGCGGGGAAGCAACGAAGATTTGCTCCTTGAGAAATTGAGGCAGCAACGTAGAATTCGTTCCGGTAGTCTCCTGCTTTGTCACCAAACCTTTCTTTCTCTGTAATCCTTACTTCAGATTTTTGTACTTTTGTGCTAAAGCTAGATTACCGCGTTTGATCTGTATAGATTTTTGGATAGAGATCTTCTCAGAGAAGCTGTGGATTTTGATTCTGCCGCTCTCAAATTTTTCTCTTGTAAACTGGCAATGCCTTAAGTTGTGTCATATTTTGCCATAGTTGGTCTCGTATTCCTTTTTATTTTTCATAAGTAAATAACATCTTATTAGATGATATGTCAAACTACTCTCAATAGGTCTGACTAAGTTTTCGTTAGATTCCATAATTTGCGGGATTGAACGAATAGAAAAACCAATATACTCGCCTTAAAGCAGGGCTGACTATCTCAACTGATTGTATTAATCGTTGCAATTTAACAGATTTCTCTCTCTTTTTTCTAATGATTTTTTAAGATAACTTCGAGTAATGAATTTTTGTGAGTTTCATTTGGGGTTAATTAGATGTGCTCATGTCCGTTTCAGGAGTTTTAAGAATGTTGGAAATTGGCCGAGTCTTGACAAAGCTCCTTAATATTAACTTCTAAAAAGGAAAGCATAATTTGGTAAAACACTATGTCTCCTAGTTGATTGGATCAAACGGCAATCAAATAGTTATCTTCCTGAAGGAAACAAACTCCTTTCCTAAGTTTCCGTTTCATGAAAATCTTGCCTTGGATATCTATATAAATATATATATCCTTATCCTCTATAATCTCGTAATCAGTTACATTAGTTTTAGATATCTTAGCCACAGCTAGTTAGCGAGCTCTGACGAAAGTTTGACAAAAAAATCTCCAGGTTACTCAGGTGAAACAAGAACATGGACCAGAACCAACCTGACAAGGACCTCCGAGCATCTGATGTGCAGAGTAAAGATCTTAATGATTGGCTTCCCATCACCAAGTCCAGGAATGCCAAGTGGTGGTACTCTGCTTTCCACAATATCACCGCCATGGTTGGCGCTGGAGTCTTGGGTCTCCCTTATGCTATGTCTCAACTTGGATGGTAAGCTGGATTTCATTGGACGTATAACATTCTTTTCCTGATGATACATAGAACACTTAAATGTTTACAGGGCTTGTTGTTCTGATGGGTTAAAACATGGTATTTTCTTGGTCTCTAGGGGTCCTGGCGTGACTGTCTTGGTGCTGTCGTGGATTATCACTCTATACACGCTATGGCAGATGGTGGAGATGCATGAGATTGTGCCTGGAAAGAGATTTGATAGGTATCATGAGCTAGGTCAGCATGCTTTTGGTGAAAAACTCGGGCTTTGGGTGGTGGTACCACAACAGTTGATGGTAGAAATTGGAGTCAATATAGTGTACATGATAACAGGAGGGAAATCACTGAAGAAATTCCATGACACTGTTTGCCCTGACTGCAAGAGCATCAAGACCACATACTTCATTCTGATTTTTGCCTCGGTTCATTTTGTCCTGTCTCATCTTCCCAGTTTCAATTCCATCACCGGCATATCTCTTGCCGCTGCTGTCATGTCTCTCAGGTAATTAAGCTCTTCACATCTCAGTAAATTATTCTATTTCCTTGGACTTGGCCTTGGCCTCTAACTTGCAGCGAGTTTTGTTGCTCTCTGTCCTGTAGTTACTCAACTATTGGGTGGGTGGCTTCAATAATGCATAAAAGCATTCTGACGGACGTGGATTATGCCCCACGGGCTTCAACTAGCACCGGACAAGTATTCCAGTTCTTAAGCGCGTTGGGGGATGTAGCTTTCGCATATGCAGGGCACAATGTGGTGTTGGAAATCCAAGCCACAATGCCTTCAACACCCGAGAAGCCCTCCAAGAAACCCATGTGGAAGGGTGTCATAGTTGCCTACGTTGTTGTTGGGCTATGCTACTTCCCAGTTGCCTTCTTAGGTTACTGGGTATTCGGGAATCAGGTGGAGGACAACATTCTGATATCACTAGAAAAGCCCCGTTGGCTAGTTGCAGCTGCTAACATGTTTGTCGTCGTCCATGTCATCGGCAGTTATCAGGTATATTATTTTGTTTGAGACCGTAGTCGCACAAGTTCTTTTATTGCCTTCATTAAGACTTGCTTCTGATCATGTCGTCTTCCTCCGTTCCGAGTAGGTGTTTGCAATGCCAGTATTTGACATGGTGGAGTCATTTTTGGTGAAGCAGATGAAATTAAAACCCAGTTGGCTGCTTCGATTCATAACCCGGAATATTTATGTTGGTGAGTTTTGAGTTTCTACCATCAATGATGGTCTCTCTCCTTTCTCTCCTTGCATGCTGCTTTGTGAACTAGAGCAATGAATTTCGGTTTACTCTCAACCCCTTGCAGCATTGACCATGTTCGTTGCAATGACATTCCCATTTTTTGGCGGGCTACTGGGTTTCTTCGGCGGCTTTGCTTTTGCTCCTACAACATATTATGTGAGCATCTGACTTCCCTAGTTAACTTCAACTCCTTAAGAAGTTGATCATGTCAGTTCAAGTTAGATTACTGAGTTTCAACTTATCCAGAAAAGAAAGCTTTCTGATATCTCATCTCATATCTGTGCAGCTCCCTTGCATTATATGGCTAGCCATCTACAAACCTAGGAGATTCAGCTTGTCCTGGTTCACAAATTGGGTATGCCGTGACTCCCTTTTTGCTCCATTTTCGTATTGTTTAATCCTCTTATCTTACCCTTTAATCTCTCATTCACACTGCCATGTTTTTTCTAATTCTGCTTGTGCAGATCTGCATCGTTCTTGGAGTGGCACTGATGATTCTAGCCCCTATAGGCGCACTGAGGGGATTAGTACTTCAATCCAAAGGCTTCCAGTTCTACTCTTGATGGCCCGGCCCCGGCCCCGGCCCTGTCACAAAAAGGAAGCTGAAGAGACTACTCTTCATAATCGGAAGCCATTTGCTCAGATTCAGCTTTTATTTATTTCCAAGCTTTTAATTAACTAAGATTTTTCTACTTTTTCCCGTGTTGGTTTGCGGTATTAGTTATGCAAGCAACACCTGTTTAGGCGTATAAATCTAAGTTTATGTAAATCTACAATTAACGGCTTCTGTGTTTTGGGTTAAGCGAATGATGTTTCATTTAAATCTGCAAACTAATAACTATCCATAGCCAGAACCTTCTGTTAAGAACCCATATTCAACGACAAGTCATCCGTTTTCGGAGACACATTTTGTCGTCTAGTTTTCTTGAAAACGTATTTCCTCCCGCCCTGAAAACATTATCCGATAGCAATGCGACCAAAATGCAAGTACTACAGACACCTCACTACTGCTTCTCCTCTTCCCCTAAACCCCTTAAACCCTCCGCTAAATGTCGTCACAGCCACCGGAGATGGAATCTTGTGTGCTTTCCGACCACCAGAATCATTCTAAAACCTCCGAAATCCATCTTCGAGCATTACGATGTGGACCCAGACTTCGCCAAACTAGATGAAAACCACGAAACCGAGGATGAAGCAAGACGCACGAACTGGGTACAGCGCGACTGGGCTCCGTGGGACGAAATCCTTAGTGCGGAATCCGATTTTGCTCGGAAAGCCCTTGACGAAGGAGTGGAAGTTCCCCTCAAGACCCCAGAGGCCCTCGAGGCCTTCAAGATGCTATCCCCGAACTACCGCGAAAAGCAGATCAAAGAATCGGGACTCAACTTAATCGAGTGGTATAGGAAGCATTTCGAGATTAGGGGAGAGAAACCGGAGGAGTTGAAAACGGTTTGGACGTCGCCACTCGTGGTTGCGCTCGTAGCGCCTAGAGATTGGCCACCGCGTGGTTGGGAAGTGGATAGGGAGGAGCTAGAGTTTATTAGGGAAGGTCATAGGATCATCGGAGAGGAGAGTTTGACGTTGGACCGGTTGGAGGGGAGCAGGACTGTTAAGGAAGGGGAAGAGGGGGAGATATGTTTGGATAGGTACAAGATGTTCTTGAAGCAGTATAAAGAGTGGGTTGCCGCGAACAAGGACCGCCTGGAAAAAGAGTCTTATCTGGTTCTGTAATTGAATTTTCTCATTTTTGCTGAAGAATGCTGATTATTTCTATATGCTGGATAAATGAATATTTGCTATGTTTTCTTTTGGGAATAATACAGCAAGATCAAGACTATTACCCTGGTAGGAGGAAAAGAGGGAAAGATTACAAGGAGGGCATGGTAAAATATAATTTCCTAATTTTTTTGTTATCTTGGTTATGTTTTCCCTGTACCGTACTCATTAATTTTCCTGTGATGGGATGGTAAATAATGTTTTCTTTTTTCTGCAGTATGAGCTTCCATTTTATTATCCAGGACAAGTAAGTTTTTCCTTGTTCATATTTACTTTAGACTGACGGTTTGAATTTTGAGGTGCCAAAGTGCTAAAATGTTTGCGGTATTAATATTTCTTATGTTCTGACGATAATTTTAAATGTTGATGCAGATTTGCGAAGGAAAAGTGACATGTGTAGCTCTGTATCAAGGAGCCTTTGTTGACATTGGAGGTGTCCATGATGGGTAAGTCTAATTGTCTGTCCTTCATGAATTGGTTAGTTTAAAGCATGAATCATTCTCGTAATGCTTGAAAGCGTCTTGTTTCAGCTGAAGTAAACGTGTGTTTATTTGTTTCAGGTGGGTTCCCATTAAAGGTAATGATTGGTTTTGGCTCCGCCATCACATTAAAGTGGGTCTGCATGTCATTGTTGAAGTTCTGGTAAGTCTATTCCTTTGTCATAGTCCATGTATGATAAACTCTTATCTGCGAACGAACTCATGGTTGAACGTTTAAAATGTACTATTGCTCCTCTGTCTTTTTTATAACTTTGATTGGTTTGATACTTTTGCAGGCAAAACGAGATCCATACCTGTTTCGGTTTCCTATCGAATTGCGTTTTGTCTTTCCTAACATCGATCACCTCATGTATGCCAATGCTTGGCTGTTTGATAGTCTCCTATGTTTTATTAGATAAATATGGTATCTGCTGATTTTGGATGCTCTTGTTAATTTTCAGCTTCAACAGATTTGAGTTTCCACCAATATTTCACCGTAGGGATGGTGAAAACTTGGATGAATTACGGGTATCTAAGCTCTCTTGCTACATATACAATTTTATGCCATGTCCTCTTTTAATATTTCTGGCAAGCTTTCTCATCTTAATTATGTGCATTGTAACGTGATTTGATGGCCCAGGACAAGAAAAAGCCTCGTCGGTTTTAGGATTATGACTTAGATTAATGGCTAACCTGATGGGTAACAGTGTCCTCCACATCTGTAAATGTGATCACCCATAATTATCTGTCGCCTTGGTGTATCTTTGATGCATCATTTGGTCCAAATAAATTGACCATGCGATCTCAGGATTTCTGTTTGCAAATTAATCCTAACGGTTCCTTCATTGCAAGTTTCTGGGTTATCCTAGCTTGTCTGAAAACAAAGTTTCTGGATTCATCTTTCTGAGTAAAGGGTTTGGATCATATATCTTTTGACATTATAATTCTTCTTGTAGATGTGGCGTTGTAACCTCAGATTGGAAGTAATGATATGTGTATTTCTTTCTTCTCTGTTTTTTTATTGGTTGTGCTACCTTTGCAGCGTGAATGTGGTAGGCCTCCTGTTCCTAGAAGAGAATTAGAAGAAAAACCCGAAGATGCACCACTATTGTCAAATCACCCTTATGTTGAAAAGGTGCGGTTTTCAATGTTTCTCCTAAATATTGATAGTTATTTTATGTAAAGCTCTGCTATAGTTTCTTCCGATGAAGGCCAAATTTTTTAGTCTTTTCTTGGATTAAGTGAATGAGTGTGTGGTGCAGTTGTGGCAAATCTATGTGGCTGAGCAAATGATCTTGGATGATTGGGAAGCTAATCCTGAGAAATACAAGGACAAAAAATTGTCCGAGTTGTCTGATGATGATGATTATGATGAAATGAAGAGTGTCATCCGTACCAAAGCTTATTATAAGAGATACTTGCTACCAAAAACCATTCTGGTGACTGATCTCCTTCCAATAAAATGAAAATATTATGACTCACCTCATCTGCGAATGGTCCTATACTTTTCCTTCGTTTTCTTTTTTCAGAAAATAAGTGTTAAAGAACTCGACTTGGAAGCTGCATTAGCTGAGCGTGAGGTAACTCCTTAACTGTGTTCTTAATTTCTTAGATGTACTTTCCAGCTATATTATTGTAAAATTTATTTTTCCCTTTTTCTTATAATATGGCATTACTGACATATGTCATTGAAGCATTTAGCTTTCTTGTCTCTGTCAGTTAAACGTTTGGATGTTGTGATCAAGATGAGATGGATATGGTTTAACTATTTTGTTAAGGATAACTATGGGTTAGGCTAGGACTAGGTAATAGGGTATCTATGCGCATGTCCATTCTTTTATACTCATTCTATATATGATCCAAAAGTCATTGAGTCTTGGAAAGCCTCTCCCTCAGCCAGTTGGTTTTCGAGCTGTCGGGTATTTTCTTACAGTATTTATAATTTAAACATATTCATTCGAATAAATCAACTATTAAAGTCTAATGTCAAGGGTATACGGATATTAGAGTTTGAAAATATTTATAACGTTAAAATACCAAAAAATTAATATTTAAAATAATTTATATAATTAAATCATCCATGATATGCAAACATTAGGAAATGACAATCGAGAGTAATAATTAGAAATAACATTCGGAAGAATAATCTCTAAGTTTCCATTTTCAAAAGTTTATTTACATAGCCAAATAAAAAAGTCAGATACATAATCTAGTTATTGCGTTTTAATAATTTATGAAAAGAGTTTGGTCTGGTTTTGCTTATACTAATTTTATGACCGTCTTATAACTATTACAGCTTCTCAGCATTTGCCTAAGGTCTGTCTACCCGCAGTTAATTAGGTCCCAACCTGCATTAACTTGGTATTGACTGGACAGATACCTATGGCCGGACTACAATTGTTATCACTATTATTATATCGCTAACAGTTAGGGTTTTCACTTTTCAATTGTAATTTCAGAATTTTAGAATACATCTTGGACTTCTAATTTTTAAATGTTGCTGAGAATAACTACATTTACCATTTGTAAATTCCCCGAATGCAGCATCATAATAAGCTGAAAGCAGAAGCAAAAGGAAGAGGAGAGAAGTATAAAGTTACCAAGCTCAGGCGGAATATTGAAATGGATGAGTATGATTTTATGCATTGGCGTCGATCCTTGGAGGAGAGAGAAGCTTTGATTAGAGATATCAGTTGGTATATCCTTCTATTTATTATTTACTCTCATGTTCTTTCATCTAGTACATTATGAATGGAGCTGTTATTGTTCACTTGGCTTTATGCAAATTTCCTATGCTGTTATCTTACTTTGGAATTAACTTTTACTATCAGTCGCATCCATGTATTTAAAAAGCCCAGTACTGTGGTTTCCATTCAAATACTTTCTTTAGTGTTTCTAGGTATTAAACATATAATTACTTTCATTTCTTTTAGCTCATAATTACGGTTTCACCGTTGAATCTTGAAAGTTCTCCTAAGTTAAACAGAAATAACCTGTCCTCCTAATACCTGTATTTCTTCGCTGCTAATTCAAGCTGCATGATGTCTTGCAGCCGTCAAGCACTGGGTCTGCCCTTGGAAGAGCCTGGAAGGTACAAGCCAGAAAGCTTTTTTGACAAGAACGAGTATGATCCCAAAAAACCTATATTTCGGTATGACTACTGGGGAGAACCCCTAAACACGGTGAAGAGCCAGCTAGAAAGGAGATTAAGCTTTCACAACAGATCCATTGTCGGTAAGGCTACTGTTTTGAATGAAGCCAATATCGATGATCTCATCAAGCGGAAGATGCGAAGAGAAGCCCGTTCTGCGGAAATGGATCAGAAAGCAGAAGATTCTGGTAAGAGTAACGAGGAGGATGAAGATGAGGATGATGATGACAATGAGGAGGAGGAGGACGACGATGACGAGGACTGGGATTACAGCGTTTTAAGTGATCTTAGCAGTAAGAAATGGATTCCGCCTATTGTTATTGGCACCCTACCTCCAGGACTAATAGATGAGGAAATGTATGAAATTGAGTGAAGACTTGAGAAAATGTTATGCAGTTGTCACGGTTATCCAAGGCCTAACAAAATGAGATCAAACATTCATATCCACGTCTTCTTTCCAATCTTAAGTTGTGGGGAAAAAAAAAGACGAGCTTGATTCTTGTCTTCGTAAGATGACATAGTAGCAAGACCATGTCAGAGGACTAAGTGTCGCAACTTCGCTCATCCAGCCAAGATCAGATGCATACACTATGGTCCATGGAGAGTTTACTTGGTAGAAACTGAAAATGTTATTACTAATTGTATCAGTATTCTAGAGCAAGATTTGCTATCTTGATACTAGAAAGGATAGGTCCTGATACCCAGAGTAGGATTCGTGAAATTTCTGAAGGCCTGAGTATATTTTGACCTGGCAATCTTTTTTGTAAATGTTCATGATGATTTTGTTTTGATGCTCATCAAAAAGAAATTCATTTTCATTGTGACAGATCACCTGGTGATGGGACATTATTCCCGAGCTAGGCAAGGTGCGGTCCATTTGTTTCATGATAGTCATTTTCTACGGGTGGAATGGCAAGCCAATTGACTACTATTCAAGAACTATAGCGCAGCTTATTATGGTTAGAAATCTGAATCCACTATACTGAAATTCTGCATTTGCTTGCCCGCAAGGTGAAGCTCTCATAAGACTAAGCAACTGGTATTCTCCCACAAAATATTGACTCCAAAGAATAAAAGAATAATACCGGAACAAGTGGGGAGAATAGAATAAAATGAATAGAATTTCCATGTCATCGGTTAAGATTATATTACAATTCGTAATCTTACTCGCTTCGTCCCTATTTTTTTTTTCATATACTATACAACCCATTCCATGCTTCACATCCCACAAAAATGATCACGCACACTACTCCATCTCGTTCTAACACGATCCAATTACCTATGCTCTTACAGGCTACAATTTTTTACAAAACGAAGTCACAAAACCCGAAAAACCTCTCACTGGGGACTGAAAGCCTACCCACAAGAAGTCACCAATATTGCTATTACTGAGATAACGATCTCTCAACTCTGACGATATATCCCCATTGCAAAAAATCAAAACTAAAAACTAAGAAAACCAAGCACTACGACCGGTGACTGCTGCTTGTCGTTTCACCGCCTTTTCACTGTACTCGCACCCTACGCGGCCAAAATACACAATAGTTGAATCGTGGACATGGAGGATGCCGTGGGAGCGCTAAAGGTTCGAGGGACATATATCCTATTTCACGCGAGTCTTTTACTGATAAAAATCCATTCAATCAATTTCTCCTTCCTCAACATCTTTCTCTGCCTCCTGACCGCTTACCGGTGGTTCCACTTCTTCTTCTTCCTCCTCCTCCTCCTCCTCCTCTTCCTTCATATACAACCCAAGTTGTTCCAATGGGTTACTACTTCCCTGAAGGGTGAAACTACCCAACCTATTTAGAGAATGATCTGGACTTTTATCCTCCACCAAACTTTGAATCTGTTCATCTTGAGCGGTCCTCAACATTTCCAAATCCTCCATGAATTGACTGTTCTCGTTAATTTCAACAGTCTTTTCCATCTGCAGAACGCAAGATTGTGCATAGTTTCATGCCAAAAAAAAAGGCTCCAGAGAAGACCAGTATAGGCTTGATTCATGTTTTGAAGATAAGATTTTACCTGAATCAGGGCTTGGCGTGAAGCTTCTCTTTCTAATTCCCTCTTCCTTTTGGCTTCGGCAGCAGCTTCAGCTTCAGCTTTCCTTCTAGCTTCTTCAGCAGCCTTAGCCTCCGCCCGTAACCGAGCTTTCTCTGATAACAAGGCAATCAAAGGTAAGAAACAGAACGAAGTACAATATTCTTTAAGAAAAAAGTTCTGCAAACCTTCTCTCTGCCTCCTTTCAAACTCCTCTCTCTCCATTCGCAATTTCTCAGGATCCCGATTTTCACCCTAGTAAGCACAACACAACACAGGTGAAAAACCATTCTCTCATTATTACCGACGATATAACAATTACGTATGAGCATCTCGATTAATAGAACGGCACAGCTAACCTTTTCAAGTGCCTTCTCTCGAGCTTTGAGTATGGTATCGGCAAAACGGTTCCTCAACAAAGCTGCACGATATAATTTGTCGGGAGAGACTTGCCTCTCAGATGGAGCACTCTCCCCTATAATATTACAGCATGGTGGATGAGATGAAGGCCCAAAGTAACAGGAGACACTCTTTAATCATTATGCTTACCCTCTAGCCGGCCATCCACTTCAGTAACATTTGGCTCACTGTCAAAGTTTAGCTCAACATCTTGGGCCAACCCAGTCGGAGATTCTGAAAGAAAGATGGGGAAGGGCAGCACAACATTAACCTCAAAAGTCAGAAAAGTTAAAAACATGCATTAACAGCACAAAACAGAAAACTCACGTTTTTCAATGTCTGGATCACCAATACGACTTGCCTTCAGATCTAAGCTTTCTCTTAACCCCATGTCCCCCTAAAATTGGCAAAAATGCATTAAAATCTAAGTTACTTTCACAAATAGTCAAACTAAAACTTATGCAGTAGTACCTTGGTAACATTGGCGAGATTTGAAACTTTAGTTGCCTCTAACTCATTTCCTGATAAGCTTGCAGAATCTGAATCTGGCACCAAGTCATACAAAACAAGCATACACAAATCAGTCAAATAAACTGCCTTGATCCCTAGCTAACCCGTGCACATATTGAAATATTTACATTCAACACAGATGCTAATATCTGGCCCCTGCTAGACAATTTATAAATATTAATTTCCAAACTGCACAAGTTATGGCAAGCTATTCATTCCACAAATTTCTAACGTTCGGTAGCACACCAACATAGTCAAACCTAAGTTTTGACTGCAGATTTAAATGAATCCTCAGTCCAAGCTTCACTAAACAATACCCAATAGATCACCCTTGCGTGGAACAATCTCTCCAAGTTTACCAACTCCACCATAACAAAAATTCTTTGTGGAAGGGAGCATTGAGTAAGATCAGGTTATATTATATATATATAACAGAGGAGTAGCACCAGTGTCTCCACATCAGAATAGGTTATTCATTTTCAACTTCCTAGGTAAGACTAAGTAGGGGCGAACGATCTTATCATGTCAATACAAAATTAGACTATGATCAGAGACTGACTTGCAAAAATATTGAATAAGGCCCTAATTCAACATTTGCATGATAATAACACCCAGGGTTTTTTTGCAAAATGAAACATGAAACAATCATTCTACAGATGTATCTAGAAGATCATTTTCTTATAATAGTACTTAAGCCAATAAACAGTCAAGCCTGAATAAGAGTCTAAACGGTGGTATTAACCTAAATCCATAAAAAAGGAATGTCACTGAAATTCCAACAATCCACTTGATTAGGAAACGCACTGTAAACTAGTAAATAAAAATAAGCCCTAAAGACAAAATCAGCTTAAAATCTTGCTTATTTTTCTTCTAGAATTGGTTTCAATGAAAGATATGAAACAGAGTCCACAAAGCCTGTTTCGATTTGGCTTTCCGGAGAGTACTAGGTAAATTTTTCCAAGCATGTATCACCAAGAAATCTCAGTAACACTGCTACTGTAACTCAACACATTCTATGAAAGCTTGCTCAGACAAAAATATTTCAAGAAAATGTGTCTTGTGCAAGAGGTAGAAAAAGGAATTCCGCTTCTCAATTAAAAAGTTGTTAACTACTCGAAGGAGACATCAACAAAACAAGTATGAGTTCATAAATTATAGACAGGTAATATAGCTGTGAACTGTACTACCAAGTCGACATACAGAATACGCTATCTGAAGCTCTACAGTGGCTTAGCAGAATTTTTTTAAAAAAAACAACCATAATTGAAACAAAACCGCATATAGCACAGATGAAAATCCAAATGCTGGATGTATACTGATCGAGACAACATTATAGCTCCATATTGATAAAGGCAGGGAATGCAGTCCATCATATTGTTTAAAAACAGGAAAGAAACATGGGTGGTTTTCACAGAAAATCCTAGTTAAGTAGATGCTGAAAATTACATCTACCTCATCTGGAAAGAGATAGGAACATGTTTTGAACCAGAGACAAAAATCAGAGAAATAGCACAGAAGAACTAACCGCTGGAAGAACCTGAATCACCAGTGGAGCTACCCGAACTGCTACATTTGCTGCTTTTACGGACTGCATCCTCCTCCATCTCAACTTTAGGATAGCTTGAAACAGGTATATTGTTTCCCCCAACAACATCTATATCTTCATCAACAGGATCATTGCCTAAGGGCAAGTTTAAAATGACAACACAATTATGAGTACGCTAACATAACTTCAGTATCTGAATGAAGATATGCATGTGTCCATAGTAAGAATCACCTTTGCACGGCTGCAAGGACGAATTGCTAAATCCTGACTCATTAAGCAGCTGTAGAGAAGATAGGTGCGCCATAGTCAGTTAGAGAATGCAGTATCAAATGTACTTTCTTGTAACTAAAATGCGAGAGGAATGAAAGTACCTCCATTTCAAATTGTTCTGTTTTAGTCTGGCTTTTCCTCTTCTCCAGAAAATAGTTGTCTATAAGTTTTCTTAATTTAAACAATGTATCATCGCTGAGAGCATCAATATCGATCTCGATCTCATCCTCACAGGTCTGATCAGTATTACCACTATGCTCTTTCAGGAAGTCTACAATGCTGTCTGGCAATTCCCCAAGCAACGCTTCCAAGTCTGCACTCAAACTTTGCTTCTCAACAGCGGTCATGACCCGGTTAAGAGGTTCTGGCTTCAACTTCTCCTCAATGGGAATTTCATCATTCTTCTTAAAACCTGCCACAGGTGAAGTTTTAACACCAACCAAAGATCTTGGATGAACTGCTTTCGTTGAAACAGAACCAGGAAGCTTCTTCTCTAAAACTTTCCATCTCGTTTCAAAAAATTTATCAAGTGTATCCGCCATTACATGGACATCATGTCCAGGTGGGTTGTACTTTTTTGCATTTGAGAATGTAAGTCGCACGTCTTCAGCAAACTCCAATGGACTAGAATATCCACCAGAAGCAATATTATTCTTCACTGTGCCCAAATCCATTGGATGTTTAATGACGGTGAAATAATCTGGTATATTTAACGCCTTAACATCAACAGGAGAGTTAAAAACCCATCCAAACTGATGTAACATTAAGCGCTCCAGTAATTTCTCGCATTGTTTCATCAGCATAGCAGAACCGTTACCTATGGGTTCACCTGGGTTCGTCATAGATGAGGACTTTTTTGTGAGTGCTCCATTATGACCTTGAGAAACCCGCTTCTTAGTCTGAGGTCCCAACAGATCAACCGATCTATGCATAACCTGAGTCTGAAGCCCCTTTAGTCCATCACTGCAGCTCCGAACACCATTGGAGGGCGACAAAGAAGCTGCAACTGAACTCAAAGAAGCCCCTTTTCTCTGAAGGATCCTGATTTGTTCAAGTTCCTTTTTCAACTTAAGTTCTAAATTCTTCCTTTCCGACCTGGACATCTTTGACATTGATAAGACTTGCACCGGAACACCAAAATTATCACAGAACCCATCCCCATTCAGACTGATGGATTTCCTCTTGCGAGCACATGAATCAAAGGATGTTGTCATCTCAACCACAACTCGTCCCGAGCAGCCATAGCCCTCTGATTCACCAACAGTCTCAACAACGTGACGGTAGTCAGGAACAAAACCAGAGGAATGCACTTTAGAGTATTTTCGTGATTTTCCCATCGATTGGGGCAGCCAACACTTCCTATATTCTTTCTGTCCAACAAAGTCTACAGGGACAGTTGGTGCCATAACCTCAGCATCCAATGACTGCACATATCAGCTTTAACCAATAAATTTTGTTCCTTAGACTTGATTTCTTACGTCCAGGAGTCCCGAAAGAGGTAAACTCATACCAACTAATCAATACAAAACCTCCGCGACACTGTATAACAAGCTTCTAACCCTCTATCACACCCATTTATTAAATTATTTAAGTTGAAGGAATTGATGAAAAATGAATAAATATCGTTACTTGAAGTATAGCAGGGTTCCTTTCTCCAAATTCAATTCAAGTTACCAATCCAAAAACCTCGCAATCCTCCTTGTAGAAGAAGTTACCGACGTATAGAATTCTTACAATTGCGTGCGCCACATCTACAAATTCATCATCATTGCCCTAAATGGCTGAAAAAATGAATCCAGGCTCTAATTACAGCTTGCAATTAGATTTTCAAGTGTACACTCAACTCATGCAAAATTAAAGAACCAAAAACCCTAAAAGAAATACTATTTCTGCATAGCTCAAAACTATTGATAAACGAAATGAGGTCCTCGCAAGGAGAGAATTCAAGGAAGGAAAGAACCAAAAAACACAAAGCAATACTTACTAGAAAACAACCTAAGCTCCTTCGAGCAAAACCCCCCACAACCGAAAACCCTAAAGATCGAATCGAAGCTAAATAGACGCATCGACACGAGCAAACACACCTTCAGATCCAATCCAAGACCCTAGAGAATGATGTTTAACCTTCACAATACATCCAATTCAAAAAACCTGGATTTCGTGCCACGAACCTTGATCTCTACCGAAGAAACCCTAGATAGAAAATGATCGAGAAAGAAAGCCAGGACTCGAGAGAAAGCCCTCCTCGACAAACAAAGAGAATAGTGGCGAAGGAGAGAGAAATTCAGCGATTCGAGCCTGAGAAGTGAGATCTGTGGGCTGCTATGCTGCCTACTTAAAGGCCCATTTGGCCTCGTTGCCCGCAGCAATCAAAGTATCCTAAACCGTCCATCTCCTACTTGATTCATCTGACGGGTCAGTTTATTTTCCTTTTATCCACCGTCATGTTCGAAATCTAACGGCTGTGACTCCCACTGCCGTTTTGAGCAGATCGTGTCGGATTTAGATTTATTTAATCCAGGCTTCTAGAGTCTAGACCTCATCACAAAATAAAACTAAAGATTTCTTGCACGCGCACCTCCAACGCTACTCGCTTCAACATAAGGCCACATATGACATTTTTTTAACAGCTGGGTACGTGTACGAATTCTCCGAGCGAGTGTACCGTTGGGATGGAGTTGTCGAATATAAAGACGTTAGTCAAGATCACATGGGGTTGTCGACCACGTGTCTTTTGATGACTCTTTTACCACCACGTGACGCGGCCAAGTGAAGTGAGCTTTTCGTCTATAGCGGATTTGCGCTGCTGCCGCATTAAAACTTTACTCCCTCCGTTACCGTGGCACATACGGCTCTTCCAGTTCTTAATATTCCAATTGGGCTTCTACATTTAAGTCGGCCTTGCCTTTGACCCATACAAAAGCATGGCCCGTGTCCAGTGACTCATGGACCTATATATCATCCTAAAGAAGCCTCTTCATGTACAATAAGCCCACATTAGCCCATTAGTTTTACATACACACTCGGCAAAAGTATCGACAAGATCGTTACGATCATTACCAATATTTTTATTTTATTTTTTTAAATAAATAATATTTTTATGGATTTCTTTCAAGAAAAATAAGGATCTAATTGAAAGAAAATGAATGTTAACTAGCAGTGCAGCTATCTAACTAAAAGGGACGTGACTACACCGTCGGCCCAGAGACAGAATTGTCTGGGTTGGGTTCAGGATCGCAATCAGTTTTAAATTGATTATCATGTTAATCTGCTCCTCCTATTCGAACATATGTGGCATTTTGATTAGGTGTCCTGCCTCCAGGTGAGAGACTTGCAGCTCCTACGCAAGTTCAAAGCTACTGTCAATTCGGTTCAATTCCTTGAAAAACCAGCATCGCAATAATCACGTTACAGGTAGCATTCAATTTTCTGGTTAGCTCAATATCCCACCAATCCCAACACTCCAGACAATCAGTGCCGCGGATATGTGACAAGGATTGGTAAATCAACTTGGTAGAAGTATTATACGCTACCATGCCTTTAATACCGTGAACCATCAGATCACGGTTTTCCTTTTTTAAGACTTAACCTGGCAAACTTAGCTTACCCGTAAACTAGATCACTTGCCAGTGCGTTATTTATATTAGGATCTTGACGATCATAGTAAAAATTTCAATGGTCCAACCATAATTATTGGGACGCGATTAATACTTTCAATCTAGTATATATCTGTATATAACCTGATCGGTCAAAATTTTGGAAAGTTTTATTTGCTTTATTGTTTAAAATGCAGCAGAACAGACAACTGTGTGTATCGTACGTGCAGTGCTGTCCTCCATGCGGCCCTGCTGGTGAAGTGGAGCAACCTGTCCCCTGGACCAACCTCAGCTAGTTCTTATACGCACTTTTGGCATCTACCGTGAGGTCTACGCCCTTTTTCCTAGCTAGTTAGACGCACATATGACAAGCTCAGCCTCAATTATATCATGCTGCAGGGCAATTTTTCGGGTTTCGACAAGAGGGAAAATTGTTAATTCGCTCTCTTCCAAAGACTTTTCGTGACATGTGGAGGTTCCAAGGACGGAACTTGGTGACTCAGAGTACTAGAACGATAATGGCACTTTCTTTGGGACTACTACACGCCATACATGAACAGAAACCTTACCAAACTATCATCCTTGTTTTACAGGTAAAAGTAGCGGCTTTTCTTCCAGCAGCCTCCACTCCAATCTTAAGCTAGACAACAATAGACTGTCTCTACAACGTGCACGCTATCTGTGCAACTGTGCCGTACAAGTCCACAACTCAGTCTCACACATGCAAGAACAGATCGGCTAGAGCTGGACTATAGCCATATTGAGAACCACAACTCAAAGTCGTCCAGGCACCAGGTGTATGATAACAGTACCTGGTGCAATGGAGCTATTTAAAAAATAAACTAAAAATACGTAACACAACCAAAGAACTGATCAATCATATCACAGGAGGGTTTCTTTTTGGATAGAAAGACAATATGCGTAAGATCTATAAAAAAAATCTGAACATTGTCACAAGAACTTCAATTTCTCTCATATAATCCTGACAAATCATAGGTGCAGAACTTGAAAGATACAGATGCCAGAGAGGTCACAGAGACTGATAAGAAGACAGTAGAGCACATGGACAAACAGTAAAATGTGAGAAAAAAAAAAATCCGGACAAGTCACAAGGGGACCAAAACTATTCACAATTTTAAGATCATCATCATCAGCGAGTGTTTGTTAAAAGGCTTAAAGTATCATTTCAGATAAAAAAGCCTACGTTGGTTATAGACATAGCAGCTAAACTGCCAAACCAGGCGATCACCAGATTACGGGAAGGTAAGTCTTGATACTGTCCGGGATTTGTATTTTCTCTCTCACCGGCCCAAACAGAGAGCTGCTTTGACGTCCAATCTCCATGCAAAACCACCACAGTCCATTCTCCACGCATCACACGGCACGATAATAGAGCTTTTCTCTTTCCAGCCCCCGCTACCGCAGGTATTGTTGTACTGCTGTACCCTCACCCAGCAAGAAAACGCACGGTGGCCAGCTAATGTCACTGAGACAGGCACCATCTCCGTCATCACAAGCCACACCACCATATTATCCCCCACCTGCAGGCCTACCATGTTCCTGTACGCCTCGTTCGTCCATGTCACCCTACCAAACTCATCAGATATGAATCCGGGGCACGTGTCTCTCCCCAGATTCACTCTTATCTCCTCGTCCGTGCACCATAACCCATCACCGTCCACCCACGTGTCAGTCACACATTCCACAGTCACGCACGAACCCAACATCTTCATCGCTTTAGGTGTAACAGTCGGCATCACAGACGCTTGATCTGCGGATACGCCGAAAGCCCCAGATGCCACTTTATCTTTACAAGCTTTCATGTCACCGCTTCCAAAACTGAGCCAAGTAGGCACGTTAATCGCCTGTAAAAAACCATTAGATTGCCCCACCAGATTCCGTTTCCGTTCAGGTGTCTCCGGCAATAGAGGCAGCGTAACCAACGCAGAATCTACTTTCTCTTCACTTGAAGCCTTTCTTTTTCTATTACCGCAACCGTTACTGCCCTTCCTAACAGTGTTTCCGTTGTTGTTACTACCGTTGCATTTTCTCTTGCCTCTTCCACCCCTGGGGCTGACATCGCTCATCTCCGGGGACGACCCACCAGAGCCTGAACCGTTAACGGCAACCGGTTTGGGCGCGATAGGCCGGAATTTAAGCATTATCCTGTTTACCTTAGACATATCGTACGCGCCATTACCAGCGTACCTTGCTATGCAACACCCACCATCCATATCTCAAAACTCCTTTTTTCCAAAAAAATAAATCCCAAGCACCCCTTTGTATTTCCTTCACTCGCTTTTATATATCAGTAGTTTTCTTTTTTCTCACCCTTTTTCTCTCAAGCAAGGGAGTGCAATGCACGGGGAGGGGTGTTGGCATTTATAGCAACAGTGGGCTTGACGCGTGTGGGCTCTGACACGTGTGTCAAAGGCGGGTTCAACAGCACAGAGATGGGATTGGTTGAGAGACGAAACGTGGCACGCTAGACTTAGTGGACCCGTTAGCGTGGGGAGCCTTGTAATTGGGCCCGTCTCTTCAACCAATTAGAACGCACGGAGTGTCTAGTTCTGGTACCAAAATAGGGCCACGTATTTATCGTTCCTCGTGCTGTGCACTGAAAGTGTCTGGATCGGAGCTGTTTTTTTCTGATTTTAATTATTTTCTAGGCTTAGAGGTTTTCGCTGAGGGTTCCAGAAGACGGACACGTGTGCCAATGGTGTTTGGAAGGAAGCAAATGACTAAAACTGTACGGGAGATTGTTTACTATAATTAGTAGGAAAAGATTACGCCACGCGGACGGTCGAGGTTGACACGGATCTTCTGGTGATTATTCGACGTCAGCTTTGGCTTCTTTGATTGGAGGTAGCAAGAGGACCTACCGTTTGGTGGGGTCAGGTTTTTGCTATCAAGAATGCATAAATACCCTTATCCCGATGACCGAGATGCCCTTCTCTCCGCTATGCATGTTCTAAATTTCGGGAATGTCACTTTTTACAAGTCTATCTTAAAACTAGCAGGTAATAATTGTAATTAGACCAAGCCACCCAGGTGTTTCCAGGTGAATGGAGGGCGAAACGGGAAGTGGGAGGACTTTAGCAGTCTTTGTTATTACAAGTCTTGTAGTTGTAATCTGATGCACCTTTTATCCTATCCTTGTCAATGGCCATCCTGCAAGGCCCCTTAAAGTCAATTTGCGATAGTTCAAGATTTGTTCCAATGAAAATTTTCTCTTTTGGAAAAACAAAAGAAAAAAATTAAAGTCAGTCAATATCGCACTGGCCTGTTTCATGGAATCCTGCCTGTCTCGAAGCAGGAGATGTAGCATTGTTGAGCAACCATTAAAAGAAAGGAGACAGCGACGGGACTCATGGGAGTTCATTTATAAGAAGGGGATCGAGGATATATCAGCAGCGAGCAGAGCTTGTTGGCTTCCATTCATCTCATGAGGACACATTCAGTCTGAGAAACACTTTGACTGCCTAATTTTCCCTGTCATTCTTCCCTGCTGTATGTCCTGCGAGTGATGATGCAGGAGTAACATATCTGTACCAATTAGTCTTCAGTCCTTTGTAGCCAAAAGATCATTATTATTATTTCTTGTCCAATTCCTTTCACGGGTACCACTCTAAGCTATTGGCACAGGTGTAACATGGAATAAAAATGGAGCTGCACTTAGAGCAACGATGGTTCTTTTCTTTTTATATGGCAGTTCCTGCAAATGCTGTCGAGGAATATGTTGTTCATGCGAAGCGATAATTTTATTCCACAAATGGAAGGTTAAAAGCCACATATCCAATAGTTTTTTTGAACCAAGCTTAAAGAATTTCTTGTCAAACCATAGGAGATCAGATTTAACCTTTTTCTTTATCCTCTTCTTTGTTTATTTACGAAGATCCCTACATGAGCAATTTTAACCAAATTCGGGTGTTCTCTTCGCCTTCTTTCGTGAGGTTTTACAAGGTAGATTTCTAGAGGTTCTCACCAAATATAACTTTTTTTCTTCCTTTTCTTGGCTTTCCATATGCGTTCTCTATTTGTTGGTTATTTTTGTGTTTTTCTTCAATTTTAATGGTTGAGAAATCGAAGATAATACGAATAAAAAATTAACAAAAAAAATATATTTTAATCAATATTTAATTATTTAAGAACGAACTGATGAATCAAAATGACAGTCGGAAACTTCAAGGGGCAAATTCCAACAACTACAAAAATCAAAGGATAAGGCTCCTACCATGTCTGTCATTCTTCAACAAATGAATGTCCTACGCTTAATTTACACCTTGTAGTCATTGTAAAATGGGATTTTATTGACTATACTACATTGTGGGTTCTTAGCAAAAGTGATAAGGACTTTTTTAGACACAAGGCAGAAAAGATCCTCCAAATCTATATTCTTTAACACCTGTGCCAATGAACTAAGGTCATTTGTCAGATAGAGAGTCATCACTGACAAAAAGGAGATGATATGTTTGAGTCTCTTCAGCTTTTTTTTTTCCATTTTTTCAAATGGCAGACACAGGTTTCTGTGAAATGCGATGCGATATGCTATCAATTATAGATTTTCAAAGTTCTACATGCTTCAGCGATAATCCACCATCGAGTGCTTGCTCTCGGAGGTGAATCAAGCTCTCAGACATGATCGATCTGCTCGCTGTTTAACTGCTGCAGTTGATAAATCAAACACAAGAACACTGATAGTTAAAATACCGTAGATATGTACGTACCCACGTACCCATGTTGAGCTGGAATAATTAGATAACTCAGAATGTTTCATGAGTCATATCAGAAAACAATGCATGCATGCATCCACGCATCTGACAAATAAGCTTTATCAATATTGGTATCGGTCGCTTTAGCAGTCCTTACTCCCATACTATATCCTTTCCAAATGGATCTGCGTAGTTGGATCGACTGGTTAGTTATCGAAATCCGAACTACCTTTGGTCTCGACCCTCCTCCATCCACATGGCCTCATGATCATACATACATATATACGTGGGTCAGTCCACACATAGTTCTTCGTACCTGTATCTGGTAATACATACAAATATAATCCTGACAAAACATTATAGCGAAAATTAAGTAAAGACAAGGAGTTCAGGATAATTAAAGGACTAGATTAGAGCATAGTACTGAAGTAATGATAGATCAGTAGTTGTATCCATATTCGGAAACTTGAAAAGAATAGGTGGTTTTCTTTCCTATAAGAGGTTAGGTAACCTGGCTAAATACTGATCATGTTGACCTGTATTTGCAAGTATACATGTAAACGTATATGATATGTTCCTGTTTCCTGGTTTTAGAAGTCGAGGGAAAGTAGGTTCCTGTCGAGTAATTAAAATTACAGGAAAAGGAATGTCAATATCAGTATCGTATTACAGGCTAGGTGGGTGCATATAGTCTCCTAGGAATATAAGGACAATCCACATATGTGGCCATTCCATGCCCTTCGACGCATGAATAAAGTAAGAACAAAAGGGCAAAAGTCGTGTCGGTTTTGGAGTATTGTTTAACACATGCTTTCCTTATCCAGCAACAGGCCTGGACCTCTGCCCATAATTAGAGCATCTGCATCTAATGAGAATTGGACACGCCGAGGCAGAAGGAAATATATTTCAAAGCGAAACACTGTGGGGGATGCTTTAGACGACCGGCTACGTTGGCGTAGGTTGTAATCTAGTTTTGGAATCATGCCACGTGTTGGTGCGGGCGACCATTACACAGCATAAGAGCATTCATGCAACTTTCCAAATGCAAAGAAAGTACAATGAAATCTAGAAGAATAGCTTTAGTTAGATTGGAAAAAGATAGAAAGCGATGGCATTGCACATGGCGTTCCTCGGCTAGGATTCCGCAATTTAGGCTTCCTATATTTCGTCTTGTGATAAGGTTGTTCAAACAAAACCCAGCCATCATTTTGAATTCTTCAACCAAACTAGCTAGTAACTATCAAACTATGGATTATCTTAATTTAATCAAGACTATAGTTTTTTTTTATTCTATGAAAATATCACTGTCGTATTAATTATTCGTTAAAATGATATTTTACAGGCGGAGTAAATTTTATTTAAAAAATCAGGTTTTCTGTGGACATTCTCGAGACTTAGGGTTCAAGGTTCGACTATTAAAACGATAATGTTGACATTAACTTTTCTTACCAACAGAAAAACCAAAATTTTACTCTTTTACTTAAAATAGGAAAGTGTTGTGTTGGATTCTTGAAGCATGATGCAATTTGGGCACCTTAAGTAAAGTATATGGAGTTTGGGCCTAAATAATGGAGATGGATTAAAATTGGGCACTGGGCAGCAGCCCATGACAACCGAGAGAGCTCTTTTTGGCTACATTGGGCTTTACGGCTTACGTAGGCGAGTTTCGGATACCCGGCTTATTACGGAACTTTTGGGACTCGGTATCCCCCAATAAAATATTTTGTGAACCCAAACAAAAATTGTCCTTCAGATTAGAATTTGAATTAATATATCTGATGGCATTAAATGATATTAAATAATAAATAAAGTAGGATCTTTTTGTGTAAAATTAAAATAAAATTCTATGAACTAAAACAAGTGTGAATCACACCTTAACAAAATATCAGTATAAATCTGAAAAAAAAAATATTTGTGCGATTGAATAATTAATGTTAAATATCCAACGCTTTTGAAATGTTGGCCCCATTATTTTCACAACTCAAATTTTATAGATATGACCGTTAATTTAATATTTTAGTTTTTAACTATGCTTGAACACGAGTTAGTTAATGTGATTGTTTCGGAATAATATTTTTAAATATATCGTAAATTGTTTGCTAGTTATATTCTCACTTGGAAAAGCTATATCTATAATCTATTAACTCATTGACAATACCTTTTTGCAACAAAATCAATTTAGATACTATTTGCATTTATTATTAACATAAACATAATTCAAAAGGACAGTTGAAACATAACAAATATTATGCGTTCATCAGGGCAACATAATTTTAATGAGAAGTTCCACAAATACATAGGAGGCCCACCAGACCTGAGATCTTAAAAGATCGTGAGCCAGACCACCACATTGCATTTAACCGTCCGTACATCAATCACTGCTCGACGCTATAAATTCCTGCACAGGATCTGTGACACACTTACTACTTGTAACTTGTTCAGAGCGAGAACGAGCCAAGTGCTGGTTTGGTCATTAACCTTTTGCTCTGTTGAGCTGAAAAGTAGCTCCCTAGCTCTGAACGTGCGAGATAAACCATAGGCTACTAGTTCCATTTGTGCTACGTGGATAAGCATCCGTAGCTTAAGAGATGCATTCACTTAATCTTGTTCTACAGACATCAATATTCAATAATCAACAATATAATCTTTGACCCCGAAAAATAAGCAATGTGGGCTAATGGTAAGGCGGGTAGCTTTAATGTGCAACACGATTACTTTTGTTATACTCAGAAATAAATATTTTTTTATAGTTTTTAGTCAGTCTTTTATAAATATATTGATATATATAGTTTTAAGAATAATTTTGTTACAAAATAAACAGTATGGGCTAATGGTAAGACGGGTAGCTTTAAGGTGCAACACGTTACTTATGTTATGCCCAGAAAACAAATAATTTTTTATAGTTTCTAATCAGTCCTACATAAACATATTGATACATATATTTGTAAGCATAATTTTGTTTCAAAATTTATCATTATTGTGTGTTTGTAAGGTCATTTTTTTTAATATCTCTCTCATCTCTTTGTTATTTTAAATTTTTATGTTTATGTACATGTTTTTGTGAAAATATGAATATGTGACAAGGTCATATATGTGTATCTATATATATTAAAAATACAAATGTGACGGCATATTAATTCTCTATTATATCTCTATTAATTCTTATTTTTGAAATATTAAATATTAAAATAATATCATATACGTCACATACTTGTATTTATGTAAGATTTATAGTCTATCATACCTACTGGACATGTGAACGAGGGAGGTTCGATCTATATCACATGCATCACATACCGTATATTATAAAAGATGTTTAATTCCGATTTTAACAAGCATTAAACATTAATATAACATCACATGTATCACATACCCTATGTAATACAGAATTTATAGTTTGTCATGCATATAAAACATAAATTAGAAAAATAGGGTCTACATCAGATGTCTCTCACACAATATGCTATACAGAGTGTATAATCTTATTATAATAGTCTATTTTATAATCATAATACATACCATGTATGACAAATAATGTGTGACATATATGATACAAACCCAATCTCCCATGTTGACATGTTAAGTATATATCATATGAAACCTACATAATACAAAACACGTGATACTTGTAATATTATATTAATACTTAATACTTCCAAACTAAGAACCAATATAGATGTAATGAAGAATGTCAAGCTGATAATATACACCAACATTTTCTTTAACATGTACATAATATCATAATGATAATATCAAAATAATAATTACGAAAATAAAGAGATAAAAAAATAAGAATTTTAAAAATACAGAAAGAGAAGAAATACATTTTAAAACATGAGACTGAAACATTACATATAATAATGATAAATTTTGAGACAAAATTATTCTTACAAAACAATTGTAGACTGAAAATTATAAAAAAATATTTTTCTCTGGATGAAATAAAAGTGACATGATGCACCCAGAAATTTAAAGATCACATAGCACCTTAAAGCTACCCATGGTAAGGCGACTCAAGTACTCCCACTTTCGCAATATTTGATGTCTATTGTGCTTAATAACTAGCCGACATAATAAAACTTCAGCTTCGAGTCTAAGGTCAAGATTTTTGGCGGTGTATGTCACCGCTATGCTTATGTATCCGCAATATAAACTAGTTCATAACTTGGATGAGGTGGACGACACAGCATGGTTTACCAGCTCCCGCCTCAAGATCTTCCCTGCGGGGGATTTTGGAATAGCATTGGTAAACGCTACTCGTCTTATCTTCTTGTATGGTGCAACCTGCGAGAATATCATGAAAAGGTGAAAACAAGGCAATTTAGCAAGTGTCAGAAAAGATGAGTGGTCAGACAGTCCAGTAGATGCATTACCTGCTTTGCAATGTAATCTATGATCTGCGCTTCATTAATAGTGCTTCCTGGTTTCCTCACCACGTAGGCCATCGGTATTTCGCCAGCCTCTTCATCAGGGTACCTGTTTTCAGACAAGCAATGAAAGAAGAACCAGTAGCGTTCAGAAAGTAACCAAGTAGCCCAAAAGTAACTTGTGGCAGTTCCAAAGCATTAGTGATCTTCAGCTCCTTTAACTGAGTTGATAAAAAATGGTTGGCTACGTTTCTTGAGTGAAATTATCAAAGATGCATTGCCTAACACATACGAAAAGAGAAAAGAAATAACCAAATAAATGTCTTTTAGAGGGCACACTTACGGAATGACAGCAGCATCAACGATTTCAGGATTTGACTGAAGTAACTGTTCCAACTCAGCGGGAGGCACCTATAAATTACCACAGATAATATTATTGTGACAGAAATTCTCAGTGAAATGGCCTTAACGTTCTTAATGTACACACAGTAGCAAAGATTCTATTTGATTATGAACAAGTTCTGGGAGATTTATTACCTGGTATGCCTTGTATTTTATTAGTTCCTTTAGCCTATCAACAATGTAGAGGAATCCCTTAGAGTCAAAATAACAAAGATCGCCAGTCTTCAACCATCCCTCCGAATCCAAGGTTTCAGCAGTGGCTTTCAGGTCTCCAACATAAACTGCATTATTATCATCATTCATCGAATCAAAGACCAGGCATTATTCTGAGACAGATTTAGAGACGATTTGTAACCAAAGTACATGTAGAAATAAGGGTTTCCGCAAGAATCGGCAAATCTAGTGTATAGTACACATTTCCACAGTCAACAGAAGCTGGTTCATTCCTAGATTAGTGACAACCCAAGGTTTTTTTAAGCCGACTTTCACAATTGTTTCGGGCACTTTTGGTCAGCTTGAGTGGAATCTCCTCAAACCGATCAGTACAACCCACAAGTAACAAAAATTATGTAGGATGCTCATAATTAAGAAATTATGTCATAGAGCTTCAAGTCTAATCAAGTAACAACATAAAGTAAGCAGAAGTCATCATATCTATGTCCTAGTCAAACTTACATAAATACTGTATAAACAAGCTAACAAAGCCAATGACCCCTACCTTTCATAATAGTTGGTCCTCGCAACCACAGCTCTCCCTTCTGACCCGGAGACAGTGCTTCTCCAGTTGCAGGATCAACAATCTTGGCTTCCATGTTTTCACTTAAACGACCAACAGAAGCATACTGCTGCAACTCTTCCATTCCTATAGTCCTTGTTGCCCCTCCTGAACTCTCAGTCAAACCATATCCCTAAAGTCGAAGGGAGGAACAACAATCTTCATTCTATTCAACAGGATTGATAATGTTGTATGATTGCAGTAACTATCAAAAGTCAATAACCGCCCCATGGTAATGAAGGCAGCTTGAATTCAACCAGATATAGACGTTCTCTCTGCGCTAGGCCTCTCTTACTTATCATATTGTCCTACATTATCATCACCCAACATACAAAGAACAGGAACAGTATTTCATCCAAGGCGAACCAGACGTGAATGGCTGACCATAGCCATACACCAATAAATAGAGAACCCAAATATTAGTAACTAACAATAAATGTCACGGGTTGTTACTTTTTTATCTAATAGAGTCAAATACTATTCCTTTACAGCAAATTCAGCGTACTCTTGAACAGAAAGTCTCATGTTCAGGTTAATTCTCAATAATCTAGTCGATCCAAAAAGACTCCAATTATTTTGTCTCAACAGATGCAGGTATAATCCTGAGGGGAGTAAAGGTTCAACATTTTACCATATATCGAAAAGAATCGTGGATTTAAGATAAAGATAAACAATTTTTTTGTACCCAGCGGAACGTGCAAATTGGTACTGGCATGCTAAAGCAAGTTCTGGCAATGTCAACACAGGAATCAACAAGTATGTTTAAACAAGTGTGTCATGCGTACCTGAGCAATCTCCACGCCTGGGAACTTCTCCTTGAACTTCTCGGCGATTTCCTTCCCCAAAGGCGCGCCACCGCAACCGACCAGCAACAGCGAGCTGAGGTCAAACTTATTGGTCAAATCCGACTTCACAAATGCCACCATTAGCGGTGGCGCCACAGGCATGTACGTCACCTTATATTTCTCAACCGCCTTTAGCATCTCCACAAAGTCAAACCTCTCCATCAACACAAGTGTCTCCCCCTTCGACATGACTCTTATCAGCATTAAAAACCCAAATACGTGAAACATCGGTATTGGAAAGAGCGACACAGGTTGCGGCTCGGAATCGCTGGGGTCGGGATCATTCGCCTGGACGTGGTAAAATCCTGATAATAAAGCGATCAGGTTGCGATGAGTCAGGACGACTCCTTTGACGTTACCAGTGGTACCAGAAGAGAATAGAATTGCCGCCGTGTCAGACTGGTTGACGGAAACTGGATTGAGCCGGACGTTATGGGGCTGGGTTAACCAAGAGAGAAACTCAGGGGAGTCGATGAGGACGGTGCCGAGAGGGAGATTAGGGATGACACGGGCAGTTTGGGAGGTGGCGAAGGCGATCTTGGGTTTGGTAAGCCGGAGCTGGTGAGCCACCTCGGAGTGGGAGCCGAGTGGGTTTGCGGGGCAGATTGTGATTCCAAGTGACATCAGAGAGAAGTAAAGAACAGGAATGGCGAAAGAAGGCGGGGCGAGAATAAAAGCGACATCGTTTTTGTCTAAGGATAAGTGCCGTTGGAGTGAGAAACATAGAGAACGGCTCTGGGAGAGGAACTGAGAGTGAGTGAGAGATTGGCCGGTAGCGGAGTCTATGAGAAAAGGTATGGTCGGCAAGTTGGCAGCAGCGGGGGTGGTTTGGAGGAGCGAGAGGATGTACTGTGTAACGGATAGAGGCTGAGTTAGTTCCGGCATGGGCGTTTTTGGCCGTAGGCTGTGAAAGATTTTAGTTTCGTGGCAGAAGCCATTGTTTGGATCAATCATGCTGGCAGTGGCTGTGGCTGTGGTGGTCTTGTGTTGAAGAATGGCCACAGATGGAGAGAGAGAGAGAGAGAGAGAGAGAGGGACTCTGTGTCTACCTTTGGCGGAAGAGCGGAAACGTTGACATGGATTGATATGTGTGTTTCCTTACGCTAAGGGAATCTGTTGGTCTGATGTTCGTTTAAACGCATTGATTGGTTGACAATTGCCATTTTGCATACGTTGAATTTCCAAATGAATAAGTTTCCCGATACTCTTAAATCGAAAAATCATCTTTTCTGTATAATTTTTTTTTAATCTTTATAAAATTTGGACAACCATTCATACAGAATTCATATAGAATAGATGATTATTACGAAAAATCTTCAAATTCCGATCCACTATTCTATTGCCACGTTATTGTCACAATTTCGAAAAGATATTATATTATACTGTTTAGTCGCCAGATTGGACTTCGTCGGTTGGATCGCAGGCACTTTCGACTTTTGACTGGATCTTATATGTTGACGTCCTTAATTACCTCTAATCTGAACATTGGAAGCATTAATATAAGTAAATCTGTAGTTAAAACACTGGCCCAGTGCCTTGAGAAGACCGCAGCCTTTCCTTCATAATTGATATTTTATAAAGTTTGTGATCAGTATTCTGTCACCATCGATGTAGAGGGAGGGTACATTATTGCTGCTAAATGAGTGGGATAAGGTCATTGAGTACGGGGCGGCAGAGTTCGCTACATAGATGAATATTCTTGGACCTGACTGGGCCTATTACGGGCCCTAATCCCCAACACAAGAGAGACACTAGTTGTCGGTCCATATGGTAATAATGGTTTAAATCTGTCTCTATATTTATTTAGGTTTGTTATATATGGTTGTATTTAGTATGATAATTATGTTAAAATACTGATTAAATTATTGTCCGATAAATATATTATTACTAAATTTCTAAACAATAAAAGCTCTAATCTATAGAGTGTTGAACGACGAGTAGTAACAAGAGGAGTCAATGATGCATGTCATTAACCGACGACACTTGACAGTAATCTGGACATTATTTTACCTGCGGGACTCTCTGATCCGAATAAATTCTTTCAAAGGAAAACTACAGTAAAGCAAGAACAACTTCGCACATCACAACCAATATTGCAGAAGACATGGCACCAATGCCAGAATAGAAGTCACTGAGTCGACTTTTCTTCCTTTTTCTCTGTCGACAAGTACCTGCATAACAGGAGCAATGAAATGTATTAGATAGAATGCCAAATCAGATCAGAAGAACTCTAGAGGCAGATTTGGTCTGGCAAGAATAGAACCCAAAAGTAACTAAGACAGAAAACGACGGTAGATTTATCTATTGAGAACCCTGTTTGATTTTTGTTTTATTTCAAAGAGACAGGGGCAACAGAGAAAGAATGGAGTCCATTACCCCTGATGTTTTGCCCAACGGGACAATTGGTAGAGCTGGACACTCTCATTTGATGCATGGCAGACAAGAAGTAGATAGTTGCGAGGTTGCACCATCCATGCAAACCTCATGAATAATCCTGAATAAACACACATTGCTGCAAAACCAAGAGAGAACTTTTCTTTTCTTAGAAACACTGTAACCCTGATCATTTGTTCAGGGGTGATTGATGACAAATCATGATAACTTTAACGCAGACTATTCATTACCTCCGGTCATGTTTCCAGAAATCATTTCTGGAGGCTTTTGCATATCCACCAAACCCTGTCACATGAACCAAATGAAAACATTAGTACGCCAAGCGACCATGTATACAGAATCCCGTAAAATCAAGAGTGCTTTAGTTAAAATAAACGTTTGTATATAACATATCAAAATGAGTCATACGGCGACTACGAATCCCCAGTTAGCTACAGGTCCCCAGAAATGCGTGGTTTTTGGGCCAACGGGACTGTTCAAGAATGCTCTGAAGGTGGAAGCCATTTATGATAACAGCCGCTTCTGCTCCTACTACAGATGGAAAATGGAAACCCAATAAGTACGCGACAGGAATAAGGTTTCAAATAAGCACATGGAGCTAGAATTCTTTGTCAACAATATTATGGAATCGTGTTAATAATACCCATGACAGAGCAAATCATAAAAAGACTATCTTTATTTGGGTTCACTAGGAAAGGAAGCAAGAAATCCCAGTTTCCCTCATTGCGCTTAACTGATCCATGCACAGGCAGTATGTAAAATTGTTTGCTTACTAGACACTAAAACATCTCAATATGACCGATTTAAATTGGTAGAAAGCAGCAGAAGATTAAACCCACCCCATACTCCCAAATAAGCAATGCAGCAGCAGAATTATAACCCAAAGAGATCTGACAGTAAAACCTAATGAGCACCATCACAAATAAATCGTGTATGTACCAATGAAATTGCACTAACTAACAACAATATCCATAACCAATCTCAAAGTAAATTCATGGACCTGGAATTGATATGAAGCTGCGGTACCACGACATAACAAAATCAGATGCCATAAAGAAGAACGAAACCAATGGATCGGATAACAGAAGAGAAGAGAACATTTTAAACGCATACTAAATCTAACCACCACCACGAGTCGGTGGCCGCGTAAATCTGGACTAATAAACTGTGGCCGAGTAAGACATTCGATAATCGGATGGTAAATCTACTATGCAGATTCCACTCATCACGTTATAAGCCAGACAGTCTGATTCACGGCCGCGAATACAACGGTGAATCGGTGATGTAAGATATTCAATAAACATGAAAACAAAATGAAGTGGGTACTTACGTGACAAGGTGGAGACCGGAGAGGGAAGTCAGAGAGTGAAGCCGAGTTAGGTGAATGGCTGTAGTGGTCAGGCAGCTGCACTTCTGAAGGAATAAGAATTGTATATCAAAATATCCCTGCGGTTTAACTCGATGAGGCTGGGTTTGGGTTTAGTTCAGCTTCAGACGACGTGTAGTGTGTTCGTTTCTTCTTATGTGTCATGTCTCTCCTGCATTGATGTCGTTTGATCGACTAAAGACACGAAGTCTGAGGCATCTCTCTTTTGTCAAGTAAAGAATGTCAAAGAAATAAACTGATCAAGTTAATGAGAATATATCTCATTAATATTTTCCAGATAAATTAATTTTATAATAAAAATAATATATAAACTATGGCGAACTCAAAATTACTTTCCAGTTGCTTGAATGATAATTTGAAGATCATACAATGAGAGTTGATTACTCTAGAGAGAAGGAAGAAGGAATGGCCCGAGGAGAATAATTCATATAAAATCTCTATAGACATGCTTCATTAGAGCTTGATCTACACAAACAAAATTACTACTAAAAGGGAAGTTTGTATATAATTGCAACACAGAGATATAAAATAAACAAAATCACTCGTCGTCTTCACTTTCCAACTTCTTTTTCTTCTTCTTCTTCTTACCCTCACTAACTACCGGCACATCCTCACCATCTTGATCCTTGCTCTTCTTCTTGGCGGTTCCATTCTCTTCGGTATCAACACCATTTACACCATTTGCTTTCTGCACAACCTGCTCTTGCTCTAGCTTTCTCTTCTTCTTTTTCTTCTCTGATTTAGGATCCTCGGCCATAGGCTCAACTTCTGGTGCAGCCTCAGATTTTGATTTCTTTTTTTTGCTTTTCTTAGCCGAAGGCACAGCTGGTGCTTCTTCTGCGTCCATGTCAACATCTGCAGTTGTCAAAATGGTCATCAAGATTAGCTGATAAAATTACAAAATTATACAAACTTAACCAAAATGCCCAAGAACTAGATTTACTTGAAGAGACGAGAAAGAGAATACACCTTTATTTTGGGTATGTCCAATCGCATCTTTCATCACATCAATATTCTTACGAGGTGCAACCCCCTTGTCATAGAAGTCTAGCCGTTCCTCAACCTGCTCCCTTAGCTTTTCCCCAAAAACAGTGGTACTACTATCTGCAGGTAGAAAAATAATATACAGAAACCGGTTGAATACAGGAAAATTAGTGAAAAAAATCTAAAGATAAAAAGTTACCAAATTTACCTGCAAAACAGTCAATACGAGATGCAATAGAACACTTATTTGCAAGATAGCGAGCCATGCGTCCCTTGTTGCGAGCAGAAGCTCGACCAATGAAGGAAGAATGGAAAATCAAACCATACTTTGGTGTATTTCCCCGGGTTTTCAATGCCCTAAAAGGCAGCACCAATTATTCAATAGATAACGAACTCTAGTCAGTTTCACCATTATTTCTTTAGATAGAAAAGAAAAAGTCTGAAATAAAAGAATCAATGATTCGAGCTAGGTGGTCATATCACCTGAAAAGTGCCTTCTCTGCACCAAGAATCTGAAGGGTAGAAGAAGGGCACTTGGCAAGATTTGTAAGACTACCAGCATGAGAAATCAAACGAGCCCCAACAATTTCACCAATCAATGAGGCCAAATTGGGTGCAATATCGTTCATTTTACTAACAAGATATTCATGGAGCTTCGTCCTATACTCAGCAAGGTTTATCACCCTTTGAGCAAAATTCTGGACATTAATCAAATCAAGTGGGGACACATCCTGACCTGCAATTCAGAAAGGACCAAGTGAGTATAGAATACTCCTTAGCCAGGCCCTGACATAAGCAATATAACTCAGAGAAGCTACCCATTGATGATTTGGCAGCTTCTACAACTTCCTTAGCTTTATCTTCATCACCAAGTATGTCTGTGAGATCTGAAATTTTGTCCTCGGACAATTTTGACTTGTCCTCAATGAATTTTGCAACCTTTGCATAATGATAGTTATCATTCACAATCTTCGCCAGTTCAGGGAAATGCCATGAGTACCATTCTCTTCAAGAAGACGAGTGGATTTCAGAGAAAGGAGAGATATAGCCCTTTCATGAAATTAATGCAAAAATATGTGGGATTTCAAATAAAGAACAAACCTGGCTCTCATAGCAAAAGAGTTAATATCCTTATCAAGAGTATCAAGGAGAAAAATAGCTTGGATGACCATGTTGTCTACTCGGTTGACATTGAACTTAACCTTTGCCCTGCTGTAACTGTGGCTCAGGCCAAGTTGAGCTTTCTCCAAATCACCGGGCTATATAAAATGAAGTTTGGGGAAGACATAGATAAACTGTGATAAGTGTTGCATCAGAATAGGAAAAATTGAAACTTTACAGAAGAAAAAAACTGGATACCTTCAAATGCTTGATGAACCTTTCAAAATGTAGGCGCACACCACGAAGAAGCTCATGTACAAATTCATTACTTTGGCAAGGTATCTTAGTCACTTCAAAGATATGTGATCCAAGCTTAGGCTCATAAACTCCCAAACTGAACTTCGGCTTCTTGCCTTCTTTGACTTTGAGGTTAATTTCTAAAAAGTTTCTCAACTCATCTGTCATAATCCCTGCAAAACGAAACCCATGGGTTATAGGACAGGCCAGAGGTTAAAGACATAAGAAATAGCTAACCACAGAGACAGTGATCATTCAATCTCCTCTAGAATATCTCAAACAACAGATAGAGATACAGTTCATGCAGCACAATCCAAGTGAATAAAACAATAATGTAGTTACTGTACCTCCAGCTAAACGCGTTCCAAGGACAGCGAGTCATTTAAACAGTCTACAAGGATAATTCATTTGAGAAAAAAAAAAATTTGAAGAGCATCGTCCACATTAACACCAGACGAACACAACAACTAAGCCACGCCTTAGCCTTATAGTGAAATAACCACACGATAAATTTCGCAAAATTCCCAAATAACAACCAAACTAAAAAAACATACACAAGCTAGCTAGCAAGCCAGCTTAACGTGAAGCAAAGATGCAAACTTTTACGATAAGCATATCACTTCTAACCTAGGATTCACATCAAAGCCGATAACAACGTTAACACACAGCAACGAAACAAAGTAAGCATATTTCCTCCCTTTTTTCCTTTTTCTCATTTTTTCAACAGAAGACATGAAGTGCAAGTAACACCATTCATACAAAAAACATTTTTTTAGAAGGATTACCTTCAGAGAGCGAGTTACACTGGTTGAGGGCATCAAGTGCAGACTTAAACGGTTGGAAAGAGACTAGCTTCACCACTTTCCCGAAACGGGTCAGATCCATTATGGAGCTCTTGACGGCTTCCGTGCTTTGCCCAATTTCATCAAGCCCCTCCGCTGAAAACAACCCGTACCCGGAAGCTGACTCAAACAACAGATACAACGCCATTTTGTTCCGCTCTAGTTTCGGTCCCAAGGCATCCGCTGCAAGAAAGCTGTGTAGGGTTTTGACAGGGGTTAAAAACCTCTGATTTAGGGTTCACCACAGCGAACCTCTCGTTCGTTCACGACCGGTTGGGAGCCTGATTAGGACTGTCAATAAAATAGGCCCAAACTTAAACCCTACACTTGTTGAAATATAGGCCCGGCCCAATTATCTTTCCCTCCCAATTTTGTAATGTTTTTCTAGACAAACTTGATGCCCAAATAAGCCCTTTCGCTTCCTGTATGTATTCCCGCCACGACGTTTTCTAGTTTTAGGGTTTTGCCCAAATCGGTATAGCGATTGAGCCGAGAAGAGGAGAGCGCTCTGAAGTTAACTCAACAGCCAACACCGAGTAGCTTCACAATGACCCAGGTAGCTTTCTACGCCATTAAAAAATTTGGGTTTCGTTTGTTTCGCACGACAAGGACACAGTTAAGGCACCAATCTTCGCCTCTTACCCTCCAAAATGCCTTGATAAGTCTGTACGCCACAGCTTCTCGAAAACGCTATCCAGACGTCACAGAGGCTCAGTCACTTACAATATCTTACCTCCAAGAAGCGTGCGCGATGTCCTTAGAATCAGCTACTTCTGCTTCGAAGAAGCTCTTGATTGTTGACAAAGAAAATCCTGACAAAGTCCTTAGCTTGTTGACGAATCATGGTTTGACTCAGACTGACATCAGCAAGTTAATCGGAAGGCTTCCAAGGTTGCTCTTGGCTGATTCAGAGAGTACACTCAAACCCAATCTGGAGTTGTTTGCATCTTTGGGGATTTCCGGTGCCAATCTAGATGTATTACTGAACAGGTACCCTAGGATACTGGAATCTGATGCAAAAACAATGGTCGGGTTCTTTAGAGAGAATGGTTTTAGTGAAACACAGATCGCACGCATGATTTTGAAAAAACCAGTACTGTATACATGCGATTCACGCCAGAATTTTAAGCCTAAACTAGAGTTTTTCGAGTCCTTGGGATTCTCAAAGTCTGATGTTGCAAAGATTTTTTCAGTAGTGCCGTATGTATTGTCGTCGAGCCTGGAAAAAGTAATTATTCCACGTATTCAGTTCCTTAGGCAAATTCTGGGAACTGATGCGAATGTCTTGAAGGCAGTGAAAGCAAGCTTCTGGAGTGTTGATCGCAGTCTGGAAAATTTTGATTCAAACAGGTCTTTGTTGATAAACCACGGTGTATCGGAGTCCTTGATACTGAAAATCTTCTGCATTCAGCCAAGAGTACTGCTGCAAAGCACTGATCGTTTAAATGAGATCATTGGTGAAGTCAAGATAATGGGATTCAAACCCACTAAGTTGCTCTTTCTTTTGGCTGTTCGTTCGTTCACCATAAAGAACAAGGCACTATGGCTGAAAAAGTTGGAGGCCTATAGAAGTTTTGGCATGTCGAATGATGAGGTGTATTCGGCATTTAAGGTGCAACCCCAATTTATGGATATTTCAGTGAAGAAAATAATGAAACTGATGGATTTCTACGTTAACAAATTGAATTTGAAGCCTTCGATGCTTTCCAAGTCTCCATCTATTATGATGCTCAGCCTGGAAACGAGGATTATACCAAGATGTGCGGTTTTGCAAGTTTTGTTCTCTAAGGATTTGGCGAGGATAGACGTTAAATTTTCATATATTTTTTCAATGAGCGAGAAGGATTTTATGAAGAAGTTCGTCAGCAAGTTTAGGGATGCAGTTCCTGAGGTTGTTGATGCATATATAGGCAATATACAGTTCGGAGGCTTTCCCAAAGGCTTCGAATGGCCGGCTGAGAGTACTGCATGAATTTCCTAGCTATGCCTTCCTATGTTTGTAAATGCATCCTAGCTAACACCAATAGACATTTGAAACTGTTCTAGGTTGGAAAGTCTAGGAATTGGTTTCAAATTAATTTTGCTGTCCATGAGCTTCCTCACATTTTCTCAAGGATTGTATTCCGTAGTCTTGTCAGGTAAGTTTCTGTTATCTAAGTTTTAGAATGAAATAGTCTAAGCCTACAATTGTAAGGCAAAATTTTTCCTTCAATACAAAATGATTGTTCTCTTGGAGCGGGGAAAATTAAAAGACACAATGATTGTTCAAAGTATCAAAACCACGAGCGTTGTAATGACTCAGATAAACAGAATGCAATGGACTAAAGCAGGAAGAAAATCCCGAATATACATCCATGTGATTGGGAATGGTTTCAGAGACAAAGACATATATAAAGGTTGTTTCAGAGAACATTAGTGATAGGAAAAAAAGCAGTAACAGCAAAATCCGGGACTTTTGTTATTACACCCGAATAATAAAGAAACCTTTAACCTGAAGACTGGGATGGCTTCCCTACCTCATGAGGTAGATTATTGATCTTCAGTTTTTTGTTCTTTATAGTGGTGGGTGAGTCAGTGTGCCTAGTGCCCAATACTCGTATATGCATCAAGTCTAGCAAGCGTGATTTCAAATGCTTGTTCATTTCCATGACATGATTTGTCATTCTTATAGCCCATGCCCGGTGGTCCGTGTTTGTTTCTACCTTCATCTGCATTGCTGCTGGTGTTTGCTCTTGCTGATCATATTTAAAAGAAACAAACATGGGAACAAGAAGGTATATTAAACTCTTGAAACATAACAGCAATATATCTGCAAGAAGTAACAGGAAGTGAAGAGAAGAATATAATAGTTGATGGCAATATCGTTTCCAATCCTGGAGTTGGTAGAGGCGGGAAATAGCAATGTTTGGAGTGGTGAAGAGAGAGACCTCCATATCAAAAATTTGCTGATCCAATGATGTGCCACTTGTAAAATTTATGGAAGTTGCTTGATGGTCCTTCGGAGAAGAAGAAGAGTGGAGAGTGATCAGCCCATTGGACGAGGTGGCTGTCTGAGGACATTTATCAAGCGGTGAAACATGGAACAGATTGGGAACTCTTTTATGGTATGATGCAGGAAGAAGAGAAGACTTGGGAACTGGTACAAGATTAGTCACTGGACCTGCTCGGAGATTCAAGTAAAATTTTGTCAGAAGTGAGAAGTACGAGTACCACTCTGTGGACTTCTTTGGGGACAAACGAGAACCAATCTCTATGCTCTTGCTTTTGCGATTTCTATCAAAGCTAACTGAAGAGGAAAACCAAAATATTGTTCACATTCACATCTGGGAATCAAACTAAAGAAAGCTAGCACTATCAATACTATTAAGCAAGCCAGGCAAAGAGCAGGAGATCATTATCTGGATATTTGTCTATCTTGGATATGTTTCAGAAGAATAATTACAGAAGGAAGAGAGAATTTTTCAATATTAATCAACAAAAAAGGTGGTGACTACCTTTTCTATGGTTAAAGCTGCGTATGATGATCCCATTGGTTATATCCCACAGACAGACACTGCAATCCTCTGAGGCTGATAGCAGACCCATTCGGGAGAAGGCCAATGCTGTTATAGATCCACTGCACGAAACAAAAAGACACTTGAAAGTCCTTCTCGGTTGGTAGTACACAGATAATTGAACTACGATTGAGACAGGTCAGGGTGAACAAAAATGAAAAGTTAGTGTCAGATGCCATTGAGTGAAGTTCTGAAAATAGTGTATTCTATATGAAGATTAAAACTGGTAAGTGAACTTTGTTGCAGACCTCTGTCAATTTCTGATGTTTTAGTACCAACACTTAAATGGACCATTCATTCAAATTTTGGAAAAAAAAATGCAGACTTTATAACTCATATATGCTCTTATATGTCAACTGGAAACAGGAAATGTAATTTTAGAATTCCGGTATTCAAAGAATCTCAAGAAACCTTTTGCATCATACATTAAACATTACTTGTGTCCTTTTAGCGCAGCTGTTTGACAATCTGCAACAACCAAAAGATCACCTGCTGGCCCGATATTAAGAACAGAGACAAATATTCGACCATCAATGCTTCCTGCAAACAGAACTTGTTCTGATGGATGAAGGACGGTTGCAGTTATACCCAGTGGGTATTCTTGAGTTTGTATGAGCCGACCAGAGACCAGGTCCCAAACCTACAAGAGAAAAATAATGTACTATGAATAAAATGTTAAAAGGGCATGGTAAACGTAATACACAGCTGCAGAGCATATTTGGTCACCTTGCAGGAAGAATCAAGAGAGCTAGAGACAATAGTAGGGCTTGTGCTGCCTGAAGTTGTTGAGAAACTGGTTATGGAGGACTTATGCGCAGACAAGCAGTGCAACAGTGAAGATTGCTTTCCAAAATCCTCTGAATCTAATAAACTTTCATCGAATTCGTAATTACCAGTAAGAAAACTCCTATTGCTCAACTCTTAGCCATATGCAAGGAACGATATTTTACCTAATCAGAGACCACACAGAGATGACACCATCATCTGAAGCAGAAATAAGAAGAGAGTCATCTTTTGAAAAGACCATGCACTTCACTGATTTTCTGTGAGCACGCCATGTCTTGAGTAATCTTCCGTTAGTGACCTGCACCAAATTGGTATCTCAACGGATTTGAAAATTCATGTTTTGGGTAAATTTGGTCAATCTTTTGTTAAGACTTTTAGTGGATACGTGGTATTCAATGAAACAGTTCCACAACTTGGAGTATTTACGGGATTAACTGCATAACCAAAGGCTGTTTAAGTTCTTAAGCGAAGAACCGGTGTTTAGTTCAAGCAGAATATTCAGTACGAGCTGTGTCTTTTTCCTCTTATACCGAGAGGAAAGTTGCTTAGCAACTAACCTCCCAAAGATAAGCATTTCCAGAAGGGGAGCCACCTGCAAGATATAGACCATCCATAGTGCAACCAAGTGGTCCAATGGCTTCAATCGGGTAGCTTCGAAGTGGTTGCTGCGGCTGAAATCCACAAAATGAAAAGAAAACAAGTCTTGACAACAAGCATAATCAGATATCACATCACATATAGTAATCACTCTGCTGGCCCTATTTTCTGTCTATCTTTTGAAAGATTATCACTTAGTTGCATATTCCATTCACAGAACGGAAAGCAATCCGGAGCTATTTGCCAATCTGTCTGATCGATACACTGACAACGGTTACTCACACTCCCTCCTATAATCAGGACATTCCCGATTCCTTTCCATCGTTAGGAATGAGGAAATTGTACACACAATCGATTTGACTACGAACAATCTCGCGAATCATTAATTCATATCTGATAAGGGCCACATGTTACCTCACCAATAGGTGTCGAGCTTGTTACATACTGACCTTGTTCAACGGCCATGTGAAAACAGCCCCGCCGGCTACTGAGCCGTACCTGTTGACCTGAGAAGCTACAAGAAACCGTTGTCTCAAGCACAACATCCCATGAACAGGTGAAGCGCAGGTTGGTATACGCACAATGCGATCACCTGTCTCCATGTCCCATACTGTTATTCCCGCACCCATGCTCCTATCGCTACACACCACCAAAGCCTCACCCTCCTTGCCCATCTCTCACTATCTACACAAACATAAGAATTCATATATAAAGCGGATATGGCTGGTTAGAGGAGCTAGGGGGTGTACTTTTTGGGTACGAGCACGGTCTGGTTGACGCATGTCGTGTGGGTTTGGTAATAGAGACAAAGGTAGTTGGGCAATTGTTGGATGTTGCCTCGTTCTCCGCTGCTCGGTAATAATTGCGGGGAATGAGCACTGGAGGGCTCGGCTCTTCATGCAAGTGTACCGCATGCAAATTGCTGACTTCGGCGGGTTACGTCATGTTCTTATAGAACGTAAGAGGAAATAGAAATGGTCTCGGTCCAAGTGGTAGTACATGGGCTCCTCGGAAGCCCATCATTGTCGACACACATTTCCACTTGCTCTCAAAACATTTTCCTTTTCTGAACCTCCGACAATAATAACGACATGGACCCCCTACCTGGCAGTGTCAGTGAACAGTTCACCCGAGGGAGGAGCGCAAATAGAAAACCGTAGTGCGTGGACCACAAGTTCCGTCGCGAAGGTGATAATATTCCAATCTTCTTCCCCTTTTCCGTCACTCCACGCTATTAAGTCCAGATCAACACCGTACAATGGGCGGTAAGTTCCGTTCCTCTTCAATCGTCTAATCGTAGCTCATTTCCTTTTCTTTTTTTGCTTTTCATTATGATGGGAAAAAAGAGAGTAAATGCCGTTTGCTTGTTCAAATCGTGGTTGGCGCCACTCAGGTACGGAAGCGGCTAGTTCTTGTTCAAGTTTATGGCTCGCGCCTAACCCGAGCAAGAGATGGGGCGAACTATTTTTCCTCTTCTACACTCCGTTTTGGCTTACTCTTTGTTTGGGCATTGTGGTTCCTTACCGGCTTTACGAGGTTAGCTATCGCTACAGCCTTGAATGTAAACTGAAATGCATTAGTTAGGAGGATGCTGTCATCACTTACAGGTCTGGTAGTGATCTGGTGGAACTTATTTTTAGCTTTTTGATACATAAAATGCCTTCTGATTTGACGATGTAGATTAACTTGTACTTCGAGCACTATTTACTCTTAAAGATTTTAAAACACTGGGGAAATAAGCAGTAATCGTGTATATGTTGTTTTGTTATGTATCCTGACGGGCATGTGTTTTCCACGCGTTGTTAATTGAGTGAAATGCAATCTAACTGTCTTTCTCGTCATTTATAGAGCTTTACGGAATTGGAATATTTTCTTCTGGCTTTAGTGTCCGCAGTTCCTGCTTTCCTGATGCCAGTAATTGTTGTCGGCAAGGTAACTTCTGGACGAGATTTCTGGCTTTAGTCGATTGTTTTCCTCCACTTGGGTTCTTTTACCCCCTTTTATACCTTTATAACATATTTTCCCTCTTATTTGACATTTTTAAGAGTGGCTTTTACAGGCTGATGGGAGCTTGCTTTGGAAGGACCGCTATTGGGTGAAGGCAAGTCCGTTTCTATTTGAATGAAAGTTGTACTATTTTCATTAAGCTATGACAGGGCATATGTTTTTTTGCCACCTGCTAACTGTTTAGTCATTTTCCTTTGCTTGTTTTACTATCGGAGCCCGGCTCTTAGCACCTGTCTTTTGATGGAACTGCTCATTTGTCATTAGCCCTAGTGCCGTGTATTTACCTCATCAGCTTGAACGTAGCTGGTGAGGGAATTATCAAATTACAGCTGTGCGGATTCAGAATCCCCACAAACTATTGTCAGTGAAAGTGGTTCATGGCCTTTAGGATATCATCTTTTCATATGTTATATGGATGATCCTTATGTTAACGGGTTATTGGGTTGAACTATAGTTTTGTAGAAGATATGAATGTACTAGGAGAATCATTAAGTGGATGATAAGCATGCACTTTTAATGCGCTGCAGTGATGGTTGTGTTCTTTGTTTTCTTCCCTCATTTTCCTTGATTCTTGTGATGGGATTTTACTGGCAGAGTCACTTTGAATATCTTATTAAGCATGAATCCTTAGGTAATATGGGGTACACTTTTAGTTTAGCAATTTCGATTTCCTGAGATTCTTTTGCCTAAACTGTGTGAACTTTTGCTTGTGGCAGGCAAGTTTGTGGATAGTCATTTTTAGCTATGTGGGAAATTATTTTTGGACTCACTATTTCTTCACAGTCTTGGGAGCTTCTTACACATTTCCATCATGGAAGATGAACAATGTAAGTCTCAATTCAAGCAATGCTCTTACTGATGCTGTGCTACATTAACTATTCATTCTGTTTTGTTGTTTATGCAGGTGCCGCATACGACTTTCCTTTTGACACATGTTTGCTTCTTGTTTTACCATGTTACATCAAACATAACAATTCGAAGACTACGGCATGCTACGGCCGACTTACCAGAAAAAGTTCGTTGGGCTACTGAGGCGGCATGGATTTTGGCTCTTTCTTATTTCATTGCATGTTTGGAGACTCTAGCTATTTCTAATGTACGGGATAATAATCTAGGTCTTACATTTTCTTTTCCTTTCTCGTCCAAACACGTGAAAGTAACTAGATCATAAGGCTCTATGAAATGTAAAACTAAACTCATGGAGAGCTGATATTACCCTTCCTTGGTATAGGAGATGGCTCCATCCCATAGCTAGACCTTCCAGAGTGATTGCACATCTTATGCATGATTGTGTATGCGCCATCACATTTTTTTATGTTATATGGATAAGGACACCTAACCTGCAGTCATAGCATTATTACTTGTGAATAATGTTTGAATGTTGATGCTCCTAGGCTGTGATAATGACAATGTGTTTTCTACGTGTGCAGTTTCCTTATTATGAGTTTGTGGACCGGGCTTCCATGTATAAAGTTGGTTCCTTGTTTTATGCCATCTACTTCATTGTAAGCTTCCCAATGTTCGTAAGGTAAGAAGTGAACCCAACTTTAAATTAAATCTCTATAGCGTATGTAGCTTCTATTATCCTTGGCCATTCTCTGCATTGTCAAATCAGCATTCAGTCATTTTTTATGCTTGTTATTTATTTTTCGATAAGCATTTATGATGCTTGTTGCCTTACTAATTTATTGTAATTGTTGAAAGATATGTATATCTTACTATGTTTCAGCTCAAGATAATTCTTTGCAGAGAAACTTTGGTGCATTAACATTTTGAGAAACACCTGGAATACCCAACAGAAATTACATGTGGAAAAAAGAACGGTGTATCTCACAGAACATGGATTAAAAGCAGTATTTCTCTCATGTACTGAAAATATTTCAATTCTTATTCGCGAGGTTTGCTGATGTATGCAGGATTGATGAGAAACCTGGTGATCTATGGGATTTACCAAGAGTTGCTGTTGATGCTCTTGGTGCTGCAATGTTGGTCACGATAATACTGGATTTGTGGCGCCTCTTTTTAGGGCCTATCGTTCCACTTCCGGATACAAAACAATGCCTCCAACAAGGACTGCCATGGTTTCCTGGACACTCCCATGAAACTTAACAAGCCGATTTAAATTTGGAGCCACAGAGAAATGGCTGAACTCCAGATTATCTTGTGCTTATGTTGTAACAGTAACTGTATCTGAGGTTGATCTTTCCCTGCCACATGTTCGAAAAATTAAGCTAATGCCGTCCAAAAAGATTGAAGTTTGTTTTTCTTCTTGCTGTATGGACTACTGTCTCGAGTCTCGACAGAGGACTCCGTATGACCATGGCCACTGTACTTTGTTCTATCTCCCTCAGAAAAATTCAGGCTACCTGTGTGAATGAAGCACTGAGCTTTGCAAGTAATAGAAAATCGGAAAGAAATTAGTATTGCAATCAATGAAAATATTTTTTGAATTCTTAAAGAAATATATCTTAGTTAAGATTTGCACAGTTTTAATTTCAATAAGAATCTAAAAATTTCTATAGAAAATAAAAGGAAAATCCTGTTAAACAAAAGATTAAAAAAAATATACAGCACTAGTTGGAAAAGAATTGGTGGTTAGATTATTTTGAAACGCGTGTGGAAACTTGTCACGTGCGAGTGTTTATCCTGGAGGTCATCTTGCTCTGAGTAATGATAAGAGAGATATTTATCTGGGAACCTCACAAAATGTTCTTCACTCTTCGCTGCTTCAATTTCCCGCTCTTAAAAAGCTGCGAAACTTACAGTCTAGGGAGTTCAGAGTCCCATCCTTCAAAATCCAAGGGTTTCAGTTCATGCTGTCCAACATTTTCACCTATTAAACACACATGTTGTTAGGGGTTTTCGGAGGCTTATCAGCCTCACAGTGCGTGCAGTTTGCTTCTCACAGACATGAGGCATCACTAACGCAAAGAATGGCCGCTTTCGGTGCTTTCTCGGTGTTTCCGTTCAACATTCTTTACAGGCCTAACTCTGCCAACAAGCAGCACTGCATTCCATGCTCTATTTCCTCGCCTTCTACGAAAGGTTTGCTACCCCGCAGCTGCAAATTATTTGAGTTTATCTTCTTCTTTTTCTTTTTTTTTTTCAAATTTGAGCTTTGTTTGTTACTTTTCTTTGCTTATTAGTCCGTAATTTAAAAACTCGATGACGTGTTTTCTGCTTTTCATTAATGTAACTATGGCGGTCTCAAATTCATTTTTGTTCGGGGCTATTGTTCTGTTTTGACACAGGGAGCCGAGGTTGGAAACCGTCGGGTAAAAGGCCAAGAAGGAGGGATGGACCTGGGAAAAGTATGGAAGATTCGGTTAAGCGGAAGATGGAACAGTTTTATGAAGGCTCAGATGGTCCGCCCCTTCGAGTACTCCCCATTGGTGGGCTGGGTGAGATTGGGATGAACTGCATGCTTGTAGGCAATTATGATCGCTATATTCTAATTGACGCTGGAGTTATGTTTCCCGAGTGAGTATATCAGGCCTCCAGCAGTTGGTGATACTGTAGAATTAGTTCTTTGGAGAATCAATTTTCCTTGAAGTGTGTATCATTTGATGTATTTAAAAATGACTTTTCCCTGGAATTTATTTTCGGGGTGTTCCCAGCTATGATGAGCTTGGAATCCAGAAGATTGTTCCTGATACCACGTTTATCAAAAAATGGAGACATAAGATTGAAGCAGTGGTTATCACACATGGGCACGAAGATCACATCGGTGCATTGCCTTGGGTAAACTTTCCTTCTAGAATGTACCAATTCGCTTTCAGATGAATGCTATCCTGCCCAGTTTATTGACTTACTAATTATTTAGTCAATTTCATTCTATTGTTGATAATAGGCCACCTTGTGGCCTGCTTAAGTATTAACCTTGACATTGTTGCTATACCCTAGTTGTTTTAGAGATGTAGTATATCTTTACATATATGCACAATTAGATGAATGCCTAGTTATGATTTCATAGCTCTGCTGCAAGAGAAGCATGGGTTACCACTACATAATAGGTAACCTGAGATTGTTCACTCAGACCTTGCATCTTGTGTTGCTTGCATATGATTAACATTTTATTTTTACTCCTTTGGTCCTCTTTTTGCGCACACAGGTTGTCCCAGCCCTGGATGTTCGAACTCCAATATATGCATCATCCTTTACAATGGAGGTATTGGTTATGAATATTTCTTATGGAAATAAGGTTTCTTTTGATTAATATGACTCTTACATGCACAAGTATACTCTTGTAATGGCATGATATTTTTTTAAGCAATATCATTATCCATGAATTTAAGTATGTCTTGGTGCACCTGATCATACTGATATGAGAATCAGGATTGTGAAAATAATGTTCACCTTTTAGTTTTAGTGTCTTTATCATATGCTGAGTATCAAAGTCTCCACATACAATGTTATAAGTACCTGCAAAGGAACCATTGCGTGTATGTTTTTTGCTTTTTCTTAAGAATATATTTCTTACCTTAAACCACAGGCATGCCATCATATGATTTGAATTCTTTTGATTTGTACAAAATTATCATGGAACAGATTATCAAAAAGCGTTTAAAGGATCATGGGATGTTTGTTCCTTCAAGACTTAAGGTTTTTAGAACAAAGAATAAATTTGTAGCTGGTCCTTTCGAGATAGAGCCTATCAGGGTGACTCATTCTATTCCTGATTGCTGTGGACTTGTTCTTCGCTGTGCTGATGGTACAATTCTTCACACAGGGGACTGGAAGGCAAGCCTGCTTGCTTATAGATGCATCTTCTTAGCATCTTTGGATAAGTTTAAAGCCTCATAAAAAGCTTCTATTTTGCAGATTGATGAATCACCGTTGGATGGGAAAGTTTTTGATCGTGAAACTTTAGAAGAACTCTCTAAAGAAGGAGTAACTTTGGTATTTCCCCTGAACTTATGTGCTTCATCTTTAACTCTCTTTTAGTTCATTGTGTGACAAGCTATTGGACATTAAAATACATGATGGTTGATGTCATTTCCTCCTAAAAGGTCTTTGCTGGCTTCATTTTTGAGATTAGTTTTTCTTACTCTATGATAATTCCATTCCAAAATGCAAAAGGAAAAAGTTATATGGTTAAAGCCAATGGACCATTCTGTTTCACCCATTTCAATTTAATCTTAAAACTGTCGGATTCATCAAACAAATTGATTTTGAATTAAACTTTGAAACCGAAGCTATTTAGTTAATCTATTTCCAATGATTTTTAAAACTTTTTTTCTTATATTTGTTTGATATCTGTGTGACAATGTACAACTGTCATTAGATGATGAGTGATTCTACAAATATACTATCGCCTGGAAGAACATTCAGTGAGAGTGTGGTAAAAGAGTCAATACTGAGACATGTTTCAGCTGCTGAAGGAAGAGTTATTCTTACTCAATTTGCATCAAATATACACCGCCTAGGAAGTGTGAAGGCTGCTGCGGATTTGACTAATAGAAAATTGGTATGTCCTTACCCAGTTTCAGTTTGTTCCAGTTTTTTATGTGATGATTATACCCCACCCAACCCGCCTGTTTACTCCTATTAAACTCCTTGTTGGGTTTTGAATCCAGGATCTTCTAGCCCCCAAGTCTTTAAGACAAGGGGGGATGCCATTGAGCCACTGCCTTGTTTGCTTTCAGTTTGTTCCATGTGTTGTAGTCGTACTCAAATATTTTGCTTGTTCTCAACTACAGATGTGGCAACTTGACATGTGAGCATTGTGTAGGTCTTTGTTGGCATGTCCTTGAGGTCCTATTTGGATGCAGCTTGGAAGGATGGAAAAGCACCTATTGATCCGGCCTCTTTGGTAATTTCTTTGCATATGCTATTGTCCTTCGACCAAGTCACTTGGCATTCATCATGGTTCAGAATCCTAATAAGAAGGTATGTCGTTTACCTTGTTTACTGTGACTTAACTCCCATTATATGCCTTCTGACTTGTACAGGTGAAGTTAGAAGATATTGGTTGCTATGCTCCAAAGGAGTTGCTAATTATCACTACTGGATCACAAGTAAGTTGATCTGACCTCCTGATTAGTTTAACAACCTTCAGATGGTGACTGTGCACACCTACTGTGTCAGGCAGAGACACAGGCTGCACTCAATCTTGCATCGTATGGAACTAGTTATGCCTTCAAACTGACAAAGGAAGACATTATTTTGTATTCGGCGAAGGTAAATCTATTGTGTATAAAGCTTCATTTCTTTCTTTAGTTATATTGTTTCTACAACAAATTCTGTGTTCCTTTTTTGTACCTAATATCAATCCTTATTTGAGGTAAACTTTATGATATAATCGGATTAGCATTAGCTGTAACATTTTCTCCAGTAACTTCTCTGTATCAGAATGATATAGTAGTTAGAGGTGATATCGGGTCTTCTTTCTTTGGCGATCCTTAAATCTAATGTGATATGACTTTTAATTGCTTCAGGATGAGTTTTTTAAAGTTTTTGAAGTATCAGGCCATTGCAAGTACCTGATTAGACTTTTTTGTAAACGTATCTGAATATGCCCTTCAATGCTGCTCCAGTTTTGTTCTTCTCTAATTTCGTTTTAATTACTTGTGAACAGTAACTATGAATGTGGCTAGCTTCTCTTTTGGCCCAAAAGTATTTCTTCCTCTTATTTTTAGGTGCATTGCCTGCCAAAGATTTGTCTGATAAATCTCTCCAGTTTCCTTTCTACCTTGCTTTTGAATCGAATACAAGATTTTTTGGCTTATATGACAACACTTATCCAATTTATAGTTTCAAGCTGAAATTCATAATCTCACTTTCAGGTAATACCCGGCAATGAATCTAGGGTAATGAAAATGATGAACCGCATCGCAGAGATTGGATCAAGGATAGTAATGGGCAGAAACGAGATGTTGCACACATCTGGCCATGGGCACCGTGGAGAGCTGGTCAGATCTATAATGCTTCCATTTCATTTTCTTCATTATGTCTGCATTGTTTGCCTTCATTTCTGTATTTGCTTGAAAAAAGCCTTCAATAATTGATTGATGTTAACTTGGTTTTTGTTTCCAATTTACAATGGTTTGATTATTGCTATATTTGTAAGTTGATAGAAATGGATGTCATGATATACAAGTTTGTTTAGAGAACCTGGTGAACTCCATGTCTCACTGCTGACATGTAATTCTGCCTCATTAACTACTTGGTTTAGGATGATCTTAGTTAGCTTCCAGAATTCTCCTGCAAGTATAGACTTTGTGCCTATTTAACTAGAGAAAAGATAGTATCTTTTTTATCTACTTCCATAAAGTTAATAAAATTACTAACCTTTTCAGGAGGAAGTGCTTAACATTGTGAAGCCACAACATTTTCTTCCCATACATGGAGAGCTATTGTTCTTAAAAGAGCATGAATTGCTTGGAAAGTCAACTGGCATTCGACACACCACTGTAAGTTCTCCATTCCAGATGCATGCTTTTTGTGGGTGATAATATTCTTGTTGATTTGTCAGATAGAGTTGGTAATACTCTATACTAGCATGTCTTGTATCACCTCACTGAAGCTTGTCTGTGGAGAGTACTGTGGCATACGATTGTTAAAAGTCCTTTGTGGATTAGACACTCAAAGAGACACTATAGTAGCCATAATAGAAGCTATATGGAGAGTTGACGATCCTTTTGCCCTTGTTCACTTCATTAATTTGTCCTCTTCATTGTAAATTATAATGAAATAGTATTGGTTTGCATGCAAATGAAAAGTTGCCAGAAAAATGTCAATGTGGATCTTAAAAGTTTTTTCAGTGGGAGAGAACTATATAATGGTGCTCTGGAAATTGTTAAAAGATTGTCAAAAGGCTAAGTAATTGACTTTTTAACATACACTGTAAGCTTCATTTATATCAAAAGTAAAACTGTGTGCTATTATTATCATTAGGTAGGTACATAAGATATTAGATCTTCAACAAGGGCAAGAATTTTTACCCATTAATATAGAGACTGTGTTCAGCTGGTGCAGGCATGTGACTCCATAACCTCCAAGATGCATCTGCCTCATGAAATGTGTCTTTTGTCTGATGTTAGGTGTATCTTACCTATTCCAGTCGCAGAATATTTCATCAATACCATCGCCAAACATGTTTTATTTAGGTCTACTGGTCATTGACATGCATGCAATTTTCGTTAAACAAAAATGACTACTACTAAACATGTTTTATTTAGGTCTACTGGTCGATGATATGCATGTAAAATTTCATCACATATTACATTGCTTTTTGTTGTTTGGCCATCATTAAAATTCCTCAAATGGTAAGTGAAAATTTGACAGCTGCCTTTATGATTCTGTCAGGTCATCAAGAATGGAGAAATGCTTGGGGTTTCTCACTTGAGAAACAGAAGAGTTCTATCTAATGGTTTTGCATCCCTTGGGAACGGAAATTTGGAGGTTGGTTGTGCTTGATGGCTTTGTTTTATCTCTGGCAATCATTTTATTCAGGAAGAGTACACTACTAAATACACTCGTTTGTTGCAGTTGATGTACACTGATGGGGATAAGGCATTTGGCACCTCGTCTGAACTTTGTGTTGATGAGAGAATGAGAATTGCAACAGACGGCATTATAGTTGTCAGGTAGAAATGTTCTAGCACCTAAAGTGTATATTTATCAGAAGTTATACTGTTTTTTGGTTATTTATGCAATCATTTCGTGGCATTTCTATATTACAGCATGGAAATATTTCGTCCTCAAAATTTAGATAGTCTAGTTGAAAATAGCTTAAAAGGGAAAATAAGGATCACTACCCGCTGTCTGTGGCTGGACAAAGGGAGGCTCATCGATGCTCTCCATAAGGCTGCTCGTGCTGCACTTTCCAGCTGTCCTGTCAACAGTCCTTTACCTCATATGGAAAGAACAGTATCTGAGGTTTTGCGGAGAATGGTAAGGAAGTACAGTGGAAAAAGGCCCGAAGTAATTGCCATCGCTATGGAAAACCCATTAGCAGTTTGTTCTGAGGAGGTCCAAGAAAAGTTATCTGGGAAATCACAAGTTGGCTTTGGTATATCTGCACTGAGAAAAATAAATGAACATCTTAAGAAAAGTCCATCACACAAGACACAGGAAGAAGTAAATGGCTCTACAGATCCAGAGCACTCATCCCACCTTGATATGAAAGGTACCCATCTATTTTCTTCGTGCTTTTTGTGTGATATCACGAGAAATTTGGAGGCATGTCTTAATCTTACACATTTGCTAGTAAGTGAAAAAGCTGATTGATTTGATTGCATTTGATTCGCTTTGCCCAAAGAAGCCAGCACTGGATCGCATCCCAGTTCGGCATATGGGGGTTCTCCTGGGCCTGAGGATCGTAACAACTTTGGGCAAGCATCCATTTCACCTTCAGCACCCATTGAAGATTTTCCGGAAAACGATGATGATGAGTTGGTTCCACAGGAGAAAACAACGAAGCGCCTTGAGGAAGTTGGTGAAGAAATCAGTGGAGGTAGCTGCATGGAAATGCCTAGTTCTCGATCACAGTCTTCTAAGGCTGTTAAGCGGAATAAATGGAAACCTGAGGAGATTAAGAAGCTGATTGAAACACGTGGGGAATTACACAGTAAATTTCAAGTTGCGAAAGGGAGAATGGTTCTGTGGGAGGAGATATCTACCAAGTTGATGGGTGATGGGATCAATCGAAGTCCTGGCCAGTGCAAATCTTTATGGGCATCCCTGGTTCAGAAGTACGAGGTCTGTATCTCCTTCATACATTTAAAGTTTGGAATGGAATCCTCAATACATCGACTGATTTGAAATGATACTCCTGTGTGTGGATTTACATGGAATTCCTGCTCCCCCACAAACTTTTCCTGGCATTATTAGCATCTAGAACCTTTAAATGCAGTATCTTTTTAATCATAAACGACAAAATAAAAACCTCCTCAGTATTCATGCATAGCCTTGCTTTGTTTTCTGATGCACATTCCCTATGGTAACTTGTACAGGAATCAAAGAGAGGGGAAATCAGGCAAAATAATTGGCCATATTTTGAACAGATGAATGAAATCTTATCTGATGCGGAGATGATGGCGTCAAAATGATTGAGAGATTGGATCAAGTTTTTGAGGAAAAAGGCTCTCTGACTTTGAGATCAAACAAAACTTGGTCAGGCCAATTATATCTGCTATAATCTATCAAAATTGTCTACATACAGGGATTTGCAATTGACATGGAACAAGAATTGCGGCGAGATTGATTGTGTGAAATCTATCTGCGAAGCCTGAATGATGAGCTAATCGCGAAGTAGTTTTGTAGCCACAGGTTGGCATTTTTGCTGTGATGAAATATACCGTCAATTATGGATATGTTTGATATGACTGGAGCTTTTTCCCTTTTCAGATGAGAGTTTTGGTTTAACTCCGTCATCACATTTGGTTGCCAGCATAATTCTTGCGAGGTTTTGTCCGGCTGAAGATTCTTCTAAACCTCTTCTTACTTTTTTGCGTTTGGTACGGAACAATTGTAGAAATTACTGATTAGACGCACATCATGTTTGCTTTCTGGAACGTGATTGTCTCTTAATTTGAATTACTCGTGATCTTTCCATTTTCTGCTCTTTATTTTCATTGAAAATGTATAGATTATTACTACACATCTTCAAAACATTAGCCATGTGGAAAATAAGATCAATCTAGTCGCAGACTTCATCCTCGGTCAATCCGCAGTCGTATATCCATCTATTTACCTTTGTCTGATAAGACTCCAAATCTATATTTTCTTTTATTTTTTTCCTGTAAGACAAAACACAATTCAAATTGCCTACACTTTCATCTTCTAAGGAGCAAAATGGCTACTACTCTACACGCCTCTACGCCTCCAGGTTAAGAAGAAAATTACTCTGTCGCAAGGCTCAGGAGAGAAGACAAGTAAACAGAAAACCTGTAACAATTATACATTTACATGAAGTAGCTAAGATCCCTATTTCTTCTAGAACCACCTTCGCCGTAGAGTTCATTCCATCGTAAGAGTTCAGTCGTATTGACCGATTCGGAAGTAACACTAGCACACACCTATAAGAATGGTATCGAAACAGAAATTATAAACAAAACAAAAAAATTTTTAAAAAATAATACAGGAGGATGAAAAACATATTTATGTAAATGCAGTACCTGTTCATGAGCATATTTGAAGTCGACCATGTTTAGAGACCTTATATCAGCACTCCCACATAAGGCCGGGAGAGATTTACCTTCGGCAATAGCTGCAGCACGTTCCTGCCAATCATCAAACATGGCAGATAAGAGAAATGCCCCAAGTTTTAAGCCTTACGCGTAAATTAAACAAAGAAATGGTGGATGTATTTAACTAGCATATATGATCGATCACAAGCATGCTTGACATCCAATGGTAGCAATACGAGTTGAGCAAAAATAGACATCACACCTTTTTTTCTTTCTCCAGTATCTCTTTAATTGGGTAGTGAGCGGCAGTTACGCAAAGGTTCTGGCAACATAAACGAGTACGCAGGTGAGATTGATCACTAAAGTAGGAAATGGCAACACAGCATATAAATAGTCAAGAAAATAAACAGTCAAAACCTTAAGGTCACTTCCAGAATATCCATCCGTCATATCAGCGATTTTATCAAAATCAACATCAGCAGACATATCCTCTTTTGCCAAAATGACTTTGAGTATCTTTGATCTATTTGGAGCATCAGGGAGACCTACCAATAGTCTGTTGAAAAAATATGAACAGAAAAATGTATTAGGAAGTAATAGTATATGATTATCACAGAGAGAGAGAAAGAGGAAATAATAGTATATGGAAAATATGAAGTCATGAAGTATCCATGCACTAGATATAAGATTAGACTACAGTTCAGAGAAAAATTAAGATTGAAATAGTTAACAGGGTGGAAGGGTATATAACTAAGTTAATTTTTCACCTCCGAGGCAGCCTCCTAACGACAGCCTCATCAAGGTCAAAAGGACGATTTGTAGCTGCAAGGACTAGAACCCGCTCCGTATCTTTGGTTCGTATGCCATCCCATTTCACCATGAATTCATTTTTCATCTTCCGCATGGCTTCATGCTCTCCTGGATTTTCCCTCCTGCTCAACATGCTGTCGGCCTACACCACACAAATAAGCCAGAATATCTTTCTTTTCAGAAGAAATTTCTTATCTTTTTCCAAAGGATAAAGAATCTCAAGCCAAAATTGGGTTCGGTGTAAGAGGCTTGCCTCATCAACAAAGATAACACTAGGGGCAATTTTACTAGCAAGGGAGAACACAGCTTTTACATACTTTTCACCTTCACCAAACCACTGCCGCAAACAGGCAAAATAAGTCAGATTACAAAACCAATTTATAAGCAGATAATAAGCCCTACAACGTTCTTAACCTTAGATGTAATACTTGACATTGAAATATTGATGAAATTAGCACCAGCTTCCGTTGCCACAGCTTTTGCCAACATTGTTTTTCCTGTCCCAGGAGGTCCAAATAAAAGTATGCCTTTGCTGGGCTACACACCAAAAATTAAGTGAAAACCGACTTCCTCACACAAAAGTTGCAACCCAATTCTTTTCTAGGACACCTCAATAAATCATGGTTCTGTTTCTAACAATTTTTTTAAAGCTGCTCTTAAAATAAAAATATCGAATACCTTGGTTAATTGTCCCTTGCAGAAAAGTTCAGGTCTTTGCAAAGGAAGCATCACCAACTCTTTCAAGGTATCCTTAACATTCTCAAGAGCTCCAATGTCATCAAATGTTACTCCAATGTCAGTAGGTGGAATAACATCAGCTAAAAGCCTTTTCTCAAACTCATTTTCAGTAACATCCTAATTTTGCCAAAACAATCACAACAGGGATTAGGGATAAAAATTTGCCCATTAGAAGAAAAAGAACTCATAGAATAAGGTTACAAATAGTAAATCCACATGCGTGACTGTAATCACCTTGATGGTCTTCTTCAGGCTTCTAGATTCACTTTGGAGAGCTTGCAAGATTCCAATCCCATAGTGAATGCTGCAAAAATTGTGACATGGCAGTAAATTTTAGACCATTCAAGAAATAAACACCATAAAATTAGGAAACAAATATATCAGATGACCAATCAATTACCTCTCACTAGGCAATGCAAGCCTTCCATCAACATCACCTGCACTGTTGTGCATTAAATGATGACTTAAAGCCCACCCAATTATTTTCTCTGCATCTGATATTTACAGCAGGAAAATTAAAATCAAGCTTAACAAATGAAACACTATAATATCAGGTGACTATTTCGTGCAAATTGTAACCACAGCAAACATACTTTCATTTGTAAGTGTTTGGTCCTTGATGCATAGTGTTTCAAGTCCATCACTTTCCATCCCAATCCGACCTAAAACCTGCACAGCATTGAGGTAAATGATAAGATTAACCACCATTTCCAATCTCATACTTAACCTAATACCAATCCCGATCTCCCTTTTTTTGATGCTCTACAAGAGAAACAACAGATTTAAAAGCAGTCAAATAATACAGGAGTCCAATCACAATCTCCTCTTCTTCTTTTGTGCTCTAGGAGATAAACCACATAATTAAGGATAGATAATACATTTTCATTGTCACTAAGAATGAAAAGAGGATACAGTTAGAAAACCAACCTCTCTATCCTGTCAATTGTCCCTGTAGGTACAGAACACTAGTCTATTGATATTGTATGAACTGAAGAACGAATGATTGAATTGATAGAAATAAAGCATAGCAGGTATTTTGGTTCTTTGAGAGGCTGATTCCCTCCAATAGCCATGTGGGTATTTTCTATTCTACTCATCACTCAAAAGCTATCTTCCTGCAAGTCAATCTTTCCATTGATATTGTTGCCTTTCTTTTTGGTAGATGAATCTCAGGCTAGCATTTAAAAGCCTGGGAAAAACACATTATGACCTGACATATCATGTTCAATCAGGAAACTAATATCACTTGATTGGGTTTTATGAATAACTAACCCTTCGATCAGCCCTTTCTTAACTTTGAAATTTATACTGATACTTTATTATTGTGCTAACTAATTGATAACTAATATTTGGTTCTATCATTTCCAGTGATATCTCTTATCTTAATTTTCTTTCTCTTGTGGACATATCTTAATTCTGGTCTCATGGTTGCAACCGATACTTATTCCCTTTCCTCTATCAAAATGTTCAATAACACCTTAACAAAACGCAGAAGCAGTTGTGTGCTCCTAAATTTTCAATATTTGTAAACATAATTTTTTTCAAAAAACTAAGTTTTTCAAATAACAAAACATTCTGCAACATAAAAGCATAATGCTGATGGTTTTGCAATAATAGCAGCAAATTTTCTAGAGGACCAAAACATAAGACAAGAAAAAGTACACTGCAGTCTAACGAACACAGGTAGTACATTACATTCAGTAGAAAATTTCAAACAAAAAAATGTGTATTACACCATGGTATAACCTAATAATCAAAGTTGCGTTTCTTAATATTTCACATGGGTTCCTTTTCTAACAAGTAAACCTCAGCTCAATGGCTTTCTCTGGCAAATGGAACTTAATTAGCCTTGTCATAAGAGAGATCCTTCCCTAAACAAGCTATGGTACAATGTACTACAGGAAACCCCCTGTCGAGAGACATAGACTGTAGTATGAGAATCCGACCACCCTCTACAAACGTGAAACAAGACCTAAGATCATGATTATATGGATTATGATTATATGAATTATACATGCCGACCCACAAATCACTCTAGCTCCTTTAATAGTTTAACAAGCACCAACATCTCTGTCCACTAAATGGAGATAAAATTTTCTATCAACAACAACAATTTGACAGGGAAAAAAGCTTTCTCACCACTTTCATAATCTTAAATGCCAAATCTACCATAATTACTGCTCTGCAAAGCTCACTACAGTTTCCAAACTAGATGACCATTAAAAACATGAAAAGACCACAGAGCTGAAACTACTCTAAAATGCAGTCAGATGGTCACCAGAAAAAACAGTCCGATGAATGTAATCAAATGGTTTGACACCTAGTTGTTCTGTAGAAATGAGATTTGTCTGCCGGAATGATAAGAGAAACTAAAGCCTACAAAAACACCAAGGAAGATGCTCATTTAGCATGGGATGTAGTACGCTACAATCTTTGGAGGACATAAAGAGACCACACCTAGGGAAAAGAGGTACGTGTGTCTTGTAACAGTCCTTTTCTTTAATAAAATGTTTCATTGTTTCATAAAAAAGTCCACTTATATTGATTAGTAAAAAGGTATTACATCCTGTAAAGTGGAACCCAATCTGACACAATATCTCCAAAAGGAAAAGCATTTTTTACCGCCACAAAAAAAATTCAACTGTGTGCAATGAATACGCTAATGAGGAATTGGCGATAGGTAAAATCCGAAATCTTGACAGGGGCCTTTTCCACATGTCACACAAAAGGTAGATGTCTTACAAAACAACTAGAAAATGGTGTAGGTAGATATCTTACAGTAAGCAGTTGGTTCAGATTCCCTTTCATTTTAAGAGTTTCAGCATCTCGATCCAATTGCTGCTTCCAAGACACAAGAAGGGCTTCATCCTACAAATACTTTGCAAACTTTAAGAATGCACTGTGGATGGATCGTCAAGGAAAAATGTCCATCATGCATCAAACCAACCTGCGGTATGTGAATGGTTATTTTGTTTGGAAAGAGCTTTGTAAGAAGTTTCGTTGCCTTTGGTACTTCCTTTCCCCTATTATTAAATCTTCCAAAGCTATCCTGAGAAGATCACAATATGAATCTGAATATTAACAGTCAAAGTCAATCACAGAAAAATTTATTAAAAGAAACTTAATTTTTTTTTCCAGCAAGTATGAGTAATTTAAACTTTAATGGAACGAGGACACCATTAGAGCTGAAAAAGTAGACCCATAATATAACTCAAGCACTTTGCAGTATAGCCTTCATAAACAGAAGGCTTAGTTTTGGCTACTTTTTAACTAGAAGGTATTTCCTAGAGAGGAAGACAAGCAAGTGTGGGAATATGTTCCTTAAGATATACCAATATACTGTCAAATTCTTTTCCAACATAAAAATGATTATGCCACCCAATTCAATGACACTAAAATATAATGTTTGATGGAACATAGGGCTAATATCTCCAACAACTATTGAGTAAATATGAAAAATAGAAATACATTTATGATAATATGTCACAGAAAACTCATGGCGGATAGCATACACCTGTATTCTCACAGGAAAGGAAGCTATATAACTTTCAAGATGAATTTAAAATGCATAAAATCTCCATCTAACCATTAAATGGTCGATCCACGCATATTAACATTTTGAAAACCTGAGATGGCAAAAGTTTGAGTTGATTCTGAACCAAAAAGACAAAAAAAATCAAATAGAGACAGAGTAGTCACCGGAAGGCCTACGTCAAGAAGGGCAGTTTGATTACTTCCAAATTTGGTGAAAAGCAAACCACTAGGATGTGACTGCAAGAGAAGAAACATCAAACTTAGCAAGATTTGTGAAGCATGTGCATGTCTCATTTGTGTGTATATATATAAATATATAAAACTAAAATCCACGACTACACCAGTATAACTGCCTGAAAATGTTTTAAAAAATCATTACCGTAATAATAGTCGCCTCATATTTCTTTCTAAATTGTCAACCCAGAGGGTATAGCAGTTCACACAAACATCGTCTTCTAAATTTGGACAAGGAGTAAACAAGCATTTCTTTGCAGCTAAATTTTGACCACCACCCAGTTAGCTTCCCCATACCCCTACATATATCCATCCTTATCAACAAATTAATTGTATTGGAACCAACTAGGTAAGATCTTCTAAAAGTTTCCCCTTGCTCGAGCACTATCCATCACCACTGAACAAACAACTTCATGAAATTTGATAACTATATCTGATTGAAGCACTTTGATAATATTCAATTCCTTTTAAAATAATCCGATGTCCGTACAATTGTATAAAATAGGCTAGCATATGCTGAATAATGGCAACCATACTATATCTAAAACCTTTAAACATACATTACCTTTTCCTTGTGACTGTCAGTTTGTGTTTGGCAGCCAATAACTATGACGTTATCAGGGAGTTTTTCAAGTCTGCTTTTAAATGCAGAATATGAATCTGGATTTCCCACAGCGGACTTCTCTGCATCTTTCATGAACAAAATAAAAGGAGAATTTCTGCTAACACTAAGAACAACCTGAAAAATCAAACTCAATAAGGTTCAGAAACCAATAAAGAGAAAACAACACATAAGATTAGATTAAAATGAAACCCATTGATCAAAAAACTATGCTAACCTTACCTCAAATAATGTGTTAATGAGCAACTTGTTCAATTCTTCAACAGTTGCATTCTCTAATCTAAGATTAGAAACTGTAGTGGAAAGGAGAAACTTCCTTACAATAACTCAAATGAGAAGTCAAACAAAACTGATCAAGAGAACACAGTACGTTTTTACCAACCAGTTTAACATACCATGGCAGAAGTATCCATGACCCCCCTCGCAGACACCTCCAAGATCAACCCCGTCAGCTACGGGTTTGTCAAATCTCACACCAATTTTTGTGTAAGGATTATCCTCAAAAACTAACATGACCTTCCCGCAAGCACCATAAAGTGGACCCCTACATTGAAAGTTGACAAATACCTAAAATAAAAATGATAAAAGGCAACAATAGAAGCATTTAAAGGCAGAGAGATAGACAGCACATAGGAAGTATGTTCACTACTTTTCAGTAAGAAGACATCTAACTGAACCCCTGAGATGCATGTTCCAAGGAACTAACATGACGGCATTACTTTTCTCTCCAGCCATATATTCTCTCTCACTCTTCTCTCTTTTTTCCACTCTGGATCCCTCAGAGCTGGGGTGATGCTTGTCAATAATGGTTCTCGGATTTACTGTGACCAAGCAGAGAGAATGGAAGAAATCAGACAATTCAAGACGCTACAATATAATTATGCAGGAGAGCTCACACTCCATGAGAAGGAAAGTCCAACATGGCAAGTTGGCTTTCCAGGTTTTATATTGTTTTTAGTACAGTTCTGTGGATTGTGGCATCAGTTTCCATGTCATTCCTCATCATTCCTCACATTTTATTTTTCCATCTCTCCCTTTGTTTCATCATATATTCATGAAGGTTATCACCCCTATCACCAAACTGGAGTCTTAAGGCTTTCCACATCAAACGAGACCTAATTACTCTTTTCTTAGCATGAGAACAGACAAAATAATGATAAAGTTAAAGGTGGAAATTGATAAACAACTGTACCTTAATGGTGATGCTGCCTGAAAGAAGCCGTTGACAGAAGAAAAGCCAGTAAATTTTACTCTGTCGCCTGAATTTTTTTTCCAGAGTTATCTTGCTATTGTGCAGTCCAAGAAAAGTTAATAGACTGAGACGACCTCCCAAGTAACAAACTAAATCTGCCTACCTCTACTAAACGACAGATTCCTAGATCCACCAGAAAACAAAGGGACAACATCTACGTCCATCCTTGGTTGAAATTCCAGCTCAGGGGGAGGTGTATTAGAAGTAGAAAGTCCTGCTTCAACAGCTGACGGTGTCAAGCTCTTTGATAGGTCGAGAAGAGGACTTTGTTTGGCGGTGCAGGATTTATCTGTACTATATCCATGTTTGAGAAACTCAGCTTCCTTTGAAGACAAACCCTACATATTGGTAGTCGAAAGTTCAATGTTCATCTAAGGCCTGCAGAAATATGGATGGAACGGCAGTAACAGAAAAAGTAAAAAGTTTTAACTTACACCAAGTAAAGAATGACTATCAAATATCAGCAATTTAGCACTAAAGTATTTAGCAAGTGCCTTTGTCAACATCTCCTGGTAAATCTCAGACCCTGCAAAATTAAAATAAACAAAAATAAAAAAAATAGACATATTGACATTGGCATCCCATATTTAAAGGAGAGCAGCCTGCATAAACGCCAAAGTAAATATAAAAAAGAGTATAATGTTATCAAACCTGCAGGCCCAGAGAGCAAAATCCGTGGATTAACAGTTTTAAGTACTGAGGTATATTTCACAGAGTCTTTGCGCTTTAAATGTATAAATGAAGCTGCAATCAGCACATTCTTTGTATTCTCACTGCATAGAAACAAGTATTACGTCCAGAAATCATTGATAGATGTCAGTAAAAGCAGGAAGTTTACAATCCCTGCATAGTAGAATTGCAACCACTAGTTTAAAATCAAAATAACAAGGTTCAAAGTCAAAGACTAAACGGATTCAAGCCTAGAATAAAATAAACATTTAGTCAGAGGTAATAATAAATATTAGTCAGCACAACAGCATTATTAGTGTCCACATAAAATGGTATCATAGCTTACAAAGGAACTGTCAATGTCAACCACTGAAGGCTTTTCCTTAGACACAGATTCCCACTCCCAGCTGCCACTATATTTTGATCTACATTATATCAGCTGCCATCAGGCCACAAGATCTCTGGTATACTGAGTCAAGAACCAAACAATATTTTCCCCAAACTGAGCACAAAAGTGACATCTTATTAATGGTGGTTATAATCCATGGCACAAATGGGAAATACATCAACAACAAAGCTTTCATACACTGTACACAATCAGCCACATGTCTTCATTCAGCACTTCCCCTGAGGGCAATTTCACACCATCTGGACTTAATAACAGTTACTGAACAGAATATAAGTCCAAGACTCTAAATTCACTAAAACCAACATTCTGGATGCATGGTCAACAATTTCAACCAAAAATGCAGAAAAAGAAAGAGCAGTATTTGATTGCTGACTATGCTTATTGTTAATTTAAGCTGTGCAAGCAAAACCCAAGGGGTATGACTTGTTGGCAAGGCTAAAAAACCAATGCAACTGATGCAGTTATTCCAAAAGAACTGTTGACCAGCTAAACCTTTTGGGTTGAAATTGAGAACCAGGTTATAATGGATTGGCCAAATATTGCCTCTCTATATGTCTGGTCCAAGTTCAACAAATGTTCAACCAGTGCTGGCGGGAAAAAAAACTTAATTTTAAGTCTGACACATCCAAATGGCTCGACCCCTATCGATCTAAAGAACCACCTTTTAGCAAATCACCCTGAAACATTAGTTTTTTTAAGAAATCTTTGTTCATCACCTTTTCAGTGTGACATGGATATATAAGTTAATATCATGTCTGTACTCTATCTTAACACAAATTTAAACAAAAAGTGTTGGAGGCCAAAAGAAACTCAAAGTCAAACCAAACAAGTGAAAAACAGTCCCACAAAAGTCTCTCCCTACAGCGATAGAAAATACATTCCAATAAAACAGGTTACAATAATAGAATATACATAGAAAACGTCACTTATATGTTGCTTAAAGCCATCAGAAAGTTCTGATTACTACACATTAAAACAGCATGAGAAAGCGACAAAAGTAGAGCAATACTAAACACTGAACCCCAGGTCAAGCACATAAAGAATATGAAACAATAATCTATGAGCACAGACAGTAGAGAGTGGAAAACTATACCTTAAATAGTATGGGAAATCATCAAATGAAACTTCTATGTCTTGGCCATTGAGAATTCCACAATGGAGGTCTTCTTTGAAAATCGCACACTGTAATGATATGCCTGAAGTTGAAGCCAAATGCGAGCCCCTTGTCCACTTGATTGTTTCTTCCAACACCTGTTTACATATACTTTGGTTCAATTGTTGGTTAAAAGTTGATGGAGCACACACCCTGAAGAAAGGCTGTATCAAATCATTTATCCCAGAGAATTTTACATTGCCTGCCTCTGTGATAGAGTCATGAGGAACATTCTGGCCACTAGTTCCAACATTTGCAGCTTTATCACTCCCTTGAGCAGCATTTCCTTCCACGCCATCAAGCTCAACCTCCAGTCTGTCATGACCAACAGGATGAGCAGATGTACCAGTCCTGTCAGGAATTTTACTCGTCATCAGACCAGGAGACTTCCCAAGTGATAAATCTGGCTTCAGGCCAGAGAGAGATGTCAGTATCGATGCTGACCTCCCTTTAAGTTGCAAAAGTTTTCCCAGAGCGCTATGAATGTCTGGACTCCTAACTGCAACCTCAGGCATGTCTTGCTGAAAAATCTGAGTCAACAAATGTAAGGACAGGCAAAAACAAAACGTTGATCACCATATACAACAGAAAACAACAGAAGAAAAAGGAACATACTATTCAGAGAATAAAAAAATCCATGTAAAATGATGGTTAGTTAACAGTCCTTAAACAAAGGAAAAGGATACATAGGCATGGTTTCCCAATATACCAAAGACCACTTCATCGCCTGACTTTAGCACACAGCTGGTATTCTTCTTAACACCCATCCCATTATGTGTCACAATTCCCTTGCTCCCCGTGCTTTCTAGCACTGCTACAGAACTTCCCTCACGCTGATCATGTCCACAAATAATGAGTACTCAAACTGCATGTACATAATTAAGGAGTTCACCTCCACAAGAATTAACAGAAACCAACTCCTTTTTCACTTTTCACAATTAATCCATGGAGCAACCATTGGTATTTGCTGTGTCTTAACTAAACAGACTCATAACTCCGAAACTTGCTTTTCAACCATTATTCAAGTATACCTGAATGTATTTTATCTTGCATAGAACCCCACCAAAACTCTGATCCATCAAAGGTAAACTGCACTGTCTGCTTGAACCAATTGAAAAACTGGGAGTGCATATGTTTACATTTGGATTCTGCAGCATAACCACCAAGACATCAAAAAACTTGTAACATAAAATTTTCTAGCCATACATTTATATTGAAATTTTTAATAGCTCTATTTCACAATCAAAACAATTCATAAAGTGAAATGATAAAGAATTCACCTGCGCAGACTGTGTTAATAGCTTACACCACGGCAGTGACGTCTTGAAACTGGGATTCTGCTTCTGAAGTAAATTGCAGGACGAGAAGGAACTCCTCGGCTTCTCATCCACGGCAGGGGTCGAACCTTCACATATCAAGTCCAAGACGAATCAAACAACACTTCAGAATCCAAAGAAATGACACCCAACATACACGAAACAGTATCAAGCCTTACAGCAACCTCCAATCACCTACCCTCAACGGTTGGCCCCGTCTCAGGAAACGGAGGCGTCGATGCATCTCCTTCGATCCCTGCACCGCCACCTACGGCGACCGGACTATCACCGGAACCGCATTCAGCCGGTGGATACGATTCCTTCGAATTATCCGCTTCCGGCTTTGATTTCTCCGCAGCTCCACCATTCTCGCCCTGAAACCCTCGAAATCAGAAAAAACGAAACCGAAAACTTCAAAACCAAACGTTTTACAAAAATTATCAAACTCTTGATCTTTTAGAATTCTTTTGTTTTCTTGACACCTTTTGATGCTTCGGTGGAGGAGAGTTATCCTCTGAAGAGAAAGATCTCTTGTTATTATTATTATTTCCGGGAAGAGTTCCACTCCTCGTTGAAACCATGACTATTGGTTCCGTTGCTTTTTTTTTCTTCTTTTTTTTTAATTTTCCCTCTCCCTCCCTCTGTTATTCCTCCACCATAGAGAGATAAAGTGAGAGATTTTCCAGGCTGAATTAGTGTGCTATTTGCTACTTGTTTCTGTTATTTTATACAGCCGACTATTTTACCAAAACGCTATTTTTTTATTATTATAAATTAAGTTTCCGGTTGGTGCGCCAAAGCTGATTGCTCCCGTGCGGTAAGCTCAGAAAGGAAAACACATGTGACTAGTGGCGTGATACAGTAACCGCCGTGGTTGGCGGTGTAAGCCGTCGAGCAGTTACGTGCTTTTCATTTTTCCCCTTTACGCTTTTCATTAAGTGAAATTTTTTACATAAGAATTTAACATGTTTATTTTTAAAATAGATAATATAACAATTATAACCGCAATAATTATAAGTAATTTTTTCGAGGGCGATACAGTGAAATAACACATAGCTTATCCATCTTTTAATTTCTTAATGAAATAAAGGTATCCGGTCCAACGGTCAAACCATCTCTTTTTTTTTTTTATCAACAGGCGAAATTTTAATTTTGCATGGGTGGACTATTTTGCATGCAAACTAAAACTTTTAGTACAGTGAACTGTGAAGTGTGCGGGAAAGTTTTACGGTTAGGTTTGGTCCTTCACTTGGGAGGAGAGTGTGCTAATCTGCGGGTGTGAAGGCCCGCTTCCTTTTTGACATCTTGTGGTGGTCCCGTCCTGATTGGGTCGGAGCTCTAGGCCTTTCTGGTGAAGAGTGATATCAGCCTTCCGATTCTAATCAAAGAGCAACGGCGTAGGATAAAACGATTGCGGGCCACATGCTTATATGCATGTATGACATTGAGCATCGATATTCTATGTAGCCAATCAATATCGATATTCTTCTTCTTTTTCTTATTTCGAGTGAAGGGTGACGTGGAGTTTTTGTAGGATGGAACTGCTGCTACGTGTGATCCTGTATAATTAAATATTAAGTAATTCGTATAGTCTGCTAAACTTTTTTTAATTTCTCGGCAGATTGCCCTTAATTATTATTATTTTTTTAATCAAAAGATTGCTCTTAATCATGCTTTTAAGAATTTCACAGGGAAAAAATAAATAAATTAAGGGTACATTAGCTGTTACTCGCACGGTCGACACCGATATATATATATTAAGCACACTTCCGTCCTCAGTCACTAAACCGGAAACCCTAGTTCTATTTGCTGCTGCTCATCTCAGGATCTGACTTTTCTTCTTTGCCGGTAAGAGCGCAGATCTCCATTTCTGAAAGCCCTGCTATACTTCGTTACTTATTCATATAAATATGAGCAACTATCTTTATGTCCCGAACGATTTGAACTATGATATGGGGTGAATTTTTTTTGGCAGAGAGTCCGAGGTTGGCGTTTGGGGATCTACTTTGCTTTTCATTTTGTGATCCAATTATGAGTTGTTTGCTTATTTTGTGATTGTAGGAAACTCCTCGTAGTTAAATAGCAATGGCAGTGACATTCTATGATCTCGGATCGGAGGCCGGTCTTAAGAAACTTGACGAATATCTACTTACCCGCAGCTACATCACTGGGTAAGATTTTCGTTTGCTCAATACATACTACGGTTTTTCTATGGACCGAGGCGCTATATCCCTGATTAGTATTATTTGTCCTTTGCTAGCTACCAAGCTTCAAAAGATGATATCACTGTGTATTCAGCTCTCGCAAAGCCTCCCTCATCCGAGTTTGTAAATGTGTCACGGTGGTTCAAGCACATTGATGCACTCATAAGAATTTCGTAGGTTATGCCATCTGGTTTAATATTCATTGATGAGCATTTTCCGGTACAGAATTATTCGATTAATTGTTGTGACCATGTTGCTGGCTGGTTTTCAGTGGGGTGTCAGGAGAAGGTTCTGGCGTCATCATCGCAGGATCTGCTCCGGTCACACAAGAGGCGGTGGCTACACCTCCATCCACTGAAACAAAGGTAATTCTTTTCTGTTCCTCCCACTGCTATTGTTATGCCATGTCCTAAGATTAGAGACCGTTTATATGTTCATTACTTTGCACATTTGAAACTTACTTGTGGCTGATTTGTTAACATAATATTGGTTTCAGGCTGCTGCTGACGACGACGATGATGATATGGACCTGTTTGGTGAGGAAACTGAGGAGGAAAAGAAGGCTGCCGAAGAACGTGCTGCTGCTGCAAAGGCATCCACAAAGAAGAAAGAGTGTAAGTTTCACCTCTTTCATCTACATAAGAAAGCCGGTGTCTTTTCCTTTTTTTGTCAATGATCATTCATATTTCATTCGATGTATATAAATATATATATAGTTTTGGACTTTTTGATATGCTGGCTCACAATTGTTAAAATATTAGTTAAATTCCCTTCTCAATGAACTTCAGATTCATCATTCTTTTCCATATTGTGTGCTAGCTGGGAAGTCATCTGTCTTGTTGGATGTCAAGCCATGGGATGATGAAACTGACATGAAGAAGCTTGAGGAAGCAGTTAGGAGTGTTCAGATGGAAGGGCTGCTTTGGGGAGCTTGTAAGTTATTTTTTGTTATATTTTATGAGTCATGTTAGAGGCACATTTTCCGAGTTGTTAGTAAGCAGTGTGTTAATTTTTCTATATGCTGTGAGCAAATAAGTTTCATCGTAATTGATATTATCTTGATAAAGCAGAAATACTAAGTCAGTATTTTTTCCTAAATGAATTTATCATGCAGCCAAGCTTGTACCTGTTGGATATGGTATCAAGAAATTGCAGATTATGTTGACAGTTGTTGATGATTTGGTGTCGGTGGATTCGCTCATTGAGGAACATCTGACAGTTGAACCAATCAACGAGTATGTCCAGAGCTGCGATATTGTGGCCTTCAACAAAATTTGTGAGTATTGATACTATATTATTACCTTGCATATATCATCATATCGATCTTTCTACTTACCAAAAAGTCACCCAATCAGCATGAACAATCTTGTTTCTGAAATTTCTTGTCATTAGTTTAGTATATGCATGTCAACTGATGGAATTCCTTTCTCGTGTGGTAGAATCGGATCATGCATTTTGGAAGGCTGGGACTTGCGAGCGGGCGTGGAGCTACCTATGCCACCTTGTGATCAAGTTTTATGTTTATGGTTCCGTTCTATTTTTCGGAAACTGGTTTGAAATTTCAGTTTTGTTTTCTGTGATGTTGCCAGTGCGGTTTCTTGATCCTTGCATTCGGACAAACTAGTGTGTTCGCTGTTGAAAACCCGGTTACTAGTTGATGTTTTATTTCTCAGATTGAACCTTGATGCATGCAAGGCAGCGGACTTAGTTTTGTATCTCTTGGTCCTTCGGTCGCGCGCTGAGAGACTATGACCGTAATGACTTGCAATACGTCAAGGAGTGACAATACTAAATCCCAAACAACAATTGAATGAACTAAACATTCCGCAAAATAATTCCAACGTTTTTAAAACAATTTAAAAATAAAGGAAATATTATAAAAGAATATTTTTATTGAGAACCAATACATGAGGCTCATGGCTATAGCCAAAAACCGGTGAAAACAGAGTATTACAGCTATAGCACAAAAAGATTCGCTCGTGTTGATTTGGAATTCCCCTGCACCTAACGTTTCACAGTCCAGCCGAAAGAGGTAGCACCGACTGCGGGAGTGGAGAAGAGATTGCCGAGAAAGAGGGGAAATGGCGAAGAGGCGTTTACTGCCAGCTCCCTCATATCCTCATGACTGGTTTTTTCCTCTTCTCAACGTCTTCCTTTGTTCATTTTGGATTCTCAGTCTCTTAATTGCCATCTCCTTTGCTGAGTTCCAGCAGATTTCAATGTAGTATCACTTTGGTTTCATAGCTTCCTGCTTTCTCAGGCACAAAACAACTGCACTAAAACCACACAAAGCGTATCTCGAAGTGCACAAGGAGATCAGAACCTCTGTCTTCTTGCGAGCTTGGAGGAGTCCATAACACTGATCTCAGACGTCGTCTTTTCAATTATGGCACTAAATACACACACAAGGCAAGCTTCTGATAATCAACACTTAATATGCTAGAAAGCACCCCAAATTTTGGGATACTCACTCTTGGTGGGGTGTTGCAGCTTCTGACCACACACGAGTGATGTCACGAGATCCAGGTGGCAGTCGAAGTCGGGTTCACTATTTTACTTTGGTCTGCCTGTCTCGGAATTCCAGAAAAAGAAGAAATCCGAAATTTTCGTAATTGGGCTCACTTTAGTGGGCCCTTGCTCCCCTGCAAATTTGCCACTAAAATAAGGGCCCTTCCGTCTTTTGGTCATCGAAAAATAAAAGGATTTAGCACAAGAGAAAGATCGCGAGAGCCGAAACGAAACAGTTTGCTCCCATCTTGTAACCGAGGATTTCAAACCGACTAAAGCAGAAGACAGAATCAGTAGCAGAAGAGTAGAGTTTGCTACTCAGCTCTCGTAATTATCGTAAGCTTATTTTTTCTCTAACCTTCTCGCTGTCTAGTTTTGGATGGGTTATTATTGGATTTGCCGCTCCGTCTGCTGTAATTAGCTACCTTCTAGCAATTATTTAGCATATAACGGTTTCTCGAATGATCGGAAACGAAGATTTTGTTTTATGTTGAACGGTCTGAATGTTTGAAGAATTGTTGGTGTTGGATTGGGATTTCGGATATTGGGTTAATGAGTAATAACAATCCCGCGAAGGGCTTAGGGGCTCCATCCCCTTTTGCTAATGCTAGTGGAGTAATACAACCTACGCCTTCGAACCACCAGCCCGCTCACCTGCTCTCTCAGACGCAATCGGGAACGCAGGGGCCTGCGTTCCCGGGGCACTTTAAGCTGTCTGAACCACAAGCTCATACAATAAGCCACGCGCAATATGCGCAGGCTGCTCATGCCCAGTTCCAGGCTCATGTACAAGCTACCAACCAATCTATTTCGCAGTTGCAAAATGCGAATTCAACTGGTTCTGGTGTTACATTATCTTCTGTATCTACTCCTGGCACTGGTAGTACAAAGAAGCCCAATCAAAAACCGCCTTCTAGACCTTCTGGTGGTTCATCTAATGCCAACTCTGCTTCACTTTTTAAAACCATGGAATTGACTCCAACAGCATGGAGGAAGAAGCGAAAGCATCCTGAGAAGCAGATACCTGATAAAGTTGCTTCGGTTTTCCCTGAGTCTGCAATTTATACTCAGTTGCTTGAATTTGAGGCTAGAGTGGACGCTACTATGACAAGGAAGAAGATAGCTATTCAGGAGCTACTTAAAAATCCTCCCTGTGTTCGCAAAACGCTTAGGGTATATGTTTTTAACACTTTTGAGAATCAAGAACAAGGTGATCCTGAAAAGGAGATAGCTAATCAACATTCATGGTCTTTGAAGATTATTGGGAGGATATTAGAAGATGGTGAAGATCCTGTGCTTTCTGGAATGGCGCAGAAGCCATATCCAAAGTTCTCTTCATATTTCAAAAAAATTACTATATACTTGGATCAGAGCCTCTATCCTGATAATCATGTGATTTTATGGGAGAGTTCCAGATCACCTGTTCTTCATGAAGGCTTTGAGGTGAAGAGGAAAGGGGACAAGGAATTTACTGCGAGAATCAGACTGGAAATGAATTACGCGCCTGAGAAATTCAAGCTTTCACCAATTTTGTCAGAGATTCTAGGAATCGAGGTGGATACCCGGCCACGAATTTTGGTTGCAATTTGGCAATATGTGAAGTCAAGGAAGCTGCAGAATCCAAGTGATCCATCAACCTTCACATGTGATCCGCCCCTCCAGAAATTATTTGGAGAAGAGAAAATGAAATTTGCTATGGTTTCCCAAAAGATTAGTCAGCATTTGACTCCTCCACAGCCAATTCATTTGGAACACAGGATCAAGCTGTCAGGGGATTTTCCAGCTGGAACTACTTGTTACGATATTGTAGTTGATGTTCCTTTTCCATTACAAAAAGACCTCGCTGCATTCTTGGCTAACACGGAGAAGAACAAAGAAATTGATGCTTATGATGAACTAATAAATGATGCGATAAAGAAGATACATGAGCATCAGCGCAGACGAGCATTCTTTCTTGGTTTCAGTCAGTCTCCAGCTGAGTTTATCAATGTTCTACTTACTTCCCAGAGCAGAGATCTCAAGCTTATTGCTGGAGATGCTAGCTCTACTTCAGAAAAAGAGCAGCGATCTGATTTCTATAATCAGCCGTGGTAAGTAATTTTAGTTACCTTCTTTCAGTTTGATGGTGCACATTCTTTAATGCAAGATAGCTCTCTAAACCGTGTGAACATATGATGAAAAAAGGCACTCTCTACCTTGAATGGAGTTTTTTATGACAGAATACTAGTGATGCTAACTATTATATATTTGATGTTTTAATCTCTAGGGTTGAAGATGCAGTTATTCGATACCTGAATCGCAAGCCTTCTGGTTCTGAAGTTCCTGGAAGCACTTGAGTGGATAATTGACTTGATCTTGAAGTGCCTGGATAAGGTTTTTCTCTGATAGCGGGCACTAGAGTAGCAACAGTTGTAGCTCCAGGGCTCCTTTCGTATTCCCACATATACTTATGAGTAGTTTGGTAGAGGAAATCGTAGGTGCCGTTTCCCTGTGCCTTGGTGGTGTAGTCCTGTTGTTAAGTTGGCAACAGCATTCCTTCATTGGACTTCTGAACTCCATTATCTATTACTATTTGATCATCTAACCTATTAGAATAAATCTGAATGTAGCCGCTTGTTTTTTTTTCCCAGTTATAACACATCCATTCGGACCATAATGCTCTTTTTTATTGGTTGAATCATTTGGGGTCAAGCTTCCCAGGCATCCGAATTGAGTTTGCCCCGTGACGAACTCGGTATTGCTTTGGCATGTTTCATGTTAGTTGGTATCAGATAACCCCAAGCGGGGGATAAGCTGACCAAATTTTGACTCTATTGCACTGGAAACAATACGTAAAAAGTCATGCTGCGCCGTTGCACGTTGTAAACGAGGACAGTCCCTTTTAAAGATTAATATCGATGTGCCCAGTGCTACGTTGGGCTATAGGTTGGTTGGTCTCAGCTCTTTCTTCTTTTGGATAAAAGCCGGATCCTGTACACATTTGTTAACTGTTGTGGAGGATAAGATACGATACGATGCAGGAGAATCCGCGGTGTGGGACTCAGAAGATTATCCAAGATGTTGTAGATTGCAAAAAACAGGTCACCATGTTGGCCGTGAACAATATTTGCACATGCACTACTGTGCGCCCATGCAGTTGCTGTTGGGCATAACCTCTAGCAATAAATGTAAAGAAGATTGTAGATTCTCCAGATCTTGCATGGCTGAACAGAGAATTTGGAGCGTGATAAGTTTCCCTGTCAATGACCTATCCATCCATTTTTCTCTCCTCTTTCACTTTTCTTATGGTTCTCTCAAGTCTCAACGTGTTCATTTCCGTTTTATCCACGTGACGCCAGAGATTTGATTCTGACCGATATCTCAATCATTATGCAACATGCTTGAAATTTATCATCAATGACGAATTAGTTTTTCTTGTAAATACTAAAATAGATTTCCTAATTATACATCCGTTGAAAGATTTAAGATTAAACATTAGGCTTAAGCTTTAATTAAGCAATTGTTATAAATAATAAAAAAGGCCAGGGTCCGCCTAATTCAAGCTGTTATCCCTTCTTTCGATCTTAACCTTGAACCCCCCGGCCATATGAGCCGTCAACAAAGGAACAAAACGAGGCTGATCCTGGGAGACTGGCCTGATCTTGAACCGCCTCAGAATTGAAGCCACCACGTACTTCATCTGCATTAAAGCCATCTCCTTCCCGAGACACACCCTTGGTCCCGCCTGAAACACCGGAAATTTGTAAGGACTAACTTGTTTCAGTGTTCCGCAGCTCGATTCCAGGCCAACTGGTTCCTCAAACCAGCGGTCTGGTTTAAACTCAAGACAGTTTTTACCCCACAGATTTTCCATTCTCCCCATTCCATAGGGAAAATAGGTGACTCTATCTCCCTTCCCTACAAATGTCCCGTCTGGCAAAACATCATCCTGCGCCACGTGCTTTGAGTCCCATGCAACTGGAGGGTACAATCTCATGGACTCGCATAAACTTGCTTTCAAGAAAGTCATATCTTTCAGTATCTCAAAGTCCATCTCTTTTTCACCATTGTCGAGCAATGATGTTACTTCGCTCAGAATCATTTCCTCGGTGTTTTGGTGCCTGGAGAGCAACCAGAAGAGCCAAGTTATGGCTGCTGATGTTGTGTCTCTGCCCGCCATGATAAAGCTAATCATCATATCTCTGATAACTTCCTCGTTGTTCCCCGCCAATAATAATTTTGACAAAAGATCGCTACCTTCTTGGTCATTTTGAAGAACCTTCTTCCTGTCTCGAGCAATCTCCAGCACTGAACCATGAACAATCTTGATTGCTTCTTTGAGTTTCTTTTCGAGGCCTAAATTTAAGGCTCTCTTTAGCTTCCACACAGCAGCGACAGGCTCCGTTGCTCTCATTGCGCTTATCATTGATGCAGCATCAAAGGCTTTGGTAAGAGGGGGCAAGGGCAGAGAAAGATCCAAGCAACAAGGATCTGTACCCAAAGAAATCTTGCATACAATGTCAAAGGCAAATCTCTTCAACACATCTTGCAAATCCAAAACGCTCTCTCCTTTTACAGCCTCGTCCAGTAATGGTACTAAGCGATCCTCAATTTCTTCTTTCAGCTTTTTAACCACGTAGTCTCTCAAAGTCTTGGTGCTAAACTCGTGGCTAGCCACCTTACGCTGACTGTTCCATAGTTCACCATCCACATTAAATATGCCACACCCAAGAAGGTCACCGAGGATTTCAGTAAACGGTTTTCCTTTAGGATAGTTGATGAAATTGGTTTTGAGCATGTGCTCCACGTTGGCTGGGTTGGCGGTGACTATGGTGCGGCGTGCACCTAACCGCTGCACCACAATTGTCTGTGAAGGAGACACCGATAAAAGATCAGTGTACCAGTCTAGAAGACGGCCTCGGTTCTTGGAGAAAGATATCAGGCAGCCTAAAATAGGATAAGAAGGCGGTCCTTCATGGAATTTTTTGGATGAAGAAAAGAAGAAACTTGTGAGAAGGTAAAACCCTAGAAAACCAACGATAATGAGCACGAAAAACATGACTCTGGTAATAGGATAGGTCCAGGTTTTTGCCTTTTTTAAAAAAAAATGTATGCCAGAGGATGGGTTGCATCACAAAACAAAAGGAAGAGGTATATATATACATAGATAGGACGTCGATGTCTACATCTCCTCATGCCTTTCTTTGAGCTATGCGCTAAAGAATGCGACCATTAATGGCTAGAATATGACGTAATAAAAAGTAAAACATAGCCGCCAAAAGAATACTGAGAGACAAGCCGATCAGTAAGAATCACAACCCAATTAAGACACGATCCAGCTTGTAATTGCCGCTGCCTAAAATAAAATAGGACAACGTTTTAAGCACAGGTGTATTTTTGGCGAAGGATATCAAGTTTGACCATGGCAGATAGAAAGAAAGCAAATCGGTTTTAGTAGATTAAGGTCTTGGTAGGATATTTAGCCTCGTAGGCACCACGATTTTCTTGGAGTTTAGCGTCTGAGGATAGTGAAGTGCTAAATTAAAATCATTAATACATTCAATTAAAGATATCCGATTATCACTGTTTTTTAGGCCACTTGGCAGATGTTCATGTTCTGACTTTGGATCAAATGGGCTCTGTTATTTGATTGATCCAGCCCGTATGGCGGATGACCTTCCGGAAAGTGGCCCAAGAATCCTAACCATTGGGTCGGTAACGTTAACCGACGGGTCTTTCTCGCAAGCAAGTGTATTTTAAGCACCAAAAGTGTAGGAGCCGTTCACGCAGTGGCCTAAAAGTCACAATCGTGGCCGAGTCATCATCCATGTCAGCAAAAGTAAACGTTAAAAGGCTGGGTGCACAAAGCACGGCCAGGCGCACATTAGAGTGCCACGTTGGTGGCTATCATTGAGAAGCGGATAAGAAATGTCCGCTTTTTCCATTAGAACAAAAATAAAACGAATTTATAGACCACTACCCGGATAAGCATCACGGCGAATAGTTTGTCCGAAGGCTTTGACCGCTCACCTCCATCACCATCAATGTTCCCTCATTCTGCACACTCGCCACGTGTACATCACCCCGATTCTAATACACTAACACAAGCCTGCTTTCACCCCATATGTTAAAATGCAAAATTACTACCTAATCACACTCTCGTTAAATTGGAGTCCTTCCCGTTTTGGCAATATTAATTTAGATGAAATTATTATCCTATGGTGGTAGATCAATTTAGATTTTTTCTTTGAGTGGTCTGCATGATTAGAAACGTGGGGTGAGCAGTAGATGATAGCCGTGGTTTTATTTAAAAAACGTCCAAAGGGCCACTAAATGATTGCTGGCTTTGGAAAACTGGGTTGCGAAAGTTGAGCACACAGGAAAAGAGTTATTTAAGTTGGGAGGAGGAAGAGGTTTCTGTGATTGGAAAATTAAGTAGGTGATATGGCGAGCATGCAGCTAACGAGAGACAGTGATGCGCAGGAGAGTCCGAGGAGTCCTGAAGCACAGGTGGGTTTGAAAGTTGAGGGTCTGTGGGGTGTACAGGAGCCTCAGTTAAGTCCAAATGAGAAACTGAACGCCTGCTTTGAGAGCATCCCTGTGTCCGCTTTTCCACCTGCATCCTCCCAAGGTAGACTATTCAGAACGTACCCTTTTTGGTTCAAGTTGGAAAATTCAACACTGAAAGTATCAGTCATGATGATCACTATCAGTTTGCTTGCGTTTGATGGTTTTGATCCAATTATACGGGGTTTCTGACGTAGGTGTCTGCAGGGCCAAGTTTTCCTTTTCATTAATTTTTTCAAGTATTGTTCTAAAGCTGCTAATTTTCGTTTGCAGTGGTTGAGATAAGATCAGACACGAATTTGGCAGAGGCTGTTCGCGTTCTGGCGGAAAACAAACTTCTAAGTGCTCCTGTGTTGGATGTTGATGCACCAGAGGACTCCAGTTGGATGGATAGGTATATTGGGGTTGTTGAGTTTGCGGGAATCGCAGTTTGGATTTTGCAACAGGTTAGCCCCTCGCTTTTAGTGAAAAGGAAATGAAGCGAAGCTTGTTTATTTGACTTTTGTTTCCAAATTTTTACTACCAATCAGCTTCGGATCGTAAGTGGCCAGAGTTGGGATAGATTTGGTCTCTGATTTTGGTATTAGGAAAACACTGATTTCGTTGATGTTGTTGGGTGGTAGCATTTTATGTTTGATTGCCGTGATGGTGATGTACTATTGAAAATCCAGTCCCTCTTTTAATTAAATAGTTAAACCGATGATACATTTTTATATTCTTAGGATTTTTAGTGTAGTTTTCTTATGATCTGGTTATCTTCTAACCTGTTATCCCTGGTTATGAGCATTTTTTAATTGTTTTGACAGTCGGAAGCTACATCTCCTTCTAGTCCACACTCTGGAAAAGCTCTTGATGCAATGCTCAGTGGAGTGAATAATGGAGCAGCGCGCTTAGGCCCGGAAGATGCAGCAGAAACTTGTGGAAATTTTTTTGAGGCTCTGACATCCTCGGAATTCTATAAGAACACAAAGGTTTTCCTCCTAATGAGGCTAAACTAAGTCTCCTCTGGGCAATATGTTATTTTGTGCTCGCTAACTTTCAGTATACAGGTTGGAGATATTGCGGGATCGTTCCGTTGGGCACCATTTCTTGCTTTACAGGAAGAGAATTCCTTTTTGACAATGCTTTTGTTACTTTCAAAGTACAAAATGAAGAGCATTCCTGTGGTTGATCTGGGTGAGGGGAAAATCAAGAATGTCATCACACAGACTTCTGTTATTCATATGTTAGCAGAATGTGCCGGGCTTCATTGGTTTGAAAGCTGGGGAACCAAGACACTCTCTGAAATTGGTCTACCTCTGATGTCTACTAATGACATTGTCAAGGCATGTGTCTATTCCTCATTTAATAGCAATATTTCTGAGCACAAGAGTTATATTTGAGCAATTCCTGGAACGTGAATGAATTACTTATAATATGCTGTGCATCCTTTCTAGCCATGACAGTGAAAGAAACCATTTACTTTTGCACATTACAAAGAATGTATTTATGGTCATAAGGACTTTGCAGCGAAAGTAGCCATCAAGGCAGTTTTCTTCTCTAATTATGCTTTGAAGCTCGGTTAAAAGGTTGACATGTAATGATACTCACAAATAATGTCAGTTATCTCTTCTAGTTGAAAGAGTTATGGTTGACATATAAGATGTTCACTCAAAAAAATCAGTTATCTGTTTCAGTTGAAAGAGGAGGAACCAGTGCTCCAAGCATTTAAGCTGATGAGGAAAAAGAGAGTTGGAGCGATACCTGTTGTTGATAGCAGTGGCCAGAAGGCAGTGGGCAATATAAGTCTTAGAGACGTCCAGTTCCTTTTAACTGCTCCTGAGATTTACCATGATTACAGGTTTGTTGAACCTTAGAATTGCCCTTTTGTTTGATTGAAGGCTCAGTTAAGCGTATATAGCCAATTGTGAGGTAGCACATTTTAGTTCCATAAGATTGTGCCAAATGTATCATTGTGTGACTACTTATGTACCCTGATTTACAGTTGATAGATGAAGAAACTAATCCAACGGTACCCACATAAAACATGAACCTTCTGAATGTTATGAACCTGTAGGTGCTTAGATCAATCTTCTGTTACTATGACAATTGGCCGGTAACTGAAGTTTTTTGACAGATCCATCACAGCAAAGAACTTTTTGACAGCTGTTGGGGGCTATCTGAAGGTGCATGATGAAAACTCACCGATGGTTAGTGGCATCATTACGTGCACTAGAGATCACACAACCAAGGAATTGATTCAAATGCTGGACTCTGCAAAAATCCAGAGGATATATGTTGTGGACAACGATGGGAATTTGGAAGGAGTGATCACTCTAAGAGACATTATTTCAAGGCTTGTACATGAACCCCATGGCTACTTTGGCGATTTCTTTGATGGAGTGTTGCCACTACCTCGCAGCAGTAGAGTTTAAGAAGCGTCTGAATTTATGTCTGTTGTTGTTCCTCTACAAGCGATCAAATTTTCATGTGTTTCCACTGATATTCCTCAGGTTGTCAGATAGCGGGTGTGGACTAATTGAAATGTAGGTGGGCACCTTTTGTAATTAGTTCACTTCCACCTTTTTTAAGTTTCCTCTTCTGTTCTTTACCAAACTGTGGACTCAATCTAATCTTCTTTGCACCAGAAACAAATAAACACGGACTGTTTCGCATGTCCTTGCGTATTTGAATACTGAGATTCCAAGGAAATGCAGCAGGTTGTGCTTTGCTTTTGGAGTTCCAACAGTTATTTTCCGTTTCTTCTGAAAGAAGATGAAAATTGTTTTTAAGTGAAATAAATTGGAAGGTTGTCTGTAAATTCTTTTTTGGTTTAAAAATAAGGCATAACTAATGAACTTGTATGGTCAATTATGACAAGACCAAAACCATAAATCGGGGGCCTCTATTTATGCCAGACCCCAGTGACCAAAGAGACAAATATAGCAGGTTGGTCCATTTGTTCAAATCATGCATACCCACGTTGTGCCTCAATCCTTATTTTCCCAGGGCAATGGAAACGGTTGATGTAACTTGTCCAATAGCAAACTGTCACACTACTGATCTGGAAGATCCTTGGAAAGCAATGCCCACGGGCCTCGATTCCTACAGCACCAGAGATGGCAATTCGCCAGCGAACATACGGGCATAGGGTTCGGTTGCTGAAGGGCAAAATCCCGACTGTTTTCCCTGACTAGAAAATGAATGGAGCCTAGATTGCTCCCTTAACTTAACCAGACAGGTAATGTCATCAAGTCCCGAAATTTTAACGGAGGTCGATGAATGATATTTTGATTTCTGGTGTGGAGTGGGTAGCATAATTGTGTTGTGTATTCCGCAAACCCTGCTTCATGTTTAAAAAAGTGGTGGAGAAGCATAAGCGCCCATGGTCATATAATTTTGTGCCATAAATCGGACAAGTGATAACATTAGGATAATATTCTTGTTCCGTTTCTTTTGGGTAAGGAAATCTTTTTGTTTTTTTCTCTTTTGCATAAGTGATTATGACGAAGTTACTTCAGACAAAAGTTTCAAATTCTTAAATACTGTCTAGTTGTCTATCTGAATCTCACCAAACATTGCACGTAGCTCCAAACTTTATGTTTGTGTATGTCATTAGAATTGGTATACCGGGTTCATCGGCTCAAAATTAATAGATTATATTATCAATTTACTTTCTTTCACATAACAGTATATTTTGGAAACCTATGCGTTTTCCCACTCAGACAAGCATAATAGTCAGAGTGCACGACGATGGCCGCAAGAACAGTTGTATAGTCTCCGTTAAAATTTAATGCTAAAGGTGATTAGGAACAATACCGTACAGGAGCCAGTATAAATCGACAAAAATTACAGAAACTATGCCTAAAACAGAAAAACTTCATCATGTACAAAACTTCAAATAACACAGACTCTGTGTTTAAAACATCAACACTAAGAAGATTTAGGACGAGAAAAAACAAGTGCATACCATCCAGATTCAAGAAAGAGGCAGAGGTAGTGTTCCCCCCCCTTAGGGCTCGAGGAAAGAAAAGATTCACTTGTTATATGAGTTTCTTCTCAGGTGATGAAGAAGAAGAGGGGTCCCTTCAAACAAATCAGATAAATAGTTCTCCAGATCATCTGGTGCGTACTTTATGTATTTACCAGCATTCCGTCCATTTTCCAACTGACTTCCATACCTCCCGACAAATGAGCGATAAGCGGGCAATACTTTCTCCGATATAGATATTCTAAGTTCTTCACGAAGTTGAGAATCTGGGACCTTCCAACCTGTCTGAATCCTATAGATTTCCTCGAAGCATGCATTGAAATTCTTGAATCTGTCCTTCAAGGCTATTCTCGTGGTTCCAGAATGACTGGAGCCCCCACTAGCGCTATCATCCTTCAAGCATAGTATGGCCTTCCCCCAAGCAGCTCTAAGATAAGCATTAGCATTTTGCCGAATCTGAGCCCGACGTCTGCGAACCCATTGATCACCCAAACTCTTAATGAGTTCAGAGTCCTTGACTTTCTGCACTATATACAGAACATTATTTATCAGAAATATACACTGCATCGCAGGATCCTCGTATAACCTTGATTTATCCTGAATATTTGATTCTAAACAGGACAATAAAGTCAACAGTCGCCTTTTTATCGGAGTCATCCCCTCGATCTGATCATCATTTAGCAAACCGCTGGCCTCTTCATCGTCGTTCTCGAAAAGGGAATTTAAGGTTTCACTATAATCTACAACCAGTTTTACATAATTCATCACATACCGTGTAAGTGGATGAATATCTGCACTAAGCATAGGCTTCCTAGAATTCTCCCCACGCACAGCATTCTCAAACTCTGCAAGAGTCCCTTTTGCAGCAGCTCCCAGTCTATCCAGCACTTCCTTAGCATCATTGAGCACAAACTCGGCAGAAACCATCATCTGCAAATCGGGCAATACATCTGCCAATGCGTCATACATATCCAAAATCCTAAACAGCTTCTCTGAAGATCTCTTCCCAATAGCCACAGCCTCTCCAAAATTCAGCAGCTGCATCAAGTACCCTTTGGCAGTCTCATTAAAACAGACCTCTTTAGCAGAATCGGACCCGTCAAAAACTTGATCGCAAATCCTCTTCTCCCCAACCAAAAGAACCCTTACCCCAATCTTAACAGCTTGTATCCACTTCTTCATCTTCTCATCCAAAGATTTCCACTCAATTCTATGCACCTCTTCAATACTCAGTTTCTCCACACCCAAAATCGCCAAACACTCATCTAACGCGTCCCTCCTGACGCTACTGTAAACCTGAATGCACTCCTTTTCATAACCGGATCGAATCATGCGATCTGCAATCTCCTTTAAACCCACAACCGCGTCGTTTTTTATCAAATCCACACACAAATCATCAAATAAACTGGCTCCTCGCTCGTGAAAACACGTACTCCCACCATCACTCTCCACAAAACTTTCGAACTCCTCATCGATTTCCCCTCCATTTGAACCAAACGATATCGAGACCTTCCTAATCGATCCGTACAACCGCTCGGCGTCAAGAGGTGCGGTGTTTCTAATCAAAATATGGCGAAACTCCTCCTCAAGTCGTGCCATCGCGGCCTGAACAGCGGTCTCGGCCCGTTCCACAATCTCCGAATCAGACCGGACAGACAGATTGTCGAGCAAATCAATGACTCCATCAATAGCAGCCAAGTATTCAGCAGCTTCGGTAGGGGAATCATCGAAGAAAGGCCCACCAGTAGAGTGGCGGGAGGATGACTCCGACCCCGGGACGTTGGAGTCCCACCGGAAAATGATCTTCTCCACGGCGTCGAGGCGGGACAGGGAACTGTTCTCGTTCTCCTTGATCAAATCAGTGATGTTCGACAGGCGGTTATCGAAGCTGGAGAAGATCAGGAGCATGTCCTCTCGGACATTTTTTGTCGTGTTTAGGCTGTTCACTATCTGCTGAGCCGTCGCCAGCACCCGATCATCAGCGCCCGCGCCACCGCCAATGTTCGTGGTAGTGGTGGTGGCCATCTCACTGTTCGCTAGCGTCCGCAAATCTATTTATTAGGGTTTGTGGTTCCGCGCTTCTGTTTCCGCGGAATACTAAGGATCGGGGTTGGAAAATGGTTTAGACTGATTCTGGCGTCGGTTTCCAAGGCATTTTCAGTTTCCTTCGTATTTTCCGTGTATGTTTTGTGTTTGGCCGGCGACAGTTTACAAATGGTATTCTTTTGTGTTGTCTTTTCCGTCTTTTATGGTTAAGAGAAGAGGATGAGAAAAACGTTCCTTTGCCTTTTAAGTACTCTCATTTTCTTACAATGGTTGTGTTTTGGCGAACACCAGGTTGCTGTTTTGTATTATATATAGCCAATTGTGTCGTATCGGCTATCTCCTTCAATTTTCCCCGTTATTCTTTGTTAAATTATTAACCATTATTGCTCTTATTATTCATATTTCGAGAAAGTATGACAATTTATGAATTTGAATTTTTTTATTAAAATAATTTATTAATTTGATTCCAGAGAAAAAAACTAAGAAATATTGGTCAACATACAAAATAACATTAAGTTTTAAGGCATTATTTATTTTTAAATTATTAAACTTAAGGATCACAGTTCCCTCTAGTATATAAAAACAAACCGGTTTATTTTTAAATTTTTTATATTATTACCTACCATAATTATTTTAGTACACAATGACGTGAAATGAGGAAGACCACTTCAATCGCTGATTATTTTAAGTTACCAACCAATAAAACGCTACAACCAACCCACATGGCTTCTATAATAATATTTTTCGTCAAGAAAGATACAGGAGTTTAACATATTTGACCAAAAAGTTTCTTATCAAAACTAAAATAAGGTTTGACTCTGGGACATTGATATTCTGGGCAGTGATTTCCTCGAAACGCGGGATGCTAAATTGTCAACCTGTGGAACGTCAACTTCCAACTCAATTATGATTTACGCAGTAATATCTTTTGAACTTTCTTTGAGGATTTCCATGTGGATTGCACACATTGCTAGCTAGCATTTTAGAAGGGGAGAAAGACCAATCGTGTCCTCAACTCAATCTCTAACTCTGAATCCTCTCCATTGTCCTCCTCCCATAAAAAACCAAATTTAACTAAACTTTATTAATGTTTTTTTTCTTCTAGAACCAAAAAATAGAATAAGAATTGTAGTATCTATAGTTTGTGTGAGATATTTTTGCTTCAAGTAGCAGAAGTTGTCGGGAAGCAACTATCATGTGTGCAGGCCAAGACGTCTTTGTAGTCCCTAGAAATTGTGAAGGAGTCGTAAACCTTACCATCGCTACTTTTCTTGTACTCGAAAAGCAGTGATGAGAAGTTAAATGCGGTCATTTTGACAAACCCATAGTCGAAGTCTCGGTAAATACTCCAATCTGGAGTCACATCACTGAAATTCGACAAATGGCTTCCTGCCCCACCAGCAACAACATGGATTGTGCCACTAAACGTGCCTTTGTAATCATTCTTTTCCAAGCTTGTACATCGATTCTACACAACCAGCCGCAAACAGAAGATGTTAGAGGGGCATCACAGGAAAATAGTCTGAAATTTGCTGTTGTATTGATGAATCCAAGACCGAGAGTGGAGGTGGCAGACAATTGATTTTAACCCACAAAAAAAATATTCTTTAGAAGCTCTTGCAACCATCTCCACAGCCGCCAATTAGTTATAGCAAAGAGGGAAACATGACAACGTATTGACAAAGAAGGCAGTCAAAGGTTTAATATATAGATGCATAAACTGTTTGAAAAAGCACCCAATTAAAAATATATGAAACGGACGTGCATACCTCGTAGATAGGACATGTCCTTTCATAGTTGTGGACATGTCCGTAGAAGGCAATGTCTACCTTGTACTTCTGCCATAGTTTCTGCAAGCTTTCCCTGCCCATTGGCTCTTCAAACGAGCCCTCTTTGCCATACCAATAGTCTGAGGAATATCCAAGGACACGATGAGCTATAAATATCAACCAGGGCTGCTTTCGTCTATCAGCAGATGCAAGGCATTTCTCAATGAACTTGTATTGTTCTGATCCCTCCCTCCAGTCATGCTCGGAGTCAGCAACACAAAAGCGAAACATTCCAAAATCGGTTACGTACCTAAAGAAATATACAGATTCCATTCAGATCTAGGATAGACAACAAATTTCGTCCTTGAATTGTGAATTTATGGGGATTGTAATCCTAGTTATTTGAATAAGTGCTTGACAATGACAACTCTCACAGTGAAACCCCAAGAATCCGAGGGATATATCAGGGTTGGATCCATTTACATTGTCATACACGTTTCCTTCTGTTTTCTTATATTTAATTTTCCTTTTCCGTCCCTATTCTCACCAAGTGCTTCGGTTTAATTTAAACATTTACTATGATTGCAAGCGCTAATATATCATAAAAGTCTATTGTAAGGTTGTCATTCAAAATATTAACTTGCTTACCAGAACTTAGCTCTATTCTCAGCAGGAACGTAAAACATGGTCTCTGCAAGCACACCACATTCTCCACCTGAATCTGTTTTGTCATAGAATGATCCTGAATTTGGCCAGTCTCTTTCATGGTTACCACTGCAAAAGAAATCAGAATAGGTAAAGTTCTAAATTATTGTTCAAACACAAATGAATCACTCAAAAGAAAGCAAACAGACCTTGCAATCATGTATGGCACATTTGATGCAATAGGCTGAACTTGAGCCGTGAATTGGTCCCACTGAGAGATATATCCATTTGCGTAAGTAATGTCTCCGATGTGGAACACAATGTCGATGTTTTTCAAGTCCTTGATGAGTTGGTCGGTGGTATTAAGTGAACCTGGCTGATAATCGCTGTATTCGTTTGAACCATCACGTTCCGCCTGCGATATATTGTAAAAGATAACTTTCAATATGCATCAGAAACCTCTATCTATATGACTCAAAAAATAGTAATGACTAAAAGGTTTGCATCTCAATTGTAATTGTCTATCACAGAATCAAGAGCAATGCCATCATGCGAGAATGCCACCTGGTCTCTAAAACTCACAATTAAAAATCTCAAAGTGCCCCCTATTATTGGTTGTGAACGTAAAGATGTTCTCTTAAATTTAGGTGCTCATGTTTTGTTAAATGATATAATAAGCAGCAAAACAAACAGTTAAATGATAAGATTAGAGAGTATCCCCGTGTGAGATTAACTGCCTATGATAAGATTCATTTTCTAATAGGGAATCTGAAATAGAAAAGATCAATGGCGTCAACAAGTTGGAGTAGAACAAGAATGTATAATGCAGATAATTTTCCGGTGAGCACACAGGAGCTGGCTACTGGATAAGCTGTATATAAATTTTTACTAAACATACGAGAGCTGGTGACTAGATACCCTCTCCCTAAGCCAATGGAGACGTCTAAACATATAAGAAGATCTAGACAATTTTAAAGCACAACCTTTCCCATGTCACCAAATACTATGACACGCTGCAGAGATTTTTGCCCGGGATTTGGAGGTGCTTTGAATGAGTAGAACTTGCTCCAGACATATCCACCATCTGGCAACATATGGCCCAATCTGTACATATACCTGGAAAGACATAATCACAACCCCCAATATTAGTTACTGTTAGCTTCAGAAAGAAATAAGAGATATTGTTAAAGCTTTTGTGCCGAAGTGAAGATGATTTATTTGAAAGATACATACACAAAGTTTGGCCATAAATCTTTCAAGAAACTTGTATGTATGAATCCTGGATCACGCCAACCAACTGTTCTTGCAGGTGAACCTGTAGGGAACAACATCAGCATAGGCACACAAACAAACATACTACCATCTAATGCAAAAAAAATCTGTATGTTGCATCTAATTTTCTGAAGAATCATAGTAAAAATGGAATCATAGTTGATGTGATAAGAGTAAGCAAGACAGACAAGCTCCAATTCTTACTCATTGAAAAAGACAGGATATGTTAAAATTATAAAAATGTCCAAGAAGGTATAGACAACAAGGCAAGACAATATGACGGAACATGTGTTTTGAAGGAAAAGTAAAAGATGAGCAAGATTTTTAATGAACAAGGAGAACCAATTTGATCGAGCAAAGATAAGATCAAAGCAGAGCACTCAAATCATACCACACATGCTACTTCGATCAAATGTATACGTTGCAGCAGGTGAACGTTTTGAAGAGTCTCCCACCACACCCCAGGACACAAATGGAGCAGCTTCATCACTACTATAGCCGCTGGTCCAGGTCACAGTAACCTGTGAAATATAGGTAAGCCTCAAAACTGCGCACATGGCAATCTAAAATTAATTGCAAGGATAAACCACCGGGCATATAAGAAGGTTATATTTCTCAGATGCACATTTGTAGTGTTTTTAGTTTCTATGCCTGGATGTATCCTAGAAATGAAGTAACAAAAAGTTCCACATTTCATAAGTCCATGCGTCAATTTCACAATGAAAGAAAGCATACAAATGGGGTATGCAATGAACCATTGAGTAAATATATATGGAAATATAGCTTTAGTAGATAGTTAATAAAAGCCAACTCACCTCATCCCAGGATTTTCCTAGTGCAAGTCGTGGATACAGGGGTGCCTTAGGATTGGCAAATGTTATGCAATTTGAAACAGCCACCAGTTTAGGCTGCAATAACAGGGTATGGAATAAGTTCACATAACCTCACTGGCATTCTTCATAAGTCAGTGACTAATAGAGTAATCAAGGGTATTACAGATCTGTTGGATAAAAAAACATATGATGGCATCTACCATAATAAGAAAGATTATGGTGATACAAGTAAGAAAAATAACATGATGACTACTCCAAACGATTAGGTAGACAAGAAGAGCACAAACTCACGTTTGACAATCCTCCTGAAAATAGTGCAAAAGAAAAATCTGCACGCTGGTTTATGAGCTGAAACTTCAAAGTATTTTTTCCAGTCTTCGTATAATTTGGACGGAGATGATTTGCATACTTATACTGGAACAAGGATAGTCAACAACATGAAAGTTTGAAAAATGTCAGCCAATAATTTTTCATAGTTAAGGTTTTAACTTCATTGTCAAAAATAATAGAATGCACACCACACCTTTATTGGGGCAGAACAGATGTATGGAGTTTGCTTTTTGGGGTCATCTACTGGTGGACAGGTAGATGAACTACCAGAAAAATAAAAAACGATTCAAATGACAAATATTCGAGTAGATGTCACCGTTAAATCAATTATGAGCTCAGAGAGACATGTTAGCAAGACAGTAAACGGTGGAATATTAGCAAGCATTACTTGAATCTCGCAGGTGAGAAAACTCCAACCCAATCATCTCCAGATGGTTTAGGGTTCACTATATCCACTGTCACCCGTGCAGTATCCTCACCCTGCAGAAATAGAAAAGAAAACTAACGTCAATTTCACCTATGATTTAAAAAGTTTATGGTGGATAGTCTGACAGAAAAGCATCTAAAATAGGACATGATATAAGCTAATCATTCCCCTCAGTATACTCAACAGGCCAACTAATTATAGCCAAAAATACAGGAGAACCCTGACATTTAAGCATGATTGCGTAAACATTGAGCGTAAGTCTGTGCGCTCTAATATTCTTATTGCTTTCGATAATTGACTATACAACTCAGATTCAAACATCAGCATTGACCCAGTTTTATATTATAAAACATAGAGCAAATCAACAAATAATCCAAAATCCCAGTTTTGATAAATACCAAGAACATTTCCTATTAAGTACCTGCGCGCCAAGAAGTTGACCAAATTGACCAGTAGCTCTGACGGAAGCAGTGTCGCTAAGGGCCAAAGTTGTTTTCTGGATGTCAATCTGAGAGAGTGGTTGCTCCAGGAATCTGTTGATGTGAGCTTGAACATGTCCCCAGTTTGCAAAACACACAAAACATAGAATTGCCAGAACTATCTGGCAGTGAAAGCTTCTTTCCATTGTCTGGATTGTACGCAAACAGAATTTTGAACGAAGACTTTACTGAGGATGAGGAAGCAAGTGGAATCGTCAACCGGGATAGCAAAACCCAAAACCGAAACGGATCCTCTACTCACTAATACTTAATTATATAGCTTGCTCACAGTACTGTCACTCTGTCACTCTGCAGAATATTCCGTCTCGTTAAACCTTCGTCAATTGATTAAATTCCCACAAGAAAAGGTCTTAAAGTCAAATTCTACGGTATATTTTCCTACCTCGCGGGTTAGTTAGGATTTGAAAAAGTAAACTGTAAATTATAGATTCGTCTGTATTATTAAGGATAATGATTAGCCGATTTAAAAAGCGGATTAGATTAGATTGTAAAATCTTCCAATACGATTTATATGTTAAGTCGTATCATTCACAGATTGTTTTATTTACCTATTTTCCTTTTACCTTTCCTTTACCTCTCGAAATCTTATACTTTATGATCGAAGCCCAAGGCCGGCAGAACAGAAACACCACAAACCGATGAAAGTAAAATATGGGCCGGCTTCTATTTGACGACCAATTATTTCAAAACAAGTCATAAGACTACGTCGTTTGACCCATTCAACTAAGCAAATGTTCAGCCATCTGAGCTCGTACTGTTTTAGCAACCACCATTTCCGTTTCTGTGCAAGTGTATGCCAACTCCGATTTGTCATACAAGGGAAATCTTATTCCTATTATGTGTTGATCCATTTCTTTTTACCTGTATCACCAGAGAGATTTCGTTTCGATGAATGAAATTTTTTAATCAAGCTAAAAGTCGTAGACAGATGAGGGAAACTATCGAAGAAATTTTGTCAAACCAGAAAATTACCGAACTACAAAGAACCAGTTTTACTTTTCACCGTGGCTTCATTTCTATCTGGGTGAACCAAGCGACCAGGGGCTATGATAAAATTCGTAGGAAATTATCATTCATTCTGTAAGAAAGTAAAAAATGCTGATATTCATATGACTCAACATTCAGCATCTGGAATGATGTTCAGTAGATCTCCTAATTCCCAAACAACAGAAATAGATTCCCGGATGCACTGTTTGTCAGCAATGCACAAAAATTTCACAATGAGTGAGAAATGTAAGGGCTACCTCAAGCTACTCTAACTTGTTTATGCAGAGACTTTCTCCTAAAAGAATGATTTATTTGTTTACAGCCTGACGCTTAGAGAATTGAGGTGAAAGCATCTTCTCCAACTCCAGCAAACTGAAATATGAATAAGTTATCATTAGGAAATTCAAAACTAGAGCAGAAACAAACACAAGAATTAATCCTGCCACATAGAAATCAAACAACAAAGAATCAATACTACACTCACATCTCGTATTTGCGGATCGCTTCATTTTGTTTTGCCACATACAAATCACTGTCTTTAGGTATATTGTTCAAAGGATTGCCTGCATGGAATAAAATCAGGAAATTTAATTGCGTTACGTCCAAATATAGACATCAAAGTGAAGGAAGATAACAATATCTCACGAACTGTTGATTATTTTTGCAAATATATCGAAAACCAGCATACTCTAAAGTTTACTCGTTGCACATTCTCTACGAACTGCCATTCTAGAGTACAAATCCCTGCATTCAAATGCTGTTTCCCATCTTAAAAAACCATATAAACATGATTAGGAAAGAAGAAAGAAAACACACTTGGAACGGGAGCTGGTTGAACTGCTTTCCCCTCCATATCGGCAGTAGCTTTTGGAGATGTTGGTTTATCCGGGTTCTGCAAACCCTGATAAAATCAAATCAGAAAACGAACAAGGTATAGACATTCTTAAAGATAAAAAGAGTGTGAAGCAACGAAGTTCCACTTTACCTTCTTCTTTTCCCTCCTCTTCAGTATTTTCATATGGCATTTCTTAATGTAGTGCATCAAATGGTAGCGAGAATGCCTGGAGCACAAATCCTCTTTAATATCCGGGTTTGCATTTAGCCAGTCGGAAATGTCCTTGGATTTGACCGCCTCGTCTTTATCCAAAGACTCCAACCATGAGTAGACCGGTAACCATTGATCGGTACGTTGAAATCGAGCATGCGAAATTTCACCTTGATTGTTCATATCCTTCACCTGCGGGAAGCACAACGAGACACGCTCTGCTCTTTTAACTTGTACAAAATTCAATGCCCTAGAAATCCACTATAATGTTACCATATACGGAAAAAAATAATTCCAATAACTGATAAAATCTTCGAAATTATTAAATTGCGTACCCATATGGCTAGCTGTACTTCCCTTAAAAGGCATCAATTAAAATATCTGATCTATTCAGGTCTTAACTAAAACTGAGCTAAGCATACCTGATTGGAAAGGCTCATGTAGCTCTGGATCGAGAGTAGGCGGTCAATGAGGTCAGAGCGAGGCATGGACTGAAGATCAGTTGGTAAAGAGGCGTAATTGGAGTCGATCCACGCCTCAACCTCGGTGGTGCTTACGGCTTGGACGCCAGGAAACGCGCTGATCCAAGCTCGAGCCATGGTTTCCCATTCTTGGGATTGGTTGGGGTTTTGTTCGCCCGCTGGTCTCAGCTCTTCCTCTAGGGTTTCTTGCACCGTGTTCGCCATTTTTGTACTGTACCGCCAACTTTGCTCCCTTGATCGACTGTGGTGTTGCTTGATTCTGTTAGTGTTAAACGACAGCGTATCTGTTGGGCTGGAGCCTGGAAGACCAACCGCTGAACTGAACATGACGGGCCGGGCCAAAATTTATAAAGGTATAGACATAATAATAAATTCAAGCCTCTCGGGGGGTTATGAAAAGCCTGTTCATGGTGGACTAGCTGAGATGTAATATTTCTCATCTACGGGGCCATTTGTCCGTTCATTAGACGTAACAAATTATTATTTATTTGATTAAAACAAAAACATCTTTAGTCTATGCACACATTTTGACTTAAAGATAGAATGAACGGTTTATTCTATTGTTATATTCAAGTCACATTAGCGGGTCACTTAAGCAAATAAATCACTTGGTCATTCCTTACACACCGTCCGATTACATTTGATGGTGATTCAATTTGAAAGGAATGTATATGGCAAAGAGAATTCCCCATTTGTTTCCAATGCCGCATAATTCTTCAATGAAATAATTTTCTGCAAATTAATATAATTATTTAACAGTCTATGGTTTTCCATCACCTCACCAAACAAGTATCTAATATTGATTGTATTTAATATTAATTTGACTGCAATTGTTAATGTCACCTGCCATAAACTCAAAACGGAAGCCTCAATAATATCAACTGTAACGCGGAAAGGAACTACTATTCTGATATATACAAGTAGTTTAAAAATGAATTAAAAAAAATTCTAAAATAATTTCCGTCGCGATCAGTATCATGTCAAGTTATATCAATCACCAATATTGGCCACATCCTGACCTTCCGCGATCTCCACTATCCCTCCGATGGCGTTGTCATCGATAATATCCTCGGCCTCGCCATACCGATGCTCCATCGGCGCACATTCCACCTTATGCTTCAGCTTCCAATCCAACGCCTGGCACGCCCTCGAGCAGTAGTTCACCTTGCCACAGACCGAGCATCTACGGAACTCGTGCAGCCTTGTCTCAGGCCGCCCGCATCCGCTATGTGAGCATAACCTCAGGCTATGCTCTAACACCACACGCCCGCTGCTGAACCAATCTGTTAAAAACTGGTTCGCCGGGTGCACCTCTCGAGCCGGCACATTACATCCGAAGTCACTAAGCAACGTGCTCCTTGAGGCCGTGGCCCCTATCATAGCACACGCGGCGTGATAACGGGAGACATGATGAGGAAGAGAAGAAGGATAAGAAGGTTTTTTATGTTGCCACGTCAGCATAGAGGGTAAGGATGACGCAAGCAGCTCCCGGGCGTTGGCCTGGATGAGGAAACGGCGCCCCTCGGCGGTGTTTTGAGGGACACCGTAGCCATCTTGTAAACAATGACCCAGCTCCCTCAGCGCATCGATATGGCCCGAAAAGGCAGCTCTGGCGCATAAGGCCACGCCGGCTCGAAGGTCTTTGTCGTTTTTGGAACCACCGCTTCCGTTAAATTGTATCACCGCAAGAGAATAGAGGGCAGGCGCGTGGGCTTTGATTGCAGCCTTTGCCATTAACGACGCTCCACTACCTCGCATTTGAAAGCAATAAAACAGGATCTGCATGCGAATCGAGTGGGGAAAAAGCACGAGACTTTGTTATGGAGGTAGCCAAGTAAAGCAATCGCTCTTTTCTGGGAAGGAAAGAGATGGTAACAAAGTAGATGCATAGATACTTGCCATTCCTAAAGTGTACGAAGCTTCAGGATTGCCAGCCTCGCTGCAGAGTTTTAAAAACCGGCGAGCGGAATCTGACCACTTTTCAGCTTTAATAGCAAAAGTTTTTGGTCCGGCTTTGGATAAGACCGAAGGATGAAGAGCCAAACGATTAAATCTTCTACATCTGTTACAAAACGCTTAATAATGTGAAAAGGCCACTGAAGATGGATGTGAATAGTGAAACCGAAAATCTTTTGAAAGAATATATCGCCGTAACGAACTTACGTTGTTAAGACGCTAATGATATCCGGAGGGGAGGAAGCGGAGGAGCTCAGCCTGACGAGTATGCTAATGACGAGGTCATCCGGTAACTGATCGAATAGATCAGATTTGTTGCTGTTTCTTCGTGAAATTCTTGCTCTTTTTCTTCCAACCATACTTCTCCACCCTCGAATATATTCGTTTTAGAAAAGAGCAGGTGAGAATTTGTCTTCGATCTCTTCGGCTCCCTGGACTGTAGAGAAGAACGATAGGGTGGAGTCTCTCGATTCTCCCATGTGTCTGTTTGGTTGGCTGGGTGGCCTTATATGTGAGTGAAGGGATTGAGTGCACAGCAAACATGTTGCGGGATAGACCATCAATGGTATAAGAAAATTTAATTAATGGGTCGTGGGATTTTATTTTTTTGGGAAATTTGAAAATTTCTCTTTTTCCTTCTTTTGCCGTAGTTTGTTCGTTTATGCGAAAAGACAAATACCTTGAATAAAACTTACGAAATTGATGCGGATGATGAGTAGTAACTCAGTCGAACTTGGAGTGGCGACAGTCATCGAGTGCTGACGTGGACAGCATTGATGATCCAAGATTAAAAATTTATGAAATTGTGTTGCATATTCACACATATGACAAGTTATGAACACTTTTAAAGTAATGATTGTAACGCATGTGGTTTTTTTAGGTAGATCAATTATAATGCATTCGTCAGTTCTATAATTTGGGTTCTTGTATTAACCTTTACATGAAAAAATACGTTCAATAAAAAAATCCAGCAAAAAAAATAGAAGAAATAATGAGATTTCATTATTGATTAAAAACTGGGTTTTAGCATCTTCCCATATGCATGCCTATGCTCTTGTCTAGCTTATAATTTATAACCCACTTTTTTTTTGGTAAATTAGTTATAACCCACTTACCAGTATAACTAAAGAATTCAAGGTAAGATGTTTTATGTTACCCCAATTCTTTTTTTAACGTTTTTTCCCTTGGATAGAATGCACGTAAGATGTTTCAGGTGATCGAGAATATAAAAAAATAAATCAACGCCCTGTCTTAATCTCAATGCCCTTGTTGCAAGAAAAAACGACAATATTGCTTCCCGTTTAGCTGTGATATTTGTCAGTTCTAAAACATATACGATAGTAATCCCATTTAGCTATTTATCGTAAATTTGAGAAGCAAATTGGCGAGATTAATGCAGGAATTAAATTTATTATAATAACCCACGTGTTTAATGTGAGGTTTGGTCAACAAAGCCTCCTCCATAGTAAACAACCCCATAAGGGATCGAAGATCTCTTAATTTGATTTCTTCTTGGCTAAGATGTGTCACCACCCACAAGTGAAGTATCCGTTCGTGGATCAGACCGGTTAATGGAAGCTATGATTGTATTGAAGTTTTGGACGAAGTTACTCAATTGGTCAAAGCTGAAAAACCATACAATGGATATTGGGGGGCCTTCTTTCTTGAATTTTGTTGTACTTTTCATATTACCCTACGCATAGAGCAAGTTGGGAACACAAATTGTGCGAGTCATGAGGTTGTGGCTAGTTTTGCAAATTAAGCTATCTCAGATATTTTATGTGTAGGGACGTCTAAGGAATGAAGAGATAGACCCCCCTCCATCGTTTGAACTGGATAATAATAGAAATGTTACCCTGTTTGTTTTGGATAAGATCTAAGGATGTGGAGTTGGTGAAACACAAATCCTTTTCATGGTCACGCCAAAAGGAAATGAGTCCTCAGCTTAGTTTGGTAGAAAAATGAGTGCTGCGGCCACCTCGTGCCAAATGCCATAGCCACAATTAAACAAAGCTTAATTATACTCACTACTTCACCTTTACATATATCTAATCTTGTCCTGATTCATGCTTCCATGTTTGTGAAGAAATCGGCTGGTAAAAAAAATGGGAAATAATGATGGTTAAGCTATAGCATCTGGCATGCTAAATATAGCTTAGAATTCTCACTTTACACCAACAAAGTGGTGGATGATGAGTTTAAGCAGCAATCAAGCATGAAGTACTTATCTTTAATCATGACTTTATCACCCATCTTGCGTAGGGACAATTTATTCAGGTTTAAATATTTCAAGAGATGCGTAAGGACCAGGGATTTAAGATTTGGAACACTACCAAATCAATAATTAGACTGTGGAGGAATTCAATTGTTCTATACGAACTCCTTGGAATCTAGATATCGTCATGGAGCGTTTTTTTCGAAAAGAGGAATGATGGCATGGCTTGATAATATATACCTGGCTTGGCTTTTTCTCTTTTAGAACTAACCTATTGGAATTTATATTTCCATACTGATAAGACACCACGAATAATCAGATCACATAAATAATAATATCACTTTAGAGGGAAATTGCTTTTTCTGAGTTAAATTGGAATAAGTTAATGATAAATTTGAAGGAGTGTTTTCGTTTGGTCCTACAAGCACACCAACCAAAATTATTCTCAAGATTTTGTTTTTATTTTTATTTTTATATACTAAAGTTTTAGTTGAATTTTACTACAGACAATAAAAAATGTGGGATCAAAATAAAATGTCCGATTTTATAATAATGTCTGAGTCGTTGTCAGTTTTTTATCATCTGAAACAATTTCCGGCGTGGTATAACATTTACCCATACGCAAAAGGCATATCTCGCATCACCCTTTCATTTCCCTGGGTGTAGCTTCTCATATTTGGTCGGTCACTTGCTCCGTTTAAATATTGGGAATGGTAAGCATGAACGTTACTTCTCCTTCGTTGTTGTCTTCTTCTTCCTTTTTTTTTCTATGAATTATATCCCTGAGAGGGGGAGAGGTCAATAATTCAGAAGAATGCGAAAAAACCCGTCTTGTCGACGTCGCAATTGGAGCAGAGATAAAACGACAAGAATGCAAGGAAACGTCGTGATTGATGATGATGATGATGATGATGAGCGGCAAACATATTGCTTGTATTTAGTACCTTGTGTACGTTTTGTTTACACAAAGAAATAGCGAGAGAGAAGGACAGAGGCCCCTTCTATAGCTATCTATGTGCGCTGTCAAATCCTGATATGTGAATACCGACGGGATCGCACTTGAGTGGCATGATTAAAGCAACTTGGGTAGGTTTCACATGCTGTTGAGTTATAGAAGAACGCATGTGATAACCATATATAAGGCACCGAAATGAATACCAAGTATGCTCGCCTTCCAAGGATTGCCGAATTAATCCAAGCACGGCTTGTGGTTGCCGTGTTACGCATGAGACCGGAAGCAAGGAGGCATGTCTAGATGGGAAAAGGAAGAGATTTATGGGTCACTTTTGGCAAGGAATATTACCTTTCCCAAAACAAAAGAGTATGGGACCATATTTTTATATTCCTTCCCATAAACAAAGTACCGTTTACTGTTTGCCATATAACGCGGCTGACAGATACGTTGGCTGTACAGACAGAATTGGATGTCCTGTACATGACATCCATACACCTTAAGTATCACGATTTAAGTTACTAATTTTACATTAATCAAAATTTGGAAAAATGGACATTCTTCTATTATAAATTTTTTTTTCTAAAAATATGAAAAAATAAACGAAATCCAAGCGTATAAGAGATTGATACTCGGTGGTAGATGGATGGATATAGATGGTTGACAATTATACTTTGTGTGAAAGGCCCGGGGTGAGGAATTTGGACTCGGTGGGTGGTCTGTCAAATTCTTTCTCAAGATTGTTGCTCGCATGATGCAAGTTGTGATACGAATATAAGGAAATGGAATTTCAATCGATTAAGTGGTAGGCTCCACTTTACTTTATTTTAGTGATATTTGTTGTTTCGAATACAAATTTTGGGATAAGGTGGAGACGTTGCGAAGGAAAATCCACAGCTGCTTATCAATTCATGGTGCAAATTTTCTATAACGTTTTGGTGAAGTGTATATCCACGACGCTCCACCAACGCCACATTTGGACCTTTCTCTTTCGTTGCTGTTTTAAACGAGTGGACTATTTGAAAGCTAAACATCAAAAACCAGCAGTTAGGGAACGGTGTAAGAAGACAGTATAATATGACTTCCTGTACCATTATTAAGGATATGTTTTTGCTACGAATGGTTGGTGAATCTGAATCTTGTAGATAAACATCAATTTTAATGAATATCCATCAAAATGATATTATAATTTTATATAGTATATATCTTAATAAATGTCAAATCTAGAAAATAAAATAATTTCATGATTTGGCAAATTGAAAGGCATATTTTTCGATCAGAAATTTAAAGAATCCAACATTTTCAGTTGGAAACCAATGGGGATTGTGGACACAAGACAAAATGGCATTTGGTCGAAGGAGACGTAGAAGATTCCAACACCCAAGACGCCTGAACGGCAGGGCATCATCTCATCAATGTTGCACTTGTAAACCCGTGGGTGAGTTCCCCACTAGTTTGTTGGGTCTGAATGCTCTATGGGCCGTGGGTGCGATAAAGTGACTGCTCATTTCAACTACGGGCGACAGTTATAGGCCCACACGTAAAGCCCAAATGTTCATTAAACTAAGTTGCTTCCACAATGGGGCCCAAGAAAAATCCGCGAACGACCAGAAAAAGAGTGCACGCCGTGACAATAACGCTTGCGAGTAAGGAACGCATTTCTAGGGGCGGACACAACAGCACTGATATAGCGAAGGGCGTCGTTGGATTTTTATTATAATTTCTCCCGCGACACAGCCATAAATTTAGCTAAACAGAGAGAAAGCGAGCGAGAAGATAGCGAGCAGCATCAGCATCAGCAATGGAGGTGGAATTGAATGAAATGCTTGCCGATCTCGAATCTCTCAAGCGATCATTTCATGATCCTTCAAGTCGCGCTTCAATCGATCAGGTACTTATTTTCCTAATCCTTCAAATCATGCTTCGATGGATCATGTACCACGGTATTGTTTTTTCACTGTCTGCAATTTGGATCCAGCTCTGCTGTAGTGGTTTAGCTGGTGAATTTTGATAATCGAGAGTTTGGTTTAAAATGCGTGTTGATCGAGAAACTTCTCTCGAATCAGGTTATGAAAATGTAACGCTGCAGTTGCATGAGGCGTTTTTAATGTACGTTGCTGCGTCAATGGAGAAAAGTTAGTTGTAATTTCAATTTTTATGTTAGTTGAACTGGACAGAAGCACTTAAAGCATGTTATGCTGTGAGACAGTTGAGCATGATACTCTTTACGGAAGACAAATATAGTTCTTGATCCATTTCATTCACATGGCCTTTACTTATTTTGTTTGTTTTTGTAGCTCCAAAAGCGTGTGGAGCTTCTGACTAATCTGGCGAAGTCAGCATCTATACGGCGCTCAAAAGTCAAGGTTCTTGTTTCATGCATTAATCCATTTGTCTTTGTTGTCTACTGTCAGAGAAATTGTTAATGCTTGTGACCATGCTGTTGACGAGGATGTAACTAATTGCTGTGGACAGGATATGAGTGCTGAGGTTGTGGATAGCAATCCATACAGTAGGCTTATGGCACTTCAGAGGATGGGCATTGTGGAGAACTATGAGAGAATACGGGAGTTCTCAGTTGCAATTGTTGTCTGTATTTATCTCCTCTTATGTCTTCTTTTTCTATATTCTAGAGTTTAGACAAGTGCCAGTTTATAATTCTAAGCATTTGAGTTGCGCCAAACTACTTGATGCAAATTCCATAAAGTAGTATGAACCTTGATTGTTTCATCTTTTCCCGCACAATAATCCCTGCTTATGGAGGCATATTTTAAAACTCACGTACACTTCTCAGTCAATAATACCGGTTTCATTCAGATTCCTTTAATCTCTAAATTATTTCTGGTTTCTTTTTACTGATATATTCATTGGATGATAGGGAATTGGTGGTGTTGGCAGTGTTGCTGCTGAGATGCTAACAAGGTGTGGTATTGGTCGTCTTTTGTTGTATGATTATGACAAAGTGGAGTTAGCTAACATGAATAGGCTTTTTTTCCGCCCAGAACAGGTCTTAATTCTCATTCTCTCAGTTTATGCATACACACTAATTGAGTTCCAAACTAAGTTCTAGCATTTTAGCAGTAATACCCGAAATTTCATATTTATTTATTATTAAAATGCTATAGGATGTGGCACGTATTCAAATGTTCACAGAATGTGAAACTCAATGTCTTGTTTGTTTCAATGTCTTTGGTTCACAGTGCGGTATGACAAAAACTGATGCTGCTGTCCAAACACTTTCGGACATAAATCCTGATGTTGTGCTTGAGGTAGGTGGTGTGCAAAAAGAATTGTGCCCCTGTTGCACGTTTGCTTCTAAATTCTCAAACACAAAAAAAATGCACTTATTTTTCTTATCATGGCTTAAGGGGACAGTTACAGTTTTGGATAATTATGACCCTTGAGATGGAATTATTGACTTTTTAAACTCTGATTTGCGGTTTATAGCATACTTAAAAGAACTTTGTTGAACAGTCAAACTTTGGAATTCTTGATCTGCTATTAGTAATTATATAGGTAATAATCATTTATGTGGCTTAAAATTGGTGCTTCTGAAAAATAACAAAAAACATAGTTAATGTTGCCTCTGATTAGCAGTTTCTTCTTATTAGAGCTATACACTCAACATCACAACAGTGCAAGGATTTGATACATTTATGTCAAGTTTGAGGAACAAAAACTTTTGCCCAAGCAAAGAAGGTAGTGGAGTAGATCTTGTTTTGAGCTGCGTGGATAACTATGAAGCTAGAATGGCTGTTAACCAGGTAAAGAATTCTCTGTAGTTTTTTTACATGTTTTGGTATGCCAGCTATTTTGGATTCATTTTTAGCTTTTTGCTTAAGAGTCTGAAAATTGTTTTCGATATTCAAACATAACTTTTCCTATGACTTAGATTTTAGGATTTCTGTTCAATGTGAAAAGCTTCTTTTTTTTTTCTTGTGGAATGCAGGCTTGCAATGAGTTGAACCAGACGTGGATGGAGTCTGGTAAGTATCATGGTTCCTCGTTGCTTTTCTTAATTTCTAGAACTATACGATCCCCTCAAATTCATATTATCATGTTGCATTGTACTAGATTATCATGAACATGAGTTTTGATCATAATAAAATTTGGTTTTATATCAAATTCTTCAAGACCCATATGGCTTAATGGAAGAAATTTATTCGCAGGTGTATCTGAGGATGCTGTCTCAGGTCACATACAGTTGCTAATTCCTGGAGAAACCGCATGTTTTGCATGTGCTCCTCCGCTGGTACCCTCCTGATTGAAAGTATAATAGTTTGATTCTATAATTAGTGACATCCTGTAGCGTTAAAATTGAGTGCGCAAAAAGAGAGAGAGAGGGAAATAGAGGAAAATCAGAGCAGCTACTCGACTAAGTGCGCAGAAATATTTTTCGTGGTAATGACAAAGTCTAACAATTGGATTCGACTATTACCAGGTTGTGGCATCTGGTGTCGATGAACGCACGCTCAAGCGTGAAGGGGTTTGTGCAGCATCTTTACCAACCACCATGGTAATTTTCTTCAGAAACCTATTATTTTCCAATTTGGTTGTATGCTTTAATATCTAGTGTAATGAATTGAACTCCAGGGAGTTGTTGCTGGCCTTCTAGTACAAAATGCACTGAAGCTCTTGCTACAGTTCGGACATGTTTCCCCTTACCTGGTAGATCTCTCATTGTAAGGCTGTGTTTAGTATCACTTCTGATTTTGACAGATTATGATCTTATTCCATTTTTAGGGATATAATTCTCTGAAAGATTTTTTCCCAACTATGGAATTGAAGCCAAATCCTCAGTGTTCAAATGCAGCCTGTCTGGAGCGCCAGGTATAATATTTAGCTGCACCTTTGGTTCATTACAGTCTCTTTGCTGAAATCAATCTGTGGAACATTTAGTTTTCTTTCTGATCGTAAGATTTTGGATTATTATACAGAAAGAATACATCCTTGTAAAACCAGATAGAGATGCTGCAATTAAAGCCAAGTTGGAGGCAGAAGCACTATCATCAGCTGAAGTCCCTCTTCATACTGATAATGAATGGAACATAAGGTAATACTTCGGCTAAAGCACTGGTGTTTTTCATTTGCGTCTTATTGCATTTGCATACTATGTAAATTAAGAAAAATCTCGTGAATATTATTGTTTTCTCTAGCTACCAAGAAGGCCTAAATATGTATCACAGTTGTTCAATTAACTTCTTCCAGAGAATATATTAACATATTGTAATAGAAGATTCTGCCATTGCTGGTATCTTCAGCTGTGACGTTTCAGCCAGGATGATTATTGCATCGGATTTATTTATTTATTTATTTTTGGTTTCTTCAGTGTTATGGACGATAGTGAGCCAATAAGGGCAGGTGCCACAATTTCAGGTGATCTCTTGTGATTATGAGATTATTGTAACATCATTGGTACTTTGCCTGACAACATTCTCATCTCAATTTTTATTTTTTAGCAGTTTTTCATTTCTTACTTGGAGTTGTTCGAAAAGAAAAGTTTACACAACCGGCCCATAACATTGATGCAATATGTTGAATATCTTTGTCGTTACATAGAAATAACCATAATGTTTCCCGTATTGTACTGTCGTATTTGATTCTCTTTTTTTATCAATGTGTAGATGCTCTTCCTGAAGGTCTAACGCGGGAGCTCCCAAGCGCAGATGAGTTTCAAAAGCTTCCCGGCACCGAACCAAGCGCAGCTACTTTTGATGACATTGAGGAACTCCGGAAGCAACTTGATGCTCTAAACGCCGACTAGATTCGATACTAGTTTTCTTAATGCTCATATTGATGGGTTCACCATTTATTTACCATTTCCCTTTTTAGGTACCATGCATCTGGACCGTAAGATTCTGCCATGCTTTTGGTGTCTACTTTTGACATTATCTAGGTGATTTTGTGCAGTCCAGGGAAAGACATGTATGGAGTTTTCTCAATTTATGTTGCTTTCAATTTTTATACTGATAGCGATCTAATAATGACAAAGGGACTGGCAAACTTCAGAAGCTCAATACTTACTAAGGAATAGGTAGCAGGGTTAGGCGCAGAGTGCAATTGAATTGCCGAGATGCAATAAATATAACAAAATTTATTTTCAATATGTTGAGCACAGTCAAAGCTACCTCGAAGAAAGTATTGCGACGCATGAGCGGCGCATCCAGTAACCGCTTCAAGGTGCAAATGGTCGTCAACAGAATATATGGTACCAAATCGTCGACCGTTCTCTTTTATTTTATTCGCTGCCAGACGAGGCTCTGCTGCTTCTCGTAACCAACATTACCCGCAGTAATCTAACGCTCTTGGAATTTTATCAAAATTTGGCGCATCTCAGGCTGATGTTTCCGGACCTGCAACGGAAATTACGTGATTGGATTAAGGTGACTAGCGCACAAAATAATGCAAATATCTACTCGTGTAATGCAGCTTATGAAATGATTTTATTTATATCAACCACTTAAACTTTTTAATCAAAGAGTGCCTTTTCATATAAATACAATGGCTTCAAAACTATTTTTTAAAAAAAATTGGTTACATGCCAATTTTCACTCCAATATACATCGATCGCATTTCTCAAATGACTTGGCTAAATAGAATGATGTAGCCTGTAGCCAGAATATTAACTTTTAGAGCGAGATTCAATCCATAAAGGAAAAGCCTCATCTGAGGCGGTGGGAATAGCGTTTCAGTGTGCAACCCATAAGCAAGTTCCAAATGATTTTAAAAGGAAAATTTCAATTGATTTATTAAGGAGTAGAGCTTACTTTGATACCAGCCATTGATAACAGCTTGTGTGAAGCAATGTATGCAACATCTGAATTAGATAATTTCTTCTCAACAAAATATATAACTTCAGAGACGCCCGACTGCATGAAAGAAAAATAAAATGAATCCGCATACCGCAAATACAATTATCAAAGCAAGCAGAGCAGCAGACTGAACTGCGCTGTCTCCACGCCAGTTAAAAAGAGGGAGGGGCTTAACATCTTTTGTTGATCAGTCACTAACAATCGCAAAAGCATTTGCATGTAAAGCAAATGACGAAACCTGAAAGGGTAAGTATCTTGTGATAGTTTCGTCACCGGGTAAAAGTATAATCAACTTTTTGTCTGTCCATCATCCAAGTTATATAATAATGCACAACGAACTACTCGGATGGGGCAGGCTGCGACATTTGTTAACGAGGATTTCTGAGTTTTCATTGACTGAACAATCAAAATTTTATACTGGTTACTTAAACTGTTAAGATTTTACGCGTTATGGATGGCTGACAAGCTGTCATGCAGCGTGAAGTGATAAACAATACTTTAGTTAGGTGTACGCTTTCTCAGTATTCCTGAATATAGATTAAACCAAAATTTGTTGGGACTAACTCTCATGACGGTATGAAAGAACATTGAGCATTCTCTCAAGTAACTGTAAGTACGCTCTTATATTAGGGTATGGCACAAGAGAGTGTGTTTATCAAACCTGAATGATTATCTTCGCGCATTCATTGCAAGGGAACATAGTAACATAAAGCCTCTGCGAACATAGTAACACTTTCTTAGTTTCATTGTTTATTGCTAAAATTATAAACCAAGGGAGAAAGGGTAAAACAAAAGAAAAATGGATCCGGAACGAATTTGAAATAGAGTTATTACCTGCCCCACAGCAGAAGCATGATTTGTATTCAGGATAGCATTGACTTCAGCATGACAAACATAACTATAAAAGGCAATTAGACACGTGAGCTTTAAGACCTAGGTATTTGATTGACACGTATAAACTTAAGACAAAAATTTTAGGTGTATGAATGAAGCATGACGCATGGCAAATTTAGTAGATATGAATTTCTTTAGTAGAAACACTACAATTAATCCAAATCACAAGAAAGATAATAAACCTAGCATGTGATGTTTCTGTGTATCTATGGGAGGGAAGATCATAATAAACAGCAAGAACTTACGGATACTTTGTCTCCAAAGGATCTCCACTTTTGGATTTCTGAAATGTCAAGAAAAAAAAAATTGAAAATAACTTCTTCTCTATTTGAGAATCTGAATAAATACTAACCTTTGCCCAAGGAAGTTTGTCATCTGAACAACCTCTTGGAAATCCATTATAGCCAATGCCTACCAGAGCAGATAAGAAGGCAGATAAAAAACAAACTAACATTATTTTGGTTAAAGAAGAAGAAGAAAAAAAACATTTTAAACGTGACAACAAATATACAATAAATATTATGTGATTTCGTCCGAACATTATAACTTGCTTCTACCACCCAAATACTCCATGCATAATGAAAACTAAAATAGTAGTCACTTGAGCTGAGGTATAATTCATCTTACGGAGATTAGGATAAGAACCAGAAAAATAAGAAGACAGAAGTGACAATCAATAGGAAATGATAGGAACTAGAGAGTGGATTCGTGTTGTACTTGAGCTCTTTAAGTGTATTTCACCCATAAAATGGAAACCAAATAATCTAACAAAATAATTCCATGAGTGAGTTCACTTGAAAACAAAAGCAGCGCTAATGCAGCCAAAGATCTTTCCAGAAACAATTTGCGAGCGGAAGAAAAATTTATTAATCAATAATAAGCTCACCAAGGATTACGCCATTTTGGCTGACCAAGCATGCGCCGACCTGCAATCATCATAAGTCATATGTCTCAATAATTATCCCGGAAAATCCAACAAACACATCGAGTACTCTAAGCAGCAACCAATCAAAGCATCTAAAACTTTTTATAAAGGTGAATTATGCGTTCAATGAAGCAAAGGGAACAAGCAGATTCTGTAAGAAAGTATGACCTGCCTGTTTGGATCTTTAGACCTTTCAGCTGATAAAAACGCAATCGCCATAAAATAATCATCCCATGACAAGTATCTGCAGTTAAACTATCAAAATCAAGAGCGGAAACAATAACTAAAACTAGCTGCAACTGAATACTTGAACAACTGTGCCAATTAACCAGCAAAACAGATCTACTCAAGCTAGTAAACAACGAACAACAAAACGAACTCAAACGAGAAGCGCACTAACTCTTTGCGTTTGGAGGGATCGAACGGGCTTCCAGAGGAGCATTTCTTCGTAAGATCGCCGTTTCCAGAAGAACTAATGAAGGATAAAAGTTTTTTACGGTTGTCGTAGAAGAAGAAGCGAGCCGCGAGTGCAGAAGCCACGGCGCCAACGATCGTGGCTGTGGAGACGAGAACGATCTCTCTAGAGTTCATGGAGTTAGGCAACTAAGAAACTCTCATCGAAGTTTTCTCCTCCTAGTGATTTCGCGCGATAAACCTTGCCGTTATTATTCTTTCTGCCAAAATAAATGATAAAAGGAAATGGAAAAAGAAACGCTAGCGGGAAAACGGATGAGAGAGCGGGAAAGATAGACCCCCCGTCCTCGTGACCGCGCCCGACAGGTTGCTCGCACAAAAAGCCGCTTTATATGATTGACATGTCATTTCCCCACCACTTTCAAATTCTGACGTGATAAATGACATTTTATAATTATCAATGGTCTTATGCCTTTCGAAACGAAAGAAACCAATAGGCAAAGAAGAACATGGAGAGAGAGAGAGAGAGAGAGAGGTTCTTTATCGAGTTAGGCCACAATACCAAGTTTCCAATGTTTTGAAAACCGGACCGGACCGCCCGGTTCAACCCGGTTGAACCGGACCCGGTACATGATCCGGTTTTGAAAACCGGTTGAACCAATTACGGGTCAATTGGTTCGAAAACTTAAAAAAAATTAATTTTTAATAAAAATTAAACAGATAAAAAAATTTAAAAAGATAAAAATTAAGAATATTAATTTTTTTAATATGTAGTTTGATATATTAATTTTTGAAAATCAATATTATAATATTTTTTAATATATTAATTACCGATTCAGTTTTCCGGTTCTTAAACCGGTTATTTCCGGTTACCCCTAAAACCCCTGACTCCTTAACTTCACCGGTTCGAAGACCGGTCCGGTTTTTATAACCTTGCAAGTTTCACTCTTTTGGAAGCTGTCTTCTCCCTTTCCTTCATCGAACTGTGGAGCTGTTTATTGATAAAGTACTTAACAATTAATTGCAGACACTATCCCATTGTTGCAATAGACAGTTGCAGTCTACAGTGTCTGGCAAAAGACAAAAGCGAAGCTAGCTTATGATCTAGGTAGCACCTTCATATGCATGCTTCACTCTTTTCAGCAAAAATATTGTTATGGACAACTTTAGGAGAGAGGGGTTTCGGCACGTATATGGGGACCTCAGTCCGAACAAGAACTGTGCTGTCTGCTGAGAAATGAAGCTTAGTTGGATCCCATGATACATAAATCATTGTCCTGAAGTGACCTCCATCACCACCTCACAACCTAACAGATAATCACAAATAGTTGTTCTTCCAAAAACTTCCTAAATCGTGCCGCTGTCCGTTGTTATGCTCTGTTATTGACACACAACCTCTTCTCAAATTCACAGTGGTTTCCGGGTGTCGTTTTCCGCTCATTACATTTTACACAAGCAATACAAAGTTGGTTGTAGTTAACGTCTGTCTGTTGGCTTACTGCTTTCAACTATTGAACATAGAAATATCTCATATTAAGAAAACAAAACTTAGAGAACAAAATCCCAGTGGAGATGGCCGAGTTGGTCTAAGGCGCCAGATTAAGGTTCTGGTTCGAAAGGGGGTGTTCAAATCCCACTTTCCACATATTTATTTGTTTTCTTTATTTACAAACCAGATCCATGCTTAATATGGATGAGTTTAAGTTTTAAAATAGCAGTCACCTTTTACTATCCAAAAAAATGTCAACTCAATTATTAATAGAATCAAGCCAGGCTGGATCCACAGGGTGCAATGTATACCTAATAGCACAAAGATTCTTATAGCTTCCCCCAAGAGATGTTAGGACCCAGGATTACCAAAGGTAAAAAAGTATTGCACACAGTGAGACCTGCCCATGTGGCAGGGTAAGCACCCACAATTATGATCTAGCCTAAGCAGTGTGGCCATCCCACGTGCCAATCTTTCCTGAGCGTGGGCTTATGTTAGAAAGGGGAAAGCTTTTCGTACCCAGGCCCGACAATTCTAGCCCTACCATAAAGCGACAACAAAAGAAAAAAAAATCCCATTTAAAAATATTGGCTCCTCCTTCTTTTTCTTTTTCCAAAACACCAATTCCATTCATACTTGTCTGGATAATGTAAATTAAGCTAAAATAAAGATTCATATTTTAAAATAACGAATAAGAAAAAATTTGGAAAAAAAAGAAAATAAAAATCATTCCTTACGTATTTAATCATTTTTCAATCCTAAAAATATTTTATCAATATGACATTAATTTTTATAAGTGTAATATTTTATTGTATTATCGGCGATGGTGATTATTATTTTATACCTCTCACTTTTTTCTCATAATCTATCTCTGATCCGTACACTATAAATGAACTAAATAAATATAACTGTGAGATTTGTACATAAAAATAGACGGTATAGTTTTTTTTGGGCAACCCCATTCCAATGTACACTTGGGAGCACGTGCGAGTCTAATTATTACACACCCACAGCCATCCACCACCCATCTTCCAAAAAGACATAAATAGGAAAAAAAAAACTGAGATTATAGAGGCAAAAAAATAAGAGATTTGATAATGACAACAGAAGCAGAATAAAAAACGATGAAAAAGAAAGACAAACACTTCAGTACACCACAGAAAAATACTTATTGGCCAAATTACGGGATCCGTTTTCTTGCAATGTGCTTTTTGGCTCTTTCCTATTTACTACAACGGTATTCTCTTTGTTTCCAACTTAGCCCTTTCATGGATCTCCGCTGTATTGCCCGTAAGGTGAATGTTAAATTTGAACCTTGGATGGAACAAAGAGAAGAAAAGACCCAATAGAGTAATCTCCAGTATTTCCAGTTGGGTTGAGTAATTTTGGATGAGGTTATGGGTTTAATGGTAATATGCATTCTTTGTATGATCTATATATGGGCAGCAACCTCAGCCACCCAACACTCTTCTTCACCCAACATCACCTTGTGAGTTCTGTTTAAAGCTCAAACTTGGTGGGTTCCGATGGAAGAGGAAGGTCAGAAAGAGCTTCAGCTACTCCCTTCTCACCAGTCTCTAGTTGCATCCTCTTCACACATGTCTGTCCGGCCACCGGATTCTTCTTTGAGGTATCGAGCGATGGTGTCTAATCATGATCAGTTTGAAGGGCCATCACTGGACTTGCAACTGTCTATAAGTGTTAGGCCCATGCAGGCACCACCTAGCTGTGTGTTAACAGGCTCCATTTGCGAGTTCAGCGATGGAAAAGCCGACGCGGGCTGTGTAGAAGCTTTGAAATGGCAGGCATCGGAGCAAATCCGATTGGCTGCCATTGAAAAGGCTTATGCAGAGAGAGTAAGGGATCTGACAAGGAGGGAGATGGAGTTGGCTCAATCAGAGTTTTCCAAAGCGAGGCAGATGTGGCAGAGAGCTAGAGAGGAAGTGGAAAGGGCCGAGAAGTTGAAAGAGAGAGCGACCAAGCAGGTAGACTCGACGTGCATGGAGATCACTTGTCAGTCTTGCAGGCAAAGGTTCAAGCCTTGATACATCCTTTCACCCCTCAAGTAATAGAGTTTTAGCGTTTGGACATTGGATCGCTTCTACTTCAGTTAACAAGGGATATGAACACGAAGAACAACACTATATCAGTGGCATGCGAAGTCCAGAATGATCCCCTTAAATTGTTTTACAGTGTGATCGTGAAGCAAATTAATGATGAATAATTGTCAGAAAATTCGTTTCAAACCCTTAATTAACAATAACTTTGACGATGAATTTAAGTTTCAGATGTTCAACGTCAGTGGAAAAAAAAAGTATGTTTATGAAATATGTCTCAATTACTAGTTTGATCATTTATTTAAGATAAGCTCAGGATTCATTCATCTGCATCGAGTGCCTAAATGATATAAAGGAAGATTCCTTTGAGCATATGATCAGATCAACAAGTAGGGCATGTATGCAGATTGATTAAAAGTGTTATAATATTGATCATGATTCAGACAGTCTCTCAGTCTTTTTTCTTTCAAAGATGGCAAGTTAATTATTTTCAGTTCCAACGTACGTATATGACCAGAAGAAATAGCTGTGTATGAAAATGGCAAACTTACCCAATCAACCTCTATTTCCCAGGAATCATTTATAGCCAAACAAAAAGAAGAGTTGATTAAATCGACTCACTAGCTTTCCAAAAGAGGTGGCTAGTTGAGATAATATTATGACAAAGAAAAAAGCAGCGAAATTGATGGGGTGAATCAAGACATCCGAACTAATAGACCAAATAACACAACTCCCTAATCACAGAGCGAAAGAGATAAAGCAAATGAAGGACAATTATATAATTTAAAAAGCTAAAAGGTTGGTTATGGCAGCCTGTAGTATAGTTTAATGAGTGCACAGGATCTGAAATCAGTACTGGTTTTTCAAACTCCAGTTTCAGAAAAGCTGTAGTGGACATGGTACTAGACTTTTTTTTTTTTGTATAAAATATTAATTGGACTTCCTTATTATAATATATATGACTGGTTTCCATTAACTATCAGAAATTCACAATGGTAGGAAGTAGGAATTCTTTTTGAATCATGAAAATGAAAGAGTATTTAATCGATAACTAAATTAAATACTTTTTTGTGGTATGTTTGGGACTCACTTATTCGGAATCTGATCCAATTAGGACGCTAGAGAGACAATTGCAGCTGATTTCTAGCCGTATTACCAAGGCTCTAGCTAATTTTTAAAGTAGATACAGTTGAAACTTTAACACAAAAGCGTTCTAAATTGTCAAACTTGACATGACCAGAGGCTAGTCGAGAGCTTGATTTTGGGCGAAAGGCAAATAAACCAAAACAAAAAAAGGAAAGAATACTTCATCAGCAACACGACAGTATTAGCTGTTTCTCCTTGTATTAAAGTCCGTAACTTTTGCTCTTCAGAAACCAAACACTTGCTATCTATGTCTGGGATCAAACAAAACACGTATATTTTAAGATTGAATAATGCAAGTGAAAACATAGGTAAGAGCAATGAACTGCACACCTTTCAAGATATGACGAGTGATGAAATTAGCTTGATTTGTCAGCAACCTCCAAGCTTGTTTCTCGAATACAATTAACCAGTGATGGGTAGCCTCAATAATGCATTGAAAAGATTCTTTGAAGAGACCGGAACATAATCTTGTGTGGGGAGCGGAGGATCATGGAGTTTCAAACACTAGATCCTTCTGAAAATAACATTTGCAGGAAAGCAAGGAAAGCTTGAAGAAAAATATAGGCCCTCTATTATCTTGGTTGCAGAATCTTTTCAATTGTTTAGCCTGACAAATTATAAAAGTTATCCTTTTTCATTTCCCAACTAAAATGCTCTTGCTTTTATCAAAACCAACCATTTCAATCACGATTCAAAATAAGAAAAAGGGGAAAAAAAAAAGATGTAAAGGGAAGGAAGCTTTTCAATACTCAAAAAATTTCTTTATCTGTCTTCTTCTAATGTTCTTCCGTGCAGCCTGGCAATGATAATTATTATCAGCTTCTACCTTCTCCCACGCATTGTGATGTAAGAGTCTGTAAGATTTCATCCAAAACAAAGGTTTTCTTTTTCCTCTTTTGCAATCTAAAGCCCGCAACAGGAGTCTTACAGATAAGATGAAATAGAAGGAACCCTATACCACTAAAGCAAATGCTACAAGCACACAACATCTCAACATTGACGCACTCAGTTCTGCAGGGAATTGATGAAGAACCGTTATATGGTTCTGGTCTGACATAAGGTAGGAAACCCACGATGGAAGTTCAAATTTGTTTGCAGGATACTCACACATAAATTCATTGACGAATATGAATCGGTATTTGGAAAGAGATTGATCTAACATCGAATATATTTTCTGTATGAAAAAACAAACATATGTTCATTGACTGTGTGCTATTTGAGTCGATACTCACCAAATAATGATCGGAATACCGATGTCACCATTTGTACAGTATGTGCCTTTTTCTTCTAACTTTCATTTGGATACAACCAAAGAACTAAAAGAACTCATAAAGTTTCAAGCAGGATAAAGCTGTAGGTCATACTTGATTAGCCATCAAAGTTGTCACAAAACTTTAACATTTGTCTTTTCAGATTGTCCACATGTATGTCCAGTGATTCTTATAGAATTAGGAAAATCAAAATAAGAGGTGATTCATTATCTTATATTGCCACAACAAGGCAAGGTATAGAAAGCTGACCTGTGGAAGGCTTTTCTCAAATCATTTTGATAGCTAGTGAAGCCGACAGCAACTCTTCAACAGTTTTATTAAGAGGCAAGTAGCCCATTACATCCATCTACATCTTGTCAGAACTTCACAATGTCAAATTACATAGTTTTAAGGGCACAAATGGACACATGAAATTTCCTCTTTTTCATATCACGCATTTGATAAATCGAAATAAATTTTAGCCCCATTACTTCTGTTGCAGGTCCAATGGTATTAATCACAGCTACTTGTAGTAGAGAATCTGGTCTGAAGAACAGTGTCAATCATTTACAGTTTTGGAAGGAAGATAGGAGGAGCTATTGGAATTTAGAGGGATAAAAAATTTGTGATGACTTTTTATGATTAAATAAAGTATATGAATGGAGTACTTACTAATAAATAGTTGAATTATTTAAGTATTTGATAATTTATATACGATTGAAATCCGAATCTAACATTTACTTTTTTTGTTGTATGAGTAAATGGGTATAAAATTAGAAAATGCATATGGTACATATTAATAAAATATTTAACGAATAATATACAACGAAATTGATTTGTTAATAATATTATTGACAGTAGAAATCTTTTAATTTTTAAAAACTTTAACAATTAATGATGATTGGGCAATTTGTATCATTTATTTTTAATAAATATGAATTGAATTAATGAATAGATTAATTATATACTGAACCAGTATTTTTTTAACATATAAAAATACCGATTGAAGAGAAATTAAACATCGGAAAGGGAAATTGGGTAACAAAACTTAGCCGTTAGATGACAATACTGTTTCCCTCAAATCCACAAACTGGCGGCCAGAGATTGCTATATAACTGCGCGTTTATTTTATTTCTCACACGCCATCTGTACAAAGCATATTTTAGCGTCTGAACGGTGCGTTTCCACCAATTCTTCCCAAATCCGTGCTGAGTTTAAATCCGCAATTGAAAAAGAAAAAGAAGGAAATTCGAGAACCAAAGCCTTAAACCTTGACGCGACTCATGAACAAGAAGGTCAACAACATGGACAAAAACGAATATCGGAAGAAGAAGAAGGAGGAGAAGAGAGTAAGCGGGTTCGAGTTCTGCAAGGCTTGCAGAGTAAACCACGACGAAGGGTCACGGCACAAGTACTTCCCAAGGCACAAGCAGCATCTCTCCGTTTTCCTCTCTCGGTTCCAGAAAAAGCTCGCCGACGTCCGCTTCTTCCTCAGAAACCCTAGCCTCCTCCGCCCCGAACACGCTTCTCGCAACCGTCTTTGGTGCGTCTTCTGCGACGCAGATCTCCTCGAATTAGACAGCCAGTTTGCTTGGTAGTTATTTTAATATATCTCCTTTGAAGTTACTTTTCGTCTATGTTAGTTTGTCCGTTTTCTGATTTTTCTTTATAAATTTAGTGGTAATGCTATTAATCATCTGGCGGGTGCGGATCATTTGAATAGTTTGAAGCATTTTTTGTGGATAAATGGCGAAGGGATGGACCGTGTTGATGCATTTCGTATTTCAGAAGCTGATCTAGCTAAGGTATAACTTACTAGTTACTTTTTGTTTTCATTGAAAACTTGCGACACAATTTATTGATCTGTGGCTGCATTTGGTAAATCGTAGTGGGAGAAGAAGTGCAAATCGCTCAAGGATGGTGCATTGTCTGGGGATGAATTGACCCGGCTGCAAGTTGGACCTTCCAATGATATCCATAATGAACTTGAGCAAAACCATGAAAATATAAATAACTTAGAAAGAAATTATGTTTTTGATCGTAGTAGTTCAAATCTGTCAAATGTTGTTGAGCCTTTACAGTATTATACGAATGAGTCTCAGATATCTTATTCAGGATTTGCAGCAGCTGCAAATGTTGGTCAGTATGCACACAAAACATTATCGGGCTTGCCAGTGGATGTGTATTCTGGCACAGGTTTTGGGAGTTCAAATGATTTAGTAGGTCTGTATGTTTGTTTGCTGTCTTTTTTTCAGTGAATTGATCATATTTGATTTTTTACGAAATTCTGCTCTCGAAATAATTATTATTACGATCTTCCTCTGAGTACCTTGCGTTTGCATCACACAGGTCGTGGGAATACTGAACATTGTTTTGGGTATGAAACTGCGACGATCTCAAATGATCTGAGTAGTGGAGAGGTGATTTTTTCAGTCCACGCTTTTTCATGGCAGTCCTCAATTTAGTTGCAAGATTTAAATTTCTAATTTCTACTTACTCTTTCAACTCTTCTTTTGAGGCCAAAATCTTGAAGTGTTCCTATTGTTGACCATACTGTCTGTTAGTTGGTTCTGAATTATTTACAGTGTATGTTTTCATGCATTGTTTGTTACCTAAGCTTGACTGTTGGGCTCCAAAATTTTAGCGGATTTAATACCTGATTTGTGCTGCCTTTACATTTATACAGGCTTTATGATATGTCGACACCTTTAAAATGTGACATTAGGGATGTAGGTAGGTAGGCATCTGAAGGGTGACAATACCTAAGCAGGCCTCCTTTTTTTCCCCAGACATTGTTTCTATTTAGATGATTGTGTCCTATGTTGTAATTTTGTGGCTGGATGGAAACTGATTGTGAACATTGACTTCTGCAAAATGCGAATAATATGTCTGCCTGTTCTTTTCTGTTGAATAATTGCATCTGCATGCTGTAACGTTATGGTCTCTTGGAAGTATTTCGTTTGTGCTGATATGTTTTGGGGTTTAAATTCGATCTTTCATAAACCTTTATTTTGTCTTGGATAGTCAAACCAGGGTGACCGGGGAGCAATAATGTTGAATGAAGCAAGATGTCCTCAGGGTAATTATCTTTCATTTCATTTTATTTGTGTAACTTTTTTCTTGAAGCTGCCATGGTAAAATGGTTGTTGTCAATGTGTTGCTGCACTTGCTTGTGACCCTTGTTGCAATTATCTTGTCAGGTCCGCAGACTATTCCTGTAATATCTGGCAAGGCTCATGAAAAGTCTAGAGGAAATGTGCATACTGGAGCACCTCCACCTTGGCTTGAAGCAATTGAAGAAGATCATAAACCAACATCTTTTAGCCATATCTCACTTCCAAATAAGCTTAAAGAATCTAAAAAACTGAACCCAGAAAGAGTGGGAGCTGCTTGGGCTGAAAAAAGAAAGATTGAGCTGGAGATGGAGAAGAGAGGAGACATTGTCAAGAATTATTCTGATTCAAACTGGCTTCCCAATTTTGGTCGAGTTTGGCAATCAGGCAGCCGTAAGGAATCTAGAAAAGAATTTGAGAAGGAGAAAAAGAAGTTGCCTCATGCTCAAAATTACTTAGAGGGAAGGCATAATGTACCATATGTTGATGGAGATATTGACGAGCCAGTTCCACTACAGCCTTATATCAGCAAGCAGACACGGATGGTAAGTCAAAAAGAATCTCGTGAAGAATTCGAGGAGAAGCAGAAGTTTCCCTTTGTTGAAAGCCATTCCAAGAAAAAACAGAAATTGTCAAAGGGAAGTCAGTCAGAGGTGCCAATTCTGCTTCAACCTTACATTAGCAAGCGAACGGTAAGCACCAAACTCTCTAACCTGCTTCAGTCTTGTCTTCTGACTTTTATTTTTTGTGTTTCTGTTCGTTGTTCTAATGCCAATATAAGTATGCGCTGCTGGACCTCTGTTCTGTTAGAATCAGTTTGTGATCACCAAAGAATCTTCTGCATAAGTCTTGAGATGTGATGGTCTTTGGAGTTCTTTAATAGTGTTCCCCGGTTGTTTTGGTAAAAATTGGAGAAGAAACCCCTAATGTTATACTGGCAAGACTTTATTGCACCTTGCTGACTAATACAACACCTTAAAAAATTATTGTTAGCTATGGAGTGCCCTTAACTCTCTATTCAACCAGCCGTTGGGTTGCAACAACGTGTTCTGGTGGTTCCATTATATACTATTACATGTTGCTCTGAAGTACCAGTAGTTCACGCTCTGTATTCTGTAGCCGTAGTCCTTCAGTTAGAGATGGTGTTTTCTCAAAATTGCTCATCGCTTCTCCTTTACAGTGACTTGCTTAAGGATAACATTATTTGTTGGTGCCTTTAATTTAGAAAGCTCTGTAACTTATATTATATTGGCAAATTGCTTAACAACTGTTGTGTATTCTTTTGACAGCAGAGACAGGACTCGAGTAAGTGACCGTGATCATCCTTCCTCATGTATAAATGTCGATTTCAATAATGACATTTTCATTTTTTTACCTAAAGCTGCAAGGAGACATGGTGAATTTTGTCATTTCATCCTTTATTTTTTAGATTTCCTCTTCAGTCATGATAGTGACAGGCATATAACTGAAACTTCACAATCACATGTAAGGTCAAGGTGATTGTATAATCAACGCTTTGTTATGTTAGATACGGCAATCTCTGGGTTGTATAGTGTTCAATGTAGTACAGGAAAAAGAAAGAAGCTAACGAGCATTCCGTAATCGGAATATTGAACTATGGCAGTAGAAAAGCATTTTTCTCCAACTGGCATGTCAAACTCATTAGCTGGGCTAGTTCTTGATTTTATTCCCTCATCTATTAATCATGTCGAAAAGTTGTTTTAGTTCTTGAATTTGGGATAAGTGGTGACTTACCCGTCTGTCTATAACCTCTTGCGATCACTAAATACTCCCCAAGTTTGACAGTGCGTTTCATATATAATTTGTGCATTCAAGAGGGGTCGGTCTTCTAGCATTTAAGATTCCTCACTCCATAATGGTAGTGACATATGTATTTACCTGCTACACACGAAAGAGTTCCTGCTTGGAGTTTTCGAACCACGCGCCACCTGTGGATGAACGTCCTTTCTATACGCGCTCCTCATCTGGCAAAGCATGGATCTGGATGGGCAAACTTGATTCTGTAAACTGTTACCCGGGATAAAAAGCCAGTGCTGTGTGAGAACAGTCTTTAGCAAAAACTTGTAGCATTGGATTTACCAACAATTCTAAAATTCCAGAGTTTTCCTTTGGAACTAACCAAATTCTCCTCACACAGAAACTCCCAAGAAAACCACTTTTCAATCGTGCGATCTACGTCATGAACTACTACATCAGTCGTCTTCCCAGCTGATCTTGCAATCACACCAGCGGTGTATATTGCTGCCATTCTGCCTGGTGCCTCCGGTGAATGTCCGCTCGGTCCATCCACCACTACTACATCCCATCTAAGATCGTAAACTGCTTGTGGTAAATTTGTTAAGGCAAGTCTGCATTTTGATCGCTGAAGCTCTTCTGGGCTGGGCATACATGCAAGGCTGTTCCGGGCATGCTTAAGCAGATTGTAAGCCTTCTTTGCAGGTATTTGGTAGTCGACCTTGTGGATGCGAGTGGTGTTCGATTTAGCCCTAACCGCACTTATCTTGTTAGAATCGTCTTCTAAAAAGATAGTGATGCCGCCTGAATTGATGGAGGAGAGTTTCAGGGATTGGGTTTCCAATCCAAAAACGAGGAGGTTGCAGGGGGCTTTGTGTTTAACGAGGGTGTATAGAAGTTTAAATTCCTTTGTTGTGAGATTGGTTAAATTTGAAGATGCTATAGTGTCAGTTGCTGGGTTGCTAGGTGGATGTGAATGAACCTTGTTGCAGTCCGGAGAAGTAGAATGACATGTAGGGTTTAGTTTCAGAGACAAAGCAGAACGTGCAGGGGTTGATGGAGTTGTGATGGCAACTCTGAGAAACCTAAAGATGGAGATGCTAGATAGGATGAAAACAAGCAGTGGTAGAAGTTTCCTTACTGGAATCACCATACCTTTGCTTTCTTTGAAGTATTTGCGGCTAACAGGTAGACTGATTTGGCTCTCGGGTGAGCTTGGAGGTGACAACCTGATTATGGGAGCTGTGAGGGGACGAAAGTAAGATATTTCAGGGGGCATTTTTCTGCCTGCCTCTTCCTTTCGTTACCACAATTTCTCGCTTACTTCTTTCAAGGTACGGGTTGGGTGGGTTTCTGTTATATCATGTTGTGCTGTTCTTTTAGTAGTTTCTTGAGTGAGGAAGAAGGAATGAGCTGTTGCTTTTGTTTCAAGTGTTTTCTTCTCTTTACAAAATTGTCAGACTGTTACCTAATTTCTGTGGTTACCAGTTGCTCTTTATTTACCAAGCCAGTCATCGTGCATTAGCTGAAACAGTACAATCATGGGTCGATGTTTATATCATTTTTGGATGATGTTGACTTGGGTGTCAAAACTTGTAAACTCTTGGTCATTCATTGGCTCTTTTCTGTTATTTTACCATTTTTGGGTTCGTTTGGTGCTTATGAGTGAAGTTGAAGGAGGCTCAAGGGTAGTTGCCGGGCCGTTTTCAATCTATCGACTTTTATCCAATACTCTGTCACTCTCATAGGTTTCGGGTTATTGATTTCTAGATCTTAAGACGGTAGATGTGTGAAGTTAAAGAGTTTTGCTTGTCAAAATCAATGCCTTTGACGACAACCTGGCTGGGATTTGGTTTGATGCGTTGTGGTAAGTGTTAAAGAGTTTTCTGTATACAGAATTCCCAAAACCAATGCTTTTGCAGCAACTTGGCCGGGGCTCGATTCATGGACATTTTGGGCACTCGCATGTTAAAATGGCGAGCTCTCCATATTTTTGAAGATGTTGTTCTACTGTATATCCTAGCATGACTAATCGTATGCTTTTACAGATCTAAGTTCCAAGTTTCTAGGAGCCAACTTCTCCTCCCACTTGCTGATATCTGTTATCCTTTTAGGGGACTTGAAGTGAAAGCGTAGCAATTGGTAAGTCAATGCTTAAGAATGGTTATTTCTACTGTACAAAATTAGCAAGCTGGATACTCACTATGTAATCCTCTGACAATCAGAGATTCATGTTTTCTTCTATCTTTGTTTTTTTCTGGATTCAATCCATTTGAGCTACAAGGGTAGAGGCAAATGCCAGACTATGATCGGCAAGCTGGCAAAGCAATAAAGAGAAGACCTGCCTGATGACATTGATAAAGAGTAAATAAGGGTGACAAGCAAGAGTTTTGTTTCACCTCAACTGCAACTAACAACATCTGTACCATTAGCTAAGCTTAAACAAGGAAGACATGGAAGCTAAGCTTCCTCAACTCAAAACTATGCAGGGGATCCTACAGGACATGGAAGATCAATACTGTCTTCTCCCATCACCATCAATTATCACATCTTCGAAAGCACCACCGCTTGGGATCATAGGCAGCACATGCTCTTGATGCGGTACAATCACATCCAACAAATAAGGTCCAGGAGTGTCCAGCATAGTCTGGATTGCCTCTTTGACCTCTTCCTTCCTTGTTATACGGGCAGCTGGTATTCCACAAGCTTCTGCAAACTTCAACATATTGGGGAAAATCTCAGACTCTTTTGATGGGTCACCCAGGTATGTGTGAGCCCTGTTAGCCTTATAGAACCGATCCTCCCATTGCACAACCATACCCAAATGCTGATTATTCAATAGTAGTATCTTGACAGGGAGCTTCTCAACACCAATAGTAGCCAACTCCTGGACATTCATGGTAAAACTTCCATCACCGTCGATATCCACAACAACTGAACCTGGATTCGCAACAGCGGCCCCCATGGCAGCAGGCAACCCAAAACCCATAGCACCCAGTCCACCTGATGTCAACCACTGTCGAGGCCTTCTGTACTTGTAAAATTGAGCAGCCCACATCTGATGCTGGCCAACCCCAGTACTTATAATCGCATTTCCACCAGTCAACTCATCAAGAACCTGAATTGCATATTGAGGAGGAATTGCTTCACCAAACGTCTTAAAACTCAATGGGTGCTTCTCCTTCTTTTCGTTCAGCTCTTCCCTCCAGGCACTAAAATTTAGCCTACCCTTGGCCCCTTTAGTCTCCAAAATTTTATTCATCCCTTCCAATGCCATCTTCACATCCGCACAAACCGACACATGAGGTTTCTTGTTCTTCCCAATCTCGGCAGAATCAATATCTATATGAACAATCTTAGCTCTGCTAGCAAATGCCTCAAGCTTCCCCGTCACACGATCATCAAACCTCACTCCAAATGCAAGCAGCAAGTCACTCTTATCCACCGAGTAATTTGCATAAACTGTACCATGCATCCCAAGCATTTGCAACGATAACTCATCCCCGACAGGATATGCTCCAAGTCCCATCAGAGTGCTTGCCACGGGAATCCCTGTTAGCTCCACAAACTTCCTCAATTCGTTGCTTGAATTCAGACAACCTCCTCCGACATACAGAACCGGTTTCTTGGACTCAAAAATCAGCCTAACAATCTGCTCCAAATGTGATTCCTTCGGAGGCCTAGGCAGCCTCGATATATAACCAGGCAATGTGATCGAAACATTCCAATCAGGAACCGCTAGAAGCTGCTGTATATCCTTAGGTACATCAATCAGAACCGGTCCAGGCCTACCAGAAGTCGCTAGAAAAAACGCTTCTTTAATAATTCTAGGGATGTCATCAATCTCAAGCACCAAATAGCTGTGCTTGGTAATTGAACGGCTCACCTCAACAATGGGAGTTTCTTGAAACGCATCAGTACCAATCATTTTTCGGGGAACCTGTCCAGTAATTGCTACAATGGGAATGCTGTCAAGGAGAGCGTCAGCAAGGCCACTGACCAGATTGGTGGCTCCAGGTCCGGAGGTGGCGATGCAGACGCCGGGAGCCCTGGAGGATCGAGCATAGCCCTCGGCAGCAAAGATTCCACCTTGCTCGTGTCGAGGAAGAATGTTACGTATGATCTTAGAGCGCGTTAGAGCCTGGTGGATCTCCATTGATGCGCCGCCAGGGTATGCGAAGACGGAGGTGACACCCTCCCGCTCCAAGGCCTCCACGAGGATGTCCGCCCCTTTTCGAGCCTTGTCAGGAGCAAATCTCATAGGAGATGTTACATCATGGGCGGGAGATACGACAGGAATTGTGGAAGTTGAAATGGCGACCGCCTTGGGGAGGGAGCTAACGACGAGGGAACGGTAGCGGGTACCTTGTGGTTGAGGATGAAAAGATACTGAGCGGGTAACTTTGAGAATAGAGATTAGTGATGTGGAGGAGGGGGGAGGAGTGGAGGGCTTCGGGAACGTAACGGAGGTAGAGGTGGCGACAGCCGCCATATTGGACATGCAGAGAATAGGGAAGAAGAAACACGTTCTGTGTGGTTTTGTTGCAGGGCATGAGAGTCTTGCGAGTGACTTGAGTTATTTAAAGTTGAAGGTGGTAATGTGGGAATTATCTCATGAACCTTGAATGATGTCGTTATACCACGTGGCAAACATTTTGTCCTGCCTTTATCAATCTTGGTTTCAGTTTGTCAATTTTCTTAAGGTTTCTTCCTCGGTACTTTTTAAGTTTGCTTTGGTAGCCAATTATGATTTTTTTGCTATAGAATCCGTAATTTTCCTCAGTAATAACAAAATTGACAAAAACAACAATCACATAAATGACAAAAAGACATGTATAAAATAATTTCTACTAAATGCACATATATTGTTAGATAAAAGAAATTCCCGTACAAACAAATCATAAATTGTTAATTTTTTTAAGGAGTATACGATGTAAAAGATGATTATCTTCTGTGTAATGTGTTAAGTGGACTGATATGGACTTGGCAAATGAGGAAAAGAAAGCATTGATATGCAAAACAGGGAGAAATAAAGGGCAGTTAAGAAATGGAGAAAGTAACTCTATCGTCAACCTTATCATCCAAGAGTATACAAGAAAAAATAAAACTTCATTAAAATATTTACACATTCATTTTTTTTTTATTTCCTTTCTTTGATTATGATTTCTATATTTAACAATAACAAATGCAAATTCTCTTATCCTATAAATACATGTTAACATATTCACCCCATAAACAGAACAAATTTTAATTTAAGTAACTAAAATCTATTTATTATAAAATAATTGAAATTTATTATTATACAATTACTTTTATTGATTTATTTCCAATTTCCATTACCATTATATCATTGTACAATACGAATTGGATTTGACCTACCAGCTTTATACAGGTATCCATAAAAATGACGTAATGAACTGATAAGGAAGAACAAATTGTCACAAAGTTTTCTTCTCTGCCTGCTAATGTAGATAATGCTGCCTATGTTGCCTTCACCCGGAAAACAAGTCTAACAAGGCTTACCATTTTCATGTCAATAAGCCTTTCACTCTAGCAGAATCTACTAATCCCCTCCTTCCTATTGCCCATTTTAAAAATGGTTTTATTGATTAAAAAAGATAGAATAAAAATAATTTATTGAATGTCAATTTATTTTTCTTTTTATACAAAAAAATCTTCAATTCGTTTAATATTCATTTTTTTCAATTGAATTTTTTATTTATTTTATTGAATACAATTTTTTTTCTTTTTTTAGTTGGCTAGAAATAGAAAAGGATAGTATATCTTTTCTCTTTCAAAAGAGAAAATTTGGTATCTCAAAGTCAATTCCATGGCTTCCTTTCTAGATAGAATTGATAGGCAATCGAATTCCAGGTATCAGAATAGAATATAGAATGGAAAACAAGGAATCTGTCTATATCCTTGTTTTCCATTCTAAGAATATATATATATGAGAAACGTACCTTTATTTCAATTTAATTTTCAATTGTGGATATATACGTATCCTTAACATACTGAACCGACTGGCATTATTTGTATTAAACCAAAAGTGGTTCATACAAGCTAAATCTTCGAATCGAAGATTTAGCCAAAGAAAAAATTGGAATTGAAGTAGTTTCTTTTTCTCTATATTAAAATATTGACTTTTTTCTAAAATGTCAAAGCCTTTTCCATTCTTCCTTTTTTCTTTTTCTCCCATTTTTTTTTTTACTTCTCTTTCTTTATTTTCTTTAATTTCAGCTCTAGCTTTACCAGTTCTAAGGGTTTTTTTACCGAAACCCGAATGGGTTTTCTGAGTCGAAAATTTCATAAGATGAGAAAAATAATACAATAGATAAAATTTGATTGATAAAATTTCTCAATGCCCACAGTATTGTTTTGACTGATAGAAATTCAATTTGTTTTAATATTTTATAAATTATCTATAATATCTATAATTTTTTTTAATTTTTTTTTTCTATATATATATTTTTTTAAAAAAATAAAAATATTGATAAAGAAATATTAATTTTTAAAAATATAATAAATCTTCAAACAAAATCTTAAACAAAATCTTATGAATGATTCTTGAATTTTTTAGAATTTATTTTTAATAATATAAATAAAAATCATGATTTGATGATTCATAAGGATATTTTGATCATATAACCAATTAATTTTGTTAAAAAACAATGGTAAGTTTAAATATTGGTTTTATAAAACAATAGTAACAAACTACCAAACAGAAAATTTATTGGTTTTGCTAAACCAACTACAGTAACACTAACAAAACTAAGATACCAAACCGGGGATAAGTGATATCAATACCGAACAAGGTTATAAAAACTGGACCGGTCTTCGAACCGGTGAAGTTAAGGGGTCAAGGGTTTTAGGGGTAACCGGAAATAACCGGTTTAAGAACCGGAAAACTGAACCGGTAATTAATATATTAAAAAATATTATAATATTGATTTTAAAAAATTAATATATCAAATTACATATTAAAAAAATTAATATTCTTAATTTTTATCTTTTTAAATTTTTTTATCTGTTTAATTTTTATTAAAAATTAATTTTTTTTAAGTTTTCAAACCAATTGACCCGTAATCGGTTCAACCGGTGTTCAAAACCGGATCATGTACCGGATCCGGTTCAACCGGGTTGAACCGGCCGGCCCGGTCCGGTTTTCAACAATTAATACCGAATCAACAATGAACATGAGCATTAACATGAGAGATGCAGATGCAGTATGGCGGAGAACTGATGAAGCAAAGGATAAAACCAATAGTATAGTACCGAACAAATAAACATCTTAATCAAAATCAAAAGAGGTCCATTATCATATTTCAGGCTTAATCAGCCCAATGAACAAATTAAAACTGCATTCTAGGAAAGCTTTTCTCTAAAGGCAGCCTCAATGGAACCAGACCGCATCATCTTCCTCCAATAAGCTTCACAAACCTGTAATTCCAGAAGGGTATAGAGATCAAAGTCTGTTCAATTCAATGAATGACACAAAAAGTGCCCAAGTATATAGGTAACAGCGAGAAATGAGCGCAAATTTGTGCCAAAAAATCTGCAAACAAAAGCTGCAAGCGCAGATAGGACATGCTCATAATGAATCAAGGACAGAAAGATCGAGATAATTCACCTTACTGACACCAAACAACGATACGATTTCTTATTACAAGAGCAACAGTAACCAGAAAATCTCAGGCTATAATTACATAAATGGAGTAATTTAACAAGAGGAAACATATCCACAGATCGCAGGAACAAAGACCTTATCAGGTGCCTACCAATGCAAGGAACAACGATAAAAAATCCAAGCAAACAACAGAGTTTTCAACAATTACCTAACTGGAACCGACGATGATATTATTGATGGGGATGAATATAAGCTTCACGAAGAAGCCAACGAATCCCATCACCACAAAACCGATTGCGGTACGGAAGGCCACCTTAGAGAATTCTTAGCAAACAAAAAAAACGACAAGTCAATTGGAGCTTTCAAGTCTAATACATAATAACTGAAACCAGTCAGATCAATGGGAATTTCGCAACGTACCTTTGCGATCGGGTTTGTGGCATCTCTTTACGAGGCGGACGCTATCCTTGGCGAAATCTCGGAGAGGATCCACAACGGAGTCTAGGGCGTCCATTTTTGGGGATTTGCAGGGCTAGAAACCCTAGATCTATGCCAAACTTAAGAGAGACCTTGATAGAAGGTTGTGGGCGTTCAGAGACACGTTTAGTGTGGGTGATACGTCATCTGACCAATGAAATACGAGCACGACATCTGATTTGACCAAAATATCCTTTACACTCTTGCAATAACGGACGACTCGCATCTTTTCGTGACACGACATGTATTTGCCAAAACGTTAGGTATTTCATAGATTATATGTAATTGAATAATTAGTTTATAATCTTTCGAATTGGCCAAATCGGTCGAGCTGATAAATTGATGCGCAGCCCTCTCTGTCGTTTTTGTGTCACAATCCTGACAATCAATCGCACCTCGATTACGTACCATACCAGGGCTGAAAATTAGTGTTATAATATAAAGGAATAATACCTCTGTGGATAATGAAATTAAGAGTGAAATTTCGTAACAGAGTCACAGTAGCAGCAGTCACGGGGCTCCTATAAAATCTTGTTAATTTTTCAAGTCTCTAGTGATGCAATTACAGTTAGGGACATTTTCCATAAATAATAACCGGAACTTCTCTTAAAGATCATAATCGACCAAAAATCCGTGTAGCATTGACCAAGAACCGTAATTTGTCTTCTACATCAGCACTTGGTGCTGCTGCCTCTGAATTGCTCAACTGCATAGGAAAAACAAAGAAGAATAGTCGGAAACTACAGGAAAAAAAAACCTTTGATACGAATGATAGCATATGACCAAAATCAACGCAAATTGGCCAAGCCAGATTCTTGTTTCTGAAAAAAAATGTTAGATGCATTAGAAGCCTCTAGTTACCCTCCTTCTCTTCGGATAGTCATTCTGTATCAAAATTGTTGATATTTTAAATTTGAACCACATTCAACATCTGATAGGCAATGTTCACGTCAGATTCAACGACCACTATCAGCATTCAAACTGAGCCTCTCCTCTACGACAATTTTGTTCCTCACCCAACAATTATGGATGGAACTTACCTCTTAATTCATTTTCAAGTGCCACGAACCCTAAAGAGTTTTAACATTCAAATACAACCTTGAAGAACTTCTTCATCAGCCCAAAATCTTAATCCACTGGATTGCATTATCTTGAATGTCCCTTGACATAGTTCAAGAAATCCTGAAATTTTAAACAACTTTCCACTCAAACGAACTAAAAATTTAAATTTTCAACCTAAACACAAGACTACTCAATCAATTCGATAAAAGACATAGAGACCACCCGAATGAAATCCTGTCTGGTAATGCAATAGTAAATTAACCTTTAAAATAGACTAAAAAGCAAGCTGCTTAACCAACTACATTTTAGCGCAGTGATCTTTCACGTTACTTTAATTCGGATGATATTTGTCCCATAAATTAATCTGGGAAGGCTGGGTCTGGTGTGGCAAATGCTGTCCCGCCCATTCCAAGCCTGGAGTAAGCTCAGTGTCCTCTAGGCGAAGGCCTGGATGACTTGGCCTCTAGAGTGGAGGGTAATGCGTGAGGCTGGTTTCACAGAGCAGCGAAAACCTCCCGTTTGTGGCAGTGGAAGGATAACAGACCGGAGCCATCCTGATCCACATAGCCCGATGGGCTGTACCAACTGGACCACTATCTAAATTAATCTGGTCATCTGATAGACTCATGTCAAAAACAAAACACGGCCACTGCTTCCCCCTACTCGCATAGGACCCGTCCTCCGCCGCCGCGCCGGACGTCTGCCAAACGGACTGCTACGCCTGGGAAGGCGGCTGCACATAAACTTCAGTGGAGTCCTTGGCAGGTCTTCCAATCATCATCCCGGCGGCACCAGCAGGGTGGCCCATGGGCGGGTAATAATAGGGGACGCCAATGGCATTGGCCCCAATCATTCCCCCGAACTCACAGGGTTCGTCCTTGATCTCATCCCGGGGAACGATATCGACGAGGAACTCGAAAATATCAGTGCGGGTAATAGCGGTGGCTATTTCATTCTTCTGGAGAGTTCTGCGCTTGTTCTCCTCAGCATGGACCCAGGACCGTATGGTGAGCTCCAGGATGAAGAGCTCGCAGGCCTCGGAGAACAGGATAGGGGCCTCCGCCGAGATCATGCGGACGTCCTCGTCCGCCTTCATGATCTTTTTTATGCGCGCCAGAGGCAGCTGGTGGTTCTTGAAGTCGTTCGCCTGCTCGATCTCCTGCCACTGGTACGACCAGAACTTCTGCAGATGCTGCTACTGTTGCTGAAGCAGATGGTGGAACGGAGCTGCCGCCGCAGTACCGGCGGCAGCAGGTGATGGCGCTGTGGTGGCGTCGGCGGTTTGATGCGGGTACGAGGCAGATTGAGCTGCTTGGTGGTGGTTGCTGTCCATTCGATTCACTTAATCAGTAAAAACGTATGGTCAAGTAAATGTCTTGTAGATGGAAGAACCAAAGCTATAGGGAACAACACGCTTGATGTTTCCTGAAACCCATATTGTCTAATTGTGCTCACGAGAGTGGTGGATCCTGAAATGTCAACACTGAGCAAATAGGTTTCCAATGTACAAGAGTTTTGTCTGTTTGTAAAGTTCAGAACTTGAGAGGGTCTGTGCTTGCCATCTTCCCTGTTTGCTGCTTGCCACAGTGGTGAATCACTCAGGACAACATAGGACACAAGTTTGAACCCAATCATTACTTACAAGGCCCGGCTCACTTACTTGGACTCAAATCAGATCCAATGCAAATATGAGCCGTGATGGTTCTCGAAAGCCCAGTCATTATGCAACACTATAAAACCCATAAAAATGCCTGAAATATCTTTGACCACAAAACCCAATAATAACCCGGGGGAGAGAAATTGTGGCTTCTCCTTTGTACTAATGGCGATTTTCGCGCCGGCAGCAACGGCACAGATTCCAGCTACGTCGTTTCTTGGACTGTTTTCGGAACCGGAAACCAATTGTAGGAGCCGTTCATGCCTCGCTTCTCTTTCCCTCCCGCGTGATCTCCTCCGTCCGTTGAAGCCTATGCGGGGAAGTGTCGTCGCTCGGCGTCACGTTTGCCACGTCGCTTTGTCTCCCCAACTTCCTCCAGGGTCTGACCCGCCTCCCGAAAAGAATCAAGGTCAGTCTGGGTGGTGTCCTTTTCGTGAATTTGTTTTCTACTGGCCACGATAATGCAGCTTTACTGTAGTTTTTACTCAAAAAAGTATTTTTCACTGGAGCTGTAACGCTGTGGATTTTCTAAGTTCACCTGTATGCGCAGATAGAAGACAAGTAATGCGGGCCTGAAATTGGATATTTTTCCTAAATTATATTTGCCAATTGGGTTGACTGTGTTCTGGAATTTGTCTCATGGCTTACTATTAATGGGCAGCTTGATTCTTTTTAATTTTGGCTGAAACTTCATTCCATTACGTGTCCTTTTTAGGGAAATGAAGTAGCTTTTTTCCTTGTTGTTTTGTTGAAATTTTGATCAGTAATGTTTGATTTTGCTGCCATCTTATATTTAATGTGATATTGCAGGTGCTGCGGCATCTTTTTCAAGATTTAGGGACCGTGCTCACATCTTCCTTGCTGTTCTTTTCTGGATGTCTCTGTTCTTCTGGTCGTCTGCGTTTGATGGAAGGAATGATGGTCAAGGTAGACTAAACAAGGGATCCAAATCTTTCCGAAAATGAGTTTGTAAGCAGTTTTCTTGTATATATGTTAGTTCTTAGAGGGATATTATTGTAGAAAGCAACAGTGTTGCTTGTTGATTTTAGATAGTCATTGTAGCTTGGAAATCCATTCTGTTATGACCTACTAAATAATGGAAATGTTGAATACAGTAATTCCAAATGAAATATCGTCATTGCAAAATCCAAAGAGGAGTACCCTTTTTTCTTTCTGTTGTGGATGTTGCTTCTCTGAAAGTTGATAATCGTATATCATAACCCGGGGGGTGTGGTGGAGTGGTAAGACTCCTCCTCCCTTAACCATAAGGTTAGGAGTTCGAATCCTGCCTTTGGGAATGGAACGCTTTAAAATTCCGGGCCAGCTGAACCCACCCTTAGCCGGTGCTTACGAGACAGCGTAGGGGATTAGTCACTGTGATCGATGGTGGATACCCCTATACCTTCAAAATAAAAAAATAAAAAAAAATAATCGTATATCATGAAACTACTTGATCGTAGCTTTTCCATTGTCTCCTTTAAATCTGAAAGGCCTTTGAGAATGTGGTCCTACTATGCCATGTTCAAAAATTTTGATAATGATCTTGTGAGATGAGATTATGTGTCTTCTATGACTGATTTTGAGGCAATAAAACTAACTCTTTTCGTTTGCAAGAGACTGACATACCGGATGATTGGAAGCTCCCAGGCACTCCTAAAAGCCCTGCTTTTAGGAGTTGGCATGTCAAAATCGTATCTCATCAAAAGGAAGATTGTATAGGTTAAGGCTCATTAGCGTATCTCATCAAAAGGAAGATTGTATAGGTTAAGGCTCATTAGCGAGGATGAGAGGTTTTAGGTTTTGCGATGTTTGCAAACTGGTGGAGGATAGTGCAGATCATATATTAGTCACTTGTAGAGTGACGTGGATTTGCTGGATGGAAGTGATGAGACGATGGAGGGTGCAGGGACCCTTTCCAGGCTCTGTGAGTGATATGATACGACAATGGGGAGGCTTAAATCCGGGAAAAAAAAGAAACCAAGTATGGGATTGTATGCTATTAACGGGGATGTGGAGTTTATGGACTGCCAGAAATAGCAGAATTTTTAGGAACAAAGCGAAAAGTCCTAAGGATATCGCGGTGGAGGGGTTGCTGCGTGGCCTGGAGTGGCGTGGCATATCTACTTGATACCAATCTTCAATAGTTAACAACTCGATTCCTCTGTACCCCCTTACATCTTTAAGATGATACTATGCAGCTTGGTAGGTGATACTATGCAGCTTAGATATTCATAGATATGCTAGATCTTTTTGTATACTAGGTGTTTCAGATGTTACCCGGTTATTCTTGCTCAAACTGGGGTGTACTTGGATTGTTTGATCTCGGTAATATATTCATCTTTCTGTCAAAAAAAAATTCCTGTTGCATGATAGGAGCTTGATTAAGGTATATTGTCATCTTACCGGCTGTCATGGGGTGGTTGACAAATAGACTTACTGGCCGGTGACAAACCCTAGTAATCTGATTGTTGGACTTGCCAATATGACTTGCAATGACACTAACATATCAGCAAGCACTAAATTTATTCACCATGAAATTCAAGCCGATTCCAGGGGTTTACACTTCCACTAATCACTAGAAATTTCTAGTATGCGTAGTTGCAGGAAGCAACCTGAATCTTGGTTCGGATGGCTGTCATTGCCTAAGTGGAGCACATTATCATTTATGCGTCAGGAATGATGAATGATTGACCTTGGGCCTTTCAGGAATGACATGGCCATGCCTACAGATCTCCAACCAATGGTACTCCATCTCAACAAAGTTGTTGCTGGATCTGAGAAAGATAAGAATATGACTTAATTGGTTCAAGATCATTCTTTTACCCCTTTTTCTGAGTTTGCTATTATTGCTTGGAAAACTTAGCAAATCAGGCGTTTCTTACGAGACAGCTCTCTTCGTTCTCTCGGTCCCCACTCGTCTGGTGGGCAGAAGAACGCAGTGGTGTAACTTTCCACTTGGTCTCATAAAACAAAAAACTTTAAAAGGAGGACAACTCTCATCCGTCCTTCCAATTTCCGGGCTATGGCCCCTTGCCACATGAGCAACAATTAACGTGTTCATTCCTGTGAGGGCGCTGACCTCTTTATGATCCAATATGTAGAAGACAGCACATTGGAGTGTACTGCCTGCGTCTTTGTTCTATGTCTCTGTACTGGACGATGATCATATCCTAGTCTGTCACTGTCCTAGGTTGATAAATGCTTGTGATTCAGCTGTTCTTCCAGCAACCTCTCAAAACACTATAAAAACGCTTTACTATGTGCAAAGATATTTCATCTGCTGTGGGGGCTAGAACCAGTCAAGTTAGCTCTCTTGTACCTATATAAACTCCATATAGCGCTGTTCTCTTTTGTACTGTAGACTGACAACTCTGCTTTCTCTTCCTCAGCTACTTTGCCACTAGAGTCATCTGTGCTTCAGAAGAAGTCTTTATCTGTCGCCGTAGCATGTAGGTGAGGGTGTTGTATCAAGAAGCATTTCCAGTCTAAAATTACTTTTTCCATCATCATGCTCCTCAAGAACTCCTCCAACTCATGGCGTCTGCTCTCCAAAGACTCCTCGCTAGAGCCAGAAGAGCTTCGGCTTCTGCAGAGAACTAAATCCATCTCCTTAGCAAGCTCCTCCCATTGTGATCACCTGATAAAGAGAGGTTCTTTCCAAGCCTTGCAAGCGACCAGTCTGAAGAAGAGCCCGCCTAAAACCACCAACTCACACCATCAAAGAGCTAGAGCGACCAAAGAAATACCGTAACGAGGGCTACGAAAGGGAGAAGGAAGTAAAGCAGCATTAATTCCGGAGTCCGAAGACTCTTTTCAAGTTCCGAGTTGGGAGAGAGAGTGGACAATAATGAAGGTGAAAAACTGGACTATAGTGTGCAGATATTAGTGCCGGGTGGAGGAGCCGGAGTTGGAGGTGGCACTGGTGGAGGGAAAGGATCCGATGATGGAGATGAAGATGGTGAGTCATGGTTACATGGAAATGATAGAACCGATGCTTATTATCAGAATATGATCGAAGCAAACCCTGATAATCGCTTGCTACTCGGCAACTATGCCAGGTTTCTGAAAGAGGTATGAAGAAATTAGCTAATCAAGATCTAACAAACTCATAGTCATCACCATTTGATTTTAAAACTTGTCTACTGACAAGCCCGATTCACCAGTTTGTTCGGTGTAACTTGTGCTTTTGATGATCGTGGTTATCGTTGATCTTCCTCTAACTTGGTTTCCGATACGATGTTCTTGTGCCTTGTTTACACTTTAACCAAATCAAAGGAGACGTTGCTAAAGCAGAGGAGTTCTGTTGAAGAGCAATTCTGGCAAATCCAGACGATGGGAATGTTTTATCGCTTTATGCCGATCTAATATGGCAATCACGAAAGGATGCTCAACGTGCTGAGAGGTACTTTGATCAAGCTGTTAAAAGTGCCCCAGATGATTGGTAAGCCAATATGCATTCGATAGATCAAACTCTATAGCTCCTACTCTATGATCTGCATATGACCGTTACAGTTTGCAGTTTGGTTCATCTACATATCCCTGGCTCCAAAGTCTTATATGTTTTTCAGCTTCATTGCAGAAAGTTTGACATTGATATAATCTTTGCAGTTACGTCTTAGCTTCATATGCCAAGTTTCTATGGGATACTGAAGAGGAAGAAAACGATAACAAAAACGAAAACGAGGACAACCATGACATCAACAACAAAATACCATCTCCAAGTTTGTTCCATGGATATCTTCACCATTATCCTTTAGCTGCGGCTTCTTTGTGATTTGTTTCTCTGAAAAATGATAGTGCCAGCAATAGGATATCCTTGTAAGTAGATGCATAATCTTAATTCCTGCATACGGTAAGCAACTTCATCTAAAGAATCGAGCTTAACCTAATATGATGATGGAGTGCTTTATCTGTGTTGAAACATCAGAAAGCTTGGAAGATAAGGTGACTTTTACTTTTACGAAATACAATTTCATGGGATCGCTTAAGAATACAACTTCCTTGTATTATCTTGGGCCAGATAGTCGAATATCTGAGACAAAAATATCACTATTCCAGTCAGTTATGCCCGAAGTGGAACCATCCTCGCTGCTCCATTTGATGTATGACCTGGCAACAGACTGAGCAGGAGTTGGGGGCTCGAGTACATCACAAATACCATCCAGAAATTGGACCACTTTGGTCATTGGGGGTCTCAACTGCATCTAATCCTGTATACACCACAGAGCAACTTTGATGGCAGTAACAATCCTCTCGCCGTTTTCAGCTATATCAAGTTGTAGATCGATGATTTCTTTCAGTTTTCCTTGTTCCAACATCTTGAAGGAAAAAGAAGGAAAATGGGATTTTTCAGAACTTTCTGCTAAATCGTATGTCTTCCCGCCGCTGATGATCTCAAGCAGGACAACTCCATAGCTGTACACGTCGCTCTTCTCTGAATATAGGATTGTTGGTGGTGGTAAAGGTGGCACATTAGTCGATTTTACAGGCTCGAAACTGGGTGTGGGCTTATCTGCCCTATTGGAAGTTACTAGTGATTCATTGATTGGGCCCAAAAACCCACTAATCTTTTTTGATTTTTAAACAAAGAGAAGGAATTAATTTGACGGGCAGCCATTAGAAACGTTGATGGCCCGTAGCTTTCGATATTACAGTTGATGGGACTTAAGAGATTGACTGGACTGTAGAGAAAAGAAAAGACGTCGGAATATTAATAAAGAACTACCCGATTAATCCAAAGATTTGCATTTTTTAAGATATGCTCTTTCATTAATTAAAATAAATTATAGTAAAGCATGTATAATTTTTTAATTTAATATATTATTAACTTTGTATGAATAAAGAATAATTTATCTAATATATGAAATATATATAATAAACAATAATGATCGATTGAAAATTGGTGGAGTTGTTAAAAAAAGGAATAACATATGAGAACGAGATGTGCGTGCTTGCGACCACTCCCACACGCACACTTCGTCGCGTGTCCTCGTGTCTAGTGGTCACCCTCGTGGGAATCCTATGTAATTTATATGCAATACGGTAAATGATGGTTTAAAAATAAGAATTTGGAAATTACTTAATAATCTTGACCACCGAAATAAGAAAGGTATCCTAAGTCCTAACCTAGACAGATGAGAATTTTAAGTAATCGGAACACGTGCAGCCCGTTCAGTTGGAGGAGGCATAGACGAGGACTTTTATAGTTCCTCCGTATCAGGATGGTGAGGTCCTCGCTTTTGTTTATGGGGTAACGTGACGGTTACCTATATATAAGTATTATAAGATAAAAAGGAAATAAAAATTAGAAAGCAACCGAACGACCAACTACCACCGTATCTCTCAGGGATTATGCTTCCCTCTCCCTTCTGGTTACACGCGCACGCTCTTAACACACATAGGAGTGAGTGTTTGTGAGACTTACAGCTTGTTTTTTTCTTTTGTTGAGTTGTGGTGGGTTACTTGGTCTTTTTTTCTTGCATGTGAAGATGAAGATGGGTGAACAAGAGGAAGTTATTTCTATCGAGCTTGCGGCTCCTCCTTCGTGGAAGAAAATGGTTTTCACCTCTTTTCTGTGTTTGTTTTACTCCCCAAAGTTTTAAACTTTTTCCTTTTGCCTTTTTGTTTCTCCTGCGGCCGCTGCTGCTTATTTGTCTGTGTTTACTTGCTTGGCTTAAAATGTCATGCTTTCCTTGAATTCTGAGTTTTTTTGTGTATCTATTTGTTGGGTTCCGTTCAGAATTTGGGTCAACTACTTTGGTTATTCTGATGTTCACTACTAAATTATTTGTTGAAGGTTTGTCTGCGATTTTCGATTATTTTTCTCAAGTTCTCTGCCTGGTTTTCTTTCTATATGTTCTTTACATGTGTTAGGGTTCATGGTTGGCTCTCCAGTTTTTATGGTTTAGAGTAGTTTAACCTTCTGTATGGGAGCAGTTATGAAGGGCTGTCCACTGATTTTAACAGTTAAAATTTTATCAGGTTGCTCACGGTGTTAGATGTTTCATTTGACGAGAATTTATGGTAGTTGTCTTTGATTTTTCTAGCAATTGATGCAATTTGCAAGGATTTAGAGATTCAGGCAGTTTTTGTCCGAGGCATTATACTGAATTGCAAGAATTTGGGATATGATTATCTATAACAGAAACGTAGTTACTATTCTTGGAGTATGTTACCTTCTGTCTCTGTTTTTTCGCAGTACTTCCCCAAGAGAGCCGGCACTACTAGGAAGAATGAAATACTGTTTATTAGTCCAACTGGTAAGGAGATTAATAGCAGGAAACAATTGGAGCAATATTTGAGATCGCATCATGGTAGTCCTGCTCTATCAGAGTTTGATTGGGGTACTGGCGAGACCCCTAGGAGATCAGCTAGAATCAGTGTGAAGGTCAAGGCATCACCCACCCCAGAAAAGGAACTCCCCAAGAAGCGAAGCCGAAAATCATTAGGTTCACAGAAGGATAACAAGGAAATAGCATCTGTTCCTATTAAAACCGAGGGTGAGAAAGAAAGTGCTGGTAAAGAGAAAGAGAATGATGTTATGGAGGAAGATCAAATGGATAAAGGTAAAGTGCAAGAAGCTAACGAGTTGAAAATTGTTGATGCCAGAGAGAAAGATATTGCTATGCAAGAGGATGGTGAGGAAACCATTAAGGATGAAGTAGAAAAAGGAGCAGAGGAAGCTCAAGAGCAGAGGAATGACTCGGCAGCAGTAGAGAAACCTTCTGAAACTGTTGGTTCTGTTGAAGTAGCTGAAGATGGAAAGGGAAAGGTTGAAGACTCGGCCAGTAAGAAAGAAGGGCAAGATACTGGAATTGAGGAAACCCAATATGGAGTGGAAGCTCAAGAACATAAGAATGACTCAACAGCAGTAGAAAAACCTTCTGAACACGTTGGTTCTGTTAAAGTAGCTGAAGATGGAAAGGAGAAGGTTGAAAAATCGGCCAATAGTAAAGAAGAACAAGCTACTGGAATTGAGGAATCCCAGCTTGCAGAGGAAGCGCAAGAGCATAAGAATGACTCAATAGCAGTAGAAAAACTTTCTGAAAATGCTGGTTCTGTTAAAGTATCTGAAGATGGAAAGGAAAAGGTTGAAGACTCAGCCAGTAAATTGTCGGAGGAGAAAGAGAACAATTCTGGTGACAATAAAAACACCTTGGATGCCCAAAAAAGGAAAACAAATCTGGGATAGAGGGGAAAGATGCAAATGGTTCAGTCCCACCATCTGAGGTTGAGAATCCTAGTATGCATGGCAATGTTGCAATTTGCAATATTCCCTTTGATGGGAAAGCGAATACAATTGATGATGAGATAATCAGAAGCGGCAAGGTTAACCAAATGGATCGAACTGATGACACTCATCCAACTCCTACTGTGAGCTGTTGAATATACTGGACTGTTGTCCACCAAGTGCTGCTACCGTCCATCATCTGTCACTCTCTTGTAATCTCGCTATCATTTTGGATTCCTTATATGACTGTATTGTATTTTGTAAGATCTGCTCGTATATTGACTCTAGATTTCAATGTAGAAAGGGCGATCTCATGCACTCCCATTAGAACAGGCGTAGTAGTTGCAGCTTGTTATGTTCTGCAAGATGGTTAAACTCTGTCACACTGTTAAGCGTGTACATATCATTCGCTTCTTTGTTCAAAATAGTGATGTTTGTTTAGCTTTTTGATGAATGTCTGTTCAATCGTTTCCATATTCAGACGCATATTATGTTTGTACGACTAGCAAAACATCCCCATGTCATGCAGTCTGCGTTACTTGTGTGATCTCGGAGTTGCTTGACGTTGATGCCTTCTATGCCAAGTCCAGGTGTTAAACAAGAAATGAGCAGAGTAAAGCTTACGACTATAGAAACCTATCTCAACGATTTTCTCAGCCCGGATTTCAGGTGGGAAACCATTGAAAAACCAATGTTTCTGGAGGGCAAGTTGCTCTCCTCTTGGATCGTTAAACTTATCAATGGATGTGCTGTGTGTGGGAACATTCTTGGGTTCATTGGCGTTGGGTTTAGGCAACCTTGTCAGGAATTGGTCTTGCTTCCTTGGCCTAGCCAGTGTCAAACAAAACCTAAGAGACATAGGTTGTGAAGTTTAAACTGCTACCAATTTTCAAAACGAAGCCTCCAGTACTGAAGTTTCCTTGCAGACCTGTGACCTCAAAATTCACATTCATTGGTCTGAACTAGGAGAAGAAAATGACACCTCCCAATCAACGAAACAAAACAGAAAAATCAAACCCCATCTTTCTGGAACAGCTTGGATGTACGTTAATCAGATGCACCAACTTTGAGATAAAATCTTCCAATGATTAAGAAAACTATGTAATTGTTCTGACTGTTTAAGAAAAAAAAGAGTAACTAAGAACTAGGAGATTAATTATATAATTATAATGAATTTCTGATCCTAAAATGCAAATCGGACAAGCTAAGGCCAAGTCAAGCTTCGTATGAGTGGCGGAAAAGAAAGAATTGGACTAAGCCTTCGCATTAAACTCTTCCACTTAATTTATCAAGCTCTCATAGTCCACACCTCTCTGTCTTCATGGGTGCCACGTCGTCCACGCTTATAGTTTAGACCGAAGCCATGAGCCCCTGGTATTTTCTCACAACTCATGAAATACATCTAATCTGGAGACACACGAGAAGGCATTTCTTTATTGTTTTTGATAGAACTAGCGGACCGGCCGGAGAGATGGAAAGGTGTATATATATGGGTCTGTTTTTTTGTCTATCTGTGGCTGCATTGTTGCAGTATGCAGCAGCACAAACAGTGCATACTGTTGGTGATGGCTTGGGCTGGCGTGTACCACAGGATGCTCAGGCATACGCCAATTGGGCTAATGGCAAAAGCTTCGGGGTTGGTGATATTCTGCGTAAGACGACCCTTCCATCTCACCTTTCACGTTATTCCTTCACAAAGAACAATCTGATCTTCATTCTTTACTGGAAAATTGTCATAAAAAATTATTTATTTTGACAGAGTTCAACTTCAACACAAACGAGCACGATGTGCTTCGAGTGCCAAGGGCATCCTACTCTGCATGCACGCAAGCAAATTCAATAGGAAGCATGATCGTCACAGGCCCAGAAAACGTCACCCTCGACGCTGCGGGAGAACATTACTACATCTGCACCATTGGCAGGCATTGTCTGAACGGTCAACAACTAGCTATCACAGTGTCAGCCACACCAGGTGCCATGCCACCCACCATGACTCCCACGCCAAGAACTCATGTCACCCCTTCACCTACTTCCGACACACCTTCTGATCAATGCTCACCCTCTTCAAGCCCTGCCGACCTAACGGCTCCAACACTAATTTCCCACCTCCACCTAGTTCTTCATCTTCTAGTGTTTTGGCTAGCCTGTTGGTCTGTATTTTGGGCATTACCGTGGGTTCGTTCTTCTAGTTACATGTTACGCACACACTTGATGTGCATTTCTTTTTTCTTGAGAATAAAACAGAAGAAAGACCGTACTAGTTGATTTTTTTTATTGATTTCAGAATAAGATGTACTCTCTTTTTTACGGGAATCTATTAATTTGTGTTATATCCTTACCCTATTTATTAGGCTTCAACTTATTTGGACTATCTATTACTAATTAATTATAAATTATGCATTCAAATCTACTGAAATTCATCGACAGTAAATTATAAATATATTATATTCAAAATTAATTGATTCATCTAAATTGAGATTAAAATTAGGAACGAATTATTTAAAAGTTATTAAATTAATTTTATAATAATAAATTTGATTTAATTAGACAAATATTTCTAATATAATAATTTCACCGCGGACTTTATTTCCAGTTTCTTGAAAAATAACCAGAATCTTTAGATCAAAATCGCACATTAAGTATATTAATTTAATATTACCAAATTATAATTGATACAATATTATTTTATTTTTAAAATTATTTATGTATTCCATGTGAACATAATTATCCTACCAGCATTATGATATTAATAATATTTTTTATTATTTTTGTTTTATTTTATATTTCATCTAATCAAATTATTTATAAATTAAGAGTGAAACGAATTCAAAAGAATTTTATCTATTAATAAAATTAAAATTTTAAATTTAATTAAAACCTAATTTTAAATATCAATTTTACATCGATATTCTAAATTGAATAGTAAAATTAAAAGATTAATAACATATTAGGAAACATAAAATATAAAATCGATTTAACTGTTAATATATGTCGGACTCGGTTTTCATATAAGTTAAACTCTACTACAGCTTGGCAGCATATATAAACTAGCCCCCTTCGACTTTCTTCTATCTCCAGAAAAATTCCCCTTTTGCCCAACCCTTGATTTCCCTCTCTAAAATTCAGTCCCGGCCCCTTCGACATCCTTGGTCTGTCATTACATAAAATCCCGCTTCCCTCAACCCATGGTTTCCACCATTCTAACATTCCGTCGATCAAGCGATCCAGCCCCCTCCGCCTTCCTTCGTCTATTAGCAGAAAAATCCCCCTTCTCCCGACCAGTGATTTCCCTCTCTAAATCCGGCCCCATTCGCCTTCCTTCGTCTATTAACTGAAAGATTCCCCCTTCCCCCAACAGGTAATCCCTCTCCGAATCCACCCTACTTCGCCTTCCTTTCGTCTATTAATAGAAAAAATCTCCCTTCCACCGACCGTGATTTATCTCTCTCAAATCCCGTCCATCAAGCTGAGCTGACATTTCAATATCGGTTCGTACGTTAGTCACCTAGTTCATTTCACATCAAGCAATTAGTGAACTCGTTGTCAGTTCAGTTCTTGTAGCTCAAAACCTTTAGTCCTAACATATACCTCCCGTAATCCAATTTGTAAACGAGAAGTTTGTCTTCTTCCATCAAATGCCTCGTGGAAGAGACGAAGATGAGGAAGACGAGTTCGAAGCGGAGGAGGATGATTACGAGCAGGTGATGGATGAGGATGAGCAGGAGGAGGAGGAAGAAGAGAACGTTCGGCCAGGTCCTAGCACCAGGAAGAGGCGGAGATCCGACTTCATTGATGATGTTGCGGAGGAGGACGATGAGGAGGAAGAAGAGGAGGACGATGACGACGAGGATTATGGAGTTGGTGGTAGAGGCGGTGGTAAGAAGCAAAAGGCAAAGAGACGTGCTGGTTCGGAATTTTTTGATGATATCGCGCAGGTTGCAAGTGATGATGATGAGGAAGAGGAGGAGGGCGAGGATGGTCGGTATTATTCGTTGTTTTCAGTTTTTTATTTTGTTGTTTTCAATTAATTTATTTTTTTGTGGCGATTCAATTTTTTTAAAGTTTCAAATTTTGTTGAAATATGTGGCTGGAATTCCGTGGTGAAATTGAAGCTGCAGATAGTGCGTTTGTGCCGATTATGGTCTTTAATTGAGGTGAAATAACTCATTGCTGGCAGCTGTACTCGATGGGTTCGGGAGTGGCACTGATTGAGGATTTCGAATATTACTTTTATTACCTCTTATCATTAGACAATCCTTATCTACCTCTGAAGCTGCATCTCATATTTTTGTTTCTCTAGGCCGTCCTCTTAAGCTGTTATAGAGATAGTTTTACCATCCACTTTAAGATAATCTTGCATGATTTGGCAAAAGTTGAAAATTTCATTCTGGTAAGTATGTTTGTAGATTAATATATTGGGAAATCCCAAACCATAAAGGAACTAAACGTCTCATGGGAAAGAATACCCAGACATCTCACATATGAGCTGATCATTCAGATGCTATGGCACCTTATAACTATCCGTATCTTTGCATGCATTTAAGCATCTGCTTGGGATAATAGTATGCTCACTTTTCCCTTTTTTTTCATTTTTCTGAAGAATTTATTTGGTTCTAATTTTGTGATTTTTTATGCATGACATAAACTGTTTACATATGCTGTTGTGAATACAGATTTCATAGTTGATGGTGGAGCTGATCTACCTGATGAAGATGATGGCAGAAGGATTCACCGAAGGCCATTTGTCTCTCGTGAGGATGAGCAAGAAGACATGGAAGCTCTTGAAAGAAGTATTCTTTCAAGGTATGCAAAAACCAGCCACACAGAATATGATGAAGAAACTACAGAGGTGGAGCAGCAGGCCCTTCTGCCTTCTGTACGGGATCCAAAGTTGTGGATGGTGAAATGTGTGGTATGCTTGTTATTCAATTTGTAGTTAATTATATGCTTTTCTTCAGACATGTGTTTTGTAAAGTTCACTTCTGCCTTATATCCATCAGCAAGGTCGTGAAAGGGAGGTGGCGCTTTGCCTAATGCAAAAGTACATTGATAAAGGCCCTGAGGTGCAAATCAGGTCTACCATTGCATTAGATCATCTGAAAGGCATATTATATGTCGAAGCAGAAAAAGAAGCCCATGTAAAAGAGGTTGGCATTGATTTTAAACTCCAAGCTATCACTGTCCTTGAAGTTATGCAATCTTTGATGCACATGGCATATAACTGTGGTGATTAGTATATCTGATATGCTATTTTGTCTTTGCTTCAGGCATGCAAAGGGCTGAACAACATATATCTTAATCAAGGTATAAAGATTGTTCCTATCAGAGAAATGACTGATGTGCTCTCAGTCGAAAGCAAAGAAATTGAACTTACAAGGGAATCCTGGGTGAGAATGAAGAGTGGGACGTACAAAGGGGATCTTGCCCAAGTATGTTTTTTCACCTTTGCTTCTTCCACCGAATGTTTATGGATTTTTCAGCTGAATTCTTTTTTTGGGTGCTGAAGGTAGTAGATGTAGATAATGTCCGGCAGAAAGTGACAGTAAAGTTGATACCGAGGGTTGACTTACAGGCTTTGGCAAACAAACAGGTATGGTTGTTAGGTTATCTGTTTTATATTCCTTTTTGTGCATATGAATGTGATGTCCGCACCTAAAGTTTATTCTATGAAAATTCCCTTTTTATCATGATCTTGATACTTGCTATGTTGAATATGATGATATTGTTTTCACTGTTGTAATTTTCTGATTCCAAAACATATTTTATTCCATTCAGGAAGGTAGAGAAGTAGTAAAAAAGAAGGCATTTGTACCTCCTCCACGTTTTATGAATGTGGAAGAAGCCAGGTAGCACTACTTACTCCAGCCGAAGTCTGGTTCTTCTTATTCTGTTTATTGATAAAGCAGCTGTATACTTACTCAGGGAACTACATATTCGTGTGGAGAGGAGAAAAGATCCAATCACTGGTGATTATTTTGAAAACATTGGGACTCATCGGTTTAAAGATGGATTCTTGTATAAGGATGTCTCCATGAAGTCAATAAGTACACAAAATATAAAGCCTACTTTAGATGAACTCGAGAAGTTCCGCCATCCTGCTGAGAATGGAGATGCCAATTTATCCACATTATTTGCAAACAGAAAAAAAGGCCACTTTATGAAGGGTGATGCTGTTATCGTTATCAAGGGAGATCTGAAAGATATCAAGGGTTGGGTTGAGAAAGTTGATGAAGAGTATATTCAAGTCAGAACCTCAATTAAGGGTATTCAAGTAAGATGGAAACAAATCATCGGAAGAAATTATTTTTACCTTTTTTTGTCAATTATTATTTTTGTTCATGTTGTCTAGTCCTTGTGTGGAAAAAAAAATGTAGAAATTAAGATTTTATATATCTTAGGTATTCTTATGTGATATTGAAATTTATTTGTTGGCAGAAAACACTTGCTGTGAGCTCAAAGGAACTCTGCAAGTATTTTGAACCTGGAAATCATGTGAAGGTTGTCTGTGGGGCTCATGAGGGTGCAACTGGGATGGTTCTTAAGGTTGAGCATCATGTGCTCATCATTCTATCTGATACAACCAAGGAAGATGTGAGTGGTGTCTTCATTTGATTGCTTATATTTCTCTCCCGGTGGATTGACTTTTAATTCTTAACCTATGCATCTAATGCCTTGACTACCTGGTATCTCCAGATTCGTGTATTTGCTGATGATGTTGTAGAAAGCTCCGAGGTATCTACCGGTGTTACCAAAATTGGCGATTATGAACTTCATGATCTTGTGCTGTTGGAGTAAGCCTTTTTTTTTCACAAATATGAAATTATGTCTCTTGGTTATTTGATGTCTTATTTGTTGTTGTATTTGGTGCAGTAATATGAGCTTTGGTGTGATTATCCGTGTGGAAACTGAAGCTTTTCAGGTCAGTAATTGTTGAATGCTTAGATGGAACATATTCCATTACCTTTTGGTCCGCTAATCGGTAGTTGTTTTATCCAGATACTTAAGGGAGTTCCCGAGAGACCTGATGTCTCCCTTGTTAGATTGAGAGAGATCAAATGCAAAATTGAGAAGAAATCTAATGTACAAGATCGGTTTAAGAATACGGTGTCTGTGAAAGATGTTGTTAAGATCATTGATGGTCCCTGCAAAGTGAGTTTATTGTTCTACATGGTTTTCTGTTTATCAGATGTGTGTTTTTCTCATTGCCAAGTTTGTTTCTTATCTTTTGTATCTTCAGGGGAAACAAGGTCCTGTGGAACACATATATAGAGGAGTCTTATTTATTTTTGATCGCCATCACCTTGAGCATGCCGGATTTATTTGTGCGAAATCTCATTCTTGTGTTGTTGTGGGAGGATCTCGTACCCATGGTGATAGAAATGTACATCCTTCAGTTACTTTTTCGATGATCTATATTGGGTGTGCATGTGCTTAATTCAATTATTTGTGTTTTAGTGCCTCTATGGAGTGGTTTAGTTACGGTTGGTTTGTGTGATTTAGAGCTTTAACAATTAAACTGAAACACAACTAAGTTTGTTTGGCTGCAGTCATGCACACTTCTTTTTATTTAGTCAGTTGTCTGAAATGATTGAGAATGACAGGCTTTAACTCTTTTATCTAATAATTGCAGGTAGATTCATACTCACGATTTGGAGGTTTTAAACCTCCTCCTCGCATACCCCCCTCACCGAGAAGAGTGTCCCGAGGAGGACCATTTGAGGGTGAGTTCTCGATGATCAGTGGAAATTTTAATTATTTCATAGGGCTCGCAACTGTCCTCATACTAGACTAACTTTTTTTACTCTGATCTTGCACTTATTTTTTTTATGTAGTCTTTGTTTTTGTCATGGTTCCTGCATTGATTATCTATGTGACATGACACATTGTCACTTTGTACATGTGGACACACATAATTGAATTTAAGTTCATTTGCCAACGTATGCAATAGTAGGAACACACAATGGCATGAGCCTTCTAGTACAAAGGGTCACAATGAAAACTGCCTAGAGTCAGTGAACATAAAAAAAATACATGGTCCATGCTATGTACATTCTTTTACTGGGAGTTTGATATTAACTTCTGCTTCTGTGGTCTAGGTGGAGGAAGAAACAGGGGTGGAAGGGGAGGACATGATGCTTTAGTTGGTACTACAATTAAGATACGCCAGGGTCCCTTTAAAGGTTACCGTGGACGTGTACTTGACATTAAAGGCCAATCAGTTCGAGTTGAATTGGAGTCCCAGATGAGGGTTGTTACAGGTAAGGGTTGTTGCCTCTATATGCTTTTTAGAATTAATGTTTGCTTATGTTAAGCTGTGCAATAAGAGTTTGCTTGTTTGCAGTTGATCGCAATTTTATTTCCGACAACGTGGTTGTTTCAACCCCACACCGGTAGATTCTAGATCTTTGCAGAAAAATCTTTTGAATTTTCCTGTCTCTTAATCCTTCTGACTGTTTTATTGACAAATTTTGCCAGTGATGGACCTCGATATGGCATGGGAAGTGAAACCCCGATACATCCTTCTCGGACTCCACTTCATCCGTATATGACACCGATGAGAGATGCTGGAGGTTTGTTCTTTAAGATAGTCATCATATATCTAGGACTCTCGCATTATACCTCTAATTTTTGAAAAGATATGCGCTCATATCTGTGTTGTTTATCTAAGCAGCTACGCCTATCCATGATGGTATGAGGACACCTATGCGTGACCGGGCATGGAATCCGTATGCACCAATGAGTCCTCCTAGGTATGTGCATGCAATAATTGCCCATATTTGGTTTATATGGTGATGGTCATAGTTGGAGTTGGTTTTGTCCCTTTTCTCCACTTGGATGTGTTGCTGCTTAGTATGCATATTTTGTTTACTTCTGTTAATTTTCTCATAATGTAAAATTTAGTTAATTAGTGATAGTGGAGGAGACTCTTCATGTAAAATATGATTCATGGATTTCTGATGACAAAATGCAGGGATAATTGGGAGGATGGAAACCCCGCTTCCTGGGGAAGCAGTCCACAGTACCAGGTTGCCATTTTGCCTAGAATACCATGCAGATTAATCCCATCCTTATTTACTTTTGTGTTTCCAGAGATTAATATATTTTATTCTTTTTTGTGCAGCCTGGAAGCCCTCCATCTCGAACATATGAAGCACCAACTCCTGGTTCAGGCTGGGCCAGCACTCCTGGTGGTAGCTACAGTGATGCTGGAACGCCAAGAGACAGCGGTTCGTCCTATGGTATCTACCTCTACCATTTAAATGTCTGTAACATTGGCTATGATTTCTGTTATTACTGAATTTATGTCATCTTGTAGCCAATGCTCCTAGTCCATATCTGCCGTCAACCCCTGGTGGGCAGCCCATGACACCCAGCTCAGCATCCTATCTTCCTGGTACTCCTGGTGGGCAGCTAATGACACCTGGTGCAGAAGGCCTTGATATGATGTCTCCCGTTACAGGTATGATTTAATTTTCTAATCATTTTTGTTCTAGAGAAGAGATAAACAATCTTTTTTAGTATTTTGTTGCATTTCACATATCATTTACATGTCTGCCTTGGCCTTGGCCTTATTTATCAACATACCTTATATATGGAAAAATTAGAAGAACTCATAAATACCTGTCACAGGTGGAGAGAATGAAGGGCTGTGGTTCATGCCTGACATATTGGTCAATGTTCGGAGGGCGACCGATGAGTCTGATATTGGTGTGATCAGAGAGGTTCTGCCGGTATGTTCTGTCAAAAGATTTTGGTTAATAACTTGTGTTACATATCCAACTCTGGAGCTGAAGTTGTAAAATCTTTGCATTTTGTTTGGTATACAGGATGGTTCTTGTAGAATAGCGCTGGGATCGAATGGGAATGGTGATACAATAACTGCCCTTCCCAATGAGATTGATCTGATTTCACCAAGAAAATCAGATAAGATCAAGATTATGAGCGGTTCACATCGTGGTGCTATTGGCAAGTTGATTGGTGTTGATGGAACAGATGGCATTGTAAAGTTAGAGGATACTTTAGATGTTAAAATCTTGGACATGGCCATACTTGCAAAACTAGCACAAATATGAAAGTGCAGTCTGTAAAATAATTTATTCTGATTTTGATCTTCGAGCAATTTATCAATTTCGTAGCTTCTCTTGTTATCGTTCAGGTTTTCCGTCTTTCTTTTCATGTTAGCTTCTTTTCAAACATCAATGGTTCAAGGGAAAACACGAGAATAATGTGTGATGCGGGGGAGAGTTCGTCTACTGCTTACGCAGGCCACAACGATACGATCTCGTAAATGGGCTATCATCATTGGGCCTCAGTGAAAACGACGGTAGTATGAAGATGGGTTTAGTCCACATGGAATTTGCATGTGACTTGCGTCACACCTGAAGTTTGAGCAGTGGTTTTACTTTCCAACGATTCGAATTTGCGCTTCACTGTTTCAGGATTTTGTATGGAGGTAGGAGGTGAACGATTATACTAGCATTGCTGTTTTCAGTTTTTATTCTGTTATTTTCAATTAATTTATTTGCTTTGTGACAGTTCAATTTTTTTAAAATTTTCGAATAGATGTGTAGCTAGAATTCCGTGGTGAAATTGAAGCTGCAGGTAGTGAGTTTGTGTAGATTATGGTCTTTGCGGCAGCCGTACGGGTATTATGGGTTAGGAGTGGCAGCTGATTGGGAATTTACAATATTACTCTTTCAGATTTTCTTTACCTCCTCCAATCAATAATACAATTCTTATACCTCAGACTTAACTGGTTCGATGACCAGTTCAGTTTTTAAAACATTGTTAATTCCTGAACCGCCTACGTTTATAAACTATTAACTTGTTTTCCTTGATTTCCTTCTCCTCAGTCTTCCTATCAAAGGCTGCACAATTTCGAGTAGCATCTTCCAGCACACCTTTTCCCTTAGACATAATACCATTTACAGCCAACTGTTCTTCCTTTGGGTTTTCCACATCCTGGGACATAAATACTTGTTCTTCGGCATTTCCAGTACTCTCCATTTCTTTCAGTTGACTTTCTGTTAACACCTGCAGTAGTTCCAGAGGGGTTGATGCAGGGTCAAGCTCCCAGCAACCTTTGGGAGCATTATAACCTTCTTGACCAGTGAGCATGAAAGAAGGGACCTGGTGAGAAAACCGAAACATCTCCTCTCTTGGTATTGTTCTTATTCTACCAGTGTCAGAATTCCGGCGAAACACTGTCTTGAATCCAGCAACTTTAACAAGAGGTGCAACAGTCAACCCCCTCTCGCTGGTGTAGTCATCAAGGATTTCCACCATATCATACTTGTGAACAACCTCATCTGGTGTAAGCTCATTCCAATCTGCAGACCAGTTCCTGTAAAGAGCCCAAACATCTCCCCTTGCAGGATATATGTGAACAGCTCCTCTAACACCCTTAGTCCACTTACAAATTTTATGAGAGAAAGAATTGATGGAGTTACTAACTTTACGCTTGCCAATCCAAAATTCTCCACTGGTCTTGTAGAAACCAGCACCAATCCAGTTCAATGGACCAAATTCCTGATTGCTCTTTGAATTAAGCCAGCTAATCCTCACTTTAAATGGCTTCGATGAAATAACACTGTGGATTAATGCATAATACCGAGGCATTCCATCATCACCATCATATGCAGCCCAAATCTCATTATTGGCAAACGATTTCCCTGCACGATCCTTGTCAAAATCATGGAAATCTGGATCTGGAACACTCATTGACAAGGTATCATTGACTTCCATATCTGAACCATCAGGACAGTTGACAGCAGGACAGTTGACAGGAGAATACTGAATGGATATAGTCCTTGTCTTCACATTTTCATATTCTGGACAACCATTTTTATCAGCTTGGATATCATTCACTACAGCCTTCAGCTTTTCTCGCTCCTTGTTTTCCTTCTCTAAGGTTTTACACCGTTCTTTGATCTTCCCACATATGTCCTTGCTAGCCTTATAAATTAACATGCCACGAAGTTCTGGCTGTGATAATTCCCTTGTACCATCAGATTTAGGGTTTCTGGAAATGTTTCTTCTTCCAGCTACGGAGTTACATTTCTGATAGTTGGATTCGCTATGCCAATGCCCATCACCACACCTTTTCCTCTTCAGCTTATCTCCTTTCAGTTCAGAAACAAAATCTGAAGTTAAGGATCCTGAAGCTGATCCAGAACCTGCTTTGGTTTGTCTTGGAAGGAAATCCACTTTCACAGCAGTTGCTGGCGCCTCTTCTCTCTTTCTTTTTAACATGACAGCAGGGATGGTTGAGGAAGCGGCACGAAAGTTCTCCACCTTTGAATGCTGAGTAGAGTTTGGTCCCGGCATGCAAGGTGGCCATGTGCGAGAGGGAACATTTCCATTCATAGGAGGTGCTGGAGTCTCAGTAGCAAAAAAGTGCTGACGGCAATTCTGGCAAACAAGGTTGAGGTTGAGATAACTTCTGATGTACTCAAAGTGGGTTTTGCAAGCATCACAGGTTGTCCAAAATGTATTAGGTTGGGAAATAGGAAGTGATTGAGTAGGTCTTGAATGCAAAGCATTGTCCAGAACCCTTGAACTTGAATTGTTATAATTGGAGAAATTACGGAAGCTGTTTCGAGCAGTTGGCCCAGGTGGCCTCCAATTAGGGATGGTATTGTTAATGCCCCTTGAAATCTGGTTCTGGTCATAAACAACTTTCTTGGATCTGTTGGATAAACAACTCCAGGCTTCGGATAGAAGCCGAAAAGCTCCATCAGCACCAATAGATTTATTTTTATCAGGATGAAGGGTGAGAGCCAGTCTCCTGTAGTGGCTCCGCATTGTGTCATCATCACAGGATGCTTCTACACCAAGGACTCTGTACCAATCCACTTCCCCATTTATTCTCTTCTGGGCAGAAATATAAACATTAAGAGTTTCTACAAGCTGCTGAATACCATCAAGGGCAGGGTAGAAATTTAGAGCCATCAGAGCAAATTTGATTGCTCCATGGAGGTCCTTCTCTGCAAACTTCTTCTCTGCAATGTCTCTGGCTCTTACCGCCTTAACTTTATTACATTCCATTTTCACTGTCTGACTGATGGCTGTCCTTTGTAAAAGATACTAGCAAGTGTCAGTCACCAATATCTAATATGATACCTGACGTTTCCACGTGTATCGTCCCGAAGCTTCCTTCAACTGCACTGGCCCTGATATACTAAAACAAGTAAATTATCTCCTAAAGAAGAAGATGATATTATGAAAATCAAGATCCAGTCATCAATAATCCGCTTTCAGTTAAGCAAGACCCTATAGCCAAGAAACTATATAATCCACAAAGAGGAAGCTATCTCCTCATTGGAGCAATAGAAGTCCAAAATTATAACGAAGGACACAGTTATGATTAAGCAAAAACAAGTAAAAGATACTAGCAAGTGTCAGTCACCAATATCTAATATGATACCTGACGTTTCCACGTGTATCGTCCCGAAGCTTCCTTCAACTGCATGGCCCTGATATACTAAAACAAGTAAATTATCTCCTAAAGAAGAAGATGATATTATGAAAATCAAGATCCAGTCATCAATAATCCGCTTTCAGTTAAGCAAGACCCTATAGCCAAGAAACTATATAATCCACAAAGAGGAAGCTATCTCCTCATTGGAGCAATAGAAGTCCAAAATTATAACGAAGGACACAGTTATGATTAAGCAAAAACAAGTAAAAGATACTAGCAAGTGTCAGTCACCAATATCTAATATGATACCTGACGTTTCCACGTGTATCGTCCCGAAGCTTCCTTCAACTGCATGGCCCTGATATACTAAAACAAGTAAATTATCTCCTAAAGAAGAAGATGATATTATGAAAATCAAGATCCAGTCATCAATAATCCGCTTTCAGTTAAGCAAGACCCTATAGCCAAGAAACTATATAATCCACAAAGAGGAAGCTATCTCCTCATTGGAGCAATAGAAGTCCAAAATTATAACGAAGGACACAGTTATGATTAAGCAAAAACAAGTAAAAGATACTAGCAAGTGTCAGTCACCAATATCTAATATGATACCTGACGTTTCCACGTGTATCGTCCCGAAGCTTCCTTCAACTGCAATGGCCCTGATATACTAAAACAAGTAAATTATCTCCTAAAGAAGAAGATGATATTATGAAAATCAATGATTAAGCAAAAACAATCAAGAAAAACAAAAACAGCAATAAGTGCTTTTCCAATCCATGACTTACAGGGATTTTAAATGATATAACTTCAAAACATAAGTGAAATTCCAACAACTTTTGCACTGTGCAAAAAAATTAAAACAGGAAATTCCAAACCAAGGAAGCTACTCTTGACAAAAAGAAAATAAAGTCCGAAATTCTCGCCAAAGAACATGGGCATGAATAAATCAAAGATTATGGCAGCAAAATGAACAGAAGCAGTAATTAATGATATTTGTGATCCATAATCTGTATGGCATTGTAACACCTGTTGATCTGAGAACGGATAACTTACGAGACATTCCGAGAATTCGGTAACGATTTCCAAAATAAGCAAAAAAGATTCAAGAATACGACAAAGATTACCAAAAAAGCTGATGATGCCATGCCATACCATGCACATTTCTGATTTATTTCAAACGGTGAAGTCACTGAACAACACTATCTTGTATAATACAATAAGAATCAGATTGTACAACAAATCTGTCACAGACAATGCCATGGAAATCAGATGATAAAGCAAAGCTATCTCACACGATGCCATAAAATCCCAATTAATTTATTAGTTCAACAGCATTCATACCCAAACACAAAATCAGAAGACAAACCTATCGTTTCCAAACTTCCAAGTTCCCTCCACCCGTCCTTCATTTTCCAGTAGCAAAGCAAATGCTAACAGCATAATCTGCTTGTAAGAAAATTCTTATTAACAAAGCAGACAATTCAGTACATATAAACTTAATCCATAATTGAACAGCCAAAAAATCCACCAGGAAGGCAAACAACCACTTCCCGGATTGACTTGAATCACCAAAAAGAAAAAAACTATCGGTTGATAATGTGATTAGAATCCTAACAGAAATATTATCGGTAATCTGAACCCTACATAGTGCATAGCAGCAACTAAGAATTGAATTTTCCATAAAGAGCACAATGTGAGCATAAACAAGTAAAGGGCGCCATTAAAACTACAAAACAGAGATGAAAATACCCATTTGCAGAGCACAATGTAGGCTCACAATTATGTGTTTGCTCTCATGTTTGATTTTGCAATATTTTACCACCCCAGATCAAATAATGCCGAATGGGGTTTCCCTTTTTTTTTCCTTCTATTGAGACTCCTGAGAATTGACAGAGGGAATAATAGTTGTCTATTTTTGTTGAGTGAGAAAACGAAACGTGGGTTTTCCTTGTATTTTAAATTTATTTATACACCAAAATCAATGCATTGGTTAAACCCTAACCCTCGTTAACTACTAACTGTAGTTAACAGGATTGACACATATTTGCCATTTGGCTAATTATGGAAAAATTGTCCAGGACAAAAATGTTAAAAGAAGGTGAATCCTTTTCAGGCTATCAGATTCGTGCTTATCTTTCTTACATTTCTTATACTTAATATTGCACAAATATTTATTCTCTGTAACTGACTTAAAAAAGTTCAGTTACTCATTGCTTTCATGTTTTCCATTTGTCAATAGTTCATGATGCAATGACAAAACTTGAAAGCCAAACCACTTCGTCATGAGACTACAGTTTTGTGTAATAAAACTCCCGAACTTGAAAGCCAAACCACTTTGTCATGAGACTACAGTTTTGCAGAATAAGACTCCCGGTATAATTTGGGGCATGACAACTTGCTTGCAAATGCTGTTTATATTTATGAAAATTATACGTTTTAGGTTATATTATATGGCTAATTTTAACCTGCAGGTTCTTATCCTGACTTGTTACTTCCTGCAGACCTGAGACCCCTCACACAATGCAGGAGGCATTCATCTCCAGATAAGGAAGATGATTCTGGCCATGGATTTGCATAACCGTATATGTCTTTTACTACTCTTGAAATGGTAATGCATTGATGAGAGTGTTATGTGCAAATCCGTTTTCTGCTGGCATCTCATGCTTTTTTGTTTGCTTTACAAAATATAACGTCAAAGAGTGGCCCTTTGGTAGTTTGGTGAAGAAACTTACAATTACGAGTCAATGTTCTTGCCATAAAAAAATAAGATTTTCCAGATTTTGCTAAACAAAAAGAGGGACTGATAATTAATGCCCTCTGATTTGGTTGCATGGCATTGGGTCAACCCAGGGGAACACTTGGTTGGCATTGTATTGCTGTTGGCAGGAAGAATCAGCTGAATCCTGGTCAGATATAACCTTATAGGCTAATATTACCATTGGTATCTTGATGTCATTCTTCTGCTGTTTTGTAAACACCAACTCAACAATAAATGGCAATGCCATAGTATTTCCGAGCATGCATAGGTTTTGTTGTAGAATTATCAAGTTTAGTGAGAATCCATTTGTCATTTGGCTGTTGGAAGCAGCATAAATTTGAATTCTGCTAACTACTCCTGCATCAAGAACCATATAGGAAAATAAATAAGATAACTCAAAGGAAAAGATACTAATGAGCAAGTCTAACTGGTGGCAGAATAAGAGTACATTCATTTAAGCATTGTGTATTTGCCACTTCTGGTTACAAAATAACAGACAAAAGATAAGGTTTCGATTACTAAAGTTAAAACACAACCCAATTTACTATCCTGGGATTTAAAAATGTTGTTTCTTCCACGATATTATGTGGAATGAGATTGCAAAAGGCTCCAGTAATATCCTCGGAGGGGATGTTCTGGGCCTTTTATAGGAACTGCTAGCCTGATTTGAAAAAGTTTACTCTGGATGTATTGATACATAAATATGACCTGGTTGAAGTACATGAAGACTATGATGAGAGGAAAGGAATCAGCATTGCTCCTCTGCTGCAGAACCAGGACACTTACTGCAGAAGAGATTTTCGATTTTCTCATGAAGTTCTTACACTCGGTCACATGTCCAGCAGGTGCCTGTGCTCTTGACTTGCCTGATCTTGAACCTGCATCCATATCATTGGAACAGGAGAATATAATAAATCATTAGGTGACGATGGAGCTTTTAATTTTTTATCAGAAGCCTGGATTCTTTATCTGATGAAGCCAGGATAACATACTGTTCTTTCTGTAAATTTTCCGGATTTCTTAAGGCCTCTTCTTTATACACCACATGTTCATGATTTACAACCAGCGACTGTCTCCTCGACGGGAAAACACAATACACCTATTACCAAAACATGCAAAGTTCCTACATGCATCACCAAGTATCTGATTTTAGTTATGAGTTACTGCATGCAGAAAAGATGAATACAAACTAAGGAACTTGTCCCAACGAAGTATGGTAATAAAGTGGTGGAAATCCAAACAAATCATCAAGCAGCAACACGTGCTGGAGTGTTAGTGCACATAAATACTAGATGAAAAAGGAGCCATCTTCATGAAAAACGAACATCACATAATTTTTCCTGAAAAACAATGAAACCATGATTAGAACTTGTGATCATTTGCTGTAATACATCATGCACAGGACTTCCAATTTCCCAGAAATTCAGCGACACATAAAAGCATAACAGAATTAGAAGAACAACATGGTTAAAACAAATGACTACGGTGACATGCATGTATCTTATTCATGCTCAATTAGAGACCCAGGCCAAATGTACGAGGGGGAAGAATCCTTGCGATCTCTTTTGCTGCAAAAGAAAGAAAGAATATAAAGCTCAAAACTTTCATTATGTTTCCATCTATTTCTCAGCAGCCAAACTAGTCATAGTGCTCTTCATTTTCAGAAGCATGATTATGGACTAAGTGAGGAAAGAACTTGGCGCCAAAACAAAGAGAAAAAGATCAAACATTCCCTTTCACATTGACTTTCATTCAACAATAATGAAACAAACCCACAAACAGAAGGCATAATGAGGCACGCAATTCTACAGAAAGAACTATCTCAAGCCGAAAAGCTAGATTCTTGCACCAGTGTTAGAACTCTACATAGTTGTCACCAACTAAGCAAAATCAAGCATGCATCCAAACGATTAAGATTTCCCAAACAAAAGAATTTAAGCGCTAACAAAACAAATATTAGCGTGAACGAGAGAGCCATAAACACCCATCTACAGAATCGCAGACACACCACCTACCATTTCTCCCTCGATCGCCAATTTGCCTGAAAAATTATGTCAAAAGAGGATTATTGGCGGGTGTAGTGCGAAAATAGAAAGCTTTGGTTTTTATATGTTTCGTTTTCTTCTTTCTTTCCCATCCATATTCAGTGGGCTCAAGGCACATGATAGAGCTCAGCCGTACCTTATTGCAAAATCAGGTTCGATCCATAATACAGTGGGCTCAGAGCCCAAATTATTGCTACAGTAAATCTAGCCCATAAAACATTAGGCAATTTCGAATCCCCAATAGGAATATAAGTAATGAGGATATCAGGTTTGATATATTTCATAAAAGATTATAAATAGTACGGAATATAGATATTAAATAATTTATGTGAAAATAAAATATTCAATTGCCACATAAAACAATTTATCAGATAATGGGTTGAAGGAAAAAATGTTTAATAGACTTACCATTTAATTTATTTTTATCTTAAATCAATAATATACATTGTCCTACTTATATTTTCCCGACCGAATGAAAGAGAAAAGCCATTCCAGGTTTAGAAGTATTCCTCCTGCAGCCCTGCATAATTGGGTTACCTGCCATCCTGGCCGAATGCCTCACCTAATTCTCAAGCAAATTCTTGTTTTAGGTGCTACTCAAATGGTAGAGAATCCCTATGCCAAGACTGTAACGAAGCATCTTTTACATTATCAAGACTTTCCCAAGCATGAAATTGTTGGATTCGGAATCACAAGAGACCAAAATGAGAATCGTTTACAGAAACATTCAAAGTCTATGCATTATGTAGCAGAGAATAATGGTACGGAGATGGTCATTTGAGAGAATAATAAAGGGTTCGAGCAAATGCATGCCTCTTCGCATAGGGATGTAATATAAATCTAATCCATGGAAGCGAAACTTGGAGCATACCAGCCTAACTGGTCTATGATCTTCTTCAGTCTTTCCTCTTGTCCCTTGGAATCCCCAAAGGCTGTTGTGAAAGGGTAGACATAGGTTACTTTTGTGGCCATACACCTGTATGTTACCACATCTCCTTTAACGAGAAACTCAAGTACATCCCGCCGGCCAAATCCTCCGTCAACCTCAGCTTGTAAATATTGGCCTGAATTTGTAAACTGCTATCAATATCGAGGTAATGCCCAAAAGAAAGATAGGAGTATTTAATTGAGTAATGCGCCAATCAGGATAGCAGTATGCAGATGAGAAACGAGAATTCAGTTTAGCTCAATTACCGTAGGGAGTCACTTCAGTGACTTTAATTTCTGCATTTCTTTGAGTTTTCAGGATTGCATCCTGTAATGTCTGCAAGGAACCGAAACCAGATGAAGCTTCATTTGTTCAGTTCATACCAAGATAAAAGTTCTACCCTTGATGCGAGTAAATATAGCGCATCTTTCTTAAAAACCTGAACGGGATTCGTAGTTGAATTCTCAGGGATCCTCACTGGGAATGCAAAGGACGAAGATTTTGCATTTGTTGATACACAACCAGGATTTATGGATGGGCAAGGCCTAATCTTCCTGCAACAACACACACATCACAACCTCAATACGAAAAACTTGATTTAGAGCCACACACACACAAAAATTCGAGGCAACAAGGAAGAAAAGAATTTTGAAAAAGAGAACACGAGCAAGATCAGAAAATATACCCATTTTCAAGTCCCGTCTGCAAGTTTTTGGACTCAGAGAATGGAGTGGTGGGAGAAGCAAGGGGAGAGGAGTTGGGAGAAGGGATTGCCAGGGAAGATAACGGGGAGTTTAAGGTTACAGTGAGGGCAAAGGAGAGGATACCGGTGAAGAGAATGGGCCTTGGATTTGATAAGCCAGAAGCTAAAGTATGGAGGGAAGGATTGGGTTTTCGAGTTACATATTTGGCTGTAGATGATGAGCTTGGAGGGAGAAGACTACCAATCACGCTCATGTTTCTTCAACCGTTATCCTTATTACCCAGTCTCGCATTTGATGCTCTTCCTAGATTAAGAAAGGTGTCATATATGTAATATCAATATATATTTTTAATATATCAACATTGACATGAGGTCGATATGTCCGAGTGGTTAAGGAGACAGACTTGAAATCTGTTGGGCTTCGCCCGCGCAGGTTCGAACCCTGCTGTCGACGCTTTTTATTTTCCTCTGAAATTAAATTCTGAATATACCTTTTTTAGGGCTTGCCGGGAAATAATTCCCAATTCGGTTCGGCGATTGAGAGCTGAGAGATAATCGGGGATTAATCGAAGAACTATTCTTGTTTATTTTCTTTCAGGTGTCCTCGCAATTCATTCCCAATTCGGCGTTTGGAGCTTAGAAACAGTGGAAGAATAATTAAGAGTCAGATCTTTTTGTGTTTTTTCCCTCCTCCAATCTAACAAACCATTTTTCTCCTCACCTGGGCCAAATACAAGCAGAGGACCGGACCGAGCATGGAAGAGAAAACGACACAGGAGCTAGCAATGGAAGGACAGAAGCACCTGAAAGAGACCATTCAAGCAGCCTACCAGATCCTCTACTCCATGAACGACGAGCTGTGCAATCCTGTTTTATGGTCCACCACTCCCTCTTCCGCTACTCCCGCAAGTAACCTTAGCCCAACTTCTACCCAAAATGGAATTGTTGCAGTCAATGGCGATGACCCCGCGCATCACTTGGATGGTCCTGGCGCCGGTGCTAGTGGTGGCGCCGGTGGTGGTCCCGGTAATGGAGCTCTTGATGAGGCTAGGTTTAGGTATAAAAATTCCGTTGCCGCTCTTCGCGATGTGCTCTCCGCTATCCCTAATTCCCAAAAGGTACCTTTTATAATCCTTGAATTTGCGTTTTCTCGTACTGAAATTTGGGTCTTGATTGAAGAGGCATCTTTTGTGGTGACGAGGATAAAGCTTGTTGTGATTGTGAATCAAATTAATGATACGCCTTCCTTCTACTCATATAGGCCAAAGCATTTGACAGTGGTTCCACCATTGGTAGTTCACTATCTCCTGCTGATCAAACTGAGATTGAAAAACTGGAAGAGCGAGCGGCAAATCTAAGAAAGGTACTTTTAACCTTTCCATGACTTGTGGGATCGTGTTATTTTATCGTTCTAAGTAGGCTATGCGGATTATTTATGTGCTTGCACTGATTGGTTATACGGATTACGATGAGGGGTATACCCAAAATGGAGAAGCATAGTTCATTACTTGATTCTGTTATATGATTGTTTGAGCTTTCTTACTCGTCTTTGTTGGAGTCTGTCATGGGCTCTCCCACAATCCTTGAAAGGCAGCTGGAATTTCTCTGTTTTTTTTCACTGTTTCTGCTTCACGTTGATCTTAACCTGTGTTTTCAAATGTAGGAACTTGGTAGCAAGAACACGTATATCAAGCTTCTTATTGATCAACTCCGCGATCTGATTACTGACATATCCACTTGGCAAAGCCCCTGTCCTGTTTAAAGCTTCTGTCCTAAATGCAGGCTTGGGGCTACATTCCGGCATGAAAATATACTGATCTTGACGCTGATTCCTTTGATTAATTTTCAACATGGACTTCCAGTCTTGTTTAGGAGGAGGATATAGACAATGTTTGGGAAATAGTTACTCGGTGGAAAAGTCAAGCAGCTTTACTTCATTTGCTTTTCTGCCTACTCTGTTTTATCCACTGGATTTTCAGTAACAAGATTAAAATACTGCACCTGCACCTTGTTAGATGTTCTCTTCATACTTCATTGCTAAAAAGATTCTTTCAAGTCTTCCAGTGAGAAGGAACAATGTTTTTTCGCTTCTCAATATTTACTTGTTTGGGCCTCGCCGCTTTGCCAGTACACAGCAGGCATCATCCCTTTCAGTTTATTATCTCCCATTCATGTTCAGTTCTGCGTCTTTTCAGTTTTGAAGGAAAAAACCTTAACGGTTCAATATAACCATAATATAAATCACCTGACATGCTCTTAATGTATTTGATATATCAGAAAAGGAAAAGAAATTTACCAGATAAAAAGGAAGTGCGATGTTAAAAGTTAACCAAACGTTGCCTGCCAGCCCTCACTGCGAAAGGTTAGTACATGTATACGACGTTATGGAAAATTTTCAAGCCAGCCATGGTACCTCAGGTTAAAATTGAATAAAAAAAATAAAAGTAGAATAACTGAGAAGCAAAGTTCCAGAAACACCGTTTCATTCCTATACAAAAAAATCATCTGTTTCGTGCAATGACTCGGGGGAGACAACACGAAAATACAAAGACAATGAATATGCAATTGATAAATAATTGACACCAAGAAAATCTTTGTGTGGTTATTCGGTGTTCCTCGCAAAGCGGTTGTCTAGCACAGGAAATTCCTTTGCCAGCCCATTCCAATTAACCTTTTCTGTTAGGTAAGTCGTATGAATTTTCACTTTCAAGACTCATTAACTGGATCTCTTTAGGTATGTCAGTACTCCTAATCCAGCAACTAGCGCAGCACCAGCTGCCACAGCGCTGTATGCAGCAGCCCATGCATCTGCATTAGCATAATCCATGCTTCCTGAACTAGCACCCTTCCTACGACCGCGTGTTCCTGAAAAATCTAAATGCAATCTTAGGCCCTGCAAAGTTAACAACTAAAAAGTCAATGATGCCGACCTTAACAGAACTCTCGCAAAAGAGATAATGTTGCTATCGATATACAAGGAGTCTTCACATAAAATCCCGTTAGCTTCTTTGTAAAAATAAACCATGGTAACACCGGTGGAGGTATAAGAAATGAAGTAAACAGAAATTTCATAATTAAATGTTCAACAATACATCAAAATTTTTTTAATATGTTTCATTTATCAGTGGCTATGCACATAAACAAATAAGGAATAGGTAATAAAATAACCACTAATATGAAATTCAACATTTCAATTGAAAAGGGCAAGGGAAAGGGAAAGGGGAGGCATATTTTCCATTGAAGAAAATATTTTACACAGAACTGCAGCCAAATAGTTTATCTGATGAGAACTAATGTCCTCAGTAGCCTACCAAAGAACGGCTCCAACTCATTTCACTATAACTAGAACTTAAAGATTAATAGAAAGCTCAATCATACCTTCCAACCAATTGATCTCGCATGCTCTACAGCAGTCACAAGATCAGTATCAGATGCCAAAACAACTTTGTCGTGGTCTTCATCTTCATACTTTAGATGACACACAAGACAGTAAGAATTCAATAAAATGAAACCCAAAATAGTTCATCATCATCATACTTCAAGAACATGAGATGTACCAGAATCTGGGGTAAGTTGTTAGGGTCAATTTCATCCCCAAGCCTCTGAAGGATTGCTGTAATCAGATCTGTTAAATTTCGATGATCTGATTCAAAAGAAACAATAAACCAGGTCAACTAGCCATTCTGAGAGAAAATAGTTGTCTCTAAATCAGAATCTGATTCCTATTTAGATGTCCCCAGTCAGGTCAGTAAAGTTTTTCTTTTGGTTACTGTGAAGAAAAGCATCAATTATTAATGTCATCAAAAGTACATACTGGTAATGAAGGGAGCATGAACTACATGCAGGCAGCATGTAAAAAAAGTTAATTTTGCATATCTGACGATGCTTGAATAAATAGCAAACATATATCTTACCACACGAAAATCTGTGCATTCTCCCTCTTTTATCTTCAATTTTAAAAGTAAATGCATTTGGAAACCCTGATGAAGGATAGAGTAGAGACCTCCCAGTCTCCGCTTCTGAGACCAATTTCAGCGAACCTTCACTGAGATGTTAAATTGTTTGTTAGTACACATTATGAAAAAATGTCAGGACATGTCATCACAACAATAATGCCAAGGCATTGCACCTGCGTGTCTCCTCCTCGTCCTCATTGGGACTCAAGGCCATGGCGGAATCCCAAAACTTCTGCATCATAGAGGTAGATGTTTCATTGGTTACTCCAGTAGTACTCCCAACCTGATTAATGGACAAATGAAGGAAAATTTTTAATTTACTCCACTGCAGAAAGTGTAACATGATGCATGTTCTGAAGAATGACAGGAAAAGTTTTTCCATATCATTCTCATCTGCAAGTGCAAACATGTGCAAGGAAAAAAAGCCACACTAATGAATTCGTGACAAAATTTCATTTCACATTTACACCTTTAAAAAGACCATTCAGCCTGTCAGGACAAGCACTTCTATTCCAATACAACTAGGAAGTATGCAGCTAGCAAATATCTACCACCATGCCTAAAAACCATCATATTCAGGGGTGTTTATTTTTGAAAAAAATAAATTGTGAATGTATTGCCTCTGTCTAGCTAAGAAGCATTGATTTCATGAAATAAAATGCAGAATACTGGAGAGTAAAATATAGTTCCAAAAGGGCACCCACTTGGCTTACTGTGGCCACCGCAGCATGAGTGATATGAATCACATCAATGACAGCGACTATAATCCCCTCTGTGTCAAACCATTTTGAGCCATCAGAAACCGTAAGAATATGTATATTCTGGTTTTGATCTTAAAAGACAAAGCATTTCATTATTTATGTCCAAGTATGTTACCTCTATCTACCACTGGAAGGTGCAAAAATTTCCCATCATGCATGGTATGCAGGGCATCTACAATTGCTGTGTCAACAGTAGCACATTCTGGATTGGGAGTCATGACCTAATAAATCAAATTCAAAAGCAAGATGTTGAGGAAGTAAAGATTTTTAAGAAATTCTGTACAAAGTCCTCTTCTTTTAAATTGTAACTAGGTATGCCAATTCAGGATTTCAGAGCAAGAGGATAATCCAAACAACTGAAGAGCAAAGCTTCTCTCAAATAATTCTTGCCAAGATCACAATTCATTAAGGCCATATTGAGCAGGTAATACTTTCTTTCCAAGATTATTGTAACACATCACATGCTCCTTGTCACAATGTCATCCAGTTGCCAATACCACACAAAACAAACACAAATTTCTGTTCCCAGATACCTCAGAAGAATAAATCACAACAGCTGAAAGAGACAAATACCTTCTCTACAAGAGTTGAGTCTGGGGATAAATTTTGTGCTATTACCCGCATCAGAATATCCTTTGAACTGATAAAAAAAAATTATAATAAATGGATCGACAATACAAAAGATGATTCCACTTTCTAAGTTGTCAATCCAAAATAAATTGGGATCCAAAATTTCTCTTTATTGACTCCCAACAAGAAGCAACAATCAAGAAGAGAGACCTACGTTATTATTCCCCGTGGTTTATTACCAACTACCACAACAGCACAGCTTAAGCGAAACTCAAGCATCTTCTTTGCAACTGAAAGCACAGTTTCTGTCGGTGAAGCTGTCAAGGTTCTGAAATATGCCAAATCATTCGAAATTCAACAGTTAGCAGATTATCTTCCCACGGAATCTAGTAATTTAGAAACTTGAACCTATATTTCAAAAATAAACGAGAAAGAAAAGTATTACCTACTTTGAATTCTCCGGAATTATGGTAGATACAGAAGGTCTAAACACCCTCTCCCGCAGTGTCTCAATGAAAGTATTGGGTCCTGCACAAGAAGAAAAGGAAAGCATGATAAAATATACATGTGGAACTAATTGGATTAGCAGTACATACAGCATACAGAATGACAGTATCCCTAGAGAACAGAAAAGAATCTAGATAATTCAACAAACTCTTTCCACCAACCAGAGATGGATGTCCCCCAGCTTTTTTCGACACCTTCCACAGCGGCAGCAATAGCCTTTCCTTTTTCTGCTGCTCTTTCCAGCCGAGCAATAGCATCATATAAACACTTCGCTATGTCCAGTAGAGCAATTACCTCTCCGTTCTCCACAACAGGCAAATGTCTAAATTTCCCTGTCAGTACCAATGTCATTTCCGTATCCAAAAATGAGAAGTGGAAAAGTAAAATAACGTTTTCATGCTTTATTTGTTACTGACCTTGCACCATCTTTTGGAGGGATTCCACTGCAAGAGTGTCAGAAAGTACAAAAAGTGGGTTCCGGGTCATAACTTTGGAAACAGGAGTTTCTTCAAGATTCAGCTCACAAGCAACAACTCTTGTAGCTATGTCCTAAAAGAAAGGGGGACAGTATGAAAAAAAAGTTGCATCAAGGTAGAACGAAGAATAAAGCCTTCAAAAATAGTTTCAATGAAATCTTTTTTGATATTTGAATTTTATTTGTACCTTGTCCGTGAGAATTCCACAAAGTAACGCATTGGAGTCAGTTAGCAGTAAGGCATCAACCCTGCGGGCAGCCATCCGTCTGCATGCCTCATGTATAGTTGTGCTTTCGGGTAACGTGAGGGCTTTTGACAATCGCAACCGTTTCACCGTGCGCTCTCCGGTTAATCCCCTGTTTCAAGCGCAGGTATATAGTGAAAGCCATTTGATTTTCCGATATTACGAGCACATCAGCTATGGAGGTGAAACTAATAAACAGATATGGTGTTTATGTTCCAGATATTATGCAACCAACCATGGATGGACGAAAGGAAAAGGCTACAAAATTAGATATGTATCACAAAATGTTCTCCCAGTTAAGCACCAAACCACCAAAATCTAAATTCACCAATTATGACCGGCTCATCTAGTCTCGGAACATAAACGTTGGATATCCATCCAATCTCGACTCCACGCGTTCAACAAACCGGTACAAGTAGAATTGTGAAACTACAATGCACCAACTTATTGAGAAGGCGAGAGGCAAACGGAACACTGATACAGTATACAGAAACCAATTTGTTCATCATTTCTCCAAACGATTTTAAAACTTCATAATAAAGCTAATAATCAATAGCTCCTCCTCACCAAACGCGTGAGATAGAGAAACAAATGCGAATTCAATCAGGTAACCAACAGAATATTGAATGACAAAAGCAGCTCCAAAGAATGGCATACATTGTCCGAGGAGTGATGAGGGATTTACGCGCTGTGTCACCGCCCCCGCCAAGGTCTGAACCTTTCCTCCTTAACTGCACCGAAGACAAACTTCTCCTCGACGAACCCGCTTGACTAGCCATCCACGCCCGATTATCAATCGCCAGGAACTAAATTTCTCAACTATAATCGAGAAAGTTAGCTATTATTCAACCCAAAATCATAACCGAGCAAATCGACAGTTTGTAAACAGATTCTCGAGAAAGGAATAGACAAATCTTTCCAGCGGACGTTAGAGAAAATCGCAGGTCGGGATTTGTAATCGGAAAATTTGAAGTTTTCCGGGGAAATTCACCGACCGGCGAGGAGGAGTTGGAGGAGAGAGGATAATGGAGACAACAGGGGATGTAAATTCAAACCCTAACGAAATGGAGAAAAGAAATTTGGCTGAAAAAAGGGAAAGCAACCAATAGAAACCGCGCACGTTAACGTTTTAACTGAAATCGCTCCATTTTCACAGGGGATTTTGAGGCGCTTAATCGATGTTCCCCATTACCGGGTGAACTTTTAATTCAGGTATGTCACCGAAATTACCTTTTCAGCCTTTTCAGAAAATGTCTTCTTCCTGCTCCGCCCGTCCATGCCCATCCAACAGAAACACGTGTCTTTCCGCCCTACAAATTTTTTCATGTTTGTGGTAAGATATACAAACTATGTCCTACACCTTCCATTTTCTTACACCATTATTTTAATTGGTACGATATTCGTATATACCTTTATTACTGTATAATCTTTCCTGCCCTCCATTCTTTCTTTCTGTGTATCTTCTACGTGGATGAAGCCAATTTTCCTCACAATTCAACATGGGTTATTGTGAGGATTTATACGGCAGACTTGGTTATATTCTTTGCGTGAGAACACTGTTCTAATGCACATGTAGTTGGAGACTTGGAGGTTTTCCCCTATGAAAAGAGATTATCTGCGCACCCAGCCTGTTAAAATAACAGAAGAATTCCATGTTAAGCTATCTAAGTATAAAGGCTTTTTAATCCCATAGCATCATCCATTTCTTGCAATGGAAGTATGGCGGGGTCTTCTGTCTCTTTTAAGCTAAAGCGCTCTACTCTGGATCTGATAGACACTATGGTTTAAAACCCATTAAATCCCTGATAGCGGCAGGTAACAGGAGGATACTTAACAACAATGGCGGACTGGGCACCAATACTGGTAGGGCTACTGCTGTTCATACTCCTTTCTCCAGGACTCATATTCCAGTTCCCAGGGAACACTAGCCGCTTCGAGTTTGGAAGCTTAAAGACAAATGGGAAGGCTATCCTTGTCCACACCATCATTTTCTTCTGTGTCTTCACCATTTTAGTCTTGGCAGTTCGCATTCGAATCTATGCCGGCTAACCATACAAAATCAACACGCATTGATTCAACACTGTAATTCTTGAGGTTTGATTATTTTTCTTTGTAGTGTGGAATACTTCGGTTGCCCAGACCTTTAACTGTGTAATTAATATATAAGATATTGTGTCTTATATTCTTTTTCCTTCTTTCTTTTTTTCATTTTTGTCTGATAAATCCACAAGCTGATGCTTTTCCATTTCCATGGAAAGCTGTAGCAATGGGCCAAAATCCACTAAACAGAGACAAATCGCAACAACAAGCCCAACGTACATAAGAAAACGAAAGAAATTAATTGCACAATTTGACAAGAAGATCACAACCGTTAAAATTTGCTTAGACGTTCTGGGTTCTACCAAGCCACCGACGACTACCTGTTAGTCTCACGAGATGCATCAATGTCCACGCATGTGCCTTTTTGTGTTCCCGAGAAAGTTGTATCCAGAGGGAAAGCTATTCCTCCAGAAGGCTTAATTAAGTTTGGCATTTCCCTTCTCTTTACTCTGCTCTTCAGTTAATCTCCGACCGGAACAAAGGGCATGGCAGATTGCGGGTCGTTGATAATAGCACTGGTGCTGTTTGTGTTGTTAACACCGGGGCTGCTGTTTCAGATACCTGGTAGGCACAGGGTGGTTGAGTTTGGGAACATGGAGACCAGCGGCGCTTCCATAATAGTCCACGCCGTTATCTACTTCGGCCTGATCACTATCCTTCTCATTGCCGTTGGTGTACATATCTACATTGGTTAGCCCATTTTCTTCAAAAGCAAGCCTTTTATTACTTGTGATGTGGTATTATTTTTGCGTTTCTGCTACAATATAACCTAGTGACCAGCTTGCCTGGTTTGGCTAGCTAGTTTGTGGATTTTGTTTCGTATTACTGGTTTTTCCTCGGCAAGATCTTGTTCCTCTTGTTTGGTGGGTTCTTAATCAGTCTCAAGTTAGTTGATAAGAGAAGGCTGTGCTTCACTTTACCGCGCATTAGGGGAAAGGCAACACAACACGTACATGTTTCAGGCCCACGGCTTCTGATTTTATTTGAAAGAGAACACCTCTCGTTCTAAAACAAATGAGCCATCCATTAAACCCGCTAAAGCAAGTGAAAGATAAAATTGATGGATCTGTGGGTGCGTGGGCTTCGTATGGATGTTTTCACAATCCTCAAAAAGGAAAACCCATCAGGTATCAAACTTTTGAAAGATACGCTTGGCCATGCTATAGACTGGCGCAAACCCTGTCAGTCTTTAGGCCTGCCCTCTTGTTCCGAAGATGCAGAACTTGAGGCTCGGGTTCGATGAAGGGAGGTCCACCAAGAGAGGTGGATAACATTCTATTATGGAGACGGACCACGCGTATCTTTAGATATCACTCGTTTTTAATTACGAAGTCCCTACCTAGCTAAGTGTGTTTGCGTGTAAGAAACTCGACAGCAATTAGAAAATTAAGAAAATTTTGGTAAAATTAGAAGCTTCAGTATGCAATAAAACAACATGGATAACCTGGAAATAGCAATTTCAATCAGAATTTTTAATTTTATTTTACCATAAAAATCTACAAGAAAACAATTGAATTGGAGTTCAGCCCCCCTAACGTAGAATCCCGACACGTAAATCCTCGAAGAAGACAAGGAAAAACAGTGTTGCAAATGTCCTTAAAACCAGAGAAAGATGGAATGGACTCTGATGTGATACGGAGACTAATGAAAGCTAAAGGTTTCCCGACAACTTCCAAAATGAAAACGCAACATCTTCCACTCAAATTAGTCTTGGATTCTGACATTTTTCTTCAGGCGGACATGCTTTCTTGGATTCCTCTGGCGTGGCAACGGACAATTGGCTATTGCCCAATTGAGACCAAGCTTAGCCAATTATCAGAAAGTCTACTTCAGAAATTGCTCGACCAGTCGACCGCAGAAAAGAACTTGCTTCCCTTCTGGTCACTTTAGGGCAGTACAATTCAATTCAAAGTGAGTGATATATGTATTGATAACTTATTGAATATTACAGCAACAATAGTGCCATTCTATCTTTTCGTTTTGTCATGTGGATGAACTGTTGCTTATGGTAACTCTTCAAAATTTCAACTCTCAGTAAACTTTTTGGGTTTAAAAGACAAAGATCTCACTTTTATTTTTAATTAAAATATAATTACTGTTGTATCTTAAACATTAAGGATGATTAATGATGGAATCTTGATTTTTATTAAGAATAAATAAATTTTACCATCCAATCATACTCTAATATCTACCAACAGTTGTCGGAAGTTAGAGGAGAACTGATATCGAAAATGGGATGGTGCAGGCATTGCAAAAAATGACCTGACAAAAGTTGCAGACACAAAATCAACAGTGAGAGCGTAAAAAGAAATAGCGAGGAAAAAGGTAGAAAAGACAGGTATGTCCTATATATGATATGAGGGGGATATATATGAATCAGGATAGAGGCAAGGCAAACAAATGAAAGAGAGAGTCAGCTGGTTTGATAATTTATTTACCAGAACCGCTGTAAAACTTTGATACATCCCACGTTTCTATTCATGAAAATCAAACCTAGGAATTATACCCCCTACAAAGTGAAGGTCAAGCACTTTCGATGTCTTGACTACCTATTTGTCGCTACAAGTCCGAAATCATCGTAAGCTACTACATACTATCCGTTCAAAGAGGGCATCATCAGGTGATTCACTAACTTTTGCTTTTTGAGAAGCATTTTCAATCAAAATCTCAGAAATGGTAATCAATCAATCTACTTTTTATCCGACACGTATCGATATCTGTATGGTTGCAAACCTAGTATTTCTCTGTTGCCAAATTCTGCGTGTCGATCCCTCCCTGGTGCATGCAAAATATTGCAAAAAAACTAAAATACCAAAGGGCCATGCATTTCTGTTTCTTCATAATTTTAGCCCCTATTCAATGGTCAATTGCCAGTTTTCTCTTATTTGTTGTTGTGTTCACTATATTTCGAGCCTAGCAGGTCGTAAACCTGCAGTAAAACTGTTCATTTTTTTACTTTTTTTTCTAAGTGTTTGGCTATTTTCTGTCTCCCTAGATATTATAAATTACTTGAAAGGAGACAAGGATAACAAACAGATGTTCGACAGAAAGACCCTCTTTCCTCTTAAATATAGAAACTTATTTAATATCAGATCAACTCCTCTAAAGATATGATGGAGATTTGAGATAAACCCTAGCTAGTAAGAACACTTGACTGAAATATATGGTGAGCTAATTAACGGTTAGAATGGTCAAAGAATCCTGCAAACACCCTGGAAAAATCATGGAAACAGAAATGAAGACTCGTTGGTTGTAGTAAAAGGATATAAATGATTTATTTTAACCATGTAATTAGTTATATTGTTAATCTTGGGTTTTTTTAAAAAAAGTAAAAGGAAAGTTCTTTTTGGTAAAATGAATGTGTGGTGCCATAGTGTCGCGTCATGTGCGCAAGAAAATGCAATCTCTGGAATCCTTGTTACGCAAATATGCCGGACCGAGATTAGATGGAGGTGAGCTCATTTTTCTTGCATGGCCATTTTGTGTGTCTATATAGCTACCGTCTCTGCTCACCCTTCATGTACTTGAAGCTTATTAAGCTGGACTTAGTATAGCCAAGGCTTCCTCAGTTTGTCAATTAGCTAGTGGAGTGCTAAAAGAAATGGGAAGAGGTAAGGTAGAGCTTAAGCGAATAGAGAACCCAACAAGCAGGCAGGTAACCTTCTCAAAGAGGAGAAATGGGCTTCTAAAGAAAGCTTTGGAGCTATCAATTCTATGTGATGCTGAAGTATCCCTTATTGTCTTCTCTCCCACTGGAAAGCTTTACCAGTTTGCTAGTCATGAGTTAGTTCTTCTGTATTATATCGTTATTTTTTTTTAACAGTACTTTTGTCGTTATATTGTTGTATATAATTGCTTAGGTTTCTCTCATAAACATAATCTTCAATGATCTTTGCTCTAGAATGGATTGGACTATTTCGAAGTATAGGAGCGAAGTGGGGTTTTCAAGTCCAAGTAGCCAACGCTCTAGCTTCGGCTTCGAGGTAAATATTGCGGCTGGACAACAGCCCTATCACTCTTTAGTCCATGTAATCTAATGTTTTGAATCAAGGCATCCTGAATCTTCTCTAAACTAGTGAAGAACATGGCCAGTGCGGTCTCATATACAGCAGAAATCACATAATTCCTTACTCTTTCTGGTTTCAGAACCAGGGCTTAAAACCATTTATCTTCTGAAAATCCTAAGGTTTTAGAAACTAATTAAACTTTCTGGTTCTTAACAGTTTTGGAGGAGAGCGGTTGAAGAACTAAGTAAGACAATAGACAAAATGGAAGCGAGACTTAGGTATGACTCCGTGCTGCAATTCATAGAATGAGCTGTTGTTTTCATCCTCCTATTCGATATTTTATTACTAGCTCATTTCAGGCATTTTTCTGGAGAAGATATATCAACTTTGGGCATGAAAGACTTAAAACAGCTCGAGCGACAGTTAAGGACAGGGGTTGAACGTGTCCGTTCTAAGAAGGTAAAATCAGCTGACAGAATAAATGTAGCTTGAAATATTTACTTCTTAGATTCCTAACCTCGATGTGTTATGTTCTTAATGAGAATATGAAAGAATTATTGACGTATACATGCTGAGACTGATCTGCATTCTATCAACAGAGACGCATCATTTCGGAGCACATCAGCTTGCTGAAAGGACAGGTAAGGAACTGAACACATTTATAGTAACTAGATGTAACGCAATTACCTAAGTATGTGAAGACAGATCATTTCTAGATGACACAAATAGTGAGGTTCTTTTTATGTTTTCCCATTGAACCTACGTTGCTCGGTTAAAGTTTCTAGGAGTTTCAGCTGCTATAGAGTAGCCACACTTTAAAAAAGAAAAAGGAAAACCAAAAGAGCTGTACTGAAAGGAGTCATCTTTTTTTCTTAATCTGCAGCAAAAGGCACTGCAAGAGGAGAATGTTCGTCTCCAGAAAAGAGTGAGTTACTCAACAAACTCTAATGCTAAAATTAATTAAATGAGAGTCAGTATGTCTTTATGATCATTTTTTACTATAGATATGAAATATTAGAGCCTGAATGCATTCTTATGTATGATCATAGCTGCTGGAGTTGGATGACCCCAATTTAAGCTCTAGAATTCTTGAACCAAACTATGCATGACATGCATTAAGGAGAAGGTAACCCGTTTAATTTCATCATTTCTAGCTCAACTTTAAATGCTGCTTGTCACTGTTCTTTTCCTTATTATAGGGTTTTCTGCTTTCAAATTAAGGATTCTCATTCGATGTTTGGACAGTACTGAACTTCTATATGCAGGTTTCTCATGATGGAAGAGCAGCTAAATGGTCTTTGTGCTTCTACCGTGGTTTAAAGGAGCAAGGAGGCCACTGTCGACAGGTGTTGTCAGGAATTAGGATGGGCTGGATTAAGGGTAGAATCATTATTCAATAAATGAGTAAACAGATGGCTTTCCTTCTTAAGTGGTTTCGATTTAAGTTTGATTCTTGTATTGTATTATGCTCTTTCTCTTTTTATGACTTCAACAAGGGTTATGAAATGTACCATAGCTGTTGTTAATTAGCAGCAATGAGAAAAGAGGGAAGAAACTAAATCCTCTTGAATAAGAAACAACCAGAGACTCGATGGTCCTTATGGATATATAGTTATGTTCTAAGGACATTGAGTGGCTGCCTGTGGATTACTGTATTTTGGAATCTTAGCTATGTAGCTTACTGAAACTGATTGATTCTGCAAAATAGAGTCATTACACATGAAAAGCATGTGCAACTTCAGAATTTGGATTCTTCTCCCAAATAATCATTCGTAAATATTTTTTGAAATTTAAAGGGTATCTGTAGTCGGTTGGTAACAATGATTATCTTTCCGATGTTGAATCCTAAACATAAATTACCTAATCTGACAATTTTAAAATATTGTATATTCAAACCCAAGGATCAAACCTTTGATCTTTGGCTAAGAATAGATATATCTAACCACTCCTTAAATAATAACAAATTAGAAATAATCTATTCCAGCTGCCCTTTCATGTCTATCTGAATGAATCTGATCATTCTTGGTCTTAGCTAAATGGCCAAGAAATTTATGACCTTAGCATACAGCACAGAAACATCCATGTATAGAGGTATATAATAACTATACAACAAGCAACTTCCAAACTAATTAATGAAGCTGTTAAGGTTGTACTAAACATCAACTCTTTCAACCAGCAGACGCTGTCGAACACCTGCGATGTAACTTTCAGCTTTGGCATCAATGTTCTCGTCAGTGGCGGCATGTGTGTAGTAGCGATCAGCGTGAGCAGACGAACCAATCACAGCAGTATAAGAAGAAACTGGGGATGGGTTGCACTGAGATTTGGACATGTAATATGGAACAGAAGAGGATGGTCCGGTTCCTTGATGCTTGGACATGACCTGCAACATGTTTTACTGGTGAAACCTCTTGCTTTGCGTTCACTGGTCGATGCAAAATGCTTTGGATTGTCTCCGAAGGCAGGTTGTCTACTTATAAGTGGTTGGTGCCAAGTGGGCTCTTATGCATCGATCGAGATAAAAACTAAACCTGATCTGGATAATATGGTCCTCCACAAATAAAAATATCTTAGCTGGGATCCCTGTCAACGATATTTGGAAAAAGGTGCTCCATGATCGCAACTTATCATTCTACCTCTTCATGGAGATAGCACTCCATGTTCCTATCCTTTTTTCCTCTAGCTTTACAAGATACGGTAGATTTGTCTTAATAAGATTCCATTATATTGTGCGATGAGTGCACCACACGGTGGGAGAGATCATTATTCGTCACTCTGCTCTCACGTCATACTATGTGCTCACTACACAATATAGGATCATCAGTCTAATATTCACTGTCTACTTCATATTAGTGATTCCAATGAGAGTATCAATCTTGGTTACTTAGGGTTACTCTTTACTCAAGAAAAGAAAAAAATAGGGATAGTACTCTTCCCTTCCAACCACCAGTGTGCAGTTTTTTCAAAGAATAAAAAAATTATTTCATAATCCTAAAATAAGACTCTATTGACAAAATAAATTTATTCATAATCTTAACTTCGAACCACAATTTAAGACATCTCAATAGTCTTTCACCTGTGTGATGGGTACAGAATCCACGCCATCATATACGTACAACCATGTTCTTGGATAGATACAGAATCCTATAAACCTGAGTTAAGGATGCTTTTCGCCACTGTTGTCTTTTTATTATGGAACGGTTCACTCTTACAAATCCCATAATGTATAATAAATAAGAAAGAATATATTCAGATGCACGAGGCCAAAAGATTTGCCTTTATCTTTCCAAAATTGAACATGTTATCCTCTTTTTCTTTTGGATAAAACTTGATCATATTCTTCACCATCTTCAAATCTCCCAACTTCGTCTGATGGCCTGTAACTAAAGTATAATTCCATGTTTGAAAGAAACCTGAAGTTCTTTCTTCCCAAGTAGACTAACGGATAAAACCGTATCCATATTACTTTTCTCTGTGACAGACATCGTTTACGTAAATATCTCCTGACATTATGTAAAAGACGAAATTGTTTTTTCTTACTATTATTCTGTCTAAAAGATGTAAAAAGCTTCCCACTGATATACAAGCATTGGCTTATGTCTGGAAGTGATGCTACACTTTCCTCGCATAGTGAGATCCAATTCACTTTAGGATACGCATACTATACCTTTTCTTCTCTGATGATTCTGCAACTTGACCGCAGTATCCATATCCACGGCAAAACAATTCCTTGTTGGACAGGATACAGTAATAATAGAGATTCTGAGTGTTTTTTTTTTTTTTGTTATGAACAAAGGACTCCGTTGTCTGTTTCAGGACTCAACCGGGGATGAACTGCTTGGTTATACATGATTTTATTATTTTGATAAAAATCTATACATTAATTATTAAATAAAATAAACAAAAGTTCTTTTTTGATTACTGGGTAAGAGACAAATCTATTTAAAATGGACTTCCAAGTTATTCTGTGGCTCATTGTTGTTCAGCCCATGAATCCAGAAAACAAAATCTCTAAAGATGGTGTTCTTGGGTAATTTAAATGGGCTTCAAGTTTACTGTGGCATATTTTTGCATGAATCCAGAAGGCCCAAGAATTTAACCCAAGACTTTATTTTAAGGCCCATTTGATGTAATCTCCTTGGCCCAAACTCGTTTCCACAAACCCCTCTCTCTCTCTCTCTCGCTCTCTCTTTCAGAGAGAAGGAAAAGTCTTCCTTGGAAAATCCAGGTTTAGCTCGACACATCACAGTGGAAAATAGAAAATGGCAACGGTCGTTTCTCGCATCTCGAGAAGGGCGCTAAATTCTGTTCTCTCGCGAACCCCTCATTTGTTAAACCGCACAGTGGCCACCGAGGCTGCATCGGCTTCAGAAAAATCGATAACGCCGTCACCGGATCGCGTGAAGTGGGATTATCGAGGTCAGAGGCGGATAATTCCCCTGGGCCAGTGGAATCCAAAGATTGCCGTCGATGCATACGTTGCTCCTAATGTTGTCCTCGCCGGTCAGGTCACTGTCTACGACGGAGCTTCTGTTTGGAATGGAGCGGTTCTGCGGGGCGACCTTAACAAGATCACCGTCGGATTCTGCTCCAATGTTCAGGAACGGTGCGTCGTTCATGCCGCCTGGAACTCTCCTACAGGTTCGTCAAGGATATTTTCTTCCTCAAGTCTTAGGTCTCTCATTGTGCCTCGAATTTATTATGTTAATCTGTTTTAGTCAGTTATAAATCAGTTAGTACTATTGATCTTTTGATTATTGTGTGATACAAAACCTGAAACAATGAGCAAAAAATTCGATAGGGGATCTTTTGTGGGAGACTTTGAATTCCCAACGATGACTAGTGTGTGCTATCATCAATTGGAATGTAGATGGCGGACGAGTAAGTGTGACTATTGTGATTCACTACTTGGGCTTGTTATGATTTCAGTTGTCTGCGGAGCATTGATCGTCTTTTACTTCTTATCAGTGGAACCATATGTGAATTGAGTTACCACATGGGTTCCTTGAGCAAAAGAGTCGCACTTTCTTTGCGTTACTGCTTTTGCTGCTTTTATCTTGTTGCTTCTTGATTTGATATACTAGAATCGTGGGTTCTTGACAATCTGCCAACTTCGAGGGAAGGAGAATTCTGGGCAGTTTATCAACTTTAGATTGCTGGATGGTTTTGTTTAGTATGCCTGCTGAAGTTGTCGGTGGCTCACTTTTTTGTATGATTATCCACTGGGTTCCTTGCTAAGAGAGGGAAAATAAAAATATTTATAGCTTCTAATGGGATTTCAGGTCAGATTGTATGCTCCCTTACATGTACCCATGTTTATCCTTAATTGCCTTCGATTTAGGCCTCTACAATAGGTATATGAGCAATTAATTTTCCTGTTAGAAACTCTGAAACTAGAGGTTGGATGAATGATATGCCCTTTTTTCTTTTGAAAAATGAAGCCCCAAGTAAAGCACGGCAACATTCCAGCTGCACAAGTTGGTGCTTTAGGCCCTTTCACTATATATAGGAACTTGGCATTTTATAGATAGCTTATTGTCAATGTAAAGTCCATAATTTTATAAGGGGCTGACTGCGATTTCTTGCCATCAGAATCATTATCTAAACCAGCTATATGACATACTGGTATGATATGTCCTTTCTGAACTTTATCTGAATTAGTAAGTTTCATTGGTTAAAATTTCTTAGTGGGGTGTACTTTTCACAGCCAGGACACTCACTCATATTCAAGATATCTTGCATGTATCTGACATTTTTCCCAGGGTTTCTATGGCTTTTGCATTCCTACTTGTTGACCCTACTAATTTCTATTGTCTATTCACGGTGTTATCTAGAAACGAAAAATACCCTTTTGGTAGTTTCTTCTGACCTGGTGATGCAACTCCTTTCTATTTGCTATTACCCAAGTACTGCTCTAGGATGAGAACTGAATCTATCCTTCTGGCACTATTACATTTTCTATGATCTTACATACCATATCAAAACTATGTCAGTATGTCCATGGAACGTGGAAGAATGTTATTTTACTAGAGACTAAATGGCTTTCTCATACTTAGTTTTGAGATAATGCATGGTGTTGTCTTTCATATCTAATTTACAGCCTTAATATATAAATTTTGCTTTAGGATCTCTGATTTTTTTCCTCTTTTTGTGATACTTCTATTTATCAGGGCTTCCGGCTGAGACATTCATTGAAAGGTTTGTAACCATCGGTGCCTGCAGTCTCCTGAGGTCCTGCACAATTGAGCCAGAGTGCATTATTGGGCAGCATTCTATCCTTATGGAAGGTTCTTTGGTGGAGACTCATTCTATCCTTGAAGCCGGGTCTGTGGTTCCCCCGGGAAGGAGAATTCCAACTGGTGAACTTTGGGCTGGAAATCCTGCACGGTTTGTCAGGACCCTAACTCATGAAGAGATCTTAGAAATCCCTAAGCTTGCGACTGCAATCAATGATCTCAGCAGCAGTTATTTCTCAGAGTTTCTTCCCTACTCCACAGTTTATTTAGAGGTAGAGAAGTTGAAGAATAAGTTGGGTATTTCAATCTGAGGATGCTTTCTTATCGTCTTATTTCTCTGTATCGATTATTGGATCTTGACCTAGCAAGGAAATAAACAGCTTGAGAAGACATGAAGCCAACTTCTATGTTCCTTTTGTTTGCACTTGATTTTGATGGTTGTTGGAACAGTTGATTGTGAATTTCAATCAGATGGATAATCGAGGCACCTGCCGGCAGTACAAATATATCAGCCCCTGTTTTTTCTTTCTTGTTTTGAGTCACATTGATACAGCTTATAAAAACCAAATCCCCTTGCACTCACAAGCTGGTTGTGCAACAGCAAGAGAGATGCCACTACACCCAAGTTTTCATGTACATTCGCAAAACATATGGCGAGCTTGAGATGATTATTCTATGTGTTGCGATGATCGCCGTATCCAGTCTTTGGCCGTCCGTGGAATTTCTGACGCGGACTGGGATTACAGATTGCAGGAGTTGGTGGAGGGTTGCAATGACTTTTCATGAAACCCGCCCTTGTGCGGATCTGAAGTACCAATCATGCTTTGGCCTTTTTAACTTAATCGTGAAGATAATATATTGTTACACAGCGTTTGGCATATACCAGTTGTTTTATGCAATTTCTTTACTACAATGGTCATTACTCTTGACAAACACCGGCCTTGGAATTTTATTCACTTGTTTCTTTTTAGGTCAATAGTTTACAACTTTGAAGACAAAGTCATCTTCTTCAAGTAGGCATCCTATCTTCATCAGTCATTATTATCATAGATATTCTATCAATGGCGCAAATTTTTATTGGAAACTTGGTCTGCCTTCAAAGAGTAAACTCCACTTTTAAACAGATAATCCTCACAAAATCAGAAGCCCCGAGCAGGTTCTTCCCATGCAGGGACCAGGTAGAAATTCATTTCCAGGCCACAGGATCGTAAACAAGTCATTGTGGACCAGAAAGATTAGGTATGCAGTCATTGGACACTATCATTAGATTATTAAGTCTATTCAGTGGGGACGGACAGATCATGAGGCAGAAGCTTCACCTGCAAATTAGGGTCGAAACCAAGAACATCAAGTTGTTGGATCCTTGTCCAAATTTAAAAAGTAAAATGATGTCATCAAAACACCTTTCTAGCTACCCCCTTGCTGTAGGAAGCTGGATTCCATTCTGCAATAATGGAGTGTGTATCGTATCTGTTGGGAAAATTTATTGAACTGAAAAAAAAATCTAAAGTGGCAACTGACCAATATAGCTTAGTTTTGTTGTTCTTAGTCCTGATTTTGTGTCGTTATTAATACTATAATAATCTGTAATACCTGATAATGATCGAATTTTGCCAAACAAAGCAGCTTCCCGGTGTTCGTGTTCATGTATTTTAAGCTGTTCACGAGTTGACTTAATGATTAATGGTCATTTTTGTAGTTCGGTGATGAATTTTTTTAAATAAAAAATATTTAAATTATTTTTAAACAATTCATTCTTTTACATTTAATATTTTATAATTTTTAAAATATTTTTTTAATCACAAAATTTATCTCTTTTCAAATATCTTAAACCTAATTATTAAAATATAATGAATTACGAATACATTACAATGACATATACGGGACTTCAATGCAAATATCATCGTCATATTTTATGAAATGACATATTCAACTAATAACTCTTACAACATTAGTCTTAATCCTTTGGTCATTTTTAAATCCAACGTTAACTTTTTAAGGAACAAACATTTTTTTATCGTACCTTGACCAACTTGATTAACTACTATTCTTATTTGTCTACATAACGTTTTGTACAGCACAAGTTGTGTTAGGTTCTACAACAAATGATTGTACTTGTCTTTTTTATAACGTCATTTTAGTACAACTTATTCCTTGGAGTCACAAAGTCAGATTTATAATACATTGTAATTCGAGGGTAGTTTGTGTTTTAGTCCAAAAATATGGTGATAAACAATGGCCACAAACGCATATAATATTAATATTATAAGGACAATTAGTAGATGATGACTCTAATGAAAATGTTTTAATATATTAACACATAGAATCCCTAGAGTTTTTGTAATATTAGTAAGGTGAGAATATCTTATACGAGTTTAGATAATAGTGACTAGATAGGTTAGGTGATTAATTAAAATATTTATCTTTGATTAACGATAAAATCATATCCTTCATAATTCTTGTTGTAAATAACTAAATAGGAAAAAGAAAAATTTGCATACATCAAGCCAATGTCATCAACCACTAAGCATTGTTGGAAGACCTAGTGGAAAAAAAAGTCAAAATTTAAGCTATCAATCTTTTAATGAAGCACAGACTATGACATCTCAACCATTTCGATTTCTTGTTGCTGTCTTAATTGGCCTTATTATTTTCCACTCTTCAATTATATACTAGCCCTACGAGCTAGCTATCACCACACCACCCTTTCCTTCTGTTGCTGCTACAACTCTCTTTCTTACATGTTTTCTTCAGAAAATCATGATCATCAAGTATAAACGTCTGCAGGCTCCAAAAGACCAAGTTGGTGAATGCTTGGATCGTCGTCAATTATTCTCCTCACGAGGTAATTGTAGATAAAGTGGGATATTGGAATGGCTCAATCAAATAAAATCTCCCAAACAGTTGGGTCCTTTAATCTGATTGAGCCGCGCCAATATCACACTTGTTCAGGACCCTTCTGACGCACTAGCTAGCTTTCTCTATGATATACTTCTGAAATGAAGGGTGCAGAAGAATTCGTTCTTCGTAATTTATTTGATCGTGGAGTTAATGGAAATGATGAAAATGTGCTTAATTATGTCTATAGAACACGAATTCTTTCAACAAAATCCAGAAGTGTGTTACTTCAGTACTCTTTCAGGTCTGTTAACTGCTTGGTTATGAAGCTATATATTATTTTGAGAGATAACAGTTGTAACTGCAGGCATTTCTTTTGAACTCCAACCCTTTGGGAATCTCTGGATGTTCTTGCATATCGATCTCCTGCATGTGTTTAAAAAGAATTTATTCAACTTTGTCAATCTCAAAACCCTATTTTTGGTTGAAGTTCTTATTAAAAGACGATCTGAGTCCACCGATTGGCAGCTGTGAACTCTCTTCAGGATTCTGGCAGTGAGCCGTGACCTCTTCAGCACGAGCTGCCGGAATCAATGGAATTACATGACGGGACACAATGACATCGAGTTGGGTTTTTGTTAGAACAATAAGCTGCAATTATATACGATGAAAACTGAAATTCTTGATCTTATTCATCAGCTATATAGATAGTTATATAGCTGGTTTACAAACCCAAAATATCTAATTAAACAGATATTTTTGCTGAATATCTGTAACGACCAACTAAGAATAAGGAAACAATTATTCTGTTTTAAAGACTTATTCAAAATTTTCCTAACATTCCCATTCTTAAACTGAATCATTTCAAATATTCAGTTTACATCAGTTACGGCTCCTAATTGGCTTCTCATCTGAGCAAAGTCTTCCAACTTGAGTGGTTTAGTCATGACATCAGCTACTTGATCTTTTGAATGACAATATTGCAGCTCAATCGTTTCATTCTTGATAAGATCCCTTAAGAAGTGAAAAGGTACATCAATATGCTTACTCCTCCCATGCATAACTGGATTTTTTGACAATTTTATTGTAGAGCTATTGTCACAGTATATAACCGTAGTACTTTCTTGCTTTCTTCCCACCACTTCAAGTATTCGCTTGAGCCATACAGCCTGACAAGAACTTGCTGTTGTTGCTATGAATTCTGCTTCAGTTGTTGATAAACTCACCACTGGTTGTTTTTTAGAACTCCATGAGATAGTAGCCTCACTCATCATAAATACATAGCCAGTTGTACTTTTCCTGTCTTTAATATCATTAGCATAGTCGCTATCAGTATAGCCAACTAGATCATTCCTTCCATTTCTTTGATAAAACAAACCCAATTCACAGGTTCCTTTGAGATAGCGAATGATTTGCTTCATTGCTTGCAAGTGAAACTCCTTTGGATATTCCATGTATCGACTAACTTTACTCAAACTGTACATGATGTCTGGTCGTGTGACTGTTGCATACATCAAACAACCAACCATTTACTTGTACAACGTATTGTTAATTTCTTTTCCATCTTCATCTTTGCCCAATTTACTTCTTGGAACCATTGGATTATGAATAGAATTTGAACTGTCCATTCCAAATCTTTCCAGAAGATCTGTCACATACTTCTTCTGACATACAAAAATACCATCAGCTTTCTGTGTTACTTCAAGTTCGAGAAAAAATTTCATTTTTCCCATATCAGTCATTGCGAACTCCGACATCATGGATTTCTTGAACTCCACCATTAGCGCATCATCATTCCCTGCAAAAATTAAATCATCCACATACAAACTTACAATCATAATTCTCTTCTCCTTCACTTAGTGAATAAAGTGGGTTCATACTTTGATTTTGTAACTCCACAGCTCAAAAAGTATTTCTCAATGCGACTATACCAGGCTCATGGTGCTTGTTTCAGGCCATACAAAGCACGATTTAGCTTGTAGACTTTTCCTTCTTCCCCCTTTTTTTCAAAACCTGGTGGTTGTTCAACAAAAACATTTTCAGTTAATTCCCCATGCAAGAAGGAAAATTTAACATCTAACTGGCAAATGGACCATCCATGATGAGCAGCTACAGCAATGACCAATCTGATAGTCTTCATACGAGCTACGGGAGCAAATACCTCCTTGTAACCTACTCCATATTCTTGAGTATATACTCGAACTACCAATCGTGCTTTATGCTTGCTAACATCGCCTTTTTCATCACACTTTGTTTTGAAAATCCATTTGACACCAATCATCTTAGCACCGTTTGGAAGCTCTGTTAAAGACCATGTTTTATTTCTTTATATAGCTTTAATTTCCTCTTCCATGGCTCTCCTCCAAATTGGATTCTTTGCTGCTTCTTCATAGTTCACAGGATCATCTCCATTCCTTAAAGTAAGGTGCAATTCACAGTCACTATCAGATAATTCTTCACCAGTGACATATTCTTGCATCCAAGAAGGTTGAGTGTGTTGCCTTCTTAGAAGTTGTGGTTCCAAAGGTTCTTGGTGGGCAGCGTCTTCTTGGTGACCATGACCTTCAGCGTCTTCTTGTTGACCATGACCTTGTGCAACATCTTCTTCTATTTCTTCAGCTTGATCATTGTCTACAACATTGACTCCATCATCGTTCCAGTCCAATCCAGATTAAATAGAGTTGCTGTATTTTTCTCCCCAATTCCAGCATTTTTCCTCTTCAAATACAACATCACAACTGATAATTATCTTTCTGTCATGGGATTATAGAGTCGATACGCCTTTGATTCTTCACTAACTCCCAATAAAACATAGCTTAGACTTCGTTTATCCAATTTAGATAGAGTGTTATTGTTCCTATGCACATAAGCCACACTTCCAAAAACTCTAAAGTATCCAACAGAAGGTCTTTTTCCACTCCAAGCTTCCTCTGGTGTCTTGTTCTGCACTGCTAATGTCGGACTTCTATTGAGAATATGAATTGCCCAATTAACAGCTTCTGGCCAAAAACTCTTTGGGATATTTTTTGCGATTATCATGCTTTGAACCATATTTATAATGGTACGATTCTTTCGTTCAACAACACCATTTTGTTGAGGTGAATACGAAGCTGTAAGTTACCTTTTTATCCCATTTTCAGTGTAAAAACTTGAGAATTCTAATGAAGTGAATTCTCCTCCACGATCTGTTCTAAGACCCTTAATTTGAAGGCTCGCTTAATATTCTGCTTTAAATTCTTTGAAAAACTTAAATGCCTCAGACTTTTCGTGTAGAAAATAAATCCATATCTTTCGGGTGCAATCATCAATAAAAGTAATGAAGTACCTCTTGTTGCTGTTGGAAATTGGCTGAATAGGACCACATAAATTAGAATGGACCAATTGCAAAGGCAACTCAGCTCTCCACGAACTCTTCTTATTGAATGAATCTTGTTGTTGCTTCCCATACAAACATTGTGTGCACACTTTTGATGGTCTTTTCAACTGCGGCAAACCCACTACCATGTCTTTCTGCTGCAATACTCTGAGTCCATTGAAATTCAAATGACCATAGCGGCAATGCCATAATTGACTAACATCTTCTGTTGTCATTTTGAAGCAAGTGGTATTAGATGCTAATGACACTACTGTAATTTTAAACATGCGGTTGGAAGACATGAAGATTTCATGATAATACCTCTCTCAGGATGATATACTTTGCAGATATTATGCTGCATGAGCACAACTAAACCTTTCTCTTGAAGCTGTCCAATACTTAACAGATTAATTTTCAAATCAGGCACATAAAAAATATCAGTTATTACCTATATTTGTTTGTTAATCTGCAGTTGCACATTCCCTTTTCCTTTCACCACCAATATTGCATTGTTGCCTAGCTTCACATTATCTTCAAATTGCTCATTGAAATCAGCAAAATAGTCTTTTCTATTGCACATGTGATTGCTACATCCAGAGTCTAGAAACCAATCGTCACTCTGTAGTTGCTCGTCTCTAACCTGAGCCATGAGTAGCATTTCTTCAGAAATCTCTGTATAGTTGCTTTCCTTGCTTTGACATTCCCACTGGAAGTGTCCTAGTTTATGACAATTGAAGCACTCAGCAATGAATTTGTCAAAATTTATCCTTCCTCTTCCTCGATTTGATGTTTCTCCAAAAGTCACTTTCAAAGCATGTTCTTCTTCTGTGTTAGTCATCCTTTGCTCATGCACTAACAAGCTACTTTGTAGCTCATCTATGGACAGATTGCTAGTGTTTTGGGCCTCCTCAATTGAACAAATCACATAATTGAATTTTGGAGTCATAGAGAGCAATATCTTTTCCACTACTTCAATATTACTCTTGTTGTCACTATTAGCTTTCATCTTGTTCGCAATCGTAAGAGTTCGTGCAAAATAGTCAGTCACAGTCTCTCCTGCCTTCATGTGAAGTGTCTCAAATTCCTTCCTCAATGCCTGTAATTGAGCTCGTTTAACCCGCGTTGAACCTTGATATTTCTTCTTTATTGAGTCCCATATATCCTTGGATGTGTCTTTCTTGAGAATTGTTTCTAGGATGGAACGATCCAATGCCTGGAAAAGATAATTCTTGGTTTTTATGTTATTGGAAACAATATATTATCCTTGATATATTTTTTATGAGTATTATTAAGATACGATATGACATTTATGCTGTAAATATTTTCTCACACAATCCTGATTGTATATAAACCGATGTAAACGTTGAAGTATGAACATATAACTTCAATACAAGCTTTCTTGTTCTTTGTTGCATCTCTCTCATTTTCTACATGGTAGTGGAGCAGGTTACAGGAAAAATGGTCGAACTCACCACTGACTCAAACACAGTATCTCTTATTTCGAGTTTAGTTTCTCCTTATTTCATATCCAAATTTGACAATCCTAATACAGCTATTAGTTATGTTATTCTCACCGGAGAAAATTTCTCTGCCTTGGAAGTCGCACTCTTGCAATCTCTGAAGGCAAAATTAAAGCTTGGATTAATTACTAGCATCATTAAACGATCTAGATTGGAGCTACCTATGGTAGAGATCTAGGATCGTTGTGACTCTTTTGTGATGGGCTGGATTTTAGCATCTGTCGATCTAAAAATCCGTTGAACCATTATATATGCAGAATCTTCGAAGGTCATGTTTGATGCTTTAAAGCAAAGGTATGCGAGAAAGAACCCACCTCGTATTTTCCAATTGAAATGCGAGTTGCATGCTCTACATTAAGGAGATATGACGGTTTCAGATTATTTTGGTGTTTTAAAGATGAAGTGGGATGAGCTGGCAACATTCTCTTCTTTTAGGTGTGCATGTGAGAATAAAGAAGAGGCGCATAAGGAAAAGGAAGAAGAAAAAATATATCAGTTTTTGATGGGTTTAGACAACACAAGATTTGGAGTCATACAATCTCAGGTGTTGAACACTGATCCTCTTCCCCCTCTAAACAATGTTTTGGGAAGTATCTTACAAGAGGAAAGTCATCATAATGTCTCTACCAAACAAGATCAAGCAATGGATGTGGCAGCAGCTATGGTTGTCAATTCCAAAATAAGGCGAAAAGGGAGGATTATATGTGATCATTGTGGTGAGAGTGGACATAAAAAATTCTTTTGTTGGCTGTTACATGGTAAACTACAGGGACATCTTAATAAACCATCTGCTAGTGATGTTGGCAAAAGACATTGGAGCAAGCCCACCGAAGAAGAAAAAGGAAAAGGCTATGTAAATAATATTTCTCATGCAGCTGATCTTGAAGTCAATTATAATGATGGGCATGCTCTTGCAGCTGGTCCTAACCGCACCTATAATCATCACATCGGACAAGAAGAAGCACATGAGATGAATGGTGAGAAATTATTTAATGTTGGTGATAGCTGGATCATTGATAGTGGGGCAAGCCACCACATGACATCTCATCTTGCTGCAATGAAGAACTTATCTCTCTTACCTAGGTCTATCAGGAATTTTCTACTTGATGGACACATGTATTTAGCCTCAAAAGCTGACGATATATCCTTATCGGTTGACATTATTATTCGGGATGTTTTATATATCCAGGATTGCACTTGTAATCTGATTTTCGTGCCTTAACTCACCAAGAATAATAATGTTATCATAACTTATGATTCTATCTCATGTACAATACAGGACACTGTTACGATGAAGAAGATTGGCTTGGGTAGATTATGCTCGGGGATTTATTTCTTGGAAATAGAGACATCTAAACCTGTTACTATTGCATGTGTCAGCCGATCAAAGGGAGATCTGTGGCATAAACGGTTGGGGCATGCTTCTATGTCTAAGATTTCTTTGTTGCGTTTCGAAAATAAAATATCACGAACGGTACATGGACCGTGTGATGTATGTCATCTATCCAAACAAATAAGAAGATCTTTTGATTCCAGTTTAAGCCAAGCTGTAAGGCCGTTTATGTTGATCCACTGTGATATATGGGGTAAATATCGTACAACATCCATGAATGAAGCTCAATATTTTCTATGTATCGTTGATGATCACTCACGGACTATTTGGATTTATTTGTTAAAAGAAAAATCAGAGGTGGCGGATATCCTCAAACAATTTATCAATATGATCAAGACACAGTTTGGAGCCACAATCCAAAGAATCTGATCCGACAATGACACTGAATTCACTTGCCTTAAAAAAAAATTTTCTGGATATGAGAATAATCCACGAAACATCCATTGTTGACACACCCCAACAGAACGAAAGAGTGGAACGTAAAAATCGACATATCTTAAATGTCGCTAGAGCATTACGGTTTGAGGGAGGATTACCTATCCGTTTTTGGGGAGATTGTGTTCTAACCGCTGGTTATTTGATTAATCGTACACCGAGTTCTGTTCTTAAAGGGGAAGACACCTTATGAAATATTATTCCATCGGCTACCAAGATATGAACATCTCCGGATTTTTGGTTGCCTTTGTTATGTTCATAACAAAAAGTCTGATAAATTTAATGCTCGAGCATCTCAATATATCTTTCTGGGATATCCTCAAGGACAAAAGGGATGTCATGTTTATGATATCCAAACCCATCAAATCTTCACTTCCCGAAATGTCATATTTTATGAAAATATCTTTCCCTTTAAGGTGGCCCCAGTGCACACCACAAAAGGTCCACTATCGGATCTGGATATAAACATTGTTGCTGATCATAACGATTTCTTTATTTCAGGAAACACTCCAGCTCAAGATAATGTTGTCGATAATTTCAGAGTTGATGAGATTTCCACAATCTTGGATCACGATCTTGCTGCAGATACTCCCAATAACGTCGAGTTCAAAACAGAAGCAAATGATTTGAATAATGCTCTAAATTTTGCTGCAGATAATATCGAGATAAATATGGAATCAAATATTTTGGATAATGCCTCAGATCTTGCAGATAATGTTGATATTGCAAATAATCATCTTGCAGATAATATTGGGCCTACGATATATTCAAATCCCATGAACCAGATATATGAAGATCATTCCATCAATGATAATTCAAGACCACCTTCCTCACGTGCACGCCACCTCACCAGCTTGCCGATTATCTCTGGAAGGATCATATCAATCTTCTACTGCATCCCATTTTATTGCTAAAAATAATCAGCTGTCAACGGATAATGCTTTCCATTATTATTCACCCTCTCATATTGCCTACATTAATGCTATTACCGAATGTATAGAGCCTAAAGGTTATTCTGAAGCTACACATATCCTGCATTGACAAGTCGCGATGACAGCTAAGTTACAAGCACTCGACAAAAATGGCACTTGGTCAAACAAAGTGCTATACAGCTGAGTTATATGCTTTCATTCCTCCCAACAAACGTGCAATACAGTCTCGATGGGTATACAAAGTCAAACATAAAGCTGATGGATCTATTGAGCGTTATAAAGCTCGTTTAATGACCAAGGGATACTCACAGGTGCAGGGGGAGGATTTCAATGATACTTTTGCACCTGTAAGTAAAATGACATCCATTCGGTGTGTCCTCACTATTGCTTCCCAACGAGGATGGTCTCTTTTTCAACTTGATCTTAATAATGCCTTTCTTCATGGAGATCTCGAGGAGGAGATATATATAGTTCCTCCTCTAGGCATTCAGACGCCAAAACTTGGTCAAGTTTGGAAGCTTCATAAATCACTTTATGGTCTTCGACAAGCAGGTCGCAATTGGTTCACAAAGTTGTCCAACACGCTTAAAAGATTTGGATTCGTTCAGCACCTCGCAGAACAGTCATTATTCGTGCATACCCAAGGAGAAAATCTGACGATCTTGCTCGTGTATGTTGATGATATTGTGCTCACTGGCAACAACAATGATGAATGTAAAAGGGTGAAGGAATATCTTAATCAGGAGTTCCACATCAAAGATCTGGGAAAACTAAAGTTTTTCTTAGGCATCGAGATGATTAAATCACATCAAGGGTTGTTCTTATCTCAATGTAAGTATACACTTGATATAATTAATGAGTGCAAGCTTACTAAAGCAAAGACGTGTTCTTTTCCAATGGAACAGCAGCATCAACTCGCCCATGATACAGGTGAATACATGAAAGATTCAGGCCACTATAGAAGATTAATTGGGAGACTACTATACTTGACAATAACGAGACCAGAGATCACTTATGTAGTCCATATATTAAGCCAGTTTATGCAAGCACCACGAAAGAAACATTGGGATGCAGGAATCAGAATTGTGCGTTACTTAAAGGCAAATGTTAATCAAGGAATTATGTTGCCTAGAGACAATACAGATCTAAAATTAATTGGGTATTGTGATGCTGATTGGGCTAGTTGTCCCATTATAAGAAGATCAATTACTGGTTATTTCATTACTCTTGGGAATGCACCAATTTCTTGGAAATCTAAGAAACAAGCTACTGTCTCAAGATCCTCAGCAGAATCAGAATACAGGGAAATGACAAGTGCTGTGAGTGAATTAATATGGCTGAAGGAATTGCCCAGTTTTCTTAAAGTTGACACGGGTACAACATTGTTATATAGCGATAGCAAGTCGGCTTTACAAATAGCAGCGAACCCCGCCTTTCAAGAAAGTACTAAGCATATTGAGGTAGATTGTCATTTCATACGCGAAAAAATTCAAGGTGGGGAAATTATAACAGCTTACAAACCGATACGAGAGCAAATAGCAGACATATTTACTAAGGCTCTTGGACAACAACAATTCGCTTACTTGACATGCAAGAAGGGTGTTCAAGACCTGCACACTCCAACTTGAGGGGGAGTATTAGAAACAATATATTATCCTTGATATATTTTTATGAGCATTTATTAAGATACGATATGACATTTATGTTGTAAATATTTTCTAACACAATTCTGATTGTATATAAATCGATGTAAACATTGAAGTATGAACATACAGCATCAATATAAGCTTTCTTGTTCTTTGTTGCATCTCTCTCATTTTCTACACATGTCCTTGAGCTTCTGCTCATCAAGTTGGCGCTGTTACACCTCAGTCAGTGGCGTCTCAGAAGGTGCAACTAGGATCCCTATTTCCACCAGACTCCAGTATTCTTTTGAACGTAGAAAATTCTCCATCAGCATTGCTCAATGATCATAGTGACCATCAAACTTTGGAATTGAAGGTTGCACAAACGTATTTTCTGTTGCAATCACGCGTTATCACTCTTTTATCACTCTTTGAATTTTAGCTAGCTGCAGCTATGCTTGAGCAAGCTTGGGAGTGGCTCCGCTACCACAATGTTAGAAAAATAAGCTGCGAATATATATGATGAAAACTGAATTTCTTGATCTTATTCATCAGCTATATAGATAGTTATATAGCTGGTTTACAAACCCAAAATATCTACAGATTTTTTTGCTGAATATCTACGACGATTAACTAAGAATAAGGAAACAATTATTCTATTTTAAAAACTTAATCAAAACTTTCCTAACAGTTTTCTTTTACACCGGTGCTGCGATAAAAAATATGAGACAAAGTCACGACACCAACAAAGACATACGATTGTCAAATTTAGCATGTTTGTAAATGTAGCAATTATTGTACATTCCCACATATACCAGGATTTTGTCCTTGTAAAAAGGCCATGGGTACGTACATTGATTGTTGATGTTATGATTAAAAAAAGTTTTTTTTACTGGATATTTATTTCGCGGATGGGGCCGGCCTCGTAACTGTTTTACTCGGGCCCATGCCATAAATTTAGTGGGCTCGGTTTTCGGACAAGTTGGACATTTCCTGACATTAGGGACTGGGTGGACATGTCACGCAGCCCAAGGCCATATCCCAGCACTGCCAGAAAAAGAATTCCTGGACGATGAAGCATGCATTGCCTACTTCAATCATACATAGTTTGAGAATAAAATAACAAGGCTACGAACAACTTCAAGTTTCTGGTTCATTAAGGAAATTCAAAGACACAGCATTACAATTCAAGGTATCAAAATGAGGATCTAGAATTGTGACACGCATCAGAGATGAAGATCTGGGCTGTTATGATTATTCCCAAAGAAATGGAAGACGGTGTGGGGCCTTGTTGCCGGACTGGAAGTGAAGCACGCCTTCGCAATCGACCTGAGCATCTCTTGTATTGGAAACCAGAACTGAATCCATGGTTGCTAAGGTATGGTGATGCTGTCGTGAGTCTATGTGCTGCAATAAAGGCTCTGAACTGGGCTGCAACATGTGGTGGTTCCCCGACGCTTGTGTCTGTGTTGATGACAGAAGAGAGAGAGCACAATCCGAGTCGCCGGCTTGTGTTGTTAAACTGTCACATAGCATACCATGGCTGCTACTTATCCCGATGCTTTCTGATAAAGTAATGGACCTCAGAAGTGGCTGGCAGACAGAAACTCCAGGAGATGTTTGATCCTGAAGGGTGAGGTTGTCACTTTGCAGAAAAGGGAATTGCTTCCCGCCTTTGAAGCTGCTTGTGGAGGATCCAAGGAAGAAGCTCTGTTTGTCTGACGAATGTATTTGCCGGTGTATGTTGTAGTTTCGAGCATCCGCCTCGTTATTAACGACTGGTGACCACGGCGGATTCACAACGGCTGCAGATGGATAAGCATGCGAGCTGGAGTATGGCAACAATTGGGTGCCTGCAAAAGAATGTTGAAGAAGAGTTATCATATCATCTCTGATGGCCTGCCTGTGGATTATGTTCAGAAACAATTTTGATTGGTACAATCCCTACACAGGCTAACTAATCGATATCACTATCCTAGCGGAATCAATCAAGCAAGTTGAACAAGCACTCAAGTGGCTCATGTTCGAAAGGAAGGGAACAGGTAAAATCATTACATGGAGAAGTGTAATGAGGGAATGTATGTGCGGATTCCAGTTTAACTTAGCTAACAATAAGTCCACTCAACATCTCCAAAATAGGGGCAGCTAACCTTGATAATTGGACAAAAAGCTTCCAGAACGAGGTAGTTGGTCTGGCGGAGGCTTTCTTCGCCTCCGGTTGTGTCCATCCAGTCGTTTCCTGCAGCTCCTTTTCCCTTCATCAAATTCCTCCAGAGAATGGAATCTACAAACAAAGAAATTGAACAGCTATGAATTAATTCTCTACGAATGTTAAATTTTGATTTAATAGCCTATCGGAACAGAACAACTGAGAAATACTAGTGACTTGTGGATACATGACGACCATCACTAAAGGAATTTGCAGCTCTACCATAGATTATTAGAAACTAAAAGCAAAAACCCACGAACCTGCTACATTGCTGGCAGAATCGCTGCTTCTGGCCGCCAATAGTGACTTGTGGAGTCTTGGAGTGACGCTCACAGACTTTATGGCGTCTATGGTAGTCCCTACAAGTACTAAGGTCTGAATTGCAGCCGTCGACAAGGCACATGACCTGAGCTCCATTACTAGCTCCTCGGGCCCTCTTGGCTGTTCCTGAGGGTGAAGATTCCATCTTTGATATCCCAGACTGTTTCACTGTACGACTTGTTCTGTCTCCTGGATTACCAATCTGACCAAGTCTCAGATCAATCGAGCACTCCCCTCTTGTCCGGTGTTCTCCAGAGCTTGACGACCTATCAAAGTTATGTATTGAGCCTGGAATTGCTTCTCGCTCGAACTCACTCAAACGCCAAGAAGCCGCCTTCAAGTTCCAGTCCATAAAATATACGAACACCAATTTATTCTCTTCCTCAAAATTATTTACCAGCAACCTTCCTAGTCCACCTCTACCCAGTCGGCTATAAGACAAGCTAGACAAGCTAGTAGCTATCAAGGAGTGTCCCTGCCTTAGACAGCAAATAGAAATTACGAATCAAAACCACGCAGACAAGGGGCGAAATTCAAATGCTTTCGTTTATCAAAATGAATTAACTGTCAAAGATACGACGTTAACTATTGAGCATAAGAACCGAAGACCGGCGTCCGTTTGAACTTCGGAAAACCAGGAAAGGTCCCCATTAAATATGAAACACCGCCACACACAGCCACATACTTGGCATTTAACAGCACGGAAAAGTGAAATTTTCAACTATTTATAAAAGCAGTAAATATAACAATGAGCATATCGAAGTAGATCTGTTCTTTTCATTTTTGATTGACTGAGGTAGCAAGAAAACCCAAAACAGACAGTGTTTCTCCTTTTGTTTTGAAAGAAAAGAGCAGCAGCAGCGCAGGAATACAAATGAAGAGATGGTTCCAAGAAGATAGGAAGCTAAGAACACGAAAGCAGCTAACATGGAATAAAGAAATAATAATAATATCCAAGAGAAGCATAAGGAAGATCGTGGGAGAGTACTTACGGACAAGGTCACTGGAAGACGTCTGGTTTGTTCTTTCCAGCCATTTATTCGCTGACAGAGCTTCCATTTAGAAACCAATAAAAAAAGCTAGCAAGTGGTACTGAGCCTACCAGAAATTAAAGAATGATGAAACCATAAAAGTTGGTACTGTAAATTCGAGCAAAAGGAAAAGAAAAACTACTGCTTCTAATCCGTTCACTGAAATTCTACAAATGGTGGTGGCACTGATACAGAAAGCGGATGAACAATAATACCGTATTGAAAATGGGAGATATGTATAAAAACTGTCTTGACAGAGAAGTAAAAGTGCTCCAGAAAAGCGCAGAAAAGGACCCGAAAGAGCGACCAAGGGCTTGTTTGCGTCAAGTGGAGTAGTAACTACTTTTTTTAACAATTCTTGGTTTCCATATTTAGGGTTCCGTTTTGGAACGCGGCTGATGAGAGGGGGAAAAAAAAAAATGAAGCAAGGGTAAAGAAAAGACAGGCTGTGAGTTGCCATCAGCTTTTTACGAGACATGGAAAAGAAAGTACAATGATGTGGATGCTTGGGACATAGCATGTGGCTTTTGTTGTGTTTCATATTTCATGGCATGTTTTTTCTTTTTCGTGTTTCATTTGCAGCTTTGCTTGGAGATATGTGGGTCCCACTCTGATACATCAGCTAGAGGTTGCCAAACAGTCCAAAACCTACCAACTTGCCCTATGCTTCTGCTTATTGCTTCCTTGCATTGATTTTCCTTTTTTCTCCCATGCTTTGGCCTTGAAAAGTCAGCGAAATCCAAAAAAGGAGAAATTGTTTCATGCCTAAATGATTTAGCTTCTTATATGATAGGGCCCTCATATTTAATTACCGATCACTTCTTTCTTTATTATTCTAAAGTTTATTTAAATTTAGTTTGGAAGCAGATTTGGAATATTCTTTACCTTGTTTAAAATAATAGACTGAATGACAACAAATGTCTTATTTTATTCACTGCAGAAAGGGAGTTTAATTTCTATATATCCAAACAATAGGGGTTCATCGGAATTAGAATTCAATTTGAAAAGGAATAATTAAAAAAGTATTAAATTAATTTTATAATAATAAATTTATATTTTTATATTAAAATATAACATCTTATATCTTTTGAAACAAAATTGCCCTCCAAATCTGAGAAACCAAGGAAGGCCTAGGAGTAACCTGTAGGCTTTGTTTGTAAAAGTTGTATTTAGAATTGTAATTGGATTTAAATATAAATAAAAAATTATTAAATTAATTTGATAATAATAAATTTTGATTTGATTTGATTAATTTTATATTAAAATATAATTTGTAATTTTACAGTGATCTGCCGAAGAGGGCTCAAATTTAGTAAGAGTGAATGCCGAAACAGAATTAACGGAAATATTTAAATATCAAATCCTTATTCCTAAACACGGAAGAAAACCCGGTCAAGTTTTACAGGGAGTCGTGGCCAATGGCCTGGTGCCACCTATCAAGAATGCAGTGGTCATATGAAGGATTGTGGATGGGTAAATTTGGAATGCTACAGTATAGCGAGACAGGACATTTTAAATAAGCAACTTCCAAAAGTCGGGGTAGCTGTTCCTGCCGTTGTCAGTTGGGACGATTCTATAATTGGAGGACTGGTAGGACGCAGATTGTCACTATGGCGTCCTTGGTATCCCACGTGTGACCGTGTTTTCCGCAACCATGTGGTTATAAACGGTCGATCCCTTTGCAAGCGTGAAAATACCCTCTTTGATTTTTAGCGTGGGAGTTTTGGTCTCACCGACAACCTCGATCTATATTCAATTAGCATGGCAATTTTGTCGGAATCCAAACATTTTATGTATCTTGTATTCTGTTTCGTTATAACTTATGATGTTTTTTCACGTGATATTTTCCGTGTTTGTTTAAAATTACCACTGGGATGTGGCTATAGATAGATATAGTTTTTCGTTTTTTAGTATAAAATTTTATTTATTTTCTACAGATGACCATGTCACTATCTAAAATATTGCAAAATAGAGATTCGATACTTGATCTCGGTCCTTTGTTGGTGGGCTCACCTTCTCAACTCTCAACTGTTGTGTTGGGCCGTCACAATAATAGATTTCCATTTTGAAAAACCTAATGTGTGGTCAGATGTTGTACACATAGACACGTAGTTCCAAGTCTTCCTTAGGACAGGACACGCATCTCTTATTGTCCTAAAGTTTGAGTTCACTGACTTTCCAGTTTCGATCATGCCTTGCTTTTGTGATATATTTCGATACCGAGAACCGAAGCACATCCTGTCGGTAGCCTTAAATTTGTATAGCTAATCAGAGGAGGAAATTAAAGGACGTGACGTTAGCAAAAACATCGATGTCGAATAAAAGAGGGAAGCTAATATTGATCCATCTACCCTTCTGTCGAGCCATTTCACGATGGCTGGCCGAGTTATTGCCATCTACCAAACCAAATAGTTTTAACAGTCCGATTTATATTCGTTTTGGATTTGGAATTGTATAAGAAATTAATATATTAAAATTAATATATTTTAAATAAGAATAAAAATATATATTTATCCCTACAAAATATCGAAAATATCATGTCAGCAATATTTTTTTTTAAAAAAATGTATATAATATAATAAGGCATTATAATTTAAATTAACAATATTATTGGGTCAAGATGTTATAACCCTCGGGTTTTAATACAAGAGAAAAGAAAAGATACTGTCTAGTTAAATATTTGTCTATAAATTTTTTTCAGATTTAAAATAACCATAGATATTCATCATAAATAATGTACAGAATTTTAGTGATAAATGAATATAAATATTAAATAGGCCGATCATATTAATTAAGGTCCTGTCCCAAGGCCATGAGTACAACTTATGGGTGGCCCAAGAACCTAAAATGGTTCGAGGGGCCCTGGCTCATCAGCGACGGTTCAAGGCCATGAGTACAACTTATGGGTGGCCCAAAAACCAAATCGTCTGAGAAGAAAAGGGAGAAAGAAGACATTTTGTCTCGAGAATCCTTCGCTTAGTTTCAACGTAGTAACAGCTCGCAAGTGCTGGTAAAGGTAGGTAATAGCACGACGTGAGAATGGGTTTTTTTCCACGCGCATTCCAAAGTTGACATTTGGTTAGTCTGTTGTGCTGCTTAGATCGAGCTTCAGACATGGACGGGGAGGAGTTAACGGAGCAGGAAACCGCCTTGTACGACCGCCAAATTAGGGTTTGGGGTGCCGATGCGCAGCGCCGGTACTTCTCTCGGCACTCTTGTCTCCGAACTATCGTACTACTTTTTCTCTATTATCTGAATGATTTCTTGTTCTTGTTCGTAACTCACGTGATTGGTTTCTGTTTTGTTTTTCTTTTCTATGTCTCAGACTCAGCAAGTCTCACATTTTGGTATACGGGATAAAAGGGACTGTTGCCGAGGTTTGTCTCATGCCTTGTTGAGTATTTCATCTGCTACTACTAGTTATTTCCTTCTCGTACGAAGTTTGAATTTTTCATTTTTTTGGTCGGGTAGTTCTGCAAGAACATTGTGTTGGCTGGAGTCGGTAGTTTGACCTTGGTGGATGACCGTGCTGTTACCGAAGAGGCATTGTCTGCAAACTTTTTGATACCACTCGACGATAGTGTATATGCTGGGAAAACTCTTGCGGAGCTTTCTTGTGAGTCTTTGAAAGAATTCAACCCGATGGTCCGTGTTTCTGTCGAGAGAGGTTCGTCGATTCGCTACACAGATTTTTTGAAATTATTTTTAGCTCCATGCCTTTTTTGAGAACTTTTGGAATTTTGTTGTTGCTTTTTTTATTTGGTTTAGTTGGTACTACCGTTCGCATTTGTTAATTCCTTGAGTTTGCTGGACTTGTGCTAGTGAAAATTAAGATTGGCAATATGATGCACAATCCAAATTGCAGGCGATTTATCAAGCTTTGGTGCGGAATTCTTTCAAAAGTTTGATGTCGTGGTTGTCAGTTGCTGCTCCCTTGCAAACAAAGTACTTCACTATTGATTTTTACTTTTTACATTTCACTCATATTTGCAAAATATTTCCTCACTGGTAGGTTCTTTTACTTATTTCTTCTACGCTAGAGCTTCTATCAATTCTTATATTTTTTCTGCATTTCTTTGCATTTTATGATTGTGACAGAAATCAATCAATGAAAAATGCCGAAAGTCACTGAAGCGTGTCGCATTTTATACAGTTGACTGTAGAGATTCATGTGGCGAAATATTCGTCGATCTGCAAAATTATAAATATACAAAGGTGAATATCTTTAATCCTTTCGTATGTCCATTTACCATTCTGTGTGTTAAATGCTATTTGTGAATATCTGCTATTGCTAGGTTCATACTGTTCATCCAATGGCTATCTCACACACATATATTTTTTATTTTAGTGGCATGCATCCTCTGTGTCTTTATGGGATAAGGAACTAATTTTCTGTTGAACATGTTCATGGACAGAAAAAGCTTGATGAAACCATGGAGTGTGAGCTACAATATCCAAGCTTCCAGGTCTGACCAAGCTCTTGATGTTTCTCTGGTGTATAGTGTTAAGTGTATTCTATCATGTTAAGGTAAAAAAGGATGAATGCATCACAACCATAGTTAGTATATTTCTTACATCGAAACTGATAGAATAAAGCAATAGATGGATGCAACTAACTGACCCAGCAGATGGTTTTAGTTTAATTGCTGTTAAAATTTTCTTTCAGATGTTCAATGGTGAACCATGGAAATTTTCTGAATATAGATCTGTATGATTTGGGTTCAAATTTTGAGTGGTAATTTTAAGCGAGTTGACAATTGTATCAAGCTTATGACAACTAGATAGTTTCTAAATAGAATGTTTGATCGATGTTTATTGACAGCTGGTGCATCTGTGGACTGTTCCCTGACAAAGCTCTTAATCCTTTCATTGCAGGAAGCAATTACAATCCCATGGAGAGCACTTCCAAGAAAAGTGTCAAAGCTTTACTTCGCAATGAGAGGTTTGATAATTTATTTGAAATACCAATCTACTTTTTGGGACTAAATTAAAGTTGGACTTGGGAAGTCGCCTGATCTAATAGGGATTGTTAATAGTGTGCACAGGGTTATCATAAATTGGTTAACATTCACTCATTGGCTAGCTTTTTCTTTTCTAAGATTTTGTTAATGAAGTTAAGGAGCATGCAACAATCATGTTGCTCTAATGAGGTCATTGCATTTGCTGAATAAAACCTTATCCAAGCATGTTGATTGTAATGGGACCGACTTGTCTAATTTATTTTTCTTGGTTTAAATGAATGAGCTGGGTTTTGGCCTTCTTCTAATTTAGGATCTGTGTTACCATAACTCTTGTAATTGATGAACAAGTTGTAGTTAATTTATTTGATGGTTTTGGTCATTATTTTATCCATTTAAGAAGTGCTCTTTTTTCACTCTCTTTCTCTTCCTTCTATTACAGTAATAGAAAGGTTTGAAGATTCAGAGGGACGCAATCCAGGCCAGATTTCTGTTGAAGACCTTCCGGCCATTCTGAAGCTAAAGAGGGAAGTTTGTGAGGCACAGGTGGGCATTACTTGTTTGTTGTTTGTGTTATATATATAACTGATTTATCTTACCCACACTATCCCATGTTTCTTAGTCACTGAATGAATCTCATATTCCTAATGCGCTTCTGGAGAGATTGGTGGTGATTGGTGCAAGAGAATTTCCTCCAGTTTGTGCCATCGTTGGAGGAATTCTTGGGCAGGTTCTACCTCAAATAATGTTCCTTTCCACCATTCCTTTTTTTTATTTATTTTTACATTTTGATTACTTAAGATGGATATAATGTGATAATAAAATTGTTTAGGAGGTAATCAAAGCAATATCAGGGAAAGGGGATCCACTCAAGAATTTCTTCTTTTTCGATGCTATGGATGGTAAAGGCTTGATAGAAGACATATCCAATCTTAACTTGGAGACATGATTTGGTTGCTCTGGGACCGATCTCTAAAGCTGACTTTCAGAATAGAAAACATCCATAACTCATCTGCCGTGCAGGAAAAACTGCACAACAACTTATGCAGATGATTATGTTTATGGAAAAAAACTAATCCAATTCAAGTGGCCAAAATGTGGTAAGAAGCTTTGGCCTGAGCAGGTTTTCATTTTCTTTGGACTCTTCATTATTGCTTTGTAATTATGGTGCGTAACAGATCAAATGTTTTTGTTCAGTGGGCATTATTCTATTATTGCTCTGGCCATTTGAGTGGACCATTACTGCTCTTCCTATTATATGGAGCTCACAAAATGGCAGTTAATATCTTTAATGTTTTCTTGTCAGTCCTCTCAAAATATCGATAACAATAGTACTCTATAAAATACTGCATGATGGCCTTGTAGGCAGAGCGCATGACATGTTAAACTCATGAAAAAATAGGTTTTTATGGCCTAAAATGGTCGAGAGCAGGTGAGTCTTTGTCCTTACAGTCTTGTTTTTCTGGGGTGAGTCGTTCTGTTGATTCACAGGTTGGATTGATTGGCTGGCTGATTGCTAGAAGGCCTGATTTTGGACGTCCTAGCTCCTCTATGTTTTTCCTTTCGGTAATGGTATCTATTAGCTTTGTCTTGGAAAGTGGCTACATATTCAAAACGGTATGATGATTGGATTGGCTTACTGTCCTTATTGAAAAGGAAAAATGGTTCACTTTTGCTAATGGTGGAGACCAATGTGGGTACTCGGTTGTATTAAGTATGCTTAGGAGCCAATGCAGTTAATAAGAATTCATTATACCTTTAATGATGCTTACTGGCACGATAAAAGAGGCATAATTACTAAGACAGATGTGAAAGAAAGAAAAAAGGAGGAAACCTAAGCACTATATTCATTGGTATGAAGAAAAGGAAAACTGGACCTATTTGAATCAGCATGTGGGGAGTTCAAATTGAAGTCCACTAACTGCATTCGAGTTCATAAACACCATTCCTGTTTAGTCAATAATAGAATGGGGAAAGGATAGCCCGTAGCGGAGAGACCTAGTAAAGAAGGAAAAAGGAACAGGATATGTCAACGCTGCACGGATGTGGAAAATGGAGGGCGAGGTCCAAAGACATGGCAATTGCAGAGATATTGATGGAAAGAAGAGCAGACATTAAGAGTGGCAAAGTGAAGGGCAGACAGCTTTTCGTCTCGGCGGAGGTGAGTTTGAGTTTGACTGATGTTGGCAGAAGTGAGGAGATTTTATGCCACGGATTAGATGGTTGGGGGCAGGAGTGGGAAATGAAGTCGGTAAGCTCGTATGATTCTGATTCTGAGAATGGAGAAACTGACTGTGCTAAAAGGTTAACCTCTTCTTCTTTAGTGTGTGATGAATGCAAGGAGCGACAAGTGGTGGCCGAAGAGGAAAAGAAAGTAGCGGGAGCCAGCAAGGAGAAAGAGAAGAAACTTTTAGCTGGCGTACATGGATACAGAACATGCATGGCGGTGGTCGTTGTTTTGGTTGCTATTATTGGGTTGATAATGAGCGCAGTCGCAAAGAAGAGCTTCGGAGGTTATGAACCTCGAAAAGAAGTGAATTTGGTTCCGACATGATTTTCTCCTGCTAGACTGATCCTCATCAATCGGAGGAGGTTGACAAATCCATGTTTCCTCCCAATGTACTGTCTGAATGCTTTTAATTTTTGATTGAACAATTAACTTCATGAGAATGAATGTTCTGTCTAGTTGGATACTGTTTCTTCTTCATTCGTTCAGTGAGCATTGGTCGTTAACACAAACTGCCATATTCCTTTTGTCGAAACTACCATCAGAATGTTTATTGCCCATCTGTCGGCACAGAAACCCATTCTGATGCACTTTCGTGGCAGAGTTCATCCCTCAGCAAAACATGTCAATGCCAGCAGTCACTGATATTCAAATTTCCAGCTTTCGGACGTTTTTCAACAAGTTTATTATCCTTATTATGGATCTTAAGAAGTTGGTTTGGATATAAATAGTAATATAGTTTCCACCTACTTCCATTAATCCAGACATTGCTTCTTTTACCTGGCCATAAATTTGTGACCATACATTCAGATTCTGTCATAGAATAAGCAAAATCTTTACTAAAGGCTCAAACTGACATGGGTGCAGGATCCTTTTTTTAAGGAAAGTAGCTTTTCCATTCTGCTCAAAAGGATGTGCAGCTATTCCTAATCACATATATACTTAGCGTGACGGAAACAGAATTTCAGAGTGATGCCTGTGCATTACACCTTATTTGCAACTATACAGAAAGGATGGTATAATTTAGAATGAAGTGTACATTTGCATATGTCTCAAAATGTCTTCAAAGTTTTCCTTGGATCTCTCAGTTTGGTGCGTATGCATCCCTTCATAGGTGGTCACAACAACTTCTTCGTCATTGGAACTGCGCTGGACTTGCTTCTTTACGTTGCACCCATTATGCGTACATTTGTAGTAACTTCTGCATATAGAAATCAAGGAAACTAAGTATAAATTGCCATCTGTTGAATACTGGCATCGATAAGCAGGAAGAAGCAATTGCATGTCATGTCCTTCTTTGTTAATTATAAGCAAAAAGAATTACATTTTGAACAGAATTATGCTGTGAGAGGTACCAGATGAAGATGCAGTGGTAGCCTAAAACTCAGAGAAGAGGACACTAACCTGGGGAATTTGTTGTTCTTAACAGTTTTCTGCCCATATTTCCTCCACCGATACCCATCATCCAATATGTCAATCTGGCTTCTCGTCTGAAATGCATATTTTTGCTTCTTGAACTCGTTACCATCCCTTAACTCTCTTTCCTCAATCACGGAACTGCCAGAGAGTTCAGTCTGGCCAACCACTTCAGCGTCCGAAGACTGAACTCTAGTCTGAGCAGCGTCGCCATTTCCATTACTGTTATGACACTGAAAATAAAATTGAGAGTCAATGCCGAGGCCCAGTGCTGCTGAAGCTGAATGACGACTAGGTGGGCTAGGAAGAAAAATCTGATACTTCTCCATACTGAACTGAACCTTCAGATTAAGATCAGAGCTATAGCTTGGTCTTTTGCACTCTATTTGTAAGGATCACGAGAAGGGATGACGGTTTATAGAGGAGGAGCTTCCTCCATGTGTTAAGGTTCTATTACAATAGAAAGGCAGATTATACGCAACAAAAAGGTAGGCGGCTGATGGGCACGTGGCGTCGTCCAACTTTTACCGGCCACCGACTATTTTCTGATGCCTAAAGATGATGTGTGCATCAGATTCAACCTTCCTATTTGGGGAGAGACGAGTCGATACGGCACGTAAAGTTGATAGGAACAGGAAGAACATGCACAAGAATAACAGTTGAAACTGTGACCATTCTGCAAATTAACACAATGACATTTACTAGGAGGATAGTTTACCTGACTTGTAAATTAAGTGAAAGCCGGTTTGGGAATCTGATGTTTTAGCTTCCAGATACTTCACCAAGTAGCCATCTTAATCTGACACGACTAGCAGTTCTGAAGCAGTGAGCTAGCAGTGAAGGTAAATGAACGATTATGATCCACGTCATGATTTGGATAAAGATCATTCTGGCAAGAACTGTTGCTGTTTTTTGTCGGTTTATGACCCTATCAACGCATGGCTACTTAGAGGTAAATCTTAAATATCAACTTCTAAGCGTCCAAAGTCCCCCGGTGGCCTAGCAGAGTCTAGCATGCTCGAAGCTCAAGAAAATCCCTCCGACATAAAGAATAATCTTTTCATGATTTATTTCATAGCTGATTCCTTCATGGGCAGATTGAACCAAAGGAAAGGATTCTTGACCATGTTTTGTAGTCCTGCAGATGTGACTACTATGTGAATGCAGATTAGTAGTTTCTCGATCAAAACAGATGTGAACATCATTTTGCAGTCAAGTTAGGCAGATTGCAGCATGGACAAGTTGCAGTCAGTTGTAATTGACAGGACCCAAAAGCAAGGTGGCAACCTCAAGTTCTTTTGGTTTTCATTGTAAATAATTGCATGCGAAAAAATTGGAGAAAGGAGTAAGGACAGGAAAAAAGTCTCTTCATTGGAATTGATGTTGTCCTAATTTCTCGGTTTTAAAAACAAACAATGATTCCTGTCTGTAATTTTCCTTAGCCATCATTGAGATAAAAATGGCGTCTTGATTCATCCCAGGCTTCAGTCCAAGTGACCATGGCGTCACCCGGTTTGGGAAAGTTAGGATCAACTCTCTGACCAGTTTTGGAACTTCAATATGGCATTTCAGCAGAGTCGTGCGCTCTTTTGGGAGGACAACAGCGTGCAAAAATATGGTATGATTCTTCCTATGCCAGTACATATATGGCCTTGTAATCCCTCTTCAGATTTACAAAAGGTTGCTTTCCAGGCTGTGCCTAGTGTATGGAAACACTGTTTTTTCACGCCAAGGGTCTAAATGGTCAGAGATTATCTGAAACCTGAATCCAAGAAGACCTGGAAAGTGTAATGTACAAAGGTTACAAATAGGAGAAATTATTCTACGGGGGATCAGGCTGATTCAAGCCTTAAGCACCACTCGTGCAGCTGTAAAGAAGAAGACAAATAGGATCAGGAAAAGCACCAATCATATTATCCTCACAATGAATTCTTCTTGTCACTTCTTACGCATTCAATGAATCAGTATCATACTACAATCGACAAATAGAACTGTTGCCTTAAGCGATCAAATCATTCACGTTGTTATATAGAAAAAGCGTGCGCAACTATGTCAATAATGATGGACTGGTGCTGATTTAAGTGAAAGAGAAATTCCTTAGCACACAACAGCCACCCCCTCACGTCGTCGATCGTATCCAAAGTATATGAGGGCCTATGACTTCTCTGCTAAAGGCAAAGTTTCTTGCCTCACAGCATATATAACAGCATCCATGCATGTACCTGCCAGAACATGTTAGACAAACGTAGCTTTCGTTGCCAATAACAAGGAGTATGACCCTTTTTTCTCTCAATCAGAGGCTTGACAAGTTGTGGCTTCATGGTGAGGAATAAATATAGAGCCGCATGGCCATGAGAGATGGCAGTTTGCTCTTAAACTAATGGATATCCTCTCACAAACAGCAAAGGTACAAAGTAGGGGTCGTCCATGGTTAACATATACTTCTCTCCTAGTAGACCAAGAACTCAAAAGCACTGAGAAGCAGTATCTTAGAAAGATATGAAACTAGCTTTTCATATCGTTTCTATTCTGCAACTCGTAAGAACCCATCAGGATGGGAGGCCTTTCTGCCCATTTTTCCTTACATATTCCTGTAACCAGAAAGGTCATAAAACCGCTAATAACCGGACACTGGGCATGCAGCCCAGTGACTGTATATAGTTGCTAGACAATCAAACCGCCGCCATGCGAAAGTTGATCCAGAGGACCCATAAAAGTTAAAGCCATAACTCGCTTTTCTAGGGCCCAGGAAGCTGCTCACCGCAACATGTATAGCCCAATGCTCTTGAGAGTCGAATACTGTAACTGAGAAAATTCGGGCAACACCCTATGGTTGGTGTTGGCCACTAAAATCAATCCCCGTCTACTTTCCAGAATATCCGTGTTTGTGAACTGTAAAACTATTTGAATGATCTGTGACCTCCGCTGTCCAGTGCGCTTGCTGGCTCGAAATTGAGGCCTAATCTATAATTTTTATTGATTTTTCTGATTGGTTGGTTGTCTGCTCAATACCAACAAGCTATGATCCTGTTCAATTGACGGAGCCACCAGCCTTGCTGGTGATTCACGTACATATAATCGTATCAAGCAGGCATTTGGATCAGGCTCGTTGCCTCCTACCACCGGCAATTTTAGTCTGGGCTGCTGATTTAGTTGTCTGGGATTCTTGGTGACAAAATAAAGGCAGAGAAGTAGTATATATATTTTGGCAATGGACTCTGGAAACTTCAAATCAATTACAATATATATTCGTCTGGGAAGATGGGACTCCATCGAAAGGATTCCTCGTGACATTTAATGAAGGATAGGAGATTGACCGGCGTAAGTAAAATGACAATTTTTATCCCAAACCCTTTCACATTCCCAGCATTGATCCAAGGCTAAAGTGCCATTGGCAATATGCACAATGACCTTTCTGAAAAGGCTTTCTATTCATACACCCCTTTGGAATTGCACTATTCGTTAGTTAGTTAAATAAGGAAGGAAATTAACGATACCCTCAAAAGTTTCTTGTCTTACAATGGTAAAAGCCTGAGGAGGGACTCTGATTTGTCCTTGCATGGTTGTTTAGGTTAGAATTGGGGTAGGAATTTGATTACACATATCAGAACCATCACCACTGTATATCTGCAAAAGCTGAACCACTAGTTTAAGTTGGGTTTTAAGAAATAATGCATGAGAAAGAACGAGAAAGAATTCCAAAGCATGCAGCTCCTATAGGCTTCGTTTATGTCTAGCTGAGCCCAAAACAAAGGCATGGTAACTTTGGAGGTCCTAATTATGGGCTTTGCTAGGTCGGAACCTCATTATTTAGGTGTCTATCTTGTTCAAAAACAACCATGCAGCAGTGGTGAAGTTGTGATGGTCTTGATATGATAGATTTGGAAATATGCACTTTCTCTTCCGTCAAGACCGAACTGGAAAAGGAGCACCGACAGTGCTTCCAAATTTCATCTATTGATGGATTACTTGTCCCGATGAGCTAAGCAAGTACTAAACAAGATGAACATTTACTAAGGTTACGATAGCAGAACTGGACTGTCGTCATAGTTGTTTTTCATAGAAACCTGTCCAAAAAGGGAAGGTTAGGTCGCATTCCCTTGCTAGCTAGAGACGTGTATATCTTCTTTTCCTGCCTTCTGATCCTAATTATTAACCGTTTGTGGAGGTTTAATAGTAAATCATTTTATTTATTTTAACTGAAATTTCACGATTAATCTTAATAAAGAATTATTATTGATTTTTTTAATGATTCAATAAAGATGAATTATACTGTTAATAAGATTATATGCACATACAAAACCCTTACTATTAACAAATGTGAAAATGTCCCAAAATATCAATTCAGAGTCATTTGATGTTCCTCAAATCGAGGCTCCAATCATGGAACGCGATTTTGTTAATTTGGGTTTCAATTATATGTCATTAGTTACCCAATTATTTTCTCCAATTCTTTGCGTCCTATCTAATTTTAAGCACTAGACTATTACAGAAGTGGAGGAAAAAAGACGAAAGAGAATGGAGTTCCTGATCTTGAACAAGATATGAGAAGAAAAAAAAAATCCTCGAGTGCTTGATGGATCATCTTCTTCCCCTTATCTGAAGTGCTTAATAAACAGCCTAAACCCATAATCCTACCATCCAAATCCATCAAAATAAATACGTACAAAACTTTGTCAAATCGTGTCACGTCACCCAGGTCACCTAAATGCGTGCTACGTAGACTTATCGCATGAATCAGAAACAACAACATCTCTTCCCAATTATTCATATTTCATTATCCTACATGACCATATCTTCAATTATTGTTTTTTTCTCTTTTTTTCCAAATCATCGGTGCCCGCAGTTTGAAGATTTGAAATCATATTCCTATCTTTCACACTTAAATCGGTTTCGGAAATATAATTAATTCAAAAAAATTATCTAATACAAAGACGAGGAGGAAGTGTACGTAACTGTAATGATTGGACAGAAAATTCATTTTTCTGTTGGCAGGTCCCGACACATGAATCCTTCATTTTACCATCATTTAAGAAACTGCAACCCACAAAAATTCATGACAAGAGGGATGTTGATTCATTACACATAGCTTGAGCGTCCGCAATTCTTCGTAACGGACAATCTTGTTCTGTTCCGGATGCCGTTGGTGGTTAATTAGTTCATGCATAAAACACAGAGACATTAAGGCATCAAGTTGGTGTGTTCCACCCAAATCTACCTTGGTCACACCAAATGCGTTGGTTGGGAGTTTGGTGGAATTCGAAGAGGCTAATAAAGGAAATGATACTAACTTGTCTGCTAATTAACTAAAAGCTCGAGGCAAAAATTGGTTTTTTTAGAAGAATTACGGTGGGAATAGTTCACTAATAATAATTACATATTTTTTTCCAAAAGATCTAGCAGATCACGTGGTATTTACGGCACCTAATTGGTAAGAACAGGACAGCGCTCATCTTAAAAGTGCAGTTAAACCGTCTTTCCTTTTTTCTTTTATTTCCCTTTTTTTTCTAAATTATTGCGTGTGAAATGCTGGAGAAGGCAATGGCATCGTGTAAAATGCTCTTGCTAAATATAATATATATATATATATATAAATTGCAGCAACATAAAAGCTTAATACCTTCCTATCTTAATATTATTTTTCAAAAGAAGACGTGATCATTTTTTCATTAAAAAGGATTCCGGACATGATAAGGTAGTTGGAAAGCGAGCTTAACACTGTCCTAATCTTTTCATTATTTCCTTTTGTTTTAATTTAGTAATTACAACTTTTGCCCAAAAAAAAGCACCAATAATTTGAGAGTGTAATAAAACAGGAGCACAGAGTTAGAGTTGATGGGCAGGAAAACTAGATTTACCTGATAATTTAATAAGCAGAATTTACTTAAAAATGACCAAAAAGGAAGAGACCTATTAAGGCATGTAACTTGCGGGTACCATCTGTCGCGGCCTGGCTGTTCTTCTATTGCACGTGCCCCTTATTAAAGGCCACGTAGTGTGATGATGATGATAGTGATAATCTGGCAAATAGATTACTAAGCCTACCACAGATCTGATGGCTCTGAGCCCATTTGGGGTATAGGAAGTGAAGTATTTGTTTAACATGGAGAGAAACTAACCCAAACAAGGCACTTTGTATTTGTTTCCAGTTTCTACACTCTTCACACGTACAACAGGGCACTTGCGAAGCTTATCTCTTTAAGAAAGAAGTTTGTGTACTCTGGACCCAAAAACACCAAGCTGATGGGAGAGGTCTTGAAATCCTTCAATGGATCTTTGGTTTCCTTTCTTTTCTCTTTTTTTTTTATTTGCTCATCGTTTCTCTGGTTTGTGTTCGTTTAGGAGGAGAAGAAACAAGGGGAGAAAATGGAGGAGAAGAAACCGGCAGCAGAAGAAGGGAAGAAGGAAGGAGTTGAGAAGCAGCCGCAGCCAGCAGCAGCAGAAGAAGACAAAAAAGAAGAGAAAAAACCAGAGGAATCCAAGGACTCGAAAGAATCCAAAGATGAGTCACCCCCACCTCCCCAAGAAATTGTACTCAAAGTCTTCATGCATTGCGAAGGCTGTGCACGCAAAGTCCGCAGGTGCCTCAAGGGCTTTGATGGTTGGTTCATGTTTCTTTAACTAGCGACCATCCTTATTCTGCTAATTAACTTCCATTCGTTCGTTATACCATAGTTGCCTTATTCTTTATTCTCTTTTGGGTATTTATTCTCAGGGGTGGAAGATGTAACCACTGATTGCAAGACCAGTAAGGTGGTGGTGAAGGGAGAGAAAGCGGATCCATTGAAGGTTCTTGACAGAGTTCAGAGAAAGAGCCACAGGCAGGTCGAACTTATCTCTCCGATCCCAAAACCACCTGCCGAGAACGAGAAGAAAGCTGAGGAGAAGGAGCAGCCTAAGCCTGAAGAGAAGAAAGAAGAGGTTTCCTCCTCATTTAATTCTTTTTTTCCAATCTCTCATTCACTCTTTTATCTACCGCATTTTTTGTGATTCATTGTTTTGTCATGTGGCAGCCTCCAGTGGTCATAGTGGTCCTCAGGGTTTACATGCATTGTGAAGCTTGTGCAATGGAAATCAAGAAACGGATACAGAGAATGAAAGGCATGTGTGTTCTTTTTTCTTTTTCTTTTTCTTTTTCTTTTTTTTTTCGTAACGTTACTATTTAACAATATTTGCAAAAGTAGCTTTAAGGTGCTTCCGTGTACCTATAGACTTAAAATACTGTTCACAAATCACTGTTTATTTAAGTGAAAGAAGATGTTCCCAGAATCAACTTAAATTCTACCTTTGCAAAACTGTCTTATTTTACTGCGTTTCTTTTTCTTTTCGTTTTCTCGATTAGTAGCCGTTTTTGGGTTTGATTTATTCTTTTATTCACGGTTTTGCCCTCTTTTCTTTCTCTATTTTCTTATTGAAACTACCAAATTCCAATTCCAATGCATCCTGTCCATTAATTCAGTCAATATCTTGAGCTCGATTCTCCGTCAAATCTCACCAACTGCATAGGTTTAATTTTTAATGTGCTTTACAGGAGTGGAATCAGCTGAGCCAGATCTTAAGAGCTCACAGGTGACAGTGAAGGGAGTGTTCGATCCTCCAAAGCTAGTAGAATACGTGTACAAGAGAACAGGCAAGCAAGCAGTGATTGTGAAACAAGAGCCAGAGAAGAAAGAGGAAGATAAAGGTGACAAAGAATCCAAAGAAGAGAAGAAAAGTGAGGAAGGTGACAAAGCAAAGAATGATGGTGGTGACGAGCAAGTCGAGAACAAAGAAGGCGGTGGCGGTGATGCCAAGTTGGCGGAGGCTGCTGCAGCGCTCGCCGTCGAAGAGACTAAAATTATGGAATTGAAGAAGAATGAATATACTCCCTATTACAATAACTACCAGCCGAGGTATTACATGGAGTTAAATGCATATCCTCCTCAGATCTTCAGTGACGAGAACCCTAACGCTTGCTCTGTCATGTAAAAAAGTTAAGAAGATAAGGGGCAAAATTGGAGCAGCAGGGGAAAGTGGGTTATAAAATTATAGCTCTTATATATCTATCTTGCTCGTACTCCTCTCTGTACTTACTGTCAAAAGTTCAATCTATGAAGAAGATGAACTGTAAGAATTTTGTGAGGCTTGTATTTTCTTTTTTCTTTTCTTTTATTCTGTCATATATATAATATAAACTAATAACAAATAATGAATAATGGATACTTAATAATTTTGAACCCTGATCAGTTTTCAGCTGTTTAGTACTTTTACCATCTTTTTTTATATATTTTTGTTATTGTTAAACTGGAAGGAACATATACTTGCAGGAGGTCTACTAAGAATAGTGTGTCAAGTGAGTGGAAATGTGAGGTGTATGGGAGTTTGAGATTTGGGTAATGATTGGGTACCTGGACCCAGTTTGTTCCCCTCAGCACTTTTATTGGCCATGCTGCTCTGAAACTACCCAAGTCAGGATAACATTGCCTAGATGGGATCAAAGAAGATAATCTTATGCAAGTCTTTGTAGATTTGAACTGAATGATCCAACCAAGGACCATACGAATTTGATTGTGGCCTGGGAAATGGAATTGTCTTATAGGTAATGATCCTTAGGAAAAGGCATTTCTTAAGCAACATTACTTTAACCTACTCAGACTTATAAAACTTTTATTGTTTAATTTTAATTTAAATGAATCGTAGAATGTCCGTTATTATTTAATTACTATAATGTTTCTGATATATCTAGATAATGTCGCAACTCGAAACAGAACAAGCTTGGGAGAATCTTTTTTTTTTCTCTCTGGCAAGGTGATTACAAAGTTTTGATGGTACTTTTGAAATGCATGGTCTGCTTACGCCAGCAATTGGACGGATGTCCGTAATAGATGGCAACGATGTGATACCATCTTATCTCTACTACTGTTTCCCCATCTCGCATATAAAGAGAGATACAGAACAAGGAAATGACGCTTGAAAGATGGGTGTTCTCAAGTCAAGTTTTCGCATCCTGCAAGCTGCAGACGATAAGAATCACAAAAGCGGATGTACATGTACACCTCCAATATTAAGTGAATCATGAATCAGAATTCCAAAAGGCCGATTGGTAAACATCCTCCAATCATATTGCTTCTTCTTTTTTTCCCTGTACTAAAAGGCTTAAAGATAAGTGAATTATGATTCAGAATCATACTTCTATAATTCTATTCCTGGAATTGGAAGTGGCCGCAAGGAGAGTTCCCTGTAGGAATCCTATCTGACTCGTGTCTTGTCATGAAATAATGATTTCGTGGGAGAATGGAAGAGAAGTAAAAACAAGAAAGGTGAAATAAAGACGTCGAGTTAATAGGTAGGGTGTCTTCGAACCATTCAGTCTGCTCTTAAGTGGATTTAATACAGTGCGGAAGTGGGCTCATGAAGATGGAAAACTCAGTGATCGAAGTGACCCTGAATGATCATTATCAACCACAAATTTAATTATTTTTAGTCAGGATTCAACATAAATATAATAAATATTATTTTTTTATTCAAATGCATTAATTAGTCCTAAGACAAGTTGCGGACGTCAGACAAGGAGAGGATGGAAATATACGGAGACTAACGATACACTCAAGTGTTACAGAGTTATTGAACGAAATCAAACAGGGTGCACAAATTAAGAAAATAAAAGATTTATTATGAGAATAACATATCAGAATGGGTGAAAATAAATAAAATAAGATGAAAGTCAAACCTTCACATATTGAAAATATCAAAATCCTGGAAAAAGAAAAAAAAAAGTTAAAGAAATCAAAAAAAACTTTATCCATAATCTGGTAAAGTCCAACTTAAGGGAAAGCAAAAAAGTTAAAACAAATATTTTTAAAAACATAGAAATAAATATGAATAAATCTATTGTTAACCAGTAATAGATAATGAAATAAATAATCTAAATTAGCAACATTATTATATACACATAATTTTTATAATAAAATAATTTTCTCACTATCCTAAAATTGACATTACAATATATGAACACACGAAACTTGACTAATTATGGATCTTTGATCATTAACAACAATAACACGCTCCTTCTACTAACCTCTACATAAACCTTTTCAAAAGCTTTTGGTACTGGTCCAGCAGCATGAAAGATTCTATCTTCACATGCAAAATCCGTCATTCCAGCTAGCGGTTTTTGTTTTTGTTGCTTCTGGTGATGTTTAGCTTTTAGAAATTAGTGTATTCTACTTTATGCATGGACCTTATTTGACTCCCTCGTACTAGGTGTGGTCAAAATTCTCCCCTACCGGCAATGATAAAGCCCTGTCTTAGTTCTACTTATTCGTTCAATTCCATGAAATTCAGTAGCATTTTGGCTGACTCGCATTAAAGTCGTGTCATTGTGTTCGGATTTACTGATGTACGTATGTACTTTACATTGGTCTTTTACTGATTTAATTTAGTTGTCATTTTTCTTACCGAGTATAAATATAGGATCTCTCTAATGAATGTAAAGACATAAAAAAGCAGTGAGCATAAGAATGTTGTGTTAAGTCATCAGCTAGGATATCATAGTGGAAAAATGAGCTGGAATGGCCGGTAGGTGCAATGGATCAATCCCAACGACACCGTTCATGGACACTTATCATGCCCATTACCAGAGGAAGGCTGCTAAAGCTATGGAAGGGCTTGACTTAAATGTCATGGGACAACTAAATCTCGCATTCCAAGAACCAGCCTACGCTTAATATATAAACCTCAGATCCTTATTGCTCGATTAATCATGGTACGGAAGGCCTAGGAACCGTCAATAAATTACCTGCAAGCTCTCTCTGTTCCCTTCCATATCCTTGGTTAATAAACAAATAACCCAGAATCTTCTTGTAGCTTCCAGTTTTAAACTTCAAAGTCCAGGGGGGGCGTGATGGGGCGTCCTCCCTGTTTATTTACTGCTCGCCAGACGTACCCACCCACATGCAACGCATGAAAAGACCCACCACCATTCACTCCACTGCTATACCAAGGAGTGTACTATTTCTGTTTCTGTCTCTGCCACATTTACTCGAACTTGATCCCGCTGATTCCTTTCCTAAATTCGGATGGCAACACTTATGTTGGTCCTCCTGGTGGGCTCTGACGCGAGTGAAAGGATGGGGGTTGCCATGTATATTATTTTAGCTTTTCTCCCATCCTCAGCCCAAAAGCTCGGATTTTTATGCGTCGTCTTTATTTGTACGTTTATCTGTATCTATCCATCACTTTATATATTAATCTTTTTCTTTTCTTGTTCCTTTTTATCTCCCTACTGCTGACGGGTGGTGATGGTACATAGAGGAACACGCCGCAAATGGAAGAACAGATCTTTATCCCCCCTTCCACGGCTAATGATACTGTACGAATCAGGCAAAAAGAGGTTCCACACACCCCCCACGCTCCGTAGAGATCGTGCTACTCGATAGTCGATACTTACTTTCTTTGGTGAAAATAATGGAGGGCAGTTTCGGAATATAATAGTTTGGTAAGCCGGGCCCACGTGATAGGTCCATTAGTCCATTTGGGGGTAGCCCACGTGACCCCTACTGCGATTTAGTATTTACTTTTACTATTTTTGTACCTCTCGTCACCTGTTTAAATTTCGGCAACCCTCTCTAGTCCTGCGGTGCCATTTCGCTATTTTGTACTATATTTTTGCCCCTGTCTTCTCTCTCTCTCTTTCCCTTCCTGCAGAATAATTTTACAAATTTATATATTTTTTCAAAATAAATTGAACCTTGTGGAATTTACCGTTTGATACACGACTGCTGTGTCTCCAGCACATTCGGTTTCTAATCCGCTGCTTTAAGATATAAATTTAATGAAAAATTTAAGGTATTTGTAATAATTAATTTAATGAAAAATTAGTTAGCATCTTTAACGAATCAATTTCGAGTTTCTATCTTTTAGGTATAAATTAAATTAATGTTTGTTACCAAAAAATAATGTAATGTATATTTATATATTTGTAGTCATGTAAGAGTGGAACATTCTGGTCACTGGAACAATAACATTAATATAATCTAAGGATAAACGAAAAAAAAAACTAATAAAAGTGGACCACTATATTGCGATTGTGGTCCTAAGCAATTGATGATCCTAACTAGTAGCAGTAGCTTTGTCTTGTGTGCTTGCCCTGCCAACGATCCAGGACCATTTTAGCGTACTCCCGTAAGGGAAATACAAACATCTTCACTTTACACTCTTCCCTTTTAACCAGGTTTAATTTGTAAGTTTCATACTTTAATAAATATGTTATCATATCAACTGAAACAAGTAACAGCGTCAGAATTGGGGCTTTCCAGACATATTTAATTAATGTTAAACTGAGTTAACAAAGGGATTAAAATTTAAATAAAGCCCGTATCTGGAAAACTTGTAAATTCAAATTCTAGAGAAAATAACATCATTCTATATGATATATATTAGATTTACTAAAATATAAGATAAATAAAAAAAATTCAGTCTTAATTTGAATGTGACCCGATTTTTATTTTTTTTAATGAATAGAAAGACTAGAAGTTGAACTAATACCATTCTTCATTAATTTTTTTTCTTCGATTCCAAAACGTAAGGGACCACTTTGTATAGTTTTTGGAACTTGGTTTTATTCCTGAATGATACAAGATTGTTATAAACAATAGGGACGGTGTCATGTGGTCCAAATAATTTAAACACGGTCATACCATGCCTTATAATAATTGAAGCCACTTTCGGAGTTGAGATCTTTATACTTTTGAACATGTAGGAGTGTACAAAGATCGCAAGGATTCTGATAACACAAGTCAGTGGTGGAGAGTTTATTTTGACAATTCTTTGTTCTTGTCTACTCTACGACACAAGTCCTGTCTCGAAGGTGTTTCACATTGCCAATAAGTATCCAACGGGACGAAGGAATAATATTGGATGTTAAACAATGAGGGAAAGAATGGGTCCCTTAGTTTCATAATTGATTATTTGTATTTTTTTAATAGTAAGAGAATATTATTGATGAGAAGACTATTTTTTAAAAAAATAGGAGAACATTAGAGCAATATGATCGGTATCATTACTGCCAGGGCATTACAATGATTCAATAAAGTAGAATTATTGAATCGTAACCCTCAATCATTTCGGGTCAACTGTCTTCTCAAGAGGGTATGGTATAGACGAGTCCAAGCCATGAAATGATGCATTATTATGGTATTATATACTTTATATTGACGCATTAACATTGTTTTCAATCCCATCAATTCTCGCACTCCTTGACTATAAATTCTTGTCAAGGGTTCGATCTGCATTTCACAGACCATACAGGAATATAGACAGTCGGTGGAAGATGATGGAGGGACATAATGTTCATCGTTCATCGTTGTTACCCTCACCAGTTAAAATTTCTGAGAAAAGTGAGGTATTATTTTGAATAGAGGGGGGGCCACTTGTCTCAAAGGTGGTATTTTTAATGGTTTCTGGCAGGTTAAAGATAGGACAATGTAACTAACTAACTAGTTATTCCTTCTCTACCTCGTAGCTTTTGAGTTGGGTCTATTTCGCTAGAAACGAAGGGGATGAGAAGAGATCTTTTCTTTTTAGTTTCTACCTTAACGCGAATCTTCAATAGTGGGGTTGCAGTGATCGGACAAAAAGTTGAGGATGCGGACTGGTTGGCGAAACTTGGGCTAAAGCTTACAGCCATCCATGTTGGCTGAACGTAAGACCCCATAAAAGCAGTGTAGCTAGGTCCAACTAGGGTGTCTTCAGGCTTTGGGTTAGGTAAGAGATATAGGTCAAAGTCAGGCTTCTCGAAGCCCGCATTCCCTGACAGACAGGCAGCGTTTGCAATATACTTATAGTCTATAACTACCGGTCGGGGCCAACTACTTGGCGTTGGTGATGGAAGAAGCTTCATGTCGTTGCTGGAATGAATATGGAAACCAGGCGTTCTTTGTCATTTGCTGGCAAGCAAGAATTGGGCCCGTTCTATTGTTCTTTATTTGTGCTTTGAAGCTATGGCCTGATACGTTCTGGTCTGGGCCTTATCCTAGGAGGTTAGGCACTCACATGAAAAGTATTTCTATAGGCTAGGGCCTTTTATATTTGCATCCAAAGCCGACAGCCAATGCCGTGTGGCCCTGTTTCTCTTGAATATGGGCTTTCATCCTTGTTATACCGAAATAATATGACGTCTCACAAAACCCATAGACCTACAAAAAGCAATGTCTCCCTGTGTAATGCCTTCATCAATCCGCCAAAGGTAGGAAGCTGTCCTAATACATACGGATACGTTTCATGATGTCACCTGTCACGTGTCACCGCCAGCATGAACACGTGGCTCGGTCTAAGAGGAAGGAACAAAAGCCCGTTAATTTTTATCTAAAACACATTTCTAGAATATAAAAAAGTCTTAACGTCGATGATCACTACCTATCTGGACGGTGCCATGTCTAGTTCGACACGTTTAAGGCAGAATCGGATACTGGCTCTCTTCTTGCCACGTGGCTTGAGCATTCAATATATGTAAGTTCGTGGCCCTCTGGCATATCACCAGTTGTCTTAAGCTCTGTGTAATCGTTTTCTCATTTCAATCAATTCTCTCAATCCTCCTTGCCTAGTTCACTCTGCCATTACCCAATTTCTCATCAGTAATTGAATAGTCTTGTTTGTTTCCATCTAGATTCCAAGAAATCAGGAAAAAAAGAATAATGGGCAGATTTTGGACTTTCCTCGTTCAAGTTCATTCGCTCTCTGGGTAAGCATCGCTGTAACGTATGCATTTTCCATTTAACCTCTTGTGTGCAATATGGTCAAGTTCTAATTGATTTCTTCCCGTTCAATAAAAACGCGCAGGCCGGTCGTGATGCTGTTATATCCCTTGTAAGAACCTGACATAACCCTGAAGTTCTTCTTTATCTTGGCATGTGAGTGTTTTTCTTCCAGTTTTGTTGGTGAGAAACGTTCAAGCAATTGGTTTGGTTTGGCTTGTTTCTTTTGGTAAATAGGTACGCATCCGTGATTGCTATAGAGAGCCCTACCAAGGTGGATGATGAGCAGTGGCTTGCTTATTGGATCATATATTCGTTTCTAACGTTAACAGAGATGCTTCTCCAATCGCTTTTGGAGTGGTAATAAGAATATTCTTGCGATGAGTCTTTGTCTTTATCGTACTGTTGCTTTTATGAAATACCTGATTCTGGCTATTGAGGATGTTTAACCGTAGGATTCCCATCTGGTACTCGGTGAAGCTACTGCTCGTTGCCTGGCTGGTGCTTCCACAGTTTAGAGGGGCGGCCTTTATTTATGAAAGGTTTGTGAGGGAGCATGTAAGGAAGTATACAACGGCTCATACCCAACAAACCTCCCAACATAAGTCGTCGTCACCCAACGGAAGTGGCAAGAGCAAGAAGAAGTTCGTTCACTTCATAACCCACAATAAAGTAAGTATGAGGCTAAACCCAATGTGAAATCTGAGTCAAATTTAGTGAATTCGCAATTTCTTCTTCTCTTTGTGGCGGAGCAAGTTTGTTCGAACCTGATGAAGACACGCAAACGAGTAATTCATTTGTGCCCTTCTTTTGTTGTTGTCATCTATGAACAGGGAGAGCACGAGGCTTACTGAAGGGGAGGGGAAGCCATGAAAAAGACATATTGCTAACTGAGGTTGGCCTTTGTGGATGTACTCCTCCTCGTTCTCCTTGTCTTTTCCACTCTTCTACAGTTGTACTTTTGTCTGTCGATCATGTAAAAATCTTTTGAACACATGTACAAACTTTCCTCTGAAGGAATGTTAAATATGTATGATAACCAAATTTGACTAGAAGCCCGGGATGGGCCCCTTGCTGCTAATGCTCTGCCTGATTTTCTTTCACTTTATATCTAATTCCATGACTTCCTTTCTCGGTTTCACACCTTTCTGTTCGATGCCTGGGCGTATGGCAAAGGGCTCGATTCAACAGTAGAAGATAAACTTGCGAATTGGTCTAATCATTTCTTTTAACAACTGACCAACATCTCGCCCAATGGAAGTCATTGGAAACCACCTCCTCTAGATGCATCAGATGGCTCTTCGATGAAACACTATAATTACTTGGCAGACCTCAGAATATGCCAAGTATGAGTGGTCCTGTTGTGTCCATAATCGACTGGCTATGAACATTCTGAGTAAGAAAGCATGCAAGTTATTGCTGACGGTTCTGCAGACAATCAGCTAGAGAAGCGTGTCCATTCTGCATCAGAAAGTATAGAAGTAAAATTAGTTTCACATCTTTCTCCTATCCTATGCATATTCTCGCATAACTATAAGCAGCACAGAATGACAGCAAACACAAGAGACCTCTATGTTTTCGCTAGCGACAATTTTAATCCATTTGCCATCTTCGATTCAATCCTGTCACCCCACGTGTGACACCGAACCCTCAATCCCATAACAAAAGTTTAATGAAAAAGTCTTAGTCTTATATGTAATTATATATATTACATGATATGATTATCTGTAATAAAATATATAATTTAGATTATATGAATTGAAATCTAACCAAATATTATATATGTAATCGGTGCATATACACGTCCGGGTTCCGGCCGGGCCGTGACACTACAGCTCTTCCGGTGCGCATTGTTGATCTTGTGTCTCTGGTCCATGGGCTATGGCCTCTGATGAAGAAAAGATAGGATCCTATTTTAGAGAACTGTTGATCTTGTGCCTTGGCCCATGAGCTATGGCCTACGTCAAGTCTACACGTACTGACAAACCAAGTCAGGAAAAGTAAAATATTGACCGGTGGCCATGTTTTTGTGATATTTTCTCTTCCATTCACATTTATATTTCAGTTATGACAGGATTTCAGAATTATGAGAACACGTTTTGCTTTTTCTCTTTTCTTCTATTTTATCAACTTGTTATGTGTTTTTATTGTCAATCAATGAGTTTCAGGAAGAAAGAAAACTACTATTATTGATTAATGACGTAAGAAATGTGGCACACCAAAGTTGGAAAAGTAGAAGTTTGACTGGCGGCGATGTTCTTAGATCTATCCACTATCTTTCACATTTATGTTCAGCCCTGCCATTGGGAGATGGGCGTCTTCCTATTTAAGGCCTTCCTCAAGATACTTTGAAAATATTCGAAATCGAAATCACTCATATATACATACATACCCTTCTGATTCCTCTGCTCAGACCGCCTTGATTCATTTGAAGCACAAGAAATCCACAATGGCTCCCAGTCACAACGCCGCTAATATTGTAGTTCCTACTCTTGTCCTCCCTTCGCTAATCCTCTCGTTGCCTTTGATACTCGTTTCCAAGGTTGTAAGGGGGATAAAGCGATCCATATTCAGGGAAAATGTGGCGGGGAAAGTGGTATTAATCACCGGGGCATCTTCAGGTATCGGTGAGGTATGTGCTCTGTACTTTTACAAGACGGTACTACGAAGCATCTTCATTATAACACAGTGTCTTAAGCTTATGGATGTCATGTTTTCTGAATCTTGCAGCTTATAGCATACGAGTACGCTAGGAGAGGAGCACGTTTGGCCCTTGTTGCTAGAAGAGAAGATCGTCTCCAGGAAGTTGCAAAGAAAGCCCGGGAACAGGGGTCCCCAGATGCTATTGTTATCCGAGCTGACGTATCCAAGAGTGAAGACTGTAAGCGTTCCGTTGATGAGACGGTGGCTCATTTCGGACAATGTAAGATTAACGAAACCACTTGGTTTTCTTTATCAATCTTTTCTATATGGTGGGTGTGGCTCATGAACTTTATATGCAATAGTGAATCACCTGGTGAACAATGCTGGCATTTGGGAAACCGGATTCTTCGAGGATTGCACAGACGTATCTGATTTTGCAAAAGACATGGTATGTCTTCTCCAGAGGTCTAATTCAGTGTAATAGCCGTATCACTATTTCAGTTCATCGAGTCAAAACAGTGGTAACTCCTCTTTGACAATGGCTGTGCAGGACATAAATTTCTGGGGTAGTGTGCACACAACTCATGCTGCTGTTCCACACCTGAGGAAAAGTAAAGGGAGGATTGTAGTGATCTCTTCAGTGCTGGGATGGTACCCAGTGCCTAAATCAAGCTTCTACAATGTAAGCAATAGAATTAGTGATCAGTCGGTCATTTTCTTCAATGGTTTATTTTTGACCTTCTGCAAATGAATTTCAGGCATCCAAAGCAGCCGTGACAGCCTTTTTCGAGACATTGAGGGTTGAATTTGGATCAGATATAGGAATAACCATTGTCACTCCTGGCGTTACCGACTCAGAAATGACCAGCGGCAATTTCCTGAAAGAGGTATTACATCTTCTCATATATTAACCCCAGATTTCATCATTTTTTGCCGATCGAGTAAACCACAGAATAGTAACTGGACTGATCTTTCTTCGTCTGATATCTTATAGGCTGAAATGGACGAGGTGCCCCTCATGCCAGCAGCAGTCTGTGCTAAATCAATAGTAAAGAGTGCTTGCCGAGGAGATAGTTACCTGACAGAGCCATTCTGGATGAAGATAGTTCATCTGGTTCAGCTCATCTGTCCTGAGTTTCTGAACTGGGTTAACCACAACCGAGTGGCTCCCAAGAGGTCGAAGAAAATAGATTAGAAGATATTTCTAGGAGAAATTGGATTCGTCTTCTTCACAAACTGAGAGCTAAATATAGGGAGTCTGTCTGCATCATCAGAAAAAGCAGGGCGGATGTGTGTTTCGCGTTTGCTGAGTATTATCTGTTTAGAATTTATACCGTCTTGTGTTTTTTTTTTTAAAAAAATAATTGTGATTCGTTCTATTCCATTGGAATAAATAATATTTATTTTTTTAAAAAAAAGATATTTACAGTAGATAATTATTTTTGAAATAAATAGTATTAAGCATTGACCTCAACTCGTCATCCCCGTGCTTGAATCAATTTCACTTCTTCAGCCATCTTAATGATGTGAGGATAACACAGCTGTAATAAGAAGGAATTAACTAATAAATCTTCACGGCGTGAAGCGTTCGGCAACATGATAATGTTAAAAACGTGGAAAATTGTTTATAAAAAAAATAAAAAAATAAAAGTTTGAATGTGAGTGATGTGTAAGGTTAAAAGATGAGGAGAACCAATGTTGGGAGATGATGCTCTTATTCATCCATGGTAGGCAGGGCAGCATCATTTTCTCTCTTTAAGGCCTACCTATGAAGGATACTCTGGAAATATTAGAAATCTATATCTCTCTCTACTTATCCACAGAAATCTAGAATGGCTTCCAGTCATACAGTCGCGAATATTGTAATCCCTACTCTTGTGCTCCAATCGCTGATCCTCAAGAGATCCATATTCAAGGAAAATATGGCAGGAAAAGTGGTCTTGATCACCGGAGCATCTTCAGGCAGTCCAGTTCCAGTCTGGAGGCACCTCTGATTCTATGTCATCAAGATTCTGGGAAAATTAGCAGTATAATTTAGTCGGTCATCTTCTCTTTTCTTCTGGAATGAATTATTTGACTAGATCTGTTGATTTTCTGCCATGCTTTCAGGATCCAAGGCAGCAGTAACTGCCTTTTTCGAGACATTAAGGGTTGAATTTGACTCAGACATTGGAATAACCATTGTCACTCCTGGCGTTACCGACTCGGAAATGACCAGAGGTAATTTACATTTTAGTCACGTAATCTCCATCATTTTTGTCAGGTCAATCATGGAATCACTGAATTGATCTCTTCTATGTAGGCTGGAATGGACAAGGTCCCCCTCATGCCGGCAAAAGTTTGTGCTAAATCAATAGTAAAGAGGTGCTCGCCGAGTGTATCGAGTGTATACATTAATTTTTAAAAATTAATATATCATGTATGATAAATAATTCATATTTGTGTTTTTACATCTATATTCTATCCCCACCTAAAAAAACCTATGCAGATTTAAGGAATACAATAAATTTCCTCAATCTCCTATAAAATCCTATCCACATCCAAAGAATTATCGACGGAATCGAAACTCCATTCAAAAAATGAGAAGGAGTTACTGCTGGGTCGGGATGTTGGGTCTATGTTACTGCTGGGTCGAGATATTGGGGTGATGTTACTGCTGGGTCGTAATATTGGGCCGCTGTTACTGCTGGGTCGAGATATTGAGCCTGATGAAGTGCGGAATCCAACAATAATAGGAGCATTAACACAGCAGTGAAACCCAGGATTTGGGCCCAGTTTTCGCTCTTTCCCACACTGCTCGCAAGGAATCACGGCCTTGAAGGATCCCGAACCTGTCCCGTCAATATCGAAACCCGTTTTCAAGTCATTCATCAGTCTCCCGCCTGCTAGAGAAGCCAAATCCGTACTGGATAAACTGTAGGCTATCCTATTGTTGTCTATCATCAAAATCATAGCATCCGTCAGCGGATCATACGGACTCCTTCCGCTGTTGATCTCCCGGTTGACGACGTTCAGGTCATCTTCTTCTACCGCCACTGGCAGAATCAGCTGGTTGTCCTTCATACCTATCTGGCGATCGATTCTATCCGGAGCTCCGAGAAAGAGACTGGCATTCCCCTTCTCGGAAGAGAAAGGCCAGAAATCGGTCCCGGTTGAGACGGGAACACTTGAGCTGCGGTTCTCCCTATCTGCGAGAAAAGCATAGAATAGGTCTGGCGAGACGCCGATCTTCTTGCTGAGAGCGGACAGTAGGCCATGGAAATCAGATACCAGCAAAGAATGAACGTTCCCTATAGCAGTCCTTAGATGGCGATCGAATAACTCCGGCTCCAAATCCAAAGCTAGCCTATTTATTTGGAAGACATATTTATTAGATAAAAAAAATGTAAAAAGAAAACAGGCTATTGCTTCTTAAATACATCACTTTCTCCCAGTGCAAACTCATCCGATTCACGTACCCGAACCTGCAACCGTCATTAACCACTATCATAGCGCTCCCTTTCCTCAAAATGATCGTATTCGCCAGCGGATTGTACAATCTGCAAACGCTGTTGATTCTCCGATTCACGAAATTATCGTCATTTCCCACCGGTGCAAGCGGCACCAGCTCGTGTTCCCTCCTACGCGGCATGGATGTATCCGGTGCCTCGGGGACGACGCGGACATTCTCCTTACAAACATAAACAGCCGAAAACAAGTCTGCAAACCTTGAGTTGACATTTACTGAATCGACCACATGAACCGCTAACCGGCCCGACGAGAAGCCGATCAGATAGCATATAAATGAACTCATTCTTTGGTAATTTGTCGTCGGAGAAAACTGGACGCTGCCTATAATGGTGTTCCTATGGCAGTCGAACAACACAGCCTTGAGCATCAACATGATCACGTAAAAGAAAAGTTGTGAAATTCTTTGTCTGGTGGTTTAGGCAAAAAGACCGATGGGGTTCAATTGAAAAAAAACCGAAGGAAGACAAAATTATGGACTGAAGTCTGGGTAACTGATTCAAGAGCGCACAAGCCTGATATCCGGGAATTTGTTTCGGTATACAAATATGTTCGATTATAATTGATTACCCGAGTGATATTATGGGATTTTTTCTAGTTTAAATAAGATTGAGCTCGAGTTTTGAAGATATAATAATATTAAATTTCAAGCATTTGCTAACCGAAAATATGAGTCTTACCCTGCATCACTGGAAGAAGTTTAGTACTGGACTGTCAATATTAAAAAATATGATTTTTTATTTAATAAAATTAATATATATAATATTAAAAGATATTTAATAAATTAAATTAATAAAATAAATGAAGGATGAATATCATAATTACTATAACCTTTGTAATATTTTTGATATTTGACTATAATTCTTTATTTTCTTTTTTTATTGTGGAATAAGTTTATATCTCCTATATTTAAATTTTTATTTGGCTTAGATCATAACTTTAAAATCATCACTTCAAATTTTGAACGTTTGTTTTAATTTTTTAAATCTACCAAAAATATAAATTTCCAGCCTTTTTTTATTTTTATTTTGACTATACATATTTTAGTCAATTATATATATTTTCTGATATCCATCTAACAATTCTGCATGCCAAAGTAGATTTCTTTAAATTTTTACCCCTTATTTCTCAAAAGAAAGATTTGATTAAAAAACTGTCGGAACTATCATTGAAAATGGAAGAAGAACTATCAAATAGAATAATAAAACAAAATATGACAAAAAATATATAAATCAAAATATTCCAGATACTGTAAACACACAGATATGGTTCTTGAGCTATATAAATCTGTGGAGATGAAGCCAATTAATTTGCAGAAGAGAGGAAGAATATTGAGGTGGTGGTCGTGCTAAGCTGTTTTCTTGGAGATTTTAGAGGCGACTTGGTTGTGGTTAAACCAGTTGAGGAATTCAGGGCAAATAAGCTGCGCCAAATACACTATCCTCATCCAAAATGGTTCCGTCAAGTAGCTATCTCCCCGACAAGCACCGGCCACGATTGATTTAGCACAAACTTCAGCCGGCATGAGGGGGACTTTGTCCATTTCAGCCTTAGAAGAGTGTCAAAAGAACAACGATATAAATCCAATTGCTGTAGAGATTTAACATTTACAAAAATGGCTGAGATTTACATGAACAAGATGCTATAATACCTCTTTCAGGAAATTGCCCCTGGTCATTTCTGAGTCGGTAACGCCAGGAGTGACAATGGTTATTCCTATATCTGAGCCAAATTCGACCCTTAGCGTCTCGAAAAAGGCTGTTACTGCTGCCTTGGACGCCTGAAAGTCATTGCAGAAGATCAGTTAATCACAGAATTCCTTGAAGAAAAAGAAAATGACTGACTCCTATTATAACCAGTTATGCAACTTACATTGTAGAAGCTTGATTTAGGCACCGGGTACCATCCAAGCACTGAAGAGACCACTACAATCCTGCCTTTGCTTTTCCTCAGGTGTGGAACAGCAGCATGTGTGGTGCGCACGGTACCCCAGAAATTTATGTCCTGTAAAGCCATCAAAGAGAGTTGTTGTTTCAGATAATCCTACAACAATGCAGTTCTCAATAATCCGACATGACTGATGCTAGATTGTGAACTCTGAAATCTGTGGAGAGAATTAGGAACATATGACACCGGAAGAACATACCATGTCTCTTGCAAAATCAGCTACGTCTGTACAATCTTCAAAGAATCCGGTTTCCCAAATGCCAGCATTGTTCACCAGGTGATTCACTGTTGCATATAGTCCATAAGCCATACCATATACATAACCTTGAAAACGTATGTGCATCAAAAGAAAAAAGAAAAACACAGGTTTTAATTAATTAAGCATACATTGTCCGAAATGATTCACGGCTTCATCGACTAAACGCTGACAGTCTTCCTCCTTGGATATGTCTGCTCGAATTACAATAGCGTCTGGGGAACCCAATACCTGGGCTTTCTTGGCAACTTCTTGGAGGCGATCTGCTCTTCTAGCAACAAGGGCCAAACGTGCTCCTCTCTTGGCATACTCGTATGCTACAAGCTGCAAAATTGGCAGAACAAAAACATGGACGGTAAAGGAGATGTTTTGTGCATAAACTACTAGTCTGGAATATAAATATGCATACCTCGCCGATGCCGGAAGATGCTCCGGTGATTAACACCACCTTTCCTGCCATATTTTCCTTGAATAAGGATCGCTTTACCCGCCCTAAAACCTTGGAAACGAGTATTAGCGGCAACGAGAGAATCAGCGAAGGAAGAATGAAAGCGGGAACTACAACATTAGCGGCGATGTGACTGGGAGCCATTGTAGGTGTAGTAAGTGCTTCAATAGGTCGACTGCGAAAGCAGAGGGAATCAGCTCGATAAATTGAAGGGTGAGACTTCGATTTGCAATATTACAAAGCAATACCTCTCAGAATGGACTCATATAGGGTGAGTTCCCCCACCTGCCATGGTTGACCATAAATGTGAATAAGCGAAACCCGGTCAAACTGTCAACGTCTTAGTCTACCAACATTGGTGTTCTCCATTATATTTTATCATCATTTATGGGTGGCAGAGACTTCAGGTTCATTGTCGCATCTAAAGGAGGACCCGCTAACTATCGGGGGTTCTCTTGTTCTAGACGCTGGAATTATGGTACTGGTCAAAGGAAAACAGTCGAGCGAGTAGAGACTGTTGAGTTGAAGCAATATCACCGAATTTTTTTACAATTAGTAAGTAAACCTTCTTTTCTTGAAGGTCTAAGGAAATCCATCAAACAAGTGGGGAACTATTCGAAGACTAAAGGAAGGAGAAGCTTGGTTCTTTTTTAGAATAAAGTTGAAGTATGGTAATAGATATTTAGTACTTTTATTTAGAATAAAGTGAAAGTGTTCTGGAAAAAAGCAAGGATATAGAAAGTTTTGTGGATAATATAATAAATAAAAAGGTAAAACATAAACAATAAACACAAGAGAATCATAAAATTAAACGCAAGAAGTTTTATAATAGAAAGGAATATACATACAAGTGGACGATTGGATTGGGGAAAATAAAGATCAATCGACTCCTCTTTCCCACAGAAATGCTGCAATTCCTGACGTGACCGATGAGCAGAGAATATTTCCTTGAATTAATCAAAAGCGCTACTGTTCTGATGAATAGCTGCAGATCTAATGCCCTCTTGGAGTTCCTCGAACATGAACGATGATTGACATTTTTCCTGTACAATTCCGAAACCTCAAAACCAGGCATGTCCGCATTTATCTCGTCACAAGAAGCTCTCCGCCCTTCCTTTGTGCTTGACCAAAGTTTTTCATGGATCTGCACAGCCACGCTCAAAATAGCTGACTCGTGCGGCGCAAAAAATTGCTAATTGCATCAGAGCTTGCATACTTCAACACAGCCACAAGCTCCCTCCGATAAACAGACGCTTGGCACAGAATATGGAGTTAAGTCAATTGGGATCGGGCATGTGATGCTGTGGTGTCAGGGAAGTTGCAAAGGACTTCAATCTTCTCATAAGCAACCATGCATCAGAAGCAGGACAGCCTTGGTTCATCTCAAGAGCGAGTGGAAGGGGGAAATTCCCATTAATCTCTACAAGCATGGTTCCCTAAAACAGTTTTTACGAGGACAGACAGATTACAGATAGAATACCTCCATACTCAAAGAATATAACCGGAAACTCCCAGAAGACAAATCTTCCATTTAACATTTAGCTTTCTCCATGGCAAATGAAAACTGTAACCAATTTAGAGTTAAAAATCTGTTACCTCAAAATTCGCTAGGAATACTTGGAATCGTTTCAATGTCTCCTTCATGTCACTGGCTTTCTTCTTGTCTGCCGAAGAAAGAGCGGCAGTGACTTCCTCGGGAGAATAACCAATTCCTTTCAGTACTACCTGCATTGTACCAATGACCAATCAAGATACTAAATGATTGGTCATGTTTTATATGAGCAATCTGATTACATTGATAGGAAATCAGAATTAAAACTCACATTATGATCAATTAGGATCTCAGAAATGAGGCTTCCATCATCTATGTAAACCTGAAGCTCATATGTTGCCCTCTGCTTGTACAGGAATCCCTTCACACCAGTCAAAAAACCCTGCATCGCTTAAACCTTAATAGATTAACAAAAATGAAGGGATGGACAACAATAACCAACAACATATGTTTCATTCAGCTACATGGCCGGAATACATTAGAGAAATCCTCCCATGGTGTTCGTGGTGCAGCACAAACATGAGCCAGTCAGTTGTCATGCATATAGAATTTAGAACTTTAACACAACACATTAAGAACTAGTCCATTAAAGAAAATTATATTTATTCAAATAAGTAATTTTCTACTGCAAGTATTGTTTAACAAAGTTCTAGTTAATTGCACTACCAATAAGAAATCGTGTAAATCAGATCCACCTTTCATGCTTTTACAATCAATAAGGTGTCCACTTGCAAAGAGATAGACCCTTCCTCTGGTGTTGTACATTATATAAGGTTTCAGTAGCCCATTCCTACGTTATCATCATTCAAACTTTGTTAGCATCACCAGATTTGGTACCATGGAGCCAAACAGAAGTTAAATCACCTTCCGCATTTCTATTTTGGATTGGTGCTTAAAGTAGACAGCAGAACATTTACGTTACAAATTCAAAAAGAACGAGCAGATGATACACACCTTTATGTTTCCTCGAACAGAAGAATCTTTTTCCTTCACTGCAGCCCATTTAGCTGACAGACTAGCCAAGTATGTGAAAGGATTTTCTTGAGCTCCAGCAAGTATAAGAGGATGGTCAAACTCATCGACCATATGGGAATCCTCATTATCATATACAGCACTGGAGTGCTGGTTTGGAACGACATTTTCCCTACTAACAGCAGCGTCAATATGCATCTCTGCCATACCGGATGCAAATGTAGATGATGATGGATTAAGCATAGATTCATCTGCACTATGATTGGTAACGTGGACGGTTGGATCCAAGTCAGCACCTGTGAAAAGTATGAACATACCAACATAAACTTAAAATTGGATCTCCAAACAGCAGTTGTTCATAACAAGCAGTAATTTTGGAATGTACAGTCTCAAAGCTTGACGAATGATGATAAACCATGTAATATGGAGTTAACAAGCATACAAAACTCTAAAACTGCCAACAGTGAAAATTGTAGCAGTAAAACTTTTAGTAATAATGTCATTAGGTCTTTACACATAAAAATATCAGTCTAAAACGGGTAAGAACAGAGTTTCTGGCTAAAGACTACAGTACATAGAAGCCATTTAAAGACAGAAGCTATCCTGAAAATAGCAAAGAAAAGTTCCACAAAGTTTCAGTCTCGAGTTCTCATTTCAACGACCAAAAAGACACACTGACGGCTAGACAAGTTAAGCAGAGAACTGAAAAAAGTTACCAAAAGTAATCTAGGATTAGTTGAATAGCTCATCTGTTTCCCATTATCCATAACTGTGATATGGAATTCTAAGATGGGCATCCATAAAAGCTCAGTTCTTACCCTCAATATGACATGTAAATCAAATACATTAAGCTTAACCTTGATATATGGTACAAGTTGGATTTTCAATTCAAAATGACAAAAAATAAACCTAGGTATTTAGTATGTAGTAAATCTAGGAAAATAGCGGGAACAAGAAATGAAAGGGAAAGCAGGTCAACCTTGGCCATCTGCTTGAAAGAAAGACTGACCTTGTAACATGGAGCTCTCGGTGCGTCCTGGAAGGGTAATAGTGCTATGACGGTGTATGTTAACATTGACAGAACCATTGCTATGCTGAAGAACATCAGGAGATCTTATTGTTTCTGGCACATTAGCAGATCTAGTTGTTTCTGGAACATTAGCAGATCTAGTTGTTGCAGGAGCATCAGCAGATCTAGTTGTTTCAGGAACATTCGCATATCTAGTCGTTTCAGGAACATTTGCAGATCTAGTCGTTTCAGGAACATTATTACCATTTGGTGGCCAAGCAGCCATAGTTGCCCTAGTAGCTAAGGGAGGAACCACGCCAGTCCTTGATCTGTAGAGCAAGCCGTAAACTAGTTAGAGTCAATTAGCTGGTTGAGGACAGGGACTGACTACAATCAGTTAACATGCCAGTTAAAAACTACTGAAGGAAATTAGAAGCTAGCCCAACAAAACAAACATTTTCATTCTTTTTCCATTCCTAAATCTACAATAATTACTTGATGTGATTTAATTTTCAACTGTGATCTGTCAATGAGCCATAGGGGAAATTGTTCAATAGCATCCAATTTTAACTTAAAGTTGTATGCATATCCTTACTAGTCAGCAATCTAAAGTCTCATCCTAAAACCATTACCAGAGGATACAAAAAATTGAATGCTTGACGACGTGATCTAGATCTATGAATAGCGTTAGAAGGTAATGCAGTAAAGCAATTCATGAAAGATATCCTCACGGAGAATGGGAACTTAAATAAATGTTAAGTGGTAAATCCTTGGTCAGCTCACTAGTTCCCGGATGCCTAACATATACCTTCTTCCCCTAGGCGGCTTATTCACTTCATTAACAAGACGTTGGCGTGCTGCTTCCAACTCATCAACCACTCCCCCTAGAACTATTAAAGCTTCAGGGACCAACATGAAAAGCCCATGTCGTATGTGAACGTTGCAGATAGCAACCTGTAAAACCAAAAAGAAAATACTGAAACTTATGTATGGAAAAACACAATTCCTACAATAAGAGTGACAGGTTCTTTCAACCAGCCATTTCATCAGCCTAAGCATAACAACATAATACAGAACGTGAAAAAAAATGTCTAAAGAAAAACACACAGTTGTCGTGGACAACAGAGAGAGAAACCTTAAATCCTGCGGGAGCCAAGACTTTCAGATCCTTGATCGGTCTATATTCCATGCCAAAAACACGTTGAACACCGTCGGTCATGGATAACTTCAGGCACCTCTTGTGTCCAGGTTGAGCGTCTTGATACCTGCCTTTGAGAGGAGAACTAATATTAACAACCTCATCAACCTGGAAAAATAAAACACGGTTTTCACCGTAAGAAGAAGCTCTCAGTATCCGAAATAAAATAAAAAATTCCCCGTGACCATCTTTCAGATTCAATATTCAATATTATCGAATCACACCTGCAAAATGAACGGTCCTGGGAGATCAACAAGGTGCATGGAATCCACATTAGGAGGAAGCACGCCGCCGCCGCAATGATTCATATCCGATAACAAGAAATGCCCAAAGCATAGTTTGGCAATTGCCGCAACATCCGCACTGTTAAGGCCCACACCCGAGTTTTCAAGACCACGAAGACAAGAACTCAACCAATCTCTCTTCAAGTTCAACCCCATGTTAAACAAAAAATCTCCAACCGGACATCCAGTGCTCGGCGGAGAAGCCGTTGAAGGCTGCTCGTCAGAGGAGTTACCTGGTGCCGGCGCATGCTGAGGAGAGGGAGTAGTAAGGCTGTCTGAGGCGTCAATGAACTCCTCATCAGAGATAGTGTATGGGACTGGAGCTGCAGGATTGACACTGTCATATTGACGTTGGGGGGTATAGGTGGGTTCTTGCTCCTGGGAATTAATTTCAATCACCAAGGCCTCTTCTTCTTCTAATTGTAGTGAGGTGGTCTGCATTGGCGGCTCCTGTTCATCTTCTTCATCGGAGTAATTGCTGAGTCTGAGGCGTCTTCTGCCCATACTCTGCTCTGCTTCTGCAATTGTGGGCGTCTTCCGGACCTTCTTTTTGCACGGGATGACCGCTTGGCGCTTGTGGTATTTTCCCTCCAATTCCGAAACGTAACGTTGTTTTGATTTTGGATACCCTAAGACAAAGCACATTTTAGTGGAAATGGCCCAGGATGTACTGACCTGGACTTCCCGGCCCAAACATTGGCAAGTCCATAAGTTGTCCGGCTCTTTATACAATAGATAGAATCACAGAATGTGAAGAATTAAGTCTATTCTGTAAATACGCTTCATTAAAACATTAGACGTTGTCGTATATGGGGAAAGAGTTTCAACGTTGCTGTTATTGTTTGTGTAGTTTATCCGTGCAGTATACAGCAAGATAATGGGATTTAATAAATAATTAATAAAAAAGTCGAGCAAAGGCACAGAAAATCAGTGAAGTGACAAGGAAATGATTGCCAGTGGGTGCAAAAACGGTCCATACAGAAATTCACACGATAACGAGAAGAACCTCAAACGACTGCATAAGGATCCTTTAAAGAACATGAACTTTAAAAATGAACCAAAAGGACAATGTTGCGTCTCTAATACATATAATTTAAGACATCCTCTGGGCAGCTTCCTTGGCAAGAAGTTTCTCTTTGGCTTTGGTTTTGGCCTGTGATTTGGAACCCATGATACCTCCTCCCCACTTCTTCCTGAGCTCATCGAACTTATCATTGAAGTTCGCCTGAAACGAAGCCAAATCATTTGCACGGTAAGTTACCTGAATTTGCTAACATGCGGTAAACGAACTAGGTAGTATTAGAACCCTAAAATATTTTACCTTGATTGCCTCAAGGATTCTGCTGAACTCCAACTTATCCTCATTCTTCACCGTGGTCAAACACAAGACAGCTGCAGTTTTCTTGTGCACGACCTGCAGAGAAGCATAGCATTTTGGTAGAGTTCCGACAGTGTAAATGACCAAATACCATAGCAAAATAAGGCGTGTAGCTATGTAAGGCATGTAGCTATATTACCGATCCCAGGCGGGATTTTCCCTTCACGATGCAGTATGGAACCTCCATTTTGCGGCACAAAGCAGGAAGCCACACTACCAGCTCAATAGGGTCCACATCATGGGCAATAACCACCAATTGTGCTTTTTTCTGCAAGGATCTTGAGAGTTAGAAGTATGAAGTAAAAACAATGCAAGAAGACACCTGAATGATACTAAAAAATTTTACCTGTTCAATGAGATAGGTGACATGGTTCAGCCCGTACTTCACAACAATAGGCTTCTTCGCCTCAACAGTTTTCCCATCAGCCTCAGCCTGAGCCCTAGAGATAAGTCGTTCCTTCTTTGCTGCTCTGTCCTCTGGCCTGTACTTGAGAAGCAGCTTGAACAGATTTGTTGCTGCATCACAACAGTGCAAAAGGTGAACTTGTGAGCCAGGAAAAATATACTTTCATGCAAAATAAGTCAACAATATCAGAAACTGAAGGTGTTACACATCGTAAGGGGGCATATAAATACAAAATTAAGTAATGACAGACAAAAAACCAAGTAATGACAGACAAAACCAGGTGTAAATATCTCTGTGAAGGGGAATCGTAAACCATCTCCATTGTTGGGAGTCTCCAACAGAAAGTTAAATAAAGCTTGTAAACCCCCGCTACAGCACAGTGACTATAACTTTCAGAAAAATTGACGATAGGAAACTACCAATTATTATAATCTCCATAATCTAATCATGTTATTTGATATCACACGTCCTGTAAGATAGGTTTTACACTGCATGCATCGATTTACAAGATTTTAATTAAACATTTCACATTTTAGCAAGTTTTCAAATTCCGATTTGAAATTAGATAAACTAGGTCAAATCAACTTCATATCTCAACGCCTCATCAACTCAACCTTGCAAATAATCTATCCAGAAGAGCTCCCAAAGCAAATACTAGCAACCCTAATTTCCCAGTAAAATTAAAAATAAGACTTCCTGATCATACCAAGGTTCTTGTCCAGGGTCTTGGTGAACTGGTTCAAAGCTGGTGGAACCTTCAACCTTTGCCTGAGGATCCTTCTCTTCCTCTGAATTTGAACGACCTTAGGCCATTTCACGAACCTGTGAAGATCCTTTTTGGGAGGCAGAGCCCCTCCAATACCGAATTGCTTCGGACGCTTCTCAAACAACGGATTCACAACCTTGTCCTAAAGTCCCAAAACACCACACAAAAATTTAAAACGCATATGAAACAACATAACAAAACAATGATATGCTACAGATAAAACAAGGAGGGAACAAGGCGACAAATCGTACGGTTTTCTTCTTAGCTGGTGCTGCAGCTGCTTTCACTCCCCTCTTCGGTGCCTGAAACATAGCTATTCAGTCAGTGAAGTAAAATAAAAGCAACCAAACGGGCACGTTCATTAAATCACGCACGGGTATAGCTATGTAACAGACCCGACTCAAGAGACCGAACCTCTAAACGATTCTAGAACCAAATATCAGAGCCGGACACAAACTAATCACGCTTCGGAATAAAAAATCCAGGCTAATCAACTTCATATTACATAACATAGAGGATTTAGACCGTGTTGTTTATATCTCAATATGATAAATTAAGCAATCTGGGTAGGGCTTAAGCTACTATGCGTCAACGGTCAGCAACCCAATAAATGGGATTGAAAAACCGACAGTGCAATGAAAAGGAGCTAAAGAGGGATTGATTGAAAAACCGACAGTGCAATGGAAAGGAGATAAAGAGGGATTGAATGAGGGCCTGGTGGATTACCATTTGGGCGTGTCTCCGGTGCCTTCGAGCTTGGCGGCTTCGGAGAACGGCGATGAAAGTGTAAAACCCTAGTACAATACCACCTGCGCTAGGTGGGCAAGGGAAGCTTATATACGTGACAAAGCTCGTTCGCTCCTGCCCTTTTTCGTCATTTTCTTTTTAGATCATTGCTCTTTATATTTTTTTTTTCATTTTCCTTTTTATGTTGATTAATTTGTTAAAATAAAATTAAGAAATTAATTTCATAAATATTTCGTAACAATACAAAAGATAATATTCAGAATTGTTCGATCACAACGTTAAATGCTATTAAAAAATATATAGTTGTAATTAGAAGATGATGTACGTTGAATGCTATTCCGAGTGCACCGGCCCATTGGGCTAAAAAGGGCACCTCCCTGTACTTCCATGTGCACCCTATACTTGTATTTGGGCCTATCGGCTGAAACGCGACAGATCACAGTGGAACTTGTTTCACTTTATTATCGTATGGGGTTCGGCCTTTTAAAGTTATGCAGTGTGTCGGGACTGGGAGATTGGATTTGGATTCTCTTCGTGATTGAGTGGAGGTGTGGAGCATATTAGCTTTGGTAGTTAGATTCATTAATTTTGTTATTTTAAAATCAATAATTTTTATTTTGTTAGTTTTGACTTTTGAATTGTTAATTTATTAAAATCAAATCTCATATTTGGTAATAATTATATCAATAATAATTGGAAAAATATCCATTATATTATTTAAACAAACTGAAACAAAACATAATTCATGTAAAAAAATACATCATTATTTAAATAAATACATCGTGTATCGGTTTAAGTTGAAAATTCGGGCGACCTGATAAAAAAAAGTCCATCCCTATATAATAACTCATTCAAGATATACACATTCGATTAAACAATTTTGTTGGTTTTGATAATTTTACATATAATAATGAGAATAGGATTTTTAAAAGTTTTATAATTTAAATAAATATTGATATTGTTAAATCAAAATTATTGACCACCAAATTTAAAAATCCAGATTGGTATTGGTAGGTAAACCAATATCATCAAAACTATAATACCAAATGAAATTGACAGATTAGCATTGGGTTGTAACAAAAAATGGTAAATGATTCAATAACAATGGTATGTTTTTAATAATAAATGTATTCATAACTGGTTTATAAAAACAATTAATTACTAAGTATAATACTCAATCCATTATTAGTTAGCTTTCCTTAGGAGAAAATTGCCTGTAAGGCTGTGTATTTATTCTATCAAGTCTGCTCCATTGATATTTGCTAGGATATTTAAACATGGACATGATATTTAATCCAGAAATGTTTTTATAAGATCGAATACAGGTTAGTTAAGATGTCAGTTATTTTCCGTTGTTCGTGATTTAGATGTGTGAGAAATACGCTGCAAGTGTTTATAACTGATGAGAAAGCATGGTTACAGTGAAACGACAATTGGGACCGAAGGCTGTATCACCGACAACGGTTTTTTCAGAAACAGACGACGTATCGGACTCATTTGTGCCGGGAGAGTGAAAAGAAAAGAAGAAAAAAAAAAAGGCCAAAGCCCGCTTTCAGTTTTGGCAGCAAAATATTTTGAACCCCCGCCCTTTCTCGTTTTCCCCCAAATTCAAGCCCGCCCTCTGCAGAACTAAAATCTCTGATTCCAACTCTGCATAACACACTGGAGCAGACTCACTCCCCCTACATATCGAAAATAGTTTTCCTGTGATATTCGAGAGTTCTTCTTGTCAATTCCCGCTACCAAAACCCAAAAATTTAGGGTTTTGATTTCGGCATCTCGCTCTGGTTTGTATACCGGTTTTGATTTCCATGGCGAGCGAAGCCCTAGAGGAAAAAAAGCCCGAAGAGGAGCCTCCGGTGGAGGGGAAAAAGGAGGAGAAGGAGCAAGTAGTGAACGAAGAGGAAGAGGAAGACCAACAGAATCCTGCGGTTACCGAGGAAAAGAAAGAGGAAGTTGCTGAAGAGAAAGAAGCCAAGGAGGAAGTGAAAGAGGATGAAGCGGAAGAGGAAGAGAAAGGAGAAGAATTGGAAGTAAAAAAAGGAGAAGCTGTGGAAGAAGACAAAGTAGAAGAAAAGGAAGGAGAAAAAGTAGTGGAAGAGGAAGAAGATGAAGAAAAAATTGAAGAAGAGGACGAGGAAAAAGCAGAAGCAGATGAAGAAGAAAAAGGAGAAGAGGAGGAGGAGGAAGAGGAAGAGAAAGGAGAAGCAGAGGAGGAAGAAAAAGAAGAAAAAAAAGCTAAGGCAGGAAGGAGAAAGGGTAGAACCAGCAAAGGATCTGCTGAGAAGAAAGACAAACAGAAGGAAACTGAGGGTCGGAGCAGTGAGAGGCCTGTAAGAGAGAGGAAGGTCGTGGAGAGGTACTCTGTGCCAGAGCCTGGGAGGTCTGCAGCCAAGCCATTCTCTATTGAGAAGGTAATTTTTGCTTTCGTTTAGTTAATGAGCTACTGTGTTTATGCTAAAGTGTTGACTTTGATTTAAGTGAGGTTCTCTTATAAAATCAGGGACGCGGGACGCCATTGAAGGACATTCCTAACGGTATGTCATGAATAATCTTGTTAAAATTGGTTACGTAAACAGTTTGGATGCTATGTATCATCTGTAACAAACAGTGCAATATTCTGTGATTGATAGTTGTTTGTAGTTATTCCTTATAAGTTTCTTCTGTGGTTCTGTTTAAGTTTATGGTGCGTTTTGTTTGCTTTTTTCATATATATTGTTTAATCTTGGGGTTTTCAATTGATTATATCACTTTTTTCTTGTCGTGATTAATTGCAGTAGATATAATTTGCTTGTCATTTAGTGGTTTTACATAAACTTTCCCATTTAATTACAGAAATCTAGATATTTGAATGTAGTATTGATTTTTTTTTCTTTATCAAGGTTCATGCTTTACTCCAGCATTGTTCTGATTCTGGTCATCTCCATATATTTCAGTTGGTTTTCTGTGAGCATTACCAGAATCTGTGAACTTGGATAATATTGTATCGTGAGAGCTATCTGATGTTAAATATCTGTTTCATTTATATGGCCTTCACTTTCTCTTAATCTTCTTCTGATTACAGCTTTGACTTCACTATCGTTACTACCCCATTTTCATAACTGGTTTTACTGATGCAATGAGCATATTGATGGATGTATGTGCCACTATGACTAGTGGTTGAATCATCTCATATGCATCAATTATTCCTTCAGCTGCCTACTCAAATTGTAATGTGGTGTCCTATTGCAAATTTAAAGATTATCATGAAGTGATCACCATATGAAAGGAAGTTTATTAGGAAATTATTGTTAGGTGATGTTGTGACACTGGAAGAGCATTTTTTTACTGTATAATTCTATAATCTAGGAAATAATGATTTAGAATAATTGTGTAATGAGGACAGGTGACTTTAGGTAGAAATATTGTTAAAGTTCATCAAGTGTATTTGTAACATGGTTTTAGATGATGATAAAGCAGATGAACTCACTCCTTTTAATTTTCTTTATGTTTGTTTGTCACCTCTATTTGTTGTGTCAAATGCTTAGGTTTGAATTTCATCCTCAGATATTGGCTAACTAGATTGGATCATGTTGCATTTGTACAGTGTCCAAGTGCTTATGGATAGAATTTTTTATTTTATTCAAATTCTAAAGCAAATTTTGTTGTTTTGTCTGACACTTGGAACCATTTCAGTGGCTTTTAAACTATCCAAGAGAAAACCTGATGACAATCTGCAGTTGTTTCACTCTGTACTTTTTGGGAAGAAAGCCAAGGTACTAAATTGCATATATTTTGGTCATTTTGATCTGTTTACTTTGTTACATGTAATTTGATTGACTATTTAATTTACATCAGTGGCTTGCTTATATTTAACTAGCTTGCTTCTTTTTTAGCAAGCTGTGACAACCATTTGTGTTTTTGGCTTTCGTTACAGGCACAAATTCTTAAGAAAAATATCAGCCAGTTTTCTGGTTACATGTGGGCTGAGAATGAGGTATGTTAAAAAAATTGAATTCTCTAGTCTTTGTTAAGCATAGCTCTGCATGGAAATAAGGTGTTTGCCTGTATTGCTGAGGTTGCAGCAACCGTGCTCAACCTTCTCTTCTATCTGTAGACTGTTTCTTAATGATTTGAAAATACTGCTTGCAGGAAAAACAGAGAGCAAAAGTAAGGGAAAAGCTTGACAAATGTGTTAAAGAAAAATTGTTGGATTTTTGTGATATTCTCAATATTCCTATAAGTAAAGCCGTTGTGAAAAAGGTTGGTGATACCTACATAAAATTCCATTAACTTTTTTAGTTAAAAAGGTTTACATTTTTGTGCCACAATCTTTCCAGGAAGAACTCACTGTTAAGATATTAGAGTTCCTGGAATCTCCACATGCTACGACAGATGTTTTGCTTGCAGAAAAGGAGCAGGTTCTTGCTGTTCTACTCTTTTGCTATTTTCTTTCATTAAGCTCAATCTCGTTTCTCCTTTTAGAGGTGATTATCTTCTTCTTCTTTTTTAAATCACAGAGAGGTAAGAAGCGCAGAGTTTCAACTGGAAAAAATATGAGTTCTGGAGAAGCATCAGTTACACCAGCCAAGGTATGCATTTCTTATTTTTGGTGAATCTTACTTGATCTAAATTTTTTCCAGCAGAAATTTTGTTGTGCTTTAAGCTGTCGCTATTTATTGTGTTGTAGTATTCCAATGATTGACCCGAAGTTGAATGATTCATTTGGTGTTGAACTTAAAATTTCTTAATCATTCCTTTGGCTTATTGGCAAAATTAGAGAAATTCAATTGGAAGCAGTGGCAATAATCATTGGACAGGCTATTTTAATTTTCTTTAATTTCATTTTCTCTGCACTAAGCTGATCTCTACTTCTATGCTCTACATTTTTGTACTGTATTTTGTTCTGTGCTGAATTTTTTATATTCCTTCTGGTCTATATTCCATAGAAACAAAAACAGACGCCTTCAACTCGAGAGAAGCGGAAACATTCCTCCAAAGATGAGGACAATGATGATGAAAATAAAGTTGAATCTCCAGATGGTAGAGATGAATCACAAGAGGATGGTGAAAATGATTCAGATCTCAAGGATGAAGGGTATTATGAACATAGCAAATCTGAGGAAGAGGAGGATGAGATGGAGGAGGAAACCTCAAGTCCAAAAACTGCAAATAAATCTGGTAAGCAAAGCTCTGGTGGTAAGAATAAGGAAAAAGCTACCCCTGCTAAGAAGACCACTCCTGCCAAATCCGTGAAAAGTCCTGGAAAATCTATTAAAAAGTCTTCTGCGTCATCTTCCAAGAAAGATGCTGATGATAATGATGGAACTCCTAGCTCACTTGCAAAGTCAAAGGGATCTGCATCCAAGAAACAGAAGGTTGAAAAGGAAAAGCTGGAAGACAAAAAGGTTTCTTCTAGGGACAAATCTGCAGACAAGAAGCAGTCAGGGAAGTTGCCATCAAAGCCTTCTGCAAAAAATCAAGGTGCATCTATTTATCTCAAAGTTTCTGTTTTCTTGCAGTTCTGTTGTATTGGAAGTTGTTACCTGCTTGGTTGTTTTCATTTTTTTCTTCAATTTGGCACTTCATTCAGTTGTATATTTCCTGCATTTTGGTTATCATTTTGATTTTGTGATGTCTATTTCCTCTTCTTTTTTTCAGTTCTGTTAAAATTAATTTATTAAAATGTCTTTCTGGTTTATGAGAGATGAGCAGTGACTAATCACAGAAATACACTTGTGGGAAATCTATGTACTTATAATTAGTTTGGGAAAACGGCGCTTATGAACATAAATTGACAAATTATAAGTTGGCGTAGTGAAGTTCCTGTTTATAGTGATTCATATTTCATGTTCATAATTTTTATACTAGGTGTTACTTGTCAATAGTCATCAATGAGATGGTCCATCTTTATGGTGATGGGAGTTTATTGGCTAGTTACTAAGCATTCTACCATTTTTAGAACTTAAATTTGCAATTTTGATGATGCATGCTGCACTTAATGGTCATGTTATTAATGCACTGATTCTTTTTCCTGGAAAGTTAATATGATTCTTCTGAATTGAAAAAACTGCAGCTCTCATCCTGTTTTGTTGAAATTATAGGTAAGGCTAAATCTGGCAAGAAGACCAAGGCTGAACCAACCAGAGAAGAGATGCATGCTGTTGTAGTGGATATTCTGAAGGAAGTGGATTTCAATACTGTGAGAACCGTCGACTTCGTTTTTGATCACTATGTATTTTAACTGTTCTTTTTGTTGCACGACCCCAACTCTGTTCTTGTCCTTGTGCAGGCTACTCTGTCCGATATTCTTAGGCAACTTGGTACGCTTCATATTTTTTAATTAATTTATTTAAATTCAATTATTTTCAATTATTTTATTAGCCATATGTGCATTTGTTATCAGGTACCCACTTTAGCGTAGACCTAATGCATAGAAAGGCAGAGGTGAAGGATATCATTACAGACGTGATAAATAACATGTCTGATGAAGAAGATGAAGGTGAGGATGGCGAGGAAGATCCCGAGGCTGGTGGTGATGAAGACAAAGATGGGGAAGATGAGGATGATGAGTAGTAAATTTAAGTACAGATGCTTTATGTGCCTTAAATGGAACAAAAATTATCTTGCACTCACCCATCTGGGTTTCAACAGCCGTTGTCAACGACGTACCAGTGTTACCCTTTCGATCTACTGACTTTTTAGACGAAAATCCCCCTCTGGGTTGTTTGTAACTTTGTACCATACGCGCAGTAGTATTTAGTCCTGTGTTTTCCTGAGCAGATCGCTAGTCATTGTTTTAAGTTTTCTTTTCTTCTTTCTTCTTGTTCATTTTTATTTTGCACTCGACTTTTCGGTGTGTTTGCTGACTTGTCTCCCGAACAAAACTAGAGTAGAGAATGATTCTGTATTCTATGATTTTAGTTCTATTTATAACTCATTAATGTAGGTTGGGATGGCCCCTACAGACCCTGTTCGTTGCATATCTATTTCCTTTCTTCATTGTATCTGCTACAGTAGCATGTGGCTGTGCACTATTGACTTTTGTGAAGCGAAAATGTATGCCAAAAGCTAAGTACCTAATCAGGTTCTCTGTTATAAAGAAATATGTTTCTTGAACAAATCAGTCACTTCACTGCATGTGCTTCTAACTTGTAGATTTCAGCCAAAGAATACAAATCGCTTTAGCCTTTAAAGACGATTATAATAAAGTAGATGAAGGATCAAGTCCTGGACGCCAATCTCATCAACTAACCACAGAATCTATCTTCTTTCCCACGCTAGATCTGTTGGCTGGTAATGTGTAGGCATCATTGCTAGATCCCTATCGCAATTGCTTGCAGAAATGCACAAATTCGTGAACAAGGCTCCACAAAGTTTCTGCCAAAAACATACTCGTGTTTGCTTGTTCAAAATGGGATGTCCCTATCTTGCGTAGAGTATCTATCGTTGTCCAAAATTAGCAGCGGTCCAACAACTTCTGGCCCATTTCTTCCTATATAACTTCACCATTGATAAGCAATACCACTGCACCGCAGAGTCCAACCTGACTGCTATTGTATTGCAGGTATGTTTTCTACGTTCAGTTACATGATGGTTAGATTAATAGCTGTTTCTGGAATTTTGTTTCTGATGATTGTTATCCTTGGCCTTATTTTTTTGTCAGCTTTAGAATTGTGAGGAGTTCGTCCGTAATGGCATATGATTGTAGTAGTACCTTCCAACTTTGTATTAGGCAACAAAAACCAGTTCTAGTTCCTCCGGCGGAGGAGACTAAGAAGGGGCTGTATTTCCTTTCGAATCTCGATCAGAATATTGCAGTGATAGTTCGTACTATTTACTGCTTTAAGTCTGCTGTGAAAGGGAATGAGGATGCTGCGGAAGTCATAAGAAATGCGTTGTCAAATGTGCTTGTTCACTTCTATCCTCTCGCAGGACGTCTAACCATCAGCTCAGAAGGAAAGCTGATAGTGGACTGCACCGGGGAGGGTGCTGTTTTCGTTGAAGCTGAAGCAGATTGTGCGATTACCGAGATTCGAGACATAACAAAACCGGATCCTGTGACCCTGGGGAAGTTGGTTTACGACATCCCTGGTGCACAGAACATACTTCAGATGCCTCTTTTAGTTGCTCAGGTATGAGGATTCAAGAAAATACTAGTTCATGAACCGAAGAATACACAGTTACTTTACAGGGCAGTAGTTTCTCTTGGTTATCTAAAATTTGATCTTTCTCATCCAGGTAACTAAATTTAAAGATGGAGGATTCATTCTTGGTTTATGCTTGAACCACTGCATGACGGATGGAATCAGTGCCATGGAATTTGTGAACTCATGGGGCGAAACTGCCAGGGGTTTGCCCCTGAAGGTTCCTCCATTCCTTGACCGGATAATACTCAAAGCAAGAAACCCACCCAAAATAGAGTTTCCGCACCATGAATTTGCTCAAATTGAAGATACTTCAAACACCGGAAAACTTCATGACGAGGAAATTCTCTATAGGTCCTTCTGTTTTAACCCTGAGAAGCTCCAGCTTCTAAGAGAAAAAGCCATGGAAGATGGAGTTCTTACCAAGTGCACAAACTTTGAAGTTCTATCGGCTTTTATTTGGAGAGCTCGATGTCAGGCATTAGGGATGCTGCCTGAGCAGCAAATAAAGCTTCTCTTTGCTGTCGACGGACGGTCTAAATTTGTGCCACCGATACCTGAAGGGTACTTCGGAAATGCGATTGTTCTGACAAATTCTCTGTGTAAAGCAGGAGACCTTCTGAACAACCATCTGTCTTATACAGTAAGGTTTGTTCAGGAGGCTATTAGGATGGTGGATGACAGTTATATGAGATCAGCCATAGACTATTTCGAAGTTACCAGAGCTAGGCCATCTCTGGCCGCGACTCTTGTTATTACTACTTGGTCTAAACTATCTTTCCACACAACAAACTTCGGATGGGGAGAGCCTGTTCTATCAGGACCGGTGGCTTTGCCGGAGATGGAAGTTGCTCTTTTCCTTTCTCATGGGAAGGAAAGGAAAAGCGTAAATGTTCTTCTTGGTTTGCCGGCCTCTGCCATGAAAATCTTTGAGGAAAATATGCAGATTTAGACACAAATGCACCAGTGTGTGTATCTTGTCCGAAATCTTATCTTGTGTACATAAAATAATTGAAGTTAATAATTGTGAGTCTTTTGTCATAAAACCTAAAGCTGCATTTTCTCTTATCTGTCTTATTTCTCCTACAACTTAGGAAGAAAAAGAGAAATATAATGTACATCCTAAACTTTATATTATATCAACAAATAGATGTATATATCAATATAAGAATACATATGACTCCATGATTTTGGTCAGTAAGGTTTAAGAAAGAACAAACTAGAAGGATCTTGTGGACGACCGGCGGTGGTGGTGGTCATGATTCAACTTCATCATCCTCGATGGGCTGAGAAGGCTATAGCTACCGTAACTCTTGTTGATTGAGCGACCGTAGGGGCTACGAGAAGGGCTGCAAAGAATATTTAACGAACTACAAGTCGGAGTACTGATCTCATCACGGCTATCCATCTCGGCCAGAACTTTGTAGAACAGATTAACATCACAGGGAAGCAACAAAGGGCCTTCACTTGTGAACCCATACTCCATTTCAGCGTCTTCTAGCAACATCTTGAAGAGCGGATGGTTAGCGTACTCGGCTTTGATCACGAATCTTTGCTTTTCAGGTCCTACATAGACTGGGAAGCAGCCTCCTGGAGCTACCTGACACTTCTTTCTCCTCATGTTACGATCTCCTTCACTTGGTGTCGTTGTGCCGTTCCATGACTTGCTCTTTTGTAACGAGTTGCTGATTTCCCATGTGGATTTCTTTCTGCCAACACCCACCGAATGACATCTTTCCCAGGCCTTGAGGAAGATGTTCTTCTTCCATTTTGCCTTCACAGAATCCATTCTCTAACTCGTGGTATGGAAAAGTCAGAGGAAGCGGCAATCTAGCGATCTGCTACGCGGGACTTGGGCTATGGATATCCTCCATTTTTACATGCAAAGATGAAGACCACAAATGGTAGAATCTGAAAATAATATATATAAAGAAAAGAGAATGGAAATACATTGGTCCAAAGAAGATAAAGATCTAAGATAAGAGTAGAGAACCCCACCAGATATGCTTATAAATATAACTTGGGTAGTGTCTGCATAGGAAAGGCGCAGTAGTGCTGTGTTGTCCAATGGCTTCCCATGTACATACTCGCAATAATGCACCATTTGTCAACGCCACTAACAGCTCCTCAATTTTGAACATTCTCGGTCCAAACAAATAATGTCCTGACAGAAAGAGGCGTAAAGGGTCGGTCCACTACACAACGCGTGGGTAGCAGTTGTCACGGGACTAGAGTTTTGCGGAATAGAAACTCTCCGTGCGGCCTTAGGCTATCGCTCTTGCAATAGAGTAAGTAAGCCTTCCTCACAAAGCTAGCTAGAATGCTAAGCTTAGAACACAACTGAAAAGAGAGAGACACACAAGAATGGAGAGAAAGCTCTAAACTCTCAATATTGCAAGTATTGCTGGATGATTACAAATGAGGGGAGGCACTCTTTATATAGCCTTTACAACTCCCCAATGAATGGTGGAGATCAAGCCGTATGATCTAACGGTTATATACAAAAGTAGAAAGCACAAACACGGATCCCAAGTGCATTCCTTGATTCCCTCTCTTAGAGAAAGCACAAACACGGATCCCAAGTGAGTTCCTTGATTCCCTCTCTTAGTGGGGAACATGGTCCCTGATTCCCTCCTTGATTAGCTCCTTTGGTGGGAAACGTGTTCCTTGATTTGGGGGTCGGGTCCCGCACGAAGCCGAATGACGCGTAGTCTGATATTCGGTCGTGACATTCTCCCCCACCAAACTCGACAACGCCCTCGTTGTATGCTGCCTCAAGAACTCATTGATTTCGTTTTGGTACTGCCAAAGATCAAAATCTTTCTCCCAGCTTGTCTCGCTAGGAGGGTCGCCTTTCCATCGAACCAAGTACTCCACATGGTTCATATGCTTGCCACTCTTTTGCACTACCCGCCTTGATAAGATCTCATCAAGCTTCTTATCATAAGCATTGGTCACAACTGTGAAAGCTCTCTTGGACTTCCCCCTCTCCGGATCTTCCTTGTCTTCTTGGCATGGCTTCAACAAGCTCACATGGAAGACGGGATGGAACTCCAATCTCGGTGGTAATTCCAGCTTGTATGACACCTTGTCGATCCTCTTCAACACCTTGAAAGGACCCTCATATCGTCGCACTAGCCCCTTGTGCAACTTGGCAAAATCTCGGCTTTGGTGAGGCATCAGCTTCACCAACACAAGATCCCCTTCTTCAAACTCCAAGGGTCGCCTCTTTGTGTCTACCCCTTTTGCCTTCCACTTTGCCTCCTTGGAAAATTGCACTCTTGCAATGTCCTTCTGCTTGTCACACTCCTTGACAACGCGGTAGGAGGATGGATTCGGCCTTTGCTTCACTTGTTCTGCCATGGCCTGAACTTGGGGTTTTTGTTTCATACCCCCTTGGATCCTTTCCAGCAAAGGATTCTCCGGTTGGCTGATGGCTGCAAGTGTTTTTGCCTTCAGCTCCTTCTCTCGAGCAACAGGCACCACGCAACACTGGTTCCCTTCCGAAAGTATGAGGGTGTTTGTGCAAGACACTGGGACTGCTCTCGTCTGATCCAGGAATTGCATCCCTAGCACAATCGGAAAATCATCTATAGGAACAATGGAGAAGTCAAGTTTACCTTTCCATTCTCCCATTTGTAGCTCGACCCCTCGGGCTACTCCGAAGATTGGCTGGGCTTTAGTGTTCACCGTCTTCAGCCAGCCTTCCTCCTCTTTGAACTTGATGCCAAGTCGTTGTGCTTCCTCCTTCTTCATAAAGTTGTGAGTAGCACCGGTATCGATCAACGCACGGGACTCTCTCCCTTGCACGATGGGTTTAGCAAACATTCTCCCAGCTTGCTCCACCTTGGCATCTTTGGTTGATGCTTTAACAGCACTCAACAATTGCATGGAACACATCTTTGGTGCTTCCATTTCTTCGGCCTCCCTTACCATGGCTGCCAGCTTGTTCCTCTTCGGGCAATCCACAGCTCTATGTGGCCCCTCACATAGAAAACATGAGAGCTTGGGTCTCTCTTCCTTGCCCCGATTTTCACCTCCCCCATGTGTGGGTTTGGCTGGACGAAAGGACTTGTAAGGCTTGAAGGACTTGAAAGGCTTGTCCTTCCACTCCTTGGCTTCGTGGACTGCTCCCCCACCTTTAGCCTTGTAGTCACGGAAACTCATAGGCTTAGGTGGGCTTGTACCCTCGGGCTTCTTCTCAAATTCTGCCAAGGATTCAGCCTCAGAAATTACATCATTGAGCTCCTTGACATTGCGTCGATGAAGCTCCATCTTGGCCCAACTTTGTAGGCCTCCCAGAAACACATACATGGCCTCCGTCTCGGGCATGTCTGGGATCTCCAACAAGACTTCCGTGAACTCCCTCACGTAGTCTCGGATGTCGCCCTTGTGGGACAACTTGCGAAGCTTCTCCCTCGCCTCTAGCTCCACATTCCTCGGTGAGAATTGTGCTTTCAGGAGCCTTTTGAAATCTGCCCACGTCTCCAACTTCAAGGTGCCACGCTCGATTTGAGCATGCTTCATCCTCCACCAGGTTGTGGCACTATCGGTTAGATATAGTGGGGCTTGGGAAAGTCGATCTCTATCGCTCTCTATGCCCACCCCTTGAAAGTATTGTTCAAGGTTGAAAAGGAAGTTGTCCACTTCCTTGGCATTCCTCGTCCCACCAAATGACTTTGGTCTTGGGACATCCAGCTTCAGCTTGGGTTTGGCAACCCCTTGCGCAATTCCCTTCTTGCAATCCTCCCTGATTCCAACCAAATCATCCTTAAATGAAGAGATCTCAGCAAGAAGATTTACCTTGAAGTCATCTAACTCTTCCCTCCAAGAGTGGATAGCAATGAGGGCGCCTTGCATCTCCTCGCGAAGCTCATTCATGTCCCCTGACTCGAGCTCGCTTATGCGTTGGCCATACTCCTCAAGCGTATCTTTGTCATCGGCAACCTTCATCTCCACACGAGTGATCCTTGCCTCCAACGATGACAGATGATCAACAGTCTTCATTCTCTTCTTGTTTGGTTCGGGAGCACGTTGGGGTAGTCTCCCCACACGGACCTCCTCTACCTCCTCTTCAATATGGATGTTGGCATCGGAAGTACTAGGCATCTCCATTTCTCTTTCAAAGGATTGAGCCGTGGCTCCGCTACCAACTGTCACGGGACTAGAGTTTTGCGGAATAGAAACTCTTCGTGCGGCCTTAGGCTATCGCTCTTGCAATAGACTAAGTAAGCCTTCCTCACAAAGCTAGCTAGAATGCTAAGCTTAGAACACAACTGAAAAGAGAGAGACACACAAGAATGGAGAGAAAGCTCTAAACTCTCAATATTGCAAGTATTGCTGGATGATTACAAATGAGGGGAGGCACTCTTTATATAGCCTTTACAACTCCCCAATGAATGGTGGAGATCAAGCCGTATGATCTAACGGTTATATACAAAAGTAGAAAGCACAAACACGGATCCCAAGTGCATTCCTTGATTCCCTCTTTTAGAGAAAGCACAAACACGGATCCCAAGTGAGTTCCTTGATTCCCTCTCTTAGTGGGGAACATGGTCCCTGATTCCCTCCTTGATTAGCTCCTTTGGTGGGAAACGTGTTCCTTGATTTGGGGGTCGGGTCCCGCACGAAGCCGAATGACGCGTAGTCTGATATTCGGTCGTGACAAACAAATAATGTCCTGACAGAAAGAGGCGTAAAGGGTCGGTCCACTACACAACGCGTGGGTAGCAGTGCACGTACAGGCCGAGAAGAAGTTTTCAAAACCAGCAACTTAATATAATGCACAGCAACAGCACGTAGTGCATTGGCTAACCCGGGAAGATCCATCGATAATTTATAAACAACTTGAAGCAGTTGAAACCAAACCCAAAATCCAATGGCGAGAGGCCGCAGCAAACGTGGGAGTTGCGTGACGAGCTTCTTAGAAGTCGCCGGATATCACCACTATACTTGAAAGACCTAGCTCGCAGCTACTACTAAGAATTAATTAACAAAAGAACAACAAAACCTGTAGTCACATGCTTTATACACTGAATTTTTTCAAGAATTGAATATGTATTTTCTATATGGATATTAATGAAAGCAAACTTAAAAACCAAAAGAAATACCACCCACCACCCACCACCCACCGGCCACCATTACCAGCGCAAATTTGGAAAACGAGATGTCGTCTTCACCAGATGACAACTCCCATGCAACAAAGTTGAAGTTTCAATCAAATATGGCAGCTGCCCCCTTCTAATATATATTAGCCATCCAAGATGAAGCATCCGCTACACACCACAGTGCCAATTCATGCTGGCTATATATTATAATATTATATGCACCAAGTGTTAAAAAACATGGTGCATGAAGGTATATCTTAATAATATACACACTGACTGCGGTCATCCTCAAGTGAAGAAATTTGTCTCTACCAGAAACTGCAAACTTGCTTTGGTGTGTTGTTGTTTTTGTTTAGTAGCTAGGCATGGAGATCCCAACGTGCACTATGGTCCATTTCCTTTCCTCCACACTACTATATCCAATGCTTGAGTTGGTGGCGGAAATTAATTAACTACTGCTTATGTTCAAGGACCACTAATGGTTGCTCCCATCATTTTGCCTGCCTCGATCTATTGTCTTCTATGATAGATGAAGGTGTCTGGGTTTTTGCTTGTTCTTCTACAAGCTTACTACGTGGGTCAACAAGGTGGGTGCCTGCCACCTTCATTTTCCTTCTGCATCTTCAATTGTGAATGGCTGGAGGGAGAAGTGATAACAACAAGCTTTTTTCCTTTTGATGTAATTGGCTATTTGGTCCTTTCCATGCCAATCTAAAGACCTTGACGACTAAGGTAGAGATCAATTTCAAGAATGGCAGCCAGTGGAATGATTAAAATGCCAATTGGAAACGTGTAATGAAAAGCTATTTGGTAAAGAAGGCTCCTTGCTGAACATGGATGAAGGTTTTCCTCTAAACCCACACTTAAAATTCCAAAAGGCAAAAGCAAACACTACATCCCAATGTTTGTGGGTTGGTTTCAAACTAATTCAGTGGATGGAACCTTTATGGTGGCAAATTCTCCATTGAGAATTACAGCTTGGAAATGCATAGTATTCTTCCCGACTAGTTGCATAGCCATAGACAGAGCTTCCCCATCAAATTGGAAAGTGATTCTATCACCGGCCCAAATTTCTCACACAGGCTTATGAATGGGCCAGAAAATGTTGAGCCGGGCCTATGACTATTCTGTTGGTCGGCTCGCAATCTGTTTAGGTCCGAGGAGTTAATTAAATTTTCAATTAATGACGTCAGATTACAGATGTAGTCTCTCCGCGTGTAGAACATTCTACTGTAATGTAATACTAATACGAGATTTAATAAATCTTACAGCCTAAGTGGGGCCAGAATAGGTACATGTCAGTGCTTGATAATAATGCTTTTCATTTTCTTGTTCGGATCGGATTCACTCTCCCGGGACATTCGGCGGTTAGTTATCCGCCAACTCAAACGACACACGACTCATGACATACGATACAGAGGGCTTCATCTCTTCTCCCTTATCGCAATCGCTGCTGTCGCTCCTTCTCTCCTTCCTTCTCGCGCACTGTCCCTTTTAGTCTCTTAGAATCGCCGAGGATTTTCCATGGAAGCTAAAGTGAAGCAGGAGACTCCGCCACTACGTACTCCATCCAATATGCGGCAACATGGCTTCGAAGTCAAGCCCCATAAAGATGGGACTCCAACGGCAGTCATACATCTTGATAGCAGTAGTAGTGGCAGTAGCGGCAGCAGCAGCGATTCGGATGAGTCCGACGCCGAGAGCTACGGGGTTTCAAAGAGGCGGAAGCGGGACAACTTGGACGATTTGTTACCGGCGGGTTTCCTAGCACCACTCGCCAAGGCTCCGTCGCAGACTCCGCCGTCTGCGCTCGTCTTGGCAGCTGCACCGGTGGAAAATAGAAGCCCGGGGAGCTTCAATGCGCGAGGTATAAGACAGTTTTGGAGAGCGGGCGACTTTGAGGGCGTTCCTTCCGTGGATTGGGGCCCAGGTAAACTTTCTGTGGTTTTGGTTCTCTTTTGAGTCTTCGTGTTACTAAAAATGCTCTTCAGAGCTTGGTAATTAGTATTACTTATTCTTCTTCTTTGACTAGATGGTGGAGACCGCATGGACCACGTGAGAGTTCATCCTAAATTTTTGCATTCCAATGCAACAAGCCACAAGTGGGCTCTTGGAGGTAAAATATTCTGAATCAGTCACGTCGTGTCTGTTGTTTATTGCTTACTATCTTCTGTGGGTGGCGAGGGAGGGGGCAGGGAGACAGTTCCAGAAGTTCAATTTTGATTGTTATTTAACACACATTTGTTTATATATTGTATTGCAGCGTTTGCAGAGCTTCTAGATAATTCATTGGATGAGGTATTGTTTAAACGGACTGCTTCGTTATAGTTTTGTTGTAGATCCGATATTTTCCTTTTCTTGCTGTTGTTTGATGGGTTTCTGGTTTTGGCATTAGTATGCTAGTGGGGCAAGATATGTTAACGTAGATGTGATCCAGAGCAGGAAGGACAGAACTAAAATGTTGTTGATTGAAGGTATTTATGTGGTGGATGCCAAAAAGATGTATTTGTACACCACTGCGTCGTGTGTCCCTTTTGTTTTGAGTTTTCTGTACCTTATTGCATATAGTTGATCCCTTTTGTTTTGAGTTTTCTGTACCTTATTGCAGATAATGGAGGTGGAATGGATCCAGATAGAATGCGACAATGCATGTCTTTGGGGTATTCTGCAAAAAGCAAAATCGCAAACACCATCGGACAGTGTAAACTACCGGTGATTTAGTGCAATTTTCATAGATATTTCTATTTTCCGTTCTTGGAGGTTGAATTTATGTACATTTTTCAATCAGATGGCAATGGATTTAAAACGAGCACCATGAGGCTTGGAGCAGATGTTATTGTGTTCTCACGTTGTCCAGGAAAGGATGGGAAAAGGTTCCTGATCATACATGTTGCTTTCTAAAATTACAATTTTTTATCTTGCTTTCTCTTATGGATGATATATTTCGTAAGTGTTTCCAATGAACTGGACTGAAATAATTATGGCAAGCCACCAGATGCATGGTTTCTTGTAATTTTTTTTTTGGTAAAATCTGATGTTGTACATATATTGTCACCAGATTCCTGGTTTCTTGTAATTTTTTTTTTGGTAAAATCTGATGTTGTACTTATATTTTGCTGTGTAATGATCAATCTGACTGTGAAGTGTTTTCATATAGCTTGTTATACAACATTAGCTTTCAACATATTTTCCTAAGTAATGACTGTCACATTATTTCACTTCCAAGTCATGCTATCCTGTATTGGAGTTTACTTTCTCCATGACTGGTTCTTTAGTTAATACAGTTTTGTTAATTTTTATCAATAAAATGAATGATGGGAAGTGCATACTTCTTTTAAGAGAGGCATTCTCAAAGTTATTGTCAAGATGTTGTCTTCACAATTGCATGAGTATAATTAGGTTCGGTGAATATAGGAAAACACCTACCTTAATGCATTGTTTCGTTTTATCATCAAGCATGTGATTATACTACATTTTATTCTAAGTGCTACTAGAAATTAATCAGGTTGTTTTATGTTGATTTTAGTTCTACTCAGAGCATTGGATTGCTATCCTACACCTTTTTGAAGAGCACAGGGAAAGAAGATATTGTAGTGCCTATGGTAATTACTGTGGATCTTTTGTATGTTTTTCACATTTTTTGCAAACTTTCAAATATGAGATCGTAGAGGATGATGACTGTCTTTTCTATTCTTATTTTTGAAAGCATTTCTTTACATAATACACAAGTCGTGTCTCTTTCGGTGCCAGGTACTATAACTAGTTTTGTCATGACTAGTCATTATTTTGATGGTTATTGCATCAGCTGTTCTTAGAATTTTCAGCGATGTCTCCGTTAAAGTTGATTTTATGCTACCTTGTATTTTGAAGCTAGAGTTTTTCCTGTGGATCAATTTTAGGTCTTTACTTGTTTCCAGTTCACTGATCCTATCTGTTAACTTATGTTTGTTTGAGTACAATTTTGTTTTTGCTGTGTTGTCTAGGATTGCTTAGGGTTGGTAGAATTTTCCTTACTGTTTAGCATCTTGTTTTCAACGTTGTAGATTTCCAGTGCTGCTCTGTCTATTGTCTATTGCCTACTGTCAGTCTCGTAGGATTGACTTCAGAATATGGAGGTCTTACTGTGGTTAAATAGATCTTAGAAACTACATGTATATATGCTGTTCTAATGTTTATTGTCTTGTGAAATTTTATGTAAAGCTTGACTATGAATATGTAAGAGACAGACAAGAATGGAACAAGATAATACGATTTAGCGGTGATGCTTGGAATCGGAATGTTGAAACCATTGTTCAATGGTCTCCATTCTCCAATGAGGCAGATCTCCTTTCTCAGGTGATTTTCTCTCCCTGAAGTATGAAAATTTAGTACAAACTGATATGCTTTATACCCATTTTCCTGTATGTAGTACTGATAGGATGCTTTGTATGTCCATTGTCCTGTAGGTGAGACAAATATATTTCTATTTTTCTCTTTTATCTCGTATATCTTTCAATTATTTCTTTTGCAGTTTGTCTTGCCCTAAAACTTGGGTGGCATCATTTTCGTTTGTGGTTCTCTTGTCCTGCATTAATTATTTGTGAATTACCTTTTTTTTCGTATTTTACAGTTCAGTAAGATGTCAGATCATGGGACACGCATCATAATATACAATCTTTGGGAGGATGACCAAGGCTTGCTTGAACTTGATTTTGATTCTGATCCTCATGTATGCGATTGATATCTAATGCTTTTCAAATAAGATACTGAAGAATGTCTTAATTGGAGGTCAACTTATTTTTATTTTTAAATTTGGCAGGATATCCAACTTAGAGGCGTCAACCGAGATGAAAAAAATATACAAATGGCTAACCAACTTCCAAACTCCAAGCACTTCCTAACATATAGGCATTCCTTAAGGGTAGGCAGTTCCCACTTTCAAGGTGTTTACTCTTTGTTTTTAAAACAGCTGAATGATGCTTATGCCCTTCTTTGTCTTCTGCTAGAGCTACACTGCAATTCTCTATCTGAGACTTCCTGCTGGCTTTCGCATCATTCTTCGTGGAAAAGATGTTGATCATCATAATATAGTCAATGATATGATGTTGTCTGAGAGAATAACATATCGGCCACAATATGGTGCTGATGGTGTCGTGAAGGATAATGTGATGCTTCATAGCTTGCATTTTAAATTTATTTCCAGAATTTCTTTCATTAGTGCTGATTGCTCTAGGTGGTTTTTAATTTCGACTAGATGACTGTTGCCGTGACTGTTGGCTTTGTGAAGGACGCAAAACAACACATTGATTTACAAGGATTCAATGTTTATCACAAGAATCGGCTCATTAAGGTTTTTCCCTTTAGCCTGTACCCCCTGAGTTATATGGATTAGATGGTCTTAATGTAGAACATTATATCTTTATACAGAAGTAGTCCTACCATATTTAACTCCTTGGCTTCAAATGCTGTCTCCTATTAAATTAATAATGACTTCTGAAACTTCTGTGATGGAAATGTTGACTTATGAACTACTAGAGTTATGCATAGTACGAAGAAAATAAATATTGCCAGGTTTCCATGTGTTTGTTGGACATAGCGAATTTCTTATGTGGGTTCCTGCTATTTTCCAGCCATTTTGGAGGATTTGGAATTCTGCATCAAGCCAGGGTCGTGGTGTTATAGGTAACATTTTTTTTTTTTGGATTTTGATGCTGCATGATTTATTTAGTAGTATCACTCTCAATAACATTGGTTGATATCTTTTTTACCAATAGGTGTGTTGGAAGCCAATTTTGTTGAGCCTGCTCATGATAAGCAAAGTTTTGAGCGTACAACTGTGCTTTCGAGGCTTGAGGCTAGACTAGTGCAAATGCAGAAGAATTACTGGTTTGTTGTACTTTCTGGTTTTCCATCTTTTTTGCTCCAAATGCTCATCCTTTTGGATTTTTTGTACCTTAATAGTAAGCTTCAGTTTTCATTAAAGCAACAAGCTTTTTTTTATTCCATTTCAATGTTATACTTAATTAGGTCCAAAAACTGCCACCATATTGGATATTATTCAGCACGGAGTAAGAAACTTCGAAATGATTCTGGAGAGAGAGGTATAGGAATATTTGTTTATGAGAATTTTGTATGCTTTTGACCTAGTTGAAGGCCTAATATTTCACGGAACTGGATTGCCTTGTAGAAAATTCTCCTGATTATCATCCCAGCTCATCTTCTCCAGCTCAAGTGAAATACAATGCTTCAAGCAGTAAGGTCTCTCCGGCACGTTCAGGCCAGCGGAATCAGAATGGAAATGCTTCTGGCAAAGGGAACAATAGAGCAAGGATCCATTTGAACTGTGGAGAAAGAACTGTATCATCTGAAGAAGATGTCAGTGATGTGGACATGCATATTGGAAAGAAGCAGCGAGCAAGAAGGAGCAATCAAAAAGCTTCTGGCAGTAAGGAGTTTTCTGAAAAAGATGGATTGCATGCTTCCCGATCAGTTTCATGCTCGAAGGATATTGAACCTCTGCAGGATCTTGTGCCAGCAGAAGAACCTACTCAACCAGCCACAGAATCCATGTCAAAGGTTGCATCTGCTTTCTACATTTTACTTTTTATCGGTTTTTGTGTGCTTGGAGTCAAAACAAATTATATCAATCCATGCACTATCTATAAAAACACTTCTTGCTGGGTTTGATCCACACATCTGATCTTGCGGTTGCTTCTTTTGAATATGTTTAATTGGCACATTATTGATCAACACTTGCCAGACTGATGTCATGGTTTGTAGGGTCCTTTGCTTATTGCTAAGTCAATGTTCACTTATTATTTGCAGAATCTTGACAAATATGACCATGTGCTTGCACAAACTGATTTATGCACGATTAATCAGCTGAAGCAAGAGAACCATGAGCTAAAAGAAAGGTTACTGTTTTTTTTGTTGATCTATTCAAGAATTATGCTTCTCCTTTGGATTTTGACCTCCTTTAGTTTGTAGACTGGAGAAATGGGAAAGAGAATCTCAGTGCCAATTAATGTTGAAGTGCGAGAGATGCGACTCTCTAGAGATGCAGGTAACGTATTTAGGATCACTTGTCAAAAAAACCCAGATAGCTGCTACTTCTGCTTGTTGATTTGTTGTTGTTGTTAGCATAATAATTGTATTGCATGAAATCTCCTTCAATTTTTCACCTAGAACTGCCTGACTGTTTTTCATTCAGCTCAAAGAAGTGCAACAAAAAGTCGAGGAATTGGGAAAGGAACGAGATGATCTTCTAAATGTGATCTCAGAGGAGAGAATTAACCGAGATGAAGAAGAGGAGAAACTAAGAATGAAGTTAAAGGTTTTTGTTCTGCCAGAGTTGAAAATTTCCGTTACTTTGTATTTTGTCAAATTTTACGGAATCTCATGCGTTAGGGATCCGTCCTGTTGTATGTTTTTTTGTATCTTGTTGTTATTCTTGAATTAAGGGTGACTGATGGGTGGTTCTCCTCTGCAGACTGCGTCGACTACTATCCAGGAGTTGCTGGACAAGGTCAAATTGCTGGAGAAGATGAAATCTCGTAACTCTAGAGCATGATAGAGTGAACAGGAAGACTAACACGGAGTTGGCTGAAATATGCGGACCGTGACCTTTCATGATCAGAACCACCATGTCCTTCATCTTAACTGCAGAAATAGCTAATGTTTCGGTGGGTTACTAACGCATTCATAACATCTAATCTACTAACGTACCCAAATGTTTCCCTGTTTATAGTCAGATGCAAATTAGTTTGTAGACAATGAATTGGCCAGGAGACGGAGCGTTTGACGGATTTTTGGCGCAAAGCCCCAAATTTGGACTGGAGCAATTGCAATTTCGCAATTTGTATGCGAGAAGACTAATATCCAGTTGGTGGTGAAGCATATATTTTTGGATTGTACGGCATATGCCATATGACAATGATATGAACATATTCTGATGAATGTCCATTCGTTTACAAATCAAAAGTGGTACCTTTAACTTAGCACAAATGACTACCGTACAGGGGGTGAGACTGGTATGAAATCATGGCTCAATTGACTGTTTTGATTGATTTCTTAGATGACGTGTCTGCTATCTCTATTAAATTTTCCTTGTGCTGCTAAAATGTTTGGTATGGTTTGGTTTGCCTGTTACCGGATTGTTGTCGTGTTGCACTCTTGCATGTCTATACGTAGAAATGTACCGATGAAGAATTTCATACATAACCATAGTATGTGGTAATATTTTATCAATTTTAATTTTCTGAGTGATACTTTTGAAAGAAATTCGAACTCAAATTTAATTTTTATTCAGTTCGACAAATATCAATCCATAACTTACCCTATTAATGTTAATTACCAAACAAAAATCATTAATAATAGTATGCTTCGGTTGTAAAATCTAGAAGAATGACCTGCAGTCACATTAAAATTTCATCATACCCCTCCACCTTATCCAAAATTCCAAGGACATGAGATATCAGACAGTTATATAGAAAAGTAGAGCTTGTTGTACTGCAATGCCTATCAATGCATATGCCGCAAAGTGACATTATATCCACAAAACAATCAGTGTATTCAATTAACGTTGTCAACTTTCTAACCCACAATCCCATCACAACAAAACCCAACATTCCTCTTATAATATTTCAATATAGTACTGGCATTTACCTCTTACGTTCCTATTGCTATACAGAGTACCGCCAAAAAGTTCTTCGCAGTTCACTGTTCTCTCTTTCTTCCCTTTCTCCCAATCCGCCATCCAAAACCCCAAGACGCTCTTTTTCAATCTGTCCTCAAAAGTGCACCCCACAATTCGCATAGGCAACTTTGCGACGGGACTATAAAACGGGTTTACAATCGTCTCCGATATTTTGGCGGTCCCGCTTCGACGGCTGGTATATATATGACAATGCTACTAGTTTGGTCATTGTATGTTTCCAGACTTCGACGTTTTTTAGGAACATACTACTGAAGATACTGAAAGAGGGTAAAGGAAAGTATTGGCGTATTGAAAGGAAAGTGTTCCGCCATTAACCAAAGGCTTGCCGTCGTTTACAAGGCAGTCGTTGTAACGGAGGCGTTTGAATACCTTGGGGTTGATGAGGCGAGCAGAGCTGAACCAGCCGCAGTTAAGGTGTATACTTGAGATATCGCAGCCAGTGAAACAGACATTCATGATCTCCACAGTGTATGTCGGTATGCCGTTCGGAAGGGGAGGGGTGGGCCCTTGGTTTATCACAATATCTGCCCTGGTACACTTCTCTCCCCATATCCTGTCGGGTTCCCTTGTTGCCAGGGCTGTGTATAAAAGCAAATACAATTGAGAAAAAACACCACCCATTGCCACCATATTATAATAATAAAAAACATCTTAGTGATAAATTCATGACAGTGAAAGGCCTATCATGCTTTTATGAAAAGCAATGGCACTTGGCAGGTAATTAAACTTGTAACGTGAACACATCCATCCAACCCACCAATACAGGAAGCTTCAGCAGACAAAACACACTTTTTGGAGGTGAATCACAGGACTTGTAAGGGGAAAATAAACAGGCAAATTTATTCAAAAAGCATACAATCTATAAATATTCTGGTTTCCTGCTTTCCATGTGTCATTTTACTTTTAGAAAATTTTCCCCATCCAACATTGAAATTCAACGAAAGCTTTACTTACTAACTCAAAAGAGAACACCGCATTGATACAAGACACGTGCAAGTCAGATGTTTTGTCACGCAAAAAAAAAAAAATGACAACTAGCACCATTGTGCACACAAGCTCAACCATTGAAAGTTTTAGTTGAAAGGTGGCTGTAAAAGGTAAGAGTAGAGGGTTTAAAACCCGATGGACTTCGGGACATTCATCAGAAAGATGCTTACTGCAGTGGCATTGCGTTAAGGAGGGGCCCACAAGCAATTAAGTATAAGACTGTGGTGCATGTTATCAGGAAATATAACAAAAAAAGGCAGAGGGCAGGGGTGCACTTCTGACATCCATATCCGACGCATATCTGATCAAACTATGCAGCATTAGTAGCAGGACACTGCTATAGCAACACAGAGCTCATTTGCAAACAAATGGGTACCAAAAACCGATCGGTTTAGGTCTCTTCATACAATCAGCAATAACACATTAGAAGAAAAATCCACCACCCCCACTAAAAGATATCATTCTCTTGGTCTCCTTTCCATTTCAAAAACGGAAAACCAAAAAGAACCACCAGAATTGCTCATAACCAGAATAGAAAATCAAACAAAAGGAAATACACAGTCTCTCTTACATGGTCTAACAAGAAGCTTGCGGTGTGTACCGGTGAAATTGCAGCTCTCTCTCGCTTCCATGGATTCATCATCAGTCCTACCCAAATCTGTAATTGGAACATAAAACCAGAAAAGGGCTCCCGATCAGAAAAATAATCAAGAATTATAACTAATAATATCAGGTGTTTTGTATATTAAAAGTCAAATAAAGAATGATAAAAAAATGGCGTAGGAATGACAGAAGAGAACAAAAAAACAAAAAGGAATAAAGAAAGGACGTAGAGAACCCTGCTGCAGCAAAATGTCCCCATGACCCCAATCCATAAAATAGTAAGGAAACTGAACATTGCAATTATGGGATCAATAAACAAATAGAATATACTGCAAAGGAATGTTATATAAAAAACAGAATCGAATCATCATTATCATAACTTATACGTGTATGTATGCATACCTGGAAAGGCCAGCGCAAATACTGCTGCGAACAAGAACATCATCAAAACGACAGCGAATACGCGCTTCTTCCACGCTCCTCTCATCGTTGAGGACGAAGCAAACAGAACCCTGTTAGCCTACCCTCTCTCGTCTTTTCTTCTCTCAGCACAAAAGGAAGACAAGTAGCGAAGCGAACAATAAAAGGTAAAAAAAAAATTAATAAAAAGGGCTAACTCGGAGAAGGAAGCGAGCACGACTCGGTCCTTTCTCTCCTCCTACACTCGCATATTCTGAACAATCTGCATGAGAAGACGAGCCCAATATGAAAATGAGTTGCGGAGGACAAGCATTGTATCATATCATCATCAGTAGCATTTCACATCAAATGGACAGTCAGATCAGAAGACGCAGTGGTTGGTTCGGATTTGACTTTCATGGCAGTAGTAGCCACATAGCTAACGAAGCACGCGTCCTATATAACTGAAAAGCCTAAAACCTTCCCTAGCAAGCTCTCTCTAGCCAAAACCAGCCTTATATAGAGGTCTAAAAACTGGTCAAAACGACGGCGATTTGTTTTTAAAAAACACGGATTACAGTGAAATAATATATGAATCAAACTAAAGCGATAGTGAAAGGCGTCTTGTTGTGGTGACGGAACAGGAAAAAATGTTTCGTTTCCGGGAAAATTTTATCGGGAACGAGAAAAGAAGGAAATGAAATAACAAGGCAAAAAAGTGAAGTCTCCGCCAGCAGAACTTGCTGTGGATAACAGTGTCGTCAAACAAAGCAGCGAGCGACGCAGAGAGGCAAACGCCAGAGACAGTGTTGCCTACAGTACGATCACACACGCTTGTTTTATGTATGTGCATATACAAGCACATAAAGAGAGGCATAGGCAGCGACAAAAGATGACTGAAGGGATAGCTCAAGAGCCAGAAACGACTAAACATTAGGATCACTAAAGTCGATCTCCGATCAAACCGCATTGAACATCTCATCCACGGAGAGGAGGGAAGGGGAAGGGAAGAGGAGGACAGAAATAGAGATAGAGAGAGAGAGACAGTTCATTTCAATTTCGTTTATTACCTTCTCTCCAACGGAGAGAACAGAAAAGCCAACACGTAAACCCATTCCTTAAGCAGGAATCAGAACTGGTTACTTCGCCGGGGAAAGGAGAAGGTATGGAGCTAGGGTTGTTTTGAGGTTTTTTTATGGCTCTCTTGCTGGTTTTGTACAGGCTTGGCAATGGAGTGTTCGCGAGTGAAGGCATTTAAATGGAGGGAAAACTGGAAAAAAAAAGAAAGTTTTGGTTAACCGTGGTTAGTGTGGCCTGGGGTTAAAGTGCACGTGATGCGTTGAATATGGGATTAGTTAGATTTAGAATGGGAAGAGACAACGTCCCGTGCGATGCGCTGGTTGGAATGAGGAATCTAAATAGTGGTAAGGCTTTTGGATAATTATTAGTGCGAATTAACTTTATCAATTAATTATAATCGACATTTTCACTCGCGAAATGACCGCATCGAGGATTGGCTTGGGCACAACTTCAAACTGAAGAAGGCCTACTCAGGAGTTTGACCCGGTTGGATCCAGCCCAAATGTAACACGGGCCTATACTTTTGTTGGCTTCTCGCCTCTAACCTCTGCTAAAATCTGCTATCCTTTGGTGAGCATAGTCTTCGAGGAAGACGAAATGCTGTGAAAATGGGCTGTTTGTGGTATTTTTTAAAAGTAATAAAAATATCTTAATTTACAATCGAATTAATCTTTTTTCATTACCCCAACTTTACGGAATATAATCCGGAACATATGATATTGGTCTATTTTTGGTATTACTCGTATCAGGGGGGTATCAGTCATCCTTTCTATTGTAGGATTGGCTCTCTTTAAATGTAAGGTGGAAACTGCCATGAAGTTAGACTAAACTGCAAAAAAGATGAAGGGGTCGAGATAGAAACCATACACAAACAAATTGTTCGACTGTGTTATCATTTATTGACATGGAGAATCTGACATTAGACTGCCGACCTTCTTTACATCAATGCCTCTATACAGCTTCCTGTTACTGCTACTATGACTACGAACCAAGCAAGGTATCTTTGAAAAACAAGCCAAGAGGAAACGCACACCATCATTTCAAATTATACAGGCACAAACCAATACAGCAACAATGAACACAGGATACTCGTAGAAAACAAATCTTGTATCTAGAGCTTGAGGGCAAGGCATTATACATTATATAATAGGTTTCACAATATTGAGCACGAACACACGATTTTCTTCGGTGAATCATCGATCTTCTTTGCTGTTCGAAAGGATAAAAAGTTGTGAAATCACAAACAATAGATAATGCATTGTTAAAAGTATGACATAACCTGACAGGACCTTATTGAAAGGATAGTAACTTGCTGGCATTAATGCAGGCCAAGCAAGCGATGCTAAGAATATCTAACAACTCCGAATAATAATCAATCCAATCCTATCAATGTCTTTTCAACCTAAAATTATTTTTATGCTGGTATTGCAATTTCAGAGGTTCTGAGCATGAAGCCAACATCGAAGCATTAATCATACAAGAAACAAGATTAGGTCCTCGAGAAACCACTGCTAGCAAAACAAATTATTGAGGAAACAAGAAAGTACTAGTGTAGCATAGATTGTTGATGAGGAAAGTTACCTGTCTTAGTTTTCACTAGAGATGGCTGTACAACAACATGCATTATCATAATTCCTCCGCTCACTTCCCCATAAGGAGTTCTACACTGACCAACAGTTCTGTTGTTGTCCAAAATTTTACCAGAGCAGATAAGTTTGACTTCATTCAATGCTTTTGGATTAATTGTTTTGCCTAAGGAAGAATATCCAGAAGCCTACTCAGAAAGAATAAGGGAAACATATAAAATGAAAGAAATTTCCTACACTGAAAGTTGTTGCCCAACAAAATATGAGCATACATTTGTCATTCCATTTACAGTAAACATTTCAACACTTGCAAATTAAAGCAGAAACGAACTACCAGAGCAGTCAACAGTCCGTAACAACGAGCTGCACAATGGGAAAGATATATTTTTTTTCTTTTCAGCTGGATTGGATTTGATTCTTTGATTGAATAGCAGAAATGCTACTTAGTAGTAGAAACTGAGAGAGACAGACAAAAAAGGTATTCTATCATACCTAACAGGTGTGCCACAGTAAGGCAGGCTCATATTGTTCAACTGATGCAACCTATACAATCTCATGCTTTTGGTTATAAATTAGGGATCCGATTAAAATGCTTCGAATTAAACAATTAGTTCCTGAAACTGCGACCCTTTCGGCATCTGAAGTTATTGTATGACTGGCTCATACATCAAATTAAACGCTTCTCTCAAACTAAACTATTTTCTAAATAAGAACATCCATTTCAAGCATGTTAAAGTTAAAACTCACAAAAACAAAGCCATAAAACAAGGAATCAGTCAAATTCCAGACAGTTGACTGATGCTTAGCAGCAAAACCTGCAGCAAGCATCCAGACAATTCTGCAGATAAGGTAGCTATTTCAACCAACAATAAACATGCAACAATATGAGTTCTGTAGCTGTTCATAATGTTGATACTTTTCCCCTAAACATCGGTATCATGTAGACTATATAGACCAAAATTTCTACATCTTCAACACTTTATTTTCTCCAGTATAATTTTACATTATTCGTCTCTTTTGCCTTTTCACTTAAAATAGCACGCATAAAGCATCCCCACTCGGCAACAAAATCAGCTCGACCCACAACTTCACATAAACGAGCACTGGATGAGTGCATCAGAAATGACAACAACCTTCAATCTAAAATGAAAAAACCCACCAGGAATATCAAACCCAATGCTCAGATAACAATACTTTCTGTTATTGTCCAATTTTATACCCATGCATCATCGAGGTTATAAAACTCTCCAACCATTGGCCAATATTAGATTTCAATCACACCACTCGCGGTAGAATTGGACAGAAACAAACGAAAACCACTGGGAATGTCCAAACCAGCAGAAACAAAACACCCCACTTTTGTGAATCGAGACCTATTTGTTCTGAAACTTTTATGTATCGCCAAAACTAGATTACCTCACCCATACCAAAACTGGAACAGGTAATTGACTGAAATAGAAATCCCAATATCTAAAATTTTCCAAAATCTGAAACGAACTCCTCACTCCACTCATACCAATTTACTCAAATAACAATAACAACCAGTTCAGACAGAGACGAACAAAAAAACCTGATAGGTTAACGAGTGGGCGATGAGATAAAAATAGCACCTCTAGGCCAGTCAGATACAATTCTCTGCTTAAGCATGTCCACAGTAGACGTCGATGAGTACTGGAACGGCCCGATATCCGACCCGTCATACAGCCTGAACTTTACATCCACTAAATCCTCCTCCGCCATCTCAGCTGACCTCTTTCACTCCCTTATCTACCAACAAACTACTTCCACCTGCGCCTCTCAGATCTGGAATTCAACCCGGAAAGCAACCTGAGCGCAAATTAGCAAAGTTTACGGATCCAACAAAGTTGAAATTCATTGATAGAAGCAACAAATTCAGGCATACCTGCTTTTCTTTCCTCAAATTGAAGCGGCGAATCTATTTTAGCTTCTCTTCTTTATGTTCTATATTACTTTGGGTGGAAAATGATTAGAAAGACACTTTCTGGTGAAATGAGAATTCAACTGTTGAAGAAGACAAAACAAAGGTGGCTATTCGCCATTTGCGAAAGTTAAACCACCGCCATCACCAACAAACCACCACCCACAAACGGTATTTTTTAACCAGATTCATTAAAACGGCGCCGTTCTAATTTTTGAAAATCCCTTTAGACGACGTGCCGTGCAACGCCGCGCCACAGAGCTTGTAATCTTAGTCTTACATATCACCTGAACCGTTCAATTTAACTGTACAAAACCCTAAATGATGAAGAGAGCCAGAGAAGGAGAAGACGATAAGGAGAAGAAAATGGAGATAGTTTGGCAAACACCGGCTAATCCACCTCAGAAGCATGATTATATCTTTCGCGACGGTATTTTATTAAACCAATTTTGACACTTAATTTGGAGGGAAATATGAAATATGGCTTCATGGCTTTGATTGTTTTTTTTTTTGTCTGGGATTATTTGCAGGAAGGCGCCTCGTCAAACCTTATTACTTCGAGTTCATATCTCACGTTAGTGCTAATCCTCTCTCGTTCTTGTTAATTACTTCGTAGAGAAACCAAACTAGTAGCCATGGATTTATTTTTAACAGGTTAAGAATCGTTGGGCGGGAAAGACTATTGTAGATTTGTTCGCGGAAGAGTTCAAAGGACGGCCTTATGATTACTATGTAATACCCTTAATTCTTTTTGTACAGGAACGAAATGAGATCAATTAGAATGCTTTTTTAAGTGTTGATTAATTTTTGTGGTTAAGTTTTGGTTGTTTTTAAGTGTGTTTTGAGTTTTTTGGCTTGGTGTGGAGTGTTGTAGGTCAGTGCTGTGAAATGTGGACGGATCCAAGTTGATGGGGAGAATGTGCCTGTTTCTTACATTGTTAAATCCTCGCAAAAGATAAGCCATTTCTTGCACAGGTGCAGTGATAGTTGAGTTTGTCATTGATGGATGTTTACATTGCGACTATGCTGCTGCAAACTTTTTGGATAATTTTTATTTTTTTTCCTTTTTTCCCCCAAATTTACCGGACATGCACGAGAACTCGTGGAGTTTTTTACTTTGTGGATTGTTTTTGTTCTCATACCATGGACTTTTGTAACCTAGACGAGATGGTTTTAAGATTTGGGTAGTGGTTTTTCAGTTTTATTTTGGAGTTATTTCAGAACTTTCCATTGATGTTGAAAAGGCTGTAGGCATGAACCTCCGGTTATGACTTTGGACGTGGCTATTCTTCAAAATGAACCAGATGTTGTCACTATTTGTAAGCCAGCAAGTGTACCTGTAAGGCATTCATGATTTAGCTCTGCTTCTGTCTATATGTTTTCCATATGATTCTGTGGCTTGGTTGATTTCTGCTGGGCACACTTTTTTCTAATATTTCAGTAAATAGTTCTAGAATAGCAAGTTAGTAACCTCATATGCCCCCTGTAAAGTTTATATTTAATCCGTTTCCTTTCTCTTTTCTTCACATTGAAGTTTGAGTTTATACTTTGATGTAGGTGCATCCTTGTGGTCAATATCGCAAGAATACTGTCGTTGGCATTCTTCAGGCTGAACATGGTTTAGCACCTCTGTTTCGTATCCAATCATGATAATTTGGTATCAAGCCTTACGGTCATATATAGTAGTCCCACAGTATTTTCAAGATTCCTAATTAAAGTAATTGATTCTTACTCTGTTTAGATAAAGCTAATCATGTTTTCTGTTTCATTTTCTGTTAATTTTCCATGGTAATTTTTTGTTTTGGATTTAATTTTCCCTTGATGAGATCATGTCAGCGGTTCATCGGCTAGATCGTCTTGTCTCAGGGCTTCTTATATTGGCTAGAAATGCTTCAATGGCCGACTTTTTTAGGCAACAGGTAAGCCATACACTGGGTATGGCTGTTTCGTAGGTGAAATACTACTATTGATCCTCTGGCAAGATATCTCTATTCTTACCTTTGCATCTTCTAAAGGCTATTCACGCCCCTTCCATCATGCGGTTGTTGCAGATTGAAGCAGGGCAGGTCCACAAACAATATGTTGCAAGGGTCGTTGGGAAATTTCCAGTGGATGAGGTTTATGTTCTTTTAAGATCACTGATCACCGTGTCTACGCATGATAAAATCAATTTTTTCCCTTCCTGTGTAACATTTTTCGTATTTTGATTTCAGATAGTTGTTGATGCCAATATAAATTATAATGCTCGAGAAGGATGGAGCACTGTGGAGGTGAGACCTGTTATATCGTTTTTGAAATTGGCATATGGCTACCTCAGATCCTAAGGCTTCACTTACACCATTTATCAAATGGATTCTTCAATTTTTAGGAAATAGCATTGTCGTTCGACAACTAGTAGCACTAGGATATAAGGTTAGATTAGTTGGTGAAAGATTTTATTCATAGTTAGAGTCAACATAATGATGGTGATTTATGCGTCGCCTTTTCTTTTTGTTGAATTGGATCGCTTATGCACCTTTTATCTGTGCAGGTGGATGATTCTTGTGGTGAAACTCTTACTAAGGGGAAGCCTGCTTGTACAAAATTTACAAGGATCAGTACCAATGGAACTCAAAGCATTGTTTTGTGTAAACCAATCACGGGTCGAACTCATCAAGTAAGGAGTTTTCTGGCTAGAGTACATTGCATATTCCTTAGTAAATACATTCTATCAAGTTCCGGCTGCAATATACTATCCCAATATGCTCTCTAAACTATATTCTTAATTTCATTGCACCAAATCTCCATACTCAGTACCCAACTTACAGTCCCTGACAAATAGTCTCGGACTTGCAGATTCATTCTTAATTCAACAGTACAACCATTGTTTTAATGATTTGAATCTCTCTCTTTCTCTTCCGGATAGATACGCGCACATTTGCAATACACAGGGCATCCCATAGCAAATGACAATCTTTATCTATCTGAACATGCTGCCAATCGGTCTACCGAAGGTGTGAATGCTGATAGAGCAGCTCGTAGATTAGCCAATCATCCAATATCTGAAATCAGTTATTCTGATAAATACGAAGACAACTCCAAAGAAGGTTTCGAAATTGATCCTATGTGCACCAACTGTCCAAATTTGGCTCCAAAAGGGTAAGAGACTTCTCCCTTTTGTTCCTTAGAATTTTGTTTTCATGCTTATGTGAGATCTCAGAAAGAAGCTTGAAGAGCAAGCATGATGCCCATGCTCATTCTATCTCTGTGGTTCCGGGTACTTCCGTACAATCAGACCATCCAATACAATAAAAACTGTCATTCCCTTTTCATTTTTCCAAGAGCTAACGTTAGTTGCTACTCGCCTTTATCGTTCCCAAGGACTGGACTACTGGTGGCATCAGGCAGTTTCTCAGCTCACTCACTTTTATCTCTTTTCTTGCTACAGATACGATGGACTAGAAGAAGGTGTATGGTTACATTGTGTTCAATATTCTGGGCCTGGATGGATGTACGAATGCCCATATCCTGATTGGGCCTCTCTTTCTTAGCTATATAATTGAAAAGAATAGTTGTTTCTTTCTCTCTTTCATTGACGTTCATTGTGAAAAATATATCATTGGGCTCCAGATTTTATCAAAACTGTCTAGCCCTGTACTCTTTTCTCGATGATGGTGAAGACTGAGTTGGTAGAAGCACGGAAGAAAACTCTATTAACTCGCCACAAACTCATCATTTAGGCATTATAACTATGAGTTGAAAGCTCCCTCGCACTTGGTATTTAGTTTACCATTTCGAGCTAGAATTAGTGCAATCATCCCTTTGTTGAACCATATACTTAGTTTTTTTTTTTTCGGATGTTGATTGATATTTGTTTATACTCTTAATTTTGTATCAGAACCAAAGGTAACGTGTCAAAAAATATAGGCAAAGTGGCAGTGAATCGGACCGTGCACCTGGAAAAGCATGGTGCTTACAAGTGTATCCATGAGACAATCAACTTGCCTTTCTAACTGTAGAATGTATTCAAGCTCTTTATGAGATGGGTCCAAGAGTATCGCCATATATTTTGTAAGTATATATTGATATGGATGCTTATACGAATAATTGATGATTTAACGTGCTAGCTTCCCCATACTTTTAAAGCTATATCTATATGATTGTGATATGTGATGGCCACGGTGTCCTCTGGATCACATTGTTTACAATTTATAAGATAACATGGGAAACTAATTGACGAGCACAATCAATGAGCAGGAACAGACAATGTTCTATAGCATATAAAGCACCATTTTACGTGGTCATGCCTTTCCTTAAATTTATTACGACTTTCAATTTTGATTGCTATAATCTGGAAGCCAAATCGTTCATGATTTCCCAGCCTTCTACGACAGCAAGACCCCATCTTATCTAGAGAAATCGATCATCCCCATCAACTCAGACGAAAAGAATATAAAAGCACCCGTTATTTATGCCTTAATGCTTTTATCCAAAACCCCAAAAAGAAGAAGAAGAACCCTAGTGCTTATTAGTGGTGTGACTTGTCTAAGAATGCAATTGAATTCTCCTTCAAATTAGGTTTCTAATTAGCTTAACTTACGGTTCTTTTTTTTTTTTTTTGAGCTCTCTAATAAGCCAAATTTTCATCCACAAGCCAATACTTGAGAAGACATAAAGAACTTAGTTTCCGTCCACATATTACGTACTGGTGCCTCCATCTCTATCTGAAATTGGATTTCACTCCATTGGTATCGGATCAAGACTCGGAAAAGAAATTAATTTTGCAATCAACAAATATATACTTTATTATAAAAGAAATATTAGTATGGTAGTGAAGCAATTTTGGTGGGCTGCGTGCATAGGGAGTGGAATCCAGGCTCGGGATATACCTGAAGCATGCTAATCATTAACTTAGATAATACCAACGAGGAATTGGCATCTTTTGTGGAAGCAACAAGAGCAGATTTCTTGGACTGGTGTGCAAAAATGAGGATAGCGTGGCCTATATTTCTTTAGCATGCAAAGAGAAAGTGGGGGAAGTAGTTGGCGTATAGAACAATTAGGCTCGGGGCTGGCTTTTCGTCTCCAAGAGTATCCTCCTTCTTTCCTTCCTTCACAAAGTAGTTTAATATACCAATCAACTTTATGTTTAAATTCACCAAAAGAATGTGCACTTTCGAAAATAAGGCTCCTTTACGTCTGGGATTATATGATTTGCCAATGCTGGTTGAATTAATCCTTAAAGTTCATCATGGGTGGATAATACCTACGATTTAATTTTATTGATTATTTAGTTAAAGGACATAATATGGTTCGATTTCTGCCTAATCGCAAAAGATTAGCTTGATTTGGAGCTCAAGAATTTAATTAATTGAAAATTCTATCAGCCAAAACATTGATGTCATCATACTGATTAACACTGAAAAAGACCCATTCCATGTCACAAGAAACGACAGTAAACTAAAATATATAATATTTTTAAAACTTAAAAGATATACTATAATAATTAATGTTTTATTATATTATAAGCACTAACAAAGATGAAACCAATTATTTCAAAATCTTGTAGTATTCTATATCTACAGTCAAATTTAAAGATACTAAGACTCGTTATGTTATGTTTAGTTATGAATAAGGAATATTTAAAAAAATTAAGACTAATAATTAGGCACATCCGTGATTACCCATTAAATAAACAACTAATTTATTGAGGTAAAAAAAAGGACGGTATTGGTACCGAGAATCTTAAAATTGACAATTTCATACGAATCTTTTTTACCATGTCTTCCAGGCAAAATATGTGCCACTAAATGGCGATACGTGGGCCAGCCATTATATACATAAAATCCAAGGTAACTTTACAGTCATTTGACACTATACATATAGTCAGATTCTACACTCCACTACTCCGATTTAGAAGCCAAGTTTTTGTCTGATTTGGCTACAGCCATATGCGGACTCTCGCTTTTGGCACAAAATTCATTCCATACTGAAACTGGAACACATAATTCTAAAGCAGGTTATTTGAGAATCACGGAGTATCTTCCCATGGTTTGGCTGAAAGCAAGTTAAATTTCAAGGCATGCACTTGTCTTTCTCCTCTCTTTTGACTGCCGTATATTCGTTTTGACATAATAGAGGCAACAAAAGTTAACCACAGGTCTAAAGTTTGTGTGCTCATTTAGCAGTACATGGAAGTTCTTAACTTGGCTGCAAGTTGCGCACATATGTAAATGATGTGCTTCTATGCATGCATGCGTTGCTGCCTTGCTGGTGGTTTCTGGTAGTGAATCATGGATGGACTCTGCACTGTAGCTGAGTAATGCGTAAAGGTCACTTCCCCTGGTCATGCTGATGGCAGACTAGATATGCTTTTGCAAAGTGAATGACAAAATCCGTACTATATATGCTAGTATGTTTCATCTGTCATCCCACAATCTAAAGAGCCTTTTAGATGGTAGCGGTGCGGGCTTCTTCCCTTGCCAACTTAATTTGATTTCTTGTGCGTCGTTCAGGTCCTTGAAAATTGAATACATGTTTATATTGAAGTTTCCACTTTATTTAAGACAGGTATTGTCTGCCTACTCCCTTTACCAAAAAAAAAAGAAAAAGAATTGGGTTCATACCAATGAATGAATGATCACTATGTAAACATGGGAATAGACAACATGTTTTTTTCGGATATTAACACACGCACAATCAATAATCATAGATGCATACAATTGTCGGCATGAAAATTTTACTGTGAACAAGAATATATATTACCTAAAAAAACTCTTAGAGTGCAGATCGATCGGTCGGATACAATTCATAATCCGAATACTGATTGATCGATCGAATAACTATGTTAGACGGATCGAATCTTCTTCATAAAATACTCTTTATGATCGGTCATACCAACTTATCTGATCAGCGGTGCTTGATGAAATCTATGTGAAGACATTAGCAATATCCTTACTATTCCGGATTAGTTATCCATCTTAAAAGCTTCTATCCTTGTGAGTGGCGACTGAACGTCATTACAGTTTTCTCCGGATAAATATCTACAGGGACCCTTCCCAAAGGCATATAATAATTGTTAAGGATAACAGAAAGCAGCCTCTATTCAAGAATTAGACAACTGCAATGGGGATAATTGGTGGTGGAGGTGATGAAGGGTGCATCCTTTTGTCGATCGAAAAGATAGGGAAGAAGGGATCGCGTTTCTTTTGTGTTAATTGCACATTCAGGGTCGCATCTCCTCCACGACATGGGTGATGGGTGATGGGTGAGGGTGATGATGCAAAAGGTCCTTTGAGAAAAGCGCATGCTTTTTATATTCTATAATTGCTATCAAGCTCCGAGCTAGTGATTGAAATGCTCCGATATCATACCATCGTTCATTATCGGATAGATTAGAAGAATCAACACGTAAGGTTCTGGTTTTATATAGATCAGCTACGCCTATAGTTATTTTGGATATAAAAAAATTACACTTAATTTTAAAGTCCATGTTTATGATTTTATAATTAAAGGTTTAGTTATAGAAATATATAAAAAATATAATTCTATTAAAATGATATCTATTTATCAGAATAGAATTGAATATTAAACTTTTACTTAATGATTGGTGTAACTGATAAAAAAAAGAGGTTAAGCCATGCGGCAATATTATTTGACACAAAAAAATATAGGGAAGTATAATTATCATCTTCTCCATCCATGTGGCGTTCAAAGTCCGAGGTTATCAATTGGCATCTAAAAGTTTAAAATAATGTGGTTCATCACATGGTGCCTCTTGGCTAATCTTTATAACTTTCCCTGCGACCTCGGTGGGACAACATGACTCTGCCCCTGACGACAGAGAACTATAGTTTATTACCCAACCAAACCTGATGGTAACCCTCTTTAACATTTTTGGACAGGGATTCCTTGCCGGAAACAAAAAGCTGCTGCTCTTGCCCTTGGTAATTCTTCGATTTCCATATGTACATGTTCATTACAAAATGGTCATATATAAGATACTAAAAATTCGAGTAAAAGCATATCCTTATTATTCAGCCTTAGGATTCCAAGAAATTTTCTTGAACATGGAATCCGGAATAAATATTTAAAAATTCTAATTTTTTAATCAAGACCAGACTTGCTAATGTTATGATCGACCTAGATATTTCTGATTTAAAAAGAAAAAAAAATATGGGATAGGCTCAGGTTATTGTAAATAATGAAACATATATTAATTGCCCTAATCTCTATCTCCCATATTAGGAGTTGTGCACGTTTCTTCACAGGCAAGTGACGAAGTTTGCAATGATCCATTAACACTTTTAACAATTTCTCGATATGTGGCCAATTACCTATGGGGTGGGTATCAAGGCTCACTCACTCCGTACATAGTAGAATTTAAAGCAAAAGAAATAGGCAGTGTTCAACTTCAGTTCTCAGAGTGCTGGATGAACAAATTGAAGTTTGATTATTTAACTGTCCACATATATTATATACATTTTATTCCAAAAGTGCTAAAGATAAGACGAACAACGATTAACAAGGAACCTTGCCATTCTTAGGGAATGCCTAAAAGCACTTTATGGGAAGATATAAAGTAAGGGGGGGATATAAATTATGGTACGCGATTTGAATTTCATCGCAAGTGGCATATCCACATATGAATGTATCGTTACATTTGGCAATAGTTTTCCTTTTGGTGCATCGATTTGGAAATAGTTGAAGCACTGGTACCATGTTGTCGTGCATGCTCCACAAAAGAACACACTTTGCTTTGGCCAAAATGAGATAAAAGTGCCAGATAATGGCCTGGCAATCAATCCAATTAAAGAGCCAATAGAATGCTTGCTTGCTTGCTTGTTTGTTTGTTGTCCCAAATGAATTTTTTGAAGGATAGTTACTCAAATTTCTATTTGCTCTAAGTATTGCGATGAGAGATTATTTAGAACTCAGCGTAATCCTAATCCGAATCCAAAATTGGGGAAGTAGCTAAATCTTGCAAACCCTCTTCCTAAGTTAACTATATATCTTAATTCATAATCCAAAAATTATGATTGGTAGGTGAAATTCTAATAAATGGTTATATGTTGAAATGAAACCAAAATAAAATGAAAGTGTGCAAAGAGTCATTCTCAACATAGTAAAATTCGCCTAAGCTTAAGGCAATAATAGATCCAAAAAAACAAAAAGTAAAACAAAACTTGTGGCATATAGCCTCACAGATGTCATTGCGGTGAAGATTTATGCCAACCTCAATATATAATACGAGACAAATTTGCATTCGTCTCTCCCACTTTGGTGTGACATAGCTAATCTTGATTTTAGATTTATATATAGACCCCACCATAAACAATTAATAAAGTCGAGTTCAAAAAATTGAAGATATCAAATATTCTTAATAAAATATCAAGATTTCAATCTTATGGGTTTAAAATGTTTTGAAATTTAGGATCGATTAGATTGAAGTTTGATTAGTGCTTAGCATACAGAAAAAAATATTAGTCACTATAAACATCTTATAATATTATTTTTAATTCTTTTATAGTTTCTGTTTAATAACCAAAATTTTAATTGATAAAAGATCAACTCATCATGATGATCTATGTCAATGAGAGATTCCAATGATGTGATTAGTAATTATATTGACGACTATTACGAATGTCACGAAAACCTTCTTTTTTGAAAAGCCAAGCCACACTCACTTCTCGGCTTATCTTCTTCCTTTCGTCATTTAGCAGCTTTGGGTTTTTTTGTTTTTTTTTTTCATGTTCCCCACACATGATCTTTTCTTTTCCAAGGGTAAATACCTATCACATGATGAATTCGTAACATGCAAAGCCATGCATATATGGACAATGTTTTTACGTACAACTAACCATCGTAAATGGAGCAACCTCTCCGTACAATGTATGAATTCTGATAAATAAAAATAATTAATAGAACATTTTACGAAAAATGGCAAACTCATAATATATATATATAGAACTTGCAAAGTTTATTGATTCCCTGGAGAAAGAAAATTTACATTTGAACAAAAAAAAAGGAGACAAACAAAGAAATGAAACCACCTAGTCTCTGATGGACTCTTTCCACAAAAGTTAAGGTAATTAATATGAATACAAGGAGAGGATCGAGGGTTAAGCTTGGGCTCAAGCATTAATGGTTGCTTCTTTCTCAATTTGGTCGACATCAACACCACCTTTGATTTTGTCATTACACATGATCAGCTCTGTGACAATGACTGTGTTTAGCTCTAAATCGGAGCAAATCGTCGCACTCAGCTTTTCAATGTCCACAACGTGATCACATAGCTCTTGAATCTTTTTTTCCACCTCAACTTTCTTGTTGTTCCTGTAGATCATGTACAGAGCCATCTGCAGGAGACCGAAGACGAAGCCCAGTATGTTTGGAATCTGTTGGAAGAAAAAGGAAAAGTAAGTACGTCATTAATGAATGTGCATCAACTACATTATACATATATATATAAATATATATATGGATTGTACTTACTGCTACAAAAGGGTCTTTCTTTAGATAACCGTAGAGGAACCACATGACTGCACTCAACGTGAGGAAGAATGATAAAGAAAACGGCATGAACTCCACGCTCTTCGTTTTTATAACTTTCCTCTGCAGAGTGAAATCAGATAGACCTATTAGCCCCAAGATTCTATGATGGGATATTTTGTTTTCTCAGTTGAGATATGTACTGATATTGCTTAATTTCTCACCAAAATGCCAAGAGGCGCAACGAATACGCATAGAGCAAATATCATACAGATCCATCCAAGAACTTGGACTCGTTTTTCGCCTTGTGTTAGGAATAGAGTGAGGACACAGATCGACCCGAACCCAAAAACATTGAACAGGAGCACGAGTTTTACATTGAAAATCTGCGCATGCAGTAGCAACTTTATGATGAGCAAAACTGTGTGAAGCAGACGTTTTTATGAAGAAGTGGTAGAAATTAAGTAAAGTGATCTATCGTGATACCTTGTCCTCCTTGGTAGCATAGAAAAGGAAAACGGAAATGTAGGCAATCTCCATGAAAAAGGCAAATGAGTTGATGGTAACCAGAAGCATGGCTCCTTTTTGGAAAATTGCATAGAACAGCCAAAGCATAGCACTAAACAGTGCAATCACGTATGGGATACACTGGTAGCCCTCGCTTGTTTTCTTCTTGCATATTTGATAAAATGTTGGCCTGCGGATGATGCCCCATGCATGTTAGTTGTTAAAATGAAGGGAAGAATCTAAATATGTAAAGGACATGCAGAATCTGTGGAAAACACTCACAGAGGAGCAAGGCAGACCAAACAGGAGATGATGTTGCCTGCAAACAATTTGGCAGGAAAACGATAACAAGTTAAAAGGATTGCCTGTTATCATATATATATATATATATATGTAAAATTAATATCCTTTGCACAAATTGCCTCAAGGATAAGGAAATGTCAGCGCAAGGAAAGAAGCTAGAGGAGATTAAAACCGCAGAAACAACAACAAGAGAGAAGACATTTGGTTGTACCTAGAAGGCCAAAGGTAAACTCCCATGTCAAGTGGAAGGCCATGTCTATAACTCTTTTACAAAGCACTGCTTCTGAATACAAGTAATTAGCTGTGTGTGTGCAAGGCAAGGGTTAAGAGCAGGCTTATATAGGGAGGAGGGGGAGGTCGTGGACGGTGAGTGAATATGCAATTTGCGCAGATGATATCATGCCACTCAAAGAAGAGATAAATAATTAAAAGGAAAAGTTGGAGATAGAATTGATTGATATATATTACGCATGCAACACTAGCCAAGAGCTCAAAGAACAATCTGGTATGCTTTCCAGTTGATCCTACTGCACTCCCTACCCTAACATAATCCAAACATCTTTCTAGACCCAATACCCTATTTACCCGTAAATGGTTAATTTTCCTTCAAGGTGAACAATGTATCTATAAAGTATCCCTACTTGCAGGTACCATTCCTAGTACATCCACAGAATTCTTGTGGCCCCGACGGCTCTTTCTGATGTGTCACCCACCAAGTGGCTTAAGGGGTTACAACTCATAGTTCAGTTCCACAGGACTTCCCTCTCATCATGCTCTGAGAGTGATAACGAAGCTTCCCTCAGCTACTCTCGTACAAAAAAAAAAAAAAAAAACACAATCCGCTAAACAAAATTAATATTATTATCTTTTTGGATCTCAATGCAATTCCGTATAAATATTGTGGGAGTATCTTTTCTTTTCAATTCCTTGTAAATGAGTCCGTTTTCATGGATTAGGCCTTATACAGAATTGTTGGGCCAAGCTCACATTAAGTGGATCCAAGGGAGGCCCGGAAGCTAAACTAGCCTAGGAAGACAAAAACCATAAATAAATATACTTTAATTGAAATGTAATTAAGCAGCACATTTCGCGGGCTGGACTTTGGTAGGCATTTCAACGCCATCATCGTCTTCATAGTTGTGCTTCACAAGAGTTGATGAAGTCTTGGCCGCGGCGGGCATGACAATTCTACTCTGGAGCTGTTCTGATTCTGGTACCTTATGATCCTCCGTTTCCTTCCAGTTTCTGTAAATGGCATAACATATCATCTGCACCGTTCCCAAGACTATTCCCAGACCATTTGGCAACTGCATCAATCGAAAACGAAATAAAAATCAAACGACTGATGGCTTTCTTTTGATGAGGAGTACTTGATGTAGTAGGTGAGAGTTTACCGTAATATACAAGTCTTTCAGTAGTACCCCATAGCAAAACCACAGAATCGCACTTAAAGTGAGGAAAAACGATAGCACAAATGGCATGAACTCAACACTTTTGGTGCGTATCACCAGCTTCTGCAGAGTTATTACACAAGAAATGCTACCGAATTAGGTACCGATAACATATATATATATATGATATCCAGAAAGCATAAACATATCTGAAGGACATATATATGCACGGTCTGACCAGTATGCTTAAAGGCGCAGCGAAAACAGCAGCACTCAATGCCATAGAAAACCAGCCAACAATGTGCAGACGGTTTAATCCTCTGGCGAAGAAATGTGTAAGAGCAATTATAGAGGAGAATCCTAGAACTGATAGAAGCACCAGCTTCAATGTCAGGACCTGCAATTTCCACTCAAAAACTCCACTGTAAAATTGTATGGACATTAACATATATAAAAGACCTCAAGGAAGAGAAGAAAAGAGAAGAGAAGAGAAGAGGTTATTTGTGTGTACCCTAGCTTTCTTTGGTGCATAGACAACGAACACAGCAACGTAGACGCTTTCCACAAGGCAACCAACACAGTTGTTGGAGAGGAGAAGATAATCATTGGATTTTAGAATGGCATAGTAAATCCAAAGCATCGTTGCAAACATTGCAACCACGTATGGAATGGATTGGAATCCTTCTGTAGTTTTATTTCTATAAACTCGAAGAAATGTCGGTCTGCTCCATTAGATACCGGGAAAAGGTAAAGGCCATTCATGTTAGCTCAATATTCATGAAGCAAGTTCTGCAGAAGATAATTAATAATAAAGGAAAAGAGTAGAAAAAATACTCACACTGGAGAAAGATACATCATGACGGAGATGATGTTGCCTAAGAGGATGACCACGCATGTACATAAAAAGAATACAACATAGAAAAAGATGATCAGTTACACAGACTGAAATCTAAAGTAATCAAATCCTTCAAACCTTTTTACTACGGCTAGTATATATCTTGTGCCTAGTTACACAGACTGAAACTGGATTAGAAGAACCTAAAATAATGCTTCAAAAAACCACCCCAAAAAATGTACGAGCAGAGTATGAAGATCTTCATTTCTCAGAAAGCAGATCAGTAACAACTATGGAAAATGACCATGGTGATGGATGCTGGATTTCCCACATGCATGCACTCCTTTACTATGTATGTTTAAGAGTTACAGTGAATCCATACCAAGAATGCCAAAAGTAAATATCCAAGGATGGTGAGCCATTCCTTCATCAGTTCTTGGTTACTCACGCCCTCGATCGGTCTCTTCACCTTTACTCTCTTTCTTAAACCAATAAGGAAAAGAAAAAATCATGAAAAGAAAAAAGTATGGGAAGCAGGTTTTTCAGGTGGAACGTAACCTCAGCTTCCTTTCATCTAAACCGTCCCCGAATCCAAGTCCAATTGGTGTGACAAATGGTAATAGCTAGCGAGTGGATACATTAACATAGGCAGATATTTGCTCATAAATGCTGTATGCACTACTAGATGAGTGTTACATGTAGTTTTGAATATTAGACGGGAAAAAAAAAATCAACTATACATTGATATTATATCAAAGATGTAAAAATAATCATGATCAAACTACTGAATACAAAATCCATAAAAAAAAAAAAAAAAGAGATATAAACTATGGGTTATTATTTTTAGCAGAGGAAAACAACATTATTTTTCTAGCTACCAAACCTATCCAAACCGGTTCTATGGTGTAGTGGTTAGCACTCTGGACTTTGAATCCAGCGACCTGGGTTCGACTCCCGGTAGGACCTTTTTTAACTGGACTAATCCATGATAAGGCCTATCTTTCCTGAGGTCTCTAGTAAGGCCCATCCACAAATGTTTTCCAGCCCATCTACTATTTTTCGATATCAAGAGCTTGGGGCCCATAGTCCAACACGATTCACAAACCACCCGCATCAAGCCGGCAATTAAATAGAAAATCGAGCCAGAGATGAGCAAATTCTTATTTAATAACCATTTTGGTCTCCTTTCTCCCCCATTTTCTAAGCTTTATAGCAACTTTATTCCCCGTGTTTTTTAGAGATCCGTGTGGAGAACATAGTCTTTCACCCCATTTGATGAAGAGATAAAACAACAAAGAAAGGAGATTTGTGTTCAGACTGCAGCTGCAACATCCAATGAGAATGCGCCAAGTCAGCGTATCAGAATCAATTAATCGTGGAGGGAATCCCAAGTTTGATGCTTGCGAGGAATCGGTCAAAACTGGTTGCCTAGTCTGTCTGAAGAGAATAATAATCTCACTTACATTCGTCGCAGGATAAATGCTTCGACTTTAAATATTAATCATACATCTTACATTATTTCAAATAAGGATTTTAACGAAGTGAACTAACAATCTGATGAAGACCCATGTCGTAATCTGTTGTTTACGTACGATGTGGAAGTAAAAGGGAAAGTCTTGCATTTTCTTTACAATCGAGCAGAGCTTCCTGCAGCTACAGTTAACATTCTACGACGGGTCGTTAGAGGTAGTTGGTGGGAAATTTAATTAGTTGGCTCTGGGGTAACTGACGCTTTATAGAATAAAAATGGAGATTGGTAAGAAATGTGAGCTTGGTTGGCCACAGCCAATTGTCTTAAATGTTTTTATTCATTCTTATATTTTTCGGGATTAGCAATAAAAATCAAAAGAGAAAGTCAAATGGAGTGTTTTCATATTAAACCAGCCGCCTTTATGCTACTTTCTCTCTTCGGACCAACCTTTTCTTATTAAGGCATTATTGCAATAGTGGTGGGTGGTCTGGAAATAAAGAGGTTTGACCGGTTTCAAGAAGGAGGCAAAGGATGAGAGATATGTACGTGGTCCCACCACCGCCTCCGGATCCGGTTGCCGGAGGTGGGTCTGACGTTGGAGGTGGTAACGAAGCCTCCGGGTTCAGGACGTATCAAGTGTGGAAAGGCAGCAATGTAAGCTTTTACTCTTTACCTTTTATTTTTCAGTTTGGTTGTTTTTTGTTCGGAGAAGCACGAAGTGGCTTGACTGAAAGGAAAGGGCTTTGTGTGCTGGTGGTTCTAGTGTTAACAAGTTTTGAAATTGAGGTTTGCTCATGGAGTTAAGCAATCAAAGTAAGGATTTTTGGTTGATAAAGTGTGAAAAATCAAGCTTTTTTAATGGATAAAATCTTTGATTTCTTGTTTAATCTTTGGTTGATTGAATTGTGAACTGGGTAGGGATCGATTAGTATGTTAATCGAATGACTGAAGCAGAATTGCTTTTCAAGCCTTTTTTGTGCCCAAAAGTTCATATTTTTTCTCCTTTGTGTGGATTTAGCTCTGTTGATGAATTTATTTCTGATTAAGTGGAATCATCACCTGCAATCACCTGCAATAGCGTCACTGGATATCTTACCTTTGTTTTTACTCAAAGATTCAATATGCTTTTCTGTAAAGCCAAATTTGGATATTAGATTTTGTTTTACTTACCATTTCATTTACCTTGATGCTTATTTGTTAACTCCAGACTGTCATGGTTGGATTTTTCTGTTTTTTTGCAGACATTTTTGCTTCAAGGGAGACTGATATTTGGACCTGATGCTCGATCTCTTTTGCTGACTATATTTCTCATCGTTGCACCTGTCGCTGTTTTCTGCGTATTTGTTGCAAGAAAGCTGATGGATGACTTCCATCACCACCTGGGAATCTTAATTATAGTCATTGTTGTGGTCCTGACAACATTTGTAAGTCAGTTTCCTCTCTTGAAATGCGTTGATTTTCCTGTCAATGCAAAATCTTGATGATGTGTTATTCCAAGTTTCTTGAGTGGATGGTAGGTATTGACAAATTATTGGCAGTCTCATGATGAAAATTTACCCGAATACAAGCTAGTTTGTGGAGTCCTCCTGTATTTATCTGCCACGAAAACCAATTTCCTTTGGTGCTGCAGAGAGATATAATGTTACTGTTTGAGATTATTAGATAAGAAGGGAAAAGTGTTGAAGCGCTTGTGTTTCAGTAGGAGTGAAGAAGTTAATAGCTAATGACTGCTCCAATTGGATTTTCAAAACAGAACTTTCTGTTCAATTCTGCTTCTTGACCTGACAGATTATCAGTTTTTCTTTTTCAGGATTTAGTTCTTCTTCTGCTAACCTCAGGAAGAGATCCTGGTATAATACCACGGAATACTCATCCTCCAGAACCTGAAGGTTATGATGGGCATACTCAACTTACGCCTGGCCAAACTCCACCTTTCCGATTGCCGCGCACAAAGGATGTTATTATAAATGGGGTGACTGTGAAGACCAAGTACTGTGATACGTGCATGCTTTACAGGCCTCCCCGCTGTTCTCACTGCTCAATATGCAATAACTGTGTTGAAAGATTTGATCATCACTGCCCTTGGGTTGGTCAGTGTATTGGACAGGTAATAACTATTAGAAAGCGGCATTTCCATCACATTTTAAACCTGTTTGCATGTATGGAAGATTTTCTGAGGTGGGATTTGTTATTTGTACTCCTGTCTTTGGGTGCAGCGGAACTACCGGTTCTTCTTCATGTTTGTCTTCTCGTCAACTATCATTTGCTTGTACGTTCATGCCTTTAGCTGGGTCTATATCCGGAGGATCATGGATGGTGAGGGAACTACAATTTGGAAAGCAATGTCCAAGACTCCGGCTTCTATTGCTCTAATAGTTTACACGTTCATCTCATTTTGGTTTGTTGGTGGGCTCTCCATATTCCATTTGTATCTCATAAGTAAAAACCAGGTGAGCAGTTCTTGTGTTCTCTTCCCATGCTTTGATCCTTGTTTTCCACTTTGTGTCTAAACTTGTCTTACCGTCTTTTGTTTTTCTTGGCCTGGTGATCATTTTGGCAGTCTACGTATGAAAATTTTCGATATCGATATGATGGGTTGGCCAACCCATTTGACAAAGGATTGATGGTAAACTTCAAGGAGGTGTTTTTCTCGAGCATTCCGGCGTCCAAGAACAATTTCCGGGCTAAAGTTCCCAAGGAACCGGAAGGTACATCCAGAATGGTGGGAAACAGTTTCGTCACTTCAAACATGGAAAAATCTATTGGTGACATAGAGATGGGGAGGAAGCCAGTATGGGATGGAGCAGGAAGAGAGTTGGAAGATTACGATGAAGAATCAGTCCGAAATGACGGCAGTCTGCATGATGGTGGAGTGCCTGATGTTTCGCCGGATTTGAGCAGGATGCTTCCCCCACAAGGGATGGAAGGACGGAGCGTCTTGCATTCAAGAAGGTCCAGTTGGGGAAGAGTAAGTGGCAGTTGGGAAACGCCACCGGATGCTCTTGCTTTGGCTGCCGGAATTGGGGAATCAAAGCGAGTTCCCACTGCCAGTGGCGCTGTGTTGACCCCAGAACCTCAACAGTCGAACAAAAATAGTGAGGCGTACCATAGAGAGGATGAGGTATGACCATCAAAAGAAAAGGTAAAACAGAAAATCGAAAAGACGACAGAAAAAGAGTGCTTTGTTTGGATTGTTTTGGACTGCCACTAGGCCTGTGATAATTTCGGCTTCCTTGCTTTATCGTACTGTGTTCTATCATGTATAGATTTTTTTTTTCTCTGATGGGAAAGCTTCTGGGCCGTTAATTCACGCCAACTACAAATATCCCCTCTTAAGTTTGTATGTTCTGCCGGCATAAACTAAGAACTATTGTCGGTAGGCAGACTGTAACATAGGCCTGCAATTCTGCCATTGTTTGCTTCCTTCCACATTTGATAGTCTTTTTTTTTTTTTTGGTAAGAGCATTTGATAGTCTTTAATGGCTTCTCCATTGAAGAAAATGGATTCGGCTGAATATACATAATTGAATATTGCGACCAATCATTGTTGATTGGAGAGAATGAGTGGTTTAAACGTCAGGGGAAAGCGTCGGCCTCCATGTCAAAAAAGATGACAATACATATAAAAGAAGGGCGCTAAAGATGCCATAAACGAAACTTTCTTTCATGCTTGTCTGCTTTGAAGCCACTGGCCATGTGGAATAGCAATTAAAAGTGAAATCTTTCATGTGGAATAGCATATAATTGAATTCCAACATTAGTTGGCATCACAGATTGCAGATGCTATGTTGCTTCACGATTAGAAGAGAATGATACAGATTTACCGCAGTGTTGAACAAGCCCTCCATGGGAAGAGCTGCTACCCCTGTTATTCACTTTTTAAACCACTGAAACGGACATATTTTTGCAATAGTTTATGACAAAGGATGATAGATCTTCGGGCTGCAACATATTAGGGACCCAGAAACAATGAGTAAAGGAAGGTCAAGGCGCTTTGTTGTTACCTTCTCTGGAAAACTGCCCATTACTACTAGGAATACCCGACTTCCAGGCTATTGGGTCGAACATCTAATGGATGCAGGAGTTACGGGATTGGATTTGTGAAGGGATTAACTTTTGCAGGCTATCCATCCTCTTCCTTTTCACAAGTCAAATACCAAAATACCAAAGATTCTTTTATGCCAAAGGTTACCCACAACAAATCTATCGTTCATAAATGCGGAGATCAAGGGAGAATATCCTAGAAATAGCATTTAATGCAATACAAAATCATTTCATTTTCGAGTCACAAAGTAATAGGGATTAGTTCTTCCCACTCTGTCAAAGCCAAAAACCCCAACCCAATGGAACACTAAAACATTGTGAAAATCAAGTAATTAAGAACGGTATAAGAAGATAATTGAAGAAGAGCAGCCTCCTTCCTCTGAAATCTATCTCAGTTCATAGACTGAAAGCGTTTCATAATGAGGATACTCACATCCATGAAACGATGAGCACAGTTCTGAAGGCACGTCGCTTCGCTTGAGCTGAACTTGTTCCCAGGTGTACTAGTGATGCACTTATCCCAGCAAGCACTAGTAAGCGACGCCACCACCTCGCTCACCATTCGTTTCTCCTCCTCTTGCTTCACAGATCCCAAAATAAGAAAAATCATAAACAATAATCAAGAACTCAACAGATTTTCGTGATTGGTAACGAATCGAATCGCTTTAATCAATTCATGAATATAACAGAGAAAGAAAGTCAAATCGAAGGCAGAGGGAGCAAAACAGAATCTTCTTACTTGGAGGATTTTCTGGAGTTCGGGAGAATTGACAGCGCTATCCATGGCAGGGTTGATTCTTCAATTTCGTAAGTTTTAGACGACCTTCCCTAAAACCTCCCTAAAGCCCTAATAACGAAAGCTTCGTTCCGGCTATCGACTATAAGCGATCGAAGCAGAAGATTCACCAAGTCACCACCGACCAGGAAAATTGGGCTATGGGCTTGGACCAATGGGCCAATTTATCGTTGGGCCTGATCAAATACAGCCATGACCATATCTCGAACATGATTATGCCTTAATCCCCGCCAAAAGCATGAAGCTTTACTGCTTTAGCCATGAAAGGAATTTCATAATGGAGGGAGGATTATGGTATTATAGTAATAGACCATGTGGATTGTGACGTTTCTTGTCATGGGTTAGATTTGATGATGATGAAGTTGGACTATGACGTAGCATATCGATGTAAGGGTGAGAAGAAACGAAGATCAAAAGTTAAAGCGCTGTGGCTTCATGCAAAGAGAGGGTGTGTAAAGGTGAAAGGCCAGAGCTTCATGCACAAAAGGGTGTATAAGAGCACGTAAACTAAGTTTCTTATGCATTAAGCATAAGCTTTTTTCTTATTCTTTTTTCATACAATAGAGAGTTTTATGGTAATGGTGCTATAAAAATATCAGACTTTACACAGAGACGGTAGACCAGTTTGTCAATGGAGTTACTGCCACCATTGAAAGACCTGAGATTACAATGAGAACAGGTTGAAGATCAGTAAGGTTAGGATGGACTTCGATGGTTTTTATAAAAGGGGAGAATGCCAATCTTCAAAACAAGTTTGATTGATCCAAGCTCGACAAAGGCAGGCTAGAAAATGCAGTGGAATATACATGAATCCGGTTGCTGTTATGTGAAGCAATTACAGAACCAAGCTGCTTTATGAATCAAGCAGTAAACAATAGAAAAAGCAACATCTTCGCAATGAAGAAAAGAACCAAGATCGATGTACTACTAAGGAACTGATCTACTTCTTTGACTTTTAGTTTTTTCAATCTTCTTGCTTTATCTTTGAAAAGCATGTCCTTTTTTATGTTTTCTCTCCCACCCCTAGTCATGGAAATCATCCCAAAAGAAAATCGTGCTTTGAACTGGAGTGGAGAGGGGCTACGATGTTTGTGCATTGTCATTACTTCATAATCTGACATGTTCCAATCTGGAAAGTTTACGATTCAAGAGCCTTTAGCGGCGACAGATGATTATTCAACAAGTGCTTTAAATAAAAACTTGAGCCACTATGAGTAAAGATAATTTTAGGTGGAACAAAAGTAGTGCGCATAAGGAAAGGTGTAAGGGTAGAAATCATTTTGTAACTTATACTTTGCTAAGTCACTAAGGAAGCTGACCATCCCACCCCTTGCCCTGGCTGCACACCAGTAGCTCCACATGAGAGTTTTGGCTCCATGGCTGGCATAATGGATGGTCCCGTCAGTCAAAGAAATGGCTTTCTGCAGCGAGTTTACTCGCTTCCTTCCATCAACATTAGCACAATTCTTCAAGTTTCTAAAATTCGAGTTACGATACGAATAGAGCCATTTGGTAGAATGTTTTCATTATAACATATGTTATAAATTAAAAAGAAAAGGTGATAAGGTTTTTTGGTGTTTTACTTGCTTGAATAGTGAGATGACATACACAGGAGCACAGAGAGATACGATTCATCTGACTAGATTGGAAGCAATAATAAAGTTCTATCATCTTTTATGTTCAATTCTTTAATCAAAGCAATTATTGATCCGCCGCATGTTTTTTCCCTTTAAATACTCCCAAAGTAAACGGAGTACGACCATTCTATTGCAAACCCAACAAGTGCATTTCTCGAGCGTAACACTTTGGGTCTGGTCTGATCGTTCTTGCTTCATTTGAGCTGCCATAGGCCAAAGTTTCAGATTCCAGAATGGAGAAGTTGAACTTTGTGAGAGATGGAATGACTAGATTGCCCCCTGGTTTCCGTTTCCAGCCAACAGATGAAGAGATTGTCTTCCAATACCTTAAGCGGAAAGTTCTTTCTTGGCCTTTGCCTGCTTCCATCATTCCTGAGATCAATGTCTCCAAGCATGATCCCTGGGATTTGCCAGGTTAGCTCATTTCTTGTTCACAGTATAGGATTAGAGAAAAATAGTGAATTCTGTACGTCCGAGGATTAATGTCACGTAACTGCAAGAAACTCACATATTTATTTCCTTGACTGCTTAGGTGATTCTGAGCAAGAGAAGTACTTTTTCAGCAATAACGAGGCTAAGTATCCGAATGGTAACCGAGTGAACAGAACAACCGCTTCAGGTTATTGGAAAGCGAGTGGCATGGACAAACAAATTGTCTCTACAGGCAGGAACCAAGCAGTGGGGATGAGAAAGACTTTGGTCTTCCACAGAGGCAAGCCTCCTCATGGGTCCCGGACTGACTGGGTCATGCATGAATACCGCCTTGTTGATATGGGGAATATGGCTTGCGATTTTCCAGATACCAATAACACAGCCCAGGCATGCTCCTATTCTTCTACTGTGTTTTAAACAGTGTAGGATAATACAAAATGTAGTGACTGCATGCCGTGCATTCTGATATATGTATATATATATAATAATACAATGCACTTAATCTAATGTTGCCATGTTCGATGTCCTACAGAATTCCTTGAACCAGATGGAGAACTGGGTGTTATGTCGTGTATTTCTGAGGAACAGAAGCTCATCAAGTGGTGATCACAGCGAGAACATGCAGACCAGGAATCATAACAATTACCATAATGTAGGAGTGTCTCAGCCTAGATTTATTAATTTCATGACGAGTGATGACAGAGCTGCTGTGGATTCAGTCTCATCCTCATCATCTTCTTCAAGCTTCAGTGACATCACTGAAGTTACCTCCAAGTGGAGAAAATAATGAAGCAAGCTGCCACGACTATTTTAATTATAAAAGAACTATCGCATGCAGGCTTTTATTCTATGTGACTGCTTGATTTAATGTCCTTTCCTTGGTTTCTCCATTGAAGAGAATAGATTCTGTTGAAGAAATTACACCAGCAGGATTTACTGGATAACTGTGTTGGACATAATTATCAATTGCTTGTTCTTAATTCTGATCGTGATCAGAATTGAATTCTGTTTGAAACGGAATTCTGCTTTTAGAATAGCAAGTATGATCCAATTATTGAATTTGAATGCAAGTGCAAGAAAACTGCAGATGGGTTTCACTTACCTTGTTTCCTAGTCTAGAAAAGTGAAATTCCTTTAAAAGAATCAAATCCTCCCAAGTCTTTCTGGCTTTGTATGCATCCATAGCTTTTCTCGTGAAAAGTTGACAGTCCTGCGTGGGAAAAACATAATACTTGCTTATGAAGAGGAATCAACTAGTGATTCAGTTCTTAAGATATATGGTGAGACAACTTCATCGTTATGGTTCAGGATTGGTTTTCTCCCACCTGACATCTTCTGATTTGTGTTTGATCTCGAAGCTGCCAATTGATGGTCATTAATGTACATGTACTAGAAAACCTTAGATATCTGTCATAAATTAATTGTTTTCATTCATTACAGAAGCGATGAAGAATCAGGTCTTGCTGTCAACATGTCTAAACAAATACCGATCGAAACCAAAAAGAAATTAGTCTTACGATCGACAATCTAGTCTTTTAAAAATAAGGTCAAAGCAAGAGACAGTCATCTACAAGCATATCAGGTTTGTCTCATGGATGCAATGCAAACGAACTTGACTTGTTCAATTGACTTGTTAGTAATAATGAAGAGGTAGGTTTTGCTGGTAGGTTAAGTTTTACTATAAATGGGTATGAACTGAAAAAACAACTCATCCTGAGGCTCCCCAAAAATAAACTATTAACTGCCGCCCTGAACCCTCTCTTTTCAAATACTTTACCTCTCAATAGTAAATTCCCATCCTACATTCTTGCAACCTCTGACATCCAATACCTCTTTCCCCCCTTCTTCCTTTGGTTTTCCTCCTCCTCCTCTCACATATTCATCCCTTTCCTTTGTTACTAAGATGGGTTGCGGCGGATCAAGGCTTGACCCTCACGGTGAAGGGGTTCCCGCCAGGCTTAGGCCTATCCTCCAGCGCCGACTAGAGGAGATAAAGAGACGCAGGCATTCAGGCATTCTAAATGCACCCACCACGCAATCCAAGAAACAGCTTCTTAAAGTAGGTTCTGGTGTATCGGATGAAGAAACCTACTCTGGACCTCGTTCTCGCCATGACGATGATCACAAGAGCGTATCTTCGTATGAAGACAGTGCTGAGGTTGCATCACAATATTCTGATCACAAAACGAGCATTACACATCCGAAGATGGAGAAGACTGTAGAAAACCCAATGGTAGCCACTTCAGAGGCAACAAAGCCACAATGTGGAAACGAATGCAAAGATGTTGAAGCAGACCAGCTGATTAAGCATGGAAATGATGAAGATGGGAAGGGCAAGCCTGATTTGTTTCTGGATGCAATGACACCGCCTAAGGCAGAGTTAGAGACAATGGATAGAGATGTAAGAGAGGATTCAGACGAATATACTGAAGAGAGAAGGATCCGCCAACGAGGAGGAGATAATATTGACCCAGGATCACCAAGTTTCAGAGTATATTTTGTTGAATCTTTACATGACACCACAGATGACGGTATGTATCGTCAAAATTGAAAATGCTTCCCGGCTTTGAATGGTAAAACCAATCTAATGAAGCTTGGGAATTGTCAATTTACCATAAAAGAATCTTCTCAATACCTTTAATTATCATGGTTGTGGTTCATGCAGAGAAGGAGGAAACAGACAAAAAATCAAAAGGTGACGCGTCCCACATAGAGACTACGGACTCGAAAGCCCATGCTGAGGTATGGCAAAATGCAAGTTTCATTGCAAATTCTGTTTCGTTTTTTTTTCCATGTATATTTGAGAAAAGAATACTAAATATCAAGGCTTCTTGTACGTTCATCACTGCTGCTTTAGATTTTGGAGGACAAGAAAATAAAGAAAGAAAAGAAAGGAGGTGGATTTAGGAGGGCTATAAGCAAAGGCAGAGCAAGTGCGGTGAAGAATCTGTTGCACATTACCTCATGCTATAGCGTACCTTGTTCCGGACATCACCATACGCATATCCCTGTCCAGAAAGAGGTCTCCACGCATGTACGATGAAGGTGAGATAAACATTTGGGGAGGATTGTCAGGACAGGATTCTTTGTAGACTGCATCGAATCTTGTTTCGGCTATCTTAGCAGCCGACGATGAAGAACAAAACCCAACACACCATCAATATATATCCATATGAAATATGTAAAAGTAGTTGATATATCAGCAAACTTGAACAACAATAGCTATTATATACTTGAAAGGAGGCGATTATTATAGTGTTAGAGTTCATGTATTAATTCGTGAATGCTGCTCATTAAATAGAGTTCTGGGAAATGGTTGGGATTCTTGTGAGTTGCTTATGTTCTTGGGACTTCAATATAAAACATTGAGGGCTGCTTCGTCATATTCCAGCATGTACGCATATTTGATTATTTCTTCTGTAATTTGTTGAAAATAGAGATTTATGTAAAAGTAGCTCAGTTCAGGTAGGTAGTTTTATGAGTCCTTCGATGTTTCTTCCAGCTTCGAAGTTCTTCTCTGCATCGCTCCAGGAAAGATCAAATTCCAGAGATTCACAGGATACAATCAGAACAGCAGGCAGCCAAAAAACTAGTGCATTATTCTTAAACTTCAGATCCATTTACAATCCTAGCAAGGATGGGTTAAGCGGCCAGAAAATTTTCCGAGATCGAACCTTTTTAGGGTCTTTATTAATTTTCCTGCTTCTGAAAGGCCCTCTTGCGCTTAGGCTAGATGTTGATGACTTGGAGCTGAATATGGATGAGCTAAAAGAAGCATCAGGTGCACCAAATGATACAGCGTCACTATCATTACGATGACCAACTGCAGCATCCTGATGAGGAGGTGGAAACTTCTCGCTCTTGCTCTTAGCATCTGCTTGTGTGTTGAGTCTCCTCCATCTCTGCAAGTAAATTAGCTAACATGAATCCAACCTGAAAATTCTCGGTCTAAAAAATGGAGAGAATTTAGTCAAGAGCCAAAAAACAGAAATCTTTTGCATACATCCAGGTTGGCAGGAATCTCGGCATTGGCCTCTGGTGCTGGAATTGCACTACCAGCTCGATCGCGAACTCTAACCTTTCGGATGGCATCAACTGCATTGGCTTTTCCACTAAGGCCTCTTTGCCTGTGAAGAAAATTAGAGCGACAGAGATCATGTGTCTGCATACTGTGAAGACCATACATAAAATCAAAACCAGGAAACAAGAACAAAGAGTTAACTTACTTTCTTGCCTCTTCATCTCTCAACTTCACATCCAATTCCTTGCTGGGAGGATACTTTGGTAAATCCGATGGTTCACAAGCGTATGGCTCGGTGGCAAAAAACTGTACTCACAACCAATTATCCCATTTATGCACCCCATAGTAAGTCCAAAATTATTCCACAAGTTAAGAAAATGTAATGTGTGACAATTTGCAGGCAAGGATCATAAACTTAAGCACACATCACCTAAGTTGTTGAGATAAACAGCCAATACATTATTTCAAATTACAGGGTTGGTAAAGAATTAGGTTAAAGTAACTCACTTCACTATTTAGAGCTGCTGCTGCAGTGCCTCTTTCTTTGGGGTCTACTGAAAGAAGTGTTTCGATCAGAGGCAGAGAAGAAGATGGGAAATCCTTGAAAGTTTCAGCTACACAGCGCTTGTAGGGCTGTTGTGGTTTAAAAAGTGTCGCATTAGGAAGCTTCGACTTTTTCCAATATTCTTCGGATGGAGAGCCACACAGTTTAAATATCTTGTGCAGTTGTTCAACCTAAGAACAATGAGAAAATTTACTACAAAAGTAAGAGAAAATGTAAAGCGAATATTCAATATTAATGTTCATATAGACTAATACCAACTTTGTCAAATATGTAAGGCTGTATTCAGTATATGGATTCTTCTTTTGCAGTTTACTGTACTGCCTCTTACCTAACCCATTTCACTGAGAAATACATGGCATCAACCAAAGACTTCCCAGATCAAACTGGTTAAATTAATGACAGATATGCATCATTATTCAAGCAGCCACACAGATGGCAATTGAAATATACGTATGAACAATACCTCTGTTCTTCCAGGCATGATTGGCTTCCCAGCTAGTAGCTCTGCCAAAATGCAGCCAGCACTCCAGAGATCAACACCAACGTCATAATAAGAGGCTCCAAGAAGAAGTTCTGGGGGTCGATACCAGAGAGTGACAACACGACTGGTCATGTGAACCTTGTGATCAGGGTCAAAGAAAGTGGCTAGCCCAAAATCAGCAATTTTTAAAATTCCATCGTTATCAATAAGAAGATTGGAACCCTTGATATCACGATGTAAGACACCATGTCTGTGGCAATGTTCAAGCCCAGATAACAACTGCTTCATGTAACATTTGACCTGCAACAGGGGGCAATAGGAACTTATATGGCCAGCCATATGGCATATTTCCATTTACTCATATCAGAGAAATGGATAATTAGCCAGCTAATATTAGACACAATAGTGCTTTACATTCTATTAAGCAAGATATATTTCGTTTCTGTAATTAATCAGTCCAAGAATCAGTCACACATCATCACTAGTGAACGACTCTGATGTTCTATGGTCAATATGAAAGCCAAAGTACACTCATGGAAACAAAGAGACAAGTGAGACAAAAAGGTAACGGGAAAATCCATGTTGCAAGTCAAAAATCACTTTAATAGCTCTTCATGCTTTCCACTACGCAAAAGGTTTCTAATTGAAAAAGGATAATGATAGTCCTTCAGAACAAGGTTATGTTCTGTTTTGGAAACAATTAGAAATGAGGAAGAATATAGTGTCACTGTTTCAGGTTACTAAAAATCAGGTTCAGAATAGAAACAAGGAGTGCTCACAAAAAAAAAAATTTAGAAGAGTACACCGCCTGGGGATTTATGCCAAAGAACTCAGCAACAAGTAGAAGATATCACCAATACAATACTTTCAGTAGCAAAACTAAACATTAACAAATGTTGCATAAAAAATGTAGGATAAACTCTTAAATTCAAAGTCTGAAGTAGTACCACTGGCACGGAGAAGCAAATGAATATGAATGCTTTTGCATTACAATTGAGTTTCATCAAGTGAAGAAACAAACATAAATGAGACCAAAGAAATGGACTGCAGAAAAGAAAAATCAAAGGTGCTCCCCTGCCTCCCAAAGCAGTAATACTTAACCCTTTGCATATATCTTGTTTTATTTACAGTGCTTCTTCAGGAAGCAAGGAAAAAATCGATTTACCTTTCAGCATCTTTCCTTTCAATGAATCAAAAGCTTTACTTAGAGAAGGAACAAAGCCCCATATGGAACATGTTATGTTGCAATAAACAAAAAATTCGGTGAATTTTCAATTCCAAAATGATTTAAAACATCACATGATCTAAGGAAAGCTCCACATACATATAATTTAGAACAAATTAGATATTGCAAAAATTTAAGACCTCTTTTGGATACAACTTCACGGACCCCAGTATGTCTAGAGCCGGTTCCTGCTACCATAGCTTACAGGAGAAGGCAAATAGAAAACGACAAACTTAGACAGAACCTCAACTCAACCTGCTAAGGGAACAGTAGCAAAACACGAAAAGACCGTAAAATTAGACCCAACAGCCGAAACCATCCATCCATGCGATCCAAATTAACAAATGATCTTCTGTGGCAAAACTCAACGAGTCCCAATTAAAATATGAAAACAACCCACGCAAAATATCCAATCTTTTAGACGGATAGCAAGTAAGACGGGAGACTCATAATACCTGAGGCTCAGTGAACTTGACCTCTCGGCGAGCAGCCAACCCGGCGAGATCATGGTCCATGTACTCGAAAACCAAGTAAAGACTACATGACATTCGTGAAGTAGCCAGCCCTTCGAGCTTAAGCACATTTGGGTGATCCAATCTCCTTAAGACAAGAATCTCTCTGGCCATAAACTTTACACTCTCTGGCTCTAGGTTATCGAACCTCACTTTCTTCAAAGCTACAATCTTTCCGGTCAAAAGATCCCTCGCTTTATACACATTGCTATACGTTCCTTGCCCGATCTATTAGAAAGGTTAAAAATGACACCAAAAATGGAAAACCATCAGTTCCCCCAGAAAAATAAAATGACACTAACGAAAAAACGAAGCTTGTTCCTATTTTTGGATTTTTAATAGTACGCACCTTATCAAGCTTCTCAAAGGTGTTAGCCAGGCGAGGAGTCCAGTCCCCGATGGCGTCGCCGGCGACAGCCATTAGCCAGGAAGGCCACCCCTGCTGATTCCTCGAGAAGAGCTCATGTGGTGGCCGCCGCCGCTGTTCCGCCGTCGTCACGGGGAAATCGCCAGTGTATACAGACTCCTTCTGCCTCCGAACCCCTTCAGTCTCCTTCTTCCCAGCCCCGACGGCGTCAGTGACTGTGACAGTCGGCTCGTCGGCGCTCCGTTCACTGCCACGTCGGATTCGAAAGGCTGCCGCCTTACCAACTACGCATCCCATTCGTTCAACTTCCGCCGGCGAGTGACACGTGCATATGGAAAGCGGAGAAATGAGCGGAACCTTACTATCTTATAGACAGAAACGACAACGTTCGGCGGACGAGTGGAGAAACTGAGACCCGAGCTTCATAGCATGCAGAAAAGAAAAGAAAATGAGAATTTTATGGCCGTGGAGGAGGCAAAGGCAGCGTAGTGGTAGTAGTACACTGAGTAGAAACTATACTTCTATTTCTCCACACACTCGAAATGAAGGTTTGATGGTGGGGAATTTGGGACTGGAGTTGGGAAGAAATTACGATATAGCCACTCAGACGATTCCTCAGCCGTCACTATCACTTCCCAGTGTGGATGTGGAGCTTTTCAAATGTAAGCTTTACTTTCTGGTAGATTTTTTTGCAGGTGACGTCATCGGGTAAAGGCTATAGAAAGTCAAACTGAAATTTAGAAAAATAATAAAATTATTATCAATAAATAAGATATTAGTTGACCATTTAAGTCATAGTGTGCTCCATAAATCAAAGTAAACGAAAGGGACCATCAAGATTGAGCAAATCTTAAGATATAAAGAGTTGATTTAGTTATATTGTAAGCATTCAAAGTCGTTTCATAATTTTAAGATATTTTATATCTAAAATCAACAAACAAGAATTTTCAGGTTTTCATCAGTTATGGTTGCGTTGAATCAACAATTCCCCTATGTTGGTCTTCTTCCATGACCTTGTCTAGCCCTTTTTCTGCAAATTTAGTGGGCTGTCGTAGAACCAGCACGACATAATCATGATAAAGAATTGGGCTTGTCCGTGATGATAAGCTTCTTCTGAAGGATAGACGAGAAGTCGATGAAAACCTGATGGGTCGGAGTCCATGCTTTCCCAGACATGAGAGAGGCACCAAATTTCCAGCAAAAACATTGCGATGGGCTCCTAAGTATGAGCAGAGTATTGGCTATATGCTTTCTTTCAATATCGTAAATTGACTGTCGAGCATGTGTTGATGCTACTGTTTCCAACTCCATTATCAGTAAAACAAACAATACAGATACTGTGTTTTGCTTTTGACCAAATAGAGGGGAACGAAGACGAGTCCTGTTGGAGTGGATTTTCACTCGTTACTTACTATCTTTGATCCATTCATTTGAAATTTCAACGGATGACGAATGAATAATAAGCAAAATCCAAGAAAATCAGAACCTTTGGAGATGAAATCTATGCATTCTAGGCAAGAATTTAACGGTGAAATTTGATATGATGGTATAATATAGCCAGTGGCCAAAGGCCACCATTGTTCTGAGAAAAATCTATGTACATATAGCCCTTTCTATATTGGTATGGCATTCGGTAATGGCAGTTGTATTTCATCCTTAACCAGAGCAAAGCTTTTCAAGAGCAAGGTTCTCATCACCGGCAACAGATTCCAGTGTATTCCTCACTAACGCTTCGGGGAAACCCATCTCCACTAGCTTTGATACCTGTTGGGTCCATACCGATTATTTCTTCTACTTTCCGATTCTTCATGCATCACAAGTTATAGATGCACTGACATATGCGTAGAATGCTAATGATTGCCTAGAATGGTTTGTAAAGAATTGCACGATAAAAGAATGAACATGTTATATACCTTTTCCTCAATTCCTAGTGATGAAGACTTGGCAAAAGTTTCAGTCCAGTAGCGAGCAGTGCCGACAAAAGTCTGATAGTCTCTTAGATACTGCAAAATCCAAGGTATCATGTTAAATAATGAAAAAGAGATTTGAGCTAGTTAAGGACCATAAGATGGCCAGTTTGCAAAAGGCAAATTAACTTGCAAAAATTATGTAAAAGCCAAAGTGCCAAGCCTAGGATAAATTTAACTGACTAAAACTGCGGTATGAAGAACCCCCCAGGCAGACCTGTTCTGCTACTACTGCATCCTGAGGGTCATCGGGTTGAGGAGAAGATAGCAAGGCTTGGACAGAAAGAAGTGCTGTTTTTAGGGTGAGTGCTGGGCTCCACTGGTCCTTCAAGATGTCCAGGCAAATTGCTCCGTTTTGACTGCTGATATTAGGGTGCCTTCAGCAGGAATATGATACAATGGAACTGTTAATCGTCAATAATTTAAAGAGAAAAATAGTTAAGCCGCTATCATGCATCAAATAATAATGACAACTATGGAAGTTTAACAGTCAATGTCAAGACCAGAAGTCAGTCAACAATAAAAACTCGACATAGGCCTGCCAATCATGGAACTTCCGGAACTCACAGGAACATATAGTAGCCCATGCATCTACCATAATTAGATGCAAGATGAAGATAAGAAAGTTGAACCAGCATTATTGGCAAATATACCATAGCAAAAGGATAGGAGATATACAAACTACAACGAAGGAGAGATTACCAAGGCTTGCATTTAATCGACCAATGTAACTTAAGTAGATGTCAACATGCATCCGGATTATCATATGATTATATGCAGATAAGAAAATTCAAGCAGCATATTTAGCAAATATTCCAAAGGAAAAGGATAGGGGAGAACAGAAATGGCAGAAAGATAGATTGCCAAGCATGCAATTGTTATGGACTGGTATCACTTGAGCAAAATCTGATAGACATACCAATTTTTAAGTCAAATTTTAGCAATTGCTCAAACTTGCACCAATTGGAAAATGCTCATCGAATTTGCATCATATGGATTTGTTGACGCAATTAATCATCCAATTGGTTTCCAAGGGTTTGAATAGGGACTCATGGGACAAAAACTTGCTATAGAGAACCATCTATTTCACCTAAATTCAGGGGATCGGACAGTCTAATGTATCAATGAGAAGTTCAAATTATTTAACAATTTATACATTTGAAACGTCATTATAAACCTGATTTCCTCTTCTTCCTAGACTAGTATAGTACACGAATACCCATACCCTGCTCTTGGTTCACTACAGCTAGTGGTAGCTATAAATCTCCACTTCGAAACAGTTCATGCACAAAGGTCAAGCAATAACTTCCAAAAAAAAGCTCAAACAGGGCAGAAGATTTCCCCCAGATTCAAACCATGAGATATACTATTAAATTTACCTCTTCATTCCAAGGAAATAAAGGTCATAGAGTCAAGCTTCTCTATAAGAAATTAAACATCGTTCATGATCATATAAAAGAAAAAGAAAAACTCGAACAACCTGCAGCATAAGTGTGCAACTAAACACCGGAAATGGCAACTCAAGTAACAAAATGGTCATGAAGCTATGCAAGACTGATTCTTGTAGGAATTAAAAAATGTCATGAATCAAAGAACCAAAACAAGAAATTTAAATAAGCAGAAGGCACAAACTTGAGCCATGTTTAATCTTTCCATGAGCATTTAACGAGAAAAAAAAATCTATTTAAGCTAAATATCATAATGTCAGAAAAGAATAAACAAAAGCCAAGCTCTACAGCTAACACAAACAGTAAGCCATTATGTTAGAGCGTGATCATGAATATAATAGTTACAAACAAATCCAGTGCGTGAAGAAGACTATGAAATCGTTCCCTACCAGACTTTTGTGGCAAACTGCATCTTTGGGGGCTCGAAAGGATACCCATCTAAAAGAGAAGAAAAAGAACCAAGCGTCACAAAAACAAGTCAATCAAAAGGTTTAGATATCTACCGCAACTTCAACTCAAAATTAACAAGTAGACAAGGACAAGTTCATTGCTACTCATAAGTGAGATGTCCTGAACAAAAACGTCATAAACCCGAAGACAATCCACTGCTCCATTCCCCAAGGTCATGCAATTGACACGCACATATAACATCTTTCTTCAAACTCAGCACATTACATCTTTCAAAATCACATAGCTGAAAAAGTTTCCAAATTCAAGCAGGTTCCTACCAACTCCTAATTTCGCTTTCCATCCACTAGAAATACAAAGCGCAAATTGATTCCAGTTTTTCTTTTTCTAAAGAAATGCCGTGACACAACAAAAAAGGCATGAAATAAATGTTTGGAAGCCGAATGAGTCTATACCCGTCAAAGAGATGTCGATTTGAAAGATTCCACCCTCATAAGGGGTGCCGATGGGGCCGGGAATGGTGCCGGTCAGACGAGAGAGGTTGTCGGACTTGGGGGCTACACTGATGCCGGAGGACTCAATATCTCTGCTGCATTCTTGAAGCTCCTTTTGGACGCGAGCAAAGTCGATCATCTTCGAAATTTGAGAAAGAGAGACAGTGGAAGAGAATGAACAAAGGGGGTGGCGTTTGCTTTACTCTCACTCCCTCTCTAGCTATGCTTATAGCCCTATTGGGTGGGTAGCGACTAGCGAGTGGGCATGCTGTGACGCGGCTTCACGGCACACTGTAGCTTATCAATTACAAAAGCTTCAAATAGCACACCATCGAGCCCGTGGAGCCCAATACCCTCTTTAAATGATAACTCTTTAAAGACTAAAAACCGAAACTTTTGCTGTTGGAAGTGAATAAAGGTTAAAGATTGATACTTGATGTCAGTTCAAAGGTTAAAGGTTAAAGATTGATATTTGATGTCAGTTCAAAGGTTAAGGCATGAAGTTAATCTCTTGAGTTGCGGGTCATAAATTCATAATCTACCCGCATCTTTATTTGATGGGCCAAAAAACAGAACGACATGCCTTCTAACGATTCTATTGGTGGAGAAAACAGAAGCAACACATTTTCCTCCGCCGAATCCACAACCAATCCTCTAGACAGAAATTGATATAATTTCGTGTAAGATAATGTCAAAGCTCATATATACTTGTTGCAGTTGCAGGGGCTTACTGCTGATCCTGGTTTTGCTTTCTTGGTAAGGCAGAAGTTCGAGCTTTATTGGCTTCATGGTGCATATCCAGAAGCATTATGCATTGTAAGATCATATGGGGGCATTATTTGTTAAACTAGTCAGTTCATATCCATCATTGAGCATCCAATTGTCGCTACAATGTCATTGACACCTTGCTCTAGTAGGGTCTTTTGGCCTATGTTGTTAGTGTCCTTTGGCAGGGGTGAATCAATACCCACTGCCATCTGGTGTTCCGTTGTTCTATACCGAGAGACATGCATATATACACCACACATGCATATAATCATATAATGAGTAGCACACGACCCGGTCCCTGGACTCTCGGCCCAGCTGGCCCAGACGTGTATGTGCGCGTGATGGATCACAACTGCAACGCTCAATTGAGTTTATAACTATATGACCGAAAAGATGTATCTTGTTACAAATGATACCATCACACAATACATATTACAAATGATATCGTCACCCGCTCCTTTACTATGTGGGTCTCACAATCCCCAAACGTAACTGACTTGAGCCCAAACGTGAACACACAACACTGCCCAATCCCACCTGGAAGTGGAAGTGCGAACCTGGCTACGTTACCATTTGTCACGACCCGGCCCCCGGACTCTCGGCCCAGGGGGCCCGGACGTGTATGTGCGCGTGATGGATCACAACTGCCATTAGTCACGACCCGGCCCCCAAACCGTCGGTCTAGCGGGTCCGGACGTGTATGTGCATGTGATGGATCATAACTGTAACATTCGGTTGGGCTTCTAACCACATGGCCCAACAAAATATATCTTTTAAGCTATGTGGTTAGAAACTCAACCGAACGTTGCAATTGTAATCCATCACACGTACATACACATCCAGGTTCGCTGGGTTGATGGTGCGGGGGCTGGGTAATGACAAGCACAGAGAGGAAGGAGCAGCATGTAAGCATATATGTGCAAGATCTCTCATATTTTTAGTGTCGGCCGCTGCGCTTTAATTAAGTGGGGTGAATTGGTGTCCCTCGACACTGATTATGGGTTTTTTCTTCAAGGTGGCATGGATGATTATGAAGTCCGTGTTTCCATAAAATTGAGGAAGGTCATAAGTCATGTCAGCAAAAAGGCAACCCTTTTAATCTTATTCTCATCTCCCATCCACGGAAAATTACTCCCGGGAAACTGCATATTCTTCTCAGATGGCTTTGTCTTCAAATCAGCGAGCTGAAGCCTCGTAATCAATTAATGTATATCGCCACACAGAGACAGCGATGACAAAGTTCCAAACCGGACCTTTACCTGCTAAACAGGTGGGATCGCCCCATCGTCATTGTCTACTTTTTGTAAGAAGCTCCCAGAAAGAATGAAGTATCATATGGCCTAGTTTACAAGAAGCTTGGTGGCCGGGCACATGAAACAGCCAGGAAGTTTAACTTCTGAGAAAAAACAGAAAGTTGTAAGATAATTATCAATTATTAAATCGTTGCCAGGACGTGAGGAAGCCTCATTTGGTGTCTTACTGTAGCGTTTCAATAAAATAAACTCTCTTTCACTGCAGAAAAGTATGCTGAAACAACACAGACAATCCACCAACCTATCAAGGAAAGCAATGCTATGTACCATTAAACTGACCATCTAGGAACAGACTAGTCGATGACAAAGATTAAATGTGTAATATAAAACAAGAGCCCATATTCAGTCCTTTTGGGTTTTAGCTCAAGTCAGTATCAGACTATACAGCTGCAAAAATTCCCATTTCAGCTCTCTTCTTTATTGGATAAGAGGCTGCAACTGCAACTGCAACTGCAATTGCAAGTCGTGCCAGATCAGTCAACAAAGGCTGCATTGCGTAAAAGTGTCGCAAAGCAAAGAATATGTTGTTGGAATAAAGTTTGAGAGGTTAATGGAAGGGTTAGACACGGCAACATGAAGACCTACACAAATCCCATATTCAATAAAAAGAAGGTTACCGGTGGTGTTCCTTAATGGAGAATCAACCAAAAGGTCAAGACAATGCAGATGTGTAAAATAGATTTATTATATACACAAAATTAATGAAAATAAACAAATAAATATGTGGTTGGCGAAAATTGAGGCTGGTGTAGTTTTTTATATTTTCAGGAAATGTCCGATGACGTCAAATTGATAAGACCATGGAAGTTCTTAAGACAAAACATAAGTGTGTTGATGGCGTGGCGATAAACTAAACCGGACAGGTGGACTCGAGACAACAGTAGAGAAACAGAAAACAGAGGCGCCAACAGAGGCTTTAATGCACAGACAAGTAAGGTCTTGGTTTTTCTAATGCAAGTTGTGCGGTTTTTTATTTTTTATTTTTTAAAGAAACAAACTAAAAGCACGAAATGTGACAAGCAGAAGTTTCTGGCCAGGAAGCGACTCACAGTTGTTCCATTTTGGAAGGTCCGTAGCGAATTACCAATACAGTTCACAAAAAAGGCGAGAGAGAGAGCGTGGGATAAAATAACAGGTAGTGACTGATTACGTTGAGAGAGAGAGAGTGGGAGGAGGAGAGGACCCTTTTTGAGCAAAGAGATATATATATATATATATATATATGGGAACAAGAGGAACAGAAAAGAGAAGAGAGGAGACTCCAAGGAGAAGGAAAAAGAGAAAAATTTTATGAAAATAAGGATTTAGGTTCTAGCTTTGGTTGTTTCGTTGTTTAGCCGGATTCGATTGGTGGATGAACTTTGGGCAGGCCAGTATGTGCTTGGGATTATTTGTCTAGATATGTATGATAGCAAGCTCGATTGCTGCGTTTTGTTAATGGTTTTTTGGGTCATCTGTTTTGTTGTTTGCTTGTTCAATGAAATTTTTGGGGAGAGCTTTGATGTTGTCGACGTCTGTTGGCTTAAAATTTGTTTTTTTGCCCTTTTTTTTTCTGTGGGTACGGCGTTTATGTATATGTTTGCGTTTGTTTGGTTGCCCTGAACATTCGAGGTGGAGAAGTAACGGAAAATAGAGCCTTGAGCTTTCTTCTTGTCGTTGTTGGCTCGGTTTTGAAAGCTATTACTGAAATTTCTATAGAGAAACAATGCTCGTATGTGACTATTTGAAACGAAGAATGGTGATGTGAAATTTTGCTCTGTGTATGTTGAGGGAGTTGAGCATTGCTTTGGGTTTCTAAATTAAGTTGTCTGTGCGTACCATTGACGGTCCTCTCTTGGTATGGGTTGAAAACTCCATGGGGTTTGGTCATTTCTGATTAAGGATGCTCTGCTAGTTATGTTCTAAAGCTAGTTACCATCCCATGTTTTCTTAGTCTGGCGTTTTCTGACCTATATGTGAATGCAGGTTTCCTGCATTCTTAATAGTCTTTCAAGCTTATGCATCTTCATTTGTGGTTTTCAGGGAAGTGCATTACGGTATCTTACTTGCTCAACTTTGTCTACGTAATTTGATGGAAGAACTGTAGCAGAAATTGAGCCGTATTTGGATGGAAGATGGCAATTTGTCTACAGAAATGACATTCTTGCTAGTCCAAACTGCTTTCTTTGATATTCGGAAACTTTAAAGGCGTGAAGCTTTAAATGCCACTGACTGGATTGGAATATTGTGGTAGATTTTGATGTTTATTGATGACTGAATCGATAGAGTGCTGGTGAGGAAGTGTAATAATTTGATAAGGTAGCTGTAAGAGGGCTCTCTTTAACTTTCAGAAAGACAAAACTTGAAGAATGGGCTTGCCTCAGGTGTCCTCCAGCAGTGTAGCGGAGGATGTAGCAGCATCTCTAAGCACGTTTGTTCAAGTCCCGCCTCGAGTTGTTGCTTTGAGCAATTGCTGTTTGAGTGGGATGCATGGTGGAAACCATGGGAACCGGATGCAGATGGATAGTTCCTGCTCTTCCTCTGGAGATCTCCAAAATAAGACCGATTTAGAACATAACCATGGCTGGCTAACTCAGAAAAGCGGGCAGAATATTCAGACAGTAGTTCCTAGGATTGTTGGATTTGAATCAAGAGGATTGGATTCTCCTACGCATGTGTTTAATGCAAACCTGTCTACATCCTCTGCTCTTGGTATCGGCAATGATGCGACAGAGGCTAGTGGATTGCTAGTCCGGAAGCGTTTATCGTCTCCTTTGAGTGGGATGCTTCTCTCGGATCAATTCAGCTGTGATTCTGTAGATATCGGTGATGGTATTTCTCAAAATGATCTCCTGAATGGCAAGGGAAGTTGCAAAGTTTCTGTTTCTCGGGAGTATAAGAAAGCTCATATCAGCGAGGCGAACTATTCAAGTTCTTCAACCTGGTCTGCGTCCGGTTCTCCAGAATGGAAGGAACCACAGAATGATTATCACTGGGTAAACTCCAAGATCTTCACAGATGGCCCTGTACTTCAGAACAGTGAGCCAAAAGGTCATATTGAACTTGATTCTTCCAGAGAATCAACAAAGGGAAAGTTCCAAATGAGGCCTATTGCTATACCTGTTAAAAAAGAGGGATCACCCCCATTGTCATTGTCTCCTCTTGGTCCAAAGCTCCCTGAAAGAATGGAGTCCTCTAGAAAGTTAGATGATGGATATATAACGTTCAAGGATGTTGAGAAGCTGCTTAATGGACCCCTCTCTGGAATCCTACCTTCTGAGAAGATTGAGGATTTCAGGATTTCGAAGAATATGTTGCTAGACTTTGATAATCTGAACAAACGGTTTGAAGCATTTTCTCCTGGTATAGCTTCTTCCTTACCGCAGCATTGGGTTGAGGACCTGAATCTTTCTCCCCCATATTCCAGATTGGGTAGAACTACTTGTGGTCTGTCTGTTAGAAGGTCCTTAGTCGGTTCATTTGAGGAGTCCTTGCTATCGGGTCACTTATCATCTGGTAACATTAGTCAGGTTAGCACTTGTCTGTTGTGATAGATACATGGTCTAGTCATTTGTTTTATTCAGAAAAGATTCGCCTGAACCACAGGCTTCTTACTGTTGTTTTTTAACTGCCTATGTTCAGAGAATCAATGGATTCCTTGCTGTTCTCAGTGTCACCGGAGGGAATTTCTCTCCACAGTCTCGGAAACTTCCTTTTACTGTAAATAGTGTTGATGGAGACAACTACTTGCTTTACTATTCTTCAATTGATCTGGCCGGGAACTCATTATCGAACAAGTGTAGCGGGCCAAAGTTGAGAAGAAGCCTGAGCATTGATGATGCAAGAACAGAAACCAGGGTTCGGATACCTATGAAGGGGAGAATACAATTGGTAGGTTGTTCCCCTCTTCTTATTTGTATGTTCGATTACTTCCTACAATACACTTTCTTATTCGTCAGCCAACAAGATGACACTAATCAATCTGAATTGGGCTTGGCAGGTTCTCAGCAATCCAGAAAAGACACCTATCCATACCTTTCTCTGCAACTATGATTTGACTGACATGCCGGCTGCTACCAAGGTAAGTTTGCATGAAAATTAGATGATTGTTGTTTTACAGTTTTCACTGTGCGAATCTGACAAAGGCTATATGTTCTTGGAAACTTGATGCAGTAGTACAAGTATGTTGTATATCTCCCCTGTCATCTATATATGCATACGTTTTCCATTAGAAGATAGGACATAAAAATTTGCATATTTAGGAATATTGATGGAATGAATCAATTGGCTGAGACTAAAGTTGTGAGATCAAATTCATGCTTATCATGGGCGAGAAATGGAGAATTTAGTGAGGTCGGGATTTTCGGAAAAATGGAAATTCAAACCATTGTTTCCTCCCTACTTTTGTGAGAAACTAGTTCTATATGCATTTGTTCCTGGCTCAAGACAGAGCATTATGAAGGAAGATCGATGGGAGCTGATGAAATGATGCTATTGATAAACATGTCTGACACCCATTAGATTATATGATATTTGCAGACTGATTTTAGTTTTTTTCCTTTTCCCCTTGGCTTCCTTGCATTTGTTTGCAGACATTTTTGCGCCAGAAAATCACCTTATCCTCAGCTGCGCTAACCCCATCGCCAGGGAATGGAAATATTAGGGACTCTGGATTAGATAGTGACATCGATTCTCAGCCATCTCAGTGGGAGACTTCCAATTCAAACGGTCATGTGCATACTACGGAATCTCCCGACTGTGATAGAGTCACATCATGCTTTCCAGATTCATCCGGAGTACATAGTAACAAATGTGCTGTACATACTACTTCAAAGTCCGGTGAGCACACTGCTGGTGGATACGGTGTTCTTCGTTATGCACTTCATCTCCGTTTTCTTTGCCTTCTTTCCAAAAAATGCTCGAGGTCAGTCCAGAGGTGCAAATCCGATCCCTTTTCCGTACCGGGAGGACACAAGGTGGTGGACACTGGAGATGACAGACGGTTCTACTTGTATAGCAACATGAGGGTAGTGTTCCCACAGCGTCATTCGGATGCCGACGAAGGCAAGGTACGTATTTTCCTGCTTGCTCAGGTAAACTGAGACTATCCATTTGTATGCATCTGATGTGTGCTTCTGTTTCTGTCTAACGAAGCCTTATTTTTGGTTTGCAGCTAAATGTGGAGTATGACTATCCATCAAATCCCAAGTACTTCGAAGTATAAGTGCTCTGTAATTGCCAAAAAAAAGAAAAAAGAAGAAAAAAAGCTCCTGTACATATGTGTAAATAGCACCTGCACCCTCATGAGACGCAAGCTCATTTTAACTGTACAGATTCTACAATTTAAACCCCAATAAATAGATGAATTAGCTTCGTGATATGCTTGGAGGAATTCAGATTCTTAGAATTCTTCAGGACAATCGCATTTTCTGATGTACACAAAAAGCTCTTAATAGGTTCTGTTCATGACCAATGGCTTTTCAGGAAACCAAAAGGGAAATGACTACGAAGACGATCTACGAGACAACTAAGATTACTTCTTGCAAGGGGTTTGTTTGGAACGTATATACGCAAGCGCTGCACATTAAAAGATATGTCATTACATGCATTGCCTCTTTTCCATTGCTGCACTTTGGGCCATTTGCCTACAAAAACCGAGCCCGGCCACGTTAATTCTCTAGTATCTCTTCGACAACTAATATAAATACTGTATTTATTTATATTTTCTTGCGTGATTTTCCAATGATGCCTTGTAATCAAGACCCACCAAGTTATGAGAAAAGAACAAAGTTACTGATGCTAGATGCCTAGGTTTCCCACTATCTTATAGTTTTTTTGAAGAATCCCGCTATCTTAGTCTTGTTTCCTGCAAGAATAGTGTTCGATAGTCATTTATTAAGATAAATTAATATCGTATTAACAAAATAATTTTATTCATATGTCAGGATTTAAATCTGAATTCTCTGTTAATTCACTGGAAGAAATATAATTTGAGAATTAGAGGTTTCCACGGAAGAGGAGATGCCAAGACTATCAAGGAACAGATGAAACACTGCCTGCAACTCATCAGGTTTTCTTTGCGTTCAAAGAGAGAAATTTACAGCTCCATTGTGTCTCCTTTTTTATTAAAGTTGTCCAAGAAATCTTTTGCGGTTTTGAGAAAGTGTGCATGTTCCTGATTGGGTTTGTCTTAATCTGAGACGTGCTATCAGATGGGATTTCTCCATGAGAAAGCATCAACGAACTCGATCGACTCACAAAAAAACTGGTCAGGCTCCCACGATGTAAACGGATGGGGAAGCATCATAAAGCACTAGTTGCAGTAATGAAGTTACGAGTCAAAAGGAAAAAAGAGACCCTGCATTTCTCCTGTGGAACATTACTGATAAGGCTATTTCTGATGCTATTTACTCAGGTCCACCACCTCTAAATGAGAATATGTATTAGAGTGGATTTAACGAAAAATTGGAAACACAGAGATGAGAAAAGGAAAGGGTGGTGAGAATTTCGGCTGTTTGATTCAAAAGTGGAAGCTGATATGAAATCCATTCGTAAAGAGAAAGTAATAAGACAGCTAGATCTCTTTAGGTTATAGCTATCCCCTCCTTCTAGAGAATGGCTGAACTTTCACCCGATTCTGGTACAGGATCATGGCAGGAAAATCTACAGAATGTGATGATGGTGATGTTACCATATATATTCATTCCATGCTCGATAGATTACTCACGGAAAGAAAATTCATAGTTACCGTATTTACAGCATAATTGTTTCATGGCAGGCAACTTTTTGTCAATATACAATAAAGTATACTTCTTAATAAGTTATTCTGGTATATCAAATTCAGACCTAATAAGATAGAGATTATTTTTTAGGAACGGAAAGATACTTTTCAGTACATAATATAAAGAAGGTGACCATTCATGGTTATCTAAATGATCGAACTATATACTAAACGCATAGGATGGGACTCGATGAGAATGATACGTATAAAGGCTTGTGAGTATACATTGAAATTTTTTAATTCTTTTGAAAGAAAGCACAAAATTTGAAGTACAAGTGTCATGTGATGAAGGGACATGACGTGCTGGGTAAACCATGCCATAAATGTTTTGAATGTGTAGGATTACACAATCATTACTGTGCCATTGAAAGATTCTACTCTTTCATCTTCTATAAATGCCACTTCAAACACATCCCTCTTTCTTCGACACATAACCTTAGTTTTCGCAGTGTCTCCTTTGTTTTCTACTTCTGTTTTGAACCGTGAAAAGCTGTCCAAATGGATGATCCACCAGTGAAAACCCAGAAAGCAGTCCTTGGTGCACAGAGTTCTCTGAGAGTTGTTGCGGTTGCGACTTCATTATCTGCAACATGGTTGATGATCACTAACAAGCAAACCATTTCTATCGGAGGTTTTGTGTTGGACGCGCGATACACCTACGATCCGGCTTCCAAGTAAGATCAGACGCAAACGCGGTCGAGGATTTCGAGGATTTCGAGGATTTCGAGGATTTGTCAATCCCATGTTTTGTTGGCAATCTGACATCATTAACCCTGTCTCTTGTAGGTTTTACGTTATAGCAAACATCATAGCCTGTGCCTGCACTGCGCTGTCCTTGCCTTTTCTATTACATATTGGTCGCAAAGGCTCGCTCCCGACCCACTATTTCGCTTTGTTCCTCCATGATTTGGTACGTTTGATCTAATTCTATCTGGTCATGAGATTTAGCAGTCTTAATCCTGGACTATTTTCTCTGAGGGGTAAACATTTCTTTCTACGTTCCCTTCCTCTCCAGTTAATGATGTCTTTGGTTCTTGCTGGATCCGCTGCCACCACTGCAACTGGTTATGTGGGCAAGTATGGCAACCAACACACGGGCTGGATGGCCATCTGTGATCAATTTGGCAAATACTGTAAAAGAGAAACAGAATCTCTTATCTTCTCTTACCTATCACTAGCTTCACTGCTGATACTTACTGTCATGTCTGCAATTAAGTCCAGGCAAATCCAGGTTTAGAAAAGCTTAAATGCGTTTGATTTGCCAAAACAAGGATCGAGAAGGAAGATGCAGCGCGATGAAATGTATACCTTTTGATTATTTATAAAAAAACAGAAATCGCTCTTGGTTCTAATCAGATGGTGCTCAATTGCTCATGTCTTCTGTCTCTCCCCCTTTTTCTTTCCTTTTACCCTTCTTTTCCAGCTTTAGGAAGAACAATCAATGCTGTGATGATGTAATCGTCATTGATGAAGATCTGATACATTTTTTCACTGTGTAGTTAAAGAAAACTCTCCAGAGTCCAACCCCAAAGAGGAGAAAAGCTAAATTTGCATAGTTTGCTTCAGGTACATGACAGGTTTAGTTTACCATCAGTTCCAGTCTGACAGGTTATATTGCTTTGCCATTTGGCTGATTATATGAAGGAAACAGATCATATTTTCAACTTCGTGACCATTAACGGATCCTGTGTGTGTCATCATTCTATATATTGCAAAAAAGTTATGATAATATAATCATTTTTTTAAGGACCTAAACCCGAAAACTAGGCCCTTATCGCCATGAAACCCAGACAATCTCAATTACCGGACTAATCTGAATCTCGTAAGGCTTAAAAGACTTTTCAAACACGATTCCCAAAACAAACGTATTTAATATTTCAAGAATTGGAGCATTTTAAATAAGAAACAGACATCTGGCATATCATTGGAGTAAACAAAATACCACAGCGGAAGATTTTATTTAAATGAACAAAATATCCAAAACGAAATATGGGTCCATACAGTCACAAGCCCAAAATCACAATCAGGGCTTAAAGCCCGGTACATAAAACTGTAACCAGAAACGTAGTAAATGCATAAAGATATAATAATAATAATCAAAACATCAAAATGAGTCAAAAAAGAAATGCCAAAAAAGAAAACCATGTAAAATGTGCAGCTGCGATAGTCCAGCCAAGTCTAAAGAAGCTCTCACACCTAAAAAACATTGTCTACGGCTCACGAACTACTCCTGAAACGGAGAAATAACAACAAGTGAGATAATAATCTCAGTAGGAGTCACCACATCATATGTCCTATGGGGAATCAGAGGCACATGAGAATGAACGATTTACTATAAGAACTAGGACGTGAATGATGTAACTCAAAGAATATAGAATTCATGCATTTGATTTTATAATGTAAAATGTAGTTCCAGCCCAATAAGTTATAACTCAAAAACTCATAATACATCAAGGCTAACAATGTCTACCAAAACCTATCGGGATAGACATAATAAATCACTCCTCGAGTAACCCCTGCTAAAGGTAAATCGGAAGCCCACTGGCAGTGTTAATTTATATATTTTAAAAAATAATAATATACGCGTAGTCCTTAATGCCAGTGTTGTACGAGACTAGGCAGAGAAGACTACACGTATCATACTCGTCTCAATACTCAATACGAACCAACCTGCGAAGACTTGGTAGGCAAATGAAGACAACCCCCATATAACTTCTGGGATTCCGTATACTCACCTCGCATTGACCAAGCGAACGTTTATTAAAATAGATACCATACTGAATGCAAAACATTTATTAAATACCATACTTATTTTAAACTATAGTATAAAATAATACATTTTATGAAAACTATAAAATATGTCATGCATCAAGATATCCTCAATTCTCACCATCATAACTCAACTTATTGTTTGGGACCCAATATAAATGTAAATAATAAGAAGTATACATATATTTATAAGTGTATATTATATCGAAGTTTAACTCAGTTAATAATCACACTAAATCTGGAAACTAATATTTATAATGGTATTCATAAGAGAAGGTATGCTAATAAAGACAATTTTGGTTATGCTGTTTAAAAGCTATGCGTATGGCTTGGGACAGTTCTAATTAAATTTTGTTTCATAAAACATAAATAAATAAAAGAGCTCTCCAAAATGGCAAAAAAGACTATTATGTGATAGACGCTGAACCAAGTTAAGGATGAATGCACTACAAGACAAATGAATTAAGAGTTGGATGCACTACGAGACAAATAGAGTTGGCTGCAACGTTTGTGGCTATGGTGGCTGACCTAAGATAACATATAACTAAATGAATAAAAGATGGTTGGTGCATAAAAAGAAAAGGCAGCGATCAAAGAGGTGCACATCAAGGAACTTTCGGCGGAAGAGGAAGAAAATGGAAATCTGGAATCTGAGACGTCAAGACCCCACGTTGAGGTCTTGCCAACGAAGGTCCTTCCCACCCACTCTTTTCCTTGAGGATTCCCTGGTTAAACTATTATCATCAATTGTGTACGTAGAAATAGGGAAGTCCGTTCTTCGCTCTTAGCTCAAGAAACAAATATGTGCGTAAGGGACAAACAAGGGATTCGCATAAATATCAGCTTTGGCAAATAAAAGGAAAGGTTACACATGAATATTAGGAAAGAAAGAAACAAATATGCGCTTAAGGGACAAACAAAGGCTGCACATAAATATCAGCTTTGGCAAATTAAAAGAAAGGTTACACATGACAATTAGGAAAGAAAGAGATGTGCGGACAAACAAAGATTGCGCGTCAAGAAATCAACAAAGGAGACAAGGAGGGAAAATGACAAAATAATTATATTTTAAGTCAATGAGGACAATTCTCTAGAATAGGACAAATTAAAGGAAACTAGTGTGTTTTTAAGGGAATTATATTTACAAGAAAAATTGAAGCTTGCGGCAAAAGACGAAAGTAACAAGTGAGTGCGATGATTTCCCAAAAAAAAAATACAATAACTATATTTATATTTTTATCAAACCTATCAACTCTAGAAAAACAAGAAGAGGTAAACGATGCTTGACTGTCAAAAGAAGAGCACAAAGAAACAAGAACAAAAAAATTGTCGATCAAACATATGAGGCAGAAGAACTGGTGGCAATTCTCTTATCTTTATCGCGTGATCTAGATTCAGAAATACATGAATCAAACTAATATTAGAATCTGAAATTGCAAATCACATTTAAAATACGAAATAGAAGAATCCTACAGTTCCCTCACCGACCTATAAAACCAATGAAACCACTAAGTTTTGAACAATCGAGCAATGGAAAAGAGATAAGACAAAAATATCAAGAATAGGGCTTGATGGCGTGAAAAAATAGAAGAGTAAAAGATAAAGGTACGAATTCTAATATAACTCACGACCTCAAAACTCTAGTGGGCTCGGATTAGTAAATTCAAATATACCCAATTCTTAAAAAGGTACGAATAACGTCTTATAGTATAAACGGGCCCTGGGTCTGATAGGAGCAAAATTGTAATTTTCCACTATCTCGATTTTCGTTTCAGTAAAAGTGTCAAACGTACAAGTAGACCACTGAAACAAAGCTGATTGTACATACAACTAGGACGGAGTTTCAAATAAAAAAGCAGGAATTGTTAGATGCATATAGGATAACTGGCAGCCAGAAATCCTCAAAATATAGCAGCAGTAGCTTGACTAAAACAACAACATCCTGTTCTTGTTTTTAGGAATGAAGAGCACTCTCATGAATGAACGTGTGGATGCTTGCTTTCTTATAAAAAAAACCTATAATTTTTAGGCCAACTTTGTAGTGGGAGTTGGTCTCCGTCGGAAATTCTATCAGCAATTGGGCTTAAGAATCTGCATGGGGATTACTGGGCTTCTTCCATTAGAAATTAGGCGTAAGAATATAGCTTGGGAATGACTGGGCTTCTTCCATTAGCAATTGGGCTTTTTGAGCTGATCTCATTTATTACTATTGGCTGTTTTGTCACCACTTGTGATGAGGACTTGTTGGAGTTACATTGGCCATTGGAAACCCAGGCCGGGATTTTTTATTTTTATTTTTATTTTTATTTTTATACTAATTCCGACAGTTGAAAGATACCGAACATGCCATAAAATAACTATACCGTGAAACTGTAAAAGAGAAGGAAATAAATACTGACTACCAAATCTAGAGGTTTGGCATACACAACTTCGATGTGGGACAAGAAAGTCCTTCTGCAATAGAAAGTATTAGGTGAGACTCTTTTGCATCGGCAACCAAGGGAGGCCAAACCATGGCATCTTATCTTTTAAACACGGAAGACCGAAGCCCTACGGAATGGCTCACTGGAAAGGGCAAACAAATTATGTAGGACCATTGGGGTATGTACTTGTTCACGTACCCGCCAACACAAGAACGCACTTACGGGCAAAATACAGAACAGGGGCACATGGTGAAGAACATACGCACATGGTTCATATCAACTATTCTTTGCAAACCTTCCAGCCACCATCATCATGAATTCAAAGACCAGACTTTGGATATAATAGTTGGAACATTTTATATTACCAACACCAGAAGTAGACGAAGAATGTCTAATTCATTATAGTTTAGACACTTAAAAGCTGCCCAACTTCATCATGGTTTTGGCAACATCCATGCCCTCTAGTAAAGACCGTGAGAAACTCTTCAGTTTTGTTTTTTCCACCTGAGTAATGGATGCTGCATGCGTTTGTGCACATGGAATGCAGCGATTACTATTCACTTGCCAAACGATCGAAAATTAAACGGTATGAGGAATTGTCGGAATTAAAACTGGCATTTCTGCAATTGGAATTGCAGCAAACCAGAGAGTATTAGTAGGACAACAATGCTTTACTAGCACTTTCAGTTGGCTACCCTGTAAAGGAATAATTTAGGAGATAGAATAACTAGGATTAACTAATGATTATTGATCTTTGTACAAATAACATAAGCTCTCTCTAGTTAGTGAACAAACAGGGAAGTAGAACTCTCGATGAGGCTTTACATATCAGTTAAGCAACTACTGCTTAAATCCTAAAGGAAATCAACAGTCCTATGAACAAGGAGGAAATTAAATAAATGAAACATAAAAAGTAAAACACAAGCAGTGTAGAAGATCAATTTATCACGATGAGATCCATGATCTATGGTGATCGAACTCGCGATTACCTAGAACCGTCAGGGTCTAGAGAACACACCCCAAATCTTACCACGACCAAGACCATCCAATAGCTTCCTAGCACCCTCAACATCCATCTCAACAAGTTTCTTGAGATGCACAGAAGCACCCGCGGCAACCATTCGTTTCCTGCACTTCTTAGAATGCAAGAATGATGATAATATGGAAACCGGATACTTCTTGTCCAAATTCTGAATCGAAGGATCCAGCAATTGGACTGCACTCACTATCCCCCTCTCATCCTTCTTAAACAACTTCTTATTCACTGCACACAACACAAGGACCGACAAGGCCTTGGCGGCTGCCTCTTTCTCTTCAACAGCCTTGCCATCCAGCATCTTTATCAACGGACTGATACACTCGCATTCCCCCATTTCCTTCCTTGACTTAACGTTAAGCCCGAGAGCGTAAGCAGCTCTAGCAGCCGCAATCCTCGTGCTCAAAACCCCACAATTCAATACGGCTGCAAGCCTCACAATGAAGCCATCCGAAACAAGGCCTTCTGCGATACCCTGGCTCGAACCCAATTGCCTCAACAACTCCACTGCAACTTCAAGACTCTTTAGAGGAGGACAAGAATCCCAAAAGTTCCTCAAACACTCGATCACCCCTTCCTTGACAATCAACCCTTTCAAGTTGTTATCATCTTTCACCAGATTACTCAAACAACCTATTGCATTCTCTTGTGCTAACACCGTCCCGGACGACACCAGCCCAATAAGAACAAAAACCGCATTCTCCTCGATGAAATTCTCCCTAATTTCTTCAAACGCCGCAAGATTCCTCAAAACCCCGGCTGCAAAAGCCTGTGAACCGGGGGTCCCGGCCTGGCAAATCTCTAGCAGAGAGGAAATCCCGCCTCTTGAGCCAATTGCCCTTGCGTTCTCCTTGGAAACGCTTAGAGCTTGAAGTGCAAGACAGGCTTTTTCCTTAGAAAAGCCACTCCCTGACTCCAGAACTCGAAGCAAATGATTCAAAAGCAGTAGCCCTTCCGCAATTAACACATGCTTGCTGCTATCCACCATTGAAATCCTCGAAATTGCAGCCACGGTCTTCTCTTTCATCTCCAAAGAGCTCGAGTCCAGTAACCGCACAAGCACCGGCACAATCCCCTGCGCCACAGCGATCATCACGTGCTTGTCATCCTCCTGTAACAACCCAAGCAAAGAGTCCATTGCCGAGTTCTTCGAATCAACACTCTCAATCTGCAAGCAAGTTATCAGGTTCCTCGACTCGGCCCGCACAGCTTCCCTCTTCGAATTCGAAGCGACGCCGTCCTGAAGCACCCCGCTTTTGATCAAAACCTCGCAGTCCCTCACGTGCCGATCCAGCCTAGTTAGGACCGAGTCAATGTCGCTTTGGGTCCTGAGCTTTCCCTCAGTCAAGTTCAGCTTTTGGCACCTACCTGCCAGCAAACCGGCGTCGGATAGCGAGTGTGAGACAGCGCGGAGGAGGTCGACGCAGAGAGGGTTAGTGTTGTAAGAAGAGAAGTCAGAGACATCGGCCAGTTGGGTATGGAGGTCAGTGAGTTTGGCCCGGATCAAACCCCATTTACCTTTAAAGGATTGCACTTGGGGGATTTCTTCCTCCAAAAGAGAGCGCAAAAGTTGCTTCGGCACATGGATAGGGTCGTTTTCTAGTACTTTCATGGTCACCATTCACAGGCTTTATCGGCTTCACTTTTCCCCCGTACTAGTGCTTGAAACAGAAGAACAGCAAGAGTTGATTGCTAGGGTTTGGTCGCTTAGTCTTTGACACAGAGCCTTTTAGTTGCGGTGGAGATCGATCTCTGAGAGAGATGAGAGAAAGATGCGTCAGTGTTTGTTAACGACGAAACCAATAGCATGTAGTAAATGGCTGGACTGAAAATAATAATAGGTCTCGGAAATGATGGACGATGATGTTCTGATTTATTAACCAGGCGCAAATATTGGAGCGTGCATCTCACACTCTTGGAGGACTAGATAAATTTTTGCAGTTTTCTTTCCTTTTTATAATTATTTCTTGGGTTCCTCTTTTTTCATGATTTTGTTACGTTTATAAAAAATTACGGTATCAGGTCTAATTTTGAAATATTTAGTTATTTTCTCTAAATTAAATTTTATATTATCATAATTATATTATTTTCATCATAAAACTGATATTCCTTCTATTTATAATCAAAAATTATATCTAAATCTCTTATAACTCGAACATATTATTTATTAATTAATAATTATTTATTTTCTATAATTTAAAAGTTAGAAGTTGAGTAGATCTAATTTTCCGACAACAATTATAGGGAGATTTATTTAGTTACAATTCTGGTAGGATTTTGATTAATTTTTTGAAATTTATACTTTTTTGCAGAAAAAATTAAAGGGAAGAGCTTCATCCAGCGAATGGTGCACGGATTCTTAAACGCGTGTGAGAAGGGACGAGAAGGAAGTGAATAGGGAAAAGAGCCGAGGAGAGAAAATCAGAATCAGAGGACTGAAGTAGCCGTGTGGGTGGTCTTGTGAGTCTGTGACCCATTTCCTTAGACAAATAAATAATAAAGGCTACCTTTATGAGGTTATCGACAGCTTTGGACAGCGAAAGCTCCCCGTCTCCTCCACCCCCTCCAAAGAAACCCTTACCCAGCGAAAGCAATTCACGATCTTTGCTTCGCATCCATCATCGAGTACACCCATCATTGACGAACCAAAACAAAACCCATCTCTCTTGTATTGTTCATGTCATTGGAACATTATTTAATAAATAGTTTCCTTCCCTTCCTGGGGCCTCCCCCCTTTAGCGATCATGTGTCAGCTTTTGCTGTTTTACTGGCTATTTTCCTACCCGCGATTTTTTGTCGGCGCCAAGGAAATTAAGGCGGGAGCATTTTCTAACCTCTCTATCTATCCGGTGACCGTTACGCGCCTAGTTGTATATTTATACAAGAAAAAAAATAGTATAGTAATAGTATTATATGCTATAAGAGAATATAAAGAAAAATTTATAGAGCAATATCTTACTAGCAAGAACCATATTTAGCAATTTTTCCTTGAAATAGAAGCGGACGGTGGACGGTGTAGATTAAATATAGGGAAGATAGTTTGGAGATACTATAGTTTTTAGTATCGTTTTCTGATAAACCTAACCCCATACAATAATTCTCATGGTTGGTTGAATTGGTTGGAATTAGTGATATTATAATATTAGGGAAGCCATGCAATTTTTTGACCAGTTTGTGCTTTGTTGAAGGAGATGGTTTTAGTATTTTTACAAGTCTCAATTTGATGCTAGTAGCTAGGTCGGCAATGATAAGTTAGGTTTATAATAAGTTCCGTGGGGGGTAAGATGGAAATAGGGCATTAATCCTTCATGTCCTAATCGTGAAAAAATTAGTTTCCCAAGTAGTAGGTAAACACTGCTCAGGATTCCGTTCATGGAGGAGGTAGCAAATCCTCGTTGATTTTGAGCTCCCACCCACATGCCCACATGCCCACAAATGCCAGCTACTGTGAGTTGAACAAAAACCAGTTTATATGAGAGTATCTGCAAGTGGATTTGTGGTGGAAAAGAGAATACAATAATACACTATGGGATGAGAATCCTGTTTGTTCTCTGAATAACTTAAAGAGTCAATGGCTAGTAGGTTGACCAACTATGCTGAGGCTAAGCCGACTTTGACACTTCTCGATCCTGAAAGTCAACTTTCATCAAAATGCAGTGCCATGAGAAGGCACCAAGCAAATTAAGGAACAAATTATGGATTCTTTGGTCCACTGTAATGGCTAGAACTTATTCTCTACTGGTTAAAATGCGGAAAAGGGTGAAAATGAGGGGGAAAAAGTATCTCTGATCGCAAATTGGACCATTGGACTTCGATCTTCATTCCACATTTGCTATATATATAGAGGCTCTTAAGTGTAGATTTATCATCCCATGTTTGTACATAATTTAGGAAGAGAGGCCTTGTATGAAGATGAAGAGTCATGTCTGGTAGCCAAGGAGGACTTGCCTATTTCCTGCATAGGGTATAAGAAAAAAGGATTTGGGTCTAAATAGAGCTCTTCAGGGACAGATAGGCAAGTCTTCCTGGGCTATTCCGACAGGCACTTATCTTTCATGCTAGACCTACGTCTCTTCCACAACATCTCGTTAAATAGTTTAGAATTCAGTTTACTTTTAATATTACTTTTGCTTCAAAATATGGTTCTCTTAAAACTTATCTTTTATGCCTCTGTTTTCCAATTTCTAGTTATGTAACGATTTTGCAGGATATCCTTAACATCACCTGAGATGGTTGTCAGGTTCTAAGAAAATGCCGGCTGCTGGGCTTTTCTCTTACAACATATGCTTTGTTTTCTTTCTGTTAACAACGAAGGCTGAGGGCGTATTTATCCTGACAATCTCCTTCAGGAAATGCTTTCATCTGCAAACAACCAGAAACAGTAACCTGAGCACCAAATAGATATCGAGATTTAACCAAGTATAAAAACTATTTCAAAATTTTTTTAGCAACATACATATCAGTTATGGAAACATGAAGGTGGATTGCAAGTGAGATAGATAGGGCTGGATTCCTGCCCTAAGATTAACAGTAAGCATTTATTTTCTTTAAGTGGATAGACTGCGACCCACTATGGTCAACCATATATAGAACAAAATCTTCAATGGTTGATGCACTTGAGTTTTTGAGTTTTCTTTAAGAAGCTGATATAGGAAATTATGGTCAAGAAGCAACTCAAGACCGGGAACAATCGGAAAGGTCGAAGTGATCCATACCTAGTTGCTTAATGGACATGTGGGGACAGAACTACAGGTGAGGCCAAGTCGTCAACCTCAATTTTGCACCTCTTCATCTCTTGAAAAGTCATTGCCAACATGCAGAGCTACGAAAGAAACACCTTATACCACATGTAAGACATCAATGGAATCAATTATGGATCAGGAATTATTACACTGCATACTAAACCAGTAACTGTTGGCTCTGTAACGAGGTGCGCAACAAGCTCTGCCCATCCTCTCTCCCATATTTGCCAAGGCAAAAGACAAAAGTATAATAGTATGGAAGGACAAGTGTGCATTCCCAGTGAGATAGTTGTCGCATATAGGCAGAAAGACAAGCTGATGCACTTGCTACGATGAATATCAAGGCGTGTTGTATTGTATATGCTTACCGTGCACCACTTAGACAAACGAATCACCATAGCAATATGGATAATCACCACTCTCAGAATCAGAAAACATACAGAGGAACAAAGACAAAAGGCAGAATCTCAATGGAGACATAAAATGAACGATCGATGCAGCAAAATAGACAGATTTACGCAGACAAGAGAAGGATAGCGAGGATCAGGATGCATAAAAGGTAAAGCTAGCAACAGGATTTCTTAGGAAACTCATGGAGGGTAAAAGCCAGTAGCCTAATCGCTATGGCAATAGCCTACTCATTACAGAAAACTACCCCATCCCATCACGGCTATATATGGTAGAATCACAATAGCTCAGATAAAGGTCAGACATGATGTATAACATTAACCTCTATCGTTAGCAAACCAAGAGTTGTAAAATCACAGAACCAAAGAGAAGTTTCCTCAGGAAAACCCTTTGCCAAGCTTCTGAATAGCACAAAACATCTTTCTCCTCGAACCCACAGCATTAATCCCCATATCCTTCAAATCCTCTAATGTCAACATTGGCAAAACTTCATCATCCACCTCATGAATCTCGAAAACTGGAGCATAGCGCCCTAACCCTAATCCATTCAACCAAATCCTCACGCCATCCTTCTCTCCGTCGTTCCTATCGTCCCTCGCCTCAGTGTCTGAAGGACCTGAAAACTCTATGTCATCCTGATGAATATAGGGACTACTAATATAATCTCCACCCCTAATAATGCCCCTCCTATTGTAGTACACTTCCCTCTCGTTTCTCTCATTTCCATCCCCCAAATTCTCCAGGGAATGCACGGGACTCTGATCTTTTAACGGGCTTTCAACCTCGAAATCGCGAAAATTTTCCTCCAAATCATCAACGCCATCCCCTTCTATACATTTATTGTCTCCATTCCCGCCACCACCACTGCTCCCGTTATCATCGAGCTTCGAGGATGCCCAATTCGATCGAATCCGCTTTGAAAATGCTCGTTTCTTCGGATCCCTGACCTTCCAGCTCCCAATAGCCACAGCATCCAAATTGACTTCCTTATCCTCGACAAGATTTTCTCCAATGGAGCTAAAGTTCGTCAAAGCCTGAGTCTTGGAGCCTTTACTGGAAGGATAACCCATGGCAATCCCATCTTTTAAAGAAACATGTAGGTGCTGGTGTTGTTTCCACTGCTTGATGTTGGTGATGGCTCTCCTCGGAACCGCGTCGTAGAACTGTTCTCCACCGATATCACCTAATCGGACGCTGGGTCTCCTCTGCCTCTTCGACCCTACCGCCTCGGATGACGTCACAGTGAGCTGCACACTTCCGCCTCCTCCACCGTCCAGATGACCATCGGGTGATTGTATCTCGGTCATGCTTTGAAAACTCCAAAAGGCAGTAGATTTTTCTACCCCTCCCTTCGTCCTACTTTACTTTCATCTTCAGGGTCTCTTTCATCAGTATACGGAGAGATGAGTGAAGGAAGAAATGACACGAATTGAAAGGGTACGAAGCATAAACAGAATAAGATTTCGAGTCAGTGTGAGGAGTGTGGGGAGGAAATCGAACTGCTATTAAGTGAAAGAGAGAGTGGGAAGAGAGAGGGAATAGTGTCAAACGTGGTTTCGAGTGATAGACACGTGTGTTCAGATACTAAAATGGAAGTTTTGGGTGCGTTGGATGATGCACGTCAAATCTGTAAAACTTACCAAAATAACAAAGCATCATGAATTTATGATGATCATGTTATAATCACGTGGTTATACGAATACGTGTTTGTTATATTCTTTGTCTTGAAGAAGGCAAAGAATCTTCTGATTACTAGTAAACCAAGTCATCACGCAAGAATTAGAGCATGTCTCACTAGTAAGAAAAAAGTGCTTGTCAACTTAACTAGTAAGGTCACTTTAATCATTATCCTTCACCTTTTTTACTGTTTTAACGGAAAAAGAAAGAAAAGCTAAACCTTTTAGGATAGACAACGAAACAAAGAAAAATTCGATTAAGCAAAATTGGCACTGGGAAAAGAAAGCAATGGAACAAAGAAAACTAGATTCCTAATGTCCGACTACATTTGCTTCATGAATACGATGAACCGAGCATTTGCAAAGAAATGCAGCAAAAGCCGTTTGCAAGCTGCTCGTGACGAAAATCTGCGAAGAGACCATTAAGAGCAGTCTGTCTCCAAAATAATCCTCAGCAGTCTGTCTCTACCTTAATCTGTTGGCTGGACACAAAGCAAACCATGACCGGGACTATGATCCAAAGGATACAAGGTGGTGCCTTTAACGAATTTCTGATGATCAACAGCAGCCTTTCTGAGATCTGAAACCGCATTTGGAATTTCTTTACCTCGTTTCCTTTTAATGGAGCATGCACGCAATGGATCTCCACTTCCAGCTCCAACCCTCCTACAAATATAGATGAAGGAATTAATGCAGGTTATAACAAGCAGTTATCGCTATTGAAGGTCTAAGCTTTATAATCAGAAAAATGCAATATTTACGCTGAATTGTTAAAATAATTGTAATGTGATTAAAGGGTATAAATAGCAAGGTAGTTAACCTCAGCAATTTCTCTGATGCAATTCTTGCAGCTCTGATTGTATTCTGGCTTGGCACTGATTTGAGTACACGCTTTGGATCAGATCTCAGAGGAGAATGGATTTTGATAAGCTTAATAAATCAGAGCAAATACATAAAATATAGTTAGTCAATGCACAAGGCAATTATAGTTCATTCTGATATAAAGCTTGGTAGAGCTTCAATTTTTTTTTCTTTTTGAAAGAGTTCTTTGGACTTACGCCCAAGCATTCCATCATCTGGTAGTAAGCTCTTCCATGTAGAGGAGTGTGGCCTTTCCGAGATTCTGAAAAATATCTGGTCCTGAAGCAATTATTAGAGTTACTTGGTCAGGAAAATATGTTAATATTTTGTGACAAAACTTCAAAGATACTAATTAATAGCTCATTTGAATACCATTCTTTGTATCCCGGATCAACGGTGAAGCCATACATGTCAACAGAATCACAAATAGAGAGAGCAAATTCAAGAGCCTTGAGTCCAGTTCCTTTTGCTGCCGACCCAAAGGATGCACCTAACATGAGATATACAGGATTGTTTATTGGAATTTCCTACACAAGCAAAAACGTGTGTTACTTTTGCAAAATTAGGTGAAGGAAAGAACGGTACAAGTCTACTAGAGTTCAATGGAAGAAAATCCCAAGATAAAAACAGAATCCATCATAATGATAGCCTCAAAAATTTCATATAAACATCCACCTAAGAATGTTAATTGAGAAATATTTTCACAACCATGCAAAATGCTTGATTTTGATTATAATCATGAAACCAATATCATGAAAAGAAATTCTCGAATTGGCATCTACTTCCCAGGGGCTATCCTTTTGGTTACAGTAACTGTTACTAAAGGTCTTATTCCTCGTAAGAAGAGTGCTTTTTTCCCATTACAACTTCTAAGTCACCTATCCTGGGTAGTGCTCCCACCCGAGCATGTTAACAGATAAGATTTTAATGGAAATCAGAAACAATTGATCATCCTTCACTCAGATTTCAAATAGCGGCACATATTGACATTGATTACGTTTCACTCTAAATAATTATGCTTATCGATCTTCGCTAGTCTGTTTTCATGAAGAATTTCAGTTTCATTAATTGATAATAAGAAACTAAATCAAAACTGCAATGTCTAGTTTCTGTTCAAACAAAAAGTGAAATAAGCCTAATCACCCTAGAAGCTTAATACTAAACAGATCAGATTGTAGTTAAGAATTACACACAAAATTTAGCGAAAATAATTCTTCGAACTCATATTTTAAGCCATGGAAAGATACCATGGAAAAATGAAAAAAAAAAGGTGAGAAACAAACCCGAATCATCTTGCTCATAATGTCATGAATAGTTGTTTTGATTAATAAAACCTCCTTCCTTGTTTCTGCAGGAATCACACTATGAGGATTACTTTGCCAAGCAGCATAAGCCCAATAAGGAGTAAACTTGTGCACATACCATCTAATTCCACAACTTTATCAAGAGCTTTAGCGGATCCTCTATTAAGAAGACGGAATATACTTTTCTTTCCCACATATTCTGTATAGCTCTGTCATTAAACAAATAATAAGAACTAGGAAGATTCTTCGAGTAAAAAACATCACCCAGAATTTCCAACAGAAATTTAAAAGTTTGACCTCGATGGGAGCACCATTTTCTCTAATAACAACATCATAACCATCTATTTCCTTTCCGAACTTTGTTTTCAGAAGATCTCCTGAATTACCAACAACAGCGCATCGATGAAACTGCCTAGGGAAATATGGTGATGTCTCAGGGAGTACCAGTGAGAGTTTCTCCATGCACAGAGATCTGTTCTCACAGCGGTTACTGCATTTAAAATAAAGAGCTCCATCATAAAGTTTCAAGCAATAGCAAAAACACTGGGCAGCTAATCCTCTTTGTTAACCTTTTAGGCAAGGAAAAATCATAGACACCATTTTCTTTAAACAGTTTTTTATCCAAACAAAAATTCTTTTACTAACAAATCTTTAGCATGTACTTACAGTTGAATTCCTTTATTAATTCTCTGCCACGCATAGTCCTCCCATCCTTTTGGTAAAGCATCAATGTACTCCCTCGTGAGTATTGTAGTGCTATTTCGGACCTGACATTAACTCACTAAATAATAAATCAATTGTAAAGCATAAAAGCTCGATAACAGTTACTAATATGTATGACAAAACATAACCAAATGTACAGCAACAGGGAAAGAGGGGGGAAAAATCATTTCCTGTTCCCACTACAGCCAAATTCCCCATGAATTACAAGTAGTAATAGCAAGTAAAAGTTTATAGCTAGTAATAAAGCTCCATATGAACACAAAACACGGTAGGCTCACCTGTTCCCAAGTAGCCACAGCTTCGCATAAGTTCATTTCAAACGATAATCCTTCAAGCTCACCAGTTTTCGGGTCTTTCTGTTCACGTATAGAATGAAAATGTAACACAGCTTTCACAATCAAAACAGTCAAGTGAGACACAAATAGTTGATGAAGAATTAAAAACACACCCATTTGGGGACAGTATCACTAGGAAAGTTTATCGACACTGTACAATAATCACTCCCAGCGACAGCTTGTAAACCTAATCCATTTGCACTCTGCACCATCACGAAAAACGCAGCATATCAGATCAAATCACCGACACAAGAATGCCTAGATGGAATCAAATATCAGAAAACAATAAACATCATAAAAATTACCACGCACTTCTGGAAACTGCTCTGCAGAGACTGCAATGCCTCCAAATCTTCTCGTGACAGGCGATGGATCACATCTGCACATCACGCAATTACAATAAATCAACCATCTAGCGACGGTTTTCTAAAAAAACCACAAGAAACGGAATGCAAGTACTAGAATAGATGCGTGTACGCACATAGATCGGGGACGCCGGTGATGTAAATGAGGATAACAGAGAATCCAAACACTACCGCAAGTAGAAGACCAAACTGCAAAAGCCTCATCTATATCTATTCACCAGTGCCAATCTCGAAGCCTAAGAAATTTACCGTTAAACTCTTTTCTCAGAAACCGAAATCTATTTCTTTTTTTTTGTATCCGTTTTGGATCTGCCAGAGTCGAGAGAGCTCCCTAACTATCGATTCACAGTTCCAGCTCACTAGCGCGCTCCCACTAACCGCATTCAGCGAAATGGCGTCGAATCACGTTAACTACCAATTGTTGATCGACAGTGACGGAAACGACATCGTTCGTCCCATATGGTGGAAAATTCGGGTAGTAATGAAATTCGGCCCGTTACGGCACGCCATATATATGGGCTTTTTTCGTTGGGCTAGAAAGACAAATATTCATATACTGGGTGAAGGATTGATTTTTTATTTTTGCATGCGATAAAAATTAAAATAACAGTGAGTAAATGTAAAAGTAAGCATTTCATTGTGTAACTAATCAAAAAATTATATATTTACCAATACACTTCTGGATTCTCAACACAAAATTTAGAAATTTGTATTTTGCTATGAGTCACATTATTCTATTTTTTTAACTATAAAAGAGGAAATGGGCCCCATCTCCTGTGAAGTTGCGGCCTATTAGAGCTCTCTCATCTCCTTCGTCGCCTCTATATATTCATGCCTTCACAGCAGCTGGGGCCGGAGTACCACCGCCGGAAGTCGGCCTATAAAAGACACGCACCGCCGTCATATTAATTGAAAACAGTATTAACTGGAACCGGCAAATCTTTGATTCTTTCTACAACGTATACAGAAGGAGGGAAAAGAAAACTTACAGCCCGACAAACACTTTGAAAGCATCATATATACCCCATTGGGCTCCAGTAAGGGTTCCGATCATGACAATTCGAAGCGGAAGGCCTCGCGTGAAAAGACCCCACAATCCTATCTTCTTGACTGCCTGCAACGAGCGAAAAGCATGGCAAAGATGCAGTTTAACAAATGGGAGCAACGATGTGTCATGGAGACCGATGTTAACTCGGAATCCATAAGTGAAAGAAGAAGTAAAATCTACTGACATCAGCGGCAGATGCCCCTTTGGCATTGTTGAGGAAGGAGACCAGATTGTCGGCAGGGTGAGAGACGATAGCGCAGAAGACACCAGCAATGTATCCGCCTGCAAAACTGACTCCGAGCTGCAAATTTTTAGAGCATTGATCTTTGGGCCTTGGGATGGAGTACTTGTATATTAGCTCCACGATGGTCTCAAAAGATGCAAATTTCATCATTGTATCTGCAACAAATTGATCGTCATAATACTGGAGTGTTTTGTAATAAAAGTTAAGCAATCCGAATTTCCTGAAGATCTTGAACAGGCACAATCAGAACAGAGATGTCATAAATGTGTCTGCTTACATGGAATCTGTCGTCCCCATAGAGGAGCTAGCCCTTTGTATAACCTGCGAAATATATCGAACCATACGACGAAAAACCCATCAGCCAACTTTGTATGAGTATGCGAAAGAAACAGAACATACATTGTTTGAAGGAAGCATATCATACCCGGCATAACCTTCCGATTTGATAAACTTAGGCATCCCATCTGACAAGCCCCGGGCGAACCCAGGTTGAGTTTGGACTCGAACTTTCACTGCCTCTAGTGGGCAGAGAGCAACATCGGCAATCACTTCAGCCGATGCTGAACCGGCAAGATAAATCAAAGTTTTGTAATTTGCTGCAAACTCTGGCCCAGCAATATCCGAGTAATACTTTTTAAAGAATTCATAGAACCCAAACTTGCAAGCACCTTGGGCACTGTAACCAAGGAAGGTCGGCACCCACCCTCTAAAGAAACCTTTGGCTCCCTGCTCCTTGAGCAAGATGCCAAACCCAGATGAGATGCTCTTGTATTTCGATGGGTCAATCTGAAAAACATCAATCACGTCAACATCAATCTCTCCAGTTTTTACATATAGCTACTGTAGTGTCCTGGTTAGCATACTTAATTTAATGTCTTGTGAAGTGAAAGTTTTATTTTTCTGGAGCCTCTGTTTGGCAGAATGAGCAAACTGTAAATGTAACATGATATATGTACGTATGCGAAATAGGAGAGGTCGGACCTGCATGTTGCACTTGACAAGATCGAGAGGAGTGACAGCCATGTGAGTGAGGCCACAGCTAAGTATACCACCAGCAGTGCATGCCATGTAAAAACTGGGGGAATACATCTTGATATTCTCCTTGGGTGCCGCCACCACGAAATTCCTCCTCGCCATACCAATACCGTTGGATGGTCCGGAAACGAACGATGACAGGTGCAGTAATCCATGGCTCCCGCTTGTGTTAACATCAAGAAGTCCTTTTGTAGAAGCGGACGGTCTGTAAAGAAAGCTTGGGATCATATTTTGGCGAGTGATCTCAGAATTGGCCATTTGATAGATTACTGATCTGATGCTTTGTTTTTTTTCTTTTTTCTGTTTGTTCTTGAATAATTGCCTTATTTTATGCAAATTTTTAAGTGGTTTCTTAGTTTCTTGGATGAAAACTGAGGGACCTGTGTTTCTCAGTAAAGAAGCGAGAAAATAGAGTAGTTGTGGCCAAGCGAGTGGCGAAGACCGTGAAAACCGCCATAAAAGTGTTTCCTCCAAAGACACTTCTGCTATTGCGCGGGGCTCGGATGCGTGTTTCTTATTGTAATTCAGCCCAAAACAATGAAAATATGTACAGGCCTGCCAGTTCGTGAAATAAGCTCGATACAGGGCCCTTATGGTTGGATTTTTCCGGGCAATTCAGTCGGTACGATTCAAAATACTCGTCATTTCGGATGCTAGCCTAGTTTCGTGTTTACGAAGAAAAATAACAAAAGACAATAATACAAAATGTATGAATTTAAGATTCGGTAATAATTACAGATGAGTGGTTTTTCCAATCACTTTACGGATACACAATCTGAATGCCTTCTATTGAACTATTTATTTTCAATCATTTTCTTGCATAATTGTTTCCCAATCGTGAACATTTCTTACCAATCCATCTAATTGCACATGATTACGATATTCGGGCCCACCAATCCCTTTTTGTCCCATGTGCCACTGTCCACGTGTTAATACAAATTTTGCAGGGGAATACAAATTGCACATGATTACGATATTCAGTAAATATTTAAGCATAAATCATATATAATTTTAAAGAGAGAGTGTAGCTAGCTGACCTGGCAATTAAAATTACCGCGCCATCGTCCAGTATTCGTCAGTAGCTGGTGGATCCCTTCAACGCACAAAAAGGAGAGATTTCTAATCCTATCCCGCGAAGCCTGTATCTCTGACATCAGCCCAATTCAAACGGCATGTCGTCGTACCCAGTCTCATTTCAATACCTTTTCAACTCGTAATTACTTTTTTTTAAAAACTTCAGCTCCGTTTCCCATTGAGTTGTTCAAGCATTGACCCCCTCAACAGCTCAAAACAGCACAGCAACTCCTCCCTTGTCTCCCTTTACTCTCTGTTTTCCTCGCGAGAGAATCCAGTTCCTTCGATATTCTCGATCAATTCTCTCTGGGGAATAGATTGATTCAAGCATCTATAAAGCAACGCACAATCGTATAAGTACGGAAAAATATCTCCACACGAGCATGGATCGGATGAGAAACGGGAGCCCGGTGCTTGGGCGGCAGTGGAGTAATGATTCTCGCTCCAGCACGGGATCATCCTCTCCGGCGATGTCCCCCGCGCACCCGAGTTCGCGGCTCGGTTCGGGCATGTCCACCATCAAACGCACGCAAAACGTAGCCGCGAAGGCTGCCGCTGCGCGGCTTGCTATGGTGATGGCATCGCAGACCACCGAGGACGACGATGACGATGACGATCTAGGATTCCGGTATAGCGCTCCGCCTCCTCCTGCTCCGTCAAGCTTCAGTAACAATCTTAACAGCAGTAACCGAATTTCAAGCAACAACGGTGGTATTGCAAGTGGCGGCTCCGTTATTAGACCGAATAGATCTCCCTCTCCTGCGGTAATTTAGTGTGCTTAGCTTGATTTCTTATGCTCTGCGTCGTTTGCGTGATATTACTGTACAGTTCAAGTTTGAAGATCCTGATAATTCTTTTTATATGTGATTCTGTGCTTGTGTGAATGTATTTGATACTAGTATGTAGTTGAGCTGATCAATTGTTTTATCGGAGTTTTGGTATTTGAATTAGATAGGTCGGAACTTTGTAGAGCATGTGCCTTCTGTTCGGTCCACATCAACCGGAAGGCAATCGTCAGCTTCTGTTCGTACTGCCACAATGGTGCCTGCGAGCAAACAATCGGTGAGAACTCCCATTGCTATACCTCCCATCGAGCCTCCTAGGAGCAAGAGTAGAGATAAAAGGTTAGCCAATCTGCCGTTTATATATTGTTGTATTTTTCTCTAATTTTTCTTATGGGATGTGATTGGAGTTTATTGCCTATTTTATTTGCTCCTGGATCTGACAAAAGACTGCTGCCTATACTGTCTAGTTACTTATATAATGAAGTTTCTGACAGACTTCTTCCTTGCATTGTAAATGATATCAGTGTATCTGTGTTCGTTGAAAGTTATTTATTCATGTAATTTTTTTTTTGTGTTTACTCCGGCGTGAGAGTGCTTATGGCTGGCATAAATTCATCCATCGATTACTTTAAGGTTTTCCGTATCAGGGAATGTCAATGGGCCTCAGTTTCTTCTTTTGCTTAATTCAATATGCTTCACTTGTTAAATAATGTTATTGCCAATTGTTATAGGTTTCCCTCTGCTGTGGGACAACTGAAGCCTACAGATATGGGAGATCACCATGAAGCTTCTGCCCTTCGTGATGAAGTATGGCAGTACATCATCTGTTGATGTTCAATGTGGCTATGTATGGTTGAGCTAAATTTTACATCAGAAGCTAACGTATGGTTATTATTGCAGCTTGATATGCTACAAGAAGAGAATGACATTATACTTGACAAGGTGCACTGCCATCCAGATAAAATCCATTGTTCTAGATATGTTACCTGATGATAAACACTTATGCTTGAGTGTTCTGTACAGCTTCGCCATGTGGAAGAAAAACGTGAGGAGGCAGAGGCTAGAGCTAGGGAGCTTGAGAAACAGGTCATTGACATCATTTAGTTAATAATTTTCTTCAATTTTCCTCTTAATGATTCTGGTTTTACCTATGATCTAGATTCTTATTTCCATTTTGAATTCTAGTTTTACAGGTTGCTGCACTTGGGGAGGGTGTATCCTTGGAAGCTAAACTGTTGATCAGGTAAACCTGATTAATACTGTATTTGCAGCTACAGATTTTGTGTTCTTTTTCTGATTACTGAAATTTTTTCCAGGAAGGAAGCGGCATTACGGAAGAGAGAGGTATGATGAGAGTACCATCTTTACACAAATATAGTGAAAGCTGTCATTTTTTTTCGGAATTCTTTTGTAGAATGGCTGCATTGAATTGGACCTTTCACTAATAAAACCCATCTCAGCATTTTTTTAGAAAATGTTCTGTGGTGGCTTGGTTTTAATTTCTTGGGAATTGCTACTTTGTTGAATTACAAAAATTCCTTGTTACAGGAAGCTCTTAAGGCTGCCCAACAGACAAGTGATGGTAGAGACGCAGAAATTACAGCCCTTCGTGTAGAAATCGAGGTAAAGTATGATGAAAGATATTGCTACTGGTTATAGTTCAGTGTCTATACAGCAAAACTTCAAGTCCTGCCTTGATTTATTCAGAACGCAAAAGATGATACTGCAACAGCCGTGCAACAGCTTCAAGAAGCAGAATCTGAAACAAAAGCACTTCGCATAATGACTCAGAGAATGATTTTGACCCAGGAAGAGATGGTCAGTGTCTTGAAATAACGTAATATCTGTAATTTTCTGTATGGACTTTAACTGTATTTGTACATGGATAATTTTTAGGAGGAAGTTGTCCTGAAGAGGTGTTGGCTCGCTCGCTACTGGGGTTTAGCTGTAGAGCATGGTAATTTACTTGTTTTTAAAGTTTCTTCATTTGAAAGAAAAAGGAAGGAGAAAAGGTTTCTTTCTTCTTAAACCATGTCTATCCTTGAGGAGTCAGGCACATGCCTAGTGACATGGATTCTATTTACTTGTCACATACTATGCTCTGATTTGATGGGTTCCAAAACCTGTTATGCACACATATCATATATCAATAATTTGGTTAACCTTTCTATTTTTTTCTTTACGAATGACTAATGGTTGTGATCCCTCTCTTACTTGCCATTTCTTTGTGCTACTATAATTTCTGATTACTGCATCAGTCACTGTGTGGCTATGTCTTAGTTATTCCTGCAGTTTGGCTACAGTTCTTCATGCTTCAGGCTTTTTTAGTTTTACATTATGGTGTTGATACTCCTAGCATTAATATAGCCTCCACTTATAGTCTTTGAATAGGTTCTCATACTCTATTGATAACTACTGAGTAGCTCGCTTCATTTGATACCTTTGTGTCTGTAGGAATTTGTGCAGATGTAGCAGTTTCGAAGCATGAGTTTTGGTCTGCTCTAGCTCCTCTTCCATTTGAAGTTGTCATTTCTGCTGGACAAAAAGCTAAAGAATATTGGGACAAAGGTGAGAACTCCGGTTGTTGGTCCTTTGTTAATTGTTTACGTGTAGTTAGGTATAATTTAGATCAATTATGCAGGTGGCGGCGACCCAGATAGGAGTAAAACGGTCCGTGATTTGAGTGACCTAAGTGGAGAAGGAAATATTGAGAGTATGCTTTCTGTTGAAATGGGACTGAGGGAGTTAGCTTCTTTAAAGGTATGTTTTTTTCTATCTCTTGACGTAATTTTTCTTTTGATTTGTTTTAGCCTTTTTATCTAAAAAAATTTTATTAGGGAATTTTGTTTTCCCAAATTTTCTTGCTTTTATGCATGTCTAGGTCCTATGAGCGTCTGTGCAATTTATAATAAGTTTGAAAGAATACATATCTTATATCTTTTTCAACAATTGGTTGCTCTGTTTGCTTGTGATGGCTTCTCTCCTTGTTTTGTTTGCGTGACATATCTTTTAGTTACTGGTTATATGAGGAGTGGTATGTTACACATCTCATGCTTAAGTGCTAACAACTGCTTTTTAAGGTCGAGGATGCTGTCATGCTTGCATTGGTTCTCCATAGACGTCCAAGCATGGTTCGTCAATCCATCTCAGGCATGTATATCTGTCTTTCTCAGTGCTTTTGTGTACCATTTATCAAATTGGTTAGTGTAATATTTTATGTGGTTTTATTTGTTGCCATGGCATTTAATTATTTTCTGTTTCAACTTTATGTGGACTGATGTACTTTCTGTCTATAAGAGTTTCCGCCCAATGAAGTTAAATAGCTGTCTCCAAAATGTTGTTCTGAGCTACTCAGGAATTTTGTCTGGAGCAAATGTAGCATTCACAAGTCTCGTTTGAGTTTTTGTTTTTTTTCTTAAATAAACTTTTTCTATAATTCGTTCATGAATATTTTTTAGGTTAACACTTTGGAGTAAAAACTATACATTGATATTTATCCTTTGCTTTTCTCCTTTCTAGATTCAAGGCCACCTGGTGATCCTAAGTTCACTGAAGCTTTTGGTAAGAAAATAATCTGATGCTATCATTTCACAAATTTATCTCAAGTTTGGTTAATATACTCCCTTCTTTTGGTGTAGAATTAAGCGAACAGGAAGCAGAAGATGTTCTTTTCAAAGAGGTCAGTCCTCTTCTTTTACATTAATTTTGCTGTTGGTTTTCTTGTTGTTTTCCCCTATTAAACATGCCTTGAACTTTTAACATAATGTTAAGCCACAGGCTATTAAATTGGATGCTAAGTGCATTTCCTTGATTCATTTCTATCCAACTAAACTGGCCCTAAAGGGAAATTTTGAAAATCATTTATTTTATATAATAACAACAAAAGGTTTCTATTTTTTTTGCTTACACTCCTCTTCGATTCGTCTTTCATAACACCTTGATATGAGTTATTTAGCAATTTCTGACATCATATCCAACTTTCGTATGGTGAATCTGGTGTGCGTGGCATGCAATTTGGGGCCAACATTCCCAAGTTCTTTTCCTTGTTCACTAAACAATGCCTGAAACCTCGTGTCTCCAGGCGTGGCTAACATATTTTTGGAGAAGAGCCCAAGTGCATGGCGTGGAAGAGGATATTGCAGAAGAAAGAATTCAATTTTGGATCAGCCGTAGTGGGCAGCCACCAACATCTCATGATGCTGTGGATGGTATGGTTATCCTTACTGTTAATCCCCACCGACTCAGTCTTTTGTTGGAAGCGTCATGGTTGGCCTCATTTAACCTCTTTTTTTTCCCCTTTCTCTCCTACGATTCACTTGGTTGCATTTTACAGTTGAGCGAGGAATGGTGGAATTGAGGAAGTTGAGCATAGAGCAACAACTTTGGGAAGCATCTCGGAAAGAAATTGACCAGACTTCTCTTACCGCATCCGCAAACCATAAACCCAACACGGATTCAGAGATCTCCTCGTAGTGCTCGTTACTTTAAATTTGCATTTGTCTTCTTTCAGTTATTCCCTTATTGGCTTATGTCAATTTTATGTATGTAATTTGTTTTTAATTCTTTTCACATTCTTAATCTTTGTATAAATTGTTTTCCAGTATTCACATGTCCCATAGTAATGCCTTATTTGGCAATATAGATTGGTTCTTTTACCCAGAGCACTGATGCGATCATTGCATCTCTATCCACGTGTATTTTGGCATACATCAGGCTGTTTATATATCATCTCCATTGATTTTTGTAATCTCTTCGTACTGTGAAAGGCTAAACGCTGTTTCACCATGTTTTAAAATGCCATATTTAATCGATGGCAAAACCCCTGTGGCAACGTGTTGGTTATGTGAATTATTTTCTTAAACTATAAGAAGAAATGCGAATTATTTTCTAAAGGTTACTTCTTTCTTGGCTTGTTAGTTACCTAACATTTTTGTTCCTATCCTACTTAGAAGGGATGCAGTCAAGTTCACGCGTGAATCTGAAAACGAGATTATTTTACTCTAGCTACTTATTGAGCATAATGTGCAGGCATTAAAATATATACGACCATCATGTTCACGGGTACACAGCTTTCAGCAGGAATTTATCAGTGCCCCTCTGGTGCCAGTAAAGCCTTGCCTTTATTGATAATAGACATGAAAAGTTGACGAGCTTTTTTCCCACTAGTGTATCATAAATTATAATCCAACCAAGTGAAATGTAGCGTAGAGAATGGGAAAAAAAGAAGAAGTGATACTTTTCTTGCTTCCATTTAAAATAGCTGAAAAGCTAAAAGCCTACATGAACTTCCACTCGAAACTTCACACAATTCCCAACCCAGATTTGTCCAACTCCTCATTTTCTACGTTTGGTGTGACTGTGGCTCAGGCTCGGAATCACTACCGTTTGGTGTCGACAGATGTTTTGTAATGGACATAGCAGATGATGAAGCCAACCACCTCTTGGCAAAACCATCTTTACTCTTGTAATTTATTTATACAAACGGAATTCTAATAAATCTGGAGTGGTGGATCTGGCAGCAGGAATTAGGGGACTTTGATAAAAGCGGATAAGTATTGGGTCCATTCCTTGCAAGCTGGGTATCAACGCTACCCCCTGACAGACTGATACAATTGATGAAATTTTGTCCTGTTATTGCCTGGCTGTAATTCTTATGTCAATCCAAAATTGAAAAATGTACTTTTCCCTTGTCGTATAGACTCTAGAATAGGCATGCCCCACTCCTTCCATTAGCCTTTTATCAGGAAAAGAAAATCCTGACATCATTGTATATTCAGACACTCAAAGTGGCAGATTATTTTACGAGATCTCATGTCTTTTAATGATTCGCAATTTCTTAGCCAAAAGTATTAGTAGCAGGTGTTTGAATCCCGCAAAAGAGGTGGTGTAGACATTATTTTTTAACACCCGTGATCCCTGAAGCTAGCTCCTCGCGTGGCGGAAATGGCGACTTTCCAGTGAATTTTTTAGTCTTGTTGCCTACTGCAGCACTCATGAGAGGTGCAATAGCAGTATCAGAGTTTCAGAAGAAGGACCAACAAAATACCATCATTCCATTCTCAGTTTCCGTGGTAATTAAGAGGTTGCACTCCTTTGTTTGCAAGTGGTAGAAGACCTGTTGCTGTTCTATGTTCAGGTCACTAACTTATCAGATGTTCTTCTATTATAAAAGAGAAATTTGTCACCTGGTTTTCATGTTGGATGCAGGGAGGAATTCTGAGATTGTATAGTCAATTAGGAAGGACAGAGGACCATTAAAAAGTTCAGTTTGCCCGCCATGATGGGACCATATGGGCGTGAGTGGACCCTTATTGGCGACTCTGCTTTTCAGCTTAGAAAAATTAAGCAGAAATACTTAGTTATATTCAAGGATCTTAATGTCGTATAGGTACAAAAAGTTAACTGTCGCAGATGACAGGAAAAGGCTGAGGATTATGCTGTTCTGTTCTAGATTTCTAATGTCCAATGGAAGAAACCATGTACTTTAATCGGTGTAAAGCTTTTGCTTTAGAGAAAAATATGTCAATCAGATAAACAGATTAATCACTTCCCATGAACTTTTTAACTGCTAGTCGATCTGCTCTATTCTCAGATTTGGAAATGGCATTTTGCCTCAACCCACAAGATGGTTCCCCTGCTTTTCTTTGCAAATAGGCATACCCTGAATATACTGTACCTATAAATCTTCTCTCTCTGCATCTCTCTATTCGTAGTTGATTAATGAAGCCATTTTTTGGAAGACCAAAAAAGCAACTGAGAAAGACTGTCATGTCATTGTCTTTTTTCTTTTTTTTCTTTCGACCAAACAGAGTGTTATGTCATTGTCATGGCAAAACCCTCTCAACCCGCTGCCTTATTCTCTTGGCAGGATTTTCGTTGAGATATGATTAATATTAATTCTTTTTCACATATTTTCTGAGAAGCAAAAAGTAGAGCCCCCTGTGTAAAGCCACTCTGTCAGGAATCAGGAACATCCATTACTTTTTCTAACATGTCTTAAACATGATATGTCCAGATGCCTGGTGGGTTTAACACTACTGACAATAGAAAGTAGCAATTCTGAGAAAATTCATTGATGTGCAAAACTAACACAGTAGTTCTTAATTTGATGGGAGTAAATATTAGGACTCGTCGTATGCAAGCTGACTCAGCTTCCATTTCTCGTTACGCTTAACTACTCTCTCTAGTTATTAGAGTCTTCTCATCATACATCTTTTTCAACACCATTTTCAGGCCTGCAGCCAAAAAGCTAGAACTGTAATGATAATAAACAAACAAGCAGGGTCATTTATTTAGTGCCCCACCCTTACCTCCATGTCTCCACTGAGCAGGTTTTTAACTGGGCAATTATTTCCAAAATTTCTGCCCAGCCCTCTTTTCTCTCTGAAACCATGTATCCTAAAGAATGGAAAGCCATGGCAACGGTTTCAGTTCTATTGCAGCTATGTATTTCCATGATGGTACAGCATTGTCAATCTCATCCTGACAAAATTGTTAGCCTTCCTGGACAACCCCATATAGGCTTCGAGCAATACTCGGGTTACGTTACCGTGGATGACAAGAAGCACAAAGCTCTGTTCTACTACTTTGTTGAAGCAGAGACAGATCCAGCTTCCAAGCCTTTGGTTCTCTGGTTGAATGGAGGTTTGCCCCGACTCGCCTTCGTTCCCATTCAGGCTTCAAAACATGATAAATCGAGAAATGTAAAACATGATGACAGAGAACAATCTGCATTCTTGCATTGAAATCGAGTGAGCTTCAGCTGTGAACTAGCCTTTAATGTACTATGTCTGTTGTAGGGCCTGGCTGTTCTTCCCTGGGAGTAGGAGCATTCTCTGAAAATGGGCCTTTCAGACCAAATGGGAAGGTTTTGGTTCGAAATGGATATAGCTGGAATAAAGGTATAATAACAAAACTAAGTCTCACTCCATTGCTGGCTCAAGTTCTATCTGTAAAATATCTTATTTTGAGAAAAACTGATTATTAGATGACACGATCATGCTCATATGTTTATTGCAGAAGCAAATATGCTATATTTGGAGACACCAGTTGGGGTGGGATTCTCTTATGCTACTGATAGCTCCTCCTATGTGGCAGTGGATGATCAGGCAACAGGTGCATTAATTAAGTCGAACACTAAGTTTTTCAGGTTGAGAGAATAAATTGACCTTATGAGCTCCTTTTGCTTCTAATTTCTCCAGCCAAGGACAATCTTGTATTCTTGCAACGTTGGTTCGATAAATTTCCTGAATACAAGCAGAGGGATTTGTTTATAACAGGAGAAAGCTATGCAGGTATACTATGTTTTACTGCTCAATTTCCATTTATGGCACTCCCGGTATTGTTCTGGCTTCAGTTCTCTTAACCTTTCTGACCGCAGGGCACTATATTCCTCAGCTGGCAAAGCTTATGATTGAAATGAACGGAAGGGAGAAGTTATTCCATTTGAAAGCAATTGCAGTAAGTGCCGTTGCAAGTATCACAAACTACTGAACTGGAAAAGATAATAAACTTCTGGAATTTGCCTGTGATTAGTTTTCTTCTCAGCATTGCTTGAGCACTGAAGCTAATAAGCTGTTTTTTTTTTTTGGCTCAATTCCAGTTGGGTAACCCAGTTCTGGAATTTGCTACAGACTTCAATTCAAGGGCTGAGTACTTTTGGTCTCATGGGTTGATCTCAGATTCTACGTACAAAATGTTTACTTCTGCTTGCAACTACTCACGATACGTGAGTGAATACTACAGAGACTCGGTTTCATCCATTTGCTCACTCGTTATGAGGCAGGTTACCGTAGAAACGAGTAGGTTTGTGGACAAGTATGATGTTACTCTTGATGTTTGCATTCCCTTGGTTCTCTCTCAATCAAAGATCTTAACTCCCCATGTAAGTCATCTCTCCAAAATCCATGCCTTCTCACCTTTCTCTTTTCCAGAATTTGTTTCATATTTTTCAGATAAGTTTTGCTTACTGTTATTCGATGGCAGCAAGTATCAGAGAGCATAGATGTATGCGTGGAAGATGAAACAGTGAATTATTTGAACAGGAAAGATGTGCAGAAGGCTCTCCATGCAAGGCTTGTTGGAGTTCATAAATGGGAAGTTTGCAGCAAGTAATTCTCCTGCGCTTAGTCATGATTCGTAGAATTTTGAGTAAGAATTATTGATGATTGACTGGTTGGAAAACTAAGCACTGCATATCCCTGGAATGACCAGACTCCTAATCATTAACTGGACTGCTGTCTTTAACCAGCAGCAGCTACCTAATCGATCCAGTCTTGATAAAACTAGTTCCTTGGTGGGGTCATGATGTCGCCGATTCCACCTAGAAATATACTGTAGAAACTTTCAGGAACTCTTCCTTATATACCATTTGAATTGCAGCATTTTGGACTACGAGGTGCTTAACGTGGAAATCCCCACTACCACAATTCTTGAATCGATCATCAAGGCCGGGATCCGCGTGTTGGTTTACAGGTAAGTGAAATCTGAAGTTCAGGTTCTGTACTTTCTGAAACTTTAACAACAGGTTCTGATTGCTGATGTTTTATATTTTTACAGTGGTGATCAAGATTCTGTTATTCCATTGACTGGTAGCCGCACCCTTGTGCATAGACTGGGAAAAGACTTGAACCTGAATGTAACACTACCTTATAGAGTTTGGTTCGCCGGGAAACAGGTAAAGGAAATCTGACTTAGACGAGACTAATTGCTAAACCATAGTTTCAAGAAACTATCTGACTCTACTTTCTTTCAGGTTGGGGGGTGGACTCAGGTTTATGGTGACATACTGTCTTTTGCTACCATCAGAGGTGCTTCCCATGAAGCTCCATTCTCACAACCTGAGAGATCACTGATATTGTTCAAGTCATTCCTTGCGGGCGAACATCTACCTGAATTTTTTTGATGTGCGTCTCATTTATATAGTTGTTGGGTTTTCTTTTATGAAATGAAAGAAAACCGAGAGGAAGAAAGAAAATGCGTGCCTTTTGTCCTGCTTTTTCTAAATGTAATATATCTGCCAGTTGGAGAAATTTTGTAAAAGATGTGTTGAAAGAAATACCTGTGAATGCCATCTTCGCTAGCTTGCCTATGAATCATAACAAGAAATACTGCATAAATGTAGAATCAATAAACAAATACCCGAAAATAATCGAGATTTCTCAAGTATTTAGTATCAGGTTTTTAGAATTTGTTCTGTTGTTGGTGTTGGGGAACTCGAGGCAGATTGTTCCTGCATAGAAGCAAGACATGGTGCTGTCCATCTTTTACAAGTGCAGCACCTGTTGGGCTTTATTGATAACTAAAAGCACGTTTCCTAAAAAGCAGCAGAAGCTCTCGGTACCATATCCTTCCATTCATAATCTCCTGCGTAAAAAGGTCTGTAGGGTCTTTCGAAAAGCTTTAACATTTCAGTGACCATCTCCATCTCCGTAGAGATGATTAGATTTACATAAAGCGTAAAATATGGGTTCAAACTAACCATGTCATGGATCAAGCCATCACTTCAACCTATTGAAATGCCTGTTTTTGGAAATGAGAGATGAAGGATGATACTGTTGAAATGCTTCTCTTTTTTCCTTCTATAAAAATATGGAGCAAGCATGTTTGTGGGGGTCATCATTTGCCTTGAATTGCACGTAACCTGTTAAGCAAAGCAGGTCCTCTCCCTTTAGCTATCCATTGACCAATCATTCATTCTTTCCCTTCCTGTTTAGTAAGTGTCATGTCCCCGTACATCTTTTTCTCCTTTACGATCGGAAGGATTTATATGTCAATCACTTTAGCATAAATTATAAAAGTATTTTTATCTTTAAAACTAAGCCTTCACCATCCATTATCTATTGGTAAAGCAATAGCAATAGCAATAGCAATAGCAATAGCAATAGCACAGCACTCACTCTTTTTTATAAAAGTTTCGATTTCGAATTTTACAAACGCAATGTGGGAGAATAATATTACTTGATAATTCATTCAGAAATATCTACGAACGATAAATTAAAATATAAAGGGAACTGTTCCTGTTTGTATTATCGGGGATTTCTAATATCTTCCCATCCGCACAAATACATCTCCTTTTCATGGTGTTGATGATACAGCCTCGAAACCCAGTAGCTAAGGAGTAATGGGTTTCACATCCACCGGACAGTACTCGATGATACAACACTAAAGCTACATACACAACTCAAGTTTAGACCAAAGGAATTACAGACCAAGATACAAGCAGAAGCTGGTCAGATATGGGGATGGGGGAGGTACTTTGGTCTAAGCCACAGGCAATGGATCAGGTAAAGACTCGGGAGAACCAGAGTCAGAGTCAGAGTCAGGGCCACTGCCACTGCCACTGCCACTGCCACTGCCACTGCCACTGTTGAGAACCACGACCTTGCCCTCGCTGTCCACGTCGACGATAACTGAATCACCATCTTTGATCTCCCCTGCAAGCAGTTTCTCAGCCATACTGTCCTCCAGGAGCCTCATTATTGCCCTTCGGAGAGGCCTTGCACCGTAGCTTGGATTATACCCATCATCGACCACTCTATCCCTAAACTTCTCGGTCACTTGGAGCTCAATTTCTCTGTTCTTCAACCTATCAAACACCTCTTTCAGCATTATATCTGCTATTTCCTTCACCTCCAGCTTAGTGAGCTGTCGGAAAACAATCATCTCATCTAATCTATTCAAGAATTCCGGCCTGAAATACTGCTTTAATTCCTCTGTCACCAAGCTCTTAATCCGGGTGTAACTGCTATCCTTCTCATCAAGATCAAGTTCAAATCCTATTTTCCGTCCTCCCTTCTCAATGACGCTGCTGCCAACATTTGAAGTCATTATAAGGAGAGTATTCTTGAAATCCACAGTTCTTCCCTTGCTGTCTGTCAACCTTCCATCCTCGAGAATTTGGAGCATCATGTTGAAGACATCAGGATGGGCCTTCTCAATCTCATCGAATAGTATCACTGTATAAGGACGACGGCGGACAGCCTCTGTCAACTGGCCACCCTCGGTGTAACCAACATAACCAGGAGGAGAACCAATTAGCTTGGAAACAGTGTGTCTTTCCATGAATTCACTCATATCCAGACGTATCATGGCCTCTTCAGATCCAAAGTAATATGCAGCCAGTGCCTTAGCTAGTTCAGATTTCCCCACTCCTGTTGGACCGGAAAAAATAAAACTGGCTATAGGCCGGTTAGGATTCTTCAGCCCAACACGGGCACGGCGAATCGCACGGCTGATAGCTTGGACAGCTTCATCCTGACCAATGACTCGCTTGTGAAGGGTCTCCTCCATCTTCAGGAGGCGGTCTGATTCATCAGTTGAGACTTTCTCTACAGGAATACCAGTCCAAGCAGAAACAATATGCTGAATGTCCGACTCTACAACAACGGGACCCGTATCCCCAGCTGCCTCATCCTCAGCTTTGCTCATTTCCTTGCCTTTCTCTACAATTGCCGCAATTTGTGCCCTAAGGTCCATTTCACGATCCCGTAATTCACCAGCCTGCCAACGATATCATGTACAATTAGTTAGCCGAAGAAATGATAGATAAGACCATCTTACAGAAGCAAAATACAAGAAGAATGGCAGTCTTGTTTACACAACATCAGTTGAACTGAGATAAACTACCCAAAGTTAGTATAGAGCCTCAAAGATTAGAACGATTCCAACAAATACATTGAAAACACCACTTATTTTCGGTAAGAAAATATGCTTACACACATAATTCATGAATACTAAAAACTCCACCAGCAAAGTAGGAAGACCAAGAAAAAAAAGTAAATATTTTGTACCTTTTCAAAGTCTTGGCTGCGGACGGCCTCATCTTTCTCCTTCGTGATTTGCCTGACCTCCTTCTCAAGCTCCCTAGCCTCCTCAGGGACCTAAAGAAAAGGGTCAGAATATAAAACAGCATGCCCATCTGTATTACATAAGTGAGCCACAAGCTAATACCTGAGCATGACGAAGGCGAACACGAGAACCAGCTTCATCAATCAGGTCAATTGCCTTGTCAGGTAGAAAACGGTCACTGGACAGGATTACAAAAAGATATCACATTTCAGGGGATGTATCAAGATATCACATTCTTGGGGTTCCAAACAATATGCAAAAAAAATATTCAAGGGTAAAAGCAGTAAGAGGAACGACAAATAATTTCTTTAGCCTCATACTTCTTCGAAATTATAGCATGATTTATCAAATTTCTCATGTTTGTTCTATTTAGAGAACGAAGTATCAACTTTGAAGTAATATCTTCCTTTTATCCCCAAATATCGCCATGGGCAGTAGACTAGAATGCAATTAGAATTTTGAGTGTTGGAGTGACACTATCTTGTCTCAAATGCCCCAAGTAATTACATCTAGGGAAGATATTAGGAATCCACATACATTAAACATTGCAAATGCAAGTATCATGGAGAAAATTTGCAGGAATCTAATGAAAACTAAAGCAAGAAAAGTACTATCCTATAGACCATATACCTGATGTACTGGTATGACAGTTGTGCAGCTGCTACCAAGCTATCGTCAGTGTAACGAAGCTTGTGGTGAATCTCATATCGTTCACGCAACCCTCTCAAAATCTGAATAGTTTCATCTACAGATGGTTCAGGTACTTTGACTGGCTGGAAACGTCTTTCTAAAGCGGGATCTTTCTCAATGTGCTTTCGGTATTCATCTAGTGTTGTAGCACCAATACACTGCAAACGAGCAGGCAATTATTTTTTAAAAAAAATCATTATGTAAGAAATAAGCCAAATTTACCAAATAAATAAGGAATATTTTTGTGATCAAGCAAAAAAAAAAAAAGAGTAGTTCTTTTGTAGTAGCACAGTAAACAGAGCACACAAAATAAGACATAATGCAGGCAACGTTAGCCAAAGTGAAATTCCAAAATTATCACTACCTTTCAGGAGAATTTTAAATGCATGGAACACATGCATAGACTAGAAGGATTACCTGCAATTCGCCTCTGGCAAGTGCTGGTTTCAAGATGTTAGCAGCATCAATAGCCCCTTCTGCTGCTCCTGCTCCAATCAAAGTGTGCACCTCATCAATAAAGAGAATTATTTCATCACTCTGTTTGATTTCCTCCATTAGCTTCTTAAGCCTTTCTTCAAACTCCCCACGATATTTTGTTCCAGCAACTAGAAGACCCATATCAAGTGTAATGACCTACATAGTACCCAATTCATACATTATAATATGACAAAATTGATGATCATAACAAAAATAGAGGAAATGCAAGTCATATTACATTAAATCTCCTTTACACTGCATCCACTCAAGCACATTCCTCCAACATCCAACATAACAATGATGAATAAGCACATCATCACTCATAAAATGCAGTATGCAGTAGAACTACGATAGACATTTGGTGCATATCTCAGGTCAGTGGAGAGGATTTGAAACTCAAGTATATTTTTTCTACAACAGAAGTAAGCAGTCCCTCATATTATATCCCACCACAAGAAGAACAGCATATATTCTATTCATTGCTTTAATGCTAACATTCAGTGGGAGCTACCCCAGATCTCTTTTTTCCGCAATCTCAATCAGGAATTAGCAGCAGTATAGACAGAGAAGAATTCACAGCCACAGCAAGTTATATCCAAACGATGTCGTGATCAAATGGACAAATACCCACCTTTTTCCCCTCAATTGTTTCAGGAACATCACCATTGGAAATTTTTTGTGCTAGTCCTTCTGCAATTGCTGTTTTGCCAACCCCGGGTTCTCCAATAAGACAAGGATTATTTTTAGTGCGACGACCAAGGATTTGGATGACACGTTCTATCTGTGGTTGCCTTCCAACAACAGGATCTAGTTTACCCTAAATAAGAAGCAATAATAATAAGAGCATGCCTCGCCATATATGAAAAGCCAGTTCACAAAGTATAAAGTATGAAGAAGGATTGGTATGAAAGATCACCTCCTCTGCTAGCTTGGTCAAATTGGTCCCATATTCTTCAAGAGTAGGCATTTTATTGCCACTGCTTCCTCCTCCAACTGTAGAACCGGCCAAGTTTTCTGTGCTCTCGCCTACCATTCGGATGACCTAATTACAGCAATTAAGATTTCTTCAGGAAAATTTAAAACAAAAAAAACCAAAGGACAGCATAAAATAAAGCAAGTTACAGATCAGTTTCAGAAAGCACTGCTTGCCTGTGTGCGAATGTTACTAGGATCAGCACCTAAATTCTCAAGAACACGGGCAGCAACACCTTCACCTTCACGAAGCAGCCCAAGAAGCAAGTGCTCGGAACCAATATAATTATGTCCTGCAAAATTAGTGGATTTTAGCATTTATGGCAATGTAGCAACTTATTTGTGCAGGGCCACTGGGAATTAATGACATAAGCCAATCCTATATTTTAGCATATGGTACTCCACGCACCAATTATGTGTTTTGTGAGGACCCAATGCTCTAATCAACACCAACACATAGGTGGCCTCCACAATTTTTTATTGTCAGGGTTATAGAGGAGTACAAAAGAAGGAAAGGAAAAGATAATGTAAATGTACCAAGTTGGCGGGCTTCCTCCAATGATAGTTCAAGGACACGCTTGGCACGAGGAGTGAAAGGAATTTCCACGGCAACAAACCCACTTCCTCTCCCAATAATCTTCTCAACTTCTACACGAGCATCTTTCAGATTGATTCCCATAGATTTGAGAACCTTGGCAGCAATACCAGTACCTTCACCAATAAGACCTAACAGGATTTGCTCCGTCCCAACAAAATTGTGACCAAGTCTTCTTGCTTCCTCTTGGGCAAGCATAATTACTTTAATGGCCTTTTCTGTAAAGCGCTCAAACATAGCTTTTGGTGTGAATCTCTTAGTCTTCCGTTTCCTGGAACAGGAAGTGAATGCTACCCTAGAATGGAAACCTTGTCCAGGGCTTAACAATTTATCTAGACCGTTTGAGCTTCGCAATCCAGAGTGTCCCCTTATCATTAATGATGATGAATGTGTACTGCTCATCATTGTAGGAGAGCAATTTTTTGGTTTTTCCAAGTCTCGGGACTGGCCATGCTTTAGTCGAGGAGCCGAGGCAAGGATATTAGTAGAATGAACTAGAAGTCTAGCCATGTGATGGGCAGAAACGAATCTGCAATTCACAATAGGATATCTTAGCACAGCAATGAGCCAGAAACAGAAAGGCTTACAAGGCAGATAAAAAATCTAAGACTGATCTAGCAGAGCCAGAATCTTTCAAAGCGAATAATATCTCCATAGGCTGAAATATAATATGCGATTGACAATTAACCATAAACAACAATCATTTTTCAAGCCAAAAGTAATACTTTATTTCTTCAACACTTAAATTAGCAACTCTAATCTCTAATTTCATTTCAACGAACACAAATAATTAGCAGAAACCCATGGCCTTAAAAATCCATAGGCTTCTTACAAACACAGCCTCCGTTGAAACCAAAGATAATCAAAGACCCAAATCTATTAAACTTCATCAATAAAACCCTGGATAAGATTGAATAGCAAAAGGAAACAAGCTCAGATACAATAACCCCACCAATTAATAGCTGTAAAACAACATAGCACAAAGCAGTAAGCAAAAAAAAAAAGAAAAAGAAAGAAAGAATAGATCATCCACACGTAGAAAGCAACTCAGGTGTCTAATCATCTAAAATCCTAAATAACACTACCGAATAAGATCATCAAGAACCAATCATCAGCAACAGCAAGTAACCTTTTCCAAACAATCCACAGCAAGTCAAAACAAAAGGAAAGAACAACCAGCTAAGTCCCACAGTTTTAACATTCAAGCAAATCAGACACGCTTACCTTCTTAACCGCACCGGAATATCACCAGAGAACAAGAGAAAGAAAAAGGTTAAAAACCCAGAGATGGAAGAAACAGAGGACGGACCTTAAGCTGTGTTCCTTTTCTTTAACTTGTCACGAGGCTGAAGAGCTGGAAGAAGAGATAAGATACAGTAAGCGAGGGAGAGATAGATGGAATAAAGATAAAATTACGGGGTGTTTTATCCAGAAAATGACCTTTCCAGAAAAGAAAATTCTTGACGGGTAAGAGCCTCACGTTTCCGGTGAAAAGAAATAAGAAATAAGAAAAAATCGATGCAAGGATGTGTCTACGTTCGCCCTCTCGCTTCAAATATCTTTAATCATTAGGTCGGCCTATCATGTCCTTCGCCTCGTTGTCATTTCCACAGCCATCTTTTCCATGCCTCCGTTTTGTTTTTTTAGTTGAATTTTCTGAATACTTTAAAGAGTATGATTAATAAAAATATATAGATCAAAAAATTTGAAAATTTAATTAAATCGTAAGTTGTTTATTATAGTATATACTAATATGAAAAGATACCCATAAAAATGATTTTTCTATAATTTTAAAAAAGATTAGACGAAACCTTTCCTTGTAGGATAGGTAGCGTCCAATATAGGATATTTCTTCCTTGAAAGTAAGAGCAATTTGGCACAGCTTGACTATCAATTTTTTGTAAATTATTATTATTTTCTTTTAAAATGACTAATTGAGTTAGAACACGGAAGCTTGATATTTGATATTTGATATTTGGAAGTGGGTGGAAATAACAAATTTGACTTCCCTCACCAACAAAACCTGGCCCAACTCCAGAAAGTGGCCTGTGACCAAATCAGTGGGCTTTCTTCCCCTGATAAAAGCAGAAGCTCACGAAAGGAAGAAGGCCCAAGAAGTAGAATGGGGTAAAATCCAGCCCATGATCTCATGGGGGTTTATGCGTTTTGAAACTACCGGTTAACATTATAATATATAAATGGAAAATTAATTTTATTTTATATTCCAAAATTTAGTAATATCCATACTTGGGGCTCACGGGATAGGGCTTGAAATATTGAAGATGGCTGTGCTGTGTAGAGCAGCCATACTGCATGCACCTTATTCAAGGTCCTTCTCACCATCTCGTATTTGGACATTTATTAAATCTTACATTTATTTCACTTATTAAATGCCATTCTTGTTCTTCCCCTCTGGTAATAAAACTATCAATCTAGATTTAGGGGCCCACGGGGTACATTCTTCTTTCTGGAGTGGGTGGGTATGATTCAGTTTTTTAAAAAAAAATTAAAATTAAAAATGATCTCGTCGGTTCTTATTCAAGTTTTCATAGGTATCTGTTAATACAAAGAATATATTCTATTTATATTTTTAAATTCAAATCCCGAGGAAAGGAGACATACAACACATCAGAATTCAGGACAATGGTGTTGGGTAAGATCCTGACAGGGACGTAACCGTTGACCAACCAGATGATGAGGAAAGGTGAAAATGGATTTTGGCGGGCAGAGAAGTGAGTTAATGATTGGGTATTAGGTTCGGTGAAGTAAAAAGGTTCACGAGATGCCTGGGAATCATTGGATGGATATTTGAACCTCTTCAAAGACACCCTTCCTATCAATAATAAAGCGAAAACACCAACTTTTCATGGTATAAGTGCGCAATCTCTTCATCTAGAATCTGATGTGAGCATCAGACTTGATTGGTATACAGCAATCTATAGTAGTTCCTGGCTAATAAACCTTACTTTCAGACAGCGTCGATCTTCATACATTTCCAACCAGAGAGTAAGAAAGTGATAAATAGATACGGTGATCTGCAGTATTAATTCCGGCGATTAATCTTGACATGACTGTTTATGGATTAGCTTAACTTTTTCAAATTTACGAATAGCTATACATGATACGAAAATGGAACCCTCGCAATTGACGATCAAGCAGTATTTACAGGCAACATGTGATTCCAGTTATGGTGATATGACATCAGTGACTAAGACACTGGTACAGGAAATGTTTTCTTCCCCAACAAGATAGTACGATGATTGGTCCACAACCCAGAAATACCAGAAAATTAATCCATGGCTTATAATGAAGCATAGTCTGCCATTGCATGCTTAACAATTAAGAGTAATTGTGATCAAGAAGGCAACCTTATGAACACAGATTATTTATGTTTTAATAGATATTCATCTTGCCGGTTATGTATATATATATACACCCGTAGAGATTAGTTCTGCATGATAAGATTGCTTAAGTCCTAATATTTTATTCAAGGAATCAAAGGAAACCCTAATACAGACAAAGACTGTAGCAGTGATTACTGTAACGGTAAAGGAGGCTATGGTGTCACATCATTCTCAGAAAATGGACATCATCAACCTCTCTGGCGCTTACAATGGTGTATAGCCTATAAAAGCAAATGCCCTTTTTTAGCCGCAACGTCCTCTTAATTAAATTTCTCCTCCGGACTTTATTTTAACTTCATTGTCTTACCTTTTTCATTATTGGTGTTCTTTTATGCATTGAACCTTTTTCAGGTTCTTTGGGTTTCGTTCACTTCCTAGACAGAGAGAGAGAAAGAGAGAGAGAGAGAGAGGGAGGAAAAACAGAGAAGCATGCTGTCGAGGCCAAAAGGCAAGGTTTTGACGGTAGCCAGGAAAGAAGAGCAGGACTCGACCATGAACACCGACACCCACCATCTGAACAACAATACTGTTTGTGGTTTGATAATGGACTGCAAAGAAGAGATGAGTTCATTCTCAACTTTCAAATCTTTACTTGAAGTAGAAGATGACTGGTATGGTGTTGCAACAAACAATAGCACCGCCGGGCAAAGCCATCAAGACATCACATTTTCACCGGGCCTTGGTGACCCAGATAATCTGCTGCTGCATTCTGTGGATTCTTCTTCTTCCTGCTCATCGTCATCCTCTGTTTTCAACAATTTAGACCCATATCAGGTACACTATTTTATGCATCCAAAACCCACTTTATCTCCACTACTTAATGTGGTCTCTAGCAATCCATTAGAGCGTGGTTTTGATTTGGGTGAAATTGGGTACCTTGATAACCAAGCAACAACGACGACAAATGTGTTGAGTTTGCTGAACAGGGGAGGCAGAGTTCTGGGAAATTTTACTGATTTGAGATCGCACGATCCGACTAATGCTCCAAATTTAGGCTCTGATACATCTTTTCTGAATGACCGGATGCTCTCATTGCCGGAGATGGGTCCTGGGTTTTCTGGTTTCAGAGGTTTTGATGACAATTTAGGAAATCAACTGTTTCTGAATAGGTCTAAATTGTTGAGGCCTCTTGAAAATTTCCCTTCAATTGGTGAACAACCTACTTTGTTCCAAAAGAGAGTGGCTTTACAGAAGAACTGGGCTGATAACGGTTCCAATCCGGGGGCTTTTGGCGGGTCCGAGAGTGATAAAGGAAAGAGTGATATGGCTCAAATTTGCCAAGAGAATGAGAAGAAAAGAAGATCAAGCGCTGGAGATGATTTTCTGGAGAATGCGAGCGTCGATGTGTCAGGTTTGAATTACGATTCTGACGAGTTCATAGAGAACATTAAGCTGGAAGAGACTTGTAAAAACGAAGGCCCAAAGGCAAACAGCAGTAGTGTTACAGTTGGTGGCTGCGGTGGGGATTTGAAGGGGAAGAAGAAAGGTCTCCCGGCAAAGAATTTGATGGCAGAGAGGAGGCGCCGGAAAAAGCTTAATGACAGACTGTTTATGTTGAGGTCTGTCGTCCCGAAGATCAGCAAAGTAAGAATTTCTTTCATACAACTTTTCGTGTCATGAATTAGAGCTCTCATGTTCTTCTTCAGCTATTATTTTTTGGGTCCTTGCAAACATTTGGCCTACTGTGGGAAAATGCATTAATTCCTTTCACATGATTTCAATCCTTTTGCTATCACTGAAGAACCTATTATTTAGATTTGGAATGATGGTGTTGAGGAATTTGTGCTTTGGCCATATGCTTGATAGATGGATAGGACATCAATCCTTGGGGATGCCATCGAGTACTTGAAGGAACTTCTGCAAAGGATCAACGACCTTCATAACGAACTGGAATCAACCCCTCTTGGTTCTTCTTTAACACCACCATCAGCCAGCTTTCACCCTCTGACACACTCTCCGTCAGCGCTTCCCAGTCTTATCATGGATAAACTCTGTCCAAGCACGTTAACAGGCCCACCTGTTCAAACTGCCAGGGTGAGTTCCCTTTACTGTGCTGAGGTTTCTCCTCACATTACAATATGCCTTTCCGTATTCTCTTTGCCACTTTCATGTCATTCAGTTCTTGCTCCTAAATGCATGGTCAACAACAATATTAATGTACGTATTTACCATATTTCCAGGTTGAAGTGAGAATGAGAGAAAACCGGGCCGTGAACATCCACATGTTTTCTGGGCGCAGACCTGGTCTTTTGCTGTCCACTATGAGAACCTTGGATAACCTTGGACTAGACATCCAGCAAGCTGTCATTAGCTGCTTCAATGGTTTTGCGATGGATATATTCCAAGCCGAGGTATATATATTTCCTCTCTTTTACTGTTAAATTTTCTCGGATCATCTACTCTTAACCAAATATCGATGATAGCTTTGAACATAAAGCACCTTTGACAAACATATCAAATTCTTCTATAATTCGTGTCCCACATAGTAAATATTGTCTTCTGACTTGAACTTCGGATCGACCATGATATCTAGCTAGTTAGCTTGTCTTTAAAGGCATTGTATTATGACTTGTGTGTTTTATTCTAAATATTCATGCGATGTTGATATCGTTCAGCAATGCAAAGAAGGGCCGGACGTGCACCCTGAGCAAATCAAAGCCATGCTCCTGGACTCAGCTAGCTTTCAGGGCATGCAAGCGTAGCAGCCATGCTTAACTGGAGAGATAAAATTGATCATCCTATGTTGTCTATGTACTAGGACAAGTTACTCTGTTTTTGGCTCTAGCTTTGTGCAGAAAGATTCATGATCCGTCAAGTTTTTTGGTAGAAGCAGAATTCGATTATCTTTATGTTATTTAGATTTCAATAACAGCAGATACCCTTTTCTTCACCTTTCAGTCATACCTTAATTTAACATGAAATTCCGAGGCCGCCGGCGTAAGCCTGACCTGACTAACGTGACAGATCAGAGTAAAAGAAAAGGAAAAAAAAAATTCCTTAACAACAGCAATTCCTTCTCTATTGCAAAACGCAACATTGGAAGCAGATAAGATTTAAATGAAAAAGTGATCAATCGGCGATCTTTAGAGAAAATATATTTTGTAATCGTAACGGCCTACATGGGTTGGCTGTGCATGCATACTTTTGACGTGTCTTGTATTTTTTAACAAAATAGAGAGCATACGGAAGTTCGCCCGGATATTACATGGAATGGACGCCACTTGGTGTAGGTAAGATATAGCCCAAGACCCAACCGTTTGGGCTGGGCCTAGGCGGCTTCTTATTTCTACCTCTGCATGCGATCTAGAAAACTGAAGACAAATATCCCATTAGACAAATGAGATGTTTATTCTTTTTCAGATAAGCTCAGGAACTAAAGAAAAATATATTTCTTACATCCAAAGTGAATAGACATCGCAAATTCAAGCGTTAGTTCAGTTGCAAAGATTCCGAGGATGTTTGAAAAAACTTATCTGTGTCACTCCACAAAAGGGGAAAACATCCTCGTAGGCAGCAGACCCCAGGGAAGGGTTGGTGACTAAAGGTTGATCATTCAACTACAAGACCACATGGACAGGCTGCTCAGGGTCCTTGGTCTGTTTGAGCTTGAATCGGATGTCTCTGCACTCATTTAAACATCTCTACTCCACTCGATTCATTGTAGACCTATAAAAGATGAACACACTAGCTGACAACGCTATCCAGAATGGGGTCAATCTTATCTTTTTCTTTGAGTGCGCACATGCCTGTTCCCTATCAAAGTGAAGACTTACAGCAGGGAGCACTGGCCCATAACCCACATGCTAATCTCTGCAGGCATCACTTCCGGTCGATCGATTTTTCTTTTACAAAGAGGGAAAAGTAAATAATGGGCCATACGTTCGATCTTACTATAAGCTGCCAATTTACAACCAAGAAACTGCTGGCCGACATCTTATATTGTACTCATCCTCTCGGACAAGGCACCCAACAGGGAATATCCTCTCCCCTTCAACCACTAATAAAACAGTCTACGAATAAGAGATATCCAGCGCAAAGGAACTAAATGAAGCTTTCGTATGCGATGTAAGCCTTGCCCAGGAAAAGATTAGACTAGTGTTACCTTGCATTAAAACGTGAGGGAAGGGTAAAATAAACAGCTATGTACAAGGAAGGCTCGAGAAATGCAAGGGACATACCTAATACCTTGCTCAAACGTACTGGTATATATTACGTATACTGGACACCATACAATACTAATTTCCAAAATTGGATTATATCGTTCCTGCCATCTATTTCTGTGGTACCAATTTACCATCAATTTCAAATAGGTCATCTCAGTTTTCCCCAAACTGAAATGGTCAGAACTCTCATCTCCACTGCTAGCGCCAAAAACCTGACATGAGAAGAATGAAATTACTTTTTTAGTTTATTGGAAATGATTTGCATTGGAAAGAAGCTGTTCTTGTCACAGGAAAATATTGCGTGAGAGACGAAAAATCTACCGTGTTTGGCATTTCAAAGAAAAATGTACCGTTATTTTTCCATGTTGAGAATGCGCTAAAGAGAACCATATGAAAGATCAACCTAGTCATTACCTAGAACTCAAAAATTGACCGGGCTGGAAACCGATGGAGGTGGCAGAAGTTTAGCATCCACACCTGGCGCATCAACTGCATTCTCATCAACCTTTAAACTCTCAGGCTTCATTTTTTGCACTTCCTCTCTGGTGGCGATGGAAATCTTGCGGACCATGCCAACAAATTCCCTGATTTATATAGAGACAACAGGAAGCAAAAAGTTAAGACAAAGAAAAAGACAACAAAAGCAGCCTAAAATGACCACAAGAGAGTACATAGTTCATATACACAAAGCAAAAAACGAATACTTACTGCCAAGGATCATCACCGACAAGCATCATATCGCCCTCGTCGTCAGTGTATACAATAAGCCAATTCTTATTTGGAGCCATCAACTCCCCATTAAACTCAAACAACAAGTCTAATTCAGCAATCAGCTCGTCATAGTTGTTGAACTTGGTAAGATCCACTGATCTACCAAGCGCAGACCCTTGCTTGTGCACCTGGAAAGAAATTTATGTAATGCCACATTTAATCACAAGCATCCAGATAAGATCTCATACTATCGAGAAACAATGCATCTCTAAATAAACAAAGAACCTTGGTGAAACTCCTAGTTGAACCAGTCTGAGATTTGTTGTGATTATCCTTCCCATGCAAGCAACCAGCTTGCACTTGTTTCTCATGCTCACTATCATCACCCAATTTGGAACCCTTGGATGGTCCAGACTTTTGCTCAGCTTCCACATTATGGAGTTGATGATTACTGGGATGGGACTGATTCACTAACTCATTAGTGGTGTCCCCGAGAGATTGTGTTGGCTCAGTTGTGGAAGGGTTACTAATGAGAGGGATTCCAAAGAGCTTGCAGTTACCATCTACTGATCGCCCAGTCCCGTGTTCTTGTGCCAATATTGGTTTGGGCATTAGATCCCTTGAATAGGAATGACTGTCAGAATGAGATGGTGGAGGCATCAGCCAGCTTCCACGTGACTGCTCAACTCTGTGACCCTGAAGCATGGGATATCCACTGTATCCACTGCATTTACTGATAGTTCCTAGGGATTGATAGCTTACATCACAACCTTGTAACGGAATCTTTGCATTAGACTCTGACAACTTGAGAGAGAGACCCGAAGGTATTAAGGACCATGGACTGGCAAGAAAGTTAAATTTGCCCTCGGGTTCTGATACATGTTTACCCATTGGATTTGTAGCTGCAGCAGTCTGATCAATAGATGGTGCATTATAACCACGGGAAGACTCACTATTTGCCCCAAACCCTGATAGTAAATCTGTGTAGGTAGGTTCATGCCTCCCCATGGGAATGGAAGAGTATGACCCAAATCTTCTTGAAGCAGAAACTATATCAATCTTCTCATCTTCCATCGAAGGGGGCCATGTCACAGACTTCCCACCAACATCAGACTCGGTGCTCTCAGCAAAATTGCCTCTCAAGGTCGAGATATCTTGACCTTGCAAGACCCTTGAAAATCCGCTGACAGGGGAAGGGTCTAAGGTCACTTTAGATGAACCTGAGCAATTTCAAAAAGGTTAGTAGGGCTTGAACCACATCAAAAATAATAAAGTTGCACAAGGACTTTTGGGGCAGAATTGCATGACACCAACCCTCTCTAGTAAGAACAGACGATTCAGGGGATGATGGCACCATATTTGTTCGAGGTCTCTTTGGCCTAGGCGCTGGAAGAGGATTTAATGCAGGAGGAGCCAGAGCAGGTTCTATTTTCCACGGTGAAACTCTTTCTGGACGAGGTACAGTAGATGTCTCATCCCATCTCACCTAAACCAAAATTTAAGCTCCAGTTAGAGCGCACACAAAAAAAAAAAACATATGACATATGCCAGCACAAACCCTTGAAGTGTACCTTGAGTGATCGCCACTTAGAGTCACGCCATCTGTTAGAATCAGCATCCTCAATTCCAACAATAGTACCAGTAAATCTAGAAGGAAAGAACACATGGTCAATATATATCTTAATCGGAGAAAATAGTGCAGAATACAGAACGTAAGAAATGATGAAAATACTAAGGCCTACCATTCAGAATTAAGGGAAATACCTTTGCTCGGGAGCTTCTTCTCCCTCAAATCGCATTTTAAACCTCATCCCAATGGAATAATTATTCTTGACAGACTCCATATACTGATCATACGGAACAATGAACTCAGCTGGACTTGTCCTGCAGTTTAACATATACCGATGACATGTTAGAGAAAGGACACAAAAGGGAACAGAACTGGTCTACTTCAGGTATTCCTATGCTTGAGAAGGTGTAATATAACAAATAGTAGAATGGTTCAGACCTTGGCTTGTAATAAACAGTGAACATTGTTCCAGTCGAGATGGCATGCCAAGCAGTAGCAAGCACTCCGAGATGCATGCTGTGACTGGATATGACAGATGATGGAACATTACCCTGCTGTCTCATTGCACGTCTAACACCGACTCGAAGTTCTCCATTCTCACCTCTACAAATCAAAGGCCAAGATCAAACAAATAATCTCATTTGTATAGCAAAAATGTAACATAAAATAAATTATGTAGCACAAAAGGAAGGAATCATACCTCAGAAATATGAAGGCATCCCCAGCAACTAGCCTTTTGGAACTTACAAACACACTCCATCCACTCTGTAGTAAGTGCCTCCGTGGTTGACCTGGCATTGAAAAATGTTGTGAAAATTAGGCAACAAGAAAATGATGCTCGCAATTGAATGATAGAGGATGAAACAGTGTCATTCAACTGGAAACAAAAATTAGGAAATAAAAACCTCTGAAGATATGCCGGAATCGCCATTCATTCCCATGCAAATCTTTGGCAACCAGTTCCTGTGTTGGTGGTTGCCTCGACATATCCTGTCACACAGCAAGTAAGATAAGCATCCATATATACTATAATTATATGAGATTGTCAAGAAATAAAACACAGAATGATCACTCTGCATAAGAATATCGAAACCAACCAGAGGGGGGAGGCATTCATCCGCATGTCGTCGAAGCACAGAAAATCCTCCATGAGTGCTAGTATCTGAGGCAGTCAGCGTTTTGCAGAAGGAATGCACATGAAATCGTGGCTGTGGTGGAGGTGGAGGCTCCTTCTCCACGGCACTCTCGTCTTGCTACAAAACACCAAAGCCGCAACCAGTAAAATTCTCAACATCAAGCACAAGCAGCCTTCTTAAGACATCCATTATCGAAAGTCACTAAAACTTACAATGGGTTCGGGCACTAAAGTAACTTGAGCGAACACCTCGTCAGTATCCGGCTCGGCCTACAATCACCCAAAAGTCCAACCATCAGAATAGTCCACATAAACACAGAGCTTTTCCACACAAAAAGCGTAACAAGAACTCTTTAACATAATAATCATCGTCCCACCTTTAAATGAACGTTGATCACACGGCACAGGATTTTTGACGGAAGATCATAGACAGGCATCTGCTGGTCAGCTACCTGATTTGTTGAGGCTTCCACCTAAACCCGTCGAAACAAAATTTCAACGTAAGAAATTTTTATTTTAGTAATAATTAGAAAGAGAAATAAGCCTTGTCCATTTAGCTGCTAAGAAACAAAGATGTCTCAGAAAACCTTAATCAGGCAAAGACTAACAAAAAAGTCAATCAGAAAAGAACCGCAAATATGGGCTATGAAACACTACCTGCTCGATATGTCCTTGAGGGAAGTAGAAGACACGATCTCCTTTATGCGGAACGGTAACCAAAGGACCAGCACATAAGTGCCACAATTCAGTGTACAATGCCATCTCCGCATCTGCACCGCACGCGCATAAAAAAACACTGAAAAAATCAGAATCTCGTCGGTAAGTAAGAGCAAAACCCAAAAACAGCGCCGGAATTCACCTATAGCAGACCCGGAATGAATGGAATGACCTTTCTGCCCTTCCATGGTGTTACTAGTCTCTACAGGCTTGCTAAAGCCGGAAGAGAAGCTCTCTCCTCCTCTCAAGTTACCACTATTATGCCTGTGTGACATCTCTGGTGAAGCCATAAACACACAACCGAGAAACCACTCTTCTCTCAGCTGAGATCTCTCATTTACCAACGTAATTCTATAGTAATCAATAATAACTAAGTTTTTCTCTCCAGTTTCTTTAACCAACGTCGATCACAACAGCTAATCTCCACTGCTCTTCACTGTAACCTCGGATAACACTCTCATCTCACCACCATAACTTCTCTCTTTCTCTCTATATTGAGTCGCTTTCTTTCTATCTGCCTCTCTCTGCTCCAACCACGGGATTTTGATCTTATTTCCCTTCAGCTGAGCACTTGCAGCTACGCAGGTGTCGTGTCGTACAACGTGCCTTCCTCTCTCACTTCTCAACCTCTCTCTTGTGTATGCGTCTGTGAGGACATCGAGAAAGGGGGGATCGAGACTTAACCAGAGTGGTCAAAACTACGGCATATCATTTCAACCGCGGTCAATTCCTAACCAGTTTTTTTGTTTGAAAACCGGCACTCACCGGTTTTGTACCCCTTTACCGAGAGAGCCGGTAGGAAGGTGCGTGAGGACCAGTTTAAGAAAAAAGCGACATCGTCGTGGTTAACTAATAAAGGCAGCTTTGGAGGGAAAGAAAGAAAAGAAAAATTGGGACAGACGGCGTTGGTTCCTCCGTCAGGGCTGTGTCGACTTGTGATTGGCTGCGGAATGATGTCGTTTGTTGTGACGTTAGTGGGTAAGTTGTTCTGTGTTTATCGGGAAGTGATTTTGTCGTGCTATTAACGGGCAGGTTTCCGTTCCTTACAAGGGGAAGGTTTGGATGGCTGTTGAGGAGGGAGGGTTTTCGCGAAAGGATTGGGTGCGCATTTAGCATCACCCCCGCGCACGATAGTGCGTTTACTTTTATTAAACGCCTCTTCCCTGTACGAATCACGCTACAGCTACTTCCGTGCGCCTGTGACGGTAGGGTACTGATACAGCTACTTGCGGCTGCCATACCATGATCCCCCCATTATCTCGTCTCTGTTTTCACTTGAGAAATTAAAGATACGCGGCCTTTTTAAGCACCGCTACCTAACACAGCCGACGAGTAATTAAACTAAATCTCGAGATATATGCTTTAAACTACGTACCTGAAACAAAAAAAATCAATATACTGACTATCATTGGATAAAGCGTTCCAAATTCCACCCTAAATATTCTCCCTAAAAATCGTTTTCTTGTATCGTTACCTGACACGAGACGGAGGGTGGTGAGAAATTGTCAGGCATGTTCACGTGTTGGCGCAAACAAGGAGCAGGATTGCGCAGGAAGTGTAAGTGAGTGGAGCCCACCTGTTTTGTCTAATAGCAGTTGTGTGCATGGTCTAAAGCAACAAACGGAGGAATCTTTGTCCTTTAATAGTAGTACATTTAATACCCGGAGGGAAAATAAAAAGGGAAAGAAAAAATTCGGTTCTGGAAATTCCTATTTCCTTAATTTTTATCACTGTACACATCTCTGTCACTGTTGTTTCATCTCCGGTTTGATTTTCAGCCCTTTTGCCCTAACCAGTAACCAAAGCGTATGACTTTGTTGGTTCGTGTTAGGAATGGAACTTCCCCGGGGGTTAACGTTGTCCACGCCCCTGTCGTTTTTAGTGCAACATGTGGAATCGGCTCTATTTCTTTTTGAACTACAACCGATGCAGCTCGTTTGTTCTACTAGTTTTGGAATTTCACGAAGCAATTGAGGATGGTTTGATTTTTCAGAGCCTGAAAGTCAAGTAGCATACAGGGGAGGGAACATCCAGAACCTGGCATGTATGGGTCAGGAATGACCATCCAGCAATTTCTGATGCCAAAAATCGGTGAAAGGAAAGATGGGTAAAAAGGAAAACCCTAAACATACAAATAGTTAAGCAGGGAAAAGTGAACAAATCTGAAAATTTTCTGGACGCATGCTAGTGGTGCTCTAAAAAGGGTGAGGTTTGAGCAATACGAGTTTAAAAGGAAAAGGGCCAACAGTAAGATGTGGTAAAGAGGACATAACAGGTGCAAGAAAATGTGGCTTATTTCTCTTCCAATTCGATGTAGCCACCTGTGCAATTGTTACTTTTGTGGCCATTTCAGAGCAAACATCTGAAAGTGAAGCTACATAAATATGGCAGTCGGTGTTGCTTTCGAGCGGATGGTCCTAACTGTGCTTTCCCATTGATCATTCCCTACCTAGCAAAAAGATAATATTTGAGACGGCGAATAATAATGTTATTCCTAATAATTCGATACATGATTTATTTTTTTAAAAAGGGATATACATATTAATTTAATGAAAATAATCATGTGCTACACATAAGGGATGGACCAGGCTGGCATCCCCATACCACGTCACATCCGGGATGGCTTATTCTGGAATGGGAAGTTGTATGATATTACCGCATCCTTTAATCTACCATTTTGATGACTATGTTTTATTTTTTTGCATAGAATTGCTTTCAAATTCGAACGTGTAATAACTATATTTGTTAGGAACGTGGGATTGCTTTTAGCACGTGGCTATTTGTGGCTTCGATTCCCTTAAAAACCTGTTGGAAAGTATGATTTTCTTGGAATCCCCCTTGTAATGGTTTGAGATATTAAGACCCTGAATTTTCCACGTTTTCTTTGTGCCTCATTTAACCCCGTTGTGCAATGTAGTCCAATACATCAAAAGTAGCAATTGCCATGTAATTTTGAAAATTAGAATAAAAATAAATTAATGCATATAAAAGATATCTCAGTGTCACGCAATCGAATCGCATAATTTATATAAATATATCATAATGATAATTAGCATGCTACTTAGATGAAATTATTGAAAAAGATAATACTTGGTTAATTTACCGCAGGAATAAAATGTTATCATATTATTAGTTTATAAATTATTGTAAGTCGGCATGTAAGAACCCGAGAGCGGGGGGAAGCTGGAATATTATGTCTTTAAGAGAGGAATAAAAGTTTTACAAGAAGAATGGGACCCACAGAGTGTCTCCAATCTAGTTTACACTGACCCCACTCATGGGCCCACTGGCCATCTGCCCCCCTCATTGGCAAATCTGTACAATCCCTGGATCTTTTCTTAGCTGACCCCTAACCCACAGACAAAACCCCATGTCCCCCTCACCCTTTCACCTCTCCTTTGCTAAAACCCAACCCAAGTCTGCCTTTAGAAAAAAACCAAATAAAGTATTATGTGGCCTATTAATTATTCTCATCTCTCTCAAACATCACCCGGTTTGATTCGTCCAAGCTAATCACCTGCCACGTCACTAACCCCGTTAAGACAATCTGTACACGTAACCGTCGCTGTTTTTGGTAACCAGCTCATCCGAAACGGAGGACGCGTGGCCAAATCATCAACCGCCAGGTACTGGTGGGAACGGGTTTTCGGATGGTTCAGTTACGTCTTCTGGCATGGGCGGCGTGAAAGCAGTTGGGTGTGAACGTGAACGTTACGGGATGACGTCATGCTCAGCAAGAGTAACGTCAGTTCGTCATAAACATATTACATATATGTAATAAGATATTAATTATGGTCAGAATAATTAATATCTGGAGATAATGATGCGTCTGTACCAAGTAAAATATGAATAACAATAATGTTTAGGAGAGAGGGCGCAAAAAGGGTAAGTAGGTTACTGATTCACATGGCAGTAAAGGGGTCATACTTGAGGAGTACTAAACAAAATTAATAATTCAAGATTATTAATTTATAATCATCAAGATGGAGGATAAGCTAGGGAAGAAAAGAGGCTAATGAGACTTTAATTAAAGGAAGCAACTCCTTTGGTGGATTGGTGGGGAGAGACGGAGACAGTGAGACTAGATAGATGATGAAGCTTTAAAAAAGTTTACCAACATGGACCCTCTTTACATTGCCATCTTTCTTTGCTTTAACCAAGACAAACGCAAATTTCCCTCTAAGTTGACTGCTCGGACACCTGTCTAGATCTTTTTTTCCTTTGATGTTTCCCTTTATCTTCTTTTTCCTGATAAATTAGAGTTTTTATACGAGAGAATTTAATAATATAGATTGGCCTTGTAGAAAATAATATATGATGACGATATAAGATGTTGAATTAAATCTGAAGAATATTAATCAAATCATTTATAATATGTTGAGGATATTATGATATATGGCGTCAAAAAGGAATTAGCCATAAAATGTTCTCCGCCACTACAAATTGTTAGGTAAACTGAAACTTGTGTAATATATATAAAATTATCCTTAATTTATTACAAGGCATGTCTAATGCTTTACATTATTCTAGTAGTGTGATGTGATTGGATGCTTTGAAAAGTCAAATTTCATTCTAATATTAGGATAAGGATACGAACCTAGCCAAAGAAGGCGTAGTTACACGTGTGGTCAATTACGTGTCCCGCATCCTTGGAAATAATTGATATTCTTCCAATGTTGAGGCCAATTCCTTCATCGGGAGAGTTCTGATACGAGTTACACATTAGCTTTATTAGCAAATGTCTTTATTATCAGGACAATAATGCATTATTATTTAGTATTACGGATTGGTATAACCTTTGATTGATCGAGATTGATGTCTCAGTTTCATCTTTTGATAGGGTTGTACTATAACACATAGTTACCTGGCCGGTATTCTTTTTTCTTTTGTTAAAGGATATAGTGCATAGTTTATAGAAAGCTGTAATTTAAGACAGCAGTCATTTTGCATGGCATGTACTTTGAGATCAGATCGATCCTACTTGACTTGTAATATTGAGAGCTTTAATTGACTATACCTAGAATTAATCAACTGCGAGCTTGATATGTAATAGCATCTCTTTGGACACTCAAATGGGCGTCGGAATGGCACTTGGGAGTTTCTTAAATAATCGAGTAATCAGATAACAAATGTCCGGATAGTGGCAAAGTCAACCCAAGGAAAACAGGTTTTGAATTGATTAATTAGGGATGGGATGTAACGATATCCAAAACCTGATAATCTAACCTAATCCAACCGACCCACAAAGTATAAAAACGAGTGGATGGGACCTGTAAACTAAGTAGTGGAGGCAGATATCGAGGGAGTTTCTCTTCCTAAGTCGTAATAAGCATGGGCCATTAGGGTTAGAATTAATACGAAACACCGACGTCTATTTATCTATTTGTTAGTTATATACGTTAAGAGAAAGGAAAGGAAAAGAAAAAAGAAAAGGGTGATGTTCTTCATATTCCATTCACGATCGATTCCCCAACCGAACAAGCCAAGTGGGAGTTGCTTGACACAACCTTAAAGCACATCTAATCAGAACACGATGGATATGTAACATGTCATCTTGTTTATTCAGACCAAAGATCTTGCCCGGTGTCCGGAATTCTATGATTAATATAGGTTGCTAGATTCATACACAAAAACTTTTACTAACTTGAATTCTCATGCCGACAGGCGTAACCAATAGAAATTAAGAGTGTAAAAGAAAAAAAAAATTATTGATATTAAATGACCAATACGATTCTTATGAAGTTGCTAGTACCTAACTTACTCACGATATTCAGCACAAGGCAAGTAGTTTAGTGATATGTCTTTGTCATGGAAGGCAATGACTTGGCTTGCTACAGATGCAAAGGACACGACACATGATGGAATTAAATCCCACCGCCTTGTTTTCTTGTTGCATATAAGCTATATGCCCAACCTATACCATGACTTCTCTTCATGAGAAATAGGTTTGATTTCGCTAACCTAAACTCTACTTTGGCCTGCTCGCATATCCATAATCAAAACCTTAGGATTCTGATATTTAAAAGAAAAAAAAATAAAGAAAAAAAAAACAACTCCATCCATTTTAATGACACTGGCTAGGGACCATGAATTCATCATAAAGGCATATATAAGACCAGAGATTTGAAAAGACAGTTCTATAATGATATGAATAACTCTGAGATATAAAGTACAATCATACCACGTAGAACTACCAAACCTACATATATAGTAGCTAGCCTATTGAAAGAGTGCAGCCATACATTTGCTTTAAGGAGGTAAGATAATTATAGTGTTTTTGGCTGGAATATGCTACTTTTTACCTTTTAAAAAGAGTTTTAGTGATAATTACCGGCAAAACTAGATTACCCAATAGGCACAACCAAACCTTGTTTTCTAGCTTTAAACTCCTCACGCTATCCGCTATTGCTGAAAAATGAGAAAATAATCCGATTACATAAACGGATGGGAGAAGTTACAAGGTAAGATGTTTTACCTTGGCAAGGAAGCGTCAGAGGTATAATTAAGAAAGGAGTAATTATACATCCTCCGGTGCTCATTTTTGTTCACCACCTGTGTTAATTAGGTGGGTGGGTAGCTAGGGTTGACCTTTTGCAAGATGAATGATGAATCAAGGGCAAGATATTATATTGATTCCTCCCATGCTAAGTAGTTCTCATGATTTCAAATACTTAAAAAAGACTTTGGTTTGATTTATAAGAATAGATCGATCGATGTTTATCTTCATAAACCCATCATTGTAGTGTTGAACTATGGTCATGACTTTGGTTTACGCAGAGTCATCCATCGATCCATCCATGCCTCGAGAAGGATTTTTGTTCCGACACGGCAACCAAACACATATGCAAGAAGAAGTATACTATGTGCACTTGCCACCTTAACCTAGTCAGGGATATGTATGTCTTGCTCTTGTTTTTCCATCTTTCAACATCCACGGTGTGGTCCAAATCCATACATCTCCATTTGCTTAAACGTTTAAAATTACTGATTGTAGCCACTTGTGTCTCATCCCCAGTTGACATCTTCAACCCGTTTAGATTGACTCTTGAAAATCTTGCCCCCAATGAGACAAATCAGACTCGAATATTCAATGAATTCAACCGTAATAAGTCCAACTAATGGGAGTCATTGCCATCTTTTCTTCTCCCATTAGTTGGAATTTTTGCTTCTAATAAACAGGATAATCATTTGGTATTTTTACCTTTCTTTCTTCCCTTTTCTGCTAGAGGTCTATTGGCTAGTGTAGTTTCCCAAGGGGGCAGGTGGTGGCTGCTTCTTTCTTGCTCACTCGTTGAAAAAAATGGAAATACCCAAGAAGGGGACCAATAGTAAATATTCATGCATCTTCACGTAGGTCGGACATCGTGGGAGTAGGCTTTTATGTCTGAAATGGATGTGCAAACCACCCAATACCATTTGTTTGGTTTTGTAGGCTTGCATGTTCTTCACGCGCGATTCAAGCTTTCTTGCTCGGTGTGTGAACGAATGGAAGAAGGAAGAGTGACATGATGACACACCTCTAGACTCTTTCCATGGCAAATCATTATTAGGACCATTGGTCAATGTAGAGCCCAATTGTACAGAAAATGGGTTTATTTGGGCCTTAATTAGCATTTGGGCCTTGTTCAGACACGGAATCTGGTACCCGAGGACAACAATTGATCAATCATTCTTATTCAAAGCTGACCAGGAAGGTTCGGATTTCCATGGGAGCAAGTTCAACAACTAGGGTTGATGCATCCACAGGTTCTCCTCTGACCACCTTAGATTCTTGTCCTGTGGCGCCTTCTACCTTCCAAACCAACCTCTTCTTTTCCATTGCTGCCCTTTCTTGGTTGGCGGACAAACTCATCTCTGTTACTTTAGATATCTGGCAATCATCAAACACCGAATGATTCTTAGTCCAATTGATTAATGAACAGAGGAAGCCATTGTCATATATATGCAGTTGGTTGTCAGTCTACCTTCTTATTTGCAAACACCTTCTTCAGCTCCACACTTGCCTTTCCTGACAGATCCTTATCCTCCTCAATCTTTGCATTTGAAGAGCCAGAAACAAACGAAACAGTTCAGAAAACTGGGGAGAAATGCTCAATCTGACTACACTATTTGGGTTGGTTAACCGGAGAGATTCTTGTTTATTTCAAGTATGAAGGAGAAGCTACCGACCTCGTACAAGTGTGCAAAACGAAGGAGAACGTTTCCATCGTCCAGTTCCTGCAAAGTTGAAGAGAACGGAAGAAACTTACTTAGAAAAGCATGTGTCTTCACCCGTGTAGCTTATCTAACAAGGGCCAGCAAGGGGATTACGTTCACCTGGAGGGTTATTATAGCAACATTTTCTGGTAAAGCATAGGAAGGATTCATGGCAGAAAAGGTTGTTACATGAGATTCTGTCCAACTATCACCATCCTGCAAGAAGAGAACGATTCATCAACGCATTATCAACTGATCAGCAACAGGAATGCTTCAATATCTTTCTTTACCTGCTCTGAGAAGGCCAAGAGAAGGGGAGAATATATCTCTTGACCAGTGGTTCGGCGCCACTTGGCTCCCTTTTCTAAAGGATCTATCCTGAGGTAGTACTTTCCCACAATCTGCAAAACACAAGATTTTCCGATAAAAGTCCACAAAGGGTTTTAGAAACACAGAAGGTATAGATGCTCACACTCAATCCTCTGCAGCCATCAGAGACACAAACTACTTCATTCAGTGCCTCAGAAACGCCTCTGGCATCGTCATATAGCAACCTCCTATAGGAAAGGAAGAATCCAAAAATTTTCTTCATTAAGGATATACAAAAAGAAAATAGTTCATGATATATATCAGAGGTAAGAAAATAACCTGTGAAGCATTAGTTCCAACTCTCCGTCGACAATACTTGAACCCCCTACCGATCTATCTACTAAGATGGAGAGCTCTGTACTATTGCCTTGCATATAGATTCCAAGGTTAATCTGAGTGGAAGGAAACCCGTCAGTATGTTTATGCCTAAGAACCATTGAGAACAGGAAATATAACATTTTAATTGTCGAAAACGAGAAAGCTGGCATACTGGGTAGTAATTTCCTGCAACAGGTTGATTAACTTGCAAGTCCCAGTCTTTTCTGTAGTCTCGGATCTACAAAAGGAGAAGTTTCCTGAGAAATATTTACTCTTGTAAAAACTTAAGAAAAAAAATCACCATAGAGACAAATGTATTTACTCTTGTAAGGAAATCGCGCCCGCTAGAATCTGTAAAGAATGTCTTGTTTGTTTCCATAGTGGTTGTGATCTTAGTTACAACTTCTTTGCCAACCCCATCAGCGATTGGTATTGGCCCAACCTGAAATTTAGAGCATCACCGTCAGAAGTTCTCTGAGCACTCTTGAGATGCAAATAAGAATAACTTATACAAGGACTTACAATGAATTCAACTTCAGCATGCTCTTTTCCCTTGTATACTCTCGTTATCTGTTAAAGCGCACCAATAGGTGAGACAGAAATGTTAGCAGCAGGATGATCTGAAACACCATTTTTAGTCTTTTTCTATACTGTGCCAAGTTTGAAAGAAGCAACTAGATAAGTTGAGTATATTACCTGATACATCCATGAATTGATCCTCTGATGTACTTCATCCAATAAGGGCCCCAGGATAACAGTTAAAGGATCCTGAAAATTTATTACTCTGTTGAATTTGTGTGTTTCCAGTAAATATATGTAAGTTTTTCCTTGGTTAGCGTTTGAGAAGAGATTGTATTATGTACCTGCCCTTCAGTGTTGATGGGATATGTTCCATTAGGGCGGAAAATATATGCTCCGGAAGCCTGCAGAAAGTTAAACTGTGATTTCCTTACATTCCTATATATAGCATATAGAACTGAAGTGTGGAGATTGAGGGAATAGAATACCTGCGAATCCACACTTCCATCATCACCTGCATAGTAGCTATAGGATTGTTGTACAGATGCTTTGACCTTTGCATTACAGACCACAATGATTTAGAGAAAGTTGAATATAAAAACACAATTGGATGTTCACAGCAGGATTGATCTTTTTCAGGATTTCGACGGATATTGAATGAATCTACTTAATGGAATGATCAAGTTGGGTATAGAAACTAAAAGAAAGAGGAGCATGTCAGTAAGGCTGAAAATCCTATATTTTCCAGCCATTGTACGTACCATGCTTCTGCTGTTAACATACTGAACCAGTTTCCCATCTTTTGTGGAGTAGATCAACTTCAAATTTCCAGAACCAATTTCAACTGTATCATTTTGACTCGCTTCTAAATTGTTAACTGTTAGCCTTTGCGAAGCAGAAGCTGCATACATAAATGGAAAAGTTGATCAAACAGAAAAAAACAAGTGAAAAAAAAAGAAGAAGATTCTTCCCAGCAGAGTGAAAACTTGATCTTCACAGAGCAACAATTGTGCTTACTAGCCAGATTGGTGGCTGCAGTACTTCTGGAGATTATGTAGGTTTTGAAACCAAGAGGAGGTATAGATACTGAAAATGCAAGCCAAAACTTTGGGGTGATGCCAGGTGAAGAACCCATATATGCCTTAGAATAGTAGTTTCTCAAGCCTATAGATGCACTCAACAGGGGTAAAAGCTGAAATTCAATCTCACTTCCTCCGGCTTCCTTAACTGCGATATTCTCATCAATAACCTGCATTCAATTGTTCCAATTGCTTTTTAACCACGGTTTGCTTGCTGGAATCGGATACTAGCAAGAAGAAAGCACTCACAGGAATCCTGATTACATCCTCCCTTTCCCATCCCAAAGAATTATACACGACGACCACCTAGAACAGAGAACTCATCAGGTCGAGGATGACCTGAAATGCCATTTTGACTTGATTGTAGTAAGAAATTTCATTTACCAGGCTTTTCCCTTTTGACAGATCAACTTCTGATGGAGGGCAGTAGCTTATATTCAAAAGAAGGCACTGAAATAGCAAAAAGAGGAAACCAGAAATATCAACACATAACATTTTCCAGTTTTTAATGCGAATCCTCCAACTCTAACCTGTTGGAATTTGTTGGTTGAGTTCAAGCAACCCGATTTCGATGATGACTCTGACAGACAAGAAAGAGAAATCCCAACTACCTCTTCAGCCTGCAAGAAACGGTACCAGATGTGAGAAAAGCATAGGCTTCAAGCATATCCAGTGAAAGTAGCAACCCATATGAGCGGAAAGATCAGTGAAAAACCTCTGTATATCCTATTGATAGCCGTTTTGCATAGTCATTAGCCACATGCTGCTTTGATGTCCCACTAACTGCATCATGATGTTGAGCAATTGCCAATGCATCGGCCAGGGAATCTGTGTTTGGTCCTGCTTTGCTCCTTCCCTTGAAGAACTCCAACTGCCTTGCAGCCTGGTTTTGCACATGGATAATGGAGTAAGTACTACTTTCCTCACAATCTGCAATTTACTATTTCCAAGTCTTACCAAATAGTATGAACTCATGGTTCTGACATAGCCTTTGAGAGCTGCTCTACTTGTAAAATAACCAGTCCAGTAAGCATTTTCATTGTCGGCATACCTATTATATACAGCACATGAAAAAATGTAGGCAGCTGGTTAAAGGCAGCCCGAATGGGACCAGGACTACTGATGTTAAATATTCAAGAGTTTGAACTAACGGAAAGAAATCATCTGTCTTAAGTGGCCAGGACTCGTTTGCTGCATATTTTGCATCAGTGTATATTGATGGTGTTGAATAAAGAGCATTAACCCTTCCATCCTGTGGATATTCCAGTGTTAGTTCCAGTACTGACTAAGCATTGCAAAATCTGGCAAAAGCTGGAAATGTAACGTCCAAGCCTGACAGACTCAGATACTGGAATCACAGATATAATACTGTTTTAGATTATCATCTTTGCGGCCAGGTTCATAACTTTCGGTGTAATTCTCAATTCACAAGTCTAACCTGATTTACATAATTAATGAACTTGTCCATTTGCCTGAACCATGTTCGAGCATATTGGTACTGGAAATCTGTCCCCATTGTCCACATAATGTGATTTGTTCTTGTTATGTTAGCCTGGGAAAGGGAAAGGTAAGAAGCAGAGGAAAAGAGCAGGCGATCTTACACCAAAACCATGGAAGCAAAGAGTGAAATAACAAGTGATCTTACTTGATCCAAAGCTGCAGCTACAAACTCATCCACCCGCTGAGGTACATTGTAGTCGAATAAGTTCATGTGATCCTTCAACCAAAAAGGAAAAACACTTTTCAATTATGCATGAATATGGATTAGGTAACCACTAACAGGTTGGTAATTCTCTGGATCAAGCTACCTGGACAAGCGGCGCGTCGCTGTCAACCTCGTAGTAGAAGTTACTTGGAGGCTCGTAATTCTTAGGAAATGCACCAGCAAATATCTAGAAAACAGTAACCAGGTAAGCAAACCCACAATGATGGTAAACAACTGTAGTCAAATTAACAGATAATACTGTGCTTTGGCATGTACTAGCCTGAGCAGATGAACCAAGACTTTTGGAGCCCTGCCAAACGACCTCAAGACTCTTCTCATCTTTCCGTTTTGCTCTGTCTTGGTAGTCAATTCTTCCGAAAAAAAAAGAGTCAAATCCAACCTGAAACCATAGCAGCGTTGTTATAGACTCGTATATGATGAGAGAAATATTTAACCATGAACACACTGTGGCTTTGGGAGAACTGTACTTCTGCACCCAACAGATAAGCTTGCACGGCGGAATGTCCGAAAGGATCGATTTGCCAGCCAATCCTGGGAGTTACATTGAATTCTTGTTTGATAAATCGATGTCCTAGCGTTGTTTGGTCAATCATATCAATGTAATGCGGTGCTGCCTCGTCGTGCATGCACATGCCTCCATTTCTGGAACCAGAAAAAATAGAGAAAAAGAGCTGCGGTATCAACAGGTGCGGAGTATGAGAAAGACGAATTGAGTTATTGATGCTAAGTATAATCCTGCATTTGGTTAGCAAAAGGAAAAGAAATGAGGAGCTTTATAAATACATTAGCTCAAGTTGGCCTGAGCTGACAAGTTTCCTGACCACGCTTTGGATTTCCTCACTCTGTTCACTCCACCAACGCTGGAAAAACGCCTGTTCATAGAGGGTGAAAGCCATTTTTTTTCAGGAATTTTTCTGTTTTAACAGACAACAGAAACCTTCTTGCGGGATGAAGCATTTAGATAGCTAAAGCAGAGTAGAGACCTGTTCTACGTAGATGAACTTGCGATTCTTATCAGCCAGCAATGCAGGCACTAGAGAGTCCAAAACATTCTGAACACAAGCTCCCTGGAGAACAATCAATCAGGATCTTAAGTCGAGACCTGTAAACAAACAGCAATTCCAAAACGTCCCAAAGCCATAGAACCATAGCTGACCTGAATGGAATTGTTAGATCCAACATAGTACTGATCAACAGTCTTCAACCAACCAACATCATCGTGGGTGTGGGGAACTAAGTGGACATTAATCTTCCCCGGAACAACACTCGCTGTGGTATTGTACGTTATGTACTTCGACTCCACGCATAAAGTGCCCAACATTACCATCAACAAACATGCCTGAATCGCCATTTCCTGTAATGAAACCGGTCTTTGGTAGTTCAACTCAGTTCTTATTAACCAGGGGAACACATATGTTGATGGTTTTGTCTTCAGCTACTTGTCTGTTGACACGGAGGGAATTTCTAGGTAAATAATGAAAAAACATCTCATGATTTTGAAATTGGAATAAATCAGCCTTGGACATTGATCTCAATTATTGTTTTTGGTTTATGTGCAAATTGTCACTTTCTCGAATTCATTGCGACAAGCTCTTGGCATTCAGTACTGTTGGGTGTTGACTTGATGACAATAAGAAGGTGCTGAGCTCATCACTATTCTTTTAGATGGCCTGCAATGCATCGAGCTAACACCATTTAATTTAATGGCAGGCTGATTCGATCAAAAAATGATTTGATGTCGGGGTAGTATCCATCCATTATGACATTATCATAACAAAGGAGATTAATTATTATTATCAATAATAGATATTCTTTTAGAAAAAACTTAATGCCTTGTTCACCATGTGTACTGTTTAATGATATTGATTCCCTCTTAGATTCGAGTCTTCTCTAGTCCCATGGGTGCATGTGAGCCACAAGCTTTTGGAGCTCAGTCCCGGACCCTCCGTGGCCTTCTATCTTCATATTCTTGCTTATCCCACATTGGAAGTCTTGTTTTAGTTCCTAATCAGGCAATTCTTGGGCTCACTGGTGCCGTCGCTGGAGGCTCGTGCAATTTTGACAAAACGGTGGTCATCTGCCGCGTTTAATTAAAACGGTGCGTTCAGAAATTCCCGCGCTTAATCCGCAGTTACCCTGTCCATTTTTTACAAGCGCCAAATGCAAGTCGGAACTCCTGGACGGTTAGAATGGACGGAGCACACGGAAGCGACGTGGATAGGGAAGAGGATGACACAGTGAGCGAGCACCTAAAAGATCGATTTAGGCTCTCCGTTATCTCCATTGTCGAATCGGAAGGTAACCATTTTTAACCTAATTTTGTCTGCCTCTCAAATTTCAATTTTCCCTGATTTTTCTGGTGCAAATCAAGTGGATTTCCTCACGATTCTTGGCTGGTCTATGCAGCGAAGAAAAATGAAATGGTGATTTCTGAACCTATTGTTGCTTGCATTTCTGATCTTGCTTTTCGCTATACGGGTAAGAGAAATATGTAATAGGATGCTGTTTCTTTTTAATTTTTTTTTCGAATTTACCATATAGATATTTAGCACAGACATTGCATTTACCATGTCGGTGTGCTATTTTTTGTTGATGTAGAGCATTTTTTGTTTTCTACGTTGCTTAGCTAAATATCTAATACCATTTGGAGGCAGAATGATTGGTTTATGTGAGTTAAGCTTAGGTTTTGACTCTCTTAATAGTTTCAGATTTAGCTAAGAATTAAGATTTTATTCTTGTGAATTTAATAAAACTTAATCAATGCGATTGGAAATTGATTCTCGTGTGTTTCTTAGAATTGGTTAGGAGGCTTATTTGTTTGTTCAATTCTGTATTTCATGCCTAGCATAATCCTTCGGCAGCTGACCAATCTGTTTATAATTGATATATCGGGTATAGAATACTTTCAAGATCACACAGCATGAAATAATAGCAGCTGACCAATCTGGTCAAAGGATTATTATAGCACAGCATCATTTATCTAGAGCTTTCCTTTATAAATAATCGCAAGATATCAAGTGGGTTTATGAATAGTTACACAATGTTGCACGCAAAGCGCAAGAAAAATAATGAAAGGAACTCTTTTGTAAAGCAGAACAACTAGCAAAGGAGTTTGAACTTTTCGCACAGCATGCTGGTCGTAAAACTGTGAACACGGACGATGTCATACTCTCTGGTAAGTTAATGAAATAGCTTCTTCTATGGGTTATTTCCTTTTTGTGTTGGGTTGGTTCAAATGGACTTTCCATGGTATGAATGTAGCTGCAGTCTTGAACTTTTGGTGTTAAACTTGAAAACAGTAAGAAAGTTTAGTATGTGAGAACAGAGCTGGAACTTATTCCTTCTAGTGTTGTACTGTTCCAGTAATTCTCTACCTTGTTTTCTTAACATAAGCTGAGTAATTCTCTCATTTGGTTTCAGCTCACAGAAATGAACATCTAGCTACCTTGTTGAGGTCTTTCTGCAATGACCTGAAAGCGAAAGAACCCCAATCCGAGAGAAAGAGGAAGAAGGCATCCAAAAGAGAAGACAAAGCTACTACAAGTGTTGTGAATATTCCCGATATCTAAAAAATTTCACGCGACATACATTTTTGTGAAATCTCTATATGCTACTTGTTTACTCCCGACACCAGTTTAGGAAGCGTAGACGTGTTCATAGTTCAAACACCAAGGCAATTGCATTGATGAATCTCTGTGGTCAATCATTTCCCTTGGAGCCTAGAATCTTTTATCCGCCAGTAGCCACTTAGAGGGCTTGAACAGGTCGGTATTTCTTTCTATCTGTAATTAGATTATGATTAGTGGACAAACTTGTAAACTAATTTGATGTATTTCACTTGCTCACCAGTGCTACATGCTTCAGAATGAAGTTTATTTTTTATAAGTATACAAGACACTAACAGGGTTACCGCTCGATTAGGTTGCTTTGGTCACAACAGTAAACCTCAAGAACAATACGGATTGGGTTCTGGAAACCTGCCAGGTCCACGAAGTTACTTTTCTGCTTTCTCTGCTATGGGCCGATAACAGCCCAAACCTTTTAATTAACTTAGTTCTGCTTTCTGTTTCTTTCTTTTTGGACCTTTCATCGTTTCTTGGTGAATCTTAAATGGAACAGTGATTGCCAGTTCTGCTTTTCACGGACTTGGATGATAAAAGGCGAGAGATTATTACCATCTCGTGCAAAATCTTGAAACAGAGGGAAGCGACACTTGATAGAGGTGTGACGTACGTGACCGGTACAGAGTAATGAAAACTGTGAGAGTTACTTTCCCTTTTCAGTAGTAAATTTTTCACAGTTTCTTCGCCGCCTCCGTCTATTTCTCTAGTTGCTGACTAAACAAAGACACCTCACTAAATTCAGGCAAGTGGTATCATAATATTGAATATATCGTAAAAACACGAAGGCCTTAACGTATTTTCTAACACGCGCACGAACGTTGTAGTAGTGGGCTTGTTCACCTCTCTTCTTGTTCATTTTACAGCTTTGATCATTTCCTGTGATTCCAAATTAGGGACTTTGTCTTGTTCGCAGTATAGGTCCCGCTTTCCAGGTTCTTCATGATCCACGATGCTCTTGGGAAGTATGGTCTCTTCTGTCTCAGTCAATCTGAATATTGAAAAGAAAAAAGTTTAAAATATTTTTGAAAATAGAATCTATTCTATCATTTGTATACGTACATTTCTGCATATAATAAAAGACACCCACTAACCCGAACACATATTCTTCTGTAATTTACAATTCCTTTGTAATAAATCTCCCAGCAACCAATTAGGCCCGATTGGTACGTACATGCTCTCCAAAACCCAAGAGAAACCCGAGTGGTCCATATATTCTTTATCTTCTTCCTCTTGATCTTAACAACTACTCGATCTGACCATGGGAGCCCGTACTTCCAAGAAAGAAGCATCGCCACAAACGAACCACTTGGCAACTAAAATCTTATTGTGTCCAAAGAAGTAAAAAAAAAAAAGGTTCTCTCTCTCTCCTTCCACAACTCTATCCGTCAATGCCCATTCGCTTTGTCACTGTCACACGGACATTATGGTTGTTATCTTACGAAACACATAACAGCGTAGCCTATATGTACATCCAACGGCCACAACGCCACCATCACTCCACCACCAAACACGTGAATCTTTATATCCCCAACCGTTTCCCATCTCCCCTCCCCTCTCTCCTTCTCTTCCATCGCTTTCACTTCTACCGTCCGATTTACCGGAAACTTCATCATAAAACCCTCCCTGCCCTCCTGTTGCCACTTATGTCCAGAATATGCTTTCCCCTTCCTGCACCTAGGAATCGTACTTACCCGACCATCATGGGTTGCTTAACTAAATTTAAACATAATTACCAATTTTAATACTGCTCTAATAATTGGCCATTCTGTCTAGTAGCATAAAAGAAACCACCGGAACTAGAAACCGAAACGACAATCAGACGACATGCGGTTTCTTGTGAGCGCAAGACCCCGAGTAAATGCAAATTATTTAATCCTTCAGGCAGCCGCGACTCATCATTCAAACTCTGGTGGTGGCCCCGCCGAGACCGGCTAGCGGAGCTGTTTATAGCAGCTCTCAGTGTCGACTCTATCGGGTGGGCTTCTGGTTCTTTCCTTTTCCAGCAAAACAACAGGTTCACATGGCCAATTCCCACCAATGTTTGCTTATTAGGCGGTGATTAGATAGTTACACACGTTAGGCACTTTGCATTGTCGTGCAATAAAGTCTTATCCAATTCGATTACGCCAAAAAAAATTCCATAATTTGCCCCTCTTTTTCTTTAATTATTTCGATTCCATAAGTTTAGTATTACTATACAGTACAGAGTGTATTTTTGGAAGTATATTTAACAGAACGACTCATAGGTTTGGTCCAAAGCCCAATATGTTTCTTACACGACACTTGTATGTTCATAAAACTAGCAAAGTCGAGGGCATACTTTACGGTTGATGAAAACAAACGAATACAACCTTTGCCCGAAAATTCACAACTGCCATCCAATATCTTAACGGCTCGAGTTTTTTCGTTTTCTTTACAAAAGAATATTAAGTTAATAACGAGATTAATTTTTGTTATATACATTTTTTTTTTAGAATCTAACCGAAACAGTGAACGTTAACAGATATGATACTGTCTATAATTTTTATGATTTGTTTTTATGAGATTTAAAGTTGTCAATATAGAAAAAATAAAGTAATTTTTTTTAAAAAACAAATTTCTATTCGTTTTTTAATCTAATAAAATTTGGATTAATAAAAATTAAATTAAAATTTTCAAAACGGCTCCGATCGAGCCAGATATTAGCGAGGAAGCCGGAGCAGAAACGCAGCCGTACATCAATAACGCCGTTATCTGGACGGAGATACAGGTGTTCCAGGCATAGGAAGTCCTTTTCGGTCTTTTGACGATCTCTGCCGTTTTATCCACAAAACTAACGACACGCGCACTATATCGTTTTTTATGCGCCAAACCGAACGCCCCGCCTATTTCTTTTCTGTTTGTCTTCTTTAACGAAGCCAACTAACCTGTAACCCATTTCTAAAACTAATACTCTCTCTCTCTCTCTCTCTCTCTCTGTCTGAAACATTTCTTCTGAATTCCTCGAGTCGCCGGCGAGCGAAATCTCGCCGGTACTTCGCTTTGTCGGCCAATTCAGGCTTTGGAGGAATTCTATTTTATTTGTTCTAAATGATTGGATAGAAGAAAACCAATAAAAAGGCAAAATATTATCCTTTATTGATTTTTTTTCCATCCTGGTGAGCAATTTCTCAATTTGCAATGCAAGGGGAAATTGAAGTTAATTTAGCGTAAATATATGGCAATGGTCTGATAAGATTCCGACCTTTTTATCCATTTCTTAATCGCTACTGCCGATCTTTCGCTTTGGAATTCTCTGTTGTGCTCTATTTTCTAGGAGATGGAGAAGTACTAAGCGTAATTGAAGATGATGATGGTGTTGTTTTCTTAGAAAGGTGCGTTTCTGCTCTATTTTACCGTGTCAAATCCTAGTCAGAATCAATTATTTTCTTGTTTGTTGTCTTTGATGCGTGTCAAAGTTGTTGTTTTTAGCTCAAATTTGGGATTGAAGTTCCAAAGCTGATGATAAATTGGGAATCTATGTCTTTACTCCTTCATAATGGGTATAATTCTGCTCCAATCTGTTTGAGTTTGTTGAAATGCATCCCAAGCTGCTTGATTATCAGTGACGAGCGTCTTTTGAACAGGACATTTGCTATTTTTGTTTGATGCGCTGCCTTTCCTGCTCCCTTACCTTTTGAGTTTTGTGAAAATATAAATTTCAGTTGAAGTCAGCCATAAAAGCGTTTCTTGAAAATTTGAGTTTTTTTTTTTAAAAAAAAAGGATGAGCTTGTGTTAAAGTAATTCTTTATTAATTGTTTTTCTCTACCTTTTTATTTCTGATCTACCAAACGGTGCACTCATGTTTGGTCATTGGTAGGTAAGCGCATGTGGCTTTCGTTGTCACAATACCCTTCTAATTTATGGCCTTAAAAATTGTAATTTTCTTTTCCGTAGCGTTGTCTTTTTTTAGCTTTATAATTTAGTAAGAAAGTCTCTCTCTTTCTGTGGTTGTCTCACTGGATAATCATAGTTTTATGGGCTTTCTTTTTCAAACTGTTCTTCTATTACAGTTTAATATAATTTGGCGTAGTACTGAATTTGCTTAATTGTTAGACATCACTGTTAAGTTTGGTGGATTATCAAGTTTAAAGAAAATTGACCTTCGGGTTCAATGCAGAAAAAGAGCCATGAACCCCGGACAAAGTCAGCAATTTTGGTATATCTTCTTGGTATAATAGTTCATTTTTGGGTTGGGTGTCTGCAGCTGCACCATGCCGTTTGAAATTATAAATCAAAGAGGTGGCAACGTACCTTCCCATGTCCTCGACAACATTCGTGTTCCTTCCGAGGTATCTTTTAAGTTTCAAACCAGTCAAAATATCATTTTCTTTTCTCAGAATGCAGCTTAGTGGTGTCTACCGAGTGCTATCCTTCTTTGTACTCTGACCTGCGCTATTGCATCCTTCATGTGTTGCTTGCGACTTATTAGTTACTGCTGGTTGGCAGAGACACAATGGATTTTGGGAGCAGCATTCTGTGTTTGATCCCCAAGGTTGGTCTTAATGGTTGTTTTACTCGTACAAACTTGTTCAAAGTGTTAATGGCTGTTATTTTAACGGTTTTTAAGTGAAATTGGTTTTTTGACAGTGGTAGGGTGATTGGACAATAGGTTCTGTGTTGGGCTTGAAGCCAAGTCATGGTACATGTGAACGGCCAAAAGGAGATGGAATTTTTCATATCATGACCGGATATAATGAATAAAGAAACACTATCGAACTATAAATGGAAATAATGTGTCTGGAGTTTTTTGTTGGACAAAGTAAAAATCCCTGCCATTTATAATCCGGAAGAAAAACCTGATACAAGTTTATTACAAGTTTTCGGTCTATAGGTAAAGGCAAACAGCCTACAACCACAGAATAGCGATAGACCACTAGAACTTTGGCAGGTTTGTATGAAGACTTGGAAATTCCTCTCAAGCCAAATATGATAGGTAGACAGCACAATTGAAATCATTGAATATAACCTATCGATTCTATATGTGTATGAAGTTTGACAAAGTATATAAATTTTTGCATTATGTTCTAGACTGTGTTACAGTTGTATGAATTTCTTTTAGTAGGAATAGTTGGAATGACTCCAGTTCCTGGCAGAGAGTTTTTGGCCTCGTCACCCCTGTAAAATAAATTTCTGACAGGAATGCTGTCTGTCGATAATGCAGAATTGCCTCAGTCAAGTCTTCCCAGAGATAAAAAGGAACAACTACTCTCTAGTGAAGGAAGTACTGATGTGTCAAAATCTTCTTGGAATTCTATGGATAGTCATCCAAGATCCTGGTCAAATTTTTCCTCTCAGTCAGCATCTTACAGTTCGGGCATAAACGGGACTGCTATTAGTGGGAACCACCTGCGGGAAAGCAGTTTATTCTCTAGTTCATTTTCTGAAATATTCAATAGAAAGTGTAAGCTTAACTTTTATGTATTTCTTCAGTACTTGTTTGTCCCCAGAAAAATGATGTGATTCTCATTGCTCTGCCACATCCCCATATATTCTTGTGGCAAAGTTGTCCACTTTGGGAGGCCAAACCTATTTTAAGGAAGATGCCAAACTTCCATATAGATCGTGAACTTGTCATCATGAGTTTACATCACTCTTAACTATTTGAGCTCAAAGTCATATTGTTTGTCTTTGCAATGCATGTTGTGCTTGTTTACTATTTTTGCTAGTGCTCTTCCCCTCAATAATTTTAAAGTATAAACTATTTTTTGATGGAATCTTTGTGTACATTCTGCAGTAAACTTAGTTGGGAATGATGCTCAGCCTCATCAACCTGCCAAAGCTGTTTTTAAAACTCAGGAGGAAGAACCTGTTTGTCTATCTCTTGAAGAAATTGAGGCTCAAACTATCGGAAATCTCCTTCCTTCAGAGGATGATCTCTTTTCTGGGGTGACTGACGAATTGTGGCGTAATGCTCAAGTCACTGGTGGAGATGATTTGGAAGATTTTGACCTGTTCAGCAGTGTTGGAGGCTTGGAATTAGAAGGGGATGATAACATGAACAAAGGGCAAAGAAATTCTAATTTTGTTGGGTCAACTCCTAACCGTCCTGGAGATTTTAATGGTTTGTTTATTGGTGAACACCCTTCCAGAACGCTATTTGTCAGAAATATTAGCAGCGATGTTGAAGATACTGAATTAAAGGCTCTGTTTGAGGTGTCTTTTTCTGACGATTACTTACTTCACCTGTTCTTAGTTCAGCCCTTTTTCATGCTTGTCTAGTTGACATAAAACTCGTTATCTCAGGAATATGGAGATATTCAAACACTCTATACAGTCTGCAAGCATCGTGGTTTTGTTATGATATCTTATTATGACATAAGAGCAGCTGAAAAGGCAATGAGAGCTCTCCAGAATAAGCAAATGAGGCAAAGAAAACTTGATATACACTACTCATTTCCAAAAGTGCGTAGCTTCTATAATTACATTTTAAAGTTTGGCATTAGAATTATAAGTATTGTTTGTTTGGAGGTCTGAATATTTGCTGGAAAATTTCCATTTGCTGAATAGATTTTGGTTTGCTACTCTATCAGGTGAATCTGTCAGGTGGAAATATTAATCAAGGCGCTCTGGTGGTCTTCAACCTTGATTCTTCTGCATCACCAGATGAGCTTCAGAAGATATTTGGCTTTTATGGAGAAATTAAAGAAGTAATTCGTTCACTGATTAGTATTTTCTTCACATTAAGTTGGCAGAGTGAAAATTACTAACCTATGCAGTTATTTTTGTGGACCGCAGATCCATGAAACCTCACATGAGAATCATCAACAAGTGATAGAGTATTATGATGTTAGAGCTGCAAAGGCAGCTCTTTCAGCTTGGAATAGGGGTGACACTACCGGAAAGCTAATCAAGCTTGAGCCAACCCTTCCAGTGGGAACTAAGCGGTACTCTTTTTTTTACACCATCTGTCTCTCATTCTAAGGTCACCTGTTAATACGGAGCTTGTGTCTTTGTCTTTAATGGAGGTTTGTAGGCTTATTTTGTATCTCTTAAAATAAGGCAAGGGCTGGAATCATTTATCATTTAATGCATCTTTAGATCTGTTGCTTGTCTTGTTTGTTCTTTGATTTTGTTTTTACATTGCGAAATGAAACACACAGCTTCCCTTCACTAACCTACTTCCTTTTTGTCACTTTAATAATGTTAATTTTGCAGATCAATGCAACAAGGGCAGCTGCAGGATGAATCTAAAATCTGTCAAAGCATTTTTGATGACTTATCTTCTACAAAAATGTGTATGGTTCTGTTTCTTGAAAGTTATGCAACTCAATTAAGCTAAAGTTCTTGAAAAATTATTTTATTGTTCTGACATATCATCATCATGGCAGCCTTTTCTACTCGCATAATAGCTTCCAGCTGCATTGATGATGGTTGCACTCGAGCACTAGATTCTGCTGTTCTGTCACCTGTTGGGGTGCTCCTTGAACCTCTTCAGAGTTCTAGTGTTCCAAAGAAGTTGCCTTCCTCAGTGACTATGAGGTCTATGGGTTCACAAATTAGCCATTATCCACACAATCACACTGTGGATGATATGAAGTTTGGCAACCAATGCATTCCGAGTTTCCAACCTCAAACATTTTCGAAGTATCTTGACACTGTAGCAAATGCTATTCCGTTCAACTCCTCAACTACTGGTAGAGACATGGCTGGCAGTTTCTTTTCTGCAGGGACAGAGGGAATCAAGAGCAGGCAAATTCGAGGAGTGGGGGCAATCGGGCACTTAGAACTTAATGGAAGCAGTAAGTTCAGAGAATGATGTGATATGCTTCCTTTTTACAGGTTTTTCGAACATGAAAACATGTTTTTATTGCTTCATCATGGGGGATAGTACTTTATATGGCATGAAAATGTTCACAATAGGAAACTCCAAAACATTAGGCTTTACTGGTGGTTTTTTCATTTAATGCTTATGCAGCACAGATTATGAATTTCTGTTTTACAAAAAAATTGGCATGGCTTCCACACATGAGTTGTTTTGCTTCAATGGATGATCTCAATCTTTCAGATACTGACTGTTTGGTATTTATTTTGTTGGACAAAATCTCCTTTTAGCTTTTGGATCACCTGGAAATGGAAGCTATTCTCTTCCTGGACATCATAACCGATGGAATAGTTCCAATTCTCAGCAGCCTTCAAGTCGCATGGTTTGGTCCAATTCACCGCCTCTTGTCAGTGGTGTTCATTCTAATCAACTTCCACACATGCCTGGATATACTAGAGCTCATCATGTTATGCCAAACACAGTATCCTTGCATCACCACATTGGATCTGCACCGGCTGTCAATCCACCTCTTTGGGATAGGCTGCATGCTTACACAGGGGAGTCCCCTGAAGCTTCTAGTTTCCACTTTAGCTCTCTCGGGAATGTCGCTTTCCGGGGTACCTCTCCGACACATCCTATGGAGATTTCTTCCCACAATATGTTCTCTCAGGTTGGTGGCAGTTGCTTGGATGTGAACAAAAATGGACTATGCTCTTCTCCTCAGATGTGCCATGTTGTCCCCGGAAGGAACCCAATGGTTTCGGTGCCAGTCTCCTTTGATTCTCCTAATGACCGTGTGAGAAACCTCTCGCACCGTAGAATGGAACCGAATCCCAATCATTCTGATAAGAAGCAATATGATCTTGATATTGACCGAATATTGCGTGGTGAAGACAGCCGAACCACCTTGATGATAAAGAACATTCCAAACAAGTATGTGAAAAACTCATAAATTCCTACATATCTTTGGAATTCGACCGTACTATTTTCTTAATTTAGTGTGGTTTCCACAGATACACTTCAAAGATGCTTCTGGCTGCAATCGATGAACACTGTCGAGGAACTTTTGATTTTATTTATCTGCCTATTGATTTCAAGGTACGCATCCCCTTTTCTGTCAAAACACCACATTCTTCCTCAATCCTCTGTTGATTGTGTCACTGATATAATTTGCTTGTATGATATGACAGAACAAGTGCAATGTGGGCTATGCTTTTATTAATATGATAGATCCACAACAGATTATTCCATTCCATAAGGTTGGTTATGTTCTCCTTTGTTCTGTAAGAAAGCCCACTGAACTGTAAAATCTAACAGAACACTGAAACATGTTTGCCATAGGCATTCAATGGCAAGAAATGGGAGAAGTTCAACAGCGAAAAGGTGGCATCTCTTGCTTACGCTCGGATCCAAGGGAAACCTGCTCTCATTGCTCATTTCCAGAATTCGAGCTTGATGAACGAGGACAAGCGCTGCCGCCCTATACTCTTCCACACCGGGGGTCCAAATGCTGGCGATCCGGTAAGAAAATTTAACGTTCTGAGAAGTCGGTTCGGCATTGCAGCTTACGTCGAGCTTACTTCACCTGTTCATCCTTCGCAGGAGCCTTTCCCAATGGGAACCAACATTCGTTCAAGACTGGGCAAACCTCGTAGTAGTGGCAATGATGAGAGCCACTATCACGGCAACTCTTCAAAATTGTCAAACGGAGGAGACTTCTCCGATGGAACCAACTCGCCGTCGGGTTCCGACTGAGCGATCGGGCTTTGCACTAAACTAACCCTAATCTCCCGTTCCCGCGTACAGGAAAAAAAATTAGACAAATAAAAGTAAAGAAATAATTTTTCACCCCCATCCTGCCTATTATTGACGACGGCCTGACAAGTCTCTTATTTGGCTTTAACTGGAGTCTCAAAATTTTGGATAGTCATGACGCGTCGATGCTTTTCCATATTTATGATGTAATTTCCTTTTTTTTTGGGGTCTCAATTATCAATTTTGTATCTTTCTTCCTATGTAATTCTATTTATAACCTGGGGTTTTTGGAAAATTTGGGATTTGAGTTTTTTGTTTTTAATAATTAAATATTATTTTACCAATCCGCTATCTGTTAAAATATATTTAATAAACCGGGATATAAAATAAAATATTATATAATATCTAAATAATAATAAAGTAATATTAATTAGATTGATATTATAAAATAATATATAATAATAAAAATTATACGGAAAAGTAACTGTTGGGCTTCCTTGGTCTTGGCGCGGGCTCCGTATTAAATCCTCTTGTGCCGTTTATTTACACTCAAAAGTCCAGTCGCTCGCGCTCGCTAAGAATCAAGAAGCCGAAGGGAGCCAACGCAAAATATCGGCCGTCGCCCGCGCTCACAAGATACAAATGAGCGCGCTTCGCTCTATCCTTAAAAAGCCTAAAGTAGAGGAACATAGCGGCGACGCTTATGATGAATCGGTCGAGAAAACGACGCCGATGGCTAACCAATACAACCGAGAAGACGGGTTTAACAGCATAAAGGAGCAAGAAGAGGCTTTGGTTGCCCTGATCGAACACCGCAACTTCGAAGTTGGACGTCTCAAACAGCGCGTTACTTACTACCAATCCCAGGTTTTTTCTCTACTACATTTCTCTTCAGCTTTCTTTTTGTTTCGTCAGTTCTGGATGTTAAGTCGTGATATTTGGTAATCGGTCTTTTTTCATTTGTAATATTGTATATTTTTAAGTCGGTTTCACTCCGTTAGCCCCGTTAGAAGGAATTCTCGCATAAATTACATTATTTCATGTATTAAACAAATGCAGTTGATGTTATTGCTATAAATCCTTACTCAAAGAAGTTCATGATTAGGTTTTGTTTTCCGGGTTTTGATGTGGTACGATTGATTGAATAGTCAAAACACATGTTGACGTTTGAAGTGTTTAATGCAATTCTTTTGTACACGATGAATATATCAAGGGATTGCAGCTGATGTTTCGGATAATGTGCAGCTTCTTGAGGCAGAGAAGAATTTGGAGACATCAGTATCGCAACTGGCTCGCTTACGTGGTCAAAGCAAGACTTATGTTGAAAATGGAGCCAAGAGTTTGAAGGCAGAGAGAAGATCAGCCAGCCCTGAGCAGACGAACGATGGTTCTTCCAGAAACCTGCTTCAATTGAGGACCAAACTAGTGATTCCAGCTGCTAATCCAAAAGTTTCCGATTTGACAAAATCGACAGGGTCTGATAACGATTCCCGAGTAAAAGTTGAGAAGGCTTTTAGAAGTTATTCTAAAGCTGAAGTTAACGACATTCAGGATAGAAAAAAGAAACGGAAGCATGGTAATACTGTTCCCTCATAAAATTGCAGTTTTTTTTTTTGCAAAAGTGAATATTTTTCTGTTAAAGTTACATGCATGGAGTTGCACTTGGCTTGGCTTGATACTGTACAACTTGTTTTCACAGGTGTAAATGGGATTTGTGGTTTTATTTATTTTATTTTGTATTCTCAGAACAGAAAGAAGACCAGGACTTGGTCTCACTTGTCTGTAAAAGCTCTTCACCGGAAACATTTGAATGTAATGCTAGTAATCATATCTCAAGTCAGCACAAGAGGAAAATGAGAAATCTAGCTTTATGTCCAGTGGATGATCAGCTTTTTGTGACCAGGTAATATTTCCGGCACTAAGGATTATTGTGTTATATACGATGAAATACAGTGTTGCAAAGATCAATTGAACTTTACCCCGTTTCAATTATTTGGGGAGCTTCTAGGAGTTGTAGTGGACATTAAGGGATAAACTTGACACAAGTTTGCTTGTAATTTCTCCAATTGCCAATACTTTACTTGTTCATATTGTGAATAATGGCATAGCTTTGTGGTATAACATGTTTCTGCCATTCTCTGCAAATCCACGTGATCTAACTTTTCTAATCTTTTGGAACATAATCAGTGCTTTGGACGGAATGGTCAACTTATGGCAACTTCAGTCTAGAGGGTAAGTTTGAAAGTTTCTCCCAGCATATATGGATTCATTTTTAGTGACCTGCATGAAGCATTGTCCATGATTTATGCACAATGGCAAGAAGCATTGCTTTCCATACAGTTGAGCACACAATTCTGTGATTGTAGTAATCTGATGGAGGAATGAGTGTATATTGCATATGGACACAGTGCATGTGATAACTGAGGAACATTGCTATTTCAATCAGGCAATTGCCTGTTAGTTATGTCCTAAGATGGTTATCAAGATTTAATTTCAGTAACAGTACATAATATTGTTACATATGATATGAGACAATTGCATATCTGCTCTTTACAGTGTTGTTGTTTTTTTGCCTTGTAAGTGTTTGGAGAAGGCTCATAAATGAAGTTTTTTCTTACCTAAAAAGAAAAGCATTGGTGATATAATATATTCAAGAAAACTTACCCTTATTTACTCCAATTATATTTGGGTTTAATTTTCATTTTCTGTGATGTGAAAAGCTGCTTAAGTCATGTCGGCTTAATGCATTTGTCTTTCCTTTGATTCCAGGTCTAGTGCCTCTCTACTTGGTTCTACTAATTGTGCGTCTTTGAAGGATTGTCATTGGCCAGAAGATATAGCCTGGCACCCACAGGGAAACAGATTGTTCTCGACATACACGGCTGATGGAGGGAATTCACAGATATCCATCTTGAAGTTGAATATGACCCAATGGGTATGATTAATACTAAAACAGATGTTACAAAACCAATATGCTGGTACCATTTATGAAAGTTTTGTTGACATGGTGCATTTTTTTCTGATAGTGGTGTTTGTATTCCTCACATGCAATTACCACTATTTGACATAGCAAGTGCTGTATGGAACATTGGGGTTCATTTTAGAAAAATTACCTGATCTTAATGTCTTGGTGTCAACAGAGCGCTCATGTAACTTTCTTAGATGATAAGCCTCACGTTAAGGGTATTATCAACAGCATTATGTTCATGCCCTGGGAAAATACATGCTTTGTCACTGGTGGTAGTGATCATGCTGCTATAATTTGGAACGAGAAAGATGATGAGGATATATGGAAGCCAATAACATTGCACAGGAATCAGCATTCTTCTGCTGTAATGGGACTTGCTGGCATGTATCATAAGCAGATTGTATTGACTGCTGGTGCAGACAAGAGAATTGTTGGGTTTGATGTCCAAGGAGGAATAGCTGATTTCAAGCACCAGTTAGATAGTAAATGCATGAGTGTTCTGCCAAATCCATGTGACTTCAATCTATTCATGGTTCAAACAGGGTAAGAAGTGTGCTAGTTTTTGACCTATACTCTTTTAATCTTCTGTTGATTGACAGAGGAGTCAACAAAACATTGATTAGTACTTCCTGAAAATGAACTCGGCATCATCAATGAAAAGGACGAAGCTATTAATATACTCAATCGATTAGGTTTACTGTTGCACTATACTCTACTTCCATCTTGATTATGGATATGATCACATTAGCCCATACATAATCACTATTTTTCATGCGATTTTGATGTAAAAAAGCAAAATTGAATTTGCAAATATTACATGGAATTTTTTATTGATTAATCATGTTCGGTTGTAATTGTTGTGTGCTACTTGGAAATTCTGATGAGGCAATTACTTGCAGGACTCCTGAAAAGCAGCTCAGACTGTTTGATATCAGACAGAGGCATGAAGAAATACACACTTTTGGGTTTAAGCAAGAAAGTAGCGGCTCTCAGTCAGCTCTGATCAATCAGGCTTGGTCCTCTGATGGTTTATACCTCTCGTCAGGTTCAGTAGATCCAGTAATCCACATCTTTGACATCAGGTATGACTCTCACAAGCCATCCCAGTCTGTAAAGGCGCATCAGAAACGAGTCTTTAAAGCAGAGTGGCATTACTCTTTACCACTTTTGATCTCTATATCTTCTGATCTGCAAATTGGTTTGCACAAGATCACTTGATCCCTGTATTGTTCGGGTCATCGGAAACAATTCTCACAAGCCATCCCAGTCTGTAAAGGCTCATCAGAAATGAGTCTTTAAGGAAGAGTGGTATTTCTCTTTACCATTTTTGATCTGTTTATCTTCTGATCTGCTAATCGCCAAGATCACTTGATCTCTGTATTCATCGGGTCATTCCTTTAGGCAATGTCTTCTAGGTTCACTTGCTGTGTATATCTTCCTTTTGCAATGGGTTGAAGCTCTGTAACTTATATGAAAGAGGATTATCAAAGGTAAAAGCAATTTTTGGTTCGTCTGTCAATGGATGTGAAATAATATAATTGGATTTTGGGACTGAAACTTAATTGCCTGACGTATGCATATTTTTTTTGAGAATGAAGAGTATCTCAGTCGATAACCAGACTAATCTCTCCCGTGGCTCGACCACCCGACTCACTTCACAGGCATTTAGCCTGCAGCCATAAGTGGTACGGTACAGCATCCACTTCTTTGTGTGGGACCACTACCAACAGACGTATGCATATTTTGCTTGTCTCTTGATGGATATTGTTGATCACAACATGATGTGAACCTGTCGTCACTCTCCATTTTATCACTGGAATCTCTCATCGTCTTCCTGTTGAACCAAATGCATCCTCCTGTCAATGCGCCTTAGGCTGCACCAATTGATTTGATAGATAACTGTTGAGCTTATTAAGATAAACAGGACTGTGGTAACGCCTAAAGCTCTCCATTGTTAGAACTTATTTTCTCTGACCTAGTTCTTTGACACGATTTTGCTTTCATGCGACTTCTGAATGATTATTTGTGGCTTATAGTTATCCTACTATATTACTTCGTCATGAAAGATGTTGGTTGGGAGTTGAAGCTTAAAACTAGGAACATGCTTGCCCTGTTTGGTGCATCCTTTGGATGTGAATGGTAAACAAGGGTATCTTGTTGGTGAAGAATATAGTTGATTGGAAGTATTGAAGCCTTTCGTAGTGAATGATTCTCTATATCAAACAACACTGTGAACATCATTAGGTCTTCTGTCTCGTGGGGAATTAGGTCGTCTAAAATCCCGGGTAAATTAGCTCAAGCTTCAATGTTTACAATTTGGATAACATACCTGGAGATGTTAAATAACCACTATTGTTTGTTCCATTCTTTTGAAACTTTGACAGTGGAACTTGGAAGTTTGACTTGTCAATTAGTGCATCAGGATTTTCTTTGGTATTGACCTCAAGTTAAGAAGTGGAATGGAAATTGATATGAAGTCAGGTGATGGGATCTTTCCATGTCTAGGCTGTCTCCGGATAACTTTTTAAGTTACAACCGCTCCACCATCTTCTAGTGGTTGACTTCCATTCCCGTTGACTCTGACAAACTGTGGAGGATGATAAAATTTCCAGGTTGGAGAGCAGACACGGGAATCTTTTCCCCACGTGAATGGGGACATGGGTTAGTTTTGTCCCTCTACAGATCTTGAGATACATAAATTATTACTTGCAATCACAACTATGTTATGAAAATATCCGCTAACCCATCCACTGTCACTAACCCAAACCAATGCGTGTTTTTGCTAGGCACTCACTCAGTATGCCACCACCTTATTCGCTTTATCTCCATTTTGCTGCCACCCACCCACACAACAAAAACACAACTGGATGGCTTCTCTCTCAACCTTTATCTCCACTCCAATTTGTAGCTGGGGCTACACTGTACGAGGTCTCAAGACACAGGTCCTCTCTGGTTCACTGTCGGTGTGTATAGTCTGCCATCTCAATCAAAAACACTAAACTGAACTTGGGTTTAATATTCCATTTGAAAATTCGTGGTCAGAATATCACATTGTTCTGCTGACATATCATAATTTGAGACACCACCATGTCAATTGCGGCTTTAGTTGTTACTTCTGATTGATTACCTAAAATCTCTTGGTTGTCGGAGAACTATAACCTCTGTAGTTGTAATAGCAAGTATAATTATAGTATGGTGGAGCCGGATGGCTCCTTATCCCGTAGGCAATTCTACTCGTCGAAGACTTCTTATCTCATGCATGCCATTTTTCCACGTTATTTTAACACCTTTCAATATTATAGTTGAAAATCGTATTGGGTGGTTTTAATAGATGAAAAGCAATGGGGTCTAGCTATTATGCTCTGCTTTTACGGTTCAACATTATTGCTAATAAAGTTATGGCTATCTTACCCGAGAAGAATAGAAAAGCAATAGAGTCTAGCTATTATGCTCTGCTTTTAGGGGTTCAATAGGAGGCTAGCAACTGATAGGAGTCCTCTTTGTGCCACAAGACAATGGACATGCTTAGCTTTAGGTTTTCCTTTTTGCCATGTCCTGTCTCTACCTTTCTGTTATGTCCGATGTCTCTTCCTTTTCTTGCCATACGCCCGTGCTTGTTAATTGAATTCCATTACATCTTCCTAAATGTTGTTACGATCACTTGTATTGACATAATTAATGATTATTTTCTCTGATTTTCACTACAGGAAAATGCATAGTTAGTGGGACATAATTATAAATTTCGCTCGTGTTGTCATAGAGATTATTAGGTTAAATAAATTGTAATTTGGTACTATTTTTCAGGTTGAGGGCACGTCTGATCAAGCGATGAAACGATCCACATGGTAATTTGTAAAGCCAATTTAAATATCAAAAACAGTTTTTATATCGCAAATGGACGAAACAGGACACATGATTAATTTGGATTTCCGGTTTTATCCTCTTAGGTAAATTATCGTTCAAACTTCCGAAATTAACCTAATAGATTCATTGACCCAGAGACCTATATGATAGTGGTTTTTTTGACATTTCAGCGAAATCTTGTGAATGCCGCCAACGCCTAGCGCGCACCGAAGCCATCAAGCAACTTCTCGACAATTAAGGCAAAATGTTACCCCCATTTTGCGGTCGTTGGCACGTTTAACCGTCTTCTGACCGTTAATCAATAATCAAGTGTGGGTTTCTACAAGCACCCGTATGATACAACCACATCCGCTTCTACGTTGACGGATAGTTGGCATACTTCAAAGTCGGAGTCAACTTTATCACCATCTGGCGTATTGTCAATGGCCACAGATCTGCGAAGAATCAATCTTCTCCGCAGGGGATTTAATCCCAAAACAAAACGCGTTTTTTTCTTTTTTTTTTCACATAAACAGACATGGACTAATGAAGTGTAGTAGGGACCACGAATGAATCAAATTCACTAACTACAGAAGTTAGGAAACTCTTCTGTTTTTCTGTCTCTGTTTTTCTTCGGCTTCTCTTTTTTCGTGCTTCTTCCTCTTTCACCTTGGTTTTTGCTATTTCGATTCTCCATTTGCGGTTTTCCTTCTATCGTATTCTTCGATAGAGCTCAGCTTTTTTGCTCTGCTGCTGCTGTTGTTTCTGTGGAATGGGAAACTGCTGCTCTGACGTCGCCGGCGGCAGGGCGGCCGTTGGTGGCAGCGCTTCCACTGCCGCTCCTAACGACGCCGTCGGTTTCTTCCTCAAGTCTCGCGGTCTCCAAGGCCTTTACTCTCAGATCGAGGTCTTGATTTGTCTGCTAACACTTTTTTTTCATATATCTGAGTTTTAGAACTTAGTATAAGTAATTTACTTGAATGCAATGGAATTAATCGTTCTATCTATTTACAGTTATCATTCTCTGCTACAAACTTGCGCGACCGCGATGTGCTTTCCAAGGTAAGTTGCTCGAAATTTTGTTGCCACTTTTTTTTTTTCTTCACGTTTATACTTTAGTTATGGAGTGATTAGTTAGTAAATTCTTCATACTACGGATGATTCCTACCTATCAAAGTGTTCAATAATGATTGATATTAAATTTTAATGCTTGTAATGTGTTCAATTATGGCTTGCGTGTTACATGTTGTTGTGTATTTTATTTTTTATCATTGAATAAGGTGTTATTTGCTATAGAGTGATCCTATGCTGGTTGTTTATACGAAAGGAAGAGATGGAATGGTTGCTGAGGTTTTTCGCTCAGAAGTAATACTAAATTCCTTGAATCCAACTTGGATTACGAAATATAACATTATGTTCCAGTTTGAAGTTGTTCAGACTTTGGTGTAAGTTCAGTGCTGCTTGTTTCGTATTTCTGTTAATTAGATGTACACACTGTTTGGCTTTGGTGCTAACTGATTCTTGCTCTTCAAAACAGGTTTCATGTATTTGATGTTGACACGCAGTTTTACGATGTGGACGTGAAGGTATAATTTTGTACTTGTTATCTATGTTTTTGTTCTAGTCACTGAAGTTACTGTAAGCATGATACCTTCATGACTGGTGCTGGTTTGACCCTTGCAGATTCTTAAATTAGAAGAGCAACAATTTCTTGGTGAAGCATCTTGCGTACTGTCTGAGGTATGTTGTGAACACTGCCCCAGCTGTACATTAATCTTTCTTCTTCAAAAATTAGTGGTCATCATCTTATGGTGAAAGATGAGATAAAGGATCTTGATTTTTCAACATTACATTATAGTCACTGATTGAGTAATCATCTACAAGGTGATTGTGAACGCTTCATATCCAATACTACTTTGATAAAATCTAGAGTTTTATCATTTGATCACCAACATTCATATGTTTGTCTTTGCAGATTGTGACAAAACCAACCAGGTCATTGACCTTAGATCTTGTAACTAGAGTAGATTCAACCGTACCAAGCAATCCCCGACACAGTGGACAGCTTGTTGTGCATGCTGAGGAGTATATTAGCTCGAAAACTACCACAGAGATGATCTTAAGGTGTTCGGACTTAGAACATAAGGATCTGTTCTCAAGAACTGTATGGACTGCTGGCTTCTCATTTCTCTTTCATTGAATGGAGATTTTAGAGGAGCACAATTAATAGTTTGCTAATGCATTACCTCTAGGATCCCTTCTTGGTTATCTCAAAGACTGTTGAGGTAGGGCTCCCCATACCTGTCTGTAAAACAGAAGTTTTGAAGAATGATCATAACCCAGCATGGAAACCTGTGTTTTTGAACATTCAACAAGTTGGAAGCAAGGTAAAATCTAGTTTTTATTTGTGGTTCAGAATCTGTTATATAACAAGTAGAATTTCCTCTTTTTCAAGAAAAAGAATAGTATACAGAATTTCCTTTGGGTTCTTTATTTTATCTGAATAAGTGGGATTTACAAATTTTGGTTGCTTACTTTAGTTCAACAATTATGACAGTTACTTTCTTATGCCTGCAGGATAGTCCTTTGGTTATAGAATGCTTTAATTTCAATAGCAGTGGCAAGCATGATTTGATTGGGTAAATGGTGAATCTTCTTCTTTTCTTCCTTTTTTCTTTTATGTCTACATACTGATTGTTGATAGGTCTATTCTTTGTTTATTTGTCAGTAAAGTTGAAAAATCATTGTCTCAAATGGAAAAGCTTCATTCCACCGGGGAAGGAATTAATTTGTTTTATGAACAAAATCAGCAGAACAAGGTATTATCCTGTTAATCAAATTTGCTTCTGTCCTGAAGCTTTGTATCTTCCATTGACTACAGAAGTCTATCTTTAATTCAGGTGTTAAAGAGCCAGTTGTTTGTGGACAAGTTTTCAGAGAGTACCCAGTATACTTTTCTGGACTACTTGGCCGGGGGATGTGAACTGAACTTTATGGTGGCTATTGATTTCACAGGTTATTTTTTGTGTTTTAACCTTTTGTAAGTCCTTAATTTTTTTCCCTGTGCTCTATGCCAGTTGGCATGATAACTTTGAGAATATAATGTAGATACTGTTTGTTTTTGTATGGCATATTAGGTTGTTAGTTATGTTGACATTTGTCCTCCTACTGTGTGACTTATTGGAGTTTTTTTTTCTCCTCAGAATTATTGATATCTATATAGATTTGAGGTTTATATATATATATATATAGTATTTTATTGTATCTATCGTTTACTTCTGCAGCAGTTGCCTTTCACTCATCTCATTTTCATATTTCAGCCTCAAATGGAAATCCTCGTCTCCCTGATTCCTTGCATTATCTTGATCCCTCAGGACGCCTAAATGCATATCAGAGAGTAAGAAATTATTATCTTCTTTATTCAACTTTCTCATCGCCTATAATTAGTGAACTTCCTTGTCACTACATTGGCTAAGTTGTTGCAGGCTATATCAGAGGTGGGAGAAGTATTGCAATTTTATGATTCAGATAAGCGCTTTCCTGCTTGGGGCTTTGGAGCTCGGCCGATAGATGGCCCAGTCTCGCATTGTTTTAACTTGAATGGCAGCAGTCATCAATGTGAGGTAAAAACCTGAACTACTTAGTCACTTGAGGTGTTTCTATTTCATACCAAATGCCAGTAAGTTGAGCCTAAATTTGTTGCCCCAGGTTGATGGAATCTCTGGAATCATGATGTCATATAGCAGAGCCCTCTTTAATGTTTCTCTTGCAGGGCCAACACTTTTTGGACCTGTGATCACTACTGCCGCTCTAATTGCCGCTCAATCGCTTGCAAATGGTGGAAGAAAATACTTTGTTTTGTTAATAATTACGGTAAGAGTGAGGCAGAATCTGTACAATACTCGCTTGTTACATTTGTTCTTCTTCTGGATGATATGCTATTTACTTTGTAATTTAATCCCTGGATGATAGGTTTTATATGCTTTTGGTGAATATAACCTCTTTTACTGCTTTGTACATTTTAGGATGGTGTTGTAACGGATCTCCAAGAAACTAAGGATGCGATAGTGAAAGCATCTGACCTACCATTGTCAATCCTAATTGTTGGAGTTGGCGGAGCAGATTTTAGAGAGATGGAGGTATCTTCTAAACATGGAGGTCTTCCATTGACGAGCTACTTTATATTACCTGTACCATGACATTTTGATTTGGTCCAGGAAGCGGAACCAGCTCAAAACATCAAAAGTGTTTTTTGCCCCCTTTGAACTGGATTTATTTTTCTCATCTTCACTGGTTTTGCTTTTGCTTTTGCTTTTGCCATGCAGATACTGGATGCTGATAAAGGGGACAGGCTAGAAAGCTCAACTGGGCGTGTGGCGTCCCGTGACATAGTCCAGTTCATACCATTTCGCGATGTACAAAGTAAGTCAAACGTATAAAAACTATCATTTTCATCTAAAGTTCAGATCAATTGTTTAGGCTTTGGTCATAAAATACCTAAACATTCTCAGGCGGGGAGATATCCGTTGTGCAAGCACTCCTAGCAGAACTACCGACCCAATTTATAAATTACATGCGATCAAGAAATATTCAGCCCAATATTTGATCATGTAAACAAGTGTAGATATGGGAATGGATTTTCCATTGGTTGATTTCATGTTGTGAGTTTTCCCTTGTGTTTGCCATTGGCGCCGAATGCCTTCATCCTCAATCGGTAAGAAGGCAGGCTCCGTCCATCCTTTCTACCAGAAGCGGTTTAAGATTTACAGTTTGGCGCTGTGGCAGAATACATTATCAATTTCAAAATGAAGCCCTTGCACAATTTTGCTGGGCTGGCTGGACATCATCCTTCATCGTGTCCACAATGACGGGCAATGATTGATGTCGAGGCTGTCCGAAGAAGTAAACAAGATCAATGCCCATGGAAGATCATGTCTTCTTATTAGATCATCGAATGATTTACTTGCAAAACCTGTGATTGCTACAGCAATACTGGGTGTGAGGAAAATCAGATTTGTCATATGACTTTACTTAGGTTCATGACTGCTTGTATGGACACGCCTTTCTGAGCTTCATGGCCTTGGAATTCATTGCTTGGATCGACAATTATTTACCCTTCTTCATTAGCCATTTAACTTGTTCATTCTCTGGCTAGTTTGATTTCATTCTCCTCAAGCCTCCAAGCTTTCTACGGTCAAAAACGGGCTAGAGATAAAGAAAAATGTATAAAGGAAAATACTGAAATACGAGAATGAAGGGTAAGCCAAGTTTATCTCTACATGTTTGAACCAAAAAGGGCAGATAATGGACATTTGCAAGTTGCATGCCACACATTTTCATGGGACCTTATGCGGATACAAATTGCGCAGTGAAGGTTCTACTGGTAGAGTTTTTGAACAAAAATGAGAAGTCAAAGATTTGGTCAGATGATTTTACATGTTAGAACAAGCAAGCCCACAATGTTTACGCTACTAGAAGGACATAATTGAATGATCTAGAACGTTCAAAATCTTGCCAGGGGGATACAAAGAGGACATTGCATGGCGGTCGTAGGGCGTATTTAATCATGGAAACCACAAGATATAGAACGCAACTGCTGCTTATATGATGTTGATCATAGCATCCGTTGCTCCATTTATTGCAGAAGATAAAAAAAGAAATCGCAGGGCGTTTGGTCTGAAGGCCGCCCGTAATCAGTGACCAAACTAAGAGGAATCACTTTTCTTACAAAAAATATTATCATAAAATATGCAGTCCACCGAAAAATCAAATTTCATTGGGCAGAGGGTCCAAGATTCAGATTCAAATTCGAATTCAAATTCATCTAGATATTTTCTTTCCCTCTTGCTTTTTCAGTTCATTATCATTATGTCTGTACACATTCTTTTTAATATAATGTGTATCCCTATTCCACTCGATTCCTACATATCCCTACTGTATTTACATCACCTTTGTCACCTAATGTCTTAGAAGAGTATCCCCATATTTTGGTGGGATTATTTTTTTTTTCTGGGTTTCAATCCGTATTTGTTAAGATACATAACAAATTACCATAAACATTTTCAATCCTATTATTTGTTTAACCCTCGTCGATCATTATGCTTATATATTGAATCGGATAATTAATTCGACAACATTACGGGATTACGATGACTGAACAATTGGGATTCAAATTTCAATATCTTACACCAATTTAAAATTTAAAGAAGGGGACGACCTCAAGAACAAATAATGTATAGGAATCTAGATGAGCACGAAACATGCGGTCAATACTTCTTTTTTGAGCATGAGTCATGCGGTACGTACACTAACAAATCCATTTTACACAGAAAATTAAATCGGAACTAATTCTCTAATCTTTAACAAATTAAGTTCTTAATTCTTTAGAAACCAAGCTTTGAGCGTCATTTGCTACACTATTAGAAACCTTGAAGGAACTCTTGTGAAAGCTTTGATCATAAAAAAAAATAAAAATTGCTTAAAAAGACAGAGATAGAGGGGCAGACTCGAAATATATATAAATGAACAAAACTCGCTAGTCCACTTCTTCCTTCTTATGGTGATCAACATATGACCACTTCTACGAAAACCCTATATCAGTCTTTCTCTGATCCTTATCCTCTTGCTTGCCCTATTTTCTACACCTGACTCTTTTTTCCTGAGCGGCTGAGCCTGATCTCTACGCACGTTGTGCCTTGTCACTTGAGATTAGCACAGCCCTATCGTGAATGCAACAAGCATAGTTTCTTGTGAAAGATCATCGATCCTCATTTGGTGATTCACACTCTTAACAACAAAAGGTAGGGCCACAAGCACTCAAAGTGGATCGAAAGCATGGGAAGAGGCCCTTTTCACCCGAAGAGGAAGAAGAGAAAGAGGAAGATCATGTCTTCCCCGTATACTCTTCTCGATCTCAACAAGACATGAACACGATGGTCTCTGCCCTAGTTCAAGTAATAGGAAACAGGAACAACGATCCAAGTCCAGTTCATGGAAACCCATCAATCACAGCGCAATCCAACGCAGGACATAACCAATCTCAATCCACCCAAGACCAAGGTACACCACATAGACATGCAACCATGATGATTGAATTTCCTTTATTTTCTTGCCTTTTTTGGAATCAGTAGATATTGATAGTTTTGTTTATCAGCATGTTTGATAAGAGATCACTAGGCAGTAATCACAACTCCCAAAACCTTCAAAATTTTGATTGCATGAGTTTAAGTAACTGTGGATCATGTGGTTTCTTTTGACCTATAAATTAAAGAATCAAATGAAAGATGCAGTTTGCTATCTATTCTCCATCCCTTTTTGTTCGATACCAATTAAACCAAAGAGGATGCATGCAAATTTCAGTTCAGTAGCCTTATAATCACAAGCATGTTATATTTCATGTGGTTTCGACTGATAATTAAGTTGCTTACTGATGAGAATAAAGAGCAAACACATTCATGTGAAGGAAACAATGCAAGGAAAAGACACTATAGAGGAGTTAGGCAAAGACCATGGGGCAAATGGGCGGCAGAGATTCGTGATCCAAAGAAAGCGGCTCGTGTCTGGCTGGGTACTTTCGAGACAGCTGAGGCTGCGGCGCTTGCCTACGACGAGGCAGCTCTTAAGTTTAAAGGATCCAAAGCAAAGCTTAACTTTCCTGAAAGAGTTCAAGGCAGACTTGACAATCTAGGTCGCTTAACTACTTCCCCAGACATGCATAGCACCATAGCTGAACTACCCCCTAACCGAGTTATTTCTCGTCCTCGACCCCCACAGCCGCAAGAATCACATCAAAATAGTTTGCAATACTCTCCAATTCTCCAGAGTGGAGATTATTATGCTTCGAACTATATTATGCCCCCCAGTCACTATGGTACTAGCCTCCCATTTCTTCCACGGACATCCTCGACTTTATCGTCATCCTCATCGTCCGAATCTCCTCAGCAACAACAACAACAACAACAATACCAACACCAACAAGAGCAGGACTTTCTGAGATTTTCAATGCAGTTTGGAAGTTCTTATTCTCAGTCTAATAGTTCTCCAGGTAGGAACTTCGGTGACAGTCACTCCAGATAGTGTGGTATATATATACACACATATGCCAGAGACTTCTAAAGGAGTGATGTCCAGAGAATTTGGAGCTGGTCTTCTAATTCCTTTCTAAAGGTTCTTTGTTTTGCCACTCATCTTCAACAAGTTGTGTTTCCCGTTCACTTAATTCGCTTCTTATTTTTGTTTGCTTTGCTTCTCCTATATCGTTTATGTATCCTCCGCCTCGGCCGGAACCTCTCTACTCAAAGTTACCGACAATGTTTGTTTCGATTTCAAAGGAATATGATTGTTTGCATGTGTTCTCTTTAGAATAAAAAAAAAAAACAAATAGAAACCTTCCCGTTTCTGGTTTCTTGACAAATTCAATGCTATATATCGGCAAGCTTATAATATATTTGCGAGTCATATACGTCTTCTTACCCTAATCTTTAATTTTTTCTTTTCTCTTACGGCAAGAAACCATTAAGTGATAGAACAACGAATTAATTTATACCACGTACGTACCTGTAGCCTTTCAAACTAAGTCCAACATATTAGCCAGCCATCAATATGATCCAACGAATTACGGCTACTCATCTACATATATACATACAAGCCCTGGCTGCATTGATCAGGCAGGCATGCAAAAGATCACCTTGCAGCTTCTCCCTCCAAGTAGGTATGTATGCATATATATGCCACCAGTTAATTCCTCCAACCCCTGTATTTCTCTAACTTTTATGGGTGGGTTGCAGTGGACTTCCACCGATACTCCATATATATCCTCATTGGTATTGACTATGACTGACGGTCTATCTCTGTATCATCGTCTTGCCATTGTCTCCATATGGGTTTCAATGCGCCTGAAAATGCCTCTTTATTCATAGAATTCGGCTGCCGGCTGGGGTTGACCGTTCTTTAGCATATTAAAGACAAAAGGAGAATGTGGGCTTAGTCGTAGGGTTTTGCATCTTACACGACAGTTGGACTGCTTTATCTCTAACAGAACTCATCAAAAGACAAATCTTGATCTACATTGGGCTTTGACTGCTTAAGGGATAACCTGAGTGTTAAGTAAGTTGCAGTTTTAGTACGGGCAAGATAGTTGTGGAAATGAGACCTTTATTAAATATATATCCGTTGTAAAGATAAAAATTTAATTCATATTCAGTATATCACATAGCATATATGCTGATTTAATAAAAAAAAACTCAAAAAGTATTTTATAAATGAAATTCAAAAAATTATGATTGAAAGATAAAATTTATTTTTTAATCAAATATTTTAATTTTAAATTTTGGATATAAAAATATCTTAAAATTTGAAAAATTAGTCAACCGGACTCGGGGCTAATTGCTATGATGAATATCTTTAATATTTTTTTTATATAAAACAAACGTCAACAGGAAATCACCTAATTTATTCATTCTCTAACTTAAAAAGTGGAGAAGTTAAGAATTGGGACCAAATATTGATAACCCCTAATAAATAAAAAAATCGAATTGGCAGTCCTACCTGGAGTTGGGTTTAGCTAATCAACTAGCTAGAGTGCAAAAAAGTTGAGGTAGAGAGGTCATAAGACGACAAAAGAAAGAAAAAAGACTAGTAGTCGAATTCAATGTATCCACCAAAAGAAGTAAATTAGATTCCCTTGAATAACTTTTATTCACGGCGAATCTGTTACCAAAATTCAGCTGCCGTCCATCCACTAATTGCTTTGCGGCACCGTTTCTTTATAAGCAAGAAAAACTACTTCAAGTGCAACAAAAATTAACTCAGCATGCAACAAGTAAAAGAATATGCCATTAGCCCAAAAGTGCTAGCTAAAGTCCCTGAAGCTTCCTTCCTTTGTCCCGCTTCGTGCCATGTTGCTGCTCCCAGTGGCAGAGGTCGGCGTTAGGCTGACTTTTGTTAGGTAAAAAACAGGAGCTTCAACGTCTTCAAGGTCTCCTCCTCCTCCTTCAATAAACCTCCAGTAAAGGTTGAAAAGCGGTACCTAGTTTTTGTGGTACCCTTTTGAGTCGTTTGACTTATAACACAGGGAACATGTAAATTTATGTAGATCAATTTGGCATCCCACCTGTGTATATATGCAAAAGTCATACATGAAACTTCAAAAAGTAATAAATTTATGATTAATGGGGGTTTTAGGATTAAACTATCATATATATGTTCTTAGTGTACGAACATAATCCTGCACGATGAACTTGCGTGCACCTCCTCTGGTACTCCGTTCTTCACGAAAGCTGAAGAAAAAGGAAGGAATATGTAAATTTTTCAGAAACTTTCGATATGGGTTCAATCATGACTACGGCGCCTCACAACTGGCCACTGTGTTTGATTCATTTCTTCGGCTTCGAATTCGCAGTTCAACCTTTTCGGCTAAATACCATCCTTTGCTGACTTCTAATTTGGTCGGCTTCCACTCTTTCTTTCTCTGCAGCGGACTTTCGTTTTCCTTTGAAACCTTTAGCATGGATCTAATTCAAACCAAACTCCAAAGGCTTCGACCCTTCACATCCTTCAAGTGCTTTTATATATTTGCCCCCTTCCACCATTAGAAAGATTAGATACCACTTAAGACTTTCTGACACCCAGATCTTTGTGCTTCCTTGTTTTTCTCGTTGGAAAGTAAGGAAATAAATTCCCTATATTTGTGGCTTTCCAGTTGTCCAGCTCATCGTAGATATCCAACATTGAAAGAAAAATGTCAAATCCTTGTAAGGATATATAAATCTTATTATTGCGCTAAGGATGTCGAAGAAGTTCCCGTTTCTGTGGAGAATTCTCAGGGCATTAAAAAGTATGGTGGGCTACTTACAATAACAGAGACAGGACAAGGCCCAATAACGTAATCTGGGCCTAAAGTTTAATAGGGCATAAAAAGGCTTGTGATCACCCCATATAAGACACAGATCGAATTACGCTAACTTTATACATCAAATGATATTAATTTTCCGTCACATTCCCAAACGTAACGTCAGAAGACATCACAGAAAGTACGATTGCCCCCCATTGCACGGTACCGAACATGACGAATTAATTGAAGTGTTCATTATTAACTTTTTGACGGCCCAGCAATCCTAACATGATTTGTCAGTACAGAAACGTTACCAAGTGTGGCATTTGTAAGAAGTACCCAGTAATATGTGTCATCAACTATTTATTTTAGTGAGTATCAATTAAAATTTTGAAATAAATTAATTTTATTACTTACGAAATTTTAATATCGATGACAATTAATGAGCAAGACGTGCATAATAATTGTATACTGGTATCTGGTATCCATTTCTGTCGTAGAGAGATATGAAATTAAGTATTTGAATAAGCAGTGGCCCTCATCACCATACCAATTATTGAATTGTCTTTTTCTTTAAATTGGCAATTTTAGCATCTTTAGCTCTCATGAATTGGAACCAATGGCTGTTTGCCTCCATACCTCTCGGGGATGTGGCTCTCGTCAATATATTCAAGAAGGGCTGATTTCACCTTCTTCGCCTCCACAAATTCAATCTGGATTCCCGGCAACCACAAATATGCTTCAGTCACATATTTATAAATGCAAGGAAATTAAGTGCTTGGTTTAATCAAGATCTGGACAGATGTTTACCTTCTTCTTGGTTTTGCTGTCTATGAAAGGGCAAACGACTTTCCATATCGCCATAAAAATGTACGGAGCGTTCACGATAAACAACTTCCCAAGTCTTTCTGGGTAATAATCCTGCAATTGCCGGTCCGGGATGCAAGAACGTCGTCATGCATCTACTAGACGTGATTGCTACTATTTTAATAACTAAGAAAAAGAACAATTTCCACGGGTTTAATTTGTGGAAATTAATGGATTGATATATCGGAGAAGTACAAAACCTGCAAAATGGATAGAGCCCCAAGGTATCCTCGGATGTCGGTATTTGCATATCCCCACCCTTCTAGATCTCCAATGGCAGTAAAGTTATCCTGCCCTGGCGGTATCCTGAGACATGGACTATGTCCTGTCAGACGTTTATATATTTATGTGCCAAAGCACTGAGTTCTGCCTCTTCAAGTACATTGCAAGCCAATAACACAGAATATATGAAGATTATATGAAAGAATTAAACAATCTGATAAATAGGGAAATATCATCACCTTGCACATATCTTGTCCAGAACGTAAACCACAAAACCTGTTGGTAGAAGAAGAAGAAAAGAAACTGAAATATCAAGGCAGCTCAAAAATCAGTCATAGTAAACTGTACGTGTGTGTAGTTAATCGGGATCCTAAGTTCGTCTGAGTCAACTTTAGCTAGGAGACAGCAAGTAATGTTGACCCCGACTAACTGTACCTCTACTTGCTTGGCAAAGAGCTCCTCTGACAAGGAAAAGAAAGAATTCAATTCTTCAGATTATGGATAAAGTACTAGATGTGTGGTAGATGCACGCAATTATTTTGTGATGGTCATGGAGTCTGCCCATTTTATAGGATAATAAGAAATTTAATACTCCTGACGATATACAATCAGATGGGATAAGGGTTGTCTACTTGCAACTTTTCAAGGGATAATCTCCAAGTTAATTATTATAGATAACAGGCCTGATCGATGACAGGAAAAACTGACATGAACTAAAGAGTTATATGAACGTACGCTTGAATTCATCTAAACCTCCCTTGTTTTGGAAATGTCTAGCTCCAAGAAGAACAGCTATGGGTCGTCCTTTCTTATCCGTCCCTTGCAGAAACATCTTGTTCTGTGCAATTTCATTCGGAGTCTCCAGAGGAGAGATGGAACCATTTGGCACAAATGTCTTCCTCCATTTTAGAAACTTGAGGAACATAGAAGAAGCTTTTTCAATGTCTAAATCACGAGCACGCAGAAATCTTCTGATCGTAAGGTCATCAGCCACTTCCTGGCACGTAGTTAAAGTCAGATATTCTATTGATGTGAGCATTAAACCATCCACAACAATTTAATCTTCCTGATAGCACCTAGTTCGAGTATTTCTCAGCTTAATCAGGAACATACATATATATGTATGGTTGAAGACAAGCCATCTCCCATCAAATACCATTCATCCCATTCCATCTAAACAGCACTGAACCACTAAAGATTTCAAGATTGACTTCCCCTTGCAGAAACAACATAGAATCGCATCTCACAACATCACCAACAACCATACAAACTAGTCAGTCATCCTATGAAGAAGCAAACCAAATCTCGAGTAGACAAGGCCAAAAATTAAAACAAGCTAGTTTTTTTAACATCAAATATAACATGCGTACGAAAGATAGTACCTCAGCATTGTAAAGAAGAGAAAACTTCATGAGAGCACAGCAACAAGCAACAAGCAACAAGAACAGTAAAGCACATAGAGAGCATATATCAGTTTACATTAATATATATTGGGCATGCACCTTTGAAGAAGGATCCTGTTTTTCAACAACAGTTCTCATCTGACATATTTTGGCCTGCTCCATATCATTGTTTTTCCTGTTATCTTCAGGCACAGTACTCTCTTCTTGTCTTGTTCCTACAATGGACTCCATAAGATCACAACTCATGAAGCAAGTTTGAAGAAGGATCTTGTGCTTCCTTTTAAATATACTATCCCCTTCTGTCGGCTGTAGCATTTCCCCCAAGTCATCATAAATAGCCTTTATTATTTTTATTTTTTTATATATATTAAACTATCTCTGTCAATAGGAAAAACTAATATTTTTTGACTGTATCTGACCCGAAGTTATGATATTAAATAGCCTGTCAGTTAGTTGGATATGAATGCAACAGTAGTATAGTTGAATTATTATACAGTTGCTATACGATATATATATATATATATATGGCAATACAATATGGTCCCAATTCATTATCGAACATTATTTTCGTACTGTATCATAGTAAATCAACAATAGGATTTAACTAATTTTTTGTATTTCAACTTGCCGCTCAATCCTTTCTCTGCCAATCACCAAGGAACACACGCCTTACTTTCTTTTTTTAACTCACAAGTGATATCACATAAATCAAATGATGTGGTTGAGTGATAATAAATCGTTATTTATTTGTAACTAGATAAATTATTATATTATATTTTTTAATATATAACTAATCTCTTCGAGATTTTAACAAAAACCTATTTTTTATAATGTAATAATATCTTCATCAGATTAATTTCTTTTTGGGATTTCCATGAATATAAACACTTATATATTTGTACTTATTCTCGGATTTCAGTTTGTTCCTGTTGTGTTTAAACAATCTCATCAATAACCTGATAATAGAAATCCATATTCACACTAAAAAAAAGAAGAAGAAATCCATCGTACTCTTGTCCTAAAACACATGACCATTTGCTGCCACATTGTACGAAGGCATTGAAGGTCTGGAGTAGAATTCAGTGGTGTGAATCTCATATCAAAACTCATCACATGTTAGCTGGAGAAGTCAAAGAATTTTAATTTTCTGAACTGCCAACAATGATTTATGTTTCTAATTAATAAATAGGTCCCATGCATGTTCGAACATAAGAGTAACCCGGGGCTGGATGTCACACTATCTGCACCTGCAGCTCTCACAAGCTGGACTGTAAAACTAGTCCGCTGGTGATCATCAATAGAATGCTCCGCGTCTGCAAAATATGATAAACGAGGCAAATACTTTGAATCCATCACTTCAGATTTTATAGGTATTTTCGAGTTTCAATATTTATTAAATTAAATATATTCAAAAATATTATCAACAATATAAACAACTTTTGGGACCCAGACAGAATTATAACAGCGGTTGAGTTTTTAATTATTTGATTAAAAAATATATTTTATTATAAATAATTTATTCACATTATAACATAGGTGAGGGCCGTGAGGGCCGTGAGGTTAGTAATTTCAAGTGTGGGGTCGAGCTTGGGAAATTTCACCGGAGATTACAGAGGCTATTTACCATCAACGTAAGACATTAAATTTGGTCAACATCACACGAAGGTTGATTGTTAGGTGCGAAGCATATGACATTTATTAGGAATGGTCCAAACCTTCATCATTTCAAGTTCTGGACAAGTATATCTCGGTGGGAAGAGACAGCTATGTTCTGGATATTCTTGATGAAACTTCTAGACAACAGTCTTGGGCCCATGGATGCGTTGGTTCTAATCCATAGCCTCTATTTCTTGTTCGGTATGCTCAGGTCCATTTCACGTTACATTTTCACGTACTATACTATCATTGGGCCTAACATGAATTTTCTCGAACAATTTTTTTCTAATGGACTTCATGGACTTGTTACTAGGCTCTTATTGGTTTCGGACTGGCCCAACTCATTATCAGTACGAGGAATCGCGTAACGCTCTCCGACTCTAACCACATATTTGGACAAGCGTCTTGATCTGTTAAGGCGGACGCGCAAAACGTGTCCTTCTATGCGTTACAAACAACAGTGGAAAATGGTAAACCAACTGGTTTAATGGAAAGGTTGGACTCGCCGGTTGGTGTTCGAGACGTAAATGTAGCTGAAATGGGAACTGGATATTGAGATATCGAGACGTATCTTTTGGAGATGGAGGATGATGGAAATTAAGGAAAATATTAAACAAGTAGGAAAAAGGGGAAAAAAAAATGGAAAAAAGAGAGCAGGTTTGAACGTTGAACCACAAAACTGACAGCCGAGCTGGGTGTATGGTAATGAGATGGACATTTTATCAAACCACCAGCCATGAAATATAAAAGCACTGGTAGGAGCCTTGTTGCCCTCTGTTTCTCTCTATATATGTACAAAATATTTTTTAAAAGATAGTTCCAAGTATCTTCTCTCCCTGTTTCTTCAAGCATATCTGCCTGCCCTTCTTTGTCAAATACCAATCTCGTTGATCTTCCTCTCGATTGATAAAACACAAAAAGAGAGCAAACCCATTTCTTGTCAATCCGAGAAAGCTATTCTAACTAATTTTTCTTGTGACATTTCAACTGTGGTGGTAATAAATAATCTCTATTTTCCTCTATTATCGCAGCCCGGAACTAGTTCTTCTAGCATTTTTATCTTCTAAAGAGCAGAGAATGGAGATTTGGAAATGGGTTTTTGTCGGTGTGCTCTTGTATGCAGCCTTGGTTTCGAGACTAGATGCTGTCGAGCTAGGCAGGAGTCAACCCACCGAAAGAATAGCGGGTTCGGATTTTATTTAATCTATCTCTTTGTTCCTTCTTAAAATCATGGAATTTTAGGCTCCGTACTATGTTTTAGTTGTTGATTTGTGATGATATTCTGATTTTTGGAATCGAGATTTGGTTAACGTGGTGGTACGCGCTTTTAGCTTGGTTCTCATACATGGTTTAGGTTTGCTAGAATTTTGGGATCTGCTTCGTTTGTAGTGAGAATTCCCTTTTATCCTAGATTGTTGGGTGGAGTTTGTTTCAACAGTCCAGTCAATCCGTATTAGCATCAGTTGAAATTTAAAGACTTCTGCACTTCAATTACTTTCACCATGGAATATCTGTTTTGCTGGAATCGTCTTAGCTCGCATTACCTGTTTCCTTTAGTGTTGGATGCTGTGTCTAGCCTAAAAAAACGGGGTCTTAGCTTGGAATACTGAAGAAATCTATCCCATATCTTGATTTCTACTTTTAAGTTTTGATAATTTTCGATGGGAAACTAAGCAGCAGTCAATGTAGATGATGCCAAGTAAAATGCTGCGGTGAAATTGCCACGTTGGAAGATATTTTTACATTTGTTAACCTCGTTGAGGATTCCTTGGTGTCCAAGTGTGCATGAACTGTGTGTCTGAAATGCTCCTCTGGGAAGGGTGTGAGATGTAATACATTTCTGTGACAGCTAATACTTTTGAGCAGTAAAATTCAATAGAAGTTCTTCAACTGAGACCTTTGAGTTGCACATTTATAGGTAGTGCTGGCGATGTTTTGGAAGATGATCCTGTAGGAAGGCTAAAAGTTTTTGTTTATGAACTTCCTAGCAAATACAACAAGAAGATTCTGCAAAAGGATCCGAGGTGCCTCACCCACATGTTTGCGGCTGAGATTTTTATGCACCGGTTTCTCTTATCTAGTCCTGTGCGAACCCTTAATCCTGAGGAAGCTGATTGGTTTTATACTCCTGTGTACACCACATGTGACTTGACTCCAAATGGCCTTCCTTTGCCTTTCAAGTCACCACGAATGATGAGAAGTGCCATACAGTTAATTGCTTCAAATTGGCCTTACTGGAATCGGACAGAGGGAGCTGATCACTTTTTTGTAGTGCCACATGATTTTGGAGGGTGCTTCCATTATCAAGTCAGTAAACTCTTCCTTTTTCGTTCTCTTTTGTCTCCTCCGTTCCTACAAACTATTTAATTCTTTCTGAAACAATTGAAACTGAGTTTTCTTGTTTTTCAAAGTGCCTGTAACAGTGAGGTGCCAATCTGTTCTTGTGAATCTGATTACTTCTATATAATTTGTTTACCATTCTCTTACACTTGGGAGTGCCTTTCCTTTTTCTTTGAAGTCTAAAACATGGTTTGCTGTTGGCTTTTGGCTCTGCAGGAGGAGAAAGCCATTGAACGAGGAATTCTTCATTTGCTCCAACGTGCTACCTTGGTGCAAACTTTTGGACAACGGAATCATGTTTGCTTGAAGGAGGGTTCAATCACAGTTCCTCCATATGCTCCTCCACAGAAAATGCAAACCCACTTGATTCCTGAGAAAACGCCAAGATCCATTTTTGTTTACTTCCGAGGATTATTTTATGATGTGGGAAATGACCCCGAAGGTGGCTATTACGCAAGGTATTTCCTATATAGCTTGATTACATCAATAAAATGTTCTAAAGATCTATTTTTCTTATTTTGTTCTTCAAATATTTGAAGCTATCCATTTTATAAATGAAATTACAATTTAAAACCACCTTAAATAATGTATTGATGATAAACTTTAGCTTATAATTTATGAGGTTAGGAGTAGAAACATTACCCCAATTGTTTATCAATAGATGGGTGAACTTTATAGAAACGGCATGTGGAATGGGAGAGAAATATTCCATCCTCATAGTCCTTGAAATTTCATTTAATCCAATGCAGAGGTGCAAGGGCTGCAGTGTGGGAGAACTTCAAGGACAACCCACTATTCGATATATCAACAGAGCACCCAACTACATACTATGAAGACATGCAACGAGCTATCTTCTGTTTGTGTCCTCTAGGTTGGGCCCCATGGAGTCCGAGACTGGTTGAGGCCGTGATTTTTGGTTGCATTCCGGTCATTATAGCCGACGACATTGTGTTACCCTTTGCTGATGCAATCCCATGGGAGGAAATCGGAGTATATGTGGACGAGAAAGATGTCCCCAACCTGGACACCATACTCACTTCAATCCCACCTGAAGTGATATTGAGAAAGCAGAGATTGCTTGCAAATCCTTCAATGAAGCAAGCTATGTTATTTCCACAACCTGCTCAACCAGGAGATGCTTTCCATCAAGTTTTGAATGGTCTAGCACGTAAGTTACCTCATGATAGAAGTGTCTACTTGAGTCCAGGAGAGAAGATCTTGAATTGGACTGCAGGTCCGGTTGGTGACCTGAAACCTTGGTAACAACTATAAGGTCATGTTTCTTCGCCAAATTCTTAGCGTTATGTCCCTTGCCAACAAGGTTGGTTTAAGTCCTCATAAATGTATATCATGGTTTTGACAAATATTCTAGACAATGTTCCCCTGTATGCTGGTTTTGTGGGTTTGGCCATAATCAGTGTATTACCTTAGATGAGGAACTCTAGAATCAGGGTAATCTATATGTTTGATTCCTTTCATTGACTGGTGCTTTCTATAAACTTTCATACCTTTATTCTGTTCTGTCCAAAAGTCTTTTTTCATCCATTTTTTTTTATAATATTCTAGGTATTACACCCACACCCTAGATTAGGGTTGTCACTGGGACTTGATTCAGGATTTATTTATCTTCATGTCACTTAATTATTTTGAACTAGATCAAAATCCCGATATAAGAATATTTTTAATTTCTATAAAATGGAGTAATGATTTAATTGGGTTTGTGATATTAATTTTGGATAAATTTTTTTAAAATGTGTAGTAAAATATTAAAAAAATAAGAAAATAAAGAGCATAGTCCTTTGCAGGAGAAGCACCAAAAAGTGGGCACCTCATGGAAGCCACAATGCCACGCGTTCTCCAGAAGTTCCACGCAGCCAATTATATACTGAAAAGCGTTTACCCTATACGTGCTGCCTTCTTATCTTCTCATCTTTCTCCTCATCATCAGTAGTCAGAGTGCAGAGAAAGTTGTGGGAGGAGCGAGAAACTCGAAAGGGGAGGCACCAGAGACATGGCCCTGCATGTTCCTGCCACGAAACCATGGACGCCGTCTCTTTTGGCTTCTACGACTTCCAATGCTGGCCTTAGAGCACCGACTAATCGTATTCCCTTGGGATCATCCTCCCATTATTCGTCACTTCACAACTTGCTTCCTTCTAATCAACGGAAGGCTCTTGAGTCTGCTACTCCAAGGTTCTCCATGCGCGTCGCTTCCCGGCAAGCCTATATATGTCGGGATTGCGGGTAGGCTTATTCCCTTTTTTTGTTTTTTCCCCCTCCTTGGTTAAATTTGCAGTGGTTGCAATTGTTGGAAATTGAATGAGTGAATTTTTCTTGAATTCCTTCTATTTCAGGTACATTTACAATGAAAGGAATCCTTTTGAGAAGCTTCCTGATAATTACTTCTGCCCTGGTAATGAAATTTAATCAATGTCTCAAGGACCCAAATACTGTAGCCATTTCCTTCACTGGATACTCTTAATTCTTACCATTGCCTACTTTTTGATAGTAAGAGAAAAGGAAACGAAAGGAAAGATTATGGTGGATTGTTCTAGCTCCAAATAGGATATAGTTCCCCTGTTTTGTCCGTACTTTAAGGAATTCATAGGCGGAGTTGGCTGGCTATCTTATGATGAAGAGAATACTTAAAAATTAGTCTGCAACACATGGCAGAAATGTACCCATCTCGAGCTTTTCATATTTGTTTAAGTGGAGCTAAGATTTTTCTCTTCCTGAAACATAAATGGAACTTTGTGATGAAATGCGCTATGAGGAATCGTGATGGCATGAAGCAAAACACTGTCTTCTTTTTCTTTTTTTGCAGTTTGTGGTGCTCCCAAAAGGAGATTCAAGCCATATGCATCAGCCGTGGCCAAAAATGCAAATGCAGCAGATACCCGGAAAACTCGAAAAGCAGATCTCCAGAAAGATGAAGCAATCGGGTAAGTATAATAGACAAAACTAGTCAAATGGGTAAATCGCACCGTCTCTCGTTGTCTCTTAATCAAGTCCTGCACTCTACTTGCTCACAAATGAAAACCCTCTTAACTGGTATCTGAAATGGGCAGGCGAGCGTTGCCAATTGCTATAGCGGTTGGAGTTGTGGCCCTGGTTGGTTTATATTTCTACCTCAATAATGCTTTCCCAGGATAAATGGTGGCGATTGACATTATTGCCTGAATGCTTCAAATCCGCATAATTTGTTGTAATTATTTACTCCGTTTCATGAACCATCTGTTACTGTACTGTTCTTGGCCTTAATAGTATCAAATTCGGAAACAACAATCTTTCTTCTCTTCAGTTTCGGTATCCCTTAAGAACAAAAACCATGTTAAGGATTGTCGACTTCATCCAGGGAGCTTTAGATGAGAACAGTATAGGCCCGAAAACTTAATGAGCATGTGGAAACATCGAACGCATTGGTGAGATCGTGAATCATAATATTATACTATCAAGTACTTTCTAAAGAAGGATTCGATGAAGAAGATCCGGGTAATGAGGGTACGAGACTTTACACAATATGGGGGGGTATATGTATACATCAGATAGTTATTCTTGCAAGACAAATGAACCCTCTATTTTTTTGTCCATAGATAGAGGTGGGAGGAAGTTCAAAGGAGAAAACATGTCATTAGAAGAAGAGGTTGGAGCAGACTTGAACTCGTAAGGCCCTTCCTTGACTCCCCAAACCTGCGAGTAACAGAAAAAAAAACAACGCTCAAGCTAGATTCTGGCAAAGAAGGCTTCTATATTAGGGTAAGATCAGAAGTCCGTGAAACAGACCTGACTTCCACCTTCATCATAACCCCTATCCCACGTATGTATTTCATTGTTCTTCAGAATTGCAAGTTTTGAAGTGCAGTAGGCAGCGCCGTTCTGCCAGAATTGAGAAAAATATCAAAATGGTAAGTATTGTAAATGTAAAAAAAGAATTGTGTCAAGATACACGGGGAACTTATGCACAAATCGACGGTGAATATAGACACATTTAGAGGGATAAAAAGCAGATACCCATGAATTAGGGAATCCACCAGGTGGAGTAGAACCTTCATACAAACATCGCTTTCCACGTTCACATCGTTTGAGATAAATTGTAGTCAGATGCTCTGCAATGTCCTGTAAATGCATATCATTGCTAAAACACTCACCAAGATATTATTTACATATGTTGTCCAGGGAAATGAAAATTACGTGTTGGTTAACAAGATTAAGCTAAAGTCAGCACCAATTATCAATTACTGTATAATTTACGAAAGGAAAAGTAAAGTACTTGATATAGCTTGCTATCCGTCAAGTACCATGCTTTGCACATTAGTTATACATCGCATACTTCAAAAAATACAGACTTCAGACCTTTTCTTTTTCACTACAACAAGCTACACGTCATGTGGCAGCGATTGCGATCGTCTAAGTTATGCTAGACAGACCAAGGGAGAGTGCTCTGTACACTTAAGCAAGTTATCTATTGATTAATCATTTTTTCCAAATGATAAGTAACAACATATGGGCAGACCTCAAGGTTTTCGACTCAGATACCCTTAAGCTCGTACTACAATATCTCTGCACAGAATACACTCTTAAACCTGAAGGACTTTCAAGGCCACCAAGCTCAGACGGAATAAGGTTTCAGACATATTCAAACACATCTAAGAAAGCAAGAGCTTTTAACTCATTGATATCATAAAAAAGATAAGCAATAAATTAATATTGCATGAAATATCTAAATAATAAATCTAAATGTCCAGAATTCTTACACCAATAACTTCTTCCGGAAGTGGCCGCTGGTCCCTTGGGCGGTCACAGAAATTTTTGTACTCCTCTGCATCCCTAATGGCATACGAACTTACCTGCTGATTCAATGAAAGGGTCTGAAGTTTTGTATTTTGAAAAGCAAAATGGATACAGGAAACAATAATGCAGTAAAACAATGAGTAGACAAAGACTACTAACTCGAAATGCAAAAAGCATCATTGCCACATAACTGAAACAAAGAGATAAAAGGTTTTTTACATACAGGCACTCATAAATATAGTCTCCAGCACCACAAATTGCTCCAAATCAAAAAGGTTTTACAGCAGGTAGCCAGGGCATGATTATATAGCTAGTCTAAAAAGACCATGCCTTCAAGAACAACCATTGTCACTCATTAGAAATTGTTAACAAACATTATGTCAAAAACATCAGCGCATCACAAAAATGAAAATGCTTTCTGAATGTTGGAATAGTACTTATATTAATGGCATTAACAACATTAAGATTCCCCAACAGTTTATCAAACCAAACAAAGATGAAATAGACAGCTTCAACTACTCAAAAACTAAAATTTCATGACTACAAGGCAACAGAGTAACTTCTTATGCTCCTCTTAGAATTATCAACTAAAGAAAATCGCACCTCTACATCGCATTTAAGCTCTTTTGGACAGGGCTTCACCATATAAAACCTCTGCAAACATATAATAAGACAGAACAAACTGGTAAACAGAAAAGAATAGAGTGGGCACAACAAAAAGCAAATTATGGTAGACAAACTTATCAATGAAATGGTGGGTGCATCAATGGTAAGTTAAATACCTGCCGGAAAGGCTTCTGTGGAGTCCGCCTAAAGGCCTAACAATGTTTAAAATGATCAGTCTCACAAAATTAGCACTAGATGTCAGCTGAATTTCAAAAAAAAAAAAAACCCGGCATGAAAAGCGTTGAGTCTGAACTAACTTGCTCAAAATATAAAACCTTGGAACCATCCACCATTTCAGTAGCCGGGCAAGTAAGCATTCTGCACAAACACACAAAACCTCCTTTAACTACCAAACTGAAACAAACGAAACCAGCCCACAGTGAAAAAAAAACCCTCCCGTTTCAGCATCATAACCACAGAACACTACCTAATGTTAAAGTAATTATCAGGGTCCCTGGCTGCTTGCTCCCTTGAGAACTGCCACCATCAAAATAAAAGGTTCAAACATTGACCAAATAAAAAAGATAGCGCATTCAAAATTACCTTCTCGCCACCGAGTGATTGAGCTACAATCCGACTATGGTCCCAGCGAGTAGTGGATTTAGTGAAGCGCTTCACTAGAATCACGCCTCCAATCAAAACCAGAGCCTTCACTACCAATCCCCGCGCTCGCGTCCACCCGTTTGAGTCCGAGTTCGAGTCGGAGCCCGAGCCCGAACCCGTTATCATCTTTACGTCCGGGCAACACCCGCCAGCATGTCCCACTTGAGACACTTTTGTAGGATTACACTAAAACTAAGAGATGGAGAGTGAAGGATATAAGTGGCGTTGCTCGAGGAGAGGCTTTCCCTGCGTTGATTGATGAATCAGATGCTAATCATGTAAGGAGGATTTGGCTATTCCTTCGTTTTGAGTTTGTGTGTTGTGTATTGCATTGGCAGTGTATGTCCGTCAGCTTATCGAATTATTGCTTTAGAGAAAGCTCTCATTCTGCACTTTATTTGAGCCCTAAATGGTCCAGCTCCAAAAACATGCTGGGTTGGGTTGGGCTGGGCTGGGCTGACGGATTTGAAAGCCTTGTCTTAGGGAAATGAGAACGGAGGGTTATTTTTATTTTCTAAATAATCAACCATCAAGTATGTATAATTTTATGAAAAAGAACAATTCTGAATGAAATGCTATTAATTTATCCAAAGGATATATTAGTAGAGAGGAGCTCAATATAGTAAGGCGTATTTACTTAATAATAGCAAGGATAATGTAACATTATTCTCGTACTAAAATGAATACATTAGAGACAGAACACATTAGATTTTATCAGAGCTGAACAGAAGCATTGTTTGACATCCTTCTTGCCAGCCCTTTACCAGATAATTCATGGTTAACTACAGGCTCAAGTGCAGGGATCTTATCCTGCTCGTCTTCCTTGAAACAATAAAAAGGTGCTTGCCACTCTGCATCTTCTAGCACTGCTCCCACCTCAAATGTCATTACATGAGAACTGAGGCCTGCAATGAGCAACAAGCTCCTCATAACCAATCCAATATAGTTCACGCATCAGGGATAAGCAATAACAGGAAATCATGAGTTTGGAATGAGTTATTCATCAAGTTTTGGTGGCTAGGATTTCCGTAGTGCCAAGACAAGTACCTGTGTAAAAGGCCCAGTAAACAGGTCTCTTGGTTAGTACATCCTCGTAGTACCAGATAAAGTCCACCTTCTCCCACACATTACAGAGAAAACCGTCGATTCTCTGCTGACCAAGGTAGGTGGCACCTTCAAGCCAATTGGGGCGGAGAATGCCGACGGGGAAATGCAAGACCCTGCATTCTTTATTGGAGTCTACTGTGTAGATATAGGAAGTGCCGTTGTCCCATTCAAGGTCGTAAGTGAGCTTCCCCAGCTGGTTCTGGATAATGTTGAAGTTGCGGCCGTTGGGCCAATCGTACCATAAGTCCAGCTTCTGGAGCGTGCCGGAGCTGTTCGCGAAGATAATGGAGTGGAATTGCAGAGGCCACGCTGCCGGAGATGGGTCAGTAGCTTCCGATGCCACAAATGAGGGATTGAGAGAAAAGGTCAGCACGAGAACGAGGAGAGACAAAGATATGGGTACGATTTTTGAGTTCATCGTTCTCGTCGGGAAGCAAAACATAGCAAGTGGTTAAGGATTCACCTGCAATTCTTTATCCTTTAAATTTACTTCTTTTTTTCATTATTTTCTAATGTGGAGACTTTAGCCCAGCTAAACTTTCTTTGTTCTCATAGCATTGCCCACTGGGTCTCATACCTTAGTCAAGTTCATTGGGCCTTGGGTACATCATGAGAAAGCTCTCCACATTAGGAAACTTGTTCCATCCTGTCACGTCCTTGAACATAACGGCTCGAGTTCATATCCTAAACGGTGCAACGCTGCGCTGGACTTGGGCCAAGGATCTTATAGTTCCATGTCCTTTTGCCAGAATCAACGGGGCTTGTTCTTGACTAATTAGACAGACCAAATTGGTGATCAATAAGGAGCGAGAAGTATTCTCACACAGTGCAATGTCTCCTGGATTATTTATATAGGAGAGACACGAAATTGGTACTATGGAATCCCAGGTTTCGTAAATAACAAAATTAGTAGTTTACAGGAAAATAACGGCTCCCTGGGAGAGAGAGGAGCTACTGATTCCCAGCTACAGGGCTTCCAGGAGCTTTCTTGATATCATCCCACCCCCTCACCCATGGTTGCCCTGGTAATGCCCGTGTTTCGGCTGCAGCATGGCTGTTGAGATTGTTCCTGATCCTGTCACGTACAGCACAGAAAACCTGCAACAAAAAGGAAGGCATAATAGCATGCATCAAGTGACAACGAGAGGTGGGAGCATTCCCAAAAAGTCATGGATAAGTTCTCTCACAGGATTTGCGCTCACTGCATCAGGGGGTTGTTCCTGCTCGGTTAGCCACTTCCATAGTTCGGGATTTTCCTGCAAATCACTAATAATACTTCAGAACGGTAGATAACAATACCTAGCGCCTCTCTATTAGCGCGAGTGAAATGACGATGCAAACTCAACAGATGCGCAGTTATATCATAGCCTTCATTCAACCAACTAGCAGTTTGCAAATGGTAGAGTAAGAGATTAAAAGTGTCAAATGGATTGATCAAACATGGGTGAAGTGCCAATCGCCAATTTTAAACCCGCGCTAAAATGATATATTCTCTCATATTTCAGTATTTTTTCACATACAAAAGCGGCAGAGCAAATATTAATAAATTTAATCAACACTTGATCACCATTAATAATTGCTTATTACTTCATGTTGCCTAGCCGTAATTCACCGCACACGCATACCAAAATGCCTTAACATATTCTAAAGCCAGCACAAGCTTTACTGTATTCGTCAATACCCAAGCAAATAATCCGAGAAAAGAACATTCTAGTAAGTTGGTTTCAGATTAACTGGAAAACTTTGAAGCTGAACACTAAAAAGCTAACTAGTCTTGGAGTCACTTTGGCTTCTGCCAGGTTGAAGCAACCTATTGAAGGGTATGTGAAGCAGCTGATACTTTTAGCAGACAAGACATGAAAGAATAGTATAATAATAAAGCAGAGGAGATATGTTACCAAATCAAGGACATCGATAAGCGATTTGATTTCATTCTCGCCCATTGAAAATATGTGCTCCTCCACCCATTTCCCCAGAACCAAATCTAGCTCCAAAAACCCTCTTTGTTTGCTCCGATACAACAATCTTTTACCAACCAAAAAAAGAAATAAATTATTATCGCGCCAACTATTACAACGCATAAAGTTTTCAATAGAGATAAAAATTAATACCTGTTGTATACACGCCTTTTGCTCTCCTCAGTGGAGAGGTCAATGTCTAGCGATGAAGAATCAAACGATTTTTCAGTTGAATAGCGTGAAAGCCAACCGCACTGAGACCTAACAGAAAAGAACAAAACGATCAGTCTAGTAAGTCTGATTAAACTCTCTCTCGAGAACAAATAGAGGTTTATTTTTCTTTTCCGGACAGATACCCGAAACCGGACTTTGCGGCAGTGCATGACAGAGGTATAACCGAGGCGCGGTTGATTGAGGTGGACGACTGAAGGATGCGTCCGCCGTTGATCAGAGCTCTTCTCAGAAGCGCCATTATATTATAGCAGATATTATTTTCATATTTTGCTTTTTAAAACACTGGAGGGGCGGTGACGCAACTCAACTGTCCAAGTTGTTTGGCTGGACGTGGCATCCTCACAGGCCACGAGAGGCATTGAAGTTTTATTACCTCTGAGGACGACTTGTGGTGTGGGCTTTGCAAAGTCATACGACAAGTCATTCACACTTGGCCCTGGTAGGTGGAGTCCTGTAAGATATTGGTGCCTCAGAACTTTATATGAATACTGCCATCAGAGTTTCCTGTAATTTGGTTCTCCAGAAGCAGGGCAACCCAAATTTCTGCGTTAGAACCAAGCTTACCCAGCCAAAGAATTAGCAGTTCATATTGATATCTTGAGCCTCATACCTGTCGGAGATGGTCTTCTCCTTAAACCTGGCAATTTCTGAGAGGCCAGCCATCTGACGTCCATGCTCTGTCTATTGTTTGCTGCAGTAAAGTGAACAATGTACGGTCGCCTCAATATCATAGGAATAAATTACCAAAACCAGTTGAATTAAACTCAGAGGCCCAAGTTCATAACCAATAACCTGACCCGTAAAGTACCAAAAAGGAAAAATTAACTACGTTGATATCTAATACCATGCATGGCAGCTCCTCAAGAAGCTAATCTACCTCCTGCACCATTCTATTACAACCTTAATTAACTACCCCCAGTCATGGAAATAGATTGATTATCTAGATAAGTGATTCTGTAACATGAACACTTTCCTGAGTTGATGCGTAACCACATAAAAGAACGAAAACAATTCTGTAGAATCTAGGAAGTATGGTGCTGCTTTATCTTTTATCCTTACGGATAAAGATTGTTCAATGCAGGTTTCAAGTTATTGGTTGTTATCCTTTTCCTCCTTACCTGAAATGTCCCAAATTCAGTTGGAAGACTTGAGTAGAATCTGAATTCCGGTGATAAAAACAGAATAACCCCTGTCAGCTTTTTGATTGCCAATGAATTTATCATCGCGAATAAGACTTTTCCAGTTATTCCCACACTGTATGATCCTTTGCGATAGCGTCATCATAGTCCTCGGACATTCCTGCACGTTTCACATTCCCATACACCAACATGGCCATATCTTCTTTCTATCGGGTTTGGTCCGTAACCCCATTTCAAGCAAGGTCAAGCAAGCGAAGGTGGAAAAGGAGAAAAGCTGCAGATATCAACCCTGCAACTGTGCAACTATTTAAATCTGAAACAAAACACTCCCAGCATACATTGTAAACAACAAGGTCTTCAGGATTTTGAGCACAATCTGGTTCTGCTATTTGGTAGTGGCAGAGGGACCATCTGGTTACTGGTATGCTCTCTCACTTGTTGTCTACTCCCATTTTGCAGTTTACACTTTCATTCTAGTGGTTTTAAGAATTATGCTCCAGACTTGATTCTATCAACGTTCTTCTTTGTATTATTTAGATAAATGAAACAGCATTCTTGGTGACTAAACCTCTGAATTTGGCAGGCAAAATGGTTCTTTGTCCTCAAAGCAGCTTGCTGATACCAGTAGTAGTTCTACTGGCAGTTAACTTACCTTGTCTTCTGGCAATTAAGATGAAATCTGCCACATTCTTATCGCCTTTGATTGTGTTGGGACCAGGAGCCGTTGAGGACAGATTCCACTATGATATAGATTTCCCAAGAGGTCATATTGCACTAAAAAGTTTTTATGCTGAAGTAGTTGATGATGCCGGGAATTCTGTGCCTCTTTATGAAACATATCTTCACCACTGGATTCTTGCAAAATATTTCCAACGTGGAAATGCAACAGTTAATGAGACCAATTATTCATACAAGGTTCACCAGCCAGATTTTATCATGTCCAGGAACAGCGGAATATGCCAGCTTGGTGTTTATGGACAGTATGTAGGGCTTGGATCAGAAACAAGGAAAACAGCCAGACTTGTTCCAGATCCATATGGAATAGAAATTGGCAATCCCGCAGAAATTCCTGCAGGTTATGAGGAGAGATGGATGCTTAACATCCATGCTATTGATACTCGGGGTGTTGAAGATAAGATAGGATGCACAGAATGCCGGTGTCATCTATACAACGTCACTGTTGATGAATTTGGTCGAGCTTTAAAGCCAGGCTATGAAGGAGGTAGGAGATGCTGCTATGACAAGAGGCAATGCAAGTTAAGTCAAGGCTTTGAGGGTGTCAAGAGGCAGCTCTACCTGCGATATACAGTGAAATGGGCGGACTGGGACGATTCCATCATACCAGTTAAAATCTTCATACTTGATATCACTGATGATGGGAAACGAACAGATGATCCGTCGTTTGATGGAGTGGAGGTTGGTTGTCAGGTAAACAATTTCCTTTTCTGTTGTTGGAGGATTGCATAAAACGAAAAGAAGGAAAAAATGGACATGCATTTATTATAATCAAAAGTCAAAACAGATAATCATATCCCACACAATATGGAAGGATCTATATCTTCCTAGTGATGGGGAGACACCTTGAGAAAACAGGCATTTGTTGGTTATTGTATTACATATCTTCAGAACTATTTTATTTATGAAAAGGAATATCAAGGCAAAAAAATCTTATTTGGTTGGATCCCTGTTAACTATATATTGACTTTAGCGGATGTAAATTGGTTATATATAGAAATCTTCGACTTCTCCTCACTCACAGAATGTTAGTTATGGTTTAAATCCATCTTCAAATGTCACAACTAAAGGTATAATCACAATATCAAATCCTATAAGTCCAACAATTTTGTTTTAATATTGATTCAATATGTGTACCTTTATGATATTTCTGCTGCAGGTTGAGTATGATGTTCATCCTTGCAATGCTACGGGTGAAGCAGTTGACAAGTGCACTGATACCAAAAGGGCAAACCTTACCTTGCCAAGTAGTGGCTATGTTATCTATGGTGTTGCTCATCAACATGCCGGAGGCATTGGTTTAAGTCTCTACGGAGAGGTCGGTTTCCACCTGAAATTTCTTGGTTTATGCCGCATTTCATCAATAATCACCATAAGATTGATTGCCATTAAGCATTTGCAGATACGATAACATGTTACCTTTTGTTCCAAGGATCATTTCGTACACACTTTCGTAATGAGAACGTGACTGAGAAGTAGACATTGGCTGTTATCCTAAAAAAAATCTGTTTTTGTGGTGAATTCAGGATGGACGTGATTTATGCACCTCGTTACCAATCTATGGAGAAGGTGAGGAGGCAGGAAATGAGGCTGGATATATAGTAGGAATGTCCACTTGCTATCCCGAGCCAGGTTCTGTCAAGATAGCAGCAGGAGAAAATCTACTTATGGAATCGAACTACAGCAGTAGCCAAAAGCACATTGGAGCTATGGGTCTTTTGTACCTCTTGATTGCAGAGAAAACTCCATCGCAAATGCCTTAGTGGCTCCCGTTCGTGTAAGTTCTTGTCGATCTTGAACATCAGTAAACACTTGCCCATCGCGTATTTATTCTGTATGCCGATTATGCAGAAAATATCTTGGCATTCAACTTGGAACCTAATGTCAGTAGCATGGTTTTTGCTGATGCAGGAGAACCTGAAAGTATGAATGTGGAATTGGATAGCGGCAATTACTACTGTAGCCGGACAGCTATAAAGTCGGGAAAATGAGAGCAAATGGCTACGTACCAATTATGGGATAACTTTACGAATAACATGAATTACTAATACAATGTACTAGTGTAAGAAGATATAAAATAAGATTATGGTATCTATAAGAAAAAAGTGTCATGCTTTGTATCTACCAATCTTCTCAACCGTAAAAACACAAGCAACAACCGCAAATCAACCTATATAATATATAGTCCATCCTCATATTAATTAAGTCAGAACAATAATTTATACTTGAGATTTTACATCTTTCATATCTGACCCGTTATACTTTGAGTCCAAACCATACAGCATCGGATGGCACCTAACCTGTACATACCATATAACATACAATAGGACATTGTTTTACTCTGTGACTGGTATACTAGAAATCAATGTATGACCTCCTGAATGAATCCATCTAAGGGATCAGGATGGTTTGGTTTTGTTGATGGTAGTGAGTGTTTATACGGTGGGTCACTTGTGATTGCTAGGATTGGTAGTCACAAGCTAGAACAAGTAAAGTAGGAATTCGCAGGATTTCCCCCTCAATAATAAGTTTTAGTATAGTTTCAGCCATCAAGTAATTTATCAAGTCATTTTCTTTTAAAGACAATAACAAGCATCTAAGGGAAGATTCTAAACTTTATCCAGCCCAAAAGTTCAAGATTCAAGCTACTACAAGTGTTTAGGACCAGTCATAAAAAGTGAAGAAAAACAAATCATCATGCTAACCTAAGAGGGCTTCTAGAGGAAAGATTCCGTGGTTCTTTACATATCCTTTCTAAAGATATAGACGATTGGCAATAAAGACAGACAATCAAACCGAGCTTACTTTGAATGCAACCATCCTCATTGTGAAGAATAATTGCACCAAAGCAAATTCCTTCATTAGAAATGCGGCCTCAGTGGCAACATTTTGGATGGAATGGAATTAATATTATACATTTGTACCTCGCGAGCTGGATGGAATTGCCTGTTGAATCCTGTAAAACTTTGGTGCCTCAGAACTTTATCTCACGTCTCTCAGCAAAAAATTTTCCGGAGATTACTAGGTCTGGAAGCAGGGCAAGCCAGACACCGGTGTCAGCACCAAGCTCAGCTGATGTATTACCAGCCCAACCCGTCATGGCAGTCTTCACCCAGCCAGGACAGTAGCAGTTTATTTTGATCTCGTGATCCACAGGCCTGTCAGAGAATCTCTTTGCCATAAACCTAGTCCAGGCATTAACGGCAAGTTTTGAGACTGAGTAATCAGTATTCAACTGAGGCCAGCCACCTGAAGTCCACGTTCCATCATTTGCCTGCTGTAGGAAAGCGGACACTGTCTGATCGATAAGTTCCTCTGTTAGTTGCGCCGGATCATCTAGCCGTTCCCTTAAAGTTCTATCTTCAAGCCTCTGATGCGATCAGTGGACGAATTATTAAAGATCTAATCTCAATAAATAAAAGGATTGATGAGATTGATCAGTAAGAGAATGGATCAAAGTGCTCCAAAAACGTTATATAGTTTTGTTTTTATCAAACAAAGACTACTAATTATTAACTAACAAGTACGTTCAGAACAATATGAAAGCCCAAAGGCATCTGCTTGCATAGCAGATATAATATAGCTCGGGGCATGCTCAAACAACAACAATCCCTTGAAAACTGCCATGACGGGTTGAATGGCAGTCTTCAAGAAGTATATAACGTTCCAAAAACGTTATATAGTTATATTGAAGCAAAAGAAGAGCCGTTAATTATCTTCAATAAGTATGAAACAGTAATTTCTAGCCAAGACATGAGACAATTAGCACGAGTTGAATGGCAAATCAAAACTTACAAGTATAAAGGAGAAACACATTCAGTTTCATAGAGATAAAAACAAGGAGAGTAAAACTATGACTTACATTCCTTCTGCCATTTAATCTACCTAATCGTGAGCTCACATTCACAATCCGGGCACCAGCAGCAGAAGGTCTCATCAACGGAATCAAAGCTTTAGTGACATCCTTTGTACCATAGTAGTTGGTATTAAGAACCGTCTCCGAAAATTCAACAGAATTATCAGACCCAAGGTTGAAACTAACACCTGCGTTATTGACCTGCAAAACAATAAATCCACCCCAAAGGCAGCATTTAAAATTCAAAATCATCTCCACACTAAAATTGACATAACTGAAGCGGCAACGACAGAAGAAAAAACCAAAGTGTGTAAAACTCACTAGGACGTCAAGTCCCCCATAGGTTTGTTGTATCCACTCGGAAAACTGATCGATAGAGGAAGAATCTACGACATTTAATTGATGGAAGGCCACGCTATAGCCCGATTCTTGTAAGATACTAGCAGCTTCAAGACCAGCGCTGCTCTCCCTAGATGTAAGTACAACAGTTAAGCCATGGTCCGCGAGTTGTCTCGCAATATCAAATCCTATCCCTCTGTTAGCACCCGTCACCACCGCAACAGTATCTCGAGACCACCACCTACAAGAACATCCGAGCAAACCACAAATCGGAAAACGCTGGCTGAGAAAACGATCCGTGCATAGAATCAATAACATCATTCAACTAAATGAAGGAATGCCTTTGGTCATCGGAGTAGGGAATGGTTCGAAGAAGCGAAATCTCTTGGCGCCGCTTTTCTCTTCGTTCTTCTGCGCGCTCTTTTTTTCCCATTTTCTGGATTTTGGATTTCTTCGTTACCGTCTCATCGTCACGCTGTTTGTTTTCTCTTTTCTGGGTTAAATTTGCTGATTTCTGGGTTGAATTCCCACTTTCGTGGGCCTGATAATTGGACCAGCTCTAACGGAATCCATTAGCAAATACAGTTGAATTTAACTCGAAAGGCCCGGTTTCATGTTAAACTAGCCCATAAACTAGATATGATCTTATCTTATGAACCAATTTTAAATATAATATTTGATAAATTATTACTGAAATAAATGATTGCATGAGAGTTACGTTCTATAATACATAAACGACGTGGCATGTCATGTCGTGTATTCATAATTGCAATATTGCAATTATATATCTTATAAACGACAACAATAAATGGATCGACCCAAAATCAGTCTCTGATGTGCTCGATTCCAAAACCAACATAAGTTAAGAACTCACTTTCTTAATCAACTAATCAGGATGTGTTTATTTTAATCTGAAATATAACCTCAAAATTCGCCTCTCCTAGACAAAAGAATATCGCGTCGCAACAGTCCCACAGGAGAGGGAATGGATTAGCATTATTATCCCTTAATTATGGTTATTAAGTCTAAATAACAAAAGGCCGTTCATGGCTTAAACAATAGTTAAGTTCGAAACTTAATCCGCAGGAATATCCTTTTCCCCGACCAATCCTCCGTCTCCACCTTACCCGTAGGGGGGCCGACGATAAAGCCCATAAACAAAGGTAGAGAACAAGTAGAGAACTAAATACGCTATAGGATTGTGGGCTGGAGACTTAGACGTTGCTCGTTTCTCGATCTTTTTGCTTTCGCCATTAAATACACGTTTCTATTCACTATCTTTCCCTCACCCGCAATTTTCTCGATGCACGAAGCCGGTTTTCTTCCCTGAAACCGGCGGTTCTAAGTTTCTTAATTGTTCAGTGTTGTTTCCGATTTTGACTCTCTCCTTTATTGTTTTTCCCACCCAAAATCACTCCCGCTTCTTTGATTTTCCTTCTTTGAGAACATTTCAAATTGCGCCATTCACTTGAAAAGGAGCTTGGCGCAGAAAAAGAAGAAGCATTCACTGGATGCAAACCGTTGGGTCGAATCGGGAATCGTTTCAAAAGATAAAAGCGGAAAGTATGTCCGGAGCAGATCACGCCGTGGAGCACCGCGTGGGGTTGGACTCGAACCGCTCAGGAAGCGGTAACTTGGTGAAGAAACCGAGCCCGGTGTCCATGGATCACGTGCTACTAGCATTGCGGGAAACAAAAGACGAGAGAGACACCAGAATACGGAGCCTTTTCGACTTCTTTGATGTGGATAGTACGGGGTACTTGGACCACGCGCAGATCGAGGCGGGGTTGTCTGCATTGCACATCCCTGCCGGATATAAGTATGCCAAAGATCTGTTGAGGGCTTGCGACACCGACCGCGACGGGCGCGTGGGGTATCAGGAGTTCCGGAGATACATGGACGATAAGGAGCTGGAGCTGTACAGGATATTTCAGGCTATCGATGTCGAGCACAACGGGTGTATTTTGCCTGAGGAGTTGTGGGATGCGCTTGTCAAGGCTGGTATAATTTTTTAATTTGTTTGTGAAATTTGGTATGCTAGGTTGGTTTCAGTCCTCTATTGTTTCAGATGTTCTCTTACCTCTTTTCTCCCTGTTCGATTGCTTCTATCTGTTGCATTTATTTGGCGCTTTCTGGATTGACTTTAGAATATAGCCGGGTGGTACTTGAAGTATTGTCTTTAGAATTTCAATTTGAAGGAGGAAATAGGAATTTTTGGTTTTGCGTGGGGAGAATTGTTTTCCGCAGTGGCTTACGGTAGTGTGGCCAAAAGTAACCTTGTTAATTTACTTTCATTATTACCCATAAATGCAGACGTTGTAAATTGTTATTTAGAACCCCTATCGTAGTTCCTGTTGAAGATGTGTGTGAGTAGAGACTGCCATTCAGGAAACAGGAAATGTTAATTAGATAAATAGTGACTGCCTCCAGAGTTCAGTTCTACGAGAATGGCCTCTTATACTAGCCTGTGTTTCTTTCAATAGTTGTGGTTTGATTGTTTGGATGCCTTTGAATTTGCATCTTGTTTTCATCTCATAAGCCCCCGCAGTTTCTGTTTCACAGGGATTGAGATTGATGATGAAGAGCTTGCCCGTTTTGTGGAGCATGTTGACAAGGACAATGATGGGATTATAACATTTGAGGAATGGAGAGATTTCCTTTTATTATATCCTCATGAAGCTACTATAGAGAACATATATCATCATTGGGAAAGGGTATGCCTCGTTGATATTGGAGAACAAGCTGTTATTCCAGAAGGCATCAGTAAGCATGTTCACAGGAGTAGATATTTTATTGCAGGGGGAATAGCAGGAGCTGCTTCTCGTACTGTGACTGCCCCTCTTGATCGATTGAAGGTGATTTTGCAAGTTCAGACATCTCGTACTTCTCTGGTGCCTGCTGTAAAGAAGATATGGAAGAAAGAGGGTTTCTTGGGGTTTTTCCGTGGCAATGGATTAAATGTTGTCAAGGTAGCACCTGAAAGTGCAATCAAGTTTTACACTTATGAAATGTTGAAGAATGTCATTGGAGATGTTAAAGGAGAAGATAAAGAGGATATAGGTCCTTTTGGGAGACTTTTAGCGGGTGGAATTGCTGGGGCAATTGCCCAGACTGCTATTTATCCCTTGGATCTGGTGAAAACTCGATTACAGACTTATCCTGGAGAAGGTGGAAAGGCTCCAAAGTTACAAATGCTTACAAAGGATATATGGATTCATGAAGGGCCTCGAGCTTTTTATAAAGGCCTTGTGCCATCGATTCTTGGAATCATTCCTTATGCTGGCATGGACCTTGCAGCCTATGAGACCTTAAAAGATATGTCTAAGACATACTTTCTTCATGATAGTGGTGAGTTTCATACGACCTTCTTCCGACATTTTGTTTTTCATTACTTTTCATTATGGCTAATTTTGTAATTGATACTTTGTTATTCTACAGAACCTGGTCCTCTGATGCAATTATGTTGTGGGACAGTCTCGGCAGCATTTGCAGCAACCTCTGTTTATCCCTTGCAGGTTATAAGAACCAGGTACTAAGTTGTTTGTGATGCTTTCTTTTCTTTTTAATTTTTATTTATTTTGGAGTTTATAGGTGGTAGGGGTTAGAATGGATGATCTTGGTGTCAGTGGAAAGACTCAGGGGGGACGTGATGGCTTATTTGCAATTGGTTTTCAATTTCATTTTTTTTGTGCACCTCTTTTTTTTTTCTGGCAGATTGCAAGCTCAACCGCCCAATTCTGCCGCTTCTTACAAAGGAATGTCTGACGTATTTTGGAGAACACTCAAGAATGAAAATTACAGTGGTTTCTACAAAGGACTCGTCCCAAATCTTCTCAAGGTTGTTCCTGCTGCAAGTATTACGTATATGGTTTATGAAGCTATGAAGAAAAGTCTTGATCTGGATTAGCTGAGGGTTAGTTAAAAGAGAGTTGATTTCCAATCCGGCAAAATATCAATACTGTTGATGACGAAAAAAGGGTTATACTTCTGGGCAAGTAGGAAATACAATATTTTGGATATTTTAGATTAAACGGGAGTAACTTAGTTTTGTTAAAGAGTTCTTTTCCCGGAAGGCTGGCTTCAATTATGTGCGAAGAAACATGTTTATATCACCTGATGGTGTTTGAGTGCTAGGAGATATGTTTCTCTTCATATCCCTACCCCTACTAACTTCACACGAAGTGGTATGCAAAGTCTGTAAGATGAGATAAATTATTCATGGAGAACACGTTCCAATTCCTTTTCAGTATCCCTCTCCTGTCTTACTTTACATTACTGGTTGTGAAGGTCTCTACAGATGAGGTAAAAACTTGTTCAGTTCTCTTATCATGATGAGAAAAATATACTTGAATTATTGCTTAAATATCGAGGAAAAACAAATGGACTCCAATTAAGTGCTTTTTCGCTGCATTGGTATTTAAACATATAGTAATTGTGACATGAGCTTTGTTATTTGGATTGTCATTCATGATTGTAAACATGTCTGCTTTTCACTGCATTGCATACTACTGAAATTCTTTACCCTTGCATTGGTTATCCATGAAAGGAACGCTTGAAACATTGTTCTTGCTGGAAAGTGGAATGTCTTGTCCTTATTGTTCTGCCATTCATTATATCAGATGTTACTACAATTTACTTGACACTCATGCTAGTTGATCGATTTTGCTAATGCAAATTTGATGGATGCTTTCAAGTGTTACTTGCATATATGAGAGAAAGTTGGGACACCTGGGAAAATGAAAGATGTTTCCTGTCTTGGTTACGTAATGTCTGTCACCCAGTTGTCAGCAGGAAGAATCCGAAGACGATGCTAGAAACAAGCTCCAAGGAAGCAGCGAATATGAAGACGAGAGAAACACCTTGACCAACCAGTACATCAATCTCAGAGTGAAGAAAGACCACTCAGTTTATGACATAGGATATAGTAAGAAAACCCGGAAGAAAGGCTTTGGCCTTCCCTTTGCCTTTATGACTTGCCTTTTACCCCTTCATCCCATAAAGGGAAGAAGAAGGCATCTTAGTCCATCGTACTGAATGCCAATCTCCGTCTTTCTCTTCTTCTTCCTTCTCCGCAACATTTCTCTTTGGTCAAAGAGCTCCTAGAAGCTAGTTCAGAGTAGTTTGCATTGCGCATCTGTTCCATTGCAGTCCCCATTTATACTGATCTTGAAGTCTCTGAGTTGGAGGAAGCAAGTGCGCACTACCCTAAATTTAATTTTTCACTTTAAATCACCTGTGCATGTAAGGCCAAGATAACAGATCAGCAGAGGAAACCATTCTCCAAAATGGTCCCTAATGGCATATGATTCTCAGATTAGGTCAAGCTAATCCAACCTAACATATAACGATTCTTCTCTTTATCAACGTTGTACCCCAGAAGGTGGGAGCCTAGTCATTCGATATGGGAGAAAGGTGAAGAAAATGGCGAATGAATATAACAAGGTAATGGCGTTTTCTAAAAGCTTAGGAGGACAAGTGGATGGCTCCTTCATCAAGAAGGAAGCAAAAACTATAAACAATCAAAAAGTCGTTAAATGTAGTTGATACTTTAGAACAAATTAGCAATAACTGGAGTAGCCCAGAGAAAGAAAATTAAGAAAGATTACACCCCTTTTAATGGGTATATGTGCTTTGCACCGTCCGACTGTTACCCCAATCCTATTGGTCCATATGGATGTGGGAATCTGTGCGTCAGTGTGGAAAGACAATAGTTCGAGGGAGGCGGGCGAAATTGAGAACGAGTTTGAATGCTAATAACCAAACGAAAGCAATTCGGAGCTCGTATCACTTTAATCTACGAGTTTATTAGGCAATGTAAAACCATCAAACAACTCCAACAAATCCATGCCCATAAGATCACAACGGCTCACATCTCGCATCGGTACTCTTCTTCCTTTTACGACTTACCGGAAATTCTTCACGCCGTTACTGTTCTAGCCTCGACTACCGCTTCCGTATCCTCCACTTGTATCCTGCACTATGCAGGCGTACTGTTCAATTCTATATCCAACCCATCGACCTTTAGCTATAACAGTGTCATCAGAGCGCATACCCTGCTTTGCTCTCCTCTTCATGCTCTCCATTTCTTTGCCAGAATGCGACGGTCGTGTGTCCCTCTTGACTTTTACTCCTTGCCTTTTGCACTCAAAGCCTGTGCGCAGTTTCGCTCGCTCCCATTGGCTAGATGTTTTCATTCTCTGGCTTTCAAGTCCGGGTTTGCGTCGGACTTGTTTGTAATAAACTCGCTCATTTATATTTATTCGAGGTCCGGTCTTTTGGGTGACGCGTATTCGCTGTTTGATGGAAGCTCCCACAGAGATGTTGTTTCATATAATGCGCTGATCGATGGGTATGTTAAAGCCGGTGACATTGACGGAGCACGGGCGTTGTTTGATAGGATGCCTGTGCGAGATGCTGTTTCGTGGGGTACCATAATAGCGGGATGTGTGCACGTTAATCGCTGCAACGAGGCCATCGAATTGTTCTGTACCATGATGGATTTAGAGCTCAAGCCGGATAACATTGCGTTGGTTTCTACTTTATCTGCCTGTGCACTACTGGGGGAACTGGAGAAAGGGAAGAGGGTTCACGAATATATAGAAAAAAATGCCATTAAGTTGAGTTCTTTTCTGTCTACTGCGTTGGTTCATTTTTATGCCAAGTGCGGGTGCCTTGACGCTGCCATACAGATATTCGAGTCAAGTCCTGATAATAACTTGTTCACTTGGAACGCAATGCTGGTTGCCCTGGCAATGCATGGCCAGGGACAGTTATTGCTAAATTATTTTGCTAGAATGATCCGTGCTGGAGTTGAACCAGATGGAGTTAGCATTTTAGGAGTTTTAGCTGGGTGTAGCCATGGGGGTCTCGTAGATGAAGCCAGAATGATTTTTGAAGAGATGGAATCTGCATATGGTGTTCCTCGGGAACCCAAGCATTATGGATGCGTGGCTGATTTGCTAGGACGAGCTGGCTTGATTAAAGAAGCAATGGCTATGATGAAGGGAATGCCAACGGATAGCAATTTGTCTGTCTGGAGCAGCTTGCTTGGGGGATGTAGGATACATGGACATGTTGAGATTGCAGAGAAAGCGGCAAAGCATGTTATGGAGCTAAAACCGGAGGATGGCGGGGTTTATTCAATCTTGGCCAATGTTTATGCTAATGCAGAGCGTTGGGAGGATGTCCTAAACATCAGGAAATCTCTGAGCGGTAATAGAGTGGTAAAGAAGAATGCTGCTCATAGCTCAATTCTAATAGAGGGAGTTATGCACGAATTTGTTGCTGGAGATAGTTGGCATGCTCAAAGTGATGAGATTTATTTAGTTCTAAATGGAATCAAGAACCACCAGTATGGAACGTGATGGGAAATTTCTGTAGCTTTTAGCTGTCTTAACATGATCAATTGTTTACCTAGCAGTGGCAACGTAATTGCGCATTCAACTGCAAGAAGAGTATCAGTTGCCACAACATTGCTGCTAATTGTCAAGGCTAGGAATCCACATCGCGGATTTTCGGATTTCCCTATTTCCTGAGGAGTAAAAGCAACAATGAAGAACGGTGAGTTTCTATGATTTCCCATCTGCCAGATTGATTACATTTAAAATGAGGAAGTGAACCCTCTAAACGGTCATCAAAGGTTCATCCATCACTATCTCTCTCTCGTACCCCAGATTGTTTTCTTTTTTCCCCAATTTACATGGATAGTGTTGGAATTTTTGTTTTATCCATACGATATCATATACATCTACCAAGGGTATAAGTTAGTCACTTGCCGCTCCACGAGACTTCCAATGCTCATGAAATGCCACGTTTGAGGAGGTGAAGTTCTATTTGTCGCTTCACAGTCGGTACAAGTATCACTAGAGCTTCAATAGTCTTTTCTCAGACCGACATAGGAGCAAGACTTGAGAGGCATCTCACCGAGTGCAAAGCAGAAAATCTCTTGGCAATTAACTTGTTTGGAAATATAGTTCGACTGGTATCTACGAGACCACAACTTCCTGATTATGGCTTTTTCGAGATCAATGGTACGTACCTCGTAAACATTATCTACTTGAAATCACATATTGTGCCTGTACTATTGGGTTAATTACTATCTTTGCAGCGTTACTTGAACTCACTGGCGAATCAGCTAAGAGGAAAAGCAAACTATGCCACATCGACGTCCCCAAAAAAGAAGCCATACTCTGGCCCAGGAGCTGACTTTGGATATCTTGACCTCATGGGAGAGGAGAGTAGATCAAAGTCGATGAAGGGTGAATTTGTACCAGTTTATATATCACTAGGACTGATAATTCTGCAATTCTCATTGGGATTCACTTTGATCAAGCAGCAGTTATTATACTCACCAAGCGTGCGGGTCAAGAAGAAGCTGAGGGAGAGTGTACCTGAAGTTTCCTTCCCAGATGAAGCGGTAGACGAGGGCTCTAAATTCGTCGAGAAATCTTGGTTTAGGAAAATAGCTCACATTCAAGAGTTTAAGAGTGGAATGCAGACCGATAGTAACGTCCGCAAAGATCCTTTTGCTTATCCTTTGCATGCTGAGACTAAAAGACGTGGGAATCGATCCCCAGAAGCCTTGAACCACGCTCTCCCTACGAATCCGTGACCTATGCCTTCAAAAGAGAGCGACCCCAATGAATGAATTTTAATCTTCGCTTCTTTTTCTTCATTTGAGTTCTGTGTTTACGAAAGCTGCCTCTGCTTGAATTTACTATTCGTTGCTTTTATGTTTGTGAGTTTACCGTTATTATAAGCTTGATATAAAGAATGTTCTATAAACACTGTTTCTCTTCCTGAAAAGCTGTTATAAGTTAGTGATGGTGCTTAAATCAGGCAGGATAGACTATTGGATGGTGCCTGCCATTTTGGTCTTTAAATCGACGCACTGATGTATATAGTCAATATCATCAGGTCCTGAGTTCTTCAAATAGTGACAGTGCGGGCCAAAATGTGTTTTCCAAAACGTACAAAACAAATTGATGCAGAATTCCTAATAGGTCCCTGAATCTATTCTGTCTGATCAATCAATAAATCAGATAAACACCATGGACTCAATAGTACACCGAGGGCATGACTCGCCGCTTCGCGAGCCTTCCGCCATGATCTATATGCTGTCTAGTCTAACCTTTTGATAAGTGTCACCTAAGCTTTATATGTTCTGCTACGTGGATCCAGAACCCTCCTTCCTATCCTTTATATTCCCTATGGAGTCCGACTCCTGTCTTTCCTGAAAGTAAGGCAAAGATCTTTTTCCTAAGAAGTACTCTGGTTATTGGTTAAAACTACCCTTAGGCAACATCTACTCTCCTCAACTTATCATGGCTTTCAGATCCACGGTAAGTCTCTGTTAATTTCGTTTTAGTATCTTAATCTTGTAAGTGTTTTCCGTTTGTACTGATATGTATGATATGCCACAGAACTATTGGAAGTCGATGGTCAGTCGTGTAAGAGGAAATGCGACATTTGCTACAGCAACCTCGCCAAAAATGAAGGCTTATGCTCCAGCAGCTGATCACAGAGGAAACCCTCAACAGGAAAAGAGCAATAAAAAGATTTTAAAGGGTGATTTTGTGCCAGTTTATGTAGTACTTGGCATGATAGCTGTTTCACTATCCCTGGGCGTGTACACTTTGAACCATCAGCTATTTCGCGCACCAAACGTCCGCGTAAAGAAGAAGAGCAGAGAGACAATACCAGAGTTGGAGGAACCGGAGAAAGTGGTGGATGAGGCAGATAAGTTCCTCAAGAAATCTTTCTTCAGGAAAGTGGCACATGTTCAAGAGTTTAACACCGAACCCAAAAACATACCCGATCCTATTCGTAAGGATGTTTATGCTCAGGACAAGCCTCGTGCTGACACTCTCAAGTCTTCTGGAGTTTGATCATCAGAAGACCTCAGATCGATTGCACTTTAGATTTGTTATTTATTTTCCTTTCTTTTCAGCTTTACACTTCATCTTCTTCGGGGTAAGTGGGTTAAACCCTGTACAAATATGACCGCATAATAAATAAACAGTTAAACACGTTAAAAATTAACGGGTATGGTAGACTACAAATACGTGAAAACATGCGCATCCGGGGAATCGAACCCCGGTCAGTACCGTGGGAGGGTACTATGATACCACTACACTAGATGCGCTTGTTAATTTAATGCCCCACTTGTTATCAGTCCTTGGGCACATGAAGTAGTAATTTAAGAATATACATAGAGTGGCGGGATGCACAAAGTAATGCTGGTAACCCAGAATCCATCAGGCTATAGGCATTACTGCTGCACACTCATAACCTTGCTTGAAAAGAATGAAGAGCCAGGACATCGGCCAAGTAAAGTATATACCAGGCGAGGAATCTTGCGGGGACCTAATGTAAAGTTGGATATTTTCAGTAGTGACAAACTAGGAATCCTTGTGGACAATCAATACAATATCTATAACCCTGCCCCATGTTTGTCCTCGTCGATCCCAGTACAGCGCGACAAAAGCTCAGATGGACTCATTCAATTAATTAATGACCCGCCTCTATTTCAAGGAGATACCATCTTGAGGAGCGCCAATGTAGAGATGATGGAGCGTTTGTTTTCCTACAGGAAATTGATGTATAGTCCCTTACCAACACGTGTCTGTACGTAGCCATTCACTTGTTTCAAAGGTCACTAGCAGTTGGGTTGTAGCGGGACGTTGGATTGCTATGTTTCGATAATTCCTCGGGTGGTTTATGGCGTTAATTAATTTAGATGATCAAAATGAGGCTGAGAAGATGTAGTACGTAGTATGTTACGCAGGCCCTCGGAATATGGGAGGCATCCTGTTGTTTTGTGCTTAAATTTAGAGGTTAAAAAGACCTACTCAGTTAGGCATTTAAACCAATGATCACTACAGCATCAGGGCGGAAGATCCTTTATTAACCTTGTTTCTTTTAATAAATGCTTTGTGCCTACTCCCCTACTTTAGACATCTCCAAAATCACCGCTTTTTTAAATAAACAAATCTTCTTCTTGTTTTCGACATCGTAGGCCTCTTTCTGATCAATGTGGGGCAGGGACCACCATATGTGAAGTTTCGCACGCATTCAGGCTATATAACTAGTGTCTCTACTGCTCGATCTTTCTCATAGGCACAGTTGATCTCTTCTTCTCTTGATGAGGGTTTTAGGGACCCAACATTCCCGGAACTCTCTCCCTCAACAGCGGCTTACTCACACGGTTAGAAACTCCTTGCTGTGTGCTTAAGACTAGCGGTTGGGGTAGGGAGTTCTGGAAATGTTAGCTCTCAGGTTTCACTCCAGCCCTCCCACACTGATATCAAGGTATATCTATATAAATAACAGCTTCTTCTGATCACCGGTTGACATCCCCTATATATTTTTGCTTTCCGCTCATTCTACTCTACTGTTTTGTGTTTCGAATCGATAAGTATATATGCATTCTTATTGCTACTAAACTAAACTTGCCTCTCGAATCTCCTGCCTGAATATTTATGGCAAATCCATTTCTGTGGCACTTCTTGCGTTGGACAATCAATTGCAGCTTCTGTAAGTGCATGGTGTCCAGTGCTGCTTCAGCGACGGAGAAGAACTAGTTGCACTTCTCAGGGTATATGGAGTTGACTGTTCCAAGTCCAGAGCTGCTCTCTTGTCAATCTTCTTGTGCCGGCGAGTCAAGGCGTCATAGCATATCTATCCATATGGTTGCTGTGAAGCTAGCATCGATCTCAATTAGCTGCTGTTCTTTTCTTTTCTCATGTTCCACAATCTGCTATTGAAACTCCAAATGCTTTTGCCCGCCATTCAAGTTTAGTTGGCTGCTGAGTTCTTTCTTCTCGCTTCGTATATGCTGAGTTAACTGTAAGGACACGAACCCGTATCTGCTGAGTTAACTGTAAGGACCTGAACCTGAAAACCAGATCCTTACTGTTGTGAAACCCGGACAAGCCCAACACGTGGACCAATCCGAATCCCACAAAGCTTAGACGACTTTTCAAACACGATTCCCAAGACAAACGTATTGTATTTAATATTTCAAGAATTAGAACATGTTACATAAGAAACAGACATCTGGCATAAAAATCGGAGTAAATAAAATACCACAGTGGAAGACTTTATTCGAATGGAAAGAAAATATCCAAAACGGATAACTGGTCCATACAGTCACAAGCCCAAGATCACAAACTGGGCTTAAAGCCCGGAACATAAAAACCGTATCCAGTAGAGTAATAAATGCATAAAATATAAGGTGAGTCAAAACATCAAAACGAGTCAAACAGGAATGCCAGAATAGAAAACCGTTTAAAATACGCAGGTGCGATAGTCCAGCCAAGTCGTAAGAAGTTCTCACACCTCAAATGTCGTCTACGGCTCGCGAGCTACTCCTGAAAGGGGGAAACAACAACGGGTGAGATAATAAAATCTCAGTAGGAGTCACAGCATCATACGTCCTACGGGGAAAAGAGAACACATAAAAGAAGAGAAGAAACGGATTACTATACGAACAAGGACATAACCGAACCAACCCGAAGAATTTGGAATTCACACATTTGATTTTTAATACGTAAAACATGATTCCAGCCCAATAGGTTATAACTCAACAACTCGTAACGCAACACGGCTAACAATGCCAACCAAAAACCTATCGGGATGGACATAATAAATCACTGCTCGAGTAACTCCCGCTAAAGGGAAACCTGGAGCCCACTGGCAGTGTTAATTTATATTTTTAAGAAAATAATAAATATACACTTAACCCCTACTGCCAGTGTTGTCCGAGACTAGGCAGAGAAAACACAACACGTATCATACCCGTCTCAATACTCAATACGAACCAACCTGCGAAGACGTGGCAGGTAAACGAAGACAACACCCATACGACTCCCGAACAGGTAAGCAACTCTCCCCTATCACTAGGATTCCGTATACTCACCTCGCATTGGCCAAGCGAATGTTTAATAACTATAGATACTAAACTGAGGCATATGGACTGTTTATAAAACCATATATTTGACAAATGTCACAGTTCCAAAAAAAATACTACCTTATTAATCAATATACTCGATAAAAATCATCATATCCAAAACCATAGGTTTATATATCAGTATACTCGACAAAAACCACACATCCTCGAATAGACCATCCTATCTCAACCTATAGTTTCATTAAACCCACAAACCTTGTTTACAAAAATTTATCTGTGTTATTCTTTTGGATACCATTATAACTATAATCAGTAATATTATTAACAAACAAAATACAATTTATTTATGCTAGGGTAAGCTCACACTCCCAAGGAAACAAAAACAAATCATCACGCAATGGAACAACAGGTGGGGGAAAATTTACGAAGCAAGAAGGAAGATCACTCGCTAGACATAAAAGAAAGGGGGAAGAGGAAACGACAGGGCACGTCGAGAATGCAGGAACGGCTGGTGTGGGACAAGCTCACGGTCGCACGATTTCCAATAGGGGACAAGCTCACGGTCACACGATTTTCAGTAGGGAACAAGCTCATGGCATCAGAAAGTAAATAAAGAAGAAGAAGGTACACTTCACTCGACATGAAAGGAAAAACAGAGTGCGCCTCGCTCGGCATGAAAGGAATAACCGAGCAAGAGGGAGAGCACGCCTTTCCCGACGAAAAAGGAAGAAGACGGGTCAGCTGGGTAGGTCGGGGACGCAGGGCCAGTCGGTGATGGAAATCGGAAAGCAACAGGGAGAACACCTCACTAGACGAAAAAGGGAGGAGAAGAATTTAGAAGGTGCGAGTTGGGAACGCAGGGACGGCAGGTGAGAGGTCGAGGGAGGAAACAGGGGCACAAGACTACAATGGAGAAGCTGTGACCAAAGAAAGAAGGTCCGGTTTGCACAATTCGGGAGAGGCGAGTTCACAGCATCGAGAAACAGAGCACGCCTCGCGCTCGACATACAAAGAAGAAGAGACTTCGGTGCTACGAGCTTGGTAACGCAGAAAAAAGAAACAAGTGGTGACCAAGGAGAAGGAAGAAGGGAGCCGACATTCACTGTCGGTTGCTGGGTATTGCCGCACTGGAGGGGTTTCTCCAGGAAAGCAGGGTTGGTGGTGAGGCTAGTGGCGAGGCTGGTGAGTTTCTTACCCTTAGCCCAAACAGACAGGTGGGTCGGCTTCTACAATTTAAGAACGACGGACAGGATGGTTCAAACCTAAAGAATGGCTTTGTGAATGGCGGACGGGGAGGACAAGAAAGGAGGGCTCGCTATTCTACCTTACCATCGAGATGTAACCAGTGGGATATCACTGAGCAAACTATGCTCTAGACTAAAAAGGGAGCCACCGTCAGAACATAACACAACCAGGGCTACTCAAACCCAGACGGCGAAGGCAGGATGTGGGGACTAAGGTTAAGAAACACTCGGCAGAACAAAAGCATTCAAATAGGAGATACACGATTCTTGGTGCGACAGACAAAGGAGAGGTTTAAGTTGGGGATTCCGTGAACCTGTGGAGGTAGTACATCTATACAGGCAACCCGTCAAGAAAAGAGAAGCCGACGCAGTGTTATGGCTTAACAAAACAGAGAAACAACACATAAGCTTGAGTTAACCTAGACGGGGAGCAAACACAGTAAACAAAACAAATGAAAATTTCATCAACAGGCATTGGCAGCAAGGATCCACAAACCACTACACGAAAGGATTACGAGTGGAGCCAAGGATTGAGGATAAGACAGAATTTGAAGAAGACAAAAGCATAAACAAAAGAACGAAACAATTGCCGATCAAACGTATGAGGCATAGTCTCCTACCTGGCGTGCAGATGAACTGGTGGAAATTCCTTTGCCCTTATCGCGATACCAAGATTCAGATCTACCTGAACCAACCCACTATCAGAACAACAATTACTTACTAGGATTAAAATACGGGATAGAAAATTCCTACCGTTCCCTCCCCGATCTATAGAACTGACGTTGTACGGAGGAAGGCGCACCAATCGGGAAGAACTGATGGCGGCCGATCAAAATAATGTCAGAAAAGAATAGCAGCTAGGGTAAGTGGATAGGCTTAAAAAAGTACGTCCAGGGCCTTAGGGTAATAAACGGGCCCATAAATAAGACAAAGGTACGAAGAAGGCCTTAGGAAAAATAAACAGGCCCGGAAACAATGTCCGGGTCCGATAGGGGTAAAACAGTAAATTTTACCGTCTCGAATTTCATCCCAGTTAAAATGTCAACAATACACGTGGACCACTAAGACAAAGGTGACTGGACATATGACTAGGACGGGGTTTCACATTAACTCTGTGGTGGATACTAGCTTTCAGTTATGGCTACGGCCTTCACATCCAATCTTATAGGACAAGGAATCTCCAACGTTAATCCCACAAAACATGATGTACTTCTACCAATTGATAAAGGAATCTCGAACGTTAATCTTATATATTATTATTTCCTTAAACTTGCATGCAAAATTTCCAACCAAAATCGATTAAAAGAATCCACCGTTGGGGGCAGGGGGCCAGGGAAATGAGGCCCATAACCATGGGCTAAATATCCAATACTTCGAAAACGTACCGGCTCAATAGGCTCAAAATTCTAAAGCCCGTCAAACTGTATTACGTCTTTCGCAGTTTCCCATAGCACACGCTAGACCTTCTGGAAGTTCCCACGTGGCGGACAATGATTTGTGGGTTTAACGTGGCACGGTATGTGATTGGTGGAAACAACTCTCGATAGATCTAAAATGGAAGCAACTATAGTTCTTATAAAACTCGGTCCCATAAGCAAATGTAGCTCGTAGTTACGAAGCCTTGACAGTTATATAGAGATCTTGTAGGTTGATATCCCGACTCAGAGTGTAGATCGTTCATTTGAGCTTGAGCTTAATAGGTAGAGCTCTCGAGAGGAGATTGAGAGAGAGAGAGAAATGGGGGAAGTGAGACGGGTCTCTCTTCGATGGGCTGCTATGCTATTAGTAGCCTTCGTTTCGTTCAATCAGCTCTTTGCCTCTACTGATGATACGGTAAATAACAGAAATGAAATCTGTAGCTTTTTTTATATGAAGATTCTTGATGTTTGGATGCCTCTAATTTGATCTGCTATTGTTTGATTTGTTTTTCGTTGGTGTAGGTCTTTTACGAGTCGTTTGACGAAACGTTCGACGGGAGATGGATTGTTTCTAAGAAAGATGATTATCAAGGTTATTGAATGTCTTTGATTCTCTTGGATCTAGAATAAACTTTATAAGATGCGTTGTTTTTTGTTAGTCTTGACGTTTATTTTGTTGACTGGTGCTTGATTATATTACTCTGGTGTGATTGTTCGCAATTCGGAACTGTTACTGGCAGTCTATTGCGTGTTTTTTGTTTACGATCGGATGACTTGTTGATATCGTTAGCGATTTTGTTGTTTGGTATAATAGAAAGTGAGGTGTGATAGTAAATTATATAGAGCCTGAGACTAATTAGTGATGTTATTCGAGCATGAAAGAAATGACTCGGCAGTAAAATGAACCAAAGGCGACTATCAATTGCATGATTTGCACGTTCGATATGCTTGTGTATACGTCATGTTGTATTTAATATCGTTACAATTTATGTTTCACTGTTGTGATGGGCTATCGAGTACGATTGTTGGGATAGTTTTTCGACATATGACTTTTCATTTGGTTCGAGTAAGATATTCCTGTTTTGATCGTTTTGGGGCTGTTTTTCATTTATTGTCTGATTTGCTTACTATTATAATACAATTCCATGTTTGTGTAAGCTTTGTGAAAATTAGTCAACAGTCGGATGATTCTGGAATTTTTAACGGCGCGTTCATTTGTTGTACACATAGTTATGGTTTTGACTCGAGCTTTCTCTCGCCAGAATTCAGCTGTTGTATATTCTGATGATCTGTGTTTGTTTTAGGTGTGTGGAAGCACTCCAAGAGTGAGGGACATGATGATTTTGGACTTCTTGTGAGTGAGGCGGCCAAAAAGTACGCAATTGTGAGGGAGCTTGATGAGCCTGTGAATCTCAAGGATGGAACTGCTGTTCTCCAGTTTGAGACTCGCTTCCAAAACGGGCTCGAGTGTGGTGGTGCATATTTGAAGTATCTCCGACCACAGGATGCCGAATGGGTGCCCAAGGAGTTTGACAATGAATCACCTTACTCTATTATGTTTGGCCCTGACAAATGTGGAGCCACTAACAAAGTGCACTTCATCCTTAAGCATAAAAACCCAAAGAGTGGAGAATACGTTGAGCACCACCTCAAATTCCCACCTTCTGTGCCCTTTGACAAACTTAGTCATGTGTATACAGCCATTCTGAAACCTGACAACGAGTTGCAGATCCTTATTGATGGAGAGGAGAAGAAGAAAGCAAATTTCCTTTCATCTGATGATTTTGAGCCTCCTCTCATTCCTTCCAAGACAATTCCTGATCCAGATGATAAGAAGCCAGAGGACTGGGACGAGAGAGCCCAAATTCCTGACCCAGATGCTGTAAAACCAGATGATTGGGATGAGGATGCACCTATGGAAATTGTGGACGAGGATGCTGTAAAGCCTGATGGATGGTTAGATGACGAGCCTGAGGAGATAGATGATCCCGAAGCTACAAAACCAGAAGACTGGGATGAGGAGGAGGATGGTGAGTGGGAGGCACCCAAGATTGATAACCCCAAGTGTGAGACTGCCCCTGGCTGTGGTGAATGGAAGAAGCCCACGAAGAGCAATCCGGCTTACAAGGGAAAATGGCATGCTCCACTTATTGACAACCCCAAATACAAGGGTATCTGGAAGCCACAGGAAATTCCCAACCCTAAGTACTTTGAGCTTGAGAAGCCTGACTTTGAGCCCATTGCTGCTGTTGGCATCGAGATCTGGACAATGCAAGATGGTATCTTATTTGACAATATCTTGATAGTCAAGAATGAGAAGGTTGCAGCTACCTACAGAGACAATGCCTGGAAGCCAAAGTTCGATGCTGAGAAAGAGAAAGAAAAGGCTGAGGAGGTAGCTTCTGGTTCCGGTGCTCTTGCTGCCTTCCAGGTAATGCTTTGTCAAGCGGTGCAGCTTTACTCTATCCTTGTTTTTATTGTATATGAAAGTTGTATATTTTTTCTGTTCTAAATCAACTAATACATTGATATCATTCCTGCAGAAGAAGGTGTTTGATGTCCTTTACCAGATAGCTGATATTCCTTTCCTGGCGGAGCACAAGGACAAGATTCTTGTAAGTAATTGATTCCCCTTGCTACCTTATATTACGCTATATGTGATATATGTCTGTGTCCTTAGTATGATAAGCTCTCCGTGCAGGATATCATCGAGAAGGCAGAGAAACAACCAAACCTCACGATAGGCATCCTTGTCTCCATTGTGGTGGTGATATTCACTCTCTTCTTCAGAATTATTTTCGGTGGGAGGAAGCCGGTGAGTTGTTTGTTCTTTCACATGGTCATTTCCTTTTCCCGTTTTCTGGTAGTCCTACATTTGAATCTCGTTTGGATTCTAGTCTTAATTCGCCATGTACGCTTTCTGGTGTTTATTAGGCCAAAGTAGAGGAAAAGCCTGCTCCAGTCGCTGAGGATTCCGCCAAGGAAGGAACCAGTGGGCAAGCTGCAGAAGAGACCGAGAAAGAAGAAACTGCTGCTGCTCCTGCTCGTAGGAGGGGTGCCAGACGTGACAATTAAATCCAGGATAATTGACGCTGTTGATTGTTTTTTCACTTTTGGTAGAATTCGAGCTTAGTCGTTAGTTGTTATCCCCTGATGGATTCTTGAATATTCCCATTTTTTGTGGCTTCGTTATTCGAACATTAAATGTATGAAGAGCGAGTGTAAATGACAACTATGTATTAGCCCAACTCGTCTACACTAGATCGATTGTTGAGGACGAGGATAGACTTTTACAGCTTTAATGTGCTGGGGTTGGGTACTGGAATTAAATTGAGTTTTTCAATGATAAAACTACAGGGTTTTTAGGAGTCCAATTTACTCTTTCATTATCTTAATCATTCAGTCAGGAAAGCGTTGTGAATAATGTCCATGATTTACTAATTACAATATCAACCGTTATGATTTTGAATTTTATTGAAATCGATAAAGCACAAAAGAGAACAAAATGTACAGTGTGTGGATTGTGTCGGCAGGAGAATGATCACTGAAGCAGCAACACAAAGAATCCTCCCATTTTGGAAGTCATGTTTATTTGTGCTACGCTATCGAGTGTTTTTGGTAGCTCTGTCGATACCGTTTAGCATCGCAATGAAGTGATCGCCATAGAAAATGGTGGAGTCTGTAACTTGGCAATTGATGGCAAGGAGGAAAATTCAGCAGGTACAAAGCTTCTGTTTTATTAACTAAGAAGACACTTAAAACTTTGAAAGGAAACCAACTAAGAAAAAAGGAAAGTCAAGCCCGCTATACTCACCATAAAGGGAGTGAAAGGGCCCGGCACCAATTGAGTTTGCATTAACGGGCCTGACTTCTGTTACTAAAACTCATCCAACTTCAACTGTTGTGGGCCCAAGGGATTGGCAAAGGCCAAGGCCCAATAAACCTATCAGCTTTTCAGCAAGGGAAGCGTGCAATTACTTGACCGTTCAGCTGTTGAGGTTATTCCATCCTCACTATCACAAATGGTAACACCTTTGCATCTCAACTGTTGATATGTTGCAGTCGTCTCCAAACCTCTCAACGTTAGGCCAATTGCTGCTTCTTTTTTCAAGGCCCTGGCGAACCATCACTTTGTCAATTCAGTGATCGTCATACTGCATACATGTATGATAACATTCAAGACCATAATCCGTAATATAGTCACGATTCCATATCTATTATAATTCATAAACAGGAATGTAGGGGAGATTCATTTGGTACGACGTACGAACAACAAATAAAGGACAAAACATTAGCTCTCACTCCACGTGGAGCCATTCGTGCCTTTTTAAATTGCCGAGTAGGGGAGGATGTTGTTTCAACCAATGAAGTAGCGTGTCACGTCGCAGAGGCCAACCACATTTCGCCACGTCTAAAGTGTGATGTGGCAAACAGAAAAGAAACATGACCCAACTCCTACAGATTTATGCTTTTTAGTTTTTTCACTTAGGAACACAGCATTGTTTCCACCAATGAAGAGCGTGCCACGTTGAAATAGCCAACCACTTTTTGACACGTAAAATCTCCACGTCTCGCGACGGAAACGGGGTCAACACTATCTATTCTTAAGCTTTTGGATCCATCAGCAATTTGATCTCTTTACGTGATTTGGAATATCCACAGATTGTCTTATAAAAAGCGAACCTTATAAACTGATATTTTGTAATACAGTCGAGACATTTCGGATTCAAGTTTGGACTCACATAGGCAACCTTCCAAAACCTGTTTCTCAGACCTGTATTACTGCAGGCATGTTCTGCCAGAAACAGACGATTCTCTAATTGATAAAGGCTTGCATGAATAACACAACGTCATACTAACGCACACGGTTATACCAGGCAAAGAAACTAAAAGGAAAAACAGAGGATCACTTATCATAATAATACCAACGACAAATAAAACACTTGTCTATATTGTTCCCACGCATTATCGTCCTCTTATTATTAAATATGTGTAAAAAAATTGTTCGAACTGAGCTACAACAGAAACTATGAAACCAAAAATTACCCCAAAAGTAAAAACAAAACAAAACTTTAGTTCACGGACATCATTTTTGTTGTCGTCTCCTGAAAGACAACTACGGCGCCTCATAACTTACTCGTACTCATCTTAGGCCACTCGATCTCGGATTTACGTTAATTTACTAGTAAACAGAGTATGGTTACCGGCGGCCAGTACCAGTTTTCCTAGCAGAAGGACCCGACTCTTCCTCATCGGACTCGATATCTCCATACATCCATATACCCTGCCTTGCAGTCTTCGCCTGATCCTGGAAGGGTTCCAAATTATCAAGCGCCGCCTTTCTATCCTTTGAGTCCCACTTTTTCCTCTTTTCCATCCTAGCAAGTCCTTCCTGCAATTACAGTATACGTTCTCATATTTTTCGTTGGCTTACATAATAGGTATTAACTTTCAATTATCTCTCTCTGCTATGCATCATCCTCTACTGGGTTCAGACAAGCAAAAGACACACTACTGAAGAATCACGAATGAAACTACTAACATCCAAGGATTTAGTGAAACAAATCGTCCAATATTGCATGAAAAAAACAAAGCCACTAATCATCATACCTTAATCATGGCAGCGTTTATGCTTGTATCAGAATCCAAGGAAACCAGAGTCACAAAAAGAACGGGCCCCGTACCCTGTCCTTTAACTTTTCCTCCTGAAGCATCCCTTTCCTCTATCTGTGCCCTAAACTCTTTTGAAGTGTTTAGGGTGTTAGCACTAAAAAATTCAGCCGCTTCCGTTCCATAGTCTTCTTCCAGCCCTGGAATCTTAACATACGCTAGACTGCACAGCTGAGCAAGACCAGGGGCAGACGACACTGAAGGATCAAGAGGTCGCAAGTGACTGTAAGGAACCTCCTCCTGATTACCGTAATCAACGTAGAAGACTTCAAACTTGTCTTTTGGGGATTCTACAGCTCCACGAGGTCCATTCACAATCTTCACAAGTCAATTTAGAACAATTCAGTACTTGAATAAATAGAATATATAGTCAATCGGTTTCCACCAGCAGGAAATAGATAAAAAACCAAGATCAAAGCACTGTAGTCATATATCCATATTATCAGAGATATTGACACCTTTCACGAAAGAACAATTTCTATAATTTGAAATCATTGCCGGGATGGAAGTTTCTATAGCTTGAAATCTAGAACAGCCTCTATAGTTCAAACTAAAATGAGAAGGGGCTTGACTCTCACCATAGCTCGGTTCCACGAGTTATCTGCACTAAATTGAGCAAGCACTATATCACCCTTCTTGGGATTAAAGGCACCAATAACAGGAGCTTCTTGGAGATTAAGGGATGCAAGCTGTTGCTGAATGGATGCAACTTTGTTATCCCCGACTGTCTGAACATAAAACCTACCACCATCAAGGACTTCGGTAACCAACACCTGAGAAAAGGAAATTTGAGAAGTCAGATAGTGGTATATAATGTTGACGGAAAATAAAACATCATCTCATGATAACCACCTTTAGCACTTCTTTCTGTTTGCTTTCAACAACTGGACCACTAGAGACTTCCTGTCCTTCAACATAATTCTCCCAAATCTGAAAAAGGAGTTGAGCTTGTGTGATTGCAAGGAAAATCAACATACGAAAATTAAGAGCAATACATCCAGTCAGGTTGAAATTAAAAATTTAGATGCAATATGTAGAGGATTAGACAAAAATACACAATCAGTTTCTTACTTTCAGTTTCTGCCTTTTGGCAGATTGCTCAGCCTGTTCAAGAAGATGAACATCTGAGATCCGGTCACTGCCAAAGGAGGTTTGTAGCTTCGCAAGCCCAGCTTCAAGAAGAGGCACTGCCATATTAGTCCTTGATTCCCATAAGGATCCCAAAAATGTCCCAGTTCTGTCAACGGTTTCCACCTCGATCTGTGACAAGGAAGATATTTTTCATCCACGAAAGAGATTAAGTGGCAAAATAACAGGATTAAGGAGAAGAACAATACCTCAACATCTCTCTGCATTATTTTCCGTCTCATTAATGCAATGGCTTCATCAGAAAAGGGTTCACCACGACCAGGGCATCTAACACCAGAGAATGAGAAGGCAATGCTGCATGTTTCCTTGGAAATCAATAGTTTAAAACGATGACCACTGAGAACATATTCCACAACTGCAGATATCCTCCTGCTTCTGTGCAGGAAGGGTAAGAAGTCCTTTGCTTTCTTGGCAGATGCCTGAGGAAAGGAAATTAAAATAATAAGGCGAATATCCCAAGAAAAGATGAGTTTCGGACAGTGGTTATATTTCTTACTATAGTGAGGTCTGTTATATGCAAGACTGGAGGATCCCTATCAGAATGGATTCCTTTCTTCCCAGAAGTGGCACGTGATTCAGCAGCAAGCAAGGCATCATAATAGTTGGATCTCTCCTCAAAATCTCTATGTCGGATTACAGTGCCAAAGCCGCGGGAAACAACCATCTCCGCAACATTAGCCCCCTCTGGGTGGCTACCTGCTGTTGAGGAAGCTGCCGAGATGTCATTACCATCACCCTTAGCAGAAAGGAGAAAGACAGATCCAAAATCCATTACTCTCGTATCACCAGGACCAGTGGCAGCTGCTGGCCCATCTGCCAAAGAAACCTTCCTAGAATATTCCATTTGGACATTCACCTGAAAAGCATTTACTAGTTATAAACAGTTATGCTATCAAACAAATGGAAAAAAATGCAAACAGAAATCATACTTGTCGACCAATAAGGCGTGCCCGTAAGAACTCCTTTGCCTCCCGAGCATATGGAGCAGGCTTTTCATCTCTGCGAGGATTGCCCATTTTTGGACACCTAATACTTGAAAGATTTACTCGTCTCTCGGCCAATGGACTTCCAAACGGAACAGAATCATCAGCAACAATGACACAGTCACCACTTACAACCTCCACCACCTAAAGAAAACCACAAAAATGATCAACAATAAACCTTTTGAAGAATGGAACAGTTTTGGATTAGCAAACAATTTTGTGCTACGACCTTTCCAGTGAAATTCTGATCATGAATTGCTTTAGAATTTGTAGCTGGGGGTACATAATTTGTCCAGATCCTCAATCGACTTTTCTTGGCCTGAAGTTCAGCATTCTTGAGTCGCCGTTTAGCATCTTCTTCCATCATATTTGCACTCCACTCCACATATTTAGCTAAACCCTATGATTTTTATCAGGTAGAAAGAGATAAGCTACTCAGGATTCCATATATGTGAAGATAATTTACAAGAAAGCCATAGCTTCTATATGCAGTGATGATGGACACTCACATCTTCAAGTAGCTACATGAACCATGGAGATCTAAACCAAGTAGCACACAACAGATAATATCAAAAACAATTCAATAAAAGGAGGGTTTGATGACAAGACTCCACTTTGAAGATTAACAGGCACAAATAGCTGCAACTACCGACCAAGAGGATATATGTATTACACACAACACAGAGATAAGGCCTAAATTTCTATATAAATGATGAAAAAATGCTTAAAGGAAATAAAATAAAAGACTTTTCTGACTGGTAGCAATAAAATATTGAGTGCAACCAAAACTTAACACCATTTTTAACACTCAAGCAATAACATTATGAATATGTTGAAAATATTACAGAAATGGGTTCCATGCAAAGGATACGGTCAGCAAGTTATTTCTTTGACCCACATAAAAGGACATACATTCTCAACAAGCTCCAGTGCCAAGTCCTTGGCTGATTCACCATCAGGATAATATACTGACCCAATTAAATTGCTGAATTTGTCGAAACCTTCCAGGACAATGCGAACCTACAAATTCAGAAATATCTCAGCTCACACCAAAAAATATATTGCATTGAAAAAAAAACAACTTGCACAGCATTTCAAATACCTCTCTGTTCAATGTTCGTAGCTCTGTAAAGTGCTTGGCTTCCAACCCAAACGGATCAGGAGCAATTTCAGTAGCTGCGGTTGCAGCTGCAAGCCTCTGGGCAGAGGTCAAGGGGGCCCGAGCCTCAGAAATATCTCCATTTGTTTCATTAGATGGTGCGTCTACTTCAACAACAGCTTCTGCAGCAGCTCTCCTACCCATTGATGGGGACTAATTTAAACAGGAAAAGTAACAGATATTAATGAAAAATATGAACACAAAATCTAGACAGCCGACGAACTACAATAGGCAGAAAATGCAGGTGTAGACTAAATTCATGTACCTGGATTCCTGCAACAAAAACTTGCACAAACTGAAAATCTGGAAGCAGGTAGCCACGGATTGTACTCCCATCACGAACCTGCTCAACAATGCCTTGCATGGGCCGGCCCTTGTTTGCTTCTACAAAATTTTTGGCATCCAAGTTACCTGGATCACCTATGGCAGAGGGTGGTAGGTTTCTGATCGATGCATCGATAGCACCAGGATCCTACAATAAGAAATGAAATATTGAAAGGCACTGCATAAATTTTTTAAATCATAGGAATGGAAGATTAATAAAAATAGAAATATGCAAGGATGATGCACTAGGAGGTTTATTAATAATTTGTCTTACATTAGGAATTTCTGCCTGTCCAGAGTTCAAAAACAATTCTGCACAATAGTATATCAAACATTCTCTTTCATTTCTTTCATTCTGACTAAAAGCATCTCAATTATGTCCACTATAAAACGGTAAATGATAGTGTTGGTAGAATACATCAGAAGAAACAATATTTGTGAAACTTATGAAGCAAAACCATTGATTGAATGAGAAGAAAAAAGAGAGAAAAATGCAATGCTAACCTTGCTCCAACGGCCAAGACCTTGCTCTTTAGCTTGTTCTTCACGGCTTAGGAGTTCAGCAAGAAAAGGACTAGCTTCACCTTTCTGCTGGCCCTGCTCCCTCACCTGCAAATACCAGACTTAGTTAACATCCATGCGAAAAGAAATGATCTTCAGTAAACAGGGGCAGAAAAGAGTGTTTAACCTTTGCCCAGCCTTCAGAAACAACAAGGATTGCTAAATTTTCTTTACCAAGGAAGACAGAGCCAAATTCTCGACCAATGCTTGGAACAGTGTAATCTACTTTGAAAGTGACCTCCTGTTAAAATAAAATAAAAAATGATTAAAAATAGATTAAAAGCAAGCAGAATTAATTATACATTCAATAAAAAGTAGCAGTCTATGACCTTTCCAATGCATAGCTTCCGTAAATATTCTCTGCTTTCCCAGGCAAATGGTTCGTCAACACCACCTCTACGTGCCTATAATAATCAGATTATAAAGCCACATAAGAGTTGAAGAATTTACAATTATTTATAGTATTAATGAATTTCAATCATAGATATTCTAGAGAGGAAATTAACAACATAATATAAAGTGACTGCAAGCCATAAACAGCAACAAAAATATCAACTGAACCCGAGGTCTTTACCAATCTTGGAGCAATAAGAGAAGACAGAGTGATGGTCTTCTCCGGCGGCGGTCCAGGCTTGTTGCTGGTCATTGCCATTATCACCAAGCAGTCCCCTGAAGAAACAGCCTTCACCTTGCCTCTGTACCACCCCGTAGTCGTCGCCATTCTCAAAAGCTAAGATCTGCACAACACATCCGCACTCTATCAATTCAACCTCACAAAATTCAGTCAATCCACTACAGAGCAACAACAGTAATCCCTCAGCTAACAGAAACAGGCAAAACAGTACTGATTACCATTGCTGCAACAAATACCACCAGATCCGCACCACAAACGACAGTCCATAACCATTACAACAAACATGCATCACCAATAGAACTATAAAAAGAAAATATCTCGATCTGTAATCCAATCGCGCCAAACAGGGAGCAGATGAACAAATAACCGTCGTTAACGCATCACAGAAAACACTAATGACACTGATAATAGATCAAAAAACACCGTGATCGATATCTGTCAAGGTCATTAACGGAGTCTAATTACCTCGACTGACCTCTCTATACGAGAGAAGAATCTGCTCTCAGTGGCAGAGATGCAGATCGTTAACGTTTACGGCGGATGAAGGAAGAGATCGCAGAGTGTCAAAGGAACTAATATAAGGTAGCTGTGACTGTGCCCTCCTTTTTATGGAAAATTACTACTAGATACCATACGGATTTGGATGTCCACATACGATACGGAACCTTAATTTATATATAACTTAAAATTTCATTTCCCCGCACTTAAAATTCTGGATTTCACCAACCTGTAACCTGTCTTTTTCTAAATTACCCTTTCACCTATGGTGGGGACCACCGTTTTATTACGTCACCGGCCTACTTTTTCTGTCCCTATCTCAGCGCGTTCAATTTCGGTGTTCTCTCCCTCGGCAATGAAACGCAGCGTATTAGCTTTTGCTTAGACAGTTATTATTAGTATCTCTCACTTCAGCAACAAACAGACACGAAGGAAATGCTCAGTTAGATCCTCGGATGGGAGGACACAGTGTGAGGGTCACGCCAATGCCGGCTTTTTTCGCCCCGCCTTGTTCAGGAGTTACCCTGGTACGGTTAAGTTTTGTCTGTTTGCTGTAAGATTTTCTTTCTTTCGAGAGATTAGTTACACCAGTACCTACTGAAGGTAAATACACGGAAATTGAGAGGGACCACGGATTTTACCTCTTCGCCGTGGCAGAGGAAATGGAAGATAAAAAGTTGTAATGTCCGCCACGGATGGGAATCTGGCAGCATTTTTCTTTTCCCTCTTTAAAAGCCTTTAGCACTCTTCTTTCTGCACCTTTGGGACAGATCATTACTTTTAAAAAAAAATGTTTACCCAGTGGCATTTTATGGCTAGTGGATTAAAGTGAAATAAACACTAGTTGATGTGGGATTGGATAATCTTGTTATCGCGTGGGCAAACTCAAGACAAGACCTTCTTGTTTATCACACATATAAACTCAAGAACTTCTTCGTTGATTTCACAGGATCGATCATTAATGGTGGTTGTGGTGCACTAGTTATCGCGTCATTTGACTCTGGATTATCGACAGGCTGGCGATGGTGGCTGTGGTCAACGGCCGATCGATAGGCCAGTTCCAGCGATAGTGAGCCGCACGTTGAACGCTTTGCCTGATAGTGCAACTTTGACATCAGAAATCTGTAAAGCCAAAATATTCAAGGAGGGTATAGCATGATCATGGTCAGGACGGCCATAAATGCCAGAGGCGATGGTGGTTCTTCTACGTGTAATCTTCATCCCAGTTGGAAGGACACTTGCAGGAAGACCCACCAAGAGCAGAAATATTTTGTCTGGTCAGTTTAATTTTTAGCAATTCATATTAAAATAATCAAAAGCCCGTACATACATATTTTGTCTTGGAAGAGGATGATTTGTAATATTGTTTTGTCCAGTTATATCTGTTCAACTGAAACTAAAAATATAATACAAAACAAAAGTTTTTTAATAAAGTTGAACTTTTTGGCTAATAATTATATAAAACAGAACCGGATGGGTGTAATTGAATAATAAATTCATTCATAGTTGATATTTTTGGCTAATAACCTCCTTTTCTTATTTATTGGATATTTTAAAAGGCGCGCACGCAGATCGGATCAGGTCGGATTCCCAGAGTCTTTATCAAACAGAAGGCGGCTTTTCACCTCGAATCGGATCATCCTCCAAAAGGAGGAAGAGATAGCGTGAAGTTACTTCTCTCTACAGTCTCGTCGACAGGTGCTTATAAGGCTAGAGCTACGTGTCTTTGCTTTCGCGTGCGTGATAAGCTTAAAGGTAATGTAATTTGATTTAAGCAGTAATGTTATTGCTCAGCTGCGGTGAAATGCTTTGTAGATTTGGGATTTAGGTTGAATCGTTATGCATGCATATGTTTGGGCTCGTTTGCTGCGATGATCGATATCTGAATTTCATACGTGGTTAATTTGTTTTATGGTTTTCTTTTGCAGTTTTCTTTATCATCCCCTTTCTTAGAAATGGGATGGGTTTGTGCCAATGTATGTATGCTTCCACCTATTTGGGTCGAGCTCTCATTTGTAGTAGGTTTGGGTTTGCGTCTTAAACGTTTTAGCAATTGAAGTCTCTGGTTATGTAGTCGCATAATGTTGTTATGCTCTCGTAAGTTGAATGCTTTTTCTCTCCCTTTGACAGATTAAGTCGAGAATACTCTCTGCTGTTGTGCTTCTCCGTGTTCGCTGAACTATGCTCAAGGCCCCAGAACATCAGGTTGCAGGACACCAAGCCAAGAATGGACGGCTGGGCCCCCTCATAGATGATTCGGGGCGCTTCTACAAGCCTCTCCAGGATGAAGTTCGTGGCTCCAAAGAGGTGAAGTTCTACGAATCGTTCTCTTTCAACCCTAATGTTCCCGACCACATTCGCAGATATTTTCCCATCTTCTATGGCACTAAGATTTTGGAGGCATCGGATGGATCTGGGATGCGCAGCCATCTTGTCTTGGAGGATGTTGTCTCTAAGCTTATCCATCCATCCGTCATGGACATCAAGATTGGCTCTAGAACATGGTATCCGCAAGCCTCCGAAGAGTATATCCAGCGTTGCCTTCAGAAAGATAGAGAAACGAGCAGCTTGTCCTTGGGATTTAGGATATCGGGGCTTCAGGTATACAGGGGTGAAGAATCTGAAAGTTGGAAGCCTGAAAGGAAGTTTGTCCAGAAACTTACATCGGAAGGAGTTATGTTGGTTCTGAAGAAGTTTGTTTCTTCTAATGGATCCACTGATTCAAATTTGGACCCATATGCTTCTCTTGCATCAAGTATTTATGGTGGTTCTCGTGGGATCTTGGCCCAGTTAATGGAGCTAAAAGCATGGTTCGAGGATCAAACCATTTACCACTTCAATTCTTGTTCAGTTCTTCTAGTGTACGAAAACAAGAAAGTTCTAAAAGGAGGGAGTTCAGGTGCTGAAGTAAAGCTTATAGATTTTGCTCATGTCGTGGAAGGTAAAGGTGTCATTGATCATAACTTTCTGGGGGGACTCTGCTCCTTGATAAAGTTCATCTCCGAAATTCTTTCCGGGCCAGGCGAGGATACAACCGGGACTTGTTTCCAGGACACTGACAAGAGCTGCAATTGTGTGGAAAACGGCATTACTGAAGGACCTCGGCATTAACTGATATGAGTCTTAAACTATTTTAATCTGGCTAGGCTATTACATGGGGAACCCTTTGTAGTACTGTCAATGACTCACCGCCAGAATATTTACTGAAATATTGTTCTCCAGAATATTTACTGAAATATTGTTCTCTGAGAACGATACTATTGCTTTGAATTTGTTGAGTCTTAATGTGTTCATTCAAACTGCATTGGCCCTATTTGACCCGTCATCTTAAATTTCCAAAAATCTTATAATTATGGGAAATCAGTATTTATTGAGGATCTGTTAACTTGATTATCTCATGATTTTCGGATCAATGAGTCTTAGCTCAGATGATATGATTTGGAGATATTAGAGAAGTTGGGTTCAAAACCCAGATGGATGTAGGAGAATGAGATATTCTATTATATCAAAAGAAATCACATGGTTTTCAGAGGGATAGTTTTAAGTGCCCTTGCCAACTGCTTGTAAAGAGCATGAAATAAGTTATACCTACGAACGTTTTTGTTCCGAGGTGGCTAGGACCCTTTCAGTTTAGGACGGAACCATTTCTTTCAGTTGGAGTTGCTGTGGATTTGGGACAACCGGTGTCCCATCCGTTGGGTTTAAAATCAAATCAACATGCACGAGATAGTAATCTTAAGTCCGAATGATGTAACGTCTTGTCCTTCGCTTCGCTCCATGGCCGCTGTCCTTTGGTAGCAAATCCAAAGGAATGTACCGGCTGGGGTCAGTTAATGGGCACCTCTGGTGGTCAGGGTCACACAGGCCTGTTGTAGATACTTCCGCACTGTATTTAATGAAATACTGTTGTGATTTTAGCTATTCTCCTGATCCAACGGAGAGCGTTTACGACTTTCTTGTGAAATCCAGTGATGGATTGGGCTCTCTTAAACAGGTTCACTCGGCTCTCACCACCACCGACCTCATTGCCAGAACTCCTCACTTGGTTGCACAAGTCATTACCAAATACGCTAAATATGGAGACGCAAAAAGTGCAAGTTCGTTGTTTCATTTTGTTGAGAGATATGGTGGCGGCAAACCCAGTTCTTTCCTGTGGAATACAATGATTCGAGCCTATGCAAATAGTGGGCATTGTTTGGAAACTCTGGAACTGTATTCTCTTATGCGGAGAAGAGGCATTTCACCGAATAACTATACTTTCCCTTTCGTGTTTAAGGCCTGCGCGTCCAACTCGTTGATTTCTCATGGTAGAGTGGCTCATGGAGATTCCTTGAAAACTGGGTTTACTGGGAATTTGTATGTTGACGCTGCTCTGGTTAATGTGTATGCCGCTAGCGGTCAGCTTGCCGATGGTCGTAAGCTTCTTGATGAAATGCCCGTGAAAGATTTAGTTTGCTGGACGGCGATGATTACGGCCTATGAACAGGCGGAGAAGCCTGAACTAGCTCTCCATTTGTTCCAGACTATGCAAAATGAGGGTCTTTTTCCGGATCCCGTTTCTACAGTGAGTGTTGCTTCTGCTGTTGCTCAGTTGGGGGATGACAAGTGGGCTCAGTCTGTCCACGCTTATGCTCTCAGAAACTCATTTCTTGAGAAAGTATTTGTGTGTAACGCTGTTTTAACGATGTATACAAGATGTGAGGACATTGAAAAAGCTCGTAATGTATTCAATTCCATGCATGAAAGAGATGTTATTTCCTGGAATGCAATGCTCTCGGGTTATACCCAAAATGGACTAGCCAGTGAAGCCCTGGTTCTATTCGATGAGATGCTTGGTTCTGATTGCGAACCTAGTCCAGTGACGGCATTAATCATGGTTACAGCTTGTGCATATTTGGGTTCTAATCATCTTGGAAGAAGATTCCATGATTTTATAGTTGACAGCAAGATGGGAATTGACAGGAATCTTCGGAATGCGCTGATGGACATGTATGCCAAGTGTGGACAGTTAGAAACTGCTCTTGAAATGTTCTATGGCATTCATCCAAGTGAACGAGATGTCAGTTCTTGGAATGTGCTGATTTCCGGGTATGGCATGCATGGATATGGGAAAGAAGCGGGTGAACTCTTCACTAAAATGCAAGTGGAAGGTGTTGAACCCGACCACATAACTTTTACTTGCCTTCTTTCTGCTTGTAGCCATACAGGGCTTGTCGAAGAAGGTAGGAAATTCTTTGCAGACATGGCAAAGTTCTCCATAACCCCAAAGGCCAACCATTATGCTTGCATGGTTGATATGCTTGGCCGTGCAGGGCTTTTGGAAGAAGCCTATGATCTTATCAAGGAGATGCCATCAGCTCCGCATGATGGGGTGTGGGGTGCACTGCTTTTGGCTTGCAAAATCCATGGAAACATCGAATTAGGAAAATTAGCAGCCAATAAACTTTTCCAGCTCGAGCCAGATCGTACTGGATACTACGTTTTAATGTCAAATATTTATTCAGCATCCAACAATTGGCAAGAAGCATTGAAGCTGAGAAAGGATATGAATGATAAGGGACTGCAGAAACCTGCTGCCTTCAGTATGATCGAGTATGGCAAACAAAGACTTGGGTTCCACACAGCAGATCGAGAAAACCCTCACCGGCAAGAGGTTTACTCAAAGATAGAGAGTTTGACAGTTGAGATGAAGATCGCTGGGTATACACCAGACCTATCATGTGCTTTACATGATGTGGAAGATGAAGATAAGGAGCATATCTTAAACTATCACAGTGAGAAGCTAGCTGTGGCATTTGGAATTCTTAAAATTGAGCCTGGAAAACCAATCCAAGTGACAAAGAATCTTCGTGTTTGCAATGACTGTCACACAGCATTCAAGTTTATCTCGTCCATCTATAAAAGGAAGATTATTGTGAGAGATGTCAACAGATTCCACCACTTTGAAGGCGGTACTTGCTCCTGCAAGGATTACTGGTGAACTCCTCCGTGGCCGCAAGCAAGGTCCAGCCTTCTTGATATCAAATTCTTTTTAAGATTCTCAAAATTCAAACTCGAAATTTTGATAAAACTAAAATTTTCAGTTTTCACAGCACATTACCTACCAGATAGAATAACCATTTGATGTACAGTATATATATTCTGATTCACTTCGGCGTCTGTCTGCTTCGCATGAAATAAACTCAGGAAATGGAACTAAGCTCTATTTTTTTTTCTAAAATTTAAAATAAATAATAAGTAGTTATTTAAATATATATATATATATAAACAAATTATATCTACAGTAATTCTATTTCTAACGACAGCTTAAAAAGAAGAGTCTTGAAATTAGGTCAAGAAAATTAGAATCCACGCTCGTCAGTCTTCCCTACTTGCTCTTCTCTACGTGGTATGGCCAATTCCTCGAAGGCCATTGTCCACAAATACGATGGCCTCACCGTCGTTAAAGGGAATCACCGTCCGCCACAAGCACCGAGTCAGCAACAGCCACAACCACGACTGTTTGTGAAATCTGAACCGCGAGAGCTCCCACTCAATACCCAACTGCAACACCACCAGCAGCTAAAAGAACCGGAATTTGTGAAATCAATCAAAGACCTTGGCAATCTGTCCGCCGCAATTGAGACATTCATGTGCCGATACGATGAATTGCAAAAGCACCTAAATTTCATCCAATCCGCTATTGATTCCCGCTCCAGTAAGCTCGCCTCTCAACAGCAGCCACCGCCACTACAACCAAAAATCCAAGCTAATACGGCAATTGCGCCAAAGGCCGCTCCGATTGTCTCTAAAAATGAAAAACAACCGGAAACGGTCACGAGAACTACAGAACCGGTTACAAAAGCTCCAGAGACGGCTAAAAAGAAAGCATCGACGATGACGACGAGTGATGCAACAGCGGTAGCAGGAAAGTCGGAGCTGAGGGGTTTGTGCGAAATGATGTGCGGGAAAGGTCTGCGAAGATACATCATAACCAACCGAGCAAATATCCCGAAGCTCCGTGAAGAAGTCCCGCGTGCCTTGAAATTGGCCCCTAAATCGGCGAAGTTGGTACTGGATTGCATTGGGCGGTTTTATTTGCAGGGCATCAAGGCTTTCTCCAAGGACTCTCCAATGATTCCGGCACGAGAAGCCAGCGTGTTATGCTTGGAGTTATTTCTGTTGATGATAGACGGCAATGATGTTGCAATGGATACTTTTGTGAAGCGGGAGGCAGAACAGGCTGCAGTGTCCTGGTATAAAAGGCTTATAAGCGAGGGTGGGTTAAGAAGAGCGAGTAGAATTGATGCTCGTGGGTTGCTATTTCTGGTTGGTTGTTATGGTATACCTAAGGTTTTCCGTAATCAGGATATCTGGGATTTGGTTCTGGCTTGTGATTCGAAGCAGATTGTGGAGCCACTTCGGAAGTCTCGCGTTCTTGCTGCCAGGGTCTCAGGTTTGTCCATTGTCTGTGCTACTATTCTACTTTTTAATTTGTTACCACTGTCTGATTTTGGTGCACATTGTATTATATACGCTTGATGTCAGTGTTAATAATAGATTGTAGGCTATTATTTTCCTGCGTAAGATACACACTTTGGGAGGGACAGATAGAGTTATGAATCCTGAAAAGAGTCTTCAGTAGGATGCATATTGCCCAAGGGAACCTTTTGATATGGCATATTACACTGCCCATTTCCTATTCTACTTTTCCTTGTGTCATCCAACCTTTTTCATTTACCAAATAATTTCCTAAAGTGATGAATTGGCTTCTGGTAATTTCATAGAGAGAGGTGTGTCAGATGAACATTCGGACAATTACCTGAAGTAATGAATTGGTTTCTGATATCTGCATATTGAGAGATTAGCTGTAATGGACAGTTACTGGTCAAAACACTGGATATGACTTCGACATTGATATGAATATAAGAAGCGGCTCATTCTATCTACCGAGTTTGAATCTCTTTTGAGCCACAGTTCATTATGTAGCCTAGCTTAGAGTGTAGTTTTTTCCCCGGTGTGCTGGTTTGGTACATGTCAAGTTATCCATTGGTCACTTATGGACAATAACTTTTGTCGTTTTCATTTAGTGAATTAAACTAAATCCTAGCTTTGTTTCTATACGCATTGTCATTGTCATGCAGGAATCTAATGCCATCTCATCTTTGACTATTATAGATATAATAGAGAGAATGATGATGAGTGGAATGAGAATCGAAGCTGTGGACGTGGCTTCTACTTTCGGGGTCGAGGACAAGTTTCCTATGCATGAAATTCTGAGTTCGTTCTTACATGAGGCTAGTGAGTCATTGAAGGATGGAAGAAAGCATGCAAACAATTTGCCCATCATATTGGTATAGTCACACTTTCCATTATAGTTTTGAAGTATTTCATCATCCTGCTTTTTGTGTTAATGCTGCAGTTTTATGATGACAGCAAGAAGCAAATATAAAGTACTTGGATGCCCTGAAGTCTGTAATGAAATTCCTTGAAGATCGTAAGCTTGATCCCGCAAATATTCTTCCAGACTGGCAGATCAAAGAAAACATAATTGAGTTGGAGAAAGATATTGCTGATCTCAATAAAAATATAGAAGATAAGACGTTAAAGAGGAAAGCAGAGAACGCTCATTCGTCAAATAAACATATGAGTCAAGAGACAAAACATCAGCGATTCTCAGGCAATGGTTCGCCTCTGATCACTCCAGGCATTGGCCTGCATGAGCAAAGGGTGGCTGCTTATGCAGATGGCCAAATCCTGTATGATGGTGCAAAAAGATTAAACTTGTCGAGTGGTGGATACTCTGTTCCTCTCAATAACCATCCTGCTGCGTCATATGGATCCGGGATGCACTCTTTGCCTGAAAATATTGTTGGCACCGTGGCAGGAGGTAGGAGTGTCACACGTACACCCGGAGTTGGTCTTTCTTCTGTGTATGGCGCCTCATCTGCTGGTGTTGGTTCTTCTGCCGCATATGATTCCCCACCCACAGGTTCTTCTACTGGAATTCCCCATAACCAAGGTCCTAATTACGGTTGGCTTGGTTATGGGGATACTGCTCTTAACGATGGTTCAATAGGGCAAACCTTCATTCGCCAACCTGTATCATGTTTTTATGGATCATCATTATCAACAGAAAGATTTGGTTTGCCAAATTCCTCACCTGCAGCTACTGCTAATCGAAGCTCAGCATCTGATATTTATGGATTCGTTGATCAGACCTAGGCCTGTGGGTTGTATGTCTTTGCTGATGCTCCTGCAGAAACTGCATACATTAGTAGTAGCGTCAATTGCCACCTGCTGTTGGATCAAATCATAGATCGTACATGTATTCAAACCAAATGCCTGCTAGACCGTTTAAATCTTCAAGATCATATAAAGAATCTTCATTTTTTATTTATTTATTTATTTATTTTACAGTATAAATTGGACGTTAAAAGAAAACCATTTAATGCAATAATTAGACCGTCAATTACAGATCAAGCCTTTTTAACTAAACTGCATTGAAAATTATTCATTCATAATAAAAAATCAAGGGTTCGAAGATTATATGGTCTGAACTTTTGCAGGGGAACCATCGCCACAGTGCATGGGGAGCTATTCGAGTTCATCTAGAATTCATGTGGAAAGTGTTTGCTCTCAGTTAGTTGTTTGTTTTCCCCTTTTTAACTAGAAATGAATGCTTATTGGTCCTGTTGGCTACTTGGCATCTGCTGTATGGACTCGGGTATTCTTTGAGTATTTTGGAGGCATCAATAGTCTTGACTGATATGCCCCGGCAGATGCCATCAGAGGATTGTGGGATTATATATAAACCTTCCTGAGAAATGGTTTGTTTTGCTTTCCACACAAAAGAATTGGCAGCCAAAATCAAAGGGCACTTTCTCGTGTTTTCCTCTTTCTTTCTTATAGCATACATGGTAATGGTGTTTAGAAGGTCCCGTCACCCTGCAGAAACACTAAAGCAGATGAAGGTCAGGACAACGATTCTGCCACTAGCCCTTGTCCTCGTTCTGGGAAACCTAGCTAGCTTCTACTGTGGTGCACTTCAGGTGGGGTTTTACAGAGGCAAATGCGGGATTGTAGATGTTGAGGTTGTAGTGGCCAGCGTCATCACATCACGTTTCTTCAGAGACCCTTCAATTGTAGCTGCTCTCTTACGCTTACAGTTTCATGATTGTTTTGTCTATGTAAGCTAAAATCTCTTCCCGTAATTATAAGATTATTGTTCTATAAAAAATAATCCATGCAATGCTCTTTTTGCCGGGAAGCATGAACGCTAGCTGCATTGGTTGTTGGCTAGCAAGTTTTTCGTGCACTGTTTGATGTTTATGTGCATCAGGTGTGTGTTCTATTAATCATGTACAAGTAGGTAGCAATTGGTAATAAGCATGATCTGATAGCTCTCCCCTTTTTATTAGTATTCTAGCACAGTTTCTCCAATTTTAGTTCCATGGAGATGGGTTATGTGACTGTTGAATAGATTAACTAACTGTTCTTGATGGTTGAAACGACGATGCAAAGGGGTGCGATGCATCAATTCTTTTGGATGGAAGCAACAGTGAGAAAACAGCAGCAGCGAACCTGAGAGTAAGAGGCTACGACATAATAGACCAAGCAAAGGATGCTGTGGAGAGAGCTTGCCCTGGTGTGGTCTCTTGTTCTGATCTTATTGCTATTGCTACTAGAGATGCTGTTTTTTTGGTAGGTTTTCTCTCTTTTTCTGTCTCTCAGCCTACAGTAAAGCAATTCCTGAAAGGCATGACAGTTTTAGTGTCCACATTTGCAGAGTGGTGGAGGAAGATACGAAGTTGAAACAGGAAGGAGAGATGGTTTTACCTCCCTAGCTCGAGACGTGAGTCTTCCAGGTGGATCAACAACTGTGCCTCAGGCAGTCGCTGCATTTGCCGCTCGAGGCCTGAATGCTACAGATTTGGTTCTGCTTTTAGGTACTCAATCTTTCTTCCATATCTGACCATGCTTTTCCTGAGAATTATAAACCTGACAAATCATTTTCCTCTCTTCATAAACTCCTCGACACAGGCGCTCACTCCGTCGGAGTAGTACACTGTTCTTTCATCAGGAAACGTCTCTACAATTTTCAGAACACCGGCAGAACTGATCCAGCGATGGACCCTTTTCTTGCCAGGACGTTGAGGTCAAGGTGTCCCCCATTCTCCTTGGTAGACAACACAGTCAACCTTGATCAAAACCCACTAAGTCCCTTCACAATGGACAATTCATTTTATGGGAATATAATGCAGCACAGAGCCATCCTCCAAATTGAACATGAACTCGGAACGAATCCCTTCACAAGACCCATAGTGGCTAGCCTAGCCGGAGCCATCAATTTTTCTGCTCGGTTTGGTGATGCCATGGTTAAATTGGGATCCATAGGTGTCCGTACAGGAATACAAGGAGAGATCAGAAGATCATGCAGAGCCATTAACAAGCCTCCTTCTAGTTGATTTTGTCCTTCTGGGTTTTTCCATCACAACTTGCATTGACCCTAATGTTAGATCTTTCGTTTCGTCAAGTAAAGGACTATCCTCTGATGGCTAGATATGCCTCATTTGTCAAATAAGAGTGATTATGTAGGGTTTTCCCTTGTTTTCCTCCCCCCTCGTTTTGCTTGGCTTGCCTCTCAAGCTTTACCAATGAGAAAATAAGCTTAATCCAATAATCCACCATTAAAGCAAGAAAACAGCAACCTACGTCAACCGAGTAATATAACTTGGGCCGGGTTGGCAGGTCCAGTCATTTCATGACAGTCATCAACATGGACCAGACTGAGAGCCCAATTATATTATATATTAACCCAACTTCGAAGCCTGTTATTTCGAGGCACGCTTCAAATTAACAAGCCCAGCTCAACACGTCGTAAGTCACAACGGTTAGTCTATTTGGCGGGAGAAACCAAACGTCCTCTTGCAACGGTGGTTTCATTCTTCTGTAGTTCTTCTTTACAAAGAACGAAACCATAACCTGAAACAGAAAGGAATTAAGGAAACACGAGGACTTTTCTCGCTCAGGTTCTTCCTATTTCCCTTCAATGGATCAAGTAACAGATGTTCTGCTTCATTCTGATTGGTACTCTCCGAGGAGGCTTCATGACAGCCCCACACGATACGACTTTCCGGTAAAAATCATCATCTCTGCCTTTTCTTCTTGGCTAGAAAAAGTTGGTTTCCAGCCTTTTTACTTTACTGTTCGTTTTCTTGGCTGCACAGGGGGATCGGTTTATACCTAATAGGAGTTTGATGGATCTTGATCAAGCCCACAGTTGGTTGACAAACACAACCAAGCAAGTTCAGTATCCTAGTTTCAGTGTAAGTTTATGTCGTTGAACGATGGGGGGTTTTTCTTTTATGCTTGAACTGAGATGTCAGTGTGCTTTCCCATGGGTGCAGGAAGAATACCGACAAAGATTAACAGAGAGTCTAGATTTAGACGAGGAGGGGAGACCATACAGGATGTTGGTTTTCAGGGGAAACCCGAAATCAAGTCGGAAGTCGAACCATCTTATTAACGAGATGCGAATTGCTGATATAGAGGCGTTGAACAATCGTATCAAGCAATACCAACCTAGGTGCCTGCCTAAGGTACTTGTCCCCTGAAATTAATAGAACTGGGGAGAGCAGGTCACTCATGTCGTAACTCATTTTAGCTGTTTAAGGGCACATGCAGGAAGCAGCTAGGATTTTGGATGCGTCAAGGATTGTAAACGACTACTATGCGAACACCGTGGACTGGGGAAAGAACGATATCCTTGCTGTGGCATTGGGATCAGAGTTATACTTGTGGAATGCAAAGACCCACAACGTTCAAAAGCTGTTTCAAATTGAAGATGAGAATGATTATGTAACAAGCGTAGCCTGGTCTAAGGACGCCAGAAGTTTGGCAATTGGATGCATGAATGATATGCAACTCTGGGATGCCGAGACTTCCAAATGCGTAAGTTCTGTAAATTAATTCTTACGGACACTGTATTGGTTGGAAGGGAGTTGCCTTACTTTTTATGGTCAGGTTCGAAGCTTGGAAGGTCATACATCCAGAGTATCTGCTCTTGCATGGAATGGCTACACTCTGACATCAGGAAGCCATGACAAAACCATTATGAATCATGATGGTGAGTAGACGATCATAACTTGAGTTTTGCTTTTGTGGTAAGATTCTAACTTCATTTTCTTGCATGTTCACGTGGTTATTGGCAGTAAGAGTGGGAAGCAGAGCAACCTCTTGCATACAGGCGCACTCTGAAGAAGTATGTGGATTGAAATGGTCAAGTGGAGGCAATATCTTGGCAAGTGGTGGAAATGAAAGTGTTATATACATATGGGAAGCTTCCAAATTGAGTGCATCCAATTTCTTGCATCGGTTCAGCGATCATTCTGCAGCAATTAAAGCCCTCGCGTGGTGCCCTTACCAGACTAATGTGCTTGCCTCTGGAGGAGGCACAAATGATGGATCTATTAAGATGTGGAATGTACAAAAAGGAACATGTATCGGCAGCATAGACACCCAAGCACAGGCTAGTTCATGAATTCATAGAACATTTTTTCATAAGTCTGCGTTTTCATTATTCCTAACAGTAATTGATGCTGGGTGGTCGTATATAGGTTTGCGGATTGGAATGGAATAGACATCACAAGGAGTTACTCAGTGGCCATGGCTATGGTGTGGGTGATCATCAAAACCAGCTATGCTTGTGGAAGTATCCTTCAATGACTAAAATAGGGCAACTAAAAGGGCATGCATCCAGAGTCCTAAATCTTTGTCAGGTAACAATCGAATGATTAACGTCAATAGCTTAAATTGGAATAATTGTTGCTCAATGCTTCAGGTTAACTTTTTCCTGTTCGTTATATATTCTGCAGAGTCCTGATGGGTTAACTGTGGTATCTGCCGGAGCGGATGAGACACTTCGCATCTGGGAGATTTTTGGACCTCCTAGCAAAGAAGATTCGAGGGTCTCAGATCTTGACAGCCTTTTATCTCTTAAGACATCTCCTATAAGATGACATAAAGTGGAACAATTGGATGCTACTAACACAAAAAAAGGCACTCACACGGCTGTTTTATTTTCCATGTCGAATACTTCAAGAACAACATGAATTGCAGCAAAAGACTCAGAAGACTTGGAGCCCGAAGGCTTAGATAATCGAGAAGCATCAATAAATATTAGGCGGATATAAGATTACCCCAAATTGGGAAAAGAAAGGCGCAACTGGTACAGCAGAGCTTGATTTATTTGTTGATGTCCTGTCACTTGCATCCTTTAAGTCTCGCGGCGACCGCTTCCCATGATACAAGTTTCTTCAAGAAACTTGATATGTATTCGGATCTTCGATGCTATAAGGATTCAGATAGAAGCCATTAGACATATTAACTAGCTATAAGTTTCTGACAAAGATATGATAGAAACGAACTGCAATCATGTTTCATGAGGTTGGACTCACCTGGTGGTCAATATAGTAAGAATGCTGTTTATGTAAAGCAAAAAACCCAAAGTCAGTGATAGTAGATGACCATTGTTGACATACTACACATTAAATCTTCCATGAAAGGTTTACAAAGGTAAAAGCAATCATTACCTCCCACAAATCAAGAGCTAGCAGCGGCTGCAAGGAAAAATTTACAATGACATCAGACTTAGTTATGAGGGGTCTATAGTGAAAGTTGACCAAGAAAGTTCATATTCATAAATACTCACGTTGTAACCCAAAACAAGAGGGTTCACAGCATTGGGAGTCTTGAGTACTTCAAGCTTGTTGTCTTTGTCTATAAGAGAACCAAGTAATACGCACATCAGTCACTCTTATATGCGAGTAGTCAGAGAGAAAATTATATTATGCCTGAACGACAATTGGAAGAATAGAACACTCACACGCAAGCCAAGCCCATCCAGAAGCGAATAGACTATCAGCTTCTGCACTAAACTTTTGTACAAACTTTTCATAAGTACCAAAATCTCTTTCGATTAGTTTTAGAATCTCCTTTGGTGGCTCCCCTCCACCGTTTGGTTCCATGGATTCCCAAAAGAACTCATGGTTCCACGCCTGCAAACAAGAGAGAAAGAGTTAAATGGAATTTTGACCGATAACGTAAATATGAAGTTTTATATATACCTGTGCAGCACTGTTGAAAGCAGGAAGGGGGTTACCCTTGTTGTACGTACGAAGCACAGCATCTTTCAGTGACTTTCCGTTCAGCTCCATAATTAGCTGGGTGTCGGCAATCTGCGCGTTTAGGTCGGCAAAATAAGCCCTGTGAAGCTTTCCCCAGTGAAACTCCATGGATCGCTTGCTGAAATGTGGCTCCAAAGCTGCCTGTCGGATGAAATATTCAGGAGAAATCATGTAAACCACAAACACACTTAATCATTAGGCAAAGTCAAGTAAGATAAGAGCTCTCATACCCAGTTATATGGAAGAGGTTTCAGTTCAAACCACGCCATACCAACACTGACAAGCAACAAAAAAACCAGTTTCATATCAGAGCGAGACAAAAAAAACGAAAAGAAAAAGAAATATTAGCACAACAGAGTAAACAAATATGCTTTAGTGTGGAGTGCTAACGCCTCACGTAGTCTAGTAGATGTTCGTGGGAGTTAGTTCCTGCAACCATCAAAATTTTGCTCTTACTAAGTTATGGTTTTGAAAAACCATTCGCTTCCCAATTCACACTTTGATCCGCCTGATTTGCAAAAACTAACGGATTTAAGATAACTTTGCCCTTCGATTTATTACAACTCTGTCAAACATTAACACGACACCCCAAGGAAAACGAAGCACGGACGGCCGCGTACAATTCCACTGTATTCTTTTCTAAATGTGCATAATTTGGACAGAAGAGAGAGAGAGAGAGAGAGAGAAAACTTACATTGTTCGCCGCAGAGGCAGACAAATAAAGAAGAACAGGCAGCGTCCACCCTAATGAAGAACGAGCAGCGAGACAAAATTTATCTTGTTTGTTGAAGGGGGCGGAGAAAATGAGGCAGCGCGAAACCTAACGAAGATGAGCTGTGAGACGGAAATAAACAAAAGTTAAATTTGTTTTACACAAAAACCGATGTATCAAAACGCCATTAACTCTGCCAAATCAGCATCGATCATCCCATCTGGTTTTAGTACTATACTACATCCTACTCATGGGGCGTGGAAATTTTACCATTAGATGCAGAAAAATTACGAATTTAGGTAGAATATTGTGAGGATAATATATAAAGTATTAATGACCTACTAACGGCCATCTTCCCCCCTAGCAGACGAATTAATAATGCTGTCCTGACGTCACAAAATTGGTTATGGTTTTCAAGAAAATTAGAGAGGACTGAAGGGACAAATGCAAATAGAACAGTTTTTATTTATTTTTTTAATTTTTATATGGGAGTATCCTCCTCTCACCGTAACAAAATTAATCTCTCATCTCGAGTTAGACTACGGGCGGATTGCCGACGGTAAAAGGAAGAATCGTCTCTCTGGCGGCGTACAGTGTGAATGATGCTAAACATTTTTAGTTTGAACCGCTCAAAATGGCCTCCATAATTCATTACTTCTCCACATCCGCAAAATATCTAAACTTTGACCCTATCAAAACTACTAGATTTACCGTACTGAAACATCTCCAAACCGCCTTGGTCTCTGGCATCATCTTCCTTATCCTCCTCCTCCTCCTCCTCCTCCTCTTTCTTTCTCTCTTCTTCCTCCCTCTCAGCAGCTTTAGCCTTGGCAATTTCAAGTCTCGCGCTCACCGCTTCCCATGATACCAGCTTCTCCATAAAAGTAGCCACGTAGTCACGTCGTCGACTCTACATAAAAAAAGGATGCGGCGGTCCTGAGAAACTTTCTCTCTAAAGAAATGGATATGCAATTGTATGATGGAAAGCAATATGAGACTCACCTGAAAATCAAGGTAGTAAGCATGCTGTAGAAACAATAGCGAGTCAGTGACAATAGAACACCATTACTTCAGACTAATTTGTCCACAAAATGGGTATAAGGAAAAGGAGTGATTGTAATACTACCTCCCATACATCAATGGTCAGCAGTGGCTGCAAGAAATAAACAGCATCAGAAGGATAAAGCCAACAAAAGAAAAGAAAAGAAAAAATATCATGCATATCTCCTGTTACCCTGCTGGTTTAAGTTTCCATAGGTTTCCTCTGAGCAGGAATTTAAATTAAGATTTGGTATTCAGAAACAAAGTGAGCTTACCGAATAATCCCAAACGAGGGGATTCACAGCATTAGGACTCTTCACCACTACAAGCTTTTTGTCCTCCTCTGTTGGAAGAGGATTAACTGCATTGCCGACGTCAAGTCTGTTTGCTTTATCTACATTGAACAGGATGAACTACAACTCAACGGATTTTGCAATAATATGCAAGAAATTCATAGTATTCGAGAAGCAAGAGTAAGAAATGCAATAACACACTCACAGACAAGCCAAGCCCATCCAGAACCAAATTGAATAGCTGCAGCTGCTTTAAACTCTTCAAGAAATCTATCGAAAGAGCCAAAATCTCTTTCAATCAACCGAAGGAGCTCCCCTGATGGCTTTCCTCCGCCATCTGGTTTCATAGACTCCCAGAAGAATTGGTGATTCCAGGCCTGTAAACACATAAAGCGGCCAATCAAACAATTTCCTTCCCACAAACATAAGATATCCAGAAGAGTTAGAGCACAACAAAGATTAACTTGTATGGTTAAGTATATACCTGTGCTGCGTTGTCGAATGAAGGAAGCATATCGCCCTTGTTGTATGTAGCAAGGACTATATCCTCTAACGACATGTCTTTTAGCTCCGTTCCTGCAATTTGCATCTTCAACTTATCGACATATGCCTTGTGATGTTTCCCCCAGTGATACTCCAAAGTTTCCCTGCTCATGTGTGGCTCAAGCGCATTCTGTCCCGTTCAAAAATTTCAAAACAAAAGCAAATGCAGACCAGTTAACATTAGTAAGGTAAAGAGAAAGGCCTCCCACTGGAGTCACTAACTTTCAAATCTAATCTGTATATTAACAAAAACATTTACTTCAGTCTGATTATCAAGTAACTAAAAGGAATTTCGCATCTTACCAATGGATATGGAGGAGGCTGGAGCTCAAGGTTCGCAGTGCTTGTTGCAGGCGCAGATTTCTCTGTACATCTTCTCTGCATTGTGTATAACATGAATTAGTAAAGAGTTAAAAACACCTCTTATTCACAAGCATTTCATCGAGCAGTTTGAGTGCACCCATACTGTGAAGCCCAATTTACCCCTCACGTGCACTCTGCGGTTGGACACACCACCAACTGCCATGCAGAAGAAGAAAAAACACTATCAGATAAAACGAGATAACAGCGACAGAGAGACCAACGACAAGCTTCATAAAATATTAGACTACCTTGGCCTGGAAACAAAGAGTAAGATAGCGGGCTGGTAAGTGCTCCTGAAGCTGTTGCGGCCATGTCCCTTCTCGCTCTATTTTTAGTGTTCCTCCCGAGTTTTCAATAACTCTGACGGCGTTTATTTTATATGATTGACACGCCGGGGACCGTTTATCTCTCCCTTGATCATGCCACGCTATGCCTCGGTGATCAAAATTTTGTGCGCCGCTTGATTTTTCCACGTAAGGCAAGCGTGTGGTGTACCGTACCAGCGCCCTAGCAACTCCTGTGAGCCTGATGGAGTGGTCCTGCTATTGCATCGTAGATTCTACAATAGATTTTATTTTTATTTTAGAAGACTGCGTTCGTCCTCGAAACGATTTCCTCAGTGTAACTAAGATCTAGTGCGGAGGAATCGATAAATTGTGTTTCTAGAGACTGACGGCAACTGGAGCGTCAGGAAAACCCAAGCTGAATGTTACATTCTTTCAATTACAGGAACCAACAATTGTATTCGGATAGACAAGGCTGGAGAAAAGATAATTGCGAAAGAAAAAAAAATACTGAAAATTTCTTGTAGGCTGAAGCAGCCTGAGCCTCTCTCTTAATTGGAAAGCGCAAAGCACTGAGTTTCATCAGGAAAGAGAAGTGTGTTCCAACTACGCCCAAACTCTCTTTCTGGAGACAAGATCTGATGTCTTAATCTCATCTAGCTTGGCAGCTACTATGAAATCGTTCATGCTCAGGCCTCCTGCAATTCAGATAGAAGTCAAGAGTGGGGAAAAGAGTTAAAGTTGTAATGCTTCAGCAAATCATTTATAGCAATATCGAAGCAAGAAGAGCTAAGGTTTACCAATGGATTGAGTCCATAGTTCAGCTCTAACTTGATTGGGCTGTTCGATATGCAGATTTGGGAAGTGCCCGGAAGCCTCTACAACTCGGTAAATTCTGTTGATAAGTTCAACCCCACATCTGAAATCTCTCAGTCTCCACAGGCATTGAAGTTTAAGACCACCTTCTTCTTCCAATAGTCTCCAGCCAACAACCTGCAGGAAAGAGCAGTTCATTTAAGCACCGGTAAGCAGCAGATATTTGGTATCAGTGATAGTTGTGTAACTGGTTTAGAGAAGCTCCTTCAAGTTGAATATGAACATGGCAAAATTTTTCATCCAAAACGATAGCTGTAATTCTGAATTGTTGGGGATAAGACTACAGGACCAATAAACAATGGAAGCGAAGATTAAATTCTTGTGCTGAGAACGTAAGGAAACAAAGGCAATTAAGGATCGCCAATTAGCATACATGGAAATTACGCATTCTAATGATCATCAACAATATTGAATGTCAATAGAATCAGTGATATATTATTCTGGAATGAAATCAGAAACCGGAGCAAAAAAGATTAGATGTCTTTAGAGATCAACAATGTCAATATCTGCAAATTTGTTCACTAGAAACTCTAAAAATCGGTACTTTAAGTTGGCATATCAAAGAATTTGGACTTCCAACCTCTAGAAGATTAGTTTTCCAGCTTTCTACATAGAACCAACAAAATATGTACTTCCCTCCCAGTTGTTGTCAATATCATGTAATTTGAGCAGATCGATTTTACTCCATCATCAAAACCAGATAACTAGCTTCGTGGACCCCAATTGCACTCGAACACAACCAACCAATGAGCAACTAGGTACAAAATACAGTGACCAGACGAGCTTGCGACTAAATCCATTGCAACACGAGCTATGGAACTTCAGTCATGAAAAAGCTACAAAATTGAAATTCAGGTCCGCGAAAATGCAATCAAGCGTTTAAAAATTCACCTTCCTCATCAGCGTTTGGACTTCATCCTTGGACATAGGTTCCTGCAAGGGAGAGACAGGGGTACACTCTTGCTGTGCAAGGGAGAGCGCAGAGATATTAGGAATAAGAATCTTATGTTCGGTATCAACATTTCCTAACACTTTCTCTGCAAACCCACTCTCTATCTCTGCAGGAAACGGGTCTCTTGCTCCAAAATCACCCAGCATGTCATCTCCTGCGGCCTTAGTTCTCAAAGTTGGAATTCTGGTCCGGCACAATAAAGAGAACTCTGAGGAGCGATAACGCGGCAGGCATACTTTAGGGACTGCTAGAGATAAGGAGAGGCGGGTAGCGGAGGGGGAGGTGAGGGTGGCCATAGCTAGAGAAAGGAGTGAGGGGGTCACGATATGAGCCAAGAACAAAGAGGTTCGTCTTGTGGTGTGTAACTGCGATGTTATCTGGTGGCCAGGACGATACCAGGGACAACGGTCAGGGGCATAAGGTGTGGCGTCTCGATTCCGAACGACATGTCACCCAAATATAGTTAACGTGACAAATATGACCACGCCCATATAGGTCAGAGTGGAAGTTCAGAAGCGCAAAAGGCATGATATAGAAAAGGGAAGTCCGTGGTTTGCTTATCGTAGTAATTAATAGAGATAATTACATAATTAGCATTAATGGATAGTGACAAAGGCACCGATATGGTAGTTTACTTAAATAGCATAATTAATTAATGGTGATAAACGAGCACTGATGAGGATATATTTCATTGTGTGAAATTCTGAAACCACTACCTCAGCCATAAAATTATACATCAAGGCGATAAATTTCAGCAAAACATGGACAACCTAAGAAATCGAAGAACCTATTTTGTCACATCAAGTCTTCTTCTGTCACTCGCATTACTTTGTATACTTGTAACCAATACGACAAGATTCAAACCGTTTCTTTCTTTCCAGGATTTCCGCTGCCAATCTTCAAAGGCGGTAAGCCTAGTTTCACGTTTGGGAATCACATAAATGTACACAGTTTTTTGGTGATTAATCTTATATTGTTTTGATATATATCGTGTACGTAGAGCGATCTGACTAGTCATGGAGATCTGCTTGGAGAAACCTTGGCCGAGGCATCAATGGCCAACAAGACTGTAATAATCGCCATAGTAAATAAGGCGTATGCGGAGGGTGACGACAAGTCGATGTTGGACGTGTTTTTGGATAGTTTCTGGCTTGGAGAAGATACAAGAGATTTGGTGAACCATCTCCTACTTGTCACGGTCGATCAAGCATCCTTCGACCGGTGCAAGTTTCTCCGGCTTCACTGTTACAAACTGCAGACTGAAGGTGTAGAATTTGATGGTGAGAAAGTTTACATGTCAGAGGATTTCATCAAGATGATGTGGAGAAGAACCCTTTTCCTTGGAGACGTGCTCAAAAGAGGCTATAACTTCATTTTTACGGTAAGATTTCAGATATATATGTCATGGCGTCTTTGAGATTCTGTTGCACAGAGAATAGAAACGATCACCAGAAGATTTAGGTAAGGGACGACAAGGAAAATTCTGCGGAAAATTTTCTCGGTCAAATCCGGGTTTGAGGAAGATTTGTGGAACCCAAATCCCGGAATCTTGTTTGAGCAGGATTACTCCATAATCTACTAGGCCATCGGAAATCATTCCCGGAGGCTTTAATAGCTTCTTCCTCTTTCCTTTTATGGCTAACCAATTATGTAACTTGACAGGATACTGACGTGATGTGGCTAAGAAACCCGTTTCCAAGGTGGAGCACAAACCAAAGCATAGATCTCCATATCAGTACCGATAGGTTTAATGGCAACGAGTGGTCAGAAGCCAACCTCATAAACACAGGATTCTACATGATCAGATCCAACAACAGGACCATTTCATTATTCGATTCATGGTATGCGAGGAAAGACAACTCTAGTGGGCAGAAAGAACAAGATGTTTTGGAGCTGATGATGCATGAAGGTGTTTTGCGAAACCTGGGACTCACTGTCAGGTTCCTGGACACGATGTATTTTAGTGGCTTCTGCGAGGATAGCAGAGACATGAGAGCTGTTTCAACTGTTCATGCCAATTGTTGTCGAACAATTACTGCCAAGATTGCCGATCTACTAGCCGTCATACATGAATGGAAAGCGTTCTGTAGCTTCTTGACTAATGATACTTCAACATTTGCAAGGCTGAAGCATGTGGCTTGCACTGATTCCTGGAAAATGTGACCTACGAATACAAATTCAAAATATATGAATACGATATCATTCAATATTTTTTATTTAAAAATTATTATTTGATGTTATTAAATAAAATTTAATATATTTATAAAAAATTATAAATTAATAGACCGAATTTTACATACAACAAGCTGAGCCCGAAACATATAAGAAATTGGCAATGCCTTGTCTGGACTTAAATGCCCGTGCCAAGTGGATCTCTAGTTTTCAGAGGCCCAAGGAAGAAAAACGCCCAGCCCAGTTAAGTCCATAAATTACAAATTATAGTCTGCCTATAGTTTAATACAGAAGTGAAGCACGGGAAGGGGTTGTACCCCAAAGATATAGTAGCTGTTTTATCTTGTTCACGTATCTTTTTCCCAAATTGAAAACCCCTAACGAAACCCCAAACACTAGCACTGTTAACGACCATATGGATCCACACGGAGAGCAAGAGCACGAGGTGTATGGTGGTGAGATCCCCGACGAGGAAGTGGAGATGGACGCTGATATTGACATGTCGGGTAGAGCCGAAGAGGAAGAGGAGGAGGAGGAGGAGGAGGAGCAGGATCCCAGCTCCAAGGTTTTCTAGTAGCTCACACTCTTTGTATCTCTCGCGGTTTCCTTGTTGTTCCTTCTTTTCTTGTGTTTGTGTTGGTTTCCTTTAGGCTTGTTTAGCTTCTATTTTTTCTCGAGATTAGGACTTGGAGGATATGAAGAAGAGATTGAAGGAGATCGAAGAAGAAGCGGGTGCTCTCCGCGAAATGCAGGCTAAAGTAGAGAAGGAGATGGGAGCTGTTCAAGGTATTAATCGATATCTCTTTGTATGCGTGTATGGTCTCGAGATTCCTAAATTTTGTTCGTAAAACTGTAGAGAAGAAGTTCGTTTGGTTCTTTCCTGTTTTCAGTGATCTGGCCGCATAATAGTCATTCCGATGATTAATTTAATGCTGCCAGTCATATAGATGATTTTAGGCCGAAGTAATTGTACTCATCTTAGCGAGCTTATTTTCTTGCTACATATCCTTAATTTGTTTAACCTGTTGTGCTGATACATAGATGATTAACTGTGTTTGGTTAAGAAAGCTTGTTTTATTTTTGTCATATGTTCCTATTGTTAAGTCTCACTCTTACTGAACTAACTTTTATTTTCTTTCTCTTGTTATTATGCATGAAGACTCCTCAAGTGTTTCTGCCACTCAAGCTGAAAAGGAGGAAGTGGATGCTCGTTCAATTTATGTTGGTAATGTGAGGGTCAATTTTCCTATCAATCACTCTTTTAGGTTTTCCTTAACACATATGAGTACAGTACACAAAGCTAGCACATTTTATGTCAAGAAGGGTCCCTTGTACTATTCAAATATTCTAGAAAGCTCTCATCTTAATATTTCCCAGTGTTAATGCCTTCAGTGTTCCATGATTGTTACTGATTCAGTTGAAATGCGGGTTTATTTACTTAGGTGTGCTGGGAGGATTTCCACTCTTTCTTTACCTTATGAACTTTAAAAGTTCTGTATCTTGTTACCCATGAATGACCAAAGATGAACTTTTGTTTGTCTTTCCATGGAGGAGTTCCATAACACACGCAAGCACATACTTTTATGTCAAATTTTATTTGCTGTGTTTATATTTAGCTTCTTGATCTGTGACTTTCTTCTAGATCATCAAATTTTTTGTTTGCTGTCTAAAGCTTTCTGACTTCTCTCTTGTTATGCTTCCATTCGTATAGGATGCCTGCTTGATTATTGTTCTCCATAATCATGAATAACCAAAGTCATCTTTTACATGCACCAGAAAATTTGGCCTGATAGAGTAATTTTTTTCTTCTTTATGCATGTTTTTAACTTCAGGTTGACTATGGTTGCACTCCTGAAGAGGTGCAGCAGCATTTTCAGTCCTGTGGTACAGTGAACAGAGTGACAATTTTGACAGATAAATTTGGTCAACCGAAAGGATTTGCATATGTGGAATTTGTAGAGATTGATGCTGTTCAAAATGCTCTTTTACTCAATGAAACAGAACTTCATGGACGCCAATTAAAGGTCGCTATCTGTTTCATTTACTGTGTATTCCAATGTTCCTGAATTGTTAACACTAGATCTGGGCTTCATCAGGTTTCTGCTAAGCGTACCAATGTTCCTGGAATGAAGCAGTATCGAGGAAGGCGCCCCAACCCATACTTTGGGTTCAGGTCCCGAAGACCTTTCATGCCCGCCCCTTTCTATCCTGCATATGGGTATGGCGAAGCACTTAACTTTTTAGTTGCTAGAATGTTGACAAAATTACATTTTAAATTGGTGATTAGGTTTAGCGATTCAGGATGGCTTGTTTTTTCAATCCATCTCCTCCAATAAATGTGTTACTTTCTAGGTGACAATTTTGTGTAAGATTTGAAACATCTATCAAACATTGGAATATATTGAAATAAACTGGAAGGAAGGAGGTTTTATACAAGGCTGTTCTATCATTTTCTTTGCCATGCAAATCGTCTTTATTTGTTGCTCAATCTGTAGCTTCATTATATTCTTTTTTCTGCATGAAATGTATATACTGAACTTCAAAAGTACAAGTACCTTTATGATTTAGGCGTATGAAACCGGATGCTGCTGCACACATGTTGAGTTGTGCCAGTCTTTTTGTGGTCGAGTCAGTTGTTTTGATTGAAGCTGTTTCAAGCTTTGATAGACACTCTGGCTTGTGTTTAGGTTCACTTTCCAGAAATTGCTTATATAAGTGGTATCATGTTTCAAGTATCTAAGAACTAGCTATTATGATCACCACTGTAACTGCAAGAGACCATCTGTCTGTCACATCATGAGCTGTGGCTTGCTCCAGTCTTAAAAAAGATTCCATCCTGGAAAAAGGATAAGTTATACTTAGGGTGTGCCTCTATATGAACCACTTTATCCATTATGAAAAGATACTGTCGGTATCCCTGTCCTTAATTGTAGAAAGATATCCAGGGCATACCTGCCTTTCCGTACTAATATGGCATGCTAACACGGGCACTAGGTTTCCTTCCTTGATTGTTGTGTTAACTTCTTTTTTCTGTCAATATGAGCATAGGTTCCAGGTGTTGTATCTCTATATTAATTTGCATTGATGATATTGGTTCTGTATTTTGTTTGAGCTAGTTGACCAATTACTTTTGTTACGAAATGAGATTATAGTACACTTTACATTTTCCAAGCTCTATTATTTTTGACAAAAAAATTCATCGTCTGCAGAAGGATTCCAAGGTTCAGACGGCCCATGAGATATAGGCCATACTAGCATGGAGTTGTACACGTTAAGGCTGCAGTTGTGGCAACACAATGGGCAGATGGTTTGTAATGGTCATATCGTTCTGTAATATTGTACGGCCTGGAGGGAGTAATATCATCATGGATGGCGTGGGCCTGCCAGACTTTTCTTAAATTGTTAGCATACACAAGTCTGGATATATTCATCGAATCTGGTAATGACTTGTTCTGGAGCGGAGAAGGGTGCTAGATACATGAACGTTATGATAGTGATTTTTATGTACTCTTAATTTTTGGTCTCGGATTTTATGTTTGTTGCTGAAAGTTGGATTAAGAACTGGAGGAATTTTAATTATAATTTCATTGAAGTGGCGCTATTGCGTTTCAGAACACTAAAAGACTTCTGGTGGAGAGCATGAACCGGGAATTAACTGTTTAGTACTCAATAAATAGAAATGCCCTGCTGTGTTTTTATCTTGCACGTTTGTCCATCGTGCATTAGAACAATGAAGTACGTGTACTTAGTCAATATTGTCACGGGACTAGAGTTTTGCGGAATAGAAACTCTCCGTACGGCCTTAGACTATCGCTCTCGCAATATGCTAAGTCAGTCTTCCTCACAAAGTTAGCTAGAATGCTAAGCTTAGAACATAACCAAAAAGAGAGAGGGACACAAATGAATGGAAAGAAAACTATAAATTCTCAATATTGCAAGAATTGCTGGATGATTACAAATGAGAGGAGTCACCCCTTATATAGCCAATACAGTTCCCCAATGAATGGTGGAGATTGAGTCAACCGATCTAACGGTGTCTATACAAAGATATACAAGGCAAGCACTAATGACTGATTTCTCATCTATGGTAATCTCTGATTACATTGATTATCTTAATTCCCCAAATCGGGTCTCCTATATGGCAGGAATGGATTCCCATTGAATTCCCTGATTGCCTCTGATTGATCCTCCATTAATGTGCTGAATCTCCTTGATTGAGGCACCAGATTTGAGGGACGGGTCATACACGAAGCCGAATGACATGTAGTCTGAGTTTCGGTTGTGACATTCTCCCCCACCAAACTCGACAACGTCCTCGTTGTGTGCTACCTCAAGAACTCATCGATCTCGTCTCGATGTTACCAAAGATCGGATTCACTCTCCCAACTAGTCTCACCAGGAGGGTCTCCTTTCCAATGAACCAGATACTCCACATGGTTCATGTACTTCCCACTGACACGCCTTGATAAAATTTCATCAAGGTGTTTGTCATGAGTCTTGATGGCTGAAAGCTCGGCCCTTCTACTGAGAGCATCCGCCACCAAGTTCGCCTTCCCTGGCTTATACTCAAGTATGTAATCAAACTCTGCTAAGAAATCTTGCCACCTCGCTTGCTTCGGCGATAGCTTCTTCTGTGAAAGGAAATAGCTTGTGGCAATGTTGTCAGTCTTGACAACGAACTTGCTCCCCAGCAAGTAATGTCTCCAAACTCACAAGCAATGCACCACTGCTGTCATCTCCTTCTCTTGCACCGTGTACCGCCTCTCGGTATCATTCAGCTTGTGGCTCTCATAAGCAATTGGGTGGCCTTCTTGCATCAAGACACCACAAATCGCAAAATCTGAAGCATCCGTCTGTACCTCATATTGAAGTAGGTGGTTAGGCAAGGCTAACACCGGTTCCTCCACAATGGCTGCCTTCAGAGCATCGAATGCCTCTTGGCTTCCACTCGACCAATCTCATGCCTTGTTCTTCTTGAATAACTCGGTCAAGGGTGTGGCAATGGAAGAGTACCCTCGTATGAACCGCCGATAATAATTGGCCAACCCCAAGAAGGAACGAAGATCCGTGACCTGCTTTGGTGGTTGCCAATCCTTGATAGCTTGGATCTTGGCACCATCCATCTTGATCCTTCCTCCGCCCACTATATGGCCAAGAAAAGCCACCTCTTGTTTGGAAAATGCACACTTCTCCCGCTTGACATACAGCTCATTGTCCCTCAAAGCTTGAAACATCATCCTTATATGTTGGATGTGCTCTTCAAGTGTGTGGCTGTATATCACTATATCATCCAAATACACAACAACAAAGCGGTCCAAGAACTTGCGGAGTACTTTGTTCATTAGTGTGCAAAAGGTAGCAGGTGCATTTGTTAAACCAAATGGCATGACCAAGAATTCATAAGAACCATATCGTGTGACACATGCGGTTTTGGCCTCATCTCCCTTTGCTATGGGGACTTGATAGTAGCCCGACCTCAGATCCAACTTGGTAAACCAACGAGCATCTCCAAGTTGATCAAATAAATCTGCAATGAGGGGGATGGGATACTTGTTCTTAACAGTTACCTTGTTAAGAGCCCGGTAATCTATGCACAGCCTCAGCGATCCATCATGCTTCTTCTGGAAAAGCACTGGTGCTCCATAAGGTGCCTTCGATGGTTGGATGAACCCCGCATCCAACAACTCCTTCAATTGTCTCCGTAGTTCAGCTAACTCCGGAGGTGTCATTCGATAAGGGGCTCTCGCAATTGGTTTGGCTCCGACTTCTATCTCGATGGCATGGTCTACCTCCCGTATGAGTGGTAACTTCTTCGGGAGTTCCTTGGGCATCACATCGGCAAATTCCCCAAGAACTTCCATGACTTGGATAGGCACATCGTCATCAGCAGTTGTGCCTTCATCCATCACCAAGGTAGCTAGAAATGTGGGTTCTAGCTTCCTTACTCCCTTCTTCAACTGCATGGCTGACAGTGTTTTTGCCTTCGGCTCCTTCTCTCGAGCAACAGGCACCACGCAACACTGGCTCCCTTCCGAAAGTATGAGGGTGTTGGTGCAAGACACTGGGACTGCTCTCGTCTGATCCAGGAATTGCATTCCTAACACAATCGGAAAATCATCCATGGGAACAATAGAGAAGTCAAGTTTACCTTTTCATTCTCCCATTTGTAGCTCGACCCCTCGGGCTACTCCAAATATTGGCTGGGCTTTAGTGTTCACCGTCTTCAGCCAGCCTTTCTCCTCTTTGAACTTGATGCCAAGTCGTTGTGCTTCCTCCTTCTTCATGAAGTTGTGAGTAGCACCGGTATCGATCAATGCACGGGACTCCCTCCCTTGCACGATGGGTCTAGCAAACATTCTCCCAACTTGCTCCACCTTGGCATCTTTGGTTGAGGCTTTAACGGCACTCAACAGTTGCATGGAACTCATTCTTGGTGTTTCCATCTCTTTGGCCTCCATGGCAATGACTGCCAGTTTGTTTCTCTTCGGACAATCCATGGCTCTATGCGGCCCCTCGCATAGAAAGCATGAGAGCTTGGGTCTCTCGTCCTTGCCCCTATTTTCACCTCCCCATTGTGTGGGTTTGGCTGGACGGAAGGACTTGAAGGACTTGAAAGGCTTGTCCTTCCACTCCTTGGCTTCGTGGACTGCTCCCCCACTTTTAGCCTTGTAGTCGCGGAAACTTTTAGGCTTAGGTGGGCTTGAACCCTCGGGCTTCCTCTCGAATTCTGCCAAGGATTCAGCCTCGGTGATCACATCGTTGAGCTCCTTGACATTGCGTCGATGAAGCTCCAGCTTGGCCCAACTTTGTAGGCCTCCCAGAAACATGTACATGGCCTCCGTCTCGGGCATGTCTGGGATCTCCAATAAGACTTCCGTGAACTCCTTCACGTAGTCTCGGATGTCACCCTTGTGGGACAACTTGCGAAGCTTCTCCCTCGCTTCTAGCTCCACATTTCTCGGTGAGAATTGTGCTCTTAGGAGCCTTTTGAACTCTGCCCACGTCTCCAACTTCAAGGTGCCACGCTCGATTTGAGCATGCTTCATCCTCCACCAGGTTGTGGCACTGTCGGTTAGATACAGTGGGGCTTGGGAAAGTCGAACTCCATCGCTCTCCATGGCCATCCCTTGAAAGTATTGCTCAAGGTTGAAAAGGAAGTTGTCCACCTCCTTGGCATTCCTCGTCCCGCCAAATGACTTTGGCTTCGGGACATCCAGCTTCGTATTGGGCGTGGCAACTACTTGCACCTTCTTGCTTTCATTCCTAATTCCAACCAAGTCATCCTTAACTGAAGTGATTTCAGCAAGAAGATTTACCTTGTAATCATCTAACTCTTGCCTCCAAGAGTGGATAGCAACGAGGGCGCCTTGCATCTCCTCGCGAAGCTCATTCACGTCCCCTGACTAGAGCTCGCTTATGCGTTGGCCATGCTCCTCAAACGTATCCTTATCATCGGCAATCTTCATCTCCATACGAGTGATCCTTGCCTCCAATGATGACAGATGATCAACAGTCTTCATTCTCTTCTTACTTGGTTCGGGAGCACGTTGGGGTAGTCTCCCCACACGGACCTCCTCGACCTCCTCCACAACAGGGATGTTGGCATCAACAGGCATCTCCATTTCTCTCTCAAAGGATTGAGCCGTGGCTCCGCTACCAACTGTCACGAGACTAGAGTTTTGCGGAATAGAAACTCTCCGTGCGGCCTTAGACTATCGCTCTCGCAATATGTTAAGTCAGCCTTCCTCACAAAGCTAGCTAGAATGCTAAGCTTAGAACAGAACCGAAAAGAGAGAGGGACACAAAGGAATGGAGAGAAAACTCTAAACTCTCAATATTGCAAGAATTGATGGATGATTACAAATGAGGGGAGGCACCCCTTATATAGCCAATACAGCTCCCCAATGAATGGTGGAGATTGAGTCAACTGATCTAACGGTGTCTATACAAAGATATACAAGGCAAGCACTAATGACTGATTTCTCATCTATGGTAATCTCTGATTACATTGATTATCTTGATTCCCTAAATCGGGTCTCCTATATGGCAGGAATGGATTCCCATTGAATTCCCTGATTGCCTCTGATTGATCCTCCATTAATGTGCTGAATCTCCTTGATTGAGGCACCAGATTTGAGGGACGGGTCATACACGAAGCCGAATAACATGTAGTATGAGTTTCGGTTGTGACAATATGCACCCAAAGATTTGTATTGGTGGCTCGAGAATTGGCTCTTGGTTTCTCGAGGAGAGCATACCGAAGTGTAATACCTTCATCCCTGTTTCTGACTTTGTTCCACGAGCAGACCATGTCATGCGAGATTGTCGATACCATATCTTTTCCGTCTCCTCTTCGATGCTCACAATCGAAGACCATGGAATGCAACTCCTACACGAAATTTGCCCTTTCACTAAAAACTATTCTCCGCTGGTAAATTTCTTGCTCAGTAGACGAAGAATTGGGCTTGATAAACAAATCAAGTAAATGAACCCAATCCAGTTTCTCTTGAAAATGAAAGAGGTTCATAGGTACAAAAGGCTTGAGCTTCAGAACGTAGACCTCGGCTCAACTGCGATGACGAGCACCATATAATACGCAGTGCTTTTCTAGTTAAAACAATAATATGGGTGGGTCAACCTTAATAAATTTCATTTTTTGGAGATAAGTATGCATGGCCTGACGTGGAATGACCACGTCTTGCCAGCTCAATTCCAACAAAAACACACTAACACTAAAGCTCCGGGCTTTTCTGAACATGATTCCACGTCCTCGCGGACGCGGCGAAACCGCACCTGGTCCTCCATCCTTATCGAATATATCTGACAGTGAACCAAAATTTTCCAAAAAGATGTTCTTCTTATTAACAAATAAAACTAACGTCACTTAAAAATTATAAAAACAACTATTCAAACGGTAATAAAAGTATCAAAGAACCCAAGACAGACAAGTTCGTTCCAACCAGCTTAGTCCACGGTCCGTTACTGTTCCCATTAAAAAAAAACGTCGATCCCACAGAACAAGCCGCCACGCTTCACGTGTAAGTAAATAAATAAACTCCTGCCCAATTTCCGACCTTTGTTCAATGTAAGATATGACAAATTGCCTTGTTGGCACTAGTTTTTAAAAATTCCGATCCGCTTAGCCCTCGCCCCACCTTCCTCACCAAAGAAGCTCATACGCACGTCTCTCTTGTTTTTCGTTTTTCCGGTATTTAGAAATTGGTGGCTAGTGGCCAATTTTGACAAATCAAATAATATAGAGAGCCAAACGTATTCGTCAATTCAATCCATTCTCGGGATAAGACTGTCCTACTGGACATTAGTACTTAGTTAACACAAGACCATGCATGCGCAAAAAAAAAGGAAAAAGGCCACCACCCCCCAGACGAAAAGGCAAGGCGACTTTAAGATACATCGGATTAAATAATCAGTAAAAAGATAGGATTTTAATTCTACCATTTTCGTACTCATAGTCCGAATTCTTTCAGATAACGGGTAATTATGAATTATTTATTAACTACTAATCATAGAGATTAATCCGTAAATCGCATTTTATGAGTTTTACGATGGGATGGTTGCCGGAACAGGAAGTTTCCCATGAAATCAACTTTGTCATCTTTGACCCCAGACCGGTGGCTCTCCACCTATCCGGGTATTTTGTAGAGTCCATGTGTTATCCTGCCAATTCGCAACTGGTGACCAAAATATTCAGTACTATTAATTAGCCTTAACTATAAATACCCATCCCCACTTGAGTCGCTCTCCCATCATTCCTGATTTCTTACTTCGATCTCTTCTTTGTTTCCCTTTTTTTCTGTGCACGGCTTTGTTTCTAAGCTAAAACGTTTTCAGGCAGCCATGAACGCTCTAGCAGCTACGAACCGTAACTTCCGTCACGCGGCCCGGATTCTTGGGCTGGACTCCAAAGTTGAAAAGAGTCTTCTGATCCCGTTTAGAGAGATCAAGGTAATGAAAAAGTAATGATGGTTGTTGTGTTTATGGATGGAGTTTTGGGTTTTGCTTGTAATTCTGTTTCTCATCACCGCGTGGTTTGTTTGAATGGATGATTAGGTGGAGTGCACGATCCCCAAAGACGATGGAACTCTGGTTTCTTACGTTGGATTTAGAGTTCAACACGACAATGCTCGTGGTCCCATGAAAGGAGGGATCAGATATCATCCTGAGGTGCGTTCACGAAACTTTGATGATTTATTCTGGGCCCGGTTTTGGTGCCTGTAGATGGCTACCGTTCAATTCTATGATATGTGAGGAATACTCCTAATCTTCTTGCAATTTTTTAGCTTTGGTGATTCTGTTGGATGGATCTGAAAGCTGATTTCTTCTTTTCTGCTTTTTGGTTCTTATGCTTTTGGATGTTACAGAGTAAACGTACAAAAACAAAGAGAGAAGCTTTGTCATTATTTTCTATTTTCAAGTTTTGCAAAATCATAATTTGGTAAGAGTGTTTTCTTCCTCTGTTCTTAAAGGTTGACCCAGATGAAGTGAATGCTCTTGCTCAACTAATGACATGGAAAAGCGCGGTGGCAGACATACCATACGGCGGAGCAAAAGGAGGTATTGGATGCAACCCAAGGGACTTGAGTAAGAGCGAGTTAGAACGTCTTACTCGTGTCTTCACTCAGAAGATCCACGATCTCATTGGTACTCATATAGATGTTCCTGCTCCAGATATGGGCACAAATGCTCAGGTTATATGATTCTTCTGTGAATCTATCCATACCCAAATTTTCTTTTACATAGAATTGATGGTCAGTTTGTACTAACAACTGTGCGGATAAAAATTGCTCAAGCAGACAATGGCATGGATATTGGACGAGTACTCGAAATTTCACGGTCACTCCCCTGCTGTTGTGACGGGAAAGCCCATTGTGAGTACTGAAGATGGGTATGTCTGTGATGCCCGTTGGAATTTCAGCCGTCTCCTGATTAATCTTCATATTTGTGGTGTTAGGATCTGGGTGGATCACTGGGTAGGGAGGCTGCAACAGGGCGAGGAGTTGTTTTTGCCACTGAAGCATTACTTGCTGAACATGGAAAGTCCATAAAGGGTTTGACATTTGCTATTCAGGTATCTATGATCTTGTAAATTTAAACAAATTATTGATTAATGTTACTGGTTAAAGCATCCATCTCTTTTGGCCAAAATAATAATCAAAATTGTCACGGAAAAATCCAGGGATTCGGGAATGTCGGATCTTGGGCGGCAAGGCTTATACATGAGAGAGGTGGGAAGGTAATTGCAGTGAGCGACATCACTGGGGCAGTCAAAAACCTAAATGGAATAGACATACCAGAATTGCTAAGCCATAAAGAATCCTCCGGCACTTTGGCGAATTTCAGTGGTGCAGACGTTTTGGATCCCAACGAAGTTCTTACTCATGAATGTGATGTCCTTATCCCTTGCGCTCTAGGTGGAGTTCTAAACAAGTATGTTTGTTTTTCAGGCAACTTGTTCCTTTCAGTTTGTATTTCATGGTTCTTAATATTATTAACTGCATACCATTAGCCTCTATTCTTAGCATAATACTTATGACTAGGGTTACTTTTTCCTTTAAAAGGTATCTATCTTGATTGGTTTAATCTCCAATGAGAAAAAGGCTTGCTTCAAGTAGTTTACTTTAGATGCTAGTAAATGTGATCGAACTTAACTAGTAGCCTGATTTCCTGTGGTTGTCTTTTGAAGGGAAAATGCTGCACATGTGAAGGCCAAGTTCATTGTAGAGGCAGCAAACCACCCTACAGATCCAGAAGCAGATGAGGTAAAATTGTGTTTCAACTCTCATTTTATACAAGCAAACTCATAGGAAGATGCAGCTCCGATTGGTAACAAGGTTTAATAATATCGCAGATTTTATCGAAGAAAGGTGTCATAATACTTCCTGACATATATGCAAATTCTGGAGGAGTAACTGTCAGCTACTTCGAATGGGTTCAGGTAAAGCCATGTTTCTTTCTCTTATATTTGCAATGGATTAGAATGCTTGAAGTTTCTGTTGTTTGAAGTAGTGCCATGCTAATGAAAATTTGAATCTGATGGCCAAAAGTCTGTAAACTTAGCAACTGCTCTTTGAAATTGAAGAAATGGTATATCAACCCAACAACTTTCCTAAATTTGGTAGCTAAGAACTGCAATTCCCTGGAAAGTTTGAAGGGTCCATGTTTTTGCTAAAATTTTCCGCAGTTATCTGTAAGAAAGGGGCTTCTACACATTGCCAAATGCTGAAATAACAATTTCTACTCACACCATGCAGAATATTCAAGGTTTTATGTGGGAAGAAGACCAAGTAAATAAGGAGCTTCAAAGGTATATGACCCGAGCCTTCCATAACATCAAGAACATGTGCCAGACACATAATTGCAATCTTCGGATGGGTGCCTTCACTCTGGGAGTGAACCGAGTTGCACGTGCCACCCTGCTAAGAGGATGGGAAGCATAAATCAGCTCCCTCTCTGAGCCGACTCTTCACATGTTCCATTTTTTAAAGCCTAAGGAGACAACAACTCCAAAGCCATTCTTATCCCCTACCATAGTTGCCCTTGTTCTTATTTTCCATAGATTGAATCCATTGCCCCTTGGAATATCCTGCGGGGGATTCCTTCTTATGTCTTCTTTTAAACATTAAATTACTGCCGGAAGCATTTAGAAAAAACAAGCCGTAGCTGTTATACTTCTTGCTCTTGAACCTGAAATGTATCTTTGCTTGCTATTTGAAATCAACTAGAGTTATTGGAAGTTCCATACTCTTGTATTCCATTGGCTACCGTAGCATCAGTGCATGCATCCAGTTCCTCAACAGAGAAGAATGGATGACACAGAACTTTTGTTTTGTTTCAAAAAATTCCTCTTGCCCTGCATGAGTTGGTGGGTAGCCGCCCCTATATTATATTCCCTCGCTTACATTTTGCAAAGGCTTATGAATAAACAATGATTCAAAAGACGAATACAGAAAAAAGAAAACTCTGCCCATGATCTTTGCCGACAAAAGGAGGCAAGATAATTTTATTTATTACAAAGCATGGGGCTCCTTTCCGGCTGTGTGTCTTTCCTGTTAACACTGGTAGAAATTAAAAACAAACGAAGAAAAAGAGAAGGAACCAGAGTAATAAATCACCCGGTGCTTCCATGACTTCCGTTGCCATTTCTGCCTCGTTGCATAGAGCGTGCAGCTCAACTCATCTCACCAAGAGACTACAGCCTCAAACCACACATGGTAGGCCTTGGCGCCATTTGGTATCAAAGCAGGAGAGCCATGCTGTTGCGGTGAACGTCGAAGACCACAAAGGGATCCGCTTAGCTGAACAACAGGAGAAATCGAGTCTGCTAGTTGATGTACCAAAGCATGGCTTCGAAACAGAGTCCTCTGCTCCTAGATTCGTTGACGAGCGCTGGAAGAAAGGGACCTGGGATCTGAATTTGTTTGTTAAGGATGGGAAGATGGATTGGGATGGTCTGATTGAAGCAGGTGAGTTTGTATCTCTAAGTTTTGCTTTAGGTCCACAGTAATTTCCATATAAACTCCAGCCTCTCTGCAAGAAACCTGATGAGCTTCTCATGGCTCCACTGCTGATCTGCTTTAACCGGGATGTGCTTGTTGCCTTGACTGACAGAATCCTGGTTATTTATGACTGTTAGCCTAGTAACTTTTGTTGTTTCTTTACTGCTATCGGTTTTGTAGAAGCAAAGAGGAGAAAGTTTCTTGAATTGTACCCAGAAACTTCGACGAACGATGAACCTGTGCTGTTTAAGAGCTCCATCATACCTTGGTGGGCATGGCTCAAGAGGTCATATCTCCCGGAGGCAGAGCTGCTGAATGGTTTTAGAATCAAAACACTTCATCTTCCATTTCGTATATATGATAGATATCTCATAGCTTAATTAGCTCATTTCTAAGTCTAAATGGAGCACTCATAGGGTCGAACCATTCCTTGCAGGTAGAGCTGCAATGGTGGGATTCTTCGCCGCATACATTGTGGATGGACTTACAGGGCTAGACATGGTTGGACAGACAGGAAACTTCATTTGCAAAGCTGCACTATTTGTGACCATCATTACCATAATACTCTTCAGACGAACTGAAGACTTCAAAAGCCTAAGGAACCTCGTTGATGAAGCAACCTTTTACGACAAGCAATGGCAGGCATCCTGGCAAGAACAAAATACCACAAGTCCTGTTACTTCGGACAAGAGTGGAGACAACGTGTAGCTAACATATAGCTGTCGTTCTCGTATCATTGTACTGCAAATTTGAAGATCATGATTATTATGCTTTGAGAAAATGCTTATTTTATATTTTTATAATAAAAAAATATCTGCCGTAATAGAATTAATCTCATCTCAAAATTTGGATCCGGACCTAACATGCTGGGGTTAATTACCATCATGACCATTAAATAAAGTAGTTGGGTATCAGTACAGAATGCCTTAACACAGTGGCCCAGCCCAGTACCACCGGCTACTGTCACCAGCTAGGGATTTACGAACCAAACCACTAAATACTTCTGTAGGCGTGACACTATCTTCTCTCTGGTGGCCAGACGCGAGCAGGCCAATCTTGGCCCGCCTGGCTGGCTATGGATATTAAATATTTACAATAAAACAGTGAGGATAAGCAACAAAATAAATTATTTGGCCGCTTCCATAGTTAGAAAATATAAATATTTAATAAATTGGAAAAAGAAATGCTTTAACCAATTACCTAAACAATCCAGATTTTGATTAGATTATAGTTTATGTGGGATTATGGTTAACTAATTTAAGAATTAATACGAGACAAACTTTATAAATGTTATGTACTAGGTCCGTGAGTCACATCATTTATAAGTAAGTTTATTAACCAAATTGTCATAATTTAAATAATTATATAGGAGAAAGGGTAAAGAACTTGCACTTTATTACTTTACCAACCCTCCAACTTTTCCATTTTTACGTTATTCCACGCACTCACGCATGGAGTTCTTTTTTCTGTGTTCCTTCTTCTGTTCTCTGTGTCGTCATCCACAAGATGCCTCCAACAATTTCAAAGCATCTGCGCTCTCCTTCTAACTTCTTCCAACACGACAACGCGGACGCCGAGAGAAGACTCCGGGAGGCTGAGGAACGGCTGCGCGAGGCCATAGAGGATCTCCAACGCAGGGCGGCGGCACAGCATGGGTCCTATCCTCCATGTGACCACGCGCCAGACGAATCGTGCGTGGCGCACGCCATCGGTAACCTATGCCAGAGCTTTCTCCTCTCATACGGCGTTAGAGTCGGAGTAGGCATTTTGTTGAGAGCTTTCAAGCTCGCCAAAGGACAGTCTTACTCCTCTCTCCTCGATCTCAAGGTACTTTTCAACCTCTATGTGCTGCTCTTGCTCCTTTCCCTGTTAGTTTCGTGAATTTATTTTCGTGATCGAAATGATCGGTTTTGCCTTTCAAATTTTGCCTTGTGGTTGGCAGCAACTTGTATCGGAGAAAGATCTGATAGTGAGAGAAGAGGCATGCCGTATTGGCTTATTGTTTGGTGGATTTACTGGTTCGTATCATGCTCTTAGATGCTTCTTGAGGAAGTTTAGAAGGAAAGAGACGCCATTAAACGCGTAAGTTTATCATTTCATTCTTGTCCCTTGTAATTTTGAGCATTTGAACGTGATTGTAGTGATTTTGAACGTGTTTGTTGACAAAGTATGATAGAGCCTCTTCCCTAGTTATGACATAGTTTAAGGGGATGATGGAGCAGAATTTTAGCAGGTTCGATTGCAGGATTGTCGGTTTTAGCATTAGATGATTCCAACCGGAGGCGTACTCTGGCTCTTTATCTTTTAGCTAGGTTAGCTCAGGTAAGCAGTTGCATGTATCTCATGATGAGCGTTTGGAGTTTGCTGGTATTTGGTGTTGGCCTTAGTCCCGCTGTTTTTCTGCTCGATAGTGTACTTATAACTCTGCAAAGTCCAAGAACAAATTTCACCTGTGGGGAAGTCACTGGAGACATGGAGATTCTTTGCTCTTTGCGGTGGCATGTGCCCAGGTAAATCAGTCTCTTGCGAAGATAGTGAAGTTATAAATATTGGTAACCAAAAACTTAAAGTAATAATTTACTTTGTTTACATCGTTTGACCAGTTATTGCTTATTTGTCATTAATTTGCTTTTACTCTTGTTAATAAACTACTCCCTGCCTATAAAATTTCTCTTACTCGTATAATTCACCATGAATTTTCAGGTTATGTATGCTTTTGTGATGCGCCCTGAGAGCTTGCCAAAAGCATATCAGGACTTCATTCAGAAAACTGGGCCGGTTGCTGCACCAGTATACAAAGCTGTTAGAGACAGCTGTAGAGGTAGCCCGGTGGATGTTGCCTCACTGTCGGCTTATTTATCTAGTAGAGGAAAAGGCAATCATGTGAAGTTGGAAGAGTTTCTATCTATTATACCTTGTCCAGTAATTCATCCAGACACAGATTCTTGTGTAGCTCACAACGCAAATGCAGCATATGCTACCTTTAGGAAAACATTTCCTCTTTACTTCTCATTGACTTTTGTACCTTATGTTGTTCTGCACCTACAGAAGGTAATTCTTTGGCTCAAGATGATGCGTTACATTTAAGCATTCATTTATGTATATTTCTTTCAAGAAGTTGAGAATAATGATCTTTGGTATTGTCAAAGCATTTGAAATCTGCTTCACTTAAGAGCATCATGAAAGACAGTTTGCCTAGTAGTATTTTTCTCTAAACAGGATCCTGGGAATGATTTTCAATACAGTTGCTGGTTAACATGGTAGATTGGGTTGGAAATCCCAACTTTAGGCTTGTTCCAGTTTGCTTGGGAAAAGTTTATGCAAGGGGCTATGTCTTTTGATAACTGGCCATGCTTTTGAATCATGCACCTGATGATTATTTTGTCAGTAGCAATTAGACTTCTCATGTTTATTGACCTATTGCAAGCCCCCATGTGCATCTTTTCTTATAACTGGGTTGGATACTATTTTTGTTTACTAGGTACGATAGGAGGTTGCTGCATTTTTAGTTTAGTGAAGAACAGCAGTAATGTTGTAGTTCTGGAACTAATGTTGTCTTGTCCATTATTTTCTCTCGAAAGTTCATGGATGCACCTGCCCGCACATGTTGGTCTGCAGTTAGAGATGCTGTTCGCTCCACAACCTTCTTATCAGCATTTGTTGGAATTTTTCAGGTAGCTATTTGCTGATTCATTGCATAATTTTTTTTCTGAAACCATAATCTGTGATCTAATTATTCTTGGATATGCACAAGGCGGTGATATGCTCGCATCGGAAAGTTGTAACAGCTGACCACAAGCTTGTATATTGGTTTTCTGGGGGAATAGCTGCTCTTTCTGTACTTCTAGAGAAGAAGTCCAGACGTGCTGAACTTGCCTTGTATGTTCTTCCGAGGGCTGGAGATTCCTTGTGGTATATTTTAGTCAACCGCCACCTTCTTCCTAACATTAAAAATGCCGAGGTAATGTTGTATACACTACTTATTTCTACTAGAGTTTCTTTATTTTAGGGCTCTTCCTTTGTTCACACTGGTGTGAATATGGGTACGGGAAGAGAAAGAGGTGGTGTCAACCATAGTAGTATGTAAAGAAACTTTTTCTGGCTCTGCCCCTTAGCAGGGAATGTAAACCAGAGATGAAGAAAACTAACTTTGCACATGTACTGTTGTTTCCTGAATTATATTCTACATGTATGGTTACTTATAATACTGGTTTTGTAATCTTACAGGTAGCCTTATTTTGTGCCTGCATGGGAGGAGTTATGTACTACCTGGAACACGAGCCGGACACCATGGCTCCTTTCCTGAGACGGTTGATTCGTCGCTTCCTGGCCAGCAGAATAAGCAACCCAGGCCCTCCATCATCTCGGAGTGCGTCCTACACATATCTGCAGACTCTCGATGCCATCAAGAAGCCGAAATTGCCGGAGAGCAAAGAGCCTGGAACTTCATCGTCTCAGAAATACAATCTCGAGTCCATTCCAGGGCTCTAAACTTTTTTGCGGTGGCCTATATGTTCTTGCACCCGCATTAATCATTCTTTTCCAATTCAATTTACAAAAGCTAATGACGATCACACAATGTATTGGTATCCGTCGAAAGAGCATAAAACATGCAGAAATTATTTTCATTTTTGAATATCTTTTAGATTTTGCATCTTACACAAGCTGTTTTTGCCAAAGAAGATGACCATTGGAAGCGACATTTAGACCCGGTCCATGCTTACTGTTGCAGCTGTGTACATGGGTTCCACCTTCCACGTTCCCTTGCCAGTCACTACTGCCTGTCTTGTTGAATACGTTTTGCTTGTGCGGAGGGGTTTGCCAGTCAGAGTGACGAATGGATCAACTCCAGGACCTTTCTCGTGTCAATTTTCTGGAGTAAACTTGGTATTGAAGAATAATCTAATACATACACCTAACTGATAGTTAAAAAACACTATGAACCGGGTGCAATTGATGTTTTTACTCCTTCGTGGACTGGGCTGGGATCTTGTTTCCTTGAACAGATTGGGCTTTCGACTCGACCGTTCAGCCTCAGTACTCGTACGAGGCATCTCAAAATCCCGTGACGTAGGCTACTAGCAACAAATTGCGTTGTAGTGTCTCCAGAATTCCATTGCACGCACCCCTGTTGCTGGAGCTGTTGATTCATGAAAGAGATGGGAGTTTGCCGGGAAAACTAATCAAGATGGTTTTAGTCCCATTTTGCGTGAGACCAACGATCACAAAGTGATAGTCAAGCAGTCGGCGGAAAGTTGACCCAGACTGTGAGGGTTATGGTAAAAACTAAAAAGAGAAGAAGAGGCTTATTTTCTTTGTGCGGCTATCAGAGGAAGGAAGGAGATAATCGGTGCAATGCGGTCAGCCTGTCCCACGGGCCCGTTCCAAGCGAAGAACGCTTTAATATTCAGGTCAATACCTTCTTTTCCTTTTAGCAAGAGTAAAGTCAGTTTTACTTAGTAAAAATGAAGAAGAAAAAAGGATACGAATCAGTTAATCACATTTAACAAGCACAAGCATGTGAAAAAAATGCTAGAAATGCAGATTCCGCTCAGATTGTTCAATGTGAAATAAAATGCTATGGACCATGTCTAGATGATGCATCTCAACTTTTAATTGTATAAACATTTATCTCCACGATTTTCTTATTGCACTCTTCAGTCATTAATTCAGTAATTTAGAGGTGACGTCTTCTTCAACCTCCTTATTCCTCCAACTCTATATTTCTTCAGATGACCAAATCGTCCAAGCGCTGTAATGTTAGCTTGTTTCTCTGTATCCTAAATCAAAGTCAAAAGATTCAATTAATCCAAGTATATTGTGTAGACCATATTCGATGTAGTTACCATCAATGAATAATTAAATTCTATTGCCTTACGGTCTCATGTCTCCATCTAGAACAAATAAAAATTCAAGACTAAAGGGTGGTTTGATCGTTTCTTGGTCTAATCAATAAAGAAATATAATGAGAAAGATGATATATAAGTGGGATTAGAGAAGAGAGCGAAGTTCAGGTTTCATTTATACCAACAGTACTTTTGGTATTTTTCTTTGATGCATCAGGCACCACCTGTATATAGTTCATGACTACCAAAACCTATCAAAGAATTGGAGGCAGGTTTTGCAATGGATAAAGAGTTGCTTCAGGCTTCTCAAACTGGAAATGTAGAGTACTTGCACCTATTGATCAGAGACTATCCGTCTGTCTTCAATAAATTTGCATTGTTTTCCACAGAGAATCCTTTGCACATTGCTTCCGCAGCAGGGCACGTTGGCTTTGTCAAGGAATTGATAAGGTTGAAGCCAGAACTCGCTAAGGAAATGGATCTAGATGGGTTCAGTCCCATGCACATGGCAGCAGCCAACGGCTATGTGGAGATTGTGGAGGAGCTTTTGAAAGTTGACCCCAGTCTGTGCAGGTTAGAGGGAAACGGGAAGAGGACTCCTCTGCATTGTGCAGCTATCAAAGGAAGAACTGAGGTAATAAATTCAATGCTTCTGGCTTCTCCTGATTGTATAGCTGACGTGAATATCCAAAAAGAGACTGCTTTGCACCTTGCTGCCAAGAACAACCAGTTTGAAGCAGTAAAGCTATTAGTGGGTTGGATCATTGAATTAAACAAAGCATACAGGTTTAACGTGAAGGATGAGCGAGGAAACACCATTCTGCACCTTGCTACCTGGAGAAAACAACGCCAGGCAAGTTTAAGTGATTATCTAATTCAAATTCGTTAGTGTAATCTCTGATCAATCAGATCCATTTATTTCAATTGTTTCTCCTAACTATCGGATACAATCCCTTGAATTCTTCAATAGACCTAATTACTCTGATATCACAGACCGGTTAGGTTTCTTGGTAGACAATTTCCTGTAGAGATATGGCCATTTTGATTTGGTGATATCACAGGGTAGAATTATTGTACAAGAATTAGGAAAAAGCACTGTTGACGTTATTAATTAAATGAAATACCTAAAACTAAAGGATCCTGTGATCATCTCGTGTTCACACCAAAGTTCCAAATCTTGGAGAATAAGTTGTCATATTTTCTTATTCATTTCTCTGGGAGGCCTCCAAGTGTTCCAAAGATTATTCATTTTAATATGCAAGTCATTGACTTTGTACCATAATAGAGGCGAGGATGTTTTGTTCCAGCCCCAGGTCACAGTCAGTATAGTTAAGGTATTCTAAGTTCAATATAATGGTATGATGAGACCATTCTGACAAGACTATTAGGCCAATAGATTCTCTTCTTTCTCGTCATTGTTGGCCCCAAATCTTCATTTCTATGCCATCTCCTTCCTCGTGTACCAAGGAGAGTTTTTCAACACCTACTGCACATAAAGATGTCACACGAACTAGAAAAGGAAAGAAAGTCAAAGTATAACAGGTGGGTATCTGTATCGATAAAGACCGCAGTTTCTTGCAGGTGATAAATATGCAGAAAAAGTTTAAAAGGGATCTAAGAATATTTTCATGCAGGTGATAGAGTTGCTCCTATGTCAAGGCACTAGCAGCTCAGACTTGGTGGACGTGAACGCCAGAAACGATAGTGGCCTCACTGCTCTTGACGTGCTGCTGATGTTCCCAAGCGAGGCAGGGGATAGGGAGATGGCAGAGATTCTTCTAGGTGCTGGAGCTAAGAGAGGAAATGATATCAATATCACCCCCTCTCCGGGTTCATTGTTTCACTCCACGGTTTACATCCCTTCTGCCTCAGAGACGCCACAAACCGGAGACAGTAACTGTGTTGAGTACTTCAAGTTTAAGAAAGATAGAGACTCACCCAGCGAAGCTCGGAGCATACTGTTGGTTATTGCAGTTCTGGTTGCCACTGCAACATTCCAAGCGGGTGTTAGTCCTCCAGGAGGCATTTGGCAAGAAGATGCTCTCACAGATGCCAAGAACTCCACCATATCCACCAGCAAGGCTCATTATGCTGGGGAGTCGATCATGGGCTCCTCAGCTTCAATTGCATTCAGCTTATTTGTGTTTTTCAACTCCGTTGGATTTACAACGTCTCTTTTAATGATCAATATCCTCACCACCAGGTTTCCTTTGAGGTTTGAGCTGCAAATATGTATTCTTGCAATGTATTTCACTTACAACGCTGCAATAACACAGATTGCACCGGACACTAGCAGGATCTATGTCATAGTAATCACATATGTCTTGTTTGCCCTTACACTACCGTTAGCCAAGTGGATAAGAATAAACATTAAAACAGTCGGAGACTATGTAATGAGCATAGTTCATCGAATCATTTGATCATCAATGCTGGAGAATGATAAGCTACAGCAGATGTATTTTTACAACATATGAATGGTATTATCCTCTTTTTTTCTCGATTTCTGCCAATCCTTATATGTTTATTATGTTCATCACACTACTACTTTGGACTCAAGGGCACCTGCCCTGAGGTTGGCATATGCATTGTCGTCTGGGGCGAACATGTCTATGCCATCACTCGAGCTGTTCAGCTGGGAAAGTAAGTGGGTGTCCCCAACTTGTATTTGGCCTAATGACAAAAAGGGTTGGATTCCCATACTAAGTTTAATGTTCGAATCCTGACGTTTGAATAGAAACAATAGAAGGTAAGGTATTCTCATAATATTGTATTAAAGATTGATCCCAAAAAAAATTAGTCTTGCCACACTGATATTTTTTATATGACCAAATCATCTAAGCTTAATAATGTTATCTAGACTCTCAGTATCCTAAATAAAGGTCATAAGACTGGAATTAGTCTAAGTTTATGGCAAAGACCATATTCTACATAATTAACATCAGTAAGTATTGCTTGAAGGAAAAAAATATCAGTAAACCCGTGAAGTCTCTTTCGTTACGGTCAGACCCTTCGTGAATCCATCTAGAGTAACTGAATCGAGACTGAAAGGTAGTTTGACAGTTTCCTGGTCTATTCAACAAAGAAGTACAATAACAAATATGATAAATCAGTGAAGAGACTGAAGTTCAGTTTTCTTTTATATATATCTACTGTTTGATCTTTTTTCTTGATGCATCAGGCATTTCCTGTAAAGAGCTGGTGGCAGGTTTTGCGATGGACAAAGACATGCTTCAGGCTTCCCAAACTGGAAATGTGGAGTACTTGCACCAATTTATCAGAGACTATTCGTTTGTCCTCAATAAATGTGCACTGTTTTAGGAAGGATTTTATAGACATTGCCACTGAAGGAATGCTGCAAGGGATAAGTTGGGCGATGGCTAACCTCAAGTTAGGAATTCAGAGGAGCGCTGATTTACTGCCAGTAGAGGACTGGATGCAGATTGTGAACTGAAGAGGAGTGAAAAGACAAATTACCTATGGAGAGCATAGGCAATTTATAGTTTCATTGCTAGCGTCTCATTACTGGCAAACTGGCTGTATAGAACCTAGTTTTTAACTGGCTGTATAGAACCTAGTTTTATTGTTATGTGGTGAATATATGAAATCCATCTTTTTCTTCAAAAAAAAAAATGTGCACTGTTTTCCACAGAGAATCCTTTGCACATTGCTTCGGCAGCAGGGCATGTTGGCTTTGTCAAGGAATTGTTAAGGTTGAAACCAGAACTCGCCAGGGAAATAGATCTTGATGGGTTCAGTCCCATGCACATGGCAGCAGCCAACGGCTATGTGGAGATCGTGGAGGAGCTTCTGAAAGTTGACCCCAGACTGTGCAGGTTAGAGGGAAGTGGGAAGAGGACTCCCCTGCATTGTGCAGCTATCAAAGGGAGAACTGAGGTAATAGGTTCAATGCTTCTGGCTTGTCCTGATTGTGCAGCCGACGTGAATATCCAAAGAGAGACTGCTTTGCACCTTGCTGTCAAGAACAACCAATTTGAAGCGGTAAAGATATTAGTGTGTTCAATCATCGAATTGAACAAAGCAGACATGCTGAACCTGAAGGATGAGCGAGGAAACACCATTCTGCACCTTGCCACCTGGAGAAAACAACGCCAGGCAAGTTGATGTTGCAATCTAATTCAAGTTCCTTAGTCTAATCTTTTTTCAATCGGATCCATCTTAGTCAATTGTTTTTCAAAATTATTGGAAATAATCCCTTGAATCTGTCAAAAGCCCTAATGACACTGTTACCAGGCTGATAGACTGGTCAGGTTTCTTGGTTGACAATTTCCACTAGTCATAGCCAACTTGATTCGATGATATCACAGACTAGAATCATTGTAAAAGTCTTTTGAAAACTCACTATTGACAATATAAATTAAATGAAATACCTCAAAACCAAAGGCCATGTGATCCTCTCCTGTTCACACCAAAGTTCCAAAGCTTGGAGAATAAGTTGTCAAGCTTGGAGAACCATTCTGACAAGACTGTTGTGCCAATAGATATTCTTCTTTCTCTTGATAGTCTGCCCCAAAATTTGTCCTTTCTATGCCATCTCCTTCCTCATGTACAGAGGAGAGATTTTCGTCACCTGATGAACATAAAGGTCTGCGTAAGGATAAAGATAGCAGTCTCTTGGAGATGATAAATATGCAGAAAAAGCTTAAAAGGGAAGAACACTTTCTTGCAGGTGATAGAGTTGCTCCTTTGTCAAGTCGCTAGTATCTCAGGCTTGATGGACGTGAATGCCAGAAACGATAGTGGCCTAACTGCCCTTGATGTGCTGCTGATGTTCCCAAGCGAGGCAGGGGATAGAGAGATGGCAGAGATTCTTTTAGGAGCTGGAGCTAAGAGAGGAAAAGATATCACCCCCTCTCCGGGTTCCTTGTTTCACTCTACGGTTTACATCCCTTCTGCCTCAGAGACACCTCAAGCTGGAGCAAGTAACTGCGTTGACTACTTCAAGTTTAATAAAGATAGAGACTCACCCAGCGATGCTCGGAGTATACTGCTGGTTATTGCTGTTCTGGTTGCCACTGCAACATTCCAAGCTGGTATTAGTCCTCCAGGAGGTATCTGGCAAGAGGATTTTCTCCCAGATGAAAAGAATAGTTCCATCGTCTCCACTAGCAAGGCACATAATGCTGGGAAGTCGATCATGGCCACGTCTGGTTCAATTTCATTCGGTCTCTTCGCGCTTTTCAACTCCATTGGATTTTCAACGTCTCTTTTAATGATCAACATCCTCACCACAAGGTTTCCTCTGAGGTTTGAGCTGCAAATATGTATAGTTATGATGTTCTTCACTTACAACACTGCATTAGTACGCACTGCACCGGCCAATACCAAGGTCTATATCATCATAATCACATCTTTGATGTATGGTTTTGCCCCACCTTTAGCCAAGTGGATAAGAATAAACATTAAAAGAATCGGAGATTATGTAATGAAAATGGTTCGTAGAATCATTTGAACATAGGTGTTAGAGAATGAAAAGCAAAAGCAGATGTATGGACACAACATGAATGTATTATCCTCTGTTGTTCTCAGTTTCTGCCAATCCTCCATTAGAAACATACAGCAACTTGGCCATTATCTTCTATCGTAGTCCATGCTTGAAAATATATACACAGAGGCAGGGAAACTTCTTGTATCGGTGGACGGGGAACACAGGTCTAATCAAATGGGTCGATCCGGGGGTCATGTTCGCTTGCCATAGACATTCCAGTGCAAAGACATGTAGGGCACATTACCTGCAAACATGGGAAGTAAGAAAATCGATTTGGTTCCCTAATCTGACAGAGAAGAAAAAGGAGAAAAAATGCGAACTCCAACATTTCCAGATCCGGAACAATTTGAACATCTTTCTGTACTGGGAACTGATAGAGGTTGATCTATATCACTGACTGCTGAAACTGGTTCCAAAACTAGTGTTCCTGTGCTCGAGCAACGAGCACATGCAAGATACCCTGCATGCATGACATGATTATCCAAATCAACTAGCTTTCTTGTTGATCAACCATTCTGAGATAGAACCAAATCAACTATGGGGACATCACACACGAGAAGGAAAGATCAGAGTTTGAAGAATACCAGTTCCAAGACAATATCTGCATCTTTTTTGTTCTTGTAGTTTTACATTGTTCACTTCAACCACCATCAAGGCCGATATCACCCCAACTGCTCCTCCAGAAAATGACGCTACAATAGGATCAACCTGGCTGCAGTTTGCAAATACTTGAAACCATGAGGTAAACCGACTAAAGTAAAAGCAGTAGTGAATCCACCTAAATGTCATACGAACATCAGAACTGCTGATCAGGGATCGATATGTCAATTCTTTCGAAAAAAGGGTCAAAATGTCAAAAGAACGATTGGCAAACAAACTCAGAAGATCCATACCTCCACTGCACAGGCAGATGCATACTCCGGATGAAATCTGCATATGATGTGCCCCCCAGGCCAAGCTTAAGCTCCAGCTATAATGTTTGATGATAATTAAAGAAAAAATTAGAAAGAAAATGGCATCATAGAGAAAAAGGAAAATGTCCAGAAAAACCAAACTCTTGATTAAATTATATATTATGCAGACGGTAATGCGTCGAACACTTACTGTAGGAGCTAGAAGGCCGCCAAATATGATAATCCCAGTAATAACAGAAAAGCAAGTAGCATAGTATAGCTTCAGGTTTTCTGCACTCTGCGTGTTAGAATTATTCACTCATAAAAGAGAAATCGTGAGTAACTATGAAAATGGTGGGAGAATTGGAGAAAACTAACCAAAGGAGGCAAGAATGGAATGGACGAGGGAAAGTTTGGCATTTCGTTTTCTTGGTGTTCCTTTGAGATCCCAAGTTCAGCATTTTTTACCCTCTGTTGTATCCTTAGCCTGCGGACCTACATCATTAACATTAAACATGTCTAAACGGAATCATTACGAACAATTAACAAGATTTCCCAAATTGAGATTATATAACCTATAAGATTATATCTAGTATCTGCAGCTTTTCTTCATCTTTCACCTCTTCCATGAGCAAGAAAATTTTGTTCCGCCGACTCCGGATATTATCCTGAATTTCTTGCAGTTCCATGTTGGCAAAATCCTGCTTCGTTTCGGGTCCTTCTATGATACAAAATCTATACTCGCATCCACGAAACATAACCCAATTAAGTATCAAATCATTTAACAGCGAGGAATCCAACTTAGTTGGCGACTGAAATAAAAGGACTCCAGTGTGTATGACAAGAAAGACAGTACCCGAAAGAGTTATTGTCAGGGGAAACCAAGTCGACAGGAGGAATTAAAGGAGACGACTCGGGCTCAATTCCCATAGACCGCCATTTGGATTTGAAATCTCGGATTTGGTACAGAAATTTACTCTTCGAGTGATGAGAGTTGGTTGGCTTGTGACCAAACAACGGTTTTACAGGGCAAGAGACCGCCAAAACCTGACCCAAGCAAACCATCGTACATTCCCCTTGATATCCAACTGATCCCGTATATAATTCCTTTTATAATACTTGGTATACTATAGATGTCAGTACCACGACCGTAGTTCCTCGGGGGAGTTAGGCGATGGAAGAGGAGACAAAGATAGCATCGAGCATCCGTGCCAGTTCCTTGAAACAGGGATCTCTGCTTTAGTTTCACATGGGGTTGTCCGTTGAAATGTGCGGGCGAGTGGAACAATACAGGTACATAATGGCTTCTATGCTGCTATAACAACACAGGATTCTTGAAGAAAGGATGGAATTCCACTTTCTCCATTTGCAAAATATTTAAAAATAATCCATAAAAATGGATGCGGGAAACTGACTGAATGTCGTTCAGAATAAATAAATAAATAAATAAATAAAAGGAAATTGACTGGTTGGAGTTTGTTTTCGTGCTATTATTACCAAACTATCTATTTTGTCTGAGATCATCTGTCTTCATTTCAAGTTTCTGTCTTCATTTGTATTGTCCTTTTTATTGGATGATATTCTATATCCAGAAAGTAGACATGTTGGTATTACATATAACCTTATTATCTAGATAAGTTGAAAGTGATGTTGCTGGAGATATGCTATTTCCTTGATATTGTGTATTGTCGTGGTTGCCTCTTTTCTTTTAACCGTTTGGAATTTTCCCGAGAAACAAGCGCATAGACTTCTGTCGTTTCGGGCTCACAGGTATAGCGATATTCTGATGGCCCATTAGAGAAGGCCCATTACTGAAACAATTTCTCTTCATCGCTGATCGCACTTCTTCTGTTTGGCCCATATCAAAAGCCCAACAAACCCTGGCTTGCGGGTTCGAAACCCTAGTATCACCACATTCGTAGTCCTATAAATAGAGAGAACATGTCCTTTACTTCATACTGGCCGCGAACTCTTGTAGTCTTCAGTTCGACTGGTTTGATACTACTCTGCCTTGAATTGTATGGTTTTGTGTTGAACTCTTTTCTTCAGTTTTGTAGAGATCGTAATGACGACTCGGTAAAATTCAAGCTCAACAGACCGGAATGCAGGGCTTCTCTTTTCAACGGAGAGCTTTGCGTGTCGATCCTCCCGCTGAACCGAGCGATCTCAATCTACTGCATTTTTTGTTTTCGTTTTTGAATTTCGTTCCCTTTTTTGAGATTACGATGATGATACGCAGCTCCCTCTTCTGATCACAAGTTGAGGTAACTAGCTGGCAGAATCGAACCAATAATCTCTTAGCCATCACTGAGTAATCTCATCTAAGGGTTTCTTTTGTTGAAGTTGATATTGATTAAGCTATTGCATTTGTTTTTTGTGGTCAATTTTGCTTGTGGTTTATTAATTAAATATTAGGATAAAGCTATTATACTGGAATCGAACACATGATCTGGCATTCACAGTCACGTGTTGGTTTAATCCGCAACAGTTTCTGATTTCAATTTCTTTTGTTGGGTAATTGGTTTAATGTTTTGAAAATTGTCACTCCTAATCGTCAAATGATGAAATATGGAAAATCTTAGGACACCTTCCTACATAGCTCTTAAGAGCTATGGATGAGAAGAACATTTCCGTTCTGATGATGATATAAGATGCACAATTTCGTACTTGTATATCTGATAGAAATTATTAGCTTCGAGTCTTTTGGTAGATCGCAATGACGACTCTTAAAATTCAAGCTCAACAGACCGGATTACAGATTCTCATCTCATTGGGACGAGAAGTTTGTATGTCGATAACCCCGCTGAACTGAGCGATCTATCTCCAATCAGTGCATGTTATTGTTTGTTACTTTTTTAATATTTTGGTTAACGAATTTGGATTTCTTGAGTTACCGATTGTGATAAATACTTATTGGCGGATGTTGATTTTCAGAGGGTTTTGGGTATTGTAGTTTAATTCAATGGTTTTTCGTGGCGTGTTTTGGAACTATTGTGTGGCTTCCCTGATTTATTGCAGATGCTATTAACCTTTCGCTATTGCAGTGGTAGTGGCTTGCTTCTTTGTAAACAGGTTTCCTGCAAAATCTGTATCGGTGGAAATTTCGCTATTGAGGATGCCATTTCCAGTGTTTGCTTTATAAGCAGTGTATGGCATATCGGTTGAAATCTGAGAGCTTTGTAAGCAGTGTATCAACTCTTATGTTGCATTTCAGTGAGAGCATGTACTTGGTCACGCAAAGTGAAACACTAGGGACGTCCATTTGTTTTAAATGCGAAAAGGAGTAACGAATTTCGTCTATTCTTGTTTTAAATTTATGATGCTCACTTGGATCCTAGTAGCTGCTTACAATGATAATTTTATCTACCTGGATGGGATGTCCATTTGGGTTTTTCAATAGGTTTATGGCATCCTCCTAAATTTTGTATTGGGCCATTGTACTCTATTGAGCCAATTACTATGTCCACCTTGGACTGGATCCAGAACGTGACTGAGCGAGCATCAAGCGAATTGGACTGCAACAATGTGTGATGGATCGTTACACGCTCCACTCTTTTGGGCCATCGCATGAAAATGTCAGGCACTTGGTGATATTTTTTGTGTAATGCCCAAGTTGGAAAATTCTTGCATGTCCTAGATGGATGCTAGACTGGACCAGAGTTGGGCCTATCTACCCTGTCGTGATAACAGGGAATAGCCATCAGCTGACAAAACCTTTTGATGAAATTCCCACTGAGAAGTCCGTGAAGTTCAGCTATTACGCGTCAACGTCTTGTACAATTCCTCAACAGGATTAGATCGAACCAATTCCAGGAATTTGGAAGTCGAGGTCATAGTTGGGCCACTGAAGCACAGAGCAGAAAGCTAGAAAGCGACCCCTTTTGCAACTGCCCAAGTCCGACCATAATTATCATGGGGGGTGGAAAAAGGAGCTCAAGATTGCCAATTTGGTGTGGATATTTTAGTTGACAAGTGTCCTGTGGGTGCCATGGCCGGTTAAAGCTACAACCACTAAATGTTTATGGACCAAACCTCCAATATATCCATTTAATGTCTACTTCTTATATTTGGTCTATCGATTAGCTCCAGCATAACATAAATATCGAGTAGCATCATAACATCTGCACCTTATGTAAGTGTAAATACTCACGGGTGTCCCCCCGGTCTCATCAAATTCACTATAAATACCCACCACGTACATGCAATACTTCCACAAAACCGTCCCCAGAGCCTATATTTGCTACCTTGCTTTCACATATAAACCTCTCAGGTTTCAAGCTCAACCACATTAAACCGAAGACAATGCAGCCCAATGTATTTAATTATACCTTCTTGCTTCTTCTCTCGATTGCTATAGTGTTTTTCAGCTGTGCCCGCGGCGAGGAAAAGGCAGCGTCTCCTGAAATGTCTACAGGATCCAACGGACAGACTGGCACTCCAACAGGGGCTTCTGGCTCTAGCCATGGACCCAACTGGGACTACAGCTGGGGCTGGGGCTCTAGTCCTGGGAGTGGATGGGGCTATGGCTCAGGCTCTGGTCGCTCTCCAAATGGATTTGGTAGAGGCTTCGGGTATGGATTTGGAACTGGGACTGGGACTGGATCAGGTTCCGGATATGGATATGGGTCCGGATCAGGTGATGATGCACATGGTGGTGGATATGGGGCTGGAAGTGGGTCTGGCAATTCTGATGGTGGCAGTGGCGGTGGTGGAGGAAGTGCCGGTTCAGCTCGACACGGTAATCGCTCACCTTTGGACGCTCATCAGAAAAACAGCCACGGTTGATGAACTTGGCCGGAAGTGCATGCAGGTTTACGACTTCTTCTTACCTATATATGTAGTTCATGGTTTGTAAGGTGTGTGAAGTATGGATAATAAGTAAATAATACATGTAATAACATATGGTTCGAGTTTCCTACAAAAGAAAACGACACATGGTTGTGCTTGCGTATTCAGACACTGTTATTGCGTGTTAGCGATTAATAATATGTAATATATACCATATGGTTCAAGCTTGCTACGTAAGATTAACTGTTGTGTTTTGCGTATTCTGACAACATTCTCTCTGGTTGGTCAATGTGAGAACTTACTGTCGCTGTTTACACTGTGCTGGTCAGAAATTATGTCATATTTAAGGATATTATGTGCTCGTTGGGAAAGTAGGAAGAGGAACTAGTAATAAGATTTTCTTGAGAATTCCTCAGGGAACGCTTTCCATAAGAAATAGAAAATAGTACTTTCCCGTGATGCATTAAATGAGTAATTTTGTCAACTAAAAACGAAGGCAAAGAATCCTCCTTTGCGCCGAACATTTAATTTCAGGTTTGTCTTTGGGTCCGTCTTCCTTGACTCTGGGAGCGCAAGGAAATTATTGATCATGGAAGTCAATGATGCGGACATTAGTGTTAATCATTATTTAAAATGAAGATATACAAAGTGGTTAGTGGAAGCCACACTTTGGAAGTGGAATAATGGATGAGTCGATTGCTTAGTAAAGCCTTGGAGGCTTAAAAAGGAGCCTGGATACTTCAAAACGTAATCACATTAGGTAGCTAAAGTAGAAGCCCATCTAGACTAACCACATGCATCCTCCCCACGACAAGTCATTCAACAGCTATGGATACATCAGTCAAGGTTTCGGGACAACAATGTCCAGCCCACGTTGAGGGTTGATCCGTTAATGGTAGTACATAACTTTAGCCATAGCATCTGATTGGATCATTGCAGCCTTTGTTAGCAGATTGCTTGAATCCAAAACGGCCTCCTTTCTCGAGGTAACGTTGGTGGTACGTTTCTGCTTGGTAGAATTTCTTGGCAGGCAGGATTTCGGTTACTATGGTTTTGTTCAATAGCTTCTGTTGTCGTTCCGTTGACTCCCGAGCTGCCTTCTCTTGCTCAGGGCTGTAATAATATATTCCTGATCTATACTGTGTTCCGACATCATTCACCTGCCAAGGATGGAAGAATGATGAGTTAGACTGTGCACTTTCGATAAACAAAGTGATAAATCCGCCATATTTTCATTTTTTTTAAGAGGTCGATGTTTTTTTTTTTTTAGAATGAAGAGTATCTCAGTCGATAACCAGACTAATCTCTCCCGTGGCTTGACCACCCGACTCACTTCACAGGCATTTAGCCTGCAGCCATGAGTGGTACGGTACAACATTCACCTCTTTGTGTGGGATCACTACCAACAATGCACTTTCCATACCTCGCAGTTTTTCCGGATCGAACCCGGTACCTTGAGTTAAGGGAATGCAGTATGCTGTAGATCACTGCGTCAACACCTCGTTGGTAAGTCGATGTTGTATTGATATAACTCATCGGAACAAAGCAGGATCAGTACTCCAGCTATTTACAGACAAAAGACAATCATAATGAAAATCGAAGATACAGATTTCGAGCTCTGTATCTTAGTCTTTCAAACAATCTGCTAGCGAAACAGATTACAGATTTACGAGATCTGCTGTGGGTAACAGTGTCATGCCATCCATCCACACCTCCTTCAAGTTCTGTCTAGCCCACTCAAACCCATGAATAAAGCCGTAAAAGAATAAATCAGTAGCTTATCTATCCACATCTCTGAAGATACGCATATTTCTCCTTGTCCATATGCTCCACGTGGTAGAGAATAACAGCACAAACCACAGCTTTGTCCACTTTGACGAGACACAATGGCCATCCCATTGGCTGAACAAGTTTACCATCGCTTTCGGCTGAACCGAGAAAACACCTCACTTATTCATTAGAAGCGTCCAACATTCCCATGCGGTGCGACAACTGAAAAGAATATGATTCGAGTCCTCCTCAATTAGTCCGCAGGCCTTACAGATGCTATCCTCTTCTTCCAGGATACCAATTCTCACTAGAAATCCCCTCGATAGGATTTTCTCCAAGCAGGCTAGCCACATGAAGACTGCCATTTAGGTGCCCCTTGCTTCCGCCATACATTTGGTATATCCTTTGCCAGACCCGGCAACAAAGCATATTCCAGGGATGAATAACAATCTTTCGTAGAGAAAGAGTCTGACGAGTCCAACCATACTAAATGATCCTGGCAATGCTCAATAGGTTGGTTGGCCTCTATGATCTCCAACAATTTTAACTCTTCCTCTTGCTCCCATGAGTATAATCGTCTCCTCCATAAGATTGACCAGCTCCATCTCCCGTTGGTTAACATTCTATGGTCCTTCACCGAACCTTCTTTATATATGGCCACACTAAACAACCGAGGAAATATGTGGGCCAGTGATACGTCTGTACACCAACAGTTATTCCAAAAGGATATAGAAATTCCATCTCCAACCTTCCATCCAAATAAAGCCGCCAAGGCACGCCCGTCGGGCAGCAACAGTTCGCTGGCTTTGACAATGCCCTTCCAAATAGCAGATAAGCATCTGCCTACCCCTTCTATGCCATTTGTTCCGAGTTTGGGATTGTACTTGGCCCTCACCACCAACTTCCATAAGCTCGATGAGTCATCAAAGAGATGATTACACCACTTAGACAATAGCGCAATGTTTTTCAGCTTCAGACACCCGATCCCGACACCTCCGTGTTCTTTCTCCATACAGACTATGGATCATTTTACCTTGTTGATGTATCGCTTATCCACTTTACCGCTCCAAAGAAAACGTCTCATCCACTTTTCTAGCTCCCTCCTAACGCAGACCGGCATACGGAAGAATGTCATATAATAAACCGGAAGGCTGTTAAGTACTGTCTTAATCAATAGAATTCTCCCAGCAATAGAAAAAAATATTCCCTTCCATGTGGATAGCTTGTTTTTGAACCGCATGATGAGATTGCTCCACGTGCTTCTGCATCTTGGGTTGGCCCCTATCGGAATTCCGAGATAATTAAGAGGTAGGTTCTGAACTCGGCAATAAAGCTGTTCCGCCATGCTTTCAGCCTCCCCCATCTGCGCATTGATTCCAGCAAGACTGGATTTGTGAAAATTAATCTTCAAGCCTGATAAAAGTTCAAAACACCTCAAAATTCTCTGCAGGTTTGCTAGGCCTTGGGGGTTCCCGTCACCAAAAAGAATTATGTCATCTGCGTATTGCAAATGAGTCAAGTGTAGACCTCCAATCTCGATACCTTTAAAGAAATTTAAAATGGCTGCCTTAGAAATTAGCTATGACAGCACTTCTGCAACCAGATTAAACAAAAGCGGAGACATCGGATCGCCTTGACGAAGTCCTCTTCCCGTTGAGAACTCCTGTGTCGGAGTTCCGTTAATTAGGATGGCACAATGAGCTGAGGACACACAGCTACGTATCCACCCTATCCATTTGTTTCTAAATCCCATGCCTCTCAACACATCTATCAAGAACTCCCAATCCACAGAGTCGTAGGCCTTCCTGAAATCTAGTTTCAAGCACCATCCTTTCTTCTTTGAACTCTTCATAGTGTGCAGGATTTCATTGGCCACCATGATGGAGTCAACAATGTGCCTACCTTCCATGAATCCTGTTTGAATAGGAGAAACAAACTTGTCAATTACCCATTTTAGCCTCTTGGCAAAGATCTTAGCAATTATCTTGTACATGCCATTGATAAGGCTGATGGGTCTAAAGGCATTGAACTCATTGGCTCCATGCATTTTCGGTATAAGAGTAAAAAAAATATTATTAATTCCTCTCGACAGAAACCCATTGGTGTGGAACTCTCCCACCATGGCCACGATCTCCTCCCCAATTATGTTCCAGGCCTTCTTTATAAAAAAGAAGTTGAATCTATCGGGTTCGGGTGCTTTATGACTCCCACAGTCCCAAACTGCTGACTTGATCTCCTCCGGTGAGAAATGTTCCTCTAACTTTGTCGCTTCAGTTGTCGATATTTTCTCCAACTCCACCGCACCCAAGTCTAGCCAGCTATTGCTTCCTCCTTTGAAGATCTCCTTGAAATATCTTACTGCTTCATTTTTTATGTCTGTCGGCTGTGTCAATGTATCATTATTGGCTCTGATGCTTCCAATAAAATTGACATTCCTCCTTATACTGGAGAATGCGTGGAAGTACTTATAATTTTTGTCCCCCAACTTCAACCATTACTGCCTAGATTTTTGACTCTACATGGATTCTATTCTTTTCTTTAGTCCCCATTTTTCTACTTTTCTGTGTGCATCTCCTATATCTCTCGGCAAAATCAGGATTAACTACGATCTCCACATCTCTGTTTTGATCCATCTGATCTATTTCCGCCAATAAATCTTTTAGTTTGGTCTCCATATCCCAATATCTGGTCCTATCACAATTTGAGGAACTGTTTTAACAATTTAAGTTTCCGGACTAAGCAAAAATCTCCTCGCCGCACCAGTCCCGCTTCAGACCAGATATCTTGGACAATCTTCTGAAAATCCTTAACTTCCCACCAGATATCCACGTACGAAATGGTCGCACACCCCAATAAAGGATGTCCGCCTTGAGGATCAGTGGTATATGGTCGGAGAACCCCTTATCTTCTGAATATAACTTGTACCCGTGGAAACATCTGCACCATTCCGGAGAAACCATTACCCTGTCAATCCTTGAAGCGCCTCGCGAACTAAACCATGTATATGACTTTCCAATTAAAGGCATATCCACGAGTCCACAACTATTCATGAACTCCAGCAATTTGTCCTCCCCTCTATAGCTGAAACTACCTCCGCACCTTTCCTCAGCATTTAAAGATTCATTGAAATCGTCCATGACTATCTAAGGATTCTCATCCCTCGTTTTCCAATTCTTCATCTTTGACTATACTAAACACCTCCCCTGAACAGTAGTGGGGGCATATAACCCCACGCAAGTAAACACAAATCCCGTATCAACCATCTCGCATTTGAGAGCCAGCCATCTCTCAAACTTGCCGTCTCTTTAACTTGAATCAGCTTTTCGTCCCACACCGCTAGAATCCCTCCTACACTATCTTCTGCACCTACATAACACCATCCCATTGACGGACTAGCCCACAATCTCCTCACTGTTGTCTCGTTCATCTCGGACATTTTGGTCTCGCATAGGATTAATAGGCCTAGACGCTCCCTGTTTATCAAATTCTGGATCTGAGTCTTCTTCATTCTACTTCGGAGCCCGCGAACATTCCACACTGCAAAGTTGATCATATATTATCATAGACACCCTCACGATCTAAGCCTGGCAACTCACATTATGTGATTGCCATGCCAATCTTCTCCCTCTTCTACTATCCTCTCCTGTAATCTTTGCCTTGAAGTAGCAACAGACTTCTTATGCTTCAAGCCTAAAGCGTCTATCATCTCTATGGACTTCTGCACTTCCTCGTTGATAGGGTTCTGCGGTGTCTCCTGTATCCTTGAACAATACACTCCTGGACAAAATTGGACCACCTATCCGCTATTTTCTGATTGAAAATTGGTTGGTTCTTCATATCCTTGCTTCCCTTTCTCTTGTTTGCCGACATTACCTGAAGAAAGACTACCTGTAGCCTTTAATTGCTTAAATTTCTTCTGCGTCCGGGTCTTCTTGTCTAGCAATCTCGCTTTCTTTTCAATTCGAGAGGATTTTGTTCCTTCTCTTCTCATGTTGACAAAGATGGTATCTGTCAGGACAGGCGACGTTTCCATATTGACAGTCGCCACCTCATCCTCAGCAGACCTGGGGAAAATTTCTCTTGATGCATTTTTCTTTCTTCTTGGAACCAGGCTCGTATCGGGTAGAAAACCTGACACAGTGAAATTACTAATATGCCCGCCAGACGTCTTATCCATTGATGGGCTGGACACTACCTGCCCGACCTGATTGACACCATCTTCAAAGCTCGCATCATTACCCCCATTTGAAATAGGGATACCCTTAGGTTCCGCATGCTGATTGCGTCTTCCTATTTGTCTCCTGGCAGTCTCCTTTTCGCCGCTCTTGGCTAAGACGCAATCAGTCTTTTCTTCATGTGCAAACGATACTTTCCTTCCTGGTGAAAGTACATTTTTGGTTGGAAAAGATGCACTGTTGCAGCCGCCTGACAGACATGTCTTTTCACCTTACACAGTGTCTGCTGCAACTACCATCCTCTCCTCTAGCAAGGTCATCGGAAACCGGGTTCCATCTACCTCTAGGATAAAGGATGTTTTGATTTCTAATAAACTGCTTGTAATGATCTTAAGAAAAGCAATTTCCAAGCTATCCCAACTAGTAGTCTTCTTATGTACCTGTATCAGATTACCAACTGGCTGCACAATTTTCCTAAAGGCATCGTCAAACCATGCACTGAGCGGAATTCTGACGATCTTAATCCAGCAGATCCTTCTATTGCTAACATCTTCAAGTCTCCATGGGTGAATATCAGAGAACTTTTCTGCCCAAAAGCTGAGATTGGACGTAAGCTCCCGTCGCATTATCTCTACAGATGCAAAAGTAATCAGCCTCAAATCCCCTCCCATCTCCTAATACCCAATCTTCGTCGGAAGCTTGGACTTATCTAGACACCCAATTCTCACCGTACCCACTACACTTCTCAAGAGCCATTCTTTTGGGACTATTTCTGTCGATAAAGTCACTGTTGGGGGCTCGATAGGAACAACACTCTTTTCAGTGACTGCCTCTGCATAGGTCTTTCCATTCCTAAAAAACCTTGAAGCAATATTTTGTTTAGGAATGACTGGGGAGTCAACTCTTTCTCCTGTTGATTTCCATTCCCAAATGGCTGGTTGCGACTTGGCTGCCTCGGGGTGTATCTAGCCACATTGATTCTTATGGCGTGCTGTTCTCCCAACACAGAGTTCAGTTTACTCCATCGTTGATCTTCCTGCACTCCACACCTTAGGAACTTGGCAAAACCAAACTTCAATCCTCTACTTGTTCATCGGTTTGGGATGAAAACGTCGACCACAGGTTCAATGAGGGAAATTTCCTAGAAAAGCTTATCGGGATTCCACTCTTCCAGGATGCCTTCAATGTAATAGGAAATAAATCTCTCTCCAACAAGGAGCTTCGAAGGTTCCCATTTTCTCTTGCTTGGATCCAGTGGAGTTTGGGATGCGTGATGGATGCAGTTCGGTTGAATAATGTTAGCTTGAGTGTTAACTCGGGCAATAGGCTCAGAATGGTCATCATGGATAGGATTAAGGGGGAAAGGTTCAATGGGATCTTGGTTCAAATGAGATTTGGTGTGAAAGTCTGTGTTTTGGATTATTTGGGTCTTTCGTCGATTTTGGTTGGATGGCTGAGTTGAGAGCATTTTCTCGCTCTTGTGCTGTGTGTTTTTGCTTTCTTTATCCGCCATATTTTCATGATTGGGAACAACTCTGCAAAAATATTAACATTCATTTCTCTCAACAATATTGCTATGTGCAAAGCTAATCAAGCCATGTAATTGTCCTTGCTAATCACAATGAAAGAGATAAATCTGTTCATCAAAATTACAAATGACAGCAGCTCAGAACATGTCATGAAAACTAAGTTTCCGCCCACTATTACCATAGATCCAATCAGCTCGCAAGACAATTTAGCAATAGAAATCCCTTTTTGCAATAGACATGATTTCAAAAGTCAGTCACCATTATCATTGCCTAATGGAATGCTTAGAGAATGGAAACAGGCACCTAAAAACCTCATATGAAAGTCTCATGTACCAAAGGCGAGGAGTTTTGTAAAGTCCAAGCCAAGCCCACCTTGAACCGTCCACCAACAACCAAAAACAAAAAACGAAGCACGATTGAGTGAATTCCGGTGATAAACACTTACCTGACGATTCAAGGAAGTAGGATCGTGCCTCGCCCAGAAAACATCAAGCAGAGTCTCGAAGCTACACTCCTTGTGGTCATATTGAACTCTAACCACCTTGCTATGTTTAGTAGTCCCCGTACACACGTCGTTATGGCAAGGATTATGTAACAAACACCGTGACTAGCCCACTTCGGTCTTGGTGACACCTGGCACTCTCTGATACGCCAATTCGTCGCCCCAGAAGCACCCAGCTCCAAACTGCGAGAACTGCTGGCCAGGTGCCGGAATGTCATCGTCCGGGCCCTGCGGTATGGTGTGATCCATGGTTGCGAGAGACCTCGCCGCGCCAAAGCCGAGCTTTTTGAGGATGTTCATGAGAGGCTGGTAGTGGTCGGCGCGCGATGGCGGTTGTTTTTTGAATTGCGTATCGGGGATGCAGTTGTAGAAGAACCAGAGGATCAGTAGGATAAGGACACGTGAAAGGTTGATTTACCCGTGTAGGTAAGTGATGCCGGCTAGTTTGTGGATCATACGTTGTGTGACATGTGTTGGGTTTAGCTTAAGTTGTGTAATAAATAACAGTCATTTTGATAAAAAATATCGGTATCTTTTTTTCTTAATAAAATGGATATAAAGAAGATTGCTGCTCAACCCTACGGAGGGTAAACAATATTTTATAAATAAGAGATATTTTATAAATTAATATTTTTTTAAATATCTATTGTACACTAGTGGGAAAATCCTCTTTAGCATGAGGCTTTGCCCACAAATGTTGGTGCGTTCGAGGATTTATTTGGTCTGGGCGGCTATTCAGTATGTTTTGAGTTGTTTGTTTCCAGGCAAGAAAGTTCTGGATCAGGCCAGTCAGGTCAGGACAAGAGAAGGTCCGGATTTCAGTAGAGAGATGGAGGTCTATAATTCGAGATGTGGATCAAAGGCAGCCACCTATATCAGATATCAAAAGAGTTTCCTTACATGGACTCACACACGAATAGTCTGAAAACCAGGGTTTTAGTCCACTTTTACTTCAACTGGATTTTGAACCCAACAGCCTGATGCTTACATATGTTCTACAGAACAGGAATCAATCAACCAATGCAGACAAAGAAAGATAAAGCGAATATACAGCGAGAGGCCTGAACCGTTAGTTTTCTGTCAAGGAATCAGAGGCATGAGCAGATCACATGACCAAAATCTGAAAATTGCAGTGATGCGATGCCCGTTTCTGAGAGAGGTATAGAAGCATTTGTAGCAGTAAATTTGACTATGGCAAGCAAAATGATCGGTAAATTTGACTCTTCACATAAAAAAAGAAAAGAAAAGAAAAAAGGCAAAAAGCTGAAATGCCCATGGTATTCAGTTTCAGGTTCTCCATTGCAACACTCACCAAAAGCTAAAAAGGCTAACTTTAGTACATCCTTTTGTCAGGAAAATACAGCAAGGCTACCAAATTGGCCAATAATGACCACTCAATCTCCACCACTCCCCTCCCCTCCCCTCCACTTCCCTTTCTCTGAATTCCCGGCTGAAAAAATAAAGAGCAAAAAAAGTAAAAAGGATCCTTTTTATTTTGTAGCAGACTTCACAGGAGAATACAAGGACTGCCACCAATAATGGCACCCTAATGTGGCAGCTTCGCAATTCTGAGCTCAGAGGCATCCTCCAGAGCTTATTGACCGGTCCCCTTTGACCAGTCTGCGAAGCATTGGTGGAGTAAATAGTAGATGTGTAGGCAGATACTACTTGTCCCATGTGGAGCTTGTACCCCAACCTCTGACCTCACCTTCCTTGCCTAAGATTCCCCATGGAGCATTTTCTCGTTCCAGAAACCTAGAGCTTGCTTCTATGAACAGTTCATCAGAGATGCCAATAAGCATATCCATAATTCTCAGTATTTATATATAAATTCCCATTCACAATCTTTGATGGAATAATCTTTGCTGTTAATCAGTTTTTACAGATCTGATCAGCTGGCTGGTTGCACCCATGTAGGCAAAAATGTGATCATGAGAAGACAATTCATAAGAAACGATTCATGAAAGCGGGTGTTGATGACATGAATGATCAAACGCTTGAAATTGCCAATTATTTACATGGGCGGAACACAAGATGGATTAATATAGTAGTAAAATAATCTGTTGTTGACGTGAGTGGATTAATGTTTGATAAACTCACGTAAATTAATCATTGTTTGGAGCTGGTTGGTTCTTGTGGGAAGCCAAAGCCAGGATTGAGTTGGCAAGCTTGTTGATGGCATCGACCAAACCATTAATTCCTTGCCTGTTGATCTCAGTCTTGGATTCTTCTATCTGGAGCCTTCTCTCGTGCAAACTCAAGAGATCTCGATGCCTCTTCTCTTGTCTCTCTTCACTGGCCTGAATGGCATCTGCTATAATGGAAGCACTTTTGGAAATTGCAGTGCCCACTTCATGAGCGGTGCTTGCACTGGCAGTGCCACTGGTTCCCTCTCCCCCACCTGATCTTCTTCTCCTTTTCGCTGGTGAGTCTGAATACTCACTCGTATCAGAATCTGAGCTATAACAGGTATGCAAAAAATGAAAATGTGGCATCAAAACCAATCAATTCTGAGTACTTTTTTCAAACAATAGTGATGTATCACCCAACAGTTATTCTTACGCTAATCATACCAAAAACAAAAGGCAAATGGAGTAATGAATGCGAGTAGGAAGGGCCTAATTTCTATGGGAAGGGAATCAAAGCTAAAGCATCTCAATATTGCTGTTACAGCTGAAGAACCCATGGCATATATGACCATGGAGCATCAATGTACATCAAAGCTTAAACCACACCACTTATCAATCGGACAACCTGTGTTGCTCATCAGGAAGAGAATAGAACTATGATATCTTCTCATATCTCGTACTTGCCAAAAAGAATAAAAATTAAAACAGCTAGAACATATGAATGAAATTCTATGCTTCACTGAGAGAGGGAGATAAAGTACCTACTGTGGGCAATGGCACAGAAAACTGAAGATGAGGAGGAGGTTCTGCCTGAACAAGCGGCGGGGGCATTGGTAGAGCTAATGGAGGGATTGGAGCTGGACCTTGACGCTGCAATACAGGAGGCATTGGAGTGTTAGGTCTCTCTATAACGTAGGAAATATTGGGATTGGAACACGACATATCAGTTGCCATTCTTTGGCCTCCTGATCTTTTCTCCACCACTTCCACCAAAGCCTCGTATATCTGAAGCAACATATTGCTGGGCAAGTTTTTTTCTTTCTTCTCGTTTTTCTCAAGCTTCCAGTAAGACCCTTCACTGCCATCCCCTCTTTCAGCGATTCTCCTCTCATAATCCCTCACTTTCTTGTAATCTCTCATGAGGTTATCCCACTTGTCATTGCACTGGTTTTGGCTCCTCAAACACCCTTTCCTCCAACAGTAATCTTCAACCCATTTCCATCTAAGCTCTGTTGGTGTGTTCCTCCCTTCACTATCACTGCTCCTCTTCATTCTTCTCTCGTCATCCATTCTCTTTGCCTCAATCAACACCATTGTCTCACTCAAAGTCCAGTTGCCTTTTCTATAATCCCTCATTACAACAGTATTACCACCTTGATCAGACATCGCCAAGTTCAAGGCATGCAGCTCCCCAACCACTAACAATAGGGTAGGGAAGGAAGAAAAGTAAAGTATCGGGAAGAATTTAGAGCAAAAGAGAGAGGAGAGAAGCAAGCGAAACGGGTCCAGTGGGTCTTTTATCTGGTTCTTTGCAGCTGTGCTCCTTTATGGAGACTTGATTTGATGCTTGTGTTCAAAGCAGTCAAATCTTATTCTAAGATTGCTAATTCAGGCGAAAGCTCATTAATATGTCTACATGAACAACAATAATTAATTGGCTCCATGAACATCTACCTTGCCGAGACAAATTGGTTTACGTTTTGGTAGTTTCCATGGTTTTGAAAAACTGGGTTTGCACCTAAGGACACCGATATGGATAACGAAGGATAAGCTGCAGAATGACCTCATTGTTTAACTCCATTTTTCACTTGTTGCTTCCACAAACTTTTCAACTCTTTTCGGATAAAGTCTTACTATTTAATGTGTTCAGCAAATCTTCAAAGTTGAAAGTTCAAATCCAAACCTACTTATTCAAGCCACTGCTCTGCTATTCAGTGGTGGAAAACAAACCAAAACAGGGACGGAGAAGCCAATGACATGCTCTCAGACTGACACATTTACAAACCCCTAGAAATCTTAGAAATAGAAAAGAGTGACATTTTTATTTTCTCTGTTCCGCGAAAGGTAGATTACGAGTGAAAAGCTCTACAAGATCCTCTGCTCATACACGTGACCTTCCTTGGGCACTTGATTATCTTCTCAACCTATCGCATTTCACTGGCTCCCAGTTCCCACTTAGCATAACACAGCTTGTTTTTCCCATATAATTATGATGTAGGAGTACTCCTCAGAATTCTCTGCACCAATCAGGCTCCAGACCTATGTATAAACACAAGACAATAAACCGTAATAATCTGGTTTGGCCTCGGAATCGCATGTCACCCATGCAAAAGCTTCTGTAATAATTAATGGGTTTGAGCAGCACACATACAATTCCATGAACCAGATCAAGGAGAAGAAATCTACATTAAAAGACTAACCAACATGGGCAGGAACCCTAACCATTTGGTTTAGCCTCAGAATCCAATGTTACACCATGCAAAACACGATATAATAATTACTCGCCCATCCCATATGAATCCCCACTCCTGCATGAATTTTTCAACAAGTACCACCAAACTTTTGGACCCTAGCGAGAGAAGTGGACAGTTTTGTCCTTTCAGGAGTATACACATGTCAATTGCTTCTTTTGAGGCCGGGGGTCATTTAAATTAAGCGGGCCCTCCGCCACGTCACTGATAACTTTTCCAATTTTCCCTACTTGCCAGCTATAGCAGGGGAGGGTACAAAAAAATTGCAGAGTTGCTTTGACTAGGGTTTTGACCAGTCAGGACTGTCTTGTGGGGTCATTGAACCATTGACCAGTCCTTTTCGTTCCCAAGTTTTTGTACTATAGCCTGCTTCGTTCAAGGGTACAATACCAACCCGCCAATACCGTCATTCCATAATTAATTAAACTAATCCTTTTCTCATTTTTGATAAATCAAATATGTTGGTAACTCTAATATATAATCGAAATTTAAGAATAAATTAATTATATAATCAATAAAAAAAGAATCGAATTCGATTTATTTGATTAATATGATTCTGTTATAACTCACTTAATTTACCATTACTATTATATTATTCTTTTGCTTTGGGTTTTGTGTTCTCATAAATACATATGGTTGCATTTAAGATTTTAAATGTCGTGTTCTAACTTTAGGCTGAACTCATGCAATAAAAGTAGAACAGGCCCCATCTTCGTGAAATATTTAATATAATTCTGGACTTTGTGGTGATAATGGGCAAGATGGTATGATATGCCCACACACCAGATATCCAAAACAGTTCCTTCAATAAACTCTATTTATCACGCCCAGGGGCCAGGGACCACTTCCTGACTTCCCGTCCATGTGGATGCACTACCATTCCTGTCTTTTCCTTCCTTTTCTCTCTTCTTTTAGAGGGTTTTCCTTCCAAAGTTTTCAACCCACGAACTGTCAAGTGTTTTGGATGGATTGTAATGGACATGCGAAGAAAAGTTATTGCTTGATTTCCAGGAAAAGTTAGGAACATCATTTAATGGTACGAATTTTTTACTTCTTTGAAAATTCTGGCCTTGTTGTTGATACAGGGTTAGATGCCGTGTTCAAGTTCAGACCAAGGATAATAAAAGATTAAAGAACGAGGCATATTTAGGGATACTGTGGTAGGAATCGCAAAAGAGCAACTTTTGGAGCTTCAGTGAGTATCTCCGTGTCACCTGTCTCCACTCTCCAGCCAGGTGATCTGAGCAGGAAACATAATGCTTGGAAGAGAGCTGCCGCGTGCTGGTTTTGGTTGCATGGAATGGTACGACACCGTATTGATCCTCCTCCCCCCTCTTGACAGATCTTTATTTTCGTTTTACTTAACTGGGTTTCCCATCCCGTGGGCTTTTTCTCCTTGAACGAGTTAAATAAGTCGTGGTGGGTTGGGCTTAGGCCCTATAAGAGCAGCATTGACAGGCCTATTTAAAGGGTAAAAAGGGCTGGAGGCAATATGTCCGTCTGGTTTAGACAATAGGTCCATTTGAATAATCGGAGAAGAGGTCCATACCAGGTAAGAGGAAAGAAGGCCCAAACGACGGAACGTACAGGGTAAGCTTACTGTTGGTGTTGCGTGGATAACGTGGCACTAATCGACCAGGACATAAAAAAAGAGTCAAATAGTTCCTCTTTTTTCCTCGAGAGAGAAAAGAGAAGAGCAATACCGATCGCTTTCGTGTTCGCTTTGCGGGTCTTTCTCGAGAGAAGAGGGATCCTTCCTTTTACGTTGCGTCTTTTGTCTGCATATTGATCCTTCAGTTTTCAAGGTCATCGTGAGACGAAACTGAGGAACTCCTTAATTATCTTTTATCTATAACCGTACTCATGGCCACCTCCGGAAACAAGAATATCAATGCCAAATTGGTGAGCTTTAAGCTTGCTTCTTCTCCTTCTTTGTGGTCTGATTCTGTTTGTACTTGCGTCTGTTTTGGTTTTACTCGTAATTCAGGTGTGGGTCTGGGTTTTTATTGTGTGGAATCGTGTTTTACATTGTTGACTGCCTGTTTGGTTGACCTGAATTATGATTTGGGTTTCGCTTAGTTCTTCTTAGTTCTGTCGAATTGTGGCCCTTTGAGCGAGCCTGATGTCTGGATACTGTTGTTGTCGTCGATCTAAGTTGTGTGGGATTTTGTTTTGTGCAAGTGACTTTGACGGTATCGTGCAATCGTGGTTCTGATATATTTGGTACTGTTTGGTTGACGTTTATTTTTGTGCTTTAGGTGCTTCTGGGGGATGTTGGTGCTGGAAAATCTAGTCTTGTATTGCGTTTTGTGAAAGGACAGTTTGTTGAATTTCAGGTTTGTGCAACGATGGACTCGCTCAAGTTTAATTCCATGGTGTGTAGATTACCCCTGGATATTGGAGCTTGACTTTGTAATATGGTCTTGTAGGAATCAACAATAGGTGCTGCATTCTTCTCTCAAACATTGGCTGTAAATGATGCAACTGTAAAATTTGAAATATGGGACACTGCTGGTCAGGAGAGATACCATAGCTTGGCTCCTATGTACTACAGGGGAGCTGCTGCGGCAATTATTGTGTATGATATAACAAATCAGGTAAGAAAATATTTCGAAGGCAGTCCATTCTGCTATATATTTCATCTTCTTTGGTGCATATACTCTTACAGTTTGTTTTCTGTTATTTTTGTGTAATAACCGGGATTTTGGTAGTCTGTGTTGTTAACCTTGAGGCTAAAGTCATGTTGCAAGTTTGTATCTTTATGCCATGTGTTGTAACTTGCTAGGCAGCTGCAAATTGTTTGATTAAAACTAGATTTCTCTCTAGACTGTTGTAATTTGTAATGGCTGTTTGATTCTCTGAATGGACAAAAGGGTATTCAAATTGAACTGCTGTTTGTTGTGCAGGCAGGTCAGCATGTGATATGCCCTTGTTTTCCAAGTTTTTTGTGTTGTTATCATATATATACCTCTTTTAACTGTCATCAAATAAATTGCCATCTTATAATTTCTGTCCAGTCCTATACTGACGTGAAACGTGATAGTAGCATACTATAGGCCATGTTATGCTACGCAAGATCTAGAAGGTGTGTCCTTTCAGCTAGAAGTTATTTCTGTGTGATGTGTGGATCTACCACTTTTCCTTATTGCTGGTAGATGTTTCTTCTCACATCGTTTTCGAGGAGTGGTAAGGAAGATTATGGAGCCATCAATATTCATGGATCATTGTAAAGATAATGGAAGAAGATCTATTTAAATTAATCAAAAAGTATGATCGAAAGGCTTGATGTGAAAGGGAACGAAGCACAAAAAGAAATCTCAATTCAATTCATGTTTCTTCTCTTTTTGAATACTACATTGTTGTCACATTTTCAGTATTGTTTGCTAGGTTTTTCTTGTCTTTCCTTCTGTTTGGGAGTTGAGTTGAATAGATAACTTCGTGAGGGAAGGACTTTTCTCATGTCATGTCTTACATATATTGCAACTGTTGATTCTTTTGCAGGCTTCTTTTGAGCGAGCAAAAAAATGGGTCCACGAGCTTCAAGCTCAAGGTAATTCTTTCATCTCAGTTCTGGGTGGATTACTTTTTGGTGTTATTGTTGGGTCCTTGTCTTGAATTCATCTTGGATACAGTTTGGAATTTCTAAGTTTTTGGTTGGATAACGATTAGGGCTTGTCCTATTTACCTGAGAGGTCCACATAGGATATTTTGTGCACTCTTTCGTACTTCATCTGTCAAAACGGTTGAGGAGCTCTTTATTATCTTAACTCCTTGATAATTTGTTTTGCCTACTTTCCTCAAGGGAATCCTAATATGGTAATGGCACTTGCTGGGAACAAAGCTGATTTGCTCGATGCAAGGAAGGTAGCAGCAGAGGCAAGTATTTCTACTTCTGCCAAACACTGATCCTGGTTTTTATGTGGCTTATATCTGTAACAAAGAAAGAAGTGATTAATAAAGTTCTAAGTGCAATGTCTTGCAGGAAGCTCAAGCATATGCTCAGGAAAATGGCCTGTTCTTCATGGAAACCTCAGCAAAAACAGCAACCAATGTCAACGATATTTTCTATGAGATAGGTACTTTTCTATGGGGATAATTAATTGAATATTTGATGTTCTACAAATGATAAGCAAGATCAAAATTGTTTTAGAGGAGAGTTTAGTACCATTCTGTTTTCATTTTTCAAGAAAAGTTGTCATACCAGATCTCATTCAGTATCTCGTTATGGTATTTGTTCTCTGACATTTTGGTTTTGTCTAAATTTTTGATACAGCCAAAAGATTACCTCGTGTGCAGCCATCTCAGAATCCCTCAGGAATGGTGCTAATGGATAGACCTGCAGAGAGGACAACGAATGCATCTTGCTGTGGTTAACTTTATTGCTATTGTGCTATTCGTGCTTGTCTATATCTTCTTAGTAGTCCTTGTGTACTATCACTATGATTCTGTGTCCTATATCTATTTTGTTCGTCTGCGTGTTTCTCATCAAGGATTGTACATTCATGATTCCTTTTACAGCCGGTGGAACGTAATTGGAGACTGAAATTGTGTGATATCTCTTCATTTTACTTTTAATACACATTATATACTGGCGTATGCACGAACTATTATTAAAATTTCAAGCAGATGGTTGCACCTGTTGGCAGATTCATTTTTCATTTGAGGTCAGTTGTTATGAAGATCTCTCTGAATATGTGATGATTTCCATGTTTGCTTAGTGGTTGAAACAGCACTCATATAAAGGGAGGCTAAAGCTTTCTACCTCTCTAAGAATTTCACTCATTTAACGAGAATCTTTCCCCATCTCGGCCGTTGCACTAGCAGGCTGAAGGCAAATTGTGTAAGAAATTTCAGTTGACATTAACTACCAGAAGAAAAAAAAAAGTTGTTAAGATTTCAACAAACTCAAGGCAACTCTACGAAGTGGAAAGGGGGAGGTAAAAAACATGACTCTCTCTCTTGACCCACATGCTCCGTCCTCTCTCCCAAACATTGCGCCATCCCAAAACGCACCATACGCCTCACACCAAACACAAAGACCAGAAGCCCAAACACATGATTCACCCAGACCATTACTTACAACACCAGACCAAGTAGGTAGTCAGGAGGCTGCGACTAAGGAACGAAGAAGAACGTCAGCTAAGGAGTGGAATCCGACGGCAGTGTTCGCTGAGGACAAGTTCGTGACGTATTTTGTTGAGTTCATCCCTGAGGAATGGAACCCTATAAGATTCCTGCAGGTGATTAGGGCAAAGGAACAGGCGATAGATGTCTTTATCCCCAGGAAAAGAAGCGCGAGAAACTCGAGATTCGCTTTTGTTAGATTTGTGCGGGAAACTACGGGTGAAGAGGGTAGAGTGGAGAGACTTAATAACGCAATATTTGAAGGCAGGAGACTCACTTTCAGTGTTGCTAGATACGCATTAAGAAAAAATCCTATGAGAGATTTTTACAGGGCAGGATCAGGGAGCATGCAGGCAGCTGGCCGTGGAATGATACCGCAGGAGAGTGAACGCCCGATAGTAGTGCCAAGGGCATCCACGGATTTGGTAGCGAGGGAGCGACAAGTTTCAGGGCAGATAACGTTTGCTGACGTAGTTAGAGGGGACCTTAATAATCCGAAGGAGAAGGGGGAGGAGGTAACTGTTCGTGCATTCCCATCAGAAGCAAACAAGGAATGGCTCAACCGAAGTATTGTGGGTATTATAAGAAATGGGTTGTTAAAGAGGAACAGAATTCCCTCAGGAGTCAGCTATAGTTACATGGGTTCAGACACCTATCTATTCTCATTTCCATCACATGAGGCGATGAGTTACGAGATAGGTGAGAATGTTAACTTGTGGAATGACCTTCTTGTCGATTTTCACCCATGGAGAATTGAGGATACCCAGGCAGGAAGAGTTTGTTGGCTGGAGATGAAGGGTATTCCATTACATGCCTGGACTGAAGATACGTTCAGGCGAATAGCTCAGGTGTACGGAGAGGTGATTCAGATCCATTCAAATACAATCAATAGAAGCTCTCTCGAAGCTGCTTTTGTCAGTGTTCGTACAGCACAAAAGGATGAGATAAAAGAAAATGTCAGCCTTTTCATTGGAGATAGCAGTTTTAGAGTCTCCATTACCGAAGACATATACGAAGTAGGCAGGGGAGCGGTTGAGAAGGAAAAGGTTTGTCTATCAAGTTACTGCAACACAGGATTTTCTCCATTTAAGAAAATCAAATCCCCAGCCCGAAAAGTCTCTTTCGAATTAGACAAAGACACGGTGCAGACGACACATTTATTACAAGAAGGGACTGAGCCTGCAGGGAATAACAATGTGGGTGGCGAGGTGGGGATAGAGGGAATTACGATCGACCTAGCCCCTGAGAGGCTCACAGTAGAGGAAGGCTCACATAAGTTTATGAGAGAAACAAATGTAAGAAGAGAGGGCAATGCAGACAGTAGGCGACCAATCCCAAGTTTAAGTCCAACCCCAAGTCCAAGAAGATCCATACAGTCAAAGGAGAATATGTCACAGAATGCGGAGAAGCTGAAAATAGGAAAGTCTCGGGGCAATCCTTCAAACTCAAAATACCTTAACAGTCGAACAGAAGGAATAGAGCTAGATAGTGCACCTAGAAGTCAAAAGGAGAAAGGAGCATTTCAATCTAACAAGGTGAGGCACAGAGAGGTCGACACTATAAATACAATCAGTGCCAAGGTGAGATTATTTGCTGAGGGAGAGGAGGTCGTGGATGGTACAGAGAGATCGAAGGACATGCTGGGAGGGGAGAGAGGTAGTTCAAATCAGAGTGACTTGTGCTCTGATACCATATTAGCAAAGGCAGTGGAGAAAATTAAGGAAAGAAGAGGGGTGGCAAGGCGTGCAGGGAGGAATAAGGAAGGAAGAAGAGGGGGGGTTGAAACACAGAAGGAAGCAGCAGTAGAAGATGCCATTCCCAGTGTTCTCAATGAAAGACTAGGAGGAAGAGAGGAAGACGAGGAGGAAGAGGAGGAAGAGGGTAGTAAGGAGAAAGAAATAGAGAAGGAGACTCAGGCTACGCTTATGGTTATGGACAAGCTGGAATTAGCATATAGACAACCTCGCGAGGAGTTGCGCAGACAAATATTAGAATTAGTGGAAGAGGAAGATGATGAATGGGAGCAGCAGGAGGATATTATATAAACATCAGATAATTGGAATTTGCTGGGTGTTTTTAATATTAATATGATCAATATATGTTTCTGGAATATTAGAGGTTTACGAAATAGGTGGAAAGAATGGGATGTGAAAAACATGGTGCGTAGGAATTCCATAGCAATATGTTTTATTGCGGAGACAAAGATGGAAGATATGAGTGAAAGGGAGATTGGGAGGATGTGGCACGGAGAGAATAGAGGTTGGTGTGCAAGCAGCTCTAGGGGCAGAGCCGGAGGTATGCTTGCTATGTGGGATTCGTCGATGGTGAAGATTCTGAGACATGAATGTCGAGATAGATGGATCATCCTTGAGGGGGAGAGTATAAGAGATGGATACAAATTCTCATGTGCAGGTATTCATGCTCCAAACATACCGAGGGATAGGGCAGAGTTCTGGATAGAAATATTGGAAGAGATCAGCGGCAGCAGATTACCGTGGGTAGTCATAGGGGATTTTAATGAAGTGCTGTCAAAGGAGGAAAGACATGGGCAGAGTTTTGACGAAAGTGGAGCAGAGAAACTGAAGCAGTTGCTTGATAGAGCTGGATTGGTGGATATGCCAATCTCTGGGAAGAGATTCACTTGGTTCTCAACCAATACCGCCTCTCGCATCGATAGAGCTTTAGTGAGTGCTGAGTGGTTGGATGAGAATATAGATTTCACTCTCGTGGCAGGAAACAAAGGACTATCGGATCATACGCCCATATTCTTATGTTCAGAGACTGTCGAATGGGGTCCTAAGCCATTTAGATCTTGGGACTATTGGTGGGAGGATGAAGGATTTTTGGAGGTAATAAAGGGTTTCTGGGATGAGGCAGGGATAGTACACAGAGGGGATTTCGCGGTTGTGAAGAAGATGGCGATGCTGAGGATGAAGTTGAGAGAATGGAAGAAGAGTAGTGGGACAAAACCAGAGGATAGGCTTCGGAAGGTGCTGGAAGAGATCGATGAACTTGACAGCAATAGGGGGAGTGACATCTTAGCTAGCCGATGGGAAGAGGCAAAATATCAGCATCTTCAGAGGCTTAAATGGCAATACAAGGGACAGGTGGAATCTCTATGGAGGCAGAATTCTAGGATCCACTGGCTCAAACAGGGAGACAAAAACACTAGATACTTCCACATAAGTGCCAGCACAAGAAGCAAGAGGAATCATATGGGACATCTCAAAATAGATGGCAGAGTTATCAGAGAACCAAGGCTAATTAAAGAGGAGACATGCAGATACTTCAGTGACATCTTCCAAGAGGAAAAGAAGAGGTGGATTGGTTTGGGGGATATTCAAGTCAAACAGACAACGAGAGAAGCTGCAGACATCTTGGAAGAGCCTTTTGAGGAGGAGGAAATAAGAAATGCGGTATGGGATTGTGAGAGTAACAAAGCCCCAGGACCGGATGGTTTTAACTTCTACTTCATCAAGAGAGCGTGGAAGGTCATTAAGGGGGATGTAATACAGATGATCAGTGAATTTCATGCATCCGGCAAGCTGCCCAAAGGGGTGAATAACTCATTTCTTATACTCATTCCAAAGGTGGAAGGAGCAGATATCCTCAGTGCTTTCAGACCGATTAGCCTAATCAATGGACTGTATAAAATAGTGGCTAAGTTGCTCACTAAGAGATTGAAGAGGGTGATAGCTTCACTGGTATCGCCAATCCAATCAGGTTTCATTGAAGGGCGTAGCATTGCAGATTCTGTTATGGTCGCGGCAGAAGTGATTCATAATTTGAAAATTAGAAGAGCTAAAGGGTGGTGTTTTAAAATAGATTTTAGAAAGGCCTATGATTCTGTAAGATGGGGGGCTGTGATCGAGGTGCTAGATAGGATGGGGTTTGGCGCAAGATGGAGACAGTGGATAGAGCAATGTATTTCGCATGCAAGAATGACGGTATTAGTCAATGGCTCCTACACAAAAGAGTTCTCCATGGGTAGAGGTCTGAGACAGGGGGATCCATTGTCCCCTCTACTATTTGATTTGGTGGCAGAGATTTTATCGAGGATGATATCGCGTGCCGAGGAGATGGGTTTGATCAAAGGGATCAAGCTGGGTAGCGTGTCCATCACGCATCTACAGTATGCCGATGATGTACTTTTATTCAGCACTGCGGATGAGGAAAGTCTCTTAAATTTTAAGAGAGTTCTTAGGTGCTTTACCCTCTTCTCCGGTCTAAAGGTAAATTTCATGAAGAGTGCCTTAATCGGAGTGAATGTCCCGAAAGAAGAGAGTGAAAGTGTTGCAAGGAGACTGAAATGCAAAGAGGATCAGTTACCTATTCGATATTTAGGGCTACCCCTAGGAGCTAGCCCAAGACGATACCAAACCTGGGCACCTATCTTAAGAACCTTCAGAAGGAAGCTAGCAGCGTGGAAAGGGAGATGTCTATCCCTCGGAGGGCGGCTGGTGATGGTGAAAGCAGTACTAAATAGTATTCCCATCTTCTTCATGTCCATGTTCCAAATGCCAACGCGAGTGCAAAAAGAAATTGAAAGAATGTCAAGGAGATTTCTATGGAAAGGAACAATAGATTCAGAATGCATCAGCAAAGTTAAATGGCGGAAAGTATGTGAGAGTCAGCAAAGAGGAGGGGCAGGAGTGGGTGCACTTTCGATAAGGAATACAGCAATGCTAGCTAAGTGGTGTTGGAAGATATTTGATGATTCGGAAGGCTTGATGGTGAAGATTTTCAGGGAATTGTACTCCCCTAGGTTGGGATTGGCAGGAATCGTGGTCAACAAAAACAAAATGTCAATCTTATGGCGTGATATCCTTGAGTGCATCAATGGGGAATCTGCCAAAGCACGCTGTCTCAGAGAACAAATTAAATGGAAGTTAGGAAGGGGTGACTGCATTGAATTTTGGTCAGATCTTTGGTGGAGGGGAGAGGTGTTAGCTTGTAAGTTTCCTAGATTGTTTGAATTAGTGGAAAGAAAACAGGATACGATAGCTAACATGGGACAATGGATAAATGGTAGTTGGGAATGGTCCTTTACTTGGAGACGACCTTTATTTGATCGGGAAGAGGAAGTGGTGGTGAGCTTAGTGGAATGGTTGCGGGACTGCAGGTTGCAAAGCGGAGTGGGCGATGCTGTCGTGTGGGGAGGGGAGGGTGGTCAATTCTCGGTCAAAAATTGCTACTCCATTATGGAGACAATGGAGGAGAATGAGGTATCGACTACTGATTGGGGGATATGGAAGCTTCAGGGGACCCCAAAAAGCAAAGCTTTATTATGGTTGGCAGCACAGGATCGAGTGCTCACCAAAGGCAGATTGTGGAAGATGGGCCTGGTGGGAGCAAACGTCGTCGAATGTCCAAACTGTGGGGAGATGGAAGCAAATGCAGACCACACTTTTCTGATATGTAGAGGAGCATGGCTATGCTGGGCAGAGGTGGCAAAACGATGGGGTGTATTATGGGTTCTTCCAGGAAGGTTGGAAGACTTAATAGTACAATGGGGAGGCATGTGCAGTAATAGAAGACAAAGAAGCATTTGGGAGTGTTTTCTTACTGCTGTAGTTTGGAGCATATGGAATGCCAGGAATAACAGAATCTTTAATGACAAGTATAAAAATCCACAAGATGTGGCCATTGATGGCATGATGCAGAGCCTTAGATGGGCTAGGATAAATGTTAACAAGGAGATTAGCAGTGGGTGTAGTTTATTGCCTATTGTGGGATGGCATCAGGTGCTGTAGAGACTGTAAGGTCTTGAGGGACAAGGGGTGGGTAGACGAGGTAGGACATGTAATCTAGACCACGGCTAGTTAGACAGCTAGAGCGTTTTCTTGCAGATGAGCAGATGAATTGTTCTTGTATGTAAAGTTTATGATTCATGAATATTATAAAATCGTCGTAATTCAAAAAAAAAAACTACCAGAAGAAAAATAACCTGATTTTAGTTGGGTAACCGTAGGTTTCTCTAACTGGCCAGCCCAAACTGCCAAAATAGTGAAAGTTATGTTCTTGAACGAGCCGTAGACAAAGCTTTTACTTTCGCCTCTGCTGCTAGTACATATTGTAATATGCTAGAGATTCTGCTGAAATCAGAGTTTTTCACTGACGGTAGAAAGAAACTTGGGTACTATATTTCAGATTAACACTGTGAGTGGAGCTGCATTCCTAGCTGGCCCATAAAGACCTTCAATGATTAGCATCAAGTATTGAATAATGCATTTCGAATTATACATATAAAGTTAGGCCACTCTATGTTATGATGAAGAGGAAAGTTTCTCGATCTCAATTTGCTCCTCTTATACCAAATGACAGACAGACAGACATGATGACAATAGCAGTTGCACGAGGACTTGAGTTGACGTAAGACGACAAGTGAACTTCTGGAAAGAAACTGAAACAGCAAAATACGTAGAACATCAAAATCAACAAGAGACACATCACTGGCCAACGCCAGACAACCATGAGAAGAAAGTAAAGTTGCGTTGCGGTAGTTTTGTAGGGGCTTTGCAATAAAGTTTCATTTGATCAAGCGCCACAAGATATTACTTCTTGCCAAGTCCTTGCGAAGCTGCAGCTGAAGCACAGTCCATTGGTTGGAACCCAATTCTCTCCTTTTCCAAGTCATAGACAACCTGCATGTTCTGTTGTTGAAAGCTCCCTAAGACAGCAGCTGGTCCGGAATCACCATCATCCATGCTCTGGAACAGAAGGCATTTCACCACGGTGGAGTTGATCGGTGCGCTCATAGCGTAGAAGTGATTTTCCCGAGGCAAAATCAGAGTAACATTGTTCAGGAAATGGAAAGTGATTGTTGGCAAGTGATCATCTCCGGAAGTACTGTCGTTGGAAAATGGAACTTTATAGCAAAGATCGAATCCAGTTCGCGTCTCTGCTTCAGTGGCTCGTGGATAATTTATCAGTGACTGAAGAAGAGACAGAAGCTGAGAATAGAATGGCTCAGGTAGGTGGGTATAAGTTGTTCCCGAGTCGATCAACATTCCTCCGTTCCCCAGTGAATCAAACGTGCTCAAGCTGGAGGGGACTTCAATTGTATTATTGCCTGCTGTGATAGCCTGTAAGCCAATGATGTAGTAATTGGGATACACGGGATTCTTTAACATTGGAGTGAATTGCATACTATCTTTGGTGGAAGAAATAGCATAATCTCCTATGACAAGTGGGCTCGACATGTTAGGGTTGTTTGCATATTTGAAGGGCAAGAAGCAGTGGGAGAAGCCTTTTTGCAGGATCCCAAGTTGGGCAGGCAAAGAAAGTGCACCTCTACCAAATCCAGCTATCCCTACAGGCTCGTGATATGTAGACCCAACACAACCAAAAGCAAACTTTGAAATTTCTCTACTGACGCCATGGTTACTTCCGTAAACCATGAGAATGTCCTTGGTTAGTGTCCCAGTAACAACCCCTCCTGCACCGTAGGTATAAGCAAATGAAGGGCATGGTCTAGAACATGTGGATTTGAGAAGGGTACTCAATGAGCAGCCAGAAACAATGCATGGGTCTAAAGAGTTTTCAGAACTGTGGACGTCAATGCAGAAAGGGCTAGCACAAAAGTCACGATACAATGAAGAAGACATGGAAGGAGAAAAAACAGTCATCAACTTATAATTGTTCCTGTAATCGTCACAGTCTATGCAATCAAAAGATAGGTTTCCACAAGGAACCCAGGTAAGGTCGCTTCCTGTATCCATATAAACTTGGATGGCTTGTGGGGGTGTTCCTATATTGAAGGACATCAAATACCCGTCTCTCACTTCCCTAAGTTGCTCCGTCACGTCCACCACTTCTTTTGGTATTTTAATGGAACTCTTAAAACCTTTTGGAGTGGGAAGGGAAGCACTGGGTTGGCTCAGGCCAAGAACCACTCTGCTAGGGTTTCTGTCTCGTGCCAAGGATTGTTGCAAGTAAAACAGTGGGTTGACGAGGAGAAAGAAAAGAACTGTGATGGTCGTATTGGGAATGGCCATTTTGAAAACCCTTTTGCTTGTTTAATGTTGGATGGAATTTAGTTTAGCGGAGTGCATGTATTTATACTGGAAATGAGGTATCCTGAGCTGATACGTGGCCTGCAGAAGCTAACAAGTGTTGAATGAAGAAGACGAATAGGGTTTCAATGGAAAGTGTGCGCATGGTTGCATGAATCCTACTTTTGAATAATATGGCTTAGTAGCCACCAGGAATGGAAAACACAATGCGTTTGCTTTATATTTGGAGCCAGAATATTCCAATATTTTCTCAAGTTCATGGGTGCATTTACTTGGGAAATTCCTGAGACAGGTTTTAGTGGATTGCACGTGATTATTAGAAACTGTCAGAAAATAATGAATCAGAGTTGATCCCATCGACCTCAGGTTGTCCATCCTCAAGAGCAAAATCAATTGAAAGAAAGCTTTTCAGATATTTCTGAGGCTATATATCGCTCTGTATCTCTCAGGTTTTGCAGACACTGAAAACTATGACTAAACCTTACAGGGTCATAGTTTTTCCATGCAGTTAGTGACTTCCTGCTTGTAGCATCATCAAAATTCTCTGCAAACACCATTTTGATACTTAATTACTCACTGGATCAACAAAATTGAAGATGATTGCGCCGCTTCCTGTTATCATTTAGTACAGACTACAGACTACAGACAGAGTGGTCCTTCCATGCCAATTCCAGATATCCTGCAATAGTGGGTACTCATGCCTAGGCCAATATTCATCACCTTTCTTTTCTGGCTGCGAAAGAATAAACTAAGCACACAACTGAAATCAACGTCAGACCAAATCCTGTTTATGCGTTAGGTTATAGTTAACAACCTTCTTACATGGATGTGACGCAGCAACACCAGTAGTCCCAGGATAACAGATAATCATTACTTAAAATGTCCATATACTTCACATGGCAATGCTATTACTGGAAAAAACATGCAACAAGCAGTATTACCTTTTCGTATTGGATGATAATAAAGAATCTCAATACACCAAGTTTTTATACTATTGGGTTTATATAAAAACTGGAAACTGGAACTGTATCTAGCTTTTCCTTCATGGAAAGGACATTTGAAAGCCTTATTATACTAGGCATTGGAGATGGGCAACCATCATCCGCTGAATAAAACAAACTGTCAATATTCCTGAGACTGATGATTGGTTGCTAAAGGATCTTAACGGCCTGCACTTTCTCCTCATTTTCAGTTGATTAACCTAGTTTTCCTCGGCAATGCTTACTGGAAAGTATAGTATACCCTTTATCATATATTAAAGGGCATGTGGTTAGTTTGTCATCCTTCACCTTGCTCTGGTTCAATCAGATTCAGGGGATATGAGGCTTGTTAGCTTGCTGGGTCCCTTAGGATATTGATTATTACCTGTGAATTTGGATCTAGCTCCCTCTGCTGCCTTATGGTCTCAGGTAGGAGTGATGACCAGGAGTGTCTATCATGCTCTACCTACCTAGTCACAGAAAGATATCGTTACTACTCCATTTCTGTCATTCTTTTTGGTTTATGAATCTCTGGTTTTCTACAGAGGAACCCCAAACTCCACAGCGGAGATTAAGCTGATGAATGAGGAATCCTGACAATATATTGGGCGATACTTCTTGAAAAGAGGCTCCTCCAAGTTAAGAAAGAAGAAACATCCATGGATTCCAACGAATCAAACTGCAACTCTAAGTACTTACCTCTGTAAAGCAAATTAAAATAGAAGCATTTGAGCTTGGAAGCATCTGGATGTAGGATGCTGAAGGGTGAAGTAGATTACAGGGTCACTAAAATATCATACAGCTGGTATAACAGTCGGTGCTGTGCTTTCTTTCTTTCGTTTTTGTTTTTTGTTACCATTCTATCATTTGTACACAGAAAGAAAATAAAAGAATTTGCTGCGATACTTGGGTCCTCCAAGTGTGGCGTATATTTGTCAAACCTACATGTATGGTATGGCATCCATCACTGTCTCTTTGCTAAGGTTTTCTTGAGTCCTTTGATAATCTTAGCAAACCACATCAGATTCAGGATAAATAGTACTACCGGAACGACAAATACAATGGCGCGACCAAAGAAACGCATCTGGACAACCTACAAAGTATTAAATAGAAAGTGAATTTAGGCGTTCATGGGGCTGGTTTTGATGCAAATAAAACAGAGAAGGAAGCATTGTTAATTACAAACTATGAGAAACAACAAGAAACAGAGATGCTTGATGACTATTAAGACAACTTCAGGCAAATAGATATAAGAATTCCAGGAGACATGAATGTTTAGGCAGTAACCAATAGCGCGATATCAGTTCGAGGGAATAAGAAAAACAACGCACCTCGTTATAGTGCACGAAAATGTGGTAAAACATGTACATGAACCACAGAATCCTTGCAACCTGCAAACCATTTTTTCTATCAGCATAAATCTAAGAATACTGTATTTAAGGGGATTATATGTGCTCGTGGTCCTCAAAATCTCAACTCATCTCAAATGGCTTGAAAGATGAGCTGAGCCTATTTGATCCTAATTAACATTGTTGGTTCTTGGTAATCTATCAAAGGACATGGTAGAGCTTGAAATAACAAGCCTGATGATCACGAATGTCATCCGAATTGCTTTTGTTCAAATATCCCTCTGTGTGTACAAAAATGGAATTATAGGACTGACAAAGTAAGCCTGCAAGCTCCAAAGACTCAAAATCTCACCAGCCAAGCTAGGAAGATCACCACACCATTAACAAGATATGCTGTAGATTTCTTCATGCCAGCAGTATCAAGATACCTATGATGACACACAGAAGTATGGTTAACATTGTTGTAGTCAAGTCCAATACATATTTGAAACAGGACATGCCCGTCATCTACCATCTCAAGTTAATCTCTGGTGTAGTAATTTCAGAGATGAGGCACATATATGTGTAGAGTTGTCCTTCTCCAGAAAACATAGAGTATGCTACGGCAATTGCAGAAATAAAATGATGGACAACCTGAGAAGCACATGCAAACACATTGTGAGTCGCATTGACACACTCTCCCAAACTACAAAAAATGAACTTTATTGTAGTTTAAGCAGACAAGACAAGCATATAGGAGACAGACATAGTAATGGCACCATCTCAAGAAAAGGTGCAGAATCAGTAAAATGGAGAACAGCAGGCTCATTTGTGACAAATCATACATAATACTCACATACTCTAGTCCACCCAAAGATGGATAGAACCAAAGAATCATTCCGAGATCTGCGAAGAAGTAGCCAACAGAAACCTGTCAACAATGAAAATGTGCAAGTCAATTAGAAGGTAAACTTAGAAAGACCAGTGAATTAATCATGGAAAAATCGATCCTGTAAAACTAAAGCCATAATTCACAAAATAAATCAGGAATAGATTAACAAAAAGTTATGAACATATATAACAACTCAATTAACACGTCAGAAGTCAAATATTAATAAACAAAGCCTTTGGGACATTAATCACTTACCCCCAATCCAAAAATGGAGAGTGGTGAACTTTGTAACGTTATTAAAGCAGTATGTCTCCGATCAGAAAAGAGGTCTGACCAGAAAACAAAGTACAATGACATAGCTGAGATGTAAACAGCATGAATCGTAGACATTCCTCTGCAAAGTTAAGCGTAAATTATCAATAGTCATACACCAAAATAAAAATGGTTGAGATAAAACTGGAAGTTTCACTCACCGATTGTTCCATTCGGTGCGCTGAATTTTCGAAAGACCACAGTAAGCCTTGGTGTAAAAAGTGCTCAACAGTTGAGAAAGATCGTATGTCTTCCAGAGAGAAAACAATTAAAACACAAACTAGTGATGGTAAGAAAGAATGCAGTGGAAGATTGAGAAATTTAAAAGCCTAATTCTAACTGCTTAAAAAATAATAACTATCATCAGGCTAGAAATCGAACATGTAAAAAAAAATGCAGAAAGAGTGTACCAATTTGCATGCAACCATGCCAACAAGGATTGAACTGTAAGGAATGAAGGGGTCTGCAAATAGGTAACTCTTAACCAGCACTTCGGCCTGACTTCGATAAGACTTGATAGCCATAACTGTATCTTGAGGCATAACCATTATGATATGTTTTGATCAGATGAGCTTCCCTTCTGAACCCTCTTCAATAATCTTCCATTCTTCATTTCTCCTCATCTTTTTCTTGTATAAAACTTGAACTTCCAATTATCTTCACACTTACCTAAAATTTCAATATGATTATGCATTAATCTAGCTACATGCACTGGTACATGATGGATTGAAACTAGATGATGGAACATCTTTGTTGATAACATGCATGTAAACACAGCTCGCAGTTCAAAGCGTGCATTATTAATTAAACCTGTTACCAAAAAATCTCTTTAACCACATACGCAATGAAACATAGATTCCAAGGGCTGAATCCAGGAAACAATGTTCTTCAGGGTATAGACAATCTGCCACACTAATCATTGCTCCCCATGGATGGATCATGATCCACCAATGTCCGCAAACAGATTATTGTAGGTAACAAATCCGGCAAATAAAACTAAAAGACTAAGCAAGTAACAATTTTAATAAACAATGGGCAGAAACTTGAATAAGAGGAAAAACCCAACATCGATAGAAATCACAAACGACTCGTACAAAAAAACACACCCAACAGCAAATGGAACCACAAAAGATATTTGATCCCAGAGAGCAGCAAAACAGAGCCCGAGAATCCAAATAAGAAGCTTACCAGAAAGCATCAACCTGGTAAAAACAACATTTCGCCGTGGGCATGTCAGGGAAACAAGTAAGAATCTTCAGAATTATAAGAACTGGAAGGAGAAAGAGGAGGAGCCTGAAAAAAAAGGAGTAAAAGCCGTTGGGTATCGGCAAGAAAGGAAAGAGACAGAATGCGCCAGAAGCAATGGTCAAAATAAATATACGACAGGAGAAAACTTAGACACACGCAATGCACACTAAGAATGGACCAACCTTGAGGCTGAATCAATGCAATAGCATGTTTTGGTTTTGGAATCTCCTCGTCTAATCCCATCAATAAACGTGAAGATTGGAGATAGAGAGAGAAAGGAAAGAGACCAAGATGGCTAAGCGTGGAAGTTCGGGAATGCTGGATACGCGACAATGGTGGCAGTTAGTTTTGTAGCAGATTTATACAATTATGTTATCCTGATGATGTGGAGGCATGGGCCTATCATGGAAGTATTGAAGCGACTCTTTCGAGGGTGATCCATTTTTTGGCACTTTCCAATGGATGATTATCCATTTCTTTCTTAGCATTTTGGAAAAAGAAAATCCAATTTTAACATACAATTTTTAATTAATGGCTTTGTCTAAGATTGACTAAGAAAAGATGTTCTTTTGACACAGCAAAGAACACACTTTCTCGCCGGTGACCAAGGAATCTAAACAGTCACCTCAAATTACAAGCTTTCCGGTGTAACTATCACAAAGCTAAAATCTTGTAGAATGAGATGGTTTCTTAGTTATCTTTTACATTTCTTAGCCTGTACCCAACACCGTCTTTTAGCGAAGATATTAATGAGGAGGATGAGGAAGAAGATAACCCGGAGCGGTTGATCTCGGCCTTATCCTTGTTAAAGGCTTTCTGGACATCGTCTTTGAGCTCCTCGAAACGCGTCTTCTTGATTCTTTGTTCATGTGGGCTATCTTTTTCAAGGTAAAACGAGTCCGGAAGATCGTCTTCCATGAACTGGTCGAGCACTTGGGAGACATTAGGGAAATAACGTCGACCCATTTCCCCTGCCATCAATCAAATACATAGCTGATACTCATGAGAGTGTATCATTAATTTTAGGTTCTGACGCTCTGGAAAGCTCGATAGTTTGCTAATATCACCATTGTCACCATGCAAGAAGAATGTTTCAACATTGCAACTCTAGATAGGACAAAAATGCATGCACTCTCATGAGGAAGAGATACGAAGATTCACTTGCCTGTTTTTGTAAGAGCTTCCATCCTAGAACGAAGTCTTTTGTTCTGTTTTAGTGGAGTCTCGTTTAGGTCAACAACTCTCAGATTTCCGTTAGAACCTAATGCAGAAAGACCAGCAAACTCAGTTGTTGTCTCAGCATCTGCAATGTCCATGGCTAGCTTGACTTCAGTTGGAAAGATCAATCGTGGAAATGCCACTGTCATGTATGAGACAGCATGGTGATGGGATATAAAACCATCAAAATATGTAACAAATAATTATGGTGATGGAAATGTCCATGGCTACCAAATGCAGAAAGATACCTCTGTTCTCCAGGTATAACAGCTTCATGTGCAGATCATCAGACACTGTATGAGAATTGGTAGAACCTTTCCCATCCATTGGGTTCCTCCTCATTTCCCTTTCTAAAAGATTGATGCACAACCGCTCTTTGTTGGCTTTCTGCCCCTGCTCTGTCATAGCATGGTAATCTTTAGGCCTTGTCATTCGTCGGCATATGCTAACAGCACTTTGGCCATCTAACGTCAAGTCCAAAGCACTAGCTCCTCCGGCCAGCAAATTCACTACCAGTGATGGTTCTCTTCGCATCGCAGCAACATGCAGAACTGTGTAACCCCGTGTGACAAGTAGACTTGATTGACAGTGGAATGCAACCACAAGAATTGGGATGACGTCTTCCACAATAGCCTTCTCGATAAACTTAAGAAGGCGTCTCTGCATTTACACATATATACATACATGTCAGTAAGTTTTATCTTCTTATAATGGACCCAAAAGAACACCATAGCAGATGAACAGAAGAACTGCCAACTTTTTGTACGACTCACCATCCATCCTAATACCATCAACCAGACTTGAGCATCATAATTGGAGGATCAAACAATATATTGAAGTAAATTCCTCCTCAACCACGAAAATCTAAGCTAATTAATTAAATGGATTAATCCGCAGATAATGTGATGAACTCGCAGTAGAAAGCTCATCAGAAGAAGAAGAAAAACAAGAAACCAACCTGAAAAAGTGACACCAGCTCAGGTACTTTAAATATCGAGGAGGCATACATCAATTCCACGGCAAAGTTGATTGGAGGTCTACAAGCATCATGACTGCATACATTATCAACACAAGAGGAGACCTCTGTTGGTGATGGCTTGAGTTGTCCAGTATATATATAGCTAAGGAAACTCTGGAAAGCTTCGTATCCAACCTTTCCATAGGGTAGAATATCACTCATGCAATACTTTGGCTTCCGCAATTTTTCCAGAGACTCATTCTCTCTGTTGAATAAGTCATGGAAAAAACTACTCCTGGAAGCTAGAATACAGCGGTGTACACCAACTTGGATACCATCCACGATGATATCAGCATCACTATAATCATAAGACGGATCAACCAAGAGATGCTCCAAACTGGTGCTAAGCTTCTTCAAGCTAATCATCTCCAGAGTACTATGCCCCACCGCGGAGCATGAAGAGATGGAGGTGTTCTGTCTAAGAGAACCATTTGATAAAAGAGAAGAAGACGTAAAGCATAAAGATGATAGCTCGGACAAATTAGCCATTAACCCACTCAAGAACTACGACCACAAAACACATGGTTTAAACCTGTGATCCATCTTAATTTTTAATTGGCTGCTGATTCACAAGACACTAGGAATACAAAACTACGCAAAAGAAGCACGAAAGGCTGGACTCTTTGTGATGGATTGAAAATGGGTAAATAACACAGCTAAGTATCAGAATAAAAAAGACAGAACACTCGAAGTCGACGCTCACACATCTTACAGAAGTGCTACCAAACATTAACGGATGAAAAAGGAACAAAACGTGGAATTTCAAAAACCAGGAAACTGCAAAGTCAACCTTTCGTCAGGACAAAAAAAATCATTTGATCTTCTCTGTTGCACAGATACAAAGAACCCAGGAAACTTCACGGTTTGAACTTCCACGACCACCTCGAAGTTTTCAAGATGACATCTGAAAACAAAATCAATCCCCTTACTGGCTGACCAATCTATAGACACCGCAAGTGTCTTCACATGTCCACACGAAATTTAACTGAAATAACAGCCAAAACTGGAGTTGTAGGGGTTGGTTTCGTAAGGAGATATCTGAACACCAAGTGTGGAAAGTCTTAAATCCAGGGGCATGCATTGTTACAATTAGTGTTCAACATTTCATACGAAACTTCCTCTTTCACTTTTCGAAACAACAGAAGACATCAATTTAAGACTTAAAGATCAGAATTTCCCCACAAATATACCTCTTCCCTTCCCCAGTTGGATTCGCCTTTAATATTTCCTTTTAATGTTATTGTTTTGCGATTCCTCGTCTTTGTTGGCCACATTGACTCTTGGAAGATGAAGTCCCTCTGCTGACGAGTATGATTCCTTCATCAATGGTACCTGTGTTTCCTGATGTGTGAAATGAGGTCATAGTGTTTTTTTAAAAAAAATTAAAGATTATTAATTTTTTTCCGTAATATTTTAAATACTGGATTAATTAGATTCATTCATAAATATTGCTGACGATATAACGGTTTAGTTTTAAAAAGGGGAAATTATGCTAAAGTAAGCGATTTCATAAATAGTTGATCACGGCAAAAAACATTAAGTTTGTATTATAATTGGGTTAATGCACAAAAAAGTTAGCCAACCAAGCAAAATTTTACAGGTGTTCATGGGTTGGCCAGCCAACAAATCGGTGTCCAGGCGGGCTGGACTAGTAAAGGTTCAAACAATATTTTGTTCCCGAAGCCCAGACTGCCTACAAAAAGGTCAAAGACCAAACCCCAGACAACCCATTCGAGGGTTGTCTTATATTGTGCAGGAAATCTGACTGCCTGTCAATGTATTCAAAGGAAATGTTGCATTGACAGATTATCTTGGCCTCTGGGCACCGTACTGGGAAATTCTGGCAAGTTTAAGCCATATGAGGCTGTCAGAAAGTTTCTGCTGAAATATCAATGGTGATATATTGGCCCAGATTGTGTTGTGTGTACCAAACTAGGAAAAACAGGAAAGAGCTACCATTTACATTTCATGAACCAGCCAACGGTACGGCATTGAGAAATAAGCCTGAATTGGAAACTGAAAAAGGAGTGGGACTGTAATGGGAAAAACTACAGAAGCTTTTGTTTCTCGGCCATGGAGGAAAATTACTGTAGTTTACATGGGATTTTTGTCGTCTTTTTTAACACAACTGAACCGTGTAAGCAACCAAATAATGCCGTTGGGTTCCACCGAGGAAAAGTTACTAAATAATGGTGGAACAAAAAGCGGAAAGATTAGAAGGAATGATATTGGAAAAAGATGACAAGAAGAAAAACAGGATATGGTCCAAAACTACAGAAACTTTGGCCTGCAAGAATTTAACTTAATTGCCATCAGTTTCCCCTTTTGTTATCCTCTTTTGACGCATGTTAGTTCTTCAAAGCCTTACTTTACTTTCGAATTCTCTGTTAAACACACTGCAACTCAGTTATAACTCTAAAAAAATATGCCCTGTTGGGATTTCTCACATTCTGATGACTACATCTCAGTTTATCAATAAAAAAAAATAAAGTACTTTTGTGGTTGTGCTTGTCTGTACTTGCTACAGAAAAATTTATGAGCTACCATTCAATTATAGCGCAGTAATAACCCGTCAATCATGGATGTATCCAAGAACTCGTGAACACACTTCTTTTCCAAGAGAAATGTCCATATGGGTCAGCATCAGAACTTCAGAAGAGCAGATCCTTCCTTGTCTGCAACGTAATTAATACATATGCACAGTACTATGTTTTCAAATTCAAAGATGAAACCTCGAGATGCCGACTAAAACAACACGGGCAGATGCCATCGCATGTCATCAAGCATTCGACCACAATATTAATGCATTGTCTTTTGTTAATCACAAGTTGTTTGACCAAAATGAGCCTCTGCTCTCGTCTTCTCTGGAGAAAACTTGGAGGGCGAAGTATCCTAGCTAGTTAGAGCCGTAATCTGTACCTAGTTGTACTGAGTTCGTATACTTTGATCTTCTTCCGAAGATACTCATCTAGTAAAACTGTGATTTCCCAAGTTTTATTCTTTTATGAATTCCTCGACAATATCGAATGAATGAGTTTCAAGGTATATTCCCCGGGTCCCATAGCACATGCTGAAGTTTGGTTGTTTTTTTACTACAGTGAGGATTTCAATGCAGAACACATCTACATTTGTACGGTTGAATACTATGTTAGTGGCGGGAATTAAACTGTTGTAACTAATTTCAAGCAACACCCTAAGATCCGGGATGGAATTAAACATCACTTCCTTTTGGGAAGTGTGCCTCTTATGATTCATCTTGTACTAGTCTTTTTACCTATCCTGTCATTTCAATTATGACTTCAAGAGAATGCTAAAAACTGTGCTTTAGGCAGTGGAGCTGTGACACTTCCCGATTTGCCGCTTAGGCTGACTACAGCACCTGGAAATGGCTTCCCTACAAGAATTACTATCCGAAGAAGGTTTCGAGCACGGAAAGTTCTTGCAGCATCAGAAGCAGGTGAAGCCTAGAGACAGTACAAGGCCTGAAGAGCCGGTGATACTGCCTATACAGATTCACCATGATCGGAAAAGCTTTACTTTGTCAAGGCAGAAGACCGAAAGGGCTTCTATACGAAAAGGGTCTTCGACATTTCCGTCAAGAAGAGTCAGTTTGGATTTGCAGGGAGCGAAATGTCGGTCATCACCGATGCGAGAAGAGCCTGCCATTGATGATGTGGCCATCAGGACGGTGATATCTATACTCAGCGGATATATAGGCAGATTCACAAAAGATTCGAGTTTCCGAAAGATGATTCGAGAGAAGTGCAACTCTTGTTTAGTCCGAAGAAGCATGGATTCAGACACTGAGATTTTTAGAAACCTGGAGCTGGGGATGGAAAGCATCGAAAATTTGGTCGGCGATCAATGTACTCGAAGGGAACTGAGAATGCAGACCATGAAAAATGCAATACACCTCCTGAACATTGTTGCAGCTTTGAATTCTAAACGTTCAAGGAAGGGTACAACCTGCGGTGTGCCCAATTCACATCTTTCAGCTTGTGCCCAGTTGTATTTATCCATTATTTACAAGCTAGAGAAAAATGACAGGGTATCTGCTCGGCATCTACTTCAAGTTTTCTGCGACTCACCATTCTTAGCAAGGACACACTTGCTTCCTGATCTTTGGGAGCATTTCTTTCTGCCTCATCTTCTCCATATCAAGATTTGGAACCATAAAGAGCATGGATCTGAATCGGAGTCTCGGGATGTTGAGAAGGAAAAACAAATGAAAGCTTTGAGCAAAGTTTACAATGATCAGATGGATATAGGAACAATTCAGTTCGCACTGTACTATAAAGATTGGATGAAGGTTGGGGGTAAAGCTCCTAGTCTTCCTGTTGTACCTTTGCCAACCAGACCCAATCATACAGTACCAAGAAAGATATCATTGGATTCTTACACTCCAAGATCTTCCATGAACAAAAATTTGTGAGTATTCAATCACTATTGTCCAATCATTCCTGCTGAATTAAGATGTTAGAAACAAACCAGAAGTTTCAATGTTACTCTACTAGTTATCTAATTTGGTTTCTTTTCCCAATCTCAAAAGATACAAAGCTGTGTTTGGCCGCACACCTGAGACCCGGCCAATGGACCTCGGTTCTAGAAAACTGGGGGAAGAAAAGGCGTGCACTGAAGAAGATGAACACAACAACTGCAGTTATGCTACTGTAGGTATCTCTTGTCTTTTTCGCAGGAGGGTTAAAACTGCATCCCTTCACCGTTTTCTTTCTTTGATTAGCTGGAATTCCTTTAGACTGGAGATTAGTTTAATTTTCTCCAACTTTTCACAGGATAAAAGGACTCATCAGCGGTCTTTGAGCGTGGGTTACAGGATTTCAAAGCGTGATTTATGGTCTGACAAACATCAGCCGGATTACTTTAGGCCTTTTTCCTGCCAATGTATGTTGCCAGAATGTGTGGTCAGTGGCAATCAAATAGTCAGGACTAGTGCATTGAAAGATTGCAGATGATACCCTTCTTCCTTACGGTAATCTAGTAAGTGGAGCCATTAGCAGTATCTGTCGCTCAGATAGTCCAAGTGAGTGCGAAATTGCAATCCATGTGATTTCTAAAGCCTGGTTGGATTCCCATGGCGCCCGTATAATTGAAGGTGCCTTATCAAAAGCACCCGTGATTGAGGGATTGCTTGCAGTTTTGTCTGCTTCTGCTGATGATGAAATTCTGGAACTAGTAATATCCATTCTAGCTGAGTTAGTAGCAAGGAACGAGGAAACTAGGCTTACTATTCTGAACTCTGACCCGCAGCTTAGAATCTTCATGAAACTATTAAGAAATAGCATTTTATTTCTTAAGGGTGCTGTTCTACTTTATCTGTTGAAGCCCATGGCAAAACAGATGATATCTACGGAATGGATAGTACCAGTCCTTCGAGTGTTAGAGTTTGTTAACCATTCGCAGACCCTGTTCACTGTAAAGTGCATGCCCCAAAAGGCTGCATTGTACTTGCTAGACCAACTTTTGACAGGTTTTAATGAAGACAAGAACTTAGAAAATGCTAGTCAAGTCATCTCCCTAGGAGGGCTGCGCTTGCTGGTAAGGACCTTTGAGATGGGAGATATAAATGAGAAGAAAAGTGCTGCCATGCTCATGTGCTGCTGCATTGAAGCCAATGGTAGTTGTAGGGATCACTTGGCTGACAACTTGAACAAGCATTCTCTCCTTGAGCTTATTGTTCATGGAATCCAGAAGAAGTCTAATGGATGTGCTTCTGCTTTACTGACAGAGCTATTATGCCTTGACAGGTAGTAAGAATTCTGTTTTTCTGTTGTGTAACTATTTCGTTAAGTCCTGACTTTAACCCCATATGAATCTAACAAAAACTGAGCAGAAGAACCAGGATCACAAAATTCCTGACAGAGCTTAATGTTGGATGGAGTGGCTTGGACACCATGCACATCTTTCTAGTCCAACTCCAAAGAGCTTCACCAGAAGAACGTCCACTGGTCGCAGCAATTCTGTTACAGCTGGATCTTATGGTAAGTCCAAAGTTGGCTAGTGAACTAATGCTCTATTCCCATTGCTTGCAGAGAGAAAAAAAGGCTGCTTTAAGTCTTTCCATCACTATTAGAATCTTCTATGCAACCTGTTGAGAAATGTTTTGGATTTAGAATCATGAGCAGTAATTTGCAGTTATGTAGCAGGGAGATCTTTCAAAGTCTAGTTTATATCGGGAAGAAGCTGTCGACGCCATTGTAGAGTCATTGGACTGTCAGAAATGCAGCACAAAGGTTCAAGAACAGTCTGCAAAAGCTCTTGTAATGTTGGGAGGCTGCTTTTCAGACACAAGAGAGGCCACAACAGAAGAATGGCTCTCACAACAAGAAGCAAGATTTCTCGAGGGCTCACATGGTTCACTTTGTCGCAAGGAAATAATTGACAGACGTTTAGTAAGTAACTTAACTAGTTGATCATAGTAGGTGAAGTATCTCAGAACTGAAACTCTTACCTAATTGTTGGTTCTTTTGTGTTTCCAAATACACTAACCAGATTGAAGAGGAAGAGGCAATGGAAGAATGGCAAAGAAAAGTAGCTATTGTCCTGCTTAACAAAGGTGGCAAGAGATTCTTAACCGCCCTATCCGATTCCATAGACAATGGCATTCCAAGTTTAGCTCAAACAAGCCTCTCCACTGTTGCATGGATGAACAGAATCTTGCTTTCGGCTGGAGATCCAAATTTTCAGCCCATGGCTTGGTCAGTACTAGAGTCGAAACTGTCAGAATATGTCTCTATGCTCTCGACTTGAAGTCGATAAACCCTAGTTGAAATCGTGACAATCAGCTTTTGAGGCAAATCAGTGCAACTTGGTTCAAGAAATTGAGCCATCAGTGAGTTAAGAACTAGAATACCTGTTTCTGGAGAGGTGTCATAACCTTGACGATCTTTTTAAAATTTTCCATTTTCTTAATTTTTTTCGACATGATTGTGTCTGTATGATACATTTGTTGAGCAGTTCCAGCTTCAGATCCTCTTCATGTACATTAATTGTATAAAGGTTCAATGTATATAGCTTTTCCACATTTGATTCTGCAGACCAGAATTACAGGCGGCGCTCTCTGCTAGCAAACCAGCTCCTGTTTCCATTCCCTGCTTTGAGGAGCATCCAGCTAGCTAGGTGTATGATGATACCTGTTGGCCGCAGCTTCATATTTCAGGACCTGAGACTGCCACCCGAAAGGGTTATCCGCTCGGATTAGTAAGACGCCGCGGAGTCTAACAAGCTTCCAGGGATCTCCTTTCACATACGTTTTGGATACTGAATTTCAGAAAGTTCTGGTAGCCAAGATGGTAAATAAGTCTCGTAGTAATTGTTTTTAAGAAAAAGAAATAACTCTGCATTGATTATGGGGTTTACACCGAATCATAAAGGAAAATAAGACGATTTTCAAGGAAAATAAGACGATTTTCAAGGAAAATAAGACGATTTTCAAGGAAAATAAAGGTCTAATAATTCCAAAATGCTTATTCCATGTGGAGAGAATCCTCCCCACTGATTCAGATCCTGAATTTGAATTCAAAAGCAGAAGGAAACTAAATAAGAAGTGGCAGAGAAGAGAACTGCAAAATCCCAATGTTCCAGGGATTTTAAGAGAAGGAGACGTTGATCAGTTCAAACGAAATTTCTTTTCTAAACAAGAGTAACGTTTTCTGAAGAAAAAAATGCCTTACGAACCTCATCTAACTTCCTCTCCTTACAAAGTGTCTGAAAAATCTTAAGTCTTCAGGTTTCAGGTATCTTTCTCCAGGTTTCTACAAGGGAACTCTTAACCAAAAAACAAGGATACCAAATACAAGGATATGGCAGAAAACCATGTATGTTTTTCATATTCATTTATTACAGATCCTTGTTCTTTGGTCTGTGTGTGTATATATATTCTGAATGCAGGCAAACAGGCGACCAAACAGTTATGCATGTATATAAGCCAACCATGCCAGATCAAAATCCTAGTTTATTTAGAAAAGAATACTTTGCTTTCAATGTCCATCCCAGTTGTCCTGAATGCCAGAAGAGCCGTAAGTGTACTGCAAGATTATGATAAACTAACAGGTCTTTCTTCTCATCTTGGAAGGGGTTGCAGGAGAGGAAGATGAATACAGTATTTTCACTGCATTCCTTTTGCAACAGAGTGAGCAAACTCACGACCAGTCAAAGAACAGTAATAGAGAAGATGGGATTTGGTAATCTACTCGATTTACCATCGCATGACATTAGCAAGGTCCTAATCAGTGAGTTAATGGATCATTGGAACCCTGAAGACCACCACTTTGTTCTCCGTCCTGGCATCCTTTCCATTTCTCTCCAAGATGTGGTCCTTATTCTTGGGCTTCCAGTTACTGGACATCCAGTGATTCTCGACCAAGATGAACCATTTTCCGAAACTGAAAGATACTACAAGGCTCAATCAGGGAGGAGAAGGATCACAATAGACTTCCTAGAACAAAAGTTGGACCAGCTTGGAGACAGCGTGGGTGAAGAATTCATCAGAACGTTTTTACTGTATATATTTGGAGCATTTCTGTTTGTGAATACCAATAGAACAGTGGATTCCAGGTATCTACTTTTGCTTAAGGATTTGGATTGTGTCTGCCATTTCTCTTGGGGAACAGCCATGTTAGAGTACCTGTGTTTCTGGTTAGATAGTTGGAAAAATCGAAAAGTCAGTTACGTTGGGGGATGCATGGTTTTTCTACTGGTAAGTTTTTAGGATAACGTTCAGCATTTCAGGTTTCTTACTCGCTACCATGTCCTATTTCTACTGTAAATCAGTTCCCATCTTCACTGTTATATTGACAGATTTGGTGTTATGAGCATATTGACATTGGCAGACCCAAATTGATCAACAGGCTCTTGTACCCTCGCATCTGCCGATGGCAAATAAACAAACCTCTGCCAAGAGAATTTGTCAGGAGGAAGTTTGGTGCTCTGCAAGATCATCAGGTATTATTATAACATTACAGAGTTTTCCTTTAGGTAATAGATATTATGGTCATAGTCAGCCAACTTTACAATTTAATTGGATTCTTAGATTATCAAAGAACTTCAACCCTCTGAGGTTGAATTGACAATAGATCATGTCATCGCACTGTTGATGGAAGATAAGAACGAGCAGAGAGCTGCCCCTGAAGTAAGCCTGTTTCTTTTGTATGGTATATAGAGCTCTGTTACTAAGTATTATTTTGTTTTGAGCTTACGATTCTGCTCTTTACTCAGAGTTATTCTGCTACAGCGGAATCATCTGATGCAGAAGAAACTAAGGTGTTTGATTTTACTAACAGAGTAAGCATCTGCTGTTTGTGCTCTCCTTCGTTTTGCTTGTAATTAGATACTAAAAATTTCTATCTTCAGGTTGATTGGAAAGAAAAGATACTGATGCTGCAGACTGCGAATAGAGTTTTGAAGGAGAAGAATATGAATTTGGAAGATGGCCTGAAAGTATCAGGCGATCACATTAGACGATTGGAAGAGCAAAATACAAAATTGGAAGACAATCTGAAAGGATTTCAGGAACATATAGCAAAACTGGAGGAACAAAATATGCACCTGAAGAGTATCATTGGAGGAGCAAGTGATATTATTGATAAGTTACAGATATGATGAATTCTCGAATTTGTAATCCAAATCTAGCTTTATTAATTTCTATGTTAAGCCAGTATACAAATATTTCCTGTTCTCTTACACAATTTTGGCACATTTCCTGACAGAAGGAGAAATAAGAGAGGCTTTTGATAAATGCAGAGTAAGAGAACAAGGTAGAGAAAGAAGACCAAACGGAAGATAAGCAACATTCTTTCCTTTCTATTCCGGTCATCGGTATAACAACTGTTTGTCTACTCTCTCTTTTTTCAAGAGGAAAGCAATAACCCATGCAAGAAACTGTCCTCCTCTGATCTTATGCAAGGATCAAAACTAGTCCAATGCAGCCTGCCTATGCAACTAAATGTAAATGGGAGTAAAAGGAGCGAGAAGCTCCTTCAAAGCACTATCAGAAAATTATATATTTTCATAAATATAGGTCAGTATAACCTTTCATGGCATGTAGTTTTCGTAGTAGCTACTGTTGTCGCTGATTACAGAGACGAATCTCTCGAGCCAAGGAAGCTGATGAAGATCCTTCATGGCATCTACGTATGAATCTGTACATTGGGGTGGAGATTGGTAAGGGTGATTATCATTCAGGCTGAAACCTCCAGCAAGAAATCTCTGGATTAGCGCTAGCTGGGATCTCTCCTGGTCTGAATAAGCATCCACGAGCATGGGAGGTGAATTGTAAGTCTCCCATGCCCATTGTTCTGATTCTTGCACAGAATGGGTGACGAGATCTTCTGAGTTGTTTTTCATCCCAAAATGCACATAGACAAGTCTGCTGCCCATCCCTATAATCGGCACCACAAGAATAACAAAACTCATGGCCGCACCTGGTACAAGTGAGCGATTTCTCTTAAGAACAGTGAACAAATGCACATGAAATTCTCTAGTGTGCACAAACAAATAGCAGAAAACAAGCTCTAACCAAAACAAACAAGACATATGGAGTTAGCATTTCTTCCCGGGAATCACCAACCTTCAGCAACTAGAGTAGTAATATCAGACACAAAAGAAAAAGGAAGACCAAAACATAAAGATCCAAGCAGATATCCGAAAAGGTCAATTCTTCTTACCTGCAGGTCATATGGTAGCACCCTCGACTGAGCTCAATCATCTGTCGGCATTCCTGGCATCGCCTCCACCTTTCATTTTGTGCTAGACGATGCAGGGTGATGTCTGAGGCATCTCTCTCCTCCAAAGGGAGGTTCTGATACTCTTCACAGCACATTGAAGAATGCCAAGGAACACCACATTCCATACAAATAAATCTTTGGCAAACAGGGCACTCAATGCAACAACTGCTATCAGACTGACTTGATGAGCTCGCTCTTGCTGACAAACATTCACAAGGATTAAGTAGGACAGAACAATCTGAGTAGGGGCAGTAGATTCTATCGGAATCGAGACGATCAGCTTCTGCAAGAACATTCTCCAGAGATTCATAAGAAGTGAGAGGAAGAAAAGACCTGCATTCACTGCTGGTGATATAATATTTGCATCCCGACTGGGGGCATCTGATTGGTACTAGAGATGACTTCACTTTTCCATCCACATAAACTCTCATACAATGGGAACAAAATCTGTGGGAACATTTCATGGTGAGCATCATTGACATTGGCTTATCCTCACAACAAATTGAACATTTTCCATGCGTTCTATTCCCATCAATAGAAACAGAAACTATCCCAATTGCTACACGGGCCAAATGCAGTGGCTTCTCAAGATCAAAGCTGGGAATGAGTTTCAGTACAAAGGCTTCCAGATTACTTGCATGTTCAAGGATTCTTTGCCTGAGTGCCGTCAGAAGTGGAATCTCAAGCTCTTCCTCATGTAATATCTGTCAAAAGTTCACATCACATCAGTCACTAGAAATGAATGTGCAAGAATCTCCTAAGGTATAATATTAAGACAACTACCAAACGCTAACACTAACACCAGTGATATAAAAATCTTGTGGTATGTGAGAAAAACCTGATCATATAACAACCTACAGTCTGTCAACGCATGCACGCTGCGGATATCATTCTGCATAGCCACAGCAAGACCATCCATAAGAGCCAAATATTCAGCAACCGGTTCCTCCACATAGAAGTCAAGCTTCTTTTGCACCTGAATAACAGGAACGTTTGCTTTCCTTTCAATCACGACACCAATTCCAGAGAACCCAGAACCAGAGTTCGCTTCTACGGCTATCGAGACACCCTTAAAAAACAACTTCACTGAATGCTCATCTAGATCTTCCTTGACTGCTTCCTCAACTATTTCTTCAGTCTCCTTCCATACTTCTTCATCTTCACAACAACTGCAGAACTCTTCCTCATCATCTTCCGGCACTATTTCCCTTACTAAAGACCCGTTACTGGGAATCGCGCGATCTTCCATTTCCAACACAGCTTGCTCAAAAATCCAACAGTAGTTCAACAAAGATTATTGCTTCAAACAATGATTTGTAGCAAACGCCAAGTAATAAATAACCGAAGCTCCTAATTTCAGTATTTAGTTGTTTGGAACCAAAGAAAAAAATTTCACATAACGTGCGAGCTCTCAGCGCCTACTATCCCTTCCAAAACGAACACATCGAAGAATCGATCCAGAAGTCCAGACCTTAACATCATTTGGCCTGAAATGACAAAAAATATGCATCGCAAAGAATGATTCTAGCGCCCGTTAATACTGGAACAAATCCCAAAAACACCAATAATCAGACCAGTGCAAATCTACAAACTTAGGAACTGAATCGTCCCAAACAAAATACAAAAAGTAACCATCTAAAAATTGCAAAGCTACGGCTTCTGACATATCGACATCAATCAAAATCAGCCCAACAGCCCGGGTCAACAATCTTTCCTTCTGCATATATCAACGAAAAAATTGAGGAAAAAAAAAGACCTGTCATTTGAGAGGCAATAAGTGAAGTTTCCATAGCATTGATGGCGATTAACGGGCCTTATCCGGCGTGGAAGAAATTTAATCAAATGATTCCATGTGTGTATCAGCTTTAAGGTTATCACCGCCCTAATCTGACAAGAAAATATGTTTTTTTTTCTTTTCTTGTGATTTAATTATAAGGAAAGAGAAATGGAGAAGTAAAGAAGAGAGAACCGTATCATAATCAGCTACTATTACAAGTACTACTTTTGGCATTAAATGGCGTAAAAGCAAAGTCAAGTCCAGTTCCGCTTTACTTACAGGTTTCTTACAATCACCCGAGATTTCACTACCTTACCTTGTTTTGTTACAAAGTAAGTTCTAAAGCTCCTTCTGGTTCTTCCATTACATTGACTTCATTGGACCATTTATGAATTATTAGGAGGGTGATTTGTGAAACCTCATCCTAGATACCTGTCCAGTCAGCAAGTTTAGATATAATCAGCATTATTCTAGTGGTTCACGTGTCCGTTTGACAGTTTGACCAAGACAAAAATCGAGGCCGATTGTTTTTATTTCCATTTCCAAGCTGGGCTTGTTTTTCCAAGTCGGGCCAGTAGGGTTTCGGGACCCAAACTATTTAAGCTGGTGTTAGCTGCCAGAAAAATTACCATAGCCACTTCCGTTGTTTTTGTTTCAGACGAAAACCCTTGTCTTTTACTCCTGCTCTATTCTTCACGCCACCAAGCCCTATTCTTGATTTTTGTGCCGCCATCAATCCTTGGTTTGCACTCCTCCTCTAATCCAACGCTCGATGTTCCTTTTTTACCCACTGATCGATTGTTCGTTTTATACGTTGGTGAGGGAACGGTAGGATTCCTCTCTTCTGTATTTTAATTTGGGTTTGCAATTGCAGATTTTAATATTGGTTTAATTTAGGTGGTTTTGAATCTAGATCACTCAATAAAGGCAAAGGAATTGCCACCAGTTCTTCTGCACGTGAGATAGGAGACTATGCCTCATATGTTTAATCGGCAATTATGTTCGTCTTGTCTCTTTGTGCTTTTCTTTTGGCAGCCAAACTTCGTTTCCCTCCTTCTTAGTAATTATATATTATTTTATTTTGTTTTATTGTCAATGTCGTCTCTTTGGGATTTTCGTTTATCTCCTTGCCATTTTCCTAATAACATTGATTTTCTTTCCTTTTGATAATGGTGCGCACTGGTGTGTTGAGCTGCAGGTCATCTTCTTACGATTTTCCTTTTTGCTTTGCTGGTTCTTCTTTTAAATCTTGTGGTACCATGTCGTCATTCTGTAGCTGTTGATATATTTCGTTCTTTTTGCGGAAAAGTTACTTGTCATCTTGCTATTTGACTACCCTCGCTGTTGTTGCCTTCCGCGTAGCTTTATTCTGCTACCAGTTTTTGTTTTGTTCTTTTTTATAAATCCTTGTACAGTGCCATTTTGTTTTAGCGGCCTCCTTCCACACAGCTTTGGGGCTGTTACTTTTTATTTATTCTTTGAAATCGCTGCACACCTATTATGTCCCATCTTCTTACCTATTGTTTTTTTTTTATCTTTTTATCTTTTTTTTTGTTTCTTTTGGTTTACTGTTTTGTCGGCCTTGCCTTTTTCCACAAAGTGACTTCTCTATGCCTGAGATGGTATGCGTTCTTGTTCTGATAGTCAATATCTTGAGTGCCTAGTTTTAGCTATAAGAAGCCAAAAATCAGGTTGTAGCTCGACGCTTGTTGAACGTGGCGAGAGAAAGAAAGAGAGAGGTGAGAGTTTAGCCTCTTTTAGTTCATGCCCCGTAGCATTGATCAGTTTGAATGCAAGTGATTTTTTCATGTTAATGAAATACGTGGTATGGCATGAGGAGAGATCTTCAAATCAATCTCTTCCAAGCCCAACGGCTGAAATAGCCGCCCTTTTTCCTTCAAAGAAAGAATGAATGGAAGATCGGATTAGATTCCGAGTTTAGAGTTCGTTCTTCTTCTTCCTTAAACTTGAGGAAAAAAGGCTATTGCCTGCCTTCAAGCTAGGCGAACTACCTCATTCCTTTAGGAAAGAAAGCAGAACATAGTCTTGATGTGGGCTGAAGGAGTACGACAAGAACTTCTTCTTATATAGTATAGCACCCGGGTCATGAGCTGCTTTTCTAGCATGATGTAATATCATGCACAATCATTGTTTGTCCCTTATACACATGTTTGTTTCTTAAGCTAAAAGCAAAGAAGTGACTTTTCTATTTTCTACGTACACAATTGATGATAGTAAGCTTGTGACAGCACACCTTTTATTTTGTTTCAACTATAGTATTAATATCACTCCTTCACCGCCACTCTTCCTTTTGTTTCCCCAATAATGTCATTACTAGTGTTTTCCTTTCCCCCTTATAAATTCAGTCTATGAGCTTAGCTTAAAATAAATAAATTATATTTCTTATTATTTATAGTTATATTGGGTCCCAAAAGAATAATATTGGTAGATTTTGTAAACAATAATTATGGGTTTAAAGTAACTATAAGTTGAGTTATGATGGTATATTTGAGGATGTGTGATTTAGTCAAGTATATTGGTTTATAAGCCTATGGTTTTGGTATTATTGTTTTTATTAAGTATATTGATTTATAAAAGTAGTATTTTTGGAACTGTGACATTTGTCAAGTTTATTGCTTCATAAACATTCTATATGCATCAGTTTGGTATCTACAGTCATTGTTCCCTTGGCCAATGCTAAGTGAGTATACGGAATCCCAGTGATAGGGGAGAGTTGCTTACCTGTTTGGGAGTTGTATGAGTGTTGTCTTCTTTCGTCTGCCAAGTCTTCGCAGGTTGGTTCGTATTGAGTATTGAGACAGGTATGATATGTGTAGTTTTTCTCTGCCTAGTCTCGAACAACACTGGCAGTAGGGGTTACGTGTATATTTATTATTTTCTTAAAAATATAAATTAACACTGCCAGTGGGCTTCCGGTTTCCCTTTAGCGGGGGTTATTCGAGAAATGATTTATTATGTCCATCCCGATAGGTTTTGGTAGGCATTGTTAGCCGTGTTGTATTATGAATTGTTGAGTTATAACCTATTGGGCTGGAATTATGTTTGACATTATAAAATAAAATGTATGAATTGCATATTCTTCAAGTTGCTTCAGTTACGTCCTTGTTCTTATAGTAAACCGTTTCTTCTCTTCTTAGTACGTGCCTTCGTTTCCCCGTAGAACGTATGATGTGGTGACTCCTACTGAGATTATTATCTCACCCGTTGTTATTTCCCCCTTTCAGAAGTAGTTCGTGAGCCGTAGACAGTGTTTTGAGGTGTGAGAGCTTCTTACGACTTGGTTGGACTATCGCACCTGCATATTTTACATAGTTTTATTTTCTGGCATTTCCTTTTTGATTCATTTTGATGTTTTGACTTATATTATATTCTTACGCATTTATTACTTTACTGGATACGGTTTTATGTACCGGGCTTTAAGCCCAGTTTGTGATTTTGGGCTTGTGACTGTATGGACCTATCTTCCGTTTTGGATATTTTGATCATTTAAATAAAATCTTCCGCTGTGGTATTTTGTTCACTCCGATGTTATGCCAGATGTCTGTTTCTTATTTGACATGCTCCAATTCTTGAAATATTAATTACATTTGTTTTGAGAATCGCGTTTGAAAAGTTTTTTAAGCCTTGTGAGATTCGGATTGGTCCACGTGTTGGGCTTGTCCGGGTTTTACGATAATAAAAGCCTAGTTTTCGGGTTTGGGTCCTTACATGATTTCCCTGTGGTCTTTCATCAGCAACCCCAAACAATCAAATAAGGTGATTTCCATTACTTGCTCTATTTTCCACTGATACAACGTGACTATGTTGGTGTCTAATTCTGCTGCTACCTTCCCCGTAAACAATCTTGTCTGGTTTTGTCCGATGGATCAGTGGATTTTATTATTGTCTCAGTAACCGAGCACAAAAGTTCATCTACAGATAAGGTCGATGAATCAAATTAAAAAATCTAACCCAACTTTTCCAGTCAATAAACCTGCCCGAGTTCAGAACACCATGCACATGGGTTTTGACTGTTTCACTGAATCTTAGGATGGAAATCAATAAACCTGACGAAAAGAAATACTGCCAATTCCAAAAAATATAAGAATACAGTGGAGCAGGATCACGCTGGAGTTGAAAAAGGAGACAACAATGATTACCACTAACCTCGTGAGTGCTTAAGTTCACAATTTCCTTTTTGTGGGGATATAAAGATATTTAAAAAATAAATACTGGAAAGGCCCCTGAGATTCGAGCCCATGTGCAATACACAGAGTCCAAAATCAAGAAAATGATTGGTGTCCTGTCCAATGATTGTTTTTCTCTATAGCCGACAATTGCTTCTTTATTCGGAATGGCCTAGGACAAGGAACATGTAGGCCTAGAAGACCTAAAATAATCATTAAGCCTTAAGCCCACTATTTTTACAAGGAAAATGTAAGCCTAATATTGTATGATAGGCCCATTAATCACGAATTGGCCCAAAATCTCCGAGTCTTTTCGGCTGTTTTTGGATGTAACGTCCTGAACCAGGACGGACGGATGAAAGTGGATAAGGTATAACATCAAGCATTATGGGTCTGACATTTACTGGGCCTACCAAAGACGATCAATTTATTGGACAATAAAACAAGGTAAAGAGCCCATGTATACGTATATAGGCCCATTAGTACCTACCGAAGGAACAAATTGGTAAGAAAACAAAAGGATTGGTCGAACTACTTAGGTTAACGTTAGAATAAGTTGATCAAAAACAAAATCGAGAAACATGATCCAGTAATTACTAAAGAATGATCTTATAAGAATTTTTTCCCCTCTCGTCAAGTGGTCTACACCTGTGAATTCCTCTAATAAAGACGGTTGGAATTGGATTGGTCAAAAGATATTGTTGACTGGGCTAGCTGGCTGCAACCGTTTTAGTCCATATGGGAAGGCAATACAAACTTTTCTTGCATATTTAGTTCACGATCCATTATGCAGCTGGATACCATCATCACGGTTTTCTTACACTCCCACTTTAAAATAAAACCCACAAGTTGTTGAAGTTATGGAAGTCCAAGTGTTGTAGCCTTAAACCTCGTTCGTTTGTCATCTGGAAATAGTTCCAGTGATTCTTACTTCAATTCCTAGGGTTTTAGATGAAGAGACGGGTATGGTTTAATGCATGTCCTATTATGAGATCAAGAGAAAAATGGTAGATTCAGAGGGTTTCATATTTGTAATTCCTTTTTGTGTGTAATCTTTCTTTTCTTTGAATAAATATTGATTTCCATAAAAAAAATGTTAAATTGACAAACAAATTTTGGAACATCGATCTCTATACACAATACTTGTGACGAAGTCCTAAGTTATATTTTTTAAGCATGCTATTCCCACATCTAACATAAGTGAGTTGGTAATAATTTTTTGTATATATACTTTTTTCTGATTTTTTGGAAAGGAAATAAAAAATTCGATGTAATTAATGGTTCAATATTTTACTCATCGATCAAGAAAAGCCACTTCTGTCACATGTCATGGGCACCCACTACATCATATATGGAAGGAACGAATCTCTCCTCTTCCATTTGCTAATCAAAAAAAGGAAGAAAAAATATAAATCACTCAATCAATCATCCCGTGCCTCTCCCAAAACCAGAAAGCCATCCACTAAAATGATTCGTGCCGGGGGGCTTTTAAGTGGAAAGTGTTATCTAAACTCCTGCAGATGGTATATCAAAAATCTTGAAAAAAAGAGGAAGAAAAGACATAATTATTCCATCCAAGATAGGTGCAGCCTTGGCTTTGCACTTTGTAGGTTTGATGTTGCAATCTCCCAAACCCAATCGATGGGAGAAGAGAAGCTTGTGGGCTTGGCACAAGGAATAAGGTTAGTGGGAGAATACGATGTGTGCACCTTCTTCTAAGACCCTAGAGATATAGATATGTATAAATAAATGATCAGTTGGTTCCCTCTTTTTCCCTTTATCTTTAGTTTTACTTTTGAAGCCATCACCTGTGATGCGTTTTTTAAATTCAACCATGAAATGAATGTTACTTTACGTCCCGGCCTATCACCTCTAGCTTTGGTTCTACTCTACTAAGATATCTACCCACCAAATCCATCTTCCAAAAGTAAACCAATAGCAGAACCCATTAAAGTTCCAATACACATATGCGATGAGGCAGGAAATGATTCTAGATGTATGATTCGGCCTATTTTTCTCATATAATGCGTCAAGTTGAGTTGTAACTTGACTAAATTCTAGATATATATAGGGCCCATGCCTAAAAGTAAAGTGTGTTGTAACCTTGTAGGAGGGATGAAGGAAGCAGCAGCGGCATCAACTTTAAGGTGATGGGACCAGTAGGGTAGTTCCCCCAACCATATTTACACAGAATATATCGCAAAAGTTGGGATTCACATCTGGTGGCCCATTGCTCTTAATTCAGTCCATAATTCATGCTCTACTTTCTCCCTCCATTCCTTTTCAAACCCCACGCAGCAGGTGCTGGGAATATGGAGAAATCTTTGAAGTGGACTACTTTTATGGCAACACTTTACGCTAGTGGGGCCGAAACCCTAATCAAAGATACCAACATTAAGGACAAGGACATGTAGCTAAGATACTGGGATCCTATATTTGTCTAATATCCTCCTGGCCCACTCATCAATAGATAATCGGGAAAGGCGTGATGCTTGTCCACTTCAGTAGTTATTTAGATGATAGAGGGGAAGTTGGCAACTTGGCAAACCATGTGGTCTGAGCTTATAGGTTGTCCTGATAACCTGTGTGTTCTCTTCCCCTCCTTGATGTGCCCATGCTCGTTCCTCCATCCATCTTATTCAAACAACCAGAGTTGACAAAACCATTTTCTTTGGAAGTTAGTACAAGAACTGTGCCTCTTTAATTTTTAGAAATGGATGTGGTCCGTGACCTAATGCTGAAAGCAAGTATCTTTTGTCTTCTCTGAAGAATTCAATTAATGAGTTATATATTAACCTAATATTAAAAAATAATTGAGTCAATAGATCTGATCATATAATTACTAATCCATCAAATTCCATCACGACTCCAAAATTATTTCTATTTAGATAAAAATCCTCTTGTTTTCTGTTTACCTTTACTGTACGACTAATTCATGGCGTTTTATAGTGGGAATATGTAATTTTTCCTCACATGACTTCAACAAACTAGTTATGGATGCATTGCACGTTAGTTTCCACGGGTCGAAGATACTTATCTTTATTTATCAAAAAAAGTAGGAAGGGACACGGCTTTTTAAGGGAATGCTACTTTTCACCAAGGAAATGATGCGTGCTGTGTGGAAATTGTCTCAAGTTTTATCATCTACTTGTCATGATTGATTTAGCTTGCTTCTTCTTCCTTTATTTCCTTGTCGGTTATGATAATAGCTTGGCATAAAGAAACAAATTTCTCAATCAAGTGAAGTATATATGAGGTGGTTCATTAGCTTTCATCGGTCGTACAAATGGCAAACTATCAAAGTGATTAACGAAGACAAGGAAAGCATTAAAATTGAGATAAGTCATTATCTTCCCTCTCTTACTTTGCACAAAGCAACCAAGAAAGACAGTACTCCACAAGATGTATATGACAAAGAAATTGGGGAATACCGTCATCTTCTTTGTATTGAATTCCTGTCAATCGAAACGTGACTACCATTTTTATTAAGCCAACACCGTGTGAATTGCGGAAATGGCATATATCTCTTTTAGATGACAGTCATGGATGGGCCTATTAGGCTATCACTCACACAACTTGTCTATGTCCTATATTGCATGGAATAGGTGTCATTGCCAAAAATTCTCACCCACCAATAAAAGATAATAAGATTCATCGATCATCTCATGTCTATCTCTATCTCTATCTCTCTCTCTCTATCTCACTCTCGCTGGTCCACCACCAAAGAATTCTAGTGTAATAGATCAATCAATACTGGACACCAGAAGATATTGCCTTGCCTTTGAACATTTCATGGTCTGGTTGAAAAGCTAGTGGTGGGGTGAACTTTGCATATTTCCTCGAAATTGCTTTTATCATGCCTCCATAAGAAGCCAACAAAACTTAGTTGGAAATAGAGATAGATGAAGACATGGTCATTATCACTGTGTGATGCATGGATGACATTGGTCCCTGTAAGGATCTTGTTAATTAGCAAATCTAAAGACGGCCTTTCGGTGTGGTGTAACAATGAATCAAATGACTTCTTCACATGGCTATCCGATGCTAGATGTCATAACATTTGTCCTTACGTTATGAAGAGTGATAACATTGGTCGGCATTTACAATATTATTTTTTATTTCTTTCCTATTGTAGATTTATGTTTGCTTCTAATACATTACTATGCGTAGACTTTGTACTTATTGACCGTAAATTAATTTCTTCTCGCCTATTAAATTTTTTCTGATGGTCAAACTATTTGAGCCCGTCAACATATCGTTTCATATCTCCTGGCCATGGAACTAAAAAATAGAGGATACATATGTGCATGCACATCAATAGCTAGCGTGGGAGGACCGCATCGATCTACTTTTCTTTTCTCAAAGCAAGACGTTGCTCTCGGAAAAAAGAATAGCTGCCCACTTTAGATACGATTCTCACAGAACAAAAATATCAATTATAAGCTAATAAGGCAAATGGGATGGGACCTTAAGGCAAAAGATTAAAAGGAAAGTAAAACAGATGTCATTATTAAATATAGAGTGGTAAAGTGGGTACCTATCATATTAAACCTAAAAACGTGCTTTTAAGATAAGATACAGTTTGCTTTGGTTATTAAAGTTCACCACCCACAAACAAACAGAAAGGATATGCATGTATTTCCGATCCGAAATGGATACGATACTCTTCTTCTTTCATATTGTAATCGCATGCCGGTCATAGAGAGACAAAAGGTCTCAACTTCGTGGGTCCTCAAGTACCATAATCCAACAACTTTCGCCAGCATCGGATGTTGTTTTCATAAACCCTAAATAAATTAGACACCATTATACCAACTTGTCCTACAAGGATATGTACAGTGTTATATATATATATATATCTCTAATAATTAAAAAACAAGCTTGGACCATAAGGATGACCACTTCCATTGAAACCAACAGATTAGGTGGTACCATAATATGATGAAAACTTGGGTTGGGGAAAAATTAAAAATCATATAATCACTTCACTTTATACCAAAAAGATGTTATTTTCTGGAGACTAGATGACCTTTGGTTTCGTCTTCCACTACTAAGTTCTAAGAAAGCTCTTGCCTAGCTGTAGATGAAGGGTACAACTGTCAAAGTTGACAAAGACAATTAATAATAGAACGGTGATCATTAAAAGCAGGAAAGAGACATCATTGTCGTATAAGACACGGCCTCCAATAATGCAATAGTTCCCTAACCTGTTTTCTAACTCATTTTTAGATAGAATCATTTTCACACTTTAAATTAAATTATAAGTTAAATCACTGCTCAATACCCATGTGGCCATCCTCCTCAGATTCGCCATCAGTGCTGTCAACAGTGGGGGAGGGTTGGATTCTGTAGCCTTTAGATGCATGCTGGTTGTCCCTGTTGTAAGGTCTGCCATGTATTGATTGATCTTTTTTATAAGAGGAAATGGGTAATAAATGGTGACACAGATTCATAATCAATTAACTTTGTCCCGAGTGCAGAACCCCAAGTTCCCAACTAAATATTCCGACAACCTCTAACTGGGTTCAGTACCACATATATTTTTTAGAAAGAACTGGAAAACAAAATCCCTTTCGAATACACATTGCAAATTGCCCTAGTATAATTAAAAATTAAAAGGAAATGCACATCAATACATAATTTTTCTTGGTTGGCCATTCTCTTACACTTTAGTGGGTCGTGTTTTTTTAAGGCAATAATTTGATTCAAGGATTTTATTTAAACAGGGTCAATAAGGATTGATTGAATTGATTAGATTCGTCCACTCACTTTAATCTGCTTAGATTTGGATTTCACCATAACCGATATTTCAAAGGTGTTTGCTTTTTAGAAGAATCATATACCCACGGGAAATTCGACATATACCTCTTAACTTTTAATTTCAAAAAAGAAAGAAGAAATCGAAACACGTACGTTAAAGTGGGTGACCGTTAAAGCTGAAATTTCAAGCAGACATTGGCTTTCATGATAATGGCTTACAAGGAGGATTCGAAAACCGAAAGAAAAAAAAAAGGGCAATCAATGAAAAAGCTTTACTTTCACTATTTTTCTAAAGCAATAAAGATTCAACTCAAAGAAAAATAAAGCAATACAAATAAAAATCCAGTGATATTTTGCAATAATTCAACGGGTGAAGAATGCGACACGACTTTGGACTAGGAAATAGAAATATTGACACATGTTGCTTCTAACGCGTGTCAGAAGAACAGAGCCCTTGGCAGAAACCCACAAGGTGAAGAGAGAGTTATCACGTGGACCCATTATCTTTTGTCATTATTCAAGAACTTGTTATAAAAGTTAAAAAGAAAAAAAAAAGGCAAAAAAAAAAAGAAAAAAAATAGGAACCACCGCATTACAGCCAAAGAAAGAAAAAGGTAAAGTTACTGTGGTGTACCGTGTAATATGATCTTCTTTCGTACGTTACCTCGAAACACCGGATTTGTCGGTTTTGCACCCTCCAAGTTCGGCAGAACCCCATCTGAGTATCGTCAGCCAAAAAAAAAACAGTACCAAAGCCTATTACTTTAAAATTTCTGACAGATCGTACACTCTGTGCAGGATCTCGGCGGTTTTCCAGGGTTATCTTTCGGGTTCCATGTCTTCATGAATAGTCCTACCTTCACTGCTGCGATGGCTAAAAAATATCGAGAAAAGAAAGTGATACATAAAAAAGCGTTGCGTATCAGGCAGTACTTGCAGGCTTTACTTTTGTGCACTGTTTGATGTCGAGTTCCCACTCGGAGGGTAAAGTCCTTGGCTTCCTTCCATATGTACCACTAACAAGGATGCTGTGGTTGACCTTAGCACATGTGATGCCGCTTGGTAAAAAAGCTATTATGAGAATCATGATCCTTTAACTTCGAGATGTTCACAGATTGCGCATTACATCATGGGAATCGATTAACATATGTGATATGTTGGGTTATGGTACTAGATTTTGATGTAAGATTCCTTTTCCTTGGACTAAACAAATACGTGGCTTAAATGCTTCATTAATACTTCGAGTCTGCTCCTTGAATAATTCCCGTCTTTATTGGAGAAAGTGAATATTGGAATATATTGTGGTAGTGGGTGCAATTTGTTTTGGTATAGGCAGCAGAACGTACGGTTAACAAGGGAACATGACTTTTATTTATCATTATATTTTATTTTTTTTCCCCACTTGTGTGATTCGTCGTACATCGATTTGTTCCCGCTCTTTCTTCTGTACTTCACGCTTCTCTGGCTCTCTTTTTTTTAATGGTGGAATATGCCCAGGAAACTGACTGTACACACGTGGTGGGCCTACCATTATTTCATCTATCTGTTTCCTGTGTCTGACGTGTCAGACAACCTTTGCCACTTGTCACATGCTTCCAGTTCAACTCAATGGCAACATCTCCACCTCCAACGTTTAACAGTGGTTGTATTATATTACATAAAAAATTCACTACTTCACTGTTTAGTATCGGTGACATGTCACTCTTGAATATAATTATATTCCCGTATCGGCCAAGCATATATAAACTCAAGTTGCTAGATTTGCAATCCTTACAGTTTATTGAGATGGGAGGCTCTTTAATTTTAACAAACGAGGCTATGTTCCATCATCACCGAGCGTCATTCACATAATCTTTGGGCACGGCAAAAGAGAAGATGGATGGCAAAAGTTAAAACAAAAAATGGAAAAGGGGGCACGGGGATGTCCATCTCCATTGAAAAGAAGTGCAACTAAAACCACACTTTCCATTTTATGATGACGGGGAAACGCATTTAAGAATTGGTGATTGCTTGGCTTGAAAAGAGGAGCCGAAAAAGGAAGATGGTTGGGGGAATTCCTAAAAGATGACACCAGTGGGCCAGTAAGCCGTAGACCTATATTATTACAACCTACTAGAATTATTAGCCCTGATGTTCTAATCCTGTTTTTATAGAATTGAGGGTCGGTTACCATTTCACTATTGTTATCATTAGTCATGGAAAAGTTGGTTCTCAACCAATTTGTACAGTGACTTTTGAGTGTGGGACATATCAACCAGAAGAAGAAAAGAAAGAAATAGCTATAGCTAGGTCGTCTTCAGTGTCTTCTTCTGCGGTCATTCACCGTCCCATATGGAAAGTGTTGGCTGTTCCTGGTCAGGTTTTGTGTGATTTTCGATGCTCTATTAGTCTACTACTAGCTAGCGCTTTGTTATCATAGTAAAGGAGGAAGAACCAGATTGGAATTAGAGGGAACATATGATGAATAGTTGTCCCCACTCCAAGCGATATCAATGATGCTGGCTTGACATTTCACACTATATGACTACGACCCCCATGAAATGATGTTGTGATATAACTTAAAAAGACTTGTTACTGTCACTCAACCCAGACTGTGGTAAATGGCAGTAAGTGTACTAGCCCACCTACCTCTCAGATGCCCCCCTGCTTTCGCACATTGAGAGGTATATACTTTTTCCAGGGCGTGGTAAAGTAATAGCTTGAAACCTACGTGCTACTTACTTATGGGGTGATAATTGCGAAGGAAATTGCACACATCAGTCAGTCGGCTCTGCAAATACGTCACAGCAATTTAGCATCAGGTTTTTACAGGCCAGTCTGCGAGCTCCTGGGGAAACTCTGAATCTCTTGTTACAGTGCCAATGCAAAGATAAAACTAGCAATCTAATTAATATATAGGTCGTCTGGGTGAAACCTAGTTAATTTAGCTTTGGTTTTTTCGAGGTAAACAGAAACTCACCTTAGCTATTATCAAGCAAAACCAAATCCAGGTAATTATGGCGAGAAAGATAAGGGATATGAACCGAGTAAAAGCACACCACCACCACAAAGAGAAGCAAAGATGGAAAATTTGTGTAAAACTATTTCTTTTTCGTTTTTGTACTTGCAAGGAGTATTGTCCATTGGGTTCTTTCGCTTCCTCTTTGAAGAGGGTAGTACTAAAATTTAAGACATGTTAACATGCACACTGGCAGTCATCACAGAATCACATACAGGGCAAGTGCCAAGCAGAGTGGACCCACATAATGTACACAAGCACAGATGCCTGCATGGTAGCAACAGGACACTTGACTCCCTCTCCCCGCACTTCCTGCATATCCTGCCGTTCCTGTTGTTATCCTTCATCCCCTTCGTCACCTCCTCCTCTCCTAATGTGCAGGCACCGTGGTCACTGCTCCCACAGCTCGACTCCGCATCATCTGCCAAGGTGGCAGCACCGCCACTTGCGTGGCGGTCCTCGCTAACGTGCGCTAGGACTTGCTCTAGATTGCCTCGCAAAGAATTCGCTGTGGCCTCATTGGTTTGAGCCAAATCTCTCCAGAGCTGGTTCTCCACGTACAGGCTTTTAACTCTCTCTTGAAGAACCCAGTTCAGTTTTCCCATTCTTTGAATTTCATCATCTTTTTCCTTGAGTTTTTTCATCATTCCTTCTTGGATTGCTAATATTAGCACTCTTGATTGCCTCTTTCTTCTCTCAATAAGTTCCATTCTGACTTTCTGTGCCTGAAAAGTTACCAGACAACAAGTTCAGCAAAAAAAAATGGAAAAAGGATCTCGTTGACAATAACTGCGAATTTTGGAAAATTTGTGGACTAAAGCCCCGAGAAGGAAATAAAAAACCAAGATGATGAGATGGTCATGAAAAGAATGATGGTAAAAGATGAAGAGTAATTAACTTACATGTTCAGCAATGAAGCGGTCAATTTCAGATTGCTGTTGTTGGATCTGAGAGAGGACATCTTCGTCAATAAACGATGAAAGGCCAGATACTTTGCTACTGTGGGAGACTGTAAAAGCTTCTAAAGTATTTATTTGATCTCTAGTTCTTTTTCTTGGAGCAGGGACATTGCAGGTGAGGCCACTGTCATCTCTGTTCATAGATGCTTTGGCCGATATAGGATCACAAACGAGGGAACGATAGAGAGGAGAAACCGTTTCAGGCATTCCATTAAAAACTAGGCTTGAATCCATCTGGGAATCGTGTATATTAGCACTTCCTTGATTGGCTTTCATGAAATCTCTGCATATCATGAAATACCCATGTTAGAAAAAGGAGAAGAAAAAAGAATGAAAGACCCGTAAAGAAATACATGCAAGAAAAGCTCAAGATGAAATACACGACTTCACACGGCTAGATATGCGCCTTCGACCTACCTATTCACGATTAGTTGAGAAGGGAGAAGGTTAATGTGATGAGCCTCAACTGCCATGGAAGTTGTGTTATGTTCTTTGCTTCTGTGTGGGAATTGCTGGCTTCGGCTTTTGTTTGTAAAGGAAGAGATGTGCGGAGAATAAGCAAGCGATAAGCAGAGAGAGCATGCAATAGAAGTGGCGACTAGGAAACACAAACGGGATTTATTTAGCTTTGGTTATAATAAGGAGGGAGAAAAGGTCAAATACTGACTTCTAGAGCGAGAAAAGAACAGAGAGAGATAAAGTCTTTCGATATCATATTCTACCTAGATATGCACACAAATTACTGCATGGCCTGCACATAGTTTAAAATTTTAATTAAAAATTATTTTATGAAATTGTTATTTATTCATGATTATTTCTAAATAAAAAATTAATAAATAATATTGGATTGTAATATAATTTTGATAATTTTAGATATCAAGGTAAATACAGATAATTTAACTTTTAGTGTTATTATCTACCTGCATGTCTGGCCGTTCCATTTGGTCCTTAGGATGTGATTTTAACCGAAGCAGCAGCGTATATGCCACGTACCCGTCGCTCCACCTTGGCGTATGGACTACAGTCCGGAAACTGGACAAAGCAAGAGAAAAAGTAAAAGGAAAAGGCGAGGCTCACTGGCTCAGGCTCAGGCTCAGGCTCGCCGAGAACGTGACCAATGTGGGGCCTGCTCTTTGCACGTGAGGACTAGCAGTGGACCTCAAAGCATACACGTATGGGGTTACGGAGCCATTGTGAGTGGGTGTTTTAAGGATCCGTCTCTCTTTAAAGAAGAACAGTAAAGACAATATATGACCATGTTTGTTTCCCCCGCCCACGTTTGTGGACCCTACACGAGCAGTGGAACATGGTGCGTGGGCCCCAGGTCCGTTTCATTTCGGTTTCCTTCGCTACGTCGTCCCCTTCTTTTCTAAAAACCGGTACGGACAACAAGTGTTGGGGTAATAATTTCTAATGGACCATCTCGTCCTCCTCATCATGTCTCTCAATGCATGTGACTTAGAATAAGGGATAAGCAAAAGTAGACTAGATTGAACCCACTCTTCATGTTCAAGATCTACAATTTATCTTTAATATTCATTAAAATGTCACTTAAATGGACATGACATGTATATTTTTAAAAATATTATCGGTTCTACTTCTATTCTGTCCAATTCTCCTAAACCATCCAATTGAACCAAAATTCATTAAAAATGATGTCATAATTATTAACATAAAACAAAAATTAATAAATTTATGTAATTAATACATTGAATTTCTTTAGTTAATCTGTCAGATGGATGTATATTAATAGTCATCAGTGTGGACCAAATAATCTCAATTATTACCAAACATGATCCCTCTTTTTGGTAACCTAATTTCAGCCTACAAATTAAAAATAATATTTCAATACTCCCATAAATATACTAAAAGACAATGTCTCTACCCGCTTGCCAGGTTCACCATCAATTTCTTCGGTTCAATTTTGGGTAGCATAGAGAAATAAATAATCATGGTCCTCTCTGAGGAGACCAAAGCGAAGTGAGGACCAGTACATTAAATTGTTTTGAAATTTTCTTTGAAAAGTCGACATGAAGTAAATGTCATAATAATTAAATACATTGATTATAAAAGGAAATTAAGGGGAAAAAATAAAAGATTAGTGGTATTAAAAGGTTGGATCATTATAATGTAAGTCAATTATTCACACATTCAGAATTTTGATCATAGACAAAATTCTGCATCCATTATGATTTTGACTGAATTGAATAATGCCCCACCAAGTCCGCAACTTATCTAGCATAGCTCTCAACTTCCCTCAAACACTAGCAGGGAGAAAAAATAAAAAGAGAGGTAAAGAGAAAAGAAGAAAAATTGCCATAAAAAAAAAGAAAATGCAAATTAAAATGGAGATAGATTCAGATTCCCAATTCCACCGCCATCGTCCTAACACTTGCTGCATTTTCACTTTCTATTCTCTATTATTGCAATGCTTCTGTCACATCCCCCGTTGTGCGCAATCTCTTTAAGCTCTATTCATTTTTAACTTTAACTACCCCACAAAGGCAAAAGCAAAGGAATAAACTAAGAGAACCAACCTAAAAAACAGCGTTCGTAACGCAAATTTCTGCTCTCCCAAGTGGAAATTTTCTAGCATAATTAACCCACCTAGTAAAAACGATCGATACCGACAAAAGTTGATCTTAGTGAGAAAAAACCAAAGTTTCTTAAATATTCAATATGAATCCTGAATATATAAAAACAATTTATTCTGTTGATAAAATATTATGTTGATCGAAATCTCAAAAGAAATCGATTAAACTCAAAATATTATGTTGGTCTTTTTTCATATCTTAATGTGGATAAATTGATATCCAATGTGACCAACTAGACGATTAATGGATAAAGATCTGCCGCAAGTATCGATTGAAATTGATAGCTAGAGTTGTAGATATTGTTTCTTAATGGAGTGGTGTTTAAAGCATCAAAAGACCACTACTAGGTAGGCAGCCACTCTCCTTTTGTTGAACCTTTAATAAGATCTTTTCCTCGGTTGGATATGCGTAATGCAAACCACTCGGAGGAAGATCCCATGATGATTCAAAAAGCTCTCGAATGCAGGAGCCACTACTCGAGAAATGGGAAGCACCTATTGGTTTCTTTTCCTAGTAATGGGATTTTTACTTGGACAATTTTCTTCACATATGTGAAATTTCATACATGGGCAACCGGTCTTGTAAGCATTAGATACGAAACAGAACCACTTTACTGTAATTTTAGAAAAAAATTTCTTAAAAGTGGATTGCCACTTGATATTTAAATTGAAGCAATGAATAAAGTGCCGATGCTTTAGTAAATTTAAAGCAAAAGAAAATAGGTTCTTGGCCCCTCCTCCATATATCTTTATGGCATGACTTATACTTCCTTATACTATGATCACATACCTAATTGATTGGAAAGTGGAGCTTCGATAGTATGACATTGTAATGGCAAGTTCATTTTAATTAAATATGGTGAAGAAAGTACTGATCTTTATTTAATGAGTAAATTTATCTCATACCTATTAATTTTGAAGCATGCGTTGTCACCTATGGCTATGTCACATCCTCATCTATTACCAGTAATTACACATGCATGTCTAGTCATTTGAAATCATTTTAATGATAATTTTGTTATCTTACTAAATACTTTAAGCTACTAGCCAACTCCATTCTCCCATGTCAAACGACATAAACTGATTTAGTTGCAAATCAAGAAAACAGCATCGCCAGCTTATGTTTATTATACTGTCTCTCCCAAGGCAAGAAAGAAAGTTATGTAAATCGAGATTTTGACAACGCGATCGAATGAATCAAGATTCAGGAACGACACGTCGTTTGAAGGAAAACATGGCTATGAGAGAATTTTCTTTATTGTAAATGTCTTATCAACCAAATACAACCCGATTAATATTATTTCTAATTTAATGGGCAGGGACTTCGTGGAAAAGACATTTGAGTTCCTTCAAGTACACTATTTTCTTCGCAAATAAGCCATTGCTTTGATGTTGGCCATCTTCACGCAACTCTAAACAGCCTACAAGGTTGTCCTCCATAGCTTCTGTCATTTTCTCGTATAAGTTCACCATACTTACGTTTGTGTGAGTTGATGACAAACAACAATCTACTAAATCGACAAGATTTCATTAATGCTGATAGGCATAATTATGAAAACGGAGCTCATCACCAAACAGGCACATCGTTTCTTGAAGTTTATCTATTTGGAGGATGATAGGTGTGGACGATTAAAGCAGGAACATTGCACAAACATATTGGCTGGTGTCTTGTCATCAGTCACCTACTTTATTCGTATTTTGTGAATTAACATTATTGTGGGCCAATTTAATCTCCAGCTACTCTCCTCCTTGAGGTGATGTAGATGGCTAATTAACTATGATCCTATCGATTCATGTGTTTTCTAGTCCCCCCATTGTTTTTCCAGCTTTTGTCACAATTACCTTAAAACGCGTAACTTTTGTAATGTTCTTGATTGGAAACCTAATCAAACAAATGACACACTCGTTGTTTCACATTTTGTCCGGCATTAACATATCCCAATAGCCTACTGCTTCACCTTCAAGGAAGAATCCTTCCAGAACTAAGGGATATCTTCCTCACGCCACCCATTTAGTTGTACGTAAATCTCTCTCTCTCTCTATATATATGGGGACCCTCCATCACAGAGTCCTTTTTAATCTGTAGCCAGAGGGGCCAAAACTCTATTCCACCTCACCGCAATCAATTTTGGTAGATTTCTTATACTTATAGCATACCACAGATTTTGGATGAAGAGCGTACGTACTAGACAAACCCATGAAAGGTGAAAGTGATTTGATTGACCAACATGAATTTCAATAATTTGTACTGGGTTCATGCAATTTATTGGTGGTGATCCATGTGAATAGCATACAAGAAAGCGACATATATATGCATGGCAGTTCTGGCCTGTAATTATTGAGTCTCCGCCATTATTATCGCCACGCCCAGCATTTTTTCGAGATTTCCAATGATGTGATGCTGGCATCAAAGATGGTGCCTTTTTTAACTTGTCGCCTTTTGGAATCCAGTAATGCTTAGTAAGCTTGAACACAGACACTGTGAATGCTCTGCTATGGCAATTTCAATTAAAAGGTACAAGATAGCGTAAAAAGAGATTTTCAGGTCCATAGCTGAGTTCATAAGTAATAATTATGACGAATAGGATCTTTGTACAGATACCTTGCCTCTTCCGTGCTTTGGATTATACGTTTCGGTCGCGTTCGTGACACATCAGACTGGTAAGAAAAAACATTAATTTTTTTTGGATTGGCATAAAGTCTGTAGAATGGTGAGACGTTGAGGACAACAACTGGCTTAAACATGAAATGACAAATGAGTATGATTGACGTTTAATCTTGACCGTAACTTGAATTCATTACATTACATGTGTCAGGCGTCGGGAAGAAATTTATTAATGATCATGGAAGTCACGGGGTGCTTTCCATACTTGTGGGGAAGGGGGCACTGGCATTTGGCAATGGCAATGGCAGATGCAACAACTTGCAGTACATTGAAGTGAAATCAAAGCTATGATTCATTTTAAAAGCTCAAGCAGATTGCGAAAGGTAACGACATTGTTTGGCATAAAATTGGACATTAAAATTGGACATTCAGATCTTTCTCGCTAGGGAGGCTGCTGAAGTGGAGGTGGGGTGATGGCCTAGGCTGTAGGTACATAACGCTGTTGCTATTAATCCATTCATTATATGATATGATAAGCCACTAATGTGGTCCACATCATTTGCTTTCAAGCACTGATGGAATTTCCAAGTTACATTGAAATCATTCATTTACTTCTCAGATCAAATTTAGCTCTTAATAGAAAGTAAACCACATTAAATCTGAAAAGTGTGATTGAGTTGTAATCTTTATTTATTTTTAATTAAAATTAAGAATACATTTTTATATAAAATATTTAAAAATTTTAAATCAACTGGATATATCTATACTTAGTATACGACGGAGGGTATTAATTTGACAAATTAATAAGTTTATTTCGGCCCTGGATTTTCCCATCACCAAATAAGTTTGGTTTTATTAATGAAAATAACCAGCCACCGAGCAAGAATCTACTGTTGTATTTGAAATGATTCGGACGTATGAACCCAAAACGAAGGGCTGTGGTTGTGAGCTATTCCATCTTTGTTAAATTTCAGCTGAGTTAATTTTACGAAGCAAACAAATGGAGGTTTGTCCGTAAATGAAACAAGGCCGTGCATTGAAGTCATGTGTTCATCGCAGTTGAAATGGGGATGACACCACCACGAAAGCCATAAGGGGAAAAAAAGGTTGTTGGTGAAGGTATACGACTCATTCACTTTGTGAAGAATCACGTAGGCATCGACACCTACTCTGATCTGATGTCACCCAGAATAATTATCACCTGACCTCCTGACTAACAATGGTCAGAGGGACACTGAACCATATAAACCTTTCCAAGTCATCATGATCTAGTCAGACTAGCGTTAATTTACACTAAATACTCGTTCAGGAATCACATCTTGGCCTGCCGTTCTTTTTCAATGACATTCATTTTACTGCGGTTGTTCTTAGTTTTGGAGACTAATTGCTGTATAGGTATGAGGCAGTACTGGCGATAGTATTACTGCGTGGTAGTGGAAAGCTTATATGAGGATAAAGGAACGATCCGTAGACAATAAAGGTTTAAATTCTCTGGAAATTTCCAGTCGTGTTTTCCTAAAAATGGATTTTCTCTGTGTTCAATTTAGCTTTTACTGACATGGTTGATTCCCCGTGGTTGGAAAGTTTACCGACAAAAACTTGTCAATTTCTTCAACCTGATTGCTGTGTGCCTTTAATATAAGCTGTGCAGTGGCCCTGCATTTGTAGCTAGAGATCTTTAAAGTTTAGTCGGTTTGATTTATTAAAGCTTCAGCAACTCTGATGTCCTTGTCCGGGACATTTTCTTGTCCACAAGCCATTTGTAACTGAGACAACTACTTGTGATTTTCTTCTGATAAGAAAATTTTACTGAATTTCATCAGAAAAAATTTAGATTCCAGAGGCGTAAAGCCAAGAAAAGTGGATATAAGTTACCAAAACATGACCCACAACTAGCATGTGATGATCTAACGACAGTCTTCTTGATGAATGGATGGATGACTAAAATCCAAGAATGGCATTGGTATCCGGAAACGGAAATCAGTAATTTCTGATATGCTCTGGTTTAGAAATTAGAATAGTTCAGTATCACATGGCGTCAAAGGCACTGTTTCTTTGAATGAACCAGCACCATTGCAAGTGAGGGAAAGCTAGTTTATGGAAGAAGATAAAGATCCACCCAGTGGTTCATGAAGGTCATTGTTTGCTGCCATGCTGACAGTAATTTATCAAAGCAAAACCATATGGGTACACGCACCTCCAATGCCTTTTTGGCTTCGATTAGTGCACTAATCAGAGTATTCCAGTCGCTGGTAGCCATTAATTTAAAGGAACATACTCCATCAGAGAAGACGACCGCAGGTTAATGCTTGGAATACTGGCCATCATGTGATATTTAGTTCCTTCACTTTGGTTAATAAATGATGGATGGCAGAATATGATTCTCGTTTCTTTCTTTTTATCTGCATAAACTTTTAGGAAAAGGTGCTTTTTTCCACATCTAACCAATATTCCTCAATGCTTTTGGCAGAATCCTTTTCTACATCTAAACAATTGTTTCGGTACCTATATGACGTTGGCTTGAACCTTAAACTTCTTTGATCAAACACATCACTATAAATGATGAAGACGGTTCATGACGGAAGAGGTAATAATGAGAACAAAGGCAACCTAATTAGCTGTTCTCACATGGTATGCCAAGTTTGCTAAACATCAATCCTGTACGAAAGTCAGTGATATAAGTGTATATATATAGAGGCCCACTTTAGCATCTAACCTGCTGGAAAACGATGTCAAAACAGGCTAAAGATTTCAGTTTTTTGTATTTTTCTGGGACCTGGTCCATCGATTTGTCCTTAAACTTTTGGATGATTACAGTAAGGCCCCCCCCTACAGGTACAACAGTGTTTCTCCATAGGGTGTCATGAAAGTGTGTCAGTCCCACTTTTTTGCAGATTTATATCCTTCTTTCGTGCAGTTGGGTGGGGCTAACTAAACAAGGTACAAAGTCTGGATCTAATAGGGATAGCTACGGATACCCGGCATGTGAGCCTTCATCACCTCAGAGTCGTTGTGATAAATACTTAGATCCAACACATTTGCCTTTTCTAACGCTGGACCCATATATCCATGCATGAAAGGATCATTAGCCATGACTCATGAGTCATTGCCAAGAGCGTAGTGAGCACATAGCGTGTTACATCCTTTTCAAGGACTTTGCCAACGCAGGCTTAGAAGAAGAAGAGAAGCAAAAAGGATACCGTTCTTCTCCAGGGTTGAAAAAAATACCCAGGGGAGATGAACATGTATGTATTGATATTCTCACCGTAAAAATTTGACCGACTATGATATTTTTCTTTTCAAAAGAATATAATTTTTTTTAAGAATCTGAAATGGGTGTGAACCAATGAATATTGAATAACCAGATGTATGTCTATAAATCACTTTCTGCCACTAATTGACAATAATTCCATGTGCCAAGTATTGGTGACCCTTTCCATTTCATTAATGGTAATTTGGACCACTCAACGTCAAGCATGCTGGCTATTTAGGGCGGAGCCCAGTTGCCATCTCTGGTAGACGGATTGTCAAGTCATGCTTTTCAGAAGGTTTAAAGCTTCATGATGCCTTTTCCCATCCTTTTTGTATACGGTTTTGGTGCAGTGGATCATAAAGAGTGGGAAGGAACCTTTGAAACAAGTTAAAGATGGGTCTTCCATATGACAGAAAAGGATCTATCCAAATCCTCTTCTAGGAAAGAAAAGGAAAAACAGAAGACGTTCTACTGCACAGGAATCAGTTTTGTAGTTCAGATCAGGATTTGCACTTGATTGATGGGATGCTTTATTTTTTCCAATGTTTTGAAAACCGGACCAGACCGGCCGGTTCAATCCGGTTGAACCGGACCCGGTACATAATCCGGTTCAAATAAACCTTAAATATTAATATCAGTAAAAACCGGTAAAAACCGGTTGATCCGGGCGGGTTTTTGAAAACCGGTTGAACCGGTCACGGGTCAACCGGTTCGAAAACTTAAAAAAAAAATTGAAAGACCAACACAGCCGCCTCTTCGAATGTCTTTGAAAAAGAACCTCGCTTTCTCCTGGTTCGGTTGCTGCCATAGTTTTGTGCTATTCTTCTTCAAGTATAGCTTCAACAACAGGTAAGCAATCCTCTGTGTTCACCTCGCCACGTGTTCCCACAGCTTCAAATCACAAAATCATCTCGCCGTGTAGCTCTCGTAAACTCGCTTCCGTTAATGATCTCATGAGCCTTGTCAATACACGGCCTCTGAAATATTGGAAAGAAACACTAGCTCTCCTTTGTACGGTAAGTGTTTGAGCTTCTGCAGGATTTGTGTTATTCAAAGCATGGATCACTGCATTACACTGGCTGGTATTATACTTGTCTTGCTCTGACATCAGATATGGATGAGTTGCCGTGTAGCCCTAGTTTCTAATTCTTTATATTTCAAATGCTCTATCATGTTTTCATATAGTAAAAATAAATTGTTATGACACTGACGCTTTTCTGAATTAAATGGTTAAAAAATTTGCATGTGTGCTGTTACTGTAAGATTCAGAGCTCTGCTGTTTGTTTCGTAACCCACACTCTCCCAAAATTTGTCTCATGTCTGACTTGGATGCAAGCTTGAATGTAGAACTACATGTGATGTTAGGTTGCACTATTGTCCTTGTAGCTTAAAAAGATATTTCTTTGTTGCACATAACTACATAATATCCAGCATTATGCACCATTTAAAAGGTGACGTGAGGTCGACCTTGATAAAAAAGTGGTCTTGTGGAATCATGAATAACAAAGTTACATCCTTTTAGGCTGTGAATAGACTAGCCTGATGTTGCTTTTTTTTGGTACTCGTGGGCACATGCTTCTGTTCTGTCTCAGATAACTTATCACAGATAAAAATTTTAGATTCCTGATTCCAAGGTCACATTTCATGTGCCTTCATATGTAGTGGTTCACTAATTATGAAAAGATTAGTGTCATAGTGCAACGGAAGATGATAGTGCTTGAAAAAATTAACAATATTAAATTGAGGATGTGATATAATGTCAGAGGGACATTGAGTGTTGGGATGTTCCTAAGTTGAAAAGCTATGAGTTCTTTTCCTACAGTGGATGAGCAGGATTATGAGTATTATTCAAATAGAGACATTTTCAAGATGTGCAAGGTAGCTATGTACTGATGGAGAGGAATCGGCAATCAAAAGTAGTATCATCTTTAAGAAAATATGGATAAAGGAGAAACAACAATCAGAATCAAACTCAATTGTGGCACTACTTTTGGGTAAATGAGTGACAAGGGACTGTCACCACTACGCAAACAAAACATGCTAACTAGTTACAAAAATAAAGTTTTAGATTTATGTGAGCACTGTACATTTAGAAAATTAAACATAGTTAAATTTAACAAATAGACAGCACAAAACCAAAGACAAACTAGAATACATTAATTCAGACATGTGGGGACCCAACAAAATCCTCTCCAAGGATGGTATGAAATACTTTCAGACACTGACTGATGACTATCCAAGAATGATGTGGATATAGTTTTAGAAGTCAATGAATGAGGTATTTCCAACTATTGTAAAATATAAGATGATGTTTTAAAGACAGATATAAACAAATAAATGTGGCTTCACATAGACAACGAGTTAGAACTCTACAATAGTTGTTGGTCGGCATTCTGTTGTTACTTGCGGTATTTTGATAAATGGTCTGTGTCGAACGGGGAATATGGATGCTGCTCTTAAGTTGCATCAAGAAATGGTCATTGGCAATGGTATCAACTGCAAACCTAATTTGATTTCATATAGTGCTATTATTGACGGTCTCTGTAAGCATGGTTTTGTGGATAAGGCAAAAGAGATTTTTGTGGAAATGGAAGGTAGGGGGATTTCTCCGGATGTGGTAGTGTGTACCTCACTGATGCATGGTTTTTGTTATGAAGGTGAGTGGCAGGAGGCTAAAGATATGTTTGTTGGGATGATGGATCGAGGTGTGCAACCTAATGTCATTTTATAAAAAGTAATAAAATTAATCATATGGATAGGACAAAATCTTGCTATGGATCTTGGCTTGGGTTATCCTAGTTAGTGTGTGTCAATTTTTCACTTATTGTTGATTATATGAATTTATCAATATCATTATCTTATTATATTTTTGACTTTTTGATATAGGAAAATGGACACAGGTTTTAGTGGAGGAAAAAATGATCCAGCATGGGACCACTTTTCTCTTTCAGTTGGACCGGATGGGAAACAAATGTACACATGTCTTTATTGTGGACAACACTACAAAGGGGGAGGAATTAATCGAATGAAGTACCACATTGCAGGTATTCAAGGCAATATTGCTTCATGTAAAAGGGTTCCATATGATATTCGTCATCGAATGAAAGAGTACTTGATGGAATTAACGGAAAAGAGAAAAGATGCTAAAAAAAAAAAAGCTAAGCAAGTCAAGCAAGATGAAAGCTATGGTAAAGATGATGAAGAAGACTTGCAAGACATAACATCTCAACAAGATACAGAAATACAGGCTTTCCAAGCTGAAAGTAAGAAAAAAAGAAAGCAAAGGGAAGAGGACATGAATGATTTTGCTCCTAGAACAATTCCAGGGTCCCAACCAAGCATCAAGAGTGTTTTAGCTGGAAAGGAAGCAATACATAGAGCTCACATGGCAGTTGCCCGATTCTTCTATCAGAATTGCATTCCATTCAATGCCATACAAGGTAATGGTTTCCAATCTATGTGTGATGCTATTGCTGCAATTGGACCTGGTTTCAAAGCACCTTCTTATCATGATTTGAGGATTAAATTATTGAAAGATTGCAAAAAAGAGTGCTCATTATATATGGAATCATATAGAAGTAATTGGGCAACTAATGGGTATACAATCATGGCTGATGGTTGGACTGATCAAAGACAAAGAAGCTTAATCAATTTTTTAGTGTATTGTCCTGCTGGTTTATCATTCATCAAGTCTGTAGATGCTTCTGATGTTGTCAAAGATGCAAGAACATTGTCAAACTTATTTATTGAAGTTGTTGAGTGGATTGGGTCAGCTAATGTGGTGCATTTGGTTACTGACAATGCACCAAACTATGCTGCTGCTGGGAGATTGTTACATGAGAGGTATGAACATATTTTTTGGTCACCATGTGTTGCACATTGTGTGAATCTCATGTTACGAGATATTGCTAGTCTACCACATATAGAGAATCTTGCTGCCCAGGCATCAAAAGTCATTATCTTTGTTTATAATCATTGTGCATTATTGTCATGGTTGAGGAAAAGAGAAGGATGGAGAGAAGTTGTGCGTCCTGGGGCTACTCGTTTTGCCACCATATTTATTACACTGAAGAGTATTTGTGACCACAAGCATGACTTGCAAGCATTAGTGACTAGTAATTTTTATACTAATCATAGTCTATCCAAAAGTGCCAAAGGGAGACTTGTCACAAGCTACAGTCTTAGAAAATGATTTTTGGAATAATTGTATGATTGCTGTTCAAATTGTTGCTCCTCTTATTCGGTTATTAAGGATAACAGATGCAGATGAAAGACCTTCTATGGGTTATATTTATGAAGGCTTGGAAAGGAGCATAAATGGGATCAAAAAATTGTTTATGAATAAAGCCAAATTCTACAAGCCTTATGTGGATATCATTGATGGAAGATGGGACAAGCATCTACGTTGCAAGCTCCATGCAGCAGCCTATTTTTTGAACCCGACTTTTATGTATGATCAAGAGCATGGTGTTTCTTTCAATGCCCAGGCTTCAGCTAGTTTACTTGATTTAATTCAGATACCAAGTTTATGTCGTGATTCTCAGAAGGCAAGTGATGGAGATTAGACTATATCGAGATAGAGAACAAAGTTTTGGGAGACCATTAGCTTTCACTTCCGCCACTCAAATGCAACCAGGTACTTAAAGTCTTGTGATTAATATTATTGTAATTATTGTCAATTATTTGAAGTTTTCTATGATATAAATATAATTCAATTTATTAACATGATCTTAATATAGATGAATGGTGGAAAGTATTTGGCAATGATGCTCCGCATTTGCAAAAGCTTGCTATCAAGGATTTTAAGTCAAACATCATCTTCTTCTGGATGTGAGAGAAATTGGAGTTTATTTGATCGAATACATACGAAGAGAAGAAATAGATTAGAGCATCAAAGACTTTGTGATCTCGTCTTTGTATGTTACAACTTGCGTCTAAAAAACAGGTATTTGATTGTATTCATTATTTGCTAGTTAGTATTATTTGTTTTTCATCATTAACTCATGAGATTACTTATATTAATTTGTTCTTTTTTCTAGGACTCAATTCAAGAAAAGAGCTTATGATTCTATTGATTATGAGTCTATCGATAAGACCGAATTTTGGATCGAAGAAGAAGAACAACATGAGGATCTTGATTATGAAGAACTGGAACAAATGCTCTACCAAGAAAGTAATTTTCCAGTTACTAATGACAAAAATAGTCATATTCATGGTATGTTTATAATTTTATTTATCATTTTAATTTTAATGTTTAATTTATTTTTATAATTTAAAATTAAAATGATATTGTTTTATATACTTAACAGATGATGCTGATGAATTTTCTGCTCCACTTTTTGCTCTGGAAAGTCTTAATTTGAAGTCTTTTGCTGCAAGTACTTCATATGACGGTTATCCGAGAGATAATAGTGATGGAGATGATATATGATAGAATTTGATTATCATATTGTTATTTTTATTTATGACAAAAGACTATGACAATGTTTAAGATTTTTTTTGAGAAATGACAATGTTTGAGACACTTTTTTTTAATATGTAGTTTGAATTAAATTATCTTTAAAATATTATAATATTTTTTGATATATTAATTACCGGTTCAATTTTCCGGTTCAGTTTTCCGGTTCTTAAACCGATTATTTCCGGTTACCCCTAAAACCCCTGACCCCTTAACTTCACCGGTTCGAAGACCGGTCCGGTTTTTACAACCTTGATTTTTTCATAGACCTAACTTTGAGCATCCTACATTTATTGAAACTCCTATTCTTATCTCCCAAGTCAGCCCTGGATGAACTGTTGCCCTGATGTGAAAATATAAGCATTTGCACTGGTGGGGTTTAGAGTTTGATCATAGGGCTGTCCAAAATCACAATATCAGAAAAGTTATCCCTCCTTATGTTGAAAGACCAGACACATTTTTTCCCGGACAGAAGCATTTAAAATGCAAACTTTGATGAAGGACTTGACAGACGAAAACGCAGGGGTAAATCAACAAAGTAGGTCCCTTGCATTTATGGGAACGGCTCATTTAAAAAGTGACCTATCTCACAAGTCAGGTGAACCCGAGAATCAAAAATTGTATACTTGGAACCTTCCAGGTTTGCTTCTGGAGGGAGAGGTCAGGTTAGGCTGGAGAAAGATGATGTGCGATTTCCAAGGTCAGGATGTCAGAACATACTGCCTTTACAATTATTCATTGTAGTAAAGTAAAAACTCACAGGAAGATGGAAACACGAAGGATGAAATTAAACAATGCCTGAATCAGAAACACAAAATATAAATAAAATATATTAAAAAATTTAAGTTATCGTGCTGTTTCCATATTTCATATGTCTTGTCTCTTTACCTGGGTTTTTGTTTCCCTTGGTAATGAGAACATGACTCTTGAATTGATTGTCCGAAACAAGAAAATTTACTTTTTCTTGGTATGGCAACTGTCATGTGATGAGTGCAGCAACGTAAATAGTAAATATATTTTTATCGTGCACTAAATAATAGAACTTGAACGGCCCACAATAGCCCAGGTTGTCCTAACGGGAAACTTGGGCCGCAGTACTATATATACGGGCCCTAAGACAGAAATATGGGGATAATCGGCTTGGGCTTGGGCTTGTTTAATTTGTATCTAGCAAACCATTCCCTTCTAAATCCATGTTTATAGCCCGTAGTCACTAGATAGGGATTGCGAGCTAGACTGCAGAGAAGAGTCGATGCATCTTGTACATCTTAAATTCTGAGACTTGCCACCCGAGATTGAATTAGACCACATGGGCCCAGATTTTCCGGACACTAAATTCTGTTAACTGAATATGACTTGCGACTTGGGCCGAAATACTATAGGTCGACGGGCTGATCAACAGAAAGTTGGGGAGAATGGGCTTGTAAGAATCAGTACCGAGATTGAATTAGCCCACTTGGGCCCAGGTTTTCCTGACACTAAATTCTGTTTTAACCAATGTTTTGAAAACCGGATCGGACCGGCCGGTTCAACCAGGTTGAACCGGACCCGGTACATGATCCGGTTCAAATAAACCTTAAATATTAATATCAGTAAAAATCGGTAAAAACCGGTTGACCCGGGCGGGTTTTTGAAAACTGGTTGAACCGGTCACAGGTCAACCGGTTCGAAAACTTTAAAAAAAAATTAATTTTTAATAAAAATTAAACGGATAAAAAATATTATAATATTTTTTGATATATTAATTACCGGTTCTTAAACCGGTTATTTCCGGTTACCCCTAAAACCCCTGACCCCTTAACTTTACCGGTTCGAAGACCGGTCCGGTTTTTACAACCTTGGTTTTAACTGAATATGACTTGCAACTTGGGCCGAAATACTATAGATCGACGGGCCGTAGGTTTTCCTGACACTAAATTCTGTCAATTGAATATGATTTGCGACTTGCGCCGAAACACTATAGATCGACGAGCCAATCTACAGAAAGTTGGGGGAAATGGGCTTGTAAGAATCAAGTGTTTGTGGCCCATATTCATAGATATGGATTGTGGGCTGGACTGTAGAGGAGGTTTGATCCATCTTATACATCCCAAATAAAGTAAGCTTTTTGCTCGGACAGACCCATCATGGCAGTGCAATCGGCAGTCTTGTTTGCACCCATGGGCCAAGCGGGACTGAGTTTTGATTATGAAGTTTGGCATTCCTCTCCGGGATTTCAGACAAACCACCAAAATTAACGAGCTAAATTCACATTAACAGTTTACAACTTTACATACACTTCAAATCTTAAACCCATTCCTTGCTTATGCCCTAGTTCAATTCAGTGTGACTGAAGAGCAGGCATGTTAAGGCAATCACACCAGGAAAGGAAAAACCCCTTTCGTTGATGACACGAAATTTGCATAAATCCAATGTGTTTTCTCCATTAGCTTAATCTGGAAAGTAATTAGAACTGGAGATTGGTGCACTCCATTTATGGAAAACAAAAGGGTGATGATTCTGTAACTCATTATGCACTATCATGCCAACATATTAGGTACAAACTTGAAATTTTTTCTTGCTATAGATTTGACAAATGCTTGATGTTGGAAAGCGAATTTCCTTTAAATTATCAGGTTAACGACACTCGTATTGATTAAATATCCTTAACTATATAATAACTGTAGATACTTTACCCAAAAGTTTAAGGGCATAAAATCCAAAGAGGTTTATAGCTTCCAATTATTGACTTTCGCCAGCAAAACATATTATGTCTTGAAAAGGAAGGAGAATCATTCCCATCCACTAAGCAAAATTTAAACAAAGGACTTTTGCTATATTTCTTCCATGGAATTTCCACTATTTATACATTTCTACCCGGCAGTCCCTTCACTTCATCCCTTTCCTTTTTCTCGAATTGAATATATACATATATTTTACTACCATGAACAGTTTGTTGACCTTCCTACTGTTCTCATGTACTATTTCATCTTGGTATGGTTGTGTGCTGGGAAGCAGGGTAATGTGGGCAGCCAACTCCTTTGCAGGCAACACCAGACAATCTGTTTTTAATGTGCTTGACTATGGTGCAGCCGGGAATGGCAATGTTGATGATTCAGTGGTATGATATCAACAGAGAGAAATTAATAACCCATTTTCTCTGAGATTAAGGTAACCTTGTGTCAATCCTGTTCTTGATTGTTTTTGTGTACTGTGTCTCGTAATCAGGCTTTCCTGAAAGCATGGAAGGAAGCCTGTGATGCAACTGCAGCAGTATCGGTGCTCCAAGTACCTGCGGGTAAAACATACCTGCTGCATACCATTAAATTTAGTGGCCCCTGTAACTCCAAAAATGTTCATGTAGAGGTAAGAATCGATTGATGCTCAGATGCAGAACTTTTGCACGTACATTCGTGAAATATTGTAACATTGGAAAAGAACCATAAGGGAACAATCGAAACAAGAACCTTGACGATTTTTCCTAATGTACTGTATATAACATAATTTCTGGCTTACAGATTAATGGGACTATTGTTGCACCAAGAGATATGAAGTCATACTCAGACAAGGCAAAATGGATTGCGTTCGTGAACATTAATGGCCTAATCGTCGATGGAGGGGGTGAAATTAATGGCCAAGGATTTGAGTGGTGGAGTGCTTGCAAAGTATGTTTCTCTACAACATAGTATAGCTTTATTGACAAAAGAATTGCATCTTATGGTACTTAACCATCTGAACTAAAATGTTTTTCTCCTGCTTTCAGAAAGAACCCTCCTGCGAACGACCCACAGTAAGGCATCTCTTTCCGGAACCCTTCCATATTTTAGCTTCTATGCCTCCTGCGAACGATTACAGAATCTAACTAATCTGTATTAATAAAAATATGCAGGCGTTAGCTTTCCACAACTGCAACAATCTACTGTTACATAGGCTGAAGCATGTGAACAGTCAAAGGAACCACATAAGCGTAAATGACTGTAATGGCGTCACTTTCTCACATCTCCATATAGTAGCACCAATGGATAGCCCAAATACCGATGGAATCGATATCTCCCGGTCACAAAATGTCAACATCTACAACTCTGTGATTGGAACTGGTAATTGATCATGTGCTATGGGTTTCTAACTTCTCCACCTTGTTTAAGGATTTCATTAGTAACTAGTTTTGCTGCAGGTGACGATTGTATTGCCATCAATGGCTTCTCTTCCTTTATCAACATTACTGGTGTAAACTGCGGACCAGGCCATGGAATAAGGTTTCTGTCAATAACTTGAATCTTTGTTATAAAAACTGTAAAGTTACTATTGACCTTCAACGTTTTCGTGTAGTATTGGAAGTCTAGGAAAGGGTGGAGCTTATGAAACCGTTGAAGAAGTCCATGTGAAGAACTGTACCTTTACGGGAACCTCAAACGGTGCAAGAATCAAGACATGGCAGGTCTGTCATGACAATAATTTCGACAATCCTGAGGATGATTACCATAATATGAATCGTACGTTAGTAAAGAGGTCACTGATTTCCTTCTTTGTTCTGTACATTTTCTAGGGTGGTTCAGGATATGTCAGGAAAGTGTCTTTCGAGCACCTCGTGGTGGTAGCTGCTCGGAACCCGATAATCATCGACCAACAGTATAGTGCAGAGGTGAACGGCGAGGTATCGGGAATAGAAATCAGCGACATCACATATAGAAACGTGCAGGGATCTTCTGCGGATTCAGATGCAATTACTTTGAATTGCTACAGTACTCGTGGTTGCACCGACATAAACATGGACGAAATCCGTTTGATCTCCTCTATCCCTGGGAAGGCAACATTTTCCCGGTGCAGGGATGCCTCTGGAACTGCTATTTCTTCGTATCCAAGTGTGCCATGCCTGTCCAAGTGAAAAGCGCCTGTTGTCAGTGCGTTTTGGTCTGTCGTCAATTAGCCACAGGTGTACTAGGTCGAGAAACTTGTATAAATGCTTGCTTCCGAATAATATCATGGCCTCCAGGCTGATTTCTAATGCAAACTGCACCTATTTCGTTGTGTCTACAGTTAAATTGAACAAGGAACTTGTCAGGTTTAGACCTTTTAAGGGTAACCAAGAAAGTCATGACCTTGGAAGAAAATTAGAAGAAAGCTAGCAATTCAATAACCGTTAATCCACTTGGCAAGAAGAGTTAACTTTCAGAATCTGAGCCGACCAAGTTCTTCCCGGTTGAAAAAATAAGAAGCACCCCGCCGTCTGTGGGAATCGAACCCACGACCACATGGTTAAAAGCCATGCGCTCTACCAGCTGAGCTAAGACGGCTGTTGAAGATTACACACACTTAGTACAATATCAATAAAATTAGCTTAAGCTGATCACCAAGGGCCACACCAACATGTCTTTTTGTTTGGGATCAGAACAAATACTACTGTTATCTTTTGATGTAATTCGTACTTGGAACTGCAGCAGTCTCAATTGCAAGTGAACTGAAGATTTTGAAGCGTGTAGTTGGGAAGCGACTGCAGATGATCGCTATGTATGCTGAAATAGTTAGGCTTTTGACTTTAATTTTGGATTCCTATTGTTGGCATTGGCATGTTTCTGTGTAACCATAGTTGTTTGCATCTGGGTAGACTAGGTTTATATCAAAATTTAGTTGTGCTAATTGGGTTTCAAACAGCGGTAGGGGAAACAAATTTGAAGTTTTGAATTTACCCGAATGTCAAATTTCTGAATTTGCAATTGAGAATGGATGCATAAATCTAGTTTCCCTCTTGCATTTTACCTTTTGATTAGGCTTATCTGGGCGATTGGATCGATCTGTACATAATTAAGCTGTTTTCACTGATCAGTTTTTACATGGAGCTGTTCCCACCCATTTGGATTCCTTGGTTAATTTCATGTTCATTGTTTCCGTGGATGCTAGCTAGGTTATTATATATTTTTTCAAGTACGAGGGAAAAGTGGCGGGAAAAGGAAAGTAAATGGTGTTGCCCATTTTGGTACCTGGGTCTTTCCATAAATTCCTCAATTATTAAACCCATACGGCGATAGGTGTGAGCAAGTGGAGAGGTAGAAGAGGGGCTGGACAAGAAAAAGAGGAAGGAAAGAGCTAGGGTTTCCGGTTGTGGAGGATTCAAATACAATAAAAGCAATGGACGGGGCAGAGAATTCCAAGGCGGCAACAACAGGCATAATAGACCTGACACGCAAAAGCCGCAACCAAGAGCCGGATGTCCCGAGCCTAACTGGTCTGGTGCACCAACTCCCTTGCTGCATCAAACACAATGGCCCCTGCGACGTTGCTCACTACTTCAAACCCAAACCCACCGGTAACTACCGTTCCTTTTTTCACCATTTCACCACCTATCATACCCCGCCCGGTAAACGGGTGTCCATATAATCACAAGTAAAACATTTTTCTTCATTCTACCCCGTCATCATCGTGTGCATCTTCCTTAGGGGGTTTGTTATTTTCTTCCATGTGCAGGGGTAGAGGTGGATGGATTGATAGTGGATGAAGCATATTTTAGAGGCAGGAAGCTGCAGGGCACTACTCTTCCCCTACCACCTGGCTATTCCGGTATGCCAATTTTCCCTTTACCTTTTCTGTATTGTTAAACTGTTTGGGGGTTTGCGAGGAGGATTACGTTGGCGATTACCTTTTAACTTAATGAGAATAAATAGTGAAATACCAAATAAGTTGATACTGAAGGTTTATATGGGGGCATACCGCTGTAGCCACTAGTATAAGCGATTTCCAGGTCAATTGAGTATTTGGATTGTGGTGCACTTGGAATTATGCACTCTTTATGCATAAGTTTATCGGCAAAATGGTTTTCTTCAACCTTTGCTACTGTACTCTGATGCAGGTTATGTTCTGGGAAAGAAAAGCTTACATAAAAGGAGAAAAGCTTCTGTGAGTGACGAACAGAGTTCTAACTGTTGGGAGATAAACGCAACATTCGACAATATAACATACTGGAATCATGACAGCTTACCTTCAAAGAATGATGCTTTTGTGCGCTCCTTCCATTGGCTATCTGTTGCTGAAACCGTAAGTGTCTGCTATTTCATTTTTATGCCAATCGGACACAACTCTGGACTGCGAGTTCTGAAACAATGTAACTTGTTGCGCTCTACTTTAACCTGATTTCCCCTATTCCTAGGAAAAAAAGAAGCTTTTCAATCATAAGTGAAAGTCATCTCTGGTCTCTCTTATGTTTCTCTAATCATTTTGCTTGACTACTATATATGGTTTGTCACTGTAGCTGCACAAGCCGGTCACACCTGAAGATTTAGCTTCTGCTGCTATAACTATGGAGAAAAATAGTTGACGACGTCTTCCTCTAAATGTTCTGCAAGCTTCCAAGTGACCGTGCTTGAGGTTATTGGGTAGCAAGGGGATTTTGACATAATATTAGGACCATCTTACGTTTAAATTCCTGTAAGATCAATAGGAAACACTGATGGTCTATGCTGTACTAAATTGTAACTGGCAGCATTCGTGTGTTCATGCCTATACGGTTCTACAATCATGGAACATCAAGATGTTTGCAAGTATGGAAAGTCTTGATATCAACATCCTCATGAGTTGCCATTTTGTGTCCGTAAACCGAAACCTATAGCCATTACAAGAAAAGGAGAACGAAGGGTCAATGATATGGTAGGAATTCGGCCTCATCCACTCGCATTGAGAGCCCATAAAGCTATCGTGCCTATCGAATAACTTGAGATATCTCGTGTATAGAAATTAGGCCCAGCTTATGGCCCAACATCTATTGGAACGGGCCCATTTAGTTCCTGAGCTCTAGCGTGAATCTGTTCAAGCTTTGCCTTTTTTTATTATTTTATTTTTCTCTTTGGTCAATGCGCATGGGCATACTTACCCCTTTGGTTAATGCATCTTAATCATGATCTTAATATGGATTTGAACTAAACCTGTTTGCCATGGTCATTATGAAAGCCATCAATCAGTATCAGCATATAAGTAGGAAACATGATGGAAATACAATCACACAGCAGGGACCCCGCAACAGGTTTATTTAAGGGGAAAGAAAACAGGTTGGTAGTCTTTTCTGCACTTTTGCCTCTACCACTAAAAAAATAAACTGTTTCTTTCACAAAGTTTAGTAATTTTTGTTACTCTTTAACAAGCAAGTGTTTTCCAGATCAGTTTCTGTGCATTTTGCACTTGTTTCCGAGGAGCAACTGTACCCTTCTTAGCGCCTGCACTCTTACTCTTTTGCTATGTTGGGTAACGACAGTGGAAGAGCTGACGAAACCTAATATATGCACAGAAGTGAGCAGAATGCATGGTTCCAGAACCAAAATGAGGTCCCCAGATTTAGGTTAACAAGCCATACGGATCCAGTCCCTTTGGCAACAGCCCTCCCTTTATCGAATAGAAAACAAAAGATTCGATGATCAATTTGGCGCTATGCACTTTGCGCGACCTAACAAACCAAAGCTCCCGTTTACATATTCTAAGAGGCATAGTGGACCATCAGCAGCTCCATTTCCCAATGAGTAAAATGTAAGAAAATGGAAAAAAGTCATTCGAAGTCTGGTGAAAAGATTCTGCTGGTGGCATAAGTTGTCACTTCTTGATACTGATCAGTAAGAAAACAGCACAAGGCAATTATGTACGAACGCTTAACTTGGAAAAATGAAACTTGTAAGGCAATGGAGGAATACTATATTCTTGTAGATCATGATTTCTTTTAAAAAAAATCAAATTTGAAGAATATTTTTGTTGATCAATTGTATATTTTTTCAGAATTTTTCTCCATTGAATTAAATCCTTCCTGATCATAGATAATTGCTCATGATAGATCGAAAGCTAGTTAGCTGAACAAGCATTAATGATTTAAAGGATAATAGATCTGCAAAACACTGGTGATAGAAAATGATACTGCAGAACAAACAAATGGCATCTGCAAACCCTATCTAGAAAGAGACGGAATAAGTGAATAACCAAACGCAAGTGGGACCAATAAAAAGCATAGAGTAAACTAAAGACGAAAACATCAATGTGTCGATGGAGGAAACCCTAATCCTGCTATGCTTTATGCACAACCACTCCCATATCAACTTTAGCCAGCTGAAGCTTCAACCCTTGGAAGAGCACAACCATGTGACCTATCCAGTTAATCGAAATAAAGAAAAAGGTGTGGTCCTTCCCGTCCATTTAGGTTTGTCTATACGTCATTGTTTGTCAACTATGGACATCAAAGACAGATGAACCACCCAAAGGTAGAAACAAGAGGATGCCCTCAAATGATTCCTCCAACCTGGCCAACCAACACATATACGTTTCAGGAAAACAAGTGAACAGTATTTATGGAAATGGTATTTCAGTAGGCCCAACAGGTCACCAAGTTATTTCAGTAGGCCTTAGATAAACCCGAAAGAACGTGATTAATGCTATTTTATATCAGATGGCATCGAGAATAAGGCATAAAATCATATGCATGGCAAACCAAGCATGTGCCATTAATTCGTATACTTTCTTATCTTATTACCAACTACACCATAGTCAATCTCTACTTTCCTTAAGATAATGTTTGGGAAAAGGGAAGAACTTTCTAGCTTATCATATTCATTGAATTCCCTAAAACAAGACTAATTTTTCCCTGGATACCGATCTATAACCCTATTTCTTTACCCAGAACATTAATTTAGCCATCTAACCTCATATGCATGTAATCACCATCATACCCTATTAACCCAATTTATTTTGTTATATGCCAGTCAACTCGGAAATGTTCAATATCTTAAGATAAATAATTTGTTTTTACGATCAGATTCGGTCTTCAGTTTGACTTTAGCACCACTTGTTTACAGCTAAAAGTAGCATTAACCAGTTAATCTGACTGGGGAGCTGCCTTTCTTGGATTGCTAGGAGGAGCCAATGGTCCCCATTTGTTGATTAAATCATTCATGTAACATTGTCAAGAGAGAAGGGGGCAAAGAGCCTGCGCGAATAGCTGTATGGAAGGACCAAAACCCACCATTAAATACTCCCATCTATCCCACGCTGCAACACTAGGGAGGAGGTGCATTTTTCTTTAATGGAGAGTCACGAGGATTCCCTCACCTAAAGGCTAAAATATGCGCGGCTCGTGCCTTCATTCCCCTCGTGGTAGGGGCGGGATTTATGGTTCTTACTTTAAAAGAGCCTGATTTTCCGATCTCCAACGACACAGGTCTTGCATCACTTATCACCTCTGTTCATCTGCATGGATTTGCTGCTGGTTCTGTTGGTTTGAGAGGTTGAAGCTGCCAGCATGATCTGGTAAGGAACCTGTAATTGGCTTATAGTACGCAGTTCACTTTAGTTAGATATAGTAATTATAAAAGACAAATTACTGGAAAAAATATATTTAGACAGAGAAGGTAGAGATGTGTATGTCAGAGAGACAGAACTACTTCCAGTATATTAGGTACCTGTTCTTGATTAGTTTCATTCTGTTAATAAACTGTAGAAACTTTTTGTTCAAGGAAAGAATATCATGGTAGATGCAGCTGCATATCTACGTTTATACAAATTTTAGTCAGACTAGCTTCCATGGAAAGGGACGACGACTGTTACAATAACAAGAGAGATGTGGGTATTACTTTTGCTGCATCAAAGATGCATAGTACTCTGTTAACGGTAAAGGGTACATGTTACTATTGAGCTTAGGTATAGGAATATATGAGATACAGTTCCCGTCAGGTCATCTTGCAGCTTCAATCACTCACTCACCAACAACATGCTTCTGTGGGGTTTTTTTCCCTTTCCCGACCACAGCTGAATGCCGGGTATTAATTTGACTCAATTTTTCTTTCTTCTTTTTATATTCAATCTTCCTTGTTACCAGATTTGCATTCTTACTGCATCTTTTTGTTTACGATTCATCTATTGGAGGGTTTTGTTTTTCCATTTGCAGATACACACAAGAAGAGACCTTTTACCTCTAACTGTATATCCCAAGTCAATGCCTGGTGAGTTCTTAACCTACTGAGTGCACAGGTCCAGCTATGGCTTTTCGTTCTAGGTAAGTGAGATAATGTTATCTACCTTACATTCTCTTACCCTTTTCGCATGCCTGAGTGTTTTCTACTTTTGTCTTGAATTGGCTGCTGTTAGCGTCGAGAATCGAAAATTGTAAAGAGAAAGAAATTAAAAGAAGTTCACACAGAACACAAGAAAGACATACTAGCTAGTACTTTGGTCCACGTGTGTAATTGCATCATATATAACATCCTTACTGGAATTTGTCTTCCATTTGTACACTTGCATTATTGCTTGGTCGACCAATATCTGTCTAGATTCTCTCAATAGCTGTTTCAACTATTCCCTGGTCTCCTCCAACAGGTTATGTACTGCATCAGAGCTAAAATTGGGTGGGGAGTACAAAAGACAGTGTTTTTGTTGTTATGACCTGGATTAGGTCATGCCCATAGACCTTAGTTAGTTAAAATACAATTGAAGATCTAGTTGGCGTGTCTACATTTGACCCACCATTGTAAACAGATATTCATTCGACACTTCAACCCAGCATATTTAGCAGACAATTAGCAGTCAGGATGCATCTTGGTTTTCCCAAACTATGGTGAAAATGTTCATGCATTTGAAGATAATATCAAGCAAGTGCATGTTTTATGCATAAGATACAGATGTATATATATGCAAATATCGTACAACTGTTTACCAGTTTAATGTCCAAGCAGAACAGTTTCATTGTATGGAATCAGCTTGCTACGTAGAGGTTAGTATCTTTTTTCCCCCTTAAATGGCACATCTTTGCTCTTAAGTTCTGAATTTTCATGTAGTATTCAATCTTCATCCCATGTCTTAGACACAAGTTCAATTTAAATCCTAATGTGCATGGAACTCGGATGAAATTAGCTGCAACCAAGACACAGTTGAGTCTCTGAGATGAAAATGTTATCATCATAAACGAGCCAAAACTGCTACCTTTTATTAGAGTTTCCTGGGCTGTGCTACTTAATTTGTAGGTGTACTGGTCGGTGAAGAGGATTAGGATTGTATTATTGTTAATCAACCCCATGTTTTCTCTGACAAAGCTGGACCACACATAACATCAGAATTTGAAAAAGAAAAATCAAGCAATTATCCTTTGAACATCTGTTTAGAATTCGTAGGGTCTCAATTGGTTATAGAGGTTCTGTGTTTTTCATTCTTTTTATGGATCATACATTGGTTTATTACCTGTATAATATTGAATCATTGCCAATCGGAATCCAAGTTTGTTTAATAATAAACAAATCCTGATGAACATTACACCTTTTAAGAGGCAATGTTCATCTTTCTTTCTCAATCATCTCTGTGTGTTAATTTGTTTGCTTCGCTGCATTAAGTTTTATGCTATCTCGGGATGTACAGACATTAACTTTTCAGATATTTGAGCGAGGCAGCCTTGACTATTTGGTTGTTTTGAACTACAAAAGATGCCGGTTCTTACTGAGTGTAATAATGATATGATGTTTTTATTAATTATTTGGTCTAGAAGAGTTAAGAATTGACTAGTTTTACGGAGGAAAAATACCTGAAAGCTCCATCCATTTGGGGTATCCACGAATGCAGAGAGAAAAAATAAACAAGAGAGGGAGATCCTGAATCTTCTTCAGGTTTTCCTCCTTTATTTGAACGAATAATCCTGAAACAGAACTGAAATTCTAAAAGAGCCACAAGAGAAGAATGATGTAAATAGTATAGTTAGGGGGGTTTTAGCTCATAGGTGAAGCAGGAAATGGTCCTCAAAGCTGGAAAAACTTTTTTCAGACACCGTAAAGCTCCAGAAGATAATAAATCTTCCTGCAAACTCCAAAAGTGCTCAGCTAAAAGAGATCTGCCGTTATATAGAATCTGCCAAAGACAAATCTGTCCAGACAAAGAACACGCATGAGCTGCAACCTGGCACCTGCTAAAGACAAATCAAGAAATGAGCACTTGTTGAGCACAAATCTGTTCTGAAAAAGAACTCTCATGCACTGCCACCTGACACAATGTTTTTTTCTCTCTTCAGAAGTCACATTCTTTTATGTACGAAGTCTGGCCCATATGGATGAACCACACGTTTATTTGTTCTTTTTCAATCTTAATGTAAATGAGCCTCTATCTGTTTTCTGCTGTAGAATCAAGATGCATGAGAATTAGCTCACCGAATTCCTTTCAAATATCTATTCAAAATTCGAGTTTTGGAGATATTTATTCTGAGGATAGAACAGTTCAGGAGAAGAAAAAAGAAAGATTATGGAGAATGGACATCACCCACCACCTAAAGTAGTGGCGGAAGCTTGTCAATAGATAAACCAACTTCTTGTTTCAAGCTTATTCAGCCACTCGGCCATCTCAGATAACATTAATGGTAGACAAATGTCGACATAATCATATGACTTTCAAGGTGGGAGCAACCAATAAATTTTCTTTCTTTTCGCCAATCTGTCACATCATTGCTCATGACCAACAATCACCCGCCTGTAACTCTCCACATCAGACAACCAGTGGCACGATTGCCTAACTCCCACAAAATCTGTGCATCATAGTCAGTAGGTTCCAACACGACCCAGAAGTGGTTCGGGTAAAGTAAAAGTCTGTTCTGCGTTAAGCTTTCTATTAGTTATTGGTAAAACCACTGTTTAGAATGAATACAAGCTTCGTATCATTTAGTACACCTGCGTACAAAATAAGCCAAGCTCTTTCACCACGGAAAAAGGAGGACCCCTCTGGGGTTCTACACAATCCAATTTATGTTTCAGTAGCTGTTCACACTCCCACTTCAGGAGTGCTTATGGTACAATGATTTCAACAAGATAATACATATATATATTCAATGAAGCCACCTCCTAGACGTTTATCTACCAACATTGTATGACCCAAGTGTATCTAATCTTAAAGTTTTAACCCCGACCAGAGACAAGGAAAAAAAAATGAACCGCAGTTGTCCTAGTTTAAGGTTTAGTAAACCTTAAAATTTCTGTCTGCAGTTTAGCAGTTCATGTCGAGGTACTTACAGTTTCAGAGTTTTAAGCACAAGCAAGAAGTAGAAATAACCTCAAGAGACAACACTGGCGATTATTTTGATTCCTCAATTTCCAAAGGAAACTCTGACTGTCTTCTTCTCTTTCGTTCTGGCTCACCCAACTGCAACGAAACGTGCAGCTCCTCATCCGAGTCGCTCTTTAATGCGGAAAGGTTGTTCAATTCTCGGTTCTCCTGCGGCGTGCCATCATGCGTCGGGGATCTTGTGGCGAAACTAGGAATGAACTGGAGTTCCACACTGGGAGTGGTTTCCACTCCATTTTCTATGCGGAACTCGAAGCCAGTGATGGAGGTCGGTCCTTCCTGGGAGTCGCGTTCAGCTAAAACTTGCTGGATGTTTAAATTTAGAGGCGCAAAGATTTCTTCAATTTTATCTTTTGATGGCACTCGATCAAGAGGAGATGACTCCCCAACTGTTGAATCTATTCCAGCTGCTGATGCATTTCTTTGGTCTTGAACTGCAGCTACATAGTAGTAAAAGAAATAAAAAATGGAAATTAAAATTTTAGACTCTAACCAAATAATATCCATGTAAAAAAACAATATCAGCTGCCTACACAAAAAGCATATGATGAGGCAGTATCTTTTTTTCTCATTCGGCATTTTCGAGTTCTGCTGTGAGTCAATACCACGGCCCCCAGCATTTACATCATTCCCCGGGAATATCGCCCCAATCATTGAGGTATGAACGCCGGATTCAGATAAGTAAGCATGAATGTGCTATTAATTATCAAACGGCACTAAAGCACAAAGCATTTTGACTAAGCAGTTCAGAACTACAGACCTTGGAGCCCTTCATCGGTCGTGATGATATCAAGCTCGAGGAGGTCAAGAAGGCGTCCGAGATCAACTCCACTTGTCCAATTTTCTGGGGGTTGGCCAACTTTTAGCTTCAACCGACCCCGATTAGCTGTTCCACCCCATATAATCCCAACTGGCTTTGGCTTCTGACCATTCTGGCCTGTTAAGAGAATGAGGCTTCCACTATCGCCTTCAAGATCAAATGTCTGCTGGTTCTCACCAACAACAAGAAAATCGGTAAAGAAACAAATCCCTTTCTCGTCATTGTACTCTAAAGCATAGGCCATTATGGTCCCAGTGGTCAAGCCAGAGCTTCTTCCAACTTTGACCACTTGCCTTCCAATGAGACTGTTAATTGGAGATTGCAAGTCTATAACATGGACATCACCAATCTCACCCACACCTTTCACAATAGTTGTAACATTGGTAACATCAAAATCTTCAGCAAAAGGAATGAAGGCCCCATCTGCTCGCACAAATGTTTCTGCAGAGACACCAAAACAACATGGGGATACCAATGAATATAAGCATGATAGCATAGATAACAACTAACAATAGTCAGTTTTACTATATAAATATGATATTTACCACAAAACAATAGTCAACAAGCTCAAACCAAGCACATAAATCTCATCCGAAAACGTCAAATGAGTCGACTGCGGGAGACAAACAGACAGCTCAACAACATGTATGAAACTATGTTCAGTATTCTTTTTCAACTTCCATATTCAAATTCACCAGAAGTATCTTAGCTCCAGATGAGATTCATCTACTTAAAGAAATATGACAAAATTGAAGTATTTTACACATCCAATAAATAGAATCCATGCCACAATGATTTGCAAAGTCAGACGAGGATTATCACTAATGTGAGCCATCTAGAAAATGCCAAAATTTAGAACTACATTACCTGGATTGGTTCCAGCAAAGATGCCATACCATAGATCGTCAGTGATAAAAGATGTTGCTCTCTCCACAGCACCCAAATACACCCCAGGTCCAAGACTGGGTGGCAAAGGATGAAACATTTTCTGATTTGGGTAGTCCAAATCAACTGCAACATGCCTATTTGTGAGAAAACCAACCTGCTGTGTTCCTGTACGGCTTTTCACAATAGCGCCCAAGGTTCCATATGTTTCTTGGTTAGCAACCTAGATGTTTAAACAAAGAAAATTGCAATAGAATGAACAAAGACAGGTACTGAAGGATCAATGTATATAGATCTCATAGGTAAAAGCAAGAGGGAAAAGAGGGCAAAACCAAATACGAAATGTCAACTATGTCATGCCAGACAGGAATCAATCAGCAATGCATTAGTTCCTATTCAAAAGTTTAACAAATCATTCAAAAGTAACATTTGTGAAGTTTGGGTACTTGGATAACTACAACTCAGTTTCATTCTTTTATGTTTGGAATACATTAGATTTACTAGTAATATGAAAAATAGCCTCTCTACATATTAGGTCGTATCATGTTCCCAACATTGACCAGCACAGAGAAAACACTGAACTTAAGTACAGTACCTGAGAACCAGAGCCAATGCATGGATCACTACCTCTTAAGCCATCCACAATCTCAGTATATAGTTGTTCCTTCGGAGTTGCTGCAGGTGCACCATAATACGAGAATTCAACAACATCTACATCACACCATACACCTCCTGGTCCCTGCCTCATAAAAAATGAAAAGGGAAAATTCAAATTTCGATCTACGGACGACATCAGTTTAGTAGCAAAGGAGGATTACATGTTCAATTAGAACCATTGAATATACCAGACATCACTTTCTTTAATCAGGCAGTCTAATGTTTCAGGAAGTCATACACAAAACATACATTCTAAAACCAAAATCATAGCATTTTTTAATCAAAACTGCTTTATTATCAAAATAGCAGCTTCACTTCTTAAAAAATATAACTCAATGAAAGCCCCAGCTGGAGTCCTTGAACCAGAAAAAGTTGGAAGGATCAATTTTCTCACCTGCAACGCAGCTGGCAAGCACTGGATGGGACTGAGCCACAGTCTGTGAACTTTCCGGGCAACAAAGACAAGAATGGCTGGAATGTCTGTCAAAACACCCCTTCGAATCCTAAATCCAATAGCTGTTCCGAGACTAAAACGTCGCAGGATTTTGCTGTGAAATGCCCTAATGGTCATTAGTTCAAGCAAGGTGGTAGCTTGCTGCCCTGTTGTTGGCAACCTCCCAAGAGTTTCTGGAAGTACCCCCTTTTGAAGATTTCCAAAATAGTTTGCTCTGTCTTCAGCTGCATCATTTAATCGACTTAACGTAGGCCATGAGAAGTAGGCAGCATTACTCTCAGAGTGTTGACCGCCTGATGTAAATGGTTGAAGTGGAGACGGAATGGACCAGGGCAAGTTCGGGTGATTGCAGTAGTTTCTTTCCAAATCTAAAGCTGATTCATCAGATTGTGTTGATCCAGAGTGATGAATTCTTATACCTAACCTGTTCCGGTCCATCGTTCAGCCCTCCTATCCAAAAAAAAACTTTCTTAGCAACCTTTAGAAATAAATTAAACATTTTTTAACTCTTGAATACTAAAGCTATATGAGATGGTCTTCAATCACCGGAACAACTACGATGGACATGACAGCAATTTTCGTTGTTTGGAAAATACAAAAAAAAGAAAAGAATAACCACTCATCATTAGAAACAATACCTGGAGAAAAAATAGAGAATAGTGTAGCACGCGCTAGCTTCGGGTTTTCGACATGATCAAGACCATAATCACAAATAATTGATAATATTTTCAACCTCTAAGTTATGAAAGTGAAATTGCTTCATTATCATAATCGAACAAAATTAGTACCTTCCGTAAGACTCACAAAAAATATTCACTTCAAATACAATACAGAAGGTTAATGGTTGCGGAATCATGCTGTCTTATTCATAAGGAAAAGATGCATACACAGGATTTCGAATGCATACAGAACACAAACAAAGTCAAATAGTAGTACTAGACAAAGAGATTAAGCGATAAGCAAAGCAACTCCTACCAATCAATGGCTATGAGATGGATTAAAGTCGGAAACTTTGAAAACAGGTAGTTTCAGAGCTCCGAAAAAACGACAAAATTGATCAAACCCAGTAGAAAAAAAAGCACGAGAGTAGCTGAGCAAGCAGGACCCAGATGGAAAACAACACCATAGTTTACAGATTTATCACCGGAAGCTAGTTCGAGTAAAACTCACCGATCAAAAATGGCGGAGCTGTGATGGAAGTCTCCAAATACAGCACCTTGGAGATGCTCATGCCCTAGTAGTACACTATATCTATTTCATTGGCAACGCTAATTGCCGCAACTCGAAGTCCAAAAAAAAAAACAAAAGAGTAATCTTTACAAGTGTTATATGGTAGAATGAGCTAAAGTTAGGAAGAAAGGCCCCAATTTTTTTCAGACAGACTAGGGAGTGGTAATAAAATATTGGGAGAAAGGGAGCAGCAAATATTTATGATATCTACTGCTATTGTTGTTTTGCTTCAGCAAATGTATGCCGAAGAAACCACATTATAATATTTTATAAGAAAGGTTTTGTTTTTCTTAACCCACTTTCATTTGCTTCCCATCATTTTACATGTTCTGATTTTATCCTCTCATTTATTTTATTACGGGCTACCTATCATAAATGTGGTGGTGATCACATCTCTTGGTGGAAAACCAAGTGCAGTAACGAGGAGGTGGGTTTTAATGGATGTAGAGGAAAAAATAAAAATTCTTTGGATCCTCATTCAATGATTCTCATTTTTGGTGGGGAAAATTAGGGTCCCATCCATATTTGCTCCCCAAAAGCAACACATTCTTCACCCCAAATAATTCAACTCCCTTTCCACCTATCTAATAGGGCTAAGGACCTGTGGCAAAGAATTGTTTTTCTTTTTCTACTTAAAACAATTAATTTACTTGCAGTCATTTTTTACTTGGGTGGTAAGATAAGAGATTATAGTATATGCCTTGGTTGGTTTCTTGCTAATCTTTTGTGCTCTCTTGTTCGGTGAGGATACGAAGCTTAATCAAAAGAACATCCTAGTCTCTCTTGGTCAGTCCCGGCAGAGAGGGAGCAGTATTTTCCAGGTCTCATGGCCGTGGTTAGTGATGAGCATTAACTTTTTGAGATGGGAAGTGGAAAATATGGAAATGGGCCAGATGGCCTTTTCTTACTAATTTTTGGGTTGCTGGCAAGAAAGATAGGGATGGGATCCGCATCTTGCAGTGCGTGGTTACGTAGCTTTTGGTACAGTCATGATAGGCCCACCCCATCAAATCCACTTGCGTATTAGTAGGCCCATTTAGGCTCAGACTTAATTGACGTCATTAAATACGAATCGAAGCGCACTTATTACAGCGTGCTTGATCCCTTTGGTATGAAAACGCCGGATTAACATCCGTACGTATTTCAGAAATTAATCTGATTAACTTATTATTAAAAATTATTTTTCTGATGCCGACGCCTGATAATTATTCCATTGCTATCGTCGCGTACAACCCAGCTCAGGTGTGGGGCTCTGTCTTCGGGATCCAGCCGAACAATCTTGGGACCCAAATTTGCAAACCTTGAGAGAACGATCGGGATGCACCGACAAGAAGCGGGAGAGCCCACAAGGATTCCTAGAGAGTGCGAGAGACTACATCAGGCGCTGTGCGTGTGCCAGCGCCGTGTCCCCGCGGGGCCATCGCGAGAGTCGGCGTGCCGCCACCTGAACCGCGGCCTAGCAGAGTGCCTGGTGTCTGTTGTTTGTTCCCAGGAGTCGGAGGCGGTTCGTAGCCTCTGCGCCAGTGGCGGGACAGCGCTCAAACGGTCACAGTGCCAGCAGGCCCGCGTCGCTCTCTCCGTTTGTCTTACTTCCCATCAATAAGAATCTTCAATTATACGAAAAAAGCAGCAATCTTGACAGGTTTTATGAACTCTTTTTTGTATCTATACGAGTAGTTGTATAAGATTCCAATGCTACATTGCACCAACTCCTTTCAATCAGCTACTATTGTGTTAGCTTAGCAGGCAGTGGTTTTACTATAGAGAAAGTTCTTTTCATGGCTTGATTTGTATGCATTTAGTTCAGTAGCAAATCAAAGAAATACAAAAACCCATGCAATAACTTCACAAGCCAAGCGTTATAGAAAAGCACTTTAGGTGGAAGTAACTGTTACATTCCATATGACATTGCACACAGCATGTCATGATATATTTATTCAAACATTTACCAACCTGCAACGAAGACAGTGGTTCATCTTCAATGTATGGTCTATGAAGAGAACCGATCTCTGTCATGGGGTGAAGCGAAGTCGATGTCCGGGCCGAGGGGGATGATTCCATAGGGATTAATAGAAGGATGGCTACCATAATAATGGCGTTTAATATGTGCCATGTTCACAGTGCTGATCATGCCAGGAACTTGGAATATATCTTTGGTGTAGTTGAACAGATTTGGGTACTCACGCAGCAGCTTCTTGTTGCACTTGAAGTGAACCGCATAAACCTAAATCAGAAAGGAAGTCTGTCATGTTCCACTTCCTTGCTCTAATCATTGCAGACAGATATTAAATAACATAATCTACTTAATGTGAAAGGAGGATGTGAAACTACCTCGTCGAATCTTATGAGGGTGACAAACAGGCGAATATCAGCTTCAGACAGTGTGTTTACACATATGTATCTTTGTTTTCCTAGTATCTCTTCACATTTATCCAGAGCTTCATACAACTGTTTTGCAGCCTGCAACAAAGAACCAAAGGGGATTTCAGTCATTCACAGAGAATTTAAAACAATGAACACAGAGATTAGTCTGGTTGAGCTAAGAATATACAATCCAGAAAGTCTCACCTCTTCATAAGGCCCTTGCTTCTTTGCAAACCCGCACTTGTAAACACCATTGTTTATTCCATTGTAAATCCATTCGTTGGTATTGTCAATTTGCGATCTCAAGTGAGGGGGATACAAGTCCAGAGATGCATTTTCAGCTACATCATTAAATTCAGTATTGAACATACGAATGATCTCTGCGCTCTCATTGCTGACAATGGTCTTAAGCTTCTTATCCCAAAGCACCTGACGATTATACAAGATCCATTTGTAAGCCCTCAAGAGCTAAAATTGAAACAGAAGCAAGACCCTCCACGCATAATGTATACTTACAGGAACGGTGTACTTCCCGGCGTAGTTTTTGCTTGCAAGCTCATAAAGAGCTCTAATGGTTTTGGCTCCATTCAAGTGGTCTGGTTCAGCTCCCGGTTCCTCTGTATCCGTGGTAGGAAACACCCAACCCATATGTTCGTCAGAATCCTTCGTTCTTTCCCATATGGGTTTCACAGACTACAAAAATACGAACAGCAGGACACGTCCGTGATCACAAGTCTGGTATATGAAAAAAGAATATCACGGCGAAACTTACAGTGAAATCGATGGCTTTGTCAAGTCCTTTAATTTTCAAGAATGCAAGGCACCTTGAAGCCCAGGGACAGGCATATGATATGTACAGATGATACCTGCCAGACTCTGCTGGAAATTGGGAATTCGGGTCACGTGAAATGAAGTTGCGAAATGTTGAAGCAGTTCTTTGAAAAGCCCCAGAATCTGACATTTCATCGAGTGCAGATCGAGCCATTTGACAATTAAACTGTAAGAACTAGCAGAAATTACAAGTTGGAACAAGATCAAACCATTAAACAACAAAAGAACTCCAGCAAACAATCCCCTACATGTCATCATGCCAAGACTAGAAGTGTTTCCAGATCATATATGTCATAGAGAAGTAGGGATTTCCCCTTTTACTTTCTCAAACACAGTTGATCACAGAACGAGTAAGGGCCGATCAAGACAAAAACCAACTAGACAGAACTCTATATCATCCATTCGATTGGTTTTGTCACGCCATACTACCACGATCATGGTAGGAAAAAAAAAAGACAAGTCACATGACTGGTCCTTAAGGATGTCTGCCGTTGGTGATATCGAACTGAGTATACAGATCTACAAGGACATATCTCGTTAATGCTAAATCCCCAACTCCAACAGGTGGGTTGTCAAAAGAGACAACTACTATATGGATAGGAGACAGAGAATCTAGTGAAGTCGACAACTGCGCAGATACGAAGAGAAAGATTAATCTATCAGATCAGAAGTTAAAAATCAAAAATTCACCTTCAAGAAGGATCGTGGTAGGACGTGGTAGAAGTTCTTATTTGGCCCAAATGCTAATGATAGATTGCCAGAGCTGAAAGTGGAAATCATCTCTTCGTTCCTTCCATTTTTTCTGTTGCTTTCTTTGACTCTTCGTGTTTATCTTTTTGTCTGTTTACCGTGGCGGCAGTTTAACTTTCAAGTTTAGACTGACGTCACCATTGTTAGGTGTCTCTGCTCGGTTGTCTCCGTGCAAATCGACTTACTTGAGTGGTGGGTGACGTCATACCAACCGACGAGACTCGTCCAACTTGGGTTCTGTGAGAGCTCCAGTATGCGATGGTATCGGAGGGTTCATTTGTTATTAAATAATTCTTGGGGAAATGGGTTCGATGGGTAACGTAGAAGGTATTTAGGGCCCGATGCCATGGAACCCTGTTTTAGAAGGAAAAACTTAGGGCCCGATGCCATTAATTGCAAGGGTGTCATCCGTACGCAAAAAACCGCTGGAATGGCGGCGCTTATTGTGTTGCTCTCGAGTCTCGAGCATCTATGTCATTCATTTTGCCGGTGCTTTTATAGTAAGAAAAGATTTTAAGTTTTAACTGATCAAGGCACACTTTTGTAGACCAGGAACTATGCCTCCTTCTCCTTGAGGAAGTAAGATATATGGCTGTAGGAATGATTTTTTCCCATGATGTTTGGGAGTGGAGAAATTCTGGTGATCGGTCACAGTGTCTTAGTCCCCAGAAGCCTTGACTGAGAAAAACATGAAAAGATTTAAAAAAACAACTGAGATGAGGCCTGAAGTAGGAAAAATTTTCAATTCATTGAAGTCTGAAAAAAAGGTATACCTTCATAATACACAATGCCGATACCATGCCAATTGCCAAAACAGTTTGCAGGATGCGCTCATAACTATCTTTCACAGCCTTCTAAAATAGCGAACATTGGAAAATTTCTTTCTAGATGTCTACATATGAATTGATCTTTACCACTGTACAAATGAATGAACATCTGATCATACAACACTAATGCGCTACTAAAAAAATCTTCAAGTCTGCAACGAGAATTTCCAATCTCTGACAGTATACCCCCCTTGGATCCATCAGGTGCTCTTGTAATTTGCTGTGCTACAAAATGGCGGCTAAAACTGACAAGACATGTTTCTATCATAACACATCAGAGCAACGAATACAGTAATGGTCAATAAGCCTGGTCACCAGGCTCCCTGGCTCAGGAATTAGAGTCGCTGTCAAGCTATTCCAGAAATGAAATGTCAGGGCCTCACTAACAATCTTCGCGAAAAGGGTATCTTGTCGAACTTTTTCATCTTCATTTGTTGGAACAGTGAAGTAGCTGTTTGCGTTACAAATTTGAGGAGAGAAAAAACAGAAGTCACGCAACTATTTAATGATTAAAACTTAAAGACAAACTACAATATTTAAGTATCATTGTCCTACCATTCTAGTTTTCCAAAATGATTTTACACCCTTGCAAATAAAATCTAAAACCTACACCAACGATTCTAAATTAGCAATTTACCGTACTTGTGAAGCACACTCATTATCCAAATTATAGGAAGAAGACAACAATTTTTCAGGTAAATGGGAATTCGATGTGACCACGTAATTTCAGTACCAGAAAATGAGATGGGAAAGATTAGAAGAAACCTTGTAATTTCCTTTGATCCAATTGGGAAGAAGATGCGAGAGGGCTGCACTTGCAACTCCCGATCTTTTATGTATTTAGTCTCTTTACTAGTAAAGTTTGCTGCAACTCTCGTCAACAGATCAGCACCATTCCATCTCAACTGGGTATCGTCATATGTCATATAGAACTCCTGCAGGCACTCCATGATGAAAGGACTGCAAATTGAGCAGAAAAGATCAAATCAAGAAGTGGGTTTCACATAAATGAGAGAGAACCCTTATCAGTATAAAACATTTTCAAATTGTTTTTGTGGTAAAATTACTTAGAGAAGTATACCACCATACTTTTCAAATCAAACTAGGCCTTATTTCAAGTGCAGTTGTGTCCATAAGATTTTGGAGGAGTCAAAGTGCCAGAAATACCTGTGTTTTCTGAATGCCATCACAGCTCCATTCAAAGAACTTCCAGCATGATCGTCTTCTAGACCAACAGAATTATCAATTGACAATAGCGGGTTCAGAATTATGATGTCAGAATCAAGATAGATACCACCATATCTGCACAGCTCGACAGTTAAAAGTAACTCATTAAGCATGTTTTGCAATTATGTTTTGTATTTGACAGTGAAGACGAGAAACCGAACACAGAAAAAAGGGCAACTCAAAATTTCAAAATACAAATAATGAAATCGAAGTCAGTCACAACTTGAACAAAAATTTTAGTAAATGAGAAATTTGAAATTCGATCAAGACAGTCTACCAGTTTTTCTCGTCCAAGGCAAAAGATTCAGTAAACATGCACTTTGAATCAAATAATTGATGTACGATCTTGTTGCTGTCAAAGATTTAGCTTAATTCATTTCTTAGCACAATGAACACTAACTCATCAAAAATTAGAGTCTATTTTCCCATCCTCTTCATGAAAAATAATACCACATATTTCAGGCCGGTAGCCAAACAATGGTGCTCATTTTCCATCTTTTTTTCATTGGCTTGCACATGCCACAGATCATGCTTAATTATGGGCACCACCAATCCAATAGTATTTAAACTTCATCAAACGTTAATTATTTCATGGATGGAGAAGAATAAAATGAAAGATACCTGTAAAGCGCAGCAAGCCGGACAAGCTCACTATAATGAGTGGGATAGAACTTTGTTTTTCTCCACTGAAACCAAGCTGATGCAAAAATTTCTGCAGGAGTATCTTTAAGCAATTCATCGAGATTTGGCATGGCAACGGCAAGCTTGTAACTGCACAAAGAATTCGCAAGCATCAATACTCCATACTAGAAATCAACAACTCATTTTTTTTTAAAAAAATCGATTTTTTAGCACTTACCGGTCTTTCAGAAAGCTGTCCTTGAAAAAGTCTAGCTCAATTGTCTCAGAAAACACGACAACACAAGCATCTGTATGATGTGAGAACAAACTCTCAATTCCTCTCTGATGTCTGACACTAAGCATCCAAGGAGGTGAATTCCAGACCATGAACGCCCTCAGTTTACACTTCCCCTTCCTGAAGAAGGAAGTCATGAATTCTGAAAAGGACAAATGAGGATGCAAACCAGGAAAATAACCCCATCTTTTCCCATCCGCATAGAGATGATCCAGCTCCTCAGACTTTCTCTTTTGAAGCTCAGGCTCTCTATTCACTACCCCAACCATTTTTCCCCCCTCATCACCCACACTGTGATGATATCCTTCATCACTCAACTTATCATCTTTCTTTGAATCACTAGCATGCACGCCATTCCTCGTCGATACATCTGCCAAAGCACCACTTGAGCCCTTATTCCCATCAACATTATTTACTACATCATTTCCACTCTCATCAAGAGTCCTCCTTTCTACTCTCTTGACCTCACTCCTACTCTGCAAACCACTATCCACCCTTCCTTCCGCCCCAACACTCAAAGGCTTCTTTAAAAAGAACGGTGTCTTCTTAAAGTCATTCAATAGCAGCTTCTGCACAGCCTTGTCCCCTCTCGTCAACCCAGTAACTCCAACCCCGTCAGGGTCCTGCAAAAGAGGATTGTGCAAAGGGTTCAGAGCTTCCAAATTGGACTTGAACATCTTGTCCCTCCTCAAAAAATCACTCTTCTTGTCAAACCAATCGCCCCACCCATCTCTCAACGGAGACACTCTCTTCCCCACCTTCAACAACAATAAATCCTCCACCCCATCCACCTCGCTTACTTTCCTCCTCACCTCCTCGTCGACTGGGACATCATCACTCCCAAACACAGCCTTGACACGATCCTCCACAGCTAATCCCATGCTAAACGAACCAAAATTAGGGTTAGAAGAACCGTAATCGTAATCCCAATCTTCGATAGACCGTTTACTCAAAGCTCTCCGTATGGATCCAGTCACGTGATCCACGTAGTACCCAGGAGAAGACACCGTCGTTCTGGTGCCATTTTCCCGGTATCCCTCAACGGAGTCATCGCTCTCGTTCTCCGTGGCAGTGGTGTCGTTCTGTTCCTCTAATTGGGCGTCGTCGAGCTCGTCGATCTTGTCCACCAAGCCACCGATCGCGTCCTCATCAGAGAGAAGGGGGTTCGAATCGGCGTCGTTTTGGGAGTGAGTGTACTGGTGGCGGTAGCTAGTGTTGTGGGGAGAGGACGATAGGCGAGTGTACAGAAGAGAGACTGAGAGAAGAAGTAGGAGAGCGGAGATAATGGCGCACACTTGAGGCCCGTAACGGGGCCGCCGCCGGGACCTGAGGTTGCGCAACATTTTCTATCTACAGCCGTTAGAGATGACGGAGATAATACATTGAGATCGGAGATGGTGGTGAAACAAGTGCGAAGAAAGCTACACTCGAGGTGCTGCCTTACGGCAGGAACATCAACGTACTTCACTGGATTCTGTTTTTCCTTTTTCTTTTTGTTTCCTTTTTTTTTCATGCAAGATATTTTTAATAATCTAAAAAAATACAGATATTTCCCAAGCATTTTGTAGCCAAAACAGCGTAGGAGTCAATGTTATTATTATCAAACCATTGGGCATTTGGCCCATGAGTCAATATTTCCACACCATTGGGCATTTAGCCCATGAGTCAATATTTCCACACCATTAGGCATTTGGCCCATGAGTCAATGTTTCCAACCAATTGGGTATTGGGCCCATGAGAATATTTCCACACCAGTGAGCATTTGGCCCATGGGTCAATATGTCCCACAGTAAGCATTCTTCTTCGACAGATCCATAAAGCCCAGTCCATCAATCAAACCTTCTTCCCCAACAAGAAATCCCCCTCCCTTTTCTTCTCTTCCCAACTCGACTCATCAGCCTGACGCCAAAGCAGCCCCAGAACGAAGTCACAGCTTTTACCGTATCCTCGTAAAGACAGGAGCATATATCACAATGGGAGATAGTCAGTACTCCTTCTCTCTTACCACTTTCAGTCCCTCAGGCAAGCTAGTACAGATCGAGCACGCTCTCACCGCCGTCGGATCAGGCCAAACTTCCCTCGGGATCAAAGGTGCTTATGATTTCCATCATCTTTTTTTAGAATTTTCATCATTTGATTCGAAGCTTCCATGTCATTGATGTTTTAAGCTGACCATTTCCAGCTGCGAATGGTGTCGTTATTGCAACCGAGAAGAAACTGCCGTCTATTTTGGTTGACGAAGCATCTGTAAGTTAATCTGACTTGTTTATTGTTCCCAGTGTCAAGAGAAATTCAGTTTTTTGAGTTCTTTATTCTCAGTTTACGCTACTTTAACTTCGATATACATTTGTTTAATTTTAGGTCCAAAAGATACAATGTTTGACACCGAATATCGGAGTAGTCTACAGGTTTGCTCTCTGCCTGTTTCTGAAACAGTTTTCTTGTTTACATGTGCTTATAGACCAGCTGCTGTACCAAGACAGTTACTAGTTGCAGGTTACGCCATTTGCTTAAAGCTTATTGTTACATGATTTGTTAGCTGAAGATGTTTTTCGTCTCTTTTGTGGCTAGTGATGTTTACGTTTTTAGTGATTGGAGTTTAGATAGCTGGATAAAAAAGAAATTCTTACTTCTGCTAAACTTAATTCGTATATTCAAGTGTTTATACCTGAATTTCAATATGCTTTCCCTGTGTTATTTGTCCATCCTTTCAGTATTTGAACTTCTACTTCTTTTGTTTTTGCAGTGGGATGGGTCCGGATTTTCGAGTTTTGGTTAGGAAGAGTAGGAAGCAGGCAGAACAGTATCATAGATTGTACAAAGTACCAATTATTTTTCATCTTTGCTCGATATTTATTTATTGATGTTCTTGCTGCTTCAAAGGCTGTAACTTGTATAAATTTGTTGTGCTTGCAGGAACCAATTCCTGTAACCCAACTTGTGAGGGAAACTGCCGCAGTTATGCAGGAGTTCACTCAATCAGGGTAACTACAAAGCTTATGCCCAGTTAAATTGTGTCTATTCTACATCCGTTTCTCCTACTTTTGTGTTATGGCTATGGTTTTCCAATCAAAATTAGTCTCTCATGTTGGCATGTGGGTCATTCAAAAGTTCTCTGATTAGTAGTTGGTTAGTAGGAAGTTTGATCATTGATTTTGAATCTAGTATCTGAAAACATTCTGAATTGAGTGGCATGGCCATTCTTTTCTACGAAACTTTGAAAAGAATCCTATCTTTTTCCATCGCAGAGGTGTAAGGCCTTTTGGAGTATCTTTGCTGGTTGCTGGATTTGACGACAAAGGTCCACAGTTGTATCAGGTATATAAATTGGAGGAGATGATATGTCTGGTGTTCTAGAAGTAGTATGATTCTGTGATTAAATGGTGCCATTGTGGCAATTTGTTGTTTTGCGGTCAATCTAGTTTTTATTCTTAATTTTGAGTCTGGATAAACACTTTCCAACATAATACCTCTGGATGCATGTTGATTTCCATCATGTTGACTCTAGGGATTTTTAATTTTTTTACTTCTTTTTCCAGGTTGATCCATCAGGTTCCTATTTCTCATGGAAAGCCTCAGCAATGGGTAAAAATGTTTCAAATGCAAAAACATTTCTTGAGAAGAGGTACATATCTGTGTTGGGTATTAACGGCCTCAAGCATCTCATAAAAAATCACTTTAAGCGTAGTGCCTCTATACTGCTTGCAATTGTCACATGTTACTTCTTGCAAATTCATTGTTACCTTTCAACTGCCTAGTACACATTCTCTTACTGTTCCTTTTGCTGCTTTCCTTGTTTTATTTGTTATCAAACCATTGAAAATTGTGATCTTCTCGAGCTTGCATTTATCTATCATGATTTTGCACATTGTTTATACTTTCCTCCTTTTTCTTTTTCAAAATTTATATTGTAAGTTGATTGTGTTCTTTGTAGGTACACCGATGATATGGAACTCGATGATGCTGTGCACACGGCTATTCTGACTCTGAAGGAGGGGTAATGAATTTCCATGTTCATCTCTATTGTTTTTCACTCTTAAAAGTTCCGATGTCTGGTCATCCCATCCATTTCATGGTACTTTGTGTTTCTCTTTAGTATCCTGGGATGTTACCATATTTTCCATGATTGTGCAGATTTGAGGGGCAGATTTCAGGAAAGAACATTGAGATCGGGATAATTGGTACTGACAAGAAATTCAGGTATGCCCGCATTCAGCCTTTTCTGTCAATGCCCGGTTTGGTAACAATTTTTATCAGCAATGTTGCCAATAGAATTGCATAATATATTTCTTTTTTCTCGCTATTTCTTGGCTAATTGTTGATTCTTTTGGAAAAGATTCTTTCATATTTTTCTTGCATTTCCTACCTGTTGTTTTTCACCTTGTTTATTCCCTTGCTGTGTTGTTAAAACTACCTGTATCGTTTTTTATTGTGCAGGGTACTAACCCCGGCTGAAATCGACGACTATTTGGCCGAAGTGGAATAAGCTTGCTCTGTTTTACCATACAATTGAAACATCATTGTCTTTCTCCTCTTCCTTTGTTTTTTTCCCCGGAGTGCTATAGGTGGCCCATTTCTTCTTTGGATATAAACATCTTTGCTGGTATTTGGAAATGTTTAACATGTATTATTTCCCGTCGAAGGAGAATGCTCTCCAAGCTTGCCTGCGGTGTGGATACTCAGCCGATTGCTTTGCCTCAAAACCTTTCCCCCGTGGTGTTCTTCTTCTCTCATGTACTTGTCATACTTTGATCTAATGAGCAGTTATCGGGTTGGGATTGAGTTACCAGCATCTTGTCTGCTCCACCATCAATCGTTATCATTGCATAAACTTTGATCGTTACTGTTATTAATCTCGATGATTGACCAATATAACAATATTTTAATTAAACCTTGGAAACCGATTGTTTACATATAATAAAAAAGCTCTCGCCAACTTTTGCTTCATGGTTTGGGGACACATTGACCCACCACCATAAACTGGCTCTGGTAATTTGCACCGTTACAAATTTTATATTTGTTTTATTTTTTATAACACAGCATATAGTAAGTTAACATTATTCTAAGGATAGTTCACCAACCCTCTAATATAATTTACGTAAAAGATAAATTTAGTTTGTACTATGATAAACATTGTAATAAAAATAAAATACCAAACTGAAATAGGTAATAGACTAGCTACTTGGTAGTGTTGTAACTAGTTGTTTGTGCGTGTAGAAAGACAAGGGTTTGTTGATTCCCTCGCTCCCCGTATGGCTTCGCGATTGTTGTCAGCGTCTACAAGGGCAGCTTCTTACCTCAGGATCTCAGTTGCCCGTAGAGGGTTCTCTTCCGGTTAGTGCAGATTTTCCTTATTCTGCTCTTGTTTTTTTTTTTTGCCCGGGTCATTTTACGTATTGGTCATATGATCCATGGTCGTTGGTGTAACTATCTTGTAGATCTTATATTCTGTATGTGTGTGTCAGATGTGTGTGATTCTTTTTTATATCTAAAGATTTGATTTTGACATCCGAGTCTTGTTCTTGTTTGAATATGTTAATTAAGTATGAAACTTTTCTTGATGAAAAGAGTTTGATTGGGCTACTTGATCAAGGAGTTCACACATATTTTTCATCGACAGTCATTTGTTTTATCGTGATCTGCTTTCTCTGATGAAGAAATTTGAAAAGAAAAGTGATCCTAATTCTCCCGACGAGTCTGATTAAAGGTTGTACGTTATTAAGTTGAATGGGAAATAATATGAAATCGTCGTCTCCTCCTTTTGGATCATGGGAAAAGACGTCTACCGACATTTTTACGTTTATGCATCGTGAATTAAGCAAAACTTTTAAGTCTCCCATTTACGAAACTCTTTAACTTCGTACGAGAATGGTCAGTGTCGGATACTGCCCACAGGAAAAAAAAATTGTTTTTCATTGATCTTGCGCTTAGCTGCCGTTTTGATTGACCAGAGACGCTGCTACTTGGGAGGTTCAATTTCCTGACATTGTGTTTCTCCTTTCCACGCGCAGTTATAAATGGTCTAAAGTATGCTGATAGTCATGAATGGGTGAAGGTCGATGGCAGTCACGCTACTGTTGGTATAAGTGATCATGCACAAGGTCACTTAGGTGATGTTGTCTATGTTGAATTGCCAGATGTTGGAGCTGCTTTCAAACAAGGGGATTCGTTCGGCGCCGTTGAAAGTGTTAAGGCCACTAGCGATGTTTATGCTCCCGTTTCAGGAGAAGTGATTGAAATTAATGAGGAGCTTAACAGCTCTCCCGGTTTGGTAAGTCCAACTCAATGTGCCATAATTTCTTTAGCATCATTGGTTCCATGTGTTAGTTATTTTAAAGTTGGCTTCAGTTTTCTTGAGTTTGTTTATTCCTTTCTGGTTAGCACTTAATTCTTCAGTGGTATGCTTGCTTGTTAGGATGTATGCTGTTTCTTCTGTTGATTCAGGATAAATAATAAAACGATTGAGTTTCTTTTTCATTCTTCTCCTCCTTTATCTTTTCTGTTCAACAGGGGTTTTCACTCTTTAGCACTCTGCAACCGTCCTGTGTTCTTTTGATGAATTGAGTGAGATTGAAAATTTTTGGAGATATGCATAGTTTTCTTTAAGTTTGAAGGAATAGTTTTTCCCTTTTTTGGATTATGCTTCGGCAAAAAGACATTATATAGGAAGCAGACTGTCAAAGTTTAGTTTTTGTTCGTGGAACTGCTCTTACTGTTTGGAGCATATCCTGATATGTCCTTGTCCCCTATTCCTCCTCGTGTTCTTTGCTTTTTGGAGCAGAACATTTTGACTTCCTGTCAGTTTGTGGTTACATGTTATATGTGACTTATCTAGCTTGATCTCTTCTGAGACTGTTGCCCTTAAATCCTGAGGCAATCCTGCTGCCATTCCCTCAATCATAATAATTGTTTTTAACTGGTGGTATCTGTAGTGAAATGCTTGATTTTTGAGATCAACTGGTGCATGTGTGATTCACTGATGTTACATGTCTGTGCATGGGTCTAAGGTCTTTGCAGACGTTCACTCTACTCTGTTTTCTTCCAGGTTAACTCAAGCCCGTATGAAAAGGGATGGATTATTAAGGTTGAGATCAAGGATGCCGGTGAACTTGCTAATTTGAAAGACGCAGATGCATACTCCAAGTTCTGTGAAGAAGAAGATGCCAAGCATTGAATTGAGAACTTCCTAACGTGGAGGTCTTGTCCCTTATTTACAATACGAGAATGTTTACTTTATTTTTTGTCTGGAATGAAGGCCTCTTTAAGGAAAGCCATATATGTAATGATACTTCTCATACAACAGGAGATCCAGAGATAGTTAACAGTTTTCCTCGACACTAATGAATAATCATTCTGGATTCATATTCGATTCCTTCTCTCTTATTAGGCAATGTCTTCTTTTTTTATAATCTTCATTTCCTGTTGACTTAACTGGGAACAAAGAATGAACCCGAATGGTATAGTTAACGGGTAGGGCCTTCAAATTTTCGGATTAGATGAATAGTATTTTTGGGTTTTTTACATATTATTATTGTGTTTATGCCATGTAGAAAAAATCTTGATTTGATCTCGTTTATGTGAACATATTCCTTGACAAGAAGAAAAGTTCTGAACACTTGAACTCTATAATCTTGCAACAAATAATTTGGCATTTCCATTCCATATACACAAACAACTCATTTTCAAGTTACCGTATACATATTCCATGTGTATATAATATATAAATATATCTACAATAACACTAACGCAAGTTCCAAAAAAGGCCAAAAGAAATACAAAGCACTCAGCAGCTCAGCTCAGTCTCAGATTCAGAATCAATTGTCTTCTATCATCCCGAGCGGCACCATAACCATTTTAAAATCCTCTCAGCTAAAAGATTCTCTAGCATGAAGATGACCAAGTACCATTTTAAAATCCTCTCAGCTGAGAGATTCTCTAGCATGAAGATGACCAAGTAGAAAGAGAGGTGGCAGATGACGATCTTGGTGATGGTGATGCTTGTTTCAGTACCACAGCAGGCAAGATAGTTGTCTTTCTCCTCTCGTGTTCCTTAATTAACTCTCCTGCGAAAGATTCTAGCTTGTCCAAATTTGTGCTCTCCACCATCTTCTTCCCTTCAAATAGTATAGACTCCACATTCTTCTGGGCCAACATATCTTCTGCCATGGCCAACATGTCACTCTTCTTGTAGGATTTCACTTGTTTGGCATATTTCCCCCCTATCACCCCATTTGCCTGGAAAAACAGGTAAAGAAATTGGTTACCACACGAGCAGGAACGAACCCATCAAAAAGCGACCAATTCTTACATCAATGGAAGGAATTAGGTACCTGAATGCGAGCATAATTGCTTGTCCTACACTGACCAAAGGCCAATGAAACAGCTTGATCAACCTATAAAACAAAGAATTTAATTAGCTCACCTACCCAAGCACAAAAGGACAGAACCATTATTACAATATATGATAAATGTGTATGTAATTTAAACGTTTAACCTACCATGTCAGAAGCTCCGTCTCCGGCAATCCGAACGAACCGGGCGGGTGTGGCTGTTCGGTTCGGAACCCCGAAATCGGCCTCCCCGTTCCCCAAGGACACTACTAATAGATCCTCCACGCCGTTACAAGACGGAAACTCTTGCTTATTATTCAACACGTGGGTAATAGCAGCAGCCGTTGGATTATTCATCGCTATACCCCCATCCACGGCCACGATCCTCGTCTTCTTATCAACCGACCTGATTTCCACAGCTCCGACGACCGCGGGATCAGCTGACGTGGCAAGGCACACATCGCTCATCCTAAAATCGTATCCGTCCATTTCCAAAGCGTCCGCACGGGAGAAAAGAAACGGTGATCGTGTCGCAAGATCGTAGCACGGGATCAGAACCGATTTAAACGTGTCCTTCAAACTGCACTCCCCGAAAAGTTTTCTGAACACTTTTTCATTCGATTTCCGCTGCCTGAAAATCTTCCCGATAACGCTGTCGGGCTTGCTGCTACTTGCCCTCCTCACTAGAAAATCCAACGCCTCCTCGGCGGTGAACATGGGACGGTTGTTCTTTCCACGTGTGAAGAGCAAAGCAGCAAGGATGCCGCCGTCGGCAGACCCCGCGACAACATCGAAGTAGTCCGCGATGGCGGCATTGCGGTTGCCGGATTTGCGTCGCAAGCAGGACTCGATGTGGACAAGGGACCTGGCGGCGAGAATGCCGTTGGTGGCGGAGCCACCATCAATGGAGAGGATCCTGACTTTGCACCCTCCAACAGCGGGTTTAGCTGGTTTGAGTTGCTGTTGGATAACCGGTGCTTGTTTGAGCTTTGGGTCGTCGTATCCTCCAAATAGGAACTTGTTTTCGAGGATTGAGAATATCTCGTAGGTGAGCTTGTCCACGTCAAAGTTACTGTCGAGCATGGCCATTACAATGCTCTGTGTTTTCAGTGGCTTCTTTAGGCTAACCGTGAAGTACAGAGAAGAGTGTGGATAGAAGAAAGTACGGTGATGAAGATGGGATAGAATTGAGGGTGGGTGTGTTTATATAGTGTGGATTTGACGATGAGCTGAGTTGGTGATGTGGCCATCCAAGAACATTCTATAGTCACCGATTAATCGGCAGTGGAATTTTTTTTTCTCCTCCTCCTTTCTTTTAAATATTGCCAGTCGCTTTGTCGTTTTCTCCTCCTTTATCATGGGTGTACTTGCAGGGAAGGTCTCTTAATCTGGAACTTGTCGGCATTTTTTATTAACAAAAAGGAGAGAATGTAGTTAATTAGAAATGTATTAAAGATAAGGTTAATTACTGAAAATAATAAACATCAATGCATCCACGCCAATTGAGCTCAACATTCTTCAAGATGATGAGATTTCTTGCGGACCATATAGATTATCCCACACTACAGAAGACCATACTGCATGGTAATACGATATAAATGAAGAAGCTTTTCATCTTAGGCCTGCTTAATCCACCCCATAATTACTGTCCATAGCATAATTACGTTAATTATGGCTGCAGCATTAGTTAAAATGCTCTCGCAAGCAAAGGATTTGGCCATTATTATCCATCTTGTCTTGTGCTAGGTTAATTAAGGTCTGGTTGCTTTTATTTTTTCATGCCTAGAAAAGCTCGGGCGAACAACCTTGCACATTTCTCTGCTGACTTAGAGCTTCAGATTGAATAATTCTACCTCCCTACATAAACCGAAAGTGCGGTTTGTAACGTCTATTCAAACAGGATGCCTCCAGGTATTGTCACGCATTGTTGTAGACTTGGAATTTCAACTAATGAGCCCGCCAAAGAGATAGAATCTCACTTTCCTTTTTTCTTCTTTTTGCATGTCGTTCCCTTACACGACAAGGAAACCTTTATATAGAGTGCCTGTTCCCGCCTTGTGGTGTTGCTTTCATTACAAATTCAAAGCTTTTGCTTCAAGTCCAAATCTTTTGAAGAATGCTTGTTCCTGCTTTGATTACTAACTCAATTGAAACCTTTGATTAAAGCGCAAAATTCATCACATAAAGAACTTTATGTATAACTTACCACTATCTATGCCCATTTATTTAATTAAAAGTTGCTTTAGTGAATGGATTGAGGTTAGAACAATGTGAAAAAGCCTCTTTAATTTAAAAATATTTGGAATAAAAAAGGATGGATGCTTAATTATGACATCAGTGATTAATTACCTGGTACGATTTCGAGCCCGATTTGTTTTGAAATAAACTGCATTGAACAAGGAAATATACAATGTTCTTCACTTCTTCTAAAACGGACTAACTAATACTTACACAAATTCTACGCGGTCCGATAAATTTGAGATGCGAAGGAAATAAAGCTTAGTAGGTCCTTGCAATGGAAGATGTGGGGGTTGTTCGAACCAGAAAAGAAAACCCTCACCATTCTTCGCTTTTTCTCCTCCAGACCCATGAATGGATTGGATGTACGGCTGTACCGACATTTACTTGTGCCAGGAGAGCAGTGCCTTTTGGCAGCCAATGAGAAGAAGACGATGTAACTCCGGCCACAACCGAATGCCATAAATTCTCAGTATCTTTTCCAGATTTCATCCAGGCCACACATAATTCAATTCTTGGGGAACCCATCTCAGAAAAGGTACCCAGGTTTTTCCAATCACAGTTGTCAATGACTCCGTACCAAGAACAGACTCGTCAACTTGTTGGGGAAGTGGGCAGGCTTATCTCGGGAGTTCCACCCTTCGAGGACAGTTCTTTTCTTATGTTCAGTTAAAAGGATTACGAAGAGATCAAGACCCAAAAAGAAACTCATCAAACTGGATTAGGTAAAGGCACTCCTTGTCTATTCTACTACCATTTAAGGTCTACTTAGTCAGCCATTCATGGAGGTCCAAAACCGGATCGATGTATATTTTCAATTATATCTTCTCCCGCACGGGGATATGGGTCCCAAAAGTTATTCTACCTCCTTGTGTCAAAGTCGCCGATTTTGAAACGCTTTTCATTTCCTCGCAGATCACCGACGCCAGTGTTTAATAGCCCGCCAAGGAACTACATAAATATATACAATCAGATCGAATCAGCAGCTGATATTTGTCACCGGTGAATGCTGGCCCAGCTGGGGACACCGCTAATTTAAGCGGTAGGTGAGGAGGGAAAGCAAGCAAAATGCCAAATCGACCTCTAAAAGAATAAAACTTAGAAGAGAAACATCGTGACCACGTAGTTTTGTCGGACCCCACCACAACAAACACTACCCGATTAATTTACACTCAGTTCGTCCGGTAGTTGTGTGCCGCTCTAGAATTGGATAAAAGAGGAATAATGTTGAAGATGACTTCCGATTTCTTTAATACATTAGAGAGTACTAGAGTATGTGTGTTAACAGGAGGGGGAATGATTGTGTTTAATGCATAAACAAAAGGAGCGAACCTTGCGAGTAAACGACAGGAAGGCACCAAGCAAGTGTGAGGACAAGAACGGTGTTTCTGGAGAGAGCCAACAGGGAGCTGTGAGGCCAACTCCTTGAGGGCCACCACCCGAACAGCTTTTGTATTGTATCGGTATATATATATGTGCTATGTGGCTTCTAGCCGACAGTGTGCTATGTGAGTATTTTTCTTTCGAAAAAATAAAGTTTTGAGTATTTGCAATGAGATTTTAATGTTTGTGTACACGAATCTGCTCATTCTTGATCTTATTTTTATTGTCCTTGTGCTGGATTTCTTTGTTGTGATCATGTAGTTGAAGGAAGTGATGTTTAACAATTCTGGTGGGTAGAAGAAACTGGACCCCTTTTTTTTTTTTGATGAAAACTGGACCCCTTATAAAAGGGCCTTGACGTTGACTTGACATGGAAGCCAAGTCCGACTGAAATTTAATAGAGGTTTGCAATGAAAATTTTGTAGGATTTTGGCTGCTACAATAGTAAAACCGCAAGGTCAAAAATCAGATTACCTTTAGTTAAAAATAGATAAATTTTACCACCTAAATCATATTCTTCAATTTACCAAGTTTAATGGAGTTGATGTAATGACAAATAGAGTTCTTATGGGCACTCTTAATATACGCAGAAGAGAAGACTTTTCTTCCTCTTCCCTTGTGGGCGCACTTAACATCTGCAGAAGAGAAGACTTGTCCAGTTGAAAGCAGTAAAGAATGGGATGAAAAAGATGTCAGGATTTTCCAGTAACTCAAGTGCATTAATTGTAACTACTGCAACTGTTATTGGGTTGATTATCTCTTAAACTCAGCTATGGCTTAGCTCCTGTTTCCAGCTTTGGGAGATTTTCCTGTCTAGTGCAATGCTATTTCTTCATTTCCAAGAAAAACGTATAATGGATGAAAGCAATTAGAATCATGGTTAAGTTCTGGGGACAAAATCCTGCCGTGATGTGGAAACATCAAGAACCACAAGTAGTCCAGTATACCTGTTGACGAGTCGGTTTCGTAGAAGGTTATGTTAAACCTGAATTTAAAAAACAAAACTACATGTCGTGTGTAGTGATGATATCGTCCCCTCTTTTTTAATGTTTTATAAAGAACTACATGTAGTTTAAGCAAGCAAAAGCAAAGTACAAGATTTCTAGTAATTCAATTCTGTTTTCATTCCCAATAACTAGAAAAATTCCACTTGCTCGAGTCGGACAGTGTCGAATTCCTTGTGAGTTGAAGACTCGGTTAAACCCTTTAGAAAACCTCTTGAATTTAACACCAAAACGGCAAAACCCGACTCAACAGCAAAAACTACGCAGATGTCTCTCCCCTTTTCCATATCCAAGCCACTGTTCCTCCCTCAAGTACCGCTCTTTTCTGTAAGTTCCTCTTTTCCCTCTCTCTCGCTCTCTACCTCTTCTATTTTGCTTGTCCGGCTTTCTGTTCTGATATGGCTTCCCAAAATGGAGCCGAAGATTGAGAAGAACAAATGGGCCCGAGCGCTATGGCCAGAGAGAAGAAGGGCGGGGCAATTTTTGGCGAGGGCGGGGCCAATGAAGATAGCTATCGGTAAAGAATGCAGAGATGCCTTGCAAGCCGGGATTGATAAGCTAGCTGATACTGTTTCTGTCACTTTGGGACCAAAGGGTAAAGAGGGCTTCTTTCATTTCTCCATCTTCCTTGTCTGGCTCAATTCGCTTCTTGTGTTATCTTTTCATTTATTGATGGTTCTAGTTCATCATTTATGTCATTTGTTGTTATTTCTTATTGGTACTACATTAGTGGATAACAAGTTCTTAGTTAACCGTACCAATTTACAATCTTATTTTCCTTACATGGTGTTTCGGATTGGTTGTAATATTTAGTAATGGATATAGTTTAATGAATACAGATTGTTAAACTGTTTAACCCAAAGGATGCAGGACGTAACGTGGTTCTATCGGAGGGTGATAAACTTAGAGTAATCAATGATGGTGTTACGATTATTCGAGCGATAGATCTTCCAGACACGATGGAGAATGCTGGCGCCGCCCTTATCCAAGAGGTCATCCTTCGTGGCTGCTATATTATCCTCTACCTAAACTTCTACTTGTGCGTTACATGATGTGAACCAACTATAATGATGTGACAGCAAGCTGTTCATATGCAGGTTGCGATTAAAATGAATGATTTGGCTGGAGATGGCACCACGACTGCAGTTATTTTGGCTCGTGCAATGATTAATGCAGGGTTGTTAGCAGTTGCCTTTGGGGCTAACCCTGTTTCTTTAAAGAAAGGAATTGATTTGACCATAAAAGAATTGGTCAAGGTCTTGAAGCAGAACAGTTATCCGGTAAAAGGGAAGGATGACATAAAGGGTAACAATTATCTATGTTTACAAGTTGTTGAGAGGAACATATATTTGGTTTGCAAATAAAATTGTCCTGAAGTTGCTCATCGTCTTTGCAGCGGTTGCTTCCATTTCTGCTGGAAATGATGAATTCATTGGGAACTTACTTGCTGATACTATAAATAAGATTGGTCCAGATGGCGTAATCTCTCTCGAATCATCTCCAACCTCTGAAACTTTTGTGATAATAGACGAAGGAATGAAGGTGATTATAATGCATCAGGTTTGGAATTATTTGAATATTTTCCAAGGCAAGTTACTGGAACGCAAGTGCAGTAATGTGGCAGGTCTTCATAATTCACTCTCAAAGTTTGAAACTTCTTCAGGTTTTCAGACTATACAAGAATATTAGCATCTCTAGGTAGCAGCAGGATTTAAGTTTGATTTCTGTCTAAATCAGGCTGAAAAAATATTCTTTTTGAGCAATCATATCCCTTTGAACCTCATAACATATAGTGTTATAGAATGAACTTTAATAGTTACAATGCTTTCCTGGCTAACATTTCTGAACTTATTGACAGTACTTGTCTAAATACTCTAGCTCGTCATGTCTGGATGCTACATTTATTTTCTTTTATATTTTTTCTTTTGTGCTGCATAGATCATGCGACCTTTTCTTTCCCTGCAGATTGACAAGGGATACATGTCACCTAAGTTCATCACCAACCAGGCAATGTCTATAGTAGAGTTTGACAATGCCAAAGTCCTAGTAACTGATCAAATAATTTCATCTGTCAAAGATATAATTCCACTGTTAGAGAAAACTACCCAGCTGAGTGTACCACTGTTAATCTTTGCCGAGGATGTCTCGGTCAAGGTAATGAAAACATTAGTGCTGAACAAATCTCGAGGTTTACTTAATGTTGCTGTTGTCAAATGCCCGGGGTTTGGAGATAGAAAAAAGGCATTATTGCAAGACATTGCGCTGATGACAGGTGATTTACATGTCTTTTTCCTTTATAAATCAAAATATATATAATTTTGCTTTAGAAAATGGGGAGATTTAGGGTATATAGGTTAACCTGTCATAAACTTGGTTGCTTAATTATTTGCGGAGCAGTTATGGATGGGTGTATGTTTATGTCTTACAGAATTTTGTTGACATATTCATGTCATGTACAGATTTGACTTGGTTCCATTATGCACAGAAGTGTGACAATTCTTTTCATATCCTAGTATGAACTGAGTATTCAGTGATGTTAAAACATTAAATCTTTATTTGGGTCACTAGTCACTGTTTGTCTTGAAACATGCAACAATCTTTTCCACGCGTGTCAAAATTATATTGCATTTACTAATAGCCATTTGAAGCAAGATTATTTCCTTCTTCCCTGTTTATAGTTGCAAAATGTGAATGCTGGCAGGTGCTGATTTTTTGTCAGGAGACCTTGGTTTTTCGCTTAGAAGTGCAACCTCTGATCAACTTGGCATTGCAAGGACAGTCACCATAACAAATAATTCAACAACCATAGTTGCTGACCCATCTACTAAACCAGAAGTTATGGCTAGAATTCTGCAGATAAAGAAGGATCTTGCTGAAACAGATAATAAACTTTTACGTGCAAAGCTCTCTGAAAGAATTGCTAAATTATGCGGTGGTGTTGCTGTAATCAAGGTTTGTCATGCCTGTAGACTAGTTCTAAATTTCATCATAGAGAAAATGAGTCAAGTTACAATGTATCACATTTCAGTGCCTTCAGTTTCAATTGGAAGAATATTGGGTGCATATTTTTATTGGCTTCTTTCCTGACAAGAAGGACAGACAGATCCATCTTTTAGTTCGGACTTCATTTTCCATCTGCATGCTTATCACGTGCATGTACTGTAGGTAGGTGCACACACAGAGGTGGAACTGGAAGACAGGAAGCTGAGGATCGAAGATGCAAAGAATGCAACATTTGCTGCCATGGAGGAAGGGATAGTACCTGGAGGTGGTTCAGCTTATGTGCATCTCTCTCAGGAGATATCCACCATAAAAGGTTCCTTGGGAGATGAATATGAACAGATAGGTGCAGATATTGTAGCACAGGTATGTTCTCATCATCTCTTTTGTATCAGCAGTATTTTCTTAGCTAAATTTTCCCTTACAACATGGATTTGAGTAGGAATGACCTTTGGAGATTTGGGGTATCACCTCTAGCGTATAACACTTGTCAAAAATGAATTTACAGGCACTTCTCGCTCCTGCAAAAACAATAGCAATGAATGCAGGAGTTGACGGAGAGGTTGTCGTTGAGAATATCCAAACTCGTGATTGGAGAACTGGTTATAATGCAATGACTGGCAGATATGAAGACCTTCTCAGTGCAGGAGTGGCAGATCCTTGTAGGGTCGCTAGGTGCGCACTTGAGAGTGCCGCCTCAATTTCCGGGATAGTATTAACAACACAAGCTATGCTGGTAGAAAAAGTAAAGAAACCAGAGCCTCTTATACCTCATCTCCCTGGAATCACACCTTAGGATAATGAAGCACCCGTTGTTCACAGCACAGAAAAAGGCTGCGGAAACTACTTTTTTATGGGTTCACGACATAGGTCGGTTTCAGTTAGCTGATTTGCTCAACACATGGACAAAAGGGACTCCAATATACTTCGACGTTGTGTGGAATTGCCAGATGGCTCTACCTTCAAGCACAAATATCATCCCTGGTAGTCATACAGCTGCTTTCCGTCTAAATTTTTCAGTCAGATGTAACGAATTAGATTCGACGGATTGCCCGTTTTGATCCAATAGTTTTTTATTGTTTCGAGGATTGTTTACTTACCAAATTACTCTTTCATGAGTTGTACTTATCTTAATTGGTAATATAGGTCAGATATTGATTGTTTACTTGTATTTACACTTCCTGCCATATGCAGATGTGCAGCTCGAATGCCATCCGCAGCTGTTTTTTTATGTGAATAATGATATTCCTATAAAATAAGAATATAATTGTACAAAGTTAGAGCACATACTAAGAGACTATTGACATAAAAAGAATAAAAAATTTCTTATTAGTTTCATAATATTGAAAGCAAACTAACAAATTTGATATTAATTTTTTTTAAAAATGTCTTTTTTATTCTAAATGTATTAAAAGATAAAATTAAACTAATTCTATCTAATTAATTGAACTGAGCATTCCCAGGCTATCATAAAAAATCAAATTTTCCAAAAAAATCGATTTATTATTTTAAATATTTTAATGATATAATATTTTAAATTTTAGTTAGGTGTCAATTGAAACTATAACGTTTGGTTCTGTTTCTCAATCCATACTAATCATAGGTGTGATCACCATTTATTTCTCGTACACTTGTACTAAAGTATGGCCACAATTTATTTCTTGTAGACACTTGTGCCAAGGTGTGGTAAAATTCCAACCGGATATGCTGTCAGGTTGTCAAAAAGTTAACCTGAAAGATAAGATTTGAGTAAGCACCGCAAGGTAATTTTATGGTGCCCAATGAGCACCACATCAGCACCATACATACACAGTATTAATAAAAAATAATATTTTAATGATATTATCTCTTGGTGTATGTGGTGCACATTGTACTGGATAATTTGATGGTGCACAATATGCACCACATAGAATATATTATTTCATCTCGCAGATTTTTTCTAATAATATGTGGTCAGTGCCATTTGAGCATACTGAATAGGCATGACCAAAAAAAATTTCACGTTTTTTTTTAATTCTCGTCAATTTTTTCTAGTCAAAATATTATGTCATGTCCATCATATATTTTATATATCAAATGTGATGCATCTTGATGTAAAATACATATTTTCTTGCCATATTTGTAACACTATCACATGTCTCGTATATTGTATATGATACAGATAGTATATCTCACCTATTATATGTGATGCAGATAATATAAAGTTAGCAGAAGGTGAAAAAAATACTGAGAGACAGTAAATAATTTTTTGAGTATTTAAGCAACATGCTCATATGATCGTTGACTGAATATTTTTTATAAAACATCTGTGAGAAGAAATATGATATCCTACATGGTGGTGTTGTGCACCATAAAATTTCCCACGACTTTGGAGCAACCTTCTCTTTCAAACAGTTATGTTTCCGCAAGTTCGAATTGTCCATACTACTGCCTGCATAAAAAAGAGAAGCTCTTTGCCAGATTCACCCTCAGCAAAGGAATGCATCTCTTTTTTTTCTTTTTTTTTTAAATTTATTTAGAGGCTCAGACGTCTAAAATCAGAGGTCTGGACGAATTACAAAATTACCATCCTATCCCATTATCATGGATGACCAACCACACATCGTTCTATTTGGAACACTCAAGCATACTTAACCTCTTTCAGGCAGGGAGATTTGTCATATAGTGCACATTGGAACTACCGACCAACATACTTACAATATTGCAACAGGATTAATAAAAAATGACTCAATACAACTTCTCATCACATCCCCGACATGTGTGTACTCATCTCCTTCCTTGTATAAGAGATCCATTACACGTGCAAAATTAAGAACTCGAGTAAGAAACTGTAAAGGCAAGTTATTAGGTTTAAGCCACTCCTCGTTGAGGTCTTTCCAAGCATCTTCAACCAGTTTGTTGAGGGCATCGCATGCTTCTTGCTCTGCTACGCCATATTGCTTCATATAGGACTCAACACTAGATGCAGGGTGTCCTCTTTTTTGCTCAAACTGCAAGAGTCCAGATATGTTCACCGACCAAAAAAGGGTCAGCAAGCAAACAATATTAAGAACTGTAGAAAATGTTCATGCACGACGAAATACCTCGTGGCCGGCAATATCATCCATCAGTCTGCAGATAACTGAAGAAGCTCTTATCATTTTTGGTTCGCTGGCCACCCAGTCAAAGGCATCTTCTGTTCCAGTATTTCTCATGCCAAGAAATGATGAGCTTATGAGCATCCAGAATCCACAGGTGCTGAGTGCGACTTCCAGATACTCCTCTACGGTTGGAATGTAATCTTTGTTTAACCATTTGGCTTCATTTAAGAAAGCTCGGGCTAATTTCTTCATCTGGTATATCATTAATGCATGTGAACAACTTAGCAAAACAAATCCTTAAGCAAAGAAAACAATAGTAAATCAAAGGTCAAAATAGCAGAGCAAATGTATACTTCTTCTTTTGCGAAAGGAACAAGATGCGCCCTCTCCTGTTTCATTAATTCCCTTTCGATTTCTTCGTAGATGTCAAGAAGTGCTGCATAGCACAGCTTCATGTACTCTGGGAGCACATCCATGCAACCAATATCCAACCTGAAAGTTTTAACAATTTTTCAATTTAATTAATAAGGTCTTCACTCGGTTTGACATCAATTCAAAATACAAGAAACTTGTTGACAAAAAAAAAAAGTTAACAAAAAAAAAGTGCATATATGTGGAATATCTGACAAATAAACCTCTCAATTGCATCTGTAAAGACAAGTAATTCTTCATAGGTTCCAAATGCGTCGTATATGTCGTCTATAACTGATGTTATGTTGAATACTTTGGCTAGCATCTTCCTGGCCAATGAGTACTGTGGCTCAAAGTACACTCCCACCATCCACACGTAAGACTCCACCACCCTATCGCGTATAAACGGCAGCTTTGTCGCAAAGTCTAAATCTTTCCACCACCTGATTATCCAGCCATATAATACAACGAAATATTGAGATGGTAACAGTTGAAAACGAGCTTTAATTGTAAATTAATCTTGCCTCTGCTGACCTTGAGATATCACTCAGTTCCTTCTGATGCAGCTTTTGCATCCTGTTGAAGTCCAGCTCTCCCAAGGCTAGTAGTACCTCATCACGGGAAGCGTCCTCTTGGTAAATCGAGAGGAAATGCCTTGCCTGTATTCTCGGTAAGCTCTTACGTATGGGATACCTTAAGGCAAGTCTCACTTCTGCTGAAAGAGGTGGGGGGCTCAGATGGGATAATATAGACTCAAGATAATTGGTAGTGAAGGAAAGTAATTCCTCCAATATCTGTTCGCCGTGGACTCTGAAATGCGTGGCTTCATACAAGCTCAGTAAGGCTCGCACATCATTTGTGAGATGTTTCTTTTTTTTTTTGAAGAAATATCGATATGTATATTATAGAAAAGCTGGACAATGAAACTGTGTCCTAGCTCAATGAACAAAGTGAAACATGCAGATCCTGTGAATAACTAATAGGATCTGTATCTTTCAGCACTCCAAGCAACTATATAACCAGTATAACAACAATAACCCCACAGGCAAGACAACCAAAATATTAATTCTAACATCTGAGAGATTAATCGGCCCCCTCTAAACCATACCGCTTGCCAGTGAATTGCATGGCTGCTGCAATGCGACCTGCTCCTCTGAAAAATCTGGCATACAGTCTTCATAACAGATAAAAAGTGGCATTATTAACTGAGCCTTAAGCCACTGACAATATCGAAGGTTCACCCACTGAAGTCCTAGTTTCTTCAGCTCCAGCAACCATCGCTCAACATCAACTGCTTCATGTGATAAGGAAGACCAGCTACTGTGTTCTATCCAAAACTATGGTTTCGCTTCTGCTATGTCAGGTTTCAGTTCATGATCCTTGGCTCTTCTCCAGAAATATGCAAGCCAAGCCTGCTTAAAACGCACGTCCTGAGACTCATCTTGGCTCAATTCAAAAGCTGGCAGGTATCCTTCTCCAGCTCCAAACTGGCAGTACAATCTGCAGCAGTATACAGCAACCCCAGGAGAAACCAGTGAGCATCACCAGCAGCTGGAGAACTAAGCAAAAAACCACCAATGGCACCACTACCATCAGACCTGTACCTTTGCTAAAGTAGACATCCGAAATTGCCACCAACCATACCAATCAGTGAACCCAGAAGAAACAAAATCCCCTCCAAACTGGCAAATCAATCTGCAGCAGAATACAGCAGCCCCTGGAGAAACCAGTGAGCATCACCAGCAGCTGGAGAGCTAAGCAAAAACCCACAGAAACCCACCAATGGCATCACTACTAGCAGACCTGTACCTGCACTAAAGTAGACATCCGAAATTGCCACCAACCATACCACTCAGTGAAGCCGAAAGAAGCAAAATCCCCTCCGAACTATCTGCATCTGCACCAGAGTAAGCAGCTTAAATTGTCAACCTTCCATTCCATCTAATGGAATCGGAAAAAAGCAAAATCCCCTGCAGGCAATACAGACAGACAATCAGGACATCCCCTTGGCAAGTTATACTTAGCCCAACCAAAACCATGCCGAAGAGCGTTGTAAAACATATCATCCACAGTACAAGTTGCTTGTCGGAAGATTCTGGCATTCCTGCCCAACCAGATGCTCCATGTGAGGGCAAAAAGTAGCACGTACCAGAGATTTTTCCATTTAGCTGGAATAGAAAATCCTCCCCACTGGGTGAACATGTCGGACATGCATCTAGGCAGTACCCAAGTTAGGCCCCATTTGTGGAAGAGGAGAGACCAGCACCTCCATGCCATTGGACAGTGAAGTAAAATATGGTTTGAGTCGCATTCCTCCTGGCCACATGCTCCGCATTCCTTATCGGAATCTGATAGGATGCCAAGGCGAACAAGCTGACATTTGGCTGTGATCTTTTCCTTACAAGCCAACCACATAAAAGCTTGCCATTTGGGAGGGCCCGACACTCTCCATACATTTGGAATCAATGGTTCACTGGCCGGATAAGTGAGTGCTTCCATTGTGGTGTAACATTCACGTACAGAGAATGGTCTCATCTGTTCTCCCCAAAGTAATTCATCTGCCTGTACAGAGTTGGGGACTATCCCTCTCAGTAAATCTAACAAGCGATCAACTTCCTCTTCTTCCCACACGAATAACCGTCTCCTCCATAATGGCCTCCAATCCCACACCTGTCCAACCATCACTCCAAATTGAGAAACGGAACCCTCTTTATCCAGCGAAATATCATACAAGCGAGGGAACAAACACATTAAGGGGCAACTACTGCACCAGCAATCCCTCCAGAAATCAATAGCAGTACCTTGGCCTAACCGCCAACGATGGAATTCAGAAATGCACTGTCCGTTAGGTAAAGACATTCTGCTGGCCCGCACTATCCCGCGCCAAATTGCTGAGCCGCTGCTCACCGGACTCACTATGCCCGCTGGACGCAAACGAGGTCGGTATTTTTGTTCAATCACTGTCTTCCACAGCGAACACGTATCATTAGCCAATCTTGCACACCATTTATTAAGTAGTGCCTGATTCCTGAGTTGCAAGCACCCCAATCCCACCCCACCTTTGTCTTGCACTCGTACCACTTCAGACCATTTAACTTTATAGAAACAGCGAGAATCAATTTTCCCAGTCCATAAAAACCTCCTCATCCACTTTTCCAATTCCTTTCGTACAGTCGCTGGCATTTGAAAGAAGGTCATATAATATACCGGGAGGCTGTTCAACACTGCTTTGATTAAGGTGATTCGTCCTCCCAACGACAATAAGGATCCCTTCCACGAACTCAGCTTACCTTTGAAGCGATCGAGCACCGTTTGCCAAGTGCTTCTGCGGTGTGGATTCGCACCCAGCGGAACGCCAAGGTAGATAAACGGCAACTCCTGCTGTCTACAATGAATCCTGGATGCCAGTTCAGCAATCTCCACACCTGGAACGTTTACTCCGACTAAACCAGACTTGAAGAAATTAATCTTCAGACCAGATAACAATTCATAACATCGCAGTATCCGCTGGATTCGAATAATCTCCTGCTGATCACCCTGACTAAAGAGGATAATATCATCCGCATACTGCAAATGGGTGAGGCGTAAGCCGCCCATAGTAATCCCTTGGATGACTTGGCCATCAGCTGCTGTAATCAATAAGCGTGATAACACCTCAGCTGCAATATTGAACAACAAAGGGGATAGCGGATCACCTTGACGCAAACCGCGTTCTACCAAGAATTCCTCCGTGGGCGCCCCATTGATGAGAATGGCACAACGAACCGACGAGATACAACTCTGAATCCATTTCCTCCACCTTCCACCGAATCCCATATGTTCCATCGCCTCAAGAAGAAACATCCAATTCACTGAATCATAAGCCTTTTGGAAGTCTAGCTTGAGACACCACCCTTTCAGTCTTGATTGCTTCATACTATGAAGGATCTCATTAGCAACCATTATAGAGTCACTGATGTGTCTACCTTCCAAGAAACCAGTTTGGAAAGGAGAGATTAACTGAGGCATCACCCTCCTAAGTCGAGTAGACAGCATCTTGGCAATAATTTTATACAGACTATTCAGGAGACTAATAGGTCTATACGCTCCAAACTCAGCTGCACCAGAAATCTTGGGTATAAGCGTAATGAAGCCGTTATTAATCCCTCGAGGGAGATCACCACTAGAATAAAATTCAGCGACCATTGTCACTACATCCTTGCCAATCACAGACCAGGCTTTCTTCAGAAAGTAAAAATTAAACCCATCCGGTCCTGGTGCTTTATGGCTTCCACAAGCCCAAACTGCACTTCTGATCTCATCTTCTAGGAACGGTGCATGTAACTGATCCGCTGCAGATGCTGATAAGCGGGGCAATGCTAAATTTCCCAGGCCCAACCAGCGAGTTCGTTCTGCCACAAAGAACCCTTTAAAATGCTCCACTGCAGCTCCTTGTATCTCGGAAGGGGTGGTGCAAACCCTCCCCTGAAACCGAATGGAACCAATAAAATTGTATGCACGCCTCATCGTAGCACACGCATGGAAGAACTTACTATTCTTATCCCCCGACTTAAGCCACTGCTGTCGGGATTTTTGTCTCCACATCGCTTCAAGTTTCTGTTTGTATTCCCATTTTTGCAACTGTAACTCTTGATATCTAGCATCCCGTACATCCCCAGCAGCACCTCGAATCCTGTCTAGAGAATCAATCTCAGTCAGGATACGTTGGAGTTTACCTTCCAAGGCCCCGAAGTGGGTTGTGTGCCACTCCAGCAAACCATTCTTTAAAAACGCAAACTTCTTTACCACACAGAAATCACCCGGAAACACTTGTCCAGCCTCCCTCCACAAACTGTCCACAATCTGAAGAAACTGCGGTTCCTCCCACCAAATATCCCAGGAACGAAAAGGCTTACAGCCCCACCTAAATGAGTCGGCCTTCACCAATAAGGGGACATGATCAGAAAACCCTTTATCGCCGGCGTACAATCTATGTCTGCTGAAATGAGCGCACCATTGGGGAGAGGCTAATACTCTGTCTATACGAGATGCACTAGTCGAATTAAACCAAGTGAAAGCTTTCCCTAACAGAGGCAGATCAACTAAGCCAGCTCGACTGATAAAATGTAATAAACATGAAGCTGCTGTAACGTTAAACGAAGAACCTAACCGTTCATCTGCTGAAAGTGACTCGTTGAAGTCACCTAAAATGAGCCATGGGGCATTGACGACTGCCTTCCTTCTTTCCATCTCGTCCCAAAGCCCTCGCCGCTCCACCGCCACATTAGGGGCATGGAGACCAACACAAATAAAAGTAAAGCCTGTATCGCGCACCCGTATCTCCAATAACATCCAGCGTTCATATTTCTGAACATCCAAGACCTGCACACGTAAGTCATTCCACATACACAGAATTCCTCCTGCACTCCCTTGGGCATTAATAGCTGTCCATTGGATGTGTTGACCAGGCCAGAAACGAGCTACCAGTTGATCAGAAAAACACTCCCTCTTTGTCTCACATAAAAACATAAGCCCCAACTGCTCCCTTAGGATAATGGTACTAACCTGACTCTCCTTCATCTTCCCCCGACAACCACGTATGTTCCAAAAGGCTAAATTAATCATTGAATGACAGCACCCTTAACTCCTGTCGCTGCAACTCCACTAAGGAGTGCAGTGAGCCAGCCACTCCTTCTCTTCCTCAACAATCTGAGCCTTCAACTTCCTTCGGATAGCAGCTTTCGTGTTCTTGCGGCTTAAACCCAAATGAACCCCAATGTCGAGAGTCTGTTGTGCCTCAATGTCGCCTGGACAGGCTTCCCCACCTGATTGAGCAAGGCAACCACTGGTAGAGGAACCATCTCCCTTATCCGGTCTCTCCACAAAACAGGAAGGCTCCTCTGCCTGCACAGAGACTTCACCTCCTTTGATTGGGTTGTGGTTCGCCGAAGACAAGCTTCCATTAGGCTTGATGTGTTTGAGCTTTTTCTGCCTACTAAGCCTGCGCTCCCCAGCCCTTCCATGTACACCGACCCTGGAGGCTTTCTCACCTTCTTTCCTCATTCTGGTGAAAGCCATAACCTCAGAGGAGGATGGCAAGGTTGAAGTAATCGCTGTATGGTTTACTGGGTTGCTTCCAGAAAAAGCCTGTCGTGAAACACACCTTTGCTCCACAATAATAGAACTAGGCAACCTGCAATGACCGTGCAGTCCTTCAAAAACCTGTGAAGGACCAACACGCCCCTCTCCCTGCTGCTTCACTAAGTTGCTGGCAGCCACCTGTGCAGTTGGACTAGGGATACTAAGCTGAGCTGGAGGACACTGTGGCCTAATATCCGGATTGGTTAGGACATGATCTGTGTCCATTCCTTTTGTCTGTACTGCTTGCCTACTAACCTGATTCGTAGCCTTGTTGTTGTGTTTATCAACCGCTGTATTGTGTGTAGGTGGGACAAAAAAGCTATTGCTACTTCCTGATACAGACCCTTGTTCCCCCTCCTCGGGCCCCATAACTCCTTTAACTTTAACTTCTGAAAGCTTCACTGAATACTGTTTGCCATCTAAACTCAACTGCACTGTTCGTTGGAGTTCCTGGGGAATTGGCGTGGCAATTTGTAGAACTGCACTGGACAGGTTACTCCAATTTGCCGTGGAGGGATGAATCTGAACCACCACCCCCACCTGGCTCATAATCTTCCGGAAAGATTCCTCCACCCAGGAACTAAGGGGAAGACCAGTTATTTCCACCCAACATAATCTACTCACCTCAGCATCTTCGACCCTCCATGGATGCAGCTCGCAAAACTTGCTATTCCAAAAAACACGGTTAGAGTTCAGTTCATACTTTAGCTGCTCGGGAGTTTCAAAGACAATGAGCTTCTGGAAAGGACCCATAGCAATACAGTCAATCCCCATCGGAAGGTCTATTTGGACATGAGAAACCTCATGTAGCAGACCAACAGCACATCGTTGTAATCTATGCATGAGCTCGCGATCTGAGACTAGCTCCACAGGAAAATCCGCAAGCTCCTTCATTCCTTGGGCAGCAGTGACAGCAGCATACGTGCGTCCATCCCTCTCCTTCAAAGACGGATCGCGAATGCCTGTCATCTGTGGGTGTCCTTCGTCTAGTGCATGAGCTCGAACTCTAGCTGGTGAACCTGTCTGAACCCTTCGTTCCCCCTTTGCTACCTCAAACCGGGCTACATTAATGCGGGTCCATGCATACCCTCCAAATTTCGAGTTCAACCTGTTGTGTCTCGCTGCTTCCTGTACTCCACATTTAACAAACTTAAGGAAGCCGAATCTCAAGCCCTTTTGGGAAAGACGGCCAGGGATGAAAACATCTACCACCGGTTCCACCTCAGCTATCGCGCGAAATAACTTAGAGGAAGTCCAATCTGCAGGGATGCCATCAATATAGTAGGAAATGTAGCGATCCTTGCCTAACACCTGTGCTGGTGACCAGCTGAGGGTAGCCTGTTCAGGAGCTGCTACGGGCTGGGAACTGTGGTGGGTAGGAACAGGAGGGAAGACACGGGACTTACCATTTGCGTGAAGGATGGGTGAAGAGTGTTGGGAGGCTGGGATTTGAACGTGGGGGGAAATAGGTTTAGAGAGAGGCGGGAGAACGGGGGTATCTGCCACGTGTTTATAAAAAAGTAAGCAATCTGTTACACTCGTTATATCAGTAAGATAGATAAATATGCCGTAAAAAAGACAGGTCTCTGGTAGGGTGGATATAAGTATATACCACAAGGGATTGGGAAACCCTGTTGTCTGAGCAATCGAAATCGAAGAGCAGCTATATGAAGGTCGTTGTCCTCGTCATAATGGGTTTTAAGCAATCCATGCAATGCTTCGTCTATCTCATCTTCAAAGTGATAAGACAGACCTAAGCGTTGGATTTTGTCGATCAGTTTAAGCATTTGTGGTTGGTTCCCAGCTGCGGCAATCATTATCTTTTTTACTTCTTCCTTCAATCCCTCAACCTGTTTCTCCATCTCACCAATGATTTCCTACAATAAAAGTTGACCCATTAGTTGAGGACTTCATATTAGTTCTTATATGACATGACAACGTACCGAAAGCAGAAGAGGTAATTAAATGCTGTACCGTATTTTCAGATGGACAGGAAAGAAAACGATCACCCCATATGTTAGGATGAAAATGTGCCAAATGTCTATTACCATTTTGGAGTACAAGAGGGACTGCTGAGACCTGAGCAGACATTTTGTGATGAAGAAAGAGGTAGTACGAGGTAGGATTTGTATGGCCTATCTGATAACTGACGAAGAGCGCTACCTTCTCTGACTAATTTATAGTACATAAAATATCACCTTTTTTTTTCGTTCCCGCATCTTTTCTTATAAAATATCACGTTTTTTTATTCGTTCCCGCATCTTTTCTTTCTTTTTTGTCTTTTTAATTTCTCTAGCAAATTGCTGCTATGTAATGTGCGCACCCTGGATTTTAGTTGATTGATAGACAAGGTGCCCACTATAATAAAGTAGTAATCAGTTTAATGTGTGGCACCTAATATGTGAGACCAGCGATTTTAGGGCATAATTCGATGCTCAGCTTTAGCTTAGGACCATATTCCAAAGATATAATATATCTGGTAGAATAATATCCAGTCCGCTCGATTAGTCGATGAAAATAAAGAAGAGAATATAACGTAAAAAAAAAAAGGGAAATACCACGAGTTACAGGATTTGTATGGTTTATGTGACAACTGACGAAGAGCGCTCTCTTCTCTGATTAATTTATAGTATAGAAAAGATTAGGTTTTTTTATTCGTTCCCACATCGTTTCTTCTCTTGTTTTCCTTTCTAATTTCTCTAGCAAATTGCTGCGTGCTGTCATGACTTAAACTTAGATTAAGTGTCATTCGGCTTTGTGTATGACACGTCCCTCAAATTTGGTGTCTCAATCAAGGAGAATCGACACATTAATGGAGGATCAATCAGAGACAATCAGGAAATTCAATAGGAATCCATTCCTGCCATATAGGAGACCCGATTTGGGGAATCAAGGTAATCAATATAATAAAAGTTTACCATAGATGTGAAATCAGCCATTAGTGCTTACATTGTATATCTTTGTATAGACACCATTAGATCGGTTGACTCAATCTCCCCAATCCATTCATTGGGAGCTGTATTGGCTATATAAAGAGTGTCTCCCCTCATTTGTAATCATCCAGCAATTCTTGTAATATTGAGAGTTTAGAGTTTTCTCTCCATTCTCGTGTCTCTCTCTCTTTTCGGTTGTGTTCTAAGCTTAGCATTCTAACTAGCTTTGTGAGGAAGACTGACTTAGCCTATTGCGAATGCGATAGACTAAGGCCGCACGAAGAGTTTCTATTCTGCAAAACTCTAGTCCCGTGACAGTGCGCATCTTGGATTTTAGTTGATTTATAGATAAGGAGCCCACACTACGTCCAATAAAATAAATGTCTTAATGTAGCAAGTATAATCAATTTGATGTGTGGGGGCCTTCTACGTCTGCGCATGTAAAACATGCCAAACGAGTGATTTTATTATTGGTGGTGGGCCTAATTCGATTCTCAGCTTTATCTGTGGAATATATGTATCTGGTAGAATAATGAAACTAAAAATTTAGAAAAATAATTTCAAAAAAAATTATAGATTAATAAAATAAAAATCCAAAGTTACAATAGACCAAAGATATCTTATTATTACAATAGACCTTCATGTACCCTTCTAAAAGCTATTATTAGGGGCAAAAATATAATCATTATTGAAAAGAAGTTTATAAAAGATTTCATATCAGTCTTGTAAATGAGATCTCATTTTGAAAAAGAAATAAAGAAACTCTATTCTCAGAAAAAAGAACTAATTAAAAGATTATCAAATCCTAAAGTATTTTCTAAATTTTATATGAAATATTTTGGCCAATTTTTCTATTTCAATCTTAACCAAATGCTGCCCAAGACCATGGAGACTTGCTCACTCTTATAAGTTTTTATCAATTGCAATGAATATGAATTAAGAAAAAGAATATAGATCGTATTAATAAGAGAATTAACAGACTTCATTAAAGATAATAGTTAGAAAATTTTTAACCTTACATTATTGTATTAGAAATTTGTTTTGTCATGAAAAAATAAGTTTTGAAATCCGAATCCGGTTTTACATTAATTAGGTATCTTAAATATAATCTAGTTTTGTAATTTCTGCTCTATAATAAAAATATGCAATTCGTTAATATTATCAATATCTATTATTTAAACAGATATAAACACAGAATATGTAGTTTGTCAGATTATATTATTAATTTTTTCTGCGAAATAGTCGATGAAATTAAAGAAGAGAATAATGCATAAAAAAAGGAGGAGAAATACCACGAGTTGCAGGAGGCTGGCTCCTTTCAGACAAACTTAAGGTTTTTGTCCAACTATATCTCCTTCGAATCAGTTAAACATGTGTTATACACCTTGTTATTTCTAATAATCTTTATGTGCCAACCACCGTAGAACAGAAAAAATTGTCCCGTTTCTCTGCTAAATCCACTACAATTTTTTTTTTTGAGAAGGATCGAGATTGTATTGGGTAATTAGGCATTATACAATACAGATAGGATTGAAAAAAGACGGCTCAAAATCCTACAAAATACAGATAGGATTGAAAAAACAAGGGCTCAAAATCCTACAAAATGAAATTCTGGGACACTATTGTTACAAAAGGGATAGGATCCAAGATTTTCAAAATTCTCTATTGTAACAACAAGGAAAGAAAATCTCCTGTAGGAAGTAAAAGCACCCCATCCATCCACACCATTTTCACATTAAGCCTAGCCCAGCCTACACCATGTGCCAACCCATTTAAATCTTGCGCATCTCTATCTCCATTATTGAAAACGCGATCATTTCTCCCAAGCCATATATATTCAACGTAATGGCTAACAATATGGAAACCAAAGCCCCATCCACTACAGATTTTTACATTACCCATATATTCCCCACCTTATGGGTAATTATTCCGATTTTGGAATTGGATTAAATTTATTTTGATCGGGATTTTAATAGCTCAAATTTTTTTAAAAATCAGACTAGATTAAATTATCTTTATATGTAATTCAAATTTTTTAATCAAAATTTATATAAATAACTTTTTTATTAAAATTTATATTATTTAAAATATTTAAAATATTTTTTTAATATAAATAATTTGTTATAATTATAATAAAAATAATTATAAAAATATAATGGTATTTCTAACTTTCCAATATTGAATACGCCGAACCAAAATATGGTCGAAGTCTTCAGTCCATGTTCCACACCGCGTACAAATAGTCTCACTTAATGGGATAATATATATTTATATAATTATAATTTTTTCTTTTGACAATTCCAATTTCTATTAATTATTGACGCAAAACCATCATTCTAAGTGCTGATAATATGGATCCCCTTCACGTTAAAAAGGAAGTTGAGACGGAGAAGCTCCTCAATCTAAAAAATTGTCTCAGAAAATACAGGATACAAAATTTTACATTTTTGGATAAATTATCTGCCAATTTTGGTAATTAGCCTCATACTTTATCACAGCCGTCAAGCGGGGGGGTTAGGTGAAAATCTTGGAACGGCTTCGATCATGCCGCTGGATAAATGAATAAGACTATCACATTAACACAAGAACACAGCTAAAGGGCTTGTACCATATAAAATAGGCCTAAAGTAAGTTAGAATATCTATTTCCGTAGCTATGATTGTAATGACTCCGTTCACTCTGTTTCGGTAAGGTTAATGTTCACTGTCCCGCTCAAAGTTCGCGGAAGGCAATGTCTGGTTTAGGTTAATTGTGCTTGTTTGAACAGGAACTGTGCAATAGCTACTGGAGCTTTTTCAAATAGGACAGCCTTATCAGGACCCACCTCCAATTTCAGGTCTGCGAAGATCCTTTCTTCTCTTCACTCTCGCAGGTATTTTTTACTCGTCTCTTTGTTATTGATGTCTATTCTTTTTTCTGAATTAGGGTCATGGCCAATCGCTCCCAAGGCTAAGAGACCATCATTTATCTGATATGTTTTTTTTTTTTTTTGAATAATTTCTCTGATATGTTAGCATAATATCTAGTGCCCAAAGTTGTTTGTAAATCCAATTGCAGTATGGAAATTATTCGACCAAGGGGGAACTTTTGGCTCTTTCCAAGAGGGGGTTATTAAAATTAGTGTGTTCCACTTGTGGATTCTGATTCTGCCTAAAGGTTGAAACATGTTTTCTAGAAGGGGCTTTGTTGGTGTATGGATTTGACATCCCGTTGCCCTTTATTTTGCTATGCTTGCGAGGGTTTCGCATGGTTTTATTTGCTAGCTCTGCTGTGTACTGCTGTCTTGATTATCTCTGACTATTGTATTTCTAGATCACTGCTTTGCACGAATTCTGCAAGTGGGGAAGAGGCTGCCGCGAAGGCCGCCGCAGCTTCTGCAGATGATGGTGCTCCAACAATGTACATTCACTCGGACTAAGTCTTGTTTGATATAATGTTTCTGTTGCAAAATTGAATTTTTTTTTGGTTAAAGTTGCCCTGTCGAAGTATAGAATCTAGACGAGCTTATTGTCAACACGATGATTTTGAAAGTTTGAGTTTGAGAAAATCATATTACTTTTGATGCATAATTTTTTCATCGTGATTTTAAAGTGCAGAATAATTTGTTCACTGATTCATACCATTACAAAACTTGTCACATTGACACGTTTAACTAAACGATGAGATGGGATGAGAAAGCTTGGAAATTGAAGGGTAAAGAAAATAGTTTTGCTTCTCTTTAGTATCTTTGGAAGAACATGTTATAATATTAAGTTTGCATCTTCCTGACGAAAATTCTTTCCATATCAGAAGGTGTTTGCAATTTTCTGAGTCTATAAAATTACTAATAAGTAGTCTTATAAGTGCGGATTGGGAGACGAGCAGAAATTAATCAATGTTCACTTCTTCTAGATTATGGTATCCTTTCACTCCTAAATCAGTGTTTCTTTTCATTTATTTTCTCCAGATTTGATAAGATCATATCAAAGGAAATTCCTTCCTCCATTGTATATGAGGATGAAAAGGTCCTAGCATTTCGAGATATCAGTCCTCAAGCTCCAGTTCATATTCTTGTCATTCCAAAGCTCAGGGATGGGTTGACGCAACTGGGAAAGGTTAATCATCACTCATTTTTCACTTTGTCGTGGATACATATAGTCATGCATATTAGCCTTTCAACCATTGATTGATTATAATTTCTTCTTGCACATTATTCAGGAAATTTAAAGAAACAGTTTGCATGACTCTCTGTAGAGATATACTGATAGATATCCTCCTAACCCGATCACCTTTTTCAGGCTGAAGCAAAGCATGCAGAGGTTCTTGGCCAACTTCTCTATGCTGCTAAAATAGTGGCTGAGAAAGAAGGTATCGCTGATGGGTTTCGTGTTGTTATCAACAATGGTCCTGGTGCCTGTAAGTTCTCGTTTTGTTTATGTAACTGGATCAATGTTAATGTTGTTCCGATCAATTGCTGTGATGACGATCTTACTGTCTATCTGTTTTCCTTTTCAGGTCAATCTGTTTATCATCTCCACTTGCATGTCCTGGGCGGGAGACAAATGAAATGGCCACCTGGTTAAATAATATTTAAAACAAGCCATTTCTTCCCCGTTCATGGAAGCTCTTTATGCTAAGAGCTGCATAGCTTTTTGTTGTGAGCTATGGCTTCTTCTGAACAATTTATAGGTTGAGCTTCCTCCATTTTGTTCTTGAAGGGGCTTACGGCGGAAAGGCTAAGCTACTTTTGTCGTCCTGTGCATGCTTGCAGCAGTTTATGTCAGGCCTAACCTCAAGATCATCACCACTTTCTGAGCCGCGGAAGGCCCTTGAAAGATGGAAAAATGTAACAGAGCATAAAGTAATAAACTTAGTTATTTTGCTTTTATTTTGAACATGTACAAATCAGTTACAAACGATAACTATCAACCAAAGTTTGCAGCCGTGGATCCTCAACCGTATACAACACATGAGAAAGAGAAGGGGATAAATGTAAGGCATCTATAGCTGTCGGAAGAATAAAACTTCCCACCAGTCATTGGCAAAGATAGCCTTCATTTAGAAATAAATAAATAATGTATTCGTTAAGAATCCTGCTCTCTGTACCGATAACGAGGGGTTAAGAATCCTTGATTTTCCACCGAGCAATCATAAGCCCTAGCCTTTGCAAAAACAGTTCTGAACAAGGTAACCGTTGCATCATCACGAGGAAGTAAACCCGGTTTGGTTTGCACATAGACAAGAGCAGTTTGGATCACTAGGGTCTCTCTTGACAAGTCCTTTGTCCCGATTAATCATCAACTGGATAAGAGGTAGCTTATTTGCAACCTCACGCCATATTTCATTCACGGTTCCTTTTGGATCGCCATACTCAAAGTAACGCTGTACCTGAATAACGAAAGAAAAAATATTTTAACATTTCAGATATATGGTGCATAAATTCCATTCATTGAACATGACCAACACCATCATCATGGAATCAATAGATTAAATTTAAACCGAAATAGTCTGAGAGTGATATCTAGCCACATTGGCGAAAATATAACTATAGATACAGGCAAGTTTGATTTCTATCTAAATCAGGCTGAAAAAATATTATTTTTCAGCAATCATATCCCTTTGAACCTCATAACATATAGTGTTATAGAATGAACTTTAATAGTTTTTTTTTTACAGAAGTGAACTTTAATAGTTACAATGCTTTCCTGGCTAACATTTCTGAACTTATTGACAGTACTTGTCTAAATACTCTAGCTCGTCATGTCTGGATGCTACATTTATTTTCTTTTATATTTTTTCTTTTGTGCTGCATAGATCATGCGACCTTTTCTTTCCCTGCAGATTGACAAGGGATACATGTCACCTAAGTTCATCACCAACCAGGCAATGTCTATAGTAGAGTTTGACAATGCCAAAGTCCTAGTAACTGATCAAATAATTTCATCTGTCAAAGATATAATTCCACTGTTAGAGAAAACTACCCAGCTGAGTGTACCACTGTTAATCTTTGCCGAGGATGTCTCGGTCAAGGTAATGAAAACATTAGTGCTGAACAAATCTCGAGGTTTACTTAATGTTGCTGTTGTCAAATGCCCGGGGTTTGGAGATAGAAAAAAGGCATTATTGCAAGACATTGCGCTGATGACAGGTGATTTACATGTCTTTTTCCTTTATAAATCAAAATATATATAATTTTGCTTTAGAAAATGGGGAGATTTAGGGTATATAGGTTAACCTGTCATAAACTTGGTTGCTTAATTATTTGCGGAGCAGTTATGGATGGGTGTATGTTTATGTCTTACAGAATTTTGTTGACATATTCGTGTCATGTACAGACTTGACTTGGTTCCATTATGCACAGAAGTGTGACAATTCTTTTCATATCCTAGTATGAACCGAGTATTCAGTGATGTTAAAACATTTAATCTTTATTTGGGTCACTAGTCACTGTTTGTCTTGAATCATGCAACAATCTTTTCCACGCGTGTCAAAATTATATTGCATTTACTAATAGCCATTTGAAGCAAGATTATTTCCGTCTTCCATGTTTATAGTTGCAAAATGTGAATGCTGGCAGGTGCTGATTTTCTGTCAGGAGACCTTGGTTTTCCGCTTAGAAGTGCAACCTCTGATCAACTTGGCATTGCAAGGACAGTCACCATAACAAATAATTCAACAACCATAGTTGCTGACCCATCTACTAAACCAGAAGTTATGGCTAGAATTCTGCAGATAAAGAAGGATCTTGCTGAAACAGATAATAAACTTTTACGTGCAAAGCTCTCTGAAAGAATTGCTAAATTATGCGGTGGTGTTGCTGTAATCAAGGTTTGTCATGCCTGTAGACTAGTTCTAAATTTCATCATAGAGAAAATGAGTCAAGTTACAATGTATCACATTTCAGTGCCTTGAGTTTCAATTGGAAGAATATTGGGTGCACATTTTTATTGGCTTCTTTCCTGACAAGAACGACAAACAGATCCATCTTTTAGTTCGGACTTCATTTTCCATCTGCATGCTTATCACGTGCATGTACTGTAGGTAGGTGCACACACAGAGGTGGAACTGGAAGACAGGAAGTTGAGGATCGAAGATGCAAAGAATGCAACATTTGCTGCCATGGAGGAAGGGATAGTACCAGCTTATGTGCATCTCTCTCAGGAGATATCCACCATAAAAGGTTCATTGGGAGATGAATATGAACAGATAGGTGCAGATATTGTAGCACAGGTACGTTCTCATCATCGCTTTTGTATCAGCAATATTTTCTTAGCTAAATTTTCCCTTACAACATGGATTTGAGTAGGAATGACCTTTGGAGATTTGGGGTATCACCTCTAGCGTATAACACTTGTAAAAAATGAATTTACAGGCACTTCTCGCTCCTGCAAAAACAATAGCAATGAATGCAGGAGTTGACGGAGAGGTTGTCGTTGAGAATATCCAAACTCGTGATTGGAGAACTGGTTATAATGCAAAGACTGGCAGATATGAAGACCTTCTCAGTGCAGGAGTGGCAGATGCTTGTAGGGTCGCTAGGTGCGCACTTGAGAGTGCCGCCTCAATTTCCGGGATAGGATTAACAACACAAGCTATACTGGCAGAAAAATTAAAGAAACCAGAGCCTCTTATACCTCATCTGTGAGGACCCAAACTTGGAATCGGGCTCTTACCGCCGTGAAGCCCAACACATGGACTAATCCGAACTCCACAAGGCTATTTTGATTTTTCAAAAGCAAATCCCAAAAATAAAAATTTAAAATACTTGCAAATTACAACATGACAGATAAACACTAAACACATGGCACAATAGTTAAACAGAGTAATATTCAAAACAGCGGAAGTCTTTTATAATAACACAAGACAAACAAGTGAAACCATAACTCACAAGCCCCAAATATCTGAAAACGAAACCAAAAGTCCAAACAATAAATATTCAACAGTGTGCCAATAAAACCATAACTGCAGATGCTATAGTCCCAGCGAGTAGTCCCGATGCTCACACTGAACAAGAACAACTACTGATCACGATCTAGTCCTGGGAGGGAAAAACAAAGACGAAGGGGGTGAGATTTTCAAGAATCTCAGTAGGGGACAACAAGGTGAACTTATCATAGGAGATGAGCAACAATGTGAACTTATCATAGGAGAGGAGCAACAAGGAGCAACAAGGAAACTTATCAAAGAAAAGGAACAACAAGGAAACTTATCAAAGAAGAGGAACAACAAGTACTCCTTAATTCATCGTTAAACCAATGAATTCTCAAACTTTAAATTTACTATTTAGTTTATAAAATGTTTCCTTACTGGACCCGGAAACAACATAAAACTCAACAAGGGTCAATACGAAAACATGGGCGGACTGCAAATCACTTCCCTGACAAGAATCACATTTTAGTTGGCTTCTTTCCTGACAAGAAAACATAAAATGCAAAGAATCACATTTTTATTGGCTTCTTTCCTGACAAGAAGGACAAACAGATCCATTTTTTAGTTTGGACTTCATTTTCCATCTGCATGCTTATCACGTGCATGTACTGTAGGTAGGTGCACTCACAGAGGTGGAACTGGAAGACAGGAAGCTGAGGATCAAAGATGCAAAGAATGCAACATTTGCTGCACGGAGGAAGGGATAGTACCTGGAGGTGGTTCAGTTTATGTGCGTCTCTCTCAGGAGATATCCACCATAAAAGGTTCATTGGGAGATGAATATGAACAGATAGGTGCAGATATTGTAGCACACCCCATCCTTCCATACAGCCATCTGTTTCGATAATGATGGCAGCAGAGGTTGGTGGTAGTTCCATGTCGGGTAGGTTCTGTACCTGTTGCTTGATTTGCCGAATGATTGCCCAGTCTGAATTCTTGATCCGTTTATCGCCTTGCGGGCTTGTTTTTTCGTAAAGAGATCCGAGTTGTGTACCAAGGTTTGGAATATAGGATCGAGCATAATTTAATATTCCTAACCAGGAGTGTAACCCTTTCTTTTCTTTTAGCTGTTCATCTTTGACATCCACAATCTTCTTGATGATGTGTGGTTGCAATCGGATAGAAGATCCATACCAAGGAATGACAGATGAACAAGACAGGGTATATAAAGAATTGGAACGACTGTCTTGTACAAATCTTCAGGATATCTGGGATTATTTCAAGGACTACAAAACCCTGGCAGCAAAATCAGGAAGAATGTATTTAGGGATGGAATTATCCGACAAATTATTCCGAAAATTACCACCGTTAATCGGTAAGGAACTTGAAGATGCTGGCTACAGAAGCACCGTGTGCCAGTTGCAGATATCATCCCTCGAATAGCTTTGCTTACAATTATCTTGCAGAAATTTGTAAGAAAGCAGCCATTCAAAGGGGATTAAAAGAACTCTCATTTTGTGAGAAAATACCATCTCAGTCAAATGCTACGCATATGTGAAAAGGAAGGGTTAATCTTATCGCCAACAAAAATGAAAATAGCTGTGGAGGAGATAGAATTCTTGGGGGCTATCATCGAAAAAAATCGATTGTTTTTTCGTAAAGAGGTCCAAGGAGTGTACCAAGGTTTGGAATGCAGCTATCTTTTCCAAATTTGATTTAAAAAGTGGTTTTCATCAAGTGGCAATAGATGAGAAAAGCATACCATGGACCGTCTTCATCACTCCAGGAGGCTTATATGAATGGTTAGTTATGTCATTCGGACTCAAAAATGCACCAGCAATATTTCAGCGCAAGATGGACAATTGCTTCCGGGATTGCCAAGACTTCATTGCAGTATACATAGAATTCTTGGGGGCTATCATCGGAAAAAATCGTATCCGATTGCAACCACACATCATCAAGAAGATTGTGGATGTCAAAGATGAACAGCTAAAAGAAAAGAAAGGGTTACGCTCCTGGTTAGGAATATTAAATTATGGTCGATCCTATATTCCAAACCTTGGTACACTCCTCGGACCTCTTTACGAAAAAATAAGCCCGCACGGCGATAAACGGATCAAGAATTCAGACTGGGCAATCATTCGGAAAAATCAAGCAACAGGTACAGAACCTACCCGACATGGAACTACCACCAACCTATGCTGCCATCATTATCGAAACAGATGGCTGTATGGAAGGGTGGGGCGCTGTTTGCAAATGGAAATACAAAAAGATGGATCCAAGATCCAAAGAGAAAATATGCGCCTATGCTAGTGGAAAATTTCAGCAGCTCAAATCAACCATCGACACGGAGATATGTGCAGTTATGGAAGCCTTACAAAGCTTCAAAATATACTACCTTGATAAAAAGAAAGTTACCATCCGAACAGACTGCCAAGCCATCATCAGCTTCCACAAAAATTCCCTTATTCTGGATCTTGTTTCGTGAACTCAAGAAGAGTATTAGAAACCATACAATAATAGGCACTTCTTATTTAAGAGAGAGAGTACACTTGTCAGTGATTCTGAGTTGTGTTCTGCTCTGCTTACATTGTGTGTTTATATAGGCGAGAGAGGATAGCTCGGGTACTCTTGTGGGCCCCATCGACAACTATTTTCTTTCTACCTACTACACACAGAGTGACACGTGTAATGATAAGGTTATCGTTACTAGTACTACTTGACAAACGACTACTGTAAAGATAAGATTCCCTCTTATCTTTACAGAATACTTTATGCATAAGGGCAAACAACTTTTGTAAAGATAAGATTCCCTCTTATCTTTACAGACTGACGGACGACATACATACATAGTATTTATACATTACACGACATACATATATAGTATTTATACATTACATAATGGTATGAATACATGGCTACTGACACGTGTCAGTTGGTGATTGGTCAACGTTCGATTGTCTTTAAGGTCCCACCACGCTTAGCTGGCACTTCGTTGCTAATGGCGTCTGATGGGTTCCTCGCTATTGTGGTCATCACTGGAGGAGGAGGAGGTGGCATCTGGTATGTCACGAAAGAGGTAGGGTTCGCGGTGATAATAGGGCGATCGCTGAGTTCGAGTTGGGTGTCTTGTTGAGGAGGTGTGGTCACTGATGGGATTGAGGTACGCAAATTCCTCGGCTGCCTCGATCTCAGCAAGATTTGGACTTTCCCTCTCGATGTTTTCAAGACAACGGTATGCTTCCTGTGCTTCTGTGAGAGATGTTTGACTAAGACGATGAAGTTCTGTTCCCGGTCTGCTGGTGGTACGTCATTGCAAGGAGTGTTCTCTTTCTTCACACATGCCCAAGTAGACGGCCACTTGCGCCAGGGTGTAGTGTAGTTGGCTGTTGATGCGTCTATTTTAGATCGCCGAAGTCGAAGGGCCTTTTCCAAGCTTCGTCGTTGAGTGCTGAAGTAGAGTTCTGAAATGTCTTCTTCAAACGTACGTAGGTGGGAAGGGTAGTCCCAATTTTTTCTTGCCAATTCCATTTTTATGGCCCGTGTTTGTTCCCATCTGTGTGCTCGTTCAAGACTTCCTCGATGGTTGATGGATAGGCTTATTCTTGGGGGAAATGACATTCGTCTCCCTCTTCCACGGGCGTCCATTCCTGTAAAATAGCACTGGTTAGTTGTGAAAGGGTATCTGCTAGGACGTTGTGTTTGCCTTTGATATGCTCAAATTGGACTGTTATCCCAGAACCATTAATGAAATCAGTAAACCCAATCCATCGGATTCTTGATGGTTTATACTGGTTACTTTTGTTATGGAAGCTGATGATGGCTTGGCAGTCTGTTCGGATGGTAACTTCCTTTTTATCAAGGTAGTATATTTTGAAGCTTTGTAAGGCTTCCATGACTACACATATCTCCTCGTCGATGGTTGATTTGAGCTGCTGAAATTTTCCACTAGCATAGGCGCATATTTTCTCTTTGGATCTTGGATCCATCCTTTTGTATTTCCATTTGCAAACAGCGCCCCATCCTTCCATACAACCATCTGTTTCGATAATGATGGCAGCAGAGGTTGGTGGTAGTTCCATGTCGGGTAGGTTCTGTACCTGTTGCTTGATTTGCCGAATGATTGCCCAGTCTGAATTCTTGATCCGTTTATTGCCGTACGAGCTTGTTTTTTCATAAAGTGGTCCGAGGAGTGTACCAAGGTTTGGAATATAGGATCGAACATAATTTAATATTCCTAACCAGGAGCGTAACCCTTTCTTTTCTTTTAGCTGTTCATCTTTGACATCCACAATCTTCTGCATGCTCCTTTTCATTTCTTGAAAATACTAGGATGTCATCTATGTATAATGCAATGAAGTCTTGGCAATCATGGAAGCAATTGTCCATCTTGCGCTGAAATATTGCTGGTGCATTTTTGAGTCCGAATGGCATAACTAACCATTCATATAAGCCTCCTGGAGTGATGAAGGTGGTCCATGGTATGCTTTTATCATCCATTTCCACTTGATGAAAACCACTTTTTAAATCAAATTTGGAAAAGATAGCTGCATTACCAACCTTTTGGATGATTGTGTTAATGCCTGGCAGAGAGTACTGCTCTTTATAGGTGTCATCATTCAATGTCCGATAATTGCAGACCATTCGCTCTTTTCCTTTTGTCTCCTTTCCTGTTTCTGAATCCATTGTTGTTCCTGAGTAAACGATGATAGCCATGGTCCGATGTCTGCTCTTACTTGGCCTTATGACTCCTAAATGTATTAAGGAATCTATATGCTGTTTGAACTGATCCTTCATTGCTGGTGTGACGTGTTTCATAGGCTTATCTTGAATAGTAATATGCTCATTGATGATGTCTAGGTGGCATGTTACTTTATTCTTTGCCCAGTGCTTGAGGGGTTCTTCACCAATATAGCCTTGCTTCTGTAGCCCTTTATGCAAAGTTGTGAACTTTCTAACAAATTGCGGGCTTACCTGTGGTCCAATATTGATTGCTGCGATTTCGTCCTGAACACAGATGTATTCTTCTTCCTCCATTCGTAATTCTGGTATCGCTACGTTGGCTATTTCCAATTCTGGCCTTGTATTGATCTATGTGATATTCTTATAGACCGTAATGGAATTTCCTTCTATACGCAATCCTCCTTGCATGGCCCGAATGAAATTGCAGCCAATTAGCATTTCGATACCATCTGTCATCATGCTAAATGCATAAACGAAGGGAATTCTGAATTTATTCCCTTCAATCATCATTTGGTCATTCTTCAGTTTCTTTGTGGCTATATCTCTGGAATTAATACCAATAAACCTTGTTGGTATTGGACTTTCTTCCAATGCTTCGTGTGGAACGGATCCAATATTGACACAGCAGGTGGTACAACCTGTATCTATTATTGCTTGTACCTTAAATTCCTTGACGATTGGAATGTGAAAAACAACCTCTAAATTGTAAAGGTTATTCAGCTTTCTTCTGCTTGTGGTTAATAGAACTGTTTCTTGCGCTGGTTTCTCCATTTGTGCAGATTCTTCTACTTGTATGGCCTTGCCTTTTCTTAGTTGTTCCAATGCGTTGAAGTCATCTTGTAAGTCTTTCAGTAGATTTTGTTCCTTCAGCATGGTGTTTTCCTTTTGCAGCCTTTCATTCTCTGTGACCAGATATTCCATGTACTTTAATAGTTCTCCAATGAGTTGATCTTTGGCTCCATACGCTGTCGTTTGCTTGCTGGGAATTGGTATCTCAATCTGTAGTTGTATTTTGGAACACATGGGGTACAATAGTAGGTTACAGTCAGCACAAAACATTTGCATGTTTAGGCTTACCTCTATGTTACAACTTTGGCATCGTTGTAATGTTGTGCTGCCACTGAACTGTTTGTTAGGATGCTTACACCCCCAATGTTCTTCTTTTAGTTTGAGTTCAGGTAGCCACCTCAAATCCGAAAATAAAACTTCAAAACTCACATCTGATTGGCCGGAATCGATGATTTTCCGGTGCGAAATTCGAAACTTCAGAGCTCCGATCTGCGCACGTCCGTGGTCCGATGAAGATGAAACCAACGGCCTGTTACAGGACGAGAGGAACGCAACGGTGTAGACGGTGCGACGATCGGACGGTTGGTGTCGATACTGAAGGTGAGTGAAGATAGTGAAGGTGAGGAAAAAAAAATGAGAAAGAAAATGGGAGAGGGGGAAGAAGCTGTCAGGAAGGGTTTTATTTGCCAGTGGGTGACGTGGCAAAATTTGCCACATCACCACAGGTCTCACAATCTACCCCCTTACAAAAATTTCGTCCCCGAAATTTATGTATCGTACTACTGGAAGAGATAGGGGTAACTCTCCCGCATAGACTCCTCAGTCTCCCAAGAGAGCTCCTCGGAACTACCACTACGCTAAGAAACTCGAACCATAGGGACTAAACGACTGCGAAGCTGCCTGATCGACTCGTCAACGATAGCCACTGGCTGAGCTAGAAATGACAAGTCACTGGCAACCTCTACCGGCGGTGCATCCAACACGTGTGACGAATCCCGAACGTACTTCCGTAGCATAGAAACATGGAATACAGTATGGATCCTCTCCAAAGACGGTGGCAAAGCAAGACGGTATGCCACTGGTCCAACCCGCTCGGTGATCTCATATAGACCAATAAAATGCGGCGCTAACTTGCCTCGCTGTTGGAACCGAAGTACTCCTTTCCACAGTGCAACCTTCAGGAATACTTTGTCACCAACCTGAAACTCAAGGTCACGACGCCGGTTGTTTGCATAACTCCGCTGTCTGTTCTAAGCTGTCTGCAAACGCTGTCTGATGAAAGCCAACTGCTCTATCGCCTGATCTATCAACTCGGGATTGTCCAGACGTCTCTCGCCTACCTCATCCCAACACAGGGACGTACGACAACATCTACCATACAAAGCCTCATACTGTGCCATACCGATGCTGACTTGGAAACTATTGTTGTAGGCAAACTCTACTAATGGTAGACATCGATCCCATACAGTCTGTCTGTCGAGTGCACAAGCTCGGAGCATATCCTCCAACGTCTGGATCGTCTTCTCTGACTGTCCATCTGTCTGCGGGTGAAAAGTTGTACTAAAATTCAGACGGGTACCCAAAGCACCCTGAAACTTTCCCCATAAACGAGAAGTAAATCTCGGGTCTCGGTCTGAAACGATAGAGACTAGAACTCCATGGAGTCTGATGATCTCATCAATATACCGGTGAGCTAACTTCTCTGGTGTATCGGTAACTCGTACTGGCAAGAAGTGTGCTGACTTGGTCAACCTGTCTACGATCACCCATATTACGTCAAAACCTCGCTGAGTCCTCGGAAAACCAACAACAAAGTCTATCGTGACATACTCCCACTTCCATTCAGGAATCAGAAGCGATTGGAGTAGACCGACGGGTTTCTGATGCTCGGCCTTGACCTGCTGGAAAACTGGGCAACGAGCGACAAGCTCGGCAATGTGTCTCTTCATCCCCGACCACCAATACTGCTCTCGCAAGTCCCGATACATCTTGGTGCTTCGGGGATGGATAGAGAACATATAACTGTGCGCCTCGGTCAAAATCAACTGACGCAACTCCTCATCTCGAGGAACACAAATTCTGCCTCGGAACGTCAGAATACCATCATCTCGAACTCTATACTCACTGACTATGTCACCACTAGTACCACTATCCAACTGCTGTCTCAACTAAACCAACACTGGATCCTCTAACTGCTTGACTAGGATTTCCTCAAGTAAAGAGGGTCTGGCAACAACGCTCCAGAACCGTCACTGTCAAGCTGGACTCGAGATGCCCTTAAGCACATAAGCATTGGAAGATACTCTGAATGGATATACGTCAAGGAAGAAGTCTTCCTACTCAAAGCATCGGCAACCACATTGGCTTTCCTGGGGTGATAATCGATTACAAGGTCGTAATCCTTTATCAAATCGAGTCATCTCCTCTGTCTCAAGTTAAGCTCCTTTTGGGTTAAGAGATACTTGAGACTCTTATGGTCTGTAAAGACTCTGCAAGTCTCGCCATACAGATAGTGGCGCCAAATCTTCAATGCGAACACCACAACTGCTAATTCCAAATCATGGGTCGGGTAATTGCATTCGTGTGGCCTCAACTGTCGGGAGGTGTAAGCAACTACCTTCCCATCCTGCATAAGTACACACCCCAAACCATGCTTTGATGCATCACTGAATACCACATATTCCTTACCACTGACCGGTAAGGTAAGAATAGGAGCGGAAACCAATCTGGACTTCAACTCCTCAAAACTGTGCTGACACTTCTCGGACCACACAAACGGTTCACCCTTGCGTGTCAACCGGCTCAATGGTCCTGCTAACGTCGAGAAGTTCTCCACAAATCGTCAGTAATACCCGGCTAAACCCAGAAAAATTCGTATCTCGGGAACAGTGCGAGGTGGTTCCCATGATACAATAGCCTCGATCTTCATGGGATCTACCAATACTCCTCTAGCCGACACCACGTGTCCCAAGAAGCCGACTTCTGGCAACCAGAACTCACACTTGGAGAACTTGGCATATAACTGCTGAGCTCTAAGTATCTCCAATACCATCCTCAAATACTTAGTTAGCACCCGTTGTTCACAGCACAAAAAAAGGCTGCGGAAACTACTTTTATGGGTTCACGACATAGGTCGGTTTCAGTTAGCTGATTTGCTCAACACTTGGACACAAGGGACTCCAATATACTTCGACGTTGTGTGGAATTGCAAGATGGCTCTACCTTCAAGCACAAATATCATCCCTGGTAGTCATACAGCTGCTTTCCGTCTAAATTTTTCAGTCAGAAGTAACGAATTAGGTTCAACGGATTGCCCGTTTTGATCCAATAGTTTTTTATTGTTTCGAGGATTGTTTACTTGCCAAATTACTCTTTCATGAGTTGTACTTACCTTGATTGGTAATATAGGTCAGATATTGATTGATCTGAATTGTATGCACGACAAACCACTTGCTTGTCCTTATCTCGAGTCTTGTATTTACACTTCCTGCCATATGCAGATAAGCAGCTCGAATGCCATCCGCAGCTGTTTTTTATGTGAATAATGATATTCCTATAAAATAAGAATATAATTGTACAAAGTTAGAGCACATACTAAGAGACTATTGACATAAAAAGAATAAAAAATTTCTTATTAGTTTCATAATATTGAAATTAAATTTGATTTGAAAGCAAACTAACAAATTTGATATTAATTTTTTTTTAAAATGTCTTTTTTATTCTAAATGTATTAAAAGATAAATTAACTGAACTGAGCATTCCCAGACTATCATAAAAAATTAAATTTTCCAAAAAACATCGATTTATTATTTTAAATATTTTAATGATATAATATTTTAAATTTTAATTAGGTGTCAATTGAGACTATAACATTTGGTTCTGTTGCTCAATCCATACTAATCATAGGTGTGATCACCATTTATTTCTCGCACACTTTTTTTAATGAATATTCCTCGTACACTTGTACTAAAGTCTGGCCACAATTTATTTCTTGTAGGCTCCTGTGCCAAGGTGTGATCAAATTCCAACCGGATACGTTCCCCACCGAAAAAGGAAATCAAAGAGCTAATCAAGGAGGGAATCAGGGAACATGTTTCCCACTAAGAGAGGGAATCAAGGAACTCAATTGGGATCCGTGTACTCAATTGGGATCCATGTTTGTGCTCTCTACTTTTGTATATAACCGTTAGATCATACGGCTTGATCTCCACCAACCATTGGGGAGTTGTAAAGGCTATATAAGGGGTGCCTCCCCTCAATTGTAAACATACACCAAATCCAGCAATTCTTGCAATATTGAGAGTTTAGAGCTTTCTCTCCATTTTCTTGTGTGTCTCTCTCTTTTCAGTTGTGTTCTAAGCTTAGCATTCTAGCTAGCTTTGTGAGGAAGGCTGACTTAGTCTATTGCGAGTGTGATAGTTTAATGCCGCACGAAGAGTTTCTATTCCGCAAAACTCTAGTGCCGTGACAATATGCTGTCAGGTTGACAAAAAGATTACCTGCAAAAGATAAGATTTGAGTAAGCACCACAAGGTAATTTTATGGTGCCCAATGAGCACCACATCAGCACCATACATACACAGTATTAATAAAAAATAATTATTTTAAATATTAAAAAATTATTAGACATAAAAATAATATTTTAATGATATTATCTCTTGGTGTATGTGGTGCACATTGTACTGGATAATTTTATGGTGCACAATATGCACCACATAGAATATATTATTTCATCTCGCAGATTTTTTCTAATAATATGTGGTCAGTGCCATTTGAGCATACTGAATAGGGATGACTAAAAAATTCTCAGAAATTTTTTTACTCAAAAATAAAAAATAATATATCATACACATCATACATTTTACATATCAAATATGATACATCTTGATATAAAATACATATTTCACTTGCCATATTTGTAACACTATCACATGTCTCATATATTGTATCTTATACAGATCGTATATCTCACCTATTATATGTGATGCAGATTATATAATGTTAGCAGAAGGTGAAAAAGATACGAGAGACAGTAAATAATTTTTTGAGTATTTAAGTAACATGCTCATATGATCGTTGACTGAATACTTTTTATAAAAAATCTGTGAGAAGAAATAAGATATCCTACATGGTGGTGTTGTGCACCATAAAATTTCCCACGACTTTGGAGCAACCTTCTCTTTCAAACAGTTATGTTTCCGCAAGTTCGAATTGTCCATACTACTGCATAAAAGAGAAGCTCTTTGCCAGATTCACCCTCTGCATCTCTTTTCTTTCTTTTTTTTATTTAGAGGCTCAGCCGTCTAAAATCAGGCGCCTGGACGAATTACAAAATTACCATCCTATCCCATCATCATGGATGACCAACCACACATCGTTCTATTTGGAACACTCAAGCATACTTAATCCCTTTCAGGCAGGGAGATTTGTCATATAGTGCACATTGGAACTACCGACCAACATACTTACAATATTGCAACAGGATTAATAAAAAATGACGCAATACAACTTTTCATCACATCCCCGACATTTGTGTACTCATCTCCTTCCTTGTATAAGAGATCCATTATACGTGCAAAATTAAGAACTCGAGTAAGAACCTGTAAAGGCAAGTTAATAGGTTTAAGGCACTCCTCGTTGAGGTCTTTCCAAGCATCTTCAACCAGTTTGTTGAGGGCATCGCATGCTTCTTGCTCTGCTACGCCATATTGCTTCATATAGGACTCAACACTAGATGCAGCGTGTCCTCTTTTTTGCTCAAACTGCAAGAGTCCAGATATGTTCACCGACCAAAAAAAGGTCAGCAAGCAAACAATATTAAGAATTGTAGAAAATGTTCATGCACTATGAAATACCTCTTGGCCGGCAATATCATTCATCAGTCTGCAGATAACTGAAGAAGCTTTTATCATTTTTGGTTCGCTGGCCACCCAGTCAAAGGCATCTTCTGTTCCAGTATTTCTCATGCCAAGAAATGATGAGCTTACGAGATTCGACAATCCACTGCTTCCGAGTGCGACTTCCAAATACTCCTCCACGGTTGGAATGTAATCTTTGTTTAACCATTTGCCTTCATTTAAGTAGCCTCGGGCTAATTTCTTCATCTGGTATATCATTAATGCATGTGAACAACTTAGCTAAACAAATCCTTAAGCAAAGAAAACAATGGTAAATCAAAGGTCAAAATAGGAGAGCAAATGTATACTTCTTCTTTTGCGTAAGGAACAAGATGCGCCCTCTCCTGTTTCATTAATTCCCTTTCGATTTCTTCATAGATGTCAAGAAGTGCTGCATGGCACAGCTTCATGTGCTCTGGGAGCACATCCATGCAACCAATATCCAACCTGAAATATGAAACCCCGTCCTAGTCATATGTCTAGTCAACATCGTATTATTGGTCCATGTGTGTGTTTGTCATGTTGAAAGGGATGGAAACCGAGACGGTAAAAATTTACCTTTTTGCCTCTATTGGATCCGGGCTTGTTCTCGGGCCTGTTTATCTCCCCAAGGGCCTCCTAACCTTTGTTTTATTTCCAAGCCTGTTTATTACCCTAAGCCCTATAAATACCCTTTTGAAGCCCATTAGTCTACCCTAAGCCCTGTCATTGTTTTACATTTTAGACAGAACCAGGTAACCGTTCATTCCCTGTTCCTTTCAACCAACCGCCTCTAGCCTCTCCCTATTCCACTGCCAGATTGTCAGTTAATCTATAGATCGGTGAGGGTACGGTAAGAGTTTTGTTTCTTTTCAGTATATAGATTGGGTTGTGATTGTTTGTCTGTTATTGATTCGATTCAGGTGGATCTGATTCGGGATACCACGATAAGGGCAAAAGGATTGCCACCAGTTTATCTGCACGCCAGGTAGGAGACTACGTCTCATCTATTTGATCGGCTGCTGTTTCGTCCTCGTTGTTTGTGCGTTCTTTTGTTTATTCCATTCCCTTACTCCTTGTTGTTTGTGTTTTCTATTGTTTGTTTCCTTTCCTGAATTATTACGTCGTTTGTTCCTTTTTGTTAACGGTACCGTCGTGCCTTTCATCCCGTGGTTTGATGTGAAATCCCCTCTGCCCAAACTTTCTCTTTAATTGTCGTACCAGATGCGATTGATCTTCTTATCTGGGTTCATTTTGTTGCTGTCGGGTCCTCTCAGCCGTTTTCCCCATTCTTTCTTCTTCGTGACTTACACCAGGGTCGGGTTACCCAGTCGTCTTTGACTTCTTCATGAACAGTACCGAGCCTCCCTTTCCTCTCGTATATTTTCCGTCGCGTCCTTCTCCTGTAACAAGTGGGTATTTCTGCGTCACTCACTTATTTTGTTCTTCTCCCTTTCTTTACGGTTGAATGAGGCATGCGCACTGTGAGACCTCACCCTTCTGAGAGTAGCGTACGATAGAGTGCAGATTCGATTCGTAAATTTTTATGTTGGGTGCCTCAGCCTTAGGGAGCCCTTAGCGTGTTTGAGTGTTTTAGGGTGTCTAGGTGTGATCGAGAGTACGATAGAATGCGAGATTGAGGATTGAGTCAGTGGAATTTGACAGATTATGACCCGTTTTGAGTGACCATGAATTTTTGGGTCGATTACTATTTATCAAGCCCAAATACTGTTTATCGAGCCCAAACACTATTCGTAAGCCCAATTGCTTAACCGAAATTCCAGACACCCATATTGTCATGCAAAATTTTATTCGGGTCATTTGGGATGATACGGGCTGTGAAATTAACATTTCTGTAATTGGCAGACCTTGGGATTTAGCCCAATTCAGTCTCAGCCCAAATCCATTGTGTCAGCCCATGTACTAGCTAACCCATTAGTTACACTTAAGTCTTGCCAATTGTGCATTAAACACAGCAGACCATTCATTTCATCTGCCCTAAATTCCTTTCCCCGTTTTTCTTTTCTCTTCACCATCCAAGAGTACCAACATTCACCTTCAACTCAGTTTTACCTCAGAAATTGTTAGGGGATCATACCCTAACACTTCCCTAGTGTTTTCCGCACATTTCCACTGGTAGTTTGGTGGGTAGGGGTGATTTCTAAAGCTGTTTTCATTCTGGACGAAAATTAAGGTTTTACTAGTAAGTGGTTTAATTCTTGTTTCCATGCTTCTAAGATAGTTCCTTTAGGTTGCTAGTAATGTTGCTGAGTTAATTTAATGAGTGATTGTGTCTGGAAACACCCTGAAATTTTTGTGTAATTCTCGGGTGAACAGTGTCAGAAGGTGGAATTTGAAAGTTCTTGATGAATTAGGTGTATTGGTTGCTTGAGATAAGTTCTATATGTATGGAATGTGAGTTGAGGGATACAGGTTTTGTCATTAAGTGTTATTATGATGTGTGAATGCTTGCTGGTCAGAGTTGTGATTAAGGGGGAATGGTTGTGAGTTTATGGAGTGGTATGAGTTTAAGCAGTGACATTAAATTGTTCAATTGCAGAGGAGTGTTGAGTGGTAATTATGAGAGGGTCTTTTAGGTTTCAATTTCAGTTGTAGTTTCTGATCACTTGAACTCAGGGTAGCTTACGGTTCTCTGATTGCCTTATGTGTATAGGTGGTATTGCGGCAACTGAGAAAGGCAAAGGTATCGCTGGTACATCGTCAGCACGACAAGAGGTGGGAGTTTAAGTTTCATCTGCATACGCGTACTGGTTGATTTGTTTAATTAAAATTGGATTGCATGGTTTGATTTGAATAGAGGCATTACTGGTACTCTGATAATTAATCATGTTAGACTCATATGAATGCTTGTCATGCTTTGGAAAATATATGTTCAAAACTAAGCATGATGGTTGTGTGATGTGCATTGTGTTGCCATGAGTGAATTGCTGCTTGTAACTGACTGTGTGGCAACACAAGGGAGACTTGTTAAAAATGTGAGATTGGCCTGATGTGGAACTGGATAAATACATAGCATGCATTACAAGTTTTCCCTAAACAATTCTTAGGAATTTACTGGAATTGACGAACTATGCTTGATCAAGCTAGGTAAGTATATAGGGATCCCAGCTGAGGGGACAGTTGCTTACCTTGGAGGGTTATGGAGGATATATCTGTATGAATGGTTACGCGAGTGCACTATAAACTATCAGTCCTCATGATGCTGTATGCATACATCTACGAAACTGAGATGGAATCTGATAATTTGATTTCCTCCATTCAGTTTCGGACAACCTTGATGGTAGGGGTTTTGAACTGCTAAATTAAAACCATCAATGGGCTTCAAGGTGATCCTTTAGCGGGGATTATTCGGGAGTGGTTTGTGTCTGCCCCGGTAGATTTTGGGCATACTAGTCGTGTATCAGAAAGATGATTTTCTGCAATTGCATAATGTTTTGGTCATTGTGCATTGTGTATTGTGCATTGAGCATTGTGAATTTCGTTATGTGCATATATGAGCATGAGACTCAATTGTGTTACGTACTTGCTTTACAAACTGATTTAGTAACTGCCTCTATTCCAACATTTCTGCTTATGACGCGGTACTCCCACTGAGGTCCTTTGATCTCACCCCCTTGCTTTATTTTCCTCAGGGATAAATTGAGAGACTAGCAGTTCAGCTTCCAGGTTACGATTCCATTGTTGGTCGTAGGGCTGGACATTGTACTCCACACATTTTGGACACTCGACATTATTTATGTTGTAGGTATACATTTGATGTGTGCATATGTATGCTAAACGTGTGAATCTGGAATTTAAATTTTATACTGCAGAGTTTATATGGCAGTGCGATGTTTGACAGAATTATATCGTGGGTTGATATGTGTAAAAGACTTCCGCTGACGGTTAATAATTCCGTTGTTGATTTTGCCGAGTTTTTATAATAACGTGCCATGCTTCAATTTCAAAGAAAAGTTTTCAGATTGGGAAATGATTTTATAGTAAGCCTTGTGTGGTTCCGATTGATCCACCCGTTGGGTCGATCGGGGTTACACGACGGTGAGGTTCCAATTTACCGGGAACGGGTCCTCACACGCACTGTGCTTCCCTTCGCGTAGTCCAGTTCGTACTCCTTTCCTTCTTTTCTCCATCTAGCTTCTAGCGCCGTGATCTGGTTCCCTACCAAGTTCGTGCCAGCAAGGTTGAATCTCATCTCTTTCTTGTTCTTGGCAACACCTATGGATTCCGTTTACCCAGCCGGCCCCTTCAAATCTCTTCGTACTTCTCTTGGTTAATGTCTCCTCTTTCGGGCTGCATGGGTATTCTCTTGATGGAGTCTATTCCTGCCGAGTGTAGTGGTCAAGCCACCAACGAAGGACAAGTATCGTCGGCTGTCCTGCATTCCCAATTTTTCCCCTGTTCAATTCCTCTGCTTCCCAGTCGAGTGAGGTGTGTCTTCCATGTTTGGTTTCTTTGATTTGTCCACCGGTTGCTCTCGCTTCTTTTACCATGGTAGGAAGAGCACCAACCCTGTAACCCACTGTACTGTCACCAGCACTAAATCGTTCCTGGGGAAATCCCTCCAGTGAGGTGACACCCATGGTTTCATCTTTTCCCGGGTGCATGCAGTCGAGGGTGAACTTTTCTTTTTTCTCGTCCTCCTTGGCATCATCTACAGGTTCTGGGTTACTCAATTCACCCGACGGCTTTCCTCTTCTTCTTTTTTGTTCTTTGTGTGTGTTGTGCCCTCCTTCTTACTCGGTAATTTCTTGTTCTCATCGTGCTCTCTACCCATCGTCCCAGGCATGCCCGTGCCTTTCTTCTCCCCTGTTGATTTCTTCTTTTCGTGTGCTTCGTACCAAGCGTGCATCGGCTTTCCCCCCAGCAATTTCCTGTTCTTCGTTCTCAATTCGTACGATGCGTGCCTTGTTTCCCTTCTCCTCCAGCGATGTCGTGTCCTTTGCTTCCTTTGTAGTGCATCAAAGTAATAAATTTGATAATGTAATTAATGATGAATGGTGAGAACGGGATCTAAGCCTAACTTCATGTATCAACTGACTAATCAAATGTGTGAATTAAATTAGGAACAAGGCAGTGAGGAAGCTTATTAGTAAAACACACAAAATTCTGCAGTATGATTAAGTGGCTGGCAATTAACTAAAATTCCTGGCCGCCACTAAAGTTCCTTAATAAAGCACGAGACTTCTACTTACTTTTCGTCCATCGACTGCTTAATTCCAGCGACCCTTTGCTGGCAGATCATTTATTTAGTTTATTTTAGTGTGTATTAAATTATGTTAACTATTTAGTAAAAAGGAGAATGTAACTCAATTATGTTAAGGATTTAATGGGTATGAATATAAGGTTCTTACGGTTTTAATGAAACAGTTTATCAATGTGTGTGTGTGATAATTAGTCAATGTATGTATCCAGTTGATAATTACAGTAAGTAAACGTTCGCTTGGCCAATGCGAGGTGAGTATACGGAATCCCAGTGATAGGGGAGAGTTGCTTACCTGTTTGGGAGTTGTATGGGTGTTGTTTCGTTCGCCTACCACGTCTTCGTAGGTTGGTTCGTATTGAGTATTGAGACGGGTATGATATGTGTTGTGGTTTCTCTGCCTAGTCTCGGACAACACTAGAAGTAAGGGTTACGTATTTAGTATTTTTCTAAAAATATAAATTAACACTGCCAATGGGCTACAGGTTTCTCTTTAGCGGGGGTTACTCGAGGAGTGTTTTATTATGTTCATCCCGATGGGTTTTTGGTTGGCGTTGTTAGCCGTGTCGTAATACGAGTCGTTGAGTTATAACCTATTGGGCTGGAACTATGTTATACCTTATAAAGAAATAATGAAATAAATAAATGTGTGAATTCCATAATCATCAGGTTGTTCCATTTCCGTCCTTGTTCGTATTGGAATTTGTGTCTTTCCCTTCTTTGTTCGTATCCTCGTTTTCCCTGTAGGATATATGATGTTGTGACTCCTACTGAGATTTTTATCTTCCCCGTTGATGTTTCCCCCTTTCAGGAGTAGTTCGTGAGCCGTAGACGGCGTTTGAGGTGTGAGTTCTTCCTACAATTTGGCTGGACTATCGCATTTGCACATTTTGCATGGTTTATTTTTCTGGCATTTCCGGTTTGACTCTTTTTTATATTTTGACTCACGTTATACTTTTATGCATTTGTTATTTTACTGGATACAGTTTTTATGTTCCGGGCTTTAAGCCAAGTTTGTGATTTTGGGCTTGTGACTGTATGGACCTGTTTTCTGTTTTGGATATTTTGTCCGTTGAAATTAAGTCTTCCGCTGTGGTATTTTATTCACTCCGTTTTTATGCCAGATGTTCGTTTATTATTCGACATGCTCCAACTCTTGAATTATTAATTACGTTTGTTTCAGGAATTGTGTTTGAAAAGTCGTTTAAGCCTTGTGGGATTCGGATTGGTCCACGTGTTGAGCTTGTCCGGGTTTCACGGCGGCAAGGGCCCGGTTTTTGGGTTCGGGTCATTACATGAAAGTTTTAACAATTTTTCAGTTTAATTAGTAAGGTCTTCACTCGGTTTGACATCAATTCAAAATACAAGAAACTTGTTAACAAAAAAAATTTAACAAAAAAAAATTGCATATATATGGAATATCTAACAAATAAACCTCTCAATTGCATCTGTAAAGACAAGTAATTCTTCATAGGTTCCAAATACGTCGTATATGTCGTCTATAACTGATGTTATGTTGAATACTTTGGCTAGCATCTTCCTGGCCAATGAGTACTGTGGCTTAAAATACACTCCCACCATCCACACGTAAGACTCCACCACCCTATCGCGTATAAACGACAGCTTTGTCGCAAAGTCTAAATCTTTCCACCACCTGATTATCCAGCCATATAATACAACGAAATATTGAGATGATAACAGTTGAAAATGAGCTTTAATTGTAAATTAATCTTGCCTCTGCTGACCTTGAGATATCACTCAGTTCCTTCTGATGCAGCTTTTGCACTCTGTTGAAGTCCAGCTCTCCCAAGGCTAGTAGTACCTCATCACGGGAAGCGTCCTCTTGGTAAATCGAAAGGAAATGCCTTGCCTGTATATCTCACTTCTGCTGAAAGAGGAGGGGGGCTCAGATGGGATAATATAGACTCAATGTAAGGACCCGAACCTGAAAACCAGGCCCTTACCGCCGTGAAACCCGGACAAGCCCAACACGTGGACCAATCCGAATCTCACAAGGCTTAGATGACTTTTCAAACACGATTCCCAACACAACAGTATTTAATATTTCAAGAATTGGAGCATGTCGAATAAGAAACAGACATCTGGCATAAAAATCGGAGTGAACAAAATACCACAGCGGAAGACTTTATTCGAATGGACAAAATATCAAAAACTAAAAACGGATCCATACAGTCACAAGCCCAAAATCACAAACTGAGCTTAAAGCCCGATACATAAAAACCGTTTCCAGCAGAGTAATAAATGCGTAAAAATATACGTGAGTCAAAACATCAAAACGAGTCAAACAGGAAATGCCAGAAAAGAAAACCGTGTAAAATGTGGAGGTGCGATAGTCCGGCCAAGTCATAGGAAGCACTCACACCTCAAACGCCGTTTACGGCTCACGAACTACTCCTGAAATGGGGAAACAACAACATGTGAGATAAAAATCTCAGTAGGAGTCACAGCATCATATGTCATACGGGGAAACGAGAACATATACAAAAGAGAGAAGAAACAGTTTACTATACGAACAAGGACGTAACCGAAGCAACCCGAAGAATATGAAATTCACACATTTGATTTTTATACGTAAAATATGATTCCAGCCCAATAGGTTATAACTCAACAACTCGTAACACAACACGGCTAACAATGCCAACCAAAAACCCATCGGGATGTACATAATAAATCACTCCTCGAGTAACCTCCGCTAAAGGGAAACCTGGATCCCACTAGCAGTGTTAATTTACATTTTTTAAGAAAATACTAAATATATACGTAATCCCTACCGCCAGTGTTATCTGAGACTAGGCAGAGAAAACATAACACGCATCATACCCGTCTCATTACTCAATACAAACCAACCTGCAAAGACGTGGCAGACAAACAAAAACAACACCCATACGACTCCGGAACAGGTAAGCAACTCTCTCCTATCACTGGGATTCCGTATACTCACCTCGCATTGGCCAAGCGAACGTTTACTCACAGTAGTTACCAAACTGGATACAAACATTTGAATATCACACTCATTTTTAAAACGTTTCATTGAAAGTCATAAGAACTCATATGTATACTTGTTAAATTAAGATCATATTTGAATTACGCTCCTTTTTACTAAAAAAAATAAAATAAAACAAAATTAAATAAAATAATAAATGATGTGAGACCCTTATGAATTTAAAGTGAAAAATCAATAATGCGTGTGTTGCGATAAGGCAACCGGCTAACAAAGAAACGGAAGGCTAACAAAGAAATAGAAGAATTCTGCACTATATCAAGTAAATTTACTACCGACAACGCACTTTGGTTTATTTCCAACAACGTTTTTATACTGCATGATGGTATGTTTCGCTAGTGAGTTCCATTTTCTTTTCGCCTTGTTCATAATCAAGTCAGCCTACATGATTTTATTCGGTGCTACAGGGTTTACGTGAGCATTGATACTGATCAAAACAACTAAAAGAAAATAGACCCATGAAGCAAATGGGAACGGGCACGCCTGGTACAAAGGAAGAGAATATGACAAGAACAAAGAAATCACCGAGGATGAAGGAGGGCACGACTCACTAAAAGAAAGAAAAAGAAGAAGAGAAAGTCAAAGGGTGAGTTGGGTAAAACGAAACCAGCATATGGTGCCAAGGAGAAGGAGAAAGGAGTGACGTTCACTCTCGACTGCATGAATCTGGTAGGGGATGAAACCATGGACGTCGCAACACTGGAGGAGTTTCTTCAGGAATGGATTAGGGATGGTGACAGTACGGTGGGTTATAGGGCTGGTGCTCTTCTTACCATGTTAAGACGAGAGCAACCGGTAGGAAAAAGAATGAAGCCAGAAATGGGGGGCACACCTCGCTCGACTGGAAAGCAGAGGAATTTAGCAGGGGAAAATCGGGTAGTGCAGGAACGGCAAGTGGGGAAGTCAGTGAAGCACACAGATGACACGTCTCTCTCGACGTAGGAGGGAGAAGAAGACTCAACTGGGCAAGTCCGGAAACGCAGGAAGAAGAAGATTAACGAATCCGGCTTGCACAGAACCGGTGGAGGAACAGCACACGGCACCGGAAAAGAAAGGAAAAAAGGGTGGAGAACAGCTCACGGCATCGGGAAACGGATGAAGAAGAAGGGTCCGTCTGACTTTTATGCTGGACAAGACAAAGGCAACTATGATGCTGAAAGGAGTGGAAGCTGATTCTTGTCTTAACGAACGACGGACGGAAGGAAACAGTACGGGGTATCGATGATCAACCGTGTTCTAGAAAGAAATAGAAGAAGCCCCCGTTCAATCAAAAACGCAACAGGACTTCACAGGCACAAATGGCGAAGGCATGACTTGGGGGAAATCGGGTTGAGAGGGACCCAACGAAAACCAAAGAAACCAAATAGGAGAATAAATCGTATCTGGGGAGACACTTAGAGAAGAGGTTAGGGCAAAGGGGGATTTCGGGGAAAGATGGGTGTGCTTGTGGAGGTAAGGCATTTATACAGGCAAACACATCGGGAAAGAAGAATCATGACAAAGCTGAGAAGTCCAGTTAAATGAAGGAAGAGGAAACTGATTGCGCAGTAAAACAAAACACAGCACGATGTAACAAGTTTGAGTCAACCCAGGCAAGAAGCAAACACAGTACAAACAAAACCAAACGTAATTTCATCAACAGGTATTGACAGCAAAGATCCACAAACCATTATACGATAGAATTAAGAACGGAGCCAAGGATTGAGAATAGACAGAAATTGAAGAAGACCAAAAGCATAAACAAAAGAACGAAACGATTGCCGATCAAACGTATGAGGCATAGTCTCCTACATGACGTGCAGATGAACTGGTGGCAATCCCTTTGCTTTTATTGTGATACCCTAATTCAGATCCACGTGAATCAAACCACTATCGGAACAAGAAATCACAAACCTGATTTAAAATACGGAAAGAAAATTCCTACCGTTCCCTCACCGATCTACAAAACTGACGAACAATCCACAGTGGAAAAAGGAAGTGGGCTAAAGGTGATCGTTGGCTTGTACGGAGGAAGACACACCAAACGAAAAGAATTGGTGGCGGCAAATTGGTAATAGCGTGAGAAAATGAGAACAGAGAACGAACGACACAGGTTTTCTATCTAAAACGAAAGCAAGGGCATCAGTTAGGGTAAGCAAACGGGCTTAAAAGGGTACGTACAGGGCCTTAGGGAAATAAACGGGCCCGGAAATAAGACAAAGGTAGGTAGAAGGCCTTAGGGGAAATAAACAAGCCCGAAAACAAGTTCGGGTCCGATAAGGGTAAAACGGTAATTTTTATAGTCTCGATTCCCGTCCCGGTCAACATGTCAAACATACGCATGGACCATTAAAACGACGCTGACTGGACATACGACTAGGACGGGGTTTCACATCCTCCCCTCCTTACAAAAAATTTTGTCCTCGAAATTTACATACCATGTTATTCGAAAAGATGTGGAAGTATAGAATCTAGAGGAGCTTATTGTCAACACGATGATTTTGAAAGTTTTTGAGTTTGAGAAAATCATATTACTTTTGATGCATAATTTTTTCATCGTGATTTTAAAGTCCAGAATAATTTGTTCATTGATTCATACCATTACAAAATTTAGTCACATTAACACGTTTAACTAAGTGGTACAACAAAACTCTTGCATAAACCAACATGTAAACTAAAAAGATCAGAGCCAGGGAAAATTAAAGTATGACATAACGCAAATCTTTGGAACCATTTGAAGGAAATCGAAAAAGGATTTCAGTCAACTAGGGGTGAACATGCACACTGATTCATAGGATAACCAGAGCTTGATTGTTGTAACGACCAAAAGATAATGGGACAGTGAAATATCACAATTAATCACTAGACTGAGATCAAAAAGAACAAAACCCATAACTTATATGAAATCGGCATAGATTTATCAATAATTGATGCCAAGAAAAACATAAAATCTGGTTTCATAGGAAGAAGTGAATCCAAAGCCAACAAAGGTTTTAAGAGATAATCATACCTCAGGAATGTTGCTCATGACACTAATTTCACCATAAGCTTTAGGTTTTGCCTTTGGATCAGTAGTGTGAAATCCCGTCCTAGTATTATGCCTAGTCTTAACCACGTAACGGCCCACGTGTACAATCGTCGGGTTGATCGGGATAGAAACCAAGACGGTAAGAAAATTACGATATTTCCCCTGTTGGATCCGGGCTTGTTTACGTACCCTGGACCTCACCCGTAGCCCAATTGAAGTTTCGGGTCCGTTAACTACTCTAAACCCTACCCTATAAATACCCCTTTACAAACCCTAGCCGTCATCATCCTTACACACACTCCCCAGCTCACTACCATTTTCACATCATCTTCAACCTACCACCGCCAAGAATCGGATCCAGGTATTATAAGGAAATCGCCACCAGCAACAGTTAGGAGACTACGTCTCATCTGTCTAATCTGCTATTGCCTTAGCTTCGTTGATGGTGTGTTATTTCGTTGGTCATCGTCCATTAATCCTCGCTATTATTTGTGTGATTTCGTTTATCTTTTTGTGGACTATTATGTTGCTGTATGCGCTTGTTCTTCGTATTTCGCTTTCTTGTTTTTGTGCAGCGGGGGAAGGAATTTCAGGTTGCTATGGGAAACCCTTTCCCAGTTTCTGAATCTGATGCAGTCCTTCGTTGAGTCTCGCACCATTCTTATACAGCCTTGTACCGTGTCATATTGCTTCGCACTCATATTGCACAGCCTCGCACCCACCTCATCGCAGCCCCGCTCTAGCCTCTCAGCAGTTCTTTCGTTAATCTCCCTTGTTTCTATGCAACCCGTTTCTATGTTTTCTTTTTCCTCTTGTTGTTTTCCCTTTGGCAACGTTTCTTTCTCGTTACTGTCATATTAAGTGCACTCTAATTTTCATTTTTATTTCTTGTTTTTGTTTTCTTTCTCTTCCACGACATTTTCTGCCACTGCGAGTTAAGCCCCTTCGAAACCAGATACCTTGCTCTTCGTACTCGCACTCGCCTACCCAATCTGCCGAGTCCTCTACATCTTCTCCTGGAAGCCACCAACGTGTCTTTCCATCAGGTCCGGCTCCCAGTTTGCATCAAGGAGAAGTTCTACACCATCTCACGCCTGGTGCGAACTTCCCGAGACCCCTGCTGCCGTTTCCCTTGCATCTTTGAAACCCAGTACTTAGTCTTCCTCTTCCGCACCTGTTCCCAGTGTCCAGATCCACCTGCTTCTTCACCAGGTTCGGGCCAACTGACCCGAGCTTCATCTCGTCTATGTCGGGTGGTGTGAGATGCTCCCGGTCCTTCTTCATCGGGTTCGGGCCAACCGACCGCACCCCATCTTCCCTAGAGTTTTGATTTGTTGCGTACCTGTTCCCCCTGTACTTCAGGGTGTCTTCTTCCTGTTCCCAGCGACGCCGTTTCTTCTTCCTCCTGCGCACTGGCTTTCTCTTTCCCCAGCAACATTTTCTTCTCCCTGCGCACTTCGTAGCTCTTCTCCCTAGTATCCCCGACATAACCAACAGCTCTTTCCTCAGGTGTCTCCCACCCCAACGATCTCTTTCCTTCTTCGTTCGTTCCCTGTGCCGTGAACCAATCTTCTCCCGGTTCTTGCAAGTGGAGCTGGTACCATGGCATCTCTCTTCTCGATTTCTTTCCCATGTTCCTTGTGTTTTGCCACCGATTGTTGAGTCTTGTACTGTGAATTGTTTGCTTTGATTTCTTTTTTCCGTTTCTGTATCCCGTCATTGTTACGGTCATCCCCCCCTTCTTCTTCATCAGTGGTTACTTGCTTTCGGTGCCTTGTTCCGAAGCTTGATATTAGACGAGCTCTCTCTATTTCGTATCAGGTGTGCGCAGAATTTCTTTCTCATCCGACTATTCTATGGTGTGCGCCGCTCTTCTCCTTCCTCGGGGAATTTTGAGTGCTGCCATAATACCCCTCTGTTCATACCACGCGTGTTCCTTCTTCTCCTTCCTGCAACGAGTGGCCTTCCCTGTTCTACCGTGTGGGTTGCACCAAATTAACAAACTAATTAATTAATTATTGGATGACGTGTATTGAGAATGAGATCCAAAGCCAAATATTTTGATAAAATAACATGGGTATCCTTAGGACCTTGTTTCCGGATCCTCCAAGTAGTTAGTTCGTTTAATTGTGAAAAATGAAATATGAAATTTGATCAATTAAAAAGATTTATAAACTTATGGTTTTGGGTATGGGGATTTCTTTTTTTTTATCTATCTAAGTATATTGTTTTACGAAGTCTGGTATTTTGGAATTTCGATGTTGTCATTACTTCATGAATGTTTTGTGTGTCCCAGTTGGTATATATGGTTATTAAAACGTTCGTTTGGCCAATGCGAGGTGAGTATACGGAATCCCAGTGTTAAGGGAGAGTTATTCACCTGTTCGGGAGTCGTATGGGTGATGTTTACGTTTACCTGCCACGTCTTCGCAGGTTGGTTCATATTGCGTATTGAGACAGGTATGATGTGTGTTATGTTTTCTCTGCCTAGTCTCTGGCAACACTAGCAGTACGGGTTACGGATTTATTATTTTTATTTTAAAAATAAATTAATACTGTCAGTGGGCTCCAGGTTTCCCTTTAGCGGGGTTACTAAAGGAGTGTTTTGTTATGTCCATCCCGATGATTTTGTTTGACAAAGTTAGACGTACTATAATATGTATTATTATGTTATAAACTGTTGGGTTGGAATCCTGTATCATATCATAGGAAATCATGTGTAAACTCCATATCCCTCGTACTCTTTCAGTTACATCTCTATTCGTATCGTGAGTCGTTCCTTGTCTTCCATTATTGAGATCCTGTTTGCCCGTAGGACATATGATACTCTGACTCCTACTGAGATTTTATAATCTCATCCGTTGTTGTATTTTCCCCTTTCAGAAGTAGTTCGTGAGCCGTAGACGGCATTTGAGGTGTGACCGTTTCCTACGACTTGACAGGACAATCGCATCTGCATGTTTTGTACGGTTTATTTTCCTGGCATTTCTGGATTAACTTGTTTTGCTATTTTGGCTCGTATTTTATGATTTTGAAACTTTGAATCTTTCAGATACGTTTTTCAGTATCGGATTTTAAGCCCAGTTCGTTGATTTTGGGCTTGTGGTAGTATGTACCCGTTTTCATTTATGTTATCTCATTTCCAGTAATTAAAGTTTTCTGCTGTGTATTTCAAATACTCCGTTTTATGCCAGTTGTCGATTGCTTATTTGTCATGCTCCAATTCATAAGAAATTAAATGCATTTGTTTATGGGAATCGTGTTTGAAAAGTCGTATAACCCTTGAGGGAATTATGTTTACCAAGGCTGTGTGAATGCCATAAAAGATCCACCTACATAATATGTGAAGACTTCTAAAATAAATAAATTGCAAGTGGGAGATACAACATCGGACAATATTTGGTTACCAGAGGCATGCGCACACATATTTCAATTACGACATTCAATCCAACAGCTATGGCCTGAAGCATGCCAGTATTAGTAAATTTACCAAAATAGTGGCATTCAATAAGTTAAAACCAACAAGAAAGCAACAGTAAAACAATACCTCCGGACGTGAATGATCATGCACAAATTGATTGAAAATTTGTTTAAAAAATGGTTCAACAACATCAGGAGGGACCTGCAAAAAGCAGAGTTGTTTGAATTAACAAGGGTGACAAAAAAGCAATAAGTAAATTCAGCAGGAAAACTGACACTACCATATCATGGCAGGCTTGAACAGTTGCTGCAAGTATATTTGTGATATCACGTTGATGAGGCTGCATAGTACATAAGTATATTAAGCATAAAAAATAACAGTATAATAAGACACTAAAAGTCATATATTCAAGAAGCAATGTCATACAACTACAATAAGTCACTGAAATGATGTACCACATATTTCTGAAGAAAAGTGTAAAAGTTCAATAAAATCAATCGGTGAAGCCCAACAGTTGTAGCAATAAGTTTCAACATCATCATTTTAACTTGAGGATGAAGGAGGGCGTGCGTACAATAAAAACCAAATTTTTAAAGCACGATGACATGTTGGCCATTTGATAAAGATGCATCCCACCGTTGGAACAAACCATTACGGGATAGACCACACATGCCAGTAGAGTGATTGAAAATTTATTTGGTGAAAACAACTAACAACTACCGGCAGGGACACCTACAACTTTGCCAAAGCAAAATGCACACAATAATAATCACCTCAAATCGCTCATTGCATGCCTGAAGACGAGAAAATAGTTTCTCAGCAAATCCCTGGAAAATGAAATAGAACCATCTCACTTATAAGACATAATGTAATGATTTTGCAATCCAACTAGTATAGATATCACAAAAGCGACGAATAATAACTTGTACTGTTTTTTCTGATGACAGACGTTGCTGCCTTTTCATGCTACGCATGGCACGCTGTAGTTTTGCTTTCTTTTTCTTCTTACTAGAAACTATTCCCTTATTGTGAGCCTGAAATTTAAAAAAAAAAACCAACACAGTGAAGTCGTGTTCAGATTCCTTTCGAAGCCTTAAAAAGTGCAAGGAGACTAGATGGGACATGAACCACAAAAAAACAACACACATAATGACCAATATACCAACATCAACAATTAATAATTGCACCACAACCATCAAACTTGTCTAAAATTGACCTTATAAATTGCCTCTTTGCTAATGGCAGCTTGATGGGTTCGTGCATTTGACTCATCCTCACTACTCGAAGTATCACTATCACTATTATCTTCGATCTTCTCAAAATCCGAAACAAATGACAGAGCGGCAACCATGATCCTAACAAAATCCAAACATAATGATACTACCATCACATTCAATATTGTAAATATCATACACCAGATTAGCGATAATCTTAAACCAAAAGGCATACCTTGAAGATGGATGAAAACATGCGATACATATTGCATCCGCAGTTCTATCATCAAACCACACTTTTCTGCGATGGAGCTCACATAGTGTGATAAGTGACCTCTTGGCTTTGGCCTCATCTTCTTGCTATCAAGTCATAACATATAACTGAAAGATTACATGAAATTCACAAGACAAATATGAAAGACTAAGAATAAATGAACAGTCACGAACCTGCAGTAGTGAAAACAATATATTTTGCAGTGCACGATTCTTCACCTCATTTTTGTGCTTCTTATTCATACGTCTAATGCTATTAACCACATGAAAAAACGCCAACTTCTATAAACTCCGATCCCCCAACTTTTGCAGCTCCATGAACAATGCAAGTGTGTCACTGATATCAATCATCTGTACTTCAAAAAGTCAAGCTCCCACTATGCATACATCAACGTTGTCACGACCGAATATCAGACTACGCGTCATTCAGAATATCAGACTACGAGTCATTCGGCTTCGTGTGGGACCTGACTCCCAAATCGAGGATCACGTTAATCAATGAGGGAATCTTTTCCCATTATGTTCCCCACTATGTTCCCCACTAAGAGAGGGAATATATTCCCCACTTAGGATCCGTGTTTGTGTTTTTTACATTTGTATATAACCGTTAGATCATACGGTTTGATCTCCACCATCCATTGGGGAGTTGTAAAGGCTATATAAGAGGTGTCTCCCCTCATTTGTAATCATTCAGCAAATCCAGCAATTCTTGCAATATTGAGAGTTTAGAGCTTTCTCTCCATTCTTTTGTGTGTGTCTCTCCTTTCGGTTCGGTTCTAAGCTTAGCATTCTAGCTAGCTTTATGAGAAAGACTTATTCAAACCTATTGCGAGAGCGATAGTCTAAGGCCGCACAGAGAGTTTCTATTCCGCAAAACTCTAGTCCCGTGACAACGTGCACTCAATCCTTAATTCACAGAACTTACTCGGCAATTAATCAGTAACATAAGTGCTTGAGCAACATGGCACCTGAGCTCAGATGGTAAAATCTTGGCAGATGAACCGAGGAACTCAGCAAGCTGACTTGGGAACTTGGCAAGTTGCTTAGGGTAAAACGATGCCACATGCACCAGGAACATGACACGATCACTGAGATCTTTGGCAACGGTGAGATCAGCAGAGACACCAGAGGCAGTAGTGAAGCTGAGAGCAGCCTGTTGGCTGAAGAGATCGAGAACCGAGCTGAACTAGCTGTAAATGAGCTGGAGCTCAGTCTCATAACCTTCTGGATCAATTTTCATCTTGGATTGTAGCGCTAGAAGGCTCAGCTTGTCAGAGTTACGACCTGATGCTGACAGTGCATCCGCTGACATGACTGAGATTGTAGTGGGCAGGAAAATAAAAGGAGATTTGGGACAAAGGAAAGAAAAAAATTAAACATAAAAAAACAATACTTTTGAGAAAACATTCTCAAAATTTCATGACCTAAAACAAAGCCATACAAGTCGTTGTCGATAAGAATGTAAAATTATATTATATAAAGCAAACATAATCCAATGTCAACTAGTCACCCAAATTCATACCAATAATAGCTTATTCTCATCTCGTTAAACATTGTCAACCTAATTTGCCAATAAACCATATCAAGTGAATAAGTCATACTCTCCCTAAAAATAAAAAGACTTGAAAAACTTACTGAGTTATATGTTAATGAGGACCGAAAAGAGAGACAATGCACGCAGAAGGACAACGAGTAAACTACTGGTGAGGACCTAGTGTCTAACTCTACCAAAGTCGAAGCTCGAATGTCATCGACCGGTGTAGGCGGCTAACTGGGGTAATAAACAAATCACAAATTCCCTTTAACAAACAATCAATTAAGGCACGTTCGAGCTAGGTTCAGAGTCTTTGCATTCCACGCGGGTTGCTTTCCCACCTATAACCTATTGGTACCCGGCTTTAGCAGCTAGCTAGATCGAGATCTAACTTATAGGGATGAGGGTACCAAATCGGTACACAAACTCTTGCATAAACCAACATGTAAACTAACAAGTTCAGAGCCAGGGAAAATTAAAGTATGACAGAACACAAATCTTTGGAACCATTTGAAGGCAATCAAAAAAGGATTTCAGTCAACTAGGGGTGAACATGCACACTGATTCATAGGATAAACAGAGTTTGATTGTTGTAACGGCCAAAAGATAATGGGATAGTGAAATATCACAATTAATCACTAGACTGATATCAAAAAGAACAAAACCCATTACTTATGTGATATCGGCATAGATTTATCAATAATTGACGCCAAGAAAAACATAAAATCTGGTTTCATACGAAAAAATGAATCCAAAGCAAACAAAGGTTTTAAGCGATATTCATACCTCGGGGCCCAAAAAGCGTTCATAGCCAATGTCACATGAGTACGGTGCCCCAGTCTTTGGTTTAATACCTCTCCACTGCTTGATATACTTTGCTGGTTCCTTGTCATGCTTGTTGAACTCCTGTAATCATTTGAACATGAAGCATTACATTGCATTACCTCCAGACATAAACATACAAAGTACAGTAGTGAACAAGTACTGGTCCCACTATGAAATTCTGAAGGCAACCACATGAACAACTACCACAGATCTTTCAAGTCAAAATCAAATGGAACAAGAATGACCTTGACTATGTCAGAACAAGTGTAGCTATACATTTCCTTCACTTTTAGTGCTACCTCAAAAGAAGCTTCTGGTAGCGCATTCTCTCCTCTTTCCTACAAAATACAATGTTAAAGAAACAAATTTTAATGAATGATGCTTATCATTAAGCTAAAGAGAAGTAGATTTTCATGTAACAGATTAAGCAGTGATGATTTAAACGTGATTATTCAGCATTACCAACAATCTAGCTCCCACAAATGGAAAAAAGAGTAAGAATGATTCTGAATCAATAGCAACAGACAGTGGTGAAGGGTTCGATTGTAGGACCCACAAAACAATTACATGGTACAGTATTTCCAGCAATCAAGCTCTTACAACTAGGCACAAAGACCTAGCATTTGGTACAGTATTCACCAAAAAGAATCGATGGACTCCCATATATTTCTGAGAAGAATACTAACAAAGAACATTCTCCGAGCTGTCTTCTCCAATAACTTGGCCATCTCTTTACATAATCCAATGGAAAAAAAAAGAAACTAGTTAAACTTATTGACGCGAGGATAATTAAGATCTTGTAACCATTCATCATTCACATCCAAACTATCACACAGCTTTAGTATCGTACTCAAGGCTTGGCCAAAGAAAAGAAGGAAGGAAGGAAAAGAAAAGTATCCACATAATATAAACCTACGAATACGATACTGTCATTTAGCCAAATTCAAATTCAATGCCACATCTCTAAAATGAACTACATAATCCACAAAACTCAGAAAACCAGCGTTCATTATGAAGTAACTTATATAAAAGACTCGATGCCAGAAACGATTGAATGACAAAACTTAAAACCATAAGCAGAATTAAGCCAACCATCTAACCTTGGATGCTGTGTACCCGGCGGCAAGAGCAAGCACTGAATTGACAGCAATATATAGCCCGGGAATATTAAACGTCTCGAACATAATTTCAACCGTATACTCTCCACTCTCCGGCGCAGTCAACGGTCTCTCGGTCAAAAGAAAGTAATGATCCTCCCTCCGGATCGCACCGCAAATAATTGAAAATACACTGTTGCCAGTACCTTTCCATGGCATCCCAATTATCCACCTGACCTTGCTTAATCGGGTAGTTAAGATTGTAGGTATTACTAGATCTCGATTTGAGCAGCGCCTCCTCGCCAATAAAGAAGTCTAGATCCGCCATAACCCCGGCGTTATGTTTCTTCCCAACCAGCTTCTTCATTCCTAGATCACCAAAATTAATATGTTTGCGTTTCGGGATTCTTTTCTTGCCAATCGGAGCTTCCTCTAGATTCATTGGCGTGGACAACAACCAACGGTGTTTGGTTGCGTTTTCATTCGATTTGGGTTCGTGAATGGTCGGTTTCTTTTTCGCTATAAGGAGGTGAGCTTTTTTATTATTTTTATCTTACAGCAAGAGGAGAAGCTAATTAATTAGAATTTGACACTGTCCGATGATGGAGTTTTGTATCAGGTGGCGCTATTCCCTATTTTTGGGTTTTGTATCACCGGCACCGCCCAGCGTTAAATAATCACGTTTTACAGTGGATAATTTACGGTTTTGACGTCAAGTTAAATAAAATAAAACCAAAGGTATCAACCAAGTCACAAAATTGATTTTTCCTATATATTAAGATTCTTTGTTACCCTGTATATATCCCACAGCAATATGATAATACATCATTTCCATGTTTTTTTTCCCCGAAATTGCTTGCCGGAGCGATTCTGTATATTCCTTTTGTCCTGCCGGGATCTGGCTATCTTGTCCCTCTTTGCAGCAAGGGGCATCATCTTTTGGTGTTCCTTCTGACGATTGGTGGAACCGCCGGTCTATATTTATAACAGAGACAAAATGTTATAAATACTGCTCCACTTGGCAAGTGTTAGAAAAAGTAACTACGATGCTCCGAAAAAGAACCAAGTTTAGAACCGTCCATGGGAAACGGATATGTAAAAGATAAAGATCATAAATGCATCTTTTTCTGTTTAACAGCAGCTCGAGCTTTATATTCCCCCTCTGTCCTCCCCCTCGAGCTTTAAAAGATAAAGATCATAAATGCATCTTTTTCTGTTTAACAGCAGCTCGAGCTTTGGGAGATACAACAGCGGGCAATATTTGGTTACCAGAGGCATGCGCACACATATTTCTCTTACGACATTCAATCCAACAGCTATGGCCTGAAGCATGCCAGTATTAGTAAATTTATCAAAATAGTGGCATTCAATAAGCTAAAACCAACAAGAAAGCAACAGTAAAACAATACTTCCGGACGTGAATGATCATGCACAAATTGATTGACAATTTGTTTAAACAATGGTTCAACAGCATCAGGAGGGACCTGCAAAAAGAAGAGTTGTTTGAATTAACAAGGAAAACTGACACTACGATATCACGTTGACACTACGATATCACGTTGACACTACGATATCATGGCAGGCTTGAACATTTGCTGCAAGTATATTTGTGATATCACGTTGATGAGGCTGCATAGTACAGAAGTATATTAAGCATAAAAAATAACAGTATAATAAGACATTAAAAGTCATATATTCAAGAAACAATGTCATACAACTACAATAAGTCACTGAAATGATGTACCTTCACATATTTCTGAAGAAAAGTGTAAAAGTTCAATAAAATCAATCGGTGAAGCCCAACAGTTGTAGCAATAAGTTTCAACATCATCATTTTAACCTGAGGATGAAGAAGGGCGTGCGTACAATCAATAAAAACCAAATTTTTAAAGCACGATGACATGTTGGCCCTTGGATAAAGATGCATCCCATCGTTGGAACAAACCATTACGGTATAGACCACACATGCCAGCAGAGTGATTGAAAATTTATTTGGTGAAAACAACTAACAACTACAGACAGGGACACCTACAACTTTGCCAAAGCAAAATGCACACAATAATAATCACCTCAAATCACTCATTGCACGCCTGAAGGTGAGAAAATAGTTTCTCAGCAAATCCCTGGAAAATGAAATAGAACCATCTCACTTATGCCACATAATGTAATGATTTTGCAATCAACTAGTATAGATATCACAAAAAGAAGTATAGGGAACCTGTGGATCTTTAAGATGGTTAAGCGGCGAATAATAACTTGTACTGTTTTTTTCTGATGACAGAAGTTGCTGCCTTTTCATGCTACGCATGTCACGCTGTAGTTTTGCTTTCTTTTTCTTCTTACTAGAAACTGTTCCCTTAATGTGAGTCTGAAATTTTTTAAAAAACACCAACACAGTGAAGTCGTGTTCACATTCCTTTCGAAACCTTAAAAAGTGCAAGGAGACTAGATGGGACATGAACCAACAAAAAACAACACACATAATGACCAATATACCAACATCAACAATTAATAATTGCACCACAACCATCAAACTTGTCCAAAATTGACCTTATAAATTGCCTCTTTGCTAATGGCAGCTTGATGGGTTCGTGCATTTGACTCGTCCTCACTGCTCGAAGCATCACTATCACTGTTATCTTCGATCTTCTCAAAATCCAAAACAAATGACAGTGCGGCAATCATGATCCTAACAAAATCCAAACATAATGATACTGCCATCACATTCAATATTGTAAATATCATACACCAGATTAGCGATAACCTTAAACCAAAAGGCACACCTTGAAGATGGATGAAAACATACGGTACATATTGCATCCGCAGTTCTATCATCAAACCACACTTTTCTGCGATGGAGCTCACATAGTGTGATAAGTGACCTCTTGGCTTTGGCCTCATCTTCTTGCTATCAAGTCATAACATATAACTGAAAGATTACATGAAATTCACAAGACAAACATGAAAGACTAAGAATAAATGAAAAGTCACGAACCTGCAGTAGTGAAAACAATATATTTTGCAGTGCACGATTCTTCACCTCATTTTTGTGCTTCTTATTCATACGTCTAATGCTATTAACCACATGAAAAAACGCCAACTTCTGTAAACTCTGATCCCCCAACTTTTGCAGCTCCATGAACAATACAAGTGTGTCACTGATATCAATCATCAGCACTTCAAAAATTCAAGCTCCCACTATGCATACATCAACGTGCACTCAATCCTTAATTCACAGAACTTACTTGGTGATTAATCAGTAACATAAGTGCTTGAGCAACATGGCACATGAGCCCAGATGGTAAAGTCTTGGCAGATGAACCGAGGAACTCAGCAAGCTGACTTGAGAACTTGGCAAGTTGCTTAGGGTAAAACGGTGCCACATGCGCCAGGAACATGACACGGTCATTGAGATCCTTGGCAATGGTGAGATCAGCACAGACACCAGAGGAAGTAGTGAAGCTGAGAGCAGCCTGTTGGCCGAAAAGATCGAGGGCCGAGCTGAACTGGCTGTAAATGAGCTGGAGCTCAGTCTCATAACCTTCTGGATCAATTTTCATCTTGGATTGTAGCGCTGGAAGGCTCAGCTTCTCAGAGTTATGACCTGATGCTGACAATGCCTCCGCTGACATGACTGTGATTGTAGTGGGCTGGAAAATAAAAGGAGATACAGGACAATGGAAAGAGAATAGTTAAGCATAAAAAAACAATACTTTTGAGAAAACATTCTCAAAATTTCATGACCTAAAACAAAGCCATACAAGTCGTTATCGATAAGAATGGTAGAATTATATTATATAAGGCAAACGTAATCCATTGTCTACTAGTCACCCAAATTCATACCAATAATAGCTTATTCCAAACTGGTTAAACATTGTCAACCTAATTTGCCAATAAACCATATCAAGTGAATAAGTCATACTCTCCCTAAAAACAAAGGGACTTGGAAAACTTACTGAGTTATATGTAAATGAGGACCGAAAAGAGAGACGATGCACGCAGAAGGACAGCGAGTAAACTACTGGTGAGGACCTAGTGTCTAACTCCACCAAAGTCTAAGCTCGAAAGCCATCGACCGGTGTAGGCGGCTAACTGGGGTAATAAACAAATCACAAATCCCCTTTAACAAACAATCAATTAAGGCACGTTCGAGCTAGGTTCAGAGTCTTTGCATTCCACGCGGGTTGCTTTCCCACCTATAACCTATTGGTACCCGGCTTTAGCAGCTAGCTAGATCGAGATCTAACTTATAGGGATGATTGAATTAAGAAAATTCCTATTGAGTTGCCTACCCACTCAACTAGCTTTCAAGCTAACTACATACTCTCACGTGAAACGACGTCTTTTTAGCGACATCGGAAAGGAGCGAGGAAGGTTTTGGGATTATAAGTATTGTGTGATGGTATTATTTGTAACAAGATGCATCTTTTGGATCATGTGGTTAAAAGCCTAACTTTATTCGCCGCTTAACCATCTTAAAGATCCACAGGTTCCCTATACTTCTTTTTGTGATATCTATACTAGTTGATTGCAAAATCATTACATTATATGGCATAAGTGAGATGGTTCTATTTCATTTTCCAGGGATTTGTTGAGAAACTATTTTCTCGTCTTCAGGGGTGCAATGAGCGATTTGAGGTGATTATTATTGTGTGCATTTTGCTTTGGCAAAGTTGTAGGTGTCCCTACCGGTAGTTGTTAGTTGTTTTCACCAAATAAATTTTCAATCACTCTACTGGCATGTGTGGTCTATACCGTAATGGTTTGTTCCAACGGTGGGATGCATCTTTATCCAAGGGCCAACATGTCATCGTGCTTTAAAAATTTGGTTTTTATTGATTGTACGCACGCCCTTCTTCATCCTCAGGTTAAAATGATGATGTTGAAACTTATTGCTACAACTGTTGGGCTTCACCGATTGATTTTATTGAACTTTTATACTTTTCTTCAGAAATATGTGAAGGTACATCATTTCAGTGACTATTGTAGTTGTATGACATTGCTTCTTGAATATATGACTTTTAGTGTCTTATTATACTGTTATTTTTTATGCTTAATATACTTCTGTACTATGCAGCCTCATCAACGTGATATCACAAATATACTTGCAGCAACTGTTCAAGCCTGCCATGATATGGTAGTGTCAGTTTTCCTGCTGAATTTACTTATTGCTTTTTTGTCACCCTTGTTAATTCAAACAACTCTGCTTTTTGCAGGTCCCTCCTGATGCTGTTGAACCATTGTTTAAACAAATTGTCAATCAATTTGTGCATGATCATTCACGTCCGGAGGTATTGTTTTACTGTTGCTTTCTTGTTGGTTTTAGCTTATTGAATGCCACTATTTTGGTAAATTTACTAATACTGGCATGCTTCAGACCATAGCTGTTGGATTGAATGTCGTAAGAGAAATATGTGTGCGCATGCCTCTGGTAACCAAATATTGCCCGCTGTTGTATCTCCCACTTTCAATTTATTTATTTTAGAAGTCTTCACATATTATGTAGGTGGATATTTTATGGCATTCACACAGCCTTGGTAAACCATCATTGCCCACTTTTTTTTTTTTTTTCAGTTGAAGACTGAAAAGTTGCTTCATGATCTCGTATTGTATAGAAAAATCCACAAGAAGGCAGTTTCAACTGCTGCTCGCTCACTCATTACATTATTTCGAGAGGTATGCACTGTGGTTCTTTGTCATGGTGTATAGGGTTATATGTGCATATATATTTTATACCACATATACTTGATTGTAATTTTTGAGAGGACTTGACTCTTTGACCCATAGGTTTGTCCTTCGCTATTGACCAAGAAAGACACGCCCTACTGATCCAAAGGCAAAACCTAAAACTTATGGTGAAATTAGTGTCATGAGCAACATTCCTGGTCTTGAGTTGTTACAGCAGGATGATGATTGGTGACGAAGAAGGCGATGCTAATGTTGATGAGAATGATGAGTTATCCATAGGATTCGATGACGATCAAGAGAATGATAAAGAGATTGGTGATGATGAAAATGAAGAAAATCAAATGTACAGTGGTGACAGTGAAAGTGAGGATGGTGAGGAGAAAGATGATGAGGTTGATGAAAGCAGTGATAATAGTGTTGAGGACTCTGATGATGATTTAGGTGAGGATGATGATGATGACGATGACAATGATGACTCTAACAAATCTAAGGCAACCAAGAGGAAATTTTCTGATTTTGAAGGATAGCTCATTAATGCTGATGCAAGTCTGCATACACTAAAAAGATTAACTCAAGAAAAGTTGAATAGTGCTCCTTCAAACTCAGAAGATGGTATTCTTTCTAATGAAGACTTCAAGAGAATCAAGGAATTGAAGGTTTGTATATTGTTTAACATAGTGTCTGGGATGAAATTAATGCTAATGTTGATACATGATACTATTAGCTGCGAAATCGGGAAACTTGTATTTTTGGTTTGGGTCCTGTTGGCATTTACTGATTTTGCATTTATTGTGGTGCTTGCATTATTAGGCAAAGGCAGCCGCAAAAACTGTTTTAGCACAACAAGGGTTTAAGGTTTCCACTGTTGATCAGTTAAGTGTTAAAAGGGTGGATCCAGATAAGCTTGAAGTAAGTCTCCTGTCCTTTGCTGATACGAATGTGGATGCATATGGTTTCTGGTTTCCCTTTTTTTCTGAAAATTTTTGCACTTATATAGGCTCATGTGCAGAAGAAGCTAAGCAAGGAAGAAAGATTGACCTTGGTGAGAGCCGGGCGGGAGGACAAGGGGGAATATAAAGCTCGAGCTGCTGTTAAACAGAAAAATGTGCATTTATGATCTTTATCTTTTACATATCCATTTCCCATGGACGGTTCTAAACTTGGTTTTTTTTCGGAGCATCGTAGTTGTTTTTCTAACACTTGTCAAGTGGAGCAATATTTATAACATTTTGCCTCTGTTATAAATGTAGACTGACGGTTCCACCAATCGTCAGAAGGAACACCAAAAGATGATGCTCCTTGCTGCAAAGAGGGGCAAGATAGCAAGATCCCAGCTGGACAAAAGGAAAAAACAAAATCGCTCTGGCAAGCAATTTGGGGAAAAGAAAGCATGGAAATGATGTATTATCATATTGCTGTGAGATATATACAGGGTAACAGAGAATCTTAATATATAGAAAAAATCAATTTTGTGACTTAAAGTTAATGGTTGATACCTTGGGTTTTATTTTATTTAACTTGACGTCAAAACCATAAATCATCCACTGCAAAACGTCATTATTTAACGCTGGGACGGTGCCGGTGATAAAAAAACCCGAAAATAGGATATAGCGCCACCTGATACAAAACCCCATCATCGGACAGTGTCAAATTCTAATTAATTAGCTTCTCCTCTAGCTGTAAGATAAAAATAATAAAAAAGCTCACCTCCTCATAGCGAAAAAGAAACCGACCATTCACGAACCCAAATCGAATGAAAACGCAACCAAACACCGTTGGTTGTTGTCCACGCCAGTGAATCTAGAGGAAGCTCCGATTGGCAAGAAAAGAATCCCGAAACGCAAACATATTAATTTTGGTGATCGAGGAATGAAGAAGCTGGTTGGGAAGAAACGCCCTTGTTTTATCGCTCTTTATCACTTTTGTTTGTGTTCAAACACGTATAGTCCAGTGTTACCGTTGAATTGCTGCTTTCACTTGGCGTCCAATCCTGCCTACAAATCACCGTCATCCTCTCCACTACCATGACCTTATCTCTACGCCTCTTCTATATTGAATCGCCCTTGCAGGTCACTCCCTTTTGCTTCTTTGCTCTCCCCAATGGACCCTGCCTCTCGCCCCGCCGTCGTCATCGATAATGGGACAGGGTATAGTCCCCTCTGACTTCTCCCTCACCAACTGTTATAGTTGGTTTGTTATTTTTTTTATAATCTGATCATGTACTGTTGTCAGATAGGTTTTGCGGGAAATGTGGAGCCATGTTTTATTTTACCCACGGTAGTTGCAATAAACGAGTCGTTTCTTAACCAATCGCGATCGTCTTCCAAAGCCAACTGGCTAGCGCAACATAACGCCGGGGTTATGGCGGATCTAGACTTCTTTATTGGCGAGGAGGCGCTGCTCAAATCGAGATCTAGTAATACCTACAATCTTAACTACCCGATTAAGCAAGGTCAGGTGGATAATTGGGATGCCATGGTATCACACAGCAAGGTTATGTTCGAGACGTTTAATATTCCCGGGCTATATATTGCTGTCAATTCAGTGCTTGCTCTTGCCGCCGGGTACACAGCATCCAAGGTTAGATGGTTGGCAGAATTCTGCTTATGGTTTTAAGTTTTGTCATTCAATCGTTTCCGGCATCGAGTCTTTTATATAAGTTACTTCATAATGAACGCTGGTTTTCTGAGTTTTGTGGATTATGTAGTTCATTTTAGAGATGTGGCATTGAATTTGAATTTGGCTAAATGACAGTATCGTATTCGTAGGTTTATATTATGTGGATACTTTTCTTTTCCTTCCTTCCTTTTCTTTGGCCAAGCCTTGAGTACGATACTAAAGCTGTGTGATAGTTTGGATGTGAATGATGAATGGTTACAAGATCTTAATTATCCTCGCGTCAATAAGTTTAACTAGTTTCTTTTTTTTTCCATTGGATTATGTAAAGAGATGGCCAAGTTATTGGAGAAGACAGCTCGGAGAATGTTCTTTGTTAGTATTCTTCTCAGAAATATATGGGAGTCCATGGATTCTTTTTGGTGAAGTTGGTGTACACTTCATTAGGTGGCCATCATGTCAACATTGACCATATTTTTTTATTTCTTGTCTAGTTTTTGCTGATATATACTGCATCCTTTTCTTCTGTTTGTTAGCATTGAGCGTATATCATTCTCTGAAATTAACATAAAGTTCCTTAGTGTGAGATGACAGGGGTGGTGGTTGATATTGGAGATGGGGCTACTCATGTTGTACCTGTTGCAGATGGTTATGTCATCGGGAATAGCATAAAGTCAATTCCTCTTGCAGGGAAAGATGTTACTCTCTTTATCCAACAGCTCATGAGGGTATCCTAATTTTGCTTTTTCTTGCATGTCTGGCATTTGATTTGGGTTTTGTTTTAAGTTCTAGTGAGACTGTGAACTCAAATTTAAAAGAAAAAAAGAATGAAGCAATTGAAATTAAACTTTTTATGTTTTTGTTTAGGAACTGCTTGACCAAATGCTAGGTATTTGTGCCTAGTTGTAAGAGCTTGATTGCTGGAAATACTGTACCATGTCATTGTTTTGTGGGTCCTACAAACGAACCCTTCACCACTGTCTGTTGCTATTGATTCAGAATCATTCTTACTTTTTTTTCCATTTGTAGGAGCTAGATTGTTGGTAATGCCAAATAATCACGTTTAAATCATCACTGCTTAATCTGTTACATGAAAATCTACTTCTCTTTTGCTTAATGATAAGCATCATTCATTAAAACTTGTTTCTTTAACATTATATTTTGTAGGAAAGAGGAGAGAATGCGCCACCAGAAGCTTCCTTTGAGGTAGCACGAAAAGTGAAGGAAATGTATAGCTACACTTGTTCTGACATAGTCAAGGTCATTCTTGTTCCATTTGATTTTGACTTGAAAGATCTGTGGTAGTTGTTCATGTGGTTGCCTTCAGAATTTCATTGTGGGACCAGTACTTGTTCACTACTGTACTTTGTATTTTATGTCTGGAGGTATTGCAATGTAATTCTTCATGTTCAAATGATTACAGGAGTTCAACAAGCATGACAAGGAACCAGCAAAGTATATCAAGCAGTGGAGAGGTATTAAACCAAAGACTGGGGCACCGTACTCATGTGACATTGGCTATGAACGCTTTTTGGGCCCTGAGGTATGAATATCATTTAAAACCTTTGTTTGCTTTGGATTCATTTTTTCGTATGAAACCAGATTTTATGTTTTCTTGGCGTCAATTATTGATAAATCTATGCCGATATCACATAATTAATGGGTTTTGTTCTTTTTGATCTCAGTCTAGTGATTAATTGTGATATTTCACTATCCCATATCCTTTGGCCGTTACAACAATCAAGCTCTGGTTATCCTATGAATCAGTGTGCATGTTCACCCCTAGTTGACTGAAATCCTTTTTCAATTGCCTTCAAATGGTTCCAAAGATTTGTGTTGTGTCATACTTTAATTTTCCCTGGCTCTGAACTTCTTAGTTTACATGTTGGTTTATGCAAGAGTTTGTGTACCGCTTATTACCTTCTCAACTAAAGATAGTTTTGTTGTACACTATTATTTAAGGATGCATCGTGCTACAATATTTTTGACATATACATTACTTTCATGTGAATCACAAGAAATTTTTGAGCTTGTTCATTTTATCACAGCCTATAAAGGGCCTGTTTGTTTTATCAAAATTGGAATTTGTCGTAATTGAAATAAAATTGAAATTAATTATGTTTTTTGTTATTTTTTTAAAAAATATTATTATGTACTTTTAAATAAATTTAAATAATATATAAAACTAATTAAAAAAAATTAATTGCTGAAACTGGTGGAGTTGGATTCCAACTCCATCAATTCTAGCGAAACAAACACTCCCTAAGTTGCTTAACTTTTCTATGATGATCCATTTAACCTGTTTGCCATGTTTTTTTCACTCCTGAAATTTACAGCAGTGACTCGATCACTCCTTTACCAGATGTAATAGACAAGTGTATTCAATCTGCACCAATTGACACAAGGAGAGCTTTGTATAAGGTGGGTGTCAAAAATTGTGCAAAATTTTGGACCTTTCTCATGAATTTCCTTCTGTCTGCTTTGGTGCATTTAGCAAATGCACAGACTTATTCCATTATTTCACAACTCTTGATGAGGTATTCCCGGATATAGAAAATATTGGAAGTTTTTTTCATCTTAGCAAATACTGCATCCTTTTCTTCTGTTTGTTAACATTGAGCGTATATCATTCTCTGAAATTAACATAAAGTTCCTTAGTGTGAGATGACAGGGGTGGTGGTTGATATTGGAGATGGGGCTACTCATGTTGTACCTGTTGCAGATGGTTATGTCATCGGGAATAGCATAAAGTCAATTCCTCTTGCAGGGAAAGATGTTACTCTCTTTATCCAACAGCTCATGAGGGTATCCTAATTTTGCTTTTTCTTGCATGTCTGGCATTTGATTTGGGTTTTGTTTTAAGTTCTAGTGAGACTGTGAACTCAAATTTAAAAGAAAAAAAGAATGAAGCAATTGAACTTTTTATGTTTTTGTTTAGGAACTGCTTGACCAAATGCTCGGTATTTGTGCCTAGTTTTAAGAGCTTGTTTGCTGGAAATACTGTACCATGTCATTGTTTTGTGGGTCCTACAATCGAACTCTTCACCACTGTCTGTTGCTATTGATTCGGAATCATTCTTACTCTTTTTTCCATTTGTAGGAGCTAGATTGTTGGTAATGCCAAATAATCACGTTTAAATCATCACTGCTTAAAAAAAGTATTATTATATATTTTTAAATAAATTTAAATATTATATAAAACTAATTAAAAAAAATTAATTGCTGAAACTGGTGGAGTTGGATTCCAACTCCATCAATTCTAGCAAAACAAACACTCCCTAAGTTGCTCAACTTTTCTCTGATGATCCATTTAACTTGTTTGACAGGTTTTTTTCACTCCTGAGATTTACAGCAGTGAGTCGATCGCTCCTTTACCAGATGTAATAGACAAGTGTATTCAATCTGCACCAATTGACACAAGGAGAGCTTTGTATAAGGTGGGCGTCATAAATTGTGCACAATTGGACCTTTGTCATGAATTTCCTTTCGTCTGATTTGGTGCATTTAGCAAATGCACAGAGTTATTCCATTATTTCACAACTCTTGATGAGTATTCCCGGATATAGAAAATATTGGAAATTTTTTTCAACTTATGAAATATGTAATTGCTTTTCTGTTTTTTTCAGTTGGCAATATCAATGAATATACTGGGAAATCAGCTTTACCATATGTGAATTAGCTTATGCACATGTTTTTTGTTTCTCTTAAGAAGAATCTTTTACAAATTATGAGATTGGGCTTCAATTTCTCGCAGAATATTGTGTTGTCTGGAGGTTCAACCATGTTCAAGGACTTTGGTCGAAGGTTGCAACGGGATCTGAAAAAAATTGCGGATGCAAGGGTTCTTGCATCAGAAGCTAGATTTGGTGGGGAAATAAAAGTAAGCAACATGCTTCTCGTATTATTTTGTGATTCATCTAGTATGTTATGTTGCTAATATCACCCAAAAAAACTTGTGCATTTCTATTGTTTCATGCAGTCTCAACCAGTGGAAGTAAATGTAGTCAGCCATCCTATCCAGAGATATGCCGTTTGGTTTGGGGTTTCAGTACTTGCATCAACACCTGAATTTTTTGCGGTATTAATTTCTCATTTTCAAACTATAATGTCTACCGTATGCACCTGCTTTTCAAAAGTCTGATAGAAGAGAATCTTATTCTTAAATTTCAGTTACTTTGGGGGGTCTCTGAACTTGCACATGCTGAGTGTACTCTTTACCCTGCAGTTACTGTTTGTAATTTTTCACTGCATCATTCAAAATCGCTGCTTCTTGACATTTGTACTTTGAGTTAGGGAAGTTTCTCGCTTTCCCATGTTCTCTCCCTGGAATTATAAAGAATTTTGATGATCAAAATGGAGGTAAAAGTGATGATGATATTGTAGATTCTAGGATGCATGCTTTAGTTTTGGATAAGCTGAGATGATAAGGAACATAGCAAGACTCTCTGTCGTGGTGATTTTCCTATTGCTATCATTGTCACTGTAAAAATTGATTGTTTGTGATCGTAGCGTTGGTGCTTTATTTTGTCATCTGTTTTGCGAATTACTATCAATAAGGGAATTGATGTGTGAAATCTGTTCTGTGGTGAGGCTTGTCATACAAAAGCAGAGTACGAGGAATACGGAGCAAGCATATGCCGCACAAATCCTGTTTTTAAGGGAATGTATTAATGCAACACCCAATTCGTCATATTTTCCAGCACAGAATTGCATGGAAAGGTCCCACGAATGCCGCCTCATCTTCAACTTCGCCATACACCTCGATTCTCATCCCTCCTCCGCTTCCTTGCTTGGCGTTCACCTGCAATAAAAGGCTGTGAGAAAGTGGTGTAAGATATAAATGGGCAGTCTAGGATTTAAGAAGAGATGGTTTCCCTGTATTGATTCTTTCATTGGTCAACTGCAATCTATTCAGACATGCGTAGGATGCGGTTAATTGTGTTACTAATAGGTATTGTTGCAAGTTGAGTAGCAGATTATAAAAGAACTGTCAATTAGGTGACTAACAGTTTAGCTGAAATTTTAGTCTTCAGCTCGGTTAGAATCATAAGATTTTTCATTTTCTCCTTATCTTTTCAGTCAATGGAAATTCAATAGAAGATCGAAATTCCTGCACGAGGAAAATGTGTTTGGATTGGATCCAAATGGGATATAAATGAGCAGGAAAACTGATGCAAAATTTTAATGTTACAACGAGAAAATGATGATGATAATCTATTATTGCCGCAAGACTAATATTTCTAAACGTTATTTTAATAATTGTTTGTATAGAATCAACATTAGAAATTTAGTTAAAAGACCAAGAAATCGCAGTCTTTGTTTACCACACCAACCTGCAGCATTAGTAACAGTGGAAATAAATAAATATCTTTTGATATAAATGAATTATGTCCAGTTACTATGGCCCCAACGGAGGCCTTTCCTAACTTGGAAACTGAAACTGACCTAATCGTATTTAATTAGGTGCCATCATCGGTGATACAAAACCCCATCATCGGACGGTGCCCAATTCTAATTAATTAGCTTCTCCTCTATGATAAAAATAATAAAAAGCTCACCTCCTTAAAACTACAAAGAAGCCGACCATTCCCGAACCCTATTCGAGTGAAAACGCAACCAAACACCGTTGGTTGTTGTCCACGCCAGTGAATCTAGAGGAAGCTCCGATTGGCAAGAAAAGAATCCCGAAACGCAAACACATTAATTTTGGTGATCGAAGAATGAAGAAGCTGGTTGGGAAGAAACGCCCTTGTTTTATCGCGTTCCCTCCATCCATCTGTTGCTGTTGAGATGGGTAGATCCTCTTTATCACTTTTGTTTGTGTCCAACAAGTATAGTCCAGTGTTACCGTTGAATTGCTGCTTTCACTTGGCGTCCATGACCTTATCTCTACGCATTTTTTTATATTGAATCGCCCTTGCAGGTCACTCCCTTTTGCTTCTTTGCTCTCCCCAATGGACCCTGCCTCTCGCCCCGCCGTCGTCATCGATAATGGGACAGGGTATAGTCCCCTCTGACTTCTCCCTCACCAACTGTTATGGTTGGTTTGTTGTTTTTTTTATAATCTGATCAAGTGCTATTCTCAGGTATACGAAGATAGGTTTTGCGGGAAATGTGGAGCCATGTTTCATTTTACCCACGGTAGTTGCAATAAACGAGTCGTTTCTTAACCAATCGCGATCGTCTTCCAAAGCCAACTGGCTCGCGCAGCATAACGCCGGGGTTATGGCGGAGCTAGACTTCTTTATTGCCGAGGAGGCGCTGCTCAAATCGAGATCTAGTAATACCTACAATCTTAACTACCCGATTAAGCAAGGTCTTAATTCTGAGAAGATGAGCCTTCCAGCGCTACAATCCAAGATGAAAATTGATCCAGAAGGTTATGAGACTGAGCTCCAGCTCATTTACAGCCAGTTCAGCTCGGCCCTCGATCTTTTCAGCCAACAGGCTGCTCTCAGCTTCACTACTGCCTCTGGTGTCTGTGCTGATCTCACCGTTGCCAAGGATCTCAGTGACCGTGTCATGTTCCTGGCGCATGTGGCACCGTTTTACCCTAAGCAACTTGCCAAGTTCCCAAGTCAGCTTGCTGAGTTCCTCGGTTCATCTGCCAAGACTTTACCATCTGGGCTCAGGTGCCATGTTGCTCAAGCACTCATGTTACTGATTAATCGCCAAGTAAGTTCTGTGAATTAATGATTGAGTGCACGTTGATGTATGCATAGTGGGAGCTTGACTTTTTGAAGTGCAGATGATTGATATCAGTGACACACTTGCATTGTTCATGGAGCTGCAAAAGTTGGGGGATCGGAGTTTACAAAAGTTGGCGTTTTTTCATGTGGTTAATAGCATTAGACGTATGAATAAGAAGCACAAAAATGAGGTGAAGAATCGTGCACTGCAAAATATATTGTTTTCACTACTGCAGGTTCGTGACTTTTCATTTATTCTTAGTCTTTCATGTTTGTCTTGTGAATTTTATGTAATCTTTCAGTTATATGTTATGACTTGATAGCAAGAAGATGAGGCCAAAGCCAAGAGGTCACTTATCACACTATGTGAGCTCCATCGCAGAAAAGTGTGGTTTGATGATAGAACTGCGGATGCAATATGTACCGCATGTTTTCATCCATCTTCAAGGTGTGCCTTTTGGTTTAAGGTTATCGCTAATCTGGTGTATGATATTTACAATATTGAATGTGATGGCAGTATCATTATGTTTGGATTTTGTTAGGATCATGATTGCCGCTCTGTCATTTGTTTTGGATTTTGAGAAGATCGAAGATAACAGTGATAGTGATGCTTCGAGTAGTGAGGGCGAGTCAAATGCACGAACCCATCAAGCTGCCATTAGCAAAGAGGCAATTTATAAGGTCAATTTTGGACAAGTTTGATGGTTGTGGTGCAATTATTAATTGTTGATGTTGGTATATTGGTCATTATGTGTGTTGTTTTTTGGTGGTTCATGTCCCATCTAGTCTCCTTGCACTTTTTAAGGCTTCGATAGGAATCTGAACACGACTTTACTGTGTTGGTGTTTTTTTAAAAAATTTCAGGCTCACAATAAGGGAACAGTTTCTAGTAAGAAGAAAAAGAAAGCAAAACTGCAGCGTGCCATGCGTAGCATGAAAAGGCAGCAACGTCTGTCATCAGAAAAAAAACAGTACAAGTTATTATTCGCCGCTTAACCATCTTAAAGATCCACAGGTTCCCTATACTTCTTTTTGTGATATCTATACTAGTTGATGGCAAAATCATTACATTATGTGGCATAAGTGAGATGGTTCTATTTCATTTTCCAGGGATTTGCTGAGAAACTATTTTCTCGCCTTCAGGCATGCAATGAGCGATTTGAGGTGATTATTATTGTGTGCATTTTGCTTTGGCAAAGTTGTAGGTGTCCCTGCCGGTAGTTGTTAGTTGTTTTCACCAAATAAATTTTCAATCACTCTACTGGCATGTGTGGTCTATACCGTAATGGTTTGTTCCAACAGTGGGATGCATCTTTATCCAAGGGCCAACATGTCATCGTGCTTTTAAAATTTGGTTTTTATTGATTGTACGCACGCCCTGCTTCATCCTCAGGTTAAAATGATGATGTTGAAACTTATTGCTACAACTGTTGGGCTTCACCGATTGATTTTATTGAACTTTTACACTTTTCTTCAGAAATATGTGAAGGTACATCATTTCAATGACTTATTGTAGTTGTATGACATTGCTTCTTGAATATATGACTTTTAGTGACTTATTATACTGTTATTTTTTATGCTTAATATACTTCTGTACTATGCAGCCTCATCAACGTGATATCACAAATATACTTGCAGCAACTGTTCAAGCCTGCCATGATATGGTAGTGTCAGTTTTCCTGCTGAATTTACTTATTGCTTTTTTGTCACCCTTGTTAATTCAAACAACTCTGCTTTTTGCAGGTCCCTCCTGATGCTGTGGAACCATTGTTTAAACAAATTGTCAATCAATTTGTGCATGATCATTCACGTCCGGAGGTATTGTTTTACTGTTGCTTTCTTGTTGGTTTTAGCTTATTGAATGCCACTGTTTTGGTAAATTTACTAATACTGGCATGCTTCAGGCCATAGCTGTTGGATTGAATGTCGTAAGAGAAATATGTGTGCGCATGCCTCTGGTAACCAAATATTTCCCGCTGTTGTATCTCCCACTTTCAATTTATTTATTTTAGAAGTCTTTACATATTATGTAGGTGGATCTTTTATGGCATTCACACAGCCTTGGTAAACCATCATTGCCCACTTTCTTTCTTTTTTTCAGTTGATGACTGAAAAGTTGTTTCATGATCTCGTATTGTATAGAAAAACCCACCAGAAGGCAGTTTCAGCTGCTGCTCGCTCACTCATTACATTATTTCGAGAGGTATGCACTGTGGTTCTTTGTCATGGTGTATAGGGTTATACGTGCATATATATTTTATACCACATATACATGATTGTAATTTTTGAGAGGACTTGACTCTTTGACCCATAGGTTTGTCCTTCGCTATTGACCAAGAAAGACAGGGGTCGCCCTACTGATCCAAAGGCAAAACCTAAAGCTTATGGTGAAATTAGTGTCATGAGCAACATTCCTGGTCTTGAGTTGTTACAGCAGGATGATGATGTTGAGGGTGACGAAGAAGGCGATGCTAATGCTGATGAGAATGATGAGTTATCCATAGGATCCGATGACGATCAAGAGAATGATAAAGAGATTGGTGATGATGAAAATGAAGAAAATCAAATGTACAGTGGTGACAGTGAAAGTGAGGATGGTGAGGAGAAAGATGATGAGGTTGATGAAAACAGTGATAATAGTGTTGAGGACTCTGATGATGATTTAGGTGAGGATGATGATGATGACGATGACAATGATGACTCTAACAAATCTAAGGCAACCAAGAGGAAGTTTTCTGATTTTGAAGGACAGCTCATTAATGCTGATGCAAGTCTGCGTACCCTAAAAAGATTAACTCAAGAAAAGTTGAATAGTGCTCCTTCAAACTCAGAAGATGGTATTCTTTCTAATGAAGACTTCAAGAGAATCAAGGAATTGAAGGTTTGTATATTGTTTAACATAGTGTCTGGGATGAAATTAATGCTAATGTTGATACATGAAACTATTAGCTGCGAAATCGGGAAACTTGTATTTTTGGTTTGGGTCCTGTTGGCATTTACTGATTTTGCATTTATTGTGGTGCTTGCATTATTAGGCAAAGGCAGCCGCAAAAACTGTTTTAGCACAGCAAGGGTTTAAGGTTCCCACTGCTGATCAGTTAAGTGTTAAAAGGGTGGATCCTGATAAGCTTGAAGTAAGTCTCCTGTCCTTTGCTGATACGAATGTGGATGCATATGGTTTCTGGTTTTCTTTTTTTTCTGAAAGTTTTTGCACTTATATAGGCTCATGTGCGGAAGAAGCTAAGCAAGGAAGGAAGATTGGCCTTGGTGAGAGCCGGGCGGGAGGACAGGGGGGAATATAAAGCTCGAGCTGCTGTTAAACAGAAAAAGGTGCATTTATGATCTTTATCTTTTACATATCCGTTTCCCACGGACGGTTCTAAACTTGGTTCTTTTTCGGAGCATCGTAGTTGCTTTTCTAACACTTGCCAAGTGGAGCAGTATTTATAACATTTTGCCTCTGTTAAAAATGTAGACCGGCGGTTCCACCAATCGTCAGAAGGAACACCAAAAGATGATGCCCCTTGCTGCAAAGAGGGGCAAGATAGCAAGATCCCGGCAGGACAAAAGGAAAAAACAGAATCGCTCCGGCAAGCAATTTCGGGGAAAGAAAGCATGGAAATGATGTATTATCATATTGCTGTGGGATATATACATGCTGTGGGATATATACAGGGTAACAGTATTGAATTTGTGGATTATGTAGTTCATTTTAGAGATGTGGCATTGAATTTGAATTTGGCTAAATGACAGTATCGTATTCGTAGGTTTATATTATGTGGATACTTTTCTTTTCCTTCCTTCCTTCTTTTCTTTGGCCAAGCCTTGAGTACGATACTAAAGCTGTGTGATAGTTTGGATATGAATGATGAATGGTTACAAGATCTTAATTATCCTCGCGTCAATAAGTTTAACTAGTTTCTTTTTTTTTCCATTGGATTATGTAAAGAGATGGCCAAGTTATTGGTGAAGACAGCTCGGAGAATGTTCTTTGTTAGTATTCTTCTCAGAAATATATGGGAGTCCATGGATTCTTTTTGGTGAAGTTGGTGTACACAGCATTAGGTGGCCATCATGTCAACATTGACCATATTTTTTTATTTCTTGTCTAGTTTTTGCTGATATATACTGCATCCTTTTCTTCTGTTTGTTAACATTGAGCGTATATCATTCTCTGAAATTAACATAAAGTTCCTTAGTGTGAGATGACAGGGGTGGTGGTTGATATTGGAGATGGGGCTACTCATGTTGTACCTGTTGCAGATGGTTATGTCATCGGGAATAGCATAAAGTCAATTCCTCTTGCAGGGAAAGATGTTACTCTCTTTATCCAACAGCTCATGAGGGTATCCTAATTTTGCTTTTTCTTGCATGTCTGGCATTTGATTTGGGTTTTGTTTTAAGTTCTAGTGAGACTGTGAACTCAAATTTAAAAGAAAAAAAGAATGAAGCAATTGAACTTTTTATGTTTTTGTTTAGGAACTGCTTGACCAAATGCTCGGTATTTGTGCCTAGTTTTAAGAGCTTGTTTAGCTGGAAATACTGTACCATGTCATTGTTTTGTGGGTCCTACAATCGAACTCTTCACCACTGTCTGTTGCTATTGATTCGGAATCATTCTTACTCTTTTTTCCATTTGTAGGAGCTAGATTGTTGGTAATGCCAAATAATCACGTTTAAATCATCACTGCTTAAAAAAAGTATTATTATATATTTTAAATAAATTTAAATATTATATAAAACTAATTAAAAAAAATTAATTGCTGAAACTGGTGGAGTTGGATTCCAACTCCATCAATTCTAGCAAAACAAACACTCCCTAAGTTGCTCAACTTTTCTCTGATGATCCATTTAACTTGTTTGACAGGTTTTTTTCACTCCTGAGATTTACAGCAGTGAGTCGATCGCTCCTTTACCAGATGTAATAGACAAGTGTATTCAATCTGCACCAATTGACACAAGGAGAGCTTTGTATAAGGTGGGCGTCATAAATTGTGCACAATTGGACCTTTGTCATGAATTTCCTTTCGTCTGATTTGGTGCATTTAGCAAATGCACAGAGTTATTCCATTATTTCACAACTCTTGATGAGTATTCCCGGATATAGAAAATATTGGAAATTTTTTTCAACTTATGAAATATGTAATTGCTTTTCTGTTTTTTTCAGTTGGCAATATCAATGAATATACTGGGAAATCAGCTTTACCATATGTGAATTAGCTTATGCACATGTTTTTTGTTTCTCTTAAGAAGAATCTTTTACAAATTATGAGATTGGGCTTCAATTTCTCGCAGAATATTGTGTTGTCTGGAGGTTCAACCATGTTCAAGGACTTTGGTCGAAGGTTGCAACGGGATCTGAAAAAAATTGCGGATGCAAGGGTTCTTGCATCAGAAGCTAGATTTGGTGGGGAAATAAAAGTAAGCAACATGCTTCTCGTATTATTTTGTGATTCATCTAGTATGTTATGTTGCTAATATCACCCAAAAAAACTTGTGCATTTCTATTGTTTCATGCAGTCTCAACCAGTGGAAGTAAATGTAGTCAGCCATCCTATCCAGAGATATGCCGTTTGGTTTGGGGTTTCAGTACTTGCATCAACACCTGAATTTTTTGCGGTATTAATTTCTCATTTTCAAACTATAATGTCTACCGTATGCACCTGCTTTTCAAAAGTCTGATAGAAGAGAATCTTATTCTTAAATTTCAGTTACTTTGGGGGGTCTCTGAACTTGCACATGCTGAGTGTACTCTTTACCCTGCAGTTACTGTTTGTAATTTTTCACTGCATCATTCAAAATCGCTGCTTCTTGACATTTGTACTTTGAGTTAGAGAAGTTTCTCGCTTTCCCATGTTCTCTCCCTGGAATTATAAAGAATTTTGATGATCAAAATGGAGGTAAAAGTGATGGTGATATTGTAGATTCTAGGATGCATGCTTTAGTTTTGGATAAGCTGAGATGATAAGGAACATAGCAAGACTCTCTGTCGGGGTGATTTTCCTATTGCTATCATTGTCACTGTAAAAATTGATTGTTTGTGATCGTAGCGTTGGTGCTTTATTTTGTCATCTGTTTTGCGAATTACTATCAATAAGGGAATTGATGTGTGAAATCTGTTCTGTGGTGAGGCTTGTCATACAAAAGCAGAGTACGAGGAATACGGAGCAAGCATATGCCGCACAAATCCTGTTTTTAAGGGAATGTATTAATGCAACACCCAATTCGTCATATTTTCCAGCACAGAATTGCATGGAAAGGTCCCACGAATGCCGCCTCATCTTCAACTTCGCCATACACCTCGATTCTCATCCCTCCTCCGCTTCCTTGCTTGGCGTTCACCTGCAATAAAAGGCTGTGAGAAAGTGGTGTAAGATATAAATGGGCAGTCTAGGATTTAAGAAGAGATGGTTTCCCTGTATTGATTCTTTCATTGGTCAACTGCAATCTATTCAGACATGCGTAGGATGCGGTTAATTGTGTTACTAATAGGTATTGTTGCAAGTTGAGTAGCAGATTATAAAAGAACTGTCAATTAGGTGACTAACAGTTTAGCTGAAATTTTAGTCTTCAGCTCGGTTAGAATCATAAGATTTTTCATTTTCTCCTTATCTTTTCAGTCAATGGAAATTCAATAGAAGATCGAAATTCCTGCACGAGGAAAATGTGTTTGGATTGGATCCAAATGGGATATAAATGAGCAGGAAAACTGATGCAAAATTTTAATGTTACAACGAGAAAATGATGATGATAATCTATTATTGCCGCAAGACTAATATTTCTAAACGTTATTTTAATAATTGTTTGTATAGAATCAACATTAGAAATTTAGTTAAAAGACCAAGAAATCGCAGTCTTTGTTTACCACACCAACCTGCAGCATTAGTAACAGTGGAAATAAATATCTTTTGATATAAATGAATTATGTCCAGTTACTATGGCCCCAACGGAGGCCTTTCCTAACTTGGAAACTGAAACTGACCTAATCGTATTTAATTAGGTGCCATTTTTTTCATTGGTTAAAGGGGCCATGGTAACAAAGTTTGCTATCACGATCTGCAAAGCAGTAAGCTGTTTCAGTGGATAATATTGATTAGAAAATAGAATTTATCATGTCCAATCATGTCCAATCATGTCCAATCGTTTCAGTGGATAGTTTGGATGTGAAGGATGAATGGTTACAAGATCTTAATTATCCTCACGTCAGTAAGTTCAACTAGTTTCTTTTTTTTCCATTGGATTATGTAAAATGATGGCCACGATATTGGAGAAGACAGCTCGGGGAATGTTCTTTGCTAGTATTCTTTTCAGAAATATATGGGAGTCCATGGTTTCTTTTTAAGGAAATTGGTGTACACTTCATTAGGTGGCCATCATGTCAACATTGACCATATTTTTTTATTAATAAGGGTGTAGTTATTTATTTCTTGTCTATTTTTTGCTGATATATACTGCATCCCTTTCTTCTGTTTGTTAGCATTGAGCGTGATTATATCGTTCACTGAGATTAACATAAAGTTCCTTAGTGTGAGATGACGGGTGGTGGTTGATATTGGAGATGGGGCTACTCATGTTGTACCTGTTGCAGATGGTTATGTCATTGGGAATAGCATAAAGTCAATTCCTCTTGCATGGAAAGATGCTACTCTCTTTATCCAACAGCTCATGCGCATATCCTACGTTTGCTTTTTCTTGCATGTCTGGCATTTGATTTTGGTTTTGTTTTAAGTTCTAGTGAGACTGTGAACTCAAATTTAAAAGATAAAAAGAATGAAGCAATTGAAATTAAACTTTTTATGTTTTTGTTTAGGAACTGCTTGACCAAATGCTAGGTATTTGTGCCTAGTTGTAAGAGCTTGATTGCTGGAAATACTGTACCATGTCATTGTTTTGTGGGTCCTACAATCGAACCCTTCACCACTGTCTGTTGCTATTGATTCAGAATCATTCTTACTCTTTTTTCCATTTGTGGGAGCTAGATTGTTGGTAATGCCAAATAATCACGTTTAAATCATCACTGCTTAATCTGTTACATGAAAATCTACTTCTCTTTTGCTTAATGATAAGCATCATTCATTGAAACTTGTTTCTTTAACTTTGTATTTTGTAGGAAAGAGGAGAGAATGCGCCACCAGAAACTTCCTTTGAGGTAGCACGAAAAGTGAAGGAAATGTATAGCTACACTTGTTCTGACATAGTCAAGGTCATTCTTGTTCCATTTGATTTTGACTTGAAAGATTTGTGGTAGTTGTTCATGTGGTTGCCTTCAGAATTTCATTGTGGGACCAGTACTTGTTCACTACTGTACTTTGTATGATATGTCTGGAGGTATTGCAATGTAATTCTTCATGTTCAAATGATTACAGGAGTTCAACAAGCATGACAAGGAACCAGCAAAGTATATCAAGCAGTGGAGAGGTATTAAACCAAAGACTGGGGAACCGTACTCATGTGACATTGGCTATGAACGCTTTTTGGGCCCCGAGGTATGAATATCACTTAAAACCTTTGTTTGCTTTGGATTCATTTTTTCCTATGAAACCAGATTTTATGTTTTTCTTGGCGTCAATTATTGATAAATCTATGCCGATATCACATAAGTAATGGGTTTTGTTCTTTTTGATCTCAGTCTAGTGATTAATTGTGATATTTCACTATCCCATATCCTTTGGCCGTTACAACAATCAAGCTCTGGTTATCCTATGAATCAGTGTGCATGTTCACCCCTAGTTGACTGAAATCCTTTTTCAATTGCCTTCAAATGGTTCCAAAGATTTGTGTTGTGTCATACTTTAATTTTCCCTGGCTCTGAACTTGTTAGTTTACATGTTGGTTTATGCAAGAGTTTGTGTACCGCTTATTACCTTCTCAACTAAAGATAGTTTTGTTGTACACTATTATTTGAGGATGCATCGTGCTACAATATTTTTGACATATACATTACTTTCATGTGAATCACAAGAAATTTTTGAGCTTGTTCATTTTATCACAGCCTATAAAGGGCCTGTTTGTTTTATCAAAATTGGAATTTGGCGTAATTGAAATAAAATTGAAATTAATTATTTTTTTTGTTATTTTTTTAAAAAGTATTTTTATATATTTATAAATAAATTTAAATATTATATAAAACTAATTAAAAAAAATTAATTGCTGAAACTGGTGGAGTTGGATTCCAACTCCATCAATTCTAGCAAAACAAACACTCCCTAAGTTGCTCAACTTTTTTCTGATGATCCATTTAACTTGTTTGACAGGTTTTTTTCACTCCTGAGATTTACAGCAGTGAGTCGATCACTCCTTTACCGGATGTAATAGACAAGTGTATTCAATCTGCACCAATTGACACAAGGAGAGCTTTGTATAAGGTGGGCGTCATAAATTGTGCACAATTGGACCTTTGTCATGAATTTCCTTTCGTCTGATTTGGTGCATTTAGCAAATGCACAGACTTATTCCATTATTTCACAACTCTTGATGAGTATTCCCGGATATAGAAAATATTGGAAATTTTTTTCAACTTATGAAATATGTAATTGCTTTTCTGTTTTTTTCAGTTGGCAATATCAATGAATATACTGGGAAATCAGCTTTACCATATGTGAATTAGCTTATGCACATGTTTTTTGTTTCTCTTAAGAAGAATCTTTTACAAATTATGAGATTGGGCTTCAATTTCTCGCAGAATATTGTGTTGTCTGGAGGTTCAACCATGTTCAAGGACTTTGGTCGAAGGTTGCAACGGGATCTGAAAAAAATTGTGGATGCAAGGGTTCTTGCATCAGAAGCTAGATTTGGTGGGGAAATAAAAGTAAGCAACATGCTTCTCGTATTATTTTGTGATTCATCTACTATGTTATGTTGCTAATATCACCCAAAAAACTTATGCATTTCTATTGTTTCATGCAGTCTCAACCAGTGGAAGTAAATGTAGCCAGCCATCCTATCCAGAGATATACCGTTTGGTTTGCAATCCGGAGGATCATTACTTTCTTTTGACCGAGAGCCCATTGACTGCGCCGGAGAGTAGAGAGTATACGGGTGAGATTATGTTCTAGACGTTTAATATTCCCGGGCTATATATTGCTGTCAATTCAGTGCTTGCTCTTGCCGCCGAGTACACAGCATCCAAGGTTAGATGGTTGGCAGAATTCTGCTTATGTTTTCAAGTTTTGTCATTCAATCGTTTCTGGCATCGAGTCTTTTATTTAAGTTACTTCATAATGAACGCTGGTTTTCTGAGTTTTGTGGATTATGTAGTTCATTTTAGAGATGTGGCATTGAATTTGAATTTGGCTAAATGACAGTATCGTATTCGTAGTTTTATATTATGTGGATACTTTTCTTTGGCCAAGCCTTGAGTACGATACTAAAGCTGTGTGATAGTTTGGATGCGAATGATGAATGGTTACAAGATCTTAATTATCCTCACGTCAGTAAGTTCAACTAGTTTCTTTTTTTTCCATTGGATTATGTAAAATGATGGCCACGTTATTGGAGAAGACAGCTCGGGGAATGTTCTTTGCTAGTATTCTTTTCAGAAATATATGGGAGTCCATGGTTTCTTTTTAAGGAAATTGGTGTACACTTCATTAGGTGGCCATCATGTCAACATTGACCATATTTTTTTATTAGTAAGGGTGTAGTTATTTATTTCTTGTCTATTTTTTGCTGATATATACTGCATCCCTTTCTTCTGTTTGTTAGCATTGAGCGTGATTATATCGTTCATTGAGATTAACATAAAGTTCCTTAGTGTGAGATGACGGGTGGTGGTTGATATTGGAGATGGGGCTACTCATGTTGTACCTGTTGCAGATGGTTATGTCATCGGGAATAGCATAAAGTCAATTCCTCTTACTGCCTAACTTTTGCTCAAGTAGTATCAAAGTCGTTGCTCTGCAGTCTGCGATTTGTAAACCGTAACACAACGTACACCGCATTAAGGCTAAGCTACTTTTGTCGTCCTGTGCATGCTTGCAGCAGTTTATGTCAGGCCTAACCTCAAGATCATCACCACTTTCTGAGCCGCGGAAGGTCCTTGAAAGATGGAAAATGTAACAGAGCATAAAGGAATAAACTTAGTTATTTTGCTTTTATTCTGAACATGTACAAATCAATTACAAACGATAACTATCAACCAAAGTTTGCAGTCGTGGATCCTCAACCGCATACAACACATGAGAAAGAATAGGGGATAAATGTAAGGCATCTATAGCTGTCGGTAGAATAAAACTTCCCACCAATCATTGGCAAAGATAGCCTTCATTTCGAAATAAATAAATAATGTATTCGTTAAGAATCCTGCTCTCTGTACCGATAACGAGGGGTTAAGAATCCTTGATTTTCCACCGAGCAATCATCAGCCCTAGCCTTTGCAAAAACAGTTCTGAACAAGGTAACCGTTGCATCATCACGAGGAAGTAAACCCGGTTTGGTTTGCACATAGACAAGAGCAGTTTGGATCACTAGGGTCTCTCTTGACAAGTCGTTTGTCCCGATTAATCATCAACTGGATAAGAGGTAGCTTATTTGCAACCTCACGCCATATTTCATTCACGGTTCCTTTTGGATCGCCATACTCAAAGTAACGCTGTACCTGAATAACGAAAGAAAAAATATTTTAACATTTCAGATATATGGTGCATAAATTCCATTCAGTGAACATGACCAACACCATCATCATGGAATCAATAGATTAAATTTAAACCGAAATAGTCTGAGAGAGATATCTAGCCACATTGGCAAAAATATAACTATAGTATCATCGCAGATCACTGCATATATAGCATAAATGTTTCCCAAGATCAATCTTCCATCAGACCATTGATTCCCGTAGGGAGAAATGCAGTTAAAACCAGTTCTACCAGATCGTTTGGACCAACAAAACAAAATACCTGGCCGGTTGAGGGGTTAACAAGCAAATCACATTTCTTTCATACATTTAGCTACAGGCAGCAGCATTCATCAAACTAGGTAAATAGTACTAACAAAGGAGATCAAATTTTAGAGGTAGGTCCTGAACCAACAAAGCTAGAAACTTTACCAAGTTCTCGCAATTGTATTCACTACAATATAATTATAACAGAACAAGAAAATTAAAAGATATGGAAATAAGGTATCACTAACCTCTCTTAGCTCCTTTTGATACTCAATAAGCCTCTGATTGGATATTGACCTCACCAAATTAACCATGTATCCTGGCCGTAAAGAAGATTTTGTATCCACAATTACAGCTATCTTCGTATAGTCTATAACATCCTCGAAAGGCAACTCAATACTATCACTAACTATCACTGGAACACACAAACTGACAATAGCGTCAAATAATCTACAAGCCGACGGTGTATCACCAGCAGGATTCAAACAAAATTTTGAAGTATGCATCCCCCGTGTAGCAGCACGCCTGTTCTCCCTAGACTGCGTTCCATGCTTTATTATCACGTCCCTTTCTTTCTCAAGCATTTGAAATAACAAATCACGAATTTTTCCGCCCTGTACAAAATAGGCATCACGGTATCAATAGCGGGTTACAAAATAAAAATATCACTATAAAATGTTGAAGCGTACATCTTTTCGGTATCGGTTTCCCATGAAGAACAAAAGCGTGTTCCGTTTCTCTACTCCAATTTCACCATTGTAGGTGTTAATCCTGTGCGAGTAAGGCACGATCACATCCTTAACCAATGAGCCCTGATCAGGCCTAACCCGGCCAAAATCTGACAGGAGAAGAATGACATTCTTGACTCTGTCCAGGATCCGGTACAGAGCATTAGGATCGCCCGCCATGATTACGTGGTCTCTGCCGTTGCTCCTCTTCCAATACTCCTGCTGCTCCAGCCACTCCATCAGCTCCTCTTGCATCTCCTCGTCGTTGTACACAGGAGCCGGCCCCGTCCCAGCTCCACCAGGCCGGACGGGGTTGACTATCAAGCTGAGTGAGGAGAACACCGGGATGTAGAAGATGTCGGCTTCCTCAGGATCGTTGACTTTCACCACGGGCGAACCCACCCTGGACTCCTGAGGTCGGTTTAGATCCGAGTACATGTACCACTCGCCCATGTGCTGGTGACCTGGATAAGTAGCCTTGGAGGGATCGGAGGAGCCACGTGCCTTCGCATGATGCTCAATTATGCCGGTGGTAAATTGCTTCGGAAGATCGTACATGAAGACCTTCACTTTGGCCCGGTAGACATCGTCTCCGGTCACCCTCTGGGAAAATGCTTGAAATTTCCCGTCGTAGAAAAAGCGGCGCTCGTCGAGCAGGGACGTAGAAGGGGAGGTAGTGGGATTAAGAAAGGTATTGAAGACGGCATAGATTAAGAGGATGAAGCAGGCGAAAAAAATTATCGTCTGCTTCAGGAAGGAGGATTTTCGCGTCATATCGGCGTCATGATAATTTGGGGATTTAGGGTTTCTGGATTTAAAGAAAGCGGATCGCTGGCTCATTGTGGTCTGCTCTGGTGCCATACCAATGCATTGTTTTAACGCACGAAGCCGGAGAAACGTTGCCACGTCCTGGAATGTCTCTTTAGATATCATTGTGACTGTATGTAATCTCTGATAATACATAATACTACGATTACACAATATTAGGAACAATAATCTGTTATTGCTCACGATTTAGTAGTCCAGCCTGTTAATCGCATTAATTAAAGTCGTATTCGGATTCAAAATAAGATCGGGATGTTATTTCAGAAAGGAAATGCTGATCTGTATCATAAGAATTCGGGTTTTAATATGAAATTTTCGGACAACTAGACTCAGCCTTGATGGTTGTTTATAACATTTATTCATTGTTATCTACTTGAATATTTTTTAATTTAAAAAAATCTAAATGTTGATCTTGAAAATTATTGATAGGACTTTTTGAGGGCTATGGAGATGTGCAAATAATGGATGCACCACCATCTATATATCCACGTATTTGTGGTCTGAAAAAAAAAACTAGAAATTAAACAATTTTTGGTTAGACTTGCAAAGGAAAAATATTTGTCACTGCAATCATTAATATAGTATATCTGTACATTTCCTGGCAAAAATGCCAGCACCAAATAGAGAATGTATCGTGTCCGCAAAAAGTGGAAATTGTAAGAAAGCAAATAGTATTACATGAACAGAAGAACCTAGTGCGACAGGGACGACAATCCAAGCCAATCGATGACCAAGTACAATGCAAAAGGTTGCACCAAACGCGACGAGCATAGATACTATAGAGCAAAACAGTGTTGCAAGACCTACTACCAATCTTTTGGGAAGTAACTCGAGGAAATCTTCTACTGCATAACGTGAAGTTAGTATGGACAGAAACATCAGTATGGAAGTTACCGAAGAGAAAAGAGCAAGCGCATCCGCTAAAGAGAAGATGATGAAAGACGTTGAAGCTAGGAAAATAGGGGTGCCTTTCTTTCCGTCGTTGCCTCCTGGTACTGTAAAAATTGCAGCAAACATTACTGTGGTGATAAGGGTAGCAACAAGCATGCACGAGGATGCAGTATTCTTCATCCATTTCTCTCCTTCTCTGGCCAAACCTCTATGCTCTTTAATAAATAACATCATTGGTGTTCTACCATCCTTGTCTTTCGTCTCCTTTAATGAAGGCCGTACATTCTTCTCTACTTCCTGTAATGCATTACCCACTCAACCAAAGTTTAGAGGAAAAGCAGAAGAAATTGAGTAGAAGTACCTTGAACCACAATAGTTCCCGTTGCATTTGCAGAGCTGCACCGGAGATGACAGTAAGTTGATCCGCAGGGGCAACCATTCCAGCCAAATGCAAGATGTTTGCATTATTAGCATCCTTATAAGCAGTGATCAGATCTTTGTGAGCTCCGATGTCATGAATGAGGTTAAAGATCTTTTCTTGGCGGTACATAACTGCTATGTGGAAAATGGTTCTGCTTTGCTCATTTACTTTTGATATTAAATCAGGATAGGAGCGTATAAGCTCAGATATAAACTCAACTATTCCAAACTCCGCTGCAATGAATAGCGGTGATGAGCTTCCAAGAAAGACTGAAATTTCTGAATCATCCAATGATAAAACCTGTTCCCAGATTAGCTTCACGAGTTCCTGAGCTTGCACGTGCATCAGCTTTTTCTCATAAACCTCACGAACTCCTGGAACTGGACATCAAATAACTATCATTATGAATATCTGAGGCGAATTTTGAAGTCAATAGAAGATCTTCCTCAATAGTATTTGAAGACAATGGAACATTGTTCTGTTTTTGACATAAACATCTGCTTACCTAGAATTTGCAATACACGGGCAAGGCGTGGCACTAAACTGAGAGATGCTGTCAATGTTCATAAATCAATCAGGGTAAGTGATTCTAAATCAATTTCAAGTATAGATACACTAATTCTCAGATTTGAAAGTTAAAGTACATCAACATAATCGCTCACCCCTCCCCAATGGAATCTGGCAACAGACAGAGCGACCTTTATTCATATGGTGCCTATGGTTTTCGAAGACCCTCGATGGACAGCTGCATTTTGCCGGTAGTTCCACACAAGTCCCTGCAGAATTCCAAATAGTGGGGAATTCTTCAATCAAAGCCATTACCAAATATCCAAATTCTGCAAATGGTCTATTTCACAAGAGAATTCTATAAGCCCACAAGTATGATGCAAAACCATAATCGCCAGATCGCTGATTAAATGTCTATCTATGTTAACAGCTATTGCAGTGCAATGCTATAGAAATATATTGGTTCGCGTATATTAGAGAAAGAAACCAAGAATACTCACATGAGTATACTAATCTATGCCAAATTCCTAGTCTGCTTTTACTAGCGAATGCTGCAGGCTTGCGAGCTAAAACATGAAGTGCCGTTTCACCCATTACATCTCTATGTGCTAGTTCTGGTCGGTGTTGAATGATGCTTAATGCCACATCTACGAATACATAGGAGGGTCAATGAAGCTCCTTCAATTTGCAAAGCCATCAATCAAATAATTATATTCTACCCAACAAGCAGAACAACTTCTTACCAAATAAATCGGTGCTGATCGCAGCAATCAGCAGATCGGTGAAATCTTCTTGAGTTAAATCTTCATCCGAAGTGACAGAAAAGAGATACCATACCATGTCTCTGTGCCCAAACAGGGCTGCAATATAAAGAGGGTTGACTCCCCTTTTATTCCTCATCAGTGGGAGCTCTCTGTTCCTGCTCACCATGAGTTCTGCTATCTTGGTGACTCCTGAGGCAGCGGCATAACAAAGAGCTGTATTACTGTTCTTATTTCGTAGGGCTAAATCAGAAACGGTCATCAACTTGACCACTTCCTCCACAAACTTAGTATGTTTTGCGCCGGCGGCAATATGGAGAATCGTGTCCATCTCCTTTGTGATCCTAACATTGATAGCACCTGGATGTGATTTTAAAAACCCGTCAGCCTCTTCCCAGTCACCCTTCATCGCAGCTTGGTATAGAGGTGCATATAACGTAAGCCGTGTGCTCTTTTTATTTCCTGCCATGAAATGGAAAAGACAAATCATTGGTGGTGTCTCTCTACTTTAAACCTAAACAGGTATTTTCAAATCATGAGAGCAAATTACATCAGCCTTAAGATACTGATATTTCTAAAGAATGAAGTCGACAAATTAATTTTACACTGATTGACCTGTATCCACTAAAGATGCAGTAATTTGATAATTTGGTACTACGCCGACTGACCTTTAAGAAAATTGGGAACGGGTGGTAGAGGAGCTGGAAGAGGTTCAGAAAGAGAGCTGCTACCAGGTTTGTTTTGATGATGAAAGGTAGCTGGTGCTGAACAGGTACTCCAGTCAGTCAAATCAATGGTTGAGGTCTTCCAAGATGGGTTTGCTGCTTCAGAAGCAGGATAGTATTGTGCAATGGGTACTGATGACGCATTAACAGATGATCTCTTCCAAGATGGAAGGTTTGACGCTTCAGGAGCAGAATCTTGTTGTATCTTTAGGAATGACGGCGAGTTCTGTAGAGACCCAGGAGCAGATCTTCTATAGAGCTGATCAGCAGATGGCGCTGAAACAGAACTTGCATGATCGGTCAAGTCAACTGATACAGTCTGTGCTGATGGCCTTGCTGCGAGTGGAGGTACTAAGTTGGTGGGTACTTGAGGTGAAGCCTTCTGGTCCACTATAGGATACTTATCAACAGAATTGGGCGGAGGAATTGGCCGAGGGAGTTCATGCAAAAGAATACCCCGAGCAGAGAGTTGTTGCCGACTGATTTCAGTGGTTGGACTTGGACTCGCATAACTCTTGGGGAAGCATGAGGAGATTGACGGAAGTCGTTCCAATTTCTTTTGGTTCATGATGTCTTCCACTTCTTAAAACAGAAAGAAACCCAAATCTACACCTATTGTGTGAACTTGAGAAGGAGAATAAGTATCCACAATCCGTGACCCCAGGTTGCCTCTTTCCTGGAACGATGGTTCACACCTTCCAGGCAGGGGCTGCAAGGACAACGGGACCCAAGAAGGTTTCTAAGTAAGCTCATTGCAGTAATTTCACAAAATGTACCCCATGATCAGTGATCCTAATGGTGGCTTTTTTACAGATCCAAGCACTGTTGTAGAGTTATTTTAATCCAAAAACGCGTCAGTCTGCCAAACATCTTCAAATATTGAGTGTGCAACTTAAGATACTGAATGGAATCTAGAAGCATTCGGATGCGTGTTTTTGCTCATCCGATAGCTTGATTCTATATGAGTATGGACATGCGATATAATTATTGAACCCACGATAAAAAGGAGGTTTGACACTGATGGAGAAAAATATTGCACGTACTTGCAAGGAGATGGTGAAACCTTCTATTCCTGGGGTGTTAGCCCAGAAATGGCCCAGACCCTAATTAGCTAATATATCTTCAATCAATTCTCCGAATATTAATTATCATTTGAACTTATCCTAGTTGACTAAATTTTGGATTTCTCAGCTATTTGACTAATGTGTAGTGATGAGTTTATTTTTATATTATTTTTTATAATTAATAAGAAAAGCAGAAAAATTATACGGTGAGAGGCCTTGGGTTCAAATAAAAAAATCTTTAAAAAATATGAAAATTTTGATGAAATAATTTAGGAATTGAGCGTCTTATCGGATAGTTAGATTATAGTTGTATCATAAGAATCCAACTTATTCATACATATGGAATTGCGTTCTAAATGTTATTTATGATTATTACCAGAAATAGGAGTTTTGAGATATAAATTATTTTTTTATAAAAGATTGAGTCCGAGATGGTTAGAATATTAAGTTTATATTAAAAAAAAATATATAATAGTGAATACAATATTAAGTTTAAATTCAGAATAAATAGAATATTAAGTTTAAATTCAAAAGAAATAGAATATTAAGTTTAAATTCAAATAAATAATGTATAAATAGAATGAAAAATAAAATTTTATAATATTATTCTAATATTGAATGATTATAAATAAGATACAACTTGATCAATTTAACAGTTTATATATATTTAGTCGTAATTATACTCTATTTTGAGATTTGATTAGCATTGTATATATTTTTTAAAAAATTCTTTAAATAAGTTTTATATTTTTTGCAAGACATGTCGTTTAGTCTTGATAATACGTCTTTCAAGTGTCGATCGATCTTGATAACACGCCTTTTAATATTATGTGACAGTATTTCATAATTTAGGAAGTGAAATTATACATTTTATTTCGGAATTATAGCTAGTTAGTAATCAGTAATTACATATTTTGAAATTAAAAACCCCAAGTGAGTCAATTTAAATATTACGCGACCCGGAGTTGACCCTTATTGGCGGGAAAGTTTGCAATTCACCATAAACCTAATCCCCCTTGTCAGGTTGGCTTTGCTACCAACGGAGACAGAAGCCGAGCAAAATGCAATATTCAAACCACCAAAACTAGTTTATCTCCGGCCGATTTCATGCAGATGTCAAAGTTCGAGTACCCTAAGCTTTCCCGTGCGGAGCTAATAACAATCCTCGCCGAGTCTCAGATCATCGCGATATCCGACTCTGAACTCAAAAACCCCACCTCCGATTTCATCGCCGACCTCTACACTCGCCTCTTAATCAACCTAGATCTCCTTCCCGAGTACATGCTCTTTTAGCTTCTGTGGAATTTTCTCTCATTTATAATTGCAGCTTTAATTGGATTTTATTTTGAGCAGAGAGGATGGAGAACAGTTGGAATTTTCCGCGTTAGAGAAGCTGGAGAATCCGGAGCACCATGTCGATTCAATCAAGATTGTTAATCTGTACGCGAGGATAAAGCAGATTCTTGATGTGTTGGATTGCCCGTTGAAGTTCAGCATGAAAGATATTCTGCGGCCGCAGGGAGACCGCACCGAGTTTTTCCTCAGTGTGATTCTGAATTTTTTCCTTCACAGGTGCGAAATTTTTGTGATGTTTGTCGCAGTTGCCATTTCAGTTCTTATTCTGTTTGCTTTTGTTTTCAGAGACACGAAAATGAATTTGATGAGACCTATTTGTGAGGATCTGACGCGTCTTGACGAGCAGCGGAGTGAGTGGGAGTTGAAGATTTCACAGGTAAGCAAAAGGAAACTGCTGAGGTAGTTATGTAATCTGTTAGTCTCTGTTAAGTTTGTCATTGTTCTTCTTCTTTGGGTAGTTGAATGAGGAGATAGCTGACTACAAAATGGCTAGAGAGAGCGAGTTACCGCTTGTTGAAGAGTTGGATGCTAAGGTTAAAGAATTAAGACAGAAAATTGCAGGGCTCAACAGCCACCAGGTGTCACTGAGGGCATCTTTCCGGAAATTGAAGGAGAAGCCTGGAGAAATGGATGGCGAGGTAATGATTTTAACTGCGGATATGTGCTGAGAGAATGTAATTTTAGGTGTCTGAACAGGATTGGAAACTTTTGGCTCATGTAAATATTATAAACTAGCATGTGGGGACGTATATTTTGGTCTAATTTTTTAGTTTATGAGCAGTATGACGATGTATATTTTGTTTCATTCTCCAGATTTCTAGGGCCGAGTTTGATCTGGTACAAAGTGTCCAAGAGAATGCTAATTTGCGATCAAAAATTGTTCAATCACCAGATAAACTGCAGGTATGTTTACTGTCTAATTGAAAATAAAATTTTGTAACGTTGATACAAGGCGTGAATTTATGCAATTCTTTTCTTGAAAAAAACACAGCAGCAAAAGGTTACAACATATGCTATTGTCAATAGAAATAGTGGCAATATATGAGATGATGTTTCATGACATTGCAGTCTGTGTTGTTCTACATTTTTCTTGAGTTCACATGCGGCAAATTTATTATGCATGTCTATAATGCTTTGATAACTAATTTATTGATACGGATTTAGAAAGGGGTTGTAATGCTTTTGTATGGTTTCCCCGCTCATTCTTCATGGTTCTTCCGTTTATTCTATTGTTAAATGGAATATATTGTATATAACCTATTTATCATAATTTTGAAATTGTTTTCTCACTTCAATTTTCTTCATTGTTCCATGTTTACATGCAAATAATCCTTTTACATGCATCAAAAGAGGGCTTTGGAGGAGAAGAAATTGGTTCGAGAAGAGGCAATAAATGCTGAAAGATTAGTGACAAAATCCTTTCAGGAGAAAACCGCTATCCTTGACCTTTATGCAAAGGTAAATGGATTTAGTTGCTATCATCCATATGCATGTAGCATTAGCCACTAGAATTCAAATTCTCATAATGTGATGGCAAATTCGTGCAAATACAATTTAGTCTTTTTGCACCATACGCGAACTCACTGTGTTTCAAAAGCTGCAAGTTTTTTTCTTGGTATTGACAATTTTTTAAGCTTGAGTTCAGAGTTGGATGTTGCACTCAGAGCAATGAATCTTGATGGCTAGAATTTTGGAGAATTTTAAAGTTTTTTCTTTATTCAATTTATAGAAGATTATTTATTTCTTTTCTAAACACCAAGTAACAGCATGATGCTATTCCACTTTGCAATCGCTTAATGTTCATGGTTGATGGCAATGGGTGTCGTGGTATGGGCAAATAATGTGGAACCAAAGATGCTTGCATATTTGCACATAATATTTTGAAAGATTGCATCAGGTCTGTAGCCTGGCGCTCTATCCTTGTTTCTTGTGAACATTTCCTGATTATTCATTGTCAAAGATATACAACTTATTGTGGTGCAAATTCATTCAAGGTGGGTCAGTTAGTCACTGCTATCTTCATTTCTCAGGTCCACAAGAAAATGTCAAAGCATTATGCTCAGATGCAGTCCATTCATGAACAGGTGAGCACTGCTGGCTCTTCCTGTGGTGCGGTTGACTGATACTATCTGTGAATTCTCAAGAAAAAAAAAGCCGTACACTAATCAATAAGATTAATGAAGTTGCAATTAATGCAAAAACAGCCAATTGGAAAGCAATAGTCATATTTCTAACTCTCCAAACTTCCAAAAAAAAAAGTTGGTCGACAGCAAAACTGAATGGCGTGGAATCATCCTATCAGCTGTACCCCATCAACTTTGGGTTACGGGCTCACTCGAGTGGCTCTCGTAGGGAGAAAATTATAATCTTTTTAATTACAGCATAAGCTAATCGAGACTTTTATTTATTTATTTCCCTGAAGTGTTGAATGGTATCTGAATGGGGCAACAATGAGTAAATGGTTATAACCAAATGATATGCTTTTCTTTTCCATCACTTTCTGCAGGTGAATTCTGCAAAATCCATTGAAAAAGAACTGAAGTCTTTAAAAACAAAGATAAGTGACGATGTGGTGATAGATAAGTCACTTGGTACTAAACTGGTTGAATTGCAAGGGAAAGGTAGTGTTTAGTCTCCTCTTATTTACATCTGAGCATCTTTGGAACTTAGAGCATACTTCACCTCCTTTCCAGAGCAAAAATTGGAAGACTTAAGAAAGACGTTAGAAAAAGAAAGAGATGTGGAAGTTGAAGTTGCTACCAAGAATTATAATAATGTTAAGTCGGAGGTAGAATCTTGGAGGCGAGATCTGGAGGCCAGGCAAAAGAAGGTTGACACTGTGCTCGAGGAGGTACTTTTCATTTTCTTAAAAAATATGCTAAAGCAAATCACGCTAAATTTGTTTACTATTATCGTAGCTAACCTTTTGATCTTCAATATGTAGGTGGATTCAACAAATTCAGAGACCAACTCTGTTAAAGAATCTGGATCGGCCAAAGTGCAAGAGTTAGTTCATAAATGTGAAGTGGTTATGGAACAGGTGCGGTAGCCTATACACAAATTTATTCAATCTAACAGAGTTTATCATGAGACCAAGTATATAAACCCCGCATGCTTTTGCTACTGAAAATTCATCCTTGTGCTTGTAAACAAGTTCAAGTTTGAAAAGTTCTCTGCATATTGTTACAGATGTGTCAGCTATAATAATCACATATATATATATATATATACACACACTGAAATTCTTGCTCATTCTTCACTTGGTTCATTTATCTGTTTGTAATGGTCTTTGCTACTTAGGAATATTTTATACCAGCGTTCCCACTTTTTGTTTCTTTGGTGCAGTTTCAACAATATAGGGACTCTGTGGGACTTCAGCTGCAGAAATTTGAAGAGCAAAAAAATCAGTTGCTAGAAGGAATTATGAGCTCGCTATAGAGTGTCTGCTAAGAAGTCGTCGTTAACTTATTGCTTCCTAGTTTCCTGTCCATGAAGACTCTACACTTTTTTTTTTTCTATTCCCTGTCTTTTACCTAGATCTATATATCTATGCTTGTCTTTGGTCCATGCTTGGCTTCAGGCTTTTTACACTTGACTTGGTCCTGGGGGATGGATTTTCAGTTTTATGATTGCGGTTGTTTTCAACTGTTTCCATATAATTCAGACTACTACCTAATTGTCGATGATCAATTATGTCCTCTGTGAAAGCTTTGGAGGAGGGCCCGCTTCCCGAGCCAATATATCGTCAACAACCTAATAAAATAGGAACGAGAATCAATGAATCACACACAAGAAGTGCTACGGCAAAAATTTCATGAGATGGTAATATATGTTCAAATAATTATCCTTATAACTTTTTTTAATTTATTAAGATTTAGATTTCTCTGTTACTTGACCAGTTATGGGTTATCTTTTATTTATCTGTACGAGTTTTTTAAAAATTAAGGCAATTGAAGAAGCGATTTGGAAAATCAATTGCAATATATATGTTACATCGGTTTAAATATTTTAGGGACACCGATACTCGACCCGAAGTTGCCTATTTTGTTTTTGGCGGGTTCATTTGTCCATTAAAAAAAAACGTAATGCTATTTTTCAAATTCGCTCTCCCATTGACGAAACAGAATAAGAGTATAAGAACGAAGGAAAACGGGATTCAAACTACCAAACTTGGTTTTCTTCGGCGAATTTCGCGCAAATGTTAAAGTTTGAGTATCCTAAGCTCTCGCGTGCAGAGCTAATTACAATCCTCGTCGAGTCTCGGATCATCACCATATCCGACTCTGACCTCAGAAACCCCTCCCCCAATTTTATCGCCGGTCTCTATACTCGCCTATTAATCAACCTCGATCTCCTCGCTTAGTAAATACTCTTTTAGCTCATTTGGAGGTCTCTGTTATTTCTCTCATTTACTGATGTAGCTTCAGTTGAATTTTCTTTTGTGCAGAGAAGATGAAGCATAGTTGGAATTCTCCGCGTTGGAGAAGATGGAAAATCCAGATCACCACGTCGACTCAATCAGTACCGTTAGTCTATACACGAGAATATAGCAGATCCTGGAAGTGTTGGATTGCCCGTTGAAATTCAGCCTGAAAGATATTCTGCGGCCGCAAGGAGACCTCACTGATTTTTTCCTCAGCGTTATTCTGAATTTCTTCCTTCACAGGTGCGGAATTCTATGATGTTTGTCCCAGTTACGTTTTCGAGTTCTTATTCTGGTTGTTTTAGTTTTCAGAGACAAGAAAATGAATTTGATGAGGCTGATTTGGGAGGATCTGACGCGACTTGATGAGCAGCGAAGCGAGAGGGAGGCGAAAATTACACAGGTAAACAAATAGAACTTCGATGAGGTAGTTATGTAATCTGCTAGTCTGTGTTAAATTTGTCGATATTATTCTTTTGTTTTGGCAGTTGAAAGAGGAGATAGCTGACCACAAAGTGGCTAGAGAGAGCTAGTTACCGTTTGTTGAAGAGCTGGATGCTAAGGTTAAAGAACTGAGACAGAAAATTGCAAGGCTCAACGGCCACCAGGTGTCACTGAGAGCATCGTCCCGGTAAATGAAGGATATTGAGGTAATAATTTTGATTTTGATATTTCAGATTTGTTCTGCGAGAATATACTTCTTGGTGCATGAACGGGACCGGAAGTTTTTTGGTTTAGAAATAAGCTAGCATATGGAGGGGTTCTCATGTTTTTTTTTTTTTTTCTGTATGAGTAGTAATATGATGAATCTCTTGTTTAGTTTTTATTCAGATTTCTAAGGCCGAGTTTGATCTGAAGCAAAGTGTCCTAGAGAATGCTAATACGCGATCGAAAATTGCTCAGTCACGGGATAAACTTAAGGTTTGTTTACAACTATTTAACTGATAATAAAATTGGCTAATATTGATACAAGGCGTACTTATATGCAATTCATTTCTTGCAAAACATAACGCAAAAGGTTACTATAAAGCTCGGTGTACTTGTTGATCGAAATAACAGTAAGATATGACATTGAGGTTTCATGAAATACTGTTTGTTTCGTTCAACATTTTTTGAATTCACTTTTGCCAATTTCTTGTGCATATCTTTAATGCTTTATCACTAAGTTAAACGGATTTGGACCAAAGGCAATAGTTCTTTTGTATTTCATGGCTTTGCCTGCTCATGTTTCATGGTTCTTCCTTTTATTCTGTTTTTAAATGGAAGATAAAGTTTATTGTATATCACTTACTCATCATGGTTTTAAAATTCTTTGCTCACTTTTTTCGTCGTTCCATGTCTACATGCAAATAATTCTTTTACATGATCCAAAAGAGGGCTTTGGCGGGGAAGAAATCAGTTCGAGAAGAGGCAAAAAATACTGAAAGATTGGCGACGCAATCCTTTCATGATGAAACTGCTATCCTTGACCGTTATGCTAAGGTAACTGGTTCAAGTGTTATCATCCATATCCATGTTGCATTAGCCGTTATAGTTCAAGTTCTCGTCATGTAATGGAAAAATTCGTGCAAATACAACTTAATCTTTTTGTGTATTAGGTGTTCTAATTGTGTTCCAAAAGCTTTTCTTTTCTTGGTTGTGACAATTTTTAAAATGAGTTCAAAGCTGGATGTTGCATTTAGAGCGACCTATCCTGATGGCAAGAATTTTGGAGCTTTTTAACCTTTTTTTAACTGGACTTCTAGATGATTATTTCTCTTTCAAATGACATTTTTTTATGCTTTTGCACTTAGCGATTACTTAATTTTCATGGTCAATCGCAAAAAGTTGCCTTGCCTGGACAAAAACTGTGGAACTAAAAATGCTTGCATATGATATTTTGACAGATTGCATTTATGTCTCTGGCTTTGCACTTACTCTTGTTTCCTTGAGAAGATTTGCCTGACTAATGATGGTCAAAGACAGAATTTCATCGGAAATCTATTTCTCAGGTTCACAAGAAAACGGCCAAGCATTATGCCCAGATGCAATCCATTCATGAACAGGTGAGCAGTGCTAATTCCTTTTAAGGTGCAGTTGACTGATACTATCTATGAATGCTTCGTTGTATCTTCTCAGGAGAAGAAAAAATAAACAACCGCTACACTAAACATTAAGATTAATGATAACGCCAACTGAAAACCAATATTCATATTTCTAAACCCCCAAACTATCAAGAAAAAGAAAGATGGTCGACAGCAAAACTTGATGCGGGGAATTATCCTATTACCCATCGGCTTTGACTTGTGACTTAAGTGGATCCGACGTGGAGAAAATGAGAATATTGTTAATCACAATTTATACAAAAGCATTAGCTAAACGGGATTTCTTTTGACTTTTTACCCCAAGTTGCTTGAATGGGATTGGAATGGGGCAACAACGAATAAATGATTATAAGCTCTCTCTCTCTCTCCTTTTTTTTTTCTATTACTTCCTGTAGGTGAATTCTGCGAAATCAATTGAAAAAGAGCTGAAGTCTTTGAAAACTAAGATAGTTGACGATGTGGTGATGGATAAGTCACTTGATGCTAAACAAGCTGAAATGCAAGGGAAAGGTAGATCTCCGCAACCTATGCTTACTCTAATTCACATCTGAGAATCCTCGGAACTTACACCATACTTCACATCCTCCTCAAAGCAAAAATTGAAAGCCTTGAGAAAGACCCTAGAAAAAAGAAAGAGATATGGAAGTTGAAGTTGCTACCAGGAAGTAGAACGCTGTAAGTCGGAGATGGAATCTAGGGGCGAGATGTGGAAGCGAGGCAAAAGATGGTTGACGCCGTGCTAACGGAGGTACTTTTTCAATTTCTTGAATGTTTTACTAAAGCAAATCGTGGTAATTTATAATTGAATCAAACTATGAATTGTTTAATAAATCGGTGGATACAACAAATTTAGAGACTAACGCTGTTAAAGAATCTGGATCTTCTTGAGTGCAAGAGTTAGTTCATAAATGTGAACTGGTGGTAGAACATTTGCGCTATCCTACATAAATATATACTATGGAGTTTATCACTTGATCAAGTATAAAATTCCCGCATGCTTTTGCTACTGAATATTCAGATACCATACAAAAATAAAAGATATAGTTGATTATTTATAGATAAGATATCAGTTATCCCAAATTTTATTCCATTTCCTTACATATCTTTGCTCAGTCTTCAATTGGTTCATTTATTTGTTTGGAATTGTCTTTGGTAATAAGGTTTTTTATCCTCATTTTACAGAAAACTTTCCGAGTTCTTGTTCGTTGTTTGCAGTTTCAACAGTACACGGATTCTGTGGGGCCTTTGATGCAGAAATTTGGAGAGGACGAAAATCATTTGCTAGGAGGAATTATGAGCTCGCGTAGATTGACTGCTGAGAAGGTATAGTTAACATATTGATTCGCAGATTGGATGTCAATACTTACTACTTGTACCTCATTCTGAACATCCAGGTAGGGTGAGCACCCGACCCAATTAGTCTGTAAAATTAGAAATCCAAATCAAAATATAAATTTTAGGCGAAATTAAATTATTTAATATTATATTGATTTGATCCGGTTAATTCAAAATTTACTATGAATTGAAATCAGAAGATAATCCAAATATTTAATAAAATCAATTTTTTTGTTTTATTCAGTATTATCGCACACAAATAACATAGTAGACAATAATTTGGTAACTTAACCTAAAAAAATCTTTTTCTTCTCTTAATGCTTTCTAAATTTATTCTTGGTTTATACTCTATGCATTTTGTGATTGTTCTACTCTTTTATCCTTTTCCAATATTATTCTGGCCTCCTCCATGATCGAATTCTTTTAATAAGGTAATAGTTGCTTACCAAATCAAAAAACTAATCTCCATTAGAGGTGACAATCAATATCTCAAGAAAGAAGTTATTTTTTATAGATTGAGTTTAATTAGAAGGAAAATTTTTTAAAAGGAGATTTTGTTTTATAAAACAAAAGTAAGAGTTAAGTTGTTATTTAGCAATAGGTATCTGAATCAAGTAACCGAGGGAGAAAAACATTGATAATTTTTTTAAAAAAATAGTTTTAATAAGTCTTTAAACCATTAAATAAAAAATATAATTTGGGTCTTATTTTATATTAATCGGTCTAATAATTTATGATTTAAAAATATATTGAGCCTGAAAACTCATTATAGCGACTCAATTAAACTGTTTCCATATTGCTAAATCCTGTTCCTTTTCTAAATAATCGGTTCTGCATTTGTTCGCTTAATAACATCGCTCAAATGTTTCAACTTTTCTTTTGCTTGCTTCATATGCATACCATAAAGAAAACAATTGAGAAGAATACTCTTACAATATTTTGCCGATCCGGACTCAGAAGAAAATAATAAAAAATATAATAGCATAACAAAATGACAAATACGATGCTAAATATTTAGCAAAATATGATAGCTATTTGGTTTATATACGAATTATGCTAGATAATTAGTGCTGCGTCATTTATATACGAGTCAAATAAACGCAATCAAACCCTAAACCCTAGAGTTCCTAACATCATTTCATGATAAACTAAAATAAGTTTAGTGTGTCCATCAAAGAAGGCACAAGTTGTGGTAAAGTCTGTTGGTGTAAACAGAAAAGAGACGACAGCATCAGACGTCAATGACCAGACAATTCGAAACAACAAACATTCTAATCATATTTCTTTATACAATACTACATGGTAGTCTAAAGTGTGTGGAGAGATTTTCATTAGTCCAGCGTGTACATATAATTCAAACAACTATGTAATTTTCGGTGACCAATTGCGTTATATGTGAAAAGTTTGGAGGAGGCCCACCTTTCAGGGGCAATATGTTACCAACCTCGCTAAAGTGGGATTTAAACTCCACAGTTGAGTCAACACAAGCGCCAATCAATGAATTACACACAAAAATACTAAAAAAATAAGGTAAAACAATTAAAAAATGCTAAAGTAAAACTATTAAAAAAATTCTAAGATAAATATTTCATGATTTTTTTATAAATTAAAGAGGTATTCATTAATTCCCTCCTGCTTGTGCATTTCACGATATTGCACTACTTTCAATAATCTATAAATCAAGTTGCATTGGCTACATGATCATTCTGCATGTGCATTTCATCAGCCAACTCCCAGCACAAATTCCTTTACGTAATGCAGCTTTTACCTTTTCCACTAATAAATTACATAAGCTAACGACTTACGAGTTGATTTCGTGTCCAGGCACTGGAGTACATTTAATATGCATAGCTTCACAAAAGTTTGAAATAATGCATATGGTTCATGAACTTTAACATCGGCATCGATCGGTAGATTGAATTGGAAAAATATACCTTGAGCTCAATGTATGTACTGGTAGCCATAAAACGGACAGAAATGGGGAAGGAGGCGGATGAATCTGCGGGATGGGGAAATGTCAAATCCATAGATCCACTGTCATAAAATTTAAATAGCAAGGAAACTCTTTCACAGTATGTGCAAATATGAAAATAAAAGATATTAAAACAATAAACAATCCAGTTGCTGACCTGCGAATTGAGTTATCAATTAGAAGAATCGACCACTCCATCACAGAATTTCTAGACTCGTACCTGCAGGCTGGAAACATTTTATACATTGATTACCAACGGCAAGTAAAACGTGGCATCAAAATTTAAAACTCTTAACACTTTTATCATTATTTTGATATTTTTTTTTTCAGATCTCCAAGTATATAGTAGGTAGCACATTTAATAGCAAGAAGAAAGCACGATGCTTCCACGTTGAGATTCACCGTTGCGGGACTCGTCACAGCAAAGGATGAAGGACAAAAGCATATAGGTGTCAATGAAAATACACCAACGGCTAGAAGAAGCACCAGAGTCATTCAGCCCCCACAAAATACAGAAACTACGTGTGATGAGCAAAAAGAAAGAATCCTTACTCTAGCAAACATTGGAGACATCCAAATCAATAATTATAAAGGAATTCTACTGAATCCTATTGAGAGGGAACAATCAATTGAGACGGGGAAAGAAAATTTATTGTTCCTTCCATTCTTCATCTACATCACATAGGAGCCCGAATGGGGGAAGAAAACATAAAAGTGCAATCCTCGACCCAAAATAATGAATAGATTGTCAAGTGATCGTAAATTGACTGTAAGAAACGTCATAATTTTTTTTAGTAAAGCAAATTCATGTCAAACACAAAAAGGAAGACAATAGTCTTGCCTCCATTCTCCATCAATCTGTTCAAGACTCGGCGCCTCTCGAAGAACCAGGAAGGGTGCTGCAGTCACGACATTATGCAGATCAAACATGAAAGAAGCTTCATATTCAACGCTGACGTAAGTTCAATTTCCTGAAACAGAGGGCCAGCAGTTTTCGGCAATATTCAGAAATTAAATAGATCATCAAGATGAGCTTGCAACAAATATAACAAACTTTCTTATTAGCTGCACCCATTAGACAATGGAACTATCGACTCATCTGAAGTTTGAGAACTCCACTTCAAAAGACCAACACCTCCTGCATATCCAGTAAGACCAGTGGGGAATGGTCTATTAAGATGCCCCAAGCTTAGAATATTTTGATTGGCAAATACCTCCTTATTCATATAAGGATGTGTTTTAAAAAGGATACTCGGATTCGCACCAGTTTCAATCTACAAATAAAACAACATAGTACATAAGATCCAGCAGAAAAGTAGAAGCAATTATAGTGTCTATTACTCGAAGTTTGTAGCAGTTCTCACAGGATGAACATTATAGTATTGTACGATTGCTGGCATACAGAAAGTCTACTTATAGTCCATATAGTATCACACCTTGAACTGTCAGCAACAAATATTAAGAAGAATTCCCAAATTCTTCAGCAATGCTTTCTTCGGGACTATACAAACTTGACTGTGCTTAAAGTGAATATTGTTAGGATCACGACTCACACACTCAATCTAGATGAAAAATATGAAGAATAAGAGAAAGATACGTGGTAACACCAGAATGGTAACCTCCACGGCGGCTTGGCTCTTTTATTGATTATTTCAGGCTTACAGAGAATTGCCTTTCACATACTCTAAACAATTACATAGGAGAGTATTTATATAGCATTAAGAAAACTTAACTATCAGGCCTATAAATAAACTTAAATATCAGGCCCATAAGTAAACTTAAATATCAGGCTCCACAACCTAACAATTCTCCCACTTGGAGACTGATCCAGTCTTCCAAAAAATTGCATTCTCAAACATTGATCACTTCATCATCAATATCTTCACCACACCGCATCATCTGTAGAAACACAACTACAGAAAGCCAACCAAGGTTTTGCACAACCTCAGTTTTCCAATATCAACACATTTTGTCAACATGTCTGCTGGATTCTTTGCACCCTCTATCTTCTCCAAGCACATATCTCCTTCTTCCACTGCCTTGCGAGTGAAATGATACCGTCTCCTGATATGCTTTGTCTTTGAATGATAGATTGGGTTCTTCACCAACTGTATGGCACTCTGGCTATCTGTGTAAAGAATCTTCTGGCATTGTTTCCTGCCCAATTCGTCCAGATAATCTGCCAGCCATATCATCTCTTTTCCAGCTTCAGCTATTGCCACATACTCAGCCTCAGTAGATGAAAGAGCAACACACTTCTGAAGTTTAGACATCCAACTCACTGCTGTTCCGCCTAAAGTGTAGATATAACCAGATGTGCTCTTGCTTGAGTCCACATCTCCACTAAGATCAGCATCCACAAAACCCTGTAGAGTCATTTTTCCATTGCCATAACAAAGTGAAGTACTGGATGTACCTCTCAGATATCTCAGAAGCCACTTAACAGCTTCCCAGTGCTCTTTCCCTGGGTTTGCCATGTACCTGCTAACAACTCCCACTGCATGTGCTATATCAGGTCTAGTGCAGACCATAGCATACATAAGACTTCCAACTGCAGAAGCATATGGAACAAGTGTCATGTGCGCCTGCTCCTCATCTGTCTTGGGTGACTGCTCCTTTGATAATTTTATGTGATTTGCCAATGGAGTAGTCCTGGGTTTAGCATTATTCATCCTGAATCTGGACAATACCTTCTCAATGTACTGCTCTTGGGATAGATTTAAAGTGCCGACAGATCTATCCCTAGAAATCCTCATCCCAAGAATTTGCTTTGTTGTACCCAAATCTTTCATCTCAAACACTGAAGACAGACTTGCCTTCAGACTGTTTATCTCCTTCATACTGGATCCTGCAATCAGCATATCATCCACATACAATAGTAAAAAGACATAAGAATCAGTGTATTTCTTGAAGTAACAACATTGATCCTTTTCACTCCTCTTGAAACCACTCTTGCTCATAAAAGAGTCAAACTTTTTGTACCACTGTCTTGGTGCTTGCTTCAGTCCATACAAGCTCCTATTCAGCTTGCACACCATGTGTTCCTTTCCTGGAGCTACAAATCCTTCTGGTTGTTGCATATAAATCTCTTTGTCTAGATCTCCATGTAAAAATGCTGTTTTGACATCCATTTGCTCTAGATGCAAATTCTCTGATGCAACAATACTCAACAAAATTCGGATAGTAGTTAATTTCACAACAGGAGAAAATATTTCAGCATAATCAATACCTTTCCTTTGTGAATAACCTTTAACCACTAACCGAGCCTTGAACCTTCTTTTGCCATCGGGTTCAGTTTTGATTCTGAACACCCACTTGTTCAACAAGGCTCTCTTTCTTGCAGGTAACTCAGTCAACACCCACGTGTTATTCTTCTCAAGTGAACTCATCTCATCATCCATGGCTTGCTCCCACTTGATTGAATCCTCCACGTGTAAGGCCTCATCAAAAGACTCTGGTTCCCCTTCATCAGTCAGCAACAAATAGTGTAATGAAGGTGAATATCTATCTGGTGCTCTGATGGTCCTGGAAGATCTTCTTAACACCTGCTCAGGTGTTACTTGCTCCTCCTCTGGTTCTTCAGCAACAGTGTCTGGGATTAGTTGAGTTTCTATTGCAACTTCTCTTGGTGTACTCTTATGCACTTCAACCTCAACTCCCACTTGCTTTGTAGTCTCTGAAATCTTCTGCTCTCTGTCTTTGTACAAGACATTCTCATCAAAAGTCACATCACAATGTCTCAGGATCTTTCTGTTCTTATCATCCCAAAACCTATAGCCAAACAAGTCAGAACCATAGCCTATGAAGTAGCACTTCGTAGCCTTAGCATCAAGCTTATCTCTTTTCTCTGGATCAACATGAACATAAGCAGTGCAACCAAAAGTTCTCAAGTGTGAGTATTTGAGTTCTTTTTCTGCCCATACCTCTTCTGGAATCTTGAACCCCAAGGGAACAGATGGCCCCCTATTGATCAAGTATGCAGCTGTGCTTACAGCATCTGCCCAGAACATCTTAGGCAGCCCACAATGTATCCTCATGCTTCTTGCACGCTCATTCAATGTTCTGTTCATCCTTTCAGCAACTCCATTCTGCCTTGCCTTCCCAGGAACAGTTCTCATTAGTCTAATTCCCTTAGCTGCACAGAATGCTTTGAATTCTGACTTCTCATACTCCCCTCCATTGTCAGACCTCAGGCATTTGATTTTCAACCCAGTCTGATTTTCCACTTCAGCTTTCCACTTCTTGAAGGTTGCAAAAACATCTGATTTGTGCTTCAAGAAGTAAACCCATACCTTCCTGCTGAAATCATCAATGAAGGTGACATAGAACCTGGATCCACCAAGTGATGATACAGGAGATGGCCCCCAAACATCTGTATGGACCATTTCCAGCTGTACTTTCTTCGGCTCTCTGGCAATCTTTGTGAAGCTAACTCGTTTCTGTTTGCCCATAACACAACTCTCACAAAGACCTATATCAACAGATTTTAAACCCTCCAAAACTCCCTTTGCAGCCAACATCTTCATTCCTTTAGCACTCATGTGTCCAAGTCTATTGTGCCACAAACTTGAAGCACCCTCAGCAGCAACAGTCATGTTAATACACCCTGCAGTGGTGTACAAAGTTCCAACTTTTGTGCCACGTGCTACCACCATAGCACCCTTCACAATCTTCCACGAACTTTTCCCAAACTCTGTTGCGTAGCCTGTGCTATCCAACTGACCAATAGAGATCAGATTCTTCTTGAGGCCAGGAATATATCTGACATCCTGCAATGTCCACTGATTTCCTGCTGGAGTCTTTATGCAGACATCCCCCTTTCCTTCAATCTCCAAGGCTTTGTTGTCAGCAAGAAACACCTTTCCAAAGTTTCCATATTGAAAGTTTTGGAATAATTCCTTGCTAGGAGATGAATGAAAAGATGCACCAGAATCCAAAATCCAGGATTCAACTGGGCTGTCCACACTGAGGATTAGAGCATCCCTAATGTCTTCTGTTGAATTTACAGAATCATTATCATCTCCAGATTTCTGATGCTGCTTCTTCTTTGGTTTGGGACACTTCGTCCGATAGTGTCCTTTTTCTCCACAATTCCAGCAGGTTATGTTTGGCCTGCTTGGAGATTTTCCTCGGTTCTGTGATTTTGATCGGCTACGTTGGTTTTGACCCCTCAAGCTATTTCTCCCCCTTCGGTCAACACTGAGAGCACTGCCCGATGAATCCCCAATTTCTCGTTTGCGAATACTTTCGCTGAGAACAACATCTCGGACTTCATCAAACTTCAGTTTCTCAGATCCACGGGAACTGCTGATTGCAGCAACAACAGTATCCCAAGACTCAGGTAGAGATGACATCAAAATCAAAGCTTTAATTTCATCTTCAAAATTAATTTGCACAGAACAGAGTTGACTAACGATCTTGTTGAAATCGTTTATATGATCCGCAACATATCCACTTTCAGACATCTGTAAATTGAACAATCTACGCATCAAATATACCTTGTTCATTGCCGATGGTTTTTCATACATATTTGATAGCGCGTTTAGGAGATCAGACGTAGTCTTCTCCTTGACGATGTTAAAAGCCACGTTTCTCGACAAAGTCAATCGAATCAACCCAAGAGCCTGACGATCTTTGAGCTTCCACTGCTCCTCTGTCAATGAATCCGGCTTCACTCCAGTTAAGGGTTCGTGAAGATCTTTCTGGTACAGATAATCTTCAATCTGCATCTTCCAGAAACTGAAATCGGATCCATCAAACTTCTCAATTGTAATCTTCGAACTGTCCATCTTTCAGATTGTGCTGAATCACTCCTAGCTCCGCTACCAGTTGTTAGGATCACGACTCACACACTCAATCTAGATGAAAAATATGAAGAATAAGAGAAAGATACGTGGTAACACCAGAATGGTAACCTCCACGGCGGCTTGGCTCTTTTATTGATTATTTCAGGCTTACAGAGAATTGCCTTTCACATACTCTAAACAATTACATAGGAGAGTATTTATATAGCATTAAGAAAACTTAACTATCAGGCCTATAAATAAACTTAAATATCAGGCCCATAAGTAAACTTAAATATCAGGCTCCACAACCTAACAAATATTCCTCTCAAACAGACCATGCTGAGGATTCAACTTTATCAGAACTTTTGTAAGAACATTTTACAATCTGATCCATTTGCTAGTGAGATTTGTAAAAGGAAAGAATCTTATCGTGGTTGTGGCTCAGGAAGTGGCCACAATATTTGATGATCAAGATGCAATGAAGTTAGTCCAACAAAATTTTCAAAAGTAGTGGCAAGATTAGAGTGTGAAAGCACCTGAATTTGGATCAGGCCATCTTCTTGGTTAAGTATTTGAAGACATAGTTGCCTTTGAACATCAAAGTTACCTCTACTCTTTTCAATATACAAAGAGAGAGAGAAGACATGACTCCAGTTTCATGATAGGACATGAATCTCCCCATGAACTCTTTTTCTCACTCAAACCCAAAGGAAATTACCTTGCCCTTATCAATCTCGCTAGCTTTACGCTTCATAGTTTCCTTGGTTTCATTAATCTTTCTTTGAAGTGCAAGCTTATGCAACTTTTCTTCATGACTCTACATCTCACAAAACTGTTCAACTTGTGCCACAGTAACATTTTTCAATTGAGATCACCTCATCAAAGGCAAAAATTAAATCATAAGTTGTCTTCTCAATGCCATCTTTGTCAAGAAATAAAGCATATTCTGGTATCTAAAAATAATTAAGGAATAAGCTATATTCTAATAAGTTCCATAGATATTCCAGGGATTGTTGGTTCATGCATCAAGCCTTGAAAATTTTATGAATAGCGAAGTATGCAGCAAGCACAAAGTCGCATTAGATATAAGCATGAGCACTAACAAGTATAAATATATGAGGTTAAGTGGGATAAATGACATTATTTGTAGGCATCCTTACATATGGATTAGCAGAAAAAAATTGAAAAAAAATAATTGAAAAAGAAAGAAATACTACAAGAAAGAGGATACGAGTTTGGACATCAGTCTCAAAGTTTCCAAGTCCTTTAGAATGTTGATATTTGTTTGTCACAAGCAGCAAGAATAAACTCTATGGTAGGAAACATACCACACATTATCACTCTCAACATACGTATGTTGCTTTCCAGTCCCAACCAGCGTGGGAAATGCTGTGAGAAGACCTTTAATCCTTATACGAGACAACTCAACAAAATGCCTCGATACAAGCACTCCAGTGAGCACAAAATGCTAGTTAAATCAGCTCAGTAAATGAAGCAAACTGTGAAGATCAGGAACAGAGAATTGAAAGATATACAGGTAGTTGCAATTTTAATATGACTATCAAAACAAAACCACAGCAGCCACTATCGACATGTCAATAAAATAAATAAACTCAATGTAACACTGAAAAACATAACCAGAACGATATAAAGCAAGCGTTAGATAACAGTTTTACCATCGTCGCTGATAAGAGAAGCAGCAAAATGTGACTAAAAACCACTTTAAATATCCGTATTCAGCGGATGGAACATAAAACTCGAACCGGCTAGCTGAAACATTCAAGAAAATCATTCTCATTACTCGACACAAGACTAATTTCTAGTTTCACAAATAGAATTCCGTCTAAAACAAACAATGTCTCAGATAGTGAAACGAAGAGATATGACACGATCGAGTCCGCGCATCTCAGATCTACGTAGTCAGTGAAAAATACAAAGGGGAAAGTCGGTAACGGTAATAGCCGAGAAAACGAAACTGAAAATTCACAGTAACTCGAATCTCAGATCCTATTACGATCAGCGAGGCATTATAGAGATTTCAGTGTCCAAACGTGCATAATGCAATGAAAGCGAAGGGGCTCGTCTAGAGGCACAAATATGACGAAGAACTTGCCTGGATCTAGTTGATTGGTTGTTTCTTAGCTAGGGAGCAAGGACGATGGAGCGAAATGGTGGACGCAGCGAGCGAAATTGAAATTTAACCGTTTATATGAGATCTGCCGCCTCCCATTGAGCCTTCTTAAGTTGATTGTCTTCGGTTTGAGGCCCATTGGGCGGAAAAATTGGGCCCGTGTTTTGTGAGGCGTTCCATAGTTTAGCATATATAATATATGTTCTTTTCAATTCTTTCTTTACAATTTTAACGGAAATTAATCTTGCCCTAAGCGAGCTAATAGGCGCACTTCGTATAATTAAAATACTATGTGGTTTAGTAAAAATATTCATTGCAGAGGAATAATTTACTAGATGAGAATTTATTTTATCTTAAATGACCTGAGAATCAAGATATTCTAAATAATAACCTCCCTCCTGAAATTGAAACACAGAATTCAAAGAATTTGTGAGCCTGAGCTCTCAAGGTTAGGTTGAAATGCTATGGGATGATAATTATGTGCCTTATGTCTAAGCAAGCAAGGAAGATCCCACTTGGTTTCCGGTTTGTTGACGTAAGGATAACATATTTTATTTCTTCCACCTTGAATTGTACGAGTTCGGGAGGATAAAAACAGTGACTTCCTTCTTTTGTTCTTAATTTCTATTGTAAATAGCAGTTCTCATCCTTAATTATTTTTATCAGCGCTTTCCTAGTTTGGAAAAATTCCTACAGCTAGCATAGGAAAAGCTGGTGCAGGAGTGGTTAAAAGTCACGACATGTAAGAAGTTTTTTGTCGCTACGACCATTGATAATTGGAGAACATCGTCACCTACATAGAAGGGCTACTGCACTTTCCAACAACTGACAGATTTGCCAGCTTTGGAGAAACTACTTATACTATTCGGATTACCAGGGCATCAGTGACACAACATTCTATTTCGAAATATGAACATAGAAACTGACACGAAAAACTGACACTTCTGCTGACAGATACCGTGTTTATATCCACCAAAGTTACCCCAGCAACTTGCAGGAACCATTACATTATAGCGGCATGTCTAATTAGCTGTCAACACATTTAACGCCTTAATTAAGATCATGTTCAGTGTCTTGAAATGAGCAAATGCAAGAGAGGCAGTTTGGTAAATTTGAGGCAGAGATTCCCAACAGCATGGCTTCAGTGTTAATAAAAGGTTGATCATCCTTGAAGGCGCTTCGTGTCACGCTTCAAGCTAAAATAAGCAAAGAGGGAAAGGAAAAACTACTATAGCTTCATATATTCTCAGTCGCTGTCTCTATCTCTGTCTCTTTGGAACTTCTTCTTTATGACAGAGACTACCGAAGATAAAACCAACAGCTAGGGTTCTTAGAAACTTCATCTACACTTCTGATTCAGGTTCTTGGAAAAAGCTGTTCATTTAAGTTATTATTATATAGGCAGTAATGCATTGAAACCGAAGCCATTCCAGTATATATACCTTTGTTTTTCTCGTTCTTTTAACCTATTAGTTTTATGCCATCGAACAGTTTCTAGCACCAATTTGTATGTAATCTTTTCCCTTCTCAATAGTCAATATATATGTTACAGGAACTTCTGTGTTTAGCAAAGACAGAACAATTTCCTTTTCACTATAACTAGAGGGAGCAGAAATAGAAAGGAAATTCGGATTAATGGGGAGAGGGAAAACAAAGATTATCAGGATCGAGAACCACCTAGCCAGGCAAGTCACATTCTCCAAACGCCGAGCAGGGCTATTCAAGAAGAGTCATGAGCTCTCTGTGCTTTGTGATGCTGAGATCGCGTGTATTATTTTCTCATGCAACGGTAACCCGTTTGAGTTCTGCAGTGAGTCCTCCAGGTAAAACCTTACCATAAATAACAGCTACTCTCTCCTTCAACTTCAATGGTATTTCTAGTTTTTAATTGTAACAATACTTGTTTGCTTTCTATCTATTATTCCATGAAATTGAATGGCCTATACCACTATCTTCACTGGTGCGTATCTGTAATATATGTTTCGAGAGTTTTTGCTTTTCGAAATATTTTCTTTTTAATTTTGATTTTTAGATTCATGTAAATGGGTGAATTTGGTTCTTGCATTAGTCTATTCGCATTGCTTCGTGCCCATAATCTTTTTATCAGATCATTTCCTTTTCCCCTTCGTTATTTAGTGCTTGTCATCTCTTTAATGTTTCTTACGAGCAGCACTAACGATTTTTACAATTGAGAAAGACTTTCATCATTATTAAGATCGTGTATCGGCAGCTATTGAGCCCCTAAGGCTGCCTTTTCCGAAAAACCAATCAGTGTCATCATCATTTTATGTATTATACGTAGTAAAGACCATTTAATTTATGAGAGGCTATATTCAGTGTAGAAAAGAGTGCACTCTTTCAGTAGTGTAGTGGTTACCTAGTTGATTTGGAACCTAAAACCAGTACGAAGATGGTCATGATATTTGACTGCTTTCATGAAAATGACGCAAAGAAATTGAGCAGTTACTTGTATATATTTTGGCTATATGCAGTCTGCAGAATATCATTAACAGATACTTGATTTCGAAGGGACTGCAAATGCCACCATACGATACTGAAGGCTCGGTATAGTCCTTAATTATCTTTCCCATGTACACATTGTAAATCAGATGTGAACAAGGTTCTGATGCCTTGAGCTGTTGCTTTTTCAAAATTTAGCCATGTTTATTATATGGAGAATTGAAGAGGATGCGAGAGGAAATTGATGATCTTGAACTGAGCTTGCAGCGCTACACAGGTCAGAATTTGAGCTCTTTGCATTATGAGCATTTGATGGGTCTTGAAAAGCAGCTAGTGAGCTCTGTCAACAAGGTCCGAGCTAGGAAGGTATATATAGTAATCCTAAGAATGACTTGGTATATGAGTATTGCTAAGAATTAATGTTCTCTCCTTGGTCGAGCATGCAGTTTGAGCTGGTACAAGAGCAAATAGACAGTCTCGGAAGAAAGGTAAATCAAGCGCCCCCCTCACACAGACTTTCTGTGTATTTTCAAAAGGAAAACATATGTTTTCGTTAAAACCTATGGCTTATGTGTTAAACACAGGTGAAAACGTTGTACGAAGGAAATGAACAGTTACAGCACCATCTGGTGAGTTAAGTTTTAGCTGAACTCCTTCATCCCTGAAAACTGAATATTTGCTTAATCAACTTAATTAACAGAACACTCGATTATTGCAATAATAATGTGATATCCTGATACATTTTTATCTCATTTCCTGGGAAATTTTTCAAGGGAGACAATGTTTGGAGTATCTATGCATACCTGTAAAATTACTTTGATTCAAGAACGTAATACCTTAACAAAATTTTATGCCAAATTTAGACGATGAGGGATTACCAGGTTGCAGCAGTGGAGCCCCATGACCATAGATCACAAGTGATTGATCAATTCTATTTTCTCGGTGAAGACCCTCGTAGTGAGCTTCATCTTGCTCCACTCCCTACAGAGTTTCAACCTCACACTATCCAGCCAACCCTGCCCAGTCTTCAAGATTTCAGCCTCCACCTTACCAACTATGGTAATCTGCAGACACGCTCAACTCGACATGCCGCATTCTTTTACACTTTGATGGAAAATAATAGTCTGATCTGTTCACTTTTCTGATGCATTTTGCAGAGTGATTGAGTAGATTGGCAGAAACTGTTTCAGACTCGCACTAGGAACAGCCGCTGGATTAAGATAAAAGCATAAAACAGTTATGTTGATTGATCCCAAAAACGGGAAAACACAGAGGAATCTGATACATTTTATGGTGGGCCTAGAGGGGCCACTAGCACAACTATCTATATACCTTTTGTCTGGCATATTCGTTTGGTGGCTTTAATGTGTTCTTGTCTATTTAATCAAGTATTAATTACTATTTAATTTAAAATCATACAACAAAATTAAAAAATTAAAAATTTAATATGCAAACACAAATACGATTCTATTCTTCACGACAAAGAAACACATCAGAGGCCCAGATAATAGCCCAAAGGAAGCGACCCAGAGATGGAAAGCCTGGTTTTCATGAAAGGCGGCAAGGGAGATATCCACTCATTATCATCTCTCTCACAATGTCCTCTAATAACCCCAACGAATTCCAGCTAAATCAAAATCAAGCTGCAACAACCACTTCCGTTTCCCTGCAATTTTCTATTCCTAAGCAAAAGTCCTCCAGAAAAAGGAAAATAGATCGAAATTGAGCTCCACTTCCATGGATCTAGCCATTGAAGAGCTTCAATTCCTGAGCTTATCAGACATTGTTAAAGAATCGATCTCAATCCCCAAACAGTCATCAAAAACCTTCTACCTCATAACCTTAGCCTTGATCTTCCCTCTCTCTTTCGCCATCTTAGCCCACTCTCTATTCACCCACCCAATCTTGACGCAACTCGAAGACAACCCATCAGACGATCCGGAGCAAACCCGTCACCAATGGACTATCCTCTTGGTCTTCCAGTTCTGCTACCTTATATTCCTATTCGCCTTCTCTCTCCTCTCCACCGCTGCCGTTGTCTTTACCGTTGCCTCTCTCTACACGTCAAAGCCGGTTTCCTTCTCCTCTACAATTGCCGCTATACCCAAAGTGTTTAAACGACTCTTTGTCACCTTCCTATGGGTGTCCCTTTTGATGGTGGCTTACAATTTCGTATTCCTGGTGGTTCTGGTGATTCTGATCATTGCGATTGATGTCGACAGTGCCCTTGTGGTATTCTTATGCTTGGTGGCGATATTTCTAATGTTTTTGTTTGTGCATGTATACATAACCGCGCTATGGCACCTGGCTAGTGTGGTATCGGTGCTTGAGCCTGTGTATGGGTTAGCGGCAATGAAGAAGAGCTACGCGTTGTTGAAGGGGAAGACGCGTGCGGCTGCGGTACTCGTATTCGGTTATTTGTCGATTTGCGGGCTGATTGGTGTGGTTTTCGGGTCAGTGGTGGTGCATGGCGGGGAGGAATACGGGGTCTTCACGAGGATTGTTGTCGGTGGCGTCTCGGTGGGGATTCTGGTGATTGTGAATCTAGTGGGGTTGTTGGTGCAAAGTGTGTTTTACTATGTTTGCAAGAGCTATCACCATCAGGGGATTGACAAGGGTGCTTTGCACGAGCAACTTGGAGGGTATCTTGGCGAGTATGTGCCTTTGAAGAGCAACATCCAAATGGAGAATCTGGAGGTCTAGAAGTGATGCAGAAAATAGAGAGACATGGCATCGGTTGTATAAGTGTCAGTATGTGCAGTAATACTCGAGATTGTTACATGGGAATTCTTTTGGCCATTGGGAAGTTTCCTAAATTTCCGTTCTTGTAATAAATCACCGGAGAACAGCTTGCTTGATATGAGCTTTTGATGAGCTGTATCTGTTTTTTATATGGTGCAATTACCCATCCAACTATCAGTTTAATAGATATCACATTCTTCCTGTTATGATGTTATCTTTACTGAGGTTCATAGCCTAATATAATATAATTCAAGGAGTGCTGACTGCTGAGTGCTTAGTCTGGATTAACTAATACTCATTCCGTCCTGATGATCTCCGCGAGTGAGAATAAGCCTAGTGTTTATCATCCAATACTGAGTGCAAGACAATGCTGCACTAGCTTAACATCATGATGAGTAGGCTAAGGTACGTTTTAAAAAGACAATATCCCAACACAGTTTAAGGTACAGCTTTAACCTGCATATTCTTCTGCTCTAGGATGGACAGGCTTACATCTCACTCTGGTATTTTGCAAGTCAACCTCCATGATTTATTCCTGGTACCTAAAAGGCAAAGATGCTGTTGCCAACTTGCCATTCATAAGACCCCAGTACAACTCACAGGACAATAAAAGAAAGAGAATAGCAATCCCTTGAACAGAAATTTGTCATTGGCTACTAGGCCGCTCCAGATGCTGTGAATTCAATAAAACAATTGTTCCAGAAACACAAACTGACATAGGGACCGTGGAAGGTTATTCCAACTTGCTCTTCAATGAAGCATCTCTGATTTCGTTTCTCTTCACCAGCCTGGTAACATTGGCTTCATTCAGTTTTATTCCATAGAGAAATGATAGCATAGCATCCTACTGTGTCTTCTTTTAACTGTTGTGATATGATTATCAGAGCTTGCTTTTTGCAGTACCGACTGGTGCATCTCCTGACGTCTTCTTCTGTGCTCGAGACAGTTGCCTCAATGCATCCTTGGTCATACTCCTTGGTTTGCTCAGCCACATACCTCCATCAACAACCAATGCTGTTCCATTGACGAATTTTCCTAAAGAGTAAAGAAATGACGCACAACACATTATATAAGTAAAAGAGTGAAATGAACATCAGATGCCCACAACAGGTAAAGAATGATAATTGTCATTTAAAAAAAAATATATATTATGCCCAAGGATAGGACGAAAGCATTCCCCCGCACATTATTTCATTCACTCTAAGAGTAAAATGGATTTATCAAACGTACCTGCATCAGATGATAGATAGAGCACAGCCATGGCTATATCACGTTTCTCCCCAAATCTATAAAGAGGCATCTTATCTTTTCCCCTAATCTCATCAGGCTCAAGCACACCAATACCAACAGTGTCTTCAACAAGCCCTGGTGCAACACCATTAACTCTAATGTCATAATCAGTTCCCCACTCCAAGGCCAAATTTCTGGTCATGCTATCAATTGCAGCCTACAAAAATGATAACATGGTGAAGACAACAAGCAAGGTTCCAAGGTAAATGACTACGAGACTCGAAGATCCTTGAACTAACCTTGGCAGCAGATGCATGGACTTGATACCAAGTAGCTGTATAATGCAAAATCGCAGTTATATTTACTATCGTCCCTCCAGCAGATGAATCCTTTCCAGGACCCCCTTTCTTGAGATAATGGAGCGCTTCATGACACATTGTAAAAGCACCAACCGCATCTATGTCCATCACTGCATACAACAAACAAATAAAGATTCAGATCTCAACCTTTAAACACTCTTGAATGAAAAAACAAGAATAATAAGCAGAGATGGTGACAAATTGTTTGAGATCTTTAAGGAATGTTCCTCTTATTTCATCTGTGTAATGGTGTAAGGCAAGTTCACCAATGCCAAAAATCACAAAAAATTGCAAAAAGGTTATGTCTATGCTAGAAGCCTATATGGTTACGTTTTGGCGATTGGAATCAAACCATTTCTCAAAATAAAGAGATCTAATTTGTTATTAAGCGTTTCCACTAACTTGAAACCAAGTACACAGAAATAAAAGTTATGAAGAAAGTACCAGTTCGAAAGCCATTAGGTGATAAATCCTCAGCTGCCACAAGAAAATTGCCGGCAGCAGCGTTCACAAGAATGTCAAGCTTGCCATAACTCTTGACCGTAGCTTCCACAACTCTGGCCGCATCTTCTCTTTTGCGGACGTCCCCCTCAAGCCCTATTGCCTGTAACATAAAGTTAATATACAATAAATACATGATCAGCAGAAAGAACAAACAGATGACGCTTCAACCCAGTATCAGGATATCTGAACCTCTTTATCCAACAAAACATAGAAGAATAAGACATGTCCTTGTCCCTCTCTCTTTTCTTTTCTTTTCTTTTCTTTTCTTTTTGTCTAGAGAGAAAAGAGATAATACATGAATGCCGAGGGAAGTAAGGGATGCAACAGCCGAGTCAAGAACATGTTTGCGGCGACCCATGATAGCGACGAAAGCTCCATGCTTCCCCAGCTGAAGTGTTATCTCATACCCTATTCCCGACCCGCCTCCAGTCACCAAAGCGACCTTTCCTCTCAGTATATCCGCCTTGAACGGTGACTCTTCCATCTTGTTTGCCCTCACCGAGAAAGGATTCTTCGTGCAACTTCGTAATCTCAGAAAAAGGCGTATCAACTGAATAAAGGAAGAAAAATCATGTGACCCTCGACAATATTTTGGCAATTAACCGCACTAGTTGCTAGTCGTCGTCCTTATCCGACAGTGGGCCCATTCACCCATTCCGTTTATGTCTTTATTCGGATTAGTCTTTACATTCGACAGGGAAGAAGTATGCAATTACAACTTGACTGGCTTTCGAAAACTATTAAAATATTCGCGTTCTTATTGATAGGCAACTGTAGTTTGTATATTGAAGCGCAAATCCATAGAGAACACCACTCAGTTTGGGCCATGAAAGCACAATAATTGAAACAAACAACCAGCAAACACAAGGGAGAATAGAGAACAATAAAATATAAGGTCTTCGCCCTCTGAAGATGCAACCAAGGAAGCAGAACAGACTTCATAACTTGCTCTTAGGAACCCCGACTGGTGAATCTCTGATGCGTTTTTCCACCGCTCTGGACATTTGCTTCACCGCATCTTTTGGAAAACGGAGAGGACTTGTTAGCCAGTGAGCTCCATCAACAATCATTGTCATTCCATTGATGAATTTTCCTACGGATCCATACGATAATTAAAAATCACGAATGTTCAGGGCCAGACGCTATAGAATCTACGCATATTAGCTCGAAATATAATATAACAAAAAGTAAATATAACTAATGTTCCGTTTTTTTTTATGAATGGTTTACTCTTGTCCTGGTCGCCCGGGCATTCTAATAGCAAACCTATGGGTGTGAAGCAATGTCAAGCCAAAATAACCAACACGCATTACCTCTCCAGCCGTGCTGGAGAAGAACAACTCTTAACTCATAAATTCACAGGCTGCACCAGCTTTTTCTTAATATAGGTACAGAAGGAAATGCAGGACTTCACTAATTTGGTCAGAGTAATGAATCGAGAGGAAAGACGAAACACTCTTTGGAAGCTTCCACAGGAAACATTATATGGACAAGGAAGAAGAGAATGAATCAATAGAAAAGTTATAATATTCTAACCCGCGTCAGAAGCAAGATAGACGGAAGCCATAGCTATATCGCGTTTCTCCCCTGCTTTAACCATATGCCCAGGGGGAGCAAGTTTACTAAACCCGGGAGTGTCACCAATAGGCCCTGGTGCTATTCCATTAACTCGAATGTCATAATCTGTTCCCCACTCCAATGCCAAGCTTCTTGTAATACTATCAACGGCTGCCTGAAATATTACAACATCATGAGGGTGCATTCAGCAGGTTTAAAAGCATGACTTTTTAAGACTTACAACCTATTACACAACCTTCGCAGCAGAGGCATGGATTTGATACCACGTTGCGGTATAATGCAGAGTAGCGCTTATATTAACTATCAATCCACCAGGAGATGATGGGTTCTTCCAGTGACCTCCTTTCTTGAGATACTTGAGTGCTTCATGACACATTGTAAAAGTGCCAAGAGCATCTATATCCATGACTGCAGCAAAAACAAGGTTGATTCAGTTTTTTCTCGTTAATAACTCGAGTCGACCTTGATACATAGTCATTTTTTACTAAAACTACCTGTTTTAAAGCCATTAGGAGACAGATCCTCAGCTGGGACAAGAAAATTTCCAGCCGCAGAATTCACAAGAATATCAAGTCTGCCAAAGTGCTTGACGGTGGCTTCCACAACTCTTATGGCATCTTCGCTTTTGCGCACATCTCCCTCGAGTCCTATGACCTAAAGACAAAATGGTTTAACCAAATCAAATCAAGCCCATAACTCATGTTAAAATAAATAAATAAATCCAACTAAACACTAGCGAAAAAATCTACACTTATATCCACAAGCTAACTCGTTACACAATCAACGGCCTTTTTATAAATAATTGACGCAACAAGAAACAAGAAGTCTCTCAGAGAAGTCACGATCAAATAATAAACCAATGACAGTTCACGGAGACTCACAGGGATGCCAAGAGATTGGAGATCAGAAACGGCAGAGTCAAGAACATGTTTGCGTCGGCCCATGACGGCTATGGATGCTCCATGTTTTCCCAGCTGACTTGATATTTCATACCCGATTCCTGAGCCGCCTCCAGTCACCAGAGCCACCTTCCCCCTCAAAATATCCGCCTTGAATGGCGACTCCGCCATGGATTCTTGTAGTTTTTATCTTCTCCAGTTTAATCCGAGGTTGTTTCAGAGGATTGGCATGCTTTGCTCTGTCTTACATAAAAGAGCAGAATTTAGTGGCTCATATGCTAGTCGTTGACTGGAATTGGTACAGACTGTAGATGTTGTAGGGGTAGCTTTAATGATCAGTGCATCTATTCGTCATTCGGATTCAATCAATACTTTAATATATTTAGTTAATTTTAATTTAATAAATTTATATATAAATTTATATTTATTATTAATTTATATTATTATTAATTTATATTATTATTAATTTATATTTTTATTATTATATAATTTTTATGCTTTTATTTTACTGATATTTTAAAAAAAAAATTAATAAATTATAATTTTTAAAAAAAAATTAATAAATTATAATTTTTTATCTTTTTATTATTTTTATTATTATATTCTTAAATATTGATTGTATCTTTTTATTTTTCTGTTATTTTTTGTTATTTTATTTTAAAATACTGATTGTATCCTTTCCCTTTTTATTTTTTTATTCAGACAGATTGTTACAGGGATATATTACCTTCAATATGTCATATTAATTGTGATATTTTTTAAAAAAATAACAGTGAATGTATTTCCTTCAATATGTTAAATTAATTATAATATTTTTAAAAAAAAATATATTAATCATGTTGAATGTAATATTAGGCATGTTATCTTCTATATATCACATTGATTGTTACATGTTAAAGGTAATATTATCAAAATTAATTTGACATGTGATATTACAATCAATATGAAATGTCAAAGTTAACATGTTATTATGATCAATATATTTTTTAAAAAATATTAGAATTAATTTAACATCCTTAAAAGAAATATATTCAATGTTACCTTAACAAAAATATTACAACTAATATGACATGCTGAAGTTAATATATCTAATGTACCGTTACATTCAATATGTGACAATCACTATATTTGAATAAAAAAACAAAAAAATAATAAAAGAGAAGAGAGAATCAGTATTTTATAATAAAATAATAAAAAATAATAAAGAGAAGGAAAAAGATAATCAATATTTGAAAATATAATTAATAAATTAATAAAAATATGAAAGAAATTGTAATTTATTAAAATAAAAAATATTAAATAATAGAAAAAATTGATAAAATGCTTGTTAGAATAAGAAAACAAAAAATAATCTGATATAATAATAATAAATATATTTTTATAATTTTACTGGATATATTAAAATATTCTTGAGTGATAAATCTTAGGTGCTGAGATCATCTTAAAATTACCCGATTTAGGGGCATATGCTTATACTAACAAAAAAAAAGACAACTGATTGCTCACTTTGGTCCCACCGATTGATCCTGAGCTTGCCTTTAGTCATCGATGGGGCGCCGGCTCACTCTGCTGTGCAAAGTCTATTATTGTAAAATCAATGCCAAACTCTTTTACATGAGGATCATGAAGGAAGATCCTTCTTGATATAAGTTAGCTAGATAATTCCAACTCATTTTACTGTGCCAATGTTTTCCAGCTGTAATTGTTTAAAAAATAAAGAATAAGTAATATTTTAACTGTTGTTATATTAGTTTAGACTTTTGTACATATATAATCTTATTAACAATTCTTATTTAATTTTATAATATTTAAAATTAAATCATTGGACAAGGTAAATTATTATTATCATTATTTATTTATATCACGTCTTGAGGGAAAAAATCTGTCTGAAAACTATGGGGCCCGTCCAAAACTGATGCACCAATATTCTTACACAGACCGTGCCTTACTGGACCATGGGGCTGTTAAGAGATGGAACTCGTGCTATTCCGCCCTTTATGTCAACCGTCACGTACACAACGGCACTTCTAAAAACCCTACGCCACCACTCTCCAAAAGTTGCAACCATTTATAACCGAAAGAAGACCCTTTAATTAAACATAATAGTCGTAACGGAAGGAAGAGCAAACAATGACTATCTTGAGGAAAAAACTGGAAGAAGTTGAGTGTATTCTCCATGCCGTCTTCAGTCTTCCTCCTGATGTAATACAGCACCAGCGCTCCTCAGAAGAGATCAAGCGAAGGTTTGTGTTCTTGGAAAAGCTCTTGTCGAAAGAAATTGCCACGAGTCCCGAAAACCCACGGTTGCTTCACGTTCGCAACAGACTCGGAGAGCTTGGTGCCACGTTTCATTATTGGGAGGAGCACGGAGAAGTAACCAGTAAAGATCAGGAGCGTTTAGAGTCGACTGTTTCAACGCGTTCAAGTACCGAGTGCTGCGTCCACGACGACTGGGATTCTAATATTGATGGAGAGACGTCGTTCGAAGCGGATTTTATGTCGGATACCTTACTGTACAAGAAGAAGGCACCCGAGATAATTAGCGGCAAGGGAATCGGTTTTGTGAAGAGAGTTGGCTTTGGGTGGTTATGTGGGGCTCTGGGAACTGGTGTTGTGATTGGTATGGCGTTGATGGGTTTTGTCCTGGCGAGGCCGGATGGATGCCTCTCTTACGTTGATTATCCTTCGTATCTTGTCCCTACTTGATCAGTCACGGATTAGCTAATTGAATTGTTGAATCTCCATTACAGTTTGGTCTAGCTGTAGAGGAGTAAAACTAACCTTCATGTTTTGCTTTGCAATATTAAGTTAATATACTCTTTAACTAAACAATATAGATTATGTCGGTAACCACTACTTGATTTATTGGTTTTGGTACTATCACCAAGTTTCGGTGGATTAGACAGTTCTAATTTGTAAGGGATTCATATGTTTCTACTGAAACAAGTTCCGATTCAGACAGCATGCATGAACTATGTTTTGTTCTATCAATATTGCCTAAAGTGGACACGATTTTTTTATTTTCTGACCAATCAACCACAATAATGGCCTCTTATCAAACCACACTATTTTCGTTTTTCTGCTACCAGATTTATAGTTATAATAAACAATTATTATTTTAACTGTAATAAAGTATGAAATAGGCAAAAAATAGCGATGCTGTGCCATTATGTTAAACAATTTAACTAATATAGTATTGGCATCAAAATCCGTAAATTGCTAAAACTTCACCACTTAGTCTGTTAGAATATTGCAATGATCAAATTATACTAAGATCAAATCTAGTAACCGCATTTGCTTATATAGTCACAATTTCTCGTCTGAAGTATACAGCTTGGGTCCGTTGAAAAAAAAAAAGAATAACCCACCTGATTCGTCACGTGCTACCAAACGACAAAAGATTCAGACACCATGTGAATCCTTACCGACTTCGTCTATACTGACATTGCATGTCACAGTAATTTCTCACAATGAAGAAGGTCAGTTTCGTACAACAGGTATTCGAAATCCGCGGCGAACCTCTGTTAAAAAATTTTCGACCTAATCCTCGCCACCAGATAAACTTATTTTAGCAATAGATAATTCCTAATTTACCCCTGTCACACACTTTAGTAATCGTATCCTCAGCTTATTTCTCGCGTTACTCTGAAATTTGTCGTTTTCTTCTTGAATCCTCTGTTTTAGTTCCTTATCGCTATCAGTGTGTTTCCATCATAAAATTCCTTTCTAGCTTGTCTGTGTTTTGAGAACGTGTTAACGGTTTCCACTCGCTTGAATCATGAGCCGATTCAGGAGGATCCAGATCGTCGAGCCTGACTACTCTCCCTTCTTCGTGAGAGAAACCTCCATTTTCACCCCTAGAGCGCTTTCATTTCCTTCGTTTGCAGTTGAAGAGCATGAAGACGATCTCAGCTTCCCGTTCGATCTCTTTAGCCCGAAGCACGAGTCGTTCGAGCTCTTCGACACGTTCAATAATCTTATCCCGGTGGAGAGAGCGCCTTCGGTTTTCTCGTACAGGAGGATCCAACGACGACTGGGGAGCGAGCTGGTGTTGCAGTCTCTCTGCGACAGAGTTAGGGCGCTAGAGTCGAGGTTTGACCGCCTAATGGGCGACAAGGCCCACGGCACGGAGAGGAAGTACACTTGGACTGCGGAGATCAAGGGACCGGTGGATAGAAGGTACAAGTGGACGGCGGAAATCAAGGAAGGGAAGCTGAAGAAGGCCGAGGAGAAGAAGTACAAGTGGACCGCCGAGATCAAAGGAAAAGAAAAGGACGAGTCCGCTATTTCGCGGAAGTATACGTTCGAGGCATCGACTGGCTATGCAGGTAAGTGTAGCAAATCAGAGAAGAAAGAAGAGAAAGTGGAGAAGAAGAAAGATACCAAAGCGAAGACTAGGACGCGTATAGTCAAGATTGAAACACCAGCTGATCATGGCACAATTCTTCTCAGAGATGTGAGAAGATAAGACGGCATTTTTTCCCTCCTTTGGTTGCATTTTCTTGTTTAAGCTAATCTATATGGTGTTTATCCCATTTTGTTAGGCTTTTGCAAGGAGAGCTGGAGCTTTGAGGAACAAAAAAGGAAAAGCCCCGGAAATGTCACCACAAGATGCAGCATTGCTGATTCAGATAAGTTTTAGAGCTTATCTTATTCGCAGATCGCAGGCCCTTCGAGCGCTTAAGGAGCTGGCAATTGCCAAAGCTAAGTTGAAGGAGATCAGAACCTTGTTCAACAACTTCTCGTACAGGCGCCAGGTGGCTCGTAACGGCGAAGAGCGCCAGAGATTCGCCGAGAAGATTATTGTGCTGCTTCTTACAGTTGATGCTATTGAGGTAACAGTGCTGTCTTGTGTTATTTGCCACAATTTTATATCCGAGTTTGAGATTTCCGTTACTCTACAAGACATGCTAAATTTTATATCGACTGGTTGTTTTGTACTTGAAATTCCATTACTCTCAATGTGCGATTTTTGTTCAACATTCACTTGGATTCTCCTGCAAGTTCTTATAGTGGGACTCTCGAACTGGGGATCGGTGTCGTATGAACTAATTGTTCTTAAAAGTTTTGTTTTTCTATACATAGAACTTCAAGTCTAATCTCACGGATTAGTAAGGAGGTTGTTCTACTTTGTTTTGGCAACTTCTGACATTGTGAAATTCGTAAATCCAGGAAGTTCGTGAGGTCTAATTGGCAGTTCTTTCATTAAAATTTGTAGTTGTCTTTGCATTGCATTTTACATACAAATTACGCTTGCTAAATAAACAATGGAAGAGATATTATTTTCCAGATTCTTTGCACAGAAAAGCGTTTTCCTTTTACTCTCCTGGATTCATGGTGGTGGAAACTCACCCCATCAGTGGCTATTATGGCGCTAGTGTGACACCAAAATGGTGCAATGGTCGTGGATTTATTTGGTGCAGCTGCGTATTTGAAGATATAATTCCTCCTTTTGGCCCCAACGATAGGGAATGTGTTTGAGGATTATTATTCAATTGTTACATATATTGTGGATGATATGGAGATCATGTGACGCTTTGTGGTAACCATATTGGGTGCTTTTTAGTGAGCCTTGTATACTGTTTTGCATGAGAATGTAATTTTGTTCAATTACAGTGCGCTTGTATTTTGTGTTTCATGGATGTCTCCCCTGTTATTATGCCCTGTAACTATTCCTTGTACGTGGTTTCACATTAGGGAGCTGATGTGATGGTGCGAGCTGCAAAAAGGTCAATGGTGGATGAGCTGGAGGCAACACTTGATGTGGTGGACCCACAGCCTCCTGGGAAATCAATTTCAATGAGAAGACGAACATTTGATATGCCTGATGGCGTCATTAGGAAGGAAATTGCCGAAGGTGTTGCCCAGGTTGTCCAAATGATTGATCACGAAGGAAAAAGTGCTGATACCTTCGAGGCATGCTTGTAAGGACTGTGCTTGGTGAACAGAATCATCTATATCTGCGATTCCTGGTTCTCCTTGCTTTTTATTGTGTTGTTGTAACTTAAAGCTTGTTACTTTATTGAAGACGAGGATGGTTCTTGATTATGCATTTGTGTTTGTAGTTGAGTCTGTGCTGTTTCAATGGATTATATTTCCTAAATCTGGGCAGAGCAGTACTGGCCACCTACGATTACGAGGATAACCAAATGTGATTATGATTATCCATACCGATGGATTTATAACATCTCTTGGCTGCGATCTGTTGTTTTATGTTACACTTTAGATTTCTTTTAGATCGAAAAGCAATTAATTGACCTTTTTTCTCCCAAAAAATGGTGACCAATTGATCCGGATGGATAAAGGTTTTCGAATTATATAGCTGCGAGATCTGCCAAATTTGTCTATCCTGAAAATCCCTATTTGTTACTCCCAACCATGAATCTATAGCCGTACACAGTAAACTACGGTGAACAGAGAAGAGGAAAAAAAGAAAAAGGAATGCAAGCATTCTCACCTTTTTCGTAAAATCCTAATTATCACTCAAAAATTGAAGAACACCGATCACAAGAAACCGACAAAGATGGAGTACGTACGGGGACAGCTGGTGCCAATAAGCGCGGCTGCTCGAGATTGGTCAAATTGGACATGTCCCATTATTGCTGTCTTTATGGTCCAATAAGCATCCAAGATTGACCACCACGTTCATCACATTTGCCGCAAAACCCATATCAGTCTCCGCAATCGGGCAATTTGTCGTCTAATCGGGATACTTAAAACAGTAGAACACAGCTTATTACTCTCTAGTTAGTTCTGTGCAATTCTTTTGAATCATATTTTCGTGTGCCGACTGTATCTCAATTATAGCTGAGCAAAACTGGCCGACAATCAATTTTCTTTCCATAACAATCAAGGCTGCTAGCTATTCCCGACATACATGGGACCATCTAAACCTCCAAACCACTAAAAACTGTTGCAGGCACCGAAGGAAAACAAAAGCTTATCAGGCCCATTGACTATTGGCAAATTGCACATGCTTTGTATCAGACTGTTTTTTCTTGCAACGCTTTGAATCGAAAAGAGGAAGACCCAAAAATCTTCGCACTACAGCTTGTTAAGGAAAGTTAGTATGTAACCTTTCTCTTTTATCAATTCTGTCCTCTTCTGAGAATGGCATGCACACCGGCGTGTAATGCACACGTTTTTTATGGACTTGATCTCCAAACTCTAGTATTGGCTCTTCAACTCACAGTCCAAAATTTTTTTTTTCTAAGAAAAACCCATCGGTCACGCCATGAGCCACGAGTCCAAAATGTCCTCTCATGAACACCTAAAGTTCACAAGCAGGTTGGTTTCTAAATAAATACCCGCAAAGCTGCAAGTTTGAACTTCAATAGCATAAAAGAGCCGTCTTAACAGTTCTAATGACAGCGCTTAACTTGTTTCTCTTTTTCTTAATACATATTTAACGTTAAGACAACGTGCCTTGATTACAACCTCATTGGGTTCGTCATTAACGTGTATTTGAAGCAACATGTTATAGTTTAGTTCCCATGGTGCGGTTTTTTTTATTTATTTCTAATAGGCTTCCATGGACAGTGATTGGCCACTTTGAAAAGGTTCAGCATCTGTAAACGTGGCTAAACATAGAAACAAGGTCAAAAGTCAAACTAACACATTACTTACGAATTAAGAATTCCCGTGCTTCCCTCTTTCTAGAAATACCTAACAAGTAAACAAATATGCCATTTGGCTGGTTTCTTGCAGGAATAGGTAATAATGCACGAAGCACGACTAAAGATTTTCGCCTCCTTTACAGCTTTCTTGGTTATCAATTATCATTACAATGGTCAAAATGTTGTATTATACGTACGAGGCTTGAATTAAAAAAGAGGGTATCCCTGGATATATTCCCTCACATTTGGGAAATTCAACCCAATAAGAAGGCTGCTGTGTCTCCCTAACTGCTAAGCCTGATAGGAAAAATAGTACAATTTAATCACAGGTAAATTCCCTAACTAATATCAGATTCTTGAAATATTGTATCTGCATTCAAGGTATGGCATATTATTTTCCATACAATAGTTCCACTTGTACTGAATTGAATAGTTATAGCAATTAAAATACATTAGTTAGGGTAGTTAATGAATAAAAAAAGCATCGTAATCTAATTAAAATGCTATATATGATTTATCAGTGAAGTAGAAATACCAATCCATCCAAAATTGGAAATAATGGACCATATGTAGTATATAAATACATTAAAATTTTAGTTGTTCTTTTACACTTGAAAGATATATTAATGAGAATTTTCTTTTTAAAATAGACAATTCTACACTCATCCTCACCCCACCCTCCTATTCACCTAGGTGGGATTTAATCTTAGGATCTCTTCTATTCTCCTATCTCCCTGAGGGGTCATGTCATTGAGCCAAGGCTCATTGGCATTAATGAGAATTTAAACGTGAAATTCAAAACAAGGGAAGTAAGGTGTGGTGGACCTGTGAAAAAATATAATTAGAATGGGAAATAGTTCATTAATTTGCAATTTCCTCAGTTTTAATATTATATAAATTATAGATGACATTTTCTAATATTATTTCTAATTTCAAACGTAGGGCAGAGCACCAAACACGTTGCTACGTTATTTTAATAAAAAGAACACTTACAATTATACGAGTTAACAATAGTCAAAAGTTGGTTTTTTTATTAAGTTTTTAATTACTTGGCAAGCAAGCATGGAGATGCTTCCTCGAAGTTTTAACTTGACTATAGAACCAAACATCGGAGTTTGCACTAATAAATATGTCTAGTTTACATCTAATGGTCAAACTTTAACATAGACTACGGTGTTTAATGAGAAGGTTCGGTAGCCAACAGTCTAAATGCCCCACACCTTCCTTACAAACAAATCCTACCAGTCAAGAACCAACTGAAACCCCTTCGACTTTTGCCCCAATAGCTTAACAATTCTCTTCATGCCGTTAGGGTTTGAATGGAACAGATCAAAGCAACTTTATTTAAGACCATTAAAGATTTTGACTAAATTTCACCAACTTTATTTTGCAATTTTGACGTGGATGTTTTTTTTTCTCCCTACGGTTGTAGAGTTAAGTAATTACATCTACCACAAAACCAGGACATCTCATATATTTTTGTACGAATTTTTGACTGTTTTTATTTGTTGTCTCAACAGGCGATCGTGAGCTTTGACATTAGAACGTAAACGATTGGTCTGTACTAACCACTCAAATCATTACTGATTGTCATAGTTAGCTCGCCGCCATGTTTTGGTTCATTTACGTTTATTTGCCTACGTTCATTCATACACGAAGTCAAATCAATAGGATAACTTTTTCGAAAAAAAAAATCAGTAGGGTAACTTAGAGTGCCCAGACTAGCTGTCTTTTGTCAACTTAAGGACTTTTGATTCTGTTTTTTAAGTTTAGGATAGTGAAAGCCACAGGAAGTTACCATCCTGAAGACTCAAACCAGCTTTTTGAAGTTTGAATTGGTATTCCTGACACACAACTTTGTGGAAAAATTCCACAGAGTAATTAAATATCACTCTGCCAGCTTCGATGATATTCTTTGAGGGAAGAGCTAGTAATAATGACTTTCGTCTCGTGATCATTTGTCATTGTTCTTTTAAGTTGCGGGAAAGTTCATTACGGAAATTCCAATCACCGATCTCACGCCTCCATGACAACTAGAACAACGATGAAAAGTTGAAAGTTTAACTTTATGGGCACGTAGATTCTATCGTCACATTTACTTAGCTTGCGGCAGTGAATGTTATGCCATTGACCATTTTGGTTTTAGGTTAAAACCCACCTAATTATTCGACTTCAACGGGACGAGAATGTGCTTGCTCGTGCAAGTTTCCTTGAGTTAATGCACACGTATGTGTTGCAAACTAGTCAAAAGTTACACTTCAATCAATTCAGTGAAAGGTTCCTTTATTCCCTTCTTCAAAATGTGATCTCCCCCATTGTCATCCCTTTCACACGAGACGTTTCTTTTCTCAATAATTTTTTTCCGTGAGTATCGCCCATGCAGACAACTTTTCGTTTTTCAATTCTTCCCCAGGATTACCTTTTCCAGCAACCCAAGCATGCTCGTAAACTTAAAGCTCGTTATTCTCAATTTTCTAATCCTGTCAATCCCTGTCCATAGAAATAGAGAACTTAACTCCGCTAAATCTAAACAGCTTATAGCCAATCCCCTTACTCGATCCCAACGAGTGGACCCCTCAAGTTTGGTTCCATTTCCAGCCATCTCACGTCACCATGTTGGCCGCCATTACTGCGAAGTAGTGCAAGTCCCGTCTATAAAAATTTGCCACCTGGAACATTTCATTTGGCCAGAATCCTGCCGAGCCCCCTCACCAACAATCACCGAGCTGTCACTGTACTACAATCACGCCTATACATTTGTGGGCCCTGGGATTAAACGTGGCCACGTAGGACTAGCACTTAGGTGCCGTCACGCGCTTCGTCAGCCAAAGTCTTCACTTCGACGTGTACTCGTGTCACCAATGCTTGTTCCCAACTCACGTAAGTTAGGCCGTTTTCCCTCTTCATTTTAAAATAATTATGTAGCATAATGTTAAAATATAAAATTTCCAGCTATATGGAACTGAACCAAACATATAAGCTTAAAACTTAGAAGACAATTTCTAGTCGGAGATTTTTTAAAGAAAAAGCTAAAATTCCAAAGCTGTAATGGCCAAAGAAAAAAAATTTAAAATTACATGTCTAATTAACGGGCGAATCTTTCCAACAAACCTCTAACGACCCAACCGGATTTTACCGGGTCACTGCCTGGCGCGTGTTACGAACAGGTAATAATTGAGTTTGGGTGTTGGGTTTTTAAAATAAGAAACATTAAAAACATTAAAGGAATCTGTGTTTTCCAATTTCAACAACCCAATTGCCCTCCGCAACCGGTTCGTCAAAATCGAAACTCTATAAATACCCGCCCTTCCTCCATTCGAAGACCTTCTCTCCCAACCTTTTCTTTCCTCTTTCTATCCCTACCCTTTTTGTCAGGTTTTCTACACCAATTGGGTATATGCGTTATATATAGTATCTTTCTGCTCGATTCCCGCTCTCGTTCTCCGCAATTTATAGTCTTCTCTCCACGCTTTCCCTTAAGCTACTAGTCGTCTCTGTCTTCTCTTCTTCTGACCACATCAGTATCCGCCGGCGGCTCGGGATTCAAAACTAACGGAATCTCGGGGAGAAAGAGCCGCCGTTCTGTTAATATATACGGCTGCTGTTTCACCTGCATTCTCTTTCAGTTACTTGATTTGCATCAGATTGCAGCTCTTTTCTTTGTAAGGTTTGTGGAAAGACTTAACCTTTACTTTTTCTCTTTTCACAAAAAATCTTCTCTTTTATAGCCTTTTGGCTTAGTTGTTGTCAAAATTTAACGTGAATGCGCCATACTTTTTACTAATGGAGTTAGTTGCGTTGTTTTGCTTTTGTTGTTTTCTTTGTTCGGATGATTGGTGAGTACAGTTCGGGAAACTAAAACTGTTCGACATTGATTCTACCTATTTTTTTCTCTGAGCTGTGTTCGATTAGGCAAATGATGTGATGTGTGTTGTTGTTTTCTTCTCCGATTTTTTATTTCAAATGGGCGTACCTTTTGTCTACCACTGTACGCTACAGAGATTGTGTATACTCAAATGTCCATTTGCTATAATAACTGCGGTTTACTTTTCAAATCATGGACTTGGTAACATGAAGTCGGTGTTTTTTCAACCAACTATTATTTGTTTTTCTTCGCTGACGGAATCTGACTCGGAATCTTGACCGTAGAGTATGATTCGAAGATTCTACCGCCATAACATATTTACAGATATGCCACATGCCAAATGAAATAATTTATGCACAGCGTGTATACTTTCTTGTTTTGGAAAATTTCTATGTGGGCGGTGGTCACTGAAGGATGTGTGATAGCAACAAATTGTGAACATGGCTATATTTTCGTGGCTATATTTCCATATTTTATGCGCATATTTTTGCATTTATAACGATGAATCCCTTTCTATTTGTTTGTTGGGTTCTTATGATCTCTGCATGGCCGCATGTAGGACCATAATGTATGGCTACATTTAACGAGTACTTTCCCTGTATCATGTGGGTTGATGTCTAGAGTGTATACTGTCCACACAGCCATCAAATTGCTGATATTTTGTCTACCGGTATCACTTCTGTGGGCCAGTTGTTAATACTGAATTCTGTTCATTATTTGTTTGTTATGGATTGGCTCGAGTGTTCTTTGTTATGTCGGTAATTTCTTGTTTTCATCTGATCTAATTCTAACTTTTACTGTGTTAACGTGGAAGATACATCTATTTTTCTTTCTTTTTTGTTACAATAATATGAATATACCTGGATTTCTAATAGTTTTACAGTCATTGAATTTTCTTTGTTTCCTTTGTTCTCAGCATCTGAAATGAACAAAATTTTCATATTTCTTCGTGATAGAATATGATACTTCATTCACTGTCTTAATCTGTCAAATATTTTACGTGATGTCTGCAAGAGACTCAATAAGTCTCATGTTTGCTTGACCTCTGATTGCTGAAATAGTCTTGAAACTCAGGCTTCCATTCTATAAGGCTCTAACTTGAGTTTTAACGCTTATTTCAAAAAAAAAAAAAACTTGAGTCTTAACGCGTCGATAAAGTTTCCTGCCTTGCTTCAGAATATGATAGTTTAAAGATTCTTATTTTGTGTGAAACAACAAGCATAATATTTTATCAGAAATATTAACAGTAGTTGAAGCGTAACATCAGACCACAAGTGAACCAATTTTTTTTTTTTTTTGCCTGAATAAAGGCATACTTTATATTGATTTCGTGCTGTTATAACAATGCTTGAATATATTGCGGTTTTAGCTAAAAGTAACTTACAGGTCCTGACCCATAATGATGTATCTACTTTTTAAAGCTCATCAGTTATTTGATTGATTAGAACTGAGGGTGAATATGGAATTAAGCATTGCATGTGAAAGGTCATGAAAAGTGGAGAAAAGAGTCTTTCTTTTTCAATACCTCCCCATCAACATCGTTTACTTAAAATTTTCACGTTTTAGAAATGGTTAACGGTATAGCTTTTAGTTCTATTTAGGTTGGCTGTTATAATTAATCGTCTTTTGTATATGCTGTTGCTGGTGGGTTCTCATGTCTTCTTAAGTTTTGTGGTCTGGTAGTATGCAGTGACGGCTTAGTTGTTCTATTTTTGGTTCGCATTTTTCCTTACCCATTTCACTGTCCTTGCGAAGGTAGAAGATATTCTTAGGAACGTCAACCAAAGCATATCTGATTCACGGCCTCACGTACTGTGTCCAGGGAGATGAGATCAAAGAGGTAACATTAAGTTTGCTGCTTTCGGAAAATATCCTGATGAGATTTTATCATTCATACTGACCAAAATTTCCTGACACAGATTTCTGGAGCCCTGCGCTTGATGGACTGCTCACCAAGTAGCAGTGACGATAAAATTTTGAAGAGGTGGTTTTTCATTGATAAAAGGGTTGGGTGAAGAGGTGTCAAAGATTATTTATTGGTACCTGAGAGTGACTCCAACTTTTGAGGACAATCTGTTGTTATTGTTTGTATACCCATATATTTGTCAAATTTGGATTCAATGGATCTTAAAACAAATCATAAAGCACCAGTGCGTACTGATCCTTCTCCTCATAGCAAGTCGAGGCTAGGTGTACATTCCAGCGGTATGTTGCCTTATTCTCCTCCAGGAACAGCTTTCTCGGCCAATCTATTTCTACATGTTCCTAGGAAGAAAACTGGCGTACTCGATGATGTTCGCTCAACTGGTTGGCTGGATGCTATGAAATCCTCATCGCCTCCGCATAAGAAGATAACTAAGGATCTTAACGACGAGCTTGCTTCATCTGATACCGATGCTGCCTACCGCACTTGGCTGGTATTTTTTTCTTCACAAGATTTTACCCGCAACTTCTATTTGTCCAATCAATGCATGACTGAAATGAATTACAATTCTCAATTTCTTCTCACTGTGCAGCTAAAATATCCATCAGCACTTGGGTCTTTTGAGAGAATCATTAACTTTGCAAAAGGCAAGAGATTAGCGTTGTTTCTAGATTATGATGGGACTCTTTCACCCATTGTTGACAACCCTGATTGTGCCTTCATGTCTAATTCCGTAAGAATAATTTTCTGCTGGCTTTTAGTACTCATGTTATACCTCTGAGACTTGTTCTCACAACTTTATTTTATCTTCCGCAATGTTTACAGATGCGCTCGGTCGTAGAAAAGGTCGCAAAATATTTCCCGACAGCAATTATCAGCGGAAGAAGTCGGGCCAAGGTGACTACACCTTTCCAAAACTGAAACATTTGAACTTCAATGAAATTTCTTTTGACTATATTTTCTATTTGTTCACATTGCTATTTGTTTTTTCAGGTGTACGAGTTTGTTGGATTGACAGAACTGTATTATGCGGGTAGTCATGGGATGGACATTGTTGGCCCTGTCAGACAATCAGTCTCAGATGGCCACCCAAACTGTATAAGTTCTACTGATGAGCAGGTGATTCCTGTGATAATTCTATTAATCTTAAAGATTTTTCTGATACATTTTCTGATTGAGATTCTCCTGAATGCAGGGTAAAGAGGTAAACTTGTTCCAACCTGCTAGTGAATTTTTGCCCTTGATTGACAAGGTAAGTGGAGTCGTTTCTATCACACTATTAAACATCAATTTTGCTAGTTGTAATGTTTAGCTTCTATTTTGCTTGGTTGCTTGCCTGTTATCTTTGCTTGACATTTTGATTTATTGTCCAGGTTTTTAGCTCCCTTGTCGAGGACACCAAAGATATTGAAGGAGCAAAGGTTGAAAATAACAAGTTCTGTGTCTCTGTACATTACCGTAATGTTGATGAGGAGGTAATTACATTATAACTGTTGTGATTTTTCTTTTTCTTTTCTCTTGGTATTAAAGTCATTAGTTCAAGTTTCTTATTCTTTGATTTGCAGTTATTTCCGTTTGCATTTTACAACTGTTTCCTTTTTTATCAAATTTTTACAGAATTGGAAATCAGTAGCAGATCGTGTGCAGGCTGTCGTCGAAAAATACCCCCGCCTTCGATTGACTCATGGGAGGAAGGTAACATTTTGTGCCTTATCATGGCGCTTTGTTTCTTACTTGCATCTTTGAAGGATCTTGTTTGCCTTATTTTCTTTGATTTAACCATGTTTAGGTTTTAGAAATCCGGCCCGTGATCAATTGGGATAAGGGGAAAGCTGTCACATTTCTCCTTGAATCACTTGGTGGGTAGCCTTTTGTTAGTGTAACTTCACCTTTTTACCATTATCAGTATCATTTTACCGACTAAGATCCTGATTTAGGTCTAAGCAACTGTGATGATGTGCTTCCTATTTATGTTGGAGATGATCGGACGGATGAAGATGCGTTTAAGGTAACAGTGTGTGCTGGTCTACTGTTGGTAATTGATAATTGAGTTATTGATTTAAATAACCTGACAAATATGCTACATCCAGGCTTTGAGGGAGAGGAACTGTGGTTTGGGGATTTTAGTAGCTACCATGCCTAAGGAAAGCAATGCATATTATTCTCTTAGGGACCCCTCAGAGGTGCGCTTTACTCTGTTATGCTTCATATTGAGTGGAATTACATGGCTGTCTTCTGTGTCTTCTAATCTTTATTAGAATAACATCAACAATCTACCTCTCTAGGTCATGGAGTTCCTTAATTCTCTGGTGATGTGGAAGAAATCAAGTGCTTTATGAAGGCTAAGAAAATATAGGAAGAAGAAGAAGAGGAAGAAAACACTCTGATATACGCAACTAATAAAGAACTTCCTCAGTTAGGTTTCCTAGGAATTACACAACTGGTTTGAAGCAGTTTCTGAAAGCTTGGGGTTGTCGAAATCGCTTATATGCTTGTTTCTGCTCGAACCTTCATATCTTAACTGTAAATTCTTTGATTATCTTTACTATGAGACTCTCTTATGTAAAGTGTAATCATTGCCCAATTTTTATGTTCCATGTCTTCCATTCAATTATGGTCAATTTACTCTGAATAGCCCTATATTGATTTTCAAATGTTTGTTAATTCTTTCCAATATAACAATATTCTTTTTCTCTCCACTACCTTGAAGTTATTTTTTTTTTGTTAAAAATCGCAGGGTCTATAAATTAGAAACCTGGTCTTAATACAACGTTATCAGTAGAATCAAAAAGCAAAAAATGCTGTAAAGACAATAACGGGCTGCTATGAACATGCAGACTGAAAGGTAGTGTGATAGCTAATTTGGCAAGAGCATTTGCCACTTGATTAGCTTCTCGGAAGATGTGGTCCAGTTGTACTTCCACAAAACGATTCAGCAAACTCCTACATTGTATCAAAAGTGGGCTCCAAGGAGGCTTTAATTCCTTGTTCTTCAAACTTTGAATAACATCCCATGAATCGCTTTCAACATGTAATCGTAACGTTCCTACTGAAAGTGCCATTGATAATCCTGATTGGATGACTCTCACTTCAGATTCCCATATTGGACAAAGATTAAATGATTGAGAAAACCCAATAATCCATGCTCTAGCAGAATTTCGGACCACCCCTCCAGCAAGGGATATGTTTGAAGGCTTGTGTTGTCCCCCATCGCAATTCAGTTTCAGCCAACCGGATAAAGGAGGGATCCACCTTACCCATTTATTCAGTCTCTCAGCAGGCCTTGGATTGAGTGTTTTTAACACCCTAGTGGATATAAAGAACTCCTTTGCTCGTGCCATTATCTGAATAATTGGCGTAGGATCGTTAGTAGGTTTATCCTCAAAAACTAGTTCATTTCGCCACTTCCATAGTAACCAAAGGCCGGTTCCAAAGACAGTAGGCCATTGTAGATTACCACATGTTTCGCTGTTTGTGAGATTAAGCAAAAACCATTCTTCTAAATTTGAGTTATAAAAGGTCGACGCTAGTGCTTCAGGAATCAGTTGGTTCCATATGTGTACTAGGAAAAAACAGTCTCTCATCGCATGTAGAGAGCTTTCGGGATTTATCCTGCAGTGAGGACATGTATCCAAAGAAGTAATATGTCTACGCATACAGAGTTGTCTCGTGGGCAATTTGTTATGAGCCAATAACCAAAGGAAAGAGCGAATACGTTCTGGACCTGTCCATCGCCATATTGCCTTCCATAATTGTTTAGAAGAATGTGAGACTTCCTCTTGTAGCAAAGATCTAGCCGAAGCCAAACTGAACTGCCCATTCATATTCAGTGACCATCTTAAGGTGTCAGGGTCTATGGATCTCACAGGTGGCTGAGTTTGAGCAATCAGAATGCATGCAAAGGCTGGAAGGAAACATTGGAAAAGACTCCAATTCCAAGCGCCCTGTTCTGTAACAAAATGGCTCACCGACTTTCCTCTCAATGCTTTTGGGACAATCTCGTGAGCTGTACATATGAGGGGGCTGATTTGTTCAAGCCATGAATCCTCCCAAAATCTCGTTGTCTCTCCATTACCTAGGTGCCAAGACACTCCCTTTGATATTGATGGCCAAGCCGAGTGTAAAGCACGCCATAGTAAGGAGGCTCCCTTTTTTGCGGAAGTTTCACTTAATATAGTTGAACTGGTAGCAACATTCCAACCATATTTTCCAGCTAGTACCCTAGCCCATAGGATATCTTGTTCTGACAAGAAGCGACAGCCTAGCTTGATTATCAATGCTTTGTTGGTTTCTGCCGTGCTGTGAAGACCTAGTCCTCCTTTCTCTTTCGATGTGCACACCTTATCCCAGCTGATCAGGTGCAATTTTCTCTTCGTACTGCTTGAGCCCCATAAGAAGTTACGAATAATCTGATCAATTTCTTTAGTAACCCCGGTAGGAAACAACATCGTTTGCATCAAGTAGTTTGGGATGGCTTGTAGGACTGATTTTGCTAGTGTTAGACGGTCAGCAAAAGAGAGTGTCTTAGCTTTCCAACTTGAGAGTCGATACCGCATCTTTTCCAATAAAGCTGAAAAGTAATTCCTTGATAATTTGCCATGTAATATCGGTGATCCAAGATAAGTGTCGAGATTTCTGTTATTGGAAAATCCAGTACATGACTGATATTACGTTGAATATGTGGCGCCATATTCTTTGAGAATAACATCTTCGACTTCTAGCGGCTTACTTTTTGTCCTGATATCTGGCAAAAGCTGTTTAATATATTCTCTATCACTTGCCCTTGATTCATAGAGGCTGTAGAGAATAAAAACAAATCGTCAGCAAAAAATAAATGGGAGATCTTGGGTCCAGACCTACCTAGTTGGATAGGTTGCCATAGACCCTCCTCTACCGCTTGCTTGATCATATGACCAAGCCTCTCCATACAAAGCACAAATAGATAGGGTGACAAGGGATCTCCTTGACGAACTCCTCGGCTAGGAAGAAAAGCTTCCGTGATTTCCCCATTCCAAAGAATCCGCATAGAGGCTGTAGTCACGCATTGCATGATCCTATCTGTCAACTCACGGGAGAAACCTGCAAAAGTAAGTGTTTCATCAAGGAACGACCATTTTATTCTATCGTAAGCCTTCTCCAGGTCAATCTTAAGGGCCATCCAACCCTTCTTTCCAGTCTTCTTGCTCATGGAGTGTATCACTTTTTGGACAATGATCACATTATCGGTAATCTGGCGCCCTTAAATAAATCCTAATTGAGTATCTTTAACCAGTTTCCCCATCAAAGGTTGCAAACGATCAGTAATTAGTTTAGTAATAATTTTATAAGAAACATTACATAAACTAATAGGACGAAATTGACTTAAGTTTGTAGGATGAGAAATTTTTGGAATTGATAGTATGATTATATGCGGTTTTACGTTACGTAATAATCGGCTGGTTAGCACTTTTTATTTCCTAATATATGCGGTTATGGAGTTATTACTGGTATCTTACAAGATTTCTCTGAAAGCAGGAATTCACAGGATATTTTGGAGATTTAAAGGCAGATTTCACGAAGGAGAATCAGGAGCCGCGATTTGATAGCTGCTGCCTGGAAGATCGGAGATCTTACCGTGACCACGGACCGAGAATCTGACCTGATATCTCGGGTGATCCTAACTGATATGGCAGTAATCTGTTTCTGATCCTGCGAGATCTCGATAGATAGTATATAGAGACCCCGACCGCCTGTGGTCAAGGGGGGGAAGAATTTTGGAGATTTCTCTTTGTTTTAGATATTATTCAAAAGTTTACTCCAGAACTGAATGGAGGGCTAAACTTATTCTTTCCTTGATTTAGTTCATTTACCGGACCAACCCTTGTGAGGTCCCGTTCAATATATTACTCAGTTTCTTTTGTTATCTCTCGTCATTCTTGAGCATACTGATGTCATGGTGAATGATCAACTCCATAACAAATTAGAAGCCAAACACTGTAATCGTGGGTGGTGAGTGAAACCAGAGTGACGGAGGGCATACTCAGATTAACTACGTTGTTAATCCGGAGGTGAGGATTTCTGGAAAGTAGGACACGAAAGGGCGAAGGACATTCCTTCCCTCTGGAGTGCTCACTCGTACTGAGCAACCCACTAACTGGAATCCAGCAGAAAAGACGTGAGTACATCCCTAGAAGACCCGTGATCACGGGGAGGTCTCGGTGTGAATTGAATCAAGGATCATCACAAGCATCTGAATTACACTTTTATTTCTCACCTTCGAACCATCACATTTGTTACACAACCTCTATTCACCACTAAGATCTTATAACCCTTCATCCTCATCGACCGTGGGCACACCGTGACCACGGCCAATTCAAAGACTTCCAACTCTTAAAACCATCTCCCTGAGGATTCGACCTTCCTTACCACTAGCTACCTATTCAGAAGAGGAAGATTATTTTGGTGAGCTTACGACAGCCTATCAGGAATCATCACAAGAAATGTTTCGTTGATGGAGCGATCAAGAGTGCCTTTCTTCATGAATCGTTGCACGAGCTCAACTATAGAATCACCAATCACCGACCACTGGGATTGAAAAAATATAGGAGGGAATCCATCAATTCCAGGGGACTTGAAATTCCCGAATCTCTTGACGATCTTCGAAATCTCATCCTTCGTTGGCATCTCCATCATGCTTGGATTAGCAGTCTCTAAAACACGTGGAAAGCGATTAACTATGTGAAGATGCATATTCAACAGGTTCTCATCAGTATAGAGTGTCCGAAAAAACTCCACTGCTAGGCGTTGTAAATCGGCTTCATTAGATATCCATATCCCAACCGAATCCTGTAATCTTAGGATTTTATTTCTCCTACGTCGTATTAAGGTAGAAGTGTGGAAAAAGGAGGTATTTCTTTCTCCATAAGTAACCCACTTGCTCCTTGACTTTTGGAACTATAAAAGTTCTTTCTGCAGCAGAATAGCTTCATACTCCTTCCGAAGGTTATGAATTAAATCCCGTAGCTGATCAGATTCACGGTGACTAAGACTCTTTTCCACCCCCTTAATACGTTGAAGTAGCTTGTTTTTTCTGTAGAAGATATTACCAAAGACTTTAAAGTTCCAGTCTTTAAGAGCATCAATTAGTTGAGGATAGGAAGGTTCCCAACGACTGTTAACAAGCAATGTATCTTTGACAAAATTTCCGAAGCTGGGGTGCGACAACCATGCAGCTAAAAAACGGAAGGGACGTCGGCTAGGATGATCCTGTCTCTCTTCACGCAAACATAAAAGAATCAGCCTATGGTCCGATTTGATACGTGGTAGATGAAGAAGATGACCATCCGGGAAAGCTTGTCTCCATAGATCATTGCATAGTGCTCTATCAAGTCTTTCACTGAGTGTTCTTCTGAACCAAGTGAAGTTAGGACCTTCAAAGCCAATATCCACCAATGCACAGTCTTCAATCATACTAGCAAAGGGTCTGTGAATGCCAAAACTGAATGGTGCTCCCCCTCTCTTGTCATCAGGTGTAAGTAAAGAATTGAAGTCGCCAATTAAACTCCAAGGTACATGAGCTGACTCTTTAAGCCTACGTAGATCTTTCCATAATTCATTTCGTTTAACAGGAACTGGGCTCCCGTAGATAGTAGTACACTCTCCCATAGAAGAATAAATATTCCACCTAAAGTGAATAAATTGACTTGAATGCTCTTTGATCGTAATTGTAATCGAACTTGTATTCCATAGAACCCAAATTCCTCCAGAAAAACCGATAGCTTCCACACAAGATATACCATCAAAACCCAGCTTTTGTATGATCTTTCCCGCTTTAACTCCACTAACTCGTGGCTCAATGATAATACAAACACTCGGATGATGTCTCTTAATCTGGTCCTTCATAATCGGAATAAAAGCTTTGTCAGCAGCCCCACAACAATTCCATGCAAATATTGACATAATAAATGTTATAGTGTGGATAGGGAACATCAGGATCCTATTATCCTGTAGCCGAAATTTCTGGCTCTTCAGCATGTTGCTGAGCGTTCTGGTTATCCTTGTGAGAGCTGGTACTCATCTCCATACCATCGGCTGAGGAACTGACACCAGCATCTCCCGAAGCAGTCAAGGTCGGGTCATGAGAGTAGCCAACTTTAGACCGTTTGGTTAAGGTGCCACCTGTGTGAACATTGAACGTAAAAGCGGCCTGTAATTTTTCCATGTCCACAAATGATTTGGGATCCATTTGAAACAATACCTTCTCCTTCATCCTCTTTCGAGAGGTATGTGAAGGTGTCCCATTTTGGTAGTAATGGGCCTTGTTCTGTTTTAACTTCGATGGAGATGGGCTGATATTGGATTCTGAGAGAAACTGAAAGTCTTGGGCTGGCTGCATATGAGTATTCTGAGTATCCGTACGATCCATGGGCATGACTGAAGCCTTTTTAATCAACTCACCCTCCTTAAACGTGTCAGCTACGAGGTTCTTGGAATTTAGACGTTGACCACCAGATTTGGCTCCTATCAAATCGTTATTTGATTTGGCAGGAGTACCACTTGCCTTATTTTTCCCTCATCTTAATATTCGTCTGTGATCTGAGAATTTCCTGTTGAGTAGGATCGCCATTCCTTATTTGTATCTCCACTCGCTCCTTTCCTTTAGTCGAAACCTGTTCAGGCTCTTCCGTTGATAAAGCAGTAAATCTCGATCCCATATTCTCCTTCTGAGTTGAGTTACCTTTTTTGGGTTGAATATCAACCGGAGTCTTTCCTTTTGAGAAATTCCGGCGAGGTCTTGCCGGTGCATGCAACCATGGGCCAAAATGATCGGAGGTTGGCTGTGCTTGATTTGACGACAGGTTCTCTCCGGACATTCCAGCTGCTATATTGTTAAAATCTGGAGTTTTCGGTGCTGACGTCGATACCTGTGGTTGGTTCTTCGGTGTTGTCGCTTGTCGTGCAGTGAAGGCACACATCTGTTGGTTGTGTCCAATCCGTCCACATCCAAAACAAATCATTGGTAAATTCTTGTATTCGATTCGTATCCATTCACCATTAATTCTCATTCTTGGGAGGAGGGGCTTCGCTAGATCAATGTCCACCGTTATTCTTGCGAATTTTCCTCGCTGCGCTCCGAAGGAGTTCCTGTCGATCTTCACTGTCCGGCCAATTAAATTTTCCTACTACCTTGAAGTTACTACTGTCACGTGCAATCGTTTTCTGCTTTGTCAATTGAGTGCTTCTGCTCCACAAGATTTCAAGGTACGCTACAGCGAAAGCTAGTTTTCACTGGTGAACTGCAAGGCGTAGCCGATATCTAAGTCCAAAGTAACCTAATCTCAGGTTTGTTATACTGCCTGAACAGAGTCTGTTTGCCCAGTTTCCGTCCTCATTTAGTCACCGATTCAATTTCTTTGGGCCGGTAATTGGACCGAGTAATATGTTGCTCTAGATTAGATACTTGCGTTGTATTAGCATTAGTTGGGCCATCGGATGTGGGCTAATCTGTATGCACCGTAACCCTTATACCATCGTTTTCAGGAGTGTGTCTAACAGCAGATAAAACACAAGAGGTAATTGCTGTAAATTTTTATAGTTGGACTTGGAACACATACATGAGTCAAAATAGGTCCTTATTTGCCAGCCTAGACACACATGCTGCAATGGAAGGTGAAACAAGGAAGGGAATCGGATATTTAATATCAGATATCGACTTCTATTTTGGCGTTAAGGTCTACATTTATGATCTCTTGCATTATTCGGCCAACATATTTTGATCATTAATTGTCTGGTCAAAAATCGATCTTCAAATCATCCTCAACGACATGCAAGCCAAGCATCCTTCGTGGACTGCCGGTAAACACGTATCATCAAATCGAAAACCAGGGATGACTTGTCGCACAATTTGCAACGCCATCCACCATATCCGGAAAACCGAGGAAAGGACAGGTCACTAAATTACTTAATACTATCGAGTTTATAAAGCACCTTAATCCTTAGTTTTCGAGTTTAGAATAAAAAAATACGAAAAATATTACTTATTATTATCGCATAATTTTTTTTTATATCTGGAATTTCCCACTTTATTATTTACATCCATTCACAGGCTTGTGCGGAAATCTCTGCTCACTACCAAAAGCTTTTATTTTTATGATTGTACGTTCATAATGTCAAATTGTATGATAAGATAATTTTTTTCGGTTGAGATTAAACCAAAAATATTAAATTTTGAATAGAGATAAGAATAAAATTTTTTGAAAAAAGCTTAATTATAGGTTTGTTATAAATTGATAATAATCGTTTGTAACAAATAGATATTTTTCTTTCTCACTAATGAAAAAGTAGAATTTGTGTTTTTTTAGTATGTATATATTGATTATGCATGTTATATTATAAGATGTTTGCAACACTTCTAACACTTTCATTTTGTTTTGTTTCCATGCCTGCTCGTCGTCTACACGATGGCTCAACTAGATTTCATCTACATGCATTAAAGATGAAAGAAAATTCAATCCCATTGGTGCCTAATAAATTGTAGAGAGCCACCAAAAAAAGCATCCCAGCACCCATATTCCATGACCATGCTCGGATCTTCACGGACCAACTCATGGGGGGATATCTAAGGCAAACTCATCGGTGACACGTCGGCTCCGAGTTCCTCTCTACTCTATTTATTGTTCCTTTATAGTCTCTTCACTTCCGTCCCTCTGGAAACTCCTACCAAGAAAAAATATGCACCATAACTCAAACACCACTATCATCTCCGACCTTGAGCATGCACCGTACACTCCCTTGCAGGAGCCTCCATCCAAACCGGGGCATCCAGCAAAAGCCCGGCAGCGACCTCTTAAAGTGTTGGTTGTGAACTTAGTCTCGGTCGTTTTCCTTGTATTTTTGGTCGCATTAATCACCAAGCAAAGCCAACTGGAGCTATTATTCACGCGCAACAACCATCCACCTTCCTCTTTGAAACCTACGCCTTCTTTAAGTCTGGAACCAAGAGGATTGGCTCAAGGCGTATCTGCAAAGTCAAATCCATCGTATTTCAAAGATAAGGTATCCTATAACTGGACAAATGCTATGTTTGCCTGGCAAAGAACTGCCTACCACTTTCAACCTGAGAAGAACTGGATGAATGGTAGGTATTAACTTCTTCCACCATAACCCGTAAAATAATAATACACAAGTAAGATTTTTTTATTGCTTTTTATAAAACGTGCTTAAACGTACTGTTATCATTGGTTTTTCTTTGTCTATGTTTTGCTGATTTGCCTTTTTTCTGATACAACCTTTCTGTCACTTCTTTCTTCTCCGGGTTCTTTCTGGTGGGGGGAAATCTCATGGTTTCTGCTTCAGATCCTAATGGTACGACTTTTATATTACTTCCCTACGTTCTTGTCTATTTATCGAACTGATTACCTCGTCCATGTGCCGTTTTAGGAGCCTTGACCATCTCTTTTTTTACTTTTCTTTTTCTTTATACGATTTTAAGATGGTGTTTAATTATTCTACCAATATGGTGTTGGAAGGGAGTAGCATGCTGAATGGTATGATCCCTTACGGAAATAGAAGAAAAGATAAGTTCAAATCCCAACTAATTGGATAAGAAGGTGGGGTGGGATAAATAGAATCTTCTATTTAAAATAAAAGGATAACTATATATGATGATAGACCAAGGAAAAAAAGAACAAACTGCTGCCAAAGCCACATGTTTGGAGCAAGGGACGCTAAAGTCTGAGTCGCTCGGAATCGAAGTAGTTATACCTCCCGCTATAAAGAAGCAGTATGTACTAGAGAAGTGACGTGCTATGTAAAATAATGGTAATTGGTGTATATTGGTTAAGTTCCAACCGGATAGGTAATGCAATAAACAGGAGTAGGGCACGTAGGGTCCAGAAGTGATTTTGGCTTATATTGATTTGTCTTCTAAATGACTTTGGCTGGCTTACATTCACTACCTATCCCCACATGGGAGACAAATGTGAAGAACACACAGATTGATTGATGGGTAATACAGGCGGGTCTTGACCTCACCCAAAATCCTAAACCATCTTGTTTTTAAGCTTATGTGTTGGTTTGTCACTTTTTCTAGCATCTTTTAATAGAAAAAGCCTCCCCCCTATAATATGATTTCTTTAAGCTAAGTAAGGCGTTGTGTGATTACAGGTCCATTGTTTCACCTGGGATGGTACCATCTATTCTTCCAATACAACCCCGAGTCAGCTGTGTGGGGAAATATTTCGTGGGGTCATGCTGTGTCCAGAGACTTGATCCACTGGCTCTACCTCCCGTTCGCTATGGTCCCGGATCATTGGTATGATGTCAATGGTGTGTGGAGTGGGTCCGCCACCCTTCTTCCTGATGGTCAGATCATAATGCTTTACACTGGAGATACTGATGAGTCGGTGCAGGTGCAAAATATTGCATACCCGGCCAACATTTCCGATCCTCTCTTACTTGACTGGGTCAAGTACCCTGACAATCCAGTCATTGTTCCTCCACCCGGGATTGAGTTTGATAAATTCAGAGACCCGACAACGGCATGGTTGGGACCCGATGGATCATGGAGGATTACGATCGGGTCAAGGCATAATAAAACTGGAATTTCACTTGTGTACAAAACTACCGACTTCATATCATACGAGCTATTAGACGGTGTCTTGCATGCTGTCCCAGGGACGGGTATGTGGGAGTGTGTCGACTTTTACCCGGTGGCTATGTACGGGTCAAACGGATTGGATACATCCGTTAATGGCCCGGGTATTAAGCATGTGTTAAAGGCCAGTCTAGATGATACAAAGGTGGATTATTACGCAATTGGTACCTATGATCCATTTGCAAATAATTGGACACCTGATAACCCGAAGGAGGATGTGGGTATCGGGTTACGGGTGGATTATGGAAGATATTATGCTTCAAAATCATTTTACGACCAGAACAAGAAGAGGCGGATCCTGTGGGGTTGGATCAACGAAACGGATACCGAAAGTGATGACCTGGCTAAAGGATGGGCCTCCGTTCAGGTATTATCCAAAAAAAATTACAAAATTAAGCATAGTAAATATTTGGTAATATTGAGAAATAAAAGTATTAGGTCAGTACTATTCATTATTCTTTCAGAAAATCGGTTGTTTATGCTTATCGTATGTTCATAGTCTTCTGTTTTGCAACAAAGTAATAGACTTTATTGCTGTGTTTTACAGACCATTCCAAGGAATGTACTCTTCGATCACAAGACGGGAACCAATTTACTTCAATGGCCTGTCGAAGAAATAGAAACCTTGAGATCGAACAGTACCAGTTTTCAGAAGGTTCTGGTTAGACCTGGATCAGTTGTGCCGCTTGACATTGGCGCAGCTACACAGGTTTGATACCCAGTATATAAGTCGCTCAAAACCGGTTTCAACTTGTCTGTTATACTCTTTTCAAAAAAAAAACTTGTCTGTTATACAATCAAGATCTCCATTATAACCCCACCCTTCTCCTGAAAATGATGGCAGCTAGACATATTCGCTGAATTTGAAGTGGAGCTCACATCAGATACAGATACAGAAGCTGAAACTTATGGTTGCAGTGGTGGGGCTGTAGACAGAAGCAGCCTAGGACCATTTGGTCTTTTAGTTATCGCAGATCAAACTCTTTCTGAGCTAACACCTATATTCTTCCGCAAAGTAAACACATCTGATGGCGGTCTCAAAACTTACTTCTGCGCCGATGAAACAAGGTTTGCTCCTTTCTGTCGGTCGGTTAATTTTGATTGCTTCAGGATATCTCATATAGAATTTAAATGTTTTTGTATGATCGAATTTATTTAGTTTCTTAAATTCCGTCCAATGCCAGATCATCCAAGGCGCCTGATGTTTTTAAACAAGTCTACGGAAGCACTGTTCCTGTCCTGGAAGGTGAAAACTTACGGATGAGAGTTCTGGTAAGCAATAAATATAGCATTAAATTTTCTTCTCTAAATTGAATGCGACTGAAAAGGACTTCCTGAGTTTATCTTTTTTTGGTTTTCAATCCCAAAATTTGTTGCAGGTTGATCATTCCATTGTTGAGAGCTTTGCCCAAGGAGGAAGAACAGTGATAACATCACGAATCTATCCAACGGAAGCCATTTATGGAGCCGCAAGGCTATTCTTATTCAACAACGCAACCGCTGTCAATGTGAAGGCGACCCTGAAGATATGGGAGCTGGATTCTGCCTTTATCCATCCTTTCTTTAGAGCAAAACTGGAACACTGACATTCAACTAAGCCTGTTATATCTTACTCCTGCGTTGTTGATTTTGCATCATTTTCGTTTTTTTACCACTAATTTTTTTTTCAGTTTCAGACCATTTTATGGGTAATATTTTCTATTCCATCTGTCGATAAAGTTTATAATAACAATCTAATTTTCTAGATCAATATATTTTTGGAATAATATATAGCAATTTTTTTATTCTCGCCTGACCGTCCTGTACTGGTTAATGGTTTGGTTCCTTTCTGAAAACGTTGTTACTGTTTGTCTAAACGAGTTTCTCGTTTCTAAATGGGCCTATATTTGCAAGTGAACGCCCATTCTCTAGGCCCAACGAAAGAAGTCTTTGAGTTGTATGTCGACCCAATGTATTCAAAGCTCAAAAGTAAAGCCCATCAACGTTGCTCGAGATGATCAGAGGGGATATGAATATGTTGGACGATTGGCATTTTCCGAAACCTTTTCTTAAACAGTTTCCTATGCTATAACAGCTTTGACTTTTGACTCAACTTTTTTGCTTACTTCTTTTGTCAGGACCATTACTGCTGCTTAATTCATCTATAGGACAAAGGCTCGGTGCCATATGCATAGCTATAGCTTCAATTTCAAGGTTCTGAAAAAGAAGTCTCTTTCATTGGAGTCGTGCATATTTGTTTGTCTTCTGTCACCTTCTATCACGAGTTTATCCACCGCAGATGGAAACCATTCCATTGCCAAGCTAATGATACAGATTTTTTTTTTCTGCGAAAACAGAAGTATATCAATTAAAATATCCGGTGAAGAAAATTCCCTCCAACTTGAACCCACATTAAAAAAGAAGTCATCTCGTCAGATACATGTGCAAAAACCTACTTGTATTTGTCTTGGCACATGGCACACGTTCAGGAGCAGTTTTCAATGTCATGGCCTTTCTTCCTTTTCCACTGTTGCCTAAAAGAATTTTCGCAACGAAGACGTGCTTCTACGTCCAAGCAATCTCAGACTCATACCTTACGCTCCTAATTAAAGCAAGAGATCTATTCATTATAATTAATGTCCGTGCAAAATCTAGGTTGATGATCACGCTTGGCATAGAAGAAAGAAGAAAGGATTGTTATCCTGCAGGTGAACTTAATATTTATCGCATTCTTCAGTCTTTACTTTTCCTGTTTGGTTCCGTAACTAGAATGTTAGAGATAATGGATTGATAGTTGAAAGACGAGTCTCAGGATGACTACTAGCTCTGGAGAAAACTAGTGTCGAGTCTCTGAAACGAACAAATATCATGAATATATAACCCTTCAAGTAATCATAAATTAATAATTTTGGAAACAGAATGGAGAGTTAAATCTATGGTTTTGTAGCTACGTACACATATAATAACGTTGTTAATGTTCATTCAGAGTCGACCCCCAAGGATTGACTAACAAGTAACAATGCAAGTGGCAAGCTGGTAACGTGCGGGGAACAAACAGAACAACAAGAGCATAAAGAAGGTGAAAAGGGAACGCGGGATATACAAGGTCGGTGTAACAGTTGTGAGGCATTGGTTAATGTGTGGTGGGGGGGGAGGAGAGGGTGATCTTTGGCACCCAAAATGACTAATTGAGTTATCGGTCAAATTAAATATACATACGTTTTTCTCATCCAGGCGTCTTCGTTTTCAAAGAATAAGACAAGCATGCAAATTAATAGTGCCAACTAAGATTACTACATTCTCCGCATTCCAGACCCAGAAAGGATGGCGACATGGAGGAGGTGGAGCCCGCGCCGTAGGCTACGGTTGTGTTTCGGATGTGGAGAGGTGACAGGAGTTAGCAGGATGGGGGAAGAAGGTGGTGCAGAGTTGTGGGCCACTTTTTATTTGATTGTTCCGTTGATTAATTTGGGGGTGCATGTGCAATTTGGCGCTTTCAACAGGAGATCCTAATGTTAGCAGTCTTTAAGAAAAAACAATAAAATAACGATGAAGGAAAATTGAAAATTGAAAGAGAAGCGCGTGGCGCCGAAACTTGTGCCCATCGTTTGTGTTGGTGACGGGCAACAACCGGTTTAAAAGACAGTGATAGCTGATAAGTGGCTGAATATTAAGATCTTACCAAAGCGAATGTTTTCCTATTAATATTTTTTATAATATTTCTTTTGTTAATTCATAACTCAAAAATTTTCAATTTTTATTTTAATATTTACATAATTATGCTGTAAATAAAATAAGATTTAATGAGCTATATGAATATTTTAATTATTATTATTATTATTAAAACTTGTTTAGTATCTCCTACAAAATATACAGAAGTCGCATATATTTTTTTCCTTTTTTAAAATCTCTATTAAATAAAAAATCAAATAGTTCAGAGAAAAGGAAACTACACTGGTCTCCCCGGTATCCGGTGCTTGATTGTGGACAATCACCCTATGTACAGCATCCGAAACGGAAACTCTACTAGGGCAGTTCATGAGTTGTGTTGTTTTTTTTTTTTTCTTTTAAACTACACTGGTCTCTGCGCAGATTCTCTTTCTAAGACCTTTAAACCTCGTAACGAATATACAGTTCTCCTCGGTAGAGGCCTTCACTTCCTGGTGATGTAAAATCATTGCCTCTCATAATCTCCTAAAGTTTTCCTATTCCCTTGATATCCAAAACAACAGCCGAAGTTGTTGCTCTTACGGACAGTCGATGGCTCTGCTTTACTACTCTCTGTTTGCTTTCTTCAACATTGCTCTGTTTTCAAGCCTCTGTTTTGCGGCGGACCCCACGGTGTCTTTCGAGTTTAAACTCTCTTATATCACTGCTTCTCCCCTTGGTATCCCTCAGCAGGTCTTATTTCAGTCTATATTTTTATTAAGTTTTACTAATTTTGAGTAACCTTTATCTCTTTGGATCTGCTAGAAAGGCTCGATGAGATTTTATATATATAGATGTTCCTTCTTGTTGAAATTTTACATGGAATGTGCGTGTGCAGAGGGCACTGTAGCTTTTCAGGGTCTTATTTGTTGTTCTGAAATGCAGTAAAACTCTTTCGTGCCTTATTTGTTGTTAATTCTGAAATGCAGTAAAACTCTTTCGTCTGATTTGGCGATAACCATAATATCTTCTTTTTTCTAGATTTATGTAGTTGTGTAAACATTTGCTTTGAAGCATATTGTGGGGTTTGACGATTATTATTTATCGTCAATCTTTTTTCTTTTTTCTTGATTGTTGTGTTGCTAGCTTTATTCATATCTATTTCAATCTTCTTATTTGTTCTTTTATTCGGATGTTGTTCTTTCTCTCTTTCTTTTGTAACTTTTTCAAATGTATCTTTTTTATCAAAATACACTAACGTGTGTGTTTCTGTGCCTAATCTGAGAAATCTACTTAATCTTTACTGATGAACTTGCAGGTTATAGCCGTTAATGGGAACTTTCCTGGTCCTGTCATTAATGCCACTACTAACTACAACGTTGTCATTAATGTTTGGAACATGTTGGATGAAGATCTTCTGATGACTTGGTTGGTTTTCAGTTTCACTTTCCATACGATATCTCGCTTTTATATACTATGGTTAAATTCGTGTGAGAAATTTGAAATGGATGGCTTTGACATTGACAGGCCTGGGATCCAAATGCGACGTAATTCATGGCAGGATGGTGTTAGAGGGACAAATTGCCCGATTCCTCCTAAGCGGAACTTCACTTACAATTTCCAAGTGAAGGATCAGATTGGGAGTTTTTTCTATTATCCTTCACTTAATCTTCAAAGGGCATCCGGCGGCTTTGGTCCTTTTATCATCAATAATCGGCAAATTATCAGTATTCCCTTTGCGCAGCCAGACGGGGATATTGTTGTCCTGATTGGTGACTGGTATATCCAGAACCATGCGGTTAGTATGTAATGTAGGGTTTGTTTATTGGTGTAAACTTCGATGAATTGCAGGACTTGACTTTTGACTTCGGTATCTCTGAATTTTCAGGCTCTGAGGACTACCCTTGACTCCGGGAAAGAGCTAGGAATGCCAGATGGAGTTCTAATTAATGGTAAAGGACCTTATAAATACAACTCCAGCGTACCTGATGGTATCAAGTATGAAACAATTCAAGTTGATCCAGGTAAATATTCTTTAGTAGCTGACGGCACTATTCATATTTCATTCCAATTGAAAAGGTTTTTCTTTGTTGTCCACACCTTGTATTGATTATATGCATCAAACCAAGATTTCTCATTTGATTCCTTTACATTTTAGATAGTTATTTTTTTCTTTTTTCAATTCTGATATGTCAATTACTTTTTCGCTCCTGTTGCTTCTGGCCAATGGCTTCAGACTTTTCATTGGATTCTACGTGATATTCTGCAGGAAAAACTTACAGGTTTCGAGTACATAATGTTGGCACTTCAACTAGCTTAAACTTTAGGATTCAGGGTCACAACTTGGTTCTTGTGGAAACAGAGGGGTATTATACAGCGCAGCAGAATTATACCAGCTTTGACATTCATGTGGGGCAATCTTGTTCTTTTTTGGTTACTATGGATCAGAATGCAACTAATGACTACTATATTGTGGCCAGTGCTCGGTTTGTGAATGAGTCAGTTTGGCAAAGAGTTACAGGTGTTGCCATTTTGCATTATTCCAATTCTAAAGGACCAGCAACTGGTCCTCTTCCAGAAGCCCCAAGTGATATATACAGTCAATGGTCAGCAATGACCCAGCCCAGATCGATCAGGTTCTTCTTCCAACTTGTAGTAGAGCTTATTTCTACTAACTAAAAGTTTGTGCCCACTTTATAGCTCTTATATGAAACTTTGGTTATGTTAAATCTGAATCTGTTCTCCATCCTGGTTTAGGATATTTCACATATTCCAAACCTACCCGTTCTCTTAGATATGCGCTTTTATTTGAAGTCCTCATTCCAATTTATTTATATATCTCTGGTCATTCATCATGATAATCAGTAAGAGGAAGACCTCGTTTATAAAATGCTCCAAAACAAGAGAAGATGGGGCATGTTCTTCTGCCAAGAATTGGATTATAACAATATTATTGACCAAGAATTATTTAAGATTTCATACCTTGGAAATCTTTGCTAAAGTTTAATGCGGAGGGAAAGATCTTAGATAACTTTCTTTCAGCAACTTCTTTTTCATCTTCACGTAATTCTGAATCAAGCTAAGCATATGAAAATTTTGTAGTTTTTAATACTGCCATTTTGTCATGCACTAGGCAAAATACAACCGCCAGTGGAGCTCGGCCAAATCCGCAAGGCTCGTTTCACTATGGTTCTATCAATGTGACGGAGACGTATGTGTTAAGGAGCTTGCCACCAACCGCAATTGATGGAAAGCAACGTGCAACGCTGAATGGGATATCATTTGTCAAGCCAGAACTGCCCATCAGGCTTGCTGATCTTCATAAAGTGAAGGGAACTTACAAGCTTGACTTCCCCAGTCAACCACTTAATAGGCCTCCCACGATTGACAGATCTGTCATAAATGCTACGTATAAGGGGTTCATAGAAGTGATTATACAGAATAACGACACTAAAATGCAAAGTTTTCATGTGGATGGCTATTCATTTTTTGTTGTTGGGTAAGACTTTTAAAACCTTCCTTTTCCCCATTTTTTACTGCTATTGTGTTGAGATTTATGATTAATCTTTTTCTTCTTCAATTATAGGATGGATTGGGGAATCTGGACTGAGAACAATAGAGGTTCCTATAACAAGTGGGATGCTATATCTCGCAGCACAGTTGAGGTTGGTTTTTCTATCAATCTGTTTCTTGAACTGGATTTACCAGCTTCTGCATAGTTCTGTACAAGCATTCTTCCTTTTTTTTGAATAATGAAGAGTATCTCAATCCACAACTAAGACTAATCTTTCCCGTGGCTCGACCCACCATAAACGCAGTCTTGTTAAATGAGCAATTTTCAAAATTTTGGTGGATAGATTATCCTATATAGCAACTTCTTGTTTTATGGCATTGCTTGGTCTTGTGCCTTCTGGTTAATACGACTTGTCTTGCTTCGGTGTAGGTTTATCCTGGGGGATGGACGGCAGTGTACCTCTCGCTTGACAATGTTGGCGTGTGGAATCTTAGGGTGGAAAACCTTGATAGATGGTATCTAGGCCAGGAAACATATATGAGAATCGTCAATCCAGATGAAAACGGGGAAACAGAGATGGGTCCTCCTGAGAATGTTCTGTATTGTGGAGATCTTGCATCGTTGAAGTATGTTACCGTTTCTCTTTTAATCTCTCTGCTATGTACATAATGTCGTAAACAACTAACTGCTGCTGTTTGTATCCGCAGGAGGGATCAGCATTCATCAGCAATTTCGATCCTGACAGGGCAAAATCTGTTTCTTACTCTGCTGACCGCATTCTATGTTGCAATTTCCATTTGCAGCTAAACTTTTTCCGCAGATTGGACACAGGTCAACCATTTTAACGTAATTGTAGATTAGGCATAGTGCAATGTTAAATCTTGTCAGTAGAAGTTCAAACTGTTAATCATTTTAGGCTTATTAATTTAACTTTTCTTGTGAATGAGGGGTGGGTTTGGATGTCAGGGGACTATCTGTTCGGGTGCCCTGCTGTATTCATTGTAAGTTAGGTCATTGAGAATTCCTAATTAAGCTACTTTAGGTGCCGATTTGATTTAATGCGGTGCCAATGCTTTTGGGTTTTCTATCGAATTGCTGTCATCGACAAACTGTCAAGAACAAGAATTCCATATCTTTTCTGTGATGTGTCATAAGTCTAAGACCACAATGAAAAGGTGTAATAATTCGTAGTGATGCATGATTTTCAACATTCACATGCCTCGCCTGAGTTCGCAGCCTGCAATTGGTATTGTCTTATTTATGCTAAATTTGGGTCAATTATGGAGGGATTACATAAGGAGATGAAGGCTAATGCAGTATGTGGGGATTGATTGGATTGAGACGGTTCAAGAAGCATATTGAAATCTGTATTAGTTATGGGCTGGGTGACCACCAAAATACACAAGAGACAAACCCACAACATCTATCTACAGAGTAAAGTCGATAATTGGTCGTGGACCCTGTTATTTACACATTTCGTACTCTTCCTTTTTGTTGGGTATAATTGAGCTCCTGTGGGTACAAATAAGAACATGATTAGGGCTCACATGGACATGTTTCACCTAATGCACGCCTATGATGCAACCTTCACTCAGAAACAACAAATGTTTAATGGTAACCCTAATTATTCAGTCACACAGCCATTGTTCCAGTACATTTTCATGCGTATGGATGGGATTTGACTTTGAGAGGCACTCCATCAGTGCAATTGATAGCATATTGTAATTAATCTAGCAATTACATCCCATGCGCAGTGCACCAGTTAGATGCTTAGCGAGTCGTGTTATTTCCCAAGAGACAGCTCTTTTCTCTGAGCTAATTCTTTTTGGTTGTCTCTCTTTTGCGCCGATGTATCGATGTTCTGAAATGCTTTTCTGATACACTATCACTGTGAGTTAATGATTAGACGAGAAGACCCTTCTCCTATGAATTTTTTCTTTAGACGCTCGAAAATTTCCATGTTTCCACTTGCTTTTATAGAGCGGAACTCATGCCTATACGTATTTGCCTCCACCACTGGCAAATGAACCTTTTGATCCGAGGAAATGCCACATTATTGACACTTCTGGGCATTTCTCTGTAAACTCATTCTTTTCTTCCTCCACCATAGTGTCAAGTTGAAGGAATCTGAGATCAGTCATAAACCTGTTTGCTTATTTTAACGGTTCTTTCAGCTTCCCTTTGGTTATATCCATTCTTACTAACATCGAATTATTATGTATTGGTCAGTCCTATATATGTCTTCTCCTCAAAAAAAGGAAATTAGCATAGCTCTTCTGGACATTGGGCTATTCTTCTTGCAGATGTGATGGTTCAGTCAAGCTCAATCTTTGTGTCTTTATATAATGCAATTATTCTGTTGTTTCCTATCAAACAACAGTTTGGAGAGGAAGAAAATCTTCTGTATCAGGTTTGTAATATATAGTGATTTATAGTTTCGATATTATTAATTCGACACCTTCTTTGAGGCAGATAATCATAAAAAAGATATCGCGTTCCGTCCAATGCAATTATCCTAAAACTACAATGCTGATATTGTCTTTTGCTTGTTGCACCCGTACAAGGGATGCTGCTGGGAATTTGCACTTCGATTTCCTCTTAACACTTTCTCGCGCCTTTGCATGAGCTAGCTGAGAAATTCGGTCTATTCAGGAATATTTCAGAAGACAAAGCCTCGTTTATCATCCTGCCAAGGCTTCACCACTTGTTTCAGCTGTATCTGGCATAGATATCAGGAATTCTGGCCTCGAAAAAGTACAGGGATACTGTCGTTTTCAAAGTGGTGGGGGTAAGAGTTGCTGGCAGAATATCCATCCCTGACGTAGTGGTACTGATTTTGTGCATAATGAACTGATTCGATTTTTAGAGTGCCTTCTACGCTTGAGAAGGAGCAAAACATGTACAAGTGTATTTTGCTAAACTTCCTCGCAAAGCATTCATATCATCATGAAATTTGCCGTCATGATACATTTTCTGGAGACGCATCTTTACTGATATTCCTCCAGGTTTCGTGGCTCTTGGGGGATGTAACATGTAAAGCTAAGGTAACACATATAGTAAATGTGGTCCAATAATTTACTCAGCCAAGCAAACTCTTCGCTTGTGATCAGATGGTATTGCGTACTGATCTACCAAATTTATCTTTCACTGCAAAAAACTAAGCTAATCAAGCATTTAGTCGTCGACAGACAGCTGAAAGTTATTGAGCATAGAGGAAAATTAGAGTAGAGAAAACAAAGAAAATTGAATTGAGAAGAAGGGTGTTTTGGATTATGAACCACTTAAAATTATATTTATGTTTTTAGGAGTCTGATTAAGAATATAATTTTGTTCACAGTTGGTAAGATTGATATTCCTATTATATAATCTTGTGACCTATAGAGATTATATATATATATATATTATTCTTGCATATTAATAATTTTTTATTTAATTTTCTTTTCATTAATACTGTTGTTCTTGCATAAAAAAACGTGAACAAATGGGCATAATAAATGCCTTTACATACAAACAATTAATGATTCAACTCCACTTCGGAGCACTTAATGCACCAGAAGTCCCTAAAAACATATATATCATCGATCTTACAGGAATATGCAACATGTCTAGTTGAGTACGTGGTATATCTTAACTTAAAGCTAAAACAGAAACAGTTTTAATATTATATTGTTTTGGTTTTGTATGTACAGGAACTTAGATCATAACCTCCCCTGTTGTTTTTCAAATTGAACACCCTATGATCCGTATATACTGTTGAATAAAATATTTTAGAGTACATTACTTCCATTGATCCATTTGGCTGCTGGAGGTTGACGTTGCTGCATTTTCCTGCATTGTTACTTGCTTTTCCAACTGTCTAACTGGTATGTTTGCCAAGGATGATGTCTGCAAGATGCAATTGGCTGTGTTCGCGCTTTCTTTTGGTGCATCTTCTTGGATTAATTGAGAAGCAACAAATTTATCGAGCACTCTCCAGTCCGTCACTTGATCTTCTGCTAGCTCATTGTTTATGTTCCTGTAGAAAGACTGGAAGCTTTGCTCAGGTGTTTGTTGGATATGATCTTCTTGTGTGAGTGTCGAGCACAGCAAATTGCTTCGGTTTATATCTAATCCGTACGTACTCATTGAATTGCAACCGACAGTAGCACCTGTTTGCAGCAATTTAGGACCTTGTAGGAATGGGAGCTGGAGAAAGTGATCGTGAGGAGCTTGAAACTGCACATCTAGCTCTTTCTTGCAGGAGTACGTAAGATGATAAGCCAAATCAGTTTGCATGTCCTGCTGTGGAGAATCCAAGTCATGCATTATGTGAACCTGATCATCATACCAGCTGGCCTGTTCATGCTCACTTACTCTCCGCATGGTAGCTATTCTCTTCTTAAAAACCCTACACACGACCCACCCTTCTTCCTGCATATTAAGTACATTGAGATCACAGTTACTTCTAACCTTAGTTAATATGGTTTTCCTTTCCAAAAATTCCGAAGGTTAAGGCGTCCAAATTAGCTTGGGTGAACATCAGAACGCTAGAAATTATATACAGCCAAATAAAGACAGAGAGATATGTAAAAGCAGCTAGAAAGGAAAATAATTCTGCAGGATCTTAAGAGCTTGCCTGTGGAGTTCCGTTTTCATCTGTTTCCAGACGGTATTCATGCATTATCCAGTCTGACTTCTGGCCATTTGGAGCACGACCTTTATAAAACACTAAGGTCTTCCTCATACCAATCAAGTCTTGCTTCGCGTAGATTGCCTTGTCCCTACCGGTGGCTTTCCAAAATCCAGCAGCAGTAGCTCTATTTGTGCGAGTTCCCGTTGGATATTTCTTGTCCTTATGACTGAAAAAGTACCATTCATTTTGATCATCTGCTCCTATTCGGCATAGTTCTGTTTAGACAGCGAAAACAGTAGAAAAATCTTTAACGAATTATTTCATGGTTTTGCACAATTAGGAAATCTGATATGATCGACCAATAAAATATTAATTGAGAAAAAAGTGAAGTTAGTATGATATTTACCTTGAAGATCCCAAGGTTCGATTTTATAAAGATCAACATCTCTGATGACGTCTAGGTCAATCCTTCTTGAATTTACCTTCTTTCTTAGATAATAATCGACAAGTTCTTCGTCGGTGGGATGGAAACGAAAACCCGGCGGCACATGTGAAAAATTATTCATCTTCTCCACTCAACTCCCTTCTTTGATCCTGCAGTCACAATTCAGCATATGCCATTACCCTGTTGTTCTCATATACATCATCTACTAAATTAGACCCAAAGGAACTAGCTAGCTAGATTCTCTACTCCTCCCATATTTAACCGGATTGATGATTCTATGTTACATAAAATTATTAATTTCCGGCTGCGTTATTAAGAAAAAAGGTAAAAATAAGTAAAATCTTAAACCCTAGAAAGAGAAAGAGAGGAAATTTAACTGGAAGTAGCTATATATTCACGAGTTGAGTTGAATTTCCATCTTTTGATAAGGTTTCAGCTTTGCCGAGAAGTGTTGTTGTACTTTTAAAACAGTAGAAATGGATCTAAAACAAAAACTAATCAGGAAACCAAAAAGTGTTAACCTGAAACTATGATGACGATTTGGTTGAGGAATATGAATGTTCTAGGCATAGCTAGGGAACTTTTAGTTTCTTATCCGATGCATAGGCAGGTGATCATTTTTCCTAAAGACACCTCACATGTATTAACCATCAAGTAATTTTACTTTTATGATGAGAAATTATGAAACTTTATTGATGCAAAGGAAGGTGAATAGAGGTATAGGCCGGAAAAAATGTCAACCCAGAAGGTTATATGAAGAACTGTGAGAGGCATGAGAGTTTTCTCTCAAAGTGTTTGACAATGATGATTAATTTGTCATGCACATGGTTTTCATCCTGCGTACTCCGTGTGCTGGATAACCTTGACTCTCTCTCAAAATTATGTATCTGCATAAAAATCTTATCTAATTCATTATCTAATAGTGTCTGCAAATACAGAATATCAGTCAGGTCAAGAAACACATTCACGCAGACAAAAATGATCAAAATTGAGAGAGAAAGCTCACTTCTTCAAAAAAAGAGAGAAAGCTCACAGATCAAGCTAAGAATATCTCTAGCCCCCTGTGCTTCGCGGATCTGTGTGCACTGAAAGTTCTTTCTGTTCAAGAGCTAAACCCTTTTGCTCCTATAGTTTGACGAGTGCAAATGACTAGTTCTGCACTACTTCTCTCCAACTGTAGAGGAAGCTCCTAAAACCATTCAAAAGAAACTAGGATAAAGAAGAGGAAGAGACCAATAACCATACAGTATCTCCTTGGAATTGAACCCCCGAACTGCTTTTTTGAACTCCCACCAAAAATTGACTGTCTGGTTGTCGGGCCGCACGGGAAGATGAAATATCAACAATAGAAAATAAGGAAAAGCTTGAGTGACGGAAGAAAGGAAAACAAAACAGAGTTAAACGTATAAGTTGCGAAAATATATAGGGAAAAGAGAGGTACAAAAACCCTAATGACTAAACATTGTTATCAGATTATAATGCTTGAAATCATAAGCTCTCATTGTCTCTCGTTTTCAGGTCGAGCTGAATTGGTGGACAAGATTTGAGCGGGAGAAGAGGAGGTAATGCGCAGTTGATGATCCCCAAGGATAGAAGCTTAACCCAAAGAAGTTTTCTCCACTGTCACCTCTACCCGCTACTGAAAGAGACACTAACGAGGAAGCAAAGAAAATGTTCTTTAATTCTTTTGTTTGTTCTTTTAACAGAGCGAGAGAACAAAGAGTGGCAGAGATAGGGTAATTTAACGGTGAAGTCAGGGGAACAAACTTTACAGACCAATCCAGAGAATTTAAAAGAATCAGGAAGAGTCCAAGTGTTTAATTAGAAAAAAGTAATGATGGCTGACCAAAAAAAAAGAAGTAATGGTGATATTGGTGTGACGTAATGGAACAGCCACCATTCATAAAAGTTACACACAAATGCATAGACAAATCCATCTCTGGGTGTGGTATAGGTGGCCCCTGCTAGGGCAAACTCCATTCCTAGTCCCTACCATTTGTTTTAAGTCTTAACTGTCATAAAACCAGAATGATGATGTTGGATCTACCCTTGGATCTCTTGGATTGTCTGGGAGTTTGTGGTCCGACACAGATGGTGTAGCTGTAGAATTTGCTTGTCTTTTTTTTGGTAAAAAAAAAAGTGATTAAGTTTATTATTATCATCATCGTCGTCTTCGTCAACTCACATTCAAAACAAAATCTTACTTTTGATTTTATGGCCATTGAAACCCAATTAATCGTATCAGCTGTCAGCAGATTATGATATCTATCCGCAAATTTTCAACCTAGTCTTTTCCTGATGTTGTGTTATACACTATAATAACAATTCAATATCACCAGGACCAAATTGGACGTCGTGAACTTTTTGATGAACAGCACTTTGTCTCTTCCGCCATGAGACAGGACCTTCCACTTGTGTTGTTTTCTGGTATAATATGAATCCGAATTCCAATTTGAACCATAAAGAACCCAAAGAGGCAATTGATTTGGCCTCGTTACCAAACCAAGAATCAAGCTCCGTCCCGTAACCAACGTTGTAGCTGTACTGCCAAAACTATCCTTGGCCTGTGATCTTAGATATTCTAGACGCACAAAATATTAACATACCGGTTCTGTTCGTGACCCATACGTTTCCATTCCACATTTATATTTATGGCTAAAGCTCTGTTTCAACAGCTCAATTTACTTTTGGTAATCTTCCGCATACAGTGTTTGTAATTTTTCAAAATTTTAGTTTATAAGCTCTCTCGGAACTTATCAATAGTTTATTCAATGTAAACAATCTTATAAATTTATAATTTATGAGGTTCCAAACATCTTATCTCAATGCCAGTTTAAAGAATACTTAGACCCGAAACAACTTCCAGAACTAGAATCACCCAACGAAATCCTATTTTTATGGGGAAAACAACGAGAAACTCCCGAGTATGGCAGTTATGTCGGAGACAGGTCCTAAATAAGACAACAAACACCACTTCTGCTAGTGCCCAGGTCATGATCCTATAACAAAGACATGGGCTTTCTCGCATCCTAAATCAAACCATCTACAAGATAAATAAATTACTCAAGGCTTTTGAACCAGTTTATTTATTTTCTTTTTCCAAGTTTGAGCGGCCAGAGTTGAGTGACAAGTGAAATTTAGTAAAAGAAAATTTAATCTAGTTTCGTGTATACAAATTTAAGGATTAATCGCAGCTAAAATAGTTCATTCGAATAGTAGCATAAGGGTGGTGGGATGTGGATTCATATGGTTGGTCCGTTGTTTTAGACAACTCGTTAATATATTTTTCTTGTGGAAAAAAGTTGGTCCGTATAAACCGACCCACAGAATCACGAAAAAGACTATCCTCCAAATTCAATATTGTATTAACCAAAGGGTAAAGTGGATGTGAAGCCAAAGACGGAGTCGAGAAGCCGGGTGTTGTAGTGGAATAGGTACAAAAGCGGGGCCCAGGGGATGATGAAACCTTATGTCCAAGTTTGTGGCGGCTTGCGGTCCGGCGTGGGCTAGCCGCCATCATTATGGTGCCAAGTTGTCGCTGTGGGTCCCTACACCATGGTGTCTACAAGGGTCCACTGGTACCAGGTAATTGCAGCGTTTTTGTCTGTTAACTGGATCCCAGTCAGGCAATACAGACAGGGGCCCCAATTAATAATCAATATGGTAGCAATTAATATAAAATAACTCATCAAATCTCACTTGATTTTTTTCTCACTAGTAGTAGTCGCCACTTGGAATTGCGATAATTTATTTATTGGTTGTAGATATTTCATAGGATGTGATAACTGGTCGGGATTCTAATTATTTTATATTTAATATTAAATACCGAATTGATTTTTAATCAATAGATCATATTTTTTGAATTTTTATACTAAAATATCAATAAGAATAAAACAAAAGGAAAATCTTGAAAATTAAAATCTTTTAGCCAATGTAGTAAAGTTTACCATGTCAAATTGAGATAGTTACCGAAAGACTTACAATTTTGTTTGGATCGAAAGAGAAAATCCAAAAAAGAAAGGGAAGCATAAAAAACAGCACACGTGATAGAAAAAGATTGAGAAAAAAGTCTGGACTTGATTTCTTGTCCTTACCCAACGAAATTAGCTCACTTTTTTTATTCTTTATCTCAAACAAAATTAGCAGCGAATAATCACATTAGTATAATCTATGAAAAAAGCGCGTGATGTGGGGCTGAGATTCAATCATGCCTACTAATTGTTTCGGGATGGAATCACACGTTTCGGATGGAAAAGCTGGAGCTCCGATAAAAGTCTGCATTGGCGCCTCGTGGGTGGCTGAACTTGGCCGCAACCAATAGCGATGCGGCTTCTCCAATACTTCTTGGGACATATCAGATAATAGTAATGGTAAATAAAAAAGGGATCTGATGTGAGGGTATGTTTGGGAGGATGAGAAACAAATTAAGTAGCCCAGGAGTATAAGGTACACCTCCCAGAAGTATGGTATACTCAAGAACAGCGTATAAATACAAAGGGTAGGACACAGCAGATAGATATTTTTACCCAAATCATACAGGAAGGCGTGGACAGTCTACCAGCTTTTTAGTTTTTATGACGAAGCAGCGAGAATAGAGTTGAAATAATACAGTTTTTAAAAATAGTAATAAAAAGAGACTGTCAGAAGCTGCTGCAGGTTTAGGGTTTAACATAACTTTCGTGTTTAGACAAAGCCTCCGAACACGATGACCTTTTCATGACAGTATGGGAATCGTGCTGTGAACAATTCAATACTCCATCTATGTTCTATGCAATCGTGAGTCGGATAACTTTGGCTTCGGTCCCAGTTTTGAGTTGTTTACCTTTGGCGTGTTTCACCTATCCCAGGTTTTGACTTGTTTAAACTGGTCGGAATCTCGACAAAACATTTAGCTCCAATGTGAGCAATGAGATTACGAAGTCAAACACACACAAGCTTTCTTTTCAAATGCCTACGTCTATATGTTAAAATAAGAATGTTCAATTTCAGAAAACTCTTCGATTTTATACTTATCTAATAGAGCGAAATCACGAAAACAGAAAAAGAAATTCATAATTTAGATGAAAAAGAAAATAGAGAGTAAGAAATGTATGTTGACTTTCCATGTGAAAACAATTCTAACAATCAATGGAGACAACAGCTGACTGCTGGGAACACTAATAATATGTACGAATTGTTTGCCGAGGTTCAAGATGCTCGGGCCAATTTTATAGATCATTGCGACTTTTGGCAATGCATCATTTATATTTGTTGAACGCATAAATAGGTACATCTCTAATTGCCATTGACTTTTAATTTACAAATACATTGGTTGCAATAATTGTGCCTTAAGTCCTATTGTTGTTGTTTTCGCTTTTAACAAAACCGAAGGTGTTACCTAAAATCAAATAATGGCAGATTTTATGATTGCGTTTGGTTTATGCGTCACATTCAAATAATAATAGGAATAATAACCTTAATAATATGAATGTGAAATGAGAACAGATAGATGTCTTACAAAAAGTGAGAGTCGGCATGATTGAGATCATAATTACTGTTTATATGGGAAAATAACCTGACATATGGTATTAGTCACATTTGCGTCATTGTTATCCTAAACACTGTGGCCAAAGATGATCATGGTTATGGATTTAAAGCATTAAAAGATTCATGCCAACATGAGATCAATAGAATTAATAGCCACTGTTAAAACGTATTTTATTATGGTTTTGATAACAAAAATTATTCAATTATTAGATTAAGATTATAGAAATTAGAAAATTTTAATAATAATATTCTAAATAAATGTCTTTTTTTCATACTAAATTATTGACATGAGAAAATTTTAAAGAAAAATCGTTTTATTATTTAAAAGGAAAGTTTGGATCCGCCTCCAGCGACGGTCCAGGCTTATAGTAATTATTAGGCCCATACCCAAGTAATCCGGTTCATGTCTTCTAGCCCGTATCAGAGCCCTTGTATTGTCTCAGGAAATATATTGGAAAAGTGAGCATAGGAAATTGAACAAATGAAAATATAAATCTATAAATATGTTGAACAAACGAATTTTGAATTAATATGAAAGCATAAGAAATTACAAAGAACTTGATGTGAATTCCAGAGTTAAAGAATCCACTACTGTGATTATTTTACAAAGACGAAAGAAGAAATGAAATGGAGGGGAGTGTTGTGTGCATGGCACAACCGTGATAATTAAAGGCCTGAAGAAAAAGGCACACGGGTGGCGGGCAACCATGATCGGCCTGCAATGAAATTTGCAACTGTAAACTTGGACGCTTCCGTTGCGCTGTTTATTACCCGATAACCACGCCATTTAACCCTGCCCGAACTTGAAGCTCCGGGGCCCATGTTCCTATACTCTCCGTAATACAAGGTGTTTAGAGCAAAAGTACCATCCCATTCCAACCAACCTGCAGGGTTCACCAAGGAATCAAGATAAGTTTGCATGAACACCGTACGCGAGTACTGCTTCCATGGCCGTCCCAAGAAAGTCTGGAAAGAGTTTTGCACTGGTTTAAGGTCTGGCGCGGCCATGACTCGTGAATTGTGGATGGATATCCCTGTGTTTTGATTAGGGTCACTCCTGCCTTGTGCTGTTACAGCAATCTTTTGCTTGTCCATCGGCTTTCTTGCATATATCATGCAGTTCTGCAATACCACAGCCGCATTTCCAAATATGAAGTCTACGGTGCCGTAGATGTAGCATTCTCTGTAGAATTGTCTTTGGGAGTGGACGTATAAGGTGTCCTGGTAACCTTCAAAGCCACAGCGATAGAAGACTGAAAGATCAGCTCCTGATCTGAGAGCCACAGCTTGGTGGTTTTGTGGACCAGCTGTGTTGCGGAATGTAATACCACTGGCAATGAATCCATCACCGGTCACAGCTGAAATTCAGAAAATGGCTGGGATTAGCTTAAAATTCCACATACCGAAACATAGTCAACACGCAAAATCAATGATCGAATGACTGGGTCATATAATAATGGATAAGCTTTACAAGACATGCAGTACTATTTGCAAAAGGCAAAAGAGTTTATACGTTGAACAAGTCAAATGCGAAACCTTCTTCAATTTCTTCCAGCAACAGAAATTGAAAAGAAATTAAGAAGCTCATGGAAATGCAAAAGGAATCAACAGAAAGAGAATTTTCTTACCAACAGTAGCAGAATTGAAAGTAGTATAACCTCCTCCAACACTCCTGCTGCCGGTAATAATTGTATACCTCAGCCCGTCGCCAACCAGCATAATATTCTTCATCTTCTTACCGATATCGATATTTTCTCTATAAACCCCTCTCTTAATACGTATAACAAACCTACCACTTCCGCTCCTCTTGGCTGCAACATCTAGCGCTGCTTTTATTGTCCGATAATTACCCGAACCATCTTGAGCCACCACAAGATTTGCCGCTGGTGAAGATGATTGCAAGAGCTTCCTGTCGCCTGCCTTGACCCAAGAAGGAAAGCCGTCTTTGTATGTATGAGGCAAATCAGATGAGGCATTGTTTATTGCCAAACTGTTGCTTACTAGCTTCGAGACATTGTTGGACATGAGCGGCAGCAGGAAATCTGCAACCCCCAACTCGATGAATCCAGCTCGACAAGTTTCAATATTGGTTAGTGCAGTGCTTAACCAAGTCTGGGCATCGAAATCGGTGCATTTTGTATTGGTGTCTAATGTACGGTTGAGTTGTGCAATTGTATCCTCATAGAGCACCAAACAGTCCGCCCAGGCAGCCTTTTCTCTCTCGCTGCGGCACTTAGGTCCAAGCCATTTGGTGTGGCTTTGTGCATTAAGGGCTCGTTTCATGGCCAATTCTATGACCATTTTGCGAAACTCAGATTTCTGTTTTGGTATGAAGAGCTTGGGGTTTTGTTTCAAGAAGTATTTGCATGGTTGAGGGTTAGGGGTTTTGCTGCACCACCAGTCTATCCCATCCGAGACGCCAAAGGATACTACTGGTGAAACCAACGAGGAAATCAGAATGAACAGAACAGATAAACCAAGTTTCGTTGCCATGCCAAGGCTAATAATATTTCAGAATTTGAAATTGTAGCGATGAACCAGGTTATGAATTTATTCCTTTTATAGGCGAACGAATGGAACTCTTGCGATAGTCGTCAATGACTGGAAACTTCTGTTTCGAATGATTCTTTTAATTTTCTATCGTGGTAGTTGTGAGAGATGTATCAATTCCTATACTCAAGATCATAAACCGGGGGCTAGATATAATATATATATATTATATGCAGCAATATTCCTTAATATTATAAACTTTAGTCATTAATCTAATTGTAGTTACTCTAAGTCAGATATTTTGTTGCGGAAAATCCGAAATAAAATATATTAATTAAGGAGTTTAGATGTAGATAAAGCGTGTAAGAGAAAATTATTCTTTTCGTCTTATCTATCCGAAGTCAACTCTTGGGTGGTATCCTATTCTATTGAACCTTTGAGATTAAAGGTTAGGGCATTTAGAGGCCAAAGTCTGGCGACAGGTTGGCCAAAGCAAGCTCCCAACAATACACGAAGTTCTTGAAATTAAGGCACGTATTTGACCACGACTCTTGTCTTATTATAGTCCTGTTAATAAGGCGTGCTAGCTAATGTCCTACATAAGATAGTAATATGATGCAATGATCGTAGTTCTCTAGTTTGTATTACATTTGGACGTATTAAAGAGGAATTAGCTACAGATCCATTTTTTTGTCTGGGAATGTCCAAAAACCAAACTATGCAAGTCTTAAACATTCTCATAAAGGGTACTAAGAAACTATATAGCTGGCAAGGTTTGAGCGTCCACGTCCGTTTTCCTTTCAAACCGAGAAGAGAGAAAATGATGGTACGGAGCATGGGCCATTCCCACCATCTATTTTGAAATATGCATTCATTCTATACTATGTTTTGTAGGGAATATTTAGCAGTATAAAGGAATTGGCTGTCACTCCTTGAAACTTCCTCAAATCGTAACCCTTTTTTCTTTTCTGGGGATTGAGTAAAGTTCATTAAACACGATCTGTAGTAATATAACATTGTTGACATTTGTAATGTTTTTGACTTTCAACAGAAGGTACCAAAAACGCGTCAAACGGCGCATAAGAAAATAGAAAAAAGGATATTTTCTTTTCATTCAATTCCGATTCGATAGACAACATAAAAATGAGTTTTTTTTTAATTTATGGCAGCTGTCAGGTGCTTGTTGGTGTTGATATTCTAATCCTTAAAAATTCAAGATTATATTATTATTTTGAATAAGAATTGAGTTCTGAAAGTCATAATCATATCGTTCAAACTACTTAAATATTACTTACATAATTTTTTTAAAAAAATATTAGTCTTAAATCATATGAGAATACACTTCCAATATCTCAATCTTTGTATATATCTTTTATAAAAAAATTTCTCTTTCACTAATCTGGCGTGTTGAATTCTACGCCAATTTACGGCGAGAAGCAAGGTACTTCTGCCGCTTGTTGCTTTGCATATGACCGGTTCTTCCGATTGGGCTTCGAAAGATGTGAGCCTAACATCATAAAATTTGCGTACATGTGCAGTATGTGATGGATTCTATAGAAGCCCATCTTCCTCACTCAGTGTCGTCATGAGCCCATTTCTACAATTAAAGAAGCTACAAAAGCCCAAGTTACTGGATGCTCCTATTTTCTTGGAGGGTCCATATAACAAAAAGATGCTGAGACTATTTTATCAGAATTGACTGACTTCTTGGATAACACTCCATTCAGTGGTAAGTACGCAACAAATCGGGGTGCCTTGAGTAGCAAAGTGAAGGAGCATCCCGCAGAAAAGTCACCTGAAGAAAAAAGTAGACAGGTTTCTTGAAACATTTCAGGAAAAAAAAAAGAAACTGTTGTTGTTCTACGAGGCTGTCCACTGGCCAGGCAAAGTCCTATTGTATGTATCAAAAAATTTCTTACAAAAACAATAAAGGAGCTAATGCTGCTTAATCACCACTCATTCCGATCACCACTTTACTATGAGCAAATAAATGTTTTCTCCCATTAAACAAAGACGGCCTTTAAATTTCACAGGGCTCCTCAATACATACGTTTAGTGCCTTAAACATGATTCCCGGTGATATTATTACCACCATGATATGGATATCATGACTAATTAAAATTGATTTATGACACCAACTCAATCGTCGGGCGTTCAGAATATTCAATACTTGTTGGTGATTAGTGAAATAAAGACACAAGAATGTCAATTCAAGAGTCCTCGACAAGAAGGCGTAGACATAGACATCCACAATCTTAGACGGAGGCGCGGGTGGGGCATGAAGCAGTTTACTCGTAGACGAAACTCTTCCTCTCTTGTTGGTCAAAGACGACTGAAGAAAAGTGCTTTTATGCTTCTTTCTCAAGTGAGTGGGTGTTCCTATATGCAAGCTCGTGAATCTGGCCAAATTCATGAATCGATAGGCGATAGCTTTGCGTGAATACATGTAAATACAGAGAAAATACTGTAATTCACTGGTTTATTAATATATAGTCAAGGGATATACAGTTATTGTGGGGAATAGAAAGAATGGGCGTAACACTAAGATTCTTGGCTTTTCTAGGAGTTATGGTGATGGTGATGGTTGTGAGAGTGTGCTCTCATGATTATGGGGATGCATTGACGAAAAGCATTTTGTTCTTTGAAGGGCAGAGGTCAGGGAAGTTGCCACCCAACCAAAGAATGTCTTGGAGAAAGGATTCTGCTCTTCGAGATGGCTATGAGATTGGTGTAAGTAATTCATCTCTCTGTTTGTAATCTAATTCTTGTTAACTGAATAGGATTTCCTTTATTTTAATCAGTTATTGAAGCACTCCTGCGAACTTAAAAAACAGTAAATATACTAAAATGTAACAATACTCTGTTTTGAGAATTCGGTTTCATGGCCATAAGGTCATGTCCACTGCACAACTTGCCTGCTTCTCCTGTATTTTACACAGAGCATCTGGAAATGACATTTTGTTTAGGCATTTGTTTTGATGCAAAGGGAGATTTTCTTGAAGATAGGGATGCCGAGGTTGTGAAAGAATTTTGAGAAAAAATGAAACTATCAATTAAAACTCAAAATATTAATATCAATTTTGTTGGTACAAATAGTATTTGGTTGTAATCTTCATACTGTTTTGTATATATGAGTGGACATTTTCCTTTTAACTATTAGTGATCACCATTTAAAATCACAACAATACTATGGAGGTGCAAAGAGAGATAATTGCATGTAGGTCATGTTGAAAATCATGAAAGGTTCGTTCATAAGTTATCGATGCCTCCCTGGCTGTTTAGGATCATGTTGGGACCTTTTACTTGTAGAATTTAACTTGCTCTTCTTCACCGACCTGCAAGAAGAGCTTAATTATGCTTACCATTCCTCTTTGACAAGCAAAAATATATATGTAATTGATCCATGATTCGTCAGGTTGACTTGGTTGGGGGATATTACGACGCTGGTGACAATGTCAAATTCAACTTTCCAATGGCGTTCTCAACGACCATGCTTGCGTGGGGTGTTGTGGAGTTTGGCAAGCTAATGGATCCTAACGACCGACAACAGGCATTGGCGGCTATCCAATGGGCAACTGACTACTTCCTTAAAGCCACAAATGTCCCTGGTTTTGTATTTGTTCAAGTAGGTGACCCTTACGGTGACCATGAATGCTGGGAGAGGCCTGAAGATATGGATACCCCGAGAAACCCTTACGCGGTCAGTAAACAGTTTCCAGGCTCTGAAGTTTCTGGTGAAATAGCAGCTGCACTTGCTGCATCTGCTCTGGCGTTTAGGTCTACTGATCGTGGATACTCTGCCACGCTTCTCAAACGAGCTAAAACTGTGAGTTAACGATACAGTTGATCCTTCTCTTTATATGGTTATAATTAAGTTAGCAGATACTAATCAGCGCATAGAACAGGTTTTCAACTTAGCAGATACTTACCGTGGATCTTACAATGTTAGCCTTGGGCCATGGGTGTGCCCGTTCTACTGTGATTATAGCGGCTATGAGGTAAGAACTTTGAAAAACCATTACTTTTCCCACTCGTAGAGGTTAAGTTTGGGCTAACCTCCATCTGCTCTGAGTCAAATTTACTTCACAGCCTTGAACCGTGGCATCCACCGAGGGATGAACCACAGGTTTAATGCACTTCAACGTTTTTACGTACAGGATGAGTTGATCTGGGCTGCAGCATGGTTATATAAAGCAACCAAGTTGCCTGATTACTGGAATTACGTAGTGCAAAATATAAGCAATCTGGAAAAAGATGTGAAAAATGCAGGACGTACCACCAACACCGGCGGAAGCTTTGCCGAATTTGGTTGGGATACGAAGAATGCTGGGATAAACATACTTGTTTCCAAGGTAAATGACTACTCAGACGCTTTTCTGTTGCACTAAATATCAGAATCTAAAATCTTCTTCTTTCTTAATTTGTCCACAGTTACTATCGTCTACCCCTTCTAATTCGAGTTCGTTCATCTTCAATGCCGACAAATTTGTGTGTTCTGTATTGCCAGAGTCCCCAACTGTCTCTGTCTCGTTCTCTCCAGGTACCATTTTCTGTTTCACCGAAGCATTGTCTATCTCTCATGTTCATCAGGAATTTGATTGCTTTCTGTACCAAACCATATTGTAAATTTTAAGTTACTTTCAGGTGGGCTATTATTCAAACCAGGAGGAAGTAACCTGCAACATGCAACCTCTTTGTCCTTTCTTCTTCTGGCTTATGCTCGTTTTTTAAACCATTACAAGAGAATTATCCATTGTGGCAATGTTGTTGCCACTCCTGCTAGGCTTGTACGATTAGCGAGAGGCCAGGTATGTATATATATATATATATGACCTCTTTGTATAGGATTATTGCTTAACTTCTGCAAGCCACCATTGACCTACATTAAAATGATGAAGGTGGATTACATACTCGGGAGCAACCCTCTGAACATGTCCTACATGGTTGGATACGGGAAAAAATTCCCACAGAGAATCCACCATCGCGGCTCTTCTCTGCCTTCTGTGAATCAACATCCAGGCCGTATTAATTGCCAGGACGGTTCTTCTTATTACCAAAGCAACAAACCAAATCCTAACCTTCTAATTGGAGCTATCGTTGGAGGTCCTGACGTGAAGGATTCCTATACTGATTCCAGAGCAGATTTCGTACATTCTGAACCAACCACGTACATAAATGCTCCAATTGTTGGCATTCTGGCTTACCTGAAATCATATCCATCCACCTAGAGTTTTCTGCCTAGCCTGTTTCTATTTATAGTGCTATTTCCACCATTCGTATATTCATGCATCCGGCACAGCAATACATGTATGTAGAGTGGCCAATACATCTAGTACTTGGTAACCTTTTTATGGTTGAGATGATTCTACTACATTAGAATCGAGCTGTTTATGGTAATTCCTTGTTTATTTAGGTTTATCTCAATTAGGAATGTGACATTACATTCAATAAGCTCTGGATCAGTACTGTCATAACAAGAAGTTGTAGTAAATGAAAAAAAAAAATGAAATAAGCGAGACCATTGTCGAAACTATTCAACAAAATATAACAAGTCATAAAAGCAGAACTGACTAGAATCAAAATGAATTATCTCTCTAAAGTGAGGAGGGAGGCTGCTGAGACATGGCTCCTATCAAACACCACAAGAAAACCTTAAAAAGAGGAAAAAACATGTCAAATGGAGAAAGTAGAGCATCAGCAGAACTACAGTGTATAGACAGGAGCATAACTGATGTATTTGACAAATTTTTGGAAGTTTTGTCAGATTTTATTATTCACTCTGAAATAAGGAAAGAATTTTTGAAAGTAACATCATTAGTTGATCCACGACAACTTGCTTACCCTACGTGGTTTCTGTGAGTAGTCCAGGATCAATGCATTTTTAAGAGAGCCAGAAGAGGGAAGGGGAATAAACGTCATTAATAATAGCTTTACAACATATATAGCAAAAAAAATTTTATATTGGACAGAAAATCCAAGCAAATATGGAAAACATTCTAAAAAAGGAATGATCTAAAAAAAAGTAATGAATATGAGGGGAATACTAGTTGGTTTTGCTCGTTCCATACTCTCAGATTATGCTGCAGACATCTCAATTCTTCATAGATTCCCCTTGCTGTAATTGCAAATAGATATTAAAGATTATCCTCTTTATAAGCACTAAAATCTTAAGTTTTTGTTTCAATAGGCTTGGTGGTGGAGACATTTTTTGTAGATTGTACTTGTCTCCCATCACAGCAAGATAAATACGGGCGGAAAAATGATGGGTGGCAGATGCATGACTGTACTAATCACTTCAGCTTTGTTAGTGGTGAGTGTTGCCAGTTCGTCTAATTATGGAGATGCATTGTCAAAATGCATTCAATTCTTTGAAGGGCAGAGGTCAGGGAAGCTACCTTCCACACAAAGAACGAAATGGAGAAAGGATTCGGCTCTCAAGGATGGCTCTGACATTGGAGTACGCATGTTTTTTGTTTTTTTTCAAAAGAATCCGGCAATTTGCAAAATCTCATCTTGTTTATACCAAAACAAGTTATATTTATATTTTTCCTCCGGGAGAATTCATGTTTCGGCAAATGACTAATTTGAGTTGACAAGAAATTTAAATTCTGTTTGCATTAGATGGATTTGGTTGGGGGCTACTATGATGCTGGTGACAATGTGAAGTTTAACTTTCCCATGGCATTCACAACAACAGTGCTGGCGTGGAGTGTATTGGAATTTGGTGACTCCATGGGGTCCGATCGTCAATATGCATTGGAGGCTATAAGGTGGAGCACGGACTATTTTCTCAAGGCCACGAGTGTTCCAGGCTCAGTGGTCGCTATAGTTGGTGACCCAATCAGTGACCACAGCTGCTGGGAGAGACCTGAAGACATGGACACCCTCAGAACTGCTTTTGTAGTCAATCAAACTCATCCTGGCTCCGAAGTTTCAGCTGAGATTGCTGCTGCCCTGGCGGCGTCTTCCATAGCGTTCAAAACTGAAGACGCTGAGTATTCTCAAAAGCTTCTACAGCGAGCAGCAACGGTCATTGAGATTGCTTTTATCCTTCTTTTGTCATTGAGATCGCTTAATTCGCTTAATCTGGATATGTAGTTGAAGATCTCTATTGTGCTTGATTCTTCACAGGTCTTTGACTTTGCCGTTACATATCAAGGATCTTACAATCTAAGTATTGCAGCAGCAGCGTGCCCCTTTTATTGTGATTTCGATGGCTACAAGGTATGTATTCGAATCCTGTTTTCCTTTTCAATTTGCCTGTATGCACTTCAGTTCCATAAATTTGGTGGTTAAAAGTATCGGAAGACTGTTTACAGGATGAACTAATTTGGGGAGCAGCATGGTTATTCAAGGCTACAAAGGATTCCAAATACTGGGACTATGTTGTAAAGAATATCAGTGACTTGCAAGGAATCTACTCTGAATTTGGATGGGATGGAAAATTCGCTGGCATTTACGTTCTTGCTACGACAGTAATTTCTTCTTCTACTTTGTCACAACTTTCTTTCTGGCCTCATGCGCAAGGGCAGAATTTTCCATCAGATCATCATTTGGAAGGTTATTTTTACCACAAAAGTTAATCCCCTCCCTGTTTTATCGACAGTCGGGGATGGATACTACTGAAGGCGGTCCCTTTCTTCTGGGTGCGGACAATTTTGTGTGTTCAGTATTGCCCGAGTCACCTACCAAATCTGTCACATACTCTCCAGGTACCATTTTCCTGCCATCTCACCCATATAAATGACATTCTTACAGTACAATTACAAATTGAGAGCAAAACAACCTTTTACAGGCGGGCTCCTATTCAAGGCCGGACCTAGTAACATGCAACATCCGACGACCTACTCCTTTCTTCTTCTTGTTTACTCTAACTACTTGACAGCGGCTAAAAGAGTGGTTCACTGTGGAAGCGTGGTTGCCCCTCCAGCTAGGCTTGTTGCCATCGCCAAAAGCCAGGTATATATATATCCTTCTGACCTCCGGATGGCGCAAACATATATATGAAGTTACCGCAAGAGGATCTATAGCTGTTGAATCCTGGTTGATTGTACAGGTTGATTATATTCTGGGAAACAACCCACTGGGTATGTCGTACATGGTAGGATACGGCGAAAAGTTCCCTCAAAGAATTCATCACCGCGCCTCTGTCTTGCCCTCCTTGGATCAAGAGAAACAGAAAATCAGATGTCACGATGGACACAAATATTTTGACACCACTGGTCCTAACATTAATGTGCTTGTAGGGGCTCTGGTTGGTGGACCTGATAACAACGACCAGTTCCTTGATAGTCGTCTCAACTATTCTCAATCTGAACCAACAACGTATTTTAATGCGCCTTTTACAGGTGCTCTGGCTTACTTCAAAAACACTTAGGATCAACTTTGGGGTATACATATTGGATGTTAGGAATGTATCGGGTATTTGTACTGGTCAAGAATAAATATTTATATTAATACGCAATGTTATTGTCACGAGTTTTGCGGAATTAAATTTATAAACTTGGTACTGAGTAAGAATACAAAAGTAAAATACAATTCCTGTAAAAGTTAACATAATTAGATGAATATGATGTCCATCTAGATGTACATGACATTTAAATGACAAGATATTCAATTCATTTGAATTACAAGTCTTTTTTAAAATTAGATAAGATTGGATCAAGTTTTTCAAATTTTATATTTAAATTAAAATTAAATTTTTTAAATTAGATTCAAATTTAATTAAAATTCAATAATTTTAAAAAATATAAATTCATAATAAATGGATTATTACATAAATTAATCAGATTATTTATTATTAATTTAATATATAATTATTAAATTTTTATAATCAAACTCATATCCTATACATAACTATTATATTATTTAAGATTTTAATTTAAAACCTATATTGATTGGGTTTGGGTTTGTGTCGGGACAGATATCCATAAATTTTGGTTAAATTATCTGCCCCAGTAAAGACAAGTCATAATAAGCTATCTATTCTATTCTTTGATAGAAAGTAAAAATTCGTTAGAAATGAAAATAATAAACGGAGATTCAGTAAATGAATCTTAAACCTAAACTAAATAGTGGATAATAAACCGAGATTTAGTAAATGTTTTAAATAGTAAAAACTATGGGTCACTTCAAAAATTCAATAGTTTTACGAGATCGTTGCTGATCTATTAAACTTTGGCTGTCATCCTCCAACCCGTTTCCGCAGCTCAAACCAGAGAGCAACTGTAGAAGAAGATGCAGAGGAAATCAGGAAGGCCATCAGGAACGGATGGCTCTGATTTCTCCTACCGCATGGTCGTCGACTCCCGTAAGTTTCTCTTCTCTCAATGGTTATGTATCAGAATGGTTAGGGTTTTTCATTTTGCTTCTTAATATTTTCAAGGTATATTTTTGTTGATAATTCGATCAATGTTTAAGTTTTAAACTAATGTATCATATGGGTTTTCTTTGTTTTAGGTTATTTAAAGGTGGCTATTGGAAAGTCTCGTCTTGCTTCACTACTCTCCACTCAGGTACATAGTGCATTGGCTCAAAGCAGGATTTTTATTCGTATGGTGGTATTGCATTGTTTCTTAGCTTTGAGCCATATAATTTGTTGCAAAATTGATGTTGATCTGGTTTTCTTTTTTTGGTCTTTTGTAGCATCACTAATTTCTTGTATTTGATTTTGCTTTCGTCTGTAGCATCTGTTCCATTTTCATTATTAATAGGTTTCATTTCATTGCAGGCTGTGCTCCAGTTGGCACAAATCTCATTTGTGCTCTTGCCAATTTTGAAGGGAAAGGATCCGAACACGCTTGCTATCACGGTTTCTGCCTTTGGATTGATTTCTCTTCTGATTGCAGAATTAGGTTGCTAATACCGAAGTTTTAATATTTTCTATCTAGGCTTCTGCTCTAGTTTTGTGATTGTTTTGATAGTTTTGAGCTTTCCATATTTTAATGCTACTTCTATAACATCTGCTGAAGGACGAAGGCGTAGCAGAGCAAGTTTATTGAGAGTGTATGCAGTTATATCATCTATGGTGGTTTTTCTCTCTCTGTTTATTGCTGTAAGCAGAGATTCAACTTTAGAGGTAAGCTGGACTGTTGTTACTCTTTATGAACTTCCATCAGCATTTTATCTAAGATTGGAATTTGATGATTGATTGGGTTGGGAATTGCGATTCGTTCCACATTTTGTTTTCAACCGTTGCTACTGTTCTTAGAAAAATGTGATTTGCAATCGGGTTAAAAACAGATATGCAAAAGAAGACAACACCGATACCTATATTTAGCCTTAGAAACTTGAGTGCGAAGTGGCATCAATGTCTAAGATTTGTTTGCGTTTATTGCTTAGGTTATACTGAACCCAAGTAACTGGGTAACGAAGAAGTTTGAACTTGCGGAGACTTTTCTTCTATTACTCGGTGAGTAGCTTGTTTTGAGAGCTTGATTTTGTGTAATATCCGCATGCTTTCCATAAACAGCTGACAATTCTTTTGTTTGCACAGAATTTCTAGTGCAGATATATACTGTCAGCACTGTGATTTCTCTCATCCGCAATATGTCTCCACCTAAGAAAGCTTCTTAACCTCTTTCTGTAGCATCAAAGTTACCTGATCATGCCTGTGGATCGTAGAAAAACATTTTTGACTTGATTGATTGTTTCAACAGGCATTTCTCCTACAGCTATTATGTTTTGGCAAATATCTTTGTAGTGAATGAGTATACTTCTTATCTTGCGTTTCTATTCATATTACAGTCAGATGCCTTCGCCTTCATATTTTCACCTGACCCCCTTAGATATGTATATATTTATAGGATGTAATATGGTAGAACTGACTCAATCCGGAAAATCTGCTCCGAGTTTATATGGATGTCTTTTAGGATATTTCATCGATGATTATTTGCGGGTGGAATTGTGGCTGTCCCCTCATATTAAGCATGTTCCACGAATAACAATTTTGTTGCAGATAGATTGGCAGATGTTGGATGAGACTTTAGAAATGGGGTTGTGCGCTTTGAGACCAGTCCGCTATCACCATCAATGAACTTCATTATAGAATGAGAACCAGCCTAATGTTGCTAGATGATATTGTATCTTGGGAGTAATGTAGTTATAGGCCTCTTTTGAGGTTTTTTTCTGGGTCTCCCCATCCCTATTACAAATTAAAACATATATTCAATGCACGATCCATCTTTCAACTCCCTAATGCCTCTCAGCTTTATATATATGCAGCCGTAGAAGCCCGAATCCTATTGCCTTGCATCCCAACTCGCGAATTGGCTAGCTAGAAATGAGACGGTACGTAGAACATAATTTTACACAACTCCACTATTGCATTCCAAACCAGCTAACCGTGAATAGATGCATACTTGTTGATCAACGCCAAGGCATTGCTGGTCAATTGTGCGACAGTGATAATCTTTCCCCTGACGGCTGTTTTTAGGTTCCCGTTCATGTCGTTCCCAGCGAATCCCTCACTGCAAGTGTTCTCGTCTGTCAGTGCAGCACTGACCCAAGTTTGTATGTCATTAATCATAAGCTGGAAATCGGACACTTTCCCCGATCTCATTTCATCAATCGATTTTCTGAGCGCGTCTACTGAATCACTCAGCTCTTCTATGCAATCTGTCATGGCCGAGATCTCTCTAGGCTTCATGCCTTGACCGTGAGAGAGCTGTTGCATCATGGTGGAAGTTGATTTTGCCGATGATAGTGTCACGTTTAGAGCTGCACTGGCTAGGAGCCCGGGGCTGGTTTGAATTTTTGTGGCGTGGATCGAGAGGGAGCTATAGCAAAGTTTTGGATAAGTTGTTGAGCTGCAAGATGTTCTTATAAAGTTGGTGCTGGTTTTGGGAAGGGGGTTTCTTGCAGCAGAGCTAGAGTTTATGTACAAACTCATGGCTAGGAGAATGAAACAAAATTTAGCAAAACAATGGGAAGAGAAGCTTGCCATATCTCTCTTTCTCTGTTTTTTTTTTCTTTTCAGTTTCAAAATAATAGGTTGTGATGAAAAAATGAAGAGGGATGTTATTCTAATTTATAGATAAAGTGGGTTGGTCGGGTAAGTAGGGACTTGGCTTAATGAAGATATTTTTCTTTGTTTTTTTTAGATATTTTAAGAAGATTGCAACTTGAAGGATTGGACCCAAAAGAAACTGATTTGGCTATTCGCTTCAATTCAAGTGTCGGCTAAAATCAAGTAGGGAAATGAAGGATTATTCAGTAGAGGAAACAAAATTGAAAAAGATCATGTGATAATTGAAGTTGGTCATAATGGCAAAGCAGCCTAGTTAGATTCTGATAATCCGTCACCTTTCAGGGCCATGCAATGCAAACTTCAAGTAGACACAAAGCAAGTGGGCACCAAGTTGCATCATTATACATTCCCCTGCACTAAAAGGGTCATTTTGGTGTGACCCAGGCTTCGTAATTGGGTCCTAAAAGTATTTGGACTAGAATCAACTTGGCACGCAAATTGATGAGAGATTATCCATCGGCCTGCTGAGTTATCAAGGGCGATCCTTAGCCAGAGCTAGCATAATACGACTCTTATCAGAAAAGGAAACATCCGGTGGCCAACTAAATTGAACAGTTATTCATCTCCATCGAATCGAATGCTTAAACCGTATCGGATCCAAGCCTAACGAAAAATATTCAATCTCTGATCACTCTTATTGGGATTCGAACTATCATCATTTATTCTTTTGGTAACTCTATATATATATATATATATATATATATTGGCAATCTCTCCCTATGACAGTTACGAATTTTATGATTGATATCTATTTGGATGATCAATCTCTTGTAAATAACATTAGGTGAGTCTGGACCGGATAAGGTTATGACTCGTATAGAAATCAGGCTTATCACGTATATTCATACCATACATGCATCCAGCGTTAACGCATACATGCTCTGAACGCTTACAGACTTGTCTAACTCGCAGCCACACAAAATAAGAGAAAAGCGAGTGAATTCTTATTTTTTATTTGTAGGACTTGATCACCCGCAACTTAAGTTCCCAGGGACATCTTCTATTAAATGTTATTCAGTTTCTTACCTTCAAATAATGTCGCATCTAATAGCGAAGTAAATGAAGGAGAAACCATGGCTGTAGCAGAGGCCTTGGGAAATCTTCATAGACATCGGCTTTGATCCAGCGGTTCATGCGCCTTACACCCCACGCCACACGTGATGTGTCGCTATGCACCGTATGATTATTTGACTTTTCTTGACGACTGGCATGATATCTGATTTTCAAGAGTTTACAGGTTGGCACATGGCCTTCGCTTTAAATTTTGACTTTTCAAATCTCTGTTTCGTGTGGTTAGTTAGTTAACGGAATAAAACTGACAACAGATACTGATCTCCGTAACTAAAATCGTGATCAATGATGATCCATCCCTGTATATGACAAGCCTTAGACTGGTTCGACTACAAGCCAACTGTGAGATTTGGTCATATACATTGAAACAAAATCAGAAAGATAGCCCACACCAAAAAGATAAAAAAACTCATGCCCAAATACTACAGGATATTATGGGAAACGTGTCTTAGGATTGTGTTTACATGGGAATTCTCACATGGCCGACGCTTCCTGAGATGCCTAACTAGCTAGGTTCAACCTCTAACTTTTATTCACAGTTCCGCACGTTACTTGGTCCATTCTCGAAAGTCACTATTTATGCGAAGACCAAATCTGCAATCATCATGTGATGTGCCATCTCATTATTCATGAACGATCAACAATAGTTGTACTTTGATTTGCTGTTCAAATTCTGTTTGTCTGAGAATTATTTCCTATAAATTGGTTTCTTACGCACTTACTTGATGCGTACAAGAAAGAAAGATGGAAGCTAAAACCATAGCAAGTCTCTGTTCAGGGAATGTGCTTGTCTTCGTTCTTGCTTCTCTTCTAGTCTTGTCTAATCTGCAAACATCGATGGGATCCTCCTCTACCACCGAAACATCTGGCGCAACCTACAAAAACTATCTGAAAGCGGCCTGCAACTCTACCACATACGCAAAACTCTGCTACCAATCCCTCTCCCCGTACACCTCCTCATTCAAAACCGATCGCTTGAAGCTCAGTACCTGCGCGTTAAACGTGAGTCTAAAAGCTGTCCGCAACGCATCTTCCTTGACTAAAAGCCTGTCGAAGCAAAGCGGGATAAGCAAAAATGAAATGGCCATTATTAAAGATTGCATATCAGTACTTGGCGACAGTATCGATGAGCTCAAGCAGTCTTTACAAGCTCTAGAAAGCCTAGCTGCAGGTTCTTCTGTAGAATTTCAGATCGAGAACATCAAAACCTGGGTTAGTGCCGCCATAACCAATGAGAATACCTGCACGGATGGATTTGATGGAATGAAAGTGAGCACTGCTGTGAAGAGAAAAATCAGCAAGAGTATATTAGAGGTTGCGAGGCTGACTAGCAACGCTCTAGCTCTCATAAACAGGCTCAAAAACTAGTTCCCGTAGATCGTATTGCCACCGAAGGTTTAGTTTAATCTTTTTGTGGCTTGACAGTTTATAGTTGTATGTCTCATTCTGCTTTTGAGTCTTAATTAATCATATCTGTAACTAGTAAAAGATTTGTTTTCGTACACAAGGTTGATGTCTATGAATCATTTTTCATTCCGCAAACAAGTTTCCTATCTATCCTATTCAATTGTCTACAGAATTAGTTTCTATAGAGTGTAAACTGATTCTGCTACTCCGGTGGTGAAATAGCCTACATTAGTTGATGAAATGTCAATGAGATGGAAGAGGTCACATTACAGTGGAACAAGTAGCCTATATAACTATTTACGCAGGAAATGATAACAAATGGAAACTTGACATTTTCCATTTAAATATGAAGAGTATATACCACAAGTAATCCTGGACCTGATACTTAAGTCATCAGGATTCGAATCCCGAATATAGTTCATATTGTCATGGCCGGGAATTAGCACAATGTGAGCAAAACAAACAAAAGAAAAAGGACAGCTAAATCATTTGCAATTTTTCATAACGTATCGTTTTCGCCATTATTACAGATCATAAGACGAGAAGGAAACTCTTACCGTCATAACCCGTCCCGGATTCCTAAGGCAACGGGCCAGACTTATATGTATGCCTAATATATCATAATTTTACTGAGTTGGACTTCTAATTATATAATTCAAAAAATACATCTTGAATAAATAATTTATTCACATAAAAATACATCTTGGATAATTTTTAACTCTATACACAGGTTAACGCTCAAACTCCTATCATATCCATGATCTGTACGATGGAGTTGTTCATACTTCAGAGCTAGCATATCTATCCCGTTAGAGTTGGCTTGTCGTTTTCAAAGAAGATTATATTGGAAAGTGGACAAAATTTGGTTGAAATACCTGAAAGGTTATAGCGAATATTGTTTCTATCTTATACTTCTTACACTTCTATCGATATTCTTCATTAGTACTAAAGTTAATTCCTATTATATCTATATGGTACTCCAATTGCTTATCCTTTCTCTCTTTTTGGAAAATTTTCCTTCCCATTTCCTTCCGCTTTCAATTGAATTTTTGAACATCAACTTGAAGTTTAATCATACTACGACAACATATTTAAATAGAAGGACTACGGTACCCGCAAACTTCGTTGTAACTAAATCCTATTCGGAAAGGTTATATCCATGTTCCCCGGAACGATCAATGAACTGGAACCGTAGCCCAAGTGGGTTTGTGTCCTTGAACTGGAAATAACCGTGTACTTAAAAAGCAACTAATTGGGCCCCGTATTAGTCCAATTAACTGCCCTTTTCTTTGTTTCCCATTCTGGGCCCCTGTGGATATATATACACATATTGTTTGTAGGTAGGCTCTCACTATGGATATTGTCGATATCTTCAAGAAATCCATGTGACCAACCTGTGTCTACGTTAAGTCCAAGCCTACCATGTGAAACCCACGTCATTAGTCATTGATTAGTAGGTAACTCATCAATTATTCCTCGTTTTTTCTTTGGTTTCGTGGAAAGAACTAACTACTTCACATGGTGACAGACCCCACCAGAAGTCCTCGTTGTCGGCTCCTAATCTCAAGGTTTCAAACGTGCTTGCACAGCGTTCATATCTGCTTTCTCATCTCTTTTCCTATCCTTTTCCTAGAAAAAGATACATACCATGTTTATGAATATTAATAAATAGAAAAAAATGAGGGTAGCAATGTTTCGGGTTGCATTTTGTGCAGTTGGCTTTTATATTTATGATCTATAACCACAGTAAATACAAAACAAAATTATGGAGGGACCGATCCGTCCCAAATGCCATTTCATGCTTCTCTGAAGAGCTTAAATACCTTAACAAGAATGATCTATGGTGGAAAGACTCGTACACATCTTTATGTTCTTGACTGCTCAGATCAACATTGACTGCGTGATTCTCTCTTGGGCCCACATGACCTCCCATCGAGGAATTTCTTGCTCTTCATTCAGATGCATCATCGATATCAGTTATAGCGTAATGGGAAAGAAATAGACAACTTTAATTTGGGTTCAATAGCGTAGTCCAAAGGAAGAAGAAAGGAAGGATTCATCCATTCATCACTCAAAAAACCTTACAATATCTATACACGACCACTAGACTGTATATGAAATTCGGAAAATTCTGATGAAACAGACATGAGTTTAAATTCCTTTCTCAAGACTGTTATTAATTAGCCGTACCGATTATCAGCCAATTAATTACCGGAAGCAAACTTGTTAATCAATGCAAGCGCATTGCTAGTAACATGAGCAACATCAGCAATCCTTGCTTGAATGGAGGCCTTCAACTTTCCATTCAATGCCTTTCCTGCAAACCCATCAGTACAAGTGGATTCATCAGTCAATGCAGCACTCATCCAAGTCTCCACATTGCTCATATGCCACTGGAAATCCCGACCCTTGGCATGACCGACGGTCTTCAGCTCGCTAACTGATTTTGTAAGTCGGTCGACGGTGTCATCAATCTCTTCTAAACAGTCCTTGATGGCTGCCATCTCTCTGGGCTTAACTCCCTTGAACTTTGTCAGCTTGTAGACAAACGTTCTTGTGAAGTGAGCCCTATCCAGGCTTACGGCCAAGGCAGTCTGGATTAGTTGGCGTGGGCTTCGTTGAATTGAAGTGGCATAACCTGAGAGGGACTGGACACAAATTGCACGATAGGTAGTGGCACGGCATGAGGCCTTGATGAAATTTGCAGCACTGGCTCTAGGAGCTAACCTGGTAGTGGCAGCTGATTTAGCCGAGCTTACAATGCACAAGATAGAGAGCAGTAGCAAAAGAAGGGTAGATTTTGTCATGGTCTTGGTCTTGATCAGGGAAAGGAACTGGTTCTCTGGGAATAAGGAAGAGTAGTAGGTGGTGAGCGGTGGGTGGAACCTTAAGAGCTTCCTCATTTTATAGAGGTCTTGTTAGGCGCATGAAGGGCTCTAATTTGCGCCTCGGATGCTAAAATGCAACCGGAATGCGGAATTTCGGCGGTAATTATGGGAAGAATGTGGCCCCTTAATATGAGTTGAATTGCTTATCATTTGTATAAGCTACAGAAAAGTAATCTGATCGGGATTTCAATACTGTGGAAGTTGTTGACCTTTTCTGCCGACATAGCACGACCAAATTGTAAGTTCAATGAGGAAAAACAGAATATGTACTGTATATACATATGTTATAGTTGGTTGAATGAGAAGAAAACTCAAAACATAGATCACCGCTATTGTCTTTGATGTTTTATCCAAAATAGTTTTCAATAATGTATTAAATAATAGTTGCTATTTGGATAACTAACACGCATACCGAATCGTTACCTCCTAGGGACGAGTGCCCCTCTGCAACTCAGACTCATCTTTAAGACACCACTTCTGTTCCAGAAATTAAGGAAAAAGTAGAGGATAACTGTACCTTCGTGTGGTATACACTTCTAACTTGTCAAGAGTTGTATATTGCAATTGTTCTATAGTGTTTTATTACAAAAAAAAATTGTTCATAGTGTTTCCTCTAGAGGCTTCGTCAAATAAATTTATAATGGGATTGTTTTCCATTCTCCTAAACCTCCTGCGAAAAGAAACTAAAACAATTAGCAAGGAGAGCGAGCAACGTGGGTTTTTGAAGTAATTCATGTGATCTGATCTGGCTGTCCGAAAAGTAACAGAATATTTCACTCCAAAAATGAGGAAAATGGTAGTACTCCTCCAAAATATTGCAGTAACTAAGACGCAATGTTGACCAGATGGCCCAGATCCTAATTTAGCAATCGTGCTCACAAGATTTGAGCGTTACGGATGGCTAAAATGTTTTGAAAAAGAAGGGGAAGCGTGGACAGAAGTCTTCTATGTACAGAGTCAGGCGACAAGAGATGAAACTAGTTTGTAGTCTACACTGAAGATTTGGTCTGAGGAACAGGGCATACTTGGCTGCATTGATGCTAGGGCCGCCTACTGGCTGCTGGTTATCTCAGGTATGCCAGAATTGTCAATGTGGCCAGTTTAGAATAGAGGAAATTCAAATCCAATCAATAACGTCCAAAATTTCTTTTAAAAAATGACGGATCGGCAATAATAATGAACCGACAATCGAGCAGGATGAGCTTGGCCAGCCACTACGCACGCTTTATCTTTTGATTTGACGAAATTTAAAAGCTTCCCCACAGGTCCGCCGACATCTTGAGCTGTGCCGTCACGGAGAGCAACATCGTCAGTATAAGTGGTCCTTTACAAAAATAAAAAAGAAGAAGAAGAAAGTGGTCCTTTATAGACTACATATATATTAAAGGCCTTTTTGTCACAAGTCTTTAGGAGGCTATTATATGACGAAGACGCAATCACCAAACAGTATTTATGTTTCGGAATGATTCATTCCTGTCCTTGTCCGTTGTTTTTGCAATACCGTAGTTGAGGGAAAGGTATCCAGAAGTGAATACAACTTTTTAATTATTTTCATGGCGACAATGTAGAAATAGCATTAAAAATACGTACAAGGGTAACAAGATCACATTAATCATTTGTAATAGATAGTGTAAAGTGTAGCCGACTAGCATGCTGACCAGAGTGTACATGGTAAAGAAGTAACTCAAAATTATTACGTCACCAAATTATTACTTTAATCAGTTTTGCTTACAGATCGATCCCAGACAGCTAAATCAGTACAAGGAGCACAAAGCATTCTGACTTCAAGTATAGTTTGCCTCCAGTGTGTTGCTCCAACAGATATGAGAAGTTCTATCTCGTGAACGATGAGGTTATACACAAAAATTTGTAGTCGAATGTATTTACCGATGGTAATGTTTCTACTATTAGGCTTTTATAATATTTTTTTTTGGCTGCCGATGCCACAGTGGAAGTACAAGAACCTGAGAAATCCAGTACCAAAGCTGTCAAACTTCTTCGCCATGCAGGCTTCATATAATGATGCCAGAATTGAGCGCTAAAGACCACGACCAAGCGCACCAGTGAAACTACAAACATCCTCAAACACCAAAGTTGATCCTGTGAAAATTTACAATCCTCTATCAACCATCATCCTTCGCATTCTCTCTTCATCCTCCAGTTTACCAGTTTTTCTGTAAATTTTCATCAAAAGCTCAAAATTATGCTCATTATCTGGCTCTAAATCAAAAAGATTTTGAGCAGCAATCTCTCCTGTGTCAACATTCCCATGGAGGTAACAAGCATATAGTAATGCACTCCACACAGTTGAACCAGGCTTAAAATCCATTTGGTCCACTATAACGGCATAAGCCTTGTCGACCATTCCTGCCCTCCCATAAAGATCCACCATGCATGCATAGTGTTCCATTGAAGGTTCTATTCCATACTCCTCTCTCATCAACAAAAATAGCATCTCTCCATCCTTCAACAAACCCAAATAAGCACATGCAGATAGTACCGAAACAAATGTGATTGCATCCGGCAAAATGCCGCCACCCTTCATGCTCTCAAAGTAAGTCAATGCTTTATGGTCCTTACAATGAGCGGAAATTACAGAATTCCACGACATCAAATCCTTTTCAGGCATGTGATTAAACAACCAACGCGCTTGATCTAACTTTCCACTGTTGGAGTACACACCAATCAAACAATTTGCAATGGACAATTCCCACTCCATGCCTCTTCTAACAATCCACCCATGAATTTGAGCTCCAATCTTCAACGATGAAACATTAGCAAGAACGGTAGAAATAGCCACAGAATCCACCTCAACTTCAGTTTGAAGCATCTTAAGGAAAGTGTGCCCTGCCTGTGGGTAGAGCCCATGACGAACATAGCCCCCAAGCATGGTGCTCCAGGAAATAGAATCCTTAAAGGAGATCTTATCAAACACCCTCTGAGCCTTAACAATGTCTCCGCATTTTGCATACATATCCACAAGTGCATTGAGCACAAAACCATCAGTTGCATACCCCAAACGTACCAAATCTCTATGCACCGCCTCGCCAACTGAAATTAACCGAAGTCCCCCACAGGCCTTTAACACCAGAGGGAACGTGAACCGATCTGGTTCGATGCCTTCTTCTTCCATGTCAAAGTAAAGAGCCATGACATCTTCATAGAGTCCGAGTTCTGCATAACCAGCAACAAGCGAGTTCCACGGAAATGCCGACTCGTATCTTTTCTCCATTTCGTCAAACACTCGGTGAGCTTCTTCCATATACCCAAACCGTGCGTACAACCTCACCACTTTACCCGAAATTCCAGCGCTTTTACGCAAAAGATTGATGGGTATTAGTCGGTGCAGCCTGATACCTTCATTAATAGCATTCAACTGGCAACATGTTTCTAGAACAGAGGCATAGATTTTCGAATCGACAATAATGCGCTTTTTAATAGACGATTCGATGTCGTCGATGACATTTTGCAAAGCCTGGAGTTTGGTTTGGGTATATGGCTTATAATTGATAAGCAGGGGCGTCGGGGATGATTCTGGGAAAGAACGGGTGCCAGTGTGGTTAAAACTTCGGCGGGATTGATTAAACTGTCTCTGTCGCTCTTCTTGTTTCTGTTTCTTACTTCTCCGGCTTCTACCAGCGATGGTTGTAAAAGCTACGTAGGGATTCCGCGTCTGTAGAATGCTTGCCATTATCGCAGGAATCCGAAAAGGAGAAAGAAAAGATGGAATGACTAAAATTTCATGCTCAGGAATTACTTTAAGTCCAAAGCAATTTGTTTGTCTGAACCAGCGCAGCTGGTCAACTCCGCGATGAAAAATCTATTTTATACCTTTCCTTTGGGCTGTAGATGGTGTTAGCCTTAGGTAGTCATGGGCCTCTGGTCCACTCCACCTTCCTTATCGGGCTCAAAGTTCAGATCCAAAAGGCCACGATACTTGTCCATTTCATGCAAGCCCAGTTATATATCCATAGTCTCGAGTCCAGAACTCAAATTTTGCATTTAACGGCCCAGTCGATTTGCTTGTGGGCTGTGATCCGCATTTATTCTGAGATTAAGCTGTATTAGAGTAAATCTCTTCCTAACCCCTAGTAGTCTTTCCAGTAACTGATTTCTATTACATCAGGAATCAACATCACTTATAAAAATGTCCAAGTGGATCCACCCACGGAGGTGGGCTAACAGTAGCCTTACAAGCAAATGTGGATTGCATGGCAGAAAATGAGTTTGCCGACATGATACTCAAAGGTCGTGTTGGGATCTCTCTTTCTCTGCAAACCTTTAAACTTTTTCAAAGCCTAGAAGCTAATAAGAATATGGAAAATCATTCCACCTCGTCTCAGGATAATGTCTATTCTATTATGTGATGATGGGCAGGACGTACTTATTGCATATCTTTAGCCACAAAAAGTTATACTTGATTTCTTTATTTTTATGTGTCTGTGTGAAGATTCTTGCAAATTATGAGTTTCTTTCTCGTTTTACGGAATCGAATATGTTGGGTTATTATCTACACGATCTAAACAAAATTTTCAATTATTCCATATACTAGACAATTAGCCTTAGAAGCACGTATTACAGAAGCATAACTCGATGGAGTTCGAGGGATGATCACCTTCTGGTGCTCAGTAGCTAGGAAGATGTGAAACTGAAAAATTATATTCAAAATGCGTTAATGAGCTAATAGAAAGGCAGCCGTGTACACACACACTCTGCTTCATATTCTAAGTTGGAATCACTGTATAGATATGGAGTAAAGTTGAAACAAGACATTAGCGTGCGTGCAGGTGTGCATAACTGGTGATGACGAGAGATGATGAAATGGTGGAGTCAGATATCAATCTCTCTGGACCGTGTAATATTATTATTCTGGATCATACTTTAGAATGTGTAATAAAAAAAAGGATAAAAGAAAAGGTTATATGCTGATGTGTTAATATGGTATTCATCAAGAATTCCTTCTGCTCCTTCGCTGTCGTGGACCCAACCGTAAGGTGGAGCCAAACCAAAGGGGAGACTGCATATCAATTTTTAGGTCCCGTGCTCCTGTCAGAAACTTGTGGTGGGTCCATCATCTTTCTAGCATCACTATCCGACATTTGTAAATTCTCCAACTCGAAAGTGCCGTTGATGCACGCGCAGAAACGAAACATTAACTGTACATGTTCCTGTATTTCATGTCCCGTGTAACCAAGCCTAACATATATAGAATCGGCATGCAAGAGAGAAGCTGCCTTTTTTCTCTGTCATTTCTTCTTGGCATCATCTTTCTCGGAAGGGACAGTCCATACGTGTGGAATAATCATGGATGGCCGGGTCGATGGATGGAGCCTTCCTGTTCTTACTCGTCGTTGAGGGAGACAGACATGTCCGAAGGAAAAACCGACTAATCTCATTCACTATTTGAATCTGTACATAAATAACTATACAAACCCTCTTTATCATTTACGATGATAAGCCTCAGTATTCCATTGATGGGAATCCTTACCATGTACCTTTAACAACTGGTATGTGCAAAGCTCTAATTGGTTTATTAATGTGTTGATTTGACATAATCGTATTAGATTGGGATGTCATTTCAAGCCAAATATTCAAGCGTGTGAAGTTTACATCTTGGCCACTAATCTTTTCTGGTTTGACTAAAGTTTCAGTCTGCAATTTGATTTTTCAAAGTAAATGAATGGATTAGTTGTTAAATCACTGTCAAGAGAGGAGAATTAATGAAGAATCAGTAACTATAACAATTATAAATTCGTTTTCACAGAAAGCTTTGTTTTACTAAACCTGTAGAGAATTCAAGCCATGTTAAAATAGTAAACAACAGAGATAGGAGGGGCGAGAACAACGTGGACAATTAAAAAAACTAAGGCATTCTTTTTACGATAATCTCCCATCGCTTTTACATGATCATTAATTTAGTAGTTTGGCTAAGTGCATAAAGGAAATGACAAAGTTAAAATTTGAACCCATGGCAGGGGAAAGTGCAACCCACATGCGAGAGAGTGGCGTGTGTGAGATTTACAGCACCAAATTAACATCTTGATTTGGCTGGAAGCAAAGGCAGAGCACTAGTATATAAAGGTGGGTGGGAGGGGCGTGATTCCCTTGGAGTAACTTAGTGTAGAAGTGATAGAAGAACTAGTGATTCAGTGATGGGGAGGCAACCTTGTTGTGACAAATTGGCAGTGAAGAAGGGACCATGGACTGCAGAGGAGGACAAGAAATTAGTCAATTTTATTTTCACACATGGCCAATGCTGCTGGCGGGCGGTGCCAAAGCTCGCCGGTCTCCGCCGCTGTGGCAAGAGTTGTCGTCTCCGTTGGACTAATTACCTCCGCCCTGACCTGAAGAGAGGACTTCTTAATGAAGCGGAAGAACAGCTGGTCATTGATCTTCATGCCGTCCTTGGCAACAGGTAGTGATTATCTATCAGTACACATGATAATTCCAGCATTTTGATGCTCATCTATGTACCCATATGAAAACTTTTCCTGATCACTCTTTGTTATATGATCTAGTCCATGCATGGGTGGATCCTTTTCCGATACTTGCACGTAGATGCATATATATATTTAGGTGGCTAGCGAGAACAAAATCTTCTGTGTTTATAGATATCACAGACTGCAATTCTACCACTACATGTATCGTTTGAGTCAGGCGTAGAAACCTTCGATGGAATGGGGTTTTTGTTAGTTTTGAGTATAGATAGACACAGAGGTAGAAGGCACCTTAGAGAACTAAAGTACTTTGTTGCCTATTTCATCCAGTAAATGATGATGGGTATTTCTTTTTCCTCTTTGATAATGATCATTATGATCGCTGAGTGGGTGAGCTGTGATGCAACCATGGTTAATGCATACCTTTTCTGGAAAAAAAAAATAGAACAATGTCGATTATTTATTCTTGCATGCACAGCAATCATATGGAGTGACCCTTTTTCATTTTTGTTTGACATTACTGTTCCTTCTTCATTTGCTATAGGTGGTCGAAAATTGCCTCTAAACTGCCGGGAAGGACTGATAATGAGATCAAGAATCACTGGAACACCCACATAAAGAAAAAGCTTGTAAAGATGGGCATCGATCCAGTCACTCATAAGGCTCTAAATAAAGAAATAAACCCGCAAGAAATACCCTGTCACATACATGATCAGGAGACAGCTGCTGCTGAGAAACAGCAGCTATCAGAAGATTTGAGCCATCCATCCTCGAGAGATAATTATCATAGTACTCCAACAGAGAATTCCTCTAGTGATAACGGTGATGGTGGTCCATTGATGAGCTACATCTTGTCAGAGGCATTTCTTGAGGACCCGACTTGGAACTTTGCAGCTAGTAGAGGAGAAGACTACAGCGAATTCGGAGTGTCTTCATCAGAGGGTGACTCTCCATGGTTTCTAGACAACAAGGATACAAAAGATGATTTCTCTGCATTTGACTGTTTCAATGACATGGACTTGAATATAAAAGAATTAGGAGCGGAGAACAATTAGTATACTACTTTTGTACAGCAGTAGAATATTGCACATCCAAGTCCCATGGAAGCATGGTGATCGATCAGGGCTTTGTTACCAAAAGCATAAGAAGTTCCTGAATTTCTCTTTTATCTTACTTCATTCCTTTCTCATCCCCTCCGAGGATAATTATCCATCTAAATAGGTAAATCATCCAAAATTGAAGATTGCAAACGGTTTTTTTCAACGCCAAACGGTGGATGTCTTGTTCCCAAAGTAAAAACATACTTTCTAGCTTTAACTTTTTTTACCAGTGAGATTGTTGTCCATCAATATGCATAGTATTTTAGTAAACAGGAAGTTGAACCGGAAGTGGGCAATCTTAGGGATCAATAAATAAAAGCTTCATCTTAGCTAAAATGCATTATCACAAAGCATATTAGGGGTGGTCTCGAAATAACATATTCAATAAAAGTAGCAGGCACTTTGGGGCCCCTTGTTGCTGTTTCTTTAAGGGTATATACCATATAAATATGCGAGTTAGCATAGATGAATAGAGGACCTTCATAGGAATGCAGGCAGCACTCTTCTAAACTAGTATATTTAGTTCTCCTCTTTCACCCAAGGCTGGGTTTAGGCAGGACTGCTCAGTGCCCACCACTGCGATACCTTTTTAGTTTCTAATAACGATTTCATAGCAAGGTTATAAGGATATCCTATAATGAAATCTTGGCATGATCTTCGTGCAATTTGTAAAGGATTTAAATTAAGTGGGGATTCAAAAGACAGCCTTTTTTATATTTGCCCATAATTTCAGACGATATCACTACCTTGGCATCGTTAGATGGTTATGGAATCCTTTGTCATGGCCATTATTAAGGTAACTCCTTCTTTAATTGCCCACTTTGATTTTTTTTTTCATTACTGATCAAATGTAAACAATATTTATCTAAGAAATTTTTTTTATATTTTTTTTATATTTTGTCCTGACCAGAACATCCAATATATATGGATTACAGACATCTCATAGAATAGAACAGTTGATCGAGAATCAAATTATTATTACTATTATATTTGTTATTACAAAAGCTTAGAGTTTGTTAATATTATGAAGGATTAGGGTAACATGAATCATAAGCATCAATCTCACTCCTGTTTGTATTTCGAAAATGAAAATAATATCTATTGAATCTTCAGAAGAACGCATAAGAAGATACATCTATCTCCGAAAATCATTTTTCTATACAATCAAATAACATCTACTAATTTATCCCAAAAAAAATCTACTAATTATTTCCTATTTATTATCCTTCACCTTTATTTGGAAGTTCTCCTATCCCAGAAAGGTATCCGAAAGCCATGCCCGTAGCACTAATCGTGTTCTTCGAAAAAATAAAGGATAATCGTGTATTTTCCTCAGTTAAGCTAGCCAATTGGCCCTCGCCCTCTTTGATTTTATACACAGCAGACCTCTTCTTCAATATACGCACCTAGCTAGCTCAGTAAAAAGAAGAGTGGGCTTTTTAGTTTGTGTTTCATTGCGTAACACAATAATGAGATTATGCTGGGGTCCGTACTGCACTAGCTACTTTGAGGAAGCAAGTTTTTCAGGAGGAAAAAGAAGAGTGGGGAGAGAAACTTGCAATTTTTACTGCCACGTTTTTTGTGTTGGCCGAAATGCCCATCTCGTTTAGGCCAAGCGTAATCCTCGATAATGCCGTGTGAGTGTAAATGCTCTACTCCGAGACACCGTTCGTGTTTCTCAGCCAACCTTGGTTTAAGCAGTTTTTGCCAGGATGATGCCAGGGAGGACGATTTCTGTTTCTGTATGATCAAGCGATGGGAGACAAACTTATCGATATCTATTACCAGTTCATGTAAGATTGTTTCTTTAATAAATTCATTGTCGTTCTTCAAAAAAAAAAAAACTAATCGATATCTATTACACGCTGTCAGTTCAAGGAATATAAAAACAAAAGAAAAGGAAAGCCAGTTGCACAGTCAATATCAAACTGTGATACAAGCAACTTGGACCTTTCGTCAAGCTGTGAACTCCGGCGGCATAGCTTTGCTGGCAGTAACATTGATTAGTGATTAAAGAATCTGCTCAGTTCAAGTTGAAAATTTAAAAAACGATCATGATCATGGTTTTGCTCAATTAAGAAAGCCATCGAGTATTTACTAAAAAAAAGGAAGAAAGCCATCGGGTATGATTCATAATGGAAGTTGCACGCAACACACCACTACTTTCCACCCCATCAAACTTTTATTAAGCCAATCTAATCATATATACTTCCGTATATACCGGATGTGCTCAGGTGATTCATTGAATTAAAATATGCAAGGTATCACAACAAACAAGCCAAAAGGCTTGGAAGTTGCTAGGAACCCAGCGTGATTGTGACCTTTGGAAGGAAATAATTTAATTTTTTATTTGGGTTTTCCCACTAAACCAGGGAGGGGGGGAGGAGTTTGGGAAAAACAAAAAAGAGTTTGACAAGAAGATTTTATTTGCCTCTCCTGGTAATTATATTTAATTCAGCATAAAGCAACCATGCTAGCTACTAGCAATGGAAATAGATATTATTGCTCTTTTTTCCTTCAAGTGGCACACAATCTAATGTCTTGGAAGCGTTAGATGGCCACAAATAGGGTTCATTTTGAAAATACATTATTCATTCATTGGTTTCTATTTTGGTGGACAAGTTCATTTACCTTACATATTTTTCCTTGCAGTGAACCAATAATTAAAATGTACCTTGACTTTGCAACAGTAGTAGCTGGCAGCAGATCATAAAGGAATTACCAGTCACCAATTTTCTCTCCCGTTGTTTCCACACTTCATGATCCTTTTACCTCGAGGTTTCAGCAGGACTACTATTGCTTTAGTATTGAGGCAAATTGCAGCTCCTGGATGTAAGGACCTAGCGATTGTGCCAAACAATAGACTGTCTGTCTACATGAACACCAATTTAATACACCCACACGATCGAAAGTATCGTTGGTTAACAAGTTACCAAGTCATAAGTATCTTTGTTATTGCTTTCAAGTTCTTCCTATAAATTTATTTTTTTAAAAAAAGCTCTTTCTATAAATTCAAGTAACAACATTCTATAAAGAAAAAGACGAAGACATAAAGATTATCCAGAGTGGCTGAGAAACTAGGTACCTATCACCATCATAATAATTGTCGGGACCTGTCAACCGCAGCTACGAAATTGCAGTCTTAAACGAAAGTTAAATGACACGAGGAAGCAAATTGGCAGCATTAAGGGTTCCCTCCGTCAATTCTTCTAGATATAGAATCATTATGCTCATAGAAGGTTTGAAAGATCCGTGTAAAATTCTCATGGAACAGGGTGTTCGGAGGCATCTGCTGCTTCTTTGGTGCTCTTAACTACTAAATCATAGTTGATGGAAGCCAGCTGGGACAAGTTCTGAGAATGCAAGAACCAAATTCATGATCTGAAATGCATACTTACAATTCGAAAACAAATACCATGGACATCAAGATGAAAAGTAATTCTGGACGTTATCTAACTGTCATGCCATTTGCAAATGCTTCATACCACCTAAATGTAGAAAAATATTGAATTTCTGCAACTGACGGTAACAATCAATGAACACCATTGTTACAGGACAAAATCGGCAGAAAGTTTCAGATTTATTTCATATATGGTGGGGCATTACCATTTAGGTTTGTTTGAAAGGTAAATATGAATAAGGGAAATTTCCAGGTGCCATCTTGATTTTCATTAAAAAAAACAATGGGGTCTGCTAGGTCTCACCTTAAATAAGAAACTGCTAATAAAATATTTCTCAGCAAGTGTGGCTTAATTAACAGTTTGGTGTTGCAGGTCTCACCTTAAATGAGAAATTGCTAAATGAATACTGCACAGCTAGAGTTGAAGTGTGGAATTCAGTCAAACTCCGACATTCGTCCCCCTAGAGAAAAAAGCACGAAAATTACCTAAAGGGCAGAGAGAAAAAAACAGTCGTGCAAAAGATAGCTGCATCAATTTGTATCTAATGAAAGGTATATAATTCCAAAAGGAATTCAAGTTTCAGCTCATCATCTGATCTTTGATAGAAAAACAGCCCTGCAACTTCCTCATCATTTTTCTTCTCTGTCAGAATAAAGGCCATATGAAATTTCAGGTAATTCCATCTTTGCCATTATAGATCAATCCAAGTCTAGACTAGGTCGGTCATTTTTATGAGCACTAGTGTTTGTACCACTTTATTATCCAACATTATTTGAGCCATTTCCAATTGATCAAAAGCCATTAAGGCATTTAGATAGTAGGTCAATTAAACAAAGGTATACTTACGTCCTCATCCAGTGTGTTAGTTAACGAACTGTTGCTGCCTGTATCAGTAAATTCATCTAAGTCACTTCCACCGTAAACATTTTCAACTGGATTCCACATATAGCGACTCATGAAATAACTTGTGTCATATGCTTCTGCGGCTGGAATGAACATAGCCTGCAGCAAATTGAACAACTGTTTGAGTGCTCCAACTTCCAAAACTGATGGTCGCTACTTTCTGAAAAGGAAGAAATCCTAATCTAAGTGAACCTTTTGCCTTGCAAGGGTGTCCCAGTTAATGTCCTTAAAAAAAGGATGCTGCTTCACCTGCCACAAAAACTGGACTGTTCAGTTGCCTTGAAAGATCTTGAATAAGACTATATGTGGCCATCAAAAGTTCACCTCTTTGGCTCCTGTTGCTCCTAGTCTTTGACCTGAATTTTCCGTCAGCAACCTGCAAGGGAGCTCAGCAATTAATCATTTTTAATATTAGGATAGAAGCTCCTTTCATCTCGAAATTAAAGGAGCTAAACAGTCAACCACAGAGCTTACTATTACTTTTCCTCTCTTTTTTTTCCTTCTAAAAGTTGCATAGAACTTCTTTCACAAGCGACACTACTAACTTATTGACGAGAAATCACTTCATATGTTTACTTGAAACTAGTGAAGTGGTAATGTCAGGATCAGCAGAGAGCAAAGTGTACTGCTGACAAAGAATAATCAACCATCAAGGTACTCTCTACAGACAGTTACTGATGTGCATCGCATTCTTGCAACTGGCCTGTCACCTTGTTCACCACAAACAATAGAAAATGCCATAGCTGACATAAGTTTAGATTTTAGAGGCGATTAATTTTGTTTTTACAAAATTATACCGAAATATCTGCTATGTTTGGGCACCGTGTCACCTTTTCCCCCGTGCATAACTACAGAGTACAGGAGTAATAATTTCATGTAACATACGCAAAATTACATTAACTTGTCATCCGGATCAGATGCCTCTAAGTTTATTTCATTGCCAATCAAATAGCACAAAAAGCTATATCTATGAAATTCGAAAAGTTCTTACTTGTCAATCAAATCCCTTGCTTCGAAGCCCATCTCCTCGGGTACCACAGGCCAGGGTATCTCTCTATTCATGATGTTGTCAAATATTTTCTGCAATATAAGGCAGTTAGTAGAAATCAAGCTGCCCATAAATTTTGATACAATTTCTAATAAAAAAGGCAAGTAACAAAGGGGCAAGATCTCATCCCACAAGGAGGACGTGTAAAATCCAGCGTGAAATCATTCTTTCAAAATTATTGCCTTACAACTAATCCGAATCTCATGCAGCTGTACGATAGGCATGGTGTATGTTCCTTATTAAAAAGAAGGGGAATAAACAGGAATTTAGATCAAATGAAGTTGATTTTGTAACTGTCTGTAATGAAACTTCAGCGACATGAATTTATTTCCATTGCATATCATTTAACAGCTGAGGCATCACATTCAGTCTACCTACCTGTGGTGTTTCTGCATTGAATGGTGGAACACCTACAAGCAGCTCAAAAAGAATAACACCCACCGACCACCAATCAGCAGTTGCACCTAGAAGGAGAATACAAAGCAATATAGAGGAATTAGACAGATATATATACATATAACAGGCCATACCGAATATTGGAAATAGATAGCAACCATGTCCCATGCCAAGAAGTATCTCAGGTGCCAGGTAATCAGGAGTGCCAACAACTGAATGCTTTTCCCGGTGTTCTCTATTGGATGAGGGTTGATCTTTCAGTTCATCATCATCAAGAAAGCTAGAACTACTGAGAGATGGACCACTAAAGTCATCTGTTCTGTCGATAAGACCAACCTTTGACAGCCCAAAATCTGTCAACTGCAACAGAAGAAAGATTGGAGAGCGGCGCAATGAATGCAATTGTAAGGTGGAACAGGAAAGATAAGGAATTTGACAAGGCTTGTGATTCATCTTTCTTAAGTAGAACTACGAAAATATGAAAAATACATAGAGACAGAAGGAAGCCACATGGACCAAAACAGAGGGAAACAAAGTGTGCATATAATAACTTGCCTCCATAGAGTTGTCTGGCTACCTCATGGATACTAATTCCAGTCAAGATTGCAATTGAGATACGTAAGTAACACCATTTGGTCGTGCCGATCATTCATCTTCTCGTATCAATAGTAAAGTACACAAACATATTCTTCTACTCACAAATCCTTTAGTTGTCCCTAGTATTGCTCGAGCAATCTCAAAATTTACATATTTCTATATATGGTTGAACAATGATATGAATGATCACGATGGAATTCATAGAGTTGAAAGTCTATATATTTTTCACAAATGACGAGAAAAATTTAGTATTTTTCACCTATTTTGGGAGAAAAAAAAACAGTAGTCAAATTTCAAAAGAAAATTACCTTGAGATGACCATCTTGACCAATTAACAAGTTATCTGGCTTTAGGTCTCTATGAATGACATTCAAAGAGTGCAAATACTCCAAAGCAAGAACCTGAAACAATAAATCGTATATAAAACTAATTATTTTTAGTTGTTCACCATTAAAGAGAAAGCTTTTTCAACAGTAAGAGAGCTGGAACAAATCTAGAGAAATCATTTAAATGCTCACAACTTCTGCAATGTACACACGGGCCATGTCATCATCCAAGCAGCCCAAGTTTTTCAACAAGGAGTAAAGATCTCCACCATTTAAATACTCCATAACTAGATACAGATTTTCTCTGCATGTAAAGGAATAGAACAATCGCACCTGTTCATCATCAATCATATCCACATTAGAGCTTCATAGCAGCATGCGACACAGCTAATACATAACCATGCATGAAATAGCAAAGCACTCACCACAAAAGGATTACGAGCTGATATTAAGATGTCACGCTCAGCCAAAATGTTCTCCACCGCATTTTTTCGAATCATGTCAGATTTTCTCAAAACCTAATCAGAAAATATATCCGATTCCCTTACTTTAAGAGAATGACAATCATGAAACTTTGTAGCATTCAACCTTTCCATTCTACCAACTCAATAAAAGAGATGTGATAGCTTCAGAATCAAATTACTCATCCACATATAGAAAAAGTTTATTTGGATGTTATTCATCATCATACTTGTTAGGACTCTTTACCATGTGGAACTTATCATTCTGATTGCAATTTCTCGGCAGAAAGGTACTGACCTTTATGGCAAACAAATCACCAGTCGTTCTTTTTTTGGCTAGAAAAACCCGTCCATATGCCCCTCTGCTGATAGGTTTTATTATTTCAAAATCTTCTATAGAAGTACGGTCTTTGCAATACACGCTGATAGGGCTTGTACGCAAGCTACGTACTGTATCATCTTCTACAAAATTATCTTCATCTGCAAGGTGAGTTAAGGACTCTAGTTTTTCATCTTCAGCCTCTGCAACAAGCTTCACATATTTTTCCCTGACAAATCAAAGTTTCATGTAGATGGAAATTAACCATTATATATTAGCTATAAATAATTAGTCATGAATCAAACAACATGATCATCAATTGATCGAGACTATCCCTCACTCAAATTTTCATTCAGATAGCTTTTCAGTTGAGATTGAATCTAGTTCGGCCAGACCAGTAGTAGATTATTTTAAAAATAGTTTAGTCAAAAGGATTGAATACATATCCAATGAGGATATCTTTTAAGAATCATAAGGAAATAAAATAATCACCATAAAAATGTCATAATATAATATTATCTAAATGAATATTGAGAATCAGTTTCAGAAGAATTTGGAGGAAAGAAAATAATCTAATACTGAAGACATTCTGCTAGAAAGTGAAGTCGGTAATGCTATCACAAACAAGACCATCTGATAAGCCTATCGTGGATGAAATGGCTAGAAATAAAACGCTGACTTACTGCAGTAATTTCTCAATGCGTCTCCCAAATGTCTCCACAATGAGGGCATCTGCCTTCCTATCCTGGATGGCATATTTCAGATCTTCTAGATGGTCTAACATACACTCCAAAGTACCATCTTCACTGCCGTTAACATTTGCAACAGCACGTGCAATATTCAGCAGCTTGCTTATCTATTGTAGACAATCAGTAAGGATTTGCAAATGGTGACATGCCACAGTGCAAAAAGGTGAATCATTCGTGAAAATGCAACAACGTACCTGCTGAGGATTCTCAAGTTCTGTTATTGTCCTCCGTCCGTTAAATAACAGTTCAATCTGGCTAGTTCGTGGAGTTAATAAAGGTGATCTTGGCGTTAATGTTCCTACTGATGAGCTTTTCTTGTCTACATCAGGTGACGGATTGGAACGTGTTTCGCATGAAATCTCCGGTAAAACATTCAGGTCCTCAGTCACAAATGCATCAGGCACAAGATCCAGCATGTCTTCGGCGCAATGGTGAGAAAAGCTGCTGTTTTTTGGTGATAACTCGTCTGAGTCATCTCCTCTGGGGGTGCAAGGGCTTTTCGGTGTGCTCTTTGGTGTCCAAGATTCCAGGATTCTGTCAAGAGTTTCTGCAACTCTTTCAAGTCGCTCATTTAATGTCAATCCTTTCAGGTCACAGCGATCAGCAATTGTGCATATTACTGAGTGCTCCTGTACATGTACAATTGGTATTTCAACTTCACAGATACGGCATATCATTGAATTATCGAAAGGAATGCCATGTCGTTCTCCCAGGGATCCCCAAGTGACTTTTTTCATTCCTCCAGATGGAGGGAGTTCGGGGATATAAAAAATTTCATCATTATCATCCCCAACACTCCCTATATCGTCCTTCTTTTCATCATTATCAAATGGTTCTAATTTTTCCTCGGATGTATTATCAGTTGCATCTTGTCTTTTATTATTTTTATCTCTGGCTGATGGAAGTTTCTTCCAAGAAGACATTCTATAACTGCTTGAAGTTGAATCAACAGTTTTGGCACTGCCACCCTCCCCATGTTGATCCTCTTGATCTTGTCTTACTCCCACAGTGTTAAGTTCTTGACCAGGGATCTTCTGTCTCATCTTCTTAATCACCGGCTTCTCACCATCCAATGGACCGCTAACTTCCTGCTGTATAGTGTCCCTAAACTTTTCTGGATAAACACCAAGATCACTGAGTTGATGAAAACCCAAATCATAACCACTCTCCTTTTGGAACTGCACAATCCTGGTACATCGAGTGAGGATAAAAAGAAGCCGGGTGTGGGCTTGTTTAAGGATTCCCATAGGCAGCTCCTGTCTCCTATCATCTAGATTCTGGACAATGCCCTCACATTTCATCCAAAATTCATTAGATGTCATCACTGCACATTGCCTAGCCACCAGCAACAAATCCTCCAAGGTTTCTTGCCACTCAGGATGAGAGTCTAAGGTCTTTTCTAGTATGCCCACCAAATCTCCCGCAAATATACCCAAATCAGAGTTAACTTCGTCCTTTGATCTGACAAATTTCTTCCTGATTCCCACCATAACTTCCTAAAATCATAATCAAAAGAAACTACCCGATAAAACCATCAAACAACACAATCAAAGTGAAGTAATAAAAAATAGAAGGCAGAAAATTTACCTCCATATGACCAAGTCCTCTAGACTTCCAGACTGGATATGGACGAACTCCTTTTGAATTGAGCTCATGAGAGAAGCTCTTCACATCCGGGGTTTTCTTCTTCCTCCCACTTGTAACACGAAGAATCGCCTGGAATCGCGGGGACTGCACTTCTTTTGCAAGTGCTGCAGGATTACTCTACACAAAAAACAAAACAATTGCAACGAACATATAATATGATCTAGCTAACCTACATCCAATCAATAAAAGCTATACTTTTACCTCCAACGCCGGATTAAGGTGTGAAAGTTGCCTTGAAGGTTTGTATTGACACCAGGATACTTTTTTCACTACGAAAAAGAAGTGAAATCATCTAGGAATCTGCATTTCAGCGAAATTCAAGACTATAACTGAAAAAATCGCATATCATAGAGCTCATAATCAAAACCTTGCTCTTTGCATTCCGATGATGATGACGACGATGATACGTTGTTATGGGGGGGAGTGCACAACTTAACGTTGGTGGTTTCGGCCTCAACCTTACTCTCCGAGGACGACGAAAACCTAAGAGGAGACTGAAACGGAGCAGATCGCGTCCTGATATGATTCAAACCAAGCGATGACGCCATGATCATCGGAGAATTCGGGTTTTTACCACTATCACCTCTTTCATCATAAACATCGTGACTATCATAGCTATTATTCTTACATTTCTTATATTCCTCCTCATCTTCTTCATCTTCATCGTCATTATTCGTGGTGATGGTGAATTCGGAGTCGTCAATGGGAGAATTGGCGACGGAGGAATCGTGGAGATGACCACGGCGAAGGGGAATGGGAGGAATTTTCCGGAGCTTGTAATTAAAGGAGGAAAAGGAGGAGGAGGAGGAGGTGGGAACTGAGGTTGAAGACGGCATTGATGAGGAGGACAAAGCGGAATCGTGATTTTCGGGATTGTTGGGGCCCGACATGGAAGACTATGATCGGTGAATGTTGAACGTGAACAGTAATGGTTCGGTCCAGGGTCCTTGCATTGTGAGTGTAGAGTGGTTTAATGCTGGGGTGAAAGAATTTGGGATCTTACGGAGAGAAGAAGAAGAAGGAAGGGAGGAATACAGAGGAGTGAGGTTTTCGCGGGAAATGGGCGATACTGTGGGAGGCGGTTTTCTTCAGTAGAGGTTTTTTCTTGTTTTTTGGTCTACCATATACTGTTAGTTTATGGCTGTTATTTACAGAACAAACACAGTCCAGCCCACCAAGTAGTCATGGGCCTAGATTTCGGCCCATAAATTATAATAATGGATCGGGTTATAGGAGAAGAATAAAAGATTAAGAATCCAAATGAAAATATAAATAAAAAGAAGAAGATTTTTATAGTTTAGCAAACCCAACCAACATGCGCCACAAAAACGGCCACGGAGACAAACAGATTAACTAACTAAACAGAAAATGGCGCTGCAAATCCGCTCTCTGTCGTCTCACACCCAAAAACCCTATCACCACCACCATCTTCTCCTTCTCTCCCCGGTGAAACCCACTAAGGTCACAATCAAATGCCAGAAACCCACCACTGACACAGAACCCTCAAACAACCCCTCCTCACCAACCAAGAAAGCAACCGCTCCCGGCCAAGGATTTGGCTCAACATCCTCCACATCATCTGCTTCAGCTTCAACTCCGAGTAAGGCTGCCGTGACTGGTAAGAAGGGACGGAAAGGTAAAAGAGACAGAGCATCTGTGATTAGACGGTCTCCGGTTGAGAAACCGGCATTTGTTGGGCAAGTAGACGACACTAAAGCTAAGGAGCTGAAGAAGAATGAGAGCGCCTTCGTCCTTGCCTGGTTGGGACTTGGTGGGATCATCCTTGTACAGGGAATTCTGCTTGCAGCATCAGGTAGGCAAAGCCAACACTTCTCTTTTCTCACCTTTATTTCTCGAATGGATTCAAATTCAGTTCAGGTATCTGCAAGTTTAGTTTCGTTTGTGTTACATGGGGCTTTTTCCCCAAAAACAGTGGGCATTAGAACTTAGATTGACTTCTTTGTGGAAGGTATTCCCTTGGTTGATTAATTAGAAATGGCTGATTTGGTCGGTGAATAATTTTCCCTATAGCCTTATTTTTGCCATCGATATAAACACTTAAGATGGTACATTTTCTTAGCAATGAGTGTGTTAGGTTATTTTACAATAGCAATCAAGTTATTAGAGAATCATTTGAAAAGATTCTTATCGAAAGGACAGCTAAAAGCTTAGTAGCTAACTGGCATATAGTCCATTTGCCGGAGGTGTTTAGTTTCAAGGTAATCTGATATGGATATTGGATACATTTTTTTTTCTGATAATCTATGACAGCTACTTCCGTGAGATGTGGTGTGTGGACTTTCCTCCATACATACTTTAATTTAAGAAGCTATTGACCTTGGGGACATTTTCTTTGCCTTTCTTCAACTAGGATTGATATCACTGGGCTAAAATATAAGTCATGCTATTTTACATCCACAGGTTTCCTACCTGAAGAGTTTGATAAATTTTTTGTGAAGTATCTATACCCGTCTTTCACTCCCACAGTCTTCTTATTTGTTGGGGGAAGTGTCGCTTATGGAGTGTTGAAGTACCTGCAGAATGAGAAACCTGAAGATCAAAACGACGTTTCATGATTGTAGTACCATGTTTCGATGTGGGAGCAATATTTGTAATTGTTGAATGCTGTTTCTTTATTATGTATTTCCACATATCTTCGTTGAATAGAAGAAGACGCATACAATGGAGGAAATTTTGATAGAAGTACCTTGCAAAAACCAACACAAGAGATCGCTCTGTATTCTCCTGTTACATTTCATATGAAGATAAAATCTTTAGGGGTATTTTGCTTTCACTGTGAATAAGTCATGCGCAGGATAAGTTTAACTACAAGCACTTGTCATGTGAGCATCATTGAGTAGTATCTCATGACGGCATTATTGTTCTTAACTACTGTTCTAGCCATGTGCTTACAGTATGGAACAGTAAGGATCCTCAAAACTCTGAAGATGTATAGTTTGTGTCACTTCTGGGAAATGCGAGGTCATATTTGTGGATTTGTCAAACTTGTATTGAATTTTGTTTGTCTGAATGTTGGACGCCAGGTGCATTTTGAGGTCCCCACGAGATTATTTCTCATCCTCCTTAATGCCACTTACCAAGATGTACCTCATCTGCATCTATGTAATTTCTTGAGGTTTGTAAAAACTAAAATATGTAGCTTTTATGGACACAACACCTCCCCCTGCAACACTAATTTATGGTCATCTAACCAGTGACACTTGGGAATTATGGCGTGGCTCAACCAACCAAATCTTACCTTTTATCATTCATGTACTGCATATAGAATGATTTCGGATCGGATATATATTCATGTTCCTGCATGCTTGCGATCAGTTTCTATACGGTTTAAAAAGTGCTAAATCTCTTTCAGCTTTTGATAAACAATTGAGGAAGGCTTGATCCTTTGAGCATTTTATCTAGTGGAAATATTAAGCTCTAACCGCCCAGTAATTCTTTGCACGGTTCCCGGGTGCATATGACTGGATACACAAAAAGTGGTCAAATAGACGACATAGTCGCTGCACCATCTCTAATTTTGCTTCAATCAATGAACTTTTGCCTTTTTTGTCCTGTGTAAAGCAGGATTACCACATTTGCAACAAGAAATGCACCAATTCCGAGAACTGAACTGATAAGCACGTCACATTGCCTTTTAAAGAAGAAACAAGGTACCTTTGGGTTGCAGCTCTATCCCTATAAAACAAATGGGTCCAACTGCCTGCTGAACCCACTGCTTAATTGGCAAGGAAACAAGAAATTTACAAAGCCAATTCCGACAATTTGACACGGAAATAACAAAGGGGAGTGAGTATATAGTCATCATTTATGTCCCCCCACGTACGTACAATCAAATCAAATTGGGCTGAGGAAGCGGATACGTGTACAAGCAAGTGTAAAAGGAAATTTTTTAAACATTTAACAAACCTTAACTACTTAAAAATATGCATCATCCAATCATTACCCGCGTCAAAACAAAAAAAAGGAAAAAGAGTTGAATAAACTCACAACTATTTAGAGCCAATGGAGATTTGCCCCATCACTATTGATCAAGGGCATTAGGACCAGTACAGTAACTGACCAGATGGTTCCAAACCCACTGAACCAAGTACCGCCTTCTGATTCCATTCATGTTATACGTGGCACCATCATGATCCTCCAACATCTGCCCAGTGTATGAACCCCCACCCCCAGTCCCATAAATACCCTCGCACAGGTCAGCAATTTCCACGGGGGCACTCGGGTCCTGCCCGGCATACCAAGCGTTCACCAATGGGTTTGTGGCCAGCTCAGCAATCTCGTGACCAATCACACTTACCATTCCGTCGACCCCAATATCACCGTTGGGTGACTTTAGAGGCTTCATACCCGGAATGAACTCCGGCACCGCAAATGGATAAGCACACACACCAGGACACAGCTTTGCGCTATTGCCGACCCATGCGTATGGCAATGTGTATCCCACTATAGACGGGAATGTGAAATAGTGGAATCCGCAAACCTGTCCGCAAAAATCCTGGACGTACACGTCATCCGAGGTTAGCAAAAGGTACAACCCGCTCTTTGGGTTGATAGGCAGTGGCTTAGTCCTGGCCGTCACCGCACTTTTTATTACTGATTGTATGGATAGCCTGGTTAACGACTTACCGTGCGAGTAGAACCGATCGTTTTTATCCTCCCCAAACCGGACCGTGTGAGATATGTTGCGGCCAGTTTGGTCCGTGTACAGTTGCACGGTCTTCCACCAGCCAGAGACTGAAGGATGTCTGGAGTTAACTGCAGAGAAAGAGTTGATGAACTCGCGGATGATCTTCTTTTGGGACCTCTGCCACGTCCCGTACCATATTGTGTGTACAGTTATGTTGCTGGTCAGAACAGGACCCATGTGGTAACGTAAATGGACAAACTCGGAGGAGCCCTCGAATTTTTTGGACCCACCGTAGAGGAGATCGGTGGTGTTGGCACTACTGTGGGGCCATGGGCGCCAACAGATAACGGGAGGGATGATGGAGAGCATGGTAAAGCCAATGAGGATGAGCAATGCTTGAACATAGAGTGCCAAGCTCATGGTGAGTGCTGGTGGTGCCGTGATGGTGAGTGTTGGGATTCTCAAGTCCGTCTCTGTATGCCTGGTTTAGCAGTGTTTGTTTTGCGTCACGAAGCTTATATAGGTAAGAAAAAGGAGCAGAATAACAGGGTTTTGTCCTTTTACTCTTTCCCCGAGAGCCAGGCAGGGCATATAGAGCAATGGATTTGAAATTCCGTCGAGGGCATTCATTTTCGAGGTAATGCTAGACAGGTGGATTCTTAACAGTTGAAGAGAAGCATGGGGCCTACAGGCCAGAAAATGACCGGCAAAGCAAAGGATCAAAAGGCGTTATCATGATCATCATCATCATGCGGCGGTCATCATCTCTGAACAATGTGTTCTTGCGCGCGGGAAAAATGATGCCGAGTACCCCCGGAGTTGGGATCACATCTCTGTTATGTGCTCCACCGTACAGATTCTGTTTGAAATATCTTGGGGCGATAGTGGTAATTTAATCGTTCTTATACGCAACGGCGGCTTTACTATGATGAGAAGTTTCGGTGGAAAAGGTGGGTCACTAAAATAAGTTGGCTGAATTTGATAAATGGCCGCGACTATAAGGTTGTTGCCTTCTCTGGTGTGGGTATTAAAAATGAAAAAGAGTAGATGATCCAACCTCATTGTGGCAATTAATAATAAATTCGAATAGCTCAAAAATTCCCTTGCGCTACTATAAGCTTGTTCATACGGAGACCGTCCTTTTCTGGTTGAAAGTTCACGTGGCAGTATAGAGCTGCAGCTTGTAATAGAGACCTTCCTTCAACGGTTTGAGTTCACGTATTTAATTGAGAAAAACTTGTAGCCAGTAACTGAGAAGTCAGATAGTTGGCTTCTTAATTAAGCAAAGAGAAGAAGTGATATGTACGTACGTAGAGCTTCTTAGTGCTTGAGCCTTGATGTGAAAATAAATAAAAAAGGAAGAAGAAGACAGCGGTAATTAACTCCATTATGAACTCGTAAGATACCGCCGATAGTGATGGAGGAGCGGGACCGGGATGCTGTTCGGCATTCGCCACTCAATTATGCGTGACACTTCTTTTTTTAACTAAGGTTTTACCTAACGATAATTGAAGTCTTTTTTTCCCCGAGGACATTTCACCCGAGTGACAAGCACAGAATGATTCCTTAGCTCTTGCTCTTGGCCTATTGTTGTCTTTTCTTGGACAATCGATTCAACTGGATAGCTAAAGGTTTCCTTTAATGGAAGAAAAGCATATACTGTAATATAATGATGACGATGATGTTTATGAATTGCTGAAATAAATAAAGAACCGAAAGAAACTAGCAGATCATGATTTCTCGGGACAAATCAAACTACAGTCAAACGCTTTTGTGGGCGGGAATGATTAAAGGATGAAAGGATCAGAAATGAAAAGAAATAATTAAATCAAATTATCCTTAAAATATGTGATCGGAAATAATGCTTAATAAGGAGCAAACTTGGGCATAGCTGTCAGTTCAATTGGCCCATCGATCCTTAAAATAGCGGTCTAAATTGGTTGCTCTAATTCCTGGGGCATGGCCGAATCTGAAATTACCCCTCCATATTTGCTGAAACAAGGCGCAAATACAGATTTATACGACGCTTTGTTTTGTCTTGTAGTCAGCTAGTGGAGAAGATTTGTGTTGGAAAGGTAGCTCTCAGGTAGCTCTCAGCCATCCCTGTCTGTGCAGCGTCACAGATACAATCTTCGGAACGATGATTACAGCGAGGAAGTTTGTATTTTCATGCACAACATGGGTCAGGACGATTCAGGGAGGAAGCTGGCCCTGAAAGGCTCAGGTAATGAGCTTTCAAGTGTCAAGCTCACATGTTCTGTACACAACTGTTTTTCCATACAGCGATGGCTCAGAAGTTGATAGCCACACCAGAGATGGTATGGTGAATTTAGAATTAGACAACCAGCTTTTAATTGTCAACATGTGAATTTAGATTCCCGCACTGATATGACACCAGAAATGGCGATGCCTGAATTAAAGGTCATAAAGGTTGGATTTGATTGGCTGGTATGGCATCATCCAATACTACTGCGTTTACTGTTGTGTTATAAATTCCCATTCCGACAAATAGTTAAAGGGTCAACAACCTATCATTTAGTGTTATTTTCCCTACTTAAATATTTCAGTTCTAATCAAATATCTGCCCTTTTATTCTTCTTCAAGCACGGGAACTTAAACTTCATAAAATCTAGGTTTTAATTATGTGGTTTACGGTTTTTCATGTCATGAATTATATAGGTACATAACTATGTCTACATGCAAATTGGAGCGACGTGTGAAATTCAAGTATAGCCCAGAGCCCAATCGGAAGAGTGGGTTCGGCTGAAGAAGACCACGAAACTCTATCAGTCATTAGACAACTCAAACTTAGCCCAAAACCAGAGCCTTCTTAGAAGCCTACTCATCTTTGTCTATGACGTCGTTATTTCTATCAGAATTCACATTTGCCAGTCCACACTGAAATTTTCTTTTTTGTGAAGCGAGTATTATTTATGCGGCGTCGTTGCCCGCGATAGTCCCCCGCGCTTACCGTTTCCGTCTTGTCAAACTATCGGCGGTATCCTAGACCTTTATTCCGAAGTACTTCCGTTGGCGAATTGGCAGTGAGGTAATTTCTTGTCATCTCTTTGCTGGCATCTATCTGATTTTCGCTGTACATGTGAATTGTCATCGACCTATTAAAAAAAGTAATATGAAATTCCTCGGTTTTACCTCTTAAATTCCAGTGTTGTTTGGGGCTCAGGCTCTCTGTTCTATTTTGTTCCAAATTACTCACTTGATTGTATGAATGTTAAAATCTTTTTCGATCGATAGAATTATCAGATTTCTGCAATATTGTTGTGAGTGTTAAGTTTCGCCATCACTTGTATCCGTGGCTGGATGACAGATCCTCGTATTTCTAGGTTTTCTTCTTTGGTTTATGCTTTGAAACGGAATGGTTCAGAGCTTGAAGAGTGTTTTCGAGTTATATGCGTAGTCATGAAGCGAGAATCAAATATGAAGAGGTTGTGCTATCTGCCATTACGGAGTCAACCTTCAGGGGTGACTGTGTCTGGTGATTAATATGATTGATATAAATAAAAAGGAAAATACGGAGAGGGCATTATCAGCACCTGTTAATTTTTCTTTAATCCCTGGGGAATATGTTTTTTGCTCTAGATGAAAAAACTAGTTGTGTCTACTTGTTTATTTATCACTCAAACAAGAGCATTCTCGAATATTCGAAGCTCTGTCCAATCCAACCGAGCAAAGGGGAAGGAATTCAATGAGTGTTAACCTTTTTAAACTGGCTTTTGAATTAGCTAGTGAATATAAGCGGAATGAACTGAAAAAATGCATGATGTTGAAGAAACAAGTTATGATTATTATGTCCATATCGATGGTTGCATTCTTCTTGTGTTCTTCAGCGAATTCTTTTATGGGCATTCTTTAATCATGTCACTGACATGTTTGTGAGTTGTGGCTGCTGAGATAGTCTAGCTGTGGGGAAACAGTGTTGTCATCATCCCAGTCTCTTTGGTTGATGAACATGGTAATACAAGATATTGATTACATGTTACCAGGATATATCAAATATGGAGACACAAAAAAGTGAACAGGCAAAACAGCCATCCACTACAGCTCCTACTATTACTTCTTGTCGAAAGAAGAAGAAGAACGAGGCTGCCACTTTTATAGAAGATGTGAGAGATCATTTTGATGAGTTCATGAATGCATCGATGGACGAGCACAAGAATTGCTTTAAGACGACGGTCCAAAAGGTAATTCACGGTTCTAAGTTCAATGCTATTTTTTCCACATCCAGATGAAAGTATTGCTCCTAGTTTATCGATTGAATGCTGACCTATAATGGTTTCATCCGCAGATGTTCGGAATGTCAAGGATGGTGGCTGAGAGGGATGCCAGAGCCAAGGAGGTCGAAAGTTCTCTGCCTCTCCAAACTACCATATCAGATTAGAGTGTCCTTCGTCCTGATTTAATCGAAAATATTTTGCAACCTTTTAAAACATGAGATTTCTTCTTTCTGAACTGTGCAAGTGGGGAATAGCTTCAGTGCAGAAAAGGTTGCTCTTTCCTCCCGTTGCGTTTTGCTTACTTTCCTCGGTGTTCCATTTTGCTAGGCATATGATACATGCTGCAGTATCAAAGTGGTTTAGTTGTGCCTTCTCCATTTGTCTCGAGAATTCGTATGCAACCTCTGGCATTAATCCACTGGAATTGTAAAATCGTGGTCGACTAGCTCCCACATAAGCGAACGATAACATCGTAAAATCTTACTCATCAATGCAGAAATCCTGATGGAGCCATCACAGTTGAACAAGTTCAAGCCCATTCTATTAAAATTCCGTTTTCTGTATCTCATACATTCACAAAAAGTCAAAAAACAATCTAAAATGGTAACAAAACTAAAAACAGAGATTCTACTCTGTATCTCTACGAGCCCGTACCAAGTGGATCTAAAATGGGCTTGAACTAAATTTTGGGCTCACATGATTCTGGGCTGATTCTACCACGTCCTTAGGTCTACAGCCACATCGGGTTAACCCTCACCCTTTCTAGAGTTTCTTACGAAAGGCAAAACCCTAGCTCGCTTGCGTTAACAGAAGCCATTTATCCTGCCGCGCGAGCATCTCTGCTACTCCTAGCTCTTGTTTCTTAGTTCGCCTCCGTGGAGAAATGGCAGCAGCAGCAGTCGCCGGTTATGGAGGACTAAAGCAGCAGAAGCCGGGGTTGGAGGAGCCTCAGGAGCAGATTCACAAGATCAGAATTACTCTCTCTTCCAAAAATGTCAAGAACCTTGAGAAAGGTCTCTTAATTCCCTGTCCTTCCTTACTATAGGGTTATTGTTGAACTTTGCTAGATCGACTTTAACTAATTGACAACATATTTTGCATTTTGTGGCATATTTAGTTTGATCTCTGTTAGCTTTTATTTAAATAACCTTCTTAATTTCCCGCTGTTCTGATTGTTGTAATGCCTGCCTGATTCATAGTTTGTGCCGACTTGGTTCGTGGCGCCAAGGATAAGAGACTGAGGGTTAAGGGACCAGTGAGAATGCCTACTAAGGTCCTTCTCATCACCACCAGAAAGTCTCCATGTGGCGAAGGTACTTTTTACTCAATCCGAAAATTTGAACACTTGGTTTTCCGTGATTCGTCTACTGGTTTCATTTATGTGCGTTTTCTTCTGATAACGATCCATTGTTTTGATGTCATTGCTTTCCCCCCTCATGGTTGTTCATGATTTCCGTTGGCCTTTTTGTTGCTTTGGTGGTTCGAATCGGAGTGTTTTTATGCACAGCTAACTAGGATATGTACATGCCTGTGTGAAAATATTATGGACTTATTTCTGTTTGCAGGAACCAACACATTTGACAGATTCGAGCTTCGTGTTCACAAGCGTGTTATTGACCTCTTCAGCTCCCCTGATGTGGTGAAGCAGATTACTTCCATCACAATCGAACCAGGTGTTGAAGTAGAAGTTACCATCGCAGACGCTTGAACATTCATTATTTCCCTCTTGGTGATTATGTTTCATCAATATCTATCATATGGAAACTTTATCTTGATGTAGCATCTACTCTATTTTGACGTCGTAGACTCGGTTTTTTGGAATTTCTTCTTATATATTGCATCTTAATCTTATGGTTTCTGACCATTTTTACCTCCACCGTACTCGACTTGGGTTGTTTGTATATATTGGTTACTCTTGAATCACTTTAGTTTGTTGCTTTGGTATTAAGAGTCTCTCGGTAGGCTCAATTGGACTTGGAAACAAACGGGCGGTATAATCAGAGTATTGAAAAACGACTTTTCTGGTGGTGATGTAGCATATTACCCCGGCCAAAGGCTGGCTTTGGAAGAAAATGTTCATATATGGAGTGCCAGATACCAGCCCTGCATGAGAAAATTCCTGCCACTGCAGGATAAGTGGTGTAGATAGTATGCTTGCTTTTCAACCAAAGCGTCACAGTTCACCGGTAAAACCAAGTTTGGATACCGTGCTTCTTTGGATCGCATGGTGATTAGTGGATATGATCGATGATTTTGATATAATTTTATATGAAATTTGAACGAACCAAATATCTATCAATTTATAGTATTTAATTCTTTGTGACGACTTTCACTAATCGATTATGTCACTATTTTATTAACTATGAACCAAAATTGGAACAAATATCCCATACGTTACACTTTTCTTGGCGAACCGTGGCTCTTGCTCCTCTTAAGGTATCCATAACGGCTCATTAAGACATTTTTCACCCCAAATCAATTTAATTAAGGTAATCAATCATGTATAGATAAGCCGCTAAAATTTCAACTCTTTTCCAGGAAATCAGCACCTAAAATATATTGGATATAATCATCGTAATTTGGAAAGTTAGAAAAGGAATGATTGGATATTTCCTCACTAATCATGTTAATAAGATTAGCACTGGAATGGAAAACAAATATCAAGAGCCAAGAATATGAATCAAGATGATAAATGTTTGAGAAATCAGAGTGTTAGTGTACTAAAATCTATCCACAAAAGATCCGTCTTGCCTGCCTTGTTTATAAAAGCGCGACATCCAGTATTGCTAAATTCCAATTCACCCAACCCAATAAAACACCACCCTTGTGCACAAACCACTCAAGAGAACCGGTTGATCGCCTCAAGGTTACGTAGAAACAATGTCGGAGAAGTCTATGCCAATGGATCCCCCTGCACAGATGGTTAGACTGTAAATCTTATGCTAGTTTCACCAGTTGCTGTATTTATTTGTATCATTACTTTCTGTGTCCTGTTAACTTTGGAATGTGTTATCTTAGACCTGTGAACTTCAAGTGGATACCCAATCCCCCGGCTGGCACAAAACAATGACAAAAGTATTGAAAGGCGTTAAAGGTTTATCCTTTTTCCCTTCTCCCGTCTTCTCTATTTTTCATGTCTGCTAAATTTCTGAGATGAACTAATTTGCTTGGCCTTTGTAAAAGGCTGCTTATGTTTCTTAATGTTTTGATTCATCTTTTAATCATTGAAATATCATTCATACTTTGATGCTTGCCAGCTTCATTTCGGAATCACTTTTTAATAATTTTTCTTTCGTATGTTTTTTTCTTCTGCAAATCAAGTTTGCCGTTACAATGGGTTACTATGTTCTTTATTTTTTTCCTGGTTTTGTTTTTTGTCTCAGGGTTATCCTTTACCATAGATGCATCAAGAGGCATTGCCAGGGTCTCGGGTCAGATAGATCCAGGCAAACTTATGATATTGCTGGCCAAAGCAGGAAAGCATGCAGATCTTCTGTGGGTTGATTCAGGGAACCATTACAAAAAAATGGCAGCAGAACAGGGAAACGAGCAAAATGGGCAAGATGGTTCCAACAGGTACACGCCTATGATGAGCGGAAATGGTTATGGCTATGGCTATGGGTATGGGTACGGCCATTATCCCGATTATCCTTTCAGTGCCTATGGGAGGATGGGGTATCACCTGGAGGATCCTCGATCAGAATATTACCACCCACGCTACCAGCACTACTCACAATACTATCCTCCCTATCCATACTATATATGAAACTTACCACGACATAAACCCATCTTCTTCCTTGATCTGCCAGAAGTTGAATAAACTGTCTTTTTTTTTCTCAGTCTCCACTCCTAAATTTTTTATGGAGGAGATCTTAATTTCCTCTGCACTCTGTTGAGTGCGTAGTTCTTGCTTCTCCATATTTTCTGAGAAGTTTGGACTTCCAGTATTTCTTGGATATCCGGTTTCATCAACATTACATGACATGCAGATAATGGGATTATGGATTGTGTTTTGTTATATTATGTTAGTCTGTGTTTCTCAGTAGACAAACCAATCGGATTCATATCTGTTTCTCTTCTTGTTGCTGAACTCTATCATCCAGCTTTCTTTTCGTCTCACCCTCTTGTTCTTCGGATTACTCAGATACTATACAGCATACAAACCAACGATAGAGTCGGTTCACAACAGAGCCTATAATCAAGAGAGGAAAACTGGCATATCTAGTCTAGTAGGTGTTGGTCATTCTGGATTTGTGTCTAGTCAGTATACATACATCCACTGAGTTCTGCCCAGGAATCGATGATCATGGAAAGCCCAATAACGAAAAGAAAGCACCTTACACTCTCCCATGTAGAGAATAACGGATGAGCCCAAAGATTCGAGCCTGCTTTTTCTGAGACATCTGATATGGTCACAAACTTTCCTGAGTAGTTTAGTGGGTTCGAGTTCTAGCCTGTTTTTTTGGACCTTTTGCTTTTAAAGCGGTGAATAGAAAGCAAAGATGTTGCTTTAAGGCTACAACCAGATTGAAAGAACCCTTCCTTTTTGATCTAGCTGAACATGAGCTCACAATGGGCCTACTCCAAGTAAGAGTGATGAACTTGCTTGTCCCAGCAAAACCTGTCCAAGCATTTTCACAGTACTGTACATTAATTTGACATATCCACACTTTACTTAATCACTGATGATGATTTGTGGTTGCTTGGCATGATAAACAGGCTACTACTGGCCAGCTAAAGGTTAAAAATCTGGTTATCACGCTATTCAGGCAGTAACAAGGATAAAAATGGGTAATCGTAAGGGCTTTTAGGTCCTCCTTATCGGGATCCAACACAAGGAATCAAGGAAAACCCTCTGAGGAAGAACCTTTTAAAGAGAACATAAAGGGCCTTACAGATTTACTTTTACCACCTTCGTCGAAGACAATTAATGATTCCATGTCTTCATTTTGGTACAAATTTATGCAGGATGATCACTGAGGATAAAAAGGGTTTTCCAAAAGGAAATTCTCCCATCACTTTCGTTGAAGGCTATTCATGATTCCTGACTTCTCTCTGAAATCGACTGCTGCTCCTTTCCACATTCTGTGTATCAGAGAAAAAAGAGATAGATAAATGCCTTCTTCAGTCATACATCCTTGAACAGGAACCCTACTCTTCAATTGACATCCATGCACTGTAAGACTTCGACATGACAAATAAAAGAACAAAGACCGATTGATGTCTAAAAATGGCTTTTCATGTCTTAATAAATCGAGTATTATACTTTGCTCCATGCATAAAAAGGAGAAAGTCGGTCCTGGCCCGGCATTCTTTTATTTCCAACCAATAAAAGATGCTTTACTCCTCTGCAAGGAAATTTGAAAAAGTTGCTAGCAGGCAGGGCACCCGAGAAATCTTCTTCAGACAGCCCCAGCACAACAGCCAACAACCACTGTCGGTCTACCATGGATAGAACTAATCCTTAACCAGAAGCGTTAGATCTACCGATGCCTGAACTGCAACAGCTATTGTTATATAATAAGCCCAACTGGACCACCTTTATAGATGGATGTGATCATCCGATTAGTTAATAAAACATGTCCCAAAGATAGAAACTGGCAGATTGTGCCATGCCATTGTGGATTACAACCAGGTACACTCGTAAACTCCCAAATATTCGAGTCCTCAGAACCCTATCTCTAGCCAGCCTTTCTTGGTGGAAGGAATCTACCGAGGGTATCCTTCTCACGGGGGCTGACTTGAAAGGGAAGAGAAAACATATATAATTACACTGTACATATAAGACAAGCGTAGGCAAATTCGACCGAAATCTAGTCACTCCATACCAAAGTAATAGGAATATATCGGGTGTGGTCCTGTTTTCTGTACCCTATACATTGAAGAAATTAAGTAGGGTCATCTACCTGTTAATGTAAGAAGAAGGGTATATTGGTAAAATAGTGTGAGTGTGGCTAATCCCACATTGATAGTTTACAAGAGGGAGGGGTTTCCTTCACCTATAAAAGGAACCCCTCACCATCCTAGTTCTTCATCCCAACAAGCATTAATCTTCTCTTATAGCTTGTTCTTCCTCTCTTATCTTTGTAATATTTCTACAAGAAATATTATTCAGTAGTGTCCGAGGACGTAAGCCAAATTGGTTGAACCTCGTAAATCTTTGGGTGTTCTCTTCTAGTTAATAGTCTTTTGTTTTGGTATAGTAGTTGTGGTTATTGTGCTAGTTATTTTTCTTATAGAAGAATATCTAGTACAATTGCTCACTCTCTTGCCTTTTGTGGGTTTAATTCTTACCAAGTGGTAGCGGAGCCTAAGGTTATACTGAGTATGCTCTGTGGTTGCAGTTTTATCTGATCTGCCACACCAGAAAAGTTCTTCCTTTTGGCTCATTGTTCCGCATTGATAGCTATTAACAGAAGTTGGAGGGAAAATGGCTGATAGCAAAATTGGCTCCACGTCGTCTTCATTTCAAGGAAGACCTGTGATATCAACAATTGCAAATGCACGATTCACAGTGGAGATTTTCGATGGTACTGGTCATTTTGGAATGTGGCAAAGTGAGGTTCTAGACGCTCTCTTTCAGCAAGGTCTAGACATTGCCATTGAAGAAGAAAAACCAGCCGATATTGAAGATAAAGATTGGAAGACTCTGAATCGTGTGACATGTGGTACAATACGATCATGCCTTTCAAGGGAGCAGAAATATGCATTCTCAAGAGAGACTTCTCCTAGCAAACTATGGAAGGCACTTGAAGATAAATTTCTGAAGAGAAGCAGTCAAAACAAGTTGTATATGAAGAAGAGATTGTTTCGCTTCACATATGTTCAAGGTACCACATTGAATGATCACATCACCAGTTTTAATCAGCTTGTGGCTGATTTGTTGAATTTGGATGTGATTTTCAATGACGAAGATTTGGCTTTGATGTTGTTGGGATCCCTTCCCGAAGAGTTTGAGTTTCTTGAAACTACACTACTTCATGGGAAAGCCGAGGTATCTCTCAAAGAAGTCTGTGGGGCTTTATATAGCTATGAACTCAGAAGAAAGGACAAGCAAGAAAGCACAAGTGGTACTACAGAAGCGCTTGTTGTGAGAGGTCGCTCTCAAAGTCAAAGCAAAGCAAGGAGAGGAAGAAGCAAGTCTAAGTTCCGACTAAGCAAGGATGAATGTGCCTTTTGTCGAGAAAAAGGGCACTGGAAGAAGAACTGTCCCAAGCTAAAGAAGAAAGAGAAAGTTTCACAAGATGCAAACGTAGCCGAATACAAGAGTGATGCTGATTCAGATTTCTCTTTGGTGGTATCATCTTCAACTTCTCAACTAGACGAGTGGATTTTAGATTCGGGATGCACTTATCATATGTGCCCTATTAAAGAATGGTTCTTTAACTTTGAAGAACTAGATGGTGGAGTTGTTTACATGGGTAACGATAATCCATGTAAAACTGCCGGGATTGGTTCAATCAAACTGAAGAATCATGATGGATCTACGAGAATCTTGAAGGATGTTCGATATGTGCCTAACTTGATATTACTATCAAGGTAGTATGGTTATTGGGACACCAACAACAGTAACAACTGTTAGAAGTCAGAAGGACACAGATGCAACCAAGATGTGGCATATGCGGTTGGGACATGCTGGAGAAAAATCTTTGCAACTTCTTGCCAAGCAAGGACTGTTGAAAGGTGTGAAGGCTTGCAAATTGAATTTTTGTGAGCATTGCATAATGGGAAAACAAAGGCGAGTGAAGTTTGGTTCTGCTATCCATAATACCAAGGGTATTTTGGATTATGTACACTCAGATGTGTGGGGACCTGCGAAGACTCTATCCCTTGGAGGTAGTTACTATTTCGTTACCTTTGTTGATGATTTCTCAAGAAGAGTGTGGGTGTTTACAATGAAGAACAAAAACGAAGTGTTGGAGATTTTTCTTAAATGGAAAGCTCAAGTAGAGAACCAGACCGGAAGGAAGATCAAAATACTCCGAACAGACAATGGCGGAGAATACACAAGTAATTCTTTCCAGAAGGTATGCCAAGAATATGGCATAGTTCGACACTTTACCGTTCGAGAAACACCACAGCAGAATGGAGTATCAGAGCGTATGAACAAGACATTGGTGGAGAAAGTCCGCTGTATGCTGTCTAATGCTAGGTTAGGCAGAAAATTTTGGGCTGAGGCGGTAACATATGCTCAACACCTCATTAATCGGTTGCCATCATCTGCTATCGGTGGCAAAACCCCTCTGGATGCTTGGTCTGGAAAACCTGCAACAGATTATGATTCTTTGCACATATTTGGTTCTACGGCATATTATCATGTCATAGAATCAAAATTGGATCCACGAGCGAATAAGGCTCTCTTTATGGGATTCAATCCTGGAGTGAAGGGATACCGTCTTTTGGTGTCTAGAAGCAAAGAAGACTATCATCAGTAGGGATGTTACCTTTAATGAATCTGCTATGATGAACAAGGTAACAAAAGAAGACAATGATACACCAAAGCAGGTGGAGTTTGACCAGACAGAGGTGAACCCAACAAACAATGTTACCAGAAACTCTTCTATGATAGAAGAAGAGTCAGATGAAGAAGAGGTTACAACCCAAGAGCCTCAACAGCAACCAGAGTCAATTGCAGTCGATAGGCCGAGACGACAAATACAGAAGCCTGCTAGATTTGTTGATATGGTGGCCTATGCACTTCCAGTTGTAGATGATGTTCCATCCACTTTTCTTGAAGCAGTACGAAGTACTGAAAATGAAAGATGGAAAGGTGCAATGGATGAAGAGATGAAGTCACTTCAGAAGAATCTGACTTGGGAACTGACAATACTGCCAAAGAAAAAGAAAGCAATTGGTTGCAAATGGGTTTTTGCAAAGAAAGATGGATTTCCGAACGATGACATTCGCTACAAGGCAAGATTGGTGGCTAAAGGTTATGCTCAAAAGGAAGGAGTTGACTATAGTGATGTGTTTTCTCCAGTAGTAAAACATACCTCTATCAGAATCTTGTTGACCTTGGTGGCACAGTTGAATTTGGAGCTAGCTCAACTTGATGTAAAGACCGCATTCCTACACGGAGATTTGGAAGAGGAAATCTATATGTCTCAGCTGGATGGGTACAAAGTTGCTGGAAAAGAAGATTGGGTTTGTAAGCTGAAGAAGTCACTGTATGGATTGAAACAATCACCAAGACAATGGTATATGAGATTTGACAAGTTCATGATGAGCCAGAAGTACACAAGAAGCAAGTATGACCATTGCGTATATTTTCACAAATTACGAGATGGGTCCTACATCTACTTACTCTTATATGTGGATGATATGTTGATAGCATCTAAGAGTCAAGTAGATATTGACAGACTGAAGGCACAATTGAGCAAAGAATTCGAGATGAAGGATTTGGGAGAAGCCAAGAAGATTCTCGGAATGGAGATAAGTAGGGATAGACAAAGGAACAAACTTTGTCTAACTCAGAAGGAATACTTGAAGAAAGTACTACAGCGTTTTGGTATGAATAGCAATTCAAGACCTGTAAGTACTCCACTTGCTCAACACTTTAAATTGAGTAATCAATTATCTCCAAAGACGACTGAAGAACGAGAATACATGGAAAAAGTCCCATATGCAAATGCTGTTGGAAGCCTGATGTATGCTATGGTGTGTACAAGACCTGATATTTCACAAGCTGTTGGAGTTGTTAGTAGATACATGCATGATCCAGGAAAAGATCATTGGCAGGCTGTGAAATGGATTCTACGGTATATCCAAAATACTGTAGACGTTGGTTTGGCATTTGAGCGAGATAAATCACATGGTCAATGTATAGTTGGATATTGTGATTCTGATTATGCAGGTGACATTGATAAAAGACGCTCTACAACTGGCTATTTGTTTACCTTGGCTAAGGCACCAGTTAGCTGGAAGTCTACTTTACAGTCAACTGTAGCATTGTCTACAACAGAGGCAGAATATATGGCAATCACAGAAGCTGTAAAAGAAGCGATTTGGCTTCAAGGATTGCTTAAAGACTTGGGAGTTGATCAGAAATATGTCAAATTATATTCTGATAGTCAAAGTGCTATTCACTTAGCAAAGAATCAAGTCTTTCATGCAAGAACAAAGCACATTGATGTTCGTTATCATTTTGTTCGTGAGATTTTGGAAGAAGGTGGAGTTCAGATTCAGAAGATCTTGACCACTGAGAATCCTGCTGATATGATGACGAAAGTAGTGACTGTAATCAAGTTTCAACATTGTTTCAACTTGATAAACATTGTCACAATTTGAAAGATTGATTGAAGACACTACGAGATATTCTGGTGGATAAGTACAATATAAATGTGGAATTTGCCAAGGTGGAGATTTGTTAATGTAAGAAGAAGGGTATATCGGTAAAATAGTGTGAGTGTGGCTAATCCCACATTGATAGTTTACAAGAGGGAGTGGTTTCCTTCACCTATAAAAGGAACCCCTCACCATCCTAGTTCTTCATCCCAACAAGCATTAATCTTCTCTTATAGCTTGTTCTTCCTCTCTTATCTTTGTAATATTTCTACAAGAAATATTATTCAGTAGTGTTCGAGGACGTAAGCCAAATTGGTTGAACCTCGTAAATCTTTGGGTGTTCTCTTCTAGTTAATAGTCTTTTGTTTTGGTATAGTAGTTGTGGTTATTGTGCTAGTTATTTTTCTTATAGAAGAATATCTAGTACAATTGCTCACTCTCTTGACTTTTGTGGGTTTAATTCCCAACGCTACCAACTCAATCAATGAAGTTATTACGAATTCAGCTGAAAACTCGTAAATTTCCTGTAGGCCTAATACCCTCCAGATTATATACTACTCGAGATGGACCTATCAGAGTTTAGCTCAGTCGAGGCCCAACTGGTAAACTTATGCTTTTCCCTGTATTTAACAAATGGACTCTTCTGTTTTTTATGGCACCAAAAGTGTTCCTAAAATCAACAAAAGACTTCTTTGGCATTCTGCTTTACTATACTCACATGGCCTGCTTTAATACCTTTTCAGTTTCCACTCCGCTCCGCTTAGGTAGAATCAATTCCTCTGCTCCAAGGAGAACAAAATGGACCATCATGCTTCAATGACGAGCACGGCATCTCTCTAGCAATAGGACCACTACCTGGACATAACCACTTTAATTTCCCTTGTTAATTAGATTAACTAAAACAGAGAAGGGGTCGTCTCTGTTTGAATAAATGCAGTAGTGTCAGAACTCTGACAAAGCACGGCCAGATGCATTCATGAAAACAGTAAGAACCAAAGACTAATGGCCAAGAATTATCATTTATGCCATTGCAATGATAGCATTTGGTCTCATTTAAATTTTTTGCAATCCCATGTACTTGGATCTAGAAGAAGAGACAGAAGGACGGGCCTTGCATTGGTGGTGAGGCTCCAATTGTGGAGTACAAATGTGGGTTTTGCACACAGGATTATAGCATTTTGAATTTTGAAATTAAGCCAATGGGCATCACAGCTAGGTTACTGACAAGCCATAAAATACCATGTGGCGGGATGGGGTTGTACTTTTCGAATCGGTCAATGAGATGCGGCCAAGAGATCTCAACCGTTAGATTCCTCAAGCGCAGCAGAAAGCGGAATTTTTTTAAGATTTTATTTCAATTCTTTAATAATGAATGGAGAGGGAAGCATGTTTCTGGTTTTCTGCGGAAGCAGAAATTATTACGATAAAATGTCTGGAAAATAATGTGGTACACGACAGGATTAAGGCAAAAGTGAAATCTTGATAGTGTATAATCTGTTGAGATCAAGGTTGTTAAAGAGATTTAAAAGGTTCCAAATTGGAGCAGAGTAAAAAGGAATCATTTCTTTTGTTCTTTTTTCTTCCATGCGGACATGGTAATTATTTTTAATAATCATACCAGTTTTCTTATACTGCTGTTTTTACTTCACTTCACTGTCCTAGATCATGACGGGGATAGATAACAAGCAAACAACACGATCATTTGTCAAGTCTCATGTTTCTAAATTGAATTCTAATGTATTGATGTATAGTAATAAAATAGTTATCCACCGGATGATTTTAAGACGCATAAAAGATATTTCAAAAAAAAAATAGACACCATTGTGATCAGGCAATTAGACAGAGCACAATCTAAATCACATATTTTCCACTCTTTATGTGGGCTTTCCAAGGCAGAGGAACACCTTTCCACTTAATTAAGTATGGATGCTCTGCCACCCTTTGTCTTGTTCCCAGGTGTCTCTTCTCTTTGCCCAATAGTCTCAAAAACTGAACACTGGAGCAGCTAGCTTGCACGGAGTAAGAGAAGAGAAGAGAAGAGAAGGGAAGAGAAGAGAAGTTACTTTTGTTTCTTCTGTAACCGGAAGACAAGCAGTCAAAGTAAATAGCCGACAGTAGAGAACGTTTGGTCGGATTCGCCAGAGGAATAGCAGGAGTGCTGCTGAAGGTCACCCTAGACCTGAGCAAAAAAGGAAAAAAAAGGATAATTATTTTCACATTTTGGGCAGAACTCGGGGATGGGGTTAGCATATTTTCTCTTCTCTTTGCTCGTTTTCTTGTCAAAGGATGCATTGGTCAGTAACGCAAATGAGGAGCAAGGAGCACTCATGGACATGAAAGCTGCTTTGGACCCAGAGGACAAGTACCTCACTTCTTGGACCGTTGATGGCAACATGTGTGATGGTTCATTTCAAGGTTTAGCTTGCAACGAGAAGGGTCAAGTGGCGAACATTTCGTTGCAGGGTAAGGGACTCAACGGGAAGCTGTCTCCTGCTGTTGCTGGGCTAAAGCACTTGACGGGTCTCTACTTGCATTACAACTCTTTGCATGGGGAGGTGCCCGGAGAGATAGGCAACTTAACTGAGCTAAGTGATTTGTACTTGAATATGAATAATCTTTCTGGAGAAATACCTCCTGAGTTTGGAAACATGGGCAAATTGCAAGGTTAGTCATTAAATTTTTGAAAGAATTTAAACTGCATTTAAGGGCAGTGTCGGTTCTTTAAATCTGTGTTTATCTGTATGCTTTCATCCTGAGATTGCCTAGAAAAATCCAACAACTGAAGATTGAAACTCTAAACTTTGGAGTTGGTCGTCTTTTATTGTTGTTTGTATTGTCTAAAGATTAAATGAGTTTTCTTTTTTGCTTTGTAGTTTTGCAGCTTTGTTATAACCACTTCACTGGAAGCATACCAACCGAGGTGGGTTCCTTGAAGAAGCTCAATGTTCTTGCTCTCCAATCAAATCAGCTCACTGGTGCGATCCCTGCAAGTTTAGGGAATCTGATCGTGTTAATGAGACTAGATTTGAGCTTCAATCGTTTCTTTGGTTCAATTCCTGCAAAACTTGCGGATGCCCCTCTGCTTGAAGCCTTAGATATTCGGAACAACAGTTTCTCTGGCAATGTGCCTCTGGGTAACAATGCCTCACTCAAAATAGCTTCGCTTTATTCTGTTTTCCCTGATCTCTTGGAATTGTTGGCAACAGCTCCATCTAATTTAATGTTGTGGTTGTGGTTGTTGCAGCCCTTAAGAGACTTAATGATGGATTCCTGTACGCAAACAACCTGGGATTGTGCGGGTCTGGGTTTATGTCTTTACAGGCATGCAACGTTTCGGGTATTAATCCAAATAGGGCTGAACCATATGGAGCGAGTATAACTGGTTTACCAACTAGAGAGATTCCCGAGACAGCAGATTTGCGGTTGCCTTGCAGCCAAACTAAGTGCTCAAATTCGTCAAAATCCCATCCAGCTTTGGTTGTTTTTGGCGCAATTGTTGTCACTATTGCTTTGTCAGTCATCGGAATTTTGATATTTACTCAATACCGCCGCAAAAAACAGAAGCTCGCTATCTCGTATGAAATTTCAGATAGTCGTCTAAGTACTGACCAGGCTAAGGGGGTCTACAGGAAAAGGGGCTCTCCGCTAATCAGTCTCGAGTACCCTAATGGATGGGACCCTTTAGCAGATGGCAGGAAGTTCGGCGGGTGTGAACAAGATTCTTTTCAGAGCTACAGGTTCAATTTGGAAGAGGTGGAGACTGCTACACAATACTTCTCGGGGGTGAATCTGTTGGGAAAGAGTAACTTTTCTGCTACCTATAGGGGGATTTTAAGAGATGGATCCACTGTTGCTATTAAGAGCATCAGTAAGACGAGCTGTAAGTCAGAGGAAGCAGAATTTCTGAGGGGATTAAATGTGCTGACCTCTCTCAGGCATGAGAATTTAGTAAGACTTAGAGGCTTTTGCTGCTCGAAGGCCCGAGGGGAGTGCTTTCTCATTTATGATTTTGTGCCTAATGGTAATCTGCTGAGGTATCTTGATGCAAAAGATGATGATGGGGATGTGCTTGAATGGTCCACCAGAGTTTCCATTGTCAAGGGTATTGCCAAAGGTCAGTTTCATCCTCGACACCGTTGTTCTTCAAGTTTTCTGCAGATTTCATTTTCAACCATGTTAATGTGTGTGTATATATGTATATATATTATCTAATTGATCATAGCATTATACTTTTAACATATTTTTGATCATCTTACCAAGTTCTGTTTTTTTTCCGCTGCAGGTATAACATATTTGCATACCTACAGAGCAAATAAACCTGCTCTGGTTCACCAAAATATTACAGCAGAGAAGGTGCTTATTGACTTGCGATACAACCCTCTGCTCTCGGATTCCGGCTTGCAGAACCTTCTTACAAATGATGTCGTCTTCTCAACCCTAAAGGCCAGTGCAGCCATGGGTTATTTAGCGCCAGAGTATACAACAACTGGTCGCTTTACAGACAAAAGTGATGTGTACGCATTTGGAGTGATTGTTTTTCAAATCCTCTCGGGAAAACGAGAGGTCACTCACTTGGCGCGTCTGGGAGCAGAAGCATGCAGATTCCAAGATTATATCGATCCCAACCTCCATGGCAGGTTCTTCGAATATGAAGCAGCTAAAATTGCGAGAATTGCTTGGCTTTGCACTCACGAGTCTCCTATTGAAAGACCATCCATGGAAACAGTTGTTCATGAACTGGGAAACTGTAGCAGCAGTCTCTAGTTTCTATGACCAGCTAAACAGTTGATTTCCCGACCCTGGCAATTTTCTCATGGATGGGTAGTAGTAGGCAGGCAATGAGTATGTTAGTGGCACTAACTACCCTTTTCTTTTAGTTTCTGGGTTTAGCATCTATGGTTGTTTAGCGGTATCTCCTCATGCTGAGGACTAAGCCTTGTCAGTCGGATGTAATTTAAGTGACAGCTTTCTCGTATCCCAGAGAAGGGTTATGCTTAAACTTATTGATCTTCTTTCTAATAACCCCATTTTGCTGGATTTCATATGCGTTAAGTGGTGGGATGTCTGTTACGAACAAGCAAGCTGCGACTCCACTCTCATGATTCAGGTGCATCTATTGCAACTTCGAATTCTGCCCACCGTTATGTATAAGAAGCCAATCATACTAACATCCCCAAGATTGTTTGGCATGTTATCATAAAAAGGAACAAACGCAAAAGACAAACTCAGGCTGCAATGACATCTGAAAAACCAAAGCTGGAAGTTTGTCTCATTCATATCTCACGGGTTTTTGGCCTTCACACTTTCTAGGCAAGCCTATACCGTTGTCTTCATCCCCTTTATATATTACTTATGGCAGTAGCATTCATCAGCTAAGCTACAAACATGGATTTTAACCAAACTTCGCTCGGGTAGTTTGACAGCAGCAGAATGGCAACCATGCATATATAGTCCACATGCCAATAGGCTAAATTTCCTTGAAAAATTTTGCAACATTGAATGGGAATGCTCCATGCCCAAAGATATTATTTTATTTCTTACTCGACTCTCTAATTTTTTTCTTCTTACCAATGTTCAAATTTTATACTCTAGATTTACCAAACAATCCAGTTACCGTTATACTAATATATGTTACTTGAGGAACTAAGATAAGCGATGCCCGCAAAGCATCTAGAATCCATAACTTACTTTGCTCTGTGTAACTTGGAAAGAAGACTAGGAACGGAGTCGCTGGGCTTAGCAACTTGGACACTTGAAGCTTCCAATTGGGTCTTGCAAATTGCGGATTTATGAACTTACACATTTCTAATATTTACTCGCTAGATTGTTAAGAAAAGCGTAAAATGCACAGGCTCTGCTTAAAACTAAACAAAGCATGCCATACAAGTACAGAAGCGACGTTCTCTACTTGAAGTCCTTCAAAAGTATTTCCGCCGGGGAGGGCATGCTCCATAGTCATCATATCTTCCACCAACCTGAAAGCAAGAGACGAAGTTTTACAGCTGAGAGCAGACGGTGTGGAGTGGGTTTGACGGTGTAACTCTCCGAAGTGAAACATCATATGACATGCTTTCAATATGGTGAATGGCTTCAAACTCGCATTGGAGTAGCACTATATTGAGATTTGAGATGCATATGATAAAGGGTGTGGGAATGACAATTTGGGGTGTAGAATTAACTTTCTGCTCCACAAGTTAATTTCTGTATCATGTGATGATGTTTCTAATTAATTGGAGCTAACCCAAAACTATGTTGCATATAATAGACGCGACGTTAGATATGTAAAGAATTAATCATTGGCGATGGATGGATGGCAACAAATTGATGAAGGTATACGAGAGAGTATATTGAGATGAGAGAGCACCTGGTATCCAACAGACCTTGAATACTCCGACGCATAGCGAGTTGGAGCAACTGATCCTACAGCAACAACAGTACTATCAGGTCCTGTGATGCTGTGTTTTTAAATGGGAGTAACTTTGACATAGCATTGGCTAAGGGCTAAAAACTCAACTATCCAATACATTATTTGCAGAGAAATTAGCCAACTATTGCCACCAAAGGAAACCCATACAACATGCAAACGTAATCACACGACACCACGGTAGTAGAGTAGTAAGCTATGAGTTAACATGAAACCATTTCTAAAGCAACAAACAAGAACCACCCAACCTATGGAACAATACGTGCAGAACATGGAGTTTCCTTTCTACAATAACAACGAAGTGAGCTGTGGCACAATGATTGTGAATTATCATCAAGAAAAATTTCACTACTTTAGAAGAGCAATATGCTGCATATTTGCTACTGCTACCATTCTGGAGAAGATGACAAGTATATATTACCTATATTCATCATAGCAGAACATTAACTCAGCCGAAACCAGCAGCATCCAACAATAAGTCAAGCTTTCTGCATTGCTGATTAATATATAATACCAACATGCTCATAAATATACTTATATTCTCTCAGAGAAGTCTTAAGATCATGCCTTTTCATTAGGACGAGAAGTCTGGTCCAGAAACAACAGGTAATCAAACACAAGTACAAACATAGAATACCATTGTGTTTCTTGCTGACCTTGACCGAAATTTGGCACAGCCATATAGAAAACCAAGGCTGGGCAGCAATATAATTTAAAAATTAAGTTCATAAGACTTGAAAGTATACCTTCACCATAGACAAATCCTTGGATGCCTTGACCATCATATCCTTGGGTTCTGCTGACAAATGTAAACTTAAGAAATGTTTGACTGCAAGTTAGAAGCATAAGGAAAAACAAGGGCTATGCAGAAGAAAGACCTCATCAGTCTTTGGTCATACACAGCAGAGCAGTTTTTTCCAACTGCAGACTCGAGATATCCTGCATGAGGTAGGCCCTCTCTTCCAAGATTTGATTTGAGGTATTCAGAAAGTCGTAGCCCTATATTCTTAGAAGCAGGTTCATGGTAACTAGCATGAAATTTCTGTTGATGTCCATAAGAGTCGTTGTATCCAGCATAATGATGACCATCTTCCTTCGTGGCAGGTTCCAGATATCCAGCATGAGGCGCCTGGAAAGAAATATTTTTCATCATCACATAAAATGTCCAAAACATAGTATCAGAATTCAATAATCTATATATTACCATATCCAAGTGGTGTCTTTTGGAGATAGAAACAACGCGCAATCGGTTACGATAACCACCAGCAGATGCAGTATGTTTGAAGGCATTGTATTCAACACCATGAACTGGTCTTTTATATTGAGGTTTTCTTCTTGAATTATTGTTGGTCTTTTTATCTCGAGCATTAGCTATAGGTTCATGTCAAAAAGTGTTATTTCCCAACAACAGAGCATTGGATGAAATAAACAAGCACCGGTTTAACACATTACCTCGAGATCTCTTGGATTGCCGCTTATCATTTTCAGGAAACGTGTTTCCTTTATTAGAGGCATCAGGATGGAATTTCTTTCTTTTGCGATCCATTTTCCCAGGATTGACATCCTGTTTGCTGAAGCTAGGTTGATTTTTGTTTGGTTTACCTTCTTTACCATTTTTTGACTCTGATAGAGCCTCTTTAGCAACAGCTTTTCCTTTTGTTTCTTTCCTTTTTTCACAACTTTGCTCTATTCCTTGACCCACAATTCCAGCCACTTTGGATTGCACAGGATTGTTCTTTCTGCTAGTTCTTTCTTGACCCCGAGGATTTGACTTGGCAAAATCAGCTTTAACCTGTGACAAAGATGACACTAAAGCTGATGCCTCAAGAGTTTGATATCTGAACATAAAGACAACTCAAGAAATCACCTTGGTATCCCGCCCTCCAAATTGGCCATTATTGATCGCTTCCACACAAGAGAGGGCACTTGCATAAGAAGCAAAAGCAATAAAACCAAAATCCCGGTGCTTAGAGCCAAATCTGTGAGGTAGACTAACACTTTCAACCTCACCATATTGTTTACAGATCTCTTCCAGTTTCTTTATATTCCAAGACTTGGTCAGCCCTTTGACATAGACAGTTCTCACCTGCAAAAGGACAGGGTGTCGTTGCTGTAATTACTATCTGAGTAATGGCGTGATTAAAATGTTGAAGCCAACAGCAATCTGCTATAAAAAAGACAAAAGGCATCTTCTCCACTGATTCCCCATGTATTTGCCTGATACACGTTTATCACAAACTATATTCGGATTGAAGCATTCATTCTTGAAAAACAGTATCCAAGCTTGTGAACAGATCACGATAACATATTCGTCAACTACTAAATACTTGGACATGGAAGCAAATGATGATCAGTGCAAAACCAAAAGCTTGAAAATCTTTAACAGATTTGGATACATAAAACATACACGCATATTGACAATATATTACTCAATATAGTCAAAGGCATATTACTTGGACCAAAAGTATAGCAAAAGGAAAGTATGAAAGCTCTTGAACCTCTTTTCTATCTCCATTTACTTCAGCATCTTCTTTATTATCTAAAATCAACACTCCCTCATCACATCCATTTTGGACCTCTACAAAGTCCTTTGAATGCCCAGACTCCATGTCCTTACTATCCCCATTGGCATCACCTGAGCTCTCTTCTTCTTGCTCATCAGCTTTCCCCACTCCATTTAAGCCATCCTCATTCATAGTTGATTCCATAGCCAAATTGTCTTCTTCTTCTTCTCCATTATCTGTGCTCTCTCCTTCATCTCCATCTTCTTCTTCTTTGCCCACAGGAGAGCGGTCCATACATCCAAGGGATTCCAGAACCACATCTTGCCTATTTTTGTCATCTTCGTTCTCCCCCTCTTCATCATCATCTTCTTGCGCTTGAACAAATGACTCTACAACTGCGTCATTTTCATCAAGTATGCTCTCCTTTTTCCCATTGCCACCTTTAACTTCAGCAGAGTTACCCACATCCCCAGGTAGTGCCAATACCCCATTATCCTCCTCTTTTTCACCACCTATACTATCCTTCACATCATCTCCATCTTCATGACCACCGGAGAAATCACACAGACGGTCTTCGCCAATTTTCATGTCGCTTCGCTCCTCTTTTTCAATACCAACTTCCCCGTCTCTAGAGGACCCATCAATATTCCCAGACGATTCTCTCTCTTCATTCTTAGCCATAACAGTTTCTCCCTCAGTAAAATCTATGTCTGCACCTCACACAGGTAAACACGTCAGTCCTAACGAAAATCCAGTCACAATCATACGTTTTATAAAGCATAAATCAAAATGCAGTTTTTATCCCACTATTGTAGCATACATCATGGATTGCACGATCAATGGGTTCGAATAAAACAATTTCCTACCTTCACAATCAGCATCAATCTTGGTAACACCAATAGTTGTGTCCTCTGCTTTCAGTTGCTCCAATTCCGCATTAATCAAGCTAGAATTCTGCCCCAACACGTTATGCAAAATCTCACCCAGTCTCGCGATCCCTTCACCCTCCAAAAACGACCTCAACACTGAAGTCTCCTTCAAATTAGCGTCCATTTTGTCGTGCTCCACGACCATGTCTTCAACCGTCGTCTCACCCTTATCCTCAACAGTGAAAATTTCGTCACTAACGGCAATTCCACTTTCCATCGCTGCTACTGTGATTTCGGTGTTTGTTACATGGAGGATTCTCTCACTGGATTCTGAAGAAGTCGACCAAAGTTCTGCATCATCTACATATTCAACTTCAAAACTCGAAATGGGGGCACTTAATCTCGGTTTTTGATCAGGCGTTCTAGCCACCGTCTTTTTCCGAGCTGAACGACGAAGAGGCATGCCTTGAACTGGCGGGGTGAAACAGCACTTCCAACGAATTCCGTGACAAATTCAACGAATTCAGCGTAGATTTTCTTATTCTCTCCTTAATGGACGCCCCGCCCCAGCCCAAGAAAGTCTAGCCCAATATAGCCCAGCCCAAGAAAGTCTAGCCTAAGATAGTCCAGACCAACCCATTCAACTCCATGCAGCATCAGTTGAGATCCTGAACGAAAATCCGCTAGTGGCACTAGCCCAACAGCGTTACGCTCACAGGATGGTTATCAAGAAACAAGAAACCCTGACCCTCCTAGAGCGCTGACGTAAATATAAACTTCCTCCGTTAACCGGGTGGGGGGTTTATAGGCGAGAATAAACTTTCTTAGGGTTTTAGAGTTTCTTCTCATTTCGCGCTTCAAGAACGAAACAATGAGTTTTTGGGGTAAGTACAAATTATTCCTCTGTTCTCATTTCTTTGCTCTAGAAAAGATGTGGACTAGTTCGTGATGATTTTACCTGGGGGTTATTGTGTTAAGCATTAGATTTTTATGTTTTGGAATTATCAGGAATCGAAGTGAAACCCGGGAAACCGCATCCTTATCACTCTTATAATGTGGAAGGCAAGCTTTGTGTGACGCAGGTACGTAGTCTAGCTGTTGTTTGATTAAATGTGAATTTCTCTCTGTTGTTTTTAATGTGCGGCGTCTTATGTTTCAGGCGACTCTCGGCCTTGGTTCTTCTAAAGAGAGAACTATACTCCAGTGCTCTGTTGGCCACAAGAGTCCGGTTTTCGTGTGCTCATTGCTGCCAGACAAACAGGAGTCCTGCTCATTGAATCTTGAATTTAAGGATGAGCAAGTAGTTTTCTCGGTGCTCGGCCCCCGCAGCGTGCATCTTTGTGGTTATTTCAAGTCCAATGAAGGAGATAACTTGCACGATGAATACGATACGTATCCTTTGAATGTTTCCGTCTTAAGTTTGTAGTGTTTTTTTTTGAAAGATAAGTTTGTAGTGTTTGGAAGTTACTAGCTCATGCTTGAGAACCCGTAGGTGGTTGTTTGATTAATTTTTATTTTTTTATAGAGTTGTAATGTTCCTAAACTACAACTGTCTTCAGCGATTCCGGGGAGGATATTGGTGAGACAGAGTCAGATGAGTCCAGTGAATTCGATTATTGTGACGGATTTGATGATGACTTCATTGATGATGATGATATGGAATTTATTCCATCTTCACATGTTCCCAACCGAGGAGGTAATATGACCTCGTTATTATTTTGGAAATTTCTTTTGTATGACGTACATAAAGTCAGGTTCATTGATATGTATAGTTTTTAATTAAGGTAAGCTTTTTTGGTTGTGCTTTTTCTTTGTAAAGGTGTGAATTTCTTGTGAATTGATGTTATGTGGTGACAACTGATTGAATGCTGTCACTCTTTTAGTTGTGATTGAGGAGATAGTGGACGAAGACAAACCAACAATTGGAAATGGGCAGTCCAAACGACCAAAGAAGAAGAAACAATCTAGTAACAGTGAAGATGGAGACCTAAGTAATTCTGAACACCATATTGTTGTCAACAGAGACAGTGTTGCAGCTTTGTTTGAAAGTGAAGATGAAGATGGCTTTCCAATTTCTCGGTCCCATAAAAGGAGGGAAAAGGTGCGGGAGGTTCCAGCAGAGAAAGATAATTTGAAAGATAAAATACCAGACAAAGAAACCAAGACTGGAAACACAGATGATGATGCCAAAAGGAAAAAGAGAAAAGTTAAATTTGCCGATCAGGATGAGCAATCAGAAAGGTGAGATGATCTGCAATTTGGGGCAACTTTATCCAGTCAGGGTGCAATATGAGATTTTTTATTACCAAAATTCATTCTCCTCCATTTTGTTGGTTGCAAGTGTAGCGAAGTTACGGAAGACAGTGTTTGAGTAGACCGTTTCATCACCTTTATCTTTTGAAATGATTCCTGGATTTGATTTTAGGAAAAATACGAAGAAGAAGAAGCAGAAAGAATGTGCAAGAGAGATGAACACTGATGAAATGTATGATGATGAAAAGATCAATGAACTTATGGAGGATGAAATTCAACCTGAGGAAGTGAATGAACAGGAAACTCCTAATAGAAATGAAGAAGATCAGAGGTGAGAACTGAATACTATTTTTTCCAAGTGTTACAACATGCTCGCTCTCCCTAGTTTGTGTATGCTACAAAAGTGACTTGAGTATTAATAATAAATATCTTTGATAAGATGAAGCTATGATATCCTCTTTTGAAATACTGAATAATGCTGCTGCTGATCCCATGTGCACAGGGCTCTTGGCAACAATACAGATGGCCTGCCGCCTCAAGAAAATACTTCAGATAAGAAAAAGAAGAAAAAGAAAAAGAAGAACCAGGATGTTCCAGAGGGGACGAGCAAGAATTCTGATTCAAATGCGGCAAACAAAAGCAAATCACCTTTGGAATCTGAGGAGAAACAGTCTGCGGGCAAGGCTTCACAAGTTAGGACTTTTGCGAATGGACTAGTTATTGAGGAACTAGCAATTGGCAAACCAGATGGTAAAAGAGCTTCACCTGGAAGCCAGGTGATTCTTCTGTGCTTTCTTGTTAGTAAATTTACTGAAATTTTCAAAGCTTTTCTTGTGGTTTAGCTTTTTCCTTTTTTGACTCTCTGATTTTCTTTACCTATTTATTCTAATCATGCCGAAGGAACAGTCATCAAAATGCAGTGAGCTGAAATGTTATCCAAATTCGTACGTTGCCGATACTTCTTTGCAACCTGAATAAATGTGTGAATCGTGACGTGGATTTGGGTTAAATCTGTTTTTTATCTGTTGCCAGAACAGATATGGTTAACTGTTAATTATCAAAAATAGAAGGGTGCATTTAGTTAAACTATGTCAAAGCTCTAATAACTCTGGGACAGAGGAATCGTTTGAAGACATGGTGATTAGTTAAATTCATATATTTTTTTACTGATTGCAATCTATTATGAGTTTCAGGTCAGCATGCGCTACATTGGAAAGCTGAAGAAGAATGGAAAATTTTTTGACTCCAATGTTGGAAGAGCACCTTTTAAATTTCGTCTAGGTACTTAAATGTTTCTATACGACTGAAACTTGATCTTTGTACTATTAAATAGTAATTTTCTTCCTGGTTACACAGGTGTTGGACAAGTTATAACGGGCTGGGATGTTGGTGTGAACGGTAACGATCGTAGTCCTTAAAGTTTTTTCTTGAATAGTTTCTTTGTTTCCTTTTCACTTGCTTATCATTTGTGCAATCAGGCATGCGTGTTGGGGATAAGAGGAGACTCACCATTCCACCATCAATGGGGTAAGCAATTGGCATTGCTCTTTTGTCATATTCTATTTCTCCCAGACTTAAGATGAGATATCTGCTAGTAAGCCGGATCGATGTTGAGTGATGGCCCTTGTGTTACTTCATGCTATGTCCAAGTTAGACTCACTGCTTCATCCGTTTCCTCCCCGGTCAGAAGCATTTATTCGCGTTACATTCTTGATGCAGTTATGGGGATAGGGGTGCTGGCGGGAAGATACCACCCAATTCATGGCTTGTGTTCGATGTTGAGCTTGTGAATGTTAGATAACTGGCCGCTTGCGATTCTTCCTAGTTTTGTCTGAAAATCTGAGGTTCCCAATACCTGATTTGTTTCTCCTGAGATTGTGAAAATCATCAATCATCTTAAAGCGTAGTCCAACTAAAAAATTTTGATGGTAAGTCTACCGAATTATGGACTCTGTAATGCACTGGAGTCTATGGAAAATTTTGGGTCTTTTCAGTTTCGATAGGGCCACATTGGTGAGCTTCCTGTATTACTTTGATACTTAAGTGATTGTCGGACATGTGAGTAATAACCATTGTTTGCGTCTTCAGCTGTAAAATGTAATCTCCTGCAGCTCATCCATGAGAAATGCACGGATAGGATCATCGCTTACAAAGTAAAAGCAAGCTCTATCAAGCACTTAGGCTAATCCACGACATATGCATGCAACCCGACCCAGTTGATGAGATTGGTCCAGTTCAAGCCACCATTAACCTCTAAAATAAACAAGCTCAAAGCGAACTATGCTTCCAGTCGTTGCTTGATGCTAAATGGTTCATAACGTCCACAGAGATGGCAATACAATCTGATGCTAAGTCGTTGATAACGTCAAACAGACATGGCAGAAATGTTTCTTCGCTACTCAAAAAAGGAATGTCAACCAAGATCATTGCTAAGCAGACGAGAAGGGGCTTTAGTATGGATCCACCGGAGCCCTGAACTTTGCTCCCGCGTAAACAGCGGCGGATCCGAGCTCCTCTTCTATCCTAAGCAGCTGCAATTAGCAACAAAGAATAAGGCCCAGTCAATAATTCCAGCGAGAAAGAGAATTGATAGTAGCAAGAGGGTTTCGCTAACCTGGTTATATTTAGCAAGACGTTCCGATCTGCAAGGGGCTCCGGTCTTGATTTGCCCCTGGTTTTCAGAATAAAATAGTAAAAGATCAGCTTGAGGAATATGAAAAGATTACAAACTAAACCAAAACAAACCCCTATCCCATTATACTTACCGTAGCCAATCCAACCGAGAGGTCTGCAATGAAAGTATCCTCCGTTTCACCACTGCAGTGACCAAGGAAAACCATTCCTCAGTCCAAGAAGAGGAAATTATAAAGTAGAGGCAAACAGAACAAAAATAAAAGGATCACCTTCTGTGGCTTGCCATGACACCCCATCCAGCACGTTTAGACATTTTCACAGCTTCAATACTTTCAGTTACAGAACCAATTTGATTCACCTGTCAAATTACAGTTTCCGCTCAAGCAATGGTCAGCGAACCAAGCTCAAGTACAAGCACAAGCACAAGAAAAGCCATATCTCCCAATGACAGTGACAGGGCAGTAGTTATTTATTACCTTCAAAAGAAGGGCATTGCATGTCTTCTCCTTAATTGCTTTCTCCACACGCTGCATTAAGGAAAAAAAAAAACATTTATCATCACAACTAATATGAACCTCAGAGAACTCGGGAGTCCTGAGCTCATCTGATTGATTACCTTTGGGTTCGTTACGAGCAGATCATCACCAACAATCTGAACTTGCTGACCAATTTCAGCTGTCATCTTAGCATAATGTTCCCAATCGTCCTGATCAAATGGATCCTCGATGGAGACAATTGGATAATCGGTCACAAATGACTTGTAAACATTCTTCAAACTGTCTCCTGATATCTTCTGTGATCCATCATTGTTCTACATTGGGAGGTCAAAGGATAAGCGCTTTATATATTTCGGGTAGCCTTGGAAAAACAGGATATAAGCATTCTTAACACACATGACAAAAGTGTCAAATGGTTTGAAGACACAAAACCGTTACCTCTTCCTTGAAATTCAAGTCATAGGTCTTATCCTTGTTATAGAATTCTGATGCAGCGACATCCATCCCGATAACAACCTGTCAGGAAGCCGAAGAAAAATAAGTAGATTAAAAGAATAATAGAGATGAATTCAGAAGAGTAGATTGATGTTTGAAGCATACAGCTCCTGTAAAGTTCAGTTAAAATGAATCGAATTTTTGCTTACAAAAAAGAATAATAGAGTTTTTTAAAAAAAAGATAAAAATACCAACTTTTCCAGTGTAACCAGCTTTAGCTATGGCTGATTTGAGCAGTTCAAGACCTTCTTTATTTTCCTGCAGGAAATAACAGAAAATATGGCTCAGCTACACACTCATTTAAGCCATTCAAATAACATGACCAATTTCTACTGCCTGAGCCTGGAAACCTATGCAAAGAAGCTTCGATATCTAGACAAATGGTCACACAATAACAAAGTCAACAATCAACCAGAGACCTGAATGTTAGGAGCAAAGCCACCTTCATCACCAACATTAGTGGCATCTTGACCATATTTCTTCTTTATCACAGCCTGAAAAATAAGCAAGATAGAATGAGCAGGAAAGTTGCAAACGATATACTAACTAAACAAGAGAGGAAGAAAAGTACCTTGAGGTGATGATATACTTCTACACCCATCTTCATAGCTTCCTTGAAAGATGATGCCCCAACAGGGAGAATCATGAATTCCTGTGGACAATACAGAAGATAAGCATATTAATAGAAAAAAAAAGAAAAAAGAAAGGAACAAATACTATTGAAGCTTCTTCCTTCAATCACACCTGCATTGCCAGCTTATTTCCAGCATGAGAACCGCCATTGATGACATTGAATGCTGGCACTGGCAAAACCAATGTACTATTTCCTGCAAGATTTGCTATGTGCTGCGAGATAATGACATGAGAAGTTAAGCATAAAATTTTGCAAAGAAAAGGTTGAACAGCATACAATACCTCCAAACATCATATACCTGGTAGAGAGGGATCTTTTTAACCATCGCACCAGCTTTGCATACAGCAAGTGACACTGCCAGTATAGCATTTGCTCCAAGCTGGAATAATCAGAAAGGAGAAGAACCAATTAGCATAAAATTGAAGACGTCAAAAGATGAAAAGGGCTAAAAATAAAAGCTAATTAGCCAATAAATGCAGGCACCTTCTGTTTGCACCAACCCCATTCATTAACAGTTCCATCAAGTTGTTGTACCATGAAATTGTCAATCTGCACTTGATCAGTTGGGTCCTATAAAATGTGAATCCATACACGAAACGGTAGGATATCAGCCTCTCGAGTCAGTGACCCCTTAAGAACCAGCATAAAATACAACCATATTAAATTCCAAAATCATATATTACCTTGCCAATCAAAGCTGGTGCAATTATTGAATTCACATTCTCGACAGCCTGAACAACATCGGTGCCAAAAATTAAAACACACACGCACACACTCATCACAGTCAACATCAACTTCACTGTACTAAAATACTTTCTTTTGCTCAACTCTTGGACTCTCTTGAATCTAAATGAGGATAATCGATAAAATGCTCGAAGAAAAAATCTTGAAAAACCGTCCACATAAATCGGTCAATATTCAACCCACTTCAAACAGCTTACCTTAAGGACACCTTTCCCAAGATAGTCTGAGCCTCCATCTCTCAACTCCAGAGCTTCATAGATACCTTTCACATAAAACGAGAAACGATCAAACCCACTTCAAAAGATAAAAGACACACGAAGAGAAAGATTTTCTGTATCACATTTATATCAAAGATATATCATTCTTTTGTACCGGTTGAAGCACCACTAGGCACAGCAGCTCTGGTTGTGGTGCCATCAGAAAGGGAAATATCGACCTGCAATCCCCACACCATAAAGAAAAAACAAAAACATAAATGCTTAACAACCAAAAATGGGTGCAGTGAGTAAACGGTAGAGGCAAGCGGATGAAACAGGATCGTGGAACATACTTCAACGGTGGGATTTCCACGGCTATCGAATATCTGACGGGCCTTGACGACCTTGATGGTGGCCATTGCTGATCGCAATAGAACAACTCGATTCCACTGAGGTTCTTGTTACTGTTCTTGTTCTTCTAGTCTGCTTCGCTTTCGAGCAAGTATTGGTGACTAGGATGCTCGGTTACTTTTCCCTTCTATAGAGGACTTCTTACGTGGGGAAAAAAACCGCGGGCAGTCTTGTCTCAGCCGTTGATTGTAAAAAAGGTCTCTCACCAAAGTAACGGCAGTGACGGGTTTCTTGCTCATCCATCACGAGATTTTCCTTATTGCTTCCTTGTGGGGCCCGGTGGACTTCCTTCAGCATCTGTGTCAAAAGCCCAAAAGCATATGCCGGGCATCAGCCCATTCCATACTAGTACGCGGGAGAAATTCCTCCATACATGCCTGCATTAACAACATTAATTTATCAGAAATGTAAGAGTCAACAAGTACTGGTTGTGGATGAGGAATCATACCTGGGTTAGGTTGTATTAGTTATTGCTATTTTCTGTTGCTATTTGTTCAAAAGCTGACAGAATCCCAGAGCTGTAGCCATTAGTGGCTTGAGTTTTATGGGTTATTTGTCCTGATGACTAAACAAAGTCATAAATGGTACCTAATCCGTTTACTACCACATTTCATGGATTTTTCTGAGGTGTTGCTGCTGATGACAATATGGTGACCTGGAGATGATTGCATGTGAGATCCTAGTTGGGTGCAATGGAGCTTTTCCTTTGTTAATGAAGAGCTGGCCCGCAGCTCAATTGGCTAGAAGCTTCCCACGACGCATTGATTCATTAAATCATTAAACAAAAGGCATATTTTAATGTCGTTCTCGTCAGCTTTCACATCACTCTTTACCATACGGCTCTTGGAGTAAGCTGCAAAAGCTTCCCCTCCACACCTTTGGAGAATAATACAAGCCTATAAAAAGAGTCTATCACTGTCCCTCCTGCTAGTACAGTGCCAAAAGAGCTCCTTCTCCTCCAGTTTTATCTAATATTCTTCTTCCCAAACATGTTTGATTCTGCTTTGGAATTGGTTTCTCAGGCTACTTCCAGCTCGCTTTTCATATTCTTCTTTTGCAACTTGATCATAGTAATGATCCTTATCGGGTCAAAATCTGGCTCTGACTTCGATCAGAACGGCCAAATTCATATTTCGATCGTCACTTCCGGAGAAAGGAACGAGAAGCAAGTGCGAGGAACTGTAGCCGGAAGCTCACCTGAAGGAAATAGAATGTTAAAAGAGTCGGACGCCACAGAACCGACAACGAATGCGAAGCAGTCACTTGATTTTGAAGGGAACAAAATGTTAATAGATGCTTGCCAAGAGACAGAAGCCTTGGAATCACATTCTGATCGCTGCGACGAAGAAAATGGCAATGATAACGAAAATGATGAGCTGAAAAGAAGAATTGAAGACTTTATATTGAAGGTGAATAGAGAATGGAGAAGAGAATCACTGAGAACATAAGGCTACATCTAGATGCATATTATCATCTGATCATGCCCTGCACTGTCTTGCATGTCCAAAGTTGAACAGCAGTACTTTCCTGAGAAAATTTTGAGCGTAGCCTTGTAACAAAAGGGAATGCTCTTGTAAATCAGTCTTACTGATAGAAAGAGTAAAACAATTAATCAGAAGGTAACCAGTTTATTTTGGTTTCGGACATTGATGGTTAGTCATGCTGCTTCTGTTCCTTTACATGGATGTGGAGCAGAAAGGAGAGTAAAAGGGAAAGTAGGGGAAAAGCCCGCTAGGAAGGACCTTTCGAGGGGCAGCATTGTTCATACGAGATTTCCTGCAGATGGACAAGAAAAAGGGGCAAAAGAGAACATGGAAAGGGCCATTATTGATGCTACTTGTAATTTGTTCTTTTATTTGTACGAAAGAGACCAATTATCCCCTTATCTCTGTGCTGGTATCCTGTTTGTACAGCTGACGGTCACGAAAGTTCTCTGCAACTTCTTGAAAGGAAATATGGAGTGAATGATTGAATAACCAATAATGCACACGGGAGGGAGGAATAAGATGCTGCCAAACACCTTTGCATTTATAGAGTAAATCCGGACAAGAAGAAGGGAGTTGGGAGTTCCTGTAAGGGAAGTCAGGGCCAAGGACAAGTAATTCATATCCAAGACATCTTCCGCTTGTTCGGCACTTAATTAGAGGCACAACAAACCGAGTTTCTTACAGCTAAAATGCTAAGATACAACACTACAAAATACATGAGGATTACAGCCACAAGATGATCCTAATAATTAAAGTTCCTACCTAGAGCAAGAAAAAAAGAAGAAAAAGAAACACTTTCGAGATAAAGCTAAACCTTGATATTGATCTCAATAGATAGCCACACCCGCAATTAGATCGAATCAGCCTATATCTGTTGCCTCTCCAGTAAAATAAATGAAGACGCGACCTGCATAAATGAAACCCGACCGGAAAATAACATTAGTTTGACTGGTCAGGACCTTTGGAGTCATCTTCGGCAGAGGAAGTGATATAGCTCGAAGTTGGGTTCATAATGGCCTGCACAGGGCTAGCAGATATCGAATTGTCCCCATACAGCGCTGTTGTAGATATTACCACTGGCTTTACTCCACCGTAGACCGCTTTCATTTCTTCCGGGGAGAAAATATTGACGGTAGGAGGTAGGACAGCCGGTGCAGCAGGTTCAGCTCTCTGTTTTTTATGCTTCTGTTCCTGCTGGTGACCTGGTAAAAAGCTGCCTACAACAACCTGATGCAAACAAAATTTTGCCATGTCAGAACCAGCATCTCAATAGATGAATTACAGGATTGTGGAAAGATTGCACGGTGACCATCTCTAGCTCAACATCTCGTATCACTTTGACATCCTTTAACAAAATTTGTTATTTCCACTTTCTCAGATTGTTTGACAAGATCAAGTACCTGCACAGGACCAGCAGCTACCAGTAAACCAGCAAGTCCTCCACCAATGACCCGACCATCAGGACCTGCCAATGAAACACTCATCCCACCAGATCGGCTCTTAGTTCCTCCATTTTCGGTTGGCATATATGATCCAGATAACGAAAGTATCTCAAATCGACCCTGAGAAAAAAAAAGAGAGACCATGATAATTTTAAACAAGAAAGAATCACTCAAACATAAAAAAATCGATGCTGAAGTAACTAGTGGGTACTTATAGTATATCCTATTTCATGTGTATGTGGTGTTAATGATATGTCCATAAAGGACTGAGATACTGATATAAACAACAATATCATGTCAGGTAGGAGGGATCTTTCAATGCCAGAATAGGTTATGCTTAGTTCTCCTTTAAGGACAGATCATTAGCAATCAGCAAAACATATTTGGAACATTAGCAAAAATGCATTACAACAGCAGCCCAGGACTGAGAAGTCATACATTTCTTATCCATAAGATAAAGCAACTTCAAGCAAGAGATCCCAATTCTGATGCAAGAAACAGCTCAGGACAACAAAATCAGATATTCATCCAAAATCACCTTCATCCCTCAAGGTCAAATTTAAAGCATTTTTTTATAGAAATAGTTTTACCTTGGCAAGAATCATTCTATCATACAACAGTAAAAGCAAATGTGACCTTAAATAAAAAAAAAGAAGAAAAATTTAATAATAACTTGCACTTGAAAAAGTCATCAAGCGAACCAGGAAACGGACCAATTGTGAGGAGTATGGATTCTTTAGTGAGTGGACCAGGCATTAGGCGATAAAAGATGAATTCATGGAATTGCTATTATATACCAAATCTAATCTCATTCAACCCTTCAATGCAATCTACATGCAAAATACACTTAATAAAATTAAGGCACACCTCATATGTTAAAGTACCACCAGAAGAAGTTGGTTGGCGAAGTGTGACATTAGAGATACTGCCATTTGCAGAAAGAATGCATATTGCCCGAGCTCCTTGTTGAGAGAATGACATGACCTTCATTGTAACATCCTGAAACAACAAAAGAGCATTAAATAACATTGATAACTGAAAAGAAACAATTCAACCACAAACAATGTAAAAGAAAACAAAGAGAAAAGAAGACTCCAGTGATATGTTTTTCCACAAAATCACACCCTGATTCAATGAGTAATCTGTGGTCATACCTCACCGGTATTAACTGTGATCAAATGGGGTGTGAAGTTAGCTCCAACGAAGTATGCAATTCTCTCACCTAAAACAGAGTTTTCAGAAAAAAATCAGAGCAAGAATAGTGAAACATCAAAACTTGCAAGCGCATGATGATACCAAAAATGTATGAAAGTAAAAGTCAGTGAGTGATAATACTAGGAATACATGTATAGGAAGCCATTTGCCACCTGTTTGATCAATTTTTCACCTCAGCGAAAGGATTCACCAAGACTACCTTTTTTACCCAAATATTCCCTCCCATGTCCTTTTCAAGGTATAATTGAATATCCCAGATGACAGGTATTTCTTTGGCATGAGGTGCAACAGGCATTTCTTTATAGATACCCTATGTGGAGATCAGTTCTAAATTAACCGATTTAAATCGATTAACCTACACAAACAGAGCTCCAAGCGGTTAAAGAAGAAACCCTGAGACAGATGACAATCAATCGTGCAACTGCCGGCAGATTTTGCAGTTTCAACAAAGATACATCGAAAGAATACTCTGTGCTTCCATTGCAGAAGTCCGCTATTTACCACAGTGAAAAAAGTAAAAAGTATGGTATTTTATCTGGAAAAAAAGGTACAGAATCCTATCCAGAAAGATTCCTTCTTATTACAGCCTCGTCAAATCCAAATCCTCTTCCCCGTTCATGACTGCCATGTAACTTCAGATATGGGGATCAGCAAAAAAAAATGTCATGAGTTAAACGGCCCCACTCTCACACACACTGTCGCACATCAGAACCCAACAATTAACCTCCATAACTCGACAGCAAATCTACCCATCACACGACGACCAACTCATGTAAACTGCTTAAACATTAAAAACTTATCATCTGTTACAAACAACTCAGGCAACAGATCACCAGTTTAAGATCCCAAGTAGAACATTACAACAAACAAAAAAATTTAACTAAAAAGCGCATGAAGATCTAGAACAAGAAGTAAACTTTTTAAACTTTCTTCTCGTACAGTCGAGAATCAATCTTTTTACCTGACGTTTCGTGCTCGTAACTATTATGTTGCTTCTTGACGGATTCCACAGGTTTCCCTCTTCCCCTTTTCCAGGCTGAGAACTCCCCAGCAAGCGGGATAGACGACGATATAGGCATTGGAGACAATGCCGAGGCCAAAGTGCCATCAGGTGCGTACTTCTTGGGCCTTCCTCTCTTCTTCTTCACCCCTGTGCCCGTCCCCACACTAACCGGCGAGGCAACTACCGCAAGGCTACCAAACTGGCCTGGGCTAGAGTTGGGATTTGTGATAGAGTTGTTGGGGATGGGGTTAGGGACAGAATTGGTAGGGCTTGGGTTTGAATAAGTGATTGAATTTTCAGCTCTAGGGGCCACTATGAAGCTCCCTGGAGCGTCATCTCCTTTCATTGTCACACCTGAACTTATTCCCTCCTTTACCTCCATTATTTTAAAATCACAAAACAATACAAATCCTGCAAAACCCTGCAAAACCCTGGAGCCTAAAACTCTGAAGAATCAAAATCTTTAGCAGTTCAAGTGTTAGTTGTACAAAAAAGAAAAACCCAGAAAATTCTGAGGTTCAAAACTTTTTGAAGAAAATCAGCTCAATAAGGTAGCTGGGTTTAAAGAAAACAGAAAACAGAAACAACAGCAACAACAACAATTTTGCTTTGAAACTACAAAGATCAGGAACAGAAAGTACAAATTACAACAGTTGGGTGAGTACTGTGGCTTAAATCTCCATTTTTGCATAGAATGCACAGAGCTTAAACGGGGTTTTGCCTAAACCAAAAAAATAAAGAAAAAATTACAGAGGAAAAAAATGCAAAAAATTATGTCTGATTGCAGAAATTCTACTACACAACCGAAATTTAGGGTTTTGCTGGAAAAGGAAGGAGAAATAAATAAAGCGAGGGAAAATGATGAAAAATATAGAAAAAAAAAAGTGTGCGTGATTTAATATTGCGAATCTAATTAATAATCAATATTTTAATTACAAAATTCAAAGTATAAATTTTGGTTAAGAAAATGGTTCAAGTCCGCCTTGGAAATTTAATAAGGGGATAATTTATTAATAAATGGCAGAGGCAGTAAATTTTGAATATATATGCCTATAAAAAAAAGCACACAAAATTGGGAAAAGTGAAGACTTCTCTATTTTAAAATCCCCACTTTAATTGTTTAAAGCATTAAAAATCATTTTTAAAGCTGTAAAGCTAACCTTGGAGGACATGCTATTTTTCCAACTACTGACATCTTCTTTGTCTTTTCAGTTAAAATTGAAAGTTTGACCATGCAATATCCAGAAAATTGCCCCTCTCTTTTCTGAGAATCTACTATTAATGCCACTAACCACCATGATTATAGATTGGGTACTGGTTTTGATGGAAAGGCAAATCCAAACACAGGAACAATCCCATTGTTCTTTCAAGTATGCTTGTAATACAAGGGTTCTTTTCCCTGGTATTAGCTTGACTTGAAAGAAAAAGCTGAGACAGATTATGTCTATGACAAAGAGGTAGAACAGGCTAAAATGTACACAGTACTTTGTCTGCAAAACAGAGAGGATTGGACAAGAAACCACATCCTCTTACAAAAGTAGAATCATGGATCTAGTAAAGCCTGGGGAAGATACCAGCTGCAATTTATACCAAGTTTACGTTTGTTTCGAAAGAAGTAATTATAACAGGATAGTCCCTTCAGGGACCGAAGGCTTAATATATATACACACTCCCATCAAGAAAGCCAAATACAATTGACACGCCGTGTAACATTAATGGAGAAAATGGAAATGATCAAGAAATAATAACGCTTGCTCAAGTTTTTTTTTACACGTGAATTTTTAAAAGACTATCAAACTGGTATCATTGACTTCATCTGTGGTTTGGGAAGAGCAAACCCGGCCCTTCTTTCCTCAAATGAATATTCAGTGCCTTCAGAATTGTGTTTAATTGGATTTGCACCAAATGGCATTGGCGTAGGCGCCGGGGTCATGGCTGTCTGCATTGCTACTGACACGGTTGAAGGTGTTGTGGGCGCAGGAATTGGCATTGCTTTAGGAGTTGTATTTTCTTCGTCTGCAGCTGAGGTTGTTTTGGAGGGACTGGTGAAGAATGATTCCGTTGTTGGAAGGGTTTTCACTTTTTCAATGTGCATTGAGTTCAAGTCATCTACGTTGGATTTTGATGAAGCTGTAGAAGAAATAAGAGAAAAAGGTTTCCGCAGCATTGGTGACTCTGGTTCAGGGGCACCGAAGGAGTGTTTCTTCGCCGGAAGACCGGCAATATCCAATCCTCTCCTACCTGAAGAACATAAAAAGAGCATAATCATATATCAAATTCTAACCATTCGTTTCTGAACCATATTATTTTATGTGCTGCAAGTGATAGATAATCCAAAAGGATTGTTCAAGACCTCGAGCAAAAGACTATGGTTCTCGCGTCTTTGTAGAAACATAAATAGACACGTAGGAAATTAGAACCTAATCTGAAAAACCAGATGTTCTTCCCAGAATCTGAGGGAGTTTGGTTAGCTGATACTGCTCCGTTTCGATTATATCATCCTCAAAAAAAGAATTAACAGGAAAAGTGCAAAATTTGGCAAACACCCAAGTAGCTACCAATTTCTTGGTAATTCAACTCTAGAGCGAGCACCTCGAAAACTCACCAGCTGATAAACCAGAAAAGCTGTCGTCCAGGTGGTAATTCAAGTATTCGTTTTGGGGCACTCGGCTAGATTTCTTGTCAGGTTTGGGAGTCTGTAGCACTAATCCTCCGAGGGAGAGTCTTTTATTGCTTGCACCACCGGTTGAAAATCTTGGTGCTTTCTTGCTATGAGGTTTTGAAGGGCTTGGTTTTGAACCATAAAGTGCTTCCTGCTCTGCTATCAGCTGTCCTTGCAATTTTTTCTGATCCTGTAGTATAAACCGTGGACAGGTTAACTCTCTTTTGCGGAAAGCATCAAGGAAAAATTTTGGCACATCTAGTGAAACCTTTCCAATCAGAAATTTTTGGCAAGAAAGATGAAGTAATTACAGGACTAATACGAAATGGCTTTAGATGCAAGCATATTTTTTGAGTCTATATATTGATATTGCGGGTTGACTATGGCAATCAAAGCATTGAAAGAAATAATCCTCGCACCGCAGACAATCTGAACGGTTAAAAATTAACAGGTACAGTATTACCCGCTGTCTCCGCTTTTCTTCCTCTTTCTCCTTCCGTAGTATAGTATACTCTTCAAGCATTGAAAGGAGGCGAACCTGTTTAAAAAGTTGAAAGGAAAGAGAATTATATGAATTGGCTCACCCAGAAAGCACTTCATACCTCCATACTTCATTTTTCTTGACAAGAAAGATATAAAGGGCTTACACCATCATAAAGGAACTCGATGCCTCTCTCCTTTTCCCACGCCATGGTTTTTGCAGCCAATGACTCAACCATACCTGGGCCATGGATACAGAAACAATTTGCTTCAAGACAAGGGTCAGATTACTAACAAAAAGAAGTATCAGGAACTACACAGTAAATATTAGTATGCTATGACAATCATAAACTGCAAATGAGAATATAATACTATGGTTTTAGAGAATCGAAAGTTAAGTAGGTGAATATAAGGCTTTTTAAAGGTCGGAAACAGCTTATACCTGGGAGCTTGCTTACCAAACAACGGGCCTTCTCAGCCCGTTTGAGACTAAGGTGAGCACCTCTACCAGCATTATATCGGTTCTCATCCTGTTTGACCACAAGAAAATGAAATTAAGTAAGAACGCAATAAATTTTATGAAAAGTTCAAAGAGCCGAAGTTGATACTTAACCCGGTTATACTCCTCTAGCCAACACTCTTCTTCACATGCACCGGACCATTTCTCAACCTTCTCAAGTATTTCTTTCCTGTTAAAAGCTTCTGCTTTAACATTAGCAATTTGAATTTCGATGTGATCAAGAACACTGGTAGGTTCCATGTTTCCTGAAATGGTACCGATAAAACAATTTCTCAGTAGACGAACAGATTAGATGGACTGATACTCATTGTAGTAGTTTTACATAACCGTTATACCAGTTTCCATGGCTTCGATGGCATATTCCATTCCAGTATTAGCATCTGGCACCATATGGGTCTTTCTACAGATGTCCTCCAGTTCTGACATCTTCTTCAAAACAAGTTCTTTCATCTTGCTTGATTTCAACTCTTCTAACCGAGATACTTCTGCCTCAACCTGTATGTTATCCTTACGCGATGATCAAATCCAAATTTTACACCATACAAACCTAGAGTTCACGTGCCAAAGGAATAAAACAACATGCTTTGTAACTCACGTAATTGATAAAATCCACAGAAAGAGTGTTTGGTTCGGTGAATTCATGTTCTGAAGCAGCTATGTTGCAAGTAACGTTCAGAAATTCTTGCTGTTCCTCAACGGGAGTATCCATCAAATTCCACAGCTCCAACATTGTAGTTGAAAGATCTTGGAGCTGTAATGATTAAATGCCACAAAGTGATCAACTTAAAACAAACATACTTTTGATGGAACGCACTTTGAACGTTACATCACTGTTTACCTTCTGCATCCTCTGAATTTTAACCTCCCGCAATTGATGTATTGCAGTAGCAAAGTTTTCAATCGTCGAATTGCCAATGTTTTTTGATAAATCAGTACCATCAAAACTTGGATGAAACTCAGAAACTGCATGGTTGAAATCCATACCAAGAACTAAGCAGAGCGACCTCAAATTATCTAAGTGCTCTTGTACCTGCTTCAAGCGATCCCTCTGTATAGATAAAGTTCAATTGATAAGCAAAAAAGTTTTAGAAGTAAGGAATAAAAACTTGACAGTTAAACTAGGATTCCAACCCTCTCTATTTCAAGAATTTGCAATTGTCTATTCAACTCATCTAGCTTTCTCAAAGACAAATCGGTTTCATCCACCAGCATGTGACAACAGGACCCATGCATTTCAATTGAGATCTTCTGTATTTCCTCTATTACTTCAACAAATTGCCTTCTTCGATCTGATCTTCTGTTCCTCATCTCTTCAACTTGTGGAAGAGTTCTTTGAAGCTCCTGTTTTAAACTTCCAACATTTTGTTCTGCCTGAAATAGCATATTTTAAAATACCAACAAGGAAAATATAAAAACATCAATTTCTAGCACAGTTGTACTAGATTCACATAACTAAACATTGTTACTTTAGAAATTTTTCTGAAAATTAATACACAGATAAAAACTTTCCATATGTATCATATGGAAGTCTTACATAATGATCTAAACACAACTCAGCATCCAAAACTTCATTGGTATTTTTCTGATCAACATCTATGTATTTCACTGATATTGGTGCGTTAACTATTGGATTGCTAATTTAACGTGTAGAGTTTTGTTTTCTTTGTTACCCAATCCTTGGCATGGCAATATATTACACAGTTGCAGTCCCATACCCCAATAATATATGTACATCGCAACGAGAAAAAAAGTAAGTTAACTTCGTCCTGACCTGCCTAAGATGTACAGGTCGCTCCCCCATTGCCGAGCAGATAGCTGCAAGTTCAGCTTCCGATTCAGCAATCGTCTTTCTCAGCTGGGCTCGGTTCTTGTTTGCCTGATCTACCTTTCTTCTGTATACTTGTAGACATTCTTGTTCAAGCTCTAGCAGCATTTTGTCCCTTTCAGTGTCAGATTCTCCAACCTCATCCCATATAATCTGATATCACATCCCGAGGAAAATAACCAGTTTAAACTCTATAATTAGCAGAATTAAACTATAAAACTAAGTCATCTATTTCGTTAAAATGAAAGAACCTGCAACTCAAATAGAAGTGATCCACAGGTTGTTTCCGATTGCACAAGTGCATCATTGAGGGGATTGGACATCTCGATAACCCTCTTCTTGCTGAGAAATGAAAATTGAGTGAGTTAACCAACACTAAATCAACTAAAAATCTGTGAAACACGAGCTCTGAAACTAGAAAATGCAACATTATATCATGCAAGCAATAATACAGAAAATGCAGAAAAATAAGACCCAAAAAAACAAAACCAAAGCAGAGATCTAAACCAACCTGAACAGAGAAGAGAAAGTGGAGCTATTTTGAATTTAATCCCTTTTCTTCTGTCTCGCAGCTAAGAATGTGATATCTGTCTTCTTCCTGAGAGGCTGAATCTCTTCCACCAAAAATACGATTCCGCGAAAGATGCGAGAGATAATATTGATGCAAGTTTCTTTCTCTGTGAGGGAAGGAAGAGTTTGTAGCCGTTTAAGGAAAATGACCTATAAAGTGCGTTTGTGGCCTTCCTTTACTAAGGTTTGATTTAGATTTAATTTAAATTTCAAATTTTATAAAAAGGCGCCTGATTGGTTTACTGACGACGTCGTTTTATACTAGTGTCACACCCGTCTGGTGAGAACATTGGATCCTTATTTCGCCTACCAATGAGAGAGTAACGCGTCAGCTATATTTTAATAATGTCGGATTTTTGGTTTTACTTGTACAGAATCCAGGCCCATAAAATGCAGAAAGAATGGATCAGATGACTTTGAATAATGGCGAGACCTTGGGTTTAATTGTGCATAAACTGGGCCGATCAAGGGCAAAAGATTGGATCAGATGATGTTACAAGCCCAAATTCTGTGTCCGTTACTCGATGTCCAATCCAAAACCATGACTTCTTTCGTCAGTTGCTGCTACTAGCACTTAGCCCTGGGTTTTTTGGACACCGATGCAGAATAGTAAGAACCTTAGCTTAAACCCCAAATCAGTTTATTCAGGTGCCGAATACATCCCGAATGGCCACGCGCACAGTCTCATTCTTCCCCTTTTCCCTCCCCGTATCCCGTAATTGTTTCGAGAAACACGACCAGTCTTCTCTATTACCTCCGTTGAGCGCGTTTCATGGTAACAAGCTACTCGTAAAGGACTTCAATTCCAGAAATTTCATTCTCCGGCGCCACTGCTCAGCAGTTGACTCCGTTTTGCTCTCTCGTCCAACCAAGTCAGCTTTAATTCTTTTTTTTTTTCAGTCTGTCCTTTTTTCATATATCATAATTTTAACATGTTGTCTTCTTTGGATTTTTATAGGAAACGCCTGGATAACTCAAGGCAAGTATCTTACACTTATCTGATTGCATATGCACAAATGACATTATTTTGATTGGAAAATGCTTGAGGCTAGGTGGTCATCGAGGACAATAAGGTCTTTTGGGTTTGCTCAGCTGGAGGCCAGGAAGATCAAGTATCCAAATACCGGGACTGAAGCGTTTCTTATGGGGATTCTGGTCGAGGGTCAGTCATTTTTGTTTCTCTTTTTACTTTTAAAAAAATTAAAAGTCTGGTAATTTGCTTACCTTGACCATAATATGCAGGGACCAGTTCTGCTGCAAAGTTCTTGAGGAAACATGGGATAACAGTTTTCAAGGTCAAGGATGAAACCATCAATTTATTAGGGAAATCTGATTTCTTTTTTAACTGCCCGCAGCGTCCGCCCTTGACAGAACAATGCCAAAGAGCGATTAATTGGGCTATTAACGAAAAACTAAAATCAGGTGACAGCTACTGTTTGAAAATGTGATGCTTTCAATGATTTCGTGCGTGTATCACCTGTTTTTCATGGTGTTGCATTGGATTGGATTTATTATAGCGCAGTTCATAGAGCATGTTGTGCAATCTCCTGCCCGGTGCAAGTGTAAATGAAATAGTCTGCAGTGGGTTAATAGGGGTATGGTGGTAGCCACCCTTTTTTTTTCATTTGCTTTTTGGTTGACTTTTAGTTTGATGTTTTAGAACCCTAATTTATGTTTTGACTTCATATTGAGTTAAAACATTCTTTCAGCATCTTCATTTGTTGATGAGGCGAGCTTGTAGAAATATTAAAAGAATAAGCTATTCGTGTATTCTGTGTTTTTGTGTTTTCTTTAAAGTATTTTAGAGAGCTACTAAGTGCTTTCTAAGTCTGATTGTACATTATTGATCCTTATACAGGCTGACTATGGATTTAGATTTGTTGAATTTTTGTTTAAATTAACGCCATGAATTGCTTCAGTAGATTCAACTGTAGACTTAAGTTGGGTTGCGATTGGAATATTTCATGAATAACCTTTTTGAGAACCCCTGTTTTGTCCCAATATCTGAGGAAATGCTATTTTAGACTCTGAGATTTTGGTTGAAGCGTATTTGAGCTTGAACTTATATTAACTGAACTCTATCACGCTATTGAATCAATTGTAGATAAGTTGGAATGTGAATCTCAACGTGAGAATCAGTTTGGGTTATTTGCATGACTGGTGCAGGTTGATGTTGAATTTGTTTATATCCTCTTGTCAAATAATCTCATAGACTATTGTGGAATGCAGGCGATGATGGATGTATAACCCCAACTTCTATAGTTCTTGGGATGTGGTCAGATAAGCAGTCTGCAGGTCACAAAATACTGGCAAATCTAGGCTTCAATGATGAGAAAGCCAAAGAACTTTCTCAATATGTAAGTTTGAATATCCTTTTTGTTATCAAGAACTTCTCATTGTTTCTGCTAATGTTCTTCATCATTGCAGATAAATCAAGATGCTGGCCTGATCAATAAGTAGGGTGGTCAAAAACTTTTACAGGAATTTATTTTTTCTCTGGCTGGCCAAACAACTTTTTCAATGGAAATTCCGGGTATTAGTTATAGTTGCTTGGTAAATTGTTGTCTGGGGAGTTTGTTTCATTTGCAGGACCTAAAAATCCAAACGCATTCCTTTCAGATGAAGATGTTCGGTACAAGGTATTTCAAGGAATTTGATCACGACACCATTGTTGCATGTACTGTATCAATAATTTGTTTTAACTCATGTGAGTTTCTCGGAAAATCATCTGCGAAAGAACTGAAATTTTGGAATTCCATTTTCATATTGGTATTTGTGTTTATTGCATCCAAAAACTTATCTTCCGGGCACCTACACAGCCTGCATACCTAAGCTGGTCCGCATATTGAGAATATCGTTCATGAGAAGTGACAAGTGCATTATTCACAGAACCACAAATTCAACAACTGTGTGATAAACGTTACGTAATGCCCTTGTTTCCTCTGTATTCTGGTGTAGAACATCAATTCCAAGGCCACAGCAACCTTTGTTCTTCGCTACCAAGTAATGACAGAAAGGATTCTCCACAACTTAATATGCTTCAAACTATCATATCCATCCTTACAGGAATGCCGCCATAGTTTTGTTAGTTTCGGAGGTGTCTATGATCCACGAAGTGTTGTTGCTTATTCTATGCTCTGTTTTTTAAAAAATTAAAATCTATAAAAATAATTAATTTTCTCCGTTGTATTATATAAATACTAATTATAAATGAATCTAACTAATTTAAATTTTTAAAAATATTCTATATTCATAATCAATATTCAAATCCTTGATCCATGAACGACATAGGACATCATTCTGGCAAAGGAGAACGGATTCGGGGCAAACCCTGTACTATTTTCTCTTTCTTGTGAAAAGAAAAAGAAAACAAGAAATTCAAAATCTGTTTTAGATGGAAAACAAGATGGGCCTTGGCCTAGTGCACGTGGGAGAGAATATAATTTGGTCTACCACGTACGTACAATGATGATGACACACGTGAGTAATGTCCATCCATGGTGCTAAGGTGTTGGGAAAGCATCATCATCCATGGGAGATGTTTCTAAACCGATGGTTTTTGGCGACATTTTTTTCCGAGGAATGTCTAGCAAAAGTGGAACATTACTCCTCCATTCGTGATGAATGAGAAACCATACCATGTCGCCTCCCATGCGAGAAAATAATGCAAAGCAGCATTTCTTATTTTTTTTCAGTTTTCTTTTTTCAATTTCTTTCTTCATGCTTGCTACTAGAACTCGCAGTTTGTGTCCCCCCGGTACCCAAATTTCCAAAAGCACTAAAATGGTGGAATCTTAGTAATGCTCACTAACAGGTCCCCATCAAGTTCTCTTCAAAAGAGAAGTGAGCTGGTCTCTTTGTTTTACATCAGTTGCCACCCAAAGTCTTCGTATGGGTCCTAGCGGGCATGTGGTTATCCCGATAGAGGCGCCATGTTCTTAAGTTCCGATGTCCAGTTACTCAATAGAAGACTCCAGTTTTCAGGTTAGGCAGGTGTAGTCCCACCAAATCAAATTTATAGCCACTCTTTCTTTCTTTCTTTTGCCTTTTTCTTCTTGGGTTTTGTTTCCTTTTTCAAGAGGGAGGTGTATTCGATGTCACAAAATGGATGCAGCCAGCCCATATGGGCATATATGCACATGAACGATTTTTCCTCCCATCCTTTTTGAAAAAAACTAGCTAAACGACAATGCATTAGAAGCTTAAAGATATCCCTCACCTTATAACATAGTAACAATACACAAGAAATTTTATTGGTTCCGACGGATCAATAATTGGCAATTGATAAGCTTGAAAGCTTTATGCATTGTCGACATGAATCGACGAAAACCTCAACGTATTTGGTTTGATCCCAACTCATGTTTTTGGATGGGAATTTCTCGTAATTATGAAGCTCACATCATGTTTCTTACCGCGTTGACGTTTGACCTTTGGTAATGGGTTGATTTGTTAGAAGAGGAGGGGCAAACGAAGTGGAGGAGGTAGTGGCATCATCACTTACAATTTGAGTGGATGATTGCATCACACACCAATATCTGTTTTCTTCTTTTCTTTTAAAAAAAACTCTTGGTTTCTGACCACGGAAACCTTATTCATCATTTGTCCTCTCGAGTGACCTCCGGGCTGCGTGGCAGCCCCCGAGCCAGTGAACCCGCGTGCCACCACTCTGGGCACCCGTGGATTTAGATTGATGCGCATGGTCTCTGGCGCTTGATTATCCCCTTGTTTGTCTTACTTTTCAAGCTTGTGTGGGATTTGTTTTATGCACGGTCTAGTAACCTTGTAGTCAGATAGGCATGCTTTGTAGGGTGCTGCTTACCAGCACTCAAATGACTTGGGTTTGGCTAATTAATATCATTTTCTGTCAAATTAATTCTTTTGGATTTTATCCATAATTCCATTTACAAATTAAGTAATAGTACGACATATTTACCTCAATAACTATACCATTAACTGGATCTCGTTTGACCCAAAAAGAATGAATATTTGCATGTGGCCACTCATAGGAGAACATTTGAGCTCATATAACAATACAATCAATGCCATGCACTGCCCAGTTTCGTTCGGGTGAAAAAACAATTATTGCCAAATAAGAAAATGGAAGGAAACACTCACGAGAAGGGAAAAGGAAAAGATCCAAAGCCTCCACAATCCCAGCACCAATTTATCTAACACAGAGATTGTTTTTCTCATTGTCGCATTTGATCTTTCACGGGCATGCAGGGGCATAAAGCAGTAACCCAGAATAGAGTCAAGTTTCTGTGACAGAAAGGACGAGAAATAAACTAAGGAAACATTAAACAAGTGACGAGAGAAAGAGAGGGACAGAGAGATGCAAAGACAGTGATCTACCATACTCAATTAATTTAGAGGCACATATATCGAGAAATAGAAATGTAGAATGGCTGCCTGTTCATGATCCGACAAGTAAACACGGACATCCTTACATTGCCCTTCCATGGGTAGGCAAGAAAAGAGAACAGGTTAAAAAGAAAAAACTTTTGAACATGGAGTGAGAAACTCTATTCTTCTCTTTCTCTTCTCTTTCTCTTCTCTTCTCTTCTCTTCTCTTCTCTTCTCTTCTCTTCTCTTCTCTTCTCTTCTCTTCTCTTCTCTTCTCTTCTCTTCTCTTCTCCTCCTCAGAACTTATAATCTAAGAAATGTCAAACATCAATCTATAAGATCTAAACCTGCTTCGAGTACTTATTATGACCGCGAAGAATATGCACGAACCCAACACCCACCATGTGACATCAATGAGTGGGCAACTCTTCATGCTCCCACAATCCATCCATTTATATATATATATATATATATATATAGTGTAATGGTAAAGTATCATAATCTTTGCTCAATATGCATGTCGTGAAGTTTGACTCCACATGTTATGTATTGTATAATAATTAACCACCCCTTGACTAACAGGATTGTGGATAGTCATAAGTGAAGATGGACAGAATACCTGTACATATTTAATTTAATCAGGTTTAATTCCAAAATATATGAATAAAACATAGTTTTATTGATAGAATATTAAAAAAATTAATTATATTATAAAAAAACTAACTACTCCTTAAAAAAAAAAATTCATTTATATATTGAACAGGCACTACTTGTTGTCTCCACTGGTGGAAACCATTCATTTCTTGGTCAACTAACAGCACATCCACTCGCATTCACTGCCTAGTGCCCTTCCTTCCCCAAATCCTTTGCTTCGATGATATATAACAGACTTTTATTTGCAACTATGCCTTTTAAATTTTGTTGATAATCAAAGTCAATTTGGAACAATTTTATTTTTTTTTAAATGCCAATGTAAAAGAATAAAAATACTAAGAAATTCGGTACCTAGAGAAGGCGGTATTGCTCTAGGGCATAGCTGCGGTGCCGGCGGTATTGATGCCTAAAATCATATGCATTCGATATTGTTGGAGAAAAATAATTAATTATGTGAAACGGGATAAGCTAATCTATTTTTAAGGAGGAGCACCGGATGCAAAAAGGTCCAAAAAGCTACAAACTACTTATTATATATGGCCCTGCTTGCTCTTGTGGAGAACAAAATAGCATCTAAAGTAAAAGGGTCAGTTCCAGGGAAACACCCTATTCGTAAAGTTGATTTAATTAATTACCAATTAAAAAAGGAGATTTAATGTATTAACGTATCTAGATTACATAATTTAGGGAATTATGATTTGAATGAGAATAACCAAAATACTGCTCTCTTTTTTTTATAGTTTATTGTTGTACAGAAATGCCATATATATAGATACCATACACAAATTCCTAAATTCTCCGTGTGTTTCCTCTTCGATGGTTCGACTCTTTTGTTTATTTTGTAATTGTGTTTTAAGCTTTTAGCTTTTTCTGTCCTGTAATGCTCCCTACACCTACAGGCTCGCAACGAAGCCAACACTGCACCTTCATGCTCTCCTTTTCTATATCTTATCTGTCTGCAATCCTCTCCCTCTCTCTGCTCTTCAATTATTTTTCTATCCCCATACTCTTTGTTCCCTCTAGAACTGCCTTCTTGCTCGCGGATTGCCATTAAATCTCTCTACTTTCTTCTCTTTCGTTCCTTTCCCTTGGCAAACACCGCAGAGCTCTGATATAAGCCGCGCTTTATTACCACCCATATAGTATTCACCTGCGTAAAGATTCGATATGGCTCTTGAAACTTGGATTACTAAAGTGAAAACGGCAGTAAGCCTCCGTTTTGATTCTGTAATAACCTCCAAACCCTTACCAAGAGGCTCGAAGAAGAAATCCACCGTTGGTATTTTGGCTTTTGAGATGGCAGGACTCATGTCAAGGCTCTTCCATCTATGGCAATCTCTGTCTGACAAGAGTATCAACCGCTTGCGCAATGAATCAATATCTCTCGAGGGAGTGCGCAAGATAGTCTCGAACGACGATTCATTTCTTCTGGGCCTAGCCTGCTCAGAAATGGCCGAGAATCTGAGGCTCGTTGCCAAATCTGTGTCCAGGTTCAGCCAAGGCTGTGAGGACGCAAATTTGCGCCGTTTTGAACGATTGTTTGAAGAATTTTCTAAATCCGGCCGCGATACAAATGGTTGGGTCTTGAGCATCAAAGACATGGAAGCCCAAACCAAGAAGATGGACAGGTACGTTACCGTCACGGCCACGCTGTATAAGCAGATGGAAGAGTTATCTGTGTTAGAGAATGGATTGAGGAAAGCTTTGCAGTCTAGTACTGAGCATGAGCCATCATCGAAGGAGCAAAAGATAATGGATATTCGACATAAGATATACTGGCAAAGACAAGAGGTTAAGTATCTAAAAGAGAGGTCGCTTTGGGGTAAAAGTTTTGATACTGTCGTTTCCGTCCTTGTGAGGTCTATCTTCACTGTTTTGGCAAGGAACAAGTTAGTTTTTGATGTAGGATATGGATATCCTACCTCTCTTCCACGCAGCCTTTCGGCTTCAGCAACTGTTCACCCAACCGAAAACCCTACGTGCGACTTTGTATCGGGGTCATTAAAGAGCTCAAATGCGGATACAGATTTTGAGAGTGGTTTTTTCGAGTCGAATGCGAAGCTATTAAAGCCACCTGCTAGTACACTTGGTGCGGCTGGTTTAGCTCTACACTACGCAAACTTGATTATAGTGGTTGAGAAAATGATCAAGTCACCGCAACTCGTCGGCGTTGATGCAAGAGATGATCTCTACGGCATGCTACCAAGAAGTATAAGATGTTCGTTGAGGTCCAGGTTGAAAGGAGTTGGTTTTTCAGCGAGTGATCCTCTTCTGGCTGGAGAATGGAGAGAGGCTCTGGGAAGGATTTTGAGTTGGCTATCACCTTTGGCACATAATATGATCAAGTGGCAAAACGAAAGGAGTCTGGAGCAGCAAAACTTGGCCCCCAAGACCAACGTCCTTCTCTTGCAAACTCTATACTTTGCCAACAAAGAGAAAACCGAAGCTGCCATCACAGAGCTTCTAGTGGGTTTGAATTACATTTGGAGGTTTGAAAGGGAGATGACAGCCAAAGCCTTGTTTGAATGCGCCAACTTCAATGGATTCTTGATGAATTCTGTGAATTCCAGCTAAAGAGACGGCTCTTTTATTTATTTTTTGGATTAGTTTTGTTTAATTTCATGTGTTTACTATGGTCAAATCGATCTTCCTTAGATTGAAGTTTCAGATCTTCGAGGGTTTGTTTTCGTTCTAACACCGAATCTCTGATCTGTAAATGGAACACAATAGATGTATGTATTTATATGATATGATTGCTTAATACTTTTTTAAGCATTAGCGTCACAATATTAAATCTTCAGCCATGTGAACAAAAATCCCTATAATACTTCTGCCTCGCAGTTTTCTAATCTATCATAATGGGATCAAGATTCCTTTTCAAGTTCATGGCAGGTTAGGTATACAAGGAAAATAACATCATTGGTTTTTCAAGGAATGCAGTTCTCGTAAACCAACATTAAGACAAACAGATGGGATTGAGTATTGTCCAGCCAACAACCTCATATTGTGATCACACTAACTAAATTAATCTTTTTATTAAAGTGGAATCTTTTACTGTTGTTATTCATGATGGAAGGAGTGACTTGTGACCAGTGACTACCATCCCTTTGAGATAAAGGCCAAGAAGACCTTTCTTAATTCCAGACCTCAGATCTAGTTTGGTTGATCTAACACCAAGTAAGCCGACATCTAGCCATGGACAATGTTGTCATATATATGTTCTCTCCATTTGTCGTTAAATTTTTGCTTGGGTTCACAGCTCATGGTCTTACTGTTCCCTTTTTAATGGCCCGTTTGTTGTTATCCTTCACCAAACGATATATATTAGCTTCCACTCAAAAAGGGGAAGAGAGGTTTGCTCCATCTTCTTGTTCTTTTGCCCCACCTGTGCTCTTCTTAAATATCATAGCATTTGGCTCGTCAAAGCCATAATACATACACCAAGGCTGCGATATGTCTTTTCGTTTTTTTTTTAAAGAAGGCAAAAGATCCATTTGAGGGGTTGGAAGATTATTTGGGGAAACTTTAGTCAAGTAAAGATCCAATCGATTTGATTGCAAGCTGCCCCATCTTAAGCAGCTGCTTGCTTGAGCAAGGTAGGGCATGGCTCATGGAATTACTAATATTTAGCCACAAGGAAAGAAAAAGGCGACTAGGATGGTGGACCATATCCAAACATAATTCCATGTGGTCCAAAGTTGAGGCTGGATGCCCTTGTATCGCCTTCCAATGGACCCGTCATCCAACAGCGAATCCATTTGTCCTCTTGTGGCTCCAATATCCAAACCAAGTCCATTCAAGATGGGATTTTGGGGGGATACAAGGAACACACCAAAGTTGCCAATCCAAAGTACATGGGAATGATTGAAGCGCAGGCAAATGCGGACACCACTGTCCGAATAATAGTGGCCAATTGCTTGGACCGATTTTTCAGCCCATCGGCGCATTAGCATTCCACTGCCCTGGCAACTATTTTGGAGAAAATTAGGTTTTTTCAATATAATAAACTAAAAATTACCACTTAACAGGATTGCTAGTGTTGAAGATGATGTTTTCGACAAGCCATTTGTCCAAAATGGGCATACAAGGGATACAAAAGCAAGAATGGGTGGTAAATATATGTTAGAAGTAACCAACATCCCGTAGATTTGTATGCTAGGGGATGAAGGCCAGCCACAACCCATTTGAGTCAAAATTTGGGACTTTCTCCACTACTGCTGCTGCTGCTCCTATATAGTGCGGAAGCATTTGTCCAAATTAGAGTGTGTTGTTAGATATTAGTTCTCGGAACCGAAGAAACCATTGAGCGTCAGAGTTGTTTTCGTGTTGAGCGTGAGACGTTGGTAGTGTTGGCTGCTGCTGTTGTCCTTTGTCAAGCACAAATTTGGCATAGTCGATAGACTTCGGGAGGGCGGAAGCGGGTTTGGTGGGAGGTGCTGGAAGGAAGGAGACCAGAACTCTTGCTACCTCGTGCATGGTGGGTCTCTCGGATGGATGGCGCTTTGTGCACAGCAACGCTAGTTGGAAAGTCTTCCTAACGTGTGTTAGATCCATGCATGTGACAGATACCTCAGGGTCTACTGCCTCCATTACTGTATTGTCATCAGCTTTTGAAAGGATCTGAAACGGCAAACACATGTCCCCCAACCGTCCAGTTACAAGATGAACTACATGTTAAATCTTTCAGAGGAAATGTTGATGATACATACCAGCTGATGAAGATTGGACTCGTTATCCACAGCCTTTTTACCAGTTAGAAGCTCCAAAAGAACAACGCCGAAGCTATAAACATCTGATTTCTCATTTAGCCTAGAGGTCCGAGCATACTCTGGATCAATATAGCCGACAGTCCCCAGGACATAAGTTGATGTGTGAGATTTTGCAGTTGGTATGCATTTGGCAATTCCAAAATCTGACAGATGAGCTTCAAAGTTTCCATCCAGTAGGATATTTGAGGATTTTATATCCCTATGGATAATGCGTGGGTTACAATCATGATGAAGATAAGCAAGACCTTGTGCAGCTCCTACCGCTACCTTCAACCGTGCTTCCCAATCAAGCTTTACTTTTGTGGATGGTCCTGTCGAACAATGATTGTCAAGCAACGTCAGCGAGATAATATGCTGATCATTACAACCTCGTCATAAGAATAACACTATCCAAGCAGATTTACCAAGGAAATGCACGAGGGAGGGAGTAAACTAACCATGAAGCAGATCCCATAGAGATCCATTTTCCATGTAGTCATAAAACAGAAGGTTTCCACGAGGAGACAGTGCATAACCATGCAAACTGATAATGTTTCTGTGTCTAATGCTGCCAATGGTCTCAAGCTCAGTTTCAAATTCTTTCAGGTTGTATGGATACTGATTGTAGAGACGCTTAATTGCCAGTGGTCGAGAATTTTTCAGCACACACTTGTAAACTGTGCTTGAAGCACCGTGACCTATGATATACTTCTCACTTAGATTCTCAGTATTCCTCATTATGTCATCAAAAGTGTGAATGGCCATGTCCATATGAAGAACCACAAGCTTGGGTGGACCTGAAAAGTCATATAGAAATTAGGAACATCGAAGGAGAAACCTCGATCAGGCGCACATGTTGGTGTAGACTTCCGAACAAATTCAAACCTTGATTGGTTTTGTTTGATCCTTGAATCACTTGTTTCTGTTGACTGGATTTGTAAATTGCAGCTATGACCATAAACAGTAATGCAGCTAAACCCAATGTGAGGCAGACAACTGCAGCCGTGGAGAAGATTGCTGGAAAAAAAGGAAGGTTCTATTTGTTCTGATAAATTCCAACCAAATATTATAAAAATTATTGAGTATAATCGTAAATAGCAATGAAATAAACAGAGGGTTCTTACCTTTGGACCTCGGCACATAAGGGCCACAGATTGATCCCAACCAATTACCACACAAAAATGAGTTACCAATAAAGCTGTAACAGAAGGAACAAAATGCGTTAGGCAAGGTATTCCAAAAAAAAAATTCCTGAAAGACCATATAGGGTGATCTGCTAATCATTCTTTACACCTTTCTGGTGGAAACCGAGTGAAATTTCTGATTGTAGGTATAAGCCCTGATAAGTTGTTGTACGAGAAATTCCTATAGAAAGTAATTAGGCCAAGTCATTCTTCTGAATTTGAAATAAAATTTTTTGAACCTGAATAGGTTGAATAAAACACATACAGATAGGCCAAACTGAAACAGTTGGACAGCTGATCAGGAATTGCTCCTTCCAGGTGATTGTTGTTAAGGATCCTACCAAAAAAGTATGGTAAACGAGATACCCAAATCCATTAAGTTTCAGAACTGGGTCACTGATTCGGTCTTACAGGGAAATGATGTTCTGTAACTGGCCCAGCTCAGCAGGAATGGTACCGGTTATATTGTTGAAAGACATATCGCTGCAGGAACGGAAGTGAGGATCACAGAGTGAAACAACAGGAAACCATGGCGAGATATTCTAACCCCAAAAGGAGAGCTTACATTATTTGTACACTTTTGAGATTCCCGAATTCAGCAGGAATTAATCCATGTAGATGATTCCGACTCACATTCCTGAAGACACATCATGAATTTCAACTCAAGGACAAGTTGCAGTCAAAATTTTACTCTCCTGGAAGACTTACAAAATCAACAGATGCTCGAGGTCACCAACTGAAGCTGGAACACGTCCTGAGAAGCTATTGCTGGAGAGGTCCCTGGGCAAACAACCACCAATGGCGGCTAAAAGTTAATAAATATTTCTCGAAGGATTATATGCTTCAAGAATAGAACGAATACTTCAATATCAAGAGACGTACAATGTATCAAGGTTGACGATGCGTCCCATTTCAACAGGAATCTTGCCTTCAAAATCATTGGAAGAAAGGTTTCTGGAATCAAATTAATTCAATCAGGGAACAGGGTATGAAATCAATTATGACCGAAACAAAATGTTAAACTCAAATCTCTATCTTAGAAACATACAAGTAAGTCAAACTCTCAAGATCCTTGAAACCTGAAGGAATTGTCCCATTTAGCCGATTACCATGCACATTGCTACAAATGAAATAACACCATGAACATCAAAACTGATATGGCTTAGTGACTAGATATAGAATATAAGAAACATTATATCTACTGCACAATGCATACAATTGATTCAAAGCACCACATGAGCTTAAGTTTGGTGGAATAGGCCCCTCAAGATTATTGTTTGCAAGGTTCCTGCAACGAATTGAATCAATCTTTAACAAGAGTGAAATCATATAAATCGGAAACGTACAGCAATTTGAAAACTTACAGCTCAAAAAGCTGTTCTAGATTTCCAAGTTCAGGTGGAATGCTGCCGGTAAGTTGGTTATCATTCAATTGCCTGCAAATACAGAGGTCATTAACATCGCATGCTAATTAGTAGTAATGACCTATTATGGAAAACTTACAGATAGCTTAGTTTTGACATATTGCCAAGCTCGGGAGGAATTGGTCCAGTGAGCTTATTACCATGAAGGTACCTGTGTAAGAAAAGGACAATTAGCCTTAAAAAAAAGCCCCATAACCTAAAATCATCCGAACGAAAACTTACAATTTTCCAGTATATGACAAATTGCCAAGTATCGGCGGAATAGGCCCAACCAGTTCATTCTCACTCAGATCCCTACAAACCACGGAACACGAGCACCATCAGTCTACATTAATACGATTGATCTTCAGGAGTACTAGCATTGCCACTTACAGAACAGCTAGCGCCTGCATGAGACCTATCACTTCAGGAATCTTCCCAGTTAACAAATTTCCTTGAAGCGACCTGGAGAAGTTACCACGCAGGAAATAGAGCAGAATTAGCATTGAAAGGATGCAATCCATTACTGATTAAAAAGCCTGAAATATTATAACGCGCATACAGCGTAGCAACTTGCAAGAAACCAATATTGTATGGTATCTCCCCACTGATCTGATTGTATGATATATCTCTGCGAGAATAACAAGAAAATGATTCGTAAAGCACACCAAAGCTAGAAAGGCAATAAAAATATCGGAATTATTTTGCACTTACAATATCTCGAAGCTTGTACAATTTCCAATGGTATCTGGGATTGTTCCTGTGAGGTTATTGTCCCTCACATCGCTAACAAAATTCAACAAAACTTTAGCTTCTTGCTCGAAATAGGCAGTACTGAGTGGAACGAACAGTAAGGGAGAACCACTTACAAGTACCACAGGCCAGTCAGCTGACACATATCGGGGGACAGCGTCCCAGTCAATGAATTGCTACGTAACCCTCTGCCACGTTAGATTCCAACAGACAAGAGTCAATCTCTATATAGGTAGACCTACTTATACGACCGAGAGTAAGAATCGCCAATAAATGAATGGATGAAAGACAAGGTGCTCACAGATACTGTAATACTTCATTCCAGTAGATTAGCCTTGGGATTTCACCAATAAGCTGGTTCCGAGCAAGATCACTGCTTGGATAAAACGGAGAGATGATTTTTAACATAATGGATTCGACAGTATTATATCACCCATACAGCTCTAAGTATACAACAATTATGATTTGTATTAAATAAACATACAGGGTTTTGAGGTTTGGAATCTGAGTTAATGTTGAAGGAATCGGACCCGTGAGCTGATTATTCTTGAGATTCCTGCAATTGTCGTTAGTTGCCACATTGTCTTCACCATGCAAAAAAAAGGACAAACTTCACAGAGGAACACAGCGATAGAACTTACAAGAATTCTAGATGTTTAAGCTTTGATATTGAAAATGGTATGTCCCCTGAGAGCAAATTGTCAGATAGATCCCTGCAAACAAAGATGTAGTCATCAGTCGGAAGTAGACAGTATCTTTACAGAGGTATTACATAAGTCACCTTGAACGAAATAATCTCCAAATAAATTGACAATCTTACAAATGATAGAGCGAAGCACAGTTGCCAATCTCATCAGGAATTTGACCGGTCAACTTGTTTCCTTGGAAGTCTCTGTCGTTAGAGAATAAGAAGGAATGGGAAATCGTAATCGAAAAGCACAGGAAAAGTGACCAAAAGTCACTCAAACAAGAAAGACAAGGATAAACGTACATGGACTGCAAGTTCCTTAAACCGCCAACGGCAGAAGAAATTTCCCCTCCAAGGTTTAAATTCGACAGGTTCCTTCACAACAAAGTCATACATTTAAACGTCAGTAGCCGCATCTTACAACATCAGGATCCTGAAAAAGCAGAGATAAATGATAACAGATTACGGGAGTAACCTACAGAGAGATCACAGAAAGGCTGGCATTATCACAATAGACCCCACGCCAGGAGCAGTAGTCTTCATCGTGCACATCGTTCCAATCCAACAGCACGTTCACCAAATTGCTAAACGACGCCTTTATGGCCATCAATGCTTTCGCTGCAAGGAAAAGTCTCTACTTTCAATCGACGAATGAAACAGAAAAAAAAAAACCAAGGTTGGGTCAAGAATTACTGTTTGAACATGCGATTTGCTCACTGAGGTAGTAATATAATCAGGGAAATTAGATTCTCTCTTAAAAATATACTAAGATACTTCAAAAGTAACACATCTTTGGTTCACTGTTTAGAATTGCACGAAAAAGCAAGAGTAGAGATTCCAGTCAACTGCCTTTAACTCAAATTATGCTTATCATGCAACTAGAAAAGACAATGAACTTGTCGACGCATTTCCTCTGTTTCATCACAACCAAGAACGTTCTTGGGCTTCCAACTTCCTCGGGGAGCAATGTAAGCAAGAGGTACCAAGCCCAAAGAATGGCATCACATGAGCACGACCAGAGTAGAACCCACCTTCATCATTAAGGGGAGAAGCAAAACGACAGAGCATCAAAAACACCACCATTGCCCACAACGTAACCTCAGGCTTCACCATGTCAATACGCGGAGCCATATACTCAGAGTGAGAGCAAGCAGGGAGTTTCAAACGGAAAACAGAACAAGCAGACAGAAGCTATCGTTATAGTTGAGCAATAGCAAACACTGCGGCAATGCTCAGCTTAGCATCCACTCTCATGGCTTGAGACGGAGAGAGAAGCACAGGTGTTTGGCGTGACCAGTAAGGGATGGTCACAACAGAGGCTTTATGAAGAGAGAGATGTACAGCCCCAAGGACACAGATACAAACTCTACTCTTTACTGGCTCACTCGTAACTAAAGGCTACAGTTGATGAGAATAGATATTAGTACAGAGTCAAACGGCGGTGAAGAGACGTTAGGGGCTGACCCGAACGTAGTTTAGTACAAAATAAAAAAAATATCATTATTTTCTCTTTTGTACATAAAAATAGTTATTAGGTTTTATCATTATCAGAATAAGAATAATTTATTGATTTTAATGATTAATAATAATTATTATAACTTTATTATTATTAATATTACGATGGATGGATAAATTGGAGGGTGAGTAAAGGTTAGAACAGCCGTCATTCGTACTGCCTATTCCCAAAGTTGTTGCAGTTCGCGACACCTTCATTTTCAATGTTTTTGTATTAACCAAACGCAGGTTGAGAATGGGCGCGACGCGTGGGGGATTTAGAATAAAACAAGGATTGGAAATTGTACGCGCCCGGTAGGGTGTGTTTGGGTGGCGCTTAGCATCCCTTGTTGCTATACAACGAGGGAACAAATAAGAATTTCTGGGTAGAGCGTAATAGACAGGTTAAATTTATTTTACCTCCTCCAGTTTCTTGTCTTTTATGTGCTTTTCCATTTATGTTAAACAGAGTTCACTTCTGTTGTCCACTATAGTAAATCGCAACAAGGATACCCTCTCGGTCCTGGAAGAACAAGGGTAGGGAGACTGGAACAAGTGTGGTTGTGTCAACTATTATTCTAGTAAATGGATGCCTCTGGTTTCACTGGTTGCACCAAGTCTGGCTAAAATACAAGGATTCTGACTTCAAAGATTTCAATTACTTCAACTCTCTCCGGGTGGGGGATGGTAAACTTTACGAAGATTGCTGGGTGAAAGAAACAATGAACACAAGAGGGTTACGAAGGGCAGGGTGACAGTGTCTGCAGTAGCAGGTATCAGCACCAAGGCAAGTAACAGGCTGCTTCGAATAAAGCTGTCCCTTGCACCCCCTCTTATAAACTTTGCTTTTGTTTGTTTACAACAGACCGAACCAGACCAGACCAATAGTGGCAACCTTTTCTGCGCTCCAATTATCCATTAAATTATTTAGGTGAAAGGAAGAATGATGCCTATATTCAGTTTCTTGGACCCAGCGAATGATATAGGGATTTGGCCCCACTTTTTGATATGTGGTTCAGAGTATTATATGCAACCTGATGATCCATCAGATCTTTTGCAACTTTGGTTCCCAAAGATGTGCTGCGCTTGTCCATAATGGCATAATGGGGTGGGTTGGATAAGATGTTCAATGTACTCTGTTCCTGCAGCTGTATATCTTCCTCGAATTTTCTTGGTTTCCCAGTAAAATTTTCCCAAGAATCAACCGCGTGCTACTGCTGCTGCTTTTGCATACAAAGTTTCCTCTTTTTTTTCTGTCTCCTAGTGAGATAGATCAATGACTAAAGCCTTGTCCAAAAAGAAAGATCAAATGAATAATAGCTAATACACATTATTAAGACAAAGAACTTACTATAAGGACAGATGGTGTGGGACATGCTGGAAAATGTCAGAGACTAAGGGAAACGACAAGGTCAGTTGTTGAAGCCATGCATATTAAGTCTTAATAAATAGAGCTGGGCAATGGCTCTGGGCGTTTGCCTCTTTAAAAGCAGAGATCACACCCACAAAAAGCAACCTTACAGCCTTATATGTAGACGAAGCAGGAGTCAGAAACCACAATCATATCAAAATCCTAGCCATGTTGTAAAAATCTGAAAGCACCTATTACCCTCAAACAATGTGACAGAGCTGACTCGCTGCACCCTATAGGATCAAAAGTTTTCACAGTCTCAATAAAGGAAGGAGCATCATCGGCTGTTTCTCCGCCGGTTAATAGCCGTCTGCATGTTCTGCCGGCGTGACAACCCCATAGACCCTTAAAACTCCCCCCTATGACCCTATCTTCTGTGGGACCAATCTACCGAGGCAGTAGTCTGAGTACTACATTTAATATTACCGTGTCTTAAAAAAAAGCTGGGATTGATGTGATTTTGCCTTTTAATCCTAGGCTGGGAAATTGCACTTTCAGATAACAGACATTATTCGCTTTTGTAATATTATATTCATAATCAGAATTCTTCTTTTTTAATTATATTTAATAAAAGCTTCTTTTTTTTTAAATCCAACGGGTAAAACTGGATTCATAATGATTGAGTGAGATTCCAGTTCTGTTTTCTACCGTCTTGTGTATGCCACGTGGGCGGCCAGTGTTCAAGTTCCGATATGTGATGAGAGGGTTTGATTTTGTTACTTGCAAAAGGCGTCACTATTTGTTGGTTGTAACAGAAGCGTCAGGCATGTACTATTTTTATTGTTTGAGGAGATTGCGAAAAGGCAGTCCAGCAGTCGAGCAGGGGGGAGTGGACGAAGGTCACAGCGCTGGCTCGGGCACAGCACAACTATTATTTTGTTATATTTTTATTTATTACGAACGTTTGAGCATTGCCAGGGAATTGTGGGACCGGAGACTTTAGTAGAGAAATAAATAAGGGAATTGATTACACCATCATAAGGCCCGTGATGCCATCAGTAAATGTTCACTTATTATACGCATATAATGTTCCTGTTTCCTTTTTCTTTTTCGGTTTCCCTTTCCGAAGAACAACAAATACTAGCCTTGATTGCCACGTTATGCATCGTATCGTGAGGCTTTTATTTTCTTTCCTTGAGAGACTGATACATCATACATCTTCTCGGTTCGTAGGGAAGGTCATGGATGGGGTCTACCTTTTCTTTCTCTTATAGGCGCAGACCGTCCATGGCCTTATGTCGCTTTCAGATAAGCTTACCAACGACAGCTTGGAATCCGGCTCCATCCTAGATCTGGTCCATGTTCATGAATAGTTGATATAAGGGCCCGTTGATGCAATTTTTGGGCAAACCTCGTGATTCTATAGGTCTTGCTCTGTGCCACGCGACTTCCTTGTAGAGAATCCGAAAGCTTTATCGAGTGAGCCTACGTTCGATAAAGAGGTGGTAGTCCAGATATCCCGGAAACCATGATATCCGTTGCTTTGGTAGGTTAGTAAAAACCAAAAACAGCTTGATGGGGTGGGCATGCTATGGACTGGTTTTAAATAATTTTATACGATAGATCGTATTAGTATATGTAAAAAATAGTGCATATTTGCTTCCCTTCGTTTTCTTGCAATAAATTAAGTAGTCTAGTCAAGGGAGCGATGCATATAATTTCAACGATTCGTACAAACACAATACAAGAAAGGCGAGATAACAAAAGAGCAAAACTCCTCTTTGAGCTGACGACAGGAATTGGCAGTCGGAAGTTACCGCAAGAAGTTAATAACAACAAAATGACGGAAGTTTAACCCCAGGATATCGAATCACACAGATAGGCCTGAAGATAATACTTGAGCAGTATCACTGCAATAAATTGAAACCTCGATTCAGCACTGTGGATCAGCATCGTGCCATCCTTTTGTGCACGGAGGGATGCTCATGAATTCATCAAAATCCTTCACATGGATGTCACAGCACTTCCACTGCAATATCAAACGAAGATGTAAGATTCGATTAACCTTTGAACAGTAAACGAAACAGTCCGTGAGTGAAAAGATATAGCAAATTCGAAGACACACCCCTCTCATCCGGTCATGGAAAACAGCAGGCCCAGGATGGTAGCTACAAGCTGTCTCATTATTTTCCTTTTCTTTGAATGTTTTACCACAACCTTTGTTCCTGCAGATTTGGTTCTCATTTATGTCGACTATTTTCTTTACCCGAGCAGAAGGGACTTCATTATCACTCTTGCTTTTTCCAGGTGCGGTACTAGCTTGTGAACCTTAAAAGGAGATGGCGAACATCAGTTAACAATATAAACATGCATAGGACGCTTAGGAATAAAAGAAACAGGAAATGCTATGAATTCCAATTGACATAATAAACTACCCATTATATTCAGTACGACCATGAAAATGATTCCTTCAGGCAATAAAAAAATCAAAATCTCGTCAATTCTCCGATTTAGCTAGCTATTGAAAGTTAAATTATATTTACAATAGGCTGCTTTATGCAAAGAAGTAGGTTTATAATCATATGTAAAGCCAGCATCGTGTCAAAATCACATTGAAAAATGGAGATTCTACTAGTGTTCTAAGGAGTATATCGATAGGGTTTAGGGTTTTTAACAATTTTTGTACATTACATATTGTGGCGTGGAGTTCCTTCTATATATCGTTACAATATTTCAGCTCCCAAGAAGCAGCAAACAACACAGGATTGTCTTTTTTCTTTTCCTTTTCATTACAGTTGATATAAACTATTGTGTACATAAAGAACAGGAAATAAGATTACCATGATCAGAGCAAAAGAAACCCTGCTTGCACCTGGGGCAGGATTCTTTCGCGACCGGGCCTGCAGTGGGAGCAATAGCAGGAGTCGTATTCTTTGGTTTTGCGGCCACCTTTGCTAATACTGGTTTTTCAGTTGTATGTTTACCTGTTGTGCATCTTCATCATAAAAGAAAATTTGAACGGTAGTCCCTATGAATGTGGTATGCAAGCAACTAGCACTACAATATTGAGCAAAACTCCCATATGCCCGGATCTAGATAGATGGCCTTGCAAGAAGGTAAGCGAAAAAAGAATTCACTATAATCTGGAAGCAGGATAATGACACGTGACCACTAATATCTAACGTTGGAATCATTTAGAGCGAGTAGAATAAAATTCACATGAAACTATCAAAGGAAGCATTATGCAGTAAAATTACTCAAAATAAGATAAAGAATTGACAAAATTGAATGACATACCCAGGAATTTCTAGAAACAAACTAAAATCATGACTTCGTTTCTTGCAGCAACTCCACTCTCTCGTTCCGTCATGAAATATAGGCTGGAAAATGGAGTTCCGTCAACATATGGCAGCAACTCACAAAATTATAATGATAACTACAACGAAGATTAGAAGAGGAAGAGAATAACAGGACAGTTTAAGAGAGTTATGGAACTTACTCCCTAACAACACAAATCCGCACAAGCAGTGGATCCCGTGGATCCCGTCAACAAATGCGAGGAAACAAACTCAATCAGCAGGATGGACGAACATAAGAAACAAATAGCCAATTAATACAAATGGAACTACAAATAAAATCATCAATAACTAAAATTGCACAAGGGATATAAGAAAGAAGAAGCTAAGCAGTTAAGAATTGTGAATTTGTTATAGCATTCAAATAATTACAATGATTGCTTATTAATAAGCATAGATTGCTTATGGTCCGAACAGGGAGTGGAGTGAGTGAGAGAGAGCTTACCGAGCTATGGTATACACAGGAACCTTCTGGATTGTCGTCTTCGGTGAACGTGGCATCGCAACCGATTCTCTGGCACCGGAGTCTAACCACCTCCATCGTTTGCTCGGGGGATAGGGCTACCTTGAGATTCTTCTCTCGATCGCGGTGGTGGATTCGATAATAGATTGATTAGAAGGGAAAGCAGCAAGGACATGGATGTTTGAATTGGATTTCACCGTTGATTATGTAGCTGCCACGTGGACCCATCACAATGGCCAATCAAAACGAGCCCATCAAGATTCTTCTGCCTCTTTGCATGACTACGACCAGAGCAAGACCACATACGCTGATTTGTCGTGCTTTGACTTTTGAGGCCTTAGACCCCACTTTTAAAGCCCATCACAAGCTTTTCTTAAGACCCCAGCATTATAGACATTTTTTTAATTAAAAGATATTTATTGTAGTAATAACTAATTATTAATTTATTAATTAGACACTAAGTATGTTCAGTTCACATCTATTAAGATGCTGGACATAAAGATTAATTTAATAATCCTTTATCTAATAAGATTGAATATTCTCTCATCATATTCGAAGTCTTCGAACAGTAGTTACTGACAGGTGATCAATGAATAGAAGAATGTCTCTTGTACAAGGCAATAACGCAATGATCTGACAATCTCCTATGTTAGAATGAAACTCTAAATAAGTAGAATTGGAATCGTAGGTTACAGAGGACAAAATTATCTATACAGTATTTGAAGAATATGACGAATTATATGTATTTATATACACGAAAGCTTAGAGCTGGATCATCAATAGGACTGGAATTCTGACGTGTTCATAGCTGGGGAGAAGAATCTTTCTGTACATGGATACAACAGTATTCCCCATTCTGACTACTAGGAGCAATCCACTAAAATGCTAAGGTCACAACACCCTGTTACGTGCTTCAATCATAGCAGCCCTCTCCTGTAAAAATATACAATCACATTTCATTTCAATGTTCTTCAAAATATTATCGCATGGAATAATTTTTCAAAGTACGTATAATTGTGATATGCCAGTATGCTATATAGAGAAAACCGTAAAATAAAGCAGTCTACCACAGCTGTATGCACAAAGGAACAAACAAATACAAACACGGGGAAAACGGAGGGATAACCTCAATTTGGGCGCTGTTCTCTGATGGAAACCATTGCAATAGAACACCCAAATTCATGATACTAGGAATCAATTTGAATAGAAGAGGGGTTGTAACCTGCATAATCATTTAGTTTTATAAGCTTTTGATCAAAAATCACAAAAGTATTAAGAAGCTTGCAGCACCTATTCTACATAATCAAAGAGACAAACCAGACTAAGAGCTGTCGTTCCAAGTAGAAGAAGATACATCTTTCCCTGCACCAACCATTAACATGTTAAAACATCCGAGGTTTTTTCTTAAAGGCTGAGGTAATTAGGTTGGTCATATGGGCATATACAACATATTTAGCCGAATAAAAGAGACCCTCCACAGAAAGGGAAAAGCATTCACCTCAACCAGATGAAGATTCGAAGCACGACCTAAGAGAACAAAAGCAAATTCTCCAATCTGAGCAAGCAATACTCCAACCTACAGACCAGTGCATCAATATTTGTCCTTGAGAAAAAAGACAACCTAATTGCAATTTGACTAGCAAAAGGAATTTCACGAGGCCGAGCTTGCCAACTCACATGGAATGCTGTCCTCACGTTATACCCAAAGGCTTTGGCAACCACAGCAGCAACAGTTGTCTTTACAACCACAACTAGAATCACAGATGCTAGCAATATATCCGCATGATTCCATAGGAAATGCACATTTATGAGCATTCCAATACTAGAAAGAAAGAGAGCGGCAAATAGGTTACGTATGGGTTCCACCTACAAAGTTGAATAGCATAGCAAACAACAAGTACAGATCCCATTAGATATTATTTCAAAACTTTTAAGTGCTAGCAAAATCTATTTGCTACAGGATGAACGCTAGTAGCAAGCAAAACTTGGAATAATATCCACTTTACCTGATCCAAAGTATGTTGTGCAAAGTCAGTTGTGGATATCATAACTCCAGCAACGAATGAACCCAACTCAAGACTTAAACCCAGCTTGTCGCTGCACTGAAATGTTTGAAAGAAAATTCAAAACTTGACTAGAACTAATTTCACAAGCAACCATGTTATCCTGCAGCTGAAACATCTTAACATGATGGCAAAAGCAGGATGTAGCAGGACCTAAAATACAAATGCAGCAGCATGTACAGCAGAGGTTAAAAATATATTTTTCACTTACCCAAGCAGATAATAAGCAAAAGGCCACAGCAGCAAGCTGATAAAGTTCATTTGTCTGCAATGTGGTTGGAAAAGAAAAATTAAAGTTGTAAAAGAATACGCCATCAGGAAATGTATCCATGAAGAAAGAAGAGTTTATGCACTGAAAGACATGGAAAACAACAGGCTTAAAACTCACTTGGGAGGATAGCTGTATCATTAACTTAAGAAAGCGTGGAACAAATGACCAAGACAAGACTGATGCAGCAGTCAGATATAGGGACAAAACAATAATCCTGGAATAAAAAAGGTGATTATTTAGGTTACAGTATATAAAGTGTTATCCACCAACGGTGATAAAAATTACACAATGAAGAGGACCAATGATTAAATGATAAACGTTTCTAAAAAATAATCTGTGGAAAATATAATAAAACAGACAATTATGAAAAGCAACAAACTCACAACTTCCCCATTGAGATCATTCCTTTTAGTAGGCCACTATTGCCACCCAAAACAGGGAGTAGAGCAAACAATAAACCAACAGCACAATCCTGAAAGCATTCGGCAAGAGATAGAGTGGGTGCATAGTTTCCAATTTGTTATGATATCTTGGACCGTCATCTAAAGATAAACCATCTTAAAAAAAAATACCTGAAAAATAAGAGTCCCAATTGTAACTTGGCCATGAATAGAATTAGTGCTATTCCGTTCTACCAAAAATTTCACCACCTGGTAAAAAAGGAAAAATATGAATCACATGTAGCATCTGCTCAGGAGATATGAATAAATAGGAAGTAGAATATATGACAGATACTAGTCTAGACAGTACCACTGCAGTTGATGACATTGAGAGGAACGAACCAACAAAAACACCCTCAGACAACTTTGCTCCACACAACTGCACAGTTTGACAAAACCTCATGTTTAGAATCCAGTTCAAAACGAATCATTCGGAACTCCAGAAAAAATAATTTATAGAGATTAGGTGCCAAACCGCAGCCAATACGCCACACAAGCACATAAACACTACTATTTGAAGTAGCCCTCCAAGAACAGCAACGGGCCCCACAACTTTTAACTGCATTAATGGTGAGTCAGAAAAGTTTTTCCAACGATTGAAGGATAATCCTATCACAAATAACTTTTACACAGCAAGGGAAATATACCTTAGTCAATGAAAACTCCAGTCCTAAAGCAAAAAGAAGAAATACAACCCCAAATTGGGCAAATGTTTCAACCTGGGATGAGAGCAAAAGATAATGTTTAAGTACCATCATATAATGACAAGTCAAATTTTTACAAGAAGATTTTCAGGATGAGAGGCTCCTAACAATGGAAGAAGTAGAACATGACGCCATGATCAGTATGCCACTATTCTAAGCAACGAATTCTAGATAACTGTATTGCAACCTTTATATCTCCGGGCTGAGAACATCCATGTATATATGATTTGAGGTAAAAGTCTTAGTTCCATTTACAACTTGCTTAAAAACATAGCATACGAAATGATCAGAAAATGTGAAATTTTTTTCCCCAGGACAGTATCACAATTTTTGTGTTTCCACATATAATAACACCAGCTAGGGTCTCTTATATGTTGCCAAAAGTAAATGGTAAAAGTGGTATACCTGCACCATCTCACTCATGAATTTCAGGCCCCCTGGTCCAATAATTGAGCCCGCAAGAAGATATCCCACAATAACCTACAATAATTATCAATATTTTAAGAAAAAGAAAACAAACATGCTATTTCAGGATCGTTAAGTAATATAGTAAAATCTAACTTCAAGATATCTATAAACTATAAAACAAGCAAATGAAGATGAATGAAACTAACATATTGATACTAACCGGTTGTCCCAAACAGGAAAACACTATTCCCCCTACGGCAGCAGAAACTATGATGACTACTAGATCCGAAATTAGTCTGCAGGAACGTGAAATGATGCATTAGAATATAAATATCAAACACCAGAAAAAAACTGAAACCAAGAACTTCAATAGAAGAGATTAGGCAAAAACGCAAGTCATTATCCTTATATAAAGTTAGCATAACAGCTATCAGAATCATCGGTAGAACTTCAGCGAGCAATTCATTCTTGTAGAACTGTCAGATACAAGACATTCACCTCAAATCTACTTGAAGCACTGGGTACTTGGATTTTTTGTTGGACATGACAAACACATTGTCCTATAATCATCAAATTAAGAAAAAGGCCAAATCAGCCAACATGTCATAAGGTTTCCAAACAAATAACCGACCGGAAAATTTCAGCAAACCTTTTTGTCAATAAGGGTAGTCATGTCCTCAGAATCTTCATTATTTTCCAGCGAAAATACGTCTTGTAACTGGAAGGATCTCGTTCTACTGAGAAAGGGAAGCAAAATATATTTTAAGCAACATTAGAAGAGAGGCAATGCTGGAGAGAAAAAATAAAAGAAAATAAGATTAAGACGTTGAAATACTTTTCTAGGCCTGTTTCATTCTTCTTGCCTTTCTCATGCGTGATTTTCGCCACAGTTTCCAATACAGCCTGTAGAACAAACCCAACAGTCCTCTCTAAAACATAACACGTGAAAGAAACAAACAGCAGAGAATTGCCTTCACTAGGAAATAGGTGTTTACTTAAGAGTTAAGAAGCATAAAAACCTACTTCTTGGCCAGCCACGCTGTTATTGAAGCTGCTCTCGTCGGAACCTGGTATTGAAATTTTAACAAATCAAATCAAAATCATCCTACCAATCCTCTCAACAAAAGAGATTCTTATGAGAAAAAAGCATACACACACATTAAGGAAGCAAAAGTTCGTAACCTTCAGGCTGCTCATTTTCGGAGAACTCTTTCTCGAGGACTCGATCAAAAATCTTGGCTATGCTACCTTCGCCGTTACCTGGCGTCGACAAGTTCAAGAGGTTCCCGTAAAACCGCTCTCTGACCTCCTTGTCAGATCTGGCAATTATTCTATTGCCGAAAAGCAGTACCAAACAGCACCACCACCACCAGATCCCCATCGGTGAAAACGGCGATCTATCAATCTCTTCTTCTCTCGTTAATATGTAACAAAAGCAAATGAACAACCAAACTTATATTTGATCAATACTTTCAATAATAATTGCGCAAGATTTGTGTTTTAGTTTAACGGATGGATCTCCAATCGAAATGTAATTTATTACAAAAATTTATGGGAGTCCTGTTATGTGTTCCAAACTTTGATGAGAGAGAGCGGTACGTTAACGTTAATTTCACGTCTCGCGCTAATGGCAAAAAATATATATATAAAATCTCTGGCATTTATCATAATTAAAAATTTATTAACCTTAATTAACATATATTAAAATTATGTTTCTAAAATTCGAACTCTGGTATATATTAACTTATACCGATGTGGCCTGTCATTTAAGGGCGCCAACGACTCCTACCTGATAGCAACTCTTTACCGAATTTAGTTAGCACGTAAAATCCTCATTTGTGGGATGCCAACAAAAACATTTAACCACTCATCCAATCAGATTATTAAGTAATATTTTTATATTAAAGTATTATTATTTCTGTTTATATAATAAGAATATGAGGATAGTAATCAATTAATATTTTTGTCTCACACGTAGTCAATTACAATTTGATTCACTTCTAATCATTTAAGTCTATCAAATGTTAGTACTGTATATATTGTTAATTGCAATTATTATGTAGCGATTATGATAGTCGGGTAAGGTAATTGAACGCACCAATTGTTTTTGACGAATTGTCATTTATAACTTAAGTTAATAAACATGGAACTTTAAAATATTTTGTGAATTTGCAAATAATATCCGTACAAAATTGACGTGTAGCTCGTATTAGCCACCCAAATGTCGATTGCTTAACGAAGAGCGTGTTCTCCACAAGTTCCATAAGCTTTCACCGCCACCGACTTTCCTTCACAGATTGAGAGTTGGCTGCTAAACGAGAAAAGTTATCAGGTGGCTGTGTGTGGCACGAACCCATTACACACTGTGAAGTGATGGCAATGGTTTCAAGTACTGTGGGTGCTGGTTTCTGCTCCAGCAAATCAGGGATTGGAGGCTTGAAGCCGAGGTCCGCTGCTTTAAGGCCAAGGCGAGTGGTGGTGGTGAGAGCTGAAGTTCAAGCCATAAACCCTGCTGTAAGGAAGGATGAAGAGAAAGTGGTGGACTCTGTTGTGGTCTCTGAGCTGGCTAAGCCCCTCACTGCTTACTGCAGGTTTGTTTCAGTCTGGCCTTTTTCTTTGCCTTGGAGCTGTTTTTCTAATTCGAGTTAAATGCAGGTGTTGGAGGTCTGGGACGTTCCCTTTGTGTGATGGAAGTCATGTGAAGCATAACAAAGCAACGGGTGACAATGTTGGACCATTACTCCTGAAAAAGCCGAAAGAGTGACAGTTTTGCTTCTTCCTCTTCGATGGATTTTCTGCTATATCGAGCACGAAACTGGAGTTGTAAGTGTTCTTGTGTCATTTGAATTTAGCTCGATTCCCTTTGGATTCGAGCGGACTCTATTTTTTCTGTTGTTTTGTTCTTATTGACTGAAAACCTCGAGACCAGACGCAATTACCACACTGGCTTGTCGCTTGCTGATGTTGTCTGAACTGTTACTTCCATTGCATGAGTCTGGTACCTGTGCATTCTGGTTCCTAGAACATGGCACCAAGTTTCTACATACGCAAATATGTTTATCAGAAATAATTCAGCTGTGTGAATAAAATGGTATTAGTTGTATGCGCGTGAGAATGGAAGCTTAATGTTTCTACTTGATCAGCGTGCACCTGAAACCATGGAAGGCTAGCTATAACTTCACCCTTTATCTTATCATCGTTTCAACCCACAACTTTACACAAGAGTCTTCAACAGCCATGGGATTCAGGACGTGATTGATAATTGTGATTGAAAATCGACTATTTTTCTAGAAGAGACATGGCATGTGGAAGAAGAGCACAGATCTCTGGTGAATCACTTGACACCAGAAGAGTGCTTCCGAAGCAAATTTCACTTTCAGGGATCTTCTACTTATTGATGATAAAGTGCCAACTTAATTTGGAAGTCTCTTGCGTGCTGCAAGTCGTAGAAATCTAAAATGCAAGTTACCGGTAGCCTATCATAGCAAGTTAAGCTTCTAGATCATGAGAGCACGAATAAATTAACGGATAGTTTTACAGGTTATACAGAGCTTGTGAAATGGATTTGGTCGCTAGGCATAGCCCTCTGTTAATTCTAATATCAGGGCCCAATCCTGCAATATTTATGGGTCTCCCATGCTTCACTGTAGTAATCTGACAAAAACCACCCAAGAACCGTAAACAACCAAAGTCGGTGGTTCAGGAATGAAAAATGGTGTCTTCTGAGGAGACGAGATGACGATCACGTTGCCCAGCAAAAGCTATCGCTCGGGCGATCAACCAACCCTTAAAGCTTCCTCTGCCATTATTCTTGCACTGATCTGGAACAGGGGAGTTTCTGTTAATTCGAAACTTGCAGCTCATGGGAGTAGCGCACCGGCTAATAATCAATGATGCATTAGTGTGTAAAGAGCAGCGTTTCCGTTTCTGCCATTTCATATTTTCACTGCCACGCCTTGGATTGCTCTTCTTTATTCACCGCCGACAGGCAAGCAAGGTAGGATTTAGGATCAAATTGAGAACTTTTGAGCTCGAATTCCAATGAGGCGTTAGTCTGGTTGGTTTTAGTGTCTTGATTACATAGTTAATGCGATTAAAAGGTTTGAAATCTTTAATCCACTCAAGCTCTTGGAGAGTTGGAGTCTTCGATCTCAAATATGCTCGCTCACTCTGCACATGTAACGCATTCAAACATTTAAGATCCATAACGAAATTTGAGCAGCAGGAAACAGAAAATTTCTGCTAAAACCATGAACTGGTCGGGAACACAAGATCCAAAGTCATTAGCAATATCTTTTGCGTGATCTCAGCCATCCCTGCATAAAAACGGGTGGTGCAAAGACTCCTAATTGCAAAAAAAAACCAACAACGTAGACAGAGCTGTAAAAGCAAATTTAACAATTATGATCAAGGACGACATATTGTGGACTGTCTCCATAGGCAGCAAGACATCATATTGTATGTCTGAAATTCTTCAAGATGATGTGGAATCCATCAGTTTTATGCATGCCCGCGATGCCAGGACCAGCTTATAACCATGTGCAAAAACACATGACGATAAATTGATCTGTCTTCAATGTCGTCCAGCTTTCAATTCCTTTCTTCTCGGGATTTTACTCTACACACGACCAGCAAAGTCTGACGATCAGTGTAGGTGGAGTCACAAGCTCACACAGGCAACTCTGTCGGTGAGCCAACCCCCGAACTACAAGTAGTTTCGGTTCCTCTACACCGAAAAAGACTTAAAAGGGGCAAAGCGTCTTCCCCTCCGTTATCACAGCTGGTGATTGATAGATACGGAATAACATAATCCCGTCATGATTTCTCAGCTTTTCTTTTCAGAAAAAGGTCTCATTTAGTCAAGGACAACGGGGGTACAGGTCCTGGTTTAACGGACCCATGTTCTCCAATATACGTGGCGTAGCTACGTAACGTGTCAACTTCTCCCCTTGGATTCGTGTCCTTCAGTTCCTTATATTTGGGAATCACCGAAGTGATTTGTAAATATCTATTTGGGTTACAGTTTTTATGAATCATAGAGTATGCTATTATATAATTATGAAAAGTAGTTATAGCAATCAATATGAGAAACTTAAACAGTATATGATGAGATATCGTGTTGTTTTTCTTTTTTTTCTCTTTTTTATTGATTTTAATGGCATTTTTCCTTGCATATCAATATAGTCTCTGGTAGGGCTGTGCATCGGGTCGGGTCGGTAATAACCGATCCGTCAAATTAAAAATAATATTTACCGACAGGAATTTTTTTCCGATGATGTATTTTCCGATCGGGAAAATCACGTTATTTTTTCCGTTACCGACCGTGTCCGAAAAAAATCGGTCGGGAAACGTATTTTCCCGACCCGACCTCTCTGCTACTTACTTGAACACAAACATGTAAAAAATTCTGTTTGTCGGGCAATAAAATAAGCATATCAAAGTGCGGTAAAATAAGCAAATCTAGTAAAGAGAGAAGACTCACCCAATTCAGCTGGTTGCAAATAGTAAAGTCAGCAAATCTAGTAAGAAAAACTAGAAGAAAAATGGCGCACTTAAGAAAAACCAAGTATCAAATCGAGCAATACTTCACAAACACTGCTATCTTGGCTGATGATAGCAGCAGCAGAGAGGTGGTTACCCTCGGTATCACATACTAGGTGGCCATCCACATAAGGAACTAGAGGAAAAAACAAAGCCCTTGATCTCCCTCCCAACTCCTTGATCTCACTCCCAACTTGTCCCAACCAAACTTTTAAGGACACTCTTAAGGGAGTTAAAAAAAAAAGAGAAATAAACTGGATTTTGCAGCAAGCTCTTGCAGAATGAGAGGAAGCAAAACTATGAGGCGGAAGTTTTGAGAGGCGAAGAGAAATGCAGAGAGAAGGAAGAGAAAAAGAAGGAAGAGAGCAAGAAGGAGAGAGACAATTGAAAAAAAAAATTGTGAAAATAGTTTTTATCATCTGATGTCGGATCGGTAACCGACCGACCCGAAGAGGTCCGGAAAAAATTTACCGACTATTTTAGTTGGTAAATTTTTTACCGACCCGTTTTTTTCCAGCATACCTTATTCCCGTCCGATTTCCCGACCGATTTCGGTCGGATCGGGAAATTCCCGTCGGGTCGGACATAGATGGACACCCCTAATCTCTGGTCAAATTTTCATCGACCCCAGTGGAACTGAAGAAACACGGGGAATTGTAAACCCTCTTCGCCATTGGCATGCAATATAGCCACGTGCAAGTGATCAAGAGCTCCGTACATTCTGTCGGTTTCCTTCGCAGCCAGTAACGCTGCCCCACACGTGTCCCGCCCTCACTACTCCGCTCCTTCTATCACTCCATCAGAACTTTCTCTTTTAGTTAGAACTTAGAACAGACTACAACGACAAGGTAAGGGATTTCTTCTACCAGAAATTTTCTGTGATGCTTCCCTTATCCAGCCCGTCCTCGCCTGAACCGCACATCAGGAAACCGGAATCCCCGCCGAACGACGAGGACCAGAACCAGAACCAGCCCCACCAGCTCCTTCTTATCCACCGTAAGAACTCCTTCCCATCCCTCAACTCGCTCATAACTCATCCTTTCCACCACCAACCCTGCACATGCGTCTTCTTATGCATCCTATCCCTCCATATCCTCCTTCTCCTTGCCTTCCGTGCCGTCCCTCGCACATTCCCCCACCGCCACCAGCATTTCCCTTCCCCTTTCCCCGCCGACGACCAAAGCCTTACCTTCGCCGTTCCCCCCGTCGACCAATGTAAATCCGGCAGAGTCTACGTGTACGAGCTTCCGGAAGCCTTCAACGCGGAAATTATTAGAAACTGCGATGAACTAAATCCGTGGACTTCGTGGTGCGCCGCACTGACAAATGACGGTTTCGGCCAAAAAGCGACTGGAATTTCTGGAATTGTCCCCGATAACCTCGCTCCTGCCTGGTATTGGACGGACCAGTTCGTTTTGGAGATTATCTTCCATAACCGTATGTTAGACCACAAGTGCAGGACAACTGAACCGAAGAATGCGACGGCGTTTTTCATCCCGTTTTACGCGGGGCTTGCCGTTGGTAAGTTCTTGTGGACCAATTCCAGCGCCCTGGAACGTGATCAACACTGCCGGATGATGCTCAGTTGGGTCCAGGATCAGCCCTACTACAAGAAATCGCGCGGCTGGGATCATTTTCTTGCCATGGGCCGCATCTCATGGGACTTCCGCCGTTCGAAAGACCAAGACTGGGGGTCTAGCTGCATTTACATGCTGGGTATGAGGAACATGACCCGCCTGTTAATTGAGCGTAACCCGTGGGACTATTTTGACGTCGGTGTACCTTATCCCACCGGCTTCCACCCAAGGTCAGACGTCGATGTCATCCAGTGGCAGGAATTTGTTCGCACTCGTACCCGCTCGACTCTATTCTGCTTCGTCGGCGCAACTCGCGGCGTCATCAGAAACGATTTTCGGGGGTTGTTGCTTAACCACTGCGACGAGTCAGACTCGTGCCGGGTTGTGAACTGCTCAGGATCTCGTTGCTCGAACGGCACGTCGGCGATCCTGGAGACATTTCTGGACTCGGATTTCTGCTTGCAGCCGCGCGGGGATAGTTTCACTCGCAAGTCGATTTTTGATTGCATGGTTGCCGGTTCGATCCCAGTTCTGTTTTGGAAGCGAAGTGCTTATTACCAGTACGAGTGGTTCTTGCCAGGTGAACCAGAGAGTTACTCGGTCTTCATAGACCGGAATGGGGTGAAAAATGGGACCGTCTCCGTAAGGGAAGTGCTTCAAGGATATAGTAAAGAAGAGGTGAGGAAGATGAGAGAGAAAGTGATTCATTTGATACCCAAGATTGTGTATGCTAGACCAAATGAAGGTTTGGAGAGTATAAGAGATGCATTTGATGTTGCCATGGAGGGAGTATTGAGGAGAATGAAGGAGCAAGAAGAGTGGGATTACAGATGGTAAAATTGGTAAAACAGAGGAAGGTTTACGGTTGCAGAGTGTACTTTACATTGGCAGTTAGTACAACATAATCAGCTTTTGGGGCCGTTAGGATGTTTATTTTCTATCACCCTGCTGTATACTACAATTTGTTTTCTTATTAAGCTGAGTCGAGGATGATTGAATCTTGGAGCAGAGCCTCTCATCGGAGAGAAAGATTGGGAAGGGCCACCTGGGGAGGTGGTCAGTGAACGTTGGCTGACAGACAACAATGAGGTTGGATTGGGCATTAATTACGTTGGATGCTTTCTGGTTGCTGCCTTATGCAATCATTTTGTTTTTGGATCTTGCCATGCTAGCAAGGATAAGAAAGTGACCGATGATGATGTACAAAAATAAATAATTCTTGCCAATTCAATGTCACAATTCATTCTGTCTTGTTTTGTATCAGCACCTTGGATGGTTTCTTGTTGTTTGTGTTATTTTATTGAGACTGGAGATAGAGCACGAATACCGTCTGATTCATATGTTGTTTATGTGTATTCCCTTCAACTAACTAGCAATCTTCTCTTCATTAACAACTAGAACTTCCTCTCTATCCAGCAGACTCACAGCTATTGTAATATTATTGTTTACAGATTCCTCATAAAACGGACAATGGTGAAGTTATTTTCATCTGTGTATGTCTTGTGCGTTGTACTTTTATGAATGCTCGGAGTAGATGATGCCTCCTAATTATGAGCACATGTTGGTGGGTCTTCCAAGGCTAAAAAGGCAGTGAAGTTAAAGGGAATCTCTCCATTTTCGTTTATAGGTGCTTTTCTCTCTATGCAAGCAGCCGTAGGAAATAAGCCCCCACTTGTTTAGATCAAGCTCATCTCTTCAGGGTAAGATGCGATGATAACGAACGGATGATTTGGTTTGTGAAGAAGAGAAAGTGTTGATATCTCTTATGATGCGTTATACAAAGAAGAAAGGACAAAACACAAGCCGGAAACGACAATGCAATACCACGAAGCACGAATCAGATAATACAATACTGCAAAACGTCTATGCAGCTTTTTCCAGTTTGCCTTTTCTTTTTTCCTCTCAACTTAGAGTTCATGCATTCACATGTTTATATCATTCAAATTGCAACCTGGACACATCAACTATCAAGAACAAAACTACTGGTCTGAGGGAGACTCATAAAAGAATCGAATTAAGTTAATGATAAATGCTAAACCACACCCCTTAGATTATGCACGAATTTTATGTTTTATAGATTTAGCCCATCATAGTTTCATTAGTGATTAATTTACATATAGTGCTCGTTAATGGTGGTGGAGGCGGCTGGAGTGGTGGTGGCTTGGTTGATAAAAGTGGCGTTGCGTTTTCTAGTGGAAGAAATAATAGGTTCTCTAGTGGATTTGTAGGCGAAAAGGGACGTAACAATAGGGCCAATGGTGAGGAGGTGATAACCTTGTTGCCCGATTGATTGCAGTCCGTCGCGGAGGTTATTTATAGCATTGAAAAAAATCCCTTGCCTGTGACGTAGAAGCCCCATTTGGCTCGATGTTTTTCGCGTCAGTTACCCCACCCGTTTTCTAATATATGCCATCCATGTCGTGTATGGTTATAACAGTCCGGCGGGGATTTTCTGGTAGTTATTTTTCCTAGTCCTTAGAGCGTAATTGGTGAAGTCTTATAAGCCTAGTCTTTAGCCTATAAACCTGGTTGTATATAAATCTGGTTTATAGAAAGTAGTTTATTGATTTATTGTTCTTTTTGTTAATTTAATGTTAGTGCAAGCTGCTGCATCCGTGAATAAAATTATCCAGGTTTCTGTTCGTTCATACTGTCTTTTCTCACATATTTAGCATATGATAGCGAAGCCTTGTTTAAGAGAGAGAATGAGAGTTTTTAAATACAATAGATCGAGAGCCCAGAAACACTGAGAGAAAGAGAGACCAAGCAATGTCCTCTGAATCAGCAGCATTCGTGCAACCAAGCATTCCACGCTTTGATGGCCATTATGATCATTGGAGCATGCTTATGGAAATTTTTCTGAGATCCAAGGAGCATTCCACGCTTTGATGGTCATTATGATCATTGGAGCATGTTTATGAAAAATTTTCCGAGATCCAAGGAGTATTGCCAAGTCATTGAAGCTGGTGTAGAAAAAACAGGGAATGGAGCAATGCTGACGAAAGCACAAAAAAAAGAACTTGAAGCTTTAAAGCTGAAAGATCTCAAAGTGAAGAACTACTTATTTCAGGCTATTGATCGACCCACATTAGAGACTATTCTTCGCAAAGATACCTCTAACCACATCTGGGAGTCAATGAAGAAAAAGTATAATGCAAAAGCAAAAAAAGTGCAACTCCAAACCTTACGTGCAGAATTTGAAACTCTTCACATGAAATTTGGAGAATTAATTGATGATTTCTTTTCCAGAACGATGGAAATCGTGAACAAGATGTGGATTCATGGAGAAAAAATTGGAGGATGTGACAACTGTTGAAAAAATCATTCCATCTTTGACTACAAACTTTAATTTTATTGTTTGCTCAATTGAGGAGGTCAAGGATCTTGATGCTTTAACAACTGATGAATTGCAGAATTCTTTACGCATCCATGAAAAGAAGTTATACAAGTCAGAAAAAGAAGAACATGCACTACATGTAGCAGCGAAAAATCTCTTTTTGTCTTCCAATAATGAAGAACAAGATCAAGGGAACAAAAGCAGAAAAAAGTTTGGCAGCACGCAATTTTCTCAATGGAAAAAGAGTGGCCAAACCGGCATCCAACATCCAATGTCTGCAGACAAATCTAAAGTTGAGTGTTACAGATGTCACAGGTATGACCATTATAAATCTGAATGCCGTACTAATTTAAATAGACAACGTGGAAAAAGATCAAATTTTGTTAAAGAAGAAGAAGAAGTCTCTCTTTTGTTGGTTTGTCATGTGAAAGATGAAAGCAATCAACATTTGTGGTACTTAGACACTGGGTGTAGCAATCATATATGTAGAGACAAATCATTATTTTCAGATTTGGATGAACTTTTTCGCAGCATAGTAACATTCGGAGATAACTCCAAAATTTCAATTTTGGGGAAAGGAAGCGTAGAAATCGTATCTAATGAAGATTCCAGCCAAATTATTTTTAATATTTTTTTTGTTCCAGACTTGGAGACCAATTTACTAAGTGTTGGCCAATTTGAGGAGAAGGGATATGAAATCTCCCAATCAAAGATGGAGTTTGTTGTATTCGAGATAAAAATTAGGCTTGATTGCTCAAGTCAAGATGACAACAAATCAAATATTTCCACTCTATCTTCGTAACATTACAACGTGTTTTTCAGCAAGAGCACAAGAGGTGGCCTGGCTTTGGCATTTTCGATATGTTCATCTCAATTTTAATGGCTTGAAAATTCTATAGCAAAAGAAGATGGTGAAAGGTCTTCCTGAATTTGTTAATCCCTCCGAAGTTTGTGAAGATTGCATTGTGAGTAAATAACACCGGAGTTCTTTTCCTAATAGAAATTTTTGGAGAGCAAAGAAAGCATTGAAACGTGCATTCTGATCTTTGTGGGCCAATTGATCCTTCTTCTAATGGAGGTAAACGATATATAATCATTTTTACTGATGATTATAGTCGGAAATCTTGGGTTTATTTTTTACATAGAAAAGTTAAAGCTTTACCAGCATTTAAAAGATATAAAGAAATTGTTGAAAAATGCATTGGAAGTCCAATTAAAGCTCTTCGTACAGATCGTGGTGGAGAGTATACCTCATATGAATTTGTAAAATTTTGTGAGTTGCGTGGAATAGAAGACAATTGACAACAGCATATACGCCGCAGCAGAATGGCTTGTTCGAGAGGAAAAATCGTACCATTTTGAATTTGGTTCGAAGTCTTTTGAAGATGAGTGGTATTCCAATAACTTTTTGGCCAGAAGCAATGAATTGGAGTGTCCATGTGTTGAATAGAAGTTCCACCTTTGCTGTTCAAAATAAGACACCAGAAGAAGCATGGAGTGGTCACAAACCATCAGTGGATCACTTTAAAGTTTTTGGGTGTGTCGCTTATGCTCATGTACCAAATGAGAAGAGGAAGAAACTTGATGACAAAGGAGAAAAGTTTGTTTTTCTTGGTGTTGAAGATAGCACTTAGCCTACAAGTTGTACAATCCTATTACCAAGAAAATAATTATCAGTTGTGATGTGATCTTTAATGAAAAGAAGTTTTGGCAATGGAATGAAGAAATTACTCATCAGAAAATTCCAGTCAACCTTGATGCTGAAAATGAAGAAATTTTGGATGGGCAACAAAATATGGAACAACCTCCTATCATTCAAAGTCCAACTATTGAAAATGATGATGGATGTCGACCTCAACGAGATAGAAGAAGACTAACATGGATGTCTAATTATGAGGTAACTAGAATAGAAGATCCATTAATTAATATTATTTTATTTTCTGACTGTGATCCTGTGATCTTTGAAGAAGCTATGAAAGAGTCCAAATGGAGAACAACAATGAATAGTGAGATTGAATCCATTGAAAGAAACAATACGTGGGAGTTAGTTGAACTTCAAAAAGACCAAAAGTCGATAGGTGTGAAGTGGGTCTACAAAACTAAACTGAACAAGAAATGAGAGATTGATAAATTCAAAGCACGCTTAGTTGCTAAAGGTTATAAAAAGTAGTTTGGGATTGATTACACCGAAGTTTTTGCCCCAGTTGCAAGACATGACACTATCAGAATGCTCATTGCTTTAACCTCTCAAAATTCATGGCAAATTTTCCAACTTGATGCCAAATCAGCATTTCTACATGGAGATCTAAAGGAGTAGGTATTTATTGATCAACCTCCTAGCTGTGTTAAGATTGGTCATGAACATAAAGTCTATAAACTGAAAAAGTCTTTGTATAGCTTAAAACAAGCTCCACAAGCTTGGTATGGTCAAATTGAAGCATATTTTTTTAAGGAAGGTTTTCACAAATGCCCTTATGAATATACTCTATTTATAAAGTTAGAAAGTGATGGAAGGATGCTTATGGTTTGCCTTTATGTAGATGATTTAATCTACACTGGCAATGATAAGACTATGATTGGTAAGTTTAAGGAGTCGATGATGAGTGAGTTTGAAATGAGTGATCTTGGTTTGATGCACTATTTTCTTGGTATAGAAGTGTCTCAATCTAATGATGGCATATTTATTTCTCAAGAAAAATATTTGCTAGAAATCTTAGAAAAAATTCAGATGAAGAATTGCAATCCAACCAGCACTCCAATAGAGACAAAAGTGAAGCCTCTTAAGAATCCTGAAGGAAGCAATGTTAACACCAATGTTTTTAAGCAAATAGTTGGAAGCTTGATGTATTTGACTATAACAAGACCAGATATAATGCATGCTGCGAGTAAAATCAGTAGATACATGGAGAATCCTAAAGAAATGCATCTTCTTGCTGCCAAGCGAATTTTCATATATTTGCAAGGTGAACTATGGGTTGTACTATAAAAGTAATGAAAAGTCGACTCTTGTTGGATTCACAGATAGTGACTATACAAGAGATTCTGATGATAGAAAGCGTAAGTTCGGTTATGTATTCATGTTGGGTACTGCAGCAATTTCATGGTCCTCAAAGAAACAGTCCATTGTAACCTTGTCAACCAGTGAAGCTGAGTTTGTGGCAACAGCAGCATGTGCTTGACAAGGAATATGGTTACAGAAGATTCTCGAGGAGCTTCCCTTCAAACAAGAAGGTACTATTTCAATTTATTATGATAATATTTCAACAATAAAACTATCTAAAAATCATGTTTTGCACAGAAAGAGCAAATACATAAATGTGAGATTCCATTTCTAAGGGATCTATCCAAAGAAGGTGCTATTCATCTTATCTATTGCAAGAGTGAAAATCAGGTAGCAGACATTCTGACCAAACCTTTGAAGTTATCTGCATTTCAAAAACTAAGGAAGCTACTTGGGGTCTGTGCTAAATCATAAACTAATAGTTTGAAAATTTTCAGACTTTCAGTTTAAGGGAGGATTTGTTAGCTATTTTTCCTGGTCTTTAACGAACAGTTGGTGAAGTTTTTGTAAGCCTGGTCTTTAGCCGGTAAACCTAGTCGCATATAAACCTGGTTTGTAGGAAATAGTTTACTGATTTATTGCTCTCTTTGTTAATTTTTTGTTAGCGTAAGCATATAAAAGGTTGCTGCATCCGTGAATAAAATTATCCAATTTTCTGCTTGCTCATATTGTTATTTCTCACATATTTAACATTTTCGCACTGCCTCTGTAGTAGTAGTATTTCAAGTTTCAACTGTTAAGATCCATGAAATACAAGTTTGTCTGAATATCAAAGATTAACTTTATATATTCGAATTGTGTTATGTCTTTGTCCTTGCTATGTACTTCAGTGTGTAAAACATCTAGAGCCAGCTTCACATTCTTAGCCTGTTCTGCCATAGAAAACTTGGGCTCGGATTCGAAAAGCCTTTTCATATTGTCCATGGGTTATCCAAAACTGATTCCTAGGTTATGACCCTGCAAAATCCATATGGACCCAAACTAGAAGCAGCTCAGGCACCCATTGAGGGAAGAAAAAGGGCCTGGTAGGTGAAGGAACTTGGGACATTATGACAGGCTTGGAGAATAATTTTGAATGGGAATATTTTTAAATAAAAAATGAGCATCTAACAATGACAAGAAAGAACATAAAGTATGTGGGTGCTCCTTTAGCCACGCTTTGATTGATCGGACTATTCTTTCCTTCCCCCCGTATCATTACCAGCATAGTATTTGTTCGTTAGTTTTAGTGCAGACAATGGTGTGTGATTTTATGTTGACGAGGATGGTGTTTATTGAAAAGGTTATATGATCCATCTATCCTCCTACTCCAATGGCGGAGAACCACGGGATAGGAAGCTACCTTTCAATGGCATTAATGTTTCTTAATATGGCCGTTGAACCGACTGTCAGAAGCAGTAAATACTGCAAAAGAGCCCCGGCAGAAGTAAGTGCAATGGCACTCCCAGGATTCCACTGCACAATTAAGATGGTTGTTGGACCCGCAGTTGCCGTACACTGCAGAAATGGTAGAGTGACCTTGGCGGTGCATTAAGTTGAGTGATCTCTGGTGGCCATTTCATCGGCACTAAAACACTTGGAATCATGTGGTTGCTGTGTTTCTATGCCAATAGAAAATAAAAGGATGAACTATCATACCGATGAAATAAATGTACTTGCAGAGCATTATTACAGTGAGCTACCGGTCCCAGATGGGGCTTGCATGTTATGTATTGTCAGGGCAATAGGACTGGCTACTTCAAGGTGCATCAACTCCACACATGAAGTAGCTAGGATTACGAGTTGGGATGGAAGCTATTGAAATACATTTAAGTTCGTATGAATCATCGACAACTTGAGGTGGGCTATCTTACCTTCGAGCTAGCTCTATAATAGAGGCCACACCTCTTTACACCTCTTTTAATGGCGATTGAAGAAAATACCAACATCGTTTTTTCGGAGTCTTTACATGGTTACCCCAAAAGCTCAATCAAGTTCCTACATTGGATCCACCGACGGCGTTGCACAGTTTAATTTCTCATAAATAGATTGAAATAGATGAGGGAGAGAGTTTGTACAAGTATATAGCTGGAATACTGAAAGTGGCATTGCAGACCTTATTTTATGGTGTTCAGAAAATGCCCCTCCAAACATATAGAAACAGAGATATTTAAGACAGCAGTCTACTTGTTTCATTGAGATGATGGGAATCTATAATATAGCAAGCCTAAAGAGATAGCTGTCGTAGATGATATACAATGGCAGCAGAGTTCTTTAATGGAGGAATCTGCACTGATAAAATCACTCCGGTAATACGATAATCTGATAATACCAATATTCCCTTTTCAGCCGGTTGCTTTGTGGAGATTGTAAGGGCTTGGTACTAATTCATTTATCATTTTTGGAGAGTTCGTCTCGCTGTGCAACTTTCCTTGGAAAGAAGGGGAAAAAGAATCCTGCTTTAGAGGTACCATACCTTCAAATCATGCAGGAGCCTCCAGTGCTGGGAGTCAGAATGCCTCACGACAAAGGCCATAGAAATGTCGATATTGAAAGCTAACCCAAGGAGAAGAAGTAAAAACTATCCAAAAAAGACGGTGAAATTGTGCATATCCTGTGAATTCAGTGACCACGCAAGATCAGATCATAGCATTTAAAAGATCCAACAGCATTAAAGGGTTTCTGCTACGAGACCATTACTGTAAATGGTGATAATATTAATTTCTCTGTCCCACAACTGATTCAAACATCGATATCAATTTTTGTTATTAGATTCTATTTATTGGTCTAGACCCCCATAAGGTGTGCTTTGTTGAGAAACAGGGGAAGTGTGAAGTGAAAGTGAAACCATCGCCAAGCCAATGGAGACATAACATTCTCAACAGAGGCCCTCAACCGAATTAACTCCTATGGCAACTACTACCCAGCTTGCCTCTTCGCATTCATGAAACAGCTAACAGCTCCAATTACAGCATAAATGACACCGTAAATGTTCCTTCGTCACTCTTGTAGATATTTCACGCTTCATAAAGACCACTTCACAAACCTTGTCCCGCTGCCTTTCATCTAAACTTCACCTCTTCACTTCATTCTCCAAAGGCCGATCCTTCCTCAACGCGAGAATGTCTGGAGACCCTCAGAAATGGTTGTTTTTCATTCTGACAAGCTGTCTCTTGTTCAATTTGTCCCTCTCTGGGAGCAATTCGTTAACCAGAAATATTTATATTGTCCACATGGATAAATATGCAATGCCACGATACTTCTCCAGTCACCAGGAATGGTACTCGTCAAAAGTAACTTCTGTGTTGTCGATCAGTGAAAATCGAGGTAGTGCAGATGATGAAGAGAGGATAGTTTATAGCTACGAGGTCGCTTTCCATGGGTTTGCTGCCAAGTTAAGCGATGAAGAAGTTGGAAGGCTAGAGGAAGCAGACGGGGTGTTGGCTATATTCCCGGAGACAAAATATGAACTGCACACTACGAGAAGCCCCCTGTTTCTAGGGCTAGAACCAGCAGACAGCACTAGTGTCTGGTCTGAAAAGCTAGCAGATCACGATGTCATAGTGGGAGTTCTGGACACGGGGATTTGGCCAGAAAGTCCAAGCTTCAATGACACAGGTATGAAGCCTGTGCCCGCTCATTGGAAAGGCACCTGTGAGACAGGCCGTGCTTTTACAAAAAATCATTGCAATAAAAAAATAGTCGGTGCCAGAACCTTTTATAGAGGATATGAAGCCGCAACTGGAAAAATCAATGAACAAAATGAGTACAAGTCACCAAGAGATCAAGATGGCCATGGGACTCATACAGCAGCCACTGTTGCCGGTTATCCGGTATCTGGAGCAAATCTGCTGGGCTATGCGCGTGGAACAGCAAGAGGAATGTCACCAGGTGCAAGAATTGCAGCGTACAAGGTTTGCTGGGCGGGCGGGTGTTTCAGTTCAGATATTCTGTCGGCAGTTGATAGAGCAGTAGCTGATGGGGTGAACGTTCTATCAATATCTTTAGGCGGTGGGGTTTTGTCCTACCATCGTGATAGTTTGTCCATTGCAGCTTTTGGAGCGACAGAGATGGGTGTTTTCGTTTCATGCTCTGCAGGGAACGGAGGACCTGATCCTGCCAGCCTTACCAATGTCTCTCCCTGGATCACCACGGTTGGTGCCAGCACCATGGACAGAGATTTTCCAGGTACTATCAGATTGGGAACAGGCAGAACAATCACTGGAGCTTCCCTCTATAGAGGCAGGAGGATGCTGTCGAAGGACAAGCAATATCCTCTGGTTTATATGGGTAGCAACTCGAGCAGCCCCGATCCAAGTTCTCTGTGCCTGGAGGGAACCTTGGATCCACATGTTGTAGCAGGAAAGATTGTAATATGTGACCGTGGTATTAGTCCTCGAGTTCAAAAGGGCCAAGTGGCGAAGGATGCAGGAGCAGTAGGGATGATTCTGGCAAATACAGCCGCAAATGGTGAAGAGTTGGTAGCAGACTGTCACCTGCTTCCAGCAGTGGCAATAGGAGAGAATGAAGGGAAACTGATCAAACAATATGCATTCACTCATCGGAATGCAACAGCAACTCTAGCTTTTATGGGTACCAGGTTGGGGATTAGGCCGTCCCCAGTAGTTGCAGCTTTTTCATCCAGAGGACCAAACTTTCTAAGTTTGGAGATTTTGAAACCTGATGTGGTGGCGCCGGGAGTTAACATTCTTGCTGCTTGGAGTGGTGATATGGGTCCATCAAGTTTGCCTACAGATCGCCGGAGGGTTCAGTTTAACATACTTTCCGGAACTTCAATGTCATGCCCGCATGTCAGCGGTGTTGCTGCCCTGCTCAAGGCTAGGCACCCAGAATGGAGTCCAGCAGCTATAAAATCTGCACTCATGACAACAGCTTATGTTCATGATAACACTCGTAATCCACTGCAAGATTCCTCGACGGACGCTCCTTCCAGTCCATATGATCATGGAGCCGGGCATATAAACCCATTGAAAGCTTTAGAACCTGGCCTAATTTATGACATTGAACCCCAAGATTATTTTGAGTTTCTCTGCAGGCAAAACCTAACTCCAGAACAGCTTAAGGTTTTCGGTAAGTTTGCAAACAGATCCTGCCACAACTCACTTGCAAGTCCAGGAGATCTCAACTATCCCGCTATCTCAGCTGTTTTTACAGACGCAAAATCGGTTTTAACTCTCCACAGAACTGTCACAAACGTCGGCCCTCCTGTTTCAAAGTACCATGTGGTCGTATCATCATTCAAAGGTACAACTGTCAGAGTTGAGCCACACACCCTAAATTTCACCAGGAAATATGAGAAACAATCGTACAAGATTATCTTCTCCACAAAATCCCGGCAAGATAATCATACAAGATTAGCTTCTCCACAAACAATGCCTGAGGATGGAGGTTTGGTATGGAAAGATGGAATACATGTAGTAAGAAGCCCAATCGTTATAACCAAACCCATGTAAGCTTGTGCTGCTTGGATTGGCATGAGCTTCTTGGTCTCCTATATCCTGATCAATAAGCAAGACGTATTCTAAATAGCCAATAACCCTCTAATTTTATTTTTTTTATCACGCCACTTCCGTTCTCCTCTTATGTAACGATCATGTAGACTTTCAGACAACAGAGTAGAACTACTTTTCCACTTAATAATTACTTGTGTTTTTCTCTTTGGGTCCATCTGTGTTCGTCGGTAGATGCATGAAGAAACCAGATTCAGTCCTCGTTTACAATATCCCATCGAACTGAGCCACTGGAGCTCTGTAATCCCACAGAAACGTGGACATCAGTCTTTTTCCATGAAATGTGGTCTGCGATGGAGGAGGACCATTAACGAAGCCAAACCGACATGTGTCCCTCTCCAACAACCCCTAAAACATCATCCTCCTCTGTTAGCTTCCTCATCATAATCCCTACCAAACCTGGATCGAATTCAATTAATTGGTGGAGAAATAGAGAAAAAGAGGAAAACAACTTACTGCCATACACGCTGAAGAACCAAATGACAGCTTGGGGATTCTATGCATACGCCCTTCTGAAGTGGATTTGGGACCGTGAAATGGAAGTCCGGGCCCAGAGAAATTGAAGAGCGTAAAAGGCTGATGATAACTACCCGCGAACATAATTGATTCCACCTTGATTGTGGGCTTTAAGGAGATTATATTGGGCCCCACCCAGAGTGTAGTAGAATCAATTAAAGAAAGCCCATGGAAAGCCCACCCCACATAGAAAAAGTCCTTGCATCCGAGTCGGAGCGCACAGGTCTAGCAAGTAACAGGCGAAGATGAAGAAAGCAAATAGCCGAATACAATTTTATGATTATATTAATCAGTCTGGACACTGTTGCCAGACTGGGATTCTTCGATGGGATGATTTTTCATTCAACTTGATGCATTGGAGGAATTTTATACGAATTTGGGCTGTCCTTGCAGAAGCGAACAAAAATATGAAGACAAAAAGAAAACAGAACCAACGAGGATGGTGGAATAAAGGTTTCGGAAATTATTAAAAAAGGGGAGTGAGTGGAATGGATCATGGAATCAATGCAAAGGACAGTGCGTGATTTGTTCTTTCCTTCCGGTCCTCTTCTACTTTAGCAGAAACACCTTAATGCTAACAATATCCATGCATACTCCCCTGTCCAGGTGCTTGATTTTGTTTCTATATTTATAGCCATAGCATATGATGTTTCCACCCAGATTAGCTACTGCACAAAAGATCCAGCTGCCACACGTGGAGTCTGAGATTTGTTCAAAGACTTGATTCGATTTGAAAGCACGATACAATTTGATTGGTCGTATAAAATATTTCTTTAGGCAAACATATCGCCGGGAAGAACCCATCTAAAAAACCGAATCAGTTCCTTTCACTTTATGTTGAATTTTAGTCTCCCATTCCTGTGAAGATAAGCAATAGAGGAACCCATATATGCAGATTCGGTCCTGTTTTTCCTGCTGTGATCTCTCTGCAATTTTATTGACCATAACATCCGGAGAACATCTTGAACGTGCAAAGCGGATTTTCCAAAGTAATCACCAGTTACGGAACGGTAGGTCAAAGTTATCGTTTGGTTATTGCTATCAATTATGTCTAACTATACAGTTTCGTCAAATGTGGCAGCTGTATGGAGGAGTCGGCTAGTTCTGAGCTCAATTCACACGTTAATGATTTTAAAAAACCAGAAATTTAACCAGTCCCTATCAGATGATGGCAAAACCTGTAAAGAAAAAAGGGAAGAAAGTAGAAAGTCAAGCCTGACAGATGAAAACAGGAGGGTTTGGTTATTGGCATTCTTGTTTGTGGGGCAAAACCATATGAAAGTCCATCAATTTAAAGTCAAAGGAAGAAGATTTACATTTACCTACTCTGTTTTTTTCCTTCCATTTATCAGATGGATGAGATAATAAGGGTTGGCTTGCACTTACATGACCATCAGATTCACCAGTTTCTGTGCCCTGTAATTATGCTATACCAGTGGGATTGCACAAAAAAGGTTGGATGAGTGGGTGTCACTCATGCCTTGGGAAGAATAATTGCATAATGAAGAAGAAAGTAAAGTTGCTGTGAACCCACATCAAAACTTTATTGGCATGGCCTGGCTGGGCTGTGCCATCTAAATGGAATCTACACAGCAACGCAGCATAGATGGCAATACAATACTTGCAGGCAGGCAGGCAGGCAGGCAGGCAGGCCAAGGCACCATGAAAGAACAACAACATATATGCTAGCAGACACTCAAAAATACAGTACAAATTTTCAAGTCTGAAAAGCCACAGAAGGACCAATTTAGCTGGTGAAGTTTGATCCATTTTCCTATGGAAAGGCATTTATTAGGTTAATATCAAGCACCGACCTTGAATAAGTAGCTCTGTTTCTTCTTTTTTTCTTTTTCTTTTATACATCGGGGTCCACCGTTTCACTGAAAAAGTCGAGATAGAAGTACATACAAGCAGAGAAGGGTCAGAAGGGAGGGAGAAAAGAGAAACTGCTGACAAAAGGAAAAAAATGACAAAAAGAGAAGGAAACAGAGTCATGGCGAACTCATTCTAAGCCCACCATGCCATCTCGCCAAATTCCAGCATCTGCTCCGTTACCGCCCCACCATCGGCAATTCTCCACCACACTTCTTCCTCCACTAGGCGCCGCCACGGTCGCTGCTTTCTCCTTTCTCCTGTTCTTTGTACTCTGCTTCCGAAAGATCACGCATAAACGCACCGTCCCATCAGAGTCCGATCTCGCCAAGCCCCCGCATCGATTATCCTACTCTGCTCTTCGTCGCGCCACCAACTCCTTCTCCCCATCCCTCCGTCTCGGTCAAGGCGGCTTCGGTTCCGTCTACCGCGCGACTCTCCCCCTCCCAAACTCTAAACAAGACCGAGATGTTGCTGTCAAAGTCATGGACTCCGGCTCCCTCCAGGGAGAGCGCGAGTTCCAGAACGAGCTCTTTTTAGCTGCCAAACTCTCTTCCCCTTACGTCGTCGCAGCCCTTGGTTTCTCCTCCAACCGCAAATATCGGACCATGTTGCTCGTGTATGACCTCATGCCTAACGGCAACCTGCAGGACGCGCTTTTGCACAGAAAGTGTCCCGAGTTGAGAAACTGGTATAAAAGGTTTAGTATTGCGGTTGATATTGCTAAAGGGATCGAATATATTCATGGACTGGACCAGCCCGTAATCCATGGCGACGTGAAACCGAGCAATGTTTTGCTTGATGACTCTTTCTCTGCCAAGATTGCAGATTTTGGTCTGGCCTGGGTGAAAGAAGATAGTTTGAATAGGCAGCAGAGTGTGTCTGAGATCAAGGTGGGAATTACTGAGAAGAAAGTTGAGTTGATGGAGAGTAATAGCAATTTTGGGTCCATAGTTGAGACAGAGAGTGTCACTACTAATGGGTTGGATGAATTCAGTTTCGGGGTGGATCAGTCCCCCGAAAGCTTCGTTAGGTCACCAGAACTGGCGGCAGAGCCAGTGAGAGCCTCCCCCGATGGGAATATAATTGGAGGGAAACAACAAATTGATGACGGTATAGTGGACGATGCGGTGGTTAAGGACTACGTGATGGATTGGATTGGAACGGAGGTAAAGAAGGAGAGACCCAAGAGTGATTGGATTGGGTCTTCTTCATCAACTGGTAACAAAAGAGTGGGGAAAATAGCCAAGAAGAAGAGTAGGAAGCGTCTGGACTGGTGGGTTTCCTTGTATGAGGACAAAGACGAGAAGGTTGTGAAGAAAGAAAAGAGGAGACCGCCAAGAGAGTGGTGGAAGGAGGAGTACTGCGAAGAGTTGGAGAAGAAGAGGAAGAAGAAGAAAAAAAAAGAGAAGCAAGAGATGGGGTTTAATGGTGATGAGAATTATAATGCTGGAGAAGAATGGTGGCCAAGGGATGATGAATTATACGTTAAGAGAAAGAAGAACAAGAGGAATAAAAGCAGTAGTAGCAAAGGTAGTATTGATTGGTTTAGTGGTGAGTTATTTCGAGCTCTAGGCAATAGCCATGATTCAATGAGCGGGGAGATCCCAAAGAGTGGTGGGGTTAGCAGTACTCCGAGTATGAGAGGAACTGTTTGTTATGTTGCTCCTGAGTGTGGTGGTACCGGGGTTTTATCAGAGAAGTCTGATGTATACAGCTTTGGAGTTTTACTGTTAGTTCTTATTGCTGGTAGGCGTCCACTTGAGGTTACAAATTCACCCATGTCCGAGTTTCAGCGTGCCAATTTAATACATTGGGCACGTCAACTTGCCCGTGCAGGAAAGCTTCTTGATTTGGTTGATCAGTCTGTAGAGTCTTTGGATCGAGAACAGGCTGCTTTATGCATCACTGTTGCCCTTCTTTGTTTGCAAAAGTCTCCGGATCGCCGGCCATCCATGAAGGAGATCGTGGGGATGCTCGCTGGTGAGAAAGAAGCTCCCCCATTACCTGCCGAATCCTCTCCTTCACCTCCTGCGCGATTCCTTTACAAGTCCAGATCGCAGAAAGGGCTTGTGTAAGTTTTGAGGTCCAACACTGATTCGAGCAAACTCTTTGATATAATACTCCAATAGTCAAATAATTGTTTATATCCTTATTGATGACATTATGTAAATAAAGATATTTTGTTTACAAGTAGCGAGTTGAAAGGCTTTTCTCTGCTGTCCCCTCTGGTTTGGTCTGACTATTCCGATACTCATATCGTATCATTGTTTCTTCTTCCTGATGCATGATATCATGTATTACATTTACAGAAAGTGAATCCATGGCCTTTACTTGTTTTGGTTTCTGCCCTTGTTCGGCCTAACATCGCATTGTTAGTAATATCACAATCTTTTCACTAACACTTGCGAATTCAATGGAGCCATACCATTTTTGTAGCAAGTCTGATTACTTTAAAAACCATTGGTACACAAGGACACAACTTTTGCCAGCATGGTGCTGTTATATTCACGAGGTATTTTGGGTTTGAACAAGAAGGCTTTCTTCTCCGTTTGAGCAATTTCTCTTTGCAAGTTTGTATAGCACTTCTGTTGAAAGGTTTTACCTTCAGTTATAGCTTGGGCAAGCTAATGTCTTGATTCCTTGCCCTGCTCCGATCTACTGAAAAAGTAACCAAAAGCCAAAAAGGCGGACTCGAGTCATAAAAAAGAAGATCGACCGTCGTGAAATATCGATTTCTTGTTGCCAAAGAGGGGAAGAGATAAAGCTTCTGAAATGGCATTATGTTGAGGTCATTGTCTTGTTCTCTTCTTCTTTCCTGTGCTTGTGCACGCCTTTTCATCTCTAATCTATCAAGAAAAACAATGTATTTCTTGGTGGGGAAGTTGGCATATTTATATTATCCTGTCAAGTTGCAAACTCCTGACCTTCATTCAAATACGTTCTGAAAGCATAGGAGATTATCAAAGATTGAAGCTGGTGAAGGCAACTCCCATGTCTTTTTCGCAATTCATGGTAGGTTGGAAGCATGTGAGGGCTCTGTATTGAATGAACTCCTCGCAAATCATAGGAACCATTCTTACAGCGTTCATGACAGAGGCGGGCCGTATGGTCCATTTAGCTGGCGCAGACAAGGCTTTTATTCGGGGAGTCTAAGATAAAGAAATTGATGGCCTGATTAATTTGAAGGGCTTTTTGGACTGTTAATAGATTCAATATGTAGGCCAGGATATATACATATATATATATATAGGCCAACCAGAAAGGTTGGTTCTATTCAGAGCTTTCAGTGAGTCCAGTGCTGGTTTAAAAAACCAAATTTATATTTTTTCAATGTGAAAACATCACTTTCCATGATCGTGATCTGATTATGTACAGGAAAAAAGCTTAAATTTGGTGGATATATATATCCAATTATACAGTTTTATATTTGATACGGCAGCATCGTATATAATCATTAGTTGTACTGCTGTCTGGCAACACTTTATATTTAAGTCATTAATTTGTTTGAAAAAGTTCTCTTAGGTTTATGATCTCCAGTACCGTCCATAACCTCTGATCTTTTGTCCTCTATTAGTTTGTGGTTGGCACAAAAATTAGTTATTGTCGAACTAACTCGACACTGATACGATACACGAGAAGAATAAAATCCACTATGGTGAGGTTGCAAGGATTTTCATTCTTTTATATTGCAGAACTAAATGAACTAGTACTTATAATGAAGCCTTCTCCTTTCAATAAAGCAGAACATCTCTGTACAGCATAGGAAGATCACGGGTATATATATTTTCATTAGAAAAAAAAAAACTATGGTGGAAGGTATATGTGAACGGGAATTGGAGGTGGAACCGGAGACGAAGGTGGAGGATAAACCGATGACTCCTTTTAGTTAGAATGTGAATCGATGAAGAAAAAAGCTACTCTGAGAAGTTGTAGCCTTTTTCAACTCCATACCATTTTTGCAACACCTGTTAATACACTAAAGACAAGCAAAAGTAATTACTGTCCCGACAAGCTGGGCCACCATGTGAATGCTGCTTTGCGTTGCCATTTCTACAGATTCAGAACGCTTTGGCCCCACGTTTTCCCCATTAACTTTGACCAGGAATAGGTTTCAAGTCAGGGTTGGTACTTTAGTTTTATATATTATGGCATCGATTGCACGGAATAAACTTACCCACCATATCCATTTTCTTTGCTTTTCATTCCATTATTGCAGTGAGGTGTGGAGCTTAATTAAACTCTTGAGAAAGCTTCGGTTCAATGTTTCCGAATCAACAAAGTGATGCTTATCCCCACCTGGAAGATATTGGTGTTGAAGATATAATCTTAAACCAATCTTCATTTGAAGTAGGAAATCTTCCCTACTTAACAGAAGAAAGCCAGCAGCATAAAATACTGGCAAATCCAAACGCCATTGATGGAGATATCACTAACGAAGACAAGAGGACGAAGCGTAAGGAGATTGAGAGGGAAAGAAGGAAACAAGTGTCGAGTCTTCATTCCACGCTTCGATCCCTACTCCCTCCGGAACTAATCAAGGTCAAAAAAATTTCATTTTCTTTGCTTTCTTCTTGGCATAATTTGTCTAACTTTGCCGGATTAATTGGAAGGGCGCCGGATGAAAGAAAAATTAATAATGACAAAAACAAATATACTGCGGGAGAAATCTCTAGCTTTAGCTAGCCTTGCATTACCTAATCTACACCAATTAAATTTCTTCCATGGAGGATGTCAACTTTTGTTTATGTAATACCTAGGGTTTACTGATCTTTGACAGAAATTGCAGGAAAAGAGGTCGGTGTCTGATGTCATGAATGAGGCTGTGAATTATATAAAACACCTGAAGCGTAACAATGAAGAACTGAGTGTCAAAAGAGATAATCTCAGAAGGTTGTCGACTTCTAGTACTACTCATGAAGAAGGGAATAAGAGCTCAAACAGTAGGCCGGCGAATCATGTAACACTCAACCCATATTTGGGCGGAGTGGAGCTCAGTATAAGTTGGGTCCCTAGCAACGGAGTCTTTATCCTGTCAAAAGTGTTAGAAGCGCTACTCGAAGAAGAACTCGATGTTGTTAATTACTTTACAGCTGAACGAGAGGGGAGGTCATATATCAGTATCCAATGCCAGGTAAGTAAATCTTCAATGCTCTCTTGTTTTGGTGCACGTACGTAGCGGGGCTGAGATTGTGCCACCTGATGGATGCAGAGATCCATATTGGCTTTCTTCTCTGGAATTTGCTTGCAGGTTAGCCGACTGATCAGCAGTGATGAGCTAAGTGGGCTGAAGCAAAAATTGGATGATATTGTGTCATCATTAGAGATCACTTGAATACACTAAAGAGATGACATCAAATCTGAACCTTCTGCAATTTTTGGGTTGTCCGTTTGTTATAACTTTTGGCTACAATTCTCCATTTCAGATTTCATAACTGTCTTCAGTAGTAATTGTGGAAGTCCGGTGCATCGATTTGGAAATTTATTAATTAATACTCGTGGAGGAAAAACATATGATTGGAGCTCTTTCATTGCATCCATGAACATTAATAGATTACGTGCCCTTACCGTCGGGAGTTCCAGCGGTAAAATTAGCTGTTACATCCCACAAATCACGTAAGCTATCAACATAATGGTGACACAATGGTGTAGATATATTATGTTCTCTTAATTCAATGTTTTTGTATTTATTAAAAATAATCCTATACTTTGAGATTGAATATGGTATTCAACTCATAATTTCGGATTAGACTACGAGAGAGTCATCTCTCTTTCATTTTAGATCAAATCCTGAGGAAAAAGATTTGTTAGGATTGATCCAGTAAAAGGACATTTTTACTTGAGACCATCAATTCTTGCGTGGAATTCATAATGCATGTGCTTTGCTGTTATTTTGTTCAATTCATGCACTCATTTATATCCAGTTCATGTAGTGCAGCTATACAAGTTAGGATCTTACACATCTAACGTCATGCATGATTAATCCGTAAGCTTTGTTCCGTGTTCCACTCAAAGAGCTTTTCGATTTCTAGAGCCTATATATCTTCCGGATCCTCTTTAACTGTTCGATAGATTTGATACCACCTAATTGTATGATTTCGAGTTATGGTAGTGAACAGCTCACAGCAAACAGCTTTGAAGCTTGGAAACTTAAGTTTCCTTTGTATGCAGCTCCTCTGTTTCCCTATAGTATAAGGGTATTTGCAAGCTGAAGCAGATTTAGAGGAGGAAATTAGCGCTATCAGTCAACAAATTTTTTAACTAGGTAGGATCATGCATACTAGGAATCTTGCAAGGGAGGTGTGAGAAATCAATTATATGCTATTACTTTTCGGCCTTGTACCCAATTTAACTGTTGTAAATACTTTTTATTACAGTTTTGATTGCTTCTATGATAAAGAACAGATCAAGGTACGAAATCACTGTTTCCACTTGGCAGTTTGGAAGAAAAAAAACTACCTTATTTTTGTACTAAAAAACCATAAGATGTATCACTTTTTGCGCTGTCTCTTCAGTTAGTATTGATTATATGACTTCTTTTTAGTGCATGTGGGAATGTTACTACACAGAAGATTTCTACCTTCTTTTTGTGAGAGTCAAAGAAATAGATCCACACATCATCAAACAATATATCCTACAGAAAATATTTTGCTATAAATATAAATAAAATAGATATAATTAGTTTGAATTCTAATTGATATGAATGAAATAAATATAATTAATTTGAATGGATTAAACACTATTAGTACGAAAAATTACCGAATTGATACGCATAAGTGTCCGATAAAAATATTAATTTTTTTTGTTTTAATACCAATGAAAAAGATCCCATGACATACTAATTCAATATCTATTGTAGTTTATTTTACTTTTTGTTCAGTTTGAGTTTATCTTTTTTTTTTGTTTAGTTGGTAACACCCCTTCATACAATAATTTTCACAAAAGGATAAATTTAACGCAGAAGTTTGTCAGATAATTATAATTAACAGAAATATGATTAAATGTAAATGGTGGATATGTATAAAATGTGTACTTTCTTAACAATTCTCTTCTCTTCTCTTCTTTTACTAAGAATTTATTGTGTAAACGATTGACACTTAGATCCGAACAAAAGATAGTGTGAGCAACTACAATTCTCTCGACAATTCTATTCATCCTTTTCTTTCAATACATTTCTGTCAAATAAAAAGGCAAAGTTAAGCTATGCTACTGGGCCGGAAAGCCATTGTTCCGATAGCCATGCGTCCTAACATCTAAAAACCTCGGAAACAAGTCTTACGACAAAAGGCCCGTTTACAAATTGGTACGGTACGAGAACGTACAAAATTAACACGTGTATATAATACAGCAGGCGAAAGGGTGGGAAAGTGGATATTAGGCCTTACAAGAGGCTTGATCGATAGGACGGTGCAGGCCCCAATTTAACAACAAGCAAAAAAAATAAATCAATAAAATTTTAAGAATTTAGATCTTTAAATTGCTGCTGTCTTGACGGTACGATGACATCCTTAAGAATGTTGCTTTCTGAAACAGCTAATTGTGATTGTCAATGTCCTGAACTCTTAAAATCACGCACACTTTGTAATCTTACTGTAATACGAGATCATCCAATTTAACTACAAACAATAGTCCAATGTATAACAAAATAACAGTCAATCAACTTATAATTTTATAGGCCAAGATGATTAGGTGATATGGTTTGTCAAATCCGACCATTTCACATAGTATTAGACAGAAAAGTTAATGGTAAACACAACACCTCATTAATAAATTACTATATAAGATAATGCTGGGGAATATACGATGGTAATGTTAGATTTCCAATAGGAGAAGGTGTCGGCAAACTAAGTACATATTTATCTGCAATTTTCTTGTCTTCCTACGCTGCATTTTGTCACCACCATAAATCCCTTCTTCTTGACCTTAGAAAACTCCACTTACTTTCATCTTCTTGCTTGACCCTGCTCCCTGTGGTTCTCTTACTGCTTTGTGTGTGAAAATATATATATACGTATTGGATATGGTCTATATTTCACTCCCTTCAGTAAAAAGAGAAATAATTCGAAATTGTCTTTGCTGTGGGTACCCGAAAGAGGAACCGAAGATAAGGTATGGCTATATGCTCGTTAGTTAATTATGATCAGTAGAAATTTTTTTGGTGCGGTTAATTAGCAGAGGAGTTCAAGGTTGCACAAAGATTAACAAAATCTCTACTTTTGTCTAGTGCAAAGAGCAGCATTAGTAGGTCCTATCCTTGGGAAAGATATACGCTTAATGAGCTTGTTCGTGCAACAAACAACTTTCACAATGACAACAAGGTTGGAGAAGGTGGATTTGGATGCGTATACTGGGGTAGAACAAGTGCTGGAGTGGAGGCAATCATACCCTTCTTCTTACTCTTTGATTAGTTTACCTTTTTTAAGTAGCTGATAAGATGTCCTTATTATTTACTTAAACAATCGATTTAGTAATGCAGATAGCAGTGAAACGACTGAAGGCGATGAGTGTCAAGGCAGAGATGGAATTTGCTGTGGAAGTGGAAATCCTTGGGCGGGTAAGGCACAGAAATTTGCTAGGCTTGAGGGGTTTCTATGCAGCCGGGGAGCAAAGGCTAATTGTATACGATTACATGCCTAATCGTAGCTTGGTCACTCACCTACACGGCCAATTGGCTGCTGATTGTTTACTAGATTGGCCCAAGAGAATGAACATTGCTATAGGATCAGCTGAGGGATTGGCGTAAGTTTACTCTCTTGTACCCAGAGCAACATACCATATTTAGTCTTTTGAATTTCTTTTATAAGCTGCAAATCATAATCCTGAGAAACAATTAAAAGCACTCTCTGCATTCTGTTTCTGGAATGTAAGGTACCTGCACCATGAGGCCAATCCTCATATCATACACCGAGATATAAAGGCCAGCAACGTTCTTTTAGATGCAGAATTCCAAGCAAAGGTCGCCGATTTTGGTTTCGCAAAGCTGATACCGGAAGGTGTTAGTCATTTGACCACACGAGTGAAAGGAACTCGGGGGTACTTGGCACCTGAATATGCCATGTGGGGAAAAGTTTCAGAGAGTTGCGATGTTTACAGCTTCGGCATTTTGCTTCTGGAGATCATTAGTGGAAAGAGGCCGCTGGAGAAACTTCCGGGAGGGGCGAAGCGTGATATTGCGCAGTGGGTCACCCCGTATGTGGAAAAGGGCGCATTCGAACATATCGCTGACCCTAGATTGAAAGGTCGGTATGATCAAGCCCAACTAAAATCAGCTGTCCTTATCGCAATGAGGTGCACCGACAGCAACCCTGAGAATCGGCCCACCATGAAAAGGGTGGCAGATTGGCTTCATGGTTGTCTAGGAAGGACAAAAGAGGAGGCATACATCAGTGGCATCGTTGGTGAAGATGAAGAGAAAGAAGATAGTGATGATACCGATTACCTTGAGTTTGGGACGGGAAGATTTGATCAAAGATGGAAACTATCAGAATAGTAGAATGCTAGACCAAGAATAAAAAAAAAGTAATAAGCCAAATATTTTTAATTTTTTTTGCATTTTATTTGATGTCAGCCCATTTTCTCGGGCTTCATTCGCATACTAGTCTATAAATGCCCAGACTTTTCTGGAAAATGGGCCCAATAACTGGCTCGTTTCCGTTTCAAGCACTTGGTAATGATCAAAAGTGAGGATATTTAATTTAATCCTAATTTGGAAAGCTAAACGCCGATTTAAAAATATTTACTAAATAAATAAAAAATAGCATTCTAGAATAATCGAAGCATTGATCAAAGGGTTAAGAATTTTAGTTGGTGCAACAGGGTAGGGTCCATGTATCAAAACGCGGGTACAAGTGTCTGCTGGAATTTGTTCAAGGCTAATCCATGTCTGCGACACCATGTAATCCATCGCTGTCCATATCTAATAATGCAAATTGGCAAGGACTCCCGCAGAGAAGCCCCACCGTATCCACCTGTACGGCTAGTAAGCAACTTTACCCTCCGCCTCCGCCTCCGCAGACAGCCCCGAACGTAATTAAGAAAATCGATATTCTTCTGACCCCCGGTTCTGGATAAAAGACAAAAGCTATGCCGCCCAACAAATTGTCAGGACAATATATATCTGACTAACTAATGGTACAGGTCAACAACACCAGTACTGAAGACTAATAACCCATTTGGAAAAACAACAAAAGATGCAAGAATTTTGTTGAATTTATAAGCTTCTGGGTTCCATTATACTATTCTCTCTTTGCAGTGTACATTCTTATTTGACAACTGGGTTGTTTTTTTTCGGTTTAGTTCTTCTGTTTTTTCTATTTAGCTTGCGGACTAGCTAGCTAGCCTCGTAGGACAAAGAGCTGTCTGAGTTTTTGGCACCTTGCAGCTCTCTCGAGAGGCACTTTGGAATATACCTGCCTTGGTTATATATATCTTCATGATCAGTCAGAGAGCCTCAGCTCAGGTGGTATGGTCTCTTACGGAGATAAGAGAGGTTATGAATTTAAATTCCAGCTGAATAGATTTAGGAGAATGGGATGAGATGAATATATATGGGCCAATTAAAAATAAAGATGACAATTATAGAGATTCCAAGCGAGCCATGCATACCGATACTCCCTTCTATCATCTATCGGTATGTATCCGAATAATCATAATAACCCATAAGTGATGAACGGGTAGTACTGTCAGTAAAGTTAATGTAAATTGGAAGGCAAAGTTTCTTCGTGATATTACTTTCCGGGCAGGCCATTTTGGAAACGGCACCCGGACGAGTAAAAGTTAGAGAAAATTGATAGACATCCAGATATAGGTTATACCACTTAAAACCATTTTCGACAATTAAATATTGTAAATTAAATAGAATATCAAACTATGAAAGTGGTTTGGCATCCAGAACAGATGCCTCGACAAAGTTTTAAGAGCCCAGGCTATGCAAGGAATTGAAATAGGGCCAGCTCTTCGAGTTAAGGCTATATATGGAGCCAGAAACAAAAGTGCATATCATGAACCTTTGATTGTCTTGAAAACAAATGTATCAGACCATCAGGGACCTATCGATGGTCCCATTCTTCCAGTTGGTCCGAATTTTTGCGGGTCAAAATTTGTTCAAATAATACAAAAGGGAAAATAATGTGCAATTTGGTGCAGGAAACTTGGGACAGGTCATTGAAGTGCGAATTCATAATATACCGAGAAATGTACAGACAAGGCTTGAATAATTTGAGAGTAGCCAGAGAGTTGTCTCTACCCTTCTCCAATCCCAAGAGACGAAACTTGTTACTACAAAAATTGAGCAATCCCTAGCTGTCCTACGTGCCTAATTATCTTTGGTAAAGACCCTAGAGAGAATGAGAGATTAGAGAGACTTCTGGACAACATGCAGTCTCGTCTCTGATCCTATCATTTCCATTCACCACAGGCTCTACCACGGCAATAGCAGTGCTATCTGCTGAGACATGAAAGCTAGTAACTGATAATGCTTGCGGGAAAGTATTTTACTTTGCATTTGTACCCATTGATGGGAACACATTTAACGTTAAAGGTAAAAGGAGATGAAAAAAAAAAGAGACTGATTAGCTGGACAAGCTAGGTGAAAGGGAAATCAGCCGGCCTACGAGGTATAGGGTTTTTGAGTACGTATAGACGTAGATGGCTTAATCACTTTTACCAAAAAGAACATATGGGTTAATCAGAGGCCGTTTACTTGTCATTCCGTGTTAATTAGATAACGGTTTTAAAATTGAAGGCATCAGAGAAATGGACCATTCTTTTCTTTTCTTTTCCTTTTTGATTTTTCTCCCCCGAAGCATCCATCAAAGATAGGAAGCGAAGGAGATGAGTTCCAACTCTCTCTCTCTCTCTCTCTCTACATATATGAAAACGACTGTCCACTCAACGTCGTAGATCCTATGTAGCTGGTGGAAGCAAAGGGATAAATAACAACACTACACTAGCAATCACGAGCAGTAATATTGGATCATGTGGATCATGTGGATCAGGTGACTGACAACTATATAGTATATAGGCGCTATGCAACTGAAAATGAAGTAACTTTTCAGGGATCAAAACATATTATATATACAAACACTACTTTTTAAGCATCAGAGTGGCATTTTTTAGTTTTCTGTATATATTTATATATTGCATTTTATACTGTTCCCGATCCTTGATTTATAGTTCAAAAACCCTTATACTGTTTATGGGAAAACTGTTTCCGAAAGGAAAAAAGTGAAAACAGAAACCCATGCGATGCGAAGGCATATATCACTGACACATTCGTGAGCGTGGGAAGTAAAGAAATATTGCCTTTAAGGCTGCCATATTTCGCCCAACAATGCAATAAATGGAATCGGGCAATCTCTAGGTAATAATTTTGGATATGAATGATTATAGAAAATGAGGAAAGAGAAACCCAATCTAGGATCAAAATCATTGGATTGGGAGAGACAGAGATGACCAGCTAGAGAGGACTGGATAGAGAGGGAGCTAGAGGAGATAAAAGTTCGGCCAAGCAGGTCCTGTGTCCTTTGTTTTTGTTTGGGCAGGAAGGGTTGATAGTTAATTTACTTGCTTCCTGCTTCCTTCCCGCCGCTTGCATCCCTTTTCCAGACTCCTACCTTCCTTTCTTGCACTGACATGCAACCGCATCGCAGTGGGAAGCCATACATGTATAATTCTGTGAAATTTGGGTAATGCCAGTAAATCATATTAAATGTTGAATGTATGTATGTATGTATGGTTGTTGTATTTATGAAATTCAATCTACCAATTTAATTTTTTAATGCTGTTATAATACTTTTTTATCAAAATTTAAATATTAAGAGCACATGTGAAAATATATCAAAATTTAACATATATATATATATATAAATTCCCTCATCATTACAGTACTAAAGTTATAAGAAGCACTCACATTTTAATATTAAATATAGCATATGGTGATGTTTACACTTTACAGAGGGTGAAGGAGATGGTAATGGAAATGACATCTAACAGTAATGATTTTCTGATGGTGACAGTAGAAAATAAAAACTGAGCGAGGATAGAAATAAAATCACTGATGTGTAAAATAATATAAACCAATGACAATGGATGGTGATAAGATAGTATAACGATTTTTGACATAAGCCTTTTCAGTATGTCCTCCCACCATTTTCCCTTTGAGTGGTTTGCTAGTCCATCGTTTTTCTCTCACATTTATATTATTTAAGACTTAAGGACTGACTGGCTTATTCATATAAAAATCATATAGTAAAAATCACTTGAATTAATATTATTTTTAAGCCATGGGAATCGAACATATGGTCAGTGAAAAGCAGGCGATTTCCCACTTCCAATAAACATGGTGCAAGGACCATGTTATTAGAAGGGGTATGGTACAAAGAAGGCAGCTCTCAACAGGGATAAGAGAAGAACAGACAAGGGCATAAACCAAAGTAAAGAACAAAATTTGTCCAAATACAAGTGTTTGCGGGTCATTGGAGCAGAGAGCCATCTATTCGAAGTGTCCACATCTAGTGTTCTACCGCAGACGTACACTCAGAGTCTCCACTCATTCACTCTGTTGCCTAAGCCAAGGCACCATCAATTTTTCTTTCCATTTCGGATTTGCCATAACAACAACCTGCAACGGACAAGCCAGTTCCAGAAACAAAAACAGAAAAAAGAATAGATGAGCAACAGCGGACAAAATATTATGTGATATCGAAGCAGCAGCAATGCTAATACTTTTAGAGCGGCGTTTCTCAGTCCCAGTACAATCATGACCCTCGCTAATCATCCACAAATATGTTCCCTGTACTATCTTCATTAGTTGTCAGTATCACACATCAATTTGTATTGTGTGGTTGGATTAGCTGATTAGCTGATTAATAACTGAGGGGTCTTACTCATGGCAGTTCCACGATCTCGTCTTTTCTGTTTACTACCTTTTTTAAGCTTTTCTTTACAATGGGGTTGCTTTTAAGCATTGGTATGACTTATAAACTCCCTCTTTTATCCAACGTTTTCTTGTTAAAGTTGAGGTAGCAATTCAACTCCAGAAAAGCCCCAAACCCTAAGCAAGTTTTGGAGAATTTAATTTTCAATCTATTTAGTCGTCCAACACGGGCTCAGTCATGCTCCTGTTTCTCGTTCAGGTTCTGGCATAAAACCCCGCCTAGCTTTCTGGTTTCTGGACCAAGGCCTTCTTGTTGGGTCCTTTTGGGATGGGGGAGAACAAAGGTGAAACAACCAAGAAACAGCCACAACCACAGCAGCAGCAACCACCGCAATCATCTTCACCGAAAGACCCTCTAGAAGGATCGGTCGAAATAATTAGACCCGTTCAGCACCAACAGCCAGCGAGTGTTGTGGTCACTGGAGCTAACTATATGCCAACTCCCCTTTACGTGTCAATTGGTGCAACTTCTACTCCATTTGAGCAACAATTCGCGACCGTAAACCCCAAGAGGCCCAGGTACGGCAGTGCGCAGTGGAAGCTATTACCTTCTCCGTCGCAGCAGCAGCAGCATCAGCAGCAACAAACACACACTCCATTGGCCACAGTCGTAACTAGCGAATCAAGTCCTTCACCGATCATAAACCCCAACGCTACCACCAAATCTCAATCACATCAAACTCATACGACAGCCGCTTCCTCCTCAGATACAGCTTCTTCTCCTTCACACTCGCCTCTTCCTTCACTATCTGCAGCTTCTGGGCAAGATACAAGCAAAACAGATGAGGAGCGGCTACATCACCAATTCAGAAAAGGCAAGTATGTTAGTCCAGTTTGGAAACCGAATGAGATGTTATGGTTAGCCAGGGCTTGGAGGCTCCAATACCGAGGCGGCTTCGATGCATCTGGCTCATCATCTAGAACTACTCCTGATCACCCGGACACGGCTCTATTGGCCGGAGTTGATGTACAAGTCCAGTCAACGAGAGGGAAGACTAGAGCCGACAAAGACAGGGAGGTTGCTGAGTTCTTGAACAGCCACGGAGTTAATAGAGATGCAAAAACTGCGGGAACTAAATGGGATAACATGTTGGGAGAGTTTCGTAAGGTGTACGAATGGGAGAGGGGTGGCGAGAGAGACCAAGTTGGAAAGAGTTACTTTAGACTCTCCCCATATGAGAGGAAGCTTCACAGATTACCTGCGTCGTTTGATGAGGAAGTCTTTGAAGAGTTGTCCCAGTTTATGGGTTCTCGAATGAGAGCTCCTCATAGCCGAGGGCCTCCTGCGATAGGTTCTGGTAGTGATAGTAGAGCTCCTCTTGCTGGCGGTGTAAGGGCGCTCCCTCCACCCCCTTCTTTTAGTGAAGATGATCTTTCACTCCCTGGTATGTGTCGCTATACTGTTCATCCGTTGTAATTAGTATGTTTGTTTTTTGCTAAATAGCGCGACTTTGTATTACTGTCAGTTGTAGCAAGGCCAAAACAAATGGGCATGGCAACTGGAGATGAAACTTGCTATCACGGTACACGAGGGACTATGCTAGGATTCGATGCTCCAGTGGATACTGCAACATTTGCTTTGTCTTCAAAGGAGCTTCGTAGGATTGGTAAAGTAAGGATGACATGGGAAGAATCGGTCAGTTTATGGGCTGAAGAAGGAGAGCATCATAGAGGAAGAGTAAGGCTTCATGGATCAAGCTTTTTGAATGCTGATGAACTTACTTTTTTCGATGATTACATGGTGGCTTGTTCCATGGAATCCTTTGAAGATGGTCTGCTAAAAGGTTTCTCGGTCGATAAATTCGTTTCTGGTCAGCAAGTTAAAGTGTTTGGGAGGAGAAAGTCTTCCCCGTCAGCGTCCGCTTCTTCTGGTACAGGAATTATGCTCTCAGCATTTGCATGGTAACCTTCTTAAAACCAGTCTCGAAATCCACATATAATATATATTTTTTTATATCAGGGTTCACGGAAAGAGTTCAGCTTCCATTAGCAGAACCTTCTAATATCAAATGTAAGTTCTTATAATATCCTAGTCGTCCATAAAGAATTTAGGCTAACTCATCCATATAGTTACGTGATCATGAATGTTTTATGTTAATTTGTGATCGACTGATTAGCTATCACGCATGCTTTCATACATTGGTGGAGTGGGACCGGCAAGTACATATTATGATTCATGAATGGATAACAGTTCACAGATGTTTTATGAACAGCAATCCTTTCACTAGAATCTCAAGACCCAAGCGAGTACTACATGGGATGTCTTCGGGCGCCACCGACAACAATTCCAACTCTGTATGAGCTGGCATGGTACTTGCAAGAGCCACCACCGGAAGAACTGCGTTTCCCGCTGAGAAAAGATGTTTATAGGGACTTACCACATGGCAAAGATCTCTTCTTCACCACTGCCCATGAATCTTTCGATTGTAGAGGCATCGTCTATGATATATTGGGCTCGGTTATCCGTACTAACCCAAGTATCAGTGGTGCCACTGCTTCAAGTAGAGACTCTTTTATTGGCCTGTGGGATGATTGCATTAATAGGATTGTCTCCAAATTCTGTTCTGTTGAAATGGTAATTGTAAGAAAGCCTTCGTCATTGACGGTGGACGAAATGCAGGATGAATGGCCAAACGTCACTGGCTTTGTTAGAAACTTTTGTTTGTGGAGAGGAGAGGAAACCGACCAGTTAAGGGAAGGTCAAGTTGATCCCTCGTCTTCCTTGGTAGAGAAGCTTTTGTGGACTTACTCTGACATTCCTTACATTTTAGGGTATTATGCAGTTGGTTACCTGGTGACATTTTGTGCTATATACCGATCACCAGATCGCATTGACCGGACTGACTTATATTCGTTAGATTTGTCTTCACCGGTTGACAGAATAAAAGCCCTAGTCCCGTGCTACAGGGTGGCTGGACTGTTGCCACTCTTAGCCGATCGGTGCTTCAACAACATCGGCAATGGCGGTACGTACAAGCAATTAGCTTTTAGTGATTTTGAAAGAGTGGACATGGGTAATGGTAACGTCATGGAGATGACCCCAAACACAGTGACAAGATTCTTTTCGGGTAAGAGAAAGTGGGCAGCAGTCAAAGAGATATATGATTTGTTTGACCACAGGATTCCACACGCCGAATTTATATACAGATCTTCAGAGAAAGATCTGGCATTGATGTTCAAGCCTAGAGGGGTCAAAATTAAGCCCGCGAGTTGTGACCAGCTTGTGGAGGCCTTAAAGTACGTCACCAAAGCCTTGGTAGCCCTACATGACTTATCTTTCATGCATAGAGACCTGAGCTGGGACAAGGTATTGAGAAGCAGCGACAGAGAAAAGGAGTGGTTCGTCTGTGGCTTCGAGGAGGCAGTGGATGCACCGCAGATATACCCACACGGAGCTGGGGAGGCGCGTGGAGGGCACGCACCGGAGATGGGCAAAGGAATGCATGGTGTGAAAGTGGATGTGTGGGGCATCGGTCATTTGGTGAAGACATGCGGGTTGGGTTCGAATGGCGTGCCCAAAATGTTAAGAGAGTTGCAAAACAGGTGCTTAGATCAGAACCCGGAGCAGAGACCCACTGCCGCCGATTGCTACCACCACTTGTTGCAGGTGCAGTCATCTCTGCAGTCATCGTCCTCCGGAGGTCCCTATTGACTTGACTGATGGTGATATGTGTAAATGTCGTGCGGGCTTCAAAATAGGGGTAGGGGGTAGGGTTGCATGCATGTGTTTTTTTAGTATTTTGGAGAGTCACTGGTTTTCTTTTATTTCTCCGTTGGCATCTTCTCTAGAGGTGTAGCCTCAAATTGGCGGAGCTTTGTAGGGGGAGCAGTTTTGATACCTTAAATTGAAAGTGAGGATGGATGTGCATTCAGTGAAAAATGGCGGCCGCAACTAAAAGACGGCTTCTAGCTAGGGTTCTGACCGATCGACGTTCTTCTTTATTGAATCAAATTATCTGAATTTCTAATTTAATTTCGTGATGGAAAACACTGTCCTTTTTTGTTCTTGGAAATGTTCATCTCGAGATATGGTTCCTCTAAAACGGGATTGATTGCCCAGTGTCTTACCCTTATCCTTCGCTAAGCGTATGTAGATGTAATTCAAGTAGAAAAGGGAAATCGTGTCAGCCATAATGGGGTTTCTATATTTTGTCAGAAAAAGATATCTTGATGGGCCTATACCCCCATAATAACATCTGCCGTATCAACACCTCTAGCGTCTGCCATGGCCATCTCGTTAAAGGGTTGCGAGGGCAAAGCTTTGTGGTTGGGAGAGGCCGGTTGTATTCTTCAATGTAAGTCAAGGAAATCTCAATCAGAGCACTATTATACTGTAGGGTCTTGCTGATCAGTGCACTTTTTCTGAGTTTGTTCTTTCCTTCTCTATTAATGTTAAAAGATAATAATACTAGTGCAGCCTGGAAGAGAAGGAGCTACGTGCCTACGTGTAAATAAGTATGGGAATTTTAAAATTTTGTAAATTATGTATAAATTCAAGGATGACAAAAGCCCAAATTGTTGGTGGGGTCGGGCCCGTGAACAATGGAAAGCCACAAAACGGACCATCATATATATTATTACCTCTGCTAACCTGCTAGGCTAGTTTAGTCTGGGATTAGGGTTTTGTGCTCACGCCCGCCGTATTCTGTAGCCACGGAGCTCGAAGGCACCAGACAGTTCGGAGAAGATGGTAGTTTACGAATCCTATGTTATCCTATTTTAGAATGTTCTTGAATTAGCGTATTGATTCCGATTTTGTGGGTTTCTTTTAATTCCTTTTGTTTCTCTTCTCAGACTTTTAAGCGCAGAAATGGAGGCCGAAACAAGCATGGCCGCGGGCACGTCAAATTCATCCGTTGCTCCAACTGTGGCAAATGTTGCCCAAAGGTAAGCTAACTTCAATCGTTCTCTCTTTCTTTTAATCTATTTGCTTGTGCTCTTCTTATTAATTTTTAGATCTTGGTTTTAAATGTCTTATGAATTTGTTTTGATCAGGACAAGGCCATCAAGAGGTTCCTTGTGAGGAACATTGTGGAGCAGGCTGCAGTTAGGGATGTTCAGGAAGCTTGTGTTCATGATGGTAACGACAGGGTTCTATTTTTTTTCTTCTTTTTAAGAGTTGCGAGATGCTCTTGGTATCATACGAGTTTCTGTGCACATGTCTTAATTGGTGAATCATTGTATTCTTACGTGGGTTTCTTTCTAGGCTACACTCTACCTAAGCTGTACGTGAAGATGCAGTACTGCGTATCTTGTGCTATTCACTCCCGTGTCGTGAGGGTTCGTTCCCGCACTAATCGCAGGAATCGTGAGCCACCGCAGCGCTTTATGAGGCGCAGGGTAAGTGTGTTACTCCTCAATATGTGCTTTGTTAATCGTAGTTTTCAGTAGTGTCAATTGCTTCGAATTGTTCGATTTGCTTCCAAATTGTTTTCCTTAATCGATGCCATTTCTTTATTGAGTTCATTTATTTATATATACACAAGTGGCAATTGGAGAGCTACAATGTATAATCATACTGCCTTGAATGTGTTTTAATTCCTTGACTTCTACACTCTGCCATACTGAAACTTTGTTTTGCTCTGTGTTTTGTGCTTGGTTTATCCCTTTTTTATTGTTGTCGCTCGATCTCGGATACTTGAACTGCATGGGGAAATTGTGACCTGGTCACTCTCAAATTTGCAGCTTCGTGTTGACTTACGCGATTGCCTTAACTATTCAAATTGTTGATTATGTTTTTATTTTCTTCTATTGGCAGGATGACGCACCAAAGCCTGGCCAACCAGGCCAGGCCACTCGCCCAGGTGTCGGAGCTCCTGCTCGTACTTGAGGTGGTGGAAGTGGAGGCTAATTCGCTGGGAAGTCTTATAGCTCGAGCGTCATCTAGATTGGATTGGTGTTTGAACTTCATGACTTTGCTTGTTTTAAGATCTTGAAAGTTTTGATGTATGAGATTCCTTTTTAAAATCACCTATATTTTACCAATATTTCAGCTGCTATTCTTAAACTGGAAAATATGGTTTATTCCTCCATTCACCAAATTTTTCTTACTTTATACTTAAGCTCCCTAAAAGTGGCTTGATTGCTTTCTTGATAGAGACATCTAGTTGACAGTGTAAATTAAATACATAAATAGTTATGAACCTCTCATCCTAGTGTTACTTGGATTCTGACAAACCTTGTTCGGGGGAATGAAAGTACCAAGATGATTCGTTATTCCAGGGTTTGATATTTTGTAATATCAGGTCGAAAGCTTAGTACACTCAGTTTCACAAGCTGGAGTTAACATAAACTAATTTACATTTATATAAAATATAATTTATTAAATTTAGTTCCGTAAGATTTTACTGGGGTCTAGAGTTCATTCTAACTTAGGAGAACTGGAGAAGGGATGCGAGAAAAGCATGTGACTTCGTTCGTCTGGTCAAATTTTCATTTTCCCCATTTTAGAACAGATCGAGCTCGATTGGGGCGTTCTTTACGGATTTACTTTGATGCCAAATTGGGCCTCAAACTAGAATAGCGAAGTTGGTACGACAGATCCATTACGTTGTTGGAACATGATCAAATCCACTAGTGTTGAGTTGGTTTGTCTTTGGTTATTGTGCGTCTCTCGGTGCTGTCTTATCTTATTGTGCATGCGATGCACCGGGAGCGTCGGTATTTTCTTCAAGATTAATGGAACTAAATCTTTGTTTTTGGCAATAAAGAAAACAAGTAACGGAGATGGTATCACCTAAGACGATGGAGTTTGTTAGCTCTCGCATATTTATATTTGCGGTTTACGTGGCAAACTCTTGTCCCCATCCCGTGTGTTGACACAAACTAACTCATATGTGTAGTTCCAGTGGAGGGGAGAGGGAATATTTAAGAGATACGGGGGAGGGAGTGCATGTATCTGTATACATACTAGATAGCATCTAGGCCATTCTGTATCTTGACAAATCCCATCATCAGACTAATCGGCCAAAGGGAAAGACAAAGAACATACAAGGAATAAGATTTTGCGGGGAGGGATTAATGTGGAATCCATTTTAATGTGTTTTGACATCCTGGCAGGTAATTATGGAAGAGGATCTTATGCGATTGTCCCTTAATTATTATTCGATGGAAGCCTGCTAGCTAGTCCACCTTAATCCAACCATACTAATGAGCTCATCCTTTATGCGGAATGAAATATCTATATCTTATCTTGTGATTAAACAAATAGGCAATCCAGCTTTCCCCCATGTATTGGCATCAACACTAACCTATTTTTAGCTCTCTTGTCTCTTCTGCAATTCCTTTGATATTTTAATCAAACCAGCAAACTACCAGGAAGTGGAGCAGTCCTTGAAGCGAGACATCCACTCGACAAACATAAAACAAAACCTACAACTTTTAAAACATTGATTGCACGGCCTCACCTCCTAAACAAAACAAAACAAAACAAACAATCATTAATTTGAAAGGCTTTAGTTTTCCACTGGCTATTGTTTATCATTTGCCTCGAACTAACCATCATTTTTCTTATTCACACTCGCTTCCCTTTCAACTGGATGATGACACATGCATGAGAGTAAAAGAAGCAAGCCAAGCCAAGTTTGTCCACACTTGAACCCACCCATTCCAATTCCGATTCCAATCCCAATTAAATTGTTTATGCATGGAAGCACTACTGCTCTTCTTTCCTTGGTCCCGTTCCTGTTTAACTAGTGCTATTTAACTTGTGAATCTAGGGCTCTACGACTGTCCACTCACATGGTAAATCTCGAGCGTTCGTCTAATGATATCTCACAGTTGACACGTGGGTCGGAACATTGACTGTAGTAAAGAGTGTAAGACCAATCACATCTACCCATTTCTGGCAATGCTATACGGTTGATGGTCTTATAATAAGACAAAGATGATCAACGGTTTATCTGGTGTGATCTATAAAACAAACATATTAAACATGCAATAAGTGAGGTAGCACTACAACCTTATGGAACCTGGGACGATTATGTAATTATGTAATTTTTCATGTAGTCATAGATTTTTTGTACTTTTTTGAAGAAGTAAATAAAATTCTTTTTTTGTTTTTTGCTCAAAATACTAAAGTTTAGCGTTTGATAGTTTTATTGCTTCTCCAGTGTCTCCTCCCTTGATAGCATTTTGGTTACTGAAAAAAAACTAAAAAGGCTAAATACTAGACAAGTAGACATAATAGGATAGGCTTAAAAAACTGGTCTTTTCCCCTAATTATTGCGTGCTCTGTCTCCCCCCTGCGTACAAGGAAATTTTCCAGTCTCATCGTTTCCTTTCCTTCCCTTTCCTTCTCTATCCCGTCAATGTCACTTTCCGAGGGGAAGAAATGACCAATAACCCGCCACGCGTCTCTGCTTCTGACCAAACGATAAATTTAGCATCACTTATTCAGCTGACTTTTGGAGCCAATCTGTGAACATCTCGAGAGTTTTCATGTCAGCTCTGTAATGCTTCTGCGTGAACTCGAGCAGCGAGGGCCATGTGAAATCTGGGTATGCTCTTGGGTTGTATGCGTCCACCAGTTCAGTCGGGGGAGTTACCAGCTTATCATTTCTCGGACACAGAAAGAAGGCAAGAGATTTCCTTGGGGTCTCGCTATTGACCACTGCACGGTGCAAACAGCTTTTATACCTCCCGTTCGAAAGCGCCTGGAAAAGAATTAAACGCTCTTTGATGATATGCTCTAAATGAACAACGAATCACAATCAACTACCTATATATGTAACGGCGGCAATCAAGTGACAAACCATGAAGGTATCGCCGATGTTAATGACAAACGCATCAAAATTTGGGCTGATAGCACGCCACTCGTTGTCGGCAAACACCTGGAGACCACCCACTTGGTCTTGGTGAAGGATGGTCAGGGATGTTGGATCACAGTGAGGACCCGTTCCCAAAGTAAGATCAGGTTTTAGGCATGGGGGATAGTAGTTTAGCCTCATTATTGAATCGTTGTCTTCGAAGAACTCCCTGAAATGGAGTTTGCTCACTCCAAGGCTCATTCCTAAGAGCTCCATGATCCCCAAAGACAGAGTGCTCATGGCCTCGCAATATTCCTGATGTACTCTCCTGGAAGTGACAAAAGCATGAATATTGACATGGAAAACATAATAAAACGATATCCCCTACAGGAAACCAAAGGAAATATCTCATAGATTCGAATGCATACCCGAATTCTTCAAAATCTTCACCCATTGTGTCGTGAAAGTAGTCCCGGATAAGTCTCGAGTTTTTCTCAGCTGAATGACGAAAAGAAAGTGTTTCTTTCCAGGGGAGCTTGGAGGAAAACCTTCTGGTGAAGCTACTAGCATAACCATAGGACTCACCAAGTTTCCTTCGAGCCTTTTGCTTTTCGCAGAGTGGCAGTTCAAAGAACTTGTCCATGTGTCGATGGGCATCAGTGACGAGGGTTTTATCTACTCCATGATTGACAACAAGAAAGAAGCCATGCTTCTGGCATGCCTCGCCAACCAGACTTGAAGCTTCCTTCGCAGCAGCAGGGTCGCCAGAGAGAAAATTGCCTAAATCTATGAGTGGAACTTGGAACTCTGGCGCATTCGGTCTCGGCCTCTCGTCGTCGGGCCAAATGAACTGTTGGGGTATATTTGTTTGGTGGCTGAGCACCTTGGCATCGAAAACTAACTGTTTTCTGTCATCGTGGCGCTCAACTGTCGGATGCTGGTGATGAGCTGCTATAGATGACATGGTTCTCATGCACTCTATTGCCATTGCGCTGCAAAAATTTCCAAGCTAGAAAAGATGAAAACTGTCGGGATATATTGGCAATAGATATCAGTACTACGGACAGTGTCTGGTTTGAGCGTGCTTCAAGGAGGGTGAGTGGTTTAGTTGTATGGGGAGGTGCGGTATATATATATTCGATAGGCGTGACAAAAGAAAAGCCAAGACCGCTCTCATTGGCTAGATCGGTGAACAAAAATTGGAATCTTATAGCGGTAAGTGTCCCTCTCACTCTATGGGATCATATTGGTTTTTTTTTTTTGTAAAAGCAGGCTTCCCAGCAGGGGGATTTTGCATATCAAGGAGCTTCTCAAGAGCAAAATTAAGTGACGATCCAGTTTACGGCAGTTGTGTCCTTTTTATAGCTGCCAAGAAATCATTTCCCTATGGGATTTGACTTTTTCTGAGGTGCTAGGGAGACAGAGGTGCTATTGTCACCTACTCAGTTTATGCTGTCTGGTATGATCAATCAAGTGCTTGCGCCTTTCATTGTATATCATATCTGTTCCCATGATTTCGTGTTCTGTGTTCTGTTCCTAAAAAGGCCTAAGCGCACCTGAAGCAGTCATAACGCCAATCACTGTGAATGTAGGCATTCTAATCCAACAACACAACACCAAAGAAGACAAAACAGTATGGAAAGATGTGAGAAAAGATCCTAGCTATAGATAGGACCTGCGTTTTCGGACAAAATGTTCTTAAATCAGTAATAGTTTGGTTGTCATATGAACTAGCTAGGCCGGGCAACGTGACAGAAACACTTTCCATCGTGTATCTTCAGTAGGAAGTATGGTGACCAAAGTGACAGCCGAAATACGACACAGGAGTGTAGAGAAGAGATGGAGCAACAGTATTCCTGTTGGAATCAGCAAGATCTTGTAGCGACAACGGCACAAGCAAAAGAGTTGGGGGATTTCCTGTCATGAAAACAGCAAACTAGAGTGACCTGGGTAGCTCAACAGTCATCGTCGGCCATGGTTGGTATGACACCGCGAGGGTTTGATATGATGCCCGTTGATATACGTTACAGTGTCCTGCTTTTAATTATAAGGTATAAGATTCGGGGAATGACTAGTGTAATGGGTATATGAAGTGATAGTTTATACATGGTTTGGTGAAAGTGAGCTACGAGAGAAACAGTATTCCATCTTCAGGAGGGTTAAATTTCTTAATTTGAAACCTCTTGAAATTCTAGAGCAATATCCTCAAATTCTTGCATGGTTCTGATATATATATATTTTGCTCAGTTATACACGGAGTTTGAATCCTCAGCTTGGTCAGTGATGGGCGGAAACGAAAGTGGAGTTGATGGAAATAAGGATTTTGGTGGCGGGGTTCTTCTATCTTTTTTAGGATCCTGAGGTGGTGGGTTTGTTGGGAACGTGACGCACATAATGTCTCTCCAGAACAGGATTCTCAAACCTCAAATTTGATTGCACATCTATTTCCATCTCCAGTCTAATTCTGTCCCCGTCATCTATTTCCTGTACCACACCACCATACATTCCTTTCTCTTTGCCCCACTCCTATCATCATCTGCCGCTTGTCGGCTGACAGGATATTCGGGTTTTATGAGCATTAAACTAGCGACCTGACAAGTCCAATTTACTAAAGGAAGGCTGATTCTGTGAAAGTGGCTCAAAATTGAATTTGGACAGTTCAAGAATAGTCCATGCCTCAGTTCAGCATCTGAAAGATAAGGCAATATCTTAGATTAGGATCTCCAAACCACTTTTCGCTTGCAGAAGTAGGATTTCTGCAGTGCACACGTGTATTTGGACATTTTGGCATTGAAGCACATCTTTACATCGTATTACTTGCCAGCCAAAATTTCATCCCCGTCTTTCGAAGACAGAACAAAAGGTAAGCATTCTGAAACCATGTTTTCCGAAATTATTACAACAACCATCCTGAATCATAAGGTTGTCACAGACATATCCAAATGATAGGTGAATTATATATCGATCTGGCCAACTTAAAAGTTAATGATCCAGAGTGAAGTGGCCACTTGTGTCTTGCCCGTAATTTGAACATGAACTAATACTGATTAAAGTTCCAAATCTTTATGAGTGCGTGGTGAGTGTTTTTGTTACTAGGCTATGTCCTGAGAATGAATGAACTCCACCTGACTTGGGTGTCTTTTTTACAAACCAATAAAAATCAAGTATTTATGGTCGAGTTGACCTGAGTTGAGCAATCCCAATTAGTGAGATACAGTCTTGATTAGGCTGTAGAAAGCCAAATCTAAGTTCTCCGATAGTCCATTAAATCTCTCTTACTTTTTTTCAGAGATTTCTCATGCGAATGTCTCTTGCCCTAATGATGCCTTTGATTTTCCATCAATGGAAGAAGGACGAGAAGCATGCAGTAGGAGCACCTAAAACACCAAAACATTACTACAACTCGCAGGTAAACATTATTACACCAAAACATTATAGAGCCAAAAATGTCTCCATCATCTGGCTTTTCTTATAAGTGGGCAGTCTTGGAAAGAGTGGAAAACAAGTATAGCCAAACATTCTCACACCCAGAAGGAGAAATAAATAGAAAGTAACAAATCAAAGGTTTTTCTCGGAGGGTTTATTTTGCAGCTGCTCCATATTTGGTCGAAGGCTTTACAAAGAATAATTTTTGCTGAAAATGTATACGTACAAAATGGGACACCAAGGACAATGAAGAGTCATGTGAAAAAAGAAAGAGGGAACATCAAGGACGTTTACTGAGGCAACTAACATGTGGTGGAGTTGTTGTAGCGCAAAATAAGAGAACAAAAGAAAAAAAGAACGAAAGCTTGTGTGTCCTCAATCAGGACGAACACAGTTCCATCCTCTAAGAAATGCACCACTATATGAAATTTTGTACACTTTTCCCTTTGTCCCTACTATTATTTGTTAGTGGATCAGGGGAGGATTTAGATCACATTAGAAATTGATTTGAATTTTTGAATGTATAGGTGAGTTTTACTTCCACAGCCTTAGCCACTAACTCAAATTCTGGTAAACAACCCCGTTGGGTGGGAATTGGAAATAAAAGGTAGAAGAAGAGAACCACTTTTTACCAGGGTTCCTTTCAAGCATTACACTGGCCAAGAAAATGGAGACCTCATATTGAGAAACCAGTTAACTCACATATCAAGTAAGAACGAAAAACCTTGGACGTCGGTTCGAATACTAGTGGCCAGAAATTGAACATGATTAACCAAAAATATATGAATTATTTTCCAGACAATAAGTTGAAATTTGAGTTGAGTTGAGTTGAGTGGATCTTCACAGCAGAGACCAACATGGAAGCTTTAACAGCCAAAAATAGTGTTCTTTCCAATAATATATAAAGGTAGAAGAAACAAAAGTAGAAAGTTTTAAAGAATTACAAAGATGGTGCTCCAGCATGTCCTCTAATGTTGAGTGCTTACTGTGCCGGTATGTCAACCAAGGACAGCATCCCACACACAAACAGTTTTATTGTGGTCATGATTTGCAATAGTTGCAACACGAAGTTCCCACAAAAGCCGGTCGGGACCTGCAACTCGATTTGTATAATCAGCTAAAAGCAGGAGTATCTATCTACCACAAACCACCAGGCTGTCCTTTTGAAATGATCGAACATGAACATGCAAGGAGGAAAGAGATGTTTTCGTTTGTTTGTGTTTGGCAGCCGAAACCGAAGAGTCGCTTATGACTAAGAGCAGAGGGCTGGCAACAATTTCCGTACAGCATCTCTACATGGCCGACCATTCTGAGCGCATCACTTAAATCGCCTTTCAGTGTTGCATGACATCTTCGTCGGTCATTCCCACTGCTCCTTGCAACAAGTTTTCAAGGATTTCGGACCCCTTTTCATCTTCATATCTATCTATAAGATTTCCTCGTACTACCAAATCCAAAACGCGCTTAAATTGTGAGAATTTTGCAGGGGATTGGGAAACTATCGATTACAGACTATTGTGAGCCTGACCATACGGCTTGCCAATTTGTTCTCAGTATGCAATAATATATTAATAATAGTATCTGGTTGGGAAGGAATACTTAACACGGTTCTGAGCTAGTTGCAATACAACCAAAATTGAGCGCAGAAGACTGCAGGTGCCAAATTAAGCCTGAAAGATATGGAAGCCACGACCAGACATTTAGGCATTATTAGGAATAGCACCTGTGGTAACAATTAGAGCTTGTTTTATGTGATGACAGTGGGTTTTTCCCTTCCTGTGAAGTCCTTCAACTTTGACACCGACAGGGCGAGATCTGAAACAATCAGAAACATATGGTGAACATGAAGCGAAAGATCTGATATTTCACTTGCCCAAGTGAAATTAAACTAACCTATTAATGGTTTTAAAGCTGTTTGGGCATCTGTTTCATGTTTGGAGACATCTGGTTCGAACTGCTCAATGTACATTCTGACAGTTGCACCTGCTGATCCAGTTCCCTACGGATATGGAAATTAAAGAATGTCAGCAACACCAGTCTGTAAAGTTTGAAATTCTAAAGGAGAATAGGGACCGCCGGTAAGACATACAGATAAGCGGAATATGATCCTTGATCCGTCAGTGAAAACAAACCGTACACCTTGCTTTGATACCACACTTCCATCAACCTGTAAGAATAGCACAAGAAATAAAGACATGATGTGACCCAGGAAGTCAGATTACAATCGGTAGGAACATATATATGGTTTTCAACTTACAGGATCAGTGTAGGTAAAGTCATCAGCAAACTGAAGAATATAGTTTCCTATAAGAAAACATTTCAGAACAGCGAAGATTGTCCCTGAAAGCTTATTAAGTGGAAAAGAAATTTGATGAGCTTACCATACTTTTCACCAGGTTTGCTCTTAGAGATCAAATCTCTAAGGTATGTTATCATTTTGTTGGCTCCTTCGGATTCACATTCCTGCATAATAATACAACACGGATAAAAGAAACATTAATCTCCAAACAAAAGTTGTGTGTCAGCTTTTGCAAACATTCCAACAACATCCCAGTGCTTACTTCATAATCATATCTTGAAAAGAAATTCCTTCCATATGTTGCCCAGTGCTCTTTCACAACATCAGAAACAGATAACAAATTCTCCCCAGGTTTCTTGTCTTTATTTCTGTGTGCAAGAATTGAAAGCCAAGCTAAAACAGCCCTGCAGTGCATAATTTAGTCCAATACAAGCTGCCCATAATTCATCTCGTCATTTAACAGAATGACTGTGAATGCATGGATAGGAAGCTTACCATATACCATCCTTCTCACGAATATGATCTGAACCAGTCCCAAAACTTTCTTCTCCACAAATTGATAACTGTCCAGCATCCATAAGATTCCCAAAAAACTTCCAACCTGTAGGAACCTGAGTCCAACAAAGAAGATGGCGGCATAAACCCAACCATACCTTCATTTTATGATGGAATAAAATTTTATGGAAAATTTGTTAACCTCAAAGAACCGAAGATTCAGTTTTTCAGCCACACGATCAAGAGCACCACTAGTAGGCATGGACCGTGCTAGACCCTGAAAATTGGAAATTGAATTACTTCACTTTTTTATTTCAACATCAAAAAATTTAAGAAAGCAGTGGAAAATTGTCCACCTTTGGGCCACTTTTAAAGTATGGTATGGCTTCTTGTGCATTGGCAGCAATAATAGCGACAGAATCTGAGGGTGTAACAAAAAATCCTCTGCCTAGGATCATATTTCTATCACCATCGCCTAAATAATGACAAAAAGCTAATTAAGAGCTGCAAATAATGAATGATTTCATCATCACTTAGATAACAATATGAAGATAAATCATTAAATAGCTCACTAACCACCCATTAATTATATGAGTGAATATCATTGCTTACCCATGACTAATGTCATCATTTTTTGTTCTCCTCCATCAGTAGTAAAACTTAGAGAAACCACCACAATGATCATCCACATAGAATAGCTATGGCCAACTCTAAAACAAATGTCTCACTCTTGTCAGCAGAGGGCATGAGATGGATTTAACTAAGCCTGCTCATGCTGAGCGTACGTGATTTATGTAATGTGATGTTACCAAGAACTAAGCAGAGGATCACAACTGACTAGGCTTGCCAAGTTAACAAGGGATCTTGAACCCTATGTACAATTAAAAGTCTTAAGTGAAATGGTTTTCCACCTATATAAACCCAAAATGATGTTTATTTGGTGTATGTAGTTGACTAATTTCAGTACATTAATCTGGAGCCTCAAAAAACTATGGCATGTATTCTGCTGTGTCAGAGAATCTAAGATGAAATACAGAAATAAAATAGACATATTGCACATATGAAAACAAAATAACAGAAAGTTTATTGCTTCAAATGATCTACCATACCATCACTTGCAGCTCCAAAATCAGGTCCATTCTCACCATACATAATGTTAACCAAATCCTTGGCATATCTGTCAAGATGAAATAAATAAATAAATTACAGTTTCACATAATTTTGAAGTAGCTGCTTTGATTCGGATCAGCATTCTCACGTGAGATTAGGATCTGGATGGCCATGTCCAAAATCCTCCAATGGCACTCCATTTGAAATCGACTCCTACATGGAAATCCTATAATCTTCTATCAATAACTTAAATGAAGTTGATAAGAACTTTTCAATACATGTTGGGTGCATAACATACCGCACTAGCTCCCAGTTTGTCAACAAAGATAGGTTTTGCATAGGCACCAGCAACAGCATGCATGGCATCAAATGTAAACCTAAAATAGAAAATCCAATAAAAGATCTTCTGAATTTCAATAATTCTCTTCTAAGAACAGGAAATAAAGATCCGATGCTTCCTATGAAAGCAAGTCAATCTCATTTCAATTAAAAATCACACGTCCTTAGGAATACATGGAGATATAAGCATGCAAACAATACAACAAAAAATAGAAATAAATATCAGTGATATATACAGTAATAGAAAAGGGGACAAGAGAAAAAAACAATTCTGCTTGAAATATGAGTATGTTGACATCACAGACAGCTAGTAAAACAACGAACAAGGGTGAATATAACAACACAGATGCTTGCCATAATTTTCAAAATGAGACAAAAGAATAAATGCATCCTAGCTGTTCTGGAAAGCGGCAACAAACCAGGCAGCATGCTTACTGATATCAGTTGGGATTATAGATATAGCTCAGTTAGTAGCAGTTATGAGAAATTAAGGTCGAACTGCCAACAATCAGATAGTCTAAACGCATGCTGAATCTGTTCATCACATTTGCGAAATCAGTTGTTGCAACATTAACCATCCAACTTTACCTATAGAGGAAATGTGTACCTGAAATCAGATCGTGAGAGAAGACTTTTGATGAGCTCAAAATCAAAAACATTCTGTGAAGAGTGTTACATAGCCAATGAGATAGAAGCCTTTGGTAAAAATTCAAAGGACATAGCCTTTTTCGTTTCTAACCTCCATCAGCTCCAAATAATCAGAAACCGGGTCCACTACTTCAACACTAAAATTTCCATATTTTGTAACTCCGAGACTAGAGAGATCAACATCAGAAATGTCTGCCACCTTGATCTCAGAGATCTGCAAAGAAATTAAATGAAGCTTAGACTTATGCAGGGAGAAAATAAAATCAAGAACTTTAATGATATACTCATTTGGGACATGAAATGATATATTCAAGAATGATCACATGAGGAAAAGCTGCAAGCATAGTTTAAATTACCAGATACTTTTCTTAAAAAAAATAAAAATACCAGATACTTACAGAAAGGGTGTTTCCATAAATCTTGTCAGTGATAGATTCTGGTGCAGGTTGTCCACTGTTGTAATTGAACTGGAAAATCAAAATTAAAAATCATAGTTACAGCAACTAGTTGAGTCGGATCAACACAATTAGATTATTAGATGACTACGCAAGGAGAAATGTGGAAATGAGCAAGCACAGGTATGAACAACTCACCTTGATTCCCCAGTCATATTCAGGCCCCCCAGGATTGTGGCTTGCACTCATGATAAATCCACCATTGGCCTGTTGTTAGTAAAGCGTGAAAAATATACCACTCTAGTAGAAAAGATACGGATTTCTCATTACAGCTTGAACCATAGACAGCATATGAATACCTTTCTCTTTCGGATAACAGCAGAAACAGCTGGGGTAGACATAATACCTTCCCTGCAATGATTTAATGTCCATAACAGAAACTCACATTGGCCAGACTGCAGTAAAATAGTGCCAAACCACAAAATGCTTGCACAATCTAGAAAATACTAGCAGATGAAAGAATAGCAACAAGTGAAAGGAATGAAGACAAAAGAAACGATCCGAAATACATTGCTTTAGAGTTCAGCTTCTTTCTTTAATTACATTATCTTCTCTACCGAGCATTTACTGCAGATGATGAAACACATCAATTAAATGCTCACCTCCCAACAAGGATCTTGCCAACACCGTTCCCGGCAGCGATTTTGATGATTATCTGCATTCCATATTGTGGAGTTAAAAGAATAAGGAAAGCGCCTTATTGAGGAACAATTAGAATCACGGAAACGAACGAAGAAGAATGTCCGAAATAGAAACTAAACACGTCAGATTGATGGCCATAAAATGACCTGTGCTGCTTCTCGATTGAAATAACGGCCATCTCCACCTAAGACCAGTACTCCATTTATGTAATCCTCTGGCGGCAATGAATTAAACAACGCCTACACATGCAAAATCCAATATTTACCAAGACCATCACATTCAAAATCACAGTAGATGCAAGACAAACAGACCTGGATCCAATTTGCAAGGTAATTATCTTCCATAAAAACCTTAACCTGCGGTACGAGGAGACTAGATTTTACAGCGCCGTAATGAAGGGAAAACGAAAAAAAAAAACAACTGTGAAGAGATAGGCGCAGAAAGTGAAAACGAATAAGACCCAGAATGCTGGACCGCTGTCCCTGCTATGTTTCCAACCAAACGGCAAACAAACACAGAACAGGAAGCTACCTTCTTTCGAAGACCACTGGTCCCCGTTTTCTGACCCTCGAACGGCTTGGTTGGCACTGAATTAACCTTAAACACATGGAAACCAAATTCCAACAGTGAGCACCGCAGACACATGCACAGAGAGAAGAGAGTAAGAGGATCACCTTGATGCCCTCAGGTTCGGCAACGGCAGTGGGGGAACTAGAGGCGGCTTTGACGGGTAGAGACTGCGAATGCGAGTAAGAGCGCGAGGCTTTAAAAAACGGGAGTTTAGTTGACACGACAGGAGAGGAGGAAGAGAACGTAACAGCTTGTGAAGAGACCACACTGCAATTTGCAATTGCATTTGATCTTGGAAGTCTGATAAGCAGATTCTCCATTTTCAAGCAGGAGGAGGAGAATGCCATTGAATTGTTATTGTTGTGTGTTCGACGACGACGACGACGATGATGATGATCTACTATATTATAATATATCCCTTCTCCTCTACTCCTCAGAAATGGTTGTTGGCTTTTCGATTATATCGGCAGGCAGGTACTGTATTAAGGGTTGAGAGCGACAAAGAGAAGCGAGATGGAGAGAAACAGAGTGTGCATGTGATAATGTGATTTGCCAGGAGGATTGTGTTAAAAGAGGCAGACACACTAAACACTTATCTTCCCTTCCCCGTATATCATGTGACTCTACTCTCTCCACTGTTAGCCGTCAACTCTCTTCCTTTTTCTTTTTCTTTAAAATTCGTGGTTATTATTTCTCATAACAGTGGATCCATTTGCTGGGGACGGCCCATCAATAACTTGGGCCTCCTTGAAGAGCGAGCTACTTCAAACACGCATACTACCACGGAAGAGGAAGCCCAATCGGGAAGGAATGGATTTGGATGATTGATCCAAATCTGTGTAATAGGTTTTATCGAAAAGGACAAATGAGTCTGACTGTCTGAGTAAAACTACAATACAAGAAGAAAGACGAAAGGTAAAAAGGAAAGGAAAACACAAGATAAAAAGCGGCCCCCCCTCCCCATGGCAACACTTGTCCACGCAGATGAGGATCTTGGCTAATTTGTTGCAATACGTACGCTTCTCGAAACGTGTCATGTCGGTTCCCGCCACTAAAAAAGCATTAATCCCCCCTTCATGTCTTATATATAAACAAAACAAACAAAAAAGAAAAGAGAAGACTATCAATGAGGAAGATTGTCAAGGGACGTATGAATGCATTCGCAGAAACTTCCAAAACACTGGACATTATATATACTCAACTCAACTCAACTCAACTCAAGATTTAACCGCGCAGGAGCATCCTAGGTCTAAAGGGACAAAATCCTCCCGCTAAGAGGAGAAAGAAACAAAGTGGGTATAGAAGAGGAAGGGATAGAGACCTAGATAGGTTCTGTTTTTGTTGAGCAGGATGGGTAGAGGAAAAATAGTGCTGGAGAGGATAGAGAACAAGGCCAGTCGTCAAGCAACATTCTTCAAAAGAAGAAAAGGTTTGATCAAAAAGGCTTATGAGCTCTCAGTGCTCTGTGATGCTGAGGTTGGTCTCATCATTTTCTCTGGCCGTGGCAAGCTCTTCGAATTTGGAAGCACGGAGTAAGTTCTTCCCGGTTGTTCCCATCTTCCTTCACTCTCTGTATTCGTATCCTTCATCCCTTCTCATTTTATTTTTTATCAAGAGCCAGGGTTTTGCATTGTTAGTGAAGGACAGAAATATCTACCGGCGAAAAAGCCAACAGAGTACTACATAAGTCTCAGTAAATGACCACAGAATTAAGCAAAGGAACGAAGAGAACTTTGCCAGTTATAAACAGCATTACTGTGTTTAATCGACTTTGCAATTAATTAAGATCTGAAACTAATTAATTGGTTAACCCATGCAGGAACCATAAAGATGGATGTACTTATGTAGTTTATATTGCTGAAGAAATTCCGGGATGAGAAAAGATTGACAGGTTACGTACGTAGGGGATTATAGATAATTAGGTGATATCAACCAGTAATCTCCTGACACATTGTTCTGTCCTTCGTCACTTTCCCACGACCAAGACATGTCGAAGCGCCTACTGTATACCATTCTAGGATGACAGATAAATTGCTTTCCACGAATTTGAAAAATGAAAAAACTATTTAAAAAGGCAGATTAATTCCAAGATAGAGTAGGGTTTTCCCCTCTCTCGCTCTCCTTCATGCCGTAAAGTTGGTAGCCACTTCCTGAACTTCTTATCTATTTGATCTTCGTTGATTTTTCATCGTTGGCTTGCTTGGTTGCATGCTCCCTTTCTGTTTTTTTTCTTTCATGTGATTTTCATTTAGACAATTTCCCTTCTTAAATATAGCATGTACAAAATCCTCCAGCGATATCGACAGTGTCAATTTGGCTATGAAGAGAACAGCATTACCCAAAAGGGGTCACAGGTTTGTTTATCTTTAACAAAACCGGCATATACCATATTTTATTCTTACACTATCACGGTTCACTCTATCTTGTTTCCTTTCTTTTTTGACAAACCAGACCTTGTACCAAGAGGTGGCAAGGTTGAGGACAATATATGAATCGCTTGAGCGTTCTGAGAGGTACTTATGAGATATCTTGTTTACTTATTACTAAAATGGACTTTTATGACAAAAATAACAATTTGATATATATTTGCGTCGTACGTACGTTTCCTTAGACATTTTCATGGAGAGAATCTTGGACACCTTAACGCCAAACAGTTGCAAAAGATTGAGACAAGAGCTGACAAGACTCTCTCACTAGTAAGGCAACGAAAGGTACATGTATAATTGTATGCATCCACAGCAGTTTAACCATTTGTCAATATTGTTCAGATCTGCAATATAGTTATATTTAAAACGATAAATTCCAGTATTGGTAACTAATAATCTCTCCGGCCGTCATTGCAGACAGAGTTGATGTATGAAAGGTTGGAAGCATTACGAAAAATGGTATATATATTTATAAGATTTGCATTCCGACATTAATTCCCAGCTTTCGCTCATTTTTTTATGAAGTGATCTTACTATGGGATTCAACCCTATTGTCCCACATGATAAAATCAGCAAGTATCATGTGTATAAACAAAATAAGTTTTTAATACTTACGCGGCGGCTCTTCGTGATCGATGCTGGCAGGAGGGTGCTCTCCGAGAAGAAAATAAACAGCTCAAGATTAAGGTTTATCCTTGAATTCCCAGCTAGTTCTATCTGCAGTCGGTTATGACCTCGGCGCTAAACCATATATGTCTTTAGCTGACCGTTAATATTGCAGCTGGAGGGTCATCACAGTCTTCAAGCTACCCAGGTTGCAGAACAGCCCTGCACTACTACAGCAGGCGAAAAGCACATTAAGATGCGTTCTTCCCTGTCAAATCTTGCTAACTCAGCTCTCAGTTTGCGTATGGGGTAAACCTCTTTACCTCCCTGGTAAATTCTATACTTTTTTTATGGATTTTTGTCATGAGAAAGTACTTCTATTTGCCAGCAAATGAAGGTAGACCTCTGTAATTTGGTGGTGATATATACACAGAGACTAGTTGCTTTCAAAAGAAGCACAGTACGAAATGTATTGCCGATGGGAAAATCCTTCAAGAAGCGAAGGAGTACCCTTGGTAGCACAAGAATAATAATCGGAGTTGGAAATTGGAAAACGCATTCCAGCTATGCTATGAATTTCAGAACATAACTAATTAAGTGGGTCATAGTTTCCTTTTCTGTTGTCTTGTTGTCTTTCAAGTCAACCTATAATATTTTATTATTGAACATTTATGTCCCTCCTCCATGAAAATATAAAACAAGGATCTTGTCCCCTGAGCAGTGCACTTTTGCAAACGCACCATCTATTCATGGGTAGGGTGGTGGTGCGTGTACTACTATAGCCACCCTGCACCCGACTCCATTGCCTCTAGTTTTGCTAATTTTGTGGGTAAATCCACATCAGTTTAAGCGACTATACAGCAAAAACCACGTCAAACAACGCGCATCTGTATAATCTGGTATTTCCAAAAGGGGCAGTCCTCAATTCTGTGGACACTTACTCTCCCAATGGACAAATTCGGACAAAACGCATATCCTATATTCTTATCCTCCTATGCCAGCACCAATCAGAAATTTTCACGAGTAATAATAGGAATAGACATAAATTAAAACTATTTTAAAAAAAAATCTGAAAATCACATGAATTAAATGAACATAGATGAAGGTTTAAGTTTGTGGTCCGATGAATTTGTATGTTAAAAGAAGTTCCAAAATTCTACTTTCATGTGCATTAGTTCTGGTAATAATAAAGAAGAACAAGGCAAATCGTGAAATAACGAAGAGCCGCAAACCCTGTCCTGAGCCAAATTAGTTTGCCTCTGTTTTGTCCTGCGACTAGTCAACTTTGAATGATCCTTGGATAAGAAGTGCTCTACTTTATGATACCAGCATCCTACCTGCGGGTTCTCCCTGCATTACATTGATCCATTCTATTTCTTTCTCATCACCGCAACTATTTAGAGACAAAAAATCCTGGTTTCACCTTTCAACAACTTCAAATGGCCGAAACTCACCCTCAAAGTATGTCTATTTTGCTCCATTTCCGTAGTTATTCACTTGTTAACTTACACTTTGATGTTTAATGATTTATTTCACAACTGGGTTTGAATTGTTGGTTAGTAACAGTTATACTTCATTTTCTATTAATCGTTTTTTTCTTTTGTACCGAGTTCTTTGATAGGTGATTACCATGCTGCCCGCCGGCGGTATTGGTCTCTGGTGGATATTTGTTACCATGACACAAATTTGTGTTGCTTTCTCTGTTTTGGGCATACATCTTTTGGTGCTTTTATCTTATCAGTATTCCAGCTTTGGTGCTTTAGAACGAAACGGTTTATCTGATAACCCGAGTTTCTTTGTTGAAATGGACATGTCATAGCTAGCTCATGAGTTTTACGAAAAATCTCTTCTTATGCATGCAAATAATTTGGCATCAATAATGTTGCGAAATTTGTATCTCTTCAAACAAGGTTCCCAAAAGTTTAGGCTTTGCACAGATTAGATAGTCGAGTGGCTCCCGGTTCAGTTTTTTCCCTTAAAATCTTTGTTTACAAATGGCTTTTCCATTAAAAAAGTGATGTTTTTTTTCTTCTTGATTTTACTTCAATTATGGACAGGTTGTGTTAATATTGGGCAATTCTTAATATGCAGGTGATTCTAATAATCGTGCTTCAAATGAAAGCAAAGATTCCCAAGATAACAACTCGCTAGTTGTTTGCTTTGGAGAAATGTTGATCGACTTTGTCCCTACAGTTGGTGGGGTCTCCCTAGCTGAAGCACCTTCATTCAAGAAGGCTCCCGGTGGTGCTCCTGCAAATGTTGCTGTTGGCATATCAAGACTAGGTGGTTCATCAGCTTTTATGGGCAAGGTGCATTTGACTGTGTTTTTGGATGATCATTTAGGCTTTACTTTTTTCTTATATCATTCAAATATTTCTGTCTTTGTCTAGCATCGTGTACGTTCTGCTTGATATAAGACAGGTTTCTAATCTGAACATCGCGGACTAATATGATCTTATTATCTTCTTCTTTAAGTGAATAGAGTTCCAATTTGGAATATTTTGTGTTTGTTACCACAGCTAGGTGATGATTAATTTGGGCATATGTTGGGTGACATTCTGAAAGAAAACAATGTTGATAGTTCTGGCTTGCGATTTGAGCACACTGCAAGAACTGCGCTGGCATTTGTCACGCTAAGAGCTGATGGTGAAAGAGAATTCTTGTTTTACCGTCATCCAAGTGCTGACATGCTTCTTCATGAGTCAGAACTAGATATTAACCTCCTCAACAAGGTCTATTATTCCCCTGCTGGTTTTCATAAGAATATGCAAGAATTAGGACCGCTCATTCAGCTGTTTATCTATATGAAGATCTAGATTTATATATTTTATTGATTGCAGGCTAAGATCTTTCATTATGGATCTATAAGCTTGATTGCAGAACCAAGTCGGTCAGCTCATCTTGCTGCGATGAGAATTGCAAAGAAGTCTGGTTGTCTTCTTTCTTATGATCCAAATTTGAGACTGGCATTATGGCCCTCAGCAGAGACTGCTCGAGAAGCCATTATGGGCGTTTGGGATCAAGCTGATATTATCAAGGTGTGGGAGCTCTTGTGTTTCTATTCTGCTGACTTATGCAAAACTGCAAATTCTGTTGCTCTATTAAGTACTGAATCATCTTATTTTCATCAATGGTTGTAGCATTGAAAATTAACTCATTTGGGAAATCAAGTTTCTGATTCCTCTTTTTTTTTTTGTTCTTTAATTGGCAGATAAACGAGGATGAAATCGCGTTTTTAACTGGTGGTGATGATCCTAATGATGATAATGTGGTCTTGAGGAAGCTTTTTCATCCTAATCTGAAGCTTTTGGTTGTAACAGAAGGGTCAGAAGGCTGTAGATATTATACTCAAGTGAGTTTAACAATCTTTTTCTCTCGTGTGCTTCTCGAGAGTTAAGTTGATTTGGTTATATGACAGATGTGAAACTTGGATAAACTAGTGAGCTATTTATGGTCAAATCTTTAATGCCTTATTTTTTTCAAAGTTGTTTGGGAAATGTTTTTAATTTGGTGATTTTTGTTCTTGCGGAAGATGTTTTGATGAAATTCTTTCTGAATTTCTTTGAAAACAATGTTCTACATCGTAGAGTCTAAAATATGCATAACTTCTGCAACTTTTTGTGTACTAATGTTTCTTTTGTGCCAAATAAATGGAGTTGCTTGGAAACTTCTGCTGCTTACTCAGAATTGGGATCTAAACCAAAACCCATTGCAGGAATTCAAAGGAAAGGTTCCAGGTGTGAAAGTGAAACCTGTTGACACTACTGGTGCAGGCGATGCATTTGTTGGAGGAATGCTGAGCAGCCTTGTCTCCAATCTAAATCTGCTCAAGGTACCTTAGTCCTTACATTATTTGAGAGGATTAATTTAGTTACAAACTCTCTTGCATTGATCATTTCAAGTTTCCAGTGTGGCCTTCAAAAACCACTTACCCATCCACACTTATTCAAGAGAATGGAATGGATAATATACTCATGGCTTCTCCAGAAATCTTGCATAACAATTTTCTACAGGATAGCTTTCATCATTCATCGTGATACGCTTTGAGCATAGGCAGACATCCTCCCGCAACCTTTGAATGATTGGGGTTTTATCAACCTGAAGTTTAACTCTATTATCATTCCATATTAATGGACCTCTTCAAGTGGAATTGGAGCAAGACCTAACTCTGTAGTCTTCCCTCCTACTTGACTTTGCAGGATGAGAAAGGTTTGAGAGAGGCTCTTCTTTTCGCCAATGCCTGTGGTGCTGTCACAGTTACAGGGAGAGGTGCAATCCCCTCTTTGCCGACCAGAGAAGCAGTCATTGACCTCTTGGGAAAAGTCGGACTCAAACAAAAGGAGTGACTCCCAGACTTTAGCATCAGTTCCTGTTTACTTGCGAAGGAATTGTAATATGCTAGAGCTCCCTGTCCTGTTTGAGCAGAAAGATCTAGTGTTGAAAGGGTTATGCTTGCTAGAAAAAATGAAAATTAAAAAAAATAGAAAAAACATATTTTTTACTGGGTTGGATCGGCCACACACGGTTCCCTTTACTCAAAGTGGGTCTCATGGATATGGATGCGCGAATTGTGGGCTGGCCCAAAATGTGCGGCGACAACTACCTTCTACGACCTTACGCCACCACAACGTGCCGAGCACGTGCTTGAAAGTCATGGGCAATGGGAATGTAAAACTGAATTCCAACTAAATCACAACTCCCCAAACACAGCGGATAAAAGCCGGGAAACGGCAGCCGGAATATACTACACACAGTGAAAGAAACAAAATAAATATGGAGCCAAAATAAAATACCGCGTTTTCTGAGTCAGTTAAAAAGGAGGAAAAAAAAAATATAAGCCCAGTGATCTTGATCTGAATCTCAAAGGTACAGGCTAAACGATGCTTCAACCTGAGATCGGACCCGATGGCCTCGCCCGAGAAGCCCCTGTCATTGCATATACCGAGAAGGTATCTCCCTCTCACTGGCGACCTCTGTTTGTTTTTCCTGTATCATTTCTGCAATGCGATGTGTTTGATTAGAAAACTTTTCTCTTTCATTTATGCTTTCCATTTCCAGATAATCGAGGAGGAGCAGCTTCAATTAAGGAAGTATGTCTGTTTTCTTTTTAGTTTTGGAATTAGGATCTGTCACTATCTTCTGTTCGGAATGGTGAGAATCTACTTGTATCGTGCTTGTTTTTCATTTGACAAAATACATTGATCAGATATATTCAAGAGAACTATTCAAAGATTCGTAATGTGGAGCGCGAGCTGGAGAATCTTGATATGGAGATGAAACTCACTTCGGGACCTAAAAAGGCAGGTCTGTTGGTTGTTGTTTTGGTATTGTCGCTGCTGGTTGCATTATTCCTATTCATTCTTAGCTTTTGTGGTTGCCTGACGTCTTCTTTGCAATTTCTATCATGTTAAGCGCTCGAACACTTGAGGAAGAAAATAGAAATCTCAAATGACAAAATTCGAGCGGCGAAGCTCAAGGAAGACGAAGCGAAAAAGGTCAACTTTTCCCACTCTTGACCAATTTTTGTTCTTGTCTTGCCATTTGCATAGTTGTTTTTTAATATTTTGATACACCTAGCGTTACCTGAAATCGTTTGTGTTTAACTAGTTTGGGATTAAGTTACCGAAAAACCTGCTCGATGAAATAAAATGAGAGTTCAAGTTCGTAATTAGGTTATTCATTGTTGATATGCTTAACCTGTATGTATAATATCTGAGGGTAGGAGTAAAAGTACTGTTGCTTGTTTTGAATTGTCTGGGCTACTATACTATTCTGTCAGATGACTGAGGGATTCTTCAAATGATTTGTTTTTCTTTTCTTATTCACTGAATATAATTAAACATACTTGGCGCAATTTATTTGTTTGTAGCATGTTTTTAGCATTTTATATGATATCATGCTTTCCTGTTTATTCAATTGTTACTTTTCAGGAATGGGAAGCAGCATCAAAAGCTGTGAAGGATGAGGAAGCAATGAAAGAAAAGTTGTGTGAAGACTTAAATCAACTGGTATGGTACTTCAATATCTGAAAAATTAAAGCCTTGCTCCTTGTTGCTACTTATAATTGATGTTATATCCCTCGCAGGTTCAAGAAAGCAATAACTCTCAGTTCGCTAGACTTGAGGAATTGAAAAGACGGCTTGAAGCTTTAAATCCTAGCAGAGTATCTACTGCCTCCTCTTCTCATGTAAGTTCTTTGCTAAACTATTTATCATACTTCATAACAGTGGATATGAGGAACAATTATATTTTTTCAAAACTAAATGAGCTGCCAAAAGGAAGTGGAATGCCATTCCAGGGAAGATTAACTAGTATAACATCCAACTGAAAAGAAAGGAAGACACAGAAAGATGAAACATACAAGGTTCTGGTTTTTCGTGAACTTGAAAGAATCTGTTAGTAAAAAATGTACATGCACGACCAGATGTAGAGGGTGTACAGATTTCAAGTATCCAAATTTAGCTAGGAAGAGGAGAAAAAATAAGATTTCGAGTTATCTATAGAAAGCCCAACACTGCTTATTATTATCCTTCACATGTTTGATGCATTAAGGGAATGCTGCTCCTGTTACTAAGTTTTATCGAAGGCAAATAATTTATTAGCTTGGCTAGGATGATTCTCCAGCCTTATTTTGTGACAAACCACATTTTCAACGCCCTCGAACTTTTTAGCTTAGGTGGTAAGCTTATAACTGGCTTGGATTAGTAAGAAAAATGGACATGGATCAGAGTTCCTGCTTCCGCCTCTTTAGATAAAGGGCAGCGACGTGATAAATATAACATGTAATTCATCCTCATTTCTTGTTCTGACCATGCTGGATCGGTGCAACCTTTCTAAGCAAACCCTCGCAGGTTATGGCAGTAGTTCAATTCAGGAGGCTAATAGAATTGGATGCTACATTCAATTAACTGGTTATGTTAAAAGAAAATGTAATTAATCCTTGTAGGAAGGCAGCATTCGTTATTTGTCTTAAGTCATATTTATCCACCGGTATATCACCTGCTAGTGGACAGATTGTTGAATGCTTTTTACTTTGTTTGGGAAACTAAAGTTAGTTTGCCATTGTTTTTATAGGGTGGGAACCCCACGGGACCTGTAGAAAACAGCTCACATCCAGATGCTTCCTCGGCTTCTCTTACAGCAGCAGCGAGAGTTGGCGTTGCAGCAAATGTGTCCAAACAGGAAAATGGTGGAAACATACAGGTAACTAATGGGAAAAATCAACAAGTAAATGCTGAAGGGGTGGGGGGGAAAGGGAAAAGGGGCAGTCAGTCACTGGGAAGAGGGAGGGGAATTGGCGCCGTACCAAAGGTTAAGAGCGCCGCAGCGCCTGGCTGGACAGGAGCTGGGTTTGATGTAGATGGTAGAAATTAATAACGTGACTTCATATTATTTTCATGAGACTAGCAGTTTCTCATGTGCTCTAATGGGCAAATTCTTTGTGTTACTCTTTGTCCTTTGCATGTCTATTGAATATTTTGGTTGGATGTGTACTCATTCTACTGCATCCGACGTTACCCACAGACCTTCCAATCCAGATAAAAGAACAACAACTTCACTTTAAACTTGAGACAGCATCCAGGTCCCGTGTCTCCTTTGTGATCCATCAAGTAATAGATCGGGAATGATATAATTGATCGCATCATTGTCCTAGGAATCCCCGGGCTATTATCTTAGTCATTTTACGGACCATTTTCAACCTATCCTAGATGAATTTAATCGGTTAACTGTGATAATATGTGGTACTAAAGTGGAGGAGGTTTAAAGCCTTTAATGTGATGAGGTGGTTTTCGTTTGAGATCCTTGGACCAATCTATTCAAGTGCAAGCGCCTATTTAAAAGCTTTTTTCCCAAATTTGAACTTGAGGATGATTTTGAAACCCTTTTTGCAAATCTTACACGAACAAACTTTTTTTTTCAAAAAAAGGTGAAGGGTCGTTGTACTGTTTCTGCCCTCCGATAACTGGCCCCTTCAAAACGCATCCTGGTATATTTTGTTTTACATTTCTTGTCATCTACTCTAAAGTTTACATATCATTCATCCCTTTCCACTGACATTATCTGGGTTACGTTGCCCTATCTCAAGATTCCAAAATTATATCACTGCAATCATGGGTTCAAAGATTGCATTATTAACCCGCGGAGTCGAGCCAATGTCTCTGAAATCAACTTTTCATCCATCCATCTTCTTCTCACAATAATGGCCACGAACTAAACCAAACTATAGGTTTCAAGTGCTGGCAAATTCTCAGGTAAAAGATTGTAATATTGGAAAGTTATAATTTTTATAATAAACAAAAAGATAATGTATTTTTTAAAAATGTAAGAATTTATTTTTAAAATTTTTTTAATAATACAAAAGTTATTATAAATTTATTTTTATTAAAAGAGATTGTAACTTCTCCATCATAAAATTACCCTTCAATTGCTAGGTGCGTTTGAAAGATTTCTACTGCTCGCACATGTTTTGACCTCTAATGATTTGATTGACTGATTCGGATTGAGGAGATGAAGTAAAAGGACAAGTTTCAGGAACCCAATCAGAATACGATCAAGTTAAAGATAAGGATACAATTATTAGTTGGTAGGCCCTCTAATGGATGAATTTGAAATGATGTCGAGCCAGTTGAAAGCTTCCATGCTGTCAGCCCGCAGTGGTTCGCTTGTTGTTACGTTAGGTATGATATAAAAGGACGACTTCTGACTTACAGCTCAATGAATCCTGAATATCGAACCAATTACGAAACCTACCGTACATTTCTCTTGGCATTTATCCAAAACCACACTCAATTTTTTTTGTTGGTACAATTCTAACGCCGGCAGTTTATATCGGAATGGAAATTTCTTGACTTATCTCTCTCTCATCACCGCAGTCGATATCAGAAAGGAGGACACCCTCTGAACGTGCACGATGACATATTTCAGAAACATATACGAAGAGAAACAGTCCAAGGCATGAATTGTGGTCCACTGGCTCTCGAGAGTTTCGGGTTATAAAACTTAAGGCACCAGCCACAGGCCCACAGAGAACTTGGATTCTATTGTGCTACACTCTAATATATAGCTAAGAGGGCCAGTCCCTTATTACATGTTAAATTTGTCTTAATTAGCACATCACCTGATGCTCTATTTAGGCAGGCAGCGGTCCCCTTTAATCTTATGAGCTAACCACGGTCCCTGGTTGATGGTTGGTATCTTGGGTTTTTTTTTTTTTTTAATACATCGAGACTACCCCACCCCAACCCCACCCTTAATACCTATTCTACTCCTCACCCCACCCCACCCCACTCGTCCCTTTTAAATCTCCTAGAACCACCTACCAGGGATTGAACCCAGGACCTCCTTGAACCCCAGAAGGGGTAATGCCATCTGAGCTAAGGCTCATTGGCGGTATCTTGGGTTGTAATCTTAAATAATTGGAACAGATCCCCAACAACCCAAAAGGCACGAGGTTGTAAAATAGAGAGCGCGAGGAGAGGGAGGGAGGAATTGTGTGGCCTGTCATCGTCTTCTTACATTAATTTTGCTAAAATAAAATAAATTCTGTTCCCTATGACAATGGAGCAGGATTGGTCAGGTGAGACTTGGGTGTGAGTGTTAGGATAAACAGAGTTAGGACAGAGAAAATTCCTGAAAATCTTGCAGCTGTTTCAGAGCCAGCAGTGTGACTGGCTGATCTATACATATATAAATATATACGTCTTGTCAACCTTACCTCCTCCCAAGCCTAAAGGCACACTTCCCTCATCTATAACCCAGAACACGGGTGTATTCGAATTCTACCCCAGAACCTAGTACTTCTTCTTACACTCAAAACTTTCTAGCTTCTTCTTTTCTTTGTTTTTTGTTTTCTTTGAATTCTATAAAGCAAGTGTGGTTGAGAGAATCTTATTGTAGATATGGGGAAGGAATGCTTGTGGGGTGGTGGAAAATCTTCCAGGAGAATAGGGAAAGGAGAAAGAGAGAATGATCATGCTAGAGTATCAGGTTGCGTGTGTTCTATGTTTCAACTGTTTGATTTCCCTCAGTTTCCGTTTGTTTTACACCACCAACAACGTTCGACAGTGCCCAGAAACTCTTTCCTCCTTCAGCAGCTGGCTCCTATCTCTAAAGGTATCTATGTTATTCTCTAAACATCTCCATTTGCCTTTTTATTTTGGGGGGGCGAGAGAAATTAACTAAGTGACACCCGAGGAATTCAGGTGTTGAATCGCCGAGGCGTAGCTTGGAGCTAGAGCAGCCTTCACTTCCGGTAACCATACAAGATCATGTCGATTTAAACATCCCGGTATGCTTAGACCAAGCTATTATATCCCATGCATCCAAAGGTTCCACCTTAGTTATGTTTTTTCGTCTTTTTGTGAATGCTTAGATTGGGATTCAAGTTAAAACAAAAGGAGATTCTGCATCGTCATCAGATGTTCTCTCCTCCCCGGTTACCAAGACTCCAACATTGGTAGCTAGACTAATGGGCCTTGATCTCCTTCCTGATCAGAGCTCCTCACAGCGGCATTCTTCTTCGTACACTCAGGGAACATTACATCTCGAAGGAAAGTCCCATGTACAGCAGCCTTTCCGTTCTCGACATACTCTCCAAGGGAAATCTACGAGCCATAAAAGTAGCTTTGACAGTGAATGTAGAGGCACTCAGTCTTTGCCAGCGACTCCAAGATTATCATCAGCTAGAAGATCAGATGTTGAGCACCGCTTGTCTCTTGAAATCAACAAAGAGAACTTGAAACCCCCTGTGAATGAAGAGATGGTTTTCCGACGTTTCTCTTCTTTAAAAAGAAATGTGCTCAAAACCGAAAAGAACAGTAGAACTCCAGGCCATCAAGCCACGCAGATTGTGAAGCAGGTCAGAGTTAGCAGGAAAGTTGGTTTGGATATTACAAACACCGTACGAAGCAGAGAGCAAGAGAGGAGAGAGCATGAGCTTGTGAGCCATTGCAAATCCAAAAAATTCTCCAAAGCTTTGACTAGAGTTAATGTTGATGTTTCAAGTTCAGGGAAGTACTCAACATCTAATTCAGGCCCTCCTAGACAAAAATCTTTGGACTCAAAAAACAAGCCTATCACAAGTTCGGTCGATACTGCCGTGTTAAGCAAGGACCACCCCATTTCCCAGCAGACCCCAAAACAGCCATTTTTATTATCTTCGCAGGTCAATCTGTCATCACAAAACACAAAAGATCCTAATACAAAACCAAATTCGCGGGCTGTGAAAGAGTACCACCATCTTCATCATAAAAAACAGATCAAGCTACGCAACAAAGTGACTGAAGAAAGATTTGGGCCACCATCAAGGAAAAATAAACTTCCACAAACAGCGGAAGTTGTAAGAAACAAGCAAGACGAATTGACTGTCAGCCCAACAACAGCTTCTAGAGCCAACATTCCCAATAAGAAATGCAAGGAAAGTCCATTATCAAAAGAGTTTCTCCATAATATCCAGCTGCCTTCAAAACAGGTATATATATGTATAATCCTTTTCTCATTTCACTGATTTTGAGTGTTTAATTAATGTGAAACATCCATCTTTATTATTGTGCTTTAACATCACAATTTAGCTTCTTTTTTTAATGTAAGTTTTATATGCTCTCTGCTCGTCTTCAAAGAAATGAGATTTTATAGTTTGTGTCACACATGAATTGCATCTAGCTACTGCAGGTGCAACCAAGTGCTCAAGAATCGAAATGTAGCTCACAGTTATCTTCTTGCTCGAGTCAGTCGTACAAAACCCAGATGCCAAACCCCCGAGACAGCCGTAACTACAGCAACAATGAGGACACAACAAACGGTGCCAATACTTGCACCACTACCGGAGATGGAGCTGCAAAAGAATATGAGTACAGTACTAAAATACCAAGAAGAACTGGCATAGACAAGGATACCCCAATGTTTTGTACCAGGTGGTCCTCTCTTTCTCATCCTCTGGACCCATCAATCTCTTACCTCCTTGAACGTTTCACCACAAGTGAAAAGTGCCCATTTGGTCAACTGACTCGTTGCTGTAACAGAAAGTTACTGATTCACATTTTTGATGAAGTGTTCGCTGATATTCGAAGGCCTTTTATCAGAAGGAAAGCTCGGGCGGGTAGCTCAATCATTAGACAAGAGTTTATTAGGAGTGGCATGGAATGGTCAGAATCGGTTGACGTGCTCTGCTCAAGAGTCAGGAACTTCGCTTGTTCTAAATATTCTTTAGATGTAGAAGACATAGATGCCTTAACAGACGAGGATTTGACACAATTGTGGTTCCAAGATGAGGTGGCACTTAACGAAGAAGGAGAAGGCATAGCGACGGAAATAGAAAAGGACATAATAGACAAATTAATACAAGAAACAGCCGTGGCATTGCGTTACAGAGGAAGACATTAGGCAGCTAGCAGTCTTCGCCCGTAGGATTTTAGAGAAACGCCAACAGGTTCATGATTTGAATTAGTGCATTTTGGGTTGGGAGACAACGTGCAGAAGGGTCACATGGATGGTGGGAAATTCACGTGATGGTGATGCCAATGGGTGGGGTTTCTAGTGATCCCTAAACTTGGGAACTCGGGACTTATAACATGAAGATAATGAGTCTTGACGTTATACTACCCGCTTTCTGACAGGCTACTAAGAGACAAGCGTTTCACGGGCATCCACTCTATGCATAATATATAGTACGACCATTTTTCCAATTGTTCTAATTTTTCTATTTTCTATTCTCTTTTAGGTCTCGTGAAGCATCAAGTTCTTTCACGGGATCAGTTACTTCTCCATTTTTATGTGATGAATTGTGCAGAGGTTTGGTTACTGTTTTGTGGGTTGTGAGTGTTGTGTTTCATTTTTCTTAACATTCAATAAACTATATCAAAGAAAGATGGCAGAATGGAATTCATTAATTAATATTTATGCACTTAAGACAGTTGGGTATTCTTTCGTTTCTTGTTTTCTAGAAGAACAAGGTTTATGATTTATCCTATCAGTAGAATTTTATCAATGGACCAAATGGGCGTCCAAAGAATTGGGCCAAGGTGGAGAATATGGGGCCAGTGAACCCACGTGACAACCGTGCTACTTAAAGAGGATTAACTTGTATTTTTGCTGAGAAGTAATATGATTTTGTGTGATAACTCTATGTAATATTGGAAATGAGTAGGAAGATCTTAAATTATTATGATGTTATATTTGTGATTCCACGACACATTTATTCGTCAATTACATATCTATGGATCTAACGTGTTTTCAGATGTGTGCACATAAGATTAATTTCACTTAGGAGTCTGACTCAAATAACCAAGAGAATGGGGAGAAGAGAAGGGATGCACATTTTGGGTTATTGCCTAGGCAGCATTATGGTACAAGAGATCCATCTTTTGAACCAAGCAAGGGCCTCAACTTTAACTGCTATCGCGCATTTGGGATAGCCCGATGAACAATTCAGTCTCCACCTCTGCACGATCACCAGTCAGGCTTAAGTATGTAAGACCTTCTTTACATGCAGCTGACTGTGAACATGGCTCTACCCCACACTAAATATCACAGGCATGACAGTGATCAGCAAAATGGTCATGTAATAGTAATAGGTAAAATAAGAAAAAGGAACTAAATCTCATAGAAATCTAATGTTATCTCCAGGCTGAGATGCTCACATTCATCTGTGAAAATAACCAAATAGGAAAATTTTTACAGTAAAAATTTCAATCAAACAGTCCCTTTTCATTAATAACCAAAACAAGAATCCAACTGGAGGATTCCCAAAAGCTGACCAGCATGAATTGTCATCAGGGATAAGGAAAAACACGGCTACTACAAAACACTATGGGCGTTTGGTGTGGTTAAGAACGTTTGGTCATTTGGGATTAATCAATAATCATTATATATAATTAAGACTAAATTTTAGCTTGAATAGATTGCAAATTTCATAGGTTGAGCATGGAGAAAATAAAGCAAAGAATGATGGTATCATTGCAAAAAGAGGGTCACACTAACGCAACCCGTAGCACCATTTTGACATCCAATATGCATAATTTTAGGTTTAGAATTGAAACGGCTGAAAAAAGGGATAAGAAGGAGAAGAAAATAGTAGAAAATTTTGTCACCTTTTCAGATAACCTTGCATTTTCTTCGAATAGCTCTATTTCCTGAAATATTATTGAGAAACATCATTTAGAAACTTCCAATCAAACTGTCTTAGAGCTGAATTGATTTGGTATCTTTTCTTCTTCTTTTTTGCTTAGAATGTGAATGCATTCATCTTGACATCTAGATATCAAAGACTCTATGACAGAAGTATACCCTTGCTTTAAGTTGATCTATCTGCTCCTGGAGCATTTGATCCTGAATTAACACATGGAGAGAATGAAACATGCAAAGTTTGTACGGGCTGACAAAGCTCCTGGGATCCCATTTAGTCATAGCTGTCTCAATTACAAAGCTTACCTTCCTTGCCCTGACAGTGCTTAAACTTCTGTCAAGCTGGTTGGCAATCTCTTGGAGTTGCTCAACAGAACTTGTATCTAAACATAGTCCCATAAATTTCCTGAGCCACCCAAAATCACAAGTTATAATCACATCACACAGTTAAATTTCAAGAAAAAATAAATTATAATCACATTCGTTTCACACAATCATCGGTAAACATTTGTGCAATAGACACTCTCATTCTTAAAATCACTTCCATAAGAACTGATAGCAATAAATTTGTATCACTGAAAACCATATTTTTTTACGCTTAAGAGCATTAGCAAGAGCGCAACACCATTCTAGAGAAAAATAGGTTTGCACCTTTGTGAAGTTTTCAGGAGTTCAATCGTATGAGCCATGGTTACTGATTCATGCTTTAGTTGCTGCATATCAAAATCACAACGTGGAAACTTACAGGAGTTAGTATCAAATAATAGCAAGAGTACACATGTCAAGATCATCCAGTCTATCATGCATGAAGCAGAATGAGGAAGACGATGGAGGGACAAAATATTCACATTTCGACAAGATGCATGCTTGATCTTATGAGAAAACAAAGTTAAAAAAACATGTAACTGGATCGGTATTGTGTCAATTGTTCTCAAATCATAGGCAAATTCACATTTTCAAGCTTCACTTTAAACATTAATGGGATTAAATTTTTTATATATAAGAAAATAGGAAATGTTTATAAGCAAAATGACATTAATTCAATTAAGAGCTATACCAAACCTTTTTTCTTTTGAAATTAAAAAGTTGATAAAATTCTTTTTATTTTATCTCAAATACTAATTATGATGGTCCAGTTAGTCCAAAATTTAGGTATATCATAAGTTATATGCAGGAGACAAAAGATTCTCTAATCACGTACCATTGATCCTTAAAACGGACTCCCTCTTTCGGGGACTGAAACCATTCCGAATTTGGGATGCTTGGTGGGACACCAAAGTTTTAAGAAGACTGTGCAGGAGATGTGGGACGAAGCTGGTCAGAGTTATTCGAGAGCCTTTTGCGTGGTGAAAAAATTAAGCTTCCTTAGGAAAAAACTTCAACAGTGGCATAAGGAATCCTTTGGGAATTAGGAGGCAAAACTGAAGGAAGTGCTTGCCGAGCTAGATTTAATGGATAGCTACCGGAATGCCAGCTCCGAGGTTAGTGCTGATGCAGAAGCAAAGTATAGAGGGCTTTAGTTGGAAAAGTGGGAAATTAATGGGAATATTTGTGTTAATGGGCAAGATCGTTCTCTACCTAAGGAAATAAAAGAGGCTACGGTTCAATATTTTAAAGGAATTTTCCAAAGGAGGGAGAGCCAGTGGCTTGGATTGGGATCTTTGGATCTCAACCGAATATTGGGTGATGAAGCGAATATGCTTGAACAACCGTTTTTATCAGAGGAGATTAAACAGGCTGTTTGGGAGTCGAACAGTGGAAAAGCCCCAAGCCCAGATGGGTTCAATTTTTTTTTTTGAAAAAGGCATGAGATGTGGTCGGAGTGGACATAGTTACATTGGTGCAACAATTCCATTCCAGCGGGTCTCTACCTAAAGGGATCAACAATGGATTTTCTGCCCTTATCCCCAAAGGGCAAGGTCTATCCGATTTCAACTCCTTTAGGCCAATTTGTTTGATTTATAGCATGTACAAGATTATTGCCAAAATTCTAACAAAGAGGTTAAAAAAAATGGTGTCTAATCTCATTTCTCCTTCGTAGACAAGATTGATAGAAGGTAGATATATTTCAGATTCAATTATGGTGGCAAATGAAATTCTCCACATCATGAAGAAGTTAAGGTGCAAGGGCTGGATCTTTAAGCTAGACTTCAAGAAGGCGGGACTTCCTCATAGAAGTAATGGAAGCGATGGGCTTTGGATGGAGGTGGAGGAGATGGATCCATAGTTGTGTGTCCTCGGCAAGGGTGGCTATCCTTAATAATGGAGCCCCAACAGAAGAATTTGAAGAGGACTGCTCTCACGACCCGGCCCAACGAGCTTCGGCCCGGTGGGCCCAAACGTGTATGTGTGTGTGATGGATCACAACTGCAACACTAAGTAGGACTTCTAACCACATGGCCCAAAAATGCATCTTGTTACAAATGATCCACTCACACAACACATATAAACTCAAGACCTCTCCCGCTCCTTTCCGATGTGGGATTGGGTAACTTGACCACTCTACGGGCTGGGTCTCACAATCTCCCCTCCTTATAGACCTCGTGTCCTCACGAGGGGAGCCAAACATAACTGTCTTGGGCCCAAACTCACGTGCCCAAACATGAACACACAACACAGCCCAAGCCCACCTGGAAGAGGGAACGAGATCTGCTCCGCTACCAATTGTCACGACCCGGCCCAACGAGCTTCGGCCCGACGGGCCCGGACGTCTATGTGCGTGTGATGGATCACAACTGCAACACTGAGTCGGCTTCTAACCACATGGCCCAAAAGATAAATCTTGTTACAAATGATCCACTCACACAACACATATAAGCCCAAGACCTCCCCCGCTTCTTTCCGATGTGGGATTGGGTAACTTGACCCCCCTACGGGCTGGGTCTCACAACTGTAGCAGGGGATCCTCTTTCCCCGTTATTCTTCAATCTAGTGGGAGAAGCACTATCAAGAATGATCTCAAAGGCGGCTGAGAGATAGCTTGTTCGAGGTATTACAATTGGGCAATTACATCTAACCCATCTTCAATATGCAGATAATGTAAATCTTTTAGCAGAAGAGGAAAGGCTAGGATTGCGCAATTTTCAGAGGATTCTTAGGATCTTTGAACTTCTATCGGGACTCAAGGTTAATTTCCATAAGTCAGCTTTGATAGGGGTTAACGTGAGAAAGCAAGAAGTGGAAGATACAAAAGACGTGTTACATTATCTTTCCCAGGAACCCTCATTTATGTATTTGGGCATCCCAATTGGCGCTAATCCAAGACTCAAAAGTACGTAGCGCAATCTAGTGATGAGATTCAAAAACAAACTTGCTACATGGAAAAGATCATATTTGTCTCTTGGCAGAAGACTTCTTTTGGTCAAAACAGTCTTAAATAGCTTGCCTGTGTATTATATGTCCTTCAAGATGCCTACTGGGGTGAGGACGGAATTGAAGAAGTGGACTAGGCAATTTTTCTGCACAGGGAGCGCTGATAAGAGAGGCATAAGTAAGGTTCGTTGGGAGCTCGTTTGCTTAAGAAAAGAGTGGGGTGGAGCTGGTATCGGAAACCTAAAGCTGAAAAATATTGCCTTGCTTACGAAATGGACGTGAAAAATCTTAGATGATTCAAAGAGTCTTTGGAAGCAAGTTGTATTGTTGAAATATCGGCCTACCTTTGTGATGTCCGGTTTGCAGTGCGAGATCTCCTTTAGCTTTACCATGTGGAAGGATATTATCAGGAATTGCTCATTGGTTGTGCCCTCTAGGTCGAGTGTGACTTTGATGTTCCGCTGGAAGATTGGATGCGGTAACAAAATTATCTTTTAACATGGTTTATGGTGCGGGGCAGTTCCACTTTCAGTGATTTTTCCGAGGTTGTATCAGATTTCATCGCAAAAGGAAGCAACGGTACTGGCGGCAAGACTATTTAATGATGGAGTAAAGAATTGGGACTTAAGGTGGAGGCGGAGGTTTTATTCTTGGGAGATAATCGATGCTGAACACCTCATGGTCTTAATTAATTCTCAACCAAGAGAATGGGTGAGAATTAATGGGATTAGGCTTGGTGAATGGGTGGAGGAAAGCGTAGTTTGGGGCAATGATATGGAGTTATTCTCAACCAAGAGATGTTATGATACGTTGGAAGAGGCTTTTTTCCCTATTCCAATGGCCTGTATCCCAAATGTCTGAAGCAGATCTACAGCCCCAAAGTGGAAAGCGTTTATGTGGCTTGCCTGCTTAGGCAAAATACCCTCAAGAGGCTTTCTAATACAGATAGGTATGATTGATTCTAAGGAGAGTCGATGTGCCTTCTATGGGGAGATAGAGGATAATTCAAATCATATCCTTCTGGATTGCAAGATTGCTTGGAGTTGTTGATCTTTAGTGATGAAAAAGTGGGGATTCTGCTGGGTACAACCTAAGACCATATCAGATTTGTTTGTACAATGGGCGGGATTCGGGGTACCAAAGAGATGACAAGAATTATGGTTTGTGATTTTATTTGACACAACGTGGAGCATCTGGCTGGGAAGAAATGATCGGGTGTTTAGACAAGGAAACAAGACTGTGCAGGATCTATTCCTGGAAGGATTAATTCACGGTTGTAGTTGGACTAGACTAAACGTGAACGAAATATGGGTAAATGAGATGCAATTACTCTCGACTAGCAATTTAGTTTTTTTATTACAGCGTTAGCTGATTTGAAAATCTCAGATCCTTTCTGTTATGTAGAAAGTATCCCTAATTTTCATTTTGTGAAGATCGAGCAAATATCTTTGCTCCTCTTCATGTGTATTGAGAAGCTTTTATCAATACAATCTCGATTTTCTTAAAAAAAAAAACCAAACCCTTTGATTAGTGCTCCACAGAAAAGGTTTAGACATATTAACTTTTAAATAAATACTAAAAATTAACAACAAATACGCAATTAACCAGATTCATTATTTACTCTACTGGCCACCTTACATGTATACAAGGAGGTACTGAATACACTAGCTCTTGTTCTTGCTTAGTAATATTTTATGTTCTTTGTCTCAAAATTGGATGATTTATTATCTAACCCAATCTTCAATGCATTGTGTTAAAAGATAGAAATTATCAGAATTATTTTATTTACTTCATTGTATTTATTAGATACGATACTATTATAATTAGTTGTGTTAGGTTTTCTTTTGTTATTCTTATATAAGTAATATACATTGGCAGCCTTATATATGCAACGTTAGCTTGCTCAAAATATTTTGTTCTTTCTTGCTTCCCGTCATTCTCTTCTCCATAATCTTTTATATGGTAATAGAGCATGTTCAAAAGAAAACAATAGCAAATCTTGTTGATTCCTCTTCAACTGATACTAATCAAAGTACCATGACGAATATATTGTCAATTTCAAACCCATCCTCACTTTTTTTTATCTCTAGTTCTGATAATCCAAACATAGCTATCAGTTCTGTGATCTTGACAGGTGACAACTTCAATGCATGGGAGATGGCTCTTATTAGAGCTCTCAAGGGAAAATTGAAGATGGGTTTTGTGAATGGTACCATCCAAAAATCCAGATAGGAGCCTGCAATGGTAGAGATCTGGGATCGTTGCGATTCTTATTTAATGAGATAGATCTTGGCGTCTATAGACTCAAAGATTCGAGACACTATTATTTATGCAACGTCTTCTCAAGATATGTTTGATATCTTAAAGAAAAGATAAGCAAAGAAGAATGCACCGCGTATTTACTAGTTGAAGAGAGAGTTGCAATCTTTGTAATAGGGCACCATGACAGTGATCAATTATTTTGATATACTTCAAGGGAAGTGGGATGAGCTCATGAATTTTACAAATGGGGTTGACATACAGAAGCAGAGGGAGGAAGACAATATTTTCCAATTTTTAATGGGATTGGACAATCAACATTTTGGTGTGGTCAGATCTCAAATACTCAATACAGATCCGATGCCAAGTATTGACAATGTTCTTGGTAGTATCCTTCAAAAGGAGAGTCAAGTAGTCTCAGTCAATCAAGACAATGTAATAAAGGTTATTGCGGCAATGGTAGTTATGCCAAAGTTTAGAAGAAAAGATTGCATTGTTGTGACCATTGTGGTGATCTTGGACACAAAAAATCACGTTGCTGGCTCTTCCATGGTTGACCATTTGATAAAAATCAAGGTAAGTTGACTTGGAATAAGTAAAAAATAAGTGCAAAAGACAAGGGCTTTGCTAATCAAGTAGGTATTGAGCAAGATGAATCCAAGGTGTATAATGACGGACATGCTCTTGCTGCTCGATCTACAGTCTCTTCTCATGCATATTCAAGGCCTAATGATGGCAACGTGCACTTCAAAATAATGACCAAACAACCTGATGATGTAGATGCGACAGAATATATGTGTGGTAAGATTATATTTACTTACTGGATTATTGATAGTGGTGCTAGTCATGTGCAAGAGATGTGTTGTTTTCCAAAGATTTGGTACTTAAAAATATCTTATATATCCCGAATTTCAAATGTAGCCTTATTTATGTACAACAACTCACTCGACTTCATGCTTTTATAGTGATATATGATTCTCTCTCTTGCATTATAGAAGACCCAGTCACGAAGAGAACAATTAGTATGGGTATATTACAATCTGGGATATATTACTTACAGAAGTCGATGAATGGCATAACAACTACTTGTGCAACTACTGTTGGGAATGAAGTTTGGCATCAACATTTAGGACATCCATCGAACCTCGAATTATGTTCTTGGTTGGAAGACACCTTGTGAGATAGTATTTGGCAAGTCTCAGACCTACTCTCATCTACATATGTTTGGTTGTCTTTGTTACACAGATAGACATGATCAAATCAGAGATAAATTTAAGGCACGATCTTCTCGCTATATCTTTCTTGGATACCCACTAGAAAAAAAAAGGATGGTGAGTTTATGATCTTGAGACACTAAAGATTTTTGTTTCCCGAAATGTGATTTTTTATGAGTCTTTGTTTCCTTTCAGGGATAATATTTCCATGGTTGATGTGATAGCTCCTTTGTCATCTTCAATGCAAACTACAGATTCTTTAGTTTTGTTTGATCATGCTTATAATAAAGATTCTGATTTTTTGAGGAAATCTACAACAAATTCTCTCGATAGTGGCCTATATGGAAATAATCTTGAAGTCAATGATCCTATTTCTATTAGCCACTTATCTCTACCTAAGACATTAATTGAAAATCAACAGCAAATTATTTGATTTCTCCTGGTTCTATTACTTCTCCTCACGAAAATCAAGCCCATTTAAATATAAGGTAGATGGCTCTATTGAGAGATATAAAACTTGCTTAGTGGCAGAAGGTTACTCACATTTCTAGGGGGAGGATTTTATAGAGGCATTTTTCCCTCAACGTAAAACACTCAGACAATTGGCTGACTTATTCACAAAAACACTCAGACAAGATCAATTCAGATATTTAACTTCCAAAATGGGTATATAAGATCTACAAATTTCATCTTAAGGGGGAGTTTTAAAAGAAAAAAATCATCAGGATTATTGTATTTACTTTATTGTATTTATTAAATACGAATACTATTACAATTAATTATCTTAGGTTTTCCTTGTTATTCTTGTATAGTTAAATTGAGCTCAATCTCGTATATACATGTAATATCAGAGATAAACGTCTAACCTGCAGATACAGCTCCGGACCACTCCTGTCCGCTTCTATTCCCACGTGTTGGCGGTAACGATCTATTGTCTTCTGCACGCTGAAGCATCGATCCCTCAAAAGTCATAATTACATATACAGTTGCATTAATAGATACGAAAATGATCATTTTGCTTTGCTGGATATCAATCACATGTTAGCTATGAGAATTAAATATTAGAAACTCTACCTAAAAGTTTTAATCAAAGATTGAAAAAAAAAATCATGACACCGAACTAGCACATCTGCCAATCCCTTGGAACCATGTATTGAATATATACACACAGAGCTCAGGTCAGACCAAAGATTAATGTTTTCGAATGCACTCGCACATCCAATAAAACAATTCCTTAACCATGCTTATCAAGCCTGAAGAGTGGATGTGCTGGGAAGGTTTGTGTGTTCATGGCAGTCAGAATCAATCGGGTCTAAAGTTTAATACCTAAATCTTGGCTTCTTTAGAGCTTGAAGTGACAATTGAACACTGATCTCTGACTTTCGTCATAGCTAATAAAGTGTAGAACCCTCAAACTATATATCACTCCTGTTGCTATGATTTCGATGAATGCATCAACTGAAAATGTATATTTTATCTTGAGATCAATGCATAAAATCTAAACTCCAACAAGAAGTATGACATGAATTGATGATGATTTTTGCAACGATGAACTTCAACTTTTCTATATTAAAATGAAGTTACTAGTTCCCGGCTTCTTAAACAAATCAGAAGCTGTGTCGTTGTTTCAGGAATTCTCTATGCCCTAGAGGGGAGATGGAATGCCTCAAAAAGTAAGCACTGACTAGAGATTTATACCAAACGTAGAATTAAAAATGCAGTTGAAGCTTGAAGAGACTGGTTGTGCAACAAGCCCAGCACGAAATTGAACTTGCACTAGATAAAAAGGGAATCAAAATGAATTATTTTTTAACTCTTCCAATACATAGAATAGAATCAAATGACGCAACCCGCAGATAAAGTATGTTTCCCTGGAAAAATGTTTATTCTCTGGTATGGTATGGCAAAGAAGCCTACAAAATGTAGGATATAGTACGAAAAAAAAAAGGGTACATGGACAATAAATAAATAACTGAAGATATCTTTGAGGATCATGTTAAGAATCTATGCAGTACAATAAAACATCATATTGATTGTCTAGATACACGCAGATTACATGATTGCACTATGCCTCAACCAAAGCAATCCCAAACTTTATTGCTTTTCAGGAGCATGATCAATAGCAGCTTTTGGAGAAAAAAGGCTAAATATTTCAAAGCAAACGAATGGTTTATATTTTATAGAGTAAGAAACGTACTCGTTGCTTGCAAACTCGGAGAGTCTTCCCCTCTGCGAAAAGACGATAACTGCAACTTCGGCATCACAAAGAACTGAGAGCTCGCAAGCCTTCTTCAATAGCCCATTTCTGCGCTTGGAAAAGGTCACTTGCCTGCTCGTATCATTTTCGATCCTCCTCATTTGAATCTTCCCTCTCACCATGTTTGACCTAGCTAGTTGACCACCGAAAGCCAAGTTAAAATTTTTCTAACGAAACCCTATGTAAATCCAATTACCTTTTTTGAAATAACATGAAATTTCACCAAATATATGCTGCCCAAAGCTTAGAATCTGGTCTTGACTCTTGAGCTCAATAATTTCAGCTACACGGTTTTTCCGAGCTATTAATCACAATTAGAAGGGAAACAACCAGAAAATCAACCAGAGCTATGCACGTTCTCGCAGCAGTGAAACTCAAACACCCCAGATATGATTTACTGGAATAGTCAATATATGCACTAAGCAAGAAAATATGAACATGCCAGAGATTCACGCAACCAACACTGGTAACCCAGAAACTTCAACGATGCTCGGGATAGAAATATAATAGTAATAGCAATCGTGACGAAATGCAGTGGCTCCTTCAGTACAACATACGACAAAGAAGTATTAAAAAACAACAAAAAGCCAAAAACCCTAGAAAGATCCACAAAGAAGAGGGGCAAAAAGAATCATTGGTCGGGTTCATCAGTCGCTTTATTCTCAGACCACTCATGGTTTTCTTTTTCAATATTCTACTCTAATCAAGGCAAAATTCCAGTATTCTTCAATGTCTCACCCAGAAAAAAGAAGCTAAAAGAATCAATACCGCAAATTGATATAGCGAAGGGTCCGAAGATTACACATACCAAAATGAAACTAACTTAAACAGAAACGCGATTTAAAAGAACAAATTGAAGCAGTTAGCTGCCTGTCCAGTTGTGGAAAAATTGAGGAAACAAAAGGGGAAAAATAGTAAAGTAATTTCCATAAACAGTCCGGGATACTCATGGCCTTCCCAAGAAGAAGGTAACTAATACAAAATACATGTCAACATCATCGTACGATGATGTGATTAGAAGGCCAATCAAATTTTGACAACCTAATGACACTTGCATCCACCAATGGGAACAGACCGAATCACGTGGGCCTTACATTGTGGTATGTGTCAATTCTTGACAAAAAAAAAAAGATTACTGGTTTAAGGGGCTTTTAATTATTTATTTATAATAACATGCCATGCCAGTAGATAAATAAAGAATTTGTGTTGATTCTGAATTCTCCCACGAGGAGGATAGGCTAATGGTTCAATCATTCCACGGAAGTATATGCTATTAGGCAGATGGTCCCCCTGATAATTAAGAGGCCCCGCCTCACCTTCCTCACGTTGGCATTCTATTCAATTTTTGGGCTGACTTTTCTTTTTACACAATAAAGTATTAATTTACGAGCCAGCCATAAATAATTCTTTAATTTCAAAAAAATATATTAATTATTTTTGGAACATAACATATTGTTTTTGGGGCTTTCTGTACTAAATAGAGCACAGCAAACCACACTAGCTTTAGGCACAGGGAATGCCAATATGCCAATTATCAATATTAATTGAATTAATATTTTTTAAAATTTTTAAAAATATTCATGTCGTCTATAATAATAATAATTAATCTTTCAAGTTATATCATAAATATTAATTATGGAAAACAATCAACCACGCCCTTGTAATTATTTCGCAGTTTTTATTGCTATGATAATCGTCCAATAATTTCAAAAAACACCCCTATGCTGCTTATTCTCGAAGTTACCGTTCTTGTGATAGATGGAGGAACGCCCTTCAAAATCAAATCGCCAAGGTTGTTTTCCTCGCTGTGGTTGATCAGATATGGATGCCCAGATCGAAGGCATGTTATTGAAAACTGAGATTGGGCTCCTAACCACGTGTTTTCCATCACTCCATTGAAGCGATCCCGATGTGATAGGTGTGTTTATAATGGGGGATCCTGTGATCTTTAGAGTGAAGGATTTCTTCTCTCCAACCTCCGTGAATGATAAAACCTGTGGTTGTACTGTAACAACGAACGGAGCCGGCATTGACACGTTTGCATAATACGTGGCGTTGGAAGCACCCACGTTGGTGACTGTTCTAGGATATACGGCCATCACGCTCTCTCCATCGAAGAGCGACAGGGCAAAAGATGGGTAGTTAAGGTCCCATGCTTTGCCAAGTTTGTTGCTCGGACAACTACTATTGTCTCCACTGATTATTCTTACAAGGGTGGTGTTGTAACCCTCCTTGCACAGGAAATTCACATAATCTACTTCGCCGGCATCATAAATTAAGCCAGGGTCGACTGCCTTTAACGGATTGATGTGCCCGGAACCATAAGCAAATTCCCCGTCTTCATTCTTCCTCGGATCCATGATCATAGCTACAAAAAGGATATATATAGATATATTTATGTGCAAGCTGCCTTAATTCCTACATCGAAGTGATCATTTTGGTATGGGTTCCGGCATTTAAGTACTTACCTGTAGTCATTAGGGCAGACTTGATAGCAGCAGGAGACCATGATGGGTGGTTTGCTTTGATATATGCAGCAGCCCCGGTAGCGTGTGGGCAAGACATGGATGTACCAGAAAGCACAAAGTAATCAACTTCTCTATCGTCGAAAAGGGACTCTGATGCACCTCCTAGGGGAGACCAGGCGGCAAGAATGTTTAGCCCAGGGGCAGCTACGTCAGGCTGCATTTTTTCAATCAGAAAATCAGCGATATCCGCCTAATTTCTAGAAAGAATTACTCCAGAAATTGAATGCAGAAATGCAAGGTTCCGTCAATTGTATGGTTGAGCGGTATGTAATTAAAGATCGAAACTGGACATGAATTGAGTGTTTCATGTTTGAAAACAACGCTTCTAGTTATTAACATACCTTGAGAATCTCAGGGCTTATAGGGCTTGGTCCCCGCGATGAAAAAGAGACCACGGTAGGAGCCATGGTATCTTTCACAGACTCGGTAAGTAAAATGGTGGCGGTAGGATTTCTAGCAAAAGCAGAAGAAATGTAATTACTGGTGCAAACCAGTTTCAAACTTCTTCAACTCATAGTGAACATGTGATCAAGTTTAGTCACTCACTTTGTAGATTTGATGTAGTCCAGTACGAGGGAGTGATCATCGTAACTGATCAATGCAACGGGTACTGAGAAACTCAAGGACATTATGAAGGGACTTGGCATTATAACGGCCACTGACCCTTGGACTAAAGTTAATGAGCTAAGGACATTGCAGAGGACGATTCCTCCATTGGTCATCAGAGGGGTTAGAGTTCCAGAAAAGCAGAAGGTCGCCATATCAGGACCAACCCCAAAAGTGTAGTTTGCTGCATCTCCCGAATAGACCAATGGGAACAACGTGCCGTTTAGGTTGAAACTATTGAGCGAGTTTCCCTTTAGAGTTTTAAGTATGAGTTGGTCAGAAAGAATTTTCTTAAAACAAGAGCCAAAAACTAGGGGAGGGATCAAGGATTTCTTACTAAGATAGTTTGCCCATTTCCAAGCACTAGTTTGGTAACAAAACTTCTGTCAATGGTGCTTGCAGCCACAGTAAGTGCCCACGGTGCATAGTTTGAGACTTCTCTCCTGTATGGTCCGTTGTTGCCTGCAGAACATGAGGCTAAAATTCCATTTTTCATAGCATGGAAAGTACCAATTGACATGGCATCTTCATGGTATGGAGAAGGCCAGCTACTACCCAGGGAAACCGATAGAATGTCCACCCCATCTGCTATTGCATCGTCAAAAGCTGCTAGGATATCTGCAACTGTGCAGCCTCCGACCCAGCATACTTTGTACACAGCAATTCTTGCTCCGGGAACGCCTCCTCTTGCCACGCCTCCAGCTAGTCCAAAGTAGCTTGCATTTGTTTGTCGTCCTGCCGCAGTTGAAGCAGTATGGCTTCCATGTCCAAAAGTGTCCCTCGGGGATTTGATATCATATCGAGGATCAGAGCTATTCTCAAGATCATAGAAACGTGCTCCAATAATCTTACTGGAAACCAATGTATGAAAAATCATTTTAGCTTCCAAAACAGGCTCAGTTCAAATAAATCCAAAGTACAAGACAAAGATGATACTTGTTGCAGGTGAAGTTATTTGCACCCTGACATATCCCCTTCCACTTTGCCGGTGGTGGATTGAGCCCTTCATCATTGAAACTTGGGTTCTCGGGCCAAACTCCTGCATAAGCAATAGAAGAATAATCATTTTATTATTGAAACATTTGAGTATTGAAACATTGAGTATTGATCAAGTAATTCGGAAAGTCACCCGTATCTATCAATCCAATAATAACGTCTCCTTCAGCAGAGAATCCAGCATTGGATTTAGGTAAGCCCATGAAATCCCATGATCTTGTGGTGTGCATATCTACCTTGGCGTTGGGGAACACTGAAACCACTCCCTCCATCTCTGTGATTCAAGTTTGAAACATTAATTAGTTTGAATAGAGATGCAAATACAAGGTCAAGGCAGGAATTGCTTAACAACCTCTGATCCTGGTCGCCTCTTTATCATCTAGTTTGGCGACAAATCCATTAAAACTCTTCCCGTAGCTATGAATTAGTGACTCTCTGGCCAAGAATGGACTGCAATGATGGGTAAATTAAAACTTGTCATTCATAATGGTATTTAGAAACTAGTAATTCTTTCTGACAGATTGTTAGCATGTCACTATTACAAAACTCAAGTTTAATTCCTATTTAGTTGTTTACTAATAAAATTACATGGAAGTAACACTCATAAGGTTATAAAGTTAATGATAAACCTGCTGAGAACATTTGCTAGCATATTCTGATGCATTGACGGTACTGATGCACTCTCTGTTGGACGATCTCCCATGTAGATAACATAAGCCTATACATCGATTCAATATGGTTTCGTTGAGAATGCATAAAATATGTTCAAGAAACAAGTAAAACATATACATGGGATAGAATCTTTTGACCTTTCTTCCATCTCCTTGGCAATGGCACCGTACCAGAAATGCTGCAAGACAGCAAAGAAAGATTTGCCAGGCCTCAGCCATGCTCTTGAAATTTCCAAACTCTTTTGCTACTATCCAAACATATGATCTCTGAGGTACTTATAACTGCATGCCTTGGTCAACTTGCACTGTATGTAAGTAGATATATGGTTCGCGATAATCGCCACCCATCTGTTTCCTGGTTTTTAATTGTCCTCTTTCGAGCTTTCGTGGGAGGGTTCGCCTTAATACAGGCTGGAATCCGAACAGGCTAGTCATGGCTTACAAGTTATTTGCGTTGTACGCTCGCAGTAAGAATAGCCATATATAATTTGCTCGACAATATCGACGGCAGTGCTTGGAAATTATAAACTGCTCTTTGTTCGAGCCGCGGCCCAGAGTAGAGTTGTCCAAACGGCTATGCTGGTCTAATTGATCAATAGTACAAACGGAACGATACGAAAAGAAAGTAGGAAACTTCAGGTTTTTAAGCAGGGACTTTTCTCATTTGGGTCAACAAAATAAAAAAATTAGCTAATCTATTCAGAGATTGCACACAGGCGGTCCATATTCGTAGAGTAGCCCAATTTCGCTCTCGATCCAACCATTTGAGCTCGTTGATCAAAATGGCCCAGCAGATTCTGGCGCTCAAACGTTCATCGACAAAGAAAGCTGGGGCGGTTCGCGGTTTTACTGTGGTTCTTCATGGGAATATCGTTTGATGTCCAGTTTGTTAGTTCAATACTTGAATTCTTTAACATCCTTAAACTGTTGTGAACAATGTTTTTGAGATGCCGAAACCAGTGCTGTTTGGTAGTTACCAAGGAGGTTGGTTTCATTCGCATCTACACGAGGGATAAAGTCGTCAGAGGCTGATTGATATGAGCAAAATTAAGTTTTCTCTGAAATGGGTCCTGTTGGATTGCATTGATAAATGTCAAAATTTGAAATCTTTCAAGAAAATCCATGCTCAAGTGGTTACTTCAGGCATTGTTAACAACGAACTGGTTGTCAATGCAGCGGTTGATTTCTTTGGACAATCTGTTGCTTTTGTTGATTATGCATGCGATTTTTTGAAACAGTGTGATCCAAACATTAACTCATTCCCGTTCAATAGGTTGGTTTCTGGTTATGTTAATTCTGATAGGCCGAAGATTGCCGTCTTGGCTTATAGACGGGTCGTGAGAGATGGGTTTTCGCCTGATAAGTATACTTACCCTCCTGTTTTTAAATCATGTGCCAAGTTTGCAGGGATTAGGGAGGGCAGGCAGGTCCATGGGTTGGTTGTGAAGATGGGATTTTTATGTGATATCTACGTGCAGAACTCACTTGTCCATTTTTACGGTGTTTGTGGTGAATCTGGTGGTGCTGGCAGAGTGTTTGATGAGATGCTTGACAGAGATGTGGTGTCCTGGACCGGTATAATATCTGGATATGTCAAGACAGGCTTATTTGACGAGGCTATAGCCTTGTTTTTGAAGATGGATGTGAAGCCCACTGCCGCTACATTTGTTAGCGCTTTAGTTGGTTGTGGGAGGAAAGGGTGTTTGAGCGTGGGGAAGAGGATTCATTCCTTGATTTTCAAGCATGGATTTTTCGAGCTTGCGGAGGTCTGCAATGCTCTCATTGATATGTATGTAAAATGTCGATGCTTGAGTGAAGCGAAACAAATATTTGAGGAGCTTCAAGAGAAAGATATTGTTTCCTGGACTAGTATTATCAGTGGATTAGTGCAATGCAAGCGTCCCGAGGAGGCTTTGGAATTGTTTCGTGATATGCAAAGCTCAGGTGTTGAGCCTGATAGAATTATCCTCACCATTGTGCTTTCTGCTTGTGCCAGCCTTGGTGCTCTTGACTATGGTAGATGGGTTCGTAAATACATTGATTATTTGGCCATCAAATGGGATGTTCAAATCGGAACTGCTATGGTCGACTTGTATGCAAAGTGCGGTTGTATGGAGATGGCAATGCAAACATTCAATGAAATGCCAATTAAGAATGTCTTTACTTGGAATGTGCTGCTAAACGGCCTGGCAATGCATGGACGTGGCCATGAGGCGCTTCACCTTTATGAAGAAATGGTAAGAGTAGGCATGAAGCCAAATGAGGTGACATTTCTAGCCATTTTGACCGCTTGCTGCCACTCTGGCTTGGTGTATGAAGGGCGTCAATACTTTCATAACATGGTAAGCCAACCATATAACATTTCTCCACAGCTAGAACACTATGGATGTATGGTAGATTTGCTTTGCAGGGCTGGACTCTTGGTGGAGGCTATAGAGTTGACAAAATCTATGCCTATGCTGCCTGATGTTCTTATAGTGGGAGCTCTTCTGAGCGCTTGCAAGGCCGATGAGAACAAGCAACTCTTCCAAGCTATATTGGAACTCGTGGAGCTTGATTCTCATGATAGCGGAGTTTATGTACTCCTTTCTAATATATATGCTACAAGTCAGCGCTGGACTGATGTTACAAAAGTAAGGAAGTTGATGAAAAAGAAAGGGATTAAGAAAGCCCAAGGGTCAAGTATCATAGAGATTGATGGTAAGGCTCATGAATTTGCTGTTGGACACTCGAGGCATCCTCTAAATGATGAAGCTTGTAAATTATTGGAATTCCTTGCCGACCAAGTCCTGCTTGAAGGAACTCGTGCACAATCAGTTTGTGCTTGATAGGTAACCGTTGCTTTCATGTATTTCTAAATTTACACCCAAACAAAAAAACACGTTGAAATTAGGAAATTCACCTTATTTACATTTAGGGACATCTTTAAGCCTGGAACTATGTTCCAAAAATCCTGAATTGCCATTAATTTACGTCACATTAAAAGAACAGTGATGCTTCTCCAAAAATTTGAAGAGAAAAATATGCCTCTTCCTGATTAGCAGAACATTTTTCCTAACATTTAAAGGGAAACTATGCTGCTTTCCCTTTTTGTCTAGCATAAAAACTTACGTCAAATTTTATTTTTTTTCAAATTTATGATATTAGTTCCAATTGAAAATTGAAAAAGGAAAGGGTTGAGGTGAATTTAAGATCTAAATTTGTCAGTTGTCAGTCACAGGTTAAAGTTTTATTGGCAGGAAATTTTCAAGAAGGTGCCCACTAATATTTATGCATGATTCACTTCCCTGTGTTAGTAGTGAAGACTGAAAGTCCTCTGCTGATTATACTAAATAAAGTCCAGAAACATGGGAAAGCAGGGCCTTAATTAGACCACTAGAAGGCTTATAGAAAAGATGGATATTAGGTAGAGAATAGGAGATTCGTAAGAATCTCATCATATTTTAAGTCTTGATGGGAGTACTTATCCAATTTCTGTAGAGAGCAGAAACCGATTGAAATAGAGAGAATTTTTCCATGTTTCATGGACTTAGTCTTTCTTAATAGTAGATGCTAGCAGTCATCAAAAGTAAGATAATCTCCCCATATACCCAAACAGTTTGAAAACAATACGAACCATGGAAAAACCCTGACAATGAGAGAGCAATGAGAAATTCTTTGTCTCTCCTTACTAGTCACAAGAAAAGACTATTCATTCGTCTTCATGATAATTAATGTTTGAAGTCTTTCATGTGTTGGAGAGTTGACATTTATGTCAGTTTAAATAGTAATGGCAAAATGGCCATTTCCGTGAAGTGAAATTAAAAGGTGTTATCGTTTTGATAATTAATTTGGTAGGTATAATCTTCAAGTAAAAGAGAAATGGCCTGGATAGTTCTTTGACTCGTTACTTTTAATCTGATACTTTTCTCTGTGTCGATACATTTCATGTTCATTCAATTATCTAAACGAACAAAATATTTTCAGAACACTAGGTTTTGCATCATTCTTGGTCTTTCAATGATGGCTTTGAAAATAGATCACGTATCAGGAAAATAAATTAATTGGAAAAGCTTTTTATGGTTTATTAGTTATCTGGCGAAGTATGCATACATATTCAGTGTCTACTCAGAAATTCTCATTGTGGTAGTGAAGAATTAAGATTGGTGAATTAAGTGGTCATGCAGTCCTGATCATTTCAATCACATTTACTTTTTTTTCTATCAATTGAGAGAAGTTAAGGAGCATCATCTTTTGTGCTTAGGCACTCTAATTGGGACTAAATTGTTTGTAAGACCTTAGATGGTGACAGATATAACTAACTTGTACATGGTGGTATTTCAGTCAACACGGAAAAAAGAATACAAGTAGGGGTTGTAGGTGAGAACTTGGCCTGCCACTGCTGCTAGAAATATAATCATCATAGTTTGTATCTCTTTTTCTATTGTAGCTTCTGTACGGTGTGCACCATTCTGAATGAAGTATGAACTGATATAGAGAGGATCGGACCTGAACTGAAAAGAATTGAGGGCACAGATCAGAATTTGGCTTCAATGAATATTCATTTGCTTACCATTCATTTAATGAAATCCATAGTAGGAATGAGTTCACAAATGATTTCTGGTGGAAAAACAATTATGTTTAGACTTCAATTATTTTCTGGTTCAGAGCTGTATATCTCCACTTAGCCTTCTCCACAAAATCAGCATCGAGGAACTGAGCAATGAAAGCCCAAAGCCGGTAAGTGTCCTCAAAATTGGTCAGAAACCCAAGTGCTACGGTAACTACTGTTATTCCAAGATCAGTTTTTTCTGTCCTCTTGTTTGTTGATTGGCCTTTTGATCCTCTGGACCTGTTCTCCAGAAATTTTGCCTTACCTTCTTCATACTTATCTGAGAAAAATATGTGATGCAGGAAACTATAGCTAAGAGAAATGTTGCTTCGATCGGCTAGTTTTTGTACAAGAGCAGCCTCAACCTTTTCTCCTTTCCAATCGAAAATATTAAAAGCCAATGCCGGTCCCCGATCAAACTTTATCTTTGGTCCGTAAATTCTAATAAGTGGCATTTCTTCTGTGTTTGGATGCTTGAGCTTCGTTAGTGCAGTTACCAGCCAATTGATCAGGCACCTTGCTCTGCTACTGATCTGACTCATTCCCAGTAAATCAATCTGATCTAGACCCCTGCATTCTATCTCCAATTTCTGACTTCCTTTTGTTTTTGCTCGCTCTTGTTGAATTGCATCAGCAGGTTTTTCTGGTTCAGTGATGTCTGAATCGATCGACGGTTTTTGTTTTGCAGTTTTTCCTCCGGTTTGAAACTCAGAAGTTTCTCCTTCTAATTTCGCCAATTCCACTATTTCACTGGATATATGACTGGAGAAAGAGTTTGATGTAGATAATTTGCCTTCTTCTAAAATTAAAGTGGATGCTTGTTTAAGCCCTGTATCACTAGAAGATTCATCCAGTAAAGAAAACAGCTTTGTTGCTGGGACAAGACTTACCATGCCAGCAGCTGTGCAATCTTCCAAGAGAGGAACAGCTGATTTCTTGACAAAGAGACATCCAAATCCAGAGGGATTTTCCCCAAAAATCTTGTAGAAGGAACAAATGAGGAAGTCGGGGCGTAGCAAGGAGAGGCCAAAGCTGTCCATGTCCTTTGGTCCCAATGCACAAGCATCAATCAAGACATTCCAGCCATTCTCTGCTGCTTTGCTCATCCACAGATAAGGATATCTGGCCCCAGTCACTCTAGAATGAAGAGGAAATACAAATAGTCCTCTATTCTTCTTCTTTTTGCTTTTCCTTTCGACCAGCTTCTTTAATTTTGCCGAGTGAATCCTCAACCTTGGCCATGAGAACTCCGCAGACATAACACGTGCTCCTTTCTTCTCAGAGCTAGTAACCATTGCTTCCACTGCCTCACTCTCGTAGTCATAGACAGTCAGAAGCTCCCGACTTGATTGAAAAGGATAAGATTCTGCCAATATTTTGAAAGCTGATGTTCTGTTTGCAGTGAAAACCATGCAGTAATCGTCTTCAGATATATGGAGAAAATTCATGATCCTCTTCTTCATTGCAGTTTCTAAATCTGATTCCTGGCCACCATGGAGTAGCTGTGTTTTCAGATTTCCCGTCTTGTAGGAGACACCGAAGAAGGGAATATGCTGGGAGGAAAAGAGTGGAGGAGGAGGAGGAGAAGAAGATGAAGACGAGACAATTTGTTTTTCCGAGTCATCTTGATGTAGCTGTGATTCGGAAAAGAGACCGATGCCTATATAGTCAAGGCAGGTGTGGTTGGAAAGCGAGAGATGACAGTATTCTTGGGCTCTTATTTGGTCAACTTGATAGGTTTCATGGTATTGAGGATAGGCAGTGATGAATCCATTGAATGATTCTACCAAAGGAGGGAGAGAATCAGGATCTGTGAATTGAGTGTTTGGGAATATAGAGGAAGCAGTGGTTGCCGCAAAGTTCCGGCGACATGTGGCCGTGGTGCTACTGGTTTTATCAACCTTATTCAGTGCCTCCGGAAAGCCGAGGATTGGGCTTGGGCAGCAGCCGGTAAAGAATACCTGGGAGGCTTCTTTTAGACAGCGGGACTGCATCTTCGCCTCCCCTATCAACACAGTCTTGATAGTCTCTTATTGGCCACCGTTGCCCATTAGAACTGTTTCTTGTTGGTTTTGCAAGCTTGTTCGCAGTCCGGCCTCATGGTTAAGTTAATAAGCAGCATTGGTCGTTGAATTTAATGATGATCGTTGTCTTTGTGTTGAAATGTGATTGGGACAGCTTACTTCCTGTACCAACCCATCAAATTATAGAATAGGTCAAATGGATAGCTGGTCTTCTCTTACACTTTACAAAAGAAATTGTATCTTATTATATCATAAAAATCATCCCACAGCCGTATGTATGGCTCTTAAACACCTTAATTATCTCGATAATGGACTTGTATAAAATTAAAATCAAAGTTGGACTAATCGAATGCACCTTATATTTTCAATCCTTGGTTTCACAATTTTGCTGATGATGGAAAATCAACGTTGACGATCTGCCCGCGGAGCATATGATCTTTGTGTCTCTGTTTTACTGTGAAAGTAGATAAAGCACTTGGGGAGGACAAACGTAAGTGGACGACAAAGCTGCCTTTTGTTGGTCATATCAGTAATGAGTCTAACTAATGACATAAAAAACTTTTGGTAGATTGCTTCTAGTCGAAGTCATATTATACATGGCGCATGCTTTATGATACCCAATCAGCTGTCGCCAATATACCTGTCAATGATTACATGAAGAAACGGTGGTGGTTGCCCAGTTCAAGTCTTTTAAGTGAAGTATATAATTGATTAATTAAACGCTTCTCTATTTTGTTTCTAGTTTCTACTCTCTTGATTAGATCCCACTGGCTGTATCGCTATGACCTCGTAACACTGGCCATTGAGCATGGCTACAAAAGGAGATCTGTGCCATGAAGTCTTTCTTTAAAGACCCAAAAAAAGAGAAAAAGCAGCGGCAGAAAGAAAAAGCCGTACGCGATCCACGGAGAAAGATAATTCATTAGACTTGCATACTAAGTTAACCAGATGAATCATGACTCGAATCTCTTTACGTTTGAACACGATATGGAAAAGTATGGCCTGAGCTGTCCTCTCGCGTTCAGTTTTCACACCTGGACGCTCCATAACCAAAAGGAAATAACAACTCGAGGACGCTATTCATATTTCGTATGCTATTAAGTTTTGCAGATAGTTAATGAAGGGGAAGGTTTCGCTTTCGCATTTAGTTGCCTTGGAATATGAGGTCGGCAGGAATCCAATTCGGCAAATATACAGCAAGGACCAGGTCTTTTTGTAACCGATAATTAGAAAATAGGAAATTAAGCAAGGACCACCATATGTTTGCAAGTTGTGAACACTTGGTCTTTGCGCAACCAGGCGCACGTAAATCTCACCTGGACTTGTCTGGTTAAGAACTAGAAGAAAGAGTCAGAATTTAATTCTTTTTTTTTTGGCTTTCAAATCACATGGAAGGTTATGACATTGGCTATTTTGTTTTCTCCAGTCAAGGGAAAAGAGTTGGGGTGTCTGTTTAGTGATGGTGATTGGTGGGTCATGGGATATGGATGGATGATGCTATGCGTGGGGAGTCATTAAGAACCTTTATGTTACCAGTTTAAAAAACCTGCTTGAATATGATATGTATTTCCTTACAAATCGTCGAGGTTGGAAGAAAAAATCTTTACGATGACGAATGAGTAGATTGTTTTATTTAAAATAAGCCAGAGTGCCAGTACTCCCTTTTGGCAGGTCAATCTGATCAAACTGTGATGCCTTTTATGTAGATCAATCACTGCGCCTGCCAAATGAGATCGATCAGATGGCATACCACTGGTTTGCTTACATATAGAAATGATTAATTCTTCTAATTTTGATTCCATTAATGACTTATGGCTTACGCAAATATCAATCTGAGACCAAGCTTTTATATGCATATTCTTGTGGTGAAGCGCATCTAATACTAAGGAAATCAAGATACAGAGATCATTCTCTACCCCTTCGCTTTGAAAATCTCTTTGCCAGAATCTTTCTTCCCATATATCTGCATAACAATATTAAGTGAGATACGTATACAGACAATTTATTCAGGACAAAAGAAAAGGTATACGCCTGCCATCCTCTTACCTTCCAAGCATCATGACAGTGGCTTGAGGATTGGTACCCGGAGAGCGAAGAAATGTTGAGCCATCGATTACCCTTAGTCCATCCACACCAAGAACCCTGTAAGAACGGTCCACGACCTTTCCGACTTGGCAGCCTCCATGGTAATGCCATATGGTCATCACAGTGTCAATGCAGAATTGTTCCAAGGACATTGCTGAAGAAAAATGTCTTGGCCTCAGGTTGACTGGTAGGTTTACTATCACATCGATGAGAGATTGCACCGACAAACTCTGGTAACGAAATTCTGAAAGTGCTTGGGAATTTAAAACGCTTATGATGGTTTTCATCCCCTGAACGCACCTCCTCAAGTCTTCTGGTTCTTGGAAGTAGTTAAATCTGACATTAGGGCTATCCCTTGCGTTGCTGCTTATGAGCTTGAGGTATCCGGCGGAAAGCGGACCGATAATCTTCTCTAGTATAATATTGACACTAGAAGTAGCATTCACATGGAAATTCACAGTCTCAATGGCATTAGCTATTGTTTCCGCGGTCATTGTGGATGACTGGTCCGTCTGCTCAAAACCATTCTTATCTCAGGGGACGGATTAATAACCAGGGAGAGAAGTAAGCTCGGTTCAAGAATTTACCTGATTCAAGAACAACTCATAGTCTGTAACATATCGACCAGCCCAACTGTCGGAAAAGCCCAGATCACTGACTGCTTCGATGTAGCTACCAAGCCGAGTGATGCCCACAACTTGAATGAGGGAGAAGTCTACAGGCAAACGAGAGGGAACCCAGAGAAGATTCATAGGGTTATCAGCCATTCCTTGACCCACCATGGGCTGGTGCAGCACAACCTTGATGCCGTGGGCTGCAAGATGCTTGGCAGGCCCGATTCCGCTCAGCATCAGTAGCTGCGGGCTTCCTATTGCTCCAGCTGCTAGAATGATCTCATTCTTGGAGTTGCTTTTCAAGTATGCCTTGTGCACCAACCCAGATTCATCTTCAAAAATCACAGCATAGGCCTTTGATCTTGACCATCGTCTCCCTGCATTAGAGTAACATAGGAAATATAAAGGGATGTGAATGTGTTGGTAAAAGAACCCCACAGAAGCATCAAAGCTAATAGCATACAGAGATTAGATATATAGATGCTTGTATGGTTTACCTCTTGTAAATAAGATCCTTTGAACCGTAGCATGTAAATAAACACCAATGTTCCTTGGCTCCGCATACGCTAGCAGATCAGCTGCAGTGTGTCTGTGACCGTTCCTGTCAAATATCGTGCCACCGAATTTAGTCCCAAATACATGATCGTAAGTAAATCCATTGTCAGGCAACACCCCGACTTCTATCAACCCGTCTTTTACAGCCGCCTGCCATTGCGAGACTGTAGGCTCAGACACGATCTTCTTCTCAACCCACGCGTAAGACTCGTTAACCAAACTTCCGTCCCAATGAGCTTCCTTGACAAACTGGAGGCTAGCATGGGTGTAAAAGCCTGCATTGATAGCACTCCCTCCGCCTAAAACACGAGCACGAGCGTTGTACACTCCATCTTCTGAAATGAATTGTTCGGACGGAGAATCAGGTGCTCGATCAGCGAGTGTGTTGATGAAGTTGACTTCGTTGGTTACGTTGGGGTTGCCATAGGGAGATCCTCCTCTTTCAAGCAAAAGAACAGTCGCATTTCGGGAAAGAGTGGCAGCCAATGGACAGCCTGAGGTTCCTCCTCCGATAATTATATAGTCATAGTATAGGATTTTCGGTGCCGAGGTTGCTTCGTGAACAAACTTGTAATTTGGAGCTGCTAAATATAGCAAATCTGATTAGTGGTTTTCGGGCGATGTTAATTTACAGAATCAAAATAGCTAACCTCTAACAATTACTGAAGCGTACGTATATATAGTTCTGTTCAAGAACAGTTTGCAGATCATCAGTTGGCCACACGATAATGAACTAACTAAAACTGTATCACACATACAGCTTCAGACATGCCTGAGGAAAAGAAAGAGGCAGAAAAGTTCTTGTAAAAAAAAAAAAGATACCTTCCTCTGAATGACACAAGGTGTGAAGGATGAATGATCCGGCAAGAACTATCCCAATGAATTTCATGAAACCCATACTGTACCTACCTTCCTAATACCTTTAACAATTATGCTATCTATAAGTTGTCTTTACATGGACCCAAGTCCGACGACCTGCACTTCTTTTATTTAAAAGAAAAGAACAAACCCCAGTGACCTCAATGATTCAAAATTCATTGGTGCAAAGATTCATGCACGTTCACTTTGCCACTAGAAGGACATAATATTCTTGCTCACCAACATACATTTGCACCGCATCACTCATATAAAGATCCAATGTCCTGAGCTTGAACCATCAGTTATGGAGCTCACTAATGATAAAGCCATCAGTTAATAAAGAGAACGTTCGGGATCGATTTTCTGCCTCTGTTGGCCTAAGTCCAAAAGGATTCATGACCACTCTGCTCTTCCGCCTACAGCCACCGCCTAGATCCTAAATCACAGTACCCCATTTTTTACTTTTTTTTTTTGAATTGAGACGATTTATTAGTAATAATCAATTATAGAATCCAAAAACTATTACATATAAAAATTTCTACCTATAATGACAGTCATGAAAAAGTGAGTTGCTCCTATATTACAGAGGAGTAGCCCGTATGTTCATCTTTCACCCTATTGCTTGGTGCCAATCTCCCACCGGCAATAACTCTAATCCTCTGCTTATTGTCCCAGAGATGTTGGCCCTTGCCCAGTTAATCGCGTGTAACATCCCTTCCAAAGCTACCTCTGTGTGCGTTTTGCTGCGATCCTTGAACACCTTTTCATTTCTAGCAATCCATAAGCTCCAGCAGATGGAGACCAACATGCTATCCCAGATACCTTCAAGCTTCCTGCAAATGTAAATACTCTCCCATTGATTGACAAGGTCCACCAAACTTCGAGGAGAGACCCAGCATACGCCCCACCTCTGCATCACTTGTGTCCAACATAGCCATGCCCTTCTACACTGCACCAAAATATGATCTGCATTTAGCTCTTCCTCGTTGCACCACGGGCATTGAGTATCTTCCATACTCCCCAACCTTAGGCGAGCCATTCTCCCTTTGGACATGATTCTATCTAAGCTAGCTACCCAAATAAAAGCTTTCCCTTTCAGTGGTCCTTGTCTGCCCCATATACTTGGTAAGCCCTGCACAACCTCCGTATAATAAGCACTCTCTAAGACTTTGTAACAGCTTTTCACCGAGTACTCTTCGTAGCCCTCTCCCCATATCACCTTGTCGTCATCTTCTTTATGCAGTAATATTCCTGACAGCCATTGATGTAGCTCCTCCACTAGCTCCTCCTCCCACTGAAACAGCCTGCGTCTCCATGTCCACTGCCATCGCCACCCATTTCCACTCCAATACCCCATTTGCTCAATTTTCGATGTCTTTTGCATTGATATTTCAAACAACCTGGGGAATTTCTCAGCTATTATCAACCCTCTCCACCACCTATCTTTCCAAAATTGAACAAGGTTCCCCCTGCCGATTTTCCATTGCATGTTTTCTTTTATACAACGCGCAGTCGGGCTGTCTCCATTCACACAATGGATGATATCCTTCCAAATCACAGAGAACTTACTTTGCTCGAACTCTATACCGTCCGGTCCCATTCTGGGTTTGTATAACTCCTGAAAAATGGTTGTCCATATTCCACCTGACTCATTCAGAATTTTCCAACACCACTTAGCCAATAAAGCTGTATTCCTCAATTGCAATATCCCCACACCCGCTCCACCTTTGTCAATGCCTCTACACACCTTAGCCCATCTCACCTTATTTACACATCTGCGGTCCACCTTGCCTGTCCATAAAAACCGTCGGGATAATCGTTCTATCTCAGTTTGCACTCTTTTGGGCATCCTGAATATGGACATGTAAAAAATAGGAATGCTGTTTAGTACTGATTTCGTCAACACCAATCTTCCCCCTAGTGACAGTAGTCTTCCCTTCCATGTAGCCAGTCTCCTTCGAATGTTATCGAGGACACCTTTCCACGTAGCAAACTTCCGTGGGTCAGCTCCTAGAGGTAACCCAAGATACTTTATAGGTAAAGTCTCCGCTCTACATCGCATGAACCTGGCTACCTTATTCGTTTCTTCTTTCTGAATATTAAGGCCAATCAGTGCACTTTTAAAGAAGTTAATTTTCAGACCTGTGAGCAAAGCGAAACAGCGAAGCACCCGCTTCAAATTTTGTATGCTCTCCCCCTGATTTTTACAAAACAGGAGCACATCATCCGCATATTGCAAATGAGTTACTCTAGTATCCCCCAGTTGTATGCCATGAATCAAACCCACCGTTTCTGCCTTTATCAATAGTTTTGATAATGATTCCGCCACTATGTCAAACAAAAGGGGTGATAGCGGGTCTCCCTGTCTCAATCCTCTCCCCATACTGAATTCTTGTGTGTATGCACCATTTACCAGAACAGTAATCTTTGCTGTCGATATGCATTCCCTAATCCACCCTCTCCATTTGTCACTAAACCCCATGGCTTCTTTAATTGAAAGCAATGCATCCCAGCTAACTGTATCGTATGCCTTCTGAAAATCTATTTTGAAGCACCATCCTTTCAGCTTAGATCTCTTCATCACATGAATTGTCTCTGCAGCCAACATGACCGAGTCTGAAAGACATCTTCCCTCCACGAAGCCAGATTGGAATGGTGAAATCAGCGTGTGTGCTACCTTGTTTAACCTCGTTGTGAGTAGTTTTGAGATGACTTTGTACATGCTGTTGATTAGGCTTATTGGTCTAAACTCACATAACCTCTTAGCTCCTTCAACTTTTGGAATAAGGACCAAGAAGGAATTGTTGATTCCTTTGGGCAGCCTCCCGGTTCTCCAGAATTCCGTTACCATGGCTAATATATCTGTCTTCATAATCTCCCATGCATTCTTTATGAAGAAGAAGTTAAATCCGTCAGGGCCTGGTGCCTTTTTGCTTCCGCAATCCCACACTGCCCGCCTTACCTCGTCCTCAGAAAAAGGTTCGACTAGGCTGTGCGCTGCCGCCTCCGGAATCCTGTGAAAACACAACTGCCCGGGATCCACCCACACCTCTCTATCGGATTGGAATATGTTCTTGTAATATTGCTGGACGGTTTCTTTTATTTCGACAGGTGCTTTCAACAGTACACCCTCCTCCACTAACGTCCCCATGAAATTCCTCTTTCGTCTAGTGCTAGCAACAATATGAAAAAATCTAGTGTTCCTGTCCCCCAGCTTCAGCCACTGAGTGCGTGAATTCTGCCTCCATATAGATTCAACATGTGATTTCATTGTCCACTTTAGAGATGTTAGATTCCTGTATTCCTCTTCCAGATCTGCATTCCATGTCTCCAATGTGCCCCTTGCAGAGTCAATCGCCTCAATTCTGGTTAGGATTGCTTTAAGTTTGGACCCTGAATCCTCTTTCTGCATCTTCTTCCACCCCCTTAACTGTTTTCTTAAGTAACTCAGCTTCTTTACTAGCGCGAAGCTTCCTGGAAATATTGTACCTCCATCTTCCCAATAGGACTGCACTGCCTTATGAAACCCTCGATCAGCCCACCAAAAATCCCATGACCGGAACGGTTTAGACCCCCAATTAACCAGCTCTGCCCGTAGGATAATTGGCGAGTGATCTGATAATCGTTTATTATCAGCATATAAATTAAAATCCTGATTGTCCGCTAGCCAATCTACACTTACTATACCCCTATCAATCCGGGAGGCTCTACTTGACGAGAACCACGTGAAGCGTCTTCCTGTGATTGGCAAGTCCACCAATCCCCCGGCTTGCATAAATTGCTGTAGTTTCTCAGCTCCCCTGGTGTCCATCGAGTGTCCCAGCCTCTCTTCTCTACTCAATGTCTCATTGAAATCTCCCAATATCACCCATGGCTCAGTGCTTTTACTTCTAACTTCTAGCACTTCTTCCCACAATGTAACCCGGTCTATTAAGTTGTTCGGGGCATGAAGCCCAGCACACATAAACCTATATCCTGTGTCCAAGCTTTCCACCTCAAGCACTATCCATCTCTCAAGACACAAAGAGCCATGCACTTTTACAGCTGCATCATCCCACATTGCTAAAAGACCTCCAGATCTACCTCTAGCATCACTTGCAACCCACCCAATATTACCCCTTGGCCATGTTCTTCGCACCACCTCCCCATTCATACTCTCTACTTTTGTTTCAGCTATGAAGCAGATTGCAACATCATTTGCAGAAATAACACCATTAATATCAACTTTCTTCCAGTGACTACCCATACCCCTAATATTCCAAAAGCACATATTTATCATAGTAAGATACACACCCAGAAATAAGAAAAACGAAAGTTACCCGTCAGTTCTAAGTCCTCCCTGATGGCATTCCCAATCCTCATGTTCCTCCTCCACCATTTCATGAATTTTCTGTCGCAGCTCTTCCCTCGGTCGACGTTTCATGAGCTCTAGTTTGTCTAGAACATACATTGTAGCTGTCACCTCTTCCTCTATGTCGTCACTGTCATCGGTCTCTCGGGTCTGCTTTTGTGCGCCATCATCCCCACAGGTTGGCACTTTCGTACCCACAGTGATTGTGTTAGGAACCATCATCTCTTCAGACAATGTCTGACATGTTTCTCGGCTTGTTCTCTTGGTATTCTCCTGGGTGGTTTTCTGCCTGTCCGCTCTCCCCTTCTAATTTTCCTGTGCTTTCTTCTCTTTAATTGCTACATATGCTCTAGCAATCACGTCATCTGAATCAAAACTCAATGTGTCGGAACCCTCTTTTCTTGCGGAACTTCCCTTTGATCTTTGTGGTAATTGACTTTCCTCTGAGTCAGAAAGGGCCTGTCTCCAACCAGCAATCTTGTCGCCAAGTGAATCAGCCCTAGAGTTGCTCCTCCCTCTCTTTGGTTTGGGGCTGGTTACGACACAGCCTGCCACTTTCAGAGTTTCCACCTGCTCGTTCTCCCCACATGGTTCATTGAGCTTGGGGCTTATCCTTGTTCGTCCAGGCCTCTCCACTTGTTCGTCTTCGCCCAACTCAAGTCCAGTATGAAGTCGATCGGGGCTATGCACGTGATGTCTTCCTATTGCTTCTTCATCTGACTCCTGTCCTGGTCCGCAATTAGCTTGGGCCTTCTCCTGAGTCCCTATTTTGTCAATATCCACACTCAGTTGCTCCAGCCTTTTCTCATGTATTGCAAGCCGCTCTTCACTCTGTTTTTCTGACAGTAGAGGTACTCTTTGCACTTGATTGGTGTCCAATTCAAAAGATACTTTGCGTCTAGGTGATTTGACTTGCCTGCATGGAGAAAACCTTGTATTACAGTAGCTTGACATACCACCTTTCTCTCTGTCTTCTGGCATACCCTTCCCTTTATCTGATAATTCTTCTATCGCAGTAATGCGGTACTGTTTGTCCTCCACCAGAATTGTCACTTCTTCCTCGATACGTTCAGTCATTCGTGTACGAATACTGACTCTAGCAACCTCCAACTGAACCCTCATTAAAGTATCTGAGTGCACTTGTATCAACCCACCGAGTCGCTGAGTTATCTTACCAAATGTATCAACGCTCCACACATGAAGTGGGATCCCTTTCAGGTGTACCCAGCAAATCCGGCCAGTCTCTGTGTCTTCTGGCTTCCATGGATGCACCTCAACAAACATGGCATTCCAAAAACTCATGTTGCTCGAAATTTCTGATAACATGGTTTCATGGGATTGGAAGGTAATCAGGAACTGATCATCTCCCATGCTCCTCACTATAATTGAAGGGGGTACTCTGTGTTTTCTGAATATTCCGTCCCTGGCAATCCCCACCATACTACGGCTTAACCATTCCCTATTCTCTTCCGTTGGTGCAACAGCAATAACAAGCTCCTTCCCGTCTCCCCCTTGGTTCACATCTCCGACCACTACATTAGCGAAGGATCTTTTCCTTGAAACCTCCATTGTCCTCATTCGTGGATTTTCCTTGGAGCCGAAACTATCCAGATGATGGTCTTGAGGTCCCGTCGCCGTCACCACCCTCCCTTGTTTTGTAGCCACATTTGCGCTATATCTGGCCACACTGAATCGAAACTGAAAACCCTCTAGGAGAGTATTATTCAGCTTCTCTTTCCTGAGCTCCTCATACCCTTCCCTTCTCAAAAACCTAACAAAACCAAAACGCGAGTTTCGAGCACTTCGTTTGTTAGGGATATAGACGTCTATTGCCTGCTCAACTTGATTAATGGCCTGCACCAGCTTGTTGGGTTCCAATCTTCCGGTAAGAAGTCCACGAAGAAGGTTATAAATCTGCCATCATTGAACACCCTCTGCGGGTTCCATCCTCTCTGATTACTCATCTGTCTCGGCACATAGAGCTGTTTTTTTGGGGGGGGGGGTGTTGCTGCTCTCGGTGAGGCTGCAGATGGATCTCCTGCGAGGCCTCCGCATGTTGGCCGGATAGGGGAACTGGTGGAAGGTTGTGTGATGGTTGGCTGAGTTGGGGAAAGGGTTGAGTTGTCAAATTGACGATGGGGACTGGCGGTTGTGGTATGGATGGGGCTTTTTGATGGAGAGAGGATAGAGGATTGGCGTTTAGTGAGAGAGACATGATTTGCCCCCAGTTTGACTCTACCCCATTTTTTACTTGTCTGGCTGAATTACCAATTCTCTCTCAACCTTAAAGTGTTGCTATAAATTTGCTAGTCATAGATTAGGAAATTAGGACCAAGTTTAGGGAAACGGTACTTAGGCCAAGAAAATTTCGCCTTATATAGAAAAAGGATTTAAGAAGTAGACTGTACTAAAGCGAACTAGCATCTAGCCATTTGACTAAATATACATAAGTAGCTCAACTGCGCTTATTAGTCGTTGTAGTGGGTGTGGCTCCCAATAATTTTATAGCTTCAGGCAACGGAGACTAGTTTCCTGGCAATGCTAAATACCACCTGGGCTTATTTGGGGTGACTGGTATGGTAACACATCATTGGCGACATTGGGCGTGGGCTTTATTTTTGAATGCCTTTGAACGTAAATATGCATACAGAGCTTTAACAATGGGCTTCAATTACTAAACAAACAACCGGCCCAGTTCCCATAGTATAAAGCCTTAAAGTTAAGATGGAGCTGAAAGTCAAACACGTCCTTCCCCGAAAATTTGAAAGTGATTTAACTATTGTACGGGTAGATAACCAACAAATTTCAATTGCTGACGCAGTATGAATAGATTGACTACTTACTTATACTGGTCGAGTAATATATATATATATATACTCGTCTGACAAAGAGACACCTGTACAGATAAAAACAAAGGGCGGCAGATCATATAAGATTTTGTTATGGGGCGACAATATACAAACATAATATTATATGGACAAAAAGTATCAGTTATAACCATCTTTGATTTTGCCACCTATATAGTATATAGTCTTAAGAGAGGTGTGGTCTCTCACCTGTGAAAATCTTCTTTATTTATTAGAGCTTCCAAGCTCTTCTGGGTTAGGCTGTACTAATTAGGTGATTTGGTTGTGATCGATGTTCGAAAGATGCCATGTAAGAAAAACGAGCATTGCCCATCTTAAATTTGAGATGGACAATTAGGCTAGGCTTCCCAATATTATCACCAGGAGTGCTGTGAATTAATGCATTATGGTCAACGTTTACCAAGAGTAAAACCTACTCCAGCGTGTCTGGTATTGTTCGGTAGATGCCAACCTTACCTTATCACCCGACAATTTGGAAGAAGGAAGTGATCCTACCCTCCATGCCTCCACACTAACGCCATAATTAATGATATGATCCTGGCGTATCCTAACGTGATTCTCGAATTTCTATTTCGTGTCAAAAGAGATTCGACCCAGTAGCCACGAAATGGCACGAAGATGGGTGGATTAGGGATGGATGCTGCTGTGTTTTATGGAAATTTATCCACTGAATCGCATTCTATATATATGTTTTTGTACTTTGGTTTATAAATCAAAGCCGTCCGCCAAAGCTTCCACTCAATCGAACTGAATAATTGGATCCGACAACTGATCACATCCTTTAGGACAAAACTAGAAAGATTAACGTGCTGAAACTAAAAGGGGAAAATTGAAGTGAACATGAACGGCTACTTCGGAGAAGCTTTAGATATGGAGTTGGTGATGTAAAAGAAGCACAGTACAACTTTTGAGTCACAAAATTTCTGTAGCTCCAAAATGGAACAAAAAAAAGGCCGAGATTAATGAATGGGTTGCAGAGGTAGTGCAAAGAGTTCAAATTCCTTTGTGAATTCATTTCTTCATTAATCCTGTATATACACAAGGGCTGCAAGCTACTGAAAGAGAAAGCCTTCCACTAAACGCCAGGGAACTAATTAATTAACCTCCTCACGACTTCAATGTCATTGAAACCTCCATAGCTAGCTTTTCCGATCATGGGTCACAAGTAAAAAGGAAAAAAGCATAATAGCAAGCGAGAAGGAAGCGGTAGCGTGCCCAAAAACCTTAACTGAAGATTATATGACTACATATGCTATGACACAAAAAACTTATGGATGCATTATAACTAGAGGGCCTTTCTCTCTATGAACTACCTCAGCAGCTTCCTGGGATTTGAAGGAGTGATCTTGATGACGAGTCCGGGGAAAACATCATCAGGATCATGGATATGTGGGTTCATCTCCACGATGAAGGGATCGCCACACTTGTCACTGATGCTATGGAGGGTCTCTCCTTCTCCAACCACATATATTTCATCACAAGGTCGGCTCAAAAGCTGGGTTCCTTTGATAGGCTCATCTGTGGCATGATTCTCTCTGATAGATGCGAGCAATATAAGGCCTAGCAGCAGTATGGCACAGTACCATGATGCCGCGTCAGCAACGGCCATGGAAACTCTCATAGTTTTCTTCGTTGAGGAGATGGCCATTAGTGGACACTCGATGGGTCTTGATGAAACTGTGTTAATGTGGAAGTGAGGTTGAGAGAGGGGTATTTGTACTTACAAGTTGGGAGGAAGTTGGGTTGAACGACCCGGCAACGTGAGCTATGGATTCAATACTGTTGAAAGGTTCCATATGAGTGATGACTCACCTCCATAGTCAGTCATTTGGCTGACATTTACTTGGATTATTGCGGTCGATATGAAGACTTGAAAGCTTATTAAATAACTGTTGTAATTAATTGGTAAGTAGACTTGGAGGATTAGTTAGGCTATTCTTCCTTCATTGTCAGTTTGACCTCCATCGCTAAAGCTTAGACCAATTGACACGTCATTTAGACTTTGTATTATTCCGGCAATGATCTTCTTAGTTGAACCCTTGCATCAACTTAACAAGTCATTTGCTATTTGCTGACAAATTCAACTGAGAGGGCCCACAAAAACATCGTTTTAAATCCACAGCCAAGGCAGAAACGACTTGGGTGCAATTTTGACGAGGTCATAAACCATAAAAGGAGTGATGATGGATGATGGGTCCCCTTTGGAATCAAAAGGGTTGCACCAACTTGTGTGAAGAATAAATGTTGGCTTAGGCACCCAAGTCGGCCTAAAGGCTAAACATAAACATATGAAGGTGAAGGTGGTCGGAGGAGCCGTTTAAAATAATTAAGAGATAGTGATTTATTCCAGTTTAGTACATTTCTTATGCTCAGGAAATTACATCCCATTGTCAACTATTAACCAGTTTTAGCTATCTATTCCTTTCTCTATTTATTATACTTGATTTATGGATCGATGAGACACCTTGCTCCTCGTAATCATTAAAATGGCGACGGAGCCATCCGTTATGGGCTAGACCCGTCGAGTGGCTATGCTTTCCAGACTAAGCCCTAATCGTTGGACTGGGCTAGACTGGGCCCAGACAAAGTTTACGAACCCAGAGTGGCTATGTTGTCCGTCATCAGTCATAATCCATAGATTTGAGAAGAAAGCAGAGCCACTGCAGACACTTAGCGAAAAAGACAGGCTCAAGGTTTGGGAGTGAGCCGTCACGGCCGGTTCTCATGAGACTCTGGGTGATCAATTCGCGCCTTTTCTCGACATCTTCAACCATCTTAAAGTTCGGACGAGTAACCGACAATCCGTCCTCCATCCACGCAATCAAGGAGCTGCACGGACGTCTCATAAGGACCCATCGCCATACTGACCCTTACGCTATATCTCCTGTTTTAAAATCCTACGCTTTGTCTCCTTCTGCATTCCAGAAAGCGCGTCTTGTTTTCAACCGAATTGAAGAACCCTCACTGTTGGTCTTCAACTACCTGATCAGAGGTTTGTCTCAAAGCGATCGACCATGGGAAGCAATTGATGGTTATTATGATTTGATGTATTGGCGTGGTATCCTTGGTGATAATTTGACATTTATCTTTCTATTCAAGGCTTGTGCTCGTGTTAATGATGTTTTACATGGTCGCGTGTTTCATGTACATGCCTTGAAACTTGGGTTTCAATCGTACCTTTTTGTTTCGAATGCTTTGATTCGAATGTATGGGTCTTTTGGCGATTTGGTACTTGCTGGGAAAGTGTTTGATCAAATGGAGGAGAGAGATTTGGTTTCTTGGAATTCATTAATTTGTGGTTATAGTCAGTTTAATTTGCATAAGGAGGTTTTGAGTTTGTTTAGTTCAATGCAGGAAGCGAATGTGAAGGCTGATAACGTAACAATGGTTAAAGTTATATTGGCTTGTAGTTATTTGGGTGATCATAAAGTTGCTGATTCTATGGTGAAGTACATTGCGTATAATTGTGTGGACGTTGACGTGTATCTGGGCAATACATTGATTGATTTGTATGGAAGGTTTGGTTCAGTGGATTTAGCCCGGGAGGTTTTTGATAAGATGGAGGAAAAGAATATAATTTCTTGGAACGCAATGATTACTGGATATGCAAAAGCTGGAAATTTAGTGGCAGCCAGGAAGCTTTTCGATGAGATGCCAGTGAGGAATGTCATTTCTTGGACTTCTATGATTACAGGTTATGTCCAATCAAACCAATTTTCTAATGCGGTGAAGCTTTTTCAAGATATGTTGCAGGCTAAGGTTGAGCCGGATGAGATTACGTTAGCTAGTGTGCTTTCTGCTTGTGCTCACCTTGGGTCGCTTGCTGTGGGAGAGGCAGTTCATGAACATATACGTAGTAAAGGTGTGAGGGCAGATGTGTATCTGGAGAATGCTTTAATAGATATGTATCTTAAGTGTGGGATGGTTGAGAAAGCATTAAAGTTTTTTCATGAAATGAAAATGAAGGATAATGTTTCATGGACATCAGTCATTTCAGGCCTTGCTCTTAATGGTTTTGCCAATCATGCCCTTGAGATCTTCTCACAGATGTTAAGTGACGGTGTTCGGCCAACTCATGGAAGCTTTGTTGGGGTTTTACTAGCTTGTGCTCATACTGGAATGGTAGATGAAGGGCTGAAATATTTTGAAAGTATGGAAAAAGTTTATGGATTGAGTCCACAAATGAAACATTACGGTTGTGTTGTGGATCTTCTGAGTCGCCCTGGCAATTTAGAAAGGGCTTATCAGTTTATAAAAGCAATGCCAGTGGTCCCAGATGCAGTGATATGGAGGATACTGTTAAGTGCATGCAATCTTCATGGAAATGTGGACCTAGCAGAGATTGCTACTTATAAGCTTCTTGAATCAGATCCTTCTAATAGTGGGAATTATGTCCTTTTGTCAAACAATTATGCTGGTTTAGACAGATGGGATGAAGCTACAAGATTGAGACAACTAATGGAGGATGGAAGAGTGCAAAAGCCATCTGGTTGGAGCTCCATCGAACTGAATGGAGCAAAATCAAAATTTTCTCAGACCTTACAACAGAAAGGATTCCAAAAAAGAACATTCTATTTCGCGCCATACTATTAATTATACTTTTCTTCCAAGATCATTTGCATCAACACGCGCACAGTTACCTCTGTCCTTATTAAGTTAGCCAGATTCATATTGTTTACGGTGTGATCTTTGTCCAAAAGCTGCCGTTCCGCATACTGGATTTCTTAGAAGGATGGTCCAGAACGATTGAGCCCCAACTGTGCGAAAGATGTTGATGCTGTGTTTTTCTGCTTGGGACGATCGAAAGAATATACAAGAGGAAGGCTTGAAAAAGGAGAAGTGCTGTCATAAAAGACCTTTGACAGATTATGAAAAGTCCTCAATTACTATAATGGAGATTTCCCTCGACGAGCAATTAGCACTTGTTGATTTTGCCTTTGTCGTCTATTTCAGTGCAAGATGACAAGATAAAGTCGCAAAGAAAGACGGGGGCTTCAAGCAGAGTTCATTATGCAGTTCCGTTCTTATGCAGAGTTCATGATTTTTAATTCTACCCTGCTGCTACAACAGTGCCCACCAGAGCATTTCTAAGTCAGCGAAATGCTTAAATGTCGACATGTTCAACACACCTCTTGGCAGAAACGGTTCTTATTTCATATTTCTACTGGCGCCACTCGCGCCTTGCTCAAGATTTGTGCTGCTTACAGATTGAACATGACTTTGATGGCATTGCCACCACGAGCACTGGTTTCAAATGCTTTTTCTACCGCTTCCTGTGAAAACCCAAACCTGTGCGTTATCAGAGGTTTGATATCAATCTTTCCAGTGCTTAGGAATTCGATGCAGAGTGGCCATGTGTTTCTGTATCGAAATATACCGATGATATCAACTTCCCTGCAATGAAGAGCACGAGTTGTTGAAGGAGGTCTATGACTTCGTTTTGGAATATGAATTTCAGATCATGGTAAGATGCAAACAAATGGACGTTTTCTTGCTAAAAATGATGTGAAACAACGACAAAGTATGATTACCTTGCGGCAGCTGGAGTAATTGGGACTGTCATTTGGCTGAGAGCCAACCCTATAAGGCAAACTTTGCCACCTGAACGTGTGGCATTCAGAGCTGTAGACATGGTTTTCTCATACCCAACGCAATCGAAACTCGTATCAATACCTGAGCCCATAGCATTTTGAATCTTCAGGACTTCTTTATCCATATCCTGTAAAAAATCACTTCCATGTTCAACCCAAATTATGGCTGGCTAAAATTCTTCCCACTTTGCCTATTTAGTTTTAAGTTACTTCTCAAGTTCCAAATTATGGGTATTCTGAAAATCAGAGGAGGTACATGGCAGCATGATAACCTGTATATCATTCGAGACTTGGAGAATCTCGTCGGCACCAAGATTCTTCGCAATTGATAAACGGCGGTCATCAACATCAACAATAATGATTCTTGGGGCACCAAACGCACGAGCAGCTAGCAAGGTGACAAGGCCAATAGGTCCAGCTCCCATGATCAATACATTCGTCTCGGGCCCAACTGTTGCACGGCGACAGGCATGGATGCCAACACTCAGGGGCTCGCACATCGCTCCTTCCTCCAAGCTCACATTTTCAGGTAGCTTGAAGCAGAGATTCGCAGGATGCACAACCTGGTAACAAGAATGTTCCGATGTTATAATGTCTCTGCTTGTTTATCTCATCTATCTGTAAAAGAAACCCTCTTTTTTATTTCTCTAAATGAGTACTGTGTAGGATAAAAACCTTATTGGCAAGAGATCCATTTGTTGGGGGAGATCCAAAGCACTTCATTTCAGGGCAAAGATTGTAGCGACCACCTTTGCAGAGGTTGCATCTTCGGCAACTGATACCAGGCTCCAACGCCACACGATCACCCACTACAAGAGACTTCACGTCACTGCCAACCTCTTCTACGATCCCAGCAGATTCATGCCCTATGACCATTGGTCTTTTTACTATAAAATTAGCGCATCTCATTGTCTGAAGATGAAGAAAGAGAATCCGTTGAGAGGTTAAGTAGCTAATGAACATAGTAAGAGTGTTAAGTTACTGTCAGTCAGCTTGGTTGCATTTTTACCTTAAAGTGATGAACATCACTTCCGCATATACCAAGAGCTTTTATCCGAACTTTAACATCAAGCGGACCTATGATCACAGTAGGAAAAAAAGAAGAAAAAAAGGCTTACCAGTGATGTGTATGTAGATCAACGTGATCTGAAGAGCCTGAGCCAAGGAAATCTTACCAAGAGGAGGGAGGTTGTAGGGTTGAATCTTGAGGGTTTTGATGCCAACAAGCCATGCAGCCATGTTCTTCTCTACACCTTCTTCTCTTCCTCCTTTGTCTCGCGTGTCAGTGATTTCAACTCCACCGTCCCTATATGCCATCCCTCTTTCTCTGTACCTTGATCACTCTTTCTGAGGAACACGAATGCTCGTTCCTCTTCGGATGAACTCCTCTTTTTTTTCGGGATGGTAGGTAGTCAACATCATTAACCAAATTGATAAAAAGGTTAACAGTATCAAACAAATAATAAAATAAAAAATTGTATTTATACATTACAAGACTAATTTTTTACTTAAGCCTTAAATTTTGGATATGCTTAAAAAAAATTATGCTCCTGAAAAAGACAGAAGGAATCTTGTACACCTTATGTTACGTGCAAGTTGCTAACGCGTATACTGTTTTTAGAGTGGGATTAACAAGGATGCCAAAGTAGCAATTTTTCTTTCTATTTTAATGGAAATGATCAGTTGTGTTAGGCTGATCCAATGTTGGGCTGTTTTTAATTGATGAGGTTCTTATCTATTGGGGACCGCCACAAGCTTCTCCTAGCAATACCATATCTTAGTTAAACAAGTAAAGAGAAAAGGAAACGCAACATCGCCGTTCTGTTCTCTTCGATATTACGGAGCCTACCGGAGTTAGAAGAGAGGGAAATAGCTCTAAAGCGAGATGGGCAAGGGAGGGATGTCTCAAGGAGAGAGCACAGATGGAGGAGAGAACATGGCTGCTTGGCTGCTCGGTGTCAACAACCTTAAGATTCAGCCCTTCAAGCTTCCTTCTCTTGGTGCATATACATATATTTTCCCTCGTTGTTTGTTATATCAACACTTTTCCTCTGGCGATGACAGTATGATCAGTGTTCTTGCCGATATTATTGATTGTCCGATCCTTGTCTATTAATCTTTGAAAATCCTGTTGCTCAATTGCTTCGGCTCAAGTTGGTTAATATTGTTCTTTTCTGTTTCTGAAGGACCCTATGATGTTAGAGTAAGGATGAAAGCTGTTGGCATCTGCGGAAGTGATGTTCACTATCTCAAGGTATCTTTCTAATTCCCCCGAGCTACCTTTGAGTATACGTGGATGAGACACTCTTGTGATATGCCTTTGATCTTTGCAGCACATCAAATTAGTTTCGATATGTTTGTTGAGAGTGTGGGATTCTAGAACAGAACTCAATCCTTGAACTCGATTCTAGAAATCTGTGCTGTGCGTGTTTCTTACCTCAAAATATTTTCATGTCTATTTCAGACCATGAGATGTGCACATTTTGTAGTGAAAGAGCCAATGGTCATTGGGCATGAGTGCGCTGGGATCATAGAAGAGGTTGGAAGTGAGGTTAAGAGTCTTGTTGCTGGTGACCGTGTGGCTCTAGAACCTGGGATCAGTTGCTGGCGATGCAACCTTTGTAAAGAAGGCCGATATAATCTATGCCCTGACATGAAGTTTTTTGCAACACCGCCAGTTCATGGTTCTCTTGCCAATCAGGTCTATCAATATGCTAATCTGCACCATTTCAAACTGATAATCTGATGAGAACTCATGATTTATGATAATGGTTTAGCATAGCGGTTGGTATTGGCAGGAAAAATGGTTTCACTATAGCAGTTGGTCATGGTCTTCAAATCGAACAAGCTTGACTTATGATTTCACTTTTTGTACGAACTTCAATTGTAGAGCGGAATGATTCATTCTTCCAGTGATAGAATAGTTTAGATAGCAAATTTTTGTTAATATTCACAGGTAAAGAGAATGAGTGCAAGAGAATTTATAAACCCCGTCACTGAAACCTTATTTTCTTGCAAACCAGGTTGTACATCCTGCCGACCTATGCTTTAAGCTTCCAGACAATGTGAGCTTGGAGGAAGGGGCTATGTGCGAGCCTTTAAGCGTCGGGGTTCATGCCTGCCGCCGTGCCAATATTGGTCCAGAAACAAATGTGTTGGTCATGGGAGCTGGACCCATAGGGCTCGTTACTATGCTTGCAGCCCGTGCTTTTGGAGCGCCAAGAATTGTCATTGTGGATGTGGATGGCTACCGTTTATCTGTGGCCAAGGATCTTGGTGCTGATGATACTGTTAAAGTGTCAACAAACATTCAGGTTTCTGATACAATGATTGAATGATCTCTTTTGCCTATTGGAACTAGCTTTATGTATAAATATACTTGGGCTTGCTTATTTGTTGACAATCATGACACGATGTTTCCAAATCAATTTAGCTACTTCTTGAAGATTTTGACACCCTCCAAGCCGTTATCATCCTTTAGGGTCACCTTCTCAAGTAAAGTGTACGATTTGCATACGTATTTTTGTTTATTCGCCTTTCTTGGTTTCTCGCTAGTATGTATTGGTGAAAAAGGGTTCAGGAGTTGGGAATTCCTGGAAGACCGAATACATGCTGCATTCAATATTGGTTGAATTGTTTTGCTTCTGGTAATCATTAGGTTGATTTCCTTTAGATAAGAATGTCAAACTCACTCTTCTGCTGGATACCTGAATGCCTGGTGGCTGATTATACCGAATACCTGCTGCCAAATTGCATGTCTTATGCTGAGAATTTTGCAGGATGTAGATGAAGAAGTGGCACTGATACACAAGGCAATGGGAACTGGAGTGGATGTCACCTTTGATTGTGCAGGCTTCAACAAGACAATGACAACTGCACTTAATGCCACAACCCAAGGTGGCAAAGTTTGCCTGGTGGGAATGGGTCACAACGATATGACCGTTCCACTTACTCCAGCAGCTGCAAGGTGATTTTTCTGTTTGTTATTTGTTCTCTTCAGTTTCTAAGTTGAACTTTAATGAGTGTGGGGATCACCGAGGCTAAAGTTATGGGAGGATGGGCGATTGGGTGAAAAGAAAAGAAAACCAAACTGGCGATCAAGATGAATGCTTAAAAATGTCTGTATTTGTGTGTTTTCAGGGAAGTTGATGTAATCGGTGTTTTTCGGTATAAGAACACATGGCCCCTATGCCTGGAGTTTTTGAAGAGTGGCAAGATTGATGTGAAGCCCCTCATAACTCACAGGTTTGGGTTCTCTCAGAAAGACGTTGAAGATGCCTTCGAAACCAGTGCCCGCGGGTCTACAGCCATCAAGGTCATGTTCAATTTGTAAAATGAGATGGGAAGTCTGAGAAAATTGCTGCCCCCGCATCATTTGTCAGAAGATCAAGAAGATTAAGGCTCAATCAGCACTTAGTTTGCCTGTTCCAAACTAGACGAACATGTTGAATAGTATGGAAATATATCTAGCATGGTTTAAATATGCAGTGCTCTGAACAGAGAAATAAAATGGTGCAATGCTATACAATATCTGGATGCTGTTTTACTGTTTATAGTGTATGTTTGCGTGGACTTTCCTTGAACATTAACACCAGACTTAATATCTCATACGACACATCCAATTCTATCAGCAGAACCTCATTTTTCATATCCAAAACCAAAGTTTGAATTCTTTATGATTAAAATGGATAAAATTTATTATTCAACTCCGTTCTTCGGATTCATAAGAATTATCAAAATTAACAGACCAAGTCATAGCCAAAAGCAGTAGAGGGCTGGGTTTGCATGGTTGATACTCTAAATTGATGATCAACAATGAGGATCTAGGCTGCGGCGCTTGGTCATTACGCATTCGTGATGAATATTATCGATTATCTGTCCTCGCACAGCACCTACTTTTCTTTCACCACCTCTGTAGTTCTCTCCAATTTTTGGCTGTTTGCTCGTTCCACGGGGAAATTTTTAGCACTCAAAGAGCTGCAAGGTGCGTTCATGGAAAATGTCCAAGCAAGGTGCGTTCACTGGGGAATTTTCATGAATGGCAGACAAGTAAACTTATATGGTGGGATTCCTTCAGTTGCAGAATGTCTAAGCATCGGTATCAACTTTACCCCATCACGTACCCCGGCAACTTTGCCTTCAGATTGGCTTGCCATCACCTTCAGTTTTGCTAGCCATCAAGAGTGCGCTTAGCTCTAGGTCAGGATGACTCCATGCGGCAGACATAGAACCAATTGAGCCGGAGTCCGAAGCACCGAATACCAATACAATGGCTTGTGTGTGGCCATAACATGAGATAGCTTTCATGATTTGAGCTAAAAAAACATGTCATCGAGGAATGAATTATGGTTCCAGTGTGCCATTTGCCATTAGCAATAACCGAATAAGAGGTTCATACAAAAACAAGAGGGAAAACAATTCTCCAAAACAATTTTGGGGAGAGAAATACCAGGAGGAACAAGGCATCACTAACTTGCAAGCTTAAAAGCGTCAATGAAGAGGCCATAAGTGAATCCCATCTTGAAATTGTTGAGGAGAGCCAAAGGAAAAGTTATTTTAGGCCGGCTATAATAAAATCTTGTGACATACTCAGTCAGAAGAACACACAACACCGCGGCAATCACATCATTCACTCCCAAAGCTCCAAAAGACAGAGAAATGGTCTGCGCCACATAAAATCCACCCAACAAGGAGATTCCACCGAATAGTGCCCTGCGAGAAGGGCTTCGAAAATAGTTCCTGGAGAGCTCTGGCACATTCCTGATTATATCCAGCAGTCTTCGAGGCCCTCCATTTTCTAGCGCAGCTTGAACAACAAAGGACCTAGGTGAGGATATTGAGACGAAGTTGGAACGTTTCCTTGGTGAGACTCTTCTGTAATTATGAAACCCTAAATGGAAAGGGGCAGTGTGGATATAACTTGTAGGATATGCCATCGGTGGTGGGAAGCCAGGAGGGCCAATCAGAAAACCTATCCTCGCAAAAGCTAACAAAGAACACAAAATCGATGTAGCTTCAAACTTGAGTCACATTTAGTATTGTACAACAATCCCGAGGGAAAAGTAAAGGGAAGAGAATGGAGATGAGAGATGGGCTGTTCTTTACTTACCTGTAAACCCAAAGGCAGAGGCTTTTTACAAAGAACCCATTTTGGCCGCTAACTCGGCTAACAGTGGGAGAGTGTCCATCCTTTGGCTGTTTAGTCTTTTTCTATTTTTCTATAAATTGCTCGCTTCAGATGTCAGATGACGTGTGGTTTACATCATCGTTGTTTAGCGGCTTAGGATATATGTAGTTAGACAGAATTGGAGATCCGAGGAAAAGGAGAAAGTCTTAAATTTTGCGTAACCTACTTTTTTTTTTATATATAATTTTTGGATTTACAGTCAGGAAAATGAGGATGAAAATAATTAGAAATTGAGTTGGGGATTATAATTCAGGAAAGAAGCCGATAAATTCGAAAGCACGAACGGGAATTATGGGTTTGGGAATGCGAGGAAAGTAAACTAGAAAAGAGAAGCAAAAACAGGGAAGAGCCCACTAGAGGACAAAGGACAGGGAACTCTTCTCTGTCCATTTCGGGGAGTTCAAACTCCTTGTCCAACGGGCTCCTCTCTCTCACTCCCTCTCAGTTATCTCCATCTGTTAATATCTATCTCTCCGACGTAGCTAGTGCAACGTGGTTGTTCGGTGGGTATCTTTGGGATCTGGGTTTATTTGTATTGTGCTCAAGCTTTGATTGGTTGTTTTTGAAAAAGCTGCCCTTGAGGGTGTTTTGGCTGATCGGTGTTGGTGTTGTTTTGGTTATAAATAGGTTGTTCTTGTTCAGTCTCTTTCGCATATTTGAGTTTAAGTAGGACATGCTCCACTGGTTAGGAAACGTTGAAGCGACCAAGTTTAGATTGGAAGGGACGATGAAGTGGGTGGCTTTTGTGCTGTAATGTTCATTACTGCAGGTTTCTCTTTTATTATAGTTTAGCTATGTTGTTTCAGATCCAGCTGATTCATTGGAGATTGAAAGAGCTAGCTAGTGCAGATGCAGAGAATTTTGCCATATTGATGCTTAATTTCCACTGGCGAAGTCTCCAGGTGCAAGCTCTCTCATATTAGTGACGGTAATCGTTACCGTCTCCTTTCGAGGGGTGAGTTTTGGGTCAGAAGAAGCTTCGGCTCCGATTTTGACCCGGTAGTAGTTTGGAAAATGGTTTTGTGGGCGGAACGTGGACTTTTGAGTTGAATAACATGGCTTTACTATTCTAATGGTATCCTCTTTCTTTTGGGGAAAATAAGTGTCGAGCAGTTAGACGACATCGTTGGTGCTAAAGAGTTGTAAGTTGATTGCCTCACCTTGAATCTTTTGGGTTGGATTGGGAAGGTTCGAATTGGTATGGCTGCTGCCAAGACTAGCAGCAGCCATGAATCCTTGAGGAAGCCCTGCAATTCTTACAGAGTTTCAAGCTTAGCTAAACCCATTTTGGACACAGACCAGACCTTGAATTTGAAAGATATGCACGTTCTGGGTGAGCAGTTGGGATGGGGACAGTTTGGGGTCATCAGAGAGTGCACAGATAAGATGACGGGAGAGGTTCTGGCCTGCAAATCGATAGCCAAGGATAGATTGGTGACCTTAGATGACGCGAGAAGCGTCAGACTGGAGATTGAAATAATGACCAGGTTGTCTGGGCACCCCAATGTTGTCGATCTAAAGGCAGTTTTTGAGGATGAAGATTATGTTCATTTGGTGATGGAATTATGTGCTGGAGGGGAGCTGTTTCACCAGTTAGAAAAGCATGGTCGATTCTCTGAGGTTGAGGCCAGGGTTGTATTCAGGCAGCTGATGGAAGTAGTTTTGCATTGTCATGAAACTGGAGTTGTTCACCGAGATTTGAAACCAGAGAACATCCTCTTAGCTACAAAATCTTCCTATTCCCAGATTAAGTTGGCCGATTTTGGGCTTGCAACCTACATCAAGCCTGGTACTATTTCATACTTTTGCATTTATCTCTGTAAATTTTCCATCCTCTTAGCTGACCCGTCCTTGTGCTAAAAGATTAAGCTTTCCTCTGTTCTAAGCTCTGGATTTTTATTTGCCTGAGCAGGCGAGAGTTTGAAGGGCACGGTTGGGAGCCCATTTTATATTGCGCCAGAGGTATTGGCAGGCGGATATAACCAGTCTGCTGACGTTTGGAGTGCTGGGGTGATTCTCTACATTCTTTTAAGTGGGACGCCCCCATTCTGGGGTAAGACTAAGTCAAGGATATTTGATGCTGTAAGGGAAGCTGATCTGCGGTTCCCATCTGATCCCTGGGATTGCATAACGGAACCTGCAAAGGAGTTGGTTAGGGGAATGCTCTGTACGGATCCATCACAGAGGCTTACTGCTCAGCAGGTGTTAGGTTGGTTTTTATTCACCGAATTTCTCTCTTTTTCTCGATAATTGCTTCCAAGAGCCTGTGCTATATATAGCCTGTAGCATATTAGGAATGAATGACAGCGAAGTGGTTGCTTTTCATTGGACAACCATATAAAATTCAATCTTAACAGAAATGGAAGCTAAACTAGATGAAGTTCTTTAGTTCCAAAGTTCTTGACTTTTCCTAAACATACACGTCCTTAAACATTTCACAAATAGTGATTACCTTATGATTATTATGCATTTTGTATTTTGACATGTTTTATATGTTCATAACATCTCGAGGCCATGACCTTTCCTCAAGTTAGCAGCTAATACGATTTGTCCAGTCCAGAATTTCCATTTCTGTTTTCTTCAATACCTGACCAAAATAGTACTACTCATTCTTTGACTGCTGCATAACACCGTCACATTCTATAAGTACTCAGTCTGGAATCTTCTTGCTTCTGCAGATTATTCCTGGATGAATGATGAGGGATCCAATCCCCTAGATTGTAGTCAATTTGGAAACCAGAGTTGCAGAGAATGGGATTTTGGTGGCACCTCTTTTTCTGCATTTATGGGAAGGGATCAGGACATCAGCTTTGTAATGGGGTCGCCAACTACTTGCAATGTTTCATCTCCTACTTTCATTCGCGGATCATCATTATCTCCTTTCCAAGGGGAGTCATCAGCATGCCTTGCATCTAGTAGATTTTCCTTTGGCTCTGATGACAATCCTAGTTCCTTGGAAATCTCTCCTCCCATACTCTCAATGCCAAGCTTTGCATTCTTCAGCCCTGGCACTGGGACTGAGGAAAGCAGTTGTGCACAAGATCTCTCTACCAAAATTACCCGTGCTAATGGAATTCGTGGAGGTAGTCACTTTTCACTTTTCTCTTTTCTCTTTTCATGTGCTGTGATTTTGCCATACTTTTTGTTCATGATACGGGTCTCTTTCTTTTTTTTCCGCCATAACCCCTCCTACTATGCAGAAGGGAACACCGAGGAGATGCTCATGTCGACAAAGTCTTCTTTATGCTGTGGACCTGATACTGGAGAGATGGAAAACAGGCGTACTGAAGTTAAGAGAACAGGAGGAACAATTGGGTCCCGAATATTGGGCATGCTTAGCAAGAGGAACCGTACAATTGGCCTCGGTGAACGCGAGCAACTTGACCTCATGGTGACTGAATCAGTAATACGTTGGGCATCATGCACACATCTACCTACTGCACCTTCCCTTAGATCCTCTCTTGTCTGTTGAATGCGAGGACCAACAACTGACAGCCTGACACCCTTCAAAATGAATTGGATATTATGAAAGATTGAGCCAAGAATGGTTTAACCTATAACCAAATTCCACTGCCAAACCGGTGTTGGATCCTGGTGCGGTGGCAGTTTCTATGGAATTGACTTCAAGCGGTTGATGTGGTTGCTGATGGCTTGCCGCCGGATGTACTTTACTACTTTTGTTTTTGTTCACTTACTGATTGCTAGAGTAACAACCTGTGTGTAATGGGCCTTTTGCATTTTGTATAAAGTTGGATTTCTCTTTCAAAGTGTGAAGTTTCCTGAGTTCAATATTTCTCCAGTCTTTCAAATTATCTATATGCCTCTGGAAAATCTTGCATGGAGAACTGTTAGCCATCTTTCCTCCAAGGAAGCTGTGTATCAGAATATGAAACCCAAACCCCACTTGCTCGGAGAATGTTAATCTTATCTGGAAACTCAAATTCCATTGGAAATAGTCTTCAGTTCTCTTTGCACCACAAGTTTTGGGAGCCAAATGATGCAGCTCTCAATAATCCTGTCGGGCCCTCGCTAAAAGAGGGAGGTCAGATCACAACTGCTTCACTACCAAGGGGGTTTGAGCACGAATGTATGTCCCTCCTGCTGAGGATATGCAACCGATTCTGGATAAGAAAAAATATTATGATGTTATCACGTATGTTTGCTCTTTCCCAATCTAAAAGACACAAGGACACTTTACAGGTTTCGTGTCTGCTCTCAATCACTTGGAATGCCCACTCGATGTCCTCATAAAGCTAAAGAGAATAGTGCAGATATTGCATTATGACCTGTCAAGCACTTAGCCCTGGATGGAACTGGTGTGTTCCAAAATCAATTATAGGGAAACATGAACTTTTAGTGGAGTTATTTAGCAACTATAAACGAGTATACTTTTATTGAATAACAAAGAATATCTCGATCAGACTGTCCAAATTCATTTGTCTAGAATTTAGCTCGAGATAAACAAATATATTATTTCTTCGATGCAGAGATAAACCCAGCAAAACATGAGGTTGAAACGCAAAACTCAATTCCACCTCTATATCTAATTTATTGAAAACCATGAGAATTTTTGTGTTGCTGGTTACTCCACGTCTACTCAAGCATCAATAACTCCATATCTTTCTTTTTAGTTTAGTTTTTCTGTGCATAAACTAGAGACAAAAATTCCGGCAAATGGGTTATGTCCAAAGCTTAAACCTGCCAATTCGATACCAGTTCGCCCCAAGAAAACGGAGGTCTAGGATTAGGACCATTGTTTTCTATTCTTACGATGCAAAGCAACAAGAAATCATCTCCGACACCAACCCACCAAAAGCTGGTGTTTCTACGGTCAGTTTTAAAACCCTGGAAAATTGCAAACTCGGCATCTCAAGATACCCCAACTTTGAATACAATGCTTTAGGAGGAACGGGAACAGGGAATGGAACAAAGGTGGAGAAGAGTGAACCGGGCAATGAGATTTCCATCTCCTTTGACCTAAATACCCTGTACATCCCACCACTGACTAGTGGAACAACTAAGTTCTTGGGATTGCCGTTGCCACCATTCTTGAAGATCGATATAGTTCCTGAACTGTTCGGAGGGACTATTGACCAAGATTCCGGCAAGGTAGATTATGCTACTCTGTCTGGTCTCGCTGACAATATGAACATGTTAAGGATGACTCTCTTAAGTGTCTGCAGCAGTCAAAATAATGCTTAGCACCACAGGAAAAGATATGATTTTTTAATTTTCATATTCGAGAAAAGAGTTGATTCTTTGGATGTTCTGGCTGGACTTGAGAAGCATAAACTTCAACGTTTCATCCATTTTTGTAGGTTGATCTCGAATTCATGGCCAAGTTCTGGTTTTCTGTGGGCAGCATCTACAGAGCTTCCCCTTTGCTTGTAAAAACCGTATTGACATCAGAGGAGTCCAAAGGGGCGATTCGCCGTGGTCGAGGGGAAAGGTTGAATAGAGAAGGAAAATGTAGGCTGGTCGGGGTAGCAACTGTTGCTCCTATTGACGATGTGTTTATGAACACCTTTCTTGGTCTTCCTACAGAATGCCTTGCCGTGCTCAATGCAGCCATTTCATTTTCTGATTCTACTTGAAGATGAGAAAAATCCTGTGATGCCAGGATTTATTTTGTTTTATTCTTCAAAGTACTGCCGGGGTAATGATGTATACTGCTCATTTTCTGTGCTTATAATCCTCATCTCAAATGACATAATCTTCCTAGCCGCTGCAGTTCATCTTGATTGGCCCATATCCAAAGCAACAGAAACTATTCATACAAGTCATAAGATGTCACTAACAACGATATAGAAAAAAAGGGGGAACAGATCGAAATGTGGTAACAGCAACTATACTCGGTGCAGATATTAATCAATGTAGTGTTTCTTTACAGAATTTTAATCCTTTAATCCCCTAGCTAACTCAGAATTGAGCACTATGGAGGACTACAATCTAATTCCATGTGTGAGTACTACAATAACTATTTCCAAGTTTTCGGGTTACTCGAATGCCAGTCTCTGTGTGCCAACTAAAGAAGCATATTGACCCTTTTGAGCAAGCAACTCAAAATGGGTCCCCAGTTCTGCAATCTTTCCACCAGAACAGAGAGCAATCTGATGGGCATTCTGCACCGTGCTTAATCTATGAGCAATCACCAATGTTGTCCTGCCCTTCATCAGATGGTTCAGAGCCTCCTGGACCAGACGTTCACTTACAGCATCCAGTGCACTTGTGGCCTGCACCAACAAAGGATGCAAGATTTGTTATACAGGCTTTAAAGAGGGAGCGGAGCTGATCCAAATGGACGATTCCCTTAACAAAGGTTGCTTATATTTGAACAAATACAAGTATTAAGTTCAACAGTTCGAACCTCGTCAAGAATTAGTATCGGGGCATTCTTAAGTAGAGCTCTAGCAATCGCGACTCTCTGGCGAATGAGACCAGAAAACGTTGAGGTCAGATAACAATTTCCTGATCATTTTTCTCATAATCCTCGAGAAAGTTTATCACTCACCTGTCTCTGTCCTCCACTCAGTAAACCTCCACGCTCTCCGACGAGAGTGTCATAACCCTTTAAAACATGATTTGGAGAAAAAGAGAGCATCAGCTATCGATTCGAAACTAGCAAACATAGAGAATACCAAGCCTTGCAAAATAATAAACCTGAGGCAGTGAAATAATAAAATCATGAGCATTTGCAGCCTTGGCAGCCTTCACAATGTCGTCCTTGGATACATCATCATCTGGAAGTCCATATGCAATGTTTTCTCCAACAGATACTGAGAAAAGGACAGGTTCCTGTGCATATACGTCATCAAATTTTGAGAAAGATCAAATGACTAAATAAGGCAGATAGACAAACAGAAAAGAGCAAGTCATCACATAGATTGCTACAGTCGAGTTTCAGAAATATACCTGATTCACTATGGAGACATTTCTGGCCCAGTCAGTCTTGTCGAATGACCGTACATCCTCTCCTGCAACAGTTATCCGACCTTTTTTGGGCTACAAGAAGAAAGGATTTATAAGCTTTCGTACCATTCAGTAAATCAGAGACAAAAATGTTTTAAAGATTAGAAATTAAGTATCCGGAAAAAAATCTGAACCTCATAAAAGCGTGCCAATAGTTGTACTATGGTACTTTTTCCAGCACCACTTGGTCCCACTAAAGCAGTCACAGTCCCACATTTTAAGGACAAATTAAGTCCACTTAAGATTTCCACATCCGGTCTTAAAGGATAAGAGAAATGCACATCTGCAGCACGAATTGATGGATCAGAAGGCATAGTACAACAAAGAAGATGAATCTTCAGTAGATAACGTCAGCAGGAAATTACTCTACACTGTCATGAATGGAACAGGATTACACAGCCTAAAGATTATTTAGGAATTCTGCACAAAAACATGACTCAATAAACGAGGAAAAAGATGACGGAGAGAAGCATTTAAAGATACCTTCGAGACAAACATCACCAGACCATGCGAAGCTGCTGACACTGCTACCTGATTTTAAAGCCGACATGTAATATCCGTTTAAATGTTGGTTGTTCCCACTATATTCATTGTCCAAAAACAATCTAATTTTCTCATCAGTAGCTGCTTTTTCCTTGATATCTCTTTCTAAACCACCAGCAAGTGCTTCATCAATTTCTATTTCGGATACAACAGAATTAATCCTATCAACAGCAGCAAAAGCTCCGCGAAGATCTCCAAATGTATACACCAGACCTTGAACCTGAAAAGAATATTACTGTCAGAGATGATCTCCAAATTCACAGTAATGTTAAAAGAGTGGAAAAGGACTTACGGCAAATGTTAATGTGAAAGTGTATCCGATGAAAGAAGCAACAGTCCCAACAGAGAGTTCACCCTGAAAGCAGTTGGTAAAAGCAGTCCCAAATTAAATGAGCATTCTTTCACCTTTTGTAATGTTTAGAAACAGAAGGTAAGATTAACCAGTGGATTCCATTTGATATTGAGACTGTAACTTGTCTACCCGTTCTTGTCGGTTGATTATTCAAGTTCACAAATGGTTAAAAAATAAATAGAAAAGTTAATCTTTGGAGAAAGTTTCACCTTTTTTTGCAGTTATACATACATAGCCAGAAGATATGTGAAAGGTCAGAATCAAAAGAGATGATCAAAACGTAACAAGCAATGGAACCATAAGGCATCCAATACGGAAATAAAAAGGTAGCATGAAAGAATTAGGCAGCAGGCTATATGCAACCACAGATACGATCACACTGAAAATGAGAGCAGCATGTAATAGCTTTAAGAAGTATGGATATTGAAGCAACCATCACGGACATGGAAAAGGCTACAACCTGAGCTCTTAGTACTTCTAATGCTTCAACGGTTTCCACATGCACTGGGAATGCAACTGCTTAGCATCTTTCAAATGACTAGAAAAATAGTGCCAATAGAAATAGTACTGACCGCCTTCACTTTGCTTCCTCCAAGAGAATATAAAGCCAGAAGAGAGATATAAACAGCAATTCTCGTAATGGATTCATTTATAGATTTTGAAGTTCCAAGCTTTATGCCACTTCTCTGATAAGCAAGAACCTGCCAAGCTCTTTTGCATAAATTCCAAGTCTGTGGAAATGAATTTGGGAAAGCTACCATCTATTAACTATGTAGTCTCAAGAGCATTACAAACTCAGTCTCTTACCTGGCTGCCAAACATTAACATTTGGCGCTTCTCACCACCAAAGGATCTTACCTACAACCATAAGAAATGATAATTCAATGACTAGGAATGTACATTCCTACTTACTGCTATATTTTTCACTCTGAAAAGAAAGGAAGATTGACCTTGCTAGTCTACATTTAATACAGTTTGGTTTGGAAACAAAGTTAAAAGTTTGCAAATCCACATTACCACAACTGCAATACATTACGTGTAATAGCACATCAAAAGGACTTACAGTGCGGATGGCAGAAAATGTTTCGTTCACACAATCGGATATGGATGCTTGGGCCATTCCGTGAGCTTTAAAAACAGGTACAGTTGATCGCTTGTACACAGCTGAACAGCACAAACACCAGTCAGCAGCAGGCAGCAAGGAGATAAGGAAGTAAAAATATAACATAGCTTTCAATAGAAACAAAGGTGGAAGAGGCATATTCTTCAAGCACAAGAATTTTTGGTTGGAACTGATAGTCAACACTTGGAAGGATAATCCGGATAAACCCTGACCGGTGTTACATCCCAATAGTGAGCAGAGATCCAGAATATATAATGATTCTGAAGTGATATCTCGCGGAGTGAAATACATACCAACTAAAGTGGACACAGTAAGCATGAGTACCCCTAGAATTGGTGCTAGCTGTGGTGCCAAAGCAAAGAGTATGAAAATGGTGCCCGTGACCTGTTGACACAAAAGCCACAAAAATGAATGACAAACAAGTTTATTCCCGAATCCGAGTATCATAATTCGTAAGTAGCCATCATCAAGAAAACAAATGTCCTCGAATTATATGCCAGTTCGGAGAGAAACACAAGTAAAATCATCTGAATAAAGAACTATCAGTACATAGCCATGCACATTATAGGTAACATAAAGCTCACTTTTATCTTAGGATAGAATCGCTTGCCTCGGAAAGTGCCCTGAACCCACGATCCCTGGAAATGTTCTCGCTCACAATATCTTTAAGAGAACCCAAATCAGACGTCACTAAAGCAGTCAGTTCACCGACCTACGAGAACCACACAACACAGACTAGCCCTTTATAACTCGGAAACCCAAGACAGTAGAACACAAGACCGTCCCTCAACCGATAACCTCAAACTACCAACCTTGTACCGATCAAAAAACTCCACCTGGTTACAGAAAAACAGAACAAAATGTGTGAAAAGAGAACTATAGACAGAATTTAATAAAAAACTAAGAAGAAAAAAGAAAGCAAAGCGTTCACCTTTTGAATCAAAAGTCTGGTAAATATTTGAGCTCTCAATGTGGACATGACCTTCTCCCAAACAGCCGTCATATTTCCTACAAAGATCACCGTAAAAATAGGTTCCAGGCAATACAAAATCCCAATTTTACCGAGCAGCCTCCACAGGGGATCCGGTCTCGCGCCGATTAGCACTTCAAAAAACCTCCCTAAAAAGGACAGATTACAACCGTTTAGAAAAAAATGTAAAATTCGACTTACGAAATTTAGAAGATTGTTAGCTGCCAGACCTGAAAATATTGGCATGGAGAGAGTGCAGGAGGTGCTGCCAATAATAGTCAAAACCGAGAGTCCTAGTCTGGCTTTATGCTTGAGCAACAGACTCCACAGCAGTCCCCAGGTTATCAGTTTTGACGGGCGGGCCTTCTCTTGGTTCCATCTCTCCGGCGAGTCGACTTTTTGGTCTGGTTCGCTGATAATAGGGTCGGAAGCAGGTCCGGACACGTAAGCACAAGTGATTGCGGAACGTTTTAGCGGCGCGGGTGGCGGGAAAAGACATGGCCGTTGGCGAAGAGAAGAGTACGAGGGAGGGAATTTGGATTTGAGTTTGTTGCTCCTATGGGAGAGCACGTGGCGGAGCGGATAAGAGGAGAAAGTTGAGTTGGCATAAAGAAGGAGTGGGTTTGTTGCAGAAGCCATGGATTTCTCGCTGTAGAGCTGGAGGGAAAATGGTAAGCGAATACAATTCAAGACAAAGCATTGTAACCAACCATACCTTAATATAACAGCCTAAGTATGTCATGGTTACCCATTTTTTATTTAATTTAATTAACCAAAAAATCCAGATTAATAGGAAACTCTCACTAACTTACTTTTTTATTTTCTATTTCACAATCATGTACATGGATTCTTCACGTATCTTTTATTCATGTACTTGGTACATAGACGCTTCTTCCGACGAGGGATAATGGACAGCAAGAATTGATTAGCGCATTGAAGCCTTTCTTGAATACAATTTTCAGTCTATACTTAAAAACATGAACAAAGAGCTGGAAAATACCCATTGGTTGGTAAGTTGAAACAGGATGACGGCGGGAACTGAGTTGTTAAAGTCCGGTATCCACCAAATGATGAGGTAATCCTGCAGAATTCAACACTTGGATATATGTATAATTGGAAAGTGTGCAAAATTTCTAATAAATACATATATGTTAACACCGATCTTATTGGCATATAGGTTTGATTTGTTTCATAGAAAGTCAAGAATAATTCAACTATCATATTCTTCGTAATGTGTAGATAAAATGTAAAATTCTGAATTCCGAGGACTCCAAACGCCAGCGTGAGAGCTTACTAAACGCGACCATTATCCCGGCGAAGGGTACCGTATTGCAATTCGCGGCAACGAAAACGGAATGTCCTGTTGTAAGGGTGATATGGTCAAAGGACGAGGGGCAAGCGAAAGAAAGCCTGTACACGTGTCTTCCCCTCCTGGAACGACTCCAATATCAGCACTTCACGAGATTCTGTAGTAGGTGCTGCAGTTGCTTCATTCCTCTCTCTTTCTCTCTCTCGCTCGCTTACCCTTTAACAAAGTAAGTCACCAACATAAATTCATCGCAATCCGCAACTCGTTCCTCGCGGACTCTGCTCTCCCCGCTCCCCCTCTCTCTTTCCCTCTCTTTGTCCCCATATCACTACGTGTCCTTACCGAATCCGATTCAAACGGACTCGGTCCACTTACTCTCTATTCTCTTCGAATCCAGACTTTGGTCTGCGTCTGATCCAATGGAACCCTACCAGTCGCAGCACACTTAAGTAGCCAGCCGTTGATCTTCTAGGCATCGCTTTCACCGTTTCTCATTCTGTTGACCTTTGGGTTGTTTCCGTTGCCTGCGAGAAATCAAATAATGGCTTCGTGTGATTGGCTCGTGCTCGCGGTTTCGCTCCTCTCTCTTGCCCTTCGTCTCCACGCCAGTGACGGTGATGCTGATCCGATTTACAAGTAATTTTTCATAATTTCTCATCTGCCGGTTTGATACTCTACAATCCTTCGCATTTGTTATTTTGAGCTTGATATTTGTTGTGGAGAACCTTGATTTTTATTGGCACGGCAAGTTCTTACGTTATGCTACTAGGAAGCCGCAAAGTTGGATGAGAATTGTTGTGAGGTCATTCTCACTTTATGAATAAATACATTCTATGACAAGTGAAAGCTTATTTGTTGCATAGTTTTACTTTTTCTTCCACCTCATTCCAGGTCTTAAAGTGTGCTAGGCACATTTATTTCAAAACACAGTACGCCGGTATAAATGAAGATGTTTTCCTGGAATTTCAGTTCTTTTATATATTTGACCACGGTCATGACTAAATTACCCGTCATATTAGGTTTTGCTTGTTACATGATTATGTATGGAATTTGTGATTTTGGTATGCCTGCGTGACAGGCATGGATCTCCTAACGGATCAAGAAGTTGACTGTTTCCGGGTAGTGTTTAAAGAGTTTTAAGGGAAGATAACTCCCGCTTAGGATTTTGTGGACTTTTGGTTGTAAGATCGACATCTTTGATGGCATGAATCGAGATGTTCCTTTTCGTATATATAGGCGTCTGTGTTGTTTTAGCTTGGGCTTTAACCGTTTCCTACTTGCCAGGACTTGTGTGGAGCAATGTCAAAAGACTGGATGTGTGGGGGAAAACTGCTTCCAACATTGTAAATTCTCGTCTGATGGTAAGCCAGTTGATGGGCCATGGTATCTGCAAGAACCACTGTATCTTCAGTGGAAACAATGGGACTGTCGTAGTGACTGCAGCTACCACTGTATGCTCACCAGAGAGGAAGAAAGGGAGAAAGATGGTGCCCAGCCTGTAAAGTATCATGGGAAATGGCCGTTTCGGCGAGTTTATGGCCTCCAGGTTTCAGGATATAAATATTGAAGTCTCTATTTTATCTAGATAGCAGAATTTTATTGCATGCCCTATGGTATCTTAAACAGATATTCTTTATGTTCCCAGGAACCTGTTTCTGTTGCTCTGTCTGCACTTAATCTGGCCATCCAATTCCATGGCTGGGTGTCTTTTTTCATCCTTGTATACTACAAGTTGCCGCTGAGACCAAATAAGAAGACTTATTATGAATATACTGGCTTCTTTCACATCTACGGGATTCTATCAATGAATTCATGGTTTTGGAATACTGTTTTCCACAGTCGGTAAGCAGCCGTTGTAGCCAAAAATCACTTGTTGAAGGGGCTTGAGTTTTCTCCACGTATCACTACAGATTGATCAACTGATTGAAAATCTGAATTTTTCTTTAGTTTTTGGAGAGGATGAAAATTCTTTACACTTTAATGTGCCTTTCATTATGTTTAAAATTTCAACTGATCCCAAACCATGCAATTTCTCCTTTTGGGTTTTTACTGGAATGTAGAAGATGATGCCATTGGTGAATAATAGGAAAAAGGATGTTGGATCTGCTAGTCATGATAGCAAATATTGATCCCATGTGTAATTTTATTGTGGCACATCTTTAGGTACCCCGGGATAACATGTTTATCTTTGAAAACCTAGTAGAGTGCATACAATACATATGTATATGTTCACTTATCTCTATGCGTCTTGTTAGTTGGAAATGTTTTGTGGTCTATGTAAGCATATAAATCGAATGCATATTTTTCTTAGAATATGTTGTTCTTCTATTTAGCCTCTAGTTTTAATTCCTCTTATATGTGGCATTTTCTAATATTCAAATTGCAGCGATGTTGAATTGACTGAACGACTGGATTATTCATCCGCTGTTGCGCTACTTGGTTTTGCCCTTATCCTAGCAATAGCCCGAGCATTCAATATGAGAGATGAAGCTGGTAGGGTCATGGTTGCTGCTCCAGTGATTGCATTCGTCACAACTCATATATTATATCTGAATTTCTTCATCCTCGATCCTGGTAATCCTTTATCCTAAAATCATATACTGCTGCGTGTTTTACTATACATAGTTGTTTTGCTTCTGTTGATTTTCTGTAATTCTTTGCACCAAAGGTGTTTGTTCATTTTCTTCCAGCTTCATTTCATTCATTAGGAATGACATTCTGCTTCATCGGTATCCACTAAAAATTTCTTTAGCAACCCTGGCGACTCTTAATCGTAGCATTATGACCCCCTTAACTAGGAAATATTTTGTTTGCAAACGAATTTTGAGGTGTCAAGTATTTTGCAGGTTTGAACATGAAAGTTTGCATGGCCATGGCTTTGGCTCAGTTTCTCATCTGGGGTATTTGGGCTGCTGTTTCTTGCCATCCATCTCGGTGGAAGTTGTGGGTGGTAGCTGTGGGGGGAGTTGTTGCGATGCTCTTGGAGATGTATGACTTCCCGCCCTATCAAGCATTTGTTGATACCCATGCACTCGGGCATGCTACTACCATCCCGCTCGCGTATCTCTGGTGGAGCTTTGTCAAGGATGATGCTGAGTTGAGAACTTCAAGTCTCCTTAAAAAGACAAAGTAAAGCTCTCCGTTCAATGCTTGAGCGGGTGGTTGGTGATATTTGTCGAGCATAATACACTCTTGTCGCTCTGTTTTACCGTTGAAATGCATCTTTTTTGTTGCTTTTATGCATTCTCCCAGATGCTTATACCGACGGTTCCTTGGGCTTGCATTGGATTTAATGTTTGATTAAGATTTTATCCATTGAAAGAGTGGTTTACGCTCTGTAACCAGATCAAACTTTTTAGTTTGTTGTTGATTTTCCTTCCCACCTTTGTGAAGTAGATCAACAAATATTTTGTTGTTAATTTGTGATCTTTCTTATTTATTTTTTTTCAGTATTGTGTAACGAATACAATAGTAGTAAATACGTGGATAGTTGAATTGCGCTTTTCTTCTAGACGAAGTGGCTACGAGTTGCAGAGTATCGACATTATTCTCTTCTCTATCTGGGTCCTTATCCAGAGGCCCAAAATTGTACGGCCCAGTTTCTTGTTCCTCGTGTAAACTCCGCGTGGACGTCTCCTGCACCTGTAACTTTTGCTCGTGAATGACGTTCATGAAGCACTTGGGCATCTTTCCCAGCTGTACTGGCAGTTAGTTTCTGCGTTTTCTCACAGAAGGTGACGAAATTAATTGCGACTCCGGGTTGTGAAGAAGATGCATTTACTTGTTTCTGGTATTCAGCACGTTGATTTGAAGTTCATTATATAAGCAGGCCCCATCCCATTATCACACACAAGTAGTTTGACCTGCGATTCTATTTTTGTTTTGTTCTTTTGGTGCATCCCCTGGCTCGATGATTGTAAGCCAGTCCAATTCCGGAAATCTTTTCAATGGTTTCGTGGTATTCGTATATCGTAATTAGGTGCAGCAAACGCAAATTCAATGCTATAAATAGTTGCCAATCATGAATCAGTAATCAATAAAAATAAAAATTATCAATATATATTAAGACAGTGGTTTTCCGTCGTTCCCGTATCTTCAAGGTTCCAGTACGATTCCAGAAAAGGGATAGAATACAATATTTGGATTAAATCTCAAGAAAATAAATTTAGATGGTCGAAGAGTAGAGTGACAACTGAGGTCAATCGCATAATTCGCATTCATCTGTCGACTTGAAGAAGTCTGAAAGCCAACGGGCGTTCGTTGCACGATCTATATATTAGATGTAAAATCAATTATTCTCTCTATTTCTTTTTTACTAATCCATGGTGGTTGGAGGAATGTGCATGGTGGTTTCCGTGATAAAGACTACAATTAATTAAACCAAAACTCAAACTAAAATTTCTTAGTTCTTTCACCTCATTGCTTGACAGGTTTTGGTTAGAAGTTTGTGGCATACAGAAACCGATGATGTGTTGGTACGCCGTACGCGCGCAGAGTGGATGATGCATGGTGAGAGGGATTGGGTTATCGAAAACAGAGAGGATGGAGGCACGGCTGTGAAGGTCGAAAGGTCATGTGAGAAACACGTTAATAATGGATTCCAGATGGTGAAATGCCACATGGGATAGAAGCAAACATAACCTTTTTGCTGTGACATCACAAGCAAACACACACAGTTGTCTCCGCGGAAACGTGTCAACCACGTGGTCTTGCTTCTCTTTGTCCCTATGGCTATGGACCTCACGGTATCTTTTCCCAATCTTTTCCACTTGCCTGGAGGAGAACTGGTGGGGGTCCTGGGTCGGATTTAATTGTTCACAATAGGTGATGTCAGAGTGACTTCTATTGCTGCACGTTATCATTATCATTTTCCGGATCGGTAACCCTACCTGATTCATCCTGTCCAGGCCACCCTTCTCCTCTCAGGTCCCCTGGGTTTTGCCTTTTCTGTATGTTTTGATTTGATGGATGGGCTTTTATTGGCTCCGCTATCCAAGCGGAACGTAACTAGAGATTTAGATTTTTTCTTCTTTTCGGTTTTAGGCACATGTGGAGCGAGAAGTAGGTGCGCTGCGAGCTAGCTAGGATTCTGTTTCTACATTTTCTTGGACCCCAAACACAAGTGGGTCGTGGGAAAGTCTCAAAAGGAGGCGGTGGGTGACCACCTTATGTGGGGCCCATTAAATGTCGGGACACTTCTAATTTGGCCTTTTATCGACGCTGGTCCAGACTATGATTCCCATTTCCCAGGCCTTTTGTAACGGTGGCAAGCCACACCTCTGGAAATCGTAGCAGGAACACCTTATTTCTAGGTAATCAAATATTACATGCACTACTTAAACTGTTTGAAAGCAAACCAAGAATGAAGCCAGATCATGGTTTACTCCAACATGAAATTTGTAGCGATATTATTTATACATTGAAGTGGACCAAAAACTATGCATAAAGGTGCAGATGTGATGGTACTACCTTCACTGATGGTGGACCAGAAACACCTCTTAATGCAGGTGTTCCAGAAAACATGGGCAAACTTGTCCAACCACGTGATCTTCACGCTCTTATGCAGAACTACAGGTCTTGACAGATGGTTTTATCCGCAGACGAGGTCGCCTGTAACACCGTGAATTTCTATACCATTAATGTCTTGTCAGATGAGTTTTTTAAACCCAAAACCCTTTTCCAAGAGGACCACGTACCCTACCAGCTTTCATGTTAGAGAGGACTCTTCCAATTGAGCAAAACCTAGCTACGTACATTCATCTTGAATAAAACCAAACACTTGTGTAATCAAATGCTTGATGATGTCGGAAGCCATATTTTGAAGATCGATGAGCTATCAACACCAACCTTCATTGCTTGAGATAGACCGGGCCGGGAGGGTTTACGAGGATACCGAAACGCCAACAACTTCCATGTCTCCAGTACTCAACATTCGGTGCCATGATTTTATGACAAACATATTACATATGCACGGCTGCCTGATGGTTCGTCACTTTCGTGATGAGCTTTCACACCAAACAATCATAAAAGATGATGAACTTTTGATTGCCTTTTTCCCGTAGGAACCAGTAAGGGAATTCCAGGTCCTGTTAATTATATCCATGGCCTTTATCTACCATTGATGTCAATGCTACGTACTAAAGCCTAAAGCCTAGCTCGGGCAAACTATATGTCACTTACATTTCAAGTCTTGCTTCTTTTTTCACTTTTAATTTAACCCTTTTCAATAAATGTCAGCGAAAACCAAACCCAGATTTTATTCTTCAAATATTTACAATGATTTTTTCGGTTGTGACAATAAATTCTTAATTTTGTAAGAATTTATCAAGTTTGAAAGAGTGTTAAATTTTGTAACCACTCACTGCATCTTCATCTGCATCCCCCAACCATCCGGTCTTTGCCGGTAATAACTAGTCGTGCATGAGTGAAGTGCATGCAGATAATCATGAATCTATCCAAGCAAAAGAAACCCAAGCCATCAACTCAATTAAGTAATGGCTAAAACGAAAAGACGTACAGAAACCCTCCTGTCAAAAACTCAACTAGACTTTGAGCTGCTTGACAAATGCAGTGAAGAAGCAATTGCTGAGTCAAAAAACGCTACAGACTTGCAAATTAAGCACTACTTCACCATATCACACAACAAATTTCAAGGATAGAGAACATTTTACGAGCAAAATAGAAGTGCGTGCACACAGATCACTCTTCCCGGATTATATCAAGAAAAAAGATCACTCATCCAGGAAGGAGCACGTACAGACCAGAAACACCAACCAATAATTAAACCATTGCCGAACAAAACTACTTTGAACTTAGATTATCTAGAAGAGTAAAGCAAGTAAAAGATTTCACCTTTGGAGGGGCGAGATTTAAGCAAACACCCTTGGCGGTGTTTACATCCGAAGGCAGCAAAGCAAACATTTCCAAATAAAGAACTGCCGCTGCTTACCGAGAAATTACTTGGAATCTTGATTCTACCAGAGTGATCCTTAGAATTAGGAGAAGGTCAACATTCATTTACTCAAGGTAAAACCATCGTCCCTTCAAAACAGGAAAAATGGGGAAAACTATTTATGCTTGAGCTTACCAACTTGATATCATTCTTGCTAGCTGTATCTAATCAGAGAGTAGCTAGGGTAATGTTTTTTCTTTCCCTTCAAGTGAAAATGATTCAATGCTTTGCCTAATCAGAGTCAGAGAGAGGAAAGTACAGCTTTTTTATTTCTGTTTAAATAAAAATCATTCTTTGCTTTATCTAAAAGGAGTGATTTCCTTTTTCTCGTCGAATGAAAACGACAGAATTAAAAGCAAAACAAATGATTTTGATTCTAAAAGAAGAAACAACTCAAACGGCATATATATTTTTTTGTTAAGACGACCATGTAATAACCTCCGCTATATTTTTAAAAAGAACCCAAAATAATTAAAGCTTTTCACTCAACTATACTTTTTAATAATCATTCTTTCTCGACTTTTTAATAACCCAAATTTTCCCGGCAGCATTTAGAACAGTATATTGCCAGGTGAAATGAACCGACTAAAGTATCCAATCTCGAAACACGATGAATCTTTTTGGATTTTGATTAGAGTTGCTGATTAATCCTTTCTACCAAAGGCCACCGTCTAAATTGCTGAAAAATCAGATCTAATATCTGTGGACCATCCCTCTATCTAATCAAATCTAAGTTTTTTGAAAAAAGATTGTGATTATTTCCATAAATGGTCATTGCTTTCAAAACTAAATCACTGAGAGGCTCATATTCTTCCGGACCATACATATGTCGGTATAGGCGGCACGTAGTTTTTTATATCCAGTTTCAGTTCGGAATTGAGTAGACAAGCACGCACGTAATTCTGGCTGTTCCCATTGAACTTAGTGGGGATCTGATTAGAGAGCACTGATAGCATATAAGTACTCCCTTCTTATTTTCGTTTTCTTTCCTTTTTCTAGTAGGTCAGCTAGAGTTCCTAGGTCGACAACAAAATATATATGAAAAAAAGAGCAAACAAGATAGGGCTGTGGGGGCACTCGATTTTGGCAGAGCTGAAAAGCATGACTAGGAATGTTCAACCTTGGAAAACGGCTACGGGTTATATATATAGAGAGAGATTATTTCAAAGATTCAGAGAAGAAATTATGATAAATTGAATAGACATGATTACAAGCTCAAATCAAATGCCCCTTCAGCTTGTAACGTTTCAACAAACTAGACTGTCGGCCATTCCTCTCCTCTATATGTAAGGCAGTCACTCCGCTGGAAATTATTCAAACGACGGAAAGTCGCGTCTACTTGCAACAAAAATGGTGCAGAAAGTCATAGGATTTTCAAGTCAAATCTCAGGAGCCGATTTCGGGCCATCCTTTGCTTTCATTAATATTTTCAAATCAGCTGATGTGGAAATAAATGTCCACCAGATGTAAAATGTCTCACTATAGTGTCTAATCAAAATTTTGATTTCTAAGACTTGAACGGTGATTCGGCAAATCGTAGAGTTATAGCACCCACCAATGACGGGAACACAATACTCTAGTCTCTTGTATTTCTTGGCGAGCAACTAACTCTTTGTGTATTTTTTTATTTTCAAGAAAATAAAAAATAATTTTGAGCAAAAAAAAGGAAAACATTAATCAGGTAGACACGATTATGGGCAGAACAGTGCAATATTCATCATTCAAATGCACTTCAACCACATGATGACGGCAATAGTATGTGTTATGATTAAGCATAAAAGAAGGAGGGATTCGTTTTGATACTAATCTTCCCTTTTGTCATTCTTTATGGGTACAGGTTTTCATTCTTTTATTCTGTGTTTGCTTTACTGTATCTGACACCATTAGCATGCTAGTCTGATTCTTTGAAAATGTCTAAATGATTCTTTCATTCGATGAAATATGGTAATATATATGTGTCAAGTGAATAAACATTGCTACCACCGAGTCTGGAGCGAGTTACTGCTAAGTGGTGATACATTGATACCTGTCCATGCGCAGATTATGATGTAGCTGAAAATCAGAACTTACGTTTTATAGGTTTTCGGTGCATGAGTTCTTCTGACCACATATATAGGGGTATATATAGTTCTCAATATAGTCCTGCTGCTTTGACGGAGGTTACCATCGAAAGGAAAAGCTTTCAGGCAATATTCTCAAAACCTGCCGGACCTGCTTACAGTATATATGTGCACCATTGCTCTGCCAGTAGAGGTTCCTATAGTTTCTGATAAAACAGAAGCATCAAATGATGCGCTTGCTTCAAATTTTTTGTGCAATAATGTAGTTTCCCACTTTGCACCTCAGTCAGGGCCACGAAAGACAATTTTTAGAGGATGGGAGACAGTTCCTTACCAAAAATATCCATATTTCACCTGCAAGTGACACATAATATATATGCAAAGGGGGAAACTACAAGGAAGACTCTATGTCTTCATCCAAACAAACAACGGCATAAAAAGGAGGTACCCCTCTCTTACATTTAAATATCCAGCTAATCATGTAGCTGAAAGTCATTCACCTACCTGTTTTAGTTAACTATATTGGCCAGAATATAATTACGCAAACCCGACCACGAAGGGACTAAAACCCTTCTTTTATCCCCACGCCCCATTAGAAGAGAGGGGGAAAAGAGAAAAAGCAAAAGCATGCATTACTATTCGTAGGTTGTTTCACCATTTTACGGTATCATCACTCACCGAATAAGTGAAAAACTTGGTCTACGAATAGGACCACAGGCTCTCGCCGTCCGAATTCCCAGGAGAATCATCCGACGATGTTGTGTTCATCCTTGGAGGGCTAATCAGCATTCCCTCAGCCATGTCCACCAGAAAATTTGGCAGATTGAGAAGCGGTTCATCGTCGATAAACCCGTGATCCGGTTTCACACCCGGAGCACTAGACGATGAAGCTTCATCGGTTTCGTTTCTACCCATGTCTGGCTTTGACCCGCTACCCGTTCTGGGCGACTTGGATGCGGCTGCAGTAGCAGCAGCTGCCCGAATATCTCCCGGAGAGACCGAGGCAGGTATTGGGTAAGAAAGCATTAACTCGGGAAAGTTAAGGGCCGTGTCAGGGCCTTTAAGGGCAAGAGCAGCAGCGTCATAGGCAGCAGCCGCCATTTCTGGGGTAGGATAAGTGCCAAGCCATATACGGGTCGTTTTACGAGGCTCCCGGATCTCGGACACCCATTTCCCGCTCCGGCTCCTAATACCCCTATAGGTGGGGTGCCTTCCTCTCGCGGGTGCAGCCAGGGACCCTTGAGGAGACTGGATGGGTCTTGGAGATGGATTTGATGACGTGGACTGTGGTGATTGGTCATCTGGGATTGGTAGCACAGTAGAAGATGGAGGGTCTGGCACTTGGACTTGTATGTAAGAGTAGGATGGTTGCTGGTCAAATTGGGAAACTTTTGCATTAGGATCAGAATCGGCCATGTGTGAAAATGGGTCTGTATATATATATATATATATACATAAATTGAAAAGGATGTTTTCAAATAAAATGGCACGGGGATGCCCACAGATATATAGCAGGCGTGGGATTTTGGATATGCAAGCTTGGAGAGCTTTATAATGATGGGTTTACCAATGGACTAAGCGTGGGAAAATCGCGGACTTCCTACTGGCAAGCTTTTCTTCCCATGGATCGTGTGATGTGACGGAAGAGAAGATTGGGAAAGGTGTGAGGTTACAGTTCGAACACGTACTTGCTGTTTAGCTGGAACTTAACTGGTTTTCCACCCCGCTCCCCAAATCTCTTTTACTAAGTTTCCGGCTTCGTATATTCCGGGTGATTTTGTATACATATATGTAAGTATTAAATATTTTAGGATATTTAAAATTTTTAATCAGATTTTTTTGAATTTCTGTGAACGTGTATACAACTACAATTTACAGGATTTATATATTGATAGATACTTATATATATGAAATAGAATGATATAATATCAAAAAATATCATTCGCTGCCCCTGTCCCGACCTCGTGTTCTCGTTTCTTCCATGTATTTTTCGGGTGGATTGTACTGATGCTGGGTCAAGTAATGACTGACTCATTAACCAATAGTACCAACAATCTTAAAGGTTCGCTGGTCCATGGGTGGATGGATCAATCCCCAACTCTTAGAGTCAGATTATGGATCTATTTCTTTTTCAAAGAAATAACAAGCAATTCGTAGTCCCCAAATTGCCCAGAAGAATAAGCATCCGATCGCCATTGGAATGAATGGTTCAATTGCAAATAATCTAACAAAAGAGGAAGTAGGTCCGGCGGACAGTGATATTTAATATTTAACAGTTGAATGGTTCAATTATATAAGGCAAGTATCATTCTGTTTCTACAGCAATTTTGAATTTGACCAAAACAGTTTACACAGAATTTATAGTGCTGAATTTATCAAATCATTCTATGCGCCTCAACAACAGTAAAGAATGCTACTTCTGTTTCCCGTCTCGTATGAACAAGTCATAGTTAATGGTTCCCACTTTCCACTGTTTTCACCTCTCCTCCACCTCCCCGGCACAGTTATCTAAACCTTCAGGCTACGGGACATTATTTGACAGTCGAAGATAACGCAAAGCATTGTTTAAAAATGTGGGGTCAGTTCGAGAAGGTCGGGGTGAGTGGGAATGACTCTGATCTGCCGCAATTCTGGCCCAACTCAAATCAGAAGCAGAGACGGAGAGAACCTCAAGAGACTAATGGATTCAATTATCACTTTAATTGGAATTACTTTGATGGTCATAAGGAATTGTAGTTTTCTAGCATTAATTTCAAAGCCTTTTCCTCTTCAGCTTGTTTTTATATAAATTTCGTTTGATTTGTCAGAAATCTGGTATTGGAATTGTGTTTTCAGGATTTGGGCTGTTGGTAGCCAAATGAATACTTGCTTTTCTCCTCAACCGTTAAAGCTAGTTATCTTATCTAAAACATGAGCACATAAATCTCCAAATCCTACGCCAGACAATTACGAATCTCTCAAACTAGTACATGGAAACTCTGTTGAAACTAGCATTTCCTAGCTTCTCCTTGTATCCAAAGAAACTGAATTCCAAATCCACCAAGCCTTTGCAAGTTCCGATCACACCTCCACCCTCAGACTTTGATTTCAGGTCAGAGATATTAACAGAATCAAAAGCCAGAATTGCTAATACCTGTCCTGAATTGCTTGACTTGGCTAACGCTGGCAACTTGGTCTTGATTGAGAAACGACTGTTTGGTCCGGTACCGGCCTGGAGGACTGAGTTTGTTGAACCGGAGGCAATATGGTTGCTAGGCACTTCCCATATTTCCAGTGAATCAGCTGCAGAAGTGGAGCGCGTGGTGCGGGCTGTGAAGCCCGATAACATAGTAGTTGAGCTCTGTCGAAGCAGGCAAGATTGTGTTTAGCATTTTGTTATTTTGTTATTCAAAAAAACAAAGTTGAGTTGTTTATCATTATATTATGCCGCATCTTAACTTGTTGCAGAGTTCATTCACAGAGCTGGGATTATGTATACGTCCAATGAAGGAGAGGTTAGGCAGCAACTGAGATCAACCATGTTCTCCTTGAGCGGGACTGGATTTTTTGGTGCTGTTGGTCGGAGTATAAACCTGGGTAAGCCCTAATTTCTAGCGTATTTTTGTTGCCTGCCTATGGAGGCAATTTACTTAGGATTGGTGATGTGCATCGCAGGGGGTCAAACGGCTCTAGCCTTACGGCTACTATTGGCTCTTTTCTCTTCAAAAATCTCCTCTGATACTGACCGCCCTTTTGGAGATGAGGTAGTGACAGGATAGTTCAGTTCCTTGATGTAAAAATAATTAAAAAAAGAATCTAGAATTTTTAAGGTTTGTTAGTTATAATTTGCAGTTTAGAGCTGCAAGAAAAGTATCTGAAGCACTCGGAGCTCAACTGGTGTTGGGAGATCGGCCTATTGAAATCACTGTATGCCTACTTTCCTGTATACTTGAACCTGGTCTCTGGAATAAATTGGTCCTATTTTTCCAATCGTTTACTAGATCTTGGAGAGTCATTTTGTTAGGAAGAATGAGATGTGGCTGTCGACTTTTTTTTTTATTCCACTGTTCTTGCAGCTTGAAAGGGCTTGGAACTCTTTGAGATGGAATGAGAAGATTAACTTGGTTATCTCTGTTTTGCGTGGAATCACCTCATCCTCTGCTACATCGAGGGAGAGTCTCAAGGTTTTTCCTTGAAACTGTTTTTGCTGTTGTTTCGATCTATTGTAATAATGTCTCAGTGATGCTGCTGCTGCTGCTGCTACTTTTAGAACTACTGATTTATAATCTTCCTAAGCTTTTTGATCCTTCAATGCCAAAAGAAAGTAATATGACTGTTTATCAACTAGAATCATTATCTGTTGGTTTTCTTCTGACTACTCTTACGAGTGGACTTGTGAGAGTGTAAGAAAGAACCTGTTAGTCCGTATTAAGATCTCTGTTTCTTTCATTTCTTGGTAAAACAGAGGTTATCAATGAGACATAGCCAAAAGCTTATTCTGCTCTCAATTTATGCTTTCACATGTTTGGTTTCCTAAATTTGCTCTTTTGTGCAGGAATCAAGTGGAGATGATGGCGCATTGCAGCTCTACGAGCTACTAAGTGTTTCATATCCATCACTACTCCAACCCCTCATACATGAACGAGACACCGTACGTGTTTTTTTCTGCCATAACTGGAACATTATTACACCACCTTAAACTGAAAACATAAGAATCGTTAGCTGTTTGCTGAAGCTAGCCAGACTTAGATGCATCTCAATTGTGAGTCTCCTTTTCTATTTTACTTAATGTCAGAACTTATCCTCCTAATAAAATGATATTTTGGTATTTGTTTAGTACCTGGCGTGGTCTCTGAAACGGAGCAAAGCTGTGAATAACAGTGAGAAAGTGGTGGGGGTTATAGGGAAGGGGCACATGAATGGCGTAATATATTCATTGATATCAGATCAGGGAAACTTGAGGTTTCGGGACCTTACCGGGAAAAGGCAATCTAATGATGGTTCTAATGCCTTTGTTGCAAGTCTTCTGCGGAGCTTGGTGAGAGACACAGTCATTGGTGTCCTGTTGTGGGAATTGTATGAACAGATAAAAAGCGCGATACAGTAGTTTCTTTTTTCTTCTAAATTGGAAAAAGAAAAAGAGGAAGGATCATATATTCAGATTTTACAAATATCTGTCCTTTATTACATTGCAGAATTTTCATTCTTTTCTTAATCATCCATGTCTGTATTCTTATCCTTCTGTTTTTTCAATCAAAACATTAAAGACTAGTTGTTCAGTTTGATCATATCTGAAACAGGTGCAAGTTCATGTTTGTCATCATAAACGCAGAATTCGACACAGAAAAGTAGGTGACAATTCCAGTTTACAAACAAGGGTAAAAGCCAAATATCTGAATGATCCGAATGGCCTACCCATTGGCAGCCCTTGACTAGAATTGTATCTGCAGCAAAATCAAGCGAGGCCCAACTTTCACAACAGGACCGCAACAAGTGAATAAATCAACGCTGCCACCTCAAGCCCCCCAACAGAACTGCCTTATAAATGGGATAGGAAATAATTACGCTCCTGATAAGGGTCAAGTACCAGATAGTTGATCATCCACCTTTGGCAGCATTTCGAATCAGCAGCAACAACTGCCAAAATAAGAAGGTTAGAAAGGAGAGTTTTAGAACCCAATCTCACATTAAAAATAGATAATTTGTGTAATACAGATTTTTAGAAAAACATGAATCCTAAAAACCTATATTACAGAGTGTGATAACTTCGAATCACACTGTCACACTACCTGGTTGTCGATATGGTTCCTGCTGTGCGGATAATAGATTACTTTATTTGGTTTTGGCTCATTACCAACCAAACCAAAGAGGAATGAGCTTTGAAGTTAAGGACAAAGTTGGAGGAATTTTAGGATGCCTCTAATGCAACAAGAATTAGTTGTAACAAGCATAAGAATGTCTTTAGTTTGTATCTAAACTAGTTTCTTTGACAACATAGTTATAGAGAGTACTGAAACTCAGAGAAGATATATAGATAACATCTTTGTTCTTTAACTTATGTACGACATAGTAATCTAATCTTTGGCGTTTCGTTCCTTTGAAAGCTTTATAGAATATCGATCCTATTTGGAGGCTTAGGCACGTGCATTATTCATGTAAGGTTGTACAACAGCTTCTTCGTTATTTTCAATCCAACATTCTTTCCATTAAGATATTTCCCCAGAAAATCTGCACCATTTCATTTTCTATAAATAAAAAAATATGTGTTTTGGAATCATCTTGACACGCTTTTGTGACGAAATGGCCCTGACTATGCTCCAGAATGAATGTATGTTTGAGTCAGTCAGTCGTCATTAGTCAGAGAGGGATCAACGTGCGCAGTGGGCTCGAACCGGCCACCAGTGTCTCGGAAGCTATACGGAGGAACAAGACCGCACCACTGGTTGGTGTGTACCTATGACCAAGTCAAAAAAGACAAGATAGGCAGTAGATTATAAACCGTTCATTTGGCATTATGCCCCTGTAACGACAGAGATTTGTCGGACTACTGCTGTGTATAAGTAGGAATTTGCATCCAAAATCCTCAGCAAAAGCTGACCTTTCTTGTTTTGGTTGACCAGAGCGAGAGATACGTCTTTTTTACTGAATGCTTCTAGTTTAAGCTTTCATTTTGACTTTCGAACGTTGAACAACAGAAATTCGCTCGTCTGTCACAATTTTTTTCTATCATTCTGGAATATCTTAATGGATATTCCTAGTGAAACCGTCACGTGACTTATGATGTAACAAGCGTGGGAAGTGGATGATGCTTCGGTGCCTCGTACTCGTGTTACTGAACTCAAGCGGGACGGTCATAATAAGCCTTCTTCTACGTTCAACAGATAAATAGCAGTTTGGCGTTGGGTGGAAAAGCCTACAAATTAGTAGTGTATTGTCGGTAGATATTTGTAAAATTCGATCGCTTACTTCCAGGAATGGGGACAAAATCCAACAACGTCATGGGCCCAAGGTGGGCTCTAGAATTTGATTGACAATGGTTCTAAGAATGGAACCTTTGAGTCTAATTTTTCCCAAACGCCTAGGTTATTCTAATCAGCCCAACCGAATTTTGACTTTGGATATAAAACCATTGTCGACGGTGGTGATGTAAACTCCACTTTTTTGAAAATTCAGTTCGACGACTCCTTATTCTGTACATAGATACTAGATAGATATAGAAGGGAAGTATAGTCAGAAATCTTAGTTCGGCGAGCGAGTTTTTCCTGTTCATTCAAGCCGGTCACTATAATACACCAAAGTCCTTCCAAAAAGTTTTCCCTCAGCAAGTGTTAAAAACAAAGACCAAAACCTGGCTGAACGTGAGAGAAATCCCCTATAAAAGCCTCCATTTCGGTCCTCAATCTCCCTCGTAGTTGTCTTTTTCCCTTCTCTCTGCACATCCTCTACAACCCAACAACTCCTAGGAGCATTATTTCTCAAAAATAACAGGTATAATGTGCCAGCTAACCCACTCTCTTCTCTCCGCCACCAAATGCGATGAAAATTGCCCCTGCCTCCTCCCAATCGAAGACCCCGAACCCAATGTGCACGTTTCACTAATCTTGAAAAGCCCCGCTTCCAAACAGGAGGAGCAACAGAACCCCCTCTCCCATAATGGAACCCCAAAAGCACACAAAACCCACCTCTCTCCTGCCATCAAGGAAGCGATATCCATTTCAAAAATAGCTCTTCCCATGATACTCACAGGACTCCTGCTCTACTCTCGTTCAATGATCTCTATGCTCTTCCTTGGGCGCCTCGGCGAGCTAGCTTTAGCCGGTGGTTCCCTTGCCATTGGCTTTGCCAACATAACTGGTTATTCCATTCTCTCTGGCCTTGCCATGGGAATGGAACCCATTTGTGGTCAAGCTTTTGGCGCCAAGAAACATGTTATCCTAGGCATAACATTGCAAAGAACAATTCTCTTACTCGTCTTCGCTTCATTACCCATATCCTTTTTGTGGCTAAACATGAAAAGCATTCTTCTCTTTTGCGGCCAAGATGAAGCTATTGCTGTAGAAGCACATAAGTATCTTGTTTACGCACTGCCCGACCTCCTAGCTCAATCACTTTTACATCCTTTGAGAATTTATCTCAGAACTCAGTCCATAACCTTACCTCTAACATTTTGTGCCTCTTTAGCTATTCTTCTACATATACCCATTAACTATCTCCTTGTTACACACCTCAACTTAGGAATAAAAGGTATCGCCCTCAGTGGGGTATGGACTAACTTCAATCTTGTAGGTTCTTTAATCATTTATATCCTTCTCTCTGGTGTCCATAAAAAGACCTGGGGAGGCTTTTCCATGGATTGCTTCAAGGAATGGAAATCTCTACTGAATTTGGCCGTTCCCAGCTGCATCTCTGTGTGTCTTGAATGGTGGTGGTACGAGATTATGATCGTGTTGTGTGGGCTGTTGTTGAACCCAAAAGCCACCGTTTCCTCCATGGGCATTCTAATTCAGACCACGTCTTTAATTTACATATTCCCTTCGTCTCTGAGCTTCAGTGTTTCTACAAGGGTAGGCAATGAATTAGGTGCAGACCAGCCCAAAAACGCAAAGCTGGCAGCTATTACAGGCCTCTTATGCAGCTTCATGCTGGGCTTTTCAGCTCTTAGTTTTGCAGTGATAGTAAGGAAAGTATGGGCAAGTATGTTCACCCAAGACAAAGAGATCATAGCTCTAACATCGACAGTTTTGCCAATAATAGGGCTTTGTGAGCTAGGGAACTGCCCGCAGACAACAGGTTGTGGAGTGCTTAGAGGGACAGCCAGGCCGAAAGTCGGTGCAAACATTAACTTATGTTGCTTTTACCTTGTGGGTATGCCAGTGGCGGTGTGGTTAGGTTTCTATGCTGGGTGGGATTTTGAGGGGTTGTGGCTTGGTCTGTTGGCCGCACAAGGCTCTTGTGGGGTAATCATGTTACTGGTTTTGTCTCGCACGGATTGGGATTTTGAAGCTCATAGAGCTAGACAGCTGACAGGAGCTTTTGCTCTTGTTGATGATGACAACAAAGAAGATGCCGAGGAAACTAAGCCGTCCAAAGCAGAAATCAAGGCGGGGTTCTTTACATTTGTTTGATGATTTAGATAATCTAGGGAATCCCTTACTCGTTTAACTATTTTTTTTTTTCAATCCAATTTGTCCTTCTTTTGTCATAAAGCTGTACAGAGGACTGGAAGAGGTTATTACATTTTTGTTTCGTGCTCCTTAAGCAGGACAATTAACTGTAGCAAGGTGTATTATCACTTACAATGATTCAGTTCCCGTTATTTCTTCATATAATTTCTGACTATGATGTGGACTAGCTAAAACATTAAATCGCCCAAATAAATTTAGACATTTGTTTAGAGTTAATTGAACTCATTTATTATTATTGTTACGATAAAATGAAAACGAAGAAGATTTATCCTTTTAATTTTTTTAAAAAATTAAACAATCTTTTCTTCTGCCAACATTCTAAATCTTTTCATCAATCTCAACAAAGTCAAAGATCAACCTTAGGCTTCAAAGTCAAATCTGCTGAAACGAGGCCTTGGAAGGAATTATAATTCATTCGCTTACAATCAAACAACATATATAGTCCAGCAAAATAATAATGGATGTGTCCATGACGTAGTGATAAAATAAGCCAATCGCCTTGTAGGATGAGAGTTAATTAATTACGTTTGAATTTCGGTAAAAGAAAATTCTATCGAAGAGGGTTATTTACGTATTATTTTTCTATTATTAAAAAAAAACAAACAAACAATAACACCGACCGCAATACTTGTAGTAACTAGTTGATGACTATATATTAAGAGGATCAATGATAAAAAAAACCCAAACCATGTTTCTACAAAAGCATTGCTAATTTGATTAACTTGAACCCGTGAAAATATTGCAAATTGTCTAATGTAAAATATTCCCGGAAGACATTGAAAGGAATGTCAGCAGATTCCGTTCCCTAAAATTTTAAGAACTAACGAGGTCAGATGATAAGGAATTGCGATAATATATATCAAAACACCAGTACCGATTCTTATATTAAATATTATATCTCAAAAAAATTAAAAAGGTCATCTTATATAATCAGTCGTCAGATTAGAATAACTTTTGTAGTGGGAATAAGCTTTCCCATAAAACAAACCTAACCAAATTAACCACCTCGAATCATCATGCGCTCCAATGTCAGCAAGAGAGCAAGCATTATGCATAAATAAACTTATAAATGGTAGGATATTATATAAAAATGAAATTTTAAGTAGCAAGAACCCTCCATTGGACTTCAAAAAGTTACGATTGAATCGGTGTGTCGATCAATTTTAATAGTTCAGCGTTGACAGAACCTTCTACTGACAAAAACAAAAAGCAGCAAATCAAATTAAGGGCTTAATTGTTGTACATCTGTCACCTACTTTAAATAAATCCAAGGAATAAGACAATGAAACCTTGACCTATTACTATAACATGAACAGACAATAAGAATTTGCGCTGAAGCTAAAAACCTTAAACCAGGCAAAGTATTTGAGATAAAGATAGAAAAAAAAAAGTGCAAAACGGTTGTTTTCTTTACATCCATTTTCTATCGTATTGTATTGTCAGTCGGCTGTTTTGGCTCTAAGCACACCGTAGTGGACGGCTAGCTGCCTAACTGACCCGGTCTGTTCTCCTCCACTCCTCTGTTCTTTTGAATGGAAGAAGTTGCTTTATAATTCGCCGGGGATAAATAAAAGTGAGTAGTACGTAACATGGCACATGCATTAGTATGCCTACCTCAAGTGGGTATTTTCTTTTATGTACGTATACATGTGAGGAAATATGAAAATTCTGAAATGTCCGAAAGTTGGTAAGCCAACCGGCAAAGTGCAGCAAACATTAAAGGTGTAATAGTCATGACTCCAGGAAATTAAATGCAATCGAATAAACTAATACGATAATCAACTTAGTTGAATTTTTACGGTTTTTATGCCATTATACCTAAATTATATATTTCTGAATTTGATATATTTTTACCCTGAATTCGTTAAAACACTACCCAAAAGCCTCTCGTTTCCTATCTGCTATGGATAAATGTACCGCCGTTGTTTTTTTTGGCTTAAGAAGGAAACATGTTTTAAAACATTGCCTAATTTCCGCTTCCCTTCTGCTTAGTATTATTATATTTCTCTCTTCACGGTTTAAAAGATACGATAATTTGTTGTAAAATCTTAAAAAATCTCAATTTTGATTTTATTCCAATAATAATCGAATCTGGTTATGATTTAAGTTTAAGACTCTATCTCTTCTAGGAGAGTGAAACAATGAAGAGTTTGAAGGAGAAACTTCTCGAGTAAGCCAATACGTCAAAAAACCTAATAACTTCCCTCACATATATTGATTTGAGCGCATACCTTTTTGGAAATTGAAGAGAGCATGACCAATCGATTTCATAAGCTGGAAAGGATCAGATTATTATAAACTAACCCTATAAACATGGCTCTTGTCACCTCTTTAATTACTGTTCATGAGATCTACAAATTTAAAAAGAAGTGACATCCAAGATCGAGGAATCCCAATAATCCATACCCCCGGTGTATATGATTTTGGATTCTAAGGGTCATGCATCAAACTTTAATAGATTTTATTTCTTTGACTTTCTAGCTAAAGATTCACACTATATTCATTTTTTCAAACAATGATTAGATCGGAAACCATCAGGGATCATATGCATAGAATTAAGTACTGATTCGGAAGATTCACCGGACAAAGAGATTTGTTGGGAGGTGAAGAAAAACATAATTTAGAGCAAAGTCTTTAATTATATATTGCAAGGCCATCATTCATCAGAATAAGAAATATATACAAAGCATGATTTTGTGGATGATGGTTGGGCAGACAATGACTTGGAACGCGGCTCTACAAGGCAGCGAAATGAAAGAAATGCAGCATATCCCTAGGACTCTCTCAGAGATAACGAAAGCTACAAATTTGGATTTGGAGAAAGTGGCTCTACAAAGCTTCCAAAGTGAATTTGCTTCATTCCTTACAGGTAGACTCTATCATGGCTGAATGATGATGGGAACACTAAACAATTCGATAGGATGGGAACATTCTAGGACTATTTGCATTTTTCTTTAAGCCGAAACCTCGTTTATAGGATGGGAACACTAAACAATTCGAGAAACACCGCTCCTTCCCATTGCAATTGAATTTGCAGGCTTACAGAAGCCGTGACGTCCGTTCTACTATTCTGCCAAATGTCATGGCTTGGGTTGCCGGTCTCTGACATTAAGAAAATACATAGCTTCAAATCATATATATTTGTGAATATATTAGTATATATACATTCTAATTAATAGAGAGGAAAATGACAAGTCGAAGGAATGAGGCTAAGGTCTGAAGTATGAATCTCATGCACAGAATAAATAAATATATAATTAGTATTGTCAACAAAGTTACAAACATAAAACTAGGCTAGTGGCAATATGTCTAGTTCACATCAGCTTGATATGGTTAACTGGTAATGATCCGACATGATGTGTGAAGTAACGAGTCCTGCGGCCAATTACATCAATACTTAGGAAATTTGTTTTATTATATTTTGCTCGTCATTGGTAATATGGCATATAATTAGATTAAATCAATTAATGTATAAGTTAGGAGGCGGCAAAAACTATGACTTATAATGGGGAAATGGGCGTAGAAGCTATAAGAAAAAAGTTACTTATAAGCCTTCTGGATCCCCGAGCCACCTCTCTAGTATATGAGATTGGGCGAAGGACTCCATGGGAAGCTCTTCTTATTCTTTGGCTATTTTTGGACTCATGGAAAAACCACTCCCGAAACGGAAATGGGATCCGGTTGTTGTCATAATTTTCGTTTCCATTGTTTGTTTTTTTAAGAGAGTAGAAAATATTTTACGGTTTGACTTTTCACTATTTGCATTGTAAATATGTGATTCTTAGGTTTTCAAAATTAAAATCTATAATTAACAATTTATCTTAATATTACAATATTATTGTTGGTCGCAATCAATTACATGATGTCATCACCCATTTGGCCAGTTTCCGTGGTGAAAACTACATTTCTTAATCTTTTAATCGCAATTCCAACTCTAATAATTCCAGATTGAACATAAGAAATTCAACTCCGTAATCATACTTTTGGGATTGAAAAATTGGAAAGTTAATTGTAGATAACGTTTGAGTAAATAAGAAAATATAACTGCAATAAGATTCATGGTTTGCAAGGCTAATTTTTCGTTGAAACATGAATTTCCGCATATGGTTGGAGCAGAGCAGGAGCAGATTTTAATCCGATGTAGAGAAAGAAGTTGGGTCAATGTCATACATAGATCGAGATGGTCTACTGGTCTAGTGTTAATGAATAGAGGTCGGGAAGAGAACAAAAGGGTGGGTGTTATCCTTTGAAGGAGACAAGACGGCGCAAGTAGCAAACTCGTAGGTTTGGGAACCCTCGATCTCGTGTTCCCTTTCTGGTCACAAGCCACATGTCCTTCCTGATGCTTGACGTACCTTTCGGTAACTCCAACCGCTACGATTCCGTGTCAACGAGGGGGCCTCTTTACGACCATGAAAAGCTAAAAAGTAGGCAACGGTGGCCCAATTTCAGATTTCTCTCTCCGCCTTTTTAGTCTTTCTTATCGGGGGATCTCCAAGCTTGCAACTGATAGATTTTTTTGTCCTTTAGGTAGAAAATATTATTAGTTTTCAAACCAAATATTTCAACTTGGCCCTCCTTGATCTCTACGCCAAGTGAAGATATTTGTATGCAACGCAGTTTTATCATATTTTATACAATCAATCCGATCATGCGTAACAAATTAAACTTGCTCCTCCAACAAGAATAGTATATAAAAAAAGAAAATAGTTCACCATCTAATAAATATCATCCGGGGAACGCATAAGTTTAAAAAATGGCAGAGTTCATGAGGTTTAAGTATATTGGATTAATTAACCTATCTATGGATCCAGTTTCTTCCAAGGTGCGATGTTATGAACTCGTGCAGGCTTCCGTGTTATCTGCGTCAGCAATGAACAGAATGCCACTAAAGGGCACTTGATTCTTAATTTAACAAAGAAGGCGTAGATTCGGCTTTTTGCACCCACGAGGAGGATTACCTAATCTTTTTGTTGAATCCTTGGGGGATGCATGAAAAAAACAAAGCACACGATGGATCCCCACAACTTTTTTTGATTTTCTTAGCGATCCCGCTGAGATGGAGGTAATAACTAATTAATTACTCAAACTCCAGAGTCTAAAGTGGCAGAAACCATAGTTGATTCATTCACCTCAACCACCCACCCTGCAGTCGTCAGTTCGGGATCACGCGCCGAAGTTGTGTACTTTAATGCCGACACCCTTCTGGACTCATCTACTTTTGTACCATCGCTCGAAAGTCCTTTTGCTATATGATTCTCTGACCGAAAGTTTTTGTCACCTTTGATCCATCTTTTCAAAGCCATCGTTATGTGATTTGAATGCTGGAGACAACGTAGAGCATACGTGCAGCAAGCGGTACTTCATGCCAACTTTTGTTCACATAATTTTTAAACCAAAGTATCCCTTACTACTCTTTAATTTAGTCCATTTTCTGACTGGATGGATGTCGTCTCTTCAATAATTCAATTCATCAGACTAAAATATAAAAAATAAAAAATAAAAATAAAAATAGAGTGAGGTACGATAAGGATCGAATCTTACGATCCATCCTTCAGATGTGTGGTCCAGCCACATAAATCTGGAGTTGCCGAGATCCTCTTACATTAATGGGAGTGACCTTAACAGAATTCAGAACAAGGTGTGAAAGGAAATTAAGATATGCTACTTGTATCATTGTAACTAAGCCCAAAATAAATACGACAAATATATCTTGTCCGAAACGTGAAGATATCATCACTGTATGGATAATTACGAATCTATACTTCTCTCCTCACATCAGATTAGATTATTACGAAGACGATGTGAAAAGCACCCTTTCGTTAACAGATAAGGTAAAGTAATACGGGCTATAATAGGGGGTCTTTTTCAGAAAAAATGGACCACTACTTTGTATGCACAAAGATAAGCTTTAAACTGACTGGGATGAAGCACAGACAGGGATGTATATCTAATTAAGGTGAGGATGGAAACAGCAGACGAACTGGCATCCCCTCTGGGAGACATTTTTTCGGGACTTAATTTAAAGGAAAGATTACGTGTTTTTATAGAAAACTAGTTCCTTTAATTTTATTATTGTCGAATGAGACATGTAGACAAGTTTAGCAGCCACGGGCTACGATTCCGCCTCAAATTTGCTTACAGTACCATGCTTTTGGTTTGCATGCGGTAGATAAATATTCTTATAGAGTCTTAGGAGGACACAGGTACGTAAAGAAGAATCAATGCTGCAGGAAGAACGTATATGAAGAAATCCGACATTTCTTAGAAATTGAGGTTCTTGCGTGGTAATTATAAACTGATAGACGCACTAGATGTATGTATATATATTACCGAAGATCCAGGCGCAAACCAGCTTAGCTTTTGCTACATCAATTATAACGTAGATTTCGAAGCAAACAACGGTAATGCCCAGCAGGTTTATTGATATTTTAATCCCACATTGATTTTTAACTTAGAATTTACTATGCACTACTTAGGTAGCTCCCCAGCAGACAACCGAAGCTGCCTCAGCCGATAATGAGCTATAACTGTGGGTAGAGCCGTTTGGTTGGTTGGTTGATTACGTGTATCCCGAGATGAACAAATACCTATGGGCTCTTCTATATATTATTTAAACTGCTAATTATTAAAATATTGATTATTATCATGGAAATCAGGACAATATTGGGTTGGTGTTGTTTGGAATAAATGTTGAGATGTGATATTAGTTTGCTTTTCTATGTTTCCATATCAGGTGCCCGGCAACTGTTTTTTAGTCCATAAATATATTTGTTCGGTTGACTCGGTTGTTGAAATATAAAAATGAAATCGTTCTAATTTTATAAACAAAAACGGTCCGCTGAATCACTCTCAAAACTTTACCGACCACCAACAAGGAAAGAGCGTTTTCTGCAGGCGTGCTTTTTGCAAAGATCTGGCGTTTTCAACAACTTACATGATGTCTTTGATAACCATCACGACAAAAATGGTCAAAAGAAATCAAGTCTAAAAGTATGAAGTTTCTGTTTCTGTCGATTGTGGATTGTGGATTTGCCCTTTCCCTTCAAAAGTTGCAAGGAATTCAAATTTGCTACAATAAAGTGGTAAGGAGGCTCATGGAGTCGTGAAACTTTTGCAAAGACTACAGAGTAGGAGGCGGCCCAATATAGAATTTATTCACATCTGAGTATGACTATTCATAAGCCAACCTTTTGACCTCCATATACGTCGAGTCCGATTAATATTCAGTTACAATAGTGGCCCAGTAATATTTCCATCATCAGGTGAAGGTTAGATTCTAGAAATGCTCTAAGAGTTTTACAAATCTGAACAAAAAATCCTATTTAGTACAATCGGTATTGAGTTTTGATTTAAAAATGAATATGTAATTCGATAATAATATGAGAAAAACATAAAGCCCAGTTCACATTTGTAAACAACAACATAGAAGTGAGTCGGCTTCGCCACTTGGATCATTGCTAGGAAAATAAAAATATTAAGCCCAATGGCCGTGACTCTTTCAAGGCCTAAATTCTAATAATTAGTCAACGAAATGCATATGGGCTTTTAGATATTTTTTTGCCATCGGTTTGTGGTCCTAGAAGATGTATATACTTCTCTCGGTCTTCGAAATAATGTAATATTCTGAGGCCCAAGTACTAAAGGATCTCATTGGCTCAAAGTAACCTGTTATATACTATGATATGACTACTTAGTACTCATAATAAATTGTATAATTTTGGGAGGCAAGACAGGTTATAGTTTACGTATTATTATTCCAAAATATTAAGGGGATGATTGACCTCTTGTCTTATAGCTCTCAATTATATTTTTGTTTGAATTTACACATATAGACAGGCAACTGTTTCACCTAATGTGTAGCTTAGCCATCTAAACCCCCTTATCCATTTCAAAAACGACACAACAACCATTCAATAATGCGACTGTCCAATTTCTTAAACTAATCAAACTTGTCTAATTCCAATGGATCTCACTGTTTACCTTTTGTTTTTTTTCACATCAAGAATAGTAACTAAAGTTGCGTCAACAATCTTTGTGCTTTGATTCATCAAGAAATATACCCCTTTGAAATTGATAGATTGTCATTACATTCACTCAGAAAGTGCCTTCATCTTAACATGTTCGCCTTTCTTAAAGATTGGAACTTTCCTTTACCATGCACTGCCTGCAAAGCGTTTAAGTTCAGAAAGGCTCGCTTACTGAGTTCGGAACATGTCCTAACGTGTAAGACAAATCATGGCATCCCCCCCTTTTCTGATTTCAACTAATCAACCGTCATCATTTCCCCTCTACTTCTTTCTACCACGTAGCCATTAGTTAACTTGGATTGGATTGCCAACACCCACTTGAGCAGTTGAATGCCACAAGTGTAGCCCCATAACGAAGCAAGGTATACATAAAGATAGAAAGGCCTCGGTTACCAATCCAACATACTATTCATGAGAATGAGAAAGCAACATTCTTCAGATTGGGTTTATGAATTATAGATACACGACCTTCCAATTTGAAGGCAAGAGCCCCATATCCCAAAATTACAAATCTACACAACGTATACCGTTTATGACTATCACTATGCAAGGACCAGGACGATGAGAATGGTAGTAACTGTTTCCGAGGCAGCAGAACAAGTAACAGAAAGAAAGGACCGATAGCAGGTAACTACCGCAATGACCCCATTTATTGCTGTTGGGGGAGGGGCGACAAGCCTAGGCAAGGGGTTCTAACAAATATCGATACAGTAAAGAATGGAGGAGATGACAAACCAGTTGGAGGCAACTGGCGAATCCAAAGCGCATCCACACACACCAGAATGGAAAAGTACAGCGTTGGCGTAGAGCTCAATCGTAGAAATCCCACGGGAATTTGGGTTCACGGACCGACTTGTTGGGAGCTGAAATGGAAGTGGATGCTGAGGGGACAGGAGGCATTCTTGCTGGGCTAGAATCAAAAGTTTCCCATTGTGTGGTAACTACGACCGCCCCGGATGTTGAATGCTTTGACAAAGGCTGCTGCCGGTCGTGATGTACAGGCAAATGCTCAGACGAGAGCTTGAGTTGCTGCTTTTCATCGATTGGTGTGAGCTTTTCACCTTTGGGATACCTTGCCGACCGCTCTTCAACCGGGGCTTGTCTCTGTCCATTTGAGTACTTCTGGGGTTGCTGCATTAGTACATGCCCTCCTCCATTACCATTTGGGTTGGAGTTCTTGGCTTTCAAAATATCTAGAGTCTCCACATACTTTTGCACTCTCCTAACCTTCAAGCAAATTTGATGAAATTAAACAGGCTCAGCAAGCACTGTGCATTGTAATAGTTACAGGATATTTCAAGCACAGATGAACATAGAAAAAAAAAATCAGAGATACCTGCATCTTCCGCTGTAATTTCACATCTCCATCAGCCACAATTCCATCCAACTTCAGCAACTGATTCATCAGTAACTCAATCAAATTAAGTACGTCTTTCTCCGCTACTTTCCCCCCTTTAGTTGTTATGGATTCAAGAGCTGACACCTATCCAAGTCAATCAAATTATCATTCATTATCCACAAACCAGCAAGTACAGTTAGGGACAACCCCGAATCACACCGGGGACTACTAGGGAGAATAGCTCGATATTACCTGCCCGGCAAGCCTGTCGACTTCCAGGCTGATTTCGGAGATGGATTTTGAAGCCTTTTCCATCTTGGTATTCTTTCTCATCTCAAGAAACCGTCTTTCCTGGCTAATTGGGTCCTCGACAAGCACGATTTTGGACTTGTCCTTGACCCCGGAAGTGTCAAGAAACGCTTTTGAATCCCTCTCTTTGTCTTTGTAAAAAAGCTTTTGGTCCTGATGGTGCAACCCTGTTGGCGCCGACAACATTTTCTTCAATTCCCCTGCAACGAAGATAACGAAAAGCCGCACTACCACCAATCACTTGCTGTAGAACAGAACTGTTGCCAATCTAACTGATAATCAAAATTAAAAAATTAAAATCAAAAAATAATTTTTTTTTAAAAAAATAACATAAGAATTACCAAATGTAGCTTGCGAGCTGACATTGATTTCGTGATATATTGATCCGTACTTAACCCTGACTCTAATTGTCGGTAGCGGGGCGGAGCTAATCTCAGAACCCGTTCGCCTCTGTACCAACATTCCTCCCGGTCTCAGCTCCCACTGGTTTCCCGCCTGACCTCCGCCGCCACCAGTAACAACAGAGCTGCCATTCGTCATCCCTGTCGGTTTGGTCTTCGTTCTCATCATTTTCTTTTCTTTTCTTTATTCTCTCCTTTCCCACTCCAATTTCTCGTATGCTTCGCTTCTTCTTCTCCTCCTTTCTCTCCTTGTGTTGTAAGGCGTCTCTCCAAAGAAACAAAAACAGAATCTTGCAATCCCTTGCAATTGAAGAAAACCAACTTCAACAAACCAAGTATTTTACCAGATCTCTCTCACCAAAGTACCTACTACGACAAACTGTCTCGCCCAAAAACTACAATTTTGAACAAATATTAAAACAAACCGAGACTTCCCCAAAAGACCAAAAAAAAAAAAAAACTTAACTCTCACTCCCCAAGTCTCCGTCTCTTTTGCCGGTCTGAAGCATTCCGGGAGGAAGAGAGAAAACACAGAGAATGAAATATAAAAACGAGTGGACAGCTAATTGAGCCGGAGGCCTCCATCAGCGAAGCTATTTATACAAGGAAATGAGTTTTGTAATTAATTAGTATGAATCATTGACCGATGGTTCGTTATTTTTGTATTTACATAGGCAGGTCTATCACAAGACACAGATAAGTCTGCAAGTGTGTGACAGCCATAAGAGGAAACTCCAAAAGCCGCCAAAGTTTTACTGTTTTACCAGACTAAACAATAGGTTAGCGTTCTTAAACATGTTGGCTTAGGCAAATGAAGAGTAGGCTTTCCCAGATTGAACCACACGTGTATCTTAATGGGTGCATAAACGAAAATATGTCGTTGTGATCCAATCATTGTCTTGTTAATTGTGTGTCGGCTATAGTTAAAGAAAACCGGTGGTGTGGGACACGTGGAAACAGCTGTGGTCAGCGTCACGCTATCTCTGTCTAACTGCGAGTGAGGTTATCTTTTATTCTGGCCAAAGCGGCGACGTTTGCATGAACCTTTATACACATATACGAGGAAACTCTCAGATTTACTCCCAAATACCTTGACTTTATGCATTTAATTTAGCGGTCAATATAATTACGGAGTAAATTGTGGACTGTTTTTTTTCTCAGTATCATCTCTCTTTCCAGGAAAAACAGTTGGTTAATCAAATAACAATGTTGATTTAATTTGTATATTTGTTTGTACCCATCTTCTTTCTGATAATACTTGTCAACCCCAAATAGAAGTTGGCCTTAAGAACATTACGTCTTTAAGGGAATGTGGGGAAACTATCTTTCTTTACTTTGAAGAAAAGAGTATGAAAAAGTAGGTTTTTCTTTCATTACAGCAACAAAACCTCCTCTATTTTCTACCCATTAATATCGGTCAGTGTTGTTAGCTAGCTACCGATTAAGCTGAAATGTCAATTTTCCTTCTTGTATTCTTAGTATAACTTGTATGTTCCAATTATTCTTGGATTATAAATGGGTTAAAAGTAGGACACACTCTATAAGGATTTTTCACAAGCTGTTGGTGCTTTTAATCCCTCTTGTTCAAATGTCTATTTACTTAGTATTTTGTATTTAATCAACCGGCGAATGATTCAAAAGTATAATATATACCTCAATCCATCAGTTTGGCCGCCCATTCCATGTATTCCATCACAATTCAAAGACTTAAAATAGAAAACCTTTATAAATCAGAGACGAAGCTTCTAACTTCAAATACTAACCAAGCCAAAAAAGAAGAAGAAGAAAGACGTACATACAAAAAAACGAGGAAAAATAACCTAATATGGATCACGTCAGATACTAATCGGTCACATTTCTGTAATTAGACATGACTGACATATCTCGGTAGATTGCTTTTTTCACTTTTCACTCACTACTATTTGGCCAGAAACTTTTTGTTTATTGACTTGACTCTGAACAGAACACCCTGCCACCGACAGGTCCACACGTGCGAACAAACCAACCCCTGTCAATAACTCGTCCCTGTCGCACGGTGGAGAGGTAAACAAGAGAAGGGATCGTCGTTGTTCTTTACCTATTGACTTGACCTACAGCCAGGCATCGTCTAAACAAAAGAAGGGATCGTCGTTGTTCTTATTTTGCGTATCTAGATATTCGGAGACTCTACAAGACTACAACAATGAATTTGAGTTTTCGATTGTTATGTCTGTAATGGAATTCTTAGTTAACTTCACCATATAGCTTATGGAGTTGGTTGTTGCATGCTGTTTAATTGTTCCTTTAAATGATAACTTGCAACTGCTGAATCCTCAAAAGAAGCGAAGAGCATTTCTCTTTTTCCTTATGCGAGAATTCATGGAGTTCATGAGTTGTCTGAAGTTTATTAAATTTCCAGTACATATTATGACTCTTTCGCAAAAATAGACTGAGATGTCATATAAGTCCCCTGTTAGGATGATTGAAAGATGACCATGAGTAGGATTCGAAAATAGAAAGTTGGCCTTAGGGTTTCGAAAAGTTGGGTCATAACTTATAAGTGGTTGATAGGGGAAAGCCGAGCGACCAACTAGCAAATCAAGTTGGGTTATGTGGGAAGAACTGATTTGATGGATCATCAATGTGTTTTATACGGAATTGACTAATTATATACATCGATAAAAGTTAAGAACTTACTTGGATGCCTAGCTAGACGAACGGACAATCTAAATATAATAGTATAGTCATTGGTCAAATATTAACATCTATCGGTAGAAGGTCTCTGCGCATTGTATTAGTTAGCGAGTGTGCTTCCACACAGGAGATGAACTACTCAGGAAAATGAAAATCCAACAACCCAATATCCTAAAGACAAAGATACCAGGCAAAAGAAATAAGAATATCCATATGCGATGAGTTCTAAAAACGACTGTGGAACCTACAGACTGAAATATATTTAATGGAATATATGGTGGGATTTAATTGAGTTCTACAAGTATTTTTTAATTTTTTTTTAAAAGATAGCTCAGCCAACTTGCAGTGCAACATCAAGCATGCCAGACCTCTTGAAAATGATTTATCACATCATTCATGGCCTGTCACATGGCGCGGTAGTTGTCAACAAGCCAGACATATGAGCCAGCCATGGATAAGCAACCGCTCCAATTATCCTGTGGATTTTTGTCTGATGAGTCAAAAAGGTAATCATTTCAGAACAACCATTGGATTAAGTAGTCCCACGCTTCTAGTCAGTTTTGGATGTTTTGTGACTCCGATTAATACGATCTCTGTCTGGTTTTCATGCGGCGTTGTTGTTTTATAAACAGCATCTGGACCAGAGGCCGGCGTCGAGCAGCTGGATGAATAGATTTATATTCCACGCCTCTTAAATTATTTGATATTGATCGGATGAATGATGGTTTCAGCGTCCAATATCTGGCATCACGTATGTATCCATCCGATACGACCGGATTATAATTCGAGTCGGGTAATGCACATCAACGAGTTGCGAAAAGTCTCTTCGAATAGACATAGTAACAGGAAGATTCCGCTGGCATTGGGTCCAAATGCAAACACAAAAAACAAACGTCATTTATGTATTATGTCGCGTCGGAGATGACACTACCATTGGAGGTGGGATCGATTTCTACACTCTCTGTCGTAACCCCAGTTGGTATTGGCTTCAAGTGGGAGCTGAAGCTGACCATGACGTCCAATATTGCATTATCTATTGTTCAGAAGAACGTCTAACCATTGATGACATCTTGAACCCTTTGACCAATGCCTCATAATTTCTATGGATTAGTTAATAGAGGTCTGAGCATTTTATGGCGAAGGCACGTTTCCTCAAATGGGAAACAATCCCAACGTTATATGTTCAGAGCTTCCGGTACAAAAGAAAACAGCTCTTCTGCTTAATTACGTGAGAATGGTAGTGAAGAACAGAGACAGATAAGATTTTAGTACGCCTTAATTATAGATATGATGATTTATCAACATTCATAATGAACTATATATATATATGGAGACCGAGGACAGCAGTGAAGTTGGCCAATTGTCGGAATCTCTCTTTCTTTAATCTTATGTAGCTGTCCGGTTGTTCTTATATCACATTCTAAACATGGGAAAACCAGACTTTTAACACAACCTAGATAGATCCTTTGCAGATAACCATCATTCGTTAAATTATGCTATCTCAGATGATGAAACATACAGTGTGTGAACAGGTCTATAAATTATATAGAACAGAACATTAATCATGTGTCTATACAAGACAGAAAATGTCTCGGTAATTAGCCCAAACAATCCTAACCCTGCCCCTGCTAGTGTCAGAATTGAATTTCATATATTTACTCTATCATTGTTGAAAAAGCAACGCCATGAATACTACCAGAATAAATCATGCTTAATATTTTATTTTTGATGTTGTTTGCATGTGAAGGCTATGTCTGAAAGAAAATTCTTAATTAATTCACTGGTCTTCTCTGTCCATGTTCCCAATGGCACATGGGGATATGGTTGTCACTGTCACAGAAACCCCCTTCAAACAAGGATATAGAACAGACAGCCTTATATATCTAGTGAAACAATCAGTCAGGTTTCCAACAGAAGAAGCTCATCAACAGTTTGGTTCCGGGAAAATTCAGTTGTAGACATAGTACTAGAGCTCTGAATACCATGGCAACCTTGAGCTACAGGTTTAAGTTCACTATTCATAAGGCTTCTAAAAATGTTGAAGCAAGGTCCCTTTGTATCCTGCTCAACGACAACCTTTCCATAGCAATATCAAGGTACTAATATAATTGCTCCTGAATATGTAAAATCAGGATATAGGCTCTTGAACTAAATAGATGTCATCACAAAAATCCTTGGTGAAAATATTAAAAACAATGACTACCTTGATTGAGTGTACCTCCTGATTTCTTACATTCCAGAATTCCCAAACTATTGAGGTGAAGATGAAGGATCTGAACATTTTCTTCAGTTTGCGCTGAGCATGAAGATATCCCAAGCCAATATATGATTCTGCTCTATATTCTCTCAAGACTTGAGCATTGGAGTAAAATGTGGAATAGGATGGTGAGCATGCATAGGGTGAGATGCTGTAATTTAGTTAATTTCAGGTCAGCGTTTTCTTATTCCCATAAATTGCTACATTCAAGTTGTGATGTACAAATGTCAGGATTTGCAGAGAAATGTTTAAGAGGTGCTTTCCTAGTATCAAGGCGGAAATGTTTAACCAATGGACGGGATTTGCACAGAACCAAACACAGAAATCATGTTTGCATCTTACTATGTATCATTCTGAGATGGAGTCTGTGGACATCTAGAAATCAATGTAGTTTTCAGAGCAAGAGAAAAGCTAACGTACAGGCTCTCATGGAGGAAACTAATAGATCTATTTGGTGGTCATACCTAACTTGGACTGAGTTACAGCCGAGAGGATGTATGAGCAGATATCTTGTTAAGCTTACAGTCAAACTTTTTTCTCGAGAATAAAAAGAATAATCTATATTAACCGGTAATGATCTCAGTTCAGAATATATAAGACAATGGTAGATAATGGATATCAAACGAAACATTAACCTCTGAGAGTTCAAGGATGAACACAATTCATCCTGTCTCCTCCCTGGAGGAGAAGCCAAGTTCTGAGAGAAAATGGAATTATAAACTGGGAGTGCGTAGCCTGGTCCTACGGGGGATTCATTCCAGTACCACAGTTTACTAGTTGAAATCAGGAGAGAACAAAGTTGAAGCCAGCAGTTTTATGTCCCTACAAGAGGGCTCAGCTCTGCACCTTTGGAACATGACAACCCGCTATTGCTTTTAATGAGCTCATGTCTACTCTATTTTAAGGATGCACAGAGACTCATGCTCCCCCTAATCTTAACAATCAGAAAGGCATTCCGAATGAGAGCAGACTCACCTTTCTCTTTATAGCATGCTGCTTCTTTCTTTGTTGAGATGTTCCTCAATGCACCCACTTTTCTTTGATTCACTTGTTACATCCTTTGAGCATGGGCCGTGCACACAAAAGCCTAGTTCTGTTACAACAATTGGACTCTTGTTGCCGGCAGAGTGGCCGGCCTTGCAAAATATTGATGTTGGACTCTAGCTCACTCATTCCTGAAAGCCCACCAACATGAATTATCCTCTCGGGGCCCGGCTCAGGCTCATCGCTTCATCATATGGTCAATGTTGCCCAATCGAATGCCAGCCACCTCACCTTAATTTCATCTCAATCACTGTACTTCCCCACAAAATTTCGATCTAGCCCTTCATCATGATTACGTGGCACGATATCACTGCACAACAATGGGAAAGATCATCTCTCCTGTACTCGATACAGCTTTCGCCCACTGACACCTACCGCGGTAACGTACTCTCGTGGTCCATCATATTTCACCTTCAGATAAACCTATTGAAGACTGCCATGTTACTTGTAAGCTCTCCGCCTCCGTGCGATCTGCCACCGACTACGTTACCCCATCCTGAACTTGCCACATGGCAGAAATTACCCAATACAGCCGGTGGTCTAGCGATTTGTTTACCCGCGAAGCCGGTTGCTCCAGTCTCTACCCTTCCCGCTAGGTATAAAAGCAGCCTCCTCAAAATTACCCTTCTCTTTGATTGCTGTTTATAATTTAAGAGCTAAAGAAAAGTTACGTTTCGCTTTATCCAGCTCGTTCTTTCAAGGTTAGCAGTTTCTCCTTTTTCCTCTTTTGATAATTTTGTTCTTGAGCTATTAATTTTTTTTTTTGTTTTCTCTGTTCAAGTTTTGATTTTGATCGATCTGCAGAGCTAGCAGCTTTGTCTTTTTGGTCAATGATGCTTGTTTTCTTTTTTTGCTCATTGATCTTCCGGTGCGAGAGTTCTAATTAAGTTTTATATTGAGGTTTAGACTGTCGACTGGTTCGGGTTCTTGTTATTTTGAAATCTTGAAGCTGTCAATTATGGCTTGTGTTGGGTCTCACTTTTGATTTTCAATGTAAGTGATTAACTTGAGGTTAAGCTTGATTAGTACTCAGTGAGTTGGAAGCTGAGCGTTATGATTACTGCATAAGGCTTTTAGTATTCATTAATTTGGATCTTCTACTTTCCTTAGCGTATCTCCCATGGCTTAGTTCGCTGAAAACTAGGGTTTTAACTTCTGGGGCCAACTAGTCGACCGTGCAGTTTCTTCTTTTTTTAATCTTTCCTCTTGGGAGAGGACACGTTCTCAAATGTTTGAGATTTTACTTTGTTTTTTGTTGTAATTTTAAAAAGCAGTTAGTCTTTTCTATAAAAAGGTGAAAAATTTAGCACTCCATTTTATAAGGTCCATCCCTTTCCAGTGCTAATTCTGTTATTTCCTTTGTCTATTGAGCATTGGTTAGATACCTTCATCAAATTGTTGAAAGCTGAAACAGATCACAAAGTGTTGCACTCCAATTGGTCGAAATCCAGAGCTTGTTGATAATTGACAACCTTCTCCCTGGTCAGCAACCTATTTTTATGCAAGAAATCCTTGCTTTGTCTATTGTATTGTTGATGAAGCGGGAATTGTTGTCCTATTTAGAGGAAATTTATATTTGTGAATGTTTGAGGGGATTGCATTAATTGGATAGGGTTATTGACAAGTTGAGCATTTTTGTTATTGCAAATACTGGTCAGGCCTGGCACTGGAGAGTTACTTAGATTCCGGCCACCAGAGTGGAGTGCCTTCCATGGCACCTTCTCGTGTGGCTGGAGGACTAGCCCAATCTTCTGCCAGCTCTGGAATTTTCTTCCAAGGGGATGGGCAGTCCCTGGCTCTAGTTAACTCTCACTTGAGTTCATCATTTGGCAACTCATCCAATTCGCTTCCTGGAACCGGGCGTCCCAATTTGGGTCCGGCTTCTGGGGACATGAATAATGCGGTTTTGAACAGTGTAGCAAACTCGGGTCCAAGTGTTGGAGCAAGTTCCTTGGTGACTGATGCAAATTCAGCGCTTTCTGGTGGTCCACATTTGCAGAGAAGTGCGAGCATTAATACAGAGTCATATATGCGCTTGCCAGCATCTCCCATGTCTTTTACATCCAATAACATTAGTATTTCAGGCTCATCAGTTGTAGATGGGTCATCTATAGTGCAGCAGGGAAACCACCAAGACCCAAGTGTGCATCAACTTCAGCACAATCAGCCTCAGCAACAAGGGGCATCTAGTGCTACCTCCTTGCCCACATCTCAAACTGGCCAAATTTCACTTGCCATGGCGCAGCGAGGTCAAGGATCATTTCTTCATGACCCTAGTAGTCTGTCTCAGGTACAGAAAAAGCCCAGGTTGGATATTAAACGGGAAGAGATTGTGCAACAGCAGGTCTTGCAGCAGCTGCTGCAAAGGCAAGACTCGATGCCATTGCAGGGTCGCAATCCGCAGTTACAAAACTTGCTTCACCAGCAGAGACTTAGACAGCAACAGCAGCAGCAACTTCTCCAATCTATGCCACCATTTCAGAGAGCCCAATTGCAGCAGCAACAGCAGCAGATACAGTACCGACAACAAATGCAACAACAAGCTGTTCAGCCTGTATCTTCTGTGAAGCGCTCATTTGATGGGGGCATATGTGCTCGTCGGTTGATGCAATATTTATATCATCAAAGACAACGGCCAGCTGTAAGTTTTTATTGTCCCTATGCACAGGATGGTATGAGTGGTTTATATATTACTAGGACATTTCTAGGTAATGAATGATACGGTATGTCACATTAATTTTTATCTTCACATATTTAATATAACAGGAAAATGCCATAGCATATTGGAGAAAATTTGTGGCAGAGTACTACTCTCCTCGTGCCAAGAAAAGGTGGTGTTTGTCATTATATGATAATGTTGGGCATCATGCGCTGGGGGCTTTCCCGCAGGCAGCTATGGTCAGTGTTTTCTGCTGTTAAATATAATTTTCCCTGCAGTGGAATAACCACTTAAATGTTTCACTCGAATCTAAGAAAACATATCTGGTTCCTACTAATATTCTTAATCAGTTGTGCAGTTGGGATTGCCTTTGATTTGGGATAACTTCACTTGCTTGTTTTATTGCCAGTGATAAATGTAGTAGCTCTGCTACTTCCATATTATAATGTTTACTACCCATTAATTATTTCTTATGCTACTAAAATTCATGTAGGTATTTCTCTCATAAACCACTGGCTCTTTTTATTCCATTTTAATTTCAGGAGGCATGGCAGTGTGACATCTGTGGCTCCAAGTCTGGAAGAGGATTTGGTGAGGAATTATGTGTTCTGTTCTATTTTTGTTTCCCATTAAGGTCACCATAAAAAAATTTTAACACGATTGTGGTAGGAATAGCATTTTAAGGTGATCAATGCCATAGAATTTTCTTGTTTTCTTGTGTTGTTTAGCCAGTTTGTTTCTTTTACTTCTTATGTAGTCTTGATATGGTGTCAGTTGACCGAGTAAACTTAAGGGTTTACATAATCAGGTAGCACAGGGATACCAGGTGGCATGAAAAGAAGTATGACTTATATTTATGATGATAATATCAATCGTCTAACTAGAATCTTCTGCTTCCATTTCTTATGCTGTGGTCCAAAATCAATTATTAGTCTGTAATAGTTCCTGGGGATGTGAAACTCTGCACTCATTTCACAATTTGCACTTTTTTCCAACTTTACAAGATATTTATCTAGAGATACAGAGACTTACATGGTTTTATGGGCATTTTCAGAGGCAACATTTGAAGTGCTGCCTAGACTTAATGAAATTAAATTCGGCAGTGGTGTTATCGATGAACTTTTGTTCCTGGAATTGCCACGTGAAAGTAGATTTCCTTCTGGAATAATGATGCTTGAGTATGCAAAAGCAGTTCAAGAGAGTGTATATGAGCAACTTCGTGTTGTTCGTGAGGGTCAGCTTCGTATCATATTTACACAGGATCTAAAGGTAGATATAAATTCATTTCACATGAACATACTCTCATATGGGCAGCTAAGTGCTTCAAACCCATTCACATGTCTTCTTTGCTTTGCAGATTCTGTATTGGGAATTTTGTGCACGGCGTCATGAAGAACTGCTTCCACGCAGAGTGGTTGCTCCACAGGTAGTGATTCTGAAACTCTGTTTTGTCTTGCTTTAACTTAGTAACCCCAGTGAATATGGTAAATGATGTGTTAGAAGTATTGATACCATTAGTACATGTATCGAGTAGCTTTGCTTTTCAAGTATCACATTATGTCAAGTTTAAGAATGCAACTCCTCTGTGTTTTTCATTGTAAATGAACATACCTCACCCTTTAGATGAACGAAGCATCAAATAGTATTGTTGCTTTCTATGAGGAGAAGCAAGTAGATGCAAGCCTTTTTAGTTGCAAATCATTTTGATATGAGCATTTTGCGATATTAAGTAACCCCATTGAGTGATTTTTTAGGTAAATCAGCTGGTTCAGGTTGCTCAGAAATGTCAGAGCACGATTGCTGAAAGTGGATCTGAGGGGGTTTCTCAGCAGGATCTACAAGCCAACAGCAATATGTAAGTGTATTTACTACCTTCCGCAACTGTTTTGCTATATGAATTCTTTTTAAAAAAGTTGAGATGCCTTGATTGATTTGTTGGAAAAAATTTGTGGTTCAGTATCCCTCCCACTATTGAAGCTTTGGAGTTCTGAGAATTACCATCGCTCTTCATGCAATCTTTTGAGATTTTTACCCTACTATTTTTAAATTTATGATACAAGGGCATTTCCCAAAATTTTTAAGCATATGCCAATAAGCTTCTAGCTTGGTTGTAGTTCTTCAAGAGGGGTAAGATCTTGACTTCAAGTTCTACCTTTAATATCTTGTTAATATCAGATGAAGAAGGTTTAAATTTGATTCTATTATTGTTGCTACATACACCTTTGGAAGAGTTTATGCAATAAATCAGCAATTAACTGTTTAACCTTGCATATTGACTTTTAAGGCTTGTGTCACTTTTTAAGGGTTGTGACAGCTGGCCGTCAACTTGCAAAAAGTTTGGAACTACAGTCTTTAAACGATTTAGGTTTTTCCAAGAGATATGTCAGGTGTTTGCAGGTACAATTTAATACTGTTTCTATATGCACCTCTTATTGTGTCGTGAATGTTTTTGTACTTGTAACTGCTATTTGTTACAGATCTCTGAAGTTGTCAACAGCATGAAAGATTTAATTGATCTCTGTCGGGATAACAAAGCTGGGCCAATTGGTAATTCTTAGCATTTGATGTTTTATAGTTCCTCATGATTGACCATTGAACATTTATACTTTTTCCCTGTCCGGTATAAGGGTTCAATCTGTAACTGCTCTGTGTTTGGGAGATGATGTTATCAATATGTTATTCTCCAATCGAAATTGATGTAGTTATATCCAAATTTGAAAGAGAAGTGCCAGCCATCTGATCATGACAATCTAAAGTTCAGTTGAGTTGTATATTGTGATTATATTTTAAGGTACTATTGTTAGTATGAGCAAAATCAGTGCTTTCTTGTAGCATTGAACTAGTGGATTTTGTCTCACTGAGCATCTGGTTCGGGCTTGTACCTTCTATCTAGTAGAGAGACACCATATTGGAGTTTTCCTCGGAGTTTAGCTAAGTTTAAGGTTACTCTGTTTGCTTTAGTTTTGCATGCTGATGCCTTAAGAATATTTTGATGCTTTCTGATTTCTTCTTTTGGCTCTTCTTCAATGACTCCGATCGATTTTTTTGTGAGAACTGATATATATTTCTACTTTTAGAATTAGAGAAACACTATTTACACAAACATGCTTTTTCAAAATTGCAGAGAGCTTGAAAAATTATCCTCGACATGCTTCTGCAACCAAGGTTCAGATGCAGAAGATGCAAGAAATAGAGCAGCTAGCTAATGTTCAAGGTCTTCCAACTGACCGGAATACTCTTAATAAGTTAATGGCATTGCATTCTGGAGTAAATAGCCAACTGAATAGCAATCATCAGATGGTAAATCGTGGCGTTTTAAGTGGTTCGGCACAAGCTGCTCTGGCACTGACCAACTACCAGAATCTGTTTACGAGGCAGAACTCAATGAATTCAAGCTCTAACTCCCTTCAGCAGGATATGACATCGTCATTCGGTAATTCTAATCAAAGTCCTTCAAACTTCCAAGGAACTGCTGCTTACATTCCAGGATCCATGCAGAACTTTTCAAGTCAACATCTACCGCCCCAGCAACCCCAGCAGCTGCATCAGCGCTCATTGAGCTCTAATAGCTTACTGCAACAAAACCTTCAGCAGCAACATCAAGTTAACCAGTCATTGCAACCTCAGGTGTTCCAGCAATTACTGCAGGAGATGTCCAGTAGCAGCGGGGGAACCATGCAACAACATTCCCTCTCCGGACAGAATGAGAATGGAGGTGTGGCAAGGACTGGCTTGGGGTACGGAAACAATGGTTTGGCAACCTCTACTGCTGCTGCCACTGTGCCAGTCAGTGACACTGGACCTGCTCCTGGCCGGAGCAACAGCTTCAAAAGTCCTTCAAACACTGAATCTTCAGCAGTTGGTGGCCATAATGTTTATAACCCAAAAGTGCCGGATCTGCCTCAAAATATGCATTTGCAGGATGACATGGTTCAGGATATTGCCCATGAGTTCACTGAAAGTGGATTTTTTAACACTGACCTCGATGATAACATGGGTTTCGATTGGAAGGCCTGACTAACGTGGTTCAGACAAATGTCCGTCCTTATATGTACAGAAAAGACGTTATAAATAGCCTGCTTCGCGTCGTTGCTGTTTGAACCGTGGAATTGGTTGTGACATCAGAAAGTAGTACATCGTTAGGCAATTAGTTTCTTTCTTATTTCTTTCTTTTTTGGGTTCTGGTTCCCTTTTACTTCAATCTTACTCGATGAGGGGGTTTTCTGTCAAGTCTTGCAACTGTAATCTATTGGACAATTAAAAACTGGATCTGCTAATATGATATCGAAGTGAGTTTTGTGACATTGCTGGATGTTGATGTTGGTCTTTGTATCTCTTACGAAATCCATAGATGGATCATGACGTGAAACGTTTATTTGAGGAGTGGAAAATTGTTGTCGCCCTTCATCCTTTATTGATAAAGAGCTACGATGAGATGCAGCTGTCCACCAAATGAATGCGCTACATATACATATCCAGCAACCCTTGTGTCTAACTCATGATTCTTCATCAACCTGCGTACGTATCAACACTGCTCGCATATTCTAGGAGAAAGCAAGAGTTTACATAAGACTAGTGTTCCAATTACTGAGATCTCCGAAATTCTTTAACATTTTAATGTACATATAATTAAGTACATGATTCGGAAGCAGATGGATGCCAATGCACCTTCTCCTATCAGACCCGTCCTCTACACTTTCCTATCATACAATATTGTAACCTAAGGCAGTTTTCTACTCTTTACTATCACACATGTAACCTGTCGCCTAACTGCAAGACAATAGCTTCGGATTTAAACCTCTCTCCAACGTTGCTCGGACATACTAATACAGAGTCCAAACATGCACCTCCTTTGGTGTGAATGCAATCAGTCTGCATCATTGAGAATTTGATCTTGGCAAAATGATCAAATAATCCACCACAGCTGAAAAGCTTGCTCATTTATCATTCCATAATAGAGAAATAAATCAGAATGCAAGAAATTTACATTCTTTGAACCAACTTGAAATATACGATGAAAACAATGATGCCAAATCACTCCATGCCTTCCAATAATTCATCCTCTAAACAAAAGGTTTCCGTGGAAGCCGAATCAGAAAATTTCAGTAGTTCGGTTAACCCCTCCAATAACAGATACATTTCATCTGCACTGTCTTTTGACGTGTCTCCAACCGAAAATGGGATAAATCCAGAACCAGCATCAACCCTGGCACAGCCAGGAGCCTTTCTCACATCGAAGTCCCTCATGAAAGTTCTCAATTTTGCTAGCTTATTCCAACAACCAACAGAAGCATAGAAATTGGCGATCAGTACATAGTAACCAGAATGTTCAGGCCTCATTTCCAACAGCTTCTCAGCTGCCCATTCCCCTATCTCGGTATATCCATGGATGCGACAGGCTCCTAAAATAGTGGCCCACATAGCAGGCGTTGGCTTGTCAGGCATCCTAGTGATGATTTCCTTGGCTTTATGTATCAGTCCAGCCCTCCCATATAGATCAGTCATGCAAGAATAGTGCTCCAAACGAGGAAAGATATTATAGACACTGTACATCTTCTCAAACAATGATTTCCCTTCAGCAATCAAACCTGAATGGCTACAAGCTGTTAATACTGCCACCATCGTTACATGATCTGGTTGGATATGATATTGGTTCATTTCATCAAAAAGTTTCAATGCAACTCTTCCTTTGCCCTGTATCCCATAACCAGAAATCAAGGAAGTATATGTCACTTCATCCCTCATCCTCATCGAATCAAAAACTTTTTTAGCTTCAAGAACTTTTCCAGACCTTGCATACATGTCTACAAGAGCATTCCACAGCAGTAGATGGTCCTTTAACTCCACCCGCCTCATAATGTAACAATGGAATTCCTTTCCATGCTGTAGATTCGCCACCCGAGCACATAATGGTAGAATGCTTGCAATAGTCACATAAGTGGGTTTAACCCCAGAAAGCATCATCTCTCTGAAAAGGAAGGTGGCTTCCTCAGATCGGTCCATATGACTGTAACCAGAAAGCATTGAGTTCCAAGTAATTACATTCTTAGCTTCCATGTACTGAAACAAAATATTTGCATGCCTGAGGTCACTGCACCTGCAATACATAGTAATCAATGCATTGCTTACATTTTCCATTCCATGACAACAACTGCGGATTGCAAAACCATGAATCTCGGTTCCTAATTTAATAGCACCAATATGGGAACATGCACCCAAACCAATAATTATTGCCACGGCATCCAAACAAATGCCATATCTTCTCATTTTAGAAAGCAACTCAAGCGCCCCACTGAAATTTCCGGTCCTCATGCACCCTCCCGCTATAGTATTCCAAGTCAAACTATTGCCTTCAATACCCTCTGCCCTCATTTTTTCAAACAATTCAAGTGCTTCCTTCCACATACCCTTAGAAGCATAACCGCCAATCATTGCGTTCCAGGAAACAGAATCCCTCTGCATCATCGCATCAAACAAGCGGCGTGAATAATCCAGGTCCCCCATTTTTCCATACATAGAAACCAGGGAGTTATGTACAAACAAGTTCCATCGATGACAGCTTTCATCAATGGACTTGTGGACCTCCTTCCCTAAGGAAAAATTTAATGCTTCACTGCAAGCCTTGAGAACGGATGGATAAGTAAAATTATCTGGCGTAACTCCTTCACTCACCATTTGCTTATAAGCAGAAAGAGCTTCTTCAAATAGTTCATTTCTGACATATGAAGAGATAAGAATGTTCCAGGGCAATGGTTGAAAAGAATTTGAATGCTTCGCAACGGTGTGAGCATCTGCGAGGATATTGAAGGTTGAATAAAAGGTAACAAGTCTTGAAACCAAAACGGGATGCTGTTCAAAACCCAAAGAGATAATGAGGGCATGAAGTTGTTTGGCTTGAAAAAATGATTTAAGCTTGGTACAGCACAGAAGAAGAGAAGAGATTGAAACAACAATGATTTCACTGCCCTTAGAAGAGGCATGGCAATGGATGTGAGAAAAGGTATTGACTGCCTTGGACAAATGGCCATGATTAGCAAAATCTTTCAGAGTATTCAGAAGGTTATCTATCATAGATTCATCGTCTGTTGTTCCTAGTTCCACAAAGGGGCGACTCCTTTCAACATCAAACTCTTTGGGGCTCTGTTTCCATGATTTAGGTATGAATCTTTGGATTTGACTGACAGAAAGACCTTTAAGTATGACACGATACGAAGAACGAGGCATGCACTAGAGTCATAATTCCAATTTTCGCCTTCTCACCAAAAGCTTCTGCATTCCCAGTGCCACACCTGAAACAAGAGAATAAAGCAGCTAAGGCGTTGGAAGATTAATGTTGCAGTTTGCAAAAAAATATGAGGGCACAGGTGTATGTTGTATAAGTATGCACCCTCCAATAAAACCATAGCGGTAAGCATCGGCCAATGCATCAACAAACTAACCAAACAGTAAAGAGGCATGATGCAAACGATTTAACATTCCCTTACATGATTTCATTCCTGAATTTGGGGTACAATAGCATCAGTTACAACCAGTTAAAGTGACTGAGTCTGTATGTAAAAAAGAACCAGGCTTCCAATTACATCCTCTGATTCTATATTCCAAGAAGACGACTGGAGCATCAGTTTCCACGAATTGTTTATGCTCTGCCCATTTATTAACAGTAGGAGCATAGCTTTGACACTGAGGACCGCAATGTATGCGAGAGAAATTTGAAAATTATATATTACTTTGGTCTGCGCTTACGCACAACAGCGACAAAGTGAGAAGCATTAAAAGCAAAGAAACCGTTTAACCCCTAAAACTTGAGACGAATAATAGAAACTAAGTTACCTGCTCGCCGGTCTTCGATTTACATGCGATGGAGGAGAAAGAAAAGAGATGAATAGGCGTCTGGAGCCATGCCGCCTTGGAGGGTTTAGGGCTTTAAGCAATCCACTGTTACTGTTACAACACGCTTAAAATTTCGAAAGCGTTCTCAATGCTTAACAGCGCCGTTGAGCCAACGACCGAGCTCACCTGTTGGGCATAAACTGATTTTCGTATTGGGTCTTGTTTGTAATTGGTCCAATACCTTACGAGGCCGCAACCGTCCCCGGGCCAATCGGTCAAAGTAATGGCTCATTCTCTCTCTCTCTTCAGTCTATTCGATCACTGGTGAACAATTCAGAAACCATCAAACTATGACAACAAATTGACATCCCCATTGGCTATGTGCAAAATTGCTTGTGACTATGTGATTTGTGGCTGGTGATTCTTCAGCTTTGCTGAAACCTGTTAGGACAAAAGAACACAGGTCCATAAAAACGTGCTATTTTGACAGAAGTCGGGAACTCTCCGTACTCGGGTGTTAAAAATTCATTCGAATTCAGAACCTCCAACACCCCCTTCCATAGCCTTAGCCTCGTAATAGACATAGAAAATATTGAAATTGTGCATTCCCATGAAATGGACACGACAGAATGTTAGACCGCCCATTCGACCTATATCAGATCTAGTATCGTGTTTAACACACTAATGCATTTGCGCCATGTCATTCAATCAAAGCTCTATCTCACGCAGAAAAACCAGCACAGTAAACCAATTGGATTCCTCACTCTTCTTTTGGTAGCCTGACAGAAAGGAACTCAAAGCGAAGTAAGCTAATATCTACTTTATAAAATATGTTCAGACAACTTGAGGATTCCCTTGAGCGTTTATACACAGAAAAGCGTCTCCCGACAATAAGGTACCATGCTCAAACACTCATGTTCGTGTTCAGAAAGCATTCTAAGCAAAATAAAAAACAATCATAACACCCAAACAAATAAGCATTCGTCTTCGCATAATACATTAGCAGGTAAAACAGTCGGAAAGGGTTCGCGTTGTATCATCGCAGCGGCTTCAAAACCATCATTCTTTTACCAAATCACAAGGGCATATCAACCAAAAACCATCGGTTAGTCACCCCCAACCTGCCGCTTCCAGGAGTCTTCCACAATCAATTCATCAACTCCCCAGTCTTCATAACTAGTAATTCAAAACAGATATATCAAGAACATGAAAAACCATGGAACAAACAGCGTAAATAAATAAAACGAATAAGCATTGTCTACACTCCGATATATATTGAGGGAAGGGAAGTATAACATAAAACAGGTGACTATTTAAACCCAAGATTTTTACCTTCCATCTGGAAGGTAACGACGAATGGTAAAAGGTATTTTCCGCTCACGCAGCTCCTTCATTGCAATCTGAACCATCAGCAAAATATCAGAACAAAAAGGTAAGTAAGCTCAACAAAGATGATAATCTTTTAGCAAATTAAAGTTTCTGTTTAAAGTAAAAATTTGTAGTTAGAAGCTTAAAAATTATGGACTGATTAGGGAACTCATCTATTGTATAAAGCATTACTCAATATATTTTAAAGATCGTTTCTTATGAAACATTCATATTGAGTTGAAAAAAATTACTACAGAACATGTATAGAAGATGAATGAATAAAGTGACAGACAAAGCCAGCCTCAGAATGCCCGACATGCATCCTATCAACCTAAACTCGTTCTAATATGCAACCTATTGAAACAAGAATGGTAATTCACGTCATCTAAGGTTTTACACAGACAGCACAGAATGTACGATTTGGTATGAAATACCATCACGAGCAGATACTTTTTCAACAGAACAACATAAGCATTTATCGTGGTAGTCTATATCCTCTGGAAGAATCCACAACCAACTATTTTTCATTCAACTAAGACATAGTTTCAGTTGGCATAGACGATCAAAGATATAAGAAGAAACGTCACAACAGAGCAGATTCTCATGTTAACCTCATGCAATCTTACCTCCAGAGGATCAGTCTCACCATCCAACTCAACCATCACGGGAGCATTCATGCTGCAATAAGAAAGATCGCCATAGCAACAAAACCCTGTCAACACAGATTTCAAACATACAAATTCACTTATAGAACCAACAAATAAACCTGATCTGCAATGCACGTGTGCCTAAAATCCTCGCACGCTCGTACTTCGTCATATACTTGGAGGTCTTCCGAGGACGTTCCTTGGTCACCTCCTCCTCTTTATCTTCGGCCTCGATAGGATCCCCCGGAGCGTCATCGTTGTTATCCTTTTCAACATCCTCCTCCGCTCCTTCCTGTCCAACCAACGCATTAACATTTTACAATTTTTCATCATTACACAGTCTGAAGCAAAATAAAAGACGGATAATACTTCAAGTTCGGGCTCTGGTGGCTCGTCCTCGTACCTGCCAAAATCAATTCAAAGAAATCATTCACCAAGAAGACAGTGGTTGAAGAGAGACGCCCAAAACAAACAAAAACATATTAAGTGAAAACCTAGCACATCGTTGGTCACGCGACTGAATCAAGCAAGTTGAAATGCATTAGAAGGTGCGTTAACTAACCCCATGTCAAAATCATTGTAGTCGTCGTCCGCCATAGTTAATAGAGATGTAGTTTGAGCCCTGTTTCCCCTCTTACAACCCGTACGTATTTGTTCTGCTTCTTAAGCCCTGGCTGAGATTTGGGTTGAGGACTCTCTCGATAGCAAAACCCTATTATCCTTACTAAAAGGCACTAAACTGCTGCTCCTCACTATTGACGCCGACCACCCTTTATGGTTACTAAAATATCGCTTATGTCCCTAATCTTGAAGAGACATAAGATAATCTAACGATAACTTTTAATTTGATTTAATATCAAATTAATATTTAAATATATTATTTTACTGATTCCAACCCAAATGAGACAAACAGGCCCTAAGTGATGAACGGGATAATAAAAGGGTACCGAGTAAGCTTTTTTTTTCTTACTATAGATATATATATATATATATAATAATAATAATAATTTAATTTTACTGCAAATCTATAAAAACTGTTTCTGATTAAATTCATAATCATAATCCCCCTCGATTGACCGGATATATAGTTCTCGAGAGATATTTCGGAGGCAAGTTGCGCAAGTTTTTATCTAGTGCACAATCTCGTATTTAATAGATTCAATATGATTGATTGCGTGGAGAAGGAAGATTACTTTAGCATTAAACGCACAATCACACCGACAACAGTTGACACGTATTCGTAAATACAAATTTATGCTGGCGTTGACCAAGTGACAGAAAACATCAGAATACCATGGAATTGTCGACTAAACGACTTCGCGGCGAAAAGTGTAACTGGAAATAGGAGAAACGTAGATACATTGCTGTACTAGAAACGTCAAATAAAGATATCTGCACATTGCTCGTTGCTCGTGGATCTAAAATTAGCCATCATTGAGGAGACCTTAAACATGACAGGCATTCCTGATCTCCTTGTTGCTAGAATTATGAGTTGCATATCTACTCCTTCTATGAGGTTATTATGGAACGGTGGTATGTCAGATATGTTCTATCCTTCAAGAGGAGTGAGGCAAGGGGATTCCTTGTCCCCCTATCTGTTTGTGTTATGTATGGAGAGGCTATCCCATCTAATCAATGACGAGGTTACTGGTGGTGGTTGGAAGCCTATCCGTCTTGGAAGGAAAGGTCCCCCTCTCTCTCACTTATTTTTCGCAGATGATATTTTCCTGTTCTCGTCTGTTTCACTGTCTCAGGCTGAAAGAATAAAGGATACTCTGGAGAGATTCTGTCAAAGCTCAGGACAGAGGATCAATAATGGAAAAACCAGGATATTCTTCTCCAGGAACACAAGTCTCATTCAAAAAAGGGAAGTGTCTGATCTTCTTGGTTTTAAAATAGCAAATAATTTGGGCAAATATCTTGGTGTTCCTCTCATTCAATAATATTGTTTCCCATTTTATTTTTTCGAAAACATCGATGGCTGCGCGATTTGTGGTGTCAATAAAAGTTATCCGGTGTTTCTTCGGCAATTGACCATTTTACTACTATTATCATTATTGTTTATGTATAATAGATTTTGACTGCCGTAGTTCTCCCGCTGTCTTAAAAATATATATATATTAGTTCTGCACTTTCAAGCTTATATATTGCAAATTCCTCCATTCGTAAAACCCATCCGTATTTTATACGTCCATGAAAAAATGCAGTGGCAAGGCACAATTAGCCAATTACGAGACACGCCCATATTTATTTTCCTGTTTTTGTATAAATTAGTAGTTTTAGTGACTTGTGTGGGCCCGACCCATATGCTTCCTCGGAGGCCGGGTTCCTCGAAGCGGGACCATTGAATCAGAAATCGGTGGGAACTGAGGAGGGTCCTCCTGAGACGACCTTCCGACTTTCAAACGACCTGCCAACTTACTGGGTTTGTACAGGTCCTTCATTCACCTACTCTCGTCTATTCATGTTTCTAATTTATATCCAACTCTCGACCATTCGTGAAAACATAAAGGCAAATAATAAGAAGAAGAGAAATGAACGTTGGGTACAGTTTATATGTAGATATCTATATGACAAAGACAAAAGAATCGGTGGGCATGCATAAAACTGGGCTAATAACATATTAGGTTGCCGGAATAAAAAGGGAAACATCTTGTATGACCAGTCGGACGAATCGTACTTACCTATAGAAGAAGAACAACATCGTTCCTTCCAGCTTCCCAAATATAGTTTCGCACCTAAACTTAGCCGGACTGGCCAACAAAACGCTTAGCCGAACTAACTACTCCTTCCCCGAATATCACACAGAACAACCATATTTTATATGATACCATTTAATATTCAAATATTGTCGTCTGCACTTGCTGGTCCTATCAATTATCCAGATCGCCGAATTTCCTATTTCGCTCCTTCCTACCATAAATACATTATAAAACCTTAAAAACCACGTCTCGTCCCCCATATGTATATTGTCACACCCAGTTTCCCATTAACTCACCACCCAAATATTCCTTATTTCTCTTCAACCTCTGTCCAAACGTTTCCCGATCCACGAATCCACAGTATATATAGGAAGCCATACAGACAAAAGCTAGGAGTAAAACCAACCAGCCAGGCGATCGAGTTATCCCTAAACCATGCCTGGTCCTAACTCCCAATACCATGCCACTTTCAAGCCCTCCAAACCTTTCGCCACCCACCTCTTCTCCATCAAGAAAACCAGTCCTTTTACTCTGGCTCTTATTCTCCTTCTTTGCACGGTTTCCTATTTATTAGGTCTCTGGCGGCACGGCGGCGTGTCCCTCGCCTCCACCAACAACATAGTTTCTTCCATCCCATGCACCTCCACCAAAGAGACGGACACCGCTCTCGACTTTTCTGCGCATCATGTGGCCGACGACGGTGCCTTGACGTTGACATCACAAGTCAAAATCTATCCACCGTGCAGCGTAAATTTTAGCGAGTATACCCCATGTGAGGACCCCAAAAGGTCACTCAGGTTTAACAGGCACCAACTGATGTACAGAGAGAGACACTGCCCTGAGAAAGATGAGAGAGTCAAGTGCCGCATACCAGCTCCTTACGGTTACAAGAACCCGTTCACTTGGCCGGCGAGCCGGGAGTTTGCGTGGTACGCCAACGTGCCACACAAGCACCTGACAGTGGAGAAAGCGGTCCAGAATTGGATCAGATTCGAAGGCGATCGCTTCAGGTTTCCCGGTGGAGGAACCATGTTTCCCAATGGTGCTGATGCGTATATAGATGATATTGGAAAGTTGATCAATCTGAAAGATGGTTCCATTAGAACCGCCATTGATACTGGTTGCGGGGTAAGCGTTTGAACCTTGCTCAGATTTGCACTGATTTAATTTTCCTGTTCTCGAAAAATTATTTTTTATTTTCCTCTTAGAAATCGGTTCTAGAGTCCTAATAAGGAATACTATATTAAATGTTTCAATTCTCGCGATTTTATTTGGATTATATATATGGCTTAAAAAGATGGGGGATCACAAGGAAACCGCAGCCAAGATTTTATTTCCTTATGTTAGAAATTGATCTTTCCGCTTTATGACAGAACTTGATGGTGAATTTTAAGATCAAGGTTGGCACTGAAATTTACATTAACTCATAAAATTCAAACCTTATGTTAGGTAAGAGTTTGTTCAAATCATCCGACCTGCATTTTGATTTTCTGGCATAGAATGTCCTTTTTAAAAAAAATTTAGACTTTAAGAAAGGCAAATTACGTTCTTCGTCAAATAAAAACATCGGTGATGCATTTCATCTGTCCTTTATACATTTACCTTTCTTCTTATCTGGAAATTAGACCGGCCCGGCTTCGGCCCCAAATCGTCTGGCCTATTATTATTATTATTATTATTTTAAATAGATATATATAACGAAAGAAAGTATTTATAGTCAAGTACTACCTGCGTCGATCCATGCCACCTGCATTGAATACATTTCTAATCAGTATTCTATTTTGACTTTTATTTTCACGGGCTTACACTACCCTAGTTGCACCTGCTAAATAAATAAATTAGTTTATCTGTATAAGCAAGCCTAATAATTGTATCAACCATTAAACTATGTGGAAAATGAATCTGCAAATCAATTTTTTTTAGTTAAACTGTTTGTGCCGACGCAGGTGGCAAGCTGGGGAGCTTATCTTCTGTCTCGCAACATACTGACAATGTCATTTGCACCGAGGGACACCCACGAAGCACAAGTGCAATTTGCCCTTGAACGAGGGGTTCCTGCTTTGATCGGCATTCTTGCCTCCAAGAGGCTTCCCTATCCATCTAGAGCTTTTGACATGGCGCATTGCTCTCGTTGCCTTATTCCTTGGGCAGAGTTTGGTGGGTATACTCCTAGACATAAGATTTTGTACTACGTACTATTTTAAGCAAACTTATCACTTTGCTTCTTCTTTTTTTAAAAAAACAAAATGGTGAAAACAGAAGGATTATATTTAATAGAAGTCGATAGAGTTTTGAGGCCCGGTGGATACTGGATTCTGTCTGGCCCTCCTATCAATTGGAAGAAACACTCGAAAGGCTGGGAGAGAACCAAGGAGGATTTGAATGCAGAACAGACTAAGATTGAGAAAATGGCTAAAAGCCTGTGCTGGACAAAGTTGGTGGAGAAGGGTGATATTGCTGTCTGGCAAAAACCGATCAATCACTTGAATTGTAAAGTTAACCGAAAGATCTCGCAGTCTCCTCCCTTTTGCTCTGCTCGGGACCCAGATAAAGCCTGGTATGTACTGTCTGATCAGTCCAAAGAATGGAAGATGTAAGGCTTATGTCTCTTGGTTTAATTGACCGAGCTCATCTTACCGCTTTTCTGCAGGTACACGGACATGGAAACTTGTTTGACTAACTTACCTAAGGTGTCAGACAATGAAGAAGTTGCGGGTGAACAACTAATGAAGTGGCCTGAAAGGTTAAATGCTATCCCACCCAGAATTAGTAGAGGAACTGTTGAGGGAGTAACCGAGGAAATTTTCAGAAAAGATACACAGCTTTGGAATAGGAGACTTTCATACTATAAAAATGTAAATAACCAATTGGGACAAGCTGGAAGGTACCGTAACTTGTTGGACATGAATGCTTTCTTGGGTGGATTTGCTGCTGCTCTTGCTGATCAGCCTGCTTGGGTGATGAATGTGGTTCCTGCTCAAGCCAAGGTTAATACTCTTGGAGTGATTTACGAAAGAGGATTGATTGGCACATATCAGGATTGGTAAGCTCGCACTCACTCTAGCTTGGTTTGATATTTGAGTACGATCGATTAAACAATGGTATCTTATTTTCTTACCTTTTTCTTGGAAACAACACTTTTTTATCAGGTGCGAAGCAATGTCTACTTATCCAAGAACTTATGATCTAATTCATGCTGATTCCGTGTTCAGCCTCTATCAGGACAGGTACCCAACTGACTACTCTTTTTATTACATTAGAGGCATAAAAAGAAAGGTTTACACGAATGGGAATCAATAGAATGTGTTTTGCTAAGCATGACTGGGGTCTCTGGACTACATGGTTAGGTTGTGGAGCCAAAAGTACATTTTTTGGCATCCAGAAATTTGTGTGATCTGCCGCTAAAAAATATTTAGTATTAACATCGCTAAGACTTAAGGCATGTTTCGACAAACCCTTTGTTACAGATGTGAAATGGAAGATATCCTGTTAGAGATGGACCGAATTCTGAGGCCAGAAGGAAGTGTGATCTTTAGGGAAGATGTGGATATGCTGGTGAAGATCAAGAGAATCACCGATGGATTAAACTGGGATAGTTTAATCGTTGACCATGAAGATGGACCTCATCAGAGGGAGAAACTTCTCTTCGCAGTCAAAACTTATTGGACTGATCCTGATCAAGGAAACGGGTCTGGAAACTCTTAAGACGATTCCATCTTGTATCATTTTCTTTTTTTAATTTGTTCAGACTTCCCCTGCTTCTGATCGTTAAATTATTCTTTGATACAATTCGAAAGAACCCAATTAATAAATTGAAGATCTTTGCAACAATTTTCATGTAGTCGATCGAACTACCACTTTGAAACATACTTTTTCCCCGTAAACTACTTCCATACGGACAACCCCAACACAACTGTGATGAGGCCTAGATTAATTTATGTTAGGCGAGTCATGTGAAAAACGCAGCACATCGATCCCTTCACATTCCCATACACCAGTACTATATAATACAAGCAACGCGACGACACGAAAAGAAGGAAAACACAGAAGAAGTTGATAAGCGATTAGCAATGGCATCTCTCAAGCTCTTGGTTTCTTTCAGCTCAAAAGCTGCGGTACTTTTCTTCTTCCTTGCACTGGCGTTGCAAAACCAAGTGGCTCATTCCCAGGACTGCTCGACCCAGCTGAGCAACCTCAATGTATGTACATCATTTGTGTTGCCTGGTGCCTCTAACTCCAACCCCACCGCTGATTGTTGTAATTCGCTCCAATCTGTGCAACATGACTGCCTTTGCAACACTCTCCGAATTGCGGCTCGCCTTCCAACTCAGTGCAATCTCCCATCTCTCACATGCATGGCCTGGTGAGTGCACGTCGCTGGCTAGCTTTCTGATTTAGTCAAAGTTCATGCTGTAAAACGAATTAATGTGTCTCCACCATTAAATTATTGCCCAACCTGGGCGGTAAGGTCCGGGCATTCATACCCGTTCTTATCCATACATGCCTCTCTTCTATACAATGTTGTTTAGTTAAGATCTAATATTTCCTTTTGGTCTGTTTTCCTATCTTTCAGATTAGTGTATGCGCGCACGACCACGGTACCGGAGTGGCTCGAGAATAATGTCGGAGCTAGCTAAAACATTTAGTTTTTCCTTTGTTTTAATGTTTCTGTCTTCATTACAAATATTATTGTATCCCATCTGCGACCAACTACTAGCTCCCTGTGGAATAAAGGACGTGCCCTCAACATTTCCTGATGATGATGGCTATCATATATAGTTAATTATTCGCTCGTAACCTTCAGGGTGGCGACTGCTTATCTTTTTAATATAGTATAGCAATACAACCAAATTATTATGACATGTCACTTGGTCAACTACAGGTTCACATGGCTTACGTATATAGGGAGATTGTATTTAAACCTGCATGTCAAAAACAATAGACATACTTCATCATGATATGTTTCCACCTTCACAGACCTAATAATTAATACAGTTCATGCTTATTCGAAACAATGAATTTGAATCTGAGGAAGCGTATGATAGTCGATGGAGAGAGCTTCTACATTATTAATTAGCTAGAGTCATGTAGAATCTAAAGAAAATGAAAACATAATAAGTTTTATTTTTCTTTTTTTAAACTCTGATCACATCACACTTGTATTGATTGGTTATGGACCTACTGCTAGCTATCTTTCTAATTGTGGGCTGGGTTTTCGGTGAATCGTCCGAGTCGATAGGATTGATCAGAAATCCGCAGCTTCAAAGAATCACTTACCCAAAACCCAGTTAGTAAACAGCCGAATCCCGACAATGTCCTTTCCCCAAACCTGTTGGCGTCAGCCGTCAGGTCAGTTGTCAACCTAGTTTATGTGGGAGGTTTCTGTTGTTTAAATGCCTACTTTTTGTGTCTGCTAATTTTTAACTATTTTAAATTAAATTTAATCTTCTGCGTTCTGCCGACTCACAGTGGTGGTTTTCAGTTCCAACCTCAGGATCAAGGTCTTAGGATAACGATAATAATTATTTCATAAAATAATAATTAATATTTAAAGAGTAGATATTAGATAGATAGCTTGTGATCGAGATTGGAGTAGGCAAGAGGGAAGTGTGATTATGAAAGATTTTGAAACCTAATAAAGAGCGTTTGGCGGTAAACCTTGGATGGGCCAATGGCCATCAACATTTGTCAATGCAACCCAGCGCGTATCGCACAATTCAACCCAAACGCGTCTCACTCCATCTCCGTGTCTCGTCACACTTTGAAAAGAACTAGAAAACCCCAATCTCTCTCTCTAGTCTTACTGCTTTCAAAATCCTTCACTGCTTTCTCTTAATACCTTTAAAACCACACAGCCATTAATAGCTCTCCTGCTCCTCCGTCTCTAATACTGCACTGCAGCGTTCCTTCGCCGGCCCACTTCACTCCGACCTGTACTTTATAGTATGAGATATGGGCCTATTCCGCCGACTTTTCGGGGCCAAAAATAAGGACAGGAAAGCTTCCAGATCCTCCACTTCCACGCCCTCCGTCTCCCACAAATTCCATGACGCGGAGCGCGCTTTATCCAACCCCTACGATGGTACAATAGATGCGAACAAGCATGCCATAGCTGTAGCAGCTGCCACCGCGGCGGTTGCCGAGGCTGCTCTCGCTGCTGCCCAGGCTGCGGCCGAGGTTGTCAGACTCACCAATGCTAGTGCTGTTCCAACTGCGAATGTCGCCGGGAGCCGCCGTCGATGGCAAGAAGGACTCGCGGCGATCAGGATACAATCGGCATTTCGCGGTTATCTGGTTAGTTGCTTTTTGATATTCCTTTTTATTACGCTGTTGCCATCTGGAGGTTGCGTTGTCTGCGTCCATTTTTGCCTGTCTGATCTGTCTTGTTTTGGTCTTTTCATCCCCAGAGCACCGCTCGATGCTTTCCAGTCATATAAACTAGTTGTTATTTATTAGAAAAAGAAAATCCTTGGCAGTTTTATAGGTGAGGTTTTTTTTTAATTTCCATTGCAAAACCAAAAAAGGTGGTCCATAAATAAGAAATATGAAGCATTACTTGCATTTTATGGGGCTAATAGTTGCATGGCCAAAACGTTGCCCACACCTGTGACAGTGGATGAAGTAATTATCTCCATCAATGAAGGTCGTTTTGTTTGTAAATGGTCCTGTGTGTGTCTCTTTGTGCATCTCATCGGGTTCGTTCTTTAAATTATTTTTTAAAAAAGGTAAATTCTTCAAATATTCGTATATATATTAGATTGCACGTGTGACATGTTCCTGCACGTATTGTGCAAGTATACGGTACCTTGTGACATGAGCACCTTCACAACATTCATATTTCCTCGCCTCTTCTCCGGTTCCGGTGGCTGGGCTTGTTTATTTATTTTTAGTTTAAAGTCTTGATTGGCTGACCAGCTTGCTCGACTTCATATCAGATTTCGTTTGTGGACTAGGCTTGCTAAGGAGCCTTCAGATTTCAGAAAATATTATTATAAGCTCATTATTGGTTCCTGAAGTAATCGGCTGCTTTCCCTTTTAGTCTCTGGCATAATTGGAATAAACCTGTATGATTAACAGATGGTCTACACGAGAATGTTGATGACGTGGACCATGGCACTGATAGTCCGCTTGTAAAGATAGGAGGTGTCTGTTAGCTTTTGCTAAAGCCTCTTTTAGTTTAATGACATTCCGTACCGTTCTGAACAGGATCGGTAAGTACTGTGAGTCTGTGACTGGTTAGTATATTTTGACTGTAATATAGCTGTGTGCTTTGGCAATAGTTAAAGCATATCGTCTGTTCAACTTTTGTCTCCAACGGTGTCGCGTCAAGCCAGCCACTAATTGTAAAAGATAGCTCCTTTTGGATGCTAGTGCCAACTTACCCTGGGAGTCTCTTTTCTGTCATCCACCATGTTATTCATTTGATATCTTGAACTGCAGGTTGGATTGTGTAATTCATGGTGTATAGTAGGTTGGGTTCCATTTGGTTGGTATTAGATGCTTTTTGATTAGATGAGGCCCAGATGATAACAGGATCTGATTTCAAATTCTTTTTTGTACTCTGGGTGATAATTAAGGCTAGGAGAGCTTTGAAGGCACTGAAAGCCCTCGTAAAACTTCAAGCCTTGGTCAGAGGCCATATCGTGAGGAAGCAAACATCAGACATGCTTAGGCGTATGCAAACATTGGTGAGAGTGCAGGCTCGAGCCCGTGCTAGTCGCACTCACATGTCAGATTCTTGGAATTCCACCAGCAAGGGTTCAATTTCACAATATGCTGTAAGCCAACCTTACATTTGTTGCTTATTCACATTTTAGTTTGCTTTTCGCTAAACGATAGTTTAATACCAAATTAAATGGGCCATCAATCAATCCGCCTTTGCTTATTGCTTTCGTAAAGCGCCATTGTCAAACATGTGTTGAGGCTCAGCAATAATTTACTACTCTTTATATCAGCATATATATTAAAAGAGTGTAAAAGTCATTTCATGATTGAGTGGCTACCTGTTCCATTACGCAGTTGTTATCACGTTTTTTCAGGAGGAAAAGCGTGAAGGAGTGATGACTTCTATTAAGATATATCCCAACCTCCATCTTTTCATCATCTGCTTTTTCCTTCAACTTCTCATTTAGTTGGAGAATGATTATTTGAAATCAATTTCGAATGGAGGTTTCAAACAGGATTCGACAACTCTGGAATATATAGAGAACTATGTAGGAGTGGTGTATATCTTCTTTCGCGTTCGTATAATATCTCATGCCTCTGGTTTATCTTCTCTACGTTAATTTGGATGCCACAAAAAGCTGCTATTTGCTGGAGTACCCTAATCAGTATTTTCATTTCAATATGTGCAGAGAGGTGGCTCACACGCAAACTTTAGGGATTCCATTGACCGAGACAAATCAAAATCAGGTTGGTTGGACCATTGGATGGAAGACAGTTTATGGAAAAACCATGAAAGCAGTTCACTGACAAATCGACATACTGATGATGAGAAGAGCGACAAGATCCTTGAAGTGGATACTTGGATGCCCCGAGTTAAATCCCATCAAGGCAACAGAAGCATTCAGATGTCACATGTTTTAGCTTCAGATCATGGTAATCAGAACTTCCTGGCATTTGATTCTTCATCAAAATTACCAAAAAAAATGTCTAACCCAATGCCCAAAGAAGAAATTTTACCGTTGAACCGTCTCAAGTTATCTCTTGGAAGTGATGAAACAGTTTGTAGAACTGCTGACAACAGTCCTCATGTGTATTCTGCATCTTCTCGACCTGGGAGCAATAGCAGAAAAAGTCCTTTCACACCAGCAAGGAGTGAATACTCGTGGGGCTTATTTAATGGGTACTCAGGTTGCCCCAACTACATGGCTAACACAGAATCTTCTCGAGCTAAGGTTAGATCACAAAGTGCCCCAAGACAGAGACTAGAAATTGACAAATATGGTTTAACGCAAAGGTCGTTTCAGGGCTACGGTGATACCGATACGCATTCAGAAATGGGTTATACTCCACATGCCCACTTTAGGAACAAAGCCTATAAAGCATCTGGCTATCTCAATAGACTAGAGGGTACTGGTTTTAGGTGACAACTACATGTTTTCACTCGTTCTTTGCTTTCGTTTCAGTTGTGTGATGGAATGCTGTTGTTGTAAGTATTTGATACTGATCTCACAAGTCACAAACTTCCCCTCCTAAAATAGAACTCGAATTATCATGGCTCCCAAGTCCTGGCTGTATTTTTGTTTATTGTAACAACGCTCCAAGTGTATCATAGTTATTACAAGAATGTAATGTCGATTGTTTCTCTTAGTAACAACCCAATTTGGTGCATTCACAGGACAACCAAGGACAGGATACGAGAAAGGATGTTTCGGATGTGAAATGGCGACATAGGAGGAGCAGATTCATTGGATCGTGGCAAATTTTTCTTGGACTTATTACTTAACAACTCACGTTGAAACTGTGGACAATGTAATCCATGAACAAAAAGATTGGCGCATCCCGTTGAATCATATCTTAAGAGCTAATAGCCCGCCCTTTTGGACTTCAAAGTGCATTTGCTTTTGTTTACCACTCTTCAAGGGAGTGATTTGAATACTGCCAAAAGCTAAACAAGCTTTAGAACGGAGGTTATTTGGGGTCACTGAACGACAGACATCAATTATGAATTCATCATTATACATGAACTATAACTATAAATTAGACAGAGCATAACAGGCGCCGCCGGATATTTGTAGTAAGTGCTATAGCATCGTCGAGTCGAATTCCACTTGGGAAGTTTGCTTGCTTCGTATTTATTCGTTTGTTGTCCTCTTTTTATCCATCTTCGATTCTTGGAATCAAATTCGTATCAAGGAATGCTGCATTAGCACAGGAATAGCATCAGAGAGTGATAACCACTGAGCTATAACATACGAGTTTTTCCTATGCCAACGTGGAAAACAGAAAAAGTTAATTAATTAATTATTTTTTGCTGTGATATTTAACTGTAAAAAATTATTTTTAATTCTTGGAAACTGAGTAATTGGCAATGAAAAAAAAAGGAAAAAAAAAGTATTGGAAGGGTGAGAAATATACTAGGCGCAATTGGTATTTGGATCGACATTGAAGCCCAGATTGGCTCCACAGAAGACGGGCAACGTGGCAATTGCAGTGGAGTTGGAGCTGTAGTTAATAGTAAGGCCCACTAAGCATCTACACAGGGACTGCCTATAGCCACCAGTTTGGGCAACCAAAACCAGGCTGACCATGGCATCACAGCACGGAGAACCTGGAACAGGCTCCGGTGAGCCTTGTGTGATGAATGCGGAACAAGACGAGAGGAGGCCTGTCACGGTGGAGCAGTCCACGTCTGTTGCAACCGCCGCTGCCAACGTAAGGGACACCAGTGCTCCAATGATCGGTCTGCGGGCACCCATTCTATGAGAAGCTGGTATATGGGTATAGTACAGTACAGTACAGTACTGGTGGGTTAACTCGGTGTCTCTTTGGGTTTAATAAATAGTGTGGATGGCATGAAGAAGGGGCGCTCCTTCACGCTGGTTGTACTTTCCCAGGCCACAACGTGAATTCATGAAGCCACGAAGTGGAGGTGCTTGACTTGTTTTCTTAACCAACTTTGTACGTTAACGGTGTGGGGGATTGATTATACCGTCGACGCTCCTATGGGCCTTCATCCACCCTCACCGAGTCTGATGATACGCTACCTAGCCCGGCCCATCATCATAGCCGGACTGGATCCATCGTTAGATTGAGGTCAACTACCTATCGCTCAACAACTATCAAAAGATAACATTATTAATTTATTACCCTCAGTCCCAGCAGAACAGGACAGAACAGAACAGAACAAAACAAAGCAAAACAAAATACGCAAAAGTATATGCACATCATTAGTTATGTATTGTATTCCCTTTTGCGTATATACGCATTTATTAGAATCCAACCCAACCATTATTTATTTATCTATTGCCTAAAGTGATCTAAAATATAATATCCAATAATAAATAGATTAAGCAAATCCCACATTTTCTCCTAATTTTGGCAGTATTAACAGGACAGGAATAGAGGGAACAGAAAGCCCCGAGATCCGTAATCTTGCTAATATCTTTTACTTCAATTTTTTTCTTCGGCCGTTGGGTAGCCACATTTCTCGTGCGCGTTGTCTCTCTAACATCAAATCTGTTTCCACGACAGTTGACCTAATTGCCTTATACAAACTTCATCCTCATATATCAAGCCAGCGCAACCACGCCCAGAGAAGAGAGGGCGGCGGGAGGACAATATGGGGAATTCATTTGGTTGCTCTGCCTCCGGTGAGAGATTGGTATCGGCCGCCAGAGACGGTGATTTGGTGGAAGCCAAGATGCTCCTGGATTGCAATCCTTGCCTCGCGAAGTACTCCACTTTTGGCGGCCTCAATTCTCCCCTCCATTTCGCCGCCGCTAAAGGCCACAACGAGGTCCCTTCCTTTTTTTCCCTCCATCTTCCCTCTTCTTGTTCTTCTTTTTTAAACAAAAAAAAACTTTTCTTTGATAAAACATTTTTTCACTGAATGTTGTTCGCAATTTCTCTTTAGATTGTCGCTTTGTTACTGGAAAATGGAGCAGACGTCAATTCCAGAAATTACTGTGGCCAGGTGATTCTTTTGTTGATAGTTCATTAGTTTTTACGTTGCTTCTTTTGATTCCCTTTTATTTGTAAATCGACATGCTTAAATTTGGAAAGTCGAATTGAGTCAGTTTTTAAAATCGTCTTAGCAGATTTCAAATCGAGGTAAAAATTGCTGATACTTAAATTTAATGTGGGTCATTGGGAAACTTCATTGGAACTCGATGCTGTATAATCATACCTGCGCCAGAAAGGGCCTAGTTAATAATCTAATTGTTGCATTCTTTTTGATTTATGATTTATGTCTTTTTTAGACCGCGCTGATGCAAGCTTGTAGATATGGACACTGGGAAGTTGTACAGACCCTTCTGCTCTACGGGTGCAATGTGAGGATTGCATATTTTCTTTTATTTCGGTGGTTTCCGGGGGCCTTCAATTTATACATTTTGGATTTCTTCTTCCTTTTAGGTGACACGAGCTGATTATCTCAGTGGAAGAACTGCTCTGCATTTTGCGGCAGTGAATGGGCATGCAAGATGCATAAGATTGGTTGTTGCAGATTTTGTTCCTAGTGCTCCTTTTGAAGCTATAAATGCTTGTACTGAAGGTGATGAAGGAGATGGTTCTGCTGTGAAGGGCAGATTCGACCAAAGGTAATGCTAGTTAATTATTATGCTGCTCTGGCCTTTTTTTTCTTTTAGTGCATTGTAGCTGGATGTTTGTTGCTTGCTCGAAGACTTGCTGTAATAAGATCCATTTACTGCTTGATTACCTATATAAAATGTGTTGCAAATTTTGTTGACTATGGCTCATCTATTGCAGTGCACTGTCCAAATTTGTAAACAAGGCAGCTGATGGTGGTATAACTGCTCTTCACATGGCTGCATTGAATGGATACTTTGATTGTGTACAGCTTCTACTTGATATTCATGCGAATGCTATGGCTGTAACATTTCATTATGGAACAACAATGGACTTGATAGGTTTGTCACTGACCAAGATTCCTTTGGTTTGTTTCTCTAATTTTTTATTTGCTGAACAATACACATATATCTGTGTAGGAGCTGGAAGCACTCCTTTGCATTATGCTGCTTGTGGGGGGAATTTAAAGTGCTGCCAGGCAAGTTGAACATGAGTCTAGAGCTGATAATTTGACTGATCATTTACCTTTTGTATTAGAGATAACAATTTCCTTAATTGGGCAGATCCTCCTTGCAAGAGGTGCTAGCCGCACTACGTTAAATTGTAACGGGTATGATGCTTGTACTCCATTTTGTTTAGTTATTCTTTTTCTATTAATAAAACATCCTTGCAACTTGCATTAAACTACCTGTGACTTCATTTGTTTCTACAGGTGGCTACCTCTTGATGTTGCTAGGATGTGGGGCCGTCATTGGCTTGAACCTCTGCTAACACCGAATTCTGACTCTACTATACCGAGATTCCCTCATTCCAACTACTTGTCCTTACCTCTTTTAAGTGTGCTTAACATAGCAAGGTAATTCTACTAAACATTGATTATTGGAATATGTTGTTATCAAGAGTACTTCTCAGTAATTTATCAAGAGTACTTGTTAACAATTTATTGAAATATGTTGGTTCCCTCATTCCAATTATCTGTCAGTAATTAATGTTTCAATGGCTCAATATATTTTCCAACATCTAACTTGGACAGCTGAGAGTCAAAAGCTAAATTGGTACCTAAAAAAGTGATCTAGTTGTTATAAGATAGGTTCATTTGCAGTCTTAGATTTCATATTGAGATTCTTGTGCCAAGCTTTTGACTTTGATGATGATACATTGGCTAATGTTCTTGCTCATCATGACCTTGTGCTATCAAAAAAAATATGGACAAACAAAATTTTTTTTCCATGGGGGCACTGATTTGGACAAATAAAATTAGTGACAGTTCAGTACATGCTTATTGCGCTTATAGCAGAATTAGGATTATAATGATTAGTACGTAAGGGACTTACAGGTTGCTGCAAGCTTGGTCATGTTGCTCAATCACCGAATGATATTTCTTTTTGCTCATATGTAAAACAATCTTGCTAAATTTCCTTTGTTAGATCTTTTTTCTCCTGGTGATTAACGAGCAGATCCAGTGATCTTTAACTTTAGTGAAAAACCTTTGACATTTTTACATATAACTGGAAGTTGAATCTAATAATTGCAAATTGTCAAGTGAATATGATGTTGTTATACCATACTGCAGAGAGAGCGGGATGCAATACTCAACCATCTCTTCTGATGAACATGATATATGTGCTGTTTGCCTGGAGAGAGCATGTAATGTGGCTGCTGAAGGTGTGTTCTTCTTTTCTAGCTGCGATAGGATGAAATTTTGTGATGCCTTGTTTTGCTAGACTATATGAATTAGTATTCTTCAACAGTGGTGGTCTCTTTGCAAATGCTGGGTTCAATTTCTTTTCTCAATGTATGTGGCATGCTTACTGAGCTTCCCAGAAATTATGCACTTTGGCAATTCAAAACACTTAAAGTCCTTCAAGCTTTAATGGAAAATATAGAGAGCTTCGGTGCTGATGATTACGAAGATCTAGTTTATCATTCAAGCGTAAGCCCAGATGATATTTGTCATGCATGCATATTTATCTCTTGAGAATTGTGTGTTACAAATCCACAGATAAATGAACGGAGTAAATCATTACAGAATCGTGTCATTTAACATGCCTCATGGAATAATTTTATGTTCTTATATTCAGGGTGTGGGCACGAGTTTTGTGTTAGGTGTGCTCTATATCTTTGTTCAACAAGCAACATCAATTCAGAGATTGTGGGCCCTACTGGTTCCATACCCTGTCCTCTCTGTAGACATGGAATTGTTTCTTTTGTTAAGTTGCCTGGTTCCCGGGAAAAGGAAATGAAGCTATCACTGTCCCTTGGCGGTCTATGTACCTCATGCATGCTTCACCCTCGTGATACAGACATTCATTCTCCGGCTTGTGTACCAGAGATCCGAAAGAATCGTGTGGCTTCAGTTTCTTCTGAATTTTTATGCCCAGTCACTTGCAGCCCATTTCCATCTGTTACCATCCCCTTGTGCACTTGCAATGATGGCCCCTGCCCATCCTTTGAACCACGAGTGGTGGAAAGAAGAGATGATTCACCTCGTCGTTTGCAGACAACTTCTGTAGACCATGATAAAGCAGAAGGGCCAAGACTGGAAAAAACAAGCTGCTCAAGCATGTTTTGGGGGAGAAGAAGCTGCAGCAGAGAACATCAGTGCAACTCGGAAATAAATGCATGACTGCTTTGGGGATGAATGATTATCGATTGCAACAATGCATAAGTTGGTGGTATTTATATAATCAGGCGGCTTGATGGCTGAAAATTTTCCAGCTCCGTGTTCGCTTCCCGCTTTTTTATTGGCCGGCTACATGGTAATGGATCTGGGCTTGGTTCTGTAATATTTGATTGGGGTTGTATAAACTTTTGGTAATGGGGTCTGTGCGACAGGTCTGCTCAAATTGAATGCCATCTTCTAATGTACTTTTTTTCTGGCAGCCAGCCTTGGTTTTGTTTTTCAGTTGACTCTTGATGTTGTTCTGTCGTTATTATCCACGGTTCAGCTACAAAAGGCTGAAAAGAGTAGAGTGGAAGTGCTGTAAGAAGGGGGTATTTGCATCTGAGGTCTGTCTGTATTTGTATTAACTAGAACCTCGCAATTGTTGAGATTTGCTTTAACAGTGTTATTGTTGCTGCTTGTTAATGAAAGAAACCCTCCTTTTTCATTGCCATTCCAAAATCTCATGAAGCAATTAGTTACTTCTATTTCTGTCTCATTGTTGTAAGAATATTGGGGTACACTATCCAAAAGGGGCAGCGAAGCATCACAGTAATTTTTTTTAATTTCGAAAAGTGTTCGAAATAATTTCTTCTCGTGATTTGATTATTCAGAGTCACTTCTCACTTTAACTGTAAATGTGGAACCACTATAATAAAAATGATTATAACCACAAGAAAAAGTTTAATGAGGCAGGTACTGGGATTGATATACAGCATGTATCAAAAACTTAACAACATGCGCTGATGGAAATTTAGCTTTCTACCAAATGGAATGGCACTGGCCAGTTGATAGGAGCAGATCTCTGCTACAAACAAACACTAGTAACTCAACTCCAGCCCCAAGTATTATAATTAAAACAAAAATTCAGTCATCATGATATATATGAAATTCCACGACGGTACAACACAAGATTTGCTGAAGTAAAAACTGTCCAAACAAAAACCACCCACCATGCCATGAACAAACCCACTTCTTTGGTAAATGCAGAGCAAGGTAGTAAACCGCACAAATAAACCTTGAATGACTCACCATTCATCTGAGAAAAGCCAAGGAAAACAAGTACCAGAATTGGGGGCGCCAGCAACTGCAACACTACAAGACACATGTAATGATTGTGCAGGAAAACCTTGGCTCTACTAAAATCCAAATCCGGGACCTTGCTGGCATGCAATCGCTGGTACCAAGATAGCAGTGCTTCGTTGAGATACATTTGCAAGTTTGGTCGTAGGGCAACAATTTGGAGGATCCCCGAGAGGAACAAGCACCAAAACCTGAGCTTGGTAAAATCTGAACTTGTAAAACCCATATTCCCCACTAACTTGTCAGCATCTCCATTCCTACTACTCATAGGGCTATTATAATCGATGCTCTTGTTGATAAGAATTTCGGTTAATGGATTAATCCAAAGCAACGCCGTGAAGGAGGAAAATAAATAACTGGCATATAGAACCATTCTACCAAACCACCCACAATGAATCATAGCCAAGTTTGAACGAAGCTGATCCGTTCCAACCCAAAATGAACGTGCATTCTTTCCAGTAGGCATGTACAGAAACCCCGCCAGGCACCCCATCAACAAGGCAACAAAAAACCTCCCAAATCCATCAACCGAAACAAGATCAAAGGCGAAAACAGAATTGCCAATCCCAGAACAAATCATGAGCCCCAAAACAAATCCCCATACTCCAACAAGCAAACTGAGCTGTTTCTCGGACCTCTTCGACGCAGATTTCTCAAATGATACTCTTGCTAAAGATACAAAAATTTTGCACAGACTGGCAAGCCCACAAATCAAAGGAATCACAGACCCATCAACGATAATCCCGCCACCAGGAACAACGTCTAAGTACTTGTAAAGCAGTAAGGAAGATAGAGCCAGCGATGAGTAAACAAAAGAATACCAATAGTCGTTGAAATAAAGCCGAGTGAGAAGATGACCTTCGTCAAGCTTCAATCTGAAGATCTGAGCATTGTTTTCATCGAACTCAAATTTTTCCTTGGACTTGGGTCTTCTTCTGAGCTCAGCATTGGTCTTGGAGGACAAAGACTGATAACCATCGATCCCTGAAGCTGAATCCGAAGTGGATGGTCGTCTAATCGCAGCTTTGACCCCATTTTGCTGGCCGACATTTTCTGGATGGATATAAGTGTGAAGGCCGCGCAAGAAGAAGACGGGGATCTTGAGGAATGTGAGGAGGAGAGCTACTGAGACAGAGAGTGAGGATTGCAGTATTAGATTCTTGTATGTCTGAAAGAATTGAACTGGCATGGTCCAAGCTCTGTTTTTTTTTTTGTCTTTAAGAGAAAAAGGACGAAAAGATTGCTTCGCCTTCTCAACTGAGGTTTAGATGGAGACGTAGAAGTGTAATGCTAGTTGCAGTTTAGGTCGATGGAACGAGGGCAGTTGCCAGTTGGGGATTCCCGGGGAAGTTGTGCCAAGGAAAGAGGAAGACAATGGGCTTAACTTCGTTGTGTTGCTTTGCTTTTCAAGGACACGGGCTGCCTTTATTTGTCCAAAACCAAACACAATTGGGTTTTGCTTCCATTACCATGGAAGGGCTCTATTCTCTATTGTCCGCGAGCCTCGTTATTTAGATTCAGTAAAGAATACCAGACAAGCCACGATTCCTTTCAAATATAATATTATATCATTTTTTAAAATTAACCGGTCGGAAATTTTGAAGTATTTTATTCTAAAAACTATTTATTAAAAATAATTATTTTTACCAATCGACTAAATTAACATTATATGATATATCCTCTGTCATTGTCCGTACAATATATTCACCAGGATTTATGATATATCCTCACGTTCCAAATATTTTGGACATCATGAACTGTCGTGGATTTTTCTCTTTAAAAGAAAACATCTAATCACTATGAATTACACAGTGGCTAACACTAATATCATGAGATAATACGATCATATAAAAAAAGGTCCCAATAATTATTTTTTCTTTAAAAATGAAATATAGGTAAACTACGTATACGAGGACCCAGGTCCAGGTTTATTATTGAATGCATGTGTTAGCCATCACATGTCGTCAAGCTTATTCTATCTTTCACATGGCGGCATCTCTTCTTTTTATAGCAATCCAAACTCTATATGCCTAAAAAGATAAGGTTGGCAAGAGAATATCATATCAAGATTCATCTCATCCATCGCTCTCCTCTCGTCTCATGTCCTTGTCCACTTTATACTTCAATCTCTCCAGTAATTTTTCTATAAAAAATCTCGTGAACAAAAAAAATCTATTATGACAAAACCCACAAATATCTCTCCCGAGGACCCCAACATGATATCACGATCATAAAACCAAACCCTACACGCCGTCACACAAAATCACTCTATATTCTACTGATAGTCGATACAAATCAAAATATATATAAAACGTGGCACTCCAGGCACAAGCAAACACATCAACGATGCAAAATACCCATCAACTTTAATCAGTGGTACACAGATTAAGGTCAAAAAAATGGCCAACATATCGTTAATTAGTACTGCATGCATCTACTGACCTAGCCCAGACAGGAATGACAAGGAAAAAAGTCAGTAAGAAAAAAGAAACCACTTTGATCAGTTGGGTGGTGCCGGGGAAGTAACACTTTTATCCTTATCGCCGATCATGTTCTCCAACTGCGGGACCACCTGCAGAGCATCTTAAGGTTACACGCAGTCACATGCATATATAAAAGTCTGATACATATTATTGCATCTTAATTAATTTTAACTTGAAAAGAAAGAGAACAGAAATACATTATTTCATTATTATTTCTTCGCAAAACAGTAATTAAACCTCTGACTAGATTAATTACCTCTAGATAAAAACATAAAATAATCCTTATAACCCGCCAAGCACTATAAAAATCTTGTTCCCATGTTTTACGATGAAGTTATTGTGGTGTCTGACCTGGTCTTGAGATGGATCATAACACTGTAGTACTGTTGCTCGTCTCCTTGTTCTCCTGTCGGTCCTGCCATCCATTCCTGTTGGACCTGCAATGATATCTACATCGATCTCCAGCCAAATGGTCCAAGACAAGAATATAATTGAATTCAATGGTGACAAAGGTTACCATTAAAACAGCATACAGTGTATATCCACCTTTCCAAACATATATATTTTTAGGTATATTCCACAGATTTTGCTGGCCGGCCCCCGGGCTATGTATATAATAAATAGCGTAAAGCGCATTTCACAGAGGCAAGTACTACTACTACAGCAGACGATACTCGTAGCTCATTATATATTGTTTGCATATTTTAAAAAAAAAATCTTTCTCCTCACTAAAATTCCTCCAAAACTTAACTGGGAATAATCTAAGGCATGAGGCTTTACCACCTTTCTTTCTTTCTTTTTTACGCACAAACAAAATATCTAAGTCTGTTTTGCTGTTCAATCAGAGCAAATAGAGAAGACCTGGAAATAAGGCACGGGTAAAAAGGACAACCTTACGCAAAACTGAAGACAATATGCAACTCGAACTGAAAAATGAAAGAAAACTAATGTGCAAGGTTTAACTTTAAAACCAAATTAGAAACCGTGATATTCAACATCGATCAAAGAGGTTAAACCAAGAGGGTGGGTATATTGTGAGAATGCAACCCATTTGGTACACGGCGCTTCAGACATAGGACAGATACCTGAGACGGTCTGTGTTTTGGGTCGCTGTGACTCCAAATCCAAGGTGGATTCCGAGCTATCCGGTAAGTAACGGTCAAGGCGGAGGGATCGGCGTTGATTTTCAAGCATCGTTCGGACAAAAGACGCCTCCATTGAGTTGATGAATTTCACGTGCTTCTCGTTCGTCCATGGCTCAGTTTGGCTGGTCGGCACGTGCGGATCCATGTAACCGGTCCTTCCCTAGGAGTTGGAATCGCCGGGGAAAAAGCTTGAGCTTTTTTCTTTTAATCTTTTGGAGCTTAGACTATTTGCCTGTGCACTAAATATTTTATAGGCGGAACAGGCAAGGTGGCCTGTCATCATTTTCTTCTGTCAAATCTAATCCTATTTTTTGTTTTCATTTTGAACATTTTTTTTGGAAAAATTTTATAATTCTATATGACCGGTATTCTATATTAGTCTAATAAAATTACCCCTATTCTATATACTCTTGTTATTTTATAATTATGGCGATTAACAATAAAAGCAGAGGGAATTTTCATAATACAAGGAGAGAGAAGGAGAAAGAGAGAGGGTATGGCCCACCTAATTAATTAATTGAAGATGAGATAAGAAAAGAGAAAAAATAATGGAGAAAAGGGTGAGTAGGCCAAAAGAAGGATAGTCTGAAAATATCTGAGGGCGGTTGCTTTAAACTGGAACAATAAAGATATTTTTTGGGAACAAAGAGTCGTTCCCGCGAGAATAAGTAAAAGTCAAAAAATGCAGAAAGACATCTCCACCTCCACGAACGACGGTACTCCAATCATTACCAGATTCCCAGATTATATTATCCTCTATAGGTCAAAAAAAAGATTATATTATCCTCTTGGTTTCTTTTTTATTTATTTTTCTGTTCGCAGGCGATTGTCTAATTAATGACTCTCATGACTAATGACATCCTTGTCAGACCCGAATTTACGCATGCGTCCTTGATGGGTCTGAGTGGGAGATATATTACTTATGTATAATATATGTTGATTGTTGACCCTTCTCTTCTCCCTGTATTAATATCTAAATCCATATTTCTGATTATTGGCCAGGCCAGACGTGTTTTATATTTAACCAACCACACCTATTCTTTTCATATTTTTCTCACTAAAATATAATTATAGTTTATTAAATTAGCAATAATAATTATCTGAAAGCGCTTATTTTAGGAACAATTATTCTAGAAGATATCTATAAACAATTTCTCAAACACTCACAAAAATGACAGATCAATGTTTGTAAATATGAGAATCTTTTACTGTTTTTTAAGTTTTAGTAGTCTTGTGATCTGATAAAATAGTAAAAAGATAAGTGCTGGATATTTGAGTCTGAGATGATTTCCGTAATAAATCAAGAGAGAATGGGGAGAGAATTAAGCGGTAAAACAACAAAAGCACTCAACAGATATTCAGAGGGGATTCTAAATTCTAACCACAAGAAGAAATTAGCTGACCCATCACAAATTCCCAATTGCATATGCCATTGCCATGTATGTATCTTTGCTACCCTCTCACTCAAGATTGGTATGGCGAGCTCGGATGGCTTCTTGGCTCTCTCCCAACTCCTCGCCCAACATATAAACCACCATCTCAAACAGCACAAACAACGCCCCCTCATAAACACTTCCCATAGGCATCAATGCCCGTGATTTCTCCTCATCTTTCTCATCCGCCATGGTTTGTGCTGGCAAGTAGCACACCACGCTGGCATGCTTCACGCATGACCCCGTTTCCGGCTGAGCTGTCAGCAGCAGCACTCTTGCACCGTTTGATCTTGCCACCGAGCACAAGGCATCCACGGTTGAGAACCCACCGGGCCCGGCAGAGGCTATGAGGAGGTCGTTGCCGGTGATCGGAGGAGTGGTCATGTCGAAGACAAAGTGCGCAGAGAGGCCCAGATGAGCCAGCCTCATGCACAGGGCTTTGAGCATCAGGCCCTCCCGCCCCACCCCGTACAGGAAAACGCTTCCCTTTTGGGCTGCGATGGTAGTTAGAGTGGTAACCATGAGGTCTAAGGGTGGTGGGTGGGGATCGGTGGGTTTGGAGAATATAGAGGCTATGTGATTGCAGACTTTCGATGCCATGGAGGACATGGAATTCGAGGGGGTGTTGCTCTTGCTCGCCTCCATTAGAATTGCGGGCTCTCTTCCCTTGTCTTTTCTAGTGGTACTTGGCGGCGTTGCATCTGCGTTATCTAAGATATAAAAGAGTTGTGAACAAGAGTGAACATGATCGGGTAAACGCCTAGGTAAAATTTTTGCTACTCCGATGTGTCTAATCAACAGTCACGTAGTGAAATCTACTGATCAATAAGAGATTAAAAGCAACCAACACTGTTCACGAAACAACCAATCAAATAAAAACGAGTACAATATGAGAGAGACCGAGGGAGTCCATATTCAGTTCCCAGTTTGTACAAAAAAACAAAAATATAATATAGCTAGCAAATATCCGTAGGTCATGTTTATTCGCCTGGAAGGTCATTCCGTGAAGTAATTGTTATCACCGGTGTGAACCATTTACGCGAACAATATGAAGAGTCAAAACTATACAACCAAAATCAGATACTGAGAAGACACAGACAAAACTGACCAAGTTACTTTCAAAACCAAATGTCATCGAGTACGAACATCAACACCAAAACAGTTTGCTCGTTAGGTGTCGGATAGGCTTGATATAGCCTCTAAGCTCCATTAGCTGGACGGGATGAAGGTTGCGGAGGCAAAGTTGTAATTCCTTCTTCGATCTCTATGTTGTTAACACCAGCGGTCAGCGGAGAGGATGAGTCGCTATTCTCATTTGTTTCTTCTTCCTCATCTTCCTCAAGAAAGGAACCCTTCTTCCGGAGTTCTTTTACTTTCCAAAACTCATCGTAATGTGCTCGTCTGTGCTCCCTAAAACTTGCACTCTTGCCTGATCCAGAATCTGTCAATAACAAAGCAAAGAAAATCCACCATTCAGGCAGACAAATCGAGTTGTATATCTAAAACTGAGTATATAATCCAAGGACAAAGACCAAGTATTTGGAGGTAAGCAAAAACTTAACCCTACCATCCGGTGATATGAACTAAGCAATATAAACTTCAAAATTATATCAACTGCAATTATGAGAATAACTATAAGATGCTATCTAAAGACCAGATTCTGGGCAGGCAGTCAATAAACATGTTTGGAATTCACTTTAATGAGGGACTTTCCATGACCACTATGGAAATTGGTGTTGCCCAATAACGTAGCTCACAGGCAAGAAGTGAATATGTTTATCTTCAAGAGTTTTCACACTAAAAGTATGGGGAAAAAAATTCTTTAGCAGACATGTGAGCGAAAGTGACAAAAATGCACAAAGAACCTTCATCATCTTGCTCCATAGGATCAGGCTGATCAGCCTCATCCTCTGATGATGTCCAGCCACCACCAGATCGCCCTGAGGAATTTCTGCTTGAAGAAGCCACAGTATCCAATGCACTCCGCAATTCTTCTGCATGCATAGCATCACCAACAACCTCATCAAAGCAATACTGCTCAGGTGACAGACTACCTATAAAAAACAGCAAACTCAGATTACATTGACAAGATATGGGAAGACTGAAATGCAATGCAAAGTGATTTTTGAGTGATAAAATTCTAAAGTACCTATGACTAATAATAAATAGCAATTTTTAGTGAAGCATTTGAAACAGCACAACTTACTAAAAAATCTAAAACCAATACAGAGAATTAACTTCCAACAAAATGGGAAGAAATCAATATACCGTCATCCTCAATCATGGGGTGATATGGTGTCTTTGGTTCAGTGATCTTCTGCCTCACAGGTTTATTTGCTTCAATCTCCCCTAGATTGGCCTCATCCCACCTCACACGTGCCCTGTTACTCCTACAAATGCAAAGAAGGCATTTAAAACTTCATAGCTTAGAAAGTCTCACAGAACCATGAACCAATAGATGAAATCATGGGAATGAACCAGGAAAAAAGGTTTATTGGGAAACCTTGGATTAAATAGAATAAGGCTCTCAAAAATACTTGTCCTATTAAAGGCTCCTAGCATACAAATACATCAGAAATATCCACATGGTAGCATAACTTCACAACTTTAAATGGGAAAACACTCAACAGCTAAGCACAGGCAACCAACTGAAACCATGATAATGCTCATTAAAGCACCACAATGCTCAAGAGGTCAGAAATATTTACTCATTCTTTGACATAACATGCAAAACACGGGAATGCATAGGTGGACAAATAGTATGAAAGAGAACTAAGAAGCTGCAATTACTTCATCTTAGAAGGAAATCTCCTTGATCACACAGATTGCACACCTAGCAGCTGCTGCTCCGCCTGGTTCTGAATCCACAAACAAAGCACTTTGTTCAAAATGGTGATAACTCAAAACATAAAACTAATTTTGCTTTACAGAAATATAAAAAATGATGATCACAGCGAACTAGAATTCCTCATGGTAAGGTGAGTTTTGTGATTAAAGCAACTCTCTGGAATTGGCCAAATGCTAGTTCTGAGTTTTTGGCTAGAGGCTGATGTTCAGAAGGAATTTGCGTGGGAGACATGTGGAGGATCAAGTTTTGACGACTATCTGCTTATGCAAACTTTTCAAACCATGTGTTTCAGACTACTTAAGAGAAAAATATATACGAGGAAGGATTGGTTAAAGCTGATCTGGGATCTTTCTGTTCCGGATGGAGTTTCATTGTGCGGCTAACAATTCTAATAGCCTAGTTCCAAAAAGCTCCTACCTGATTTACCCAGTCCTTCAAGCTACAAAATTTCAACACAATAAGATATAGATTGAGATTGCGAAATTTACTTTGCAACGAGTGAGTCAATTTAAGAATTGCATAATTTGGATAAGAAAGGGTAACATTAAATCCACACTAGGGAATTTACAGAAAAGATAAATAGAATGAAATTACAAGCACAGAATAATTAAGCGAGAAGGCAATTGGCATTAGTAATTAAAGCAGGGTAAGTTGTATTTGTATTGCTTTAGCGATTATCTCTGCGCGAAGAAAATGATCTGGGTTAGAATGTAACAGCAATATGTAAGAGCCGAGAATAACAAAAAAAGAGCCCGGAATGAAAAGCGAATAGAGAACCGAAAACCGTCAAACACGGGCGAATCGCAAGACAAGAACACAGATCAAAAGGCAGAAAAAAGAAGGATTACAATCTACATGTTCCGAGAGTTTGTATTAAAATAAACACAAGTAATATCGCGAGAAAATAGAAATATAATTAAAAAAAGGAGAAATTTGAAGACGAATCTCACAGGAGGAGAAGGGAAAGGGGGGAGCCGGCTAATGGATATGCAGAAGAAGCTGCGCGTTGATTCCAGTGAGCGCGTGGCGAATGATGTGAGTACTGAGGAGAGAAAAGGAGAAGAGAGCTTTCTCCTAATTAACCGAATAAATCCACAAATTCACTGCCCACCGGCTAAGCTCTGCTTTTTAAATTCAGTTCAAACCCTTCCTCCGTGTTTTAAATCGCCTCAATTAGTTTTCTCTTTATACTGATATTAATTAAACGCTCTCCATCAAATTCGATTTATTTCACGGTAAAATATTTTTTTTATTTGACAAAACAATATCTTCATATTTTTAAATCACAAATATAAATTAGGCACCAGCCTACTCTACATTTACCAATAGTAACGAAAATTAGGGCAGGATCAAAGCGGAACCAGCAGTAGGAAAGAGGAATACAAGTCGTCTCACACCATTTTTTAGCACGTGGTTGTATTGTGTGTCTGATGTCATATACCTTTGTTTCAAACAGTGATAACTGATAGTTATGGGCCGATAGAAATGGAAAATAATAATAATAATTTTTAGAATATAAAATAAGAAGAATTGAGTAAAAATAATATAAATTTTTTAAAGATAATAACAATAAAAATATAAAAATTTGAGAAAAAAATAAAAAAATAAAACCAAAAATTTATAAATATACAAAATAAATAATGTTAACTAACACAATAGGATATATAAAAAGATATTGTAAGATAAAAAATATTATAATTAATTGAGAGATGGCTCTCCTCGATACTCAGGTCACGCGCTTACAGTTGCTTCCCTCTGAAATGACATAACCGTTAATCACCTCATCGTTCTCTCTCAATCTATCATTACCTTCCATGAGAATCCATGGTCTGTGCTCTCTCTCCCTCTCTTCTTTTCCTTTTTAATCGATAAGATGTGCTTATGTTTTGTACGGGATTTAACTTCTCTTAAGTAGATCATAGCATATCGGATTCTGTAAGTTCCATTTTTTGAATTAGATTTAAATTGTGATTCACTTTTACCATGTGCATCAATAAGGATCATGTGCTATTAATGTTCATCACCAGGTTGGGGATTTCATCGTCTGTTTCGTCCTTTTTCTCCTCGTGACTCATCTTTTGATTTATAGTTTCCAAGTTGATTTGCCCGTATAGAATACGATCGCGAATAAACAGTATGACCACTGTTATGGGGCCATTTCTATGGATTAAAGACGTGTTTTTGTGGCTAAGCTAATCCGACGGATGAACTCACAAAAATGGTGGGAATATGTCTTTCCCATATTGACGTCTTTGTTGATGCCTAAAAATTTTTACATTACAGTTTGCATACGAATCTTAGTCACGGTTTTCGTTGATTACTTAATTATTGGAGTCTTCCACATAAAGAGTTATTTTCTATATTTTTTGTCAGGATTGTTGATTGACCTGTAAGAGAGATCAGGTACTATGATGAAGTCATACTTTATTGTTCTTGGAAGACCATAGGGCGTTGGCGGGTGATAGGATTAGAAACACGCAGATATGTTCTCGCTGTTTTATGGCCTTTGGAAGCATATGTTCAGTAAGACAGAATTCCATGTGCTCATACTCGGAATTGAAAAGACTGGGAAAACGGTAATCTTTTAATCCGCAACTGTTGAACTGCACAGCAACGTGACTCTTCACTTTGGTTATTGACTTGTATTGTGAAGTTGTAGACGCTGCTGGAGAAGTTGAAGGCAGTTTACTCCAACTCTGAAGGGCTTCCTCCCGATCGAATTGTTCCAACTGTGGGACTCAACATAGGCCGTATTGAAGTGTTATCAAAGTCAAAACTTGTTTTCTGGGACCTGGGTGGTCAGGTATGCTATTTATTTACATAAGCAAATTTATCAGTTTTGAAACCATTTATTCGATTAAATTCCTCATACCCCCTGGCAGAGTTTTCGCTGCTGTTTAACATGCCGTTGCGGTTCTTAGCCGGGTGTTTATTAGGTTGATTTCCTTTTTCTACGAAAAAAAGAAAGAATGCCACTGTGCTGCTTCTGAACTACTGATTGATTGGATAACTCCGTCTATAGGACAATAAGAAAATTCATGAGGAATATCTTTTGTCTTATACATTACATTTTCTGCAACCTTTTTCTGAGACAGCTATAGGCCAGCTAAGTGATGAATTAGAGGCCAGCTACTGAGACATTTTATACTTTTTCCTTCTCAGCCTGGCCTACGGTCAATTTGGGAGAAATATTATGAAGAAGCTCATGCTGTAATATATGTAATTGATGCCGCTTGCCCATCACGCTTCGAAGATGCAAAATCTGCACTGGGTAGGTTACGTTGAATGTTTTCACGTGTTAAAATGCTGCAGGGAAAGTAAGCACTGGCGTCAGGGTTACTGTGATTCACTAATTCCCGAATCCTGCTTCAACAGAGAAAGTACTCAGGCATGATGATTTGCAAGGAGCCCCTCTTTTGATATTTGCAAACAAGCAGGTGACAGTAATCATACATGTTTAGATGCAATGGATATTGCATTTGCTAATCTTCATCGTGGAATCATGAACCTCAACGGTGGTTCGTTGATCTTGTGCCTAATCATGCAAAAAGAAACGATCAATTCATGGACATCATTCTTTTTATGACAGGATCTTTCCGAAGCTGCATCAGCCGAAGAACTTGCCCGCTATCTAGATCTTAAGAAGTTGGATGAAAGGGTTTACATGTTTGAAGCTGTTTCAGCGTACGATGGGTGAGTTGTCTTACTGTACAAGAGAGAGTAGTGGAAATTAGTGTTTCAAAACTAGGAATCCCACTTCCTCGTGAATTTTAGCAACATATATGAGAGGTAAAAATATCATAGACTGAGATTTGATTGCAGAATGGGGATCAAAGAGAGCGTTGAATGGCTTGTACAAGTAATGGAGCGAAGCAAGAGAACTGAGCTGTTGAGACTTCGTGCAGGAGTAACAGGTGCTGGTGATTAGAAGAAACTATACTACACGGTGGCGGTTGCTTCCATTTTTCGTCAGTGCAGCTTCTGTAGTCGGGCGAGTTAAATTACACCCTGGTCAGAGAACTCGTATGGTACAAACGAAACAATAATACATCTGAATCTTCTTTTTTTTCAATTAAGGTGAAAATGCCGTACAATTAACAAATCTTGCCAACAATCATCCAGTAAAACAGGAGTCAGCATATCATAATTGGTAACTAGTTTGGCAAAGAAGTGACTCTTTCCTTGGCTCCCGCCTGTGTCTCTGCAAATAAAAGTGGAATGAGGCAGGAAACAATCAGATAAGATACCACCCGATATTTGTATAGGCAGAGAGGCAACTTTTGCAGCAATTAAAGATCCAGATAATATAATAAATAATTAAGCGACAGAGAAGGCAAAACCAAAATGACCAAAACACGAAGTAAAAAGTGGGGAGTAGAGTGATGTAACTCAACTGGAAATGAGGGCCTTAGGTCTTGTCTTGAACAGAATCTTGTGCCGCACGATCCCGACGACATCCAATTCTACCGTACAAGTATTAGCAGTATCAGTTCCCCGATCCGTATCCATTCGCTTCACTTTCTTCAACACCACAAGTGGCTTCTTCAGAGTCACTTTTGACCCCGTCAGTTCATGATACCCAATGGTGAGAGTGTAGTCCTCCTGTAACATTCATCAAATCGGAACCCACCGAGGAAGTAAATCAGAGAGAGATAAGATTATGAGCTTCAGAGAGTTTGTGGAGGCGTTATGCGAGACCTGAGAAGAAGGGCGGCAAAGGTGTCCGATTTGGAGGTTCTGAAGACGACCTTGAAACCAAGGCTGCACTTGAATCTCGCCTTGCAACTCTATAATCGCCCACTCCTGGCACTCATCTGCCCCGCAACTGCACCGCACCTGAATCTGCATGTTTCTTTTATCTCCCGAAACAATCTGATTCCAGTTTCAGATTTCTTATTCAAAACCCTCGGATATTATTTGGTGATTGGCGCCAAGAGGAAAGCCATTTGGCGCCAGATAGTTGTCTTCGAGGCCCAACTCAACTCAATCCAATCCTTCGGACTTGGGCTTTCGCTTAGTTGGACTGTGACTGTTTGCCCAACTTAATGATTCCATTTGCAGGGTTTTCTAAACGCCTTTGGTAATTGGGTCCGACCCTTACTCCCAAGTTGCACAAAGGGTGACAAGACGAGCAGTGACCAAAACATAAAAAAAAGAGAGTTGACGTCTCCTTGAAGTGCGATATTTGATGTGGGTGGAGGAGGAATTGTGCAAAGTTGAGAAAAGACAAAAGGCCTGGCTTAGACCACGTATGTCAGGAGGCATAAAACAGCCTGTATCCACATAATCCTACACGTAAACCTGAGGTACCAGCGCAACCAGCACTGCTCTTTTGTTCTCGGCCACTTAGAATTGTGAGTATCATAAATGCACCCTCCCCTCCCCCGTTCTTTTTACTTTCACAAGAGTACGAATCATTGTAGACATTCCGGTTTCAGTTCTTTTTCTATCACATAAAATACCATGTTTGCCCATCTCCACCACCACACCCCAATGATGGAAGACTGAGAAGGTATATATTTCGTCGGATATCTTACTTTACTGGGTAAGTAAATTCCGGAAATTGAAATGGCAATGTTGTCATTCCATCTTAACGTTATTGTGATTTTCTTTTAAGAAAAAAGAAATGCCACATCCTCAGATAAGTATTAAGCTACAAACGTAGATTGTACAACAACCCTGTAGCTATTAGCCTGGAACTTGGAGGGAAAAAAAAGAGAGGACAATTGCCCTACTTATCCATATCAAAAAGAGAATCCGGTTATGTTAGTTTCATGGAGCCTTCCGATGATGCTTGCGCGGAAAAACTTTTATAACATAAATTCCTTCTACTAGAAAAGAAAATTGTATAAAAACATCCTGGATGGGCAATGAAAAACTCCCCCACTAGATCCCATGCTCACGTCCATGTTCACAGACAAGAGGAGCATAATCAAGAGAGACAGGACAAGGGAAAAGAAAGCATGGGGGAACTCGGAGCGGAGAAAGAAGAAGAAGAAGAAGAAGGAGATGGGGAAGAAAGAGGTAGATATGAATGGGATTTCACCCTCTCCACGGTAGTTTCATCCTCCAGCAGTAGCACTGGGACAGTATCGGATGCCCTTGGCGTCCTCGAATTCGACCAGACTTACAGCATCCTAGCCACTGGTGGAATGTCGAGAAAGATAAGAATCTATAGTCTCAAGTCCTTGTTGCCCTGTGAGAGCAGCCAAACCGAGCAAGGTATTTCTTTGTTAGATCATGCCAGTGCATGCGATTATTACATTTGTACTCCGGCCAAGCTTAGCAGCATCCGCTGGAAGCCCGGGTCCGAGGGACGGGTTATAGGGTCTGGCGATTACGATGGGCTGGTTATGGAGTACGATCTGGAGAGAAGAACATCAGTTTTTGAACGTGACGAGCATGGAGGGCGCCGGGTTTGGGCCTTGGATTATTCGCATTGGGATCCAGTAGTGGGTGCATCTGGGTCGGATGACGGGACCGTGCAGATATGGGACACACGTTGCGAGAGCGGGGAATGCGTGGCAAGGCTTCAGCCCAGCGTGGCAGGCAGCGCCGTGTGTAGCGTGGAGTTTAATCCCTTTGGTGGGCCTGTATTGGCCGTTGGATGCGCCGACAGTAAGGCATACGGGTATGATGTGAGGATGACGGCCGGCCCGGCAATCGTGCTGGATGGGCATATGAAAACCGTGACGTACGTCAAGTTTCTGGATGCGCGTACGGTGGTGTCAGCCAGCGTTGATGGGTGCCTGAAGCTTTGGAATCTGGATGGTTCGTTTGTGATTCGGACGTACAAGGGACATGTGAATAGTCGGAATTTTGTTGGGTTATCGGTTTGGAGGAAAGGAGGTTTGTTGGGATGCGGATCGGAAAGCAACCAAGTGTTTGTGTACGACAAGAGGTGGGGTGAGCCGGTCTGGGTGCATGGATCTATAGCGGACCCGGTCTCTAGGGATGGGCGTAACAGTGGGTTTGTCAGTAGCGTGTGCTGGAGACAAGTTGAGGAAGATGAGTGCACATTGGTGACGGGAGCATCTGACGGGGTTCTGCAAATCTTTGAGGGCTGCAGGAAGAAGTAGCAGAATGTTCAGACTTGAGTAATATTTTTACATTTATTCTCGGGTAAATTATGCTTCCTTAGAGTCTCCGATGCTCTGCTTTTAGTTCTTTTTATAAATCTTTTTATAAATCTTTTCATTGACTCTTTTAATTATTTTGGATTTTGTTTTTCTTATAAGAATTTGTGAACTGGCCTTTATTTATATATTACATGTAGATGGAGGTCTACTTTTGCTCGTGTGTCAGCTCAGCTATTATTTTTGTAGTTGTACTTCTACTTAGCTGCTTTTGATTGCTTTTTTTAGTTAAATCCAAAGCATTTTCCTCTTGTGATCATCCATTGAGTAAAATGATGATCACATGGTAACTATACACGTGGCCACATACTTTTTTTCTTTTTTTTTTTAAAAAAAAAACAAAAATTCAGAGTACAATTATCAAGGTGATGATTGAAATTTGTGTTGCGTCGCTGTGTTGTCTGTTGCAAGGTGTCCCACTAAATAATTGAGGGTCTAAAATCTGCAAATGATATTTGGTCAGAAGAATTGAATTCAATATCATAAATTAAATATATTAAATTAATTTTAATATTACATTTTTTATTTATTTGACAACAAATTAATATAATAATGAATGGATCTGAAAATAATAAAATTTGTCTTTTGATCCTTGAAATTGGACTGGACTTGTCTTCTTCACACATAAAACTTGAAATTGGTTGGCTCTTTCCCGCCAAGAGACAATACTCGAGCATTTTCGGGAAGGTACAAACTTGAAAGAGAAAGTAGACAACTGAACTAGTTTTTCTTCAAAACAAGTATTGATGATGCTGGATCGTTAGTCCTGCGTCAAGACCAGCCAGATTACAAGAACACCCGCAGATTAAAAGATGGGGTTCTGTTTGGCAGTTTGCACTAATACTATTTGATGAGCCAGTTCGAGATGACATGTGCGGCGGGACCGCTTTTGTAATTTGCCAAATGAAAGGTTAGGGCATATTCGTCCATTACAGTTGAAAACCATTGTTTTCTCTCGAACCGCATTCTTGCCGTTTCTCATTCCATCTAGTATTTGGCCCTCCTTCTCGTATTTGGTCCTTCAACTAGGATTCACAACTTTAAAGATTCTATTCCGGAGGGAGGAGATAGAGGCAAAGGCTCTTGCTACAGTTGGGATATTCATCGAATTTGACGAATAGCACAGAAGAGATGGTGGTGGGATCACCAGTGGCGAACACGTATCCCCTTTCGAGCTACACTTTCGGCACCAAAGAGCCCAAAATGGAGAAAGACACCTCCGTCGCCGATCGCCTTGCTCGCATGAAAGTCAAGTATGCCTCCTCTTTCTTATCCTTTCTCGTTTTTTCTTTTGTGCGGAATCCTAGATTAACCTCTGATCCACTTAACGAAGTGTCATTATTCTTCTAGTATGACGGCTGCCATTATTTGTGTAGCTTGTTTTCCACTGTTGATTTTATTTGCTGTTGAGAATATAACGTTTATGTCAAAGCCCTTACTTCGTTTTGTTCTCGTTGATTTCCCTCTTCGGAGATCCAGTGTTTTTATTCTTGTAAAGTTGCTCCACACATCTATGAAATTCCGTCTATTCAATTATGGTGGATCGCGGTTGTCACTGTTTATTCCATATTGCAGTTACATGAAAGAAGGCATGAGGACCAGTGTCGAAGCAATTTTGCTGGTATGTTTGTTTATTCATGTTTATATTTCACCCCGATAATGAATTTGTTTTGTCTAGATTTTTAATATGGTTATGAGATGAATTTGATAGCCTATACAGTTTCGGCACAAGTGGGCTTAAATTAACAGCAAATTGCCTAAGCTTCTATTCCAACTTTTTCCCTTTTTTAAAAAAAAATTACGTTGATTAATGTTTTCTTCTACCTGTCTCCTAAAAGATTTATATATGTTCTTATTGTTCAAAGTATTCAGTTATTTTGATAGTCTTCCTTTGGGCACCTATATATATTCCTGTGTCCTGAATTTCTGCTGATATAGCTTGCACTCTTCCTTTTGGGCATGTTTACTTGTGTTTAGTTGCCCATGGGCATGATCTTAAACACAACTCTAAGGTATGTATCATCTGCAATTTGTATGTTCTCTTCTTTGACCCACATACTGTTTGATCGTGCAGGTACAAGAACACAACCATCCACACATACTTCTTCTTCAAATTGGAAATACATTTTGCAAACTTCCCGGGGGCCGCCTAAAGCCGGGAGAGAATGGTATAGCTTCCTCCTCCATCCCTTTGCTACGATTGGATTCTTTTATTTTATTTACCATGATGTTGTTTCAAAGATTTAGTGTTGGTTGTTGTGTCTGCACTTTTCTGACAGAAATTGAAGGTTTAAAACGAAAACTGACAAGCAAACTTGGTGCTAATTCACCTGCTCTTGTGCCTCATTGGCAGGTATTGCTTTCTCTTTATATCCCTCTCTTAATGTGTTCTTGGTTAAGAGATGTTTGAAACTGATATAATAAGCATAAAAATTACTGGTATGTGTTACTCTATCAACAAGTGTGTAAATATAAGAAACATGCCCACTGATGCCTGCTTCTTTTGTATTTATGAGCCGTGATATATGCTCCCGTTTTCATTAGTTATTTGACTAAAATACATATGTGCACCTAATAGATTTAAGGATGCTTATCTGATCAAAATTTTTGGAATATGGCATCTTGCAGATTGGTGAATGCGTGGCCATCTGGTGGAGGCCAAACTTTGAAACCATTATGTATCCGTACTGCCCTCCTCACATTTCAAAGCCCAAGGTTGCCAATCTATGAAATATATAATTTACTGTTTTGGCAATTTTTTCCTTTTTCCCTTTTATATAGCTTGTTCACGGGCTTTGATTTTTCTGTTATATTTTTTCTAATGCAGGAGTGCAAGAAACTTTTTCTTGTTCATTTGTCTGAAAGAGAATACTTTGCAGTGCCCAAAAATTTGAAACTTCTAGCTGTCCCATTATTTGAACTCTACGATAATGTGCAGGTATGGCTCTTTTGTGGTTTTTGTTTGTCAATAAGCTTGCAGTTCGTCAGCCTAGTTGCATTAGATCAACTATGTTTTTGGCTGTTCTGGATCTGGAACACTAAAGTTATTGAAGCTTTTTGTCTTCAGTCTTTTTAAGAAAAAGATACCAAGATAGTAGCAGAGAGGGTTACGTCCTGCTGCTCATTAATATGTTTGCTGGAGAAAAAATATGGTTTCATGATACATCTTTATGTTATGTTATGTGTTTGGTAACAGAGATACGGACCTGTGATATCAACCATTCCCCAGCAGCTTTCAAGATTTCAGTTCAATATGATTGCTAGCTGAACTGTCTGTATTTGAAGAAATTGGAGCTTTGCTTAGGAACGTGGATGCTGAGGACAATGTAGCATATATATCACGGGCAGATACTTCGATATTGCGTTATAACAAACTCCTGTAACTTTTAGGCTCTGAGGATATAGGTTATGTGTTGGTTTTTTCTGTTAGCGGGTTTAGAAAAATTTTGTTTGACAGTTTCCATAAGAGTTGAGGATCTTTGTTGATTATGTTTTGCTACGATTGCTAACTTAAAGAGTCATGAACTCATGTACTAGAATTAAGTTGATATGTAGAAGGATCTGTTCCTAGAAAGTGCAGAGCTGAACCCACTTGAGGGCACTTGCTGGTTAAACATGGTGAACGCCAAAAAATATGAACGTTGCCCCTTTGCCCTTTGTTATGTGTATTTTGCAAAGACAAGATTTTTTTCTGTTTATATGATATTTGTTATAGCTTAGCTCGTGAAATCCCTGGGAGAGAAGGGAATACCTTAGCACGATGGTGCACACTTGCACGTGCCTTTCAGGATGGATTGTTCGTCCTTTTTCTTTCATGCCGTGTGTTGATCTCCGATCCACTACGATAGCCGAATCATTGGCATCCGATTGGGGTTTTCTTCCTGGCGGCGGCGGTGGGCGTTGGCGACCAATTGATTTTATGGTGCATAAGTATTTTGTTTATATTATAGGCGTAGCAGTTTAGTTGTAGCCATTAGGTTATTGTCTAGCAGAGTGAGATCACCGTCACGGCATCACCATTCACCAATGCCCATCCGCAAGGTGGGGATGTCATACTGTTGTTCCGCTCGTGCAGGATATCCACCTGAACAGTTTAAAGAGTGTCGGCGGATATTTTTTATCTTCTCATTGGATTAGCAATTTACCGAAGTGGTTTAAGAAGATGTAGCAGTCAGTAGTATTCTCCTGAGAAGGAATTCAGCTTTGATAATGTTTAGTGTCCGTACTCCATATGACTGACAATGAGACACATCATTCTAGAATGGGGAACAAGTCAAGTCAATGGGTGTTAGAACATCAAAAAAGAAACAACTGCATCTAGAAACGGCAACCAACCTTACTAACGAAAGTGGCATTTCCATTACTTCCTGGTAAGAACTACCGGGTTGGGAGGTCCAGACAAAGGAAAAATTGTCCATTAAAAATAAAGAAAAGAAAACTGCACCAAACACTCAAGAAGATATCACTTGCTGTAAGTTCACCGACACAAGATTGCAGTCCTTTACTTTGCCAACACGAAAGGGGTAAGCTAATCATTATCTTTTTCTTTTTCTTTTTTCTTTTTAAAAAGAGAGTTGTTGGCCGGGTATCTATTTTTATTAGTTAATGAAAAAAAAATAAGGCGTGCAACTTTGATTATCGTTATGGTAGATAACAATATATAATTCACTCACTGTGTCGGCCTTATATCCATACTGTTTATACCTGATTTAAGTTTGTTTCCTAGTTGTTGGTCGTCGTATGGTATAATTTTTAAAAAATAATAACAATAACTATTTAGTCTGGTAAGAGAAACTATTATTGTAACATATATTTTATAGCACAATGATCATCGCTGAACATAAATTAGATAATTGCAAGGATGTTTCTCCTCTTCTTCTTTAAAAGAGAAAATCTCAGTGAAGGTTTTCAAACGATTTGTCTCTTTCGGTATTTTGATTTTATTTTGTTGGGGAGGTTGGGTTTGATTCCATTCTCTATCCACAACATTTTAAATAAATGGAAGTTGGAGTTCGCTGTATTATACAAAGTGTATATAGAATGAACAAGCATTAATGTCAAATCTTCTACAAATTGACTAGAGATTTCATCACCACTTGTTCTTTCTACAAATCATCGATCATATAAATTGAAAGGAAAAAAAAAATAGAATTGGTTGGACCTTTTCATTGTGAGGATTGAGAAAGTCAAATCGGTTATAGGCATCTTAATTAAGCTTGTCTGGTACTGGAATCACCGTATGGAGACAATTATTATATATGGGAAAAATATCAATCGCTTATTATAAACCATATATATGGTATTGTCACATATTAAGATAAGCCGGAAGTTGTATAATTACCTAGGAAAAGTTATAATATCAGAATTCTACACAGTAAGTCTTAAGTCAGTACTATTTGATCAGCAAAATTATGCATCATTGAAGCAGTAAATAAAATATGCTAGTCAGTATAGTGTGTATATATATATATATATAAAAAAGATAACAAATAATTACCAAACTTTCATAAATAAATAAATAAGAAAATTAAAGTTGTGAATCCACAAATGGGGTCAACTCGTTTGATTTTAGCACGTGCCCGATAAACGCGTAACAAAAACTAAAATAATTCCACTAGGCAGTAGGACAGCTTTTAATAATACTAGTTAGCAGACGAATAGGATTTTTTGGGATGACATAACTTGAAAACAACAGCCTTAATCCTTTCTATTGGAACGTTTGTAATTCAGTGATTGGGCCACGAACCATGCGTATTCCGCTAACAAATTAAGACTTTTGAAAAGGAATAATGTTACATCAATCATATATTCGCATGGACTCTAATACTATCTGTCATTTGTCAAGTGTCAAAGGCTTCAAGCCTCAAACTCGAAGAAGCTCAATCATACTCCATTTTATTTGCGCTCTACTTTTGAAGCGTACAAGACCAATAATTAACAAATGATTGGGGATCGCCACCTCATCTCCTCATTCATTAAAGTTTAAAACCTTAAATAATAAAAGTGAATGGGTTCCTCCCCTCGCAATTCTAGATTCTTTTTCTTCTTTATTTAACCCCAATATAAATGAATGTGTCACACACAAGGACTAAAAATTGTATGTACCAGGCAAAGCCATCTATTTCGTTTAACTCCAGAATACCTCATTTCTGTAAAAAAAAAATAGAAATAATGATGTATAAAAAATATATTTATCAGGAATAATCTTTAATATTTTGAAATATATACGATATTATATTAATTTATATATCGGATTAGATTTGAGAGAATGAATAGAATAGTGAAGTTAGTGTGACAGGAGGCTAAAAGTTGAGGGCTTCAAATAATCAACAGTAACTTTTGTTAGCTAAAAATTGAAGAATTAAACAACTAATGCCTTGACGGCCCTTTTTTGGTATCAAAAGTAGGTATATAGAGGACGTCATTACTTGGCTATCAAAAGTCATGTATTACTTACTAACCAGCATATTACATCCTAATGACTTCGTCATAATATTTTCCTTGGACAGGCGAAGCCCTCAGTTCCTTAAATAACCCACAAATTGTATGCAGAAAATATTTTAAAACTCTTACTAGCTACTTGTCTATACAATTCACCCTTCCCAGTTTGTTCTCTATTTAAGTATGCGGAGACTGCAACTAATCTTAGCTTTTATATACCATCCCATATTGTGGTCCGCTGTTCAACTTAATTCGCAAATCATCTCCCCTTCCCCACACAAGTCATAGCTTTTGCTTGATCGCCTCCATTCACATTTTTTTATACTGAAATGGAGTGCAAATCATCCAACAGGCCAAAGCCGAAGGCAAAGCCACAGCACAGGAAGGGACTATGGTCACCGGATGAAGACCAAAGGCTCAGAAACCATGTCCTCAAACATGGTCATGGCTGCTGGAGTTCTGTCCCCATTCATGCCGGTGAGCTTACTGAAACCTCCACCTCCTAATTGATTGCGTTGAAATCCATTACTTGGAGTTGTTAACGATTAATAATAATATAAAAGGGAATTATAACCCGGTGGACTTCTTCGATGATGGCTTCCTGGCCTCTCCATCTTTGTATCAGTCTAGTTATTGCTTTTATACTTGGTTGGTTCAATTGGTCAACAATGAGCCAGTTCGTGAGCCCAGTTGCGCTTAACCGTAAAACATTTAGGCAGTCAACACATTTGGTTCCTTTTGGATTAGTCGGACGGAGATCGAAGCCATTCTACCGTCACGCTATAATGTGATCTCGATGATTACTTCCTATATGTTAAAAACTAGCTGAGATGCCTTTAATTATCAGTTGATATTTTGATCGGTTGCCTCTCACGAACCAGGCACTATGTGCCTATTAATGCGCGCAGGACTGCAGAGGAATGGAAAGAGCTGCAGATTAAGGTGGATTAATTACTTGAGACCAGGTCTAAGGCGAGGCCTGTTTTCCATACAAGAGGAAGAGACGATCTTAGCCCTCCATCGCTTGTTAGGCAACAAGTAAGTGGAGACGTACGACATATCTGTTGCCAACTGGTTCATTAGTAAATTAAGCAGCAAATAATATCATCCTTAATTTGTCTTGAGACAAGACGAGCTAACAAAACGTTGGGGTTTGTCTGCTTGTTTGTTTAAATCAGATGGTCTAGGATAGCCCAGCATTTGCCTGGAAGAACAGATAATGAGATAAAGAACTATTGGCATTCCCATCTGAAGAAGAAGGTGATCAAAGCTGAAGGCGTGAATGATCGCAACAACAACATTGGCACCATGTCAAACTCTGAGAATGTAGAACCTTCATACAGTACTCCCAAGAATTCAACAACAAAAGCTTTCGGTTTTGAACCATCAGAAAATATCGAAAGACCATGTATTGATACCGATCAATCGGTCCCACAAATATTCAACTCTCCTCTGTTAGAAGCTGACAAAAGCTCCTTGCCGAAGATTATGTTTGCTGAGTGGTTTTCTCTCGATAACTTCGCTTGTTCAAGTGAACTGAGTACTGTTCCCAGAAAAGCTTTTGACGACCACAGTTCAAGCTTGCCGGATGAGTTTTTGCAGGGTTACTTGTTGAATGAATCAGCATCTGGTGGCGAGTATTATAATTCGATAAGCGATGGCTCGGCTAACCACTTCTTTAGTACGGAATTCAAATATGGAAACCAGAGCCCAGGAAATGATTTCATTGATTTTAGTTCGGGAGACGACGTATGTAGTGATTTCAATGTGAGCAGTGATATGTTGTACATATGAGGGAAAACTAAAGAACCAACTTCCAAATGGAAGAATAAGTTGTTCTTGTTGTACATGAAAACAACTACATTGTCGACAGAAAATAAATTTATTTGTATGATCTGCAGGCTGCACGTTAGATCCCTTGATTTAGGTTCATTTTACATGTTAATATCTTTCCAACCACAGGCATATATATATATAATCGAAGTTAACCCTATTCCGATAAAATGCGTTACACTAAATTGAAGACATTCAGACAAACCCAATCACAAATCAACCTCTCCTTGTTCTAAAATTAAGTAGCTTGTCCTCTGACGTTTCGAAAGTACCCGGGCTTGGGCTACAAGGCTTCGATGATGAGAGGCAGTCCATGGCTAGGCCTTAAGGATAGCAAGATGGTGGGCAAGTGACGATAGGCCGGAGAGAGGGAGAAGGAAAACCTAGTGAGCATGGAGGTTAGGACAAGCTTATACTCCATGGTGGTCAAGTTCCTACCCACGCACATCCTTCCTCCAAATCCGAAAGGTAAAAAGCCCATCTTATGCTCACATCCACCGCATATATCATCCTTGAACCTCTCCGGATTAAATACGTTGACATCCTTTCCCCATAGATCAGGGTCATGGTGCATTGCCACCACATCGATCCACATGTTGGTTCCATCAGGAATGATTTGGTTGTTAACCTTAATATCTTCTCTGGCTTGCCTTTGAACGTTGGGAGCTGTTGGGTAGAGTCTTAAAACTTCATTCATCACCCACCCCATCTGCAATAATATGTTTCCCAAGCATTTAATTAATACCAAAAATGTCATCTTAAATTAACTAACATTCCAAGGAAAAAACGCTTTTGTAATAGTTAGTCGACTGACAGATGTTAATTAAAAGTAAATACAAATAAATCTCAAAGGGAGTATCACTTCCCCTTTCAAGTGTGATTTATTTTCCCTGGATCGTCAAATACTGAACAGGTAAACTTTGTCTTGTCCACGTGGGCGGCGGGGTACTCGAGTAAACAAATAACGTTAGGGCTTGTCAAGGTTGTTCACATAGGGCCGGCTATGTTGTATATGGTGGACCGGTTTTCAGACTTGCCAAGTAATATGTTTTAAGCCCGACAACTTAGATGGCAACAGTGATTATCTTTCTTCGACCCACCCCATCCCACATGAACGTTGAACTGCGAGTGGGGGTGGCGGCATTTTGACCTATGACGGTCTAAATATGGCCCCACCACGTCCAGTCTCCTGATGCACGGTGCAACCTTAAAGCTATCCCAGTCTTCTACACAAAAACTATTATCCAAAGTTTTGGTCTAAGTATGGCCCTCTACATCCAGTTTTGATACAGGCCGTTCAGTTCTATATCGGAGCAAGGAAAATGAGGGTTCCATTTATGTGCTCCACAACCTAATTATTTTGAAGACTGAGAACGAGTTTTTAAAATTCTAAACTACTACGTAACCGTTTTCTATTGTTATTTTTTTAAAGCACGATAGCATATATAGCTAGGTATGCATGATAACATGGATCTAAATTAAACTTAAGCATGTGATTTTCAACTTATATAAATTACCTTCTTAAGGCCAGCAAGCATCGCAAAATCCAGCTGTTTGTCCTTGGTGACTTGTCTGATCTCCTCCCTCAATTGGTGTTGCCACTCTGGATTCACCGCCAAAAGCAGTAATGTCCACGAGAGAGCCAATGCTGTGGTCTCGTGGCCAGCGAAGAAAAATGTCTTGCACTCGTCCACCAGTTCTCTTGTTGTTAAACTCTTCCCAACCCGATCATCCCTCTCGTTCTCTTCCAACAATAACCCTAGCAGGTCCTCCCGAGTACGCCCACCCTTGGAATTCTTGCGGGCTGTTATGATTGACATGAGGATAGCATCGATTTCATTTCCGAGTTTTTTTGCTTCCAGACTTTCCCTAGGGCACATCATCTTGCTGAAGGGTACCCCAACATAACGGTTAGACTTGAAAAGAGTGACTTGCATTGCTCTCAATTTTTCGAGTGCTTCTCTCCCGTCTTGGTAGCAGATGCCAAAACTCGTCCTGGCGATAATCTCTCCTGCCGTCGCCGTAATTTCATTCTCCACGTTTATTTCATGGTGACCGGAGTTTATGAGATCGGTCCACCTATCTAGCATCCTAGTGGTTGACTCCACCATTGAGTTTGCCATAGCCTGACATGACAATACACATTAAACGACAAGTTAATCGATTTTCATGTGTTGTCATGACCATTAAAAACAAAAATGGATCCTCAAGGTTATATTTGTACTTGGGAACTAATTTATAGCTCGATAGTGCCGGAGACAAACATTTCATATATCCCACTTTCTCTCTCTCTATATATATAGTAGGTGAGTGGCGTAGTGTGTATATATATATATATAGCTAGGGAAGCCAGGGATAAAGCAGCTACAGATAATAAAAAAAAATGTTGCAACGGATGAAAGACATACAAGCCAAGCTTAGTTTGATTTTTGAAATGAATTACAAAACATGAATGATGGGTCTAATATACTTTTGTTATATATAGAAACTAGAAATTAAATAACCTTCAAGTTGTTTGGAGAGAATGCAGGGGTGATGACGTGGCGGTGACGAATCCAATCGTCCCCTTCTACCATATTCAATCCGTCGCCGAACATGGGCTCCCTGTCACGTTTAAATACTCGAGGCTTTCCCCAATTCTTGCCCATGACCCCAGAAGACATAGTTTTTAGGAACCCTGGGTCTGCTATGTACAAAAATGGCTCCGTGCCTAGCCAGTATATGAATACCTTCCCTGCAACCAATGTTGGAAAACACACACCTCTGTCAAAACAAGAATCCTTAACATCTGCGATGTGATGCATCCGTGCTACTAACAGCAGAGGTTCTGCTTCTTTTCAAACAAATTAACAAACCATGATCGAGGAGGAGTAACTTTATGCAGTAAGGTAAGAAAAATTAACAAGAGTACTACTTGTCTTGAAGAGCTGCTTTGTTAATTTGATATGCATGCATGTGCATGAAGATCAAACAATTCACCGGCACTTGGCTGGAATTCAATCGATGAAGAAATAGGTTGGTTGATAATCAAAAAGAAATACGGAAAAGAAGAATTAGTTACCGTGAGATTTTTGCCATTGAGAAAAGTATGGAAACACGCCGGAATGGATGTCGTGGGAGATCTGTGAAGATCCGAAAGAAGACGAAGCTTTCGTACTGATGTTTTTCATCTCCTTAATGTTTCCGAGAGGGAAAGAAGGATATGGACCTCCAAACCCATTTCTCTTAAGCTTCAGATGAGCCCCGATAGGGAAAATCCACAAGGTAAAAACTAACTTCAAAGATAAGTAGAGTAGAGTAGCAAAAAGGGTCAAGTTAACCACTGGATGTAATAGCCGAAGAACATCCATCTCTAAATCTTCTCTCTGCTTCAATTTCTGACAAATAAATTAGAGAGGTAGATAAAAGGTGTCAGAAGCTTTCGAAAGCCTTGTGCTGGTATGGCTTTCTCAGAATGCTTAGATTGATGTTATAAGGTGGTATTTATAGACGAGATTGGTCGGCGTGGTTGTAGATTCAGAGAATGTCTGAGGACGGAGCGTTTTACTTTTACATACTGTGTGTTTTGAACATTTTCCATGTCTTCCAGAAGGAAAGGTAACATGAAAATTACAAGGAAAACTACCTGCACCTGCTTTGTTTGCACGTGCCACTACCGTACTACTCTACTACCTTTTTAAAGATCTGACAGTGCGCAAATTGCAAATGTGTATGACATCATCTCAGTAGCTTTGAATTATCTTTCTTTTATTACAAAAAAGAAAAAGAAACAAATTAGTACGTATGCGGTAGTGGCTCCATCGTTCCTCCGTCCGTGTGGAGATAGTGATTCAATTCTGAAGTGGCTGGTTCTGTGCGTTGTTCATCGTCAATCTAAGACAATGAGTGGACCGTTTCTGGTAATTTATTGAGGAAATCATAAAATCATGAAATCCCAAAATCATAATAGCTGATGAGTGGGGGACGGTGTAGACTATACTTTATTGAGGAGTGAAATAGATGATTTTGGGTTCAGATTCCGCCGTAACAACAAGTTAAAGAGTCCTTCTTGACAACGATGACGGAATTCATCCATCGACAATCAACACCAATGCGAACATTGTTTAGTGTGTGCTTGTCTTGGGCGGCCGGTGTAAGATCATGCCTAAAACACGCTTATGTGCACTACTAAGATTAGTCTTAGCGCTGGCTCTGACTATTCCGATATTTCCTTTTTATGGATCATTCAAAAAATCACAAGATATTGGTCATAAAAAACAAAGTCTACAGAAGACTGATAAGCAGCCTTTTACAAGTCTGATTCCGGATGGTTGGTCTGCCAACCCCATGGGCTGGCCGGCCATCCTCCCATTTGTGCAGCCGCAAGTTCGGACTGACACTGAGTTTCTATTTGAATAACTCCGGACATAAAACTGACAAAAAAATATTAAGATTTGAAAGCTCCCTCCTTACAGGTACCAATGATATTGATATAATTAATAAAATAGTCAAATCAGGAACCTATGAGATATTAATTTATGCACGGACGATGATATTTTTTGGACAGCAACAATAGGACAACGAAACGAGCTTAAAGGAAAAGCACAGACAAATTGGATGGAAAATGGGTTGGACCACCTGGGCTGGAACAAGAGGTTTTTAACAAAAGAGTCCAATGAGCCCAATGACAGAGGAGGCTTGGAGCCCGCACAACAGAAGTCTCTATCCCGGGAAACCTTTATCGGAAGGTGAAGTAGGAAAGAGAAAAACAGGGATTTGGAGAGGAGCAATGAGATCTCTTGGGAGAATTAGGAAAAAGGGTACTGGCAAAAGAAAGACAAACAGATGTGAAGTTGAATGTAAGGAACAGAAAATTAAAGAACTTGATTTAAATTTTATCACTCAACAGTTTTCACTGATGCTTGAAATGGTCAAGTTAGATGGAAGTTTTAATCCACAGTTCATGCTGTATGATCCGAGTATGTTATCAAACAGCACCAAAGTTGGGAGCGATCAGTCTCGATCTGAGCCTCACCGAAGGTAGCTTAACAGGAAAGCGCAAGCCATTTATCAATGTCGTTATTGTTATTAGGAGATGGGAAAATTTCTTGTTTGGATAGTGAAAATATTCAGAATTTACTGGAGGGATACAAACAATTTATTCTTTGTCTGTGGGTCCATAGCTCAGTGGTAGAGCATTTGACTGCAGATCAAGAGGTCACCGGTTCGATCCCGGTTGGGCCCTTTTGGATAATAACTATCTTTCTAACATTTTAAAGAAAAAAAACAATTTAATTGTTGTCTGACCTTAATATAACAGCATTGAACCTAAAATTAAGGTTTTTTTAGATATGTTGAATTTTTTTATAATATGCTTCTTCTTTTTTTATGTATTAGTGCTACTTTAAGGCTACGGTAGATTTTTAGTATAAGGTTGAATAAATGTAACAATAATAAATGCGATAATAGCTTTAGTATAAGGTTGAACCGGATTGATTTTTTTTTAAAGATTATTATCAAAGCTTTATCATAGCTTTCCTTGAAACTTAGTTGCATTCCCATATAGAGAGGAAGTTCAACTAAGGATTAATTAGGACACAACCACTGTATTTTGCTTTTGTTTTATAATTTTATGAGTACAACACAATAAACATGGGTACATTTTTGCCTGATCTCTCTTTTTTTTATATATATAATAAAAACAAACAAGAATGAGACCAAACTTTTCTCCGAGATAATGGGAAATACCAAACTATTGGATGAGTACCGAACTGACTAACTTTGGTTCATGTGGGAGGCATACTTTCGTACAACCAAAAGTCGTAGTTTGCTCCGAAAATCACGGTATAAAAATATAGCCTTTTGAGTAACTTTCTTACCCGACAATTGACCCGTCGACACATGATGTCATTTGTTTCTTTTTCTTATTAGTTAGTGCCATCTTATTTACATGATAATTCTTACCAGTACCATAAGCATGAGCGTGTTTGTATGAAACATAAATTTGAAGGAATCCACTTGTGTAAATCGGAGAAACTAAGAATAAATTAATTAAATCAACTTACTAAAATGGCATGGAACTGACAAATTAAAGCTAACGTTATGCTTACGAAGAGTTCCTCACGGAGATGCCACTGATAGAGGCGTAATTCCTGCATTGATTGCGTCCGCTTGATTGGAATGCTGAATTTGCCAGACTCTTCTATTTAGTCTTTTCTTGTCCGCCCTTAAATTTCCTGAAAGACGTTCCGGCCGGAATAACAGTTGAGTAGTTGACAGTTTGAACACGACACACCGACTAGATACTACTATTGTGGACTCCGCTTGCATCCAGAGTGTCACATTAATTGGCCATCTATCTTGGAAGCTCCGCATCACTGAGACCTAATTATAAGTATAAATATGCCAACAAATTCCTCCAAAGAACAAGTAAAACCCAGCAGCCGCTCCCGCTCCCTCGCTAACAATTGCAATTTGCTGGTTACTACCACACAACCGTATCCTATGGCTTCCAACCTTGGCTGCATAATTTCCTTAATCCTGGCTTTGACCCTCGTCCTCATCTGTGTTCCGAGTGCTCTAGGTAAACAGACGATTACCAGCTCTCCATTTAAGCAGCTGCTAGCTTTGGTACTCATCTGTATATAAAAACCGAGTATCATTTTAGCTGCATATAATTTTAACGAAATCGAATTTGTACTGGTGAGTTGCAGGAGAAGAGATAACTTGCGAGCATCTGGGGCAAGACAGCTGTGCTTACGCCATTTCATCCTTCGGCAAGCGCTGTGTGCTTGAGAAGCACGTCAAAAGGAGCGGAGCGGAAGTGTACGCATGCCGCACATCTGAAATCGAGGCCGACCATCTGAGAAACTGGATTGAGACAGACCAATGCATTAAAGATTGCGGGCTAGACCGAACTTCGCTTGGGATCTCATCAGATTCTCTCCTTGACTCTCGCGTTACGCAACATATTTGCTCTCCTCCTTGCTACGATGCCTGCCCCAACTTGGTCGATCTTCACTTCAATCTCGCTGCAGCCGAAGGTCCGTGGAATTAAAGTGTTCCAACCAGTGTATATATGACCAGCATCACATCCTTACATACGTGAAACAAATGAAAATATTTGTTTTCTCCTATTCTCTATTCTGCAGGTGTTTTTCTTCCTAAATTATGTGAAGCGCAAGAGGATAGAGATCGCAGGGTGTTGATGGCGGGGATCCAGAGCTCTGGCTTTGTGGCACCTGGACCAGTACACTCGGTGAAGTACGGTGAAGTTGCCCCAGGACCAATAGAACCAGAAACCTTCGCGGCTGCCCCGGCGCTGCCACCTTTCTAGCTGATTAATTATGCATTTTACAAAGGGACAAACTTATATATGCATACGGCCCTAGTTAGAATTCAGGTTGTGAGAAGAATAAAGTAGCCCCTACAAATTTTCAGCATACTAGCGGCCGGCTGGTGTTACTAAAGGTCTTACCAGTCTGTGCTGGGTTTGCTGTCCGAAATCAATTGATAGGTGTGACTAGATCAAAAGTTGTTTTTATTAAGTATAGGTATAAACTTTGTATTGATTTCTACATGGTTGTATCACTACAGTCCCCTTGTCTGTCTGCATCATTGCGCAGTGCAACAAAATAAGATATAATACCCTTTTTTGCTACATTAATACATCAACTGATCAATTAAGTTCCAATTCTATCTTTTTTTTGCGCATATCCACTAATTAATGATGTTACAAATTTTCCTCGGGGGTAAAAGGATTGCTACATTCAATTATTGATGGTACATGGCAGAACAAACACGTACACCAATCACTACTTCTGTAGTTAAGATCAGGATGGATGATGGCGGGATTTGAGATATCTCTATCTTTGAACAGTTTCATTTCCCTGCCTGATGGACTACCGGATTGATACTTTGGTTATGAGAAAAACAACTTTCCCTCCTGAATTTGAATAATATCTCTGTTATTCTACAATTAATTTCCGTGCCAATGGAATTTTGGCGACTATTTTTCTTGTTTTTTTTGTTCACTTATTTCTTCTTTGTTTTAATTTTGAGGAATAAACATAACATCAAAACCATTGGTGTGGACATGATTAGCTTGGATGGTTAGAGAATTCTCAACCCATGTTTTGTCCCTCAAATTTCTGTGTTTCCCCGTTATTTTCTGACCTCTCCTTACTTTCCCCAAAATTAAGGATCTCTACTTCTCATCAAGTAGTATCACATTCTCCATCGCATTTTTCTTTCCCTTCCTTTCTCTTCTTCCTCCTTGCTCATAACTAGGCATTGGTTCTCATTGGACCGGACAGCAAACATGGTATGTCCTCTTTCCAACTCCATTTTCATTACTGTCGCGGTATCATTACCATTACCACGTATAGGAATTTTAGGAACGAAGAATTTGGATCGACATGTATCATGGAAGTTGAACCTGGCATTCCGTGACGCTGGTTTCTATATATGTGTATTAGTCTGTTTGAGACAATTTATATGTTCATATGAGACCTTTCGATTTTGGGACCTTTCCACGACTCTGATCGCCGTTTGTCATCTCACAAAGAAGTTCGATGCTAATGGCTCTTCAGAAGGATTAATGGAGAAATTAGTTTTTACTTGTTTATTTTTCTTTTGGGTTTTCTCATCGTCTTTTTTATTTTCCTTGCCTGTTGGGTCAACTCTTTTTTTTTTCTCGTTTGCACTATCGATATACTCAAAATTCTTGAATAAATAAGAGAAAGGCATATTGGAAAGGCAGAGCTAAGAAAATTAATCAGTATTGGCAATGCAGCAACTTCGCTTTTTGGAAGATACTGAAAATTGGAACAATCCTGGCATTTAGAGCATGAATTATGTTCTTTGAGATCATGCACGAATGCAGAAACTTCATTTCAATCCATGGCGGCTACATCTTCTAGCGGTTACGGGTAGCATTTCAGGGAAATTGTTTGTATATATTCGCCCTGCAATTTTTAACAAGTTAGACTTCCATATTAATACATTATATGTGTGAGGAAACAACAGGCAAATGCGGCATCTGGAATGGCTGTGCACGACGACTGCAAAATGAGGTTTATGGATCTAAAGACAAAGAGAAACTACCGATTCATCGTCTTCAAGATCGAGTCCCAGCAGGTGGTGGTGGAGAAACTTGGGAGTCCCGATGAAACATACCAGGATTTCACTGCATCTCTGCCGGCGGATGAGTGTCGCTATGCTGTCTTCGACTTTGATTTCACTACTGATGAGAACTGCCAGAAAAGCAAAATTTTCTTCATCGCATGGTAGTTTCTTAATTCAAACTCTCCTTATTCTTTTTAAAGTCCATCCCTTGTGGTTTGTTAGAACTAGTAGCGTGCACCTCATTACCGTCTATGCATGAATGCAAATTTAATCCATGAATGGTAACTAAAGATCCAATCTCTTGGCGCACACCCTAACTGAGTCCCTCTATTATAACCCATACGTTTATATAGGTCACCTGACACATCGAGGGTGAGAAGTAAGATGGTGTATGCCAGCTCCAAAGACAGATTCAGGAGAGAACTGGACGGAGTTCAAGTCGAGTTGCAAGCGACGGACCCTAGCGAAATGAGTTTTGACATTATAAAAGCTCGAGCACTTTAGACTCCGCTTGTTTCTTCTGTTCATTGGTGTTCAGCCTTTTGTGATAAAATCTCTATTTCATCACCATCACTTTTTCTTTCTTTCTTTTTTTTTTAATATTTTTTATATCATTTATTTCATGTGCCTTGTTAATTTGATGTAATATTTATTACATTCGGAGTTCAACCTTTTATGAAAAAACTATTCATCAGCATTTATATATTTTTTTGTATGTTTTTCTTTTTGTTGTCTTTGAACAGAAACTCAACGCATAAAAAAAGAGAAAGGAAGGTTTCTTTAATTATTTATGTTCAGCCTTTGGCAAGAATATATATATATATAAAAGGAAGCAGAAGAAGCAGATTCTGCTCTATTTCGGAAACTTGTATCGAAGTGGCAGACTGGATCGGTAAAGTTCCATCTCTTTGTTTGGTATCAAGTGGACAAGTACAGCTTCATTTGGGCAGCTTGAGTTCGCCTGTCTCAATAAAGAGGAAAAAGGCTGTTTCGGGAAAAGAAAAAGCGAGGAAGAAATAAATGCTTGGCACTCCTGCTGCTGCCTGGTTAATTATGACATGACGTGGGTCGTTGAAGAATTAAATTTGAAAGGCACTTAAAACCATTGCCAACTAAAAGTGCAGGACCTTTTCTTTTTTAAAACAAAAGAAATTCAGAAATCAGAATCTCATTGTTTCCTGCATCCTGCGTATAGAAGAGGTGAAGGAATGAATGAAGTAGGGTTCAGGCCCTAAATATGTAATAGCAAACACCAGAATGTGCATTGACTTGGTGTTACTGTCGGTAATCATTTCACAAAAGGAGCGTGGCATTAAGTACGCGCTGGCACTTTGTTAAAGGAAGAAAGAGACAGAGGATTTTATCATGAACATTGGGGCGCTAGTTTCACGCTTTTCTAATTTACGCGTGAACACTGATATGCTTTTGAATTTCCATGTCGGAGGATCTACTTAGTTCTTAATTAGCATATATACATATTTCTATAGGTGCAAGAGAACACTTCAACTGGCACCCTCGGTGCTCTCTTCCTCTCTCAACTAAATAATTAATACAGACTAAACTTAGCTGCATTCGTATGTTCATTTCTACCAACTTCTCATCCCAAGTCCAGCATTTGCTGCCACACTTGTCCAAGAAATCAGTTCAACCTTCACTTCAGATATGTCTGTGAGTTTCTTTTTTCTCCCCGCAACACTCTGTAGCTCTTGGTGTTCTGCCTTTGTTCTTTTCCTTTTTTTAAGAAAGAAAAGAAAAACTGATCTTTTGGTTTTAACGTAGATGGTAGAGGTTAGAGTTCCAAACCTGGACTGCGAGGGCTGTGCTGCGAAATTAAAGAAATCGCTCTTCAAACTCAAAGGTATTAATCTATAATTGTTGCGGGCAAAAACATCTTTTGATGGATTTCCCGGCCTATTTGATATTAGCGTACTCGCCATGTTTTATTTATTAAAAGGTGATGAGAAGTGAAGATTTGATGCTTATAGTGGAAAAGGGTTTTGTGGATGTCAGGAGTAGAAGAGGTGGAAGTAGAAATGGAGGTGCAGAAGATTACGGTGAGAGGCTACGCGTTGGAGGAAAAGAAGGTGCTGAGGGCCATTAAGCGTGCAGGAAAAGCAGCGGAGGCGTGGCCATTTCCAGGATACTCTCATTATTCATCATTTTACAAGTATCCAACCTACGTTGTGAACCACTATTACGATGCTTATAAGAATGCGGGTAATTCCACGGGGGTGCACACTTTCTTCCACACCCCTGCGGTTTATTCAGTTGCTGTGGCATCCGATGAGGCTGTTGCTTCTCTTTTCAGCGACGACAATCCACATGCTTGCAATATCATGTGATTTCTCATTCATGTGCGAGTTTAATTAATTTGTTTGCTAATGTTATCACCTCTTACTTAATTTGCTACATTTTATTATTCATTGTTAATTTATGAGTTTGATCCTTATATAAGAGGCTAATTGGTTTGTTCATATATGTACTCTGCCTCTTCCAGCAACTTATCCTTGACTTTGAGATATAAATCCTAAATCTCGGCAATAATAATTAAGAGGGAAGGCAAGTAACATAACATAATATCCTGTAGCTTAGAGAATGCTAATTCTTCTTATTATTTTTGAGGTTGCGAACAGTCATGACAAGCTGTTGTCTTTCGCCTTCCACTTCTGCAAATCTGAGACTTATCTCAGAGTATCTCTCTTGCATCTCTTTTAATTCGGTTTCCATCACTTTGTTCCTTTCCTTGAGCATTGCCATTCCAGTCAACAAGTCGGTAACACTATATTCATCCATTGTGAGGCAGGAGTTGGCTTTTGATTCTTGCTCTGAGCTTACTCTGCGAAAACAGGATTGAATGAATGAATGAATGAATGAATGAAACCCCTTAACCCCAAACAAAACAACGTAAAGAGAAAAGGAGCACGGATTTAAGCTAAGAAACAGGAAATCCAGACTAACAAAAAGAGGGCATAAAAAATATGCAAGTATACCTTTCCAAAATGCCATGAGTCGACTCGGTGTTTTGAGCTTCAATACTTGGCGTTTTCGATGACGATGTTTCCATTTCCAACATATTCATGACGTCCGACTCCTTCTCCTCGCTTTTACAGCTTTCTGCTTTCGTCTTTGTTTCTCTTACTGATATTTTCGTTAGTTCTGGTTTGTCCGGCGATTTCACCTTTTTCTCTTCAGAGATGCCGTTATTCTCATTTCTGAGTGTTTCTATAATGGCTTTGAGAGTCTGAACTTCCAATGAAAAACTATCTCGTATTTCTTCTCTTTGCTTCATTGCGGATGCTAGTTGCGTGGATTTGTCTTCTAGTTGAGCTTCTAATTCTTCCAACTTTACTCTGTTCTGGTCTCTAATGAGTGCAAGCTCTTTGTTAGTTCGCTGAATAGTTTCTTCCAGATTTCCTTTTTGCACCTGGAGGTCATTAGCTTCAGTTCTTGCTTTTGAAGTCATTTTCTCATTCTCATCAAACCTACAGGCCATATCCTCTGACAGCCTTTTGAATTCCTCCTGGAGCCGCTCTGCTCTGACAGCATTTTTCCACCTCGTCTTTCTCAAGGCCTCTTCTGCTCGGATCGCTCTCTGTTCCTGCGCAATTTTGACATGAGTCATGGCATCCAAATCATGTTCAAATCCCTGAGTCTGCTTCTCCAGGTCATTCTCCAATCCTTTGATCTGACTTTCAAGCTCACTGATTGAACACAAAGCCAATGAGAAGTCCTGCGTTTGCTTCTTTAATTTTCCCTCTAATGTCTCTATGTGCAACTCGAGCTCTTTGATGGCAGCCAGAGCTTCTGAGAAATCGTTTCTTGTCTTCAATTCTAGTTGCTGACACGTCTCTAACTTTGAAGACAGATCATGGTTCTCCTGCTTTAAAACTTGGTAGTCATTGGTGAGTCGCTCAATATAACTCTCCAGTTCCTGCTTATTTTCCTTGTGGACCTCTATTTCATCTGATAGGTCTATGGTCTTTTGTTTCAGCAGAAGCAACTCACTGGCATAATTTTGGTCCATGGGTAAGGCTTCAGTTGGAAGCAGTGGTTGTTGTTGGTCTTCTTCATCCACTTTCAGCTGGCATCTGCACTTACCTTCTTTTATTATTCCAGAGAGGGAGAATATCTCCTCATTTTTTTGTTTCAACATTTCATCAAGGTCGCTCACAGCCAGAATCAACTCAGAATTTGAATCTCGTGTCTTCTCAAGTTGCAACCTAAGATCGGCTTTGAGCTCCTGCTCGTGACTAAGCTCTCTCTCGATTTCCTCAACCCGAATCTTGAAGTCCTCATTCTCGACAAGCAACTGGTCCATAAATTGTCTATCCTCGTCACGTTTCGGCGACAACTTGAGGTTCTGACATTCAGTTCTCAGTGCGTCCCTCTCAGATTTGAGGTCAACAATTTCTCTACACAAATCCTGCCCCTTTCTGCTTTCCTTCATGATATGTTTCCTTAGAGTCTGCAATTCCAGTTCTGACATTTCTAACTGCCTCGAGAGACTACAAATTTGATTTTTGAGTTCTTTTAAAGATTCATCCGAGGCCTCTTGAAACTCCACGGGCAGGTTGTCTTCGGGGCTGTTTGTGGAGTCGATGAAACTTTCATCTGAATTTGAACCAATCGACCAACCTGTGCTTGATCGTTGATGCAGACAGTTCCTTGTCTTGATTGTATCAATTGTTTCTTTCCGAGGCATTGAGTTTTCTCCAATAGATGCATCAAAGTTGCCATCTCGGTCGGCATTCTGTGATACGGTAATCAAGATGCAGGGGAGCTCTTATATGTACTTTCACGAGTCTCCGGTAACTTGACTAGAAAAATCCGAATATACAAGGGTAATAGACCTTACCTGTGTACAACTGTCCTCATTTCCATGGATATGATGATGACCATTGCCTGGTTGGTTCTTCAAGCTCTTGTCAGAGTGAAGTTTGGAATCTTCATTATCCTCAATATTTCTGCATTCACAATATGTATATATATATATATATATATTTTGTAAACTCTACAGAGAACATTCAAAGAAAACTAAAATGAAGATCAACACAATCAATACTATTAAGTAACTCATTTCCGTTTCACCTTTGTTCATAGCCTCCCTGAACCTTCAAAATGGTCACCTGTTTCAACGATCACTTGGAGAATGAGAAATGGTGCGAGGTCTTTTTCACTAACATTAACTTTCTTTGAATTACGTTTCAATTCTAGAACAAATGCAAGGAAGCATTATTTATTCCTGATGAAATTAAATGTGAAATTAAGAGAGAAACAGTTAAGTAGAGAAAGAGAATGAGGACGCTAACATGTAAAAGTACGCCGGAGTTGGCAAACTTGAGGGGAAGAGAAACGGTTAGAGGTTCAATTTCCTCCGCAAAATCAGAAAAGTCGATCGAAGCTTCTCCCAGATTGCCTGATTTTGACGAGCCCTGCCAGAGCTCGTTAATAGCATCAATTAGTAAAGGTAAAAGCGCGCCATATAATTAACACATAATAAGCAAAAAGGAGAAACACGGGAGAGTGACTTGCCGGCGGCTTACATTCGAAACAACAAAATGGTATATTTTCTCCTTCAGTTTTCCTGATTTTGGCTCCCTAGAGAATTTGACAGATACATAGATGGGATTGTCCCATGAGCAGGTTCCGTCCACGACGGCTGCTTTTTCTAGCTTGAACGTCGTCTTCCCAACATCTTCCGGCACTAAAGATATTGTCAATGCAGGTTTTTTTAACTTTGGCACCTGAGAATGGAGAGTTTTTCTGTCAGTCCACCTTGTACCAAGTTTACAGTATCACTGTATGATATCTAGCTAGGTACCTGAGTTGCCTGAAACTGTAACATGAACACAGCTTTGATCTTTTTCTTCTCGCTCCTCCATGACTTGAACATTTTTTTACCTTAATTGGAATATCGTCACAGGATCCTCGTTAATAGAGAAAACCCACCCGCACTGCAAGATACAACCGAGTGCGAGTCTGGTGCTCCGATCTAACCAAGTTTGGCCCTATTCTGATCAGGACAAAACAATGAAGTTCTGAACAGCAAAAGGACAAAGTAAACCAGGGTAGTAAGAAAACTGCGGTAGTGTCTTATCATTCATTATTATATGCTGGTATATTTGTGAAGGAAAACTATAAGATGGTGCGGACCGTTATGAGAATGGGAAGAGAACTTGGAGTTGGAGGAAGACGTAGAAAGGGAATCCGTTGAAGAAGAACGAAGATTGATTATTCAGACAATCAGACAATGAGGAAGCGGGGTTGTACTTTTAGCCTTTTACTGTAAATTAACTAAATAAGAAGATAGCTGTATTGGGGCCAAGTTTTCTTCTTAAGGCAGCAAGGCACGAGGTGCGAAAGCTCCGAATGGCAATAGCTGTCCCTACACTAGCCTGATCTGTCTTGAATCGGCAGTTAATATTGTATCGTTGGTTTCAGATTTTCCAATGCATCCTATCCCCGCCCGGGCATCCAAATCCTATCCCAGTTGTCAAAGGAATATCAAAGTAACTTGAGAAAAGATTGATTGGCCTGATACTGGCTATCAACATATGACACAAATATTCTTGGGTTCGATGTAATAGAATGTTAATTAAAAAGAAAACTCGAGACTCCTTTTCTCTGTGGTGTCGGTGTTCTCTTCAGCTGCACTGTGGAAGTGTGGATCTACACTTAGTCGCAGTCAACTCTATTTCATTTCACGGGGTCACTTAATCTCAAATCATTATGGAAATACATCTGAAATCGGTGAACATATATTTAATATATAATAGAGTACACGATACCCTTCCACGTCTACATGGCATATAATTCTGCATTAATAAAATTATCCACCCAAGGGGCCACATCACACCACACCGGGGAAGAAGTTCCTGACACAATTAATTCCCTACCACCACGAATTATTTGCAACATTAAATGTGGGATGCCTTCTGTGGCCAAACCTCATCAGTTTGGTCTTTGAATGGGAGGTTTCACGTGGAAGCATGTGCACCACTTCCCCCTCCACCAACTCTCCCGGAACATTTAACTACCCTCCCAAGATGTAGATCTGAATGCATTAGATGTTTATTATATAACCTCCCCATGGATGGTGAAAAGCCACTCGGGCTTTTTTGGCTATCGGATTTCCAGTATATAATGTACATATATCAGCGCCGTCAGAAACATAAACCGTTAAAAGTAAAAAGCTTAACTATTAGTTATTAGTTATTTTGGGCAACCAATTTACACACCTCCATGCCAACCTTATAATCCGGTTTGCACCCCCACCAAGTCCAAGGCTCCAACAAATGGTCATTAGGTTTGGGCTTGTACAATAGGCTTGGAGTTGGAATTCTTCTGGCCCAAAGTAACTCACACATCCAAAGCCATTAACCCACAGGACACAATGCATGTGAAGCACACGCCAGTATCCTCTGTCCCTATCCCTATTTGGCTTCGTTGGCTTCGTTGGCTTGCGTTTTATCCCCTGCTTGCTTTCTACTTTACAAAGTGCTGTATTTATTAGTGTGATTACTAATTTATGATAATTCCATCGAACGGTAGCCTATTTAATTTGATATCACATTTAAGTAAAATTTATTAGCCACCAATTAATAGATTCAGAATTTTGAACGTCAAATCAAGTAGATAATCTGCCAATTAATTATGCGATACCTATTATTGAGTCACGTGATAATATATAGTTAGTTGCTATTTGGAGTTCATTCATCATAAATTTTTTAAATATATGATTGATATTAATTATTTACTTAATGTCTATGAATATGCGGTATGTAATATTGTTGTAAATAGATAGATGAGGTCAAAGGTTGGTGGGTGTGGTGGGGGGTCCTGTATGCATCCAGACGTTGCTGGATATAAATGGATTAAAAGGTCATTTCGTAATGATGTCACGCATGACTTCAGCTTGTCAAAAGTTGGCATTGGATAGTTAACTTTGTAGACATAGGATAAAAGATAAGCACAAACCAAAATTCTGGATATGCCTATCACACATATTATATCATACTATATATTATTATTCACGTGGATTCATACTATAATTTTCTTGTACAGAACAAAAATGGATTTTGGATGGAGAGTCCACACAAGAAGCTTGATTATCCTACGCGAGTTAAGTTAACAAACCAGGAAAAACCACGTGGCATAGAGCGGCCCGCGGAGTAGATTTGGTCATCATCGATCATCTTGAATAACTCGTGGAGCCAAACGGACGAACGTAGACAAACTAGAGAAAAATAAATACTAAATAGCAAAGTCTCATATGAATTTTCATTTTAGTCCCTCTCCTCAGTAATCTCCTAGTCCTTGATATCTAAAACTTTCCGTCTCCGTTGCCTTTCCCAGCTATAGGTTTCGGAAGTGGAGACAGAGGAAAAGGAGCGGGAGTGTTAGTCGGGGAAAAAGAAAACACAAAGACAAAAGCCAAACATGGCGTTAGGGGTCAAGGCAACACCGTTCACGTTTACGGTACACGCGCTTGGGATTGTAGGTGCTGTTATGGTGTTGGTTTGGACCATATCCTTTAGAGGTGGCCTGGCATGGGAAGCTTCAAACAAAAATCTCATCTTCAACGTACGTCTCTCTTTCTTCCCCTTCCAGCTTCTGCCATAGGTTTTATCAGTCTCCGGATGAATGTCTTGCTTTGACCATTTTACCTTGTACATATTGGGTCTTATCATCTCATACTTGGTCAAAGATTTTTGTTTGATATGGCATGTATCTGTCGTTCGGATATGGTCCGATTGTTTTGGTTGCTCGGGTTTCAGTTGACTCGTGGCGGGTGCTAAATTGCAATACATTCTGGTTTACTTTAGGCTAGATCCTGGTCCATTTAGCCCCCCACTTATGTCACGGAATAAAAAACGAGTCTTTGGCATATGGGAATGACTAATTATATTTTTATTTTGATTCCTCGGTTATTGAAACTTGTATAGTTTTCATAGCCCACAAGAGCCGGGAAAGGATAGTATCACGGCAGGTATCCAGTTAAAGTGGCCCTATCTCCCATTCCGGTTGTTTTCCAGAAGGTGGTGTTGTCAGTCACTCCGAGGCTTCCAAATTGGCATCATTATGTAGATTAGAATAGAAATTGCATATTGAGAAGGAAGGTTCTTGGCTAATCCAGCGGTCGTGTCAATTATTGACGAGTCTTTCCAGGCAGATTGCACTTGCCGTGGCTCTAGCCTATGACTGAACTCATAGTTGTTACTCTGCCTTTTAAATCATCCTTACTATATACTGACCTATCATTTTCTTTTTCTTTGTACAGATACATCCTGTTTTGATGCTAATTGGCTTGATCATCATAGGAGGGGAAGGTAATTGAATAATCTGATTTGTGCTACATGCTGAGAGTTGCCTTACATGTTTGATACTAAAATTGTCTGTCGTTTATGGGAAACGTAAATGCAGCCATAATAAGTTACAAATCTCTTCCTCTGAAGAAAGAAACGAAGAAGCTAATCCATCTGGTTCTCCATGCCATTGCGCTCATATTGGGTATCATTGGGATTTATACGGCATTCAAGTTTCATAATGAGAGTTCCATCGCCAATCTTTACAGCTTGCATTCTTGGCTGGGGATTGTGATTATTGGCCTCTATGGCCTTCAGGTAATCAATCAATAAATCTCTCATGTCTCGTGTTTCCTGCAAGTAGATAGGTTTTTGGTTTATTCGGAATTATGTCCCAAACGGAGGTGCTCATTTGCTTGCAGTGGATATATGGATTCGTCATTTTCTTCTTCCCTGGAGGGTCAACCGCACTGAGGAGCGAGTCCCTACCCTGGCATGTGCTATTTGGGGTATTTGTGTACGTTTTGGCAGTTGGAAATGCGGCGTTGGGGTTTTTGGAAAAGCTCACATTCCTGGAGACTTCGGGATTGGCCAAGTATGGATCCGAGGCCTTGCTTGTCAACTTTACTGCCCTGGCTACCATAATATATGGAGCCTTTGTCATATTGTCAGTTCTGGGTCAGGCTCCCGCTGAAGATGAAAATAGCTATACGGCTTTATAAGTGAGGGATTTTATTGGCAACTAGATCGAATAAGCGACTATTGTCTGCATCGTTGTATCTGTAAAGAATTCGTACCACTTTTATTATATATATAATTGCTACTACCTACCGTGGAAGATTTCCAATCTCACTGGACCCTTCACCCGGCACAGCCAGGCAAATCCAATTAAGCAAGTACGACAAGGAATCGGGAAACTTTCTACTATTTATTTAGAGGAAACTTTCTACTATTCATTTTTTTCTCTCTTTTGGTGTAGGATTTCAGTTAACTCGTGAGGTTGGACAGTCGTCAGGTCCATGACAAGATTTTCAACGAGATTAAAATATTTATATGAATTGAAGAATGTGATAATAAGGATTTTTTTAAAATTAATTAAATTTTAAATTTAAATTTTGGGAATGTAAAAACATTAATTTTTTAATTAAAATACTTATCAATATAAAAAAAATATCCTTGTCGTAGATAGTGATTTTTAACAAATTTTCCACATGTGTCTTTTTAAATCAGGACCACAAGACAAAGTGCGAATGACACACTGAGCTGGGCGCTTGTCAGGTTATGGCCAGGGACTATGACTTAGCCTATCGTGGTTGGCACATTAAACAACTGGGCCAAGGCTCTTTTGACAGCGTGGCTGACAGAGAAAACAAGGCCAGTAAAATCGTATAATGCCAGCGTTCTAAACAATAATCTAATGAGCGGAGAGATGTTGGGATCGAAACCCAGGATGAAAAAATTAGTCTATAAAAGAAAATCATGCAATATTAAATATTACAGTCATTTCCATGCGTTTCACAAGTTTGAATCATTTATTTCATTTCACAGAAACATTTATTATCATCATCATATCCGTAAATATCAGAAAAGAGGCAACCTAGGCGGAAAACGGACGTGCATCCACTGTTTTTCGTATTTTGCCAAATGATCCCATCCAATCTCATCAAGCAACGATAGTTTCAGTTCGTAGAGCTTTTTCTTGGGCGGATCCCCATTGTCTTGAATCATGTCTCCCAGCACCTGAACTCATTTCAAGATGAAGATGGATGATCAAATCACCGAGGAACGAAAGCCATGGAACAAATTTCTTTTCACCAGGGACGAAAACAAAATACCTTTATTGCTGTTCCTAGCCTTCCACCTCTTTTTTCGCGCAGCACTGAGAGTGTACCATACTTTGAGGACTTCACATCAACCCATTTTTGAAGTTCCTTGAAAGTTTCCTCAAAAATATCTGGCTTATCACCAGAGTCTGGTGTAGATTGATCTTCTGTTCCCCCTGGAGCAGCGACAGCCTTTGTTTTCTCCCCCTTCCAAGACATCAACAAAAATAATGACAAATGAAAGTCAGCACACCCGGTGGTGTGAAACTAAGTTTCAACAGGAGGTTGACATCATAAACATTATTCTGGTCGAACCAGACAATTGGACACTTTTGAGTACAGAAGACCAACCGGTCTATTCTACAAGATCACAATTACATGGTTACTTTCTCGACTAATAACCAGCACAGTTATTTACCTTCAGCGAGTCTATCTCTGACAATGCAAGCCCTTTTTGGTACAGTGCATCAGCCAACTGATCCCGTGTTGCTTCCATTTTCTTTTTCTTTTTCTACAGTAAATCAGAGAAAGTGCATGTTTATAGCCTCTGATAATGCTTCACATCATATATTTCCTCATATTAAACATTGCCTTATTTTGAAATTTTACTATGTGTGGAACATAAATACACACCTCTGCATCCTCATCTTCTGGGTCAGACTTGAGGGCAAAATATTTTGTTAGCTCGTCTCTGTCTATACTATTGATAACCTCATTTGCTGCATCAATAACCTGTAAAATGGCTTGCGCAAGTAAAGAGCTGACATGCAACTTGGCTTACACGAGTAGCTATTCAAGCATATTTCTAAAAGCTCAAAGCTCAACTGGAATGATAATTACCAACATTTATTGGAAGAGGGCGAGAGTGGATAGTGCGTCAAAGAAGTTTTCATCAGCACAGGTAAAAAGCATAAATCAATATTTACACAAATCAAGTTGCATAGGCTTATAGTCTTCAAATAAACACATTGAGGGGGAGTAAATGAGAAGAACTACCAATTCATATGATAGAAAGAGAAAGGGACCAAGCTCAACCTTTTGAATCCTCATTCCCCTCTAGCCACAGCTGGGGGCTATGGAGGGAGAATAATTTTAATTAAATTTTTTCTATAGTTTTCAATTACCCTTTTCTCTCTTCTAACCAAATAAAAACTACTATTAACTATCATTCCCATCCTCACCACCCAAACAAGACAAGGTTTTCCTTTTTCCTTTTTCTTTTTTCTTTACCACATGTAATTTTCTAGACCCTTCTGATTCAGGTTTTCCAAATGGACACTTAAGAACACATAACAACTTGATTACTTAGATCAATTAAATACAACGGAAACAAGTATAAACATGCACCAATGGATTCTTCCCACTAAACATACCTCTTCATAATGATGAATTTTGTCATCAACAATACTCTGAGAAAGCAGTCCTTCCAAAATCTTAAATAGAAGCGGAGTATAGTTTGGGTACTCAGACTGTCAGAGAGCAGAAAATGAATTGATAAGCTTTAGTATGCCAAATGCCAAGAAAAATTTACTATGGTACTGCCCCATATCTAATGCCATATCAATAATTTACGAGTTGGAAACCTTAAGAGAGGACGAAAACTTTTTCCATTCCGAAAGCTCCTCTTCTGTGTCCTGCTTTAGACTCGCCAAAAGTTGTAGCTTTGCAGTTCGAACCTGAAAGGAGAAAGGAAAAGAATGCTCAAAAAGCAACCATGCAACTGCAAGATAATAAGGTAAAGAGGTCCACCTAAAAAATGAACATCTGACTCCAATATCCCCAAAGCATGACCAATGGTAAGGCACATGCCTCCATAAAGATTGAAACACAGTCCAAATAGTAAATATGCATGCAAAACTTATTGCCTCAATAAGCCTTAGGCACCTTCTCTTCTAAACGTTCGGCAATGGTTTTAGAGCTGGTTGGGGAAGAGTTGTTTGCCTTATCCTCATCAGCCTGCCAGACAAAATTAGAAGAATGATAAATTAACTATGCTGAGATCAATGGCAAACATCAGGTTGTTTATATCGATACACGATCACTTAACTAAAGGAAAAAAAACAACCTTATTAGGCGGCACTATGTAAGATATTTGGTAAGATACAGGGTTCTTTTCAGGGTTTCTCCCCCCTTCCTGACCACTGTAAGACAGTTTGCCATATGAAATTGCTCCCAGCAGTATGGACCCTTGAGATGCATTCTGTAGATATTTCATCTGTCATTGCTAGTACAATATTTCTATTTCTTACATATTCTTTGCTGTGGAAATAATAATCATCATTCTGGATTCAGGAATATACCTTTGGCAACTTGTCTTTCGATGGTGGACCCAAGTAAACTGCTTCCTTTTTGCTACCATATTAAAATTTGGAGTTATAAAATGTACTGTAGGCTAAAAGAACCGACACGACTAAACAGTCAAATAATCATTCAGGAAGACCATATACCCTGGAACTAAAACTGAGGACTTAAAAACACCATTTCCCATCACCGGGCCATCAGGTTCAGAGAAAAAGTTCAATCGAATGATTTCCTGCATTGAATGAATAATCAAACAGCAGTTCAATTATCTCTACTGTAAATTGAATGTCTTATGCACAATAACTAGAACATTAGAAAAATATACATGGACTGATACCAAACGTCAACTCCTGATAGGTAACAATGCAAGAAGGATGCTTTTAAGACGAAAAAATTTTTAGTTGAAGCAATTTCAACATGAAATTATTACAAGATGTGAGCCATTTCAACGTGAAACTATTCCAAGATGTAGAGATTAAGTGATAAAAGTTTTGCAATTATCAAAATGATAGGAGTGGATTAGCATATATATCAATGTAATAGCAACTGAACTAAAAGGACACATTGCAACAGTATGGCTGTTCTAAGATCAGTAGTCATAAAGTTTTAGAAGATTGGCAATTCTTTAGACTTCACGAGTAAAAAAAATCAGAACTAGATGAAGTAAAAAATCAAACACAAATAAATGGTAGTTAAAGATATTCTAGTGAAGCAAAATTAAGTGCAATACTCAGTTACTTCATGATCAAATTATCATTAAAAGGAGCCTCTTGCCTGTGGCAACCATTTGTCACATTTACAAGCTCAGTTACCTTGTCATCCAAACTTCTCTCAATAAACAATACCAACTGCTTCATTTTTTCCAAACATTGCATATTGTCATGCCTGAAACACGATATTAGAATTTAACTTCACCCTTAATCTCTTACAAAAATTTAAATTGCTAAAATACTTAAATTTGGAAAGAATATGAAAAGTACAAACGTTACTTCTAAATAAAGAAAATGCTAAGACATGCCTTAAATATAGCTGCAAATTGTAGTCACCCTTTGGAAGTTTTGAAGACTTTGGATACACATCACCCATGGCATACACACGCTGTAATTGGGGCAAAAGAAAGAAAGAAAAAGGGAATAAGCTCTTGACATTTAAAATAAAATTCATCAGGCACTGTAGAGAGCACTTTTAAACAGGTTTAATAACTGACATCATGTGTTACGGGCCTGTATAGTTGTACATCTGCATAATCTGTTGTGTCTAGATGTTTAGTTAGTTTCCAACAAAATAAACTTAATGTTTCTACAAGTTGCTACATGTTACTTGTCAGTTAATTGCTAACCTGCATTGAGAAACAAATGGAACAATTATAGAAATTTGATGCTTCCCTCCAGAGGAAATACCTTGTTTGTGTCGGAAATCATGTAAAATTGTGACTCAAATTTGTTATCATATATGCGATTATTAAGCAGTGGAACCAGGGGCTTTACTTCAGCTGCATCCTCCAATTTGAACTTGTAACTGCAGAACCAAATGCATGAAAGAGTGAAAGATGAAAAAGTTGAAATCCAGTGGATTAACCAAAGTAAAACCATAACTTACGTCAATGTCAGTGCTAGTATCTGTTTTCCAGAAGGTAGTTTGTCACGATTTGCTGTAAGTGTGCTAAGTCTAGCATCAATTGGTCGATATGGAACTCGTATCTGCCAATCAAACATAGAGAAAAAATGATGAGGAGAATGAGCAATCAAGTATCAACTTCCGGAAGAAAATTCTGAGACTATCAAAGGAGAAAAAACCATCTACAATGGAAGAGTCAATTTGACCTTATTAAGAATAGCAGAAGGAGACAGTCTCTCAGTTGCCAATAGAGCTCCAGTATCAATTCTGACAGGTGCATCACTCCCATCAAGCATAATTTCCTCTTTATTGATGGAAATCCCATGAAACACAATCTAAGAACATTGAATAAAAATAAGCATTAACAGTGTGAAATGCTCTAGTTACATGTTGTCATGCACATCCATTCACTTCTGATAAGAAACATAAAAGCAAACACATGCTTGAAAAACACAATATAACGATCCCTTAATCAAGTTCTATGGAAACCTAATCCCACAAAAAGTAAGCAAAAAATATGGTTGAGAATGAGTTATCCATCAGAGAACACTTCTACCATAAGACACGTCTTATAGTATTTATTCATCTTCATTCCTACTCATTAATCCATATGATGTTCTCCAAAACTATATGTTTTAATATGGTAACTTCTCATCTCTATATCCAGGCAGCCATCAAAGGAAATGGGTTCATGCGACAGTCCAACCAAGAATGTCAAAAAAGGAAAAGTTTAAAAAAGGAGATCTCTAGATGTCAAATATGAATGACAAGCATGTCCCGGATCATCAAAATCTCAAATACTAAATCATAAACTCAATAAAACAAGCTCCAAAAACTGTATAACCAGAGAATGGCAATAACAGAAAAATAATAAAGTCTGACATGCATAGAAAAAATAAGGCTGTAAGCACACAAATGACAATAATACAATGAAACATACCAATGAGACAAGCAAAGTGATGCCTGATTAAACTTGTACCTCAAAGTCAACAATGGTCGTCTCATGACTTCCAATCCCACTAGACCAAAACTGAGCAACAGCTAGTTCCATTGTCTGACCACCAACAACAGGAAATGCAAAACTTTTGGCAGTGGGAGAAGAAAATGTTACAACACTCTCCCACTTGAGAGGTCTTTGCAATGGACAAATCTGCAAGGAAACATTAGGTTATGGCAGGGCAGACAATATAAATATGCATAATAATGCATACTGTACCTGAACAGTGTCAACAAAGAAGCGTCTAGTGGTATCAAACCCTGATGTCCGCATGGTCGCCTCTACCCAGCTAGCACCAAGTGGCACTTCAATATATCTCCGTTCTATGTGGCCTGCTCCAACAAAGAGTTAATGATAGAAGGGAATGAGTTGCATTTCCATTAAAAGCTCACTGATAGTGCAAGAACCCTAAAGGGAAAACTAGCACCAGGGAAATTAAATGCATATTGAAAATTCATCAGCAATACAGAGGCCTTAGTTTTATGCAGTTCTCTTCTCACGATTGAAACTACTTTATGTTCATTTTAACTGTTTCATTTGTGTCATTCTCCATTGAATCTTTTCCATGCCAGCTGTAGCCAGGAAGGTTTGAATAAATCCATTTTTCACAACAGTGAACTATTTTCGTTTGTGCTTCAAGCCTCCTTTGTATCTAATTTCTTAAGGGACAAAAGGGCAAAATTTCTTTACATGTAAAATCAACTTCATATATTCCTTGAACAGACCTGGTAAAAAGGACATCCTTGAAAATGAAACAAGTGGAGGTCGATCCTTTATGATCATAGGCTTGGTTATGGTAACTGGGACTGTGAAAATTGGACCACGCCAAGGTGCTTTGCAATCAATTCCATAGACTTCATAGTAGTGTAGACCATCACTTAACTTTGTAGGATCAACGACAATGCTGAAAGGAGATAAAACATTGCATTGCTCATACTAATTGTATTCAGACACATAGATAAAATACCATTGAGAAAAATGGAAGAACAAAATAACAAAAGTGAACTGAAAAAACATCCAAGTTGGTACAAGACCAAGAGAAGATAAGAATGCCATAAAAAAAAAATCAAATAAGAAGCTTCAGCACAAGGTGCTATTTAAAAAATGAGTATGAACAATTATCAGCATGCACACAATCACCAATCTCTTAACCTTGTTTGTCTAATCATGATTGGCATGAATACTGTGTTGGAAAAGTTCAACACTGTTTCAAACTATTTTCAAGAAATAAGGGCCTCCTAAGATCAAGTATGAAAAGTAAATAAAGATGGAGGAAAAAAGAACTGAAAGAAGAAATAACAATTAAGGCAAAACTAACCAAACTTAACATGATTTAACAGTGTATGAGTACAAAACAAAAAGAGACAATCGAGAATAATGGAGGCAACTAACTTGAAGCTTCTCCCATTATGAGTAAGGAGGAGAAATTCAGGAGCCCTCACAACAGCTTTATCAGTCGAGTGTAACTCAATACACTCCTCAAAAGGAACTAATTCTTCCAAATTACTTGCGCCCTCATGAAACTTTGGTTTGACTTCCACTGTCCACTGTTAACATGATAGCAAAGCCATTAAATTTTGGATGGAATATGATACAACCACTCAGATATACGCAACACAATCATAACATAACATATATACAAGTCCAACAATAACCCTACCTCAGAAGTTTGTTGGCAAGATGTAGCTTCCCTCAAATAGATGCCTCGTAACGAGGGACCTGCGACAGTTGTCCACCAAAAAAATAAGGATAAAAGATCCATTGCACAGATATTAAAAAATAAACTATTTTCATCTCAGCACCAGAATAAGGATCCTCAGTCAATATGATTTTGTATATCTATAGGAAATTATGAACAATGGGTGGGGAATCAAGTTTAAGCACGACAAATTAGATCTGAATAGCTTAGAAAAAAAAAAGAATCTTACATGGGAAAACAAATCAGTATAAATACTGTCTCTAAGGAACATTGCGAATGGAGTGTGACACGAGGCTCAGATATTATCAACAGACATAAATTTTTCATAATTTTGCTAGCGAATGATTGCACAGATACTTACTTGATTTCCCAGATTGATTGATCTTTATTTCATAACAAACACTCGGAGTATTACAGGACTGCTTTATATATTCGTAGGCGCTGCCACACAACCAGTTATCAATATTGACACCAAAATCACAAATAGGGTTTATTTCTAACAGATACAAAGGAACAAAAAACTAAACAGACAACATTACCTGTGTACTTGCATAAGGCCCTGTCCTGTTGATAGCTTATCTGAAAGAAATTCACCAACAGGAATAGCTGTATTCTCAACAGCCTTTCTTACAGCATACGGGCTTACTGGAATGTCCTCAGCCTACACAAAATGTTGAATTTCAGAAAATGAAGTAAGGTCATATGATGGAACAGAATTCAACATAAAAAAGCAAAAACTGAAACAAAACAAAAAGATCAACCCCCAAAAAAAAAAACATAGAAGAGAACCTTCATTGCGCTGACAAGTAAAGCAATACCACCACAAGCTGATGGAGATGCCATTGACGTTCCATTCATAAGCATGCGCTTTTGAAGAGTCCACGTAGGAACTGGAGCAACAGCCCCACCAGGTGCACTTACAGAAACTCCAAGATCTCCGTCAGCTGTTGGCCCTCTGCTGGACCTACATCAATGTCATACACCAATTAGAAGTGATTTGCATTCTGACCTTAACAAGTGAAGAACCTTCTTCAAGTATAGAGTCAGAGACAAGGAAATTAATATACCAGGTGTACTCAAGCCCTTCAGAAGGAGGTTCGACCACAGAATGAGCACCAGCAGCCATTGCAGGAGATACATAGGCACCAACTCCTAGGATGCTTGAAGTTGTACCCCCGGGAGCACCAACCGTGCTTAATGCAGGACCACTATTGCCAGCACTACTCACAAATATAAGCTGATGTTTGTTCACCACCTAATCAAAAGCAATGACCAGCCTCATAATATGATGGAACATAAGAGAATAAGAAGGAAAAGAAGAATTTAGCTATATTTGAAGTTTTTGGATACTACTTCATTAACAAGGTCAACAAAACGACCATAATCAGGAAGTAAAGAAGGTTCTCCATAGCTCATGTTGATTAGATCACATTTATGCTGCACAAGAAAAAAAATGTCCAGTAAGAAAGTGTAAAGTTTTCATGTGCACCAGAATTGGCCATGCAGTAAACAAAATAAACAATAAATAATATATTGCACAGTAATAATGAAATAAAAAATATTTTTCCAAGTTCCTCATTTTATCTCATTGTTGACAGTTTTGAGAAAGGAAGATTGAACTTTGATTCCATACTTGATATTATTTGCTACCAATAAGGTTATACGCCGTCGAAAAAAACAGAAATAAATTGGAGTATTAGGCATACCTCCACAGCAGCAATCAAGGCCCGAGTCAAGCCAGTGCCTGTCTCCATTGAACCTAATCGTGAATCTCCAATTTTGCATGATATCAACTGTGCTCCAGGTGCAACTCCATTCAACAACGGTTCCTGACATCACAGTAAATGTCAAAAATCTCATTTCTGGTGGAAAGAATGCAGCAGTAAAATGCACAAAACTACCTTTGGGTGGAAAGCAGTAGCAATACCAGCAACATGAGTACCATGAGGAGAGCTATCGGTTACAATACTTAAGATGTTTCCCTCACTATAGATGTTAACGACAAATGAGCAGGCATCCAACTTAGTAAAAACACCATATTTCCTCTCCTGCCTGAATGTTACTTGGAATTAGTTAAACAAATAAAATAGCTCAAGATGAAAGGAATCATTTAAACAAATAAAATAGCTCAAGATGAAATAAGTCATTGGCTTACAACTATTTCAGAATATTCTGAAACTAACTTAGAAAACAGCTATTTTACTTTTTATAACAACAAAACCTTCCAAAAAAGGAATTGAACTCAATGCCTTGCCTAACTTTGGCACAAGTATGTAAACATAAAACTAGACGTTTTCAGTGTTTGATGACTCTAAAGCACATATGGGCTTGTACAGATGCAGTTCACTCGACAAAATCAAGAAAAGGCAAAGCAAAGAAGGAATTTCCAATCATGCTATACCGATAATTTGTAAGGGGTGTGAAATCAGCAAGTTTTCCACATTCTGGGTCATCGTCAAGAGTTTGTGTATCAATAGCTGCCCTCCACAGTTCCCCATCGTGCCACACAACAGCATCTATGACAGGCCCCTTGTCATCATAGTTCTAATGCAAATGCATAACAGCCAGGTTATCATTTTCAGGCAGTAAAACTTGTTTCAGGAAAAAAAATGCAAGGAACCAGCACTCACATCAGCCTGCTTTTGTAATATATCAATCCTGTTTTTAAGGTCCTCCAGGTCCCTTTTCAGCTTTGCATCATCCAAAATAGAGTGCTTCTGAAAACATAAATAAACAATGCAGAGAATGGGATATAAGCTTGTATCATAAAATGGACGTGTCAACTAGAATTAGCCTGATAAACATAACATCATTAAACTAGATAACATCAAAGCAAAAATACATCTGACAACTGCGTTAGTTAAAAACAGGAGAAAATTTACTCTGCATAACAAGCAGAAAGATTTAAGTAGAGAAAATATCCAAACTGAAGATTGGGATTGAATTGATATAATAACTATGAATAACCTGATTAAATTCGTCAAGATGTTTCACAGCCTTGGCAATTTCTTCTTGGTTTATCTTATCCCACTTCTTTTTTCTTTCCTTCTGTAGGCGAGAGAGCTAGTTATAATAGGTGAAAATTGGAGAATGGTTTTAAAATTGAGGATAGAACAAATGACCGGAGTGAACAAGGAGAAAATGACCTTGAGGCGAGAAGTCAAGGTATCAGTAAAGAGATCGTAGACCAACTTGCAGCCAACGTGCCATAGCGCGGACGGGTTCTTCCATGATGGATTGAGAAGCAGTGATGCCCCTGTCGGGATTGGGGAAAAAGGCATTGACAAGGAAAAGAAAAATAAAACGTAAGAAGCATCAACGGATTGATGAAGGATTAATAAGGTGAAATTTAAGAGTGGATTCCAAACCTGAAGCGCCGCGAATGCAACCACCGGAGTCTGCCTTGACCACTGTTGAAGTGTCAATATCTCCACTCCCGGTGCTTCAAGAATCAAAGGCGAAAGATTACTTCATCGGTGACACTAATAGGTTTCATACTGTAAAGGGTTGTGCTGCCGTAGAATAGAATTTGTGGTAGGTAGAGGAGAATGGGATAGGAAGGGATACCAATCAATTACATCGAGTATTTTGGGCTTCCCGTCGGATGTAACTTGCAATCCTGAAGCAGCCGGGTCAACTCCGGAATCTGAATAATTCGCGATGAAACACACAAAAAATAACGGATTGTAAAAATAAAATGAAGGGGGGTAAGCAGGACACAGAAATATGGAAGAGAAACAAAAAAGAGAAGGAACAAAAAAAACCAAAAATGGCGATAATGGCGCCGCGGCCATCGAATGTAGGGTGGGTATCAATGAAGCGATCGGCGCCAATCTCCTGCTTGGGCATGAGGGAGGCTAAGAAAGAGGACTCCTTGGCGGCTTTTAATTTACGGAGAGAGCCGTTGTCGTCTCCACTGGAGCCACCTCCGCACCCGCCTGCTACTTCGCTGATGGAATCACAAGGCATTTCTCTCCCTTTCCTTGATAATTTTCTCGAGAGTAAATTTGTTCTATTACTGATGCTCTCAAAACAGCAACTGGTAGGAGCTGTATTTGCCTTTCCTTTGCGTAGTCCCCGAATGAGCAGCAGGGAAGAATAACGGAAAGTAGTACAAGTAGAAGACAGACCACTGGTACTGGTACAGCTATGCCTGTGCGGGTGAGGGTGCGTGTCAATTCGTCCGACCTCCGCTCCAGAAAACAGGTAAATGCAGGCGTTGTTGCCTTGTAATGCTAAAGGGTTTTGCATTATTATTTTATTTAGCTACCAAATGTTAGAGCAAGGACATTTTAGTCAATGCGGCAAAAGCCGGCGGGCCGTTGCTTTGAGCTATGCTGACGGCTACAGCAACGAAAACCCTGGGCTCGTCCCCGTCTCCTGTTACTGTTCTCTCTGCTCTCCTTTGGCTCTTATCTTATCTCGCAGAGTCGCATCGACGAAAACAGAGGTCGAGCCGTCGTCCAGAGCCCGTGGCGCGGATTTGAAACGATTTTGTCGTTGCTTGATTAGTGTAATACTTTATACTATATCTAGCAAACACAAAGAAACAAGCTTTTTTTGACACCACAGGATCGATCCTTGTTGGTGTGTGGCTAACTTGCTAGAAATGAACAAGGGCAGCACATCGATCGGTCAAGTGACGACCTGTTGGCGTTTCTACCGGGTTCTTTTATCCGTCGCGCAAGGAGGCCAATGCGGAGGAGCCGATAAGGCTCCGTCCTGACGAAACACAAGGAAAAGTGAGAATGTTGCATTATACAGGTAACAGCCACTCAATAAATTGAAAGGATTAACTTTTTCCTATGTATTCAATGTTTAACAATGTATAAAAATCAAAGAAACTTTAGCAAGTTGATTTTTCTCTTTTGATGATGTCCCCAACTGTGTATCGCTAATTGTTCTTCAGCTCAATGGCTATCTACAGTCGCTTCCAGTATCCATTTTAACCCCATCCATCCATTAACTTCAAAAGTCCAAAAATGATAAAAGCCTGTATTAACATCTCTTCTTTGCGTCTGGATGTTGACAAATTCATCAAGCCTGGTAGCAGCTGTTCTTTAGCTTATCAACAAAAAGGGATAATGTAAGATTGTCAAAACATCTCAACTGGCAGATCAATTACTTACCTGATCTGATTCAGATTGTATAACGTTTTGGCAAGTGGTGTCACAAGGATATGCACAATCAATATCCTTGGCTACATCTCTACTAAAATACCAATCACCAACCGCTTGTGCAATGGTCTGAGAAAGTTAAAACCAAAATTGATTAGAACTCGACACATAATCCTAAGAAGAATGGAACATTTTGTTGCCGTGAGCTGTTTCTTGGAAAGAGTTGTACTTGTAGCTAAACACACGGGTGGTTATCTACATCTCTAGAGATTTGACGGATGGTACCTTGTTATGTATTCTAGGTGAATCAATAGAATACCAAGTGTCTTGTAACTCACTTTGGCAATGAGCAAAGCAAGAGTTTATGAACATTCCCCCTCGACCGGAATACTTGAAAAACGACGCGAGAGCTGCCAGCATATCTCGCCTGAATCCTGGAAATGTCCACAAGTAATTGATTAGTGATAATTTTGACCTTTAAATTCAGGCAGAAGGGTAAAATATCTCAAGTATAAGATAGACCTTGCAATATTTCTATCTGTGATGGATTACACGCTGTTACGTTAAACTTGCAACGAACCCAATGTCCGTGGAGATCAGCAGAAGGTGGAACCAATGTATGGTGGAACTGTGAAATAACAATGGTTAATCATCCTTATACTGTGCCACGAGCTGACAGACTTAGGATGCCAATTGTTATGCATAAAATGTGAGATAAAGAAAGATAAATTACTTGATATACATCATAAGCAGAGTTCAGGATGAAGAATGGTGGTGTAATGTACTCCAACATGTACTGTGGGAAGAAACACTGGACAATAACACAAGTATCTTAAGTCCGTAACTGCAAAACCAATCAAGCAAGAACTGGCAGTAAAAATTGGAATCCTGAGAAAAAATGTACCAGTTTTGGATTGCTGAGGGAACTAGTGCAATTTCTATTGAGGTTCTTCTCTGCTCCCTGCCATGAATGACTACCATTGAAGATACTTCACTTAAAATCACGGACCTAAATGATGCATCAAAATTTTGAGAATTTTATTTAAAGATTTACCTGTAGAGAAACAACGTTGTCAAAGAAGGATCTCGTACTATAGTGCAAACTTATGTCTCTTCTGTCAGAAGAATGAAAGTGGATAACAATAAAGAAAATCTCTTATTAGAAAAAATAAAGGGAACTAAATCCTGTAGACAATCAGATAAAAAATAACAGGCATACTCGTCCATAAAAAATCCAGCATCACTCAAGCATTTCACACTGGCATTACTAGGTAGCATCCGGGCGAAGTCGTCGCAGTGAAGGAAGGACGATAACCCCCCAGCAGAGCAGCCGGAAAGCAGAGCCTGTGGGAGAAATGAAATGATCGTTGGAAGTTCATTTTCAAAATTATTAGAAGAAAAAAAAACTACAGATGGAAGGGTCTTACCTTCTGCGCGTGTCCCAATCCCTTAGGAAGAAGATCAAGAATGATCGCTTCCCATATCTTTTGTCCTCTGAAATAAAGAACTGAAGTCTGTTGACACACATTGCACAAAAATTTATTTAGTCAGTGTAGCAAAAGGCATGCTCTTGCGAAGTACCGCAGCCCCGAAGCTATAGTTTCTTCCCTCTCCCTATTAGACAGGCTTTCGCTAAGTTCTAATTTCTATTGCAACCTCTCCAGTCCGGTTCCAAAGAAGCGGAACGCATGCAAGTAAAGTTTCACTTTAGAGATACAATTGGAATCCAACAAGGTCGTGCTTAGTGAGGAACTTTACAAATTAAGAAATATCCATAAAGGTAGTAGAATAATACGGTAAACAAGCTGAAAGAAAATGCGAAAGTTGAGATTACCCCATTATCAAACTTAGCATCTCCAACAAACGATCCTCCATCACAGTATCTAAGCTTTACTCGATTCCAATTGTAAAAATCTGGTAAGCATCACAAAAGATATGTTATCACCCACAATTTTTCTGCTCCAGAATGGTACGTACATTAGCATCAGTTGTGGGAAGGGAAGGCAAAGGATTTGAGGATTGAGCTACAGGAGCAGTTCACATGAATCCCCAAGCCATGCATGAATTTCAGTGTCTTCTTTATATTAATGGTTACGTACTATATCAAAATTAATTTATAAAATGAACACGAACACGAACAACATTGTTTTTCCTTGGAACAAGAGCAGTATTTGTTTATTTGATATCGCGATGAGCACAACTTTTTTATTCCTCGGGTGGAAGATGGGATTAGATTCGTCATGTGAACCGTGAAGCAAGGTTTGACTTAAGCAAAAGGTTTCCATGTGACTGGCGCAGGAACAGAGTTATATATATAACTCATTGTTTTAATCTCAAATCGTACTAGCATTTTGGGTTTTAAGATTTAATTTAAATGGAGATGCAAATTAGTCTACCCCGGAACATTAGGAACGTGCATGTCGCATAGAGGTCCAGATCAACGACCTCCCTCTCCCGGACAAGGAATGCAATTTTCATATTTTTTCTATAAAAAAAATATCGATTTCTGAAATCAGTTAATGAGTCAAGTAATGTACCCGGATTAAGAGAAGCTTCATTGCTTAAGATTCCCGAGAACACCTCATGCTTGCTCATATAACGTGTAGATCCACGACGCGTTTGAGCTCTCGCCGAGCATGATTCTATATCATCACACCACCCACCTCCCTATTCAACAAACCCACAATTAATAATATATCAATACTCTATAGTCTAAAGACGACCAAGGAAAATAGTGCCATAAGTAAACTAGCTCAATCACTGCGTCTGGACAATCTACCAATCTAGAAAACCCAAGTAAGGTTTCTTCCAGAAAGATAGAGTTCAAACAACTTTTAACTACCCACCGAACCCTCTTTCGTCTTTCTTAATGTTGCTGCCCGGTGCCCAAAAATAATGGAAATCATTGTATTTATTTTCTGCAGGGCCGGTCCCATTGTGGTCACAGTATCCAAGAATTTATTTTATTTCAGCTGAGACGTGACATTATCGACTAGGTTGGGGGGATCATAAATGTAGCAAGCAGAATGTGGCATAAAAACTAGTCATTTATGGGCACTAAAATAACGTACCTTCTGCAGTTATTCCTTAAACCTAAATGCAATACAGTTACAATCAAAATGTCTGTACTGCTAGGAGGAAGATGCCATCACCGAGTACGACTCGGTTGCGCTCATCTAGTGAAAAGTTCAAAAGTAAAATAGAAACAGGCTACCTACCTAACAAACACCGTAGAATAGAACCCATGCTGCATTTCAAAGCAAAAACTCAACAATAATATTCTTCTATACCAAAAAAAGGCTAATAAAAATATATATAATCCGAGAATAAATGTAGCCGCTGGCAATAAATTTGCTTTCTATAAAGTGCAAAGTTGCAAAAGCACGCAAGTTGGTAACAACGACGTCGCACATTGTCTTTCCGACGCTCGAAGCATCAGCCAATCATTCAAAACAAACAGACAAACAATCTTCGGAAAAAGTTAAAAAAACCCCTTCACCGGCTACACACCATTGAGGCACGCTGCCGTGGTCCCATTTTCTTGAAAGAAAGAAACGTGTGGGTCTCAATGGCTATATGTATTTAGAAAAGAATTACCTCGAATTGCAAAAGCCAGTTGCGTGATCCAGCACCGAATCCCCTGTGTAGATGATATGCAGGTAAACTTCCGTCCATGCAAACTGAGGAAGAGAATGTTCGGCGGGCACCGAAACAAACAGTAAGCAAGGCGGTTCGTCAAATAATTGTAATAATTATTTATGCCTTGAGCAGTCACATAAACGAATTACTTCACTTGGCGAAGCACTACTTACAGGCACCGAGAGCGGAGGCATTACGAACCAGAGTCATATTCACCAGAAGGAGATTCCCTGACCCAAACCTCCATGTTGCGCAATTCACCACAAATATCACCAATGACGACACGACTGCTCTACCCATAATCATCTTGCAAGTCGGAGGAAGTGACTTACTCTTACTATATGTTTCTATACAAAGATTAAACTGATCAGATCTTGTATGGAGACGTGAAATGACGATGACTACTCTGTTAATTAAGCGTTGAACAGGGAGACTGAGATCAGCATTTAAGGTGAGGAAGTTCAAGGAAATCGCCACAGATCGTTTGACGTTTCATTGTATACATTCAACGAGAGAAGCATAAATTAACTAGCCAAAAAAGCAAGAACCTCCGTACGTACCTTAGCTTAGTTTAGAGTTTGGCACGGAGATTGAGCTAATGATAAGTAGTGACCAGAGTTAATGACGCCCTTGGATTCTTGACAGGCTTGACAGGGTCCCCTGATGAGAAGAGACTATTATATCTTGTTTTGAGAGAGAATCAGAGATAGAGGTCCGCAAAAGGAGACCTGGTGATATCTTACATAGAGGAGAGGATAGAGGAATCCAAGTGATAGCGAGACTGCTATATTTGTAATCTTAAAAGCAGCCTCAATTAAGGCAAAATCTAATCATTCGGAGAAATAAAATTTTCATCTTAAGGTAATTAAGAATTGGATTGGACGTAACGGATATAATAAATAAGGAAAAAATGAAATAGAGCAAATAAGGGGAAAACATAAACATGGTTACCATTTACAAGAGACATTTTATAATTGTTTTTTCGTTGAACAAATAGAAGAATATGTATGTATATGTATTGATCTTTGATTTCAGCTTTTTTAATCACTTATCATTAACTGATATCTCAATCATAAACTACTATTTAATAATTCATACATTTATCAGTAGAATAAATACATGGAAATGGCTCGATCATGGTTTAATGAATTATTTATTATCTATTTTTTAATAAATATCTGATGTGGGTACGAAATGCTTGTGAAGAGTGCATGTACTAATGAGTTCCTTTTAAATTGATAGATTAAAAAGGTTTCACTAGGTCGCTGAAAATGATTAATGTTCGGGGACTATATATATGCACTTGCGATATCATTACCAGCTAATTATATATGTTCAAAAAATCAAATATACACACTACCTAGAGATCTTTCATGTGAACTTGGATATGAACTATTTTATATCAATGGTCAAATATTATTGATTTTTTAAAAAATTTTTAAAAATATGCATCGTCTATATTAATGCATTATTAATTCCAAAAGTTAAAGATTTTGAGTATATGTTAGTGTGCAGATTTCCTACACAAGGTTACCGTTTTTCTCATGAAACCGATACCATATCACAAAAATGAAAAAGAAATAGACAATCAATCAATCAATCAATCAGAGATTCAACTGGCATAACAATCGTATCTCTAAACTCCAATTCCATACATTACCAAGGGTAATCTTTAGGCCCGTCATTTTCCTGCGAGATTAATAGTAATACTATTGTCCTGTGATTTCTTCTTGTACACCATATGACCAGAATCCTCTCTTTCAAAGAGGCCTTATATCAATTCATCCCATTCCTCTGCTGTCTTGCTTTTATTTGAAGAACCCAAAGCAGACTTTCCCGTCAACCTGCTGTGAGAATCTTCTCCTTCCTCTTCCTCGTTGAAGGTTCCGTACTGAAAGGGTGAGTAAGCATGTGGCACGGATAGCGTTACAGCCCTCTGTAGCGCGGCCTTGTACTCCTGACTATGCTCTCTGGCCAGTGTCTCCTGCCGCTCCATTCTCTGCTCTGCTGGGATCCCCAAAATTTTATCTTTCTCTAACATTATCTGAATTCAGGAGGGGAGCAACACCAGAAATAGTTTGAGATGCAAGTTTTGCAGGTAATTCCCTCGAGCTATGCATCCCAACGCACTTGATGAAAAGGAAAACAAAAATCAAAAGCATTTCTATGCATCATGAATTTTGGCATCAATAAACCCTCTAAACAACAGCCATCTCTGTGTGGTTAAAACCAATATGAAGACCACCGAAGCCATAGGATAAAGAAAACATACATCCAGAGCTCTTTGTGCTTCTCTCTCAATCCAAATGATTGCATGATCAGAAGTGGCATTACAAGAAAGAACTATATGCTCAAACCTCCCATCCACTGGCACCGCTGTTCTCACAACTGGAGGGAATCTTCCCAACCTGAAAATAACGGACATGCAAAGGCAAGTCAACCTCCGGTGATCATAACTGTCATTTATCCAATAGACGGACAAAGCTCACTCTCGGATTTTTATAAATGACAAAGCTGACAAACCCTGAGGACCATCATATCATTTACTTTCTTTCCTGTGAGCTTTAACTAGCTCATGATAATTTTATGATAAAGAAGGATTTCCGGTGTTCTTTAGATTAGCTTGTTAAAACATCCAACCATTGCATCAATAACTCAAAAAGAACACAGAAGCAAGAATAATTAATCTGTGGCAAAACTTGCAGTCCACTAGATACCCCACTCACTTGATTAACGTTTGACAAAACCAAGGTTAGCATACCTACAAAGTTTTCTCTCAACAATGTGATAGAGACGACCAGGTGCATACAGCCTTCTTGGATCTTTTATCATCTTCTCCTCTGGTACACAAGTATCCCTCATGCACCTTAGACAGAGTAGGCATGGCAAACTAATGGCCAAAATAGAAATTTGCAAAATGAATATGTTGAAGTACAAAATGGAAAGTACAACAAATTCGAAGTCTATATTTTAAAATATATAACTTTTAACAGTATTTTCTTTGTTTCATAAGCCTCTATTTATTTAATGAGACATTTTACATTCAGTCTCCTGTTAACTTAGAGATAGAGCATATGAAGACGTGCAATTAATATATTTAAAACAAATTGGATAGCTTTAGTGATAGGGAAAAATCCGGAGGCGTGATGTACCAGAAAAGTGACTTGAAAATGTCTTCCAAGGGTGTCGATGTCCGTGGCAAGAAATCATCCTGGTTTGGTCAAAAAATCAAATAAAATAAGACAAACATAACCACAGAAGTCAGTTAATCAGTTTGACACAAAGTCCTACTTTCCGAACAAAAATTGTCATACTTTGGCAGTAGGTTGTTGGACCAAAAAACCAGATACAAAGTTCAGAAATGTTTGCCATGTCCAAGACAACTGAATCAAATAAACTATATTTTCAGCTAAACTGTGGACATCAACTTAAATAAGATCACATCCCTCAAAAGCTCAAACCGTATGAATATAGCACATTCCCCCTGCTCTTGTCCGTGTGAATGCATGGGTTATTTTTGTGCTTTGTGGATAACATGTGTGAATACCCACCTCATCACTCGACAGAGTTTGTTTCATTTCACAGTGCCAAAACACGGAAGCTACATTTGGATGGTGGTATGAAAGTACTGCCTCAATCTTGGGAGTTTTTAGAGCTGCATAACTTTTTGCCGAAGGTTTAGACAGGAAAGTCAGGGGGATACCATCTATGACGAAGCCAGGTATGAAACGGAAACAAAAAGCATAAATATAATCATTTCATAAGAATATATGATGACAGCAAAATGTGGTTTTCTTTTTTGTTTTAAGCTTCATAAGATGCATACCCATTCAAAGGGTTATGCAACAATATTGACTGAAAACTTACCTGAAGTACAACAGCATTAATCACATCGGCATATCTGACGGCCAAATTAAGAGACATGCATCTTGCGGGTGCAATAGCATAGCATCTGACCCTCTTTCTGTCAATGTTTTCCAATTTATCACGATTAAGCACCACCACCAATGCCAGCATTGCTGCAACACCTGATCCTAAGGAATGGCCCGTAAAAGTCAGCGTGTAATTTGGATACTTCTCCACTAATTCCTTGAGGATCTCATACTCTGCATCTAAAACCCAACCAGCAGCCTTCAATAGCCCGTTGTGCACATATCCTCCATCAATTTTCCTTTTCCCCAACTTATTGTCCAAGAGTAGAGCATAATCACTCTCCTTCGCCAAATTAAGGCCCCTAAAAGCAAGGATTATATCGCCATGATCATGATCGAGATACAAAATATAAGGAGGAGCCCTTCCTTGGGTATCTTCGTAAGTTTTTCTAAGGATTAACCAGTCTGGGTTGATTCCATACCCACCAGGTGGTTCCCAAAGGGGGCGCCGAAGATCATCTTCATAAACGGCCAAAATGTAGCGGCAAAGGCGAGGGACTGGTTCAAATTCTTCAGCTGTTGCAAGGCCCCAAGTCTCACTGTCGTGGCCTGCAGAGTGGAGGCATCGTTTCCATGCCCAACGAGCGCATGCTAGGCAATAAACACACTCAAGAAGAGGCAGGCCACAAATGATTGACATTGTTTCCCAAAGTCGATAGTAATAGTATGCCAAACAAACGTCAGTCAACAGGCATGGGAAAGGAAGGAACTTGAGGGAAATGATTCATGAATCGTCCAAAATCCAAAACCGCAGCCAAAGTGATGGAAGCAGGGGATCAAGCGATGAGACTGGTGCTGTTAAGAGGACAGATATATAACAAGAAAACCATGTCAACTAAGTTCAACTCCGTTTATATGGAATACAAGAGTTTCCTCTCCAGCAAAAAAAAAAAAGTAACGGAAAGGCGGAGATTGATAAAGGAGTATATACGTCCGCAGTACAGGGGATATATGTATGTGAAGAGCATAAAAGAAGAATAAACTATAGAAAATAAGATTGAATGCAGCGCTGACCAGGGCTTTGACGAGCAAACTTGTATCTTGCGAGCATCGGATGGAGATCCAGAAGCATTAACTTTGTGAAGCAGAGGCTAGCGGGGGTACTGCTCGATGTCTCGATCTAGGTCTCGTTATGAAGATTCTACAACTCAAGATGATTATCAAAGTAGAAGGGAAGAACCAAGCTGCCGCTGTTTCGAGGGTCTGTTCTCGTGGAGAATATCCTAAGCTGCCGAACAGACACCACTTCAATTCAATCAAACTAATACGGAGGCATGTGCTTTCCAGTTGAGGTGGTTGCCGATTTGGAAGCATTCGAGAAAATTGGAAGACAGTACATAGACATTAACTGGGGGTTAGCTGCGAGCCTCTGCCTGCAGCTGCAGGTCAATAGGCTTTTCTGTTGACGGTAGTGAGTTACCTACAAGTCATTGCATATAAATACAAATTTCTACACTCCACAGTCCACCTTCACTTACCTTCTTTATCCTTTTGCTTCACTCTTTTGAGTTTCATTCGCATGGCAAAAAAGTTTCTTTCTTTGGTTCCGTTATAATCTTTTCCAGTCTCTGTCGTCTCTGTCTCACCCTCCAAGTGCTCCAATCTTGGTGTCACACTGTTGGAATTCCTTTTTTCCTCTACGATCTACCATCGAATGAAATCTAGATCAAAGTTTCAGGGCCCACACGCCCATGAGTTTATTACCCACACACCACATGATAACAGTAAATGCTATGGACCTAACGGGATAATCTTTTAAGGTTTGGATTTATATGTTTATCTTAGACGAACATACAATTCATTATATTATAAATACTAATTTCAAACTCGTTTATACAATTAATTAATAGTTGCACTTTGGATTGCGACTGTAAAAATGCATTTCCTGTGTTGCATAAGAAAATTAAGTCAAGAAAAAATTTAAAATGTGGAGCTGAGAAGAACTACACAAATACAATTGTTATCTCTTCCCGAGTATTGCCAATACTGTCACAAAAACTAATGACAAAAAAGGTAATAAGATAAGAAGCATAATTTGCACATTAAAACCCAAAATCTTACAGCCAACCACTACAAGTTAGAATTACAAAACCTCGGTCAAAGCATGATGGACGAGCAAATGCTCTCAACCGATGACAACATCAATTTGAAAGATGAATCTGCAACAGAAGGAAGCGTCAAGTTCCGCCCTCCTGATGGCTCTAAAGACCAGGATACAGAGATGGTGGAATCTCTAAAGTCATATAGGGAGTCGTTTGTGGGTCTTCATTCATCGCCGATTGAGTATGTAGATGTCAACGATGAGTATACTATGGTGTCTGTTGACAATGAAGGATCATTTATCTCAGTTTCGGACAAAGTCTATTCTCTACTATGTGATTCTTGGAAATTTTCGGTGATGGTGAAACTTCTGGGGAGAAATATTGGTTTTACCCTTACGGTTTCAAAATTGAGATCGCTTTGGGGACATACTCAAAGATCATTGATTTGGACAGTGATTTTTATTTGGTCAAATTGTCCAGCGAGGAAGAGATGAATGCTATACTGCTTGGTGGTCCCTGGGTTATCCTTGGTCATTACCTCACTGTACAACATTGGTATCCAGCTTTTAGAGCTAGTTCCGCCATTGACTCCAAAGTTGTTGCTTGGCTGCGTATTTCTGATTTACCGTTGGAATTCTATCATGAAAAAAATACTATCTAAAGTGGGTACCTGGCAGGAAGAATGGTAAAGATTGATAAGAACACCTTGAGGGCTCAACGTGGAAAATTTGTTAGAGTGACGATGGAACTAAATTTATCCAAACCTTTACTACCGAGATTGAGGATCAATGGACAATGGCTACGGATTGAGTATGAAAACCTTCCTCTGATCTGCTTTGGTTGTGGCCGTATTGGACATAACCAAGCGATGTGTGCTCATTCAGCTCGTCAAAACGCATCTCAACAAATTCCTACGAGAGTGTCACCTTCATCTGTGGAGATGGAAGCTCCAGAATCTAGCAAAACTGCGGCTGAGAAGAACGAGAGAAATAGGTTAGTGGAGGTAGTTGATGTCCCTGATCACTTTAGGCCGTGGCTTCATGCACCGAGTCATCCTCGCCGAAACTCGAACAAAGGGAAATCGCCGATGGAGGCTCAATCCAAGAAGGAAGGTCCTCCACAAAAGGAAATATCAGGATCGAGATTTGCGGTGCTATCTGAGGTAACTCATGAACAGGGTATGAATAAAGGAAAGACTCCAATTAGACTTGCGGGATAATAGGCCAAGAAATCAGAATATTAATTTCAAGATCTCCAAAAGTAATACATTTGCTGACAATATTCCACGTGCTACTAATCAAGTTCACCAACAGACCACACCTAAAGAACCATCACAAGTAATGAGCCCTTCTCAGCCATTTCAATTACAACGCCCAGTCTACAACCCCATCTCAACTCAAAGCTGATAGATCACACTCATAGCAGCAAGGCTTTAAAGGCCTGAATTCTAAGAAGAGGATGAAGAGAAGGTAGTGTTCAGCATGAGTACTCAAAGTCCCGCAGACCTGGAACAGCTAGAAGCTACATTCACATTTAATCTCCATTCAAGTGGCGATTTAGGGAAGAAGTCTAGAATGGGAGGTAAGGTTTCTTCGCTAATAGAGCCTTTTCCTTCTAAAGATACAACAATAAACAACCTGCAGAAGCGATGTCTATGGTGGATTTGGTCTAGGAGCCCGATTTTCCCTCCTAATCTTAATTGTTTGTTATGTCTATTTTATCTTGAAACTGTTGTGGGACTACTAATAAAGCATTTGTGAGGAAGCTGTTTGTTTTTTTGGTGGCATCTGGCTCTTATGGCTGAAGTCAGATGTTTCCATCACCATTAAAGAATCAGATCATCAATTTGTTCATTTTGAATGACATTCGTTGGATTCCTTCGGAGAATGTACTGAGATATATGGGAGTCCTATCCTAATTGGAGATTAGGATGCTCTACTGTATCCAGATAAGAAAAGAGGTGGAATGAAGACTATCTCTGGTGTGAATAGTACATTCATAAAGATGGTGGATGAATTTGACCTTTTGGATATAGGGTTTGTGGGTCCTAAATTCACATGGTTTAGATGAGATTTATCAGAGAGGCTAGATAGGGTGTGAAGCTGAGGTAACTGCAGTCCATACTCCTCTGGCTCCTGGATTATGGGTTTTTCCCAATATATTGGCCAGAGTTCAGTGTGGGATGAGGTAACTGCAGTCCATACTGGTTTATCTATGGCTTTATCTAGTGATGTGGTTAGACTTCATCTTGAAAGTGATTCATGGGAAATGATTCAAGCCTTAAAGTTAAGGGATTTAAAGCCACCGTGGTGTCCCCTCCTTGTGCAATACCGCCAACTACGCAACAGGTTTCATGAGGTGACTCTGGAACATGTATTTCGTGAGGCAAACTTGGTTGCCGATGGCCTTGCCAAAATGGCCTCATCTTTATCGCCAGGAACACATATGCACCAACAATCACCGAGTTGTATTTTGCAATTTAGTTCTTCCGATGTTAATGACAACGCTGTGTTTCGTCCGGATCTCTAATGTTTAGGGCCTGTGCTTTTTCACCAAAAGAAGAATTACAAAACCTCGACCGCACTACACCGCTCTAGATTCAAGTCTTTAACTACAGCAAATAAAATTGTGAATACAGATACTCCCTGATCTTGAAATAATCTTCGCATAAGGGTCCTTCGATGATGACTTGTTGGGTACCAGAACTGCCACCCTGCGAGGAGACACGAAGCTGCCACCATCATTTTTTTTTTCTTTGTATTCTCATATAACACCAATACAAGTATAAACATAACTGACCTTCTGGCTTGCACTCCCAATTTTGCGCAAGGTTACATATTCCCCACACCGTAAAGCACCACCCCCAAATTCGACCTGTAATACTCAACATTCTTGATATCTTCTTGGAAAATCATGCATTCATATATCATTAACTTTGGTCAGAATTCTTGGTTTAGCAGTAAAACATGTTTGTGTCCTACTTTGGAAGACAAAACTTCCATCTGACTTCCCTAATCCATTCACATGTTTATCTCTTCCTGGAAAATCATGCATTCATATCTCATTAACTTAATTCAGAATTCTTGGCTCCACAATAAAACAAATCCGAGTTCTACTTTGGAAGACAAAACTGCCATCTGATTTCTCTAAATCCATTCACTGTAAAACATGTTTATATCTTCCTGGAAAATCATGCATTCATCTCTCATTAACTTAAGTCAGAATTCTTGGTTCCACAGTAAAACATGTTTATGTCCTACCTTGGAAGATAAACGTCATCTATCTTCTCAAAATCTATTCAACTACTAAAGCCAAAAAATTGTTCGAAAACAAAAGCCCGAGTGAAAGAAGTACCTGAACACCTTTGCTGCCTAAAAACTGCTTGAAATCCGCCATTTTCAAATCTCCAACAAGGACAGATTCGTGTGATGTGGGTGAAGACGAGATTGGCAGTAAAGATAGCTTTTCACCCTCTGCCTTCCCGACCTCAGCATCAAGCCAGGAAACCTCATAATCTCCCAACTAAATTGTAGAACCATTGTCACAGTTAATGATTGGACTGGTTCAGTAGCACCATCAGTGTTAATCCACAGATATTTACCTTCTTAAATAGCACATTACTCATCAACTTCTCAGTAAGTTGCACCTACATGCCAAAATATGGAGGAAAATGAATCTCTGAGAACCAATATTCCAGAGAAGTATCAAAGATTCCCCCCACTGTACCTTATAAGCACACAGATCAGATGTAACATCAATCGTCTCTTCAATTTGAGGGGCAGAAACCTGAGTGCTTTTTGATTTTAAGAACTCCTGCTTCAAGTGCTCTGTGGCTTCAGCCGATCCATGCACCAAAACCTTTGGAAAGGAAAATATAGAGCACAAGGTTAATTATTTCAGTAATGAAGCCTCTGCATAAAATCCCAAAGAGGAATGCCTCTCCTCCAGAAGAAACTAATGGGAGTTTATGTTGGATAATCTTAGAAGAAGGCACTTCAGAGATGATTGCTTTATGTACTTATAGAAGGTCGATAGATTAGCAAAAACAAAAGCCTAACGCAAGTAGTCAATTCCAGAGTAAAGCACAGCCATTCATTCCTAGGATTTTGCTGCAAGGTGAGTATGACTATTTAAATCTGGACTGTAGAACTAAAGTACATCAATGAATAATAGTATAGGCAAAAGTCATGCACATGATTACATGCTTGCAGTAGCATGTCAGAAAAAAAAATGTACTGGTTCCTCAAGGATACTATAACACAAGGGACTGCATGCCCAGACGTATCCTATTTTGGTAAGTTTCCGAGCAAGAGAGATTTCCTTACAAGCTTCAGGGGATTCACACTTCCAAGAATTGTTTTCACTGATCGTCCATCTGATCGCCCCTCATAGTCAATGTAGATCAGTGAACACTTCACTTGCACCTGATTAGAATTCCATCTCAATTCAGTGAACAAACAATTCTCAATACAAAATAAAGTGAATAAACAAGCCACATTGAACAGAAAAAATCAATGACATCGCAACTTGTTCAAATGGAAAAATCCAAAAAAAGCCACCAGAGAAGATTCCTATCCAACATTCTCAGGCATTCTGTTACATATGATCACAGCCACCAGAGAAGATATCCAACATTGTCAACATGGATAACCACCCCTGCTCACTTCTCTCACTCAAGTAAGTCACTGAGTAAGAAAGTCATTAAGTAAGAAAAATCAAAGACTTAAGCAGACAATACCCCTAGAAAGGCAAACTCTTCTACATGGATAAGGACATTAGCCATTGTTTACCACATGATTGGAGGATCCACTTGATTGTTCTGCTATAACATAGTGAAATAAACATATTTCATCCCACCTTTTTGTGTGAAACATTTTAAGAAATAACACTAAATAGATTATGATATAGTATTTATTGTGTGAGCTGACACTACACTGGTCAAGCTTTTCCTAGAAACACTCAAGCTAGAATTCATTTTACGGTCAACTCACTCGAATTGACTTTCAACAGCTTTGCATCAAGTATCAGACTAGCAGATCCTTCATCTTAAGCGAATTCACTTACTGTCAACTCACTCGAAATGACTTTTGAAGGCTTTGTATCAAGTATCAGACTAGCAGATCCTTCATCAAGTTTTCCATCAAAATCTCCACCAACCTGAGATACAATAAGATAAAATGCAAATCATTCATATTGTTGAGGAAAGATTAGACAGAAATCAGTATAATCAAGCACAATTATCACAGGATCATCTGTTTATATCCTACGATAAAAAGCATGGAAATGGCTGAGAACTGAAATGTTTAATTGAACATAAAATGAAAAAAATATGCTAAGCATCTAATATCCTGCAGAATCAGCAACTTTCAATTCAGAACTTGGAAGAGACTTTTATTCGATGCTAGCTGTCCACATATATTAGACCTTTACTAGTTACAAAATTAAGCTAATTCCCTTCCGATACAATTACAAGCACATGGAGCCGTATACAGTTTTTATTGCATCTACAACCTGAAGAATGGTTTCACCTAATAATAAAATTCACATTTTTCTTCGAAGAGAACAAAGACACATGCAAGATTATATGCTCCTGAAACATAAAAGAAAAGAGAGCTGTGAGTACCACAAGTCATTACTAACTTTGAAGCATGATTCAACAAAAAGCATGTAGAAATGCTATATCTCATCACATCCCAAAACACTGATGTGTCAAGCATTGTAGCAAGGAATGGATTGTTACATTATTATAAGCTCTGCACGGTATGCTTGCAAATATCATATTTGGAAATGAAAAAGATTTGTCTTCCAGCAAACATCATGCCATGCCAGTGCCTCATTTTGTTGCTATAACCTCTTACTTAAGATTGAAGTTTAACTCACTTGATAACTTTCATAAACCTCTTACATTCAGTGATGATAAACTATGTATAAATTGGGGCATTCATATCCTCGTTGTATCAGGTCATTAAGGCCTGGTTGTTCTGTGTAGCCTTTGTATCAAGATTTATTTCCATTTCACAATGAAATGAATTAATTTACTCCTAGGAAAGAAAGAAAGCATTTAAAAATGCATCGTCATTAAATGGAGAAAAATAAATTAATGATCAATCGCAAATGGCATACAACCAAATACCACAAAAACAGGAACCAACAAGGCAGATATTTCACATACATGCATAGCTGACTCGTCCATATCCACGTCCTTAATCATATAATTCTCAGAATTTATGATTTCCCCAAAATCATCCCACTCAGAGGAGTTTTCATAGAATGGAAACATTGGAGCAACTGTGCCGTATGAAGGAACAAATCCATCAATGAATACATCCCGGGAGCCATTACCATGGGAACCAGCTGCTAGAAGAATAAGGATTAGGAAACAATGGAGTGTTATAAACTGAATACACAACCCCTAGTTTTAAATGATACATATAAGGGGAAATATAATACCATCATGTGAAGCAGTAGAGTTGCAATCATTGATAACCATTGGATCACTACAATTCTTATCAGGGACATTAGATACTTTTAATTCTTCCTCTTTGATCATACTAGCTTTCAATTCCTCCTCTTTCCTTAATCGCTTTTGCTCTTCTTCATATGCTATTAACTCATCGCCAACCAAAGGAACCCTCCTCGACATGGTGACCTTTATGAATTTTGGAGGTGGATCTGCCTGGAGCATTCGAGCTAACGTGCCAAACTACATATATAAAACTAGATATAAACAGTGCATAATATGACTCAAAAGACAGAAAAAATTGGCCAAATGATGTCACCATTCCTGAGCCTGAGAAGCAGCATTAAAATAACCTAGAATATATGTTGAGGGGGGGGGGGAAATTAGAAAGCCCAATCCAAGGGAAAGGTGGGACTGAAATGTAAAATATATTGTAAGGCACAAAAGTTTAATCTTAAAACAGCTTAGTCAAATAAAATTCCAAATTTCCGGGCTTGAAGATTTATTCAAAAAGCTGTTGATAATAATGATTTTCAATGTTGTGAGAACAAAAATGTACCTGTCCTCTCTCTGTAAAAAGCACCAGATTCTGAACATCAGAAGCCCATTCCACAAATATATCTCGAGAAAAACCTGCTTCCAAGCTGGCCATGGATGCTAATACAACCTAAAAGAAATCAGGTCAGTACCTTCAAACAAGAATAGCTAAAAATAAAAAGATATTTCTTCCCAGTAGGAAGTCCCATATCTCAAACCTTTGGACCAATTGGAGCATTATCAAGTTCATTCTTGTTGATTAGAAGCGTCACATGCCTGAAATTTTATTTAAATGTTTAGGATTAGTAGCCAATTAAGACTAGCAAGTCATAGTACTCGTGATCTAGTAAATATGAACACACATTTTGCAAAATAGCGAAGAAAACAAATAAGACGCTCAGAAATTAATACAATATCACTTATGGAGGATGAAAATATTTCATAGCAAAATAATGACTTACTTGAGAAGAAAAGCATTATCACGCGATGTTTCAAAAGATTTTGCTATCGAATCACTCATCCACTCAAGAAAACTCTTGACATAGTCAATGGTGCTCGATGAAACATATGTAAGAAAGAAAATGGGATAATTCAACTGATGTTGTGCCCAAAACTGCAATTACGCATTAGGAACTTCAGTCCTATAACATTGTGGTTGCCAAAAACTTGGAAGATGCAGTTATTTCAAATCGCTGACCTGTTCCAAGACGAGGATCACTTCCAGGACACGGCCAGCAGAATCGACAGGAAGTAATACATTTCCACCAGTTTGTAAGGTCTTCAGAATAGTCTTCTCTGAAAAGACGACACAAGGAAGATGACAACACAAGAGCGAACATGCCCTCATATTGATAAATTAACTGGAATGGAGGGAAAAAAAAAGATAGACATAATGTCAAAGCACCTAAAAGTTGTTTGTCTCTCTGATGCCCAGGAGGGTAAATGTTTAGAGCATTAAAGGCATCAGTGATGAGAACTGCAGGACGGAGGAAAGAGCGGAGAGCGGTTCCGTTGAGATGCCTACGAAGAAGCGACGAGAACATGTTAAGACATGAGTGTTCACTAGTAGAGTATGAAGGAAACAGAGATAGAGATGGACGGTGTGAAAGAGAGCGAGAATTAGCGGGATTTAGGAAGTCTATTTACCGTTCTTTTCTATGGTTGAAGTCGACTGCGTAAATAACATCCTCTCCATCCTTGGTTATCTTCCATACAGTACCACCAAGGAGATGTCCAGCAACATGAGGAGCAATAACAATCCCTTCTCCTTTTCCTAAATGTCTTACAATATGTTATATTACAAAACCAAGTAAGCACACGCTTTAAATTGATTAACTAAAGAGAGAGGAGAATAAATTGTACCAGAAAGATGGAAATTCTGGGCATAAGTGAGGCGGGTAAAATTTTGGAAAGCGGAATCGATGTCGTCGAGGGAGAACAAATCAAAGTCGGAGACGGCCTTGCGAGAGAGAAAATGATCGTACATGGTGAGGAGGCCGAGTCGGTAGACGGGCTCGGTGGAATAAATGGGAGCGGAAAGACCGAGGTGCTTGATAGCGTAAGGGAGCGCCCCCAGGTGGAGGGTATCTGAATGCGAGAGGAGTACGGCGTCGACGGAGGGAGCCACACGAGAAAGAGGCTGGAGGAGTGAAGGATCAAAGTGATCATTCCAGCCGCAATCAATGAGGAAATTGAACGAGTCGACGGAGACCAAGTAGGATAAGGGGTTCTCGCTGTACACTCCGCATAGCGGGGTTACCTGCACCGACGTCCCCATGCTCATACCCCTCACACTGTCATAGATTGGCTATTTGGCTTTGCTTTCACTAATTCTTTTTGCAGGGAAGACGACCTAAACTGGGCTAGCAGAAATAGACGACCTAAATTAGGTCTGCGCAACACAGGTTGCGTGAGTGTAAAAAATAAAAATTAATTAAATTTGTATCTTCATATCCATATACATGATAATGTTATATTGAGAGATTAAAAACAAATTATAAAAACAATATGTCATAACAAATTTATAATAAATACAGATTTTAAATTCTTATTATTAAAATATTAAGATTTTAAATAAATAATTTTTTTCTTTATAAACACAAAATAAATTTATAACTTAAGATGTATATTCCTTGTAATGAAATATGGAATGTGTTATTTTTTTGTAGTAGTAAACTAATTAATTTGATAATTTCTATTTTCATTTTCATATTAAATATAAAAATAACTGACTTGTGGGTACATGTGCCTCACATCCCTTAACTGAATCAGCTATAAACATCCATAAGTAAAAAGGAGCATGGTTTTAAACCACAAAATAAACAAATAGATACTAATAAAAACAACATCTCCTCCTCCCTTAATTATAAGGTTAGGAGTTCGAATCCTGCCTTTGGGAATGGAACGCTTTAAAATTCCGGGCCAGCTGAACCCACCCTTAACCGGTGCTTACGAGGCAGCGTAGGGGATTAGTCACTGTGATCGATGGTGGATACCCTTATACCTTCAAAAAAAAAAAAAAACAACATGGTAAAGGAGTTTTAAATCCATAAACTAAGAATTAACATTATTATCATAGTCTAACGTCTCTTATTTAACCTGTCAACCTCTAAATTCTGACATATCTATAAAAAAGGGAAACGACAATAAACGAGTAAAACTCGGTGAATAATTTGTCATATCAATTGAACTGAGTTGACCCAAAAACATTTCAAAAACAGAGTAACTTGACGTGCTGATGTTAAAAACACTAAACTTTCTTCCCTATTTACACTATTCTAGGAACCCAATAGACAACTCAAAACGCAATACGCAATACACGACCACACAACCTAAATTAACTCCAGAAACCAGTTCATAATGGGTGAAAACACCACACTATTACGTCATAGCTATTTTATTTTTACCGTTACAAGTATGTATAATTAAGATATATTTTTTATGTTGAACCTTAAAAATAATAATATAACATAATATTATATCTGTATTTCTATGCATACACATACACATACACAGTACTGGTTCTGTTATTATTGGATTTTGTATGATACTTGAATTCGATATGGATTTGAGTATATAACTCGTATTATTTTGATATTTTTTAACTATTTATTAAGTTTTGGTCTTTTATTATTGTTTTCCCATTTCATAAATAAACTGGAATGACGGATGTTAACTTCGGACTAAAGACATCGTATCCTGGTATTGTTTTCATTAGATTTTAGAGCTCCAGCCCTGTTATTTATTTTCGAGAGCAATACTTATGAATTTGACCATATCGGTTGATGTTGATTTTAAATATTTAAAGAATTCCGTCGTATTTGTTTAAAAATTTTGTACGTATTATACGTGTCCCGCGAGATCAGTTCAGGCCTCAGGGCGTGACACCGTCACTACTTGATAAACAGCGACGTTTTCTGAACTTGACAATCCGTCGTTCCGTCCACGAGCTACTTGGTTCAAATTTTAAAAAGGCATGAAATTGCAACAGATTACACAAAAGGCAGAAAGTCAAAGCAAAATTGTATTAGTAGATGTATTTATAAATAGAGGCCGGTGGAATCCTTCTTTCAATCATGGAGGTGCGGGTGATATATGAAGTCTGGTGTAGGTGATTCTGATAGGCAGCATCAAGTTTCTCTCACCCGAGAACATTCAACGCGTTAATACCGTTGTTTATTTCTCATGTACCATAAACAGACAAAAATGGAGGTAGACTGGCTTCCTTGCGGCACGTGGCCTGACGTGTCATGAAGCTTGAGATGAATTCCTGCCCTCTCGTGTTATGTCACGCGACTACGCAAAGCCAATGGCTACTATCCAACCATTCCCGGATCCGTCTTTACTGAGTGTCTAGGCTGAGACAATGGACTAAAACTAATGGCTTCGACAGCCTCACTCTACCACGGACAGCTACTTCGCATTGGCTTTTTGATCAGGTGAGATCATGTTTCTTTTTGTTTACATAAGCTTCTGCATCTGGGGTTGGACTGCTTTTATGCATCCAAAATCCGAATGGGCTAAGTAGCCAGCAGTTGTGCAAAAAGTTATTGATTAGTTTACTAGTACAGTCATTATCTTTATCATATGGGTGCCATTACAACTTTTCTGTGAATTGCTCGAGAATCGAAATGCAGTAGTCTCTTCCTACGATATGAAGAAGTTTTCGACGGTTAAACTATATATGCATAAGCTGAAGCCAAAAACTAGAAAAAGCCGATACGAATGATTCAGTTTTTAGTTATTGAATGGCTCTTCCTTCCTTTGGAGTTCTTCTGTGATTCGGATTTATCCAATAATTCAGGACCTCATATTCGCGAGTATATGGTGGCGTTTCAGTTGGATTTCTCTACAGTTGCCTCACTGTGGATTAGAATCTGATTATGCCATTGACTGGAGTTATGTTCAACACTACCTCAAGCTGCCCAACTTTGAGATAAGAAAAAGGCTCTGAGCTCACGTGAAACTACAAAATGGCCATGTCTTCTGTTGTAAAGGTAGTTTTAGGCTCGATTGCCTTCGCAATCTTCTGGGTATTGGCGGTTTTCCCTGCTGTTCCTTTTCTACCAATTGGAAGGACCGCAGGGTCGCTCTTTGGTGCTATGATGATGGTCGTCTTCCGAGTCTTAACCCCTGATCAGGCTTACGCTGCAATCGATCTCCCAATACTTGGTCTTCTATTTGGAACTATGGTTGTCAGTGTTTATCTTGAAAGAGCAGATATGTTTAAATACTTGGGAAACTTGCTGTCATGGAAAAGCAAGGGAGCAAAGGACTTGCTTTGTCGAATTTGCGTGATATCTGCCATCTCAAGTGCTCTTTTCACCAATGATACATCCTGTGTGGTTTTGACTGAATTTGTTTTGAAAATTGCAAGGCAACACAATCTCCCACCTCATCCATTTTTGCTTGCCCTTGCATCAAGCGCAAACATTGGTTCTTCTGCCACTCCTATTGGTAATCCTCAAAACCTGGTCATAGCTGTTCAAAGTAAAATTTCATTTGGGAATTTTCTTTTTGGGATTCTTCCTGCAATGCTAGTAGGAGTTACCGTGAACATTATAATTCTTATGTGTATGTATTGGAGGCTGTTATCTTCTCCTCGGACGGATGAAGAAGATGGGAGTGCAGAATTTGTCGCAGAGGAGGACGTCAGTTCGCATCGTTTTTCACCTGCTACCATGTCACACTTCACGTCATTTAGATCTCAAGAATGGGATTCCAGATTAGAATCTGTTAACATGCAAAACTCGCCCGAATTGGATTTACAAATGAACAACGTTGAGACTGTCAGGAATAGAATAACTTCAACTGACAGCGAAATCCACCGTGTCCCGAGTGGTTCACATGAGTATGCAAGGAATTCAGGCGCATCAAAAGATGTAATACCTGACGGTTCTTCTCAGAAATTGGAAGAAACTGTTACTGCAAAGAGGGAGGCATCACCACCGAGATACACAAATAAAGCAAAGGAAGTCTTGAGCTCAAAGTGGAAAAGAAGGCTGTGGAAATCATGTGTTTACCTTATTACCGTGGGTATGTTGGTTGCTTTGCTGATGGGACTGAATATGTCATGGACAGCAATTACTGCTGCACTTGCTCTCGCTGTTCTTGATTTCAAGGATGCTCGGCCCTGCATTGAGAAGGTAAAATCTTTTGTACAAGGTGTTTTTTTACCCTTCTGTTCTTATACATTCAGTAACAGTTTGGGTGATTTTCAGGTCTCCTTTTCCCTTCTAATTTTCTTCTGCGGAATGTTCATTACGGTTGATGGCTTCAACAGAACTGGTATTCCCAGCACTTTGTGGGACTTAATGGAGCCTTATGCACAAATAGATCACGCTGCTGGGAAAGTGGTTCTTGCTCTTGTTATACTTGTTTTATCAAATTTGGCTTCAAATGTGCCAACTGGTATGTTGATATTTCTATTCCTTAAAAATATTTTACCATCCATGATAGGGAGAAGTTTCTACATCTTTAATACTCTAATATTTCCATTGTCTCTTAGTTTTGTTGCTTGGAGGACGAGTTGCAGCATCAGCAGCAGCAATTTCTGCGGCTGACGAGAAGAAAGCATGGCTCATTCTAGCTTGGGTTAGCACTATAGCTGGCAACCTTACACTCCTAGGATCAGCTGCAAACTTGATAGTCTGCGAGCAAGCACGGCGAGCTCCAACCCTTGGTTACAACTTGTCTTTCTTGAATCATCTCAAGTTCGGAATTCCCTCCACTGTTGCAGTTGCTGCGATTGGTTTGACCTTAATAAGGTGATAAAAATATATTTGACAGTGATTAGTTTTCTTTTTTAAAGAAAATTCTAAGACCTCGTACTTATTGTCTATAAGTATACAACAATTATCTTGTTCGATAAGTGGTACGTTTTATTGTCTCTCTTTAGGCTATGCTATAGAACGGTTTAATATAATTTTAAATTAATAATATTATTGGTTTTAAACCTAAAAATCTTTTTCTTAACTCATTTAAGGAGATATTATCGAGCCATCAGCCATGATATTCTTAATTTCTTTTATTTAGAAGTGAATATAGTATTACATCAAATGCATAAGAATAAATCTGAGAGATTGATATATTATTTCAATTGTTGACCGTACTACTCTCTGGTAAAACCCAATTGGCACAACACTACCCAAGCAGACCAGGCCCGAGACAACATGAATCACTGGCCCAAGACCCGTATACCCAACCCTAGAACCCAGGCATATCGGACCACAATCCCTACCCATTACTGGTCCGCGTCCATAATGCAAGCAGTAACTTAAGTCCATACGATTCTAAATGCTAATACGTATTAACAACCCAAGCTGGACAAGGGTGGACAAGGGGGGGCCCTGTAAAGAACAATATAATAGAACAGAAAATGATTAGAAATTTGAATATTATTTCTAACGCAGAATTTTTTGGCAATTCTGGAAAAATCTGTTACAGAAGATGAAGAACTAGGATGAAAAAAAGAAAATTCTATGTGAGAAAAGCGATAATTTGCTAACACAATGCAAACCCCCTAACAGATTCTTCCCCACCTAATAAAAAAAATCTGTGCACATTCCAAACACGCTGCTGAATTTTGTTACACATAATCCTCCAAGTTACGTGGACGTTTTCTTATTCTAGTTCCCCTACGTGGAGCTTGTCCAGCTGCTTTTTTGGCTGCCTCAGACTCTGTATCCATATCAGCATCCTCGCTGACCATTATAGGCAAATTCTCATCCAAATTCACCACATTACTCTCTTCCTGTGAAAGAACCTTGTCCTCAAGGTTGAGTGTAGGAAAATTTTGGAGCAGCTGCTCCCTGTCTTCCCACGTATCTGTTGTCTCGTCTATCCCCTGCTATTGTACTAGATATTGATTAATTTTCTTTTCTCCCCTCTGCAGTACTCGAGTCTCAATCACCGCCATAGGCTGTAATATCAGTGAGGTTGAGGAATCCACCAAGTGCAAAAGGAGTAACTTGTTGCAACAGAATTTCCACACACTTCTTAAGGACTGACACATGAAATATAGGATGTATTTTAGCTGTTTCAGGCAAGTCTAGTTTATAAGCCACCAGCCCCACCCTTTTAACACCTGAAAGGGACCGAAATATCTCGGACCCAGCTTGTTATGCCTCTGCAATCTAACTAAATTTTTCCTATACGGTTGCAGCTTGAGGTAGACCCAGTCACCTTCATTGTATTGCACCTCCTTTCTTTGAGCATTCCCATAAGTTTTCATTCGGTCCTGAGCTTTGGTCAAATTGCAACGCAGCATCTGCAGGACCATATCTCTATATTTAAGTTGTTCATCCACTTCTGCATTCTTAGTTGTCCCCGAGATGTATCGTGTGATGGCCGGTGGTGGTCTCCCATATAACACTTCAAAAGGCGTTAATTTAATTATCGATTGATAGGATGTGTTATACCAATACTCTACCCATGGTAGATATGTAAACCAGTCAGCTGGGGTACCCCCCATAAAACACCTCAAGTAAATTTCCAATACCTTGTTCAAGGCCTCTGTTTGTCCATCAGTTTGAGAGTGGTAGATTGTGCTTGGTGATAAGCAAGTGCCCTGCAAACGATGAATCTCTTTCCAGAATGAGGTAAGGAACTTGGGATCTCGATCCATAACAATAGAGGTCAGCACTCCATGTAGGCGGATAAACTCTGTGACAAAGGTTGTAGCTACCGATTTGCTGGTTACTGGGGAAGATAATCCCACAAAATGTCCATATTTCGATAGTCTGTCCACTATCACTAAGATTACCGTCCTCCATTTAGAACATGTAACCCTATGATAAAGTCCATGGAGATGGCTTCAATTACCAAATCCGGAATTGGAAGTGGCTGGAGTAATCTCGCTGGTTTCGTTGTAGCATCCTTCATCATGTGACAGCCTTGACATTGCGATACGAATTCCCGCACGTCCTTCCTCATCGACCGCCAATAGAAATTAGAAGACAATCTATGAAATATGCATGATATGCCGGCGTGGCCTCCGACCAATGATGAATGAAATTCTGACAATAGTTGCTGTTGCAGTGGAGAATCTGAAGTTATGACAATTCTGTTACGGAAGAACAAAATCTCGTTACGTACTTCGTACTCTTTCATCTCGGACTTAATGTTTTTCCACTGATTTTGTAGTTGGGTCAACTCTAGATGTGTCCGATTCTCCTTCTTGATTTTCTCCAGAATCTCGTACTCCACAGTGGACAATGGAAACAACATGGCAAAATCAACCCTTGACAGCGCATCAGTCGCTATATTCTATTTGCCAGCACAATACATTATATCAAAATCGTATCCAATCAGCTTACACAGCCACTTCTGCTACTCAGGAGTCTGTATCATCTGTATCATCTGTTTTGTAAGGTTCTTCAAGGACTGCTGATTAGTAAGGATAGTAAACCTTCGTCACAGCAAATATTGACACCATTTGGACACAAACTGAGTTATGACATACATCTTCCGGTGGTACGTTAAGGCATGACGCATTCTAGGATATAATTTCTGGCTATAATATGCGATGAGATGCCCTTCCTGAGATAAAATAGCCCTAATTCCCAGGCCTGAAGCATCCGTCTCCAGTATAAAGGGTTTCGTGAAGTCTGGCAGTCGTAATATTGGTGCAGCGACCAACAACTCTTTCAATTTAGCAAATGTTATTTAAGTAGTCTCGTTCCAAACAAACCCATCTTTGCACAATAAATCTGTGAGTGCACTCGCCACCGAGGCATATTGAGCTATAAAACCTACGGTAGTAACCATCAAGGCCCAAAAATCCGCAGACATCTTTCACCGATTTAGGCTGCGGCTAAGTCTTAATCGCCTCTATCTTCTCATTATCAACAACCACCCCTGCTCTTGTGATCACATAACCTAAATACCCAATTTCTTCTCTACCGAAAATACATTTAGAAGACTTAGCTACTAGTTGGTGTGAACGTAGCAACTGCAGAATCACACGCAAGTGCTCCAAATGCTCTTCCCATGAGGTGCTGTAAATCAAGATGTCGTAAAAAAATACCAGCACAAACCTACGTAGATACGGCCTGAATATGTTGTTCATCAATGATTGAAACGAGGAAGGAGCATTTGTCAAACCAAATGGCATTACGAGAAATTCGTAATGCCCATCGTGAGCGCGAAATGCAGTCTTGTCTACATCAACTGCCTTCACACGAATTTGGTGATACCCCGCTAGCAAATCCAATTTAGAAAAATACTGTGCTCCATATAATTCATCAAACAATGTCTATAGACGGGATAAGGAAGTGATCACGTATTGTTACCGAATTCAGTGTGCGATAATCTACACAGAAATGCCAAGTTCCATCCTTCTTCCGTATTAGCAAAACCGGGATGAGAAAGGACTATTGCTTAGTTGAATGACACCCTCGGCTAACATTTCTGTCACCAGCCTCTCAATCTCATACTTCTGGTATTGGGGATAACGATAGGGGCAGGCGTTAACTGGGGCTGATATAGGAATTAACTAGATGCTATGATCCGTTGCTCGCAAGGGTGGAAGGCCGTAAGGTTTTTAAAACACATCTGCAAATTCCTGTAAAACTTCCGTAACTTCAGGATGAGTTGGCAAGTCTGAATTATCAGACTGCGACACCATCTCCAGTCTAAAACATGTTGTTATTCCTTCTATCTTTCCCAAACGACGAAGAGTATTGAACGAAGCATGCTGAGCCATAGGACTGATCTCTCCTTTCCACTGAACCCGTTTCTCCCCGTAAGTGAACTCGAATTGAGAAGTTGAGTAGTCTGTAATCACAGGTACTGGCTGAGCCAACCAATAGACCCCTAAAACCATATCCCAGCCTTGAAGTGCTAACACAAAAAAATCAATCTGAACCTCCTGACCTTGTATGCTAACTGGGACCTTACGAGCAATGCCAGAATAGAGTAGTCGCTCACCATTTCCTACCAGCACCCCAAACGTCTCAATGGATTCAACTGGCAATTTCAGAAAATTAACTTCCATAGTTTACACGAAACTGTGCGTGCTTCCTCCATCCAACAACACTTGCATCGGAGACCCATTAACATGCCTCGTGAAATGAATAGTAGTAGGGGAAAGATTCCCTGACATAGCATAATGTGAGATAGCTGTCGTAGGGGTCACCTCTAACAGGGGAGACAGTTCCTCTTCACCTGCGACCTTTGTAGCTTCCTCCCGTTGAGTGTCAGTGAACTCATCATCTTCAGCGAACAATAGCAACCGAGGCAATGATTTACACTTGTAGTCCCAAGTGTACTTTTTGTTGTAATTGTGACAGAGTCTATGAGCCCATCGCTGAGCTACCTCAGCAGGTGTGAGACGTCGCACCGATAGTTTGGTACTCGATGGAGATGCCGATACTGGTTTAGGCTGAGACAGGGTCATTTTTGGAGTGGGTAACAGAGACTAGGAATTGCCAAGAGTGGGCTTAACTAGGCTCTTTTCCAGCAAAATTCGACTCTCATGAACATGGGCCATTCGAACCGCTTCAGACAAGTCCGAGGGATCTGTTGCCAGGACTGAGGTCTTAATGTCATCTTTGAACCCATAAATGAAACATCTAACCACAAATAGCTCTGGCAATAACTTGGTTCTGTTCATCACCTCTTCAAAACGATCATGATACTCATTTACCGTAGACGTTTGCCGAAGTTTAGCAAGTAATCCCTCAGGAGTTTCCAAATCCTTGCTACAAAATCATTTGATTAGGGCCGTAGTGAAAGCATCCCAACCAGCCAACTGTTTGTTTTGATGCATCCATTCAAACCACCCTGCGGCACTCCCATCCAAATAAAACGAAGCAATCGTGATACGCTCCTCATCATAAATATCATAGAAATCGAAGTAGCGCTCAGCATTAAATACCCATCGCTGCACCTCAGAGCCTGCGAAATGAGGCATTTCAACAGTAGCAGGTTTGTGGCGGCCTAAGCACGAATTCCCACCAATGTGTGAGACCGGTGGTATGGCCCCTTTCGATGATCCTTCACCGATCGGTGAATGAGCGCGATGATGAACCAACTGTTGCAGGAGTTTTTGTTGCTCGGCGAAAGCTTGAAAGAGACCCGCAATATCCGAAAGGATCTTGGTATGAGTCTCCTTTACTGACGTGATATCAACATCTAAGGTTTTGAATCTGGTTTGATATTCTGCCATCTTTGCAGAATGGAATGAAAGCACCAAATGTAAAGAACAATATAAGAGAACAGGAGATGATTAGAAATTTGATTATTATTTCTAACGCAGACTTTCTGGGCAAGTATGGAAAAGCCCGTTACAGAAGATGAAGAACTAAGATGAGGAAAAGAAGATTCTTGGTGAGAAAAGGGACAATTTGCTAACACAATTCACACCCCCTAACAGATTCTTTCCCACCTAATAAAAGGGTCCCTGCACATTCCAAACACGTTGCTGAATTATGTTACACATAATCCTCCAAGTTACGTGGACATTTTTTTATTATAGTTCCCCTACGTGGAGCTTGTCCATCTGCTTTCTTGGCTGCCTAGACTCAGTATCCATATCAGCATCCTCACTAGCCATTATAGGCAAATTCTCATCAGGGCCTTTGCATATATAAAAAGAAAATACATTTGGAGCAAGTTAAGGGGCTTTATCAACTGTTCATTTGTATGAAATGAAAATAAGTTGGGCCATTGTTAGAGGGGAAAAAATACTGGGCCAGGCCGAACGGCAATTGATCGTTCCGTGAGCTAGGCATCCGAGAAGAGAAGCGAAAGGATGAGGATTGGGATGGCCCACCGGTGGTCAGTTGGGTGTTTTTATTCAACAAAAACAGTATTGTAATTCGAAGGTAAAGTACGGCTAAGATAAGCTATCCTTTACTTGGCTTCGGTGTTTCGTTTGCTGCTTAGTTCGTGTAGAACGCGACTCTTGCGGTTCTTGTGGCGGCTATTTGTTGATCAACCCTAGAGCGAGCAGGTACTGCCACTGCTCGATAGTTTTTAATTTAATTCTAATCATTTTATTTCGATTTTGATGCTCATGTGCAACAGGATCTCGGTGGGTAATCCTTGTCGTGTACTCTTTTCACCTTTTTTCATTGTTTGAGAACTAATGATTCTCCAATCAGATTAGATCGTCCTTCATTGTTGATAGTCTGATTTTTTAACTTCTCCATTTCAGCTGTATCCATGGCTTCTAATTCCAACAAGACTGTTCAATCTGGTTAGCGAGTCTTTTCTTCGTACTATTCTTTGATTTTTTTTTCATTTTCCCCTCTGACTTCCATTTAAATTAAAATTTCTTTTTATATCCTTACAGGGTGCAGTTCTCTCTCTCTTTTTTTTTCGCTTTCTGCACAATTGCCAGATATAAGCTAGCTGTATCGTTCATTAGTTATGCCTCCGTTGATGCTTTTTTTTTCATGCCATCATGTATATATTTTAACTTCTTCACTAATTATGTGATTTGAACTGCTGATAATGATTTCACATATTATGAATTTGATGTTGATCGCCGTTGATTGCACTACTAATGTTTGCTTTTAGTAAGATGCTTACACATTATTTTGTTATATGTACAAATGCTTTTGGTGCCTACAGGAGCTTATAAGGCTGCTATTAGGTTCTATTTTGACTTTTTTACATTACTGAGGTGTCTGGACTTTTTGGTAGATGAGAAAACAGGTTCCACGGAAAATAAAAACTCAGTTGCTGAAGCATCTTCAACCCAATCACAGCCAGGGCAAGGAAGACCTCCGGCTCCAGGAGCTGGGGTGGTACCCAACCCTTTTGACTTCTCGGCAATGACTGGGCTGCTTAACGTATACTTCTTATATTCTCATATATATTTATTTATTTACTAATGCTTCTTTTCAATGCAATCCAGTGAGTTTATAATTATTTATTTATGCTACCCGTAGGTTCCTTCATCTTAAGCTTTTATCACTCCATATTACACATCTATTTTTAAAGACGTGATGATGAAACAAAGAGTAACATAGAAGAACTTGAACAAATACTCTAGTTAATCTGTTCTGAGTATTTAGGCTAGAATGCATATTGCTGTGCAAGCATAAGCATCAGAAAGAAACCCCCTCAATTGATAAGGATACTGATTAGTAGATAAATCACCATAACATAAATAGCTAGTGAATCACAAACTAAAATGGGAATAGGAATATGGTTCTTATTTCCTTCTAAAACAAGTGTTCCTGAAATCTCTAGCTTGTAAACATTTGCTGCATCACTTGCTAACCCACAGTAGTTTTGTATGCCTTCTTTTCTTGTATCATCTAAAACCTTAATTTACTTGTGATATTCTGTTGCAACTGAAGGTAGTCAAGCCATCTTAAAAGGCTCTTTCGCTTACTAGGCTTTATGTATGCTACCTACAGCCAGCCATCCATTGAAAATTTTCCTCCTTATATGTAGTGATGAGATCATTAAGTCACCCGCTAAGGACTCTATATGTCAATACTGTGCCCTCTTTATATGTTAACAAGTGTTGAATAGTGAAAAGAATGCACAGACAGGATGGTAATGAATTTGGGAGTGACACGATGGCTTAGGGTTTAGGGAAATGTATAAGAGTTGCTACACTGTCATTAACCTTTCTGTTTTCTTTCTCTTATTTAGATGTTTGATTAAGAAGAGGCCATATGGTGTCTACCTGAATCAATTGGTCTTGGGAAAAGATTCATGCACTAGGAATTGTATTTATTATTTTATCATTTAAGCCTTCTGTAAATAGATAATGTAAAAATGTTGTTGCCTATGGAACTCGGTTTCTTGATGGAAATGTTTAAGTACAGTACAGATTCTAATGGTTGTCCTTTAGTACCCTTATTTGGTAATAACTTTCACTGGTATTATAAATAATTAAGTTTCAGAACCTCATGACAAGGCCATTATCCACATTGAATGTTGAGGCTTCCTTTTCTCCTCTTTTATAATGCTTGTTTTGAATTGTATAGGATCCAAGCATTAAGGAGTTAGCCGAGCAGATAGCAAAAGATCCTGCTTTTAACAAGATGGCAGAGCAGCTGCAGAAATCTTTTCAAGGTCCAGTAGCTGAAGATAGTGTCCCTCAGTTTGATACACAACAATACTATTCGACGATGCAACAGGTTATGCAGAATCCTCAATTTATGACAATGGCTGAACGCCTTGGCAATGCATTAGTGCAGGTAAGCTTGTAATATCCTTTCTTCTTCTTGTTATTTATGTTGTTCTCTTCCTCGTGGCATTTGACTGAAGGGAATATGCACTGGGTTCTGTTTCACCAGATTAATTTCATAACAGAAACTTGCTTTGTTCAACAAATACCCGACTACTCTAGCAATACATTTTTGGTAGTTCATATCATAATTATCATACTTGTATTGCTCTCATAATCCAATATGACTGTAGAACCAATGAATAATTGACTGTGCTTTAGTGGCTTGAAATACTTATGTACTTAAAGTGAGGCCTAAAGTTAGAAATCACAAAATGAGGGGGGCTTAGTCTTTATAACTTCCAAACTTCTTAAAATTGCATAAATGACCATTTTCATTTTGGAAAGGGAATGTTGAGACTTCTATTAGTAGCTGCATCATCTTGTTTGATGCATCTTCTGAAGCTATATGTGGTTCTTGAAATTCTGTTCCACTTTTCCTCAGGATCCATCAATGTCTCAAATGCTTGAGAGTTTGACAAATCCATCACAGAAAGATCAGATTGAGGAACGAATGGCGCGGATCAGAGATGACCCTGCTTTGAAGCCTATTTTAGAAGAGATAGAGACTGGTGGTCCAGCTGCCATGATGAGGTTGGTGATCAATTTGTTGGTTAGAGTTGTGAACTATTGATTTTTTTTTTTCTGCCTTATGTTGCCAGGTTTTGTGTATTGTGTTGTTTTTATGCTTGTATCTCACTGAACGGAGAATATGCCTGCTAGGTATTGGAATGATAAAGACGTTCTACAAAAGTTGGGGGAAGCGATGGGTCTCGCAGCTTCTGGAGAAGCAGCATCTTCTGTGGAAAATTCTGGACAAGATGAAGCAGAAGAAGGGGGTGGTGAGGATGAATCGGTTGTCCATACTTGTGCCAGTGTTGGTGATGTGGAGGTAAATTTACTGGCCTTTTAATATCCTTCTGTTGGTTTTGGTTATGCTTTGGAGCCAGGCTTGAATATTTTGCCTTTCCCCCACTGGTTTTGCATCGGGCCTACTATTGTAAAACAAGTTAATGCAAAATCATCTATTTCGTCTTGGAATATTTCTATTGGTTTAGCTTTCACTGTTATCCTGTAATAATATTCTACTCCTATCTTCACTCCCATTTTCCCTGAACTCTCTAAGTATGAAATCTGATAGCAATATTTCTCTGTATAAGGTGGATGTCTTTGATTTCTCCAGATGCCAATCTGTATCTGTGATGAATGGTAAGGTTTAGGGTTTTGCAGTGATAGGACCATCTTGTTTCTGCTAGTAGTGACAGCTTAAAAAACTTTGAGTGATAGAACCATTTGTTTCTGGCAGTAGTGAATGCGGAATTTATGAGTTTATTACAATATTAGTGCAAAATAAAGGTTATTGTTCCCTTGATGATTTAGACATGCCAGCTGTATTAATTCTTCAATTTTTGTGTTGTTGCCTTGATGACTCAGACATGTCAATACTTGTAACTTCTTTTGTGATCCTGTACTTTGATTATTTGTCAATTTTCCAGTCAATTGTATCACATTTGGCCTATCATTGTGAAATAGGGGCTGAAAGCTGCCCTAGCATCTGGTGCTGACAAGGATGAAGAAGATTCAGAAGGGAGAACAGCATTGCATTTTGCTTGCGGATATGGAGAGGTTAATCCTATATTTTCTTTCTGCTTATTCTGTTTAGGAGGTTAACTGCTAGGTTGCTAGTGCTGCACTGGTTGCATTGGTTTGTGATATCCTTATGAGATTTATGGTTAGGGGAGAAGCAGTCATAATCATCGGACTTTGAGTAATAGGTTTGAGCGGTGTTTTGATCTAGGCGCCTGTTGGTTTCTTTATTCAGCTGGCTGTTAGATGTAGCATTCATAAGTTGACCAGTGACTTTTGCACTAATAGCTTTTGCATTTCCGCATTTTTCAGGTGAAGTGCGCTCAAATCCTCCTTGAGGCTGGAGCTACAGTTGATGCCCTAGACAAGAATAAGAACACTGCACTTCATTATGCAGCTGGTTATGGAAGGAAGGAGTGCGTTGCCCTTTTATTGGAAAATGGCGCTGCTGTGTAAGTCAAATATTCGGAGGTTTACAAATATCTTCTTACTGATTTCTCCCTTGTGGTATAAATTCGTTCTTGCTTCATACTGCAGCACACTTCAGAACATGGATGGAAAGACTCCCATTGATGTGGCCAAACTCAATAGCCAGCATGAGGTGTTGAAGTTACTTGAGAAGGATGCCTTTCTGTAACTTGGACGTGAAATAGCCTGCTATGCGTTAGTCTTGTCAGTGTGCTTGGATCATCTGATGTTTGATTTATTAAATATTAAGAGTTAAAATTTAATGGCATATTCAATCTATTTTCGTTATTTGGATTGAACACGTATGCCCTCTATTGGTTGGATCTTGTATGTTCCTTATCTTCTTTCCAGTGCCTCAATGACAATCGTATGCTTCGACGTCCGATACCTTTCTGTCATTTTCTCTGAAATTAGAGAAATAAGTATTAATAGAAGCTTGATGCTCATAATTCAAGTTACTATTCATTTTTTACCTGTACACAAACAAAAGGACGGAAAAATTTTGCCATAATTTTGATATTTTATTATTTTGTATATTTAAATATATAGTTCCTGGCACTATCTATAATTTTGACATTTTCATATTTTCACCATGAATCATATTTTATTGTTTATTTTAATAATAGTCACAATATCTAGAGATAAGATTTTTATTTATTCATCTCTAATAATGTGATAAAAAATATTATATACAACCACCATGCATGTTGGAGAACGTATGGGGGGGGGGGATTGGATAAGAGCAATGGAGCGAGCGTCGCACTCGCACGCACTTAGAAATAAGTCTCTGCCTCTAATGATTTCTTCCTATTCTTCATCGCCGTCCAGTTTGGGCTTGTATTCTTGTTTTCCCTATATATCAAGAGCCAGGCAACTGTCCTCCTATTCACATCCGAATCTTTATATTCGTAATCATAAGATCATCGAGTTTGTAGGCCGCACAGCCGCGGCCCAGCCGAAGAGAAGACCGTTATCGGATGATGCTGGTGACGAAAGAGAAGAAGGTCTACAACGGCAACAATTAGACGACGACGATGATGATAATGACAACAGCAGTACTTACAATTGGGCAACCATAGCATGGGCTTGTTTGGTGGGTCTATTGACGGGAATCGGGGTAGTGGTGTTCAATAACGCAGTGCACGAGGTACGAGACTTGTTCTGGGATGGAATACCTTATCGAGGTGCTTCCTGGTTGAGAGAGGAGCCTCTCGACTCTATTTCGACTCGAGTTATCTTGGTGCCTGTCTTTGGCGGCTTTGTTGTTAGTATCTTGAACCGTCTTCGATCTGCTCTAGAAGAAGCTCCTGCTACTTCTTTCTCTGTGGCGGCTGCACCTCCTCTTTTGAAGGCTCTGGCTGCTTGTTTTACCCTTGGCACTGGCAATTCTCTCGGGCCTGAAGGCCCCAGTGTGGAGATCGGTGCTTCCATTGCCAAGGGCCTTACTTCCCTCCCTATTCTTCGTCCAAATCAAACTATTACTTCTCAAACTAAACTCTCACTTCTTGCTGCGGGCTCCGCCGCTGGAATCGCTTCTGGTTATTTTCATTCCTAATTTGTATCCGATTCTTCCTTCACGTTTTTTTTTCATTGGTTCCTTAGTCTGTTCATTTACTTTGTTTGTCTTATATGTCTCAGGATTCAATGCGGCAGTTGCCGGTTGTTTTTTCGCTGTCGAGTCCGTCTTGTGGCCATCCCCTACAGTTGATTCTTCAATGTCTCTCACAAACACCACTTCCATGGTTATACTCAGCGCTGTTGTAGCTTCTGTTATATCAGAAATTGGCCTAGGTTCTGAGCCTGCATTCAAGGTCCCAGAATATGACTTCCGCTCCCCTAGTGGTACAACTTGTTCGTCTCCAGCTTATATCATCTGCTACTTATCGTTCTATTTTTTCTTCCAGCAATCGTTATTCGCGGTGCCACTTCTATCATCATCTTCGTCATTATAGTCATTGCACTTTTTACGGTGCAGTCAGAAAATTGGAAAATTTTAGATCGAAATTCCGGGGCTCAAATATTTTTTCGAGCTTTTACCGGATTATCTGCAAATCGAAATGGGGTTCAACATCAAAATTTCGTTCTCTATGATTTTGATGCGTCAATCAGTATTCCCCTTTGATTATGTACGATGAAATTTTTTTCCTTGTACCGCTATTGAGTCTTGACTGGAAGACAAACACTTTTCTAAACTTGCTCTTCTTATTTCAGAACTCCCATTGTATCTGTTGCTTGGTGTTTTATGCGGCTTGGTTTCGTTGTTGTTATCTAGATGCACAACAGTCTTATTATCCGTTGTTGACAATCTACACAAGACTATTGGGATTCCAAAGGCGGCGTTCCCCATCCTTGGTGGATTATCTATCGGGATTATAGCCCTGGCATATCCGGAAATCCTCTACTGGGGATTCGAGAATGTTGACATTTTATTGGAATCTCGGCCATTTGTTAAAAGCCTTTCAGCTGACCTATTACTTCAGCTAGTTGGAGTCAAGATTGTTGCAACCTCATTGTGCAGGGCTTCTGGATTAGTTGGAGGCTACTACGCTCCGTCCCTCTTTATTGGAGCAGCAACAGGAATGGCATATGGGAAATTCATTAGCTTTGTAGTTGCTCAGTATAATCCAACAGTTCACCTATCCTTATTAGAAGTGGCATCTCCACAAGCTTATGGCCTGGTAGTGCCCTGTGTGCAGTTGTATGAGCTGGCATTAAAGATCTTGCGGTTTGAAGAATTTTATTTTCGTCAACTGAGTAATTCCAGTGCAGTTATGATTTCATGATCGACGGAGGAAAATTTTTCCGAGAATGTCGTGGAAGTTTTTTATTCTATCATAATGTTGTGAATGATTAGAGGCCACGGCATTATCATCCTCAAAGCTAAATCATTTCCTCCAATTACTTGTTTAGATGGCTTGCTTTGCGTAAAAAATAGTAGATAATTTGTTGGGGTATAGTGAATTATCATGAATGACACAACTTTTTGGATCTCAATGTTTCAATCATTTACAAACACGATATAAATAGCTGATCATTATGAGATTCCTGGTGCAGGTTGGAATGGCCGCAACGCTTGCAGGTGTATGTCAGGTACCTCTTACAGCAGCTCTGCTGCTTTTTGAACTGACACAAGACTACCGAATAGTTCTGCCACTACTAGGATCTGTTGGTTTGTCTTCCTGGATTACATCTGGAAAGATAAGAAGAGCTGTCCAAAAGACTACAAAACTCAACAGAGAAACTACAAGTCTAACCCGACAACCTGAAGTATCCTCTCCTAACACAAGTGGCAAATCTTCTAGCTATACGCAAACTGACGTGGAATATAATGCAAGTAATCTTTGTGAAGCTGAAAGTTCTCTTTGCATGTATGATTCCAGTAGTGAAAATGAAGTGTTCAAGAAGAGAATTCTTGTTTCAGAAGCCATGAGAACAAGATACGTAACAGTCTTCATGAGCACTTTACTAACTAAAGCAGTGTCTCTCATGCTTGCGGAGAAGCAGTCTTGTGCAATAATTGTTGATGATAGTAATACTTTAATTGGGTTGCTCACTCTTGATGATATTGAAGACTTCTGCAAAGTAGCTAAAGCAAACAGCTGGATAACGGAGGTATGAAATCTTTGTGTAAACAAGAAGTTGTCTATGTAGTGCTAGTTTGTTGCCTCATATAATTGGTAATTTGTAAGGCAAAAAGTGACTTTCTCTTGCTGAGGAATCCAAGTCTGATCATGACGGCGAGTAGAATGTAAAAGTGCAAAAGTGTTGTTACGTTTACCAGGCAGATATGCGGAACTACTCCGGTGCATGAATTGATAAAAGTTGTAGCGTACTTAGTATAGTCAGATATAGGTATTCTACCTGCAAACTTCACAACGAGGTGGATCAAGTTTACATTTTGGTCTTTGATAATGCCTGATTACCCATCCAATTGAGTACACCTTGCATTTCGACACCTAGCTATGGCCATCTATTTCTAACCGGTGGGTTGGTTTTGTTTCAGGAGCTTCTAGTATCTGAAATTTGTTTACCGGATGGAGAAAACTGTCAAGTTCCGTGGACTGCTAAGCCTAATATGGACCTTCTCTCTGCACAAAACTTCATGGATAAACATGGTTTGCGTCAGGTTCCAGTTGTTTCGGAACAAATAGAAGAGGCCAGAGAGTACCCTGTCGGTCTTTTAGACAGAGAGTGTATCGATGTAACTTGGAGGCAGGTTTCAAAACGTACTTTCTTTCCTAGATTGTGCATTATGGAGTAGTTATTCATCATATTGATTACTTTTATAATTTCTCGATCTCATCTACCTTAACTCTAGTTTCCTGGTATGTTTCGCTTGATCTCACTAATATGGGTGACAGAACTTCGTACGATTAGATGTCCAATTAGAAATGTCAATGTTAAATGTTACATTTCAATTTATTTATTTTATCCTATTCCCACTAATTTTTTTTTTGAATTCAGGGTTCTAGCAACCAGAGAAGCCCTTATATAAGATCCCGTGCTAGAAAGGCAGCCGCCATATAACAATGAACAACTTTGCCTTTTGTGACCAAGATGACATTCTGATGATCTACAAGCGACGAAAATCTCCATTAACGTCGATGATTGTGAAATAGTCCTCAAGTATGTCGGCTATCGTGACTGATATCTGATTGCTAGTCGCACCGAGTGGTAGATATGGAAATGGTTTTATACCTTCAAGGGTTTCATTCACAGGCTTTATTATGGCTTTCACTTTGGTGTTGAGCGTTTATTCTGGCTTATTATTGTCCAGATAAACTTGGTCTGGCAATTAGAGCATATTCAACCGGAAAACAAGATTCAGATTCCAGTATCCGATCATCTGTTTATTGTTCGAAGAGAAAAAAAGGATCGTGAGCAGTTGTATAAATTGAGAGATTTGGGTTCTTTGCTGTCCTTGCTGCTACCAAATATTGCTTCTGTTTTTTCAGGGAATAATTACCTGATTTAATAACAGTTGATGCTCTTCAAAATTTTCGGTAAACCTGAGTACCTGACGCATTAAGCCTAGAACTTTTACTGGCTGGTTTTCTGTATTGCTGTCAGGACTTTTTGTTATATTCTTCAGATAAGCGATAAGAGCTGGCTCAAAATTATCTTTCCAAAAACAGAGCCTTTTACTCGTAGTAAAAGCGCATAACAAAATGGCAAGGTTTTAAAAACCGGACCGGTCTTCGAACCGGTGAAGTTAAGGGGTCAGGAGTTTTAGAGGTAACCGGAAATAACCGGTTTAAGAACCGGAAAATTGAACCGGTAATTAATATATTAAAAAATATTATAATATTAATTTTCAAAAATTAATATATCAAACTACATATTAAAAAAATTAATATTCTTAATTTTTATCTTTTTAATTTTTTTATCCGTTTAATTTTTATTAAATTTTTTTTTTTTTAAGTTTTCGAACCGATTGACCCGTAACCGGTTCAACCGGTTTTCAAAACCGGATCATGTACCGGGTCCGGTTCAACCGGGTTGAACCGGCCGGTCCGGTCCGGTTTTCAAAACATTGCAAAATGGCAATCTACACCTTGCTCTGCAGCCTTCCAAAAATTTTCAAACTATAATCGTTTTCAAGGCGTCCAAAAGTTAGTAGTCTATTCGATTGCACATCTAAGGATGTATTCGTGGGTATAAATGATTAATCTCTTTTGTATAATTTAGTTAGTCTGAAATTTTTAAAATATTTTATATCCAAAATCAATATTTAAATTCTTGATTTTTAACTAAGATAAAAATAAAAGGTTAATTTTGGCACAACTCTATCTAGTTGCATTAGCCTGCTATTTGATCTTATATTTATTATGATTCCTCATTAACCAAAGCGAAAAAGGCATTATATCGACAGGTGTGATTGTATATCACAGATATATATTATTATTTTTTTTGGTAAGGGATTGTATATCACAGATATATATATTTTTTTTTCATAAAATCTTTTGTCTTGTCTATCCATCTATTATATGTATAAATTTGGATAAAATCTACTTAATCACAACGATTGCAAAATTGTAAGATGAACTGTGAAGTGATGTATAATTTATGTAAAAACACGTGATATAATATATTATGTGAAATTCATAAATGGGCCTGCTTAATTCTTCCGGGCTTTAAAAGGTTGGTAGCAAGCTCTTGTATTTCTATGTGGTAGTGACTCGAGAAAGAGAAAGCAATCAAATACCGGAGGGAGGAAAGGAGAGACCAACGGAGAGCATTTGGCAGCGGTGTCGGGATCGACGGGGCTTCTGGTTTGAGCATAGCGAAGCAGCTCTGGTGGGCTTTTTTTTTTTGTGTATGTGCTGTTCTTTTACACTTGATTTTTTTTAAAAGATATCAGATTCTGCAGTGGCTTTGCGGTTGTTATTACTGGTAGTGTTGCTTATTTCATTATGAATTTAACTACTACTGCAACTGCAAGATTATTCTTCCCAACTGATTGTTGTGTCCTAAACGGAATATTGCTGGCGTTTGGCGTTTACTCTACTGTACTGTCGTCTATATAGGCCTTGTTTCGAATCTCGACGTCATATGTTTTTTTTTTCTTAAGAAAAATTTTATCTTCTCTGTTGGTTTACCTTAGTTTTTCGTGAATTGAAGTTTATGTGCACGTTTCGTCGATTCCTTATCTGTCGCACCGCTGATTTTTACTTGTGAAAAGAAGTCTCAGAATTCGTATCTGACCGAATTTGTTTACAAGACTCTTCTGTTCTCAGAAAGAAGAAACAAACAAAAGAATTGATATATGGACATAGCTGGAGGAGGGGGAGGCAATTCTTTGCCGTCAGGTCCTGATGGGGTAAAGAGAAAAGTTTGCTATTTCTACGACCCAGAAGTGGGAAATTATTATTATGGTCAGGGCCATCCCATGAAGCCCCATCGCATCCGCATGACCCATGCCCTCCTTGCCCATTATGGCTTGCTTCAGCACATGCAGGTCCTACGGCCCTTCCCTGCTCGAGATAGGGATCTCTGTCGCTTCCATGCTGATGATTACGTTGATTTCCTCCGCAGCATTACTCCTGAGACACAGCAGGACCAACTTAGGCAGCTCAAGCGCTTCAATGTTGGTGAAGATTGCCCCGTCTTTGACGGCCTGTACTCTTTCTGTCAAACTTATGCCGGTGGCTCTGTTGGTGGTGCTGTAAAGTTAAATCATGGGCATAGTGACATTGCCATTAACTGGGCTGGTGGTCTCCATCATGCCAAGAAGTGTGAGGCTTCTGGCTTTTGCTATGTTAATGATATCGTGCTGGGCATATTGGAGCTTCTTAAGCAGCATGAGGTTCACCCCTTTCTTCCTCTTGCTGCTTTGGACAATATCAATGTTTTGTCGCATTTACCTATGGTTTATTTTATCTCTGTCTGGTGTGTTTTGTAGCGTGTTCTCTATGTAGATATTGACATTCACCATGGTGATGGAGTGGAGGAGGCATTTTACACCACCGACAGAGTCATGACTGTTTCATTCCATAAATTTGGGGATTACTTTCCTGGAACTGGGGATATACGTGATGTTGGATATTCGAAAGGGAAATATTACTCTCTAAATGTTCCGCTGGATGATGGTATTGATGATGAAAGCTATCATTTCTTATTTAAACCAATAATTGGAAAAGTAATGGAAGTATTTAAGCCTGGGGCAGTGGTTCTCCAATGTGGTGCTGACTCATTATCTGGCGATCGGTTAGGATGCTTTAATCTTTCAATCAAAGGCCATGCAGATTGTGTTAGATTCATGAGATCTTTTAATGTGCCACTATTGCTACTTGGAGGTGGGGGCTATACCATTCGGAATGTTGCTCGATGCTGGTGCTATGAGGTACCATTTTGTTCTATGAAAGTTTATGACTGTTAGCACATCTCAGCAAAAATGATCCTCCTTGAGTTGATTCTGAATGATATGATCATCTGATTTAATGTTCCTTTTTGGCGGTTGCTTTCTCGCCATTTTTTTGTAAGCATAGACAGGAGTTGCACTTGGAATGGAAGTTGATGATAAGATGCCACAGCATGAATACTATGAGTATTTTGGTCCAGACTATGCTCTCCATGTTGCACCCAGTAACATGGAAAATAAGAATTCACGCCAATTACTTGATGAAATACGGTCTAAGCTTCTTGATAACCTCTCAAAGCTTCAGCATGCACCCAGTGTCCAATTTCAGGAAAGACCACCTGACACTGAAATTCCAGAGGTAGTTATTGCTGTTATCTGACATTGAATGACACTAAATTGTTTTGATTTGTTTGGTGTGCTTATGATCTGCAGTTTAAGTTGTCTGTATCAAGATGCATTTATCTTTTGCAGGATTTAACATGCAAGTCTACTGAACTTGTATAATGATTCTTCTTTCTCAGTTCAATATTAATTTCTGCTTCAAATTAGTGTGCTGTATATATTTCTTCAGTTGAAAAAATCTCTGTTTTGGTGGAGATATTGCTGTAGCTGCGATAGGTTTTTATTTCTTTCACCAATGCTTGTTCCCTGGTTGTTAATGAATTTTTATTATTGCACGTGTTTTCAAATATCACCGAAATCTAACTGAGAAGCTACCCTTGGTTTTGAGAAATGGGTAGTTTGCAAAGTGTATGATGTCCACTGGGTTTGGATTTTAAGTTGGTATCCTATACTTTCAGTACTAGTATATCCATGATTCTTCATTATAGTATAGGGTTCCTGCCCCAACTTGTTGCACAATTCAGGCCCAAAATTCTGTGAACTGATTGGTACTAAAATATATCTTGTGACTGACTGAGAGTAATCAGGCAGATGAAGATGAAGATGAGGGTGATGAGAGGTGGGAGGATCTAGATTCTGACATGGATCTCGATGATGATAGGTACTGTTTTTCTTCTTTAAAAGTGTGCTCCTTGTTCTCATTATGTCATTTGTGCTGTTTACTAAATTCTCGCTCACTTTTTATGCAGCAAGCCTCTGAAAAGCAGAGTAAAAAAAGAGATTCTTGAAGCTGACCCAAACGATCCTGTATGCTCTGTTCTGATTTCTTTATGTAGGAACTATGATCTGCCAACCTTAATAGCTAAATTTTCAATTAGGATGCATGCATGTAAATGCCACCTCATGACAATGCATATATTTTAGGCATAACCTGATTATTGCTGTTGTTATGTTCGGAATGGGGAATTGAAACTGGATGCATTTAGCTTACGAGAACTAGCCAGGTAATTTCCGCAAGGTTCTGCAGGGATGTACTAACATGGAAGAAATGGTCGACATTGCACACATCCATATTATATGTTGAAGTTGTCCTTCACTTTTCACATATTCATATCATTCTCGGAATTTTTAAGATTATACATTTGTAGGCACTATCTAACAGGTTTTAGATTCTGACTCTCTTGAAACATCTATTCCTAATTCTAACTTGTGATTCGTATTACTTGGGCTTGATTGCTTCAGGAGAGCAAGAGTGTATCTACAGAGCAAACCAGATGCCTTGACACAAGAGCAGAAGAAACTGCAAATGCAAAGGTAAGTTAACGAGCACACAAATTATAAAAAATGGGCGACGAACACTTGTGAAACATTTAAGAGGCACTCTCTTATACATTCTTTGTAATTAAGTGTTTAATATTGACATTGGTACCTGCAGGCTCCGGATATCGTTCCAATGCAACTTGGTGAACCTGCAGGTGATAAAGTTGTACAAGAAAACCTGAACAAGACCTCTGATCAAGCGTATCCTAAGTCATAATTGGAAGTCCTCGTTCATAATTCATTTGACGTCGGCTATGTGCTTAATTAGATATATTTTAAAGTTGTCGACCGTTTCTTCCATGTTAGTTCCAAATTCTAAATGCCACTTAAACTGAGAATTCCAGATATTCCATGATTTTATCGAGACAGCAAAAGACTGATAGTTTATTATAGAGTTTTTATACATTGATATATGTCCTTCGATTCTGAGATTAGGTTGTTGATACGTGAATTTTGCCATCTCGTTTATCGCTGTTACCTTGTACGAGTAGAAGGCTCTACTTTTGAAGGGGGTGCAGGTTGCACCTGAAAGCAACCATTTGAAGATCACAAATAACGTGAAACTCCACAGGACTTTTGGCTGCCTCACCTATCTCGAAAAGGTGGGTAAAGCATATGATTTGACTAGCGTTTCTAACACCAAAGCAAAGACTTGCCTGCATAGGCTGCTTCTCCTTCAGCGCCCACCTAATTCTAACCAGCACTGGGTAGCCATGGCTACTTAAGGCATCCTTAAATCGAACCAGAGTCAATGCAATTAAAATTTAGCATAATTTGAAGAGTTTGAATAAGGGATTAAATATGGATGATATTAAAGGTAAAGTTTGTGTCACTGGGGCTTCTGGCTTTCTGGCGTCTTGGCTGGTCAAGCGACTTCTCTTATCTGGTTATCATGTGATCGGAACTGTTAGAGACCCAGGTATCAAGCTTTTTAATTTCTTTACTCGATGCCTGGCAAAAAATAGGCCATTAATGAGCTCTATCGTACACTCTTCTCTCAATTCTTCTTCTTCTAATTTTGTCGAAAATCAAAGGACATCCCTCTTCATCCGTATGCTTACATGTGCATGTTGGGTGTAGAAAATGAGAAGAAATTAGCACATCTTTGGAAGTTAAAGGGAGCAAAGGAGAGACTCCGGTTGGTGAAGGCAGATCTAATGGAAGATGGCAGCTTTGATGATGCAATCATGCAATGCCATGGCGTCTTCCACACTGCTTCTCCGGTGTTGAAACCTTCAGCCGATCCAAAGGCATGATGATACTGCATCTCTAGCTTGCGTAATATAGTTCTATAATCTTTGTTGATTTGGTTGTTGATGTATATTGGGCTATAACTCTACTTCCCAAAATTAATGCCTCCGTATTGTAAGAAAATGGAATTAATTCAAACTCCGAACAGCATTGTTTGATTTTTATTTTGTTTTCCTGTGGCATGTAGAAAGAAATCTTGGAACCGGCAGTGGAGGGCACATTGAATGTTTTGCGTTCTTGCAAGAAGAATCCATCCCTGAGACGCGTGGTACTCACCTCCTCGTCGTCGACGGTGAGAGCAAGAGATGACTTAGACCCGAGTGCCCCAATCGAGGAATCATCCTGGAGCTCAGTGGAGCTTTGTGAGAGACTTGAGGTTAATTTTTTTATTTCATTTCATGGAGGAGATTAATTATATTTTATATCCTAACCAAATATTTTTCTTTTTCTTTTTCTTTTATAAAAAGTTATGGTATGCGTTATCGAAAACCCTAGCTGAGAAGGCTGCTTGGGAGTTTTGCTACAAGAATGAGATCGATTTGGTTACCATCCTCCCCTCGTTTGTCATTGGCCCGAGCTTGCCGCCAGACTTGTGTTCAACGGCGTCCGATGTCCTCGGCTTCCTTCAAGGTAGGGTAGCCTGCATGCATGCGCTTGCCTAGCTAATGGTTTCTTAATCCCACCTTTATTTCTCACCGTCTATCAAATCTCTTACTCTATATACACCCAGGAGAAGTGGAGAAATTTCAGCTGCATGGACGGATGGGATACGTCCACATTGATGATGTTGCACTGTGCCATATCCTGGTTTATGAACACAAAAGTGCCAGCGGCAGATACCTCTGCAGCTCCACTGTACTGGACAATAACGAGCTAGCTTCATTACTCTCACAACGTTATCCTTCATTACCCATCCCTAAAAGGTCGGTGTCTCAAGAATGTCTATTTATTATCACTTTCCTCTTATGTCTCAAGAATGAACTTACTAATGGTCGAAAGCGATGTGATTCTCAGGTTTGAGCAACTAATCAGACCATACTATGAGTTCAATACCTCCAAGTTGAGACGGTTGGGTTTCGAGTTCAAGTCCGTTCAAGAAATGTTCGATGATTGCGTAGGATCGCTAATGGAGCAAGGCTACATCTCCTAATCGCTACTTCACCAACTCTAATAAGTCAATTAGTTTTTTATTAGCTTATGTTCTGTAAGAACTTCACACACGTTAATTATAAGAATACACAGTGGTGAATAAAATTTCTTTGTTCCACCATTTATATTTACAATGTTTTTATTATATTAGTCTGCATCTTCATAAAATCAGCTACAATAATAAATTGACATTAAATGACCCTCTCAAGTATGAGTGGCGGTGAGTTCTCTTGCACCCATTTTGTGGGCCAGGTTTATGAATCCTCGTGTTCGGAGATAAATACGGAAGCGGACAATTTCAATCATTACGGTGTTCTATTGTGTATACTTGAGAGACGATAATAAAAAATCTATGTATTATGGTAAAGGTTTTATTTTAACTTAATTCGTTTCGTTGAAAATATATAATATTAAATCTTCAATAAAAATTTATACCTGTTCGTCGAATACAAAAACGCTAGGAGAGTCAACACTAAATGAAGGATCTACTATATGTGGTATGGTACGTTAGCCAGCAGCCTTGCAGAGTAGACAGAGCAGGTCATAGATAATGGAGGGGATTCTCGAGTCATGATCATCAACAAGACAATCACACAAAAGGGGTGGGTTGTTAGATATCCAACTGCTACCCTCCCTCCTTTGATGTGTGCAATGTCGCCAGAGTCACTCAGACGTGGAGGTTTACGAGACCGGTGGCACGATGGTGTGGTCTTGAATTTTGATGAGGTAGCTGTCGCTGTTGCTGTTGGTGTTATAGGACAAATGGTTCCAGAAAGGCAACGGAATTTGACAGTGAAATCTATCTCCCAATAATGCCACATCGAGACTTTGTAGCCTCACAAACCGTCCGCTCTCCTCCATTCCCGATGTCCATCACTTTTTTAAAATATATTTTTTTATTATTCTCCTGAGAGCTGCTGCTGCTGCTGCGTACGTATGAAGGATGTGTGACACGCAGCCATTAGAGATTGGATAAAACGGAAGCAAAATAGACGGTGTCTGCTTTTGCAGCCACAGATGGGAGGCCGTACGCATAACAGGGAATGGATGTAGCTCTCGGTTGTATTTGATTACACGCACCAGCACCTGAGCACTGTCCCCGCCATTCCAGTTTATGGAGAAACCAAATGTCTAAATCCTCATGGTAGCTGTTCCTTCATCACTGGGAACCAAGAGGAGCTACCCTTCAGGGCCTATCATCTCCCTACACTGTCTGTCAATACAGAAAAAATTTGCAGTCTCATACATATATCTAACGTGTAAGTCATCTCAACCGCATTCTTTCTAGTTACTGGACTTGCAATTAATTCATTATCATTTAATTCTTATTGTTGGACTCAAGCTTAATTAAGAATTTCATAATTTTTTGCAATCCTTGGTAATTTCTTTTGGTTGACTAAGCTTCTACCCCGTTTCCGTCATTACCTGCTCAACCGATACCTAAAATTGTCATAATTGCTTAGTTGTTAATTGATGCGACACTCTGTTGACTAGTATAGAAGATTCTTTATTATTCTTTGGCCGTGTTGATTTCGCAGAGTCCACGGAGAGGAATGGAGAAACAAAAGGCAACAGGGTTGCTGAGCCGTGATGCTGCCGATAGTCAAGAGGATAGATTAGTGCGGGTTTTTGCTCCAACTGGGAGTCATAATATGGCGAAATTCAGCTCTGGAAGTAGCAAGACTGATGATCTTGAGGCACAGGCTCAAGAAAAAGAGAGTGGCTTATCATCGCTTCCATCTCTTAGCTCAGAGGGCAGCACTAGAGAGCCTGTAAACAAGTGGATGGCATTTGAAAGAAAGGGTGCCGCTGCCAGCGACTCGAGCAGCTCCACTGATTATAATTCCATAACAGGACTGACTGGCAAGAGCGGTGCAGACGAACATGGCCTCAGCATTGATGCTAACGGACAATCCTCTTCTTCAAAAAGCAAAATACTAACTGAGGCTAGCATAGCTAAAAGGACAGCAGAGTGGGGGCTGGTGGTGAGTTCACATGTAGGAGAAGGTAGTTTTAAAGCTGCAGTGAGATCAAGCGGGGATGGAGATCGAACCAAAAATTCTTTGGAGAGGTCTTTGGTGGAATCGACAAGGTCATCGGAGGAATATGAAGGGGGACGTTTTCCAAGAGTATCACAAGAGCTGAAGGAGGCTTTGGCAACGCTCCAGCAAACCTTTGTGGTCTCGGATGCCACCAAACCTGAATGCCCAATAATGTATGCGAGTAGTGGGTTTTTCAGTATGACTGGATATTCCTCAAAGGAAGTCATCGGGAGGAACTGGTAAGGAAGAACAAACAATATTTATTTGTCTGAGCGATCGAGTTCTTAGGAGTTTTGTACAACGTCACAGCATTTGGTTGTTTTGGTGCAGCCGGTTTCTTCAGGGACCAGAAACGGACCAGAAAGAAGTGGCGAGGATACGAGACGCAGTGAAGAATGCGAGAAGTTACTGTGGCAGGCTCCTCAACTACAAAAAGGATGGTACTCCTTTCTGGAATCTTCTCACCGTGACTCCTATTAAGGATGCCAGCGGCCGAGCCATTAAGTTCATAGGGTGTGTTCTTCCCCTTCATAATTTCATCAAATCCATTAATTCATTGACAACTTGAAGTTCTGCAAACCTTACAATATTTTAATTTTTTCTCTGTTTCTGCAGAATGCAGGTTGAGGTTAGCAAATATACCGAAGGCACCGTTGATAAGGCCGTCCGCCCTAACGGATTGCCACAATCATTAATCCGCTATGATGGTGTGCTCTAACTCCCAATTTTAGTTTTCTGTTTCTCGTTTCCTGTCCTCTAATGTAATTACCTTGTCTTTTTTGTGGACGGTGATAGCTCGTCAGAAAGACAAGGCTATGGACTCTATGACGGAGGTAGTCCAAACACTCAAGCATCCCAAGTCTCACAATCGTACTCTGAGCCATGTCCCTTCAGAGAGCAACCTCGATTATCTTCTGCCCAAGTCTGTCGATGCTGACTCCATCTTGGACTCAGCGAGTGAATCCTCCAGTGTTTTTCTGGATGCTGCCAAAAAATCTAGAAAATCAAACCGAATCTCCTTAATGGGGTTAGTCCACCGTTTGTGTTCGTTCTTTGGCTGATATATGAAGCTGAAAAGAAAATAAAAAACCGTCAACTCCTCTCCAATCCCAATTTGACGACATTTTACGAGGGGGAAATGGCAGAAGAACAATTGTATATATAGCAAAGAAGCTCAAGAATGATTTAAACTCCATATTCATGCCTAACGACTTGTGTTTACTCTCAGGTTAAAATCTAGGTCTCTAAGTTATGCAGCAAAGCGTGAACAGCCACCAGCTATTGAACCAGAGGATTTGATGACTAAAAATATGGAACGCTCTGATAGCTGGGAACATACTGAAAGAGAAAGGGATATTCGCCAGGGATTTGACCTGGCAACTACTCTTGAACGTATTGAAAAGAATTTTGTGATCTCGGATCCTAGACTTCCTGATAACCCCATTGTAAGTCATAGATATTCCAACAACAGTGACTACAATTTACTTTCTTGTACGATTGATTGCCTCCGTGATCAATCGTGATCCCAAAACATTGATTTTTCTAATAAAAATATCAGAAGAAAAGAAAATAGGAGCGAGGACATTCAAATGTTGATGTGGGACTGTCCCTTTCCCTTGCAGATATTTGCATCTGATAGCTTCCTAGAACTAACAGAGTATTCACGAGAAGAAATCTTGGGAAGGAATTGTAGGTATGAAAATTAGCACTCATATATTTGTTTCTTCATCATATGACTGACTATATATATTGAATGGCAAACTTTGCTTCAGAGTTATGAAAATCACATAAAGAGTTTGGACGGAAATTTTGTATCTAAATATCACAAAGTTATTTCTCTTCTCTTTGATGTGCATGTTGAAAATATATATATATAGTTAAGCAGCTACCGAAAAACACTCCCTATTGCTTCATTTACTGTACAGATTTCTTCAAGGTCCTGAAACAGATCAAGCAACCGTCTCAAAGATAAGAGATGCTATAAGGGAACAAAAGGAAATCACCGTCCAGTTGATTAACTACACTAAACGCGGTAAGAGAGTAACTCTGACTTTCCTGTGGAGCAAATCCAGCACGCACTTGGATAACTGTGAAAGGTGGTGTCCTCATTGTACCTGAAATATGAATCTCTTCCTATTGGTATTGACAAATGCAGGAAAAAAGTTCTGGAACCTGTTCCACTTGCAACCCATGCGCGACCAGACGGTGTGAATATGACTGTGCTATAGAAAATATCTTGCTCTTTGAGTTAGATTAGTTACATCTTCTTGTCTCATCCATTATCATGACTCCTGTATCATACGCGCAGGGAGAACTTCAATATTTCATAGGGGTCCAACTGGATGGAAGCGATCATGTGGAACCGTTGCGGAGCCGCCTTTCAGATACAACAGAGAAACAAAGTGCTAAATTGGTAAGTAGTTGTGTGCAATTTGCAGCTTGTGATTATGGATGGATTCCGACTGAGACACAAGTGGAGCCGCATTGTCACGTATTCTCAGTGCATAGTGGAAATATCCATCACAGATCAAACTTTGGGCTTATGGTCTTATTCACCACCTCTGTTAACTCGAATTGTGAATAATCTGCAGGTCAAAGCTACTGCAGAAAATGTGGACGAAGCAGTTCGAGAACTTCCTGATGCCAACTTGGTAAGGTATTCTTTTTGCTCCGTGTCAGGATTGTTTGATTCCTTAAAATGTTATGTGAGCAACCTAAATTGTGAAAATGGGAATGTGGATGGAGAGCACCTGACAGTAAATACATATATAGCATCCTGTTTTTCTTTATAACAGCTAGCTGTACGTACGTCTGTCTTAGGATTGAATACTGAAACTTTGCTTCTATTTAAACAATATCCTATTCAACGACCATGGCTCATGTGATAACATTTCCTCGCAGAGACCAGAAGATTTGTGGGCAATTCATTCTAACCCTGTCTTTCCACGGCCTCACAAAAGGGATAGTTCATCATGGAGGGCAATTCAAAAGGTACCAATTTTCGAAGATTACATCTTATTGCGCTCGGCATCCAGAATAGGACTTGAGCAGAAGTAGGATCAACTCCGCATGTGGTTCACCCATATATAGCTACAAAAAAGCGTAGCAGCATAAATACGCGGGGAGTTTTCCTCGTATTTCAGGATGACATTCATCCTTATGGTTTACTATTCTACAGATATCATCCCATGGTGAAAGAATCGGGCTTCATCATTTCAAGCCGATAAAACCCTTGGGCTGTGGCGATACCGGCAGGTAAGACCACTTATTTACTGACTTGACTGCAATAGATAGATCAATTTTTCCAAACTCTTCAATCTTTATGACTTGTGTGCTAAATTGATGATGTTTTTCTTTTATGTTTGGAGAAATAGATTAATTTGGTATCATCAATTGTCTTTGCTGTGCTTGTATTGTATGATTTATGCAAAGTCTCATGCGTTTCAGCGTTCATCTAGTGGAGCTACGAGGTACAGGGGAATTATACGCTATGAAGGCAATGGAAAAATCCGTAATGTTGAACCGCAACAAGGTCTGATTAATATCATATAAAACCAATTGATTATTTAGATCTGGATCTTCCAATACCTTTAGCCTAACCATTTAGTTGTTGGAATCTATGTATATAACTTCGGTTCCTCTTTACCTTGATTTAATTTAATCTTTAAAATCATTACAAGTATTTACAGGTTCATCGAGCTTGCGTTGAAAGGGAAATCATTTCGCTTCTGGATCATCCCTTTCTTCCCACACTGTACACATCCTTTCAGGTATTCTATTAATATATTCTACCTGGAGTCTGGAGGCCGGAATTCTGTGGTTCCCATTCCCCATGTGCTAATCTTTTATTCTATCTGTGCTTATAAATTTTTATATTCCTTAATTTCTATGCAGACCCCCACACACGTTTGTCTAATAACCGACTTTTGTCATGGAGGAGAGTTATTCGCGTTGCTTGACCAGCAACCAATGAAATTATTGAAGGAGGACTCTGCCAGGTATTCGAAATTTTGCTAACACCACTCACTCATGTTATATTTGGATAGATTAATTTGTATGGATTAGGTTTATGATTAGAATATAATTGGAATAAAAATAATATGATTAGGTTTATGTATATTATTTCTTGAGAATTTGGTTTGTGGATGGAAATTAAATTGATATTTTTTTTTAATATTATATAAAAAATAATTAGATAGAATAGCTGAATTATATGATTAACTTTTGTATATCATAAATAATAATAATAATAATATATATTGTAAGTTTGTAATTATGTATTATGTATAGATATATTTTAGAAATAATATTTAAAATTTATTATCATCATAAATTGTATCTTAGAATTCCTAAATGTGATTTAGGATTCCATAAGAGAAACTATAATTACTTTCTAATCCCATTATTAAATCATACCAAATATTGGAATTCGAATGTGATGTGACATGAAAATAATTATGTGACAAGGATTCTAATCCATAAAAGCAATCAATCTAAACATAACAGCTCCACTGTGTTTTCTATATATATTTATAATGAATATTCCAGGATTCTAATCTTATAACCTGTGTACCCTTGAAAGAATCTATACTTGGTTAGATTAATTTATGTCATTAAATTTCCAGGTTCTATGCTGCAGAAGTTGTCATTGGCTTGGAATATCTTCATTGTTTAGGTAATTAATTGTATGGCCTTGTAGAGCTTTCTTATCCATTGCGTTTTGGGCTGCTGGACAGTCTAGACTAGTACTCGACAATTTCTTTATTTTTTTCATTTTACTTAACGTAGGAATAATTTACCGTGACCTCAAGCCTGAAAATATCTTGCTCCAGAAAGACGGGCACATTGTTTTGACCGACTTCGATTTGTCATTTATGGCATCCTGTAAACCACAAGTACGTCTCTTTCATTACCAGATGCTCGTTTCTATCACATAATTAATTTCTTCACACAAGTTATCTTGGATCTATATATGCAGATTCTGAAGCTTCCACCAACTACCAATAGAAGACGATCAAGGAGTCAGCCGCCACCGACATTTGTTGCAGAACCAGTCTCAGTATCAAATTCTTTTGTTGGAACTGAAGAATACATCGCGCCTGTATGCCCCGTTATTGTTTTCTGCTCCATATTAGTATGATTCCTTTGCTTAAAACAAATATTAATACGCATGTCTTCCGATTTCAGGAAATAATCACAGGAACAGGCCATAGTAGTGCTATTGACTGGTGGGCTCTTGGTAAGCGCGCTTACCGTTGACAAGTGATTTAATACGAGCTAACTGTTTCTGCAAACACAGCAAAATAATCATTATCATCCGAAAGATATTTCAGTTGAAGGGATGCCTAAGAATAAAGAAATAAATTAATCAAAAAAACTATTAAATCTTTTGGCTAGGTTGACAACTGACATGTAATTGTACTGTTTGTTCATTACCATAGTAAACATGACGATGCACCAAGCTTGTCCGCTTTTTCCCGTGACTAATATTTTTCTCTAATATCTTGGAATTCAGGTATTCTGTTGTATGAGATGCTGTATGGTCGCACACCATTCAGAGGGAAAAATAGGCAAAAGACATTTGCCAACATTTTGCACAAAGATCTTACGTTCCCAAGTAGTATTCCTGTAAGATGTTTTGGTATATCAAAGTTGATACATGCTAGCTTGACCATTCTCTAAAAGACATTAAACTTTGCAACCTTGATATGCTTACCTGATGTTATCCAGTTTTTGAAGTGACTTGCAGCTGTTATCCTTTTTCGTGGGTGTGTGTTAATAATAAGCTTTTAGTATTTATTGACATTCTTACCTTTTCCAGGTTAGTCTTTCTGGCCGACAGTTGATTAATGCACTATTGAACAGAGAACCCACCAACAGATTGGGATCAAAAACTGGTGCGAATGAGATCAAACAACATCCTTTCTTCCGCGGCATTAATTGGCCTCTGATACGCTGCATGGTAGTATTTCCATCGGAGAAGAATATCATACAGCTTGTTTTCCCCAAATTTTAAATTCCTTGATGCTTTGTGTGCAGAACCCACCACCACTGGATGTGCCTTTGAAACTAATCCAAAAAGATCCAAAGGCCAAGGACATAGGATGGGAAGATCAAGGAGTGCTTGTACATTCCTTTGACATGGAGATCTTCTGAAGGGTTATCTTCGGCTTCGCTGTTGTTCCCAGTGGAAAGCAGCAGTTGCGGTCAGGGCTAAAATTGGATCTCTGCGGTGACACAGCATGGAAGTGTATTAGTATTTTCATGTTGAATGGTTCAAGTTCAACTAATAAACATGCCTTAAAATTATGCAGATTTGTCGTCAATAGACGAATTACCTGTCTTGCACCTCCTCCTACTTGGTTGTTAATAGACGAATTATCACCAACTCCTGCACCTTGCGTTGAATATAGATAGCTCTAAGCTTGTTTATATATCATAACAAAAATTGTTAAAAGAAATTCCATGACGTATAATTACATGCGATAGCCTCATAATACTACGAGGACAAAGTCAGACTCAAAACCACAATCACGTAGTAGATAATAATGACTACAGAAATAATTATCCATGAAGGTGGACATCATCATTCACACTCACACAATTATTACCAATCACTATTGATACAGTCTACTTTAACAAGAATTATAGGTACCAAATCCTTCTACAACCAAGAGAAAATGAGGAAAATGCTTAAAACGAAGAAGGAAAAAGGAAAAAGGCACATCCTTCTTCCTTGCATATTCTTTGCGATTCCAGAATCATTAGGAAAGCATTCAAGAGATTTGCTCTTTCATGAAGCAAGGAAGGTTGACCAGTGATCGCAAGAAACAAATGATGTCACCGTAACACCCTGGAGCATCATGATATAAATTTTCAAGAAATTATTACTGATAGGCAACAAATAAGTAGCAATAAGAAACTCAATGCCAATCCCTTCCACCCAAGGAGATGGAGTGTTAATGCAATATCAAGAACTATTGCGTATTGCATCTATCCTTATGGTGACATCAATTGTAGGGAATGGACAAATAGGCAAGCGGTGTTACCCTTCCATCTCAGAAGGAAATTGCATAAAAGAATTAGAACTGGCAACAAAGCATACATGGCATTTGAAATGAAACGCGAAATGCATTCAAGTAATATATACGCCACGACGCTTCTAACTCATAAACACCATTTGTGGTGCTGGGATTATCAGCATTTCCCTAATGTCTGCTATTTGCGAGAAAAAAGAGCCTAAATTCTCCAACTTGACTACGGTTATCAGAAGACTAGGTGTCAAACTCTTGGAACTTCTTAGGATTCTGACAGATGAGGCCCAAAGTAACTATGATTTAAAACTGGATATGAACACAAATTACCAGTTTAAATCAAATTCCAAATTCAACAACATTCTGACCAAACAACTCAGGATAGAAAATATCTGTACAAAGAGAAATCTTGTAGCACATAGATTGGGAATATCTCAAGTAAGACTAGTTAGCAGGTCAGAAGCAAATTCTTTATAAACCAACACCCAAATAAAAAGTAAGAATTAGGCCCTTGCTAGCAGAAAATCCAATTTGACATTGACAAGAAGGAGAGGAAACTGACATAACAAACAAACGATAGAAGCAAGTATAATTGTACATGTAATGGCACGCCCATCAAGCGAAAGAGGGTAGGTTAAAATGGTTTGTGCGAGGGCTTTTGACCAAAGATTGCCTCCCAAACAGTAGAAGAAGAGAAGGGAGCGTTCTTGTCCAAGAAATCTCTGACAGCTTTCTCATGAAGATGGAAACCTTTTTGGCGCAAAGTAGTAACAACGGATTGGGCTTCGCGAAGATTCCTTTCTCGACACAAAGCATCGACGAGGCCAACAAAGGTAGCAGCATTGGGAGAATGATCGGCGTCCAACATTTGGAGGGAGAAATCGACAGCATCGTCCAAGCAAGCACATTTACAGAGACCCTGGATCAAGATGTTATAAGTGAAAGAATTGGGAGTGACACCGTTGGACAGCATTTTGCGGAAGATCCTGATGGCATCTTGGGGCTTGTGAGCCTTGCAGAACCCATCGACGACGGCTGTGTAGACAACAACATCGGGGATGGTACCTTTCTGGCGCATAGAAGCAAAGAGTTTCATGGCATCCTGGACGAGGCCATCTTTGCAGAGACCATCAAGCATGGCAACGGCATTGGGGATGAGCCCTGTTTCCTTCATTTTCTGGAATATTTGATTAGCATCTTGAGGGGTATCGGCTGCTTTAGCGGTCGGGGTGGCCTCTTTTAATGGATGATCAGCAGCTTCGGTGTTGACAGTGGTGCTAGAAGCAATATCAGGGGTGGGCGTGCTGCTACCATGAGGACGGAGACAAAACTTATCAAGGAAAGAGTCGTCCTCCAAGGAATCATCACAACGATGTTCAACATCATCTTTATTTCCACTCGTAAGAGAGGACACATCATCGCCACTATCATTTTTGGAAGGAGGAGCACTAGTCCTGGTGAATGGTAGTGGTGGTAGAGGGCGGGATGCAGTAGCTTCTCTACTTCTGCTACGAATAGGAGCGGGAGATTGAATATGAGTATTTCCGATATAAGAGGATGAAGATGAGGATGATGGCCTCTGGCTTCTCAAGGGCCTGTTTGGTATAGGATGCGGCGGATTCTGAGACTGGGGATTTCTACCTTGATTGTGGCTACCAATAGGACCGGGACCAGGTTTAGAGTAGTGATGCTCCTTCTGGCCTTCTTCATCGCTCAAAAGCGAACTGAATCCAGCGCTACTGGTGGGAGGATGTCTGGTTGTAGAGCTCAAACGGCGGAGTGCCATGGAGAGGGAGAAAGAGCAGCTAGGCTGAGCCTGGGCCTTCAATATACCAACACGGAACCAGGCAGCCATTGGCCGGATTGGATTGATGTTTCAACACGGAATATGGGGAGAGAATACAAAGAAAGCTGCGGGTTTAGGGTTTTAATTAAATCCCGGCGACGAAGGAAAAAATTAAAAATCGAAAAAGAAAATAAAAACAAAGAGACGAGGGCAATTACGGTAACAAATGCGCAAAACTTTTGGCTCTTCTAGTTTTATCTTTTAACAACCATCAAATAGTTGCTGCCACACTGGTAGCCAGTTAGCCTGCTTCCCTGCTAGCCTACTACTGGAACCACTTTGAAGAAATAGAGATAAGCCCGACGCTTCCGTTCATTGCATGCCTCACCCTCCAGGTAAAATTTCTTCCTCGTTTTCTCTTTCGTTTTGTCCTTTCTTCAATTCCAAACATTATTGGAATTGCCATCAATTCATCAGGAGGAAAAAGAAACAACAGGAAGCTGTTTTCTGATTATTATAAAACAGGAGGATAAAGAGAAATCACTGGCACGACACCCCTATTGTCCTCCGAGAACCGTCTGTGTTGGAACAATTGCATTCCAATCCTCTATTCCCCTGTCCAATCTTTCCTCTACCCCTATTCTCTCGCACGCTCTTCTTTTTCCGTGTTTGCCTTTTGAATTCGCTCATCAAGTAGTAGTCGCTTGCCAGTTGCCACAGCTTGCCCCAATTTCTTTTTTAATACTATTATCTGTTTGTCTTAATTACTTCAATTTGTTCTTATGTTCCTGTTCGTTGTTTGTCGTCAAGTAACAGTCTTCTTGTTCATTTTATGTGTTTTTATGTTTTCAAGAATTTCTCTTCGGGGATCACCATCTCATGATTTCCCGAACCCTCACACATGGGGGAAAAAGTTCAAATATAATTGATGTCTTCATTCTAAAAAATCTATTAGTTGCCTGTTCCTAGTTTTTATGCATTTAGAACATAATTCGTACCTGTTGCTTGTGCTCAACGGATTGCAATCCCGGTCTCGGAAATGCAGAAATGGCTGGCTGTCAAAATGGGGGTGGCGTCATGTGGTTCTTCAGGGATAAAGGTTTCGACGACAAGAGTATCCATGAAATGTTCAGAAAGTGTAAGCGCTTGGAGGGCCTCCAAAGAGATAAAGCATCCGAAAACTGGGCTTACCTCGGAAATATTGGCATTCTAGAGAGAAAGCTTCCGCTTGTGGTTTCCAAGTGCCCCAAAATCCTTACACTAGATCTCAATGAGAAGCTCGTCCCTGCGGTCAAGTGTCTTGCAACACTGAGCACAAAACCTCATGAAGTAGCCTCTGCCATAACCAAGTTTCCTCATATACTGTCTTATAGTGTGGAAGAGAAGCTCTGCCCTCTTTTGGCTTTCTTACAGGCTCAAGGAGTGTCTGAAAAGCAAATTGGCAAGATAGTATTGTTTAATCCAAGGCTCATCAGCTACAGCATTGAATCAAAGTTGTCAGAAATCGTGGACTTCTTATTCAGTCTTGGCGTTACCAAAGATGGGATGATCGGAAAAGTATTGGTGAAACATCCCTCTATTACGGGTTATAGTGTTGACAAAAGGCTACGTCCAACATCAGAGTTTCTCAAGGCTATTGGTCTGACAATAGAGGATATTCGAACAGTGATTATGAACTTCCCCGAAGTTCTGTGCAGGGATGTGGACAAGATTTTGAAACCTAATTTCGGTTACCTCCAGAAGTGTGGATTTAGTGATGGACAAATTGTAACACTGGTGACCGGTCATCCCCCTATTCTCATCAAGAGCATCAGGAATTCTTTGGAACCTCGGATAAAGTTTTTGGTACAAGTGATGGGAAGACGAATAGATGAAGCTGTTGACTACCCCAACTTCTTCCAGCATGGACTGAGGAAATCTTTGGAGTGGCGGTTCAAACTTTTGAAACAGAAGAATATACGCTGTAGCCTGAGCGAAATGCTGGAATGCAGTCAAAAAAAATTCCTCTTGAAGTTCGACTTGCTTCAAGGATTTGCCTGATGCGCTTGGGATGCTTTTGGAATTGTGCTGGTCTCTCATAATCTTCCGATTGTATTCGAAAGGAGCAGAGCTGAGGCTGTGGGCAAACCCAATGAGAAATGGAAATGCGTCTCATGATCAAATGCTGTTGTAGTTGACTTGTTTCCTTTTTAAACTTTCTGTCATATGTTTATGCATTCTTGAGGCAGTGGTTGCGAAATTAAAGTTCTGTTCTTAGATCTGTTCCACGAAACAATTATAATAACTAGAGGAAAAGGGAAAGAAAAAAGAGTATGCTGGAACTGGAAGGCCGAAGATAAACAGGGATGAATATTAAGTTTTTATTTAGTTAATGGCACGGGTAGGTTGAACTTGAACATGGAAAGGAAGAATGAATGGAATGGCACGAAGCTTCCGTGGAGACTGGATCGGGATACACGATGAATGAGCCTAGCAGTAGTGTATGGGCCGAGAGTTGGGCACCTGGATGGGCCACTATTACTAGTTGGAATGGTTGAGCCCGTCTACGAATTGGGTTTCATACCCGTCTTCTGGTCGGGTCCCACTAGAATAGAACGTATCATCAGTGACGACGCATTTCTCCTCCTGCCCCGCCGGGTGCCCAAACCGTGTGCAGCCAGTAGCCACTGCCGGGTTCGCTGCCTGCCCGATGATACCTTTCTTTCCGAGGAAACGAAACAGAACAGAACAGAGCCACCGAGAAGAAGCAGCACCACCGTCGAACATCAAAACCAACTTTTGTTGCTCGCTCATTTCCTGCTTCTGGTAAACGCTCTTCCTCTTCCTTGTTTTTCAGTTTTGTATTTGCCAATCCCATTAAAATCAATCTTCTCCATCGAATACCTTTTTCTTCCCTGCACGCCCACGCCCACTGCTCCTCTAATTAGTAGAAAAAAATGATTGGTCTGCCGAGTTTCATCCTTTAAAGAGCTGATTGCTTTCCGCTCAGCCTCTCCGCTGGTTATTCAATTCATCGCTTGCGCATAGACACTTTTGCCCAGATGCTCAGAGCATGAAAGGTCAGGTTTGCAAATATACGCTGCAAAACCAGCGACGAAATTCTTGAGCCGAATCCATCCCAGTCACTGTTCAGCTTTGGCAACATTTTGGTTTTTTAGGAAAGAAATACGATTTTTGCACGTTATTTCAATTTAGCTTTCTTGTCGAGCTTTACATATTGATCGAACAACCTCAGTTTGGCAAGGATGTTTATTCAGGAGAACTCTGCGATTCACTCCGAATCTCAAATGATTTATCATCCCCGTATTGTTATTTCTACAGCTTCACCTTTTGGAGCTCGATGAGCGCTGGCAGACAGAGGACCGTCGGTGGAGCGGCTCAGCATGTTTTGGACTATTTGAAGCGAATGCAGGCTGATAATCCTGGTTTCTTTTACGCCGTACATAGCGATGATGATCCTGCTGGTGGAAATATTTTCTGGGCAGATGCAACTTCCAGGATGAACTATACTTATTTTGGAGATGCTGTGGTCTTGGACACAATATACAGAACAAACCACTACAGAGTACCGTTTGCCTCCTTCACTGGAGTAAATCATCATGGTCAACCAGTGTTGTTTGGATGTGCCCTCCTTTTCAACGATTCCGAGTCCTCGTTCATTTGGCTTCTCCAGACTTGGCTTCGTGCGATGTCTGGGCGGTCTCCTGTCTCCTTCACCACTGATCCCGATCGTTTCATACAGGCAGCTGCCTCACGGGTCCTTCCGCAAACCAGACACCGGTACTGTAAACAGGGTATATTTAGAGAAACACAGGAGAAATTGGCTCATTTATACCAGTCACATCCCACCTTCGAAAGCGAGTTTAAAAAGTGCGTCAATGAGACCGAAACAATTGATGAATTTGAATCGTCTTGGACATTGTTGCTGCAAAGATACTACGTCCAGGATGATGAATGGCTCCGGTCAATGTACAATGCCCGACAGCAGTGGGTCACTGTTTATCTGCGGAACACATTTTTTGGAGTGTTATCCGTCAGAGAGGAATGTGGAGGCTTAAATTCTTTCTTTGATGGATATGTGAATGCATCAACCACCATTCCCATGTTAATTAAACAATATGAGAAAGCTGTGACGAGCTGGCATGACAAGGAAATGAAAGCAGATTATGACACCATTAACACCATGCCAGTTCTGAAGACACCTTCTCCAATGGAAAAACAAGCAGCCAGCCTGTATACCAGAAGAATATTCATGAAATTCCAGGAGGAGCTAGTGGAGACCCTCGCGAATCCTGCAACCGAAGTTGATGATTCAGGAACCGTCATCACGTATCGCGTTTCCAAATTTGGGGAAGAGAACAGAGCCCATGGTGTTAGTTTCAGTTGTTTCGAGGTGAAAGCCAGTTGCAGCTGCCAAATGTTCGAGTATTCGGGAATAATTTGTCGGCATGTACTGGCAGTCTTTAGAGCGAAAAATGTTCTTACACTTCCATCTCAGTATGTGTTGAAAAGATGGACCAGAAATGCCAAGACTGGAACTGAGTTGGAGGTCCATGCTTCTGAAATGCCAAATACTCGAGAGTCTTTAACTGTTCGGTACGACAATCTGCGCCAAGAAGCAATCAAATATGTCGAAGAAGGGGCAAAGTCCATTCATCTTTATAATGTGGCAATGGATGCTTTGCAAGAGGCTTCTAAGAAGGTTGCTTCTGCTAAGATCCTTGGTTCTGGAGTAGTACAGGGTGGAGCTCTGATCCATGGGAGCAGTAAGGAGCTGCAAGGAGCCGAAGAAAATAGATCAGCTGTTTGTGAGTCTGTGGTAAGTTTGAGGCTTTCCTTAATACTTTAGGTTTCAACAGTCAGCAGGATCTTGTTCATTCTCTTAATTTTATGGGCAGCCAAATTTTACACCCTCTAAAACCTGGGAACTAGAACAGCTCCTGTATTGAATGCCAGGATACCTAATTTCACGCAGCCTATTCTAGAAACTACAACTTTTATCAGGATTAGTCTTGTGATAATTTGCTATGTTTTTTCTTCTTTTTTTTCTTTTGCTTAGGATGAGAAGGAAAGGAAATTTCGTGAACTAAGCGCGGAGTTGGAGGGTACAAATCAACGGTGTGAAGTATATCGTGCTAACCTGCTAGCCGTATTGAGAGATATGGAAGAACAGAAATTAAAGCTCTCGCTGAAGGTTCAGAATGCAAGGCTTAGTCTGAAGGAATGAAATCTTGTAGTCTGAAGGAATACATTCTACGGTGTGAAGTATACCTCCTTGTTTTATTTGGTATCAGTACTACCACTTACCATAATGGCTGTTGAGGCACCGAAATCTTGTAGTTAGAATGTATTCTCTTCTTCTTCACCTTACATTCCACTCTCTTTATGGAAGGACAAGCTGGGCTTGCTAGTGCCTGGCTGTGGCTGATGATATTTAAGTATTTGTAGGATTACATGCAGTCGAAGAATATGATGTTGAATTTCGAACAACTTGGAAACGGTGGTTTCAAAATGTGAATATCAAGTATTTTACATAAACTGTACAAGAGAAAAAAATATGAAACGAAGTTTCACTTCTCATATGAGTAAAACAAAACTAATAATATTGATATCAAAATGATACAAAAAAGAAACTATAATTTAAAACTTTATTGCATCTTCTTATTCATATGCTGTCCTTCATACTAATTTTTATATTTTGTACTTTAATTGTCAACTGCAGCTTATGATGCTCAATATCTTTCAGAACTGAAAGTAGGTTGTCTCGATAGACTTCGCACTTCCTATTCGCGTACTTCAATTGCTCCCTAAGTTCTTCGATTCTCTTGTCCATATCATCCTGCATATGTAAAATCAAAGATTGTTAGAATAAGCTCCAGGAACCGAAAGCAGATATGAAAACACCGCATCCAGAAAGAAACTGGCTAACAAGTATCTCATTTTATCAGAAAATGAATCCCAGAGGGTTTCCGGATGGGACCTGCAAATGTATTGCTTGATTCAACTACATACTTCATGATCAAATGGAAATGAAATACTTCTCAAGTCCAGTCGCTGGGCCGTGTATGTCATTGAGATTTCAGATCCCGCAGGACGCATACCAATTATACCATGTCACTGATGTTGAATTGAACCAAATAGGATGCTCTTTGGGTAGCCAGGATGAAAACGAATAGAACTCTCGTGACAGAGTCAACATGGTTTGGTAAGACAGGTAACCAAGGCTCAAAGTGTAGGAAGAAAACAATGTTGCAAGGAAGTTAGCATCTACATGCAATCGGTAAACTATGCAAAGGTCATGAATAAAGAAAATGGAAGCCATGTATGGAACTAATTCTCGTCAAGCAAGGAACTAAAGTTAAGGAAGTTGATTATCACCTTGGACATTAGCTGCTTAGAGCTCTCCAGATTATCTATAGAAGCATGATTTGCCTTGCTGCCATTGGTTAGTGTGTAGCCCCTATTACGGCTATTTATCCCGGCGTTTCTTCCTTCAGTCTCCGCTGCTTGGGCAACCCTTTTTGCAGCCTCTTGAAGGGTATCCATGGCAACAGTATAGGCGCTAGGGGATTTCGATCCATCATCTACAAATTTGAAAGCCAAGTGGCGCAGGGTATTATATCGAACAGTATGAGATTCAAGATAACTGGCATATACATCAGTAGCTCGCTCCTCTAATATAACACTGCTCCTCGCATTCCTTGTCCAACGTTTCAAAATGTAAAGAGAAGGAAGAGTAAGAACATTGGTCACTCTAAAGACGGCCAGGATATGCCTGCAGAGCAGGCCAGAGAACTCAAACATCTGGCAGCTGCAGGTTGCCTTCATCTCTAGCACATTAAACTTAACATGATAAGCTTTATGATCTTCCCCAAATTTTGAAACGAGAAATGTAATGCTCTCCCCATCATCTTCTGCTTTAGTTGCCATGAAAGTTAACGTCCCAACTAGCTCTTCTTGGAATCTCATGAATAACTTTCTCGTGTAAAGCTCAGAAGCTTGTTTCTCCATTGGAGAAGGGGTCTTCAAAGCTGGGGAAGTGTTCATAGTATCGTAGTCTGCCTTGACTTCTTTTTCATTACGACTCTCCAGAGCTTTCTCATACAACTTAAAGAAATGGTTAAGATTGGTAGAAGCATTAACGTAACCATCAAAATAAGAATTCATGCTATCGCTTCGCTGGGTTATGGACATCTCTGCAAAAAAGGCGTCGTGCAAATATACCGGCACCCACTGGCTGCGAGAAGAATATATTGTTTGAAGCCACTCATGATCCCGGAGTTCATATCTATCAACAAGTGACGTCCAGCAAGATTCAAATTCTTCTATCGACTCTGTCAAATTGACACATTTATGAAAGTCTGCCTCAAAATTTGGATGTCTCAGAAACACATGGGACAACTTTTCTTGGCATTTCTTGAAGATATGCCACTTGCAAAACCGGTGGCGGGTGTCGGGGAAAACATGTGTGATGGCAGATCTTATCACAGAGTCATGATCAGTGGTGATGGATACTGGATGGCGACCAGACATTGCTGTAAGCCATGTCTTAAACAGCCAAACAAAAGATGCTTCCGTTTCATTCAGCAAGAATGCACAACCAAATAAAACAGGCTGTCCATGATGGTTTACCCCAGTGAAGGGTGCAAAGGGCAAGCGATACCTGTTGGACCTGTAGGTCGTGTCAAAGGTTACAGTGTCACCAAAATAAGTATAGTTTGTCCTCGCTTTGGGATCAGCCCAGAGAACATTACCAGTGAACTGATCGTCGTCCCCTTGTACAGCATAAAAGAAATGAGGATTCTCATCATGCATTTGCTTCAAATAATCCAAAAGGAGCTGGATGTCGCCTTCTAAGCTCCTCTGGCGGTTATTTCTCATGTAATTCCGACAATCAACCTCAGTAAAGCCAACTTTGCTGATGCCGCCATACTCCTTGATCAAGGCAGACATAATGCGACGAGGGCCCATTCCAGCAGCCTGCAAAGTGTCAATCAAGGTCTTAGCAGGGCCCGAGATTTGGCGGTGAGAACGAAGACAGTGCACCTGATCCGGAGGCACAAGCTCATGATTATGTTCTCTAACAAAGCCAGAGACAAGCCATTTGCCAGAATCCTGCATTTTAACGGACAAGGAGGCCTTGCAACCAACTCGAGTGATGGTGCGAGGGCGTTTGATCTCTCTATCCTTGGTGCGCTTCTCATTCAAGTTCCGGAAACCCTCTTTAGCACAGACAAACTGTCTCTGGATGATAGCTCCATCACGCCTGGAGCGGCGGGAAGAGCTAACACGGGTACTGAAGCCAACACGTCGAGCATAGGAGTTGTAGAAGGCTTTAGCAGCCTCTTCAGACTCGAATTCCATGCCCTCATAGGGCTCGAGATCCAGGAGGTCGCCATCAGGTAGGTAAATATCAGAAGCGGCAACAATGGCAGTACTGAAAGCAGTGGTCGTCGTAGCAGTGTTAGTAATAAGAGGACTAGGAATGGCAGCATCAGGCAGGTGTTGGTCATCCGCAATAGGAACACCATCGTCATCTGTACCTAAACCTATATCGAATCCAAGCACCTCGTTTTCCATCATGGGCATCAAACCCGCCTACCCAATCCCGCAGGCTAACAAAAAGACGGAAACATAATATAATTCACAACAAGCAAGCAAAAGAGAAAACCTATGAGGGCATCGAATTCGAGTCTGAAATAACACAACGAAACTACCGTAATGGAACAAGAATGGTGAAGGTAAATTAGGAATAGGATGACTCACCTTTTTTCCAGATATATTTCAAGATAAAAGTTATCAAAAATTTACGCGAGTGTCGGTGTTACTGAATAGCTGGCTCCCGACGAGAAGAATCCATAATGAAGCTAAGAAGGAAAAATGGCGCGGATCGCCAATCCTAGGGTTTCGAAATAGAAGACGAGCGCAGCAGTTGCGGTTGTCGTTGCGGTTGCCGCGGTGGCTGGGTGGCTTTGTGTAACTTACTAACTGTTGATTACCATCAACCCCTGCCGTGTGGGCCGATGCTTCCACGTCATAAATCATCCATTCTTCTATTTTCTGTCACTGCCACCACCATCTATAATCTACCAGGTAGTTACTTCGCAATATTTTAGTATCTACTGTATCTAATTTCGGCGGTCTAGTGATCACAACAAATTTTGATAATTCAAGACATAATTATATAATTCTTCCAAAAACTCAAAATATGTTCGTTTCATAATATTTTACTCGAGGACAAATATTACATAAAACTCAACCAAATGAGTCATTTATAATTTTTTAAGTTGTAATTCTAAGATTAATCATATCATATCATATATAACTATGAATAATAGGTAAAACCTCCCATATCGTAAAATTACTAAATATTATGCATCGAAAGCAAACATATAACAAAATTGTCAAGGTAGCGACAAAAGAAAGAACCAACACAATTCCTCAATGGTACTCAGAAATCTGTAAGCAATAGATGAACATCTTCCGCCACCATTTCTCAACACTGCACCACCAAAATTTCTTTGTTCGCTTTCAAACTCCTCATAGGATAACGTTTAACCAGAAGCATTCGCACATCACAAAGGCACCACAAGGACTACGGGTATTCAGCAGTTCTTGTCCACAAAGGCGCTTCACTTTTGGAGGAAAAAAAAATCATAAAATTTGTGGTACTGCATCCGCTCCCTTGAAATGTAAGATTTCTCTGTCACCCGCACTGTCAGAACCCCTCCTCCACCGATCACCCTCCGGACCACCCCACACACATCAGCTGATAAAACCCCGGCGAGTATCTCTGACAACATAAATCCATTCACCTCGCTTCATATCTGTCTACTGTATTTTGAAAAGGTTCTTCAATTTAACAACCAACCGCCACTCATCCGTAGATAGATCATCCTATAACCAAATTAAGGACAGCGCGTGCGTAAAAGACGAGTATTTACGAGTAAACAGTATTCACAAACCAGACTTCAACATAACTCACCCGATAATTAGCCTTAAGAATGTCAATTGACCTCCTTGAAATGTGGCTCACAAGTTCATCATCTGTATCAAAATGCCTGCCATGCATTTTTTGCTGCTCTTCCGGATTGGTGCCAACAATCTGCAACATCACAGTAGAGGACCCGATGAGATCCATTTCCAAAAAAAAATAAATAGTTCAAAAGATTCAACATCCCACAACAACAACATTTCCACACTGCAATTTGAGAATCTCAATGGAACTGTGGTATACCTTAATGGCCACCTTCTGGCCTTTCTTGGCATACTCAACAGGCTTTTTGTTATGTTCAATAGACGCAATCCGGCCAATATCAATAAAGTCTTTAGAAGGAATACAAATAGGAGTACCAACCTAGTAGAACAACATAATACCAAGAGATTGTTAAGTACACAATCCTGCAGAACTATAAGACAATAATCAATATCCAGAAACTACAAAATGCATCATGTAACGAGAGATCAACAGCCACATCAAACTTTGTGGAACCTCAAACAACTAAATACTTCTAACATGAGTTGCTTGATGATGTACTGGAACTACCGGTGGCTTTTCTCCAACATTTTGGAGAGTAGAATGTGTAACAGCCCAAAATACAAAAATAAATACAATGAAAACATGTGATTCAGCCTCCTATATCATTTCAATATTCTTAATTACAAATATACCGCAGTAGAACTAGAATAAGTTGTCAACCTCACCATCATCATCCAGAAGAAAAAAAACAAACCTCCATGCAATATATGCTTACCCTTAAGCATATTCGTGCAAGTACCAAACAAATATGAACATATCCCAAATAAAATTATAGCAGAGAGTGATTTCACTAAGTATAGTACCATTCCTGTTTACATCAAGTAACAAAACAAAACTGAGAACACATGCCATCAAAATTTCAGGAGCAGTGTTATACTTTCTAGAGTACCAAATCTTAGCTACATTTTGGAATTTAGATCTGGGAGCTCCTTCCACAAAAACAAAGGCCATGTAATGTCAGATAAATGATAGCAACATTTTATCAATGTGAAAAGATAAAATAGTCAGCAAAAATGGAAAATCCAAAAAGTTATACCTTCAGTATCCCTTCAAGGACATCAACTCCCAAAATAATTGGATCTTTCTTGTTGAAAACACAATCAGGAAGTATTTCGAGAACACAGGGGAACACTGCTTCATCTGCAGCTTCTTTCTTCTTCTCTTCCTTCAGATTCTGAATATAAGCCTTAAATTGATCAAACAAGTGATAAATGATATCAGCTATGAAAATCTTCACACCCAGTTCATCTGCTAGTTCTCGAGCCTCTGGTGTTACTTTGACATCAAATGCTAAGATAGTGGCATACTCCTTTTTCTTCTCAAGCATCACACTGGCCTTCATAACATCTTTTTTATGAACCGGGCCAATGCCTATACCACTAACAGGTATGGCCACAGCTGGGGACTTCAGAAATTCCAGTAATGCTTCCAACGACCCAAGTGTAGATGCTTGCACATAAACTCCCTCACCACTTTTATCAATCCGGCTCATGACAGATTTCATGTCTTCCATTGCCGCTTCCATGACATCATCTACATTGTCTTCAGGCTTTACAACATATAGACCAGTTCCAGCAATAGCATGTTCAAGGCCCTGCATAATCAAACACGTCAATGAATGCATCTGCAGAATTGCCAGGCCATAATTTTTTGCTTTGACAGGTTTTCATGTCGATGTTCAGATAATCACAATCACCTGTGCTGTGATCTTGATACCCTGTGCAGCCTTTATTTGTTTATGGTGCAAATATGTCCCCTGGAAAAGACCACGACAGTATAACAGTTCAATTCTTTAATTACTTGTATAAAGAAAAATCAGAGTTTTAATTTTTTTCAAGTTCACAAGAAAAACATATAGAGATTCTTTACATATGTCAGTGAAGTCATTAATCAAAAGTCACCTTAGAAGCCAACTATCTACTTCAAAGAAACCTAAATGCAAAATACTGATCTGGCAATCGTCAGCAGATCGAAAGAAAAATGGAAATTCAAGAAATCTTCTAGATATCAATCAACAAATTCTTTTGCTGTTTTGATACAAAAATCAGAATGCAGTGAGATTTTATGCAGTTCCCAATACAAGACATATCAGTATTAATTAACATTGCCAAACACAAACTGTTCTAAATAATACAACCAAACATTATATGGTTGTTTCTAAACTAATATCCATGCGAGCCATTTTCATCCATTGTTCTTGGAAGGAGAGTCAATAAAGTAGCAAGTATCACAGTTGTTATTCATAAATTCAGAAAGATTATTACTTTCAAAAAATAATGGAGCCATAAAACAGTATGTCCCATGAGCATCCTCTAAACAAGGAATACCTAATTCTTATTCTTGCAAGGGATTAAATGTGAGATATGATTCGTTCTGTGTAGACTTCATTTAATCAAGACATACTTAAAAACAAATGTATCTACATCTCTACCATATTTTTTCAACCTAATCAAGCTAGGCTTCTGAGAAATGCACTCGATGACTTAGAGAGGCTTCTTTATACTTCTAGAGACAACCAAATGAAGGAGCAAAATCAGAGAGTTCCTTAAATGTTAATGTCCAAATAGCATTTCTTTATATGCATCAATGGTGCTAGTGCTTGAACTATCTGGTCTAATAGGAGGGAAAAGAACGAATGATATAAAACAAGGAATTGACAAGGACAATACTCGGTCCATCCTGTCTTATTTAGTTTTCCTTTGTTTCTTTTGTTTAAGACAGCGCTTCTAAGAAATGCAATCATGACTTAGAAAGGGTTTTTTGTACTTCATGGGGAACAACACCACATGGAGAAGTGAAATCAGTCAGTTCCTTAAATGTCAGTACCGAAAATGACATTTCTTTATATGCATATAAGCTGCTAATGTTTGAACTATCTGGTCTAATATGAAGGAAAACGTGGAAAAGAAACAAAATATGGCAAGTTTTCAGCCATGGAAAGCAATAAATTGTTGTTTTTGCTGTATAAGGTTGAATCACAATTCATAAAGTATCCAGTGCAAAGGCTACTTTCTGTGGATCTAAAGATAGAGTTCATAACACACACACATAAAGTTAAACATCCATTGACATGAACGATTCATAACACATTTTCTTTTTAATCTAAGTTGCACATTAAGAGAAAAGGGAGAAAACACAACAGGAAGTTACTTTACAAAAATAGCTTGCACAATTCTAGAGTACGTTGAAGATTCTGCTGCAACCCTTCATAGGATGGTTATATGCAATGGCATTGTAACAGCTCATTCAGAAAACATCAAAATGATAATAGAGACACATAGTTACATAGAAAGCATTCCCAAGTAGAAAGTTCCCACTAATACAACTATCTCAAACAACTTGACAAGCTATTAACAGTTCTAGAAATCAAAACCATACCTTAACCCGTAGTTCCTTCATTGGATGAGGAGTCAATAAAGCTCGAATACTTGTGACAATGGGTCCCTATCAAGGAGAACTAATAAGAATTGACTTTCATACTAGCACTTTATCAACTGTTAGCAACTATGGGATTTCAAGCTTGCCTGCAGGCCACAAACAACAATCTGATCTCCTTCATGAAGCACACCATTTACAAGCACAACATCGATTGTTGTCCCATGACCTTCTATGACTTTGACCTCCAACACAGTACACTAGCACAAGGAACAAAAAACTAATTACAAAATTGTATTAACAGAATTCAGTCCATAAGTATTGTCAAAATAAAACGCACCTGCAATTCATTCCGGAATGTGAGTTTCTCAACCATAGTTTTCTGAGACCATTGGATTAGTAGTAATAACAAATCTGGAATGCCTTCTCCACTATGACGAGCAATAAAAAAATACATCAAAAACACTAATAGCAACAACCAGCACCACAAAATCACAAGGGGTTTAAAAGCCAAAGAGGCAAACTTGCTAAAAAGAGAAATTCAGGAAACAAAGCGTACCTAATGGCACTAGTAGGTACAATATTGAAAGTTTCTCCCATGTCCTTGTTTTTATAATATAATTCAGTATTTAAACCTTGTTCCTTGAACTGGGTTATAACCTGGGCAAACAGAAAGACAAAAAGTTTACAAGTCTGTACTAACAGGAAAGTGCATTAAGGAGTGAAATGTAGAGTTACTTCTGTCATCCTCCTTTCAAATTCATTGTTAACATCTCTTGACTGCTGCTTCATTGCCTTCCGAATTGGAGCATTTCGACAAGTTTTCCACCCATAGAGTCTGTCAACCTGCAGAAGAAAAATAAGATGAATAGAAGTTGATATTGATTGATTAGAGAATTTGAGGAATCACAAATAGAAACAAAGCCTTCACCTTGTTCAATGCAACAATAAACTCTGTATTCCTCATCCTCAAAAGGTTAAGTGATTCTATTGTTTGAGGTTCCAATCCATGCATAATGTCAACAACTAAAATGGCAATGTCACATAAACCAGATCCTCTTGATCGTAAGTTAGTAAATGATTCATGCCCAGGGGTATCAATGACCAATAGACCAGGGACATTTAATTTTGCATCAGCTTTCAATTCCTTAGTTCTCTCCCGAATGTTATCAGCTGGAAAGTATGTAGCACCAATCTGTTGTGTGATACCGCCAGCCTCACCTTCCTGAACATTAGTGCCTCTTATACAATCCAGTAGCTTAGTTTTACCAGTATCAACATGCCCCATAATGCAGCAAATTGGAGAACGCAGGTTCTCTCCATCCTGTTTAGCAGTGCCATCTGAAACTACCGGTTTACTGTTTGCAGCAGCATCTTTGCTTTTGTTAGCCTGCCCTGGCATGGAGTAATTGACTGAACTTGTAGCATTGGTAGCAGATGCAGGCGCTGTGGAGACAAGAAGAATGCAAGCAGCAACAAAATTATAGATTAAAAAAGAAAAATTTAGCTAGTCCAAAATGGCATAGTGGGCATATAAACACTAACCTGTGCTACGAGAAACTGAAACTGCAGTCTTCGAGTCTTTTCTCAAGATAGGTTCAGGTTCAGAGTCATTCTCTTCTTCATCAAATGCACTTTTAACGTTAAGATTAACATCATCCCAGCTCTTTGCGTCCCATTCCTCTTCATCATCTTCCTCCATTCCATTTTCTCCAGCTTCTACTGGAACTTCTTGCTTATCTTCAACATTCATTGATTTGGCTTCTTCAACCTTGTCTGTATCCACCGATTCCACCTCAATGGTACCTGCCTTTTGTTCCTTCTCACTTTCTTTGGCCTCCACGGTTTCGTCAGCTTTAGCAGGTACAGAACCATTTCCATGATGATGGCCAGGTTTTGACTTTTTTGCTTGGTACTTGGGCCGCTTTGTAGGTGCACCTTCTTTGTCTGCAGAAGGAATTGTAATTCCTGCATTAGCAAGTATTTGGTTCCTCATTGCCTCCAGACGTCGTTGTTCTTCCTTTTGCTTTCCTGTCAAAAGCTTTCCTTCTAGTTTCTTTTTTAATTTATTTTCTTTTTCTCTTTCCTTCTTTCTGCGCTTAGCCTCTTCCACTTGCCGCTCATGTTCTTCTTGCTTGCGTCTTTCCTCCTCTTCCTTCCTCTTCTTCTCCTCCTCTTCTCTTGCTTTTCTCTCTTCAAGTTCTTTTCGCTTAGCAATTGCCTCTTGCATCTCTCTAACATGCTTTGGAAGCTTCTTTTCAGCAGCTTTACTCTTCGCATCATTCTTTTTAGCTACAGCTGCTTCAGTTTTTGCTTCATCCATTTTTTCTTCCTTTAACACTGATGCCGCAGCTTGTGCAACTGCCTTCTTCTCTTTCTCTTTCTCTTTCTTCTTTTTCTTTTTCTTCGCTGCAGCAGACTCTTCTTTTTCTTCTTCATCTTCCTTCTGACCAGCAGTGTCTGGAACCACAACAGTTTCAGTCTGAACCTCGAGTTTCAACTCTTGTGCAGGTGGCGCTGTGGGTTTGGCTGCAGCTGGCCCCTCACCAAGCTCTGCAAGTATCTTGTCCAAATCCTCCTCTTCCTGAGCAGTCCTTCCACTCTTCTTCTTTTTCTTCTTACTCTTTGAAGCCTCGGTCACCACTTCACTCCCCTTATCCTTTACCGTATTAGCTTCACCAGTATAAGATTGTTCCTGAGCAACCATCTCAGGAGCCTCGCTAGCATCCTCTGCACCTAAAGCAGCAAAGGCACTAATAGCAGTTCCCTTCTTCCCAGAAGATTTCTTTTTTCCGGAAAAAGCAATCTCTTGTCCATTTTCATCCTCAGTTTGTACTGATCCTTCTCCAGTTTCAACAGATTGAGGCACAGAAGCCTCTTTATCACTATCCTCATCAAGCAAAGCAGTGCTATGCTTACTACCACTCTTCTTGGTAGTCTTGGAGGACTTCTTCTTCTTACCGGAAAAAGTAATTTCAGCCACATCACCATCCTGATCTTCATTTTTACCATCCTCGTTTTCATCTAAGCCTCCTAAACTAGATGCTGTGAACACACTACCAGCACCGCCTTTCTTAGCATTCTTCCCACTCTTAGTCGACTTCTTTTTCCCTGTAAACTCAATAACAGGAGTATCATCATCCTCAACATCCTCCAATTTATCAATCACCTCACCATCATCATCATCATCATCATCATCACCATCACCATCATCAATAGCATCAAACACTGAAGCATTAAACAAACTGCCACCACCAGTACCCTTCTTACCACTCTTTTTCTTACCCTTAAAACTCCCCATCAATTCATCATCCCCCTCGCTAAATTCATTTCCAATCAACTCAGATTTCTCACCATCGCCATTGTCGTCATCATTATCATCATCGTTCCCATCCTCTCCAAGAAATCCAAAATTGGAGGAGAAAGCACCACTACCTTCACCTTTCTTCCCTTTAGACTTCTTTCCAGCGAGCGCAATATGGGGGACGTTATCGTCCTCGTCATCATCCAGCGTAATTTCCACATCATCATCCTTAAGCTGCGAACCCTTTTGGTTACCTTTTTTGTTCTTCTTCTTCTTTCCCGCAACAGCCGGCAGCTCCTCGAGGGACTGAGAGGGCTCCGATAATTCGGTGGCCACAGAATACTCGTCATCGTCGATCACTAAGGTTTTCTTCTTGGATTTCCCTCCGCCTTGAGACGATGCGGGTGGGTTATCCTCTTCCCTGGCGTTAGTTTTCTTCCGCCCCATTGGGAACTCGCGATTTCAAATCGACAGATTAAGGCTTATAAACAACAATGATAAAGGAATCCTGGGAAACGGCGAAGCTAAAAAACTGAAAAGTGTAATAAAATAAATCAGATCTATATGAGTTACTAGATTGACACCACAATCTAACAAAGGAACATCATAAAAATCACGAGAGTATGGAGACGAGCTAGAACACGCTTAAACGTACGACAAGCATGTGGTTCTTCTATTACCCAAAAAAATACATATAAATGGAGGGAAGGATGGTATTACGTTGAAAAGACGAAGCAAATTTCGGAAGTAAGAGATGAAGCACGTCGGGTGACGGTAGGGTATTACAAATGAGACTTGAGAGAGAGGAGGGGAGGGAAGTAAATGGGGAGTTTTACTGTGTGCGAACGATACCACCAAAATTGGAAAAACGACGAAACCCCTACAACGATAGGATGAATAATATCAATCAAGATTCGGCCTTCATTCTTCAGGGGTTTATGGTTGTGTATATAACGCAATTTAAAGTAAAGTGAATGTATGGGCTATTACAACGGAAAGCCCATAGTAATTGGGCCATGCATCCAAAATTTTGACCCAAATCCATACATGGAAACACTAGTAATCGCCCGGCCTCGTACCCAGACCACATCAGTAGGGCCGACGATGAGGGAGACTATACATATCTTCCTTTTCTCTCTATCTTTGAGCTTCTGCTTCCGTTGTCTCTCAAACTCAGAATACTAGAATAGAAAGTGGCTTGGTTCTGTCAATACTCAACACTGAGAAAGAAGAAGCAGTATAGTAGCGGTAATATTAGTGGTAGTACCTCTTTTCTTCTTGTCGCCTCCTCTCTTCAGGATTTGGATTAACTAATTAAGCGAAAACGTCCATGCTATACAAATCCGTGGTAGTACTTGTGGGGGAGGCGCATGTAGTTTTGTTAGTCACGTAGTTAGGTTAGGCGTATAACGCCACCATCATCCAAGGTATCATCATCTTCGTATCTTCGAGTTCTCCTTTCTTCTTTTTCTTTCTTTTTGTTTTCTCTTGAAGCTGATGGTTTCTGTCCTTGACTGCATTACAAATGTGTTTTCTGTTTATGCCTTATGTTCGCCTCAATTTATAGGCTTAACTCGCTTTCTCTCCCTCCTCCTCATTGCCATTGCCTTCTTTCAAAAATATATGTCTAATTTTTTTTCTTGCTTATGGCTTTGCCTTTTGTTTGTTGTATTTGAATCTCATGGTTCTCTCTTTGGTGATACTAAGCAGTGACGATAATACCAGTGGAGAAGAAAAATCAGCAGCAGCTGTGTGATGGCGGATGCCGAAATTCCCCAAAAGGATAAGCCCGATGAAGCTCTGCCCTGCATCAGTCCTAGTGAAGAAAACGCACCTCAAACTGCTGAGTCGGCGCCACAACAACTTAAAAATAACGATGATAATGCTTCTGGACAAGTTTCTGTAGATCGCCCTCCTCCGCCAGGCTTTAATAATGCAGATCTTGCTGAAGAATCACAAGACCCTAAGGATCCACGCCCCCAAACCCCTCGCAGGAATCAACCTTCGGCTCATCTTCCGCAGCCCACTTCCAGTCCTGCTCAGGACACCCACACCCCATCCATCGTGGCCTCTGCCAATCCTTTGCCTGATGCCCCTGATCAATACCTCAAATTAAAGCCCAAGGACGACAATGCCGCAGATGCCAAAAATGAGGTCATGCCTTTGAGTCCCCGCCAGTTCCACGAGAATCCTGAACCACACTATAATGGCCAAGACCTGGAATTTGGAGACGAGGAACCGAAGGAATTCAAAGATGAGTCTTCTGTCCCTTATTTAATCACGAAGCAAGTGCCTAAACCACCGCTTGATGCAGAGAATCAAGTTGCTCTTAACACCCCGACCAACTCTTTCCTTTTGGATTCTTCTTCAGCCGGTGATGGTTACGAGTCAGGCACGGAGGAGGAGCAAACAGCCTTTATGAAAGACGTGCAATATTTCTACAAAGATAACGGCTTGGATTTCAAACCTCCCAAATTTTATAAGGAAGAGCTCAATTTACTCAAGTTCGTCTTCTTACATTTTTCTTCTTTTCTCTTTTTGACTTTATCTATCATCTTTTACGCAAACTAACATTTTAGTGTTTCTCTAAGGTTATGGAGGGCGGTGATCAAACTTGGAGGCTATGAACAGGTATTTTCTCGGTTCCACTCTGTCTGGAATCTGAACCTCATCTCTTCCTAGGCTTCTTTGTTTCTCTGTTATATTCCATATGGTGTTGACAAACATAAAAGAGATGACTGGTTTGATATGCACACATTAGTATCACTTATTTTAATAATTTGGAATCCAATTATTTTTATGCATGCGGGCCCCTTCTTTTATTCATTTGGATCATATAACACTGAAATTGCTTGTGGATTTCCTGTAATATTACATCTGCATTCTCGGATGCAGATATGGGCATACATGATTTTGCTTCAAAGGAAGCTGCCTTGCCTGCATTTTCGGATAATTCTGGTTGCTGAATTTGTTTGCTCTATTGAGTTATCGTGTTTATACTATGATCCTGTGTTATCTAGAGGCTGCAGAATCACTGACCAAGTTTTATGATATTGTTATTTTGTTCACAAAATTTCTGTTCTTCCATTCATATTATTAACCCATATTAACTTAACTCCCAACCACATTCGTGCATCAGATTCTTTTTTTGGCATAATTTATCATATGCTTGCTTCTTTGTCTGCCATTATTTACAGGTGACTTCTTGCAAATTATGGCGGCAGGTGGGAGAGTCATTCAGACCCCCTAAGTAAGTGCCCTCTTTTTTTTTTTGAGGCACAGTTAAGTAGTTGATGTAAATGATATGAGAAGATAAATTGATATCATCATCTCGAAATCCTATGTGCATACTTGGTTGTGGAAATTCTGTGATTATTTCTTTTGATTCTCTATGATAGGACATGCACCACAGTCTCATGGACATTCCGAATTTTTTACGAGAAGGTTATGAATGGATAACTGACCTTTTCTAAGTTGTGTCAGTTCTATATTATCCAATGCACATGTGCTGGACTTCGCTGACAGATAATTTCTGCAGGCACTCCTTGAATATGAAAAACATAAAATGCAGCGTGGTGAGCTTCCTTTTTCTGATGGACCCTTGACGGAGTCTGTTAGGGTTGAAAATCAGGTAATGTTTAATGTCTAGCTGTGCAGACCTTGGAATGCCATTGTTCATTCCATGACCATCTTTAAGCTTCTGATATTTAGTGCTTCTTGCAAATGTTTTGTTAAATTTTTCATGTTTAGCATTTTTTATAATTTTTTCTTCCTTTTATGTTTTGGAATATGAGCCTTTTAAGTGCTATCATCTTCTTGTTTATTAGTTTGATTTGTATTTTTTTTCCTCATAATCAGATGGTTGTTTATATGATTTATGCTCTATTACAGAAATTCTTTTGGTTCTTACCCTTATGTGTTCTGTAGGAAGCATAAAGTTTACACTTACATATCAATTTAATTACAGACATGTGGAAGTCAAGCTCTTGGAACCGGTAGGGCTCGGAGGGATGCTGCAGCCCGGGCCATGCAGGGGTGGCATTCTCAGCGTCTACTTGGAAATGGTCAGGTTTTTCATCCAATTATCAAGGTGTGTACAAAACTATTTTGTTTTGTGAACTACAGTAATGTTTTTAGTTTATGTGATGATATAAGTCTTTCTGCACTGGATCATATGCTTTGTTTTCATCATTGGCATGTTCAAAGCTCTCCCTCTGTAACCAATTTTTTTATTTGGATAAAGGATAAAAATCTGAGCTCGACACTGAAAGGTGACAAGCAGCTAAAAACAAATGGTATGATCGATACTCTGCACCAACACCTTCAGCAGCTTAATTGCAAATATGATCCTCCTCTCTGAATTCAGCTTGCTGACTCAGGTTTGCTAAAGCGCAAAAAGCCATCAACTGAGCATGCTCTCCATGTTGGTCATATCAGAGCAATGAAGCCACAGTTAGTACAATGAACTTGTTTGTGTATCATAATTCCTTGGATGATTCAGATAATTGTTGTGCTTACAGAAGTTCTTAAGTTTGTATCTTTTGTGTTGGCAGAAGAGATGTAATGGTTATTGATATTGGACCCGCAGCTGATTGGGTGAAGGTCAATGTGCAGAAAACTGTATGATTTGTTGTATTCTAAATCCTATGTCACTTGAATATATTGCTGCTGATTCCTATCCTACTCTTGCACTATCTGATTTCAACAGTTTGATTTTGACCATACATCTATTGAGTGTCTTGCTTCTAGTAGAGCTTCTGGTGCATGGTCCTTTTAGCTCTCTCACCCTCTCTCTATCTGTGACTACAGAATGATTGCTTTGAGGTTTATGCCTTAGTTCCTGGACTTTTGCGGGAGGAGGTATGATATTTCTTGTTTGTTTGTCTAAGTCTTTGTGTTGAGCTGATGTAACAGAATGTTAAATATTCTTTTGAAACAAAAAGGTAGATGGTAAGTCATCTAAGATGACTGAAAAGTGAATGTTTCTTGTTTGGAAGGATCGCTGAAACCTGTTGAAGTTTTCTGATTTCTCTATAGTAAGGAGGCATATTGTGATTAATCGTCGTAAGGATTGTACATTGATTGAAATCCGTCACTTGCGCCAGTAGTTTGTTTGAATTATGCTCGAGAATGAAGAACTATGAAGCAAACTACGTTATTTCCTATGGTTCTTTGTACTCCATGTTCCAATGTCTTGCAGAGAGAATGATGATGTTGATATACTAGAGATAGTTGTTTGCGTTTGTGTGCATGTAAATTGGGTTTGTCTATATTTGTCAGCATTTTGGTCTCTGGGCCTCTTACAATCTCTATTTGTCAGGTGCATGTTCAGTCAGATCCAGCAGGACGCCTGATTATATCTGGTCAACCAGAGGAACTGGACAATCCATGGGGTGTCACTCCCTTTAAAAAGGTAGGCAGCTAGAATGTCTTGTGTGTTTGCTTGCAGTGTTGTGTTGGAGTTTTTCCAGAATATTCATTCCACTTAATGAGACATTCTGGGTCAGTCTTTTTTCTTTTGGTGTTCTTGGTGCTGAGGGTGAGTTATTTGGCCGTATGTCACTAATGCACAGCTAATTTGCAAGTAATTTTTATGAATTTTCCAACCGGGGAGATATCAAGGGAAAATTAAAGCTTATAAAAAGAATGACACTTTAGCTTGTACTTCGGGTATCAGAAGTTCTTGGTGTTTTTGAAATTCAAAACTGCATCATATTGACCCAAGGAGTCTATACATCAAACGAAATCAATGTTGCTCTCAGGTTGTCAGCTTACCTACAAGAATTGATCCACATCAGACATCTGCTGTGGTCACGCTGCATGGTCAGCTGTTTGTGCGTGTACCATTTGAGCAGTCAGATTTTTAGAATGTAAATTTGGACACCGCTTGTTACTACAGAGAGAGATTAGAAGTGCAGTTTGGTCCAAGGATCCGGATGGAATTTTGATCTTTTTGCAGCTGAGGAAAAAAAAGGGACTGAGTTTGTATTGTAATAGGCTAATTTATTTTATTTCTTTTATGTAATTAGTTGGCCTAAAATATTCCTTTCCACTTTTTATGTGAAATTATATATTTCTAGACATAGATAGTTCTTTGGAAGATAGTTGTGCATATGTTGACGAAGTAAAAATCTGGTTTTAATGCCTTTATTTAATTTGATAGTTCTGCAATGCAATGCAGCTGTGGAGAAACGAGAAAAACACTTGAATATCTTTGGTTCAAGAAATTCAGATAATTAGGATTGTCTGAATTGAATTAAAATTATAAAATAAAAAATATTTTTAATAACGTATAATTTTTTAAAAAATACTTAATTACTAAAATATTTGGTTTCAAACCGATTCCGGGTTATTTACGAAAACCAAACAGGATGTATTTTTCAGTTCCCAAAAACTGCACATTCATCATCCATCCACTGTCTCCTCGTCCCTTTGCCCTATGGACAATGAACACTTGCTTCAATTTTACCCTTCATTAACCTTTATAATAAAGTTACACAATAGTAGAAGAAGAAAAAAGCAAAATCCATTTGTTTTCTTAATTAACAGCTTATCATCCCAAAATCTGTTATCTGTACATATATATATCATCATTCTGAATTTGTCAATTTTGGACCATCAGTTTTAATAAGAAAGATTCTTCTTGTTTATGGGAATTGGAATCCTCCGCCTCCACCGCCTCCCTCACCACCTCCGACCATTGCGGTGACCGCTGGTGGGGCAACGGCCATCCAGAGCAGCGAGATTGTGATTGCAATAAGACCCGACCAAACAAACACGATGGTGGGTGTCTTGCCCCCTCTACCCATCAAGCCCTTAGCAAAAGGGTATAGATGAGCCAACACCCAGAAGCTAAAAAATGCCCCACCAATGAACTTGCTCCACTGTGGATTTGTGCTGTATATGGTCTTTATGAATGAAAAGGCCATGGCGATTATGTTTGTCATGGCAATGACGATCGGCGGGATCATCAAGGAAGTCCATTTCACCAGATAGAGCTCCGCATAAATGTCATTGTCGTCTTCGCCGGCAGACTTGGAAGTCAGGGTGAAGGAGATCTCAATCCCTGCAATCACTTTGAGAAGACCTTGCACCACAGCAGCCAAATGAGCACTGGTCCCGGAGATTAGCCAGAATTGTTCATTCCTCCACCACTCCTCCAACTCGATGCCAGACCATTTCACCTCCAGTAATGCCAGCACGATAAGGCAAATAGTCATGATAAGCAGGTAGACCAAGAATACCACGCTTAGGCTTTGGACGATGAAGTAGCCGGAGAAGAGGGAAAGAGCAGGGAGAAAGCAATAGACAATGAGGAAGATGGAGGTAAAGGGGTAGATGCCAACATTGATATAAGCCAGACGCTGGAGAACTTTAAGACGTTTGGAGGCAAGGAAGGCATTGTTCTGTGAGAAGAAAATCTCCACAGAACCGGTTGCCCAGCGAAGCACCTGGTGGAGACGATCTGTTAGGTTGATCGGAGCTGACCCACGAAACGCGTCGCGCTTGGTTACGCAGTATACGGAGCGCCACCCTCGGTTGTGCATTCGATAGCCTGTCACCACATCCTCTGTCACGGAGCCGTAAATCCAACCCACTCGGTCACCCCATTCCGTCTTATCCTCGTACCTGTCAATTTTAGATAAAAAAAAATCTTTTAAGTATTTATCTTATATCCAGCAACCATAAAGTAGAATAGAAGGAAGAAAAAATATAGAATGGCATATATGAATTAATGTATACTACCAGCAAGAAATGGCAGACACTGATTCAGCAACCGTAGCGGCATCAAGCGGATCGCGAGGGCCCCTGAGAACACCAGGAGGACGTCCGTACTTGATGGCAGGATGATCAGCCAACGGCCGACCTTGGTACTCCGCAACGGGTATAGATTCCGCCAGCATGGTGGAATTCCCAAATCTCTTGGGGAGGAGATTCACATCTAGATCAGGGTCAAAATCAGTCGTTGTCAGAGGCTGTGTTTCGGCTGCATCATCTTTCTGCTTCATCCTGTCAGGATTGGGTGGGTCAAACCCGTACAATGCAAAGCGTCTGAACATGCAGCCTGTTCCCACATAAACGGGGCCCTAGATTCGTGACAAAAACCAGTTGTTAGTTAATCAATGGCTTAATGGATTCATATTTTCATTGACTTGGTGGTAACTAACTAGTATACATACCTGCACCCCGTCCAGCGCACGCATGTTGCCATCGAAGAACACAGTATTGCGATTCGCATATCTATCAGAAGGATCAATGCCTTCGAATCTCTGAGGGAACTGGATGTAACAAATATCTTCCCCGCCTCTGTCCATCATGAAGCACATCCCTTCTCGAACGGCTCTACAATTGTATACGTAATGATCGCAATCAAGGTTGAGGATGAATGGACCATTGGATAGGATGGCCGATGCTCGCACCAAAGCATTCATGGCTCCAGCTTTCTTGTTGTGATCGTACCCCGGCCTCTTCTCACGAGATACATATGCAAACATGGGTAGACGAATGTCCACGTCTGTGAAGTCTATTATCTTATCGTCGGCGCTTCCGGTTAACGGGTCTGGGCTGGGAGGCTTCAGCATCACCTGCATTGGTTTCCCATAATAACTTAATTATAATTAAGAAAATAGTCTCGTTAATTCAGTAGTTTAGTTGTGCAGACCTGAAGGATTCCGGCATGGTCACCCTTGGCGTGTTCAGCAGCAGAAGCGGCCCAAGTTCCAGGCCAGTGTGTGCCGTCAGCCATCCATGTGGCTTTCTGGACTTTTATAGGCTCCATAGGGTCGGCTCCACTCTCCCTCATGTGCTTTAACATTTTCATTTCCTCTCTGGCATTAAAAGCATCAGACCTTCTCCTGATGGAGTCCGGAAGCGCATTGATTCTCACCTTGAACTCCTCGTACTCTCTCTTTATTCGCCTTCTATCCTTGACAAAATCAGGCTTGCTTTTATTCTTGGTGGGGTCAAGTTTTAGACTGAAGTAGGTATCAGGATTCCTGGGCTCGATGTTATGCTTTCGACAGAACGGAACCCACAAATCAGCAAAGCTGCACGCCTCGGCCATCGCCTCGAATGTAAGAAGAGCACCTCCGTCATCAGAAATGTAGCATGACAACTTTTCCACCGGATAATCCGTGGCTAGAATAGAGAGAATAGTATTGGCAGTGACAAGGGGTGGTTCTTTCTCAGGATCAGCAGTGGACACGAAGAAGTCAACACCGGGAAGATCAGAGCGTCCAGAAGGATTGGAGGGTGAAGGCATCTCAAACTTGTCACGGAGGAGCTCAAGATCTGCAGAGCGGTTGACAGGGCAGAGCTTTGGAACCTGATCCAGGATCCAAGAGAAAGCGAACCACACCTCGCACACCACTGACATGCCCCACAACCATCTAGCCTCCTCATTAGGATTTACCAATCTCCAATGGAGAAAGAACCCCAACACAACCAATCGAACAGCTATCAGCAACCTGAATTAGTCGGGAGAGAAAATCTATTTTTATAATTAGTTAGTTTCCCAGAGGTGTGGGCATACACTCGCCGCCAAATTGCAGCATTTTGCTTAGTTTGTACGTGTAAGAAAAAAGAAATAGGAGGAGAATACGTAACCTGTAAGGGCTGATTATAGCTGCGGGTATTGGCAACCTGCGACTGAGGGGCCTCCATGGCTTATCCCTATTTTCTAACATTCCATCCTGAAGCCCATCATCCCCGTCCTCGCCGTACATGTCATCCTGGGGCCAATAAGCATTTCCGTACCCGTAAGTTCCTTTTGTTTCAAACAACCATCGGTTATGATCGAACTCTCCATTTTGGTTCCTCTTCATCATCGTCATGTTATTATTCCCGCCTTTATTTGGTGCCGGCAATGGCAACGCGCCGCTTGAAAAATCGGGTACTTCATCTTCATAATCCGCGGGTCTGTATGGCTCCTTGCACCCTGGACACAGACCGTTCTCCTTCTGGGCATCCAGATAGCAATCCCTGCAAATTTTGAACCTGAAAGAAAACCGGCCGGGTGATTTTCATTTTCATTTTTATTTATTTTCGTGTTAGCGTATCAATATTAATGATAATTAATAACTCTGTGTTTGTAGTTAATTACACACATACCTGCATTCGCAGGGCATAACGTCAACTCCTCTCTCATCCTTAATGACCTTGCCGTCGCAAGCCGGCATTGCACATGAAGAACCTTTGGCTCCGGCCATTTGAGGATGGGTCACCTCTGATTCTATCACCTTGTCCATGAGATGCGCGCGTGTGACGCTGTTGAATCCCCCAGTAAATAGAGAATTGGCCACATATTGTTCTTCCGCCTTGGTTGCCACGGTGGTTTCCATTGGTTGATTGTCGGGTGTGGGAGGAATGTGCACCGTGTAGTTCATATAGTCGCCTGATAATTCTCCGGACATATCGAGGTCCTCTCTTGAAAGACTTACATACCGCCCGCTCGAAGTTCGCCTCGCAAATTTCACGGTTTGCCCGCTCGAACTACGATTTGCGGAGGAGTTGCTGGAACCCCCAGGACTACGTATGGCCTTCTTAGATGGCTGGGAAGACAACGACGACATTGGCCCCTCTACACACTTGCCTTGCGAACTCTCCTGTAAACCTCAACTTTTTTCTTGTCCCTCAAATATAGTATCTGTTTTGCTTCCCGGGCCACCTCATGGAGGTCATTTGCAGGAATCCAAATCCTGCATGCAGCAGGAACACTCAGTTACATATGGCTTTTTTTTTCTTTTTTTTAATTTATTACTAATTATAATAAATAAAGAATGCAAATGCAAATGCAAAATTTAAATGACCCCAGGAGGAAATATACCGCCAAGGCTCTAATAAGAATTCTTAGGAGGATTGGAGACAATGAAAGTGAATGTGGTATGAGTCTTCAGGGGAGGGAGGAAAAGTGTATTTTGTTAAGGGCAAGTTAATCAAAGGTCCGAGAAGAGTAGCATGAGTTTGGGGAAAGAGGGGGCTGAGCGTGAAAAGGCAATTAGAATAGAAACGAGAAATGATGGGATGTAAGGCGAGAGACCAAGTCCGAGAAATGATTGGGGGTTTGTGGATGGAGGTTATGCTTGCGGGTTTTGTGGGGATTGTTTGTGGCAGCAGCTGCAACCTACAACATGTTCTGTTTGTTTCAGGTTTTTTTTTTAAAGCTAATTGGAAAGGAATTTTGTACATGCAGTTACGTAGGATCTCACAATCTTTTCATGACATTAAATATATTAATATTTCATTATATATCCTTCTTAACCTAGATAGTTGTTTTTCTTCCTTTTTTTACTAAAATTATTTTGAAGATAAAACTATCCCCAAAATAAATATGCAACAAGCAGGCATTGCTGCATGCGAATAGAAGAGAGCCAATACCAGGATCATTTATGACAAAATAGTAAATCATTTTCTTTGCGGAGTTGTTGATATCTTTGGTAAGAAATCCATTACAAATGTAAATGTGGACTTGTTTTGTACTGAAATAGTGATGTTGAACTGGTTGATTTTAGATTCCGATGTTGCAATTTGCAGTATGAAAGTGAGTCGAGTCGAGTCGAGGAGTAGAATCCAAATTCCAAAAAAGTAAGATCTAGTCGTTGAACATCATAACTGGATGGATGAATGGATTGATGGCTTTACTCCGTTGAAAAATATTTGTGGATAAAAGATTACATATAGATTCCAGTTTGACTTTGTAAAGTGCATGCGCAAATAGACAGATAGATCAGTCATCAGTAATGTAATTTCCCGATGGTCACTTTAAATTAAAAATATATGAAAATCAATTTGAAAACTTTTGAGTTGACAGCTCCTCTTATTTTAAAATATTCTCTTCATTACCAGGCCTAAATAAAATGATAAATACTCTCTTATAAAATTAATCATGATTTCAAATTCTAATCTTAAAAATACAACAAACAAATTTTTTATTACAACGTGTTCAGCTGCCAGATCATAGGCAGATTCATTATTGCATTATAGAGTTGCTAAAGCAAGTACGAAGAACACGGACAGTTTTATAATAATCAATCAAGACTGGAACTCACTTGCCCGCCTGCCAGAAGGACAGCACTACTAATACTATTATCGGAGTCCAAGTCAATAATCCGCCACAGCCACAGCCCACTTGCCACCCAACAACCTTTCAAAACATTTTCTTTTCAGATACAATTACGATGCTTGTCTTAGAATGCAAACAAGATATTTCCAAATTGCAGAGGTAAAAAAATGTTACTGAACTTTTGTATAGTTGCGTACAATCTGCAGAATTTTTGTGGCATAGCTGGGAGTATTGAAAGAAAGAAAGAAAATAATAAGAACGACAGAGAATACAGTACATGATCTAATGCTTGTTTTGCTTGCTTAATCATTCATATGCAGTAAAATGATTTTACATCCTACACCACCACATGCCCTCTATAGCTTTTCTCTTAACAAGTAGGTGCAGAAACATCTTTGCTGGACCTATTATATTTCATGTGGCTCCTCACAAGATGTCCGGCTGCAATTGCCGACATGACGGAAAGCTCTCCTGCAAGAACAGAACCCGCAACTATGGTTGCCAACTGCCTCGCATTTGCTCCTGGCGTGTCTTTGCTAGCACCCTTGACACCCAGCAGGTTCAAGCATGCCGACTGGGAAGCAAGCTGTGTACCTCCCCCGACTGTGCCAACCTGAAAATTAAGTGAAAAAACCAATTTTTGCAGAGTTTCATGAGTTGTTCGATTTCTAAGAATCATTTCATTACTTAAAAATCAAATCAAGTCAACTCAAATGCTTTGCCTCTACCGAAATAAGTCCATCAGTGATACACGCTGTTGAAGGGTAAAGAGGACCTAATTCCATGTATTACTTCACATAAAAATGGAGATTATAAGGATGGAATTAGTGGAAGTAGTAAGCACCTCAATAGAAGGCATGGTGACGGAGATGTGAAGATCCTGTCCGTCATTGACAGCTTCCATCATGGTGATACAGTGGGAGCTCTCCACGTTCTGTGCAGGATCTTGGCCAGTAGCGATGAAAATAGCACTGACGATGTTGCTGGCATGAGCATTGAAACCCCCCAGTGCTCCAGCCATAGCGGAACCAGTGAGGTTCTTGAGCACATTAAGCTCCACCAACGAGTGCACACTAGTCTTCAAGACCTTTCGCACCACATCACTCTTGATGATGGCCTCGCATACCACTGACTTGCCTCTTCCTTCAATCCAATTCACGGCAGCAGGTTTCTTGTCGGAACAGTAGTTACCTGGGAGAGGGCGAATCAAAATCAGGATTGAAGCAGAGCATCCGAATTGTCAAGGAGAAATTAAAAAGCATCTAAGATAACAGATAAACAAGTACAAGTAAATACAGACGAGAGATGGTTAGATACCACTTATTCCATGAACATCCATATCGGGGAAATCGATCTGGAGGAATTCCAAGACATTCTGTACACCTTTGGAAACCATATTCATGCCCATAGCATCGCCGGTGCTGCAAGCGAATCTCAAGAAAAGGTTTTTGCCGGCAATAGCGCACTTAACGCTCTGAAGCCTACCGAAGCGGCTAGACTTGTTGAAGGCGAGGGATATGGCCTCAAAGTTGGCAGGATCTTCCAGGTAGAACTTGAGATGGGCGGCTCTCTTGGCGGTTTCGAAACTAACAACAGGGGCTCTGGTCATGGCGTCCTTGATAATCACGCTGGTGGCTCCACCGGACAAGTGGATCGCCTTGCAGCCGCGGTTGGTGCTGGCGACGAGGCAGCCCTCGGTGGTGGCCATGGGGACGGAGTACTCCTTGCCGTCCAGTAATAGAGGGCCGGCGATTCCCACGGGGATCTGCACGTATCCAACCGTCATCTCACAGCACTGCCCGAGGATTGAGTCGTAGTCCAAGCCGTCCAAAGGGAGTCCGGACAAGGACTTGGAGGTGATTCTCTGCAGGGCCTCACGTCGGATCGCGGCGGCTCGCCGGCAATCACCGAGCTTGGACTCCAGGGAGTAGGAAGGGATGGTGCCGGCGATCACGGAGCGGATGATGTTCTCGTCTTCTTCGGGCACTGCCGCCAGGGGTTGGACGACCTTTTCGTCGACCATTTTGGGGGGTTTGGGAGATGTAGGTAGAGCGAAGGGGAGCTTGGTGGGGGTTGGGGTGGGAAGGGTGCAGTCTAGGGCCTGGCCACAGGGAAGCTGGCGAGCGTCTTCTTTCTTGAGGAGTAATTCGTGGGCCTCCTCCTCCAACTCGTCGTCGCTCCACACATCGGTGGCCGGTCGGAGGATAAGAGATTGGATGAAGTCGATGCCAATGAAGCCAAGGAGGTAAACGAACGAGGCAAGGAAGGCGACAACAGCGGACATTTCGGAGAAAGAGAGGACGTGGAGGGGCGTAGAGGTGCGGATCTTCTCCCTCCATCGGCCCAGTAAGAAGTAGAGGAGGGAGAAGAACAGACCGAAGAAGACAGCATTTGTCAGGTAGAGGGGGATGAAAGACGAGGAGGAGGTCAGAGGAGGGTCATCATGGGTGATCTGACTGGGGTCCTCGGGCGCTGCTGGCTTGAGGTTGAGGAGTTGAAGATCAGGATGAATGGTGTGATGATGATGGGGTTCGGAGTGGCGGCCACTGCTGATGGATCGACGACGGACTTGCATGGTATTATAAAAAAGGTAAGACCGGCGCCGAGCAGTGGCAAACAACGGCCGGAGGGAAGCCGCTGTGCAGAAAGGATGGCCGAAAATGGAGGGAGAAGAAGGGAGAATAATGAGGAAAGAGGATTCGGTACGGGCAATGAAGGGTGAAGCGAGAAAGGAGGGAGTGGAAATATATAAATACTTAAATATAGAGAGAGAAAGAGAGAGATTAGAGAGGGTTTGAAGGCAGAGGTGAAAAGGTGGATGGAGTCTGTTGAAAAGTCTTCGGGGTTGAGCACGTGTAGTGAAGGAAGAAGTCTGTGAGAAATGAGAAGACCTGTTGTAATTTTGAAAAATTACAACATCCTTTGATAAAAGAGGAAAAGAGAATATATTAAATTTTATGAAAATTAAATTTTTAATTTTAGATAATAAAAAAATTATTATAAAAATATTCTTATTAGAGAAGCCTCCTCACCTAAAATGACCCAAATGAGAAGCAATTTCTCACTGCCTCCTTCCCTCTGGCAACTAGCTGTTGTGTTTGTTTTAGCTAAATACCTGATGGATGGCGTAAGGCATTGCTGGTAGCTACTGCTTTTTGTCTTGAACCAGTAATTTTGAAGAGGTCGACATTACGGGCAGCAAAATGGTTCATTTTCTCCATAAAAGAAAGGTTACCAACTAAAACAAAACAAAAGCTTATTCGATTGCATTGGTCAACTTCTTGTTGTTTAAAAGAATGACAAAAACTTGAATCACCAATTCAAGACGAACAAGAGGATATGGTCGTCCCATTTCCCAATCCCAACAGACATCTATCTATTCAAGACGAAGTCTTTCCCATATTTTTCTTTTCATTTTTTCTCAGCATCTGCATCTGTATAAAAAATAAAAGAGTTGTTCCAGTCCGTCCATGTTCAAACCCCAAACTCTGTTCACCGGGACCGGCATCACTACCACCACACAAAGTCTGTGTTAGGCCAAAGAAAAGATGTCTGTCCCTATCCAACCTGATTGTCAAATTCTGTCTATTTCATCTGCCAACTTCTCATTCCCCATTTCCAACAAAAAACAGCATTGTATTACCACCACACACGAGCATTCCTTTTCTTCTTTTTCATAAAAAAAATGAATTCCACGAGCATTCTTTTTTCAGAGCTGAACTGGACAAATGAAATGAAATAAAATAAAACTTAGAAACAGGTGGTAATCGTACCGGTCAAAATGTAAAGAGATAAGGATGATTGAATAACGAAATGTTGAAAAAAAAGAAAATTGGAGGTAAGACTGAAGACCACGAAATGAAAGCTCATTAATTGATTAATTACAGAATTAGGTGAGTTATGAGTTATGGGCGTTGCCATTTTGTGATTTTGCCAAACACACTTGTTCTTATTTTATCCAAGTCTTAGTCTTCATTCTTTTCCTAACGACTAACGATTCTCCATTATCATTTTTTTGGCACCGTTCCATCATCAGTGAAATAAATGTAGAATAGAATAAGGTGGAGGGCGCATCCTTCCACCATCATATAAAAATAAAATTAGAACGAGAATCAGTCATCTCAAATAAAAAATTAAGATATAGAATGTAGCAAGGGATTTCTTTTTAATCTCCTTTTTTAGTTAATGAAAATCAGAATAAGATCAACGATGTTGAAGAATACAATGCTTTTGAATGAAAGAACCATTCAAAAGGAAATTCACATATTTCTTATAATACGCGAGCATTCAATTCAAACATCTTTCAGAATACATATATTTATGTACATACAAAGAAAACAAAGAACAAAAGATGGAATCATCTTATTATGGACATTTCTGCTGTAGCCAGTTAGTTGATATACTTAAATATAATTATATATAGATCAAAACTGTGATTCGACGCGGACAAGCTTATGTGTGTATAAAGAATTCCCAAGTAATCAATGAATCATCCCATAATTATAGGGCCTATACATGATTGGAAAATATTGCTCAGTAGATGCTGAACTTCTCCTGAACTATGCTCAATCCTTACAAGATCTACCAACAATGGAAAAAACTGCCCCGCATACCTACTGAATGAACCCCTTTCCAAACCACTCAAAGCCCGCAAAGCAGACACCAGTAAGGATGTTCTTGCCGCCAATTCCTCTTTTTTTGCCGAACCTAAAGGAAGAATCCACTGCATCACCGGCCTGTTAACACGATTCTGATTCTCATTCTCATTCTGCTGTCTGTACTTAGTTCCCGTGCAATTTACATATATCTCCAGTATCCTTTCACATACTGTTGCAAGTTGACCTTCTACATTCAACCCCTCGGACATGAAACGATTGTCTACCACCAAGTCTTGCAGAAAGTTGAGATAACTCTGGTAAGATTCATTTTCAAAATGCACTAGTGGTGGATCAGACAGCTCCAGTACAGAGCATGCTCTCTGCAGTTTCTTCAGCACAATTTTCTCATTGTTCAATTGGTGGGCATGCGCTGCAATTGAACTATATATCTCGCTCACGACTTTGCTGTTAGCCTCAGACAAGAACCCCAGATGCGCTTTGTACAAGTCATTGACAACCTGGCAAGATACGTACAAATATAAATTAATTTAAATAAAAATAAAAATATGATATAAAAAACTATCGAAATCTTCTTTAATGCTGTCATTAGTAATTTCACATGGGCTTGTACGATGCAAAACCATGGCAGCCTCTAATCCTACCAATTCCAAAAAGTACAAAACCATGTGAAAAGACATTGAATTCAAGATCCAAAGTAACGGGAGTAAACATTCAAAGAGAAAGAAAGAGACACACCTGAATGATGAGCAGCTGCATGGCGATATGACTTTTCACCCTTGAAGCCACATAAGCTACAGTCTGCAGATTGTCATCCTCGAGATCATCATTGGTGAAGCCAGGCTCAGAGGAATCATCAAAGTCCATGTAAGATTGTGAACGGTCAGGCATCTCAATGTCATCCATGCTTCGGAAGACCTTCATGAATGCTGGCAACGTTGAAGCAGCAGTTTCTTTCAAGGCCATGAAAATCACTCTCCATTCATCCTCTGAAAGCCTGCTGCTCAGTTCACCAGCTAATTGTAGCAATGCAGCCACCCCGGTGCTTGCAGGACCTTGCACAGGGCTTTTAATGAATCCTGTTAGTATTGATATGACACTTCGCAGTTGGCACCTTACCAAAGTGAAAAAGCAGACAAACAAGTCAACAAGAAATTGGGAAGCCTTTGCAGAAGTTTCAGAATCCCAAGAGCTTCCTTCTGGATGTGGAGAGGCCAAAGCTTGCAAGTGCCAATCTTCTTGAATAGGAATATTTTTCTTGTCCAATACACAACCAAAGATGGGGAAAACAACAGAGTTGAAAATGCTAATCCAAAAAGAGCGTGAGAAAAGATGCCCATGATCGTTGAGAATGTTAAATAAGACTTCCAATGCACTCCTTCGAATTGCAGATCTGGGATCAGATGTTAGTTTTGACAAACCTGAAACAATATCATTGAGAATTTACAATACTGAATCGGGGACATCCTTAAATGAATAGTCACATGAGCACTACACAGGAAAGAGATTTTATTCACATTTACTGCATACAAAATCATCATTAACCATTGTTCCCTTAGAAAACAAGATAGGCCTACTTCCATCGCGAATATACAGTAAAAGCAAATATACGTGTCCATATTAACATTTTCAGTTTAATATATCTGTTAGCAAGATGTATTTTGCACAGACTGGCTCTCGGTGCAGGATAAGTAAGCAGTGAGTGGCAGTTAATAGGGCCATAAAAGTTAGCAAGAAAGTGTATTTGATATCTACCTATCCATAATATGCTTATGCACATGCAACAGCAAGAAAGTTACCTGTTAGCAAAGGGATCCAAAATGATGCATGATCATCTTTGTTAATAAAGGCATCTGGGCCAGTAGAGACCCCATTGGTTACTGGAATTGATGATTCATCAACCCTGTTCTTCTCATTGCAAACAAGTCCTCCTTCTGCAAGTTTGAGGGCACAGAAACGGAGAAATGCAATGGCATTCAGGCTTACATCACTGTTGAATCTGCTGTTTGTGAAGGCAGTCAGGCATCTAACACAATCAGTAAAAGTTGTTGTCTCTGTCTCGGTAATATAAGGAAAATATTCCCGCACTATTTTTTCCATGGTCTCAAACGCCAATAAGACAATACTCTTCCGTTCATCAGCTGCAGCAGCTGTAAAAACCTGCAAAAAGGTTGTATGGCTTGAAATGAACAATCCAAAAAGTGAAGTGCACGCAGTTTTATATATATTTCAAAAAGTTAAGGAATTAGCCAACTTCCAAAACAAAACAACTTATCAAGGATCAACAACATACCATAAAAACACTTTTCCATCCAGATTTGACATTAGTGACACGACTAAGGACCATCTGTGAAATACAGCGAACCACTAATTCCCTAATCTCTGAAGAGCAGCTTTTCTGCATTACAATCACAAATGGTCTCAAGAACTCATTCTGGAAATTGTAGTTTGCCAGCTCTTCACGCTCTAAGAATTTCATTGAAAGTTGCCTCAGCGAATCCATCACAAAAATAGCAACCGAGAGATTTTCAGACAAGCCAACCGCCACAAAAAAATCAGAGAGAACATTCCATATGCGAGACCAAACTAATCTGATGCGGTTCATATTGTAATGCCTACAACAACAGCAATGTCAATGTCAGTAATCCACTACTTCAGCAAAAGAATGAAGAACATAATTAACAAAGAAACCTTGTTTTCACATACATGTGCAAGATGATGAGAAGAGATGGTCATCAACACATAAATATCTTTCTACATGTGTATAGATGTGCAGATTTTCATTCCTTGAAACAGTTTCATTTAACAAAATTTAACATAAAAGTTTCCCTAAGCTTCTGGCTCAGTGGTGCTCATGCTTTTCAAAAGGGCAACCTCTCAAATTCCAGACCTGCCTCAAATATCTCCATGATATAACACTTACAACAAAAAGGTGACTGAGAAAATGTTAAGGAGAAAGAATTTACGCAATTTCAACAATTTTTGTGAGGCTAAAAACACGAGGATCCGTTGGAGACTGCAACTCTGAGATAGCAACTTTGCAAAGAGCTTTCACGAATGCTACTATTGCCTCACTGTTCAGCCGTTGGCTATTAGCAAACACGTGGTTCAACTCAAAATTCCCAATCTGATCAAGCAAATTCAAATTCGAAATGAAACTATTAATCTGCTCTGGAGTTACTGGTCCTGTAGAATTTACTCCAGCCATTGTGCTATCATAGGAACCCCCTCTAACAACAGCCATTACAGCTGGATTCTGCATAGATGCCTTCTTCTTCAGAGATGGATGACCCATAGGCTTTAGCATTTTTTCATCAGTTTCAGCACCAGATGCAGTGAAAAAAGATGCATCAGATGGTGCGCCTTCACCCACTAGCTGGAGATGCTCAATTCGGGATAGGCATGTAAGGATATGCTCCCAGGCTTCCTGAAGATTATTACCATCTTCAATAGCAATTGAGATTATCGCCTGCATGGAACCAAGTACATACCATTGGTATTATATCAAAAAGCCATAATAATTGACCAAGGCTCAAAACTTAAATGTCATTTACCGTTAAAATAACTAGAAAGAACCAAAGTTATGCACAGATTATGATGATGATAACCCAATCTTAAACATCATCCATCCATCCATCCATCCATCCATCCATCTCGTGAGATGGGTGAAGCCCTGCTTTTGGTCCTTAATATGTAGTGATTCCAAGTCCAATCCTAGCTATATTCCATCATGAAGAACAACAGAACTGTTGCCCTGAGAAACGACTATAATTCAGGAAAAGAAATCCCCTCGTTTATTTTCTCTTTCATAAGGGATAGTCATCAATATTCCTATAAAGTTTTCAAAAGTCCTGACTTTTCCTTCAATCAGTCCTATGTAGAAAGCTACGGAGATATATATAGAAAAATGGCAATTAGAATTCTAATAGAGATCGGTGGAATTCTAAGTTTAATACCCCCTTGGATAGAGATAATACACATTTACCTTCACAGCATCAACATTCTTTTGCTTCATATCTGCTGCACAGTGCAGATTAGTGAACTTGGCCATAGAGGTAACGAAGGCATCTCTTTGTGTCTGCATACCCATTACTGCAGTAACATGCACAGCATACCGGAAGCCCTGTAAGCATTGAGAAGTGGCAAGTTTATCTTCGGTCTGGTCTAGAGTCATGCTAAATGCAGCCAGCATAGGACCCCAGCAGACTTCAACCATGAACCTCAAAATCCCTACATCTGTAACAACATGATACACAGACCTGAAACACAAGAATCAAAGTTCTCTTCAAATGCAAGATAGAGTTGCACAAAATTGTACTTCTATATGGTTTTGAGACAGACGGCTGTAACAAAAAACGGAGTTGTAGATAAGAAAAAAAAATGTCAGGTAAACAAAAATTTCTCCTCTGGCATAATTATAGCTGTAGTTCTTTCTATTATAATCAGCCTGCATGTCTTTCTGGTAGAAGTCCTTGAAAAAAAATAGTAGTCATTCAAAAATACTTAGAAATATGAGCAATCCAAAGATAGCATACTCTGATTTTCCCGACTTTGCCTTAAACTGCTCTTGAATATGCTTTATAAGCAGACCATTTGCACCCAGCGGCTTCTCTTCAATTTGTTTCCATGTCATGAGGTTGAGTATACCATCCAAACCCAATAATTTGTTTAAGCTGTTTGCTTGCTTACTTTGAGGAGCGGAAGAATCTGCATTCATCTTAATTTCATTTTTCAGAATTTGATCATAAATGGCACCCAAATACTCTTCAGGTAAATCCTTTCCATCATCGATTCCTCGGTTGTTTCGGATAAAGTCAGCCTTAGTCATCTGGCAGCAAACATCGTAGCATGGAAGTTAGCAGGAAGCCAAACTGAATCTACATTATCTATGAATAATTATCTTCTAATATATGCATGACCTATAAAAAGGTGCAAAAAAATGATAAGAGAGTAATCATAGGGCAGTTATGGACATGAGATCAAACATATGATCTCACTTATTTGTCAACCCAAGTCTATCTATTCACAGATCTAAAAGGATGAACTTTTTCTTCCAAAGTAAGTAGCACATTCTTTATCAGTATACACTACTCATTTAGTCCAGGAACCAGTAAGATGATTCCTGTTTATGGAATCAGGTGAAATGATTACTCAAAGGGAAACAAAATAAATTCACCATTCAAGATAGAGCACCAAAAGACAAATGATAAGTAGCTTTGTTAGCAAACCTTATCTTTCACCATGTTGTTATGTGCGTCTGTATTGAGCATTATCACAGAATACGCCAGAACATAAGCAGTATCAGCACTGGTAAATGAATTTGGATTGCATTTACAATAACGCTCAGCAAACTTTTCCATGATGCGGTCAATCTTCTGTGCCTCTCCAGGTAACCTGAAGCCCCGTAGGAAAAACCTTATCGCTTCACCAAAATCCATTGCCTTAAAATTAAAAGAGTCTACATAAGCATGCATGACCTTCAGAGCAAACTCGTCCCTTTCACCCAAATAGTCACCAATCATGGTTTCATTCAGGCCAGTAGTGTTTTTGAGGAAAGCTGACACTTCTTCAGGTGAACTACCAATTTTTTTGGTGCTTATCAGAAAATCAATGCCTTTGGAAGGTTTCCGATTGAACAGTGAGATACCTTTCTGCAATTAACACAGAAAACATATCACTTAACAGTAACAATCACTATCAATGAAGCAGAACAAAGCATAAATCCTTACTAAAAACGAAAAGTGTGGTGGAATTAGAAACTAATATTACTGGTTCCACAAAGAACCATGGAATTTTCATAATGGACCAACATACTTTATATATCTAACAAAAGAAATGAATATCCCAATGAGTAGGCGACAACCAACCAGGAGTTCCATTTTATAAGCTCGACGCTGCTCGAGTGTAGCAGAATGTGACATTTCTGAGCTCACTTCTGAATGGAAGTCATTCTCAAAAGCACCGGGATCCTCTCCACCCAGGATTGGTTGATTCTCTGTTGTAGTATCACTGTCGATGCTCTTAGGTAAATAGACATCCCCTACTTTCAGCTGTTGGCCCATCCAAGTACCCATGGATTTGATGATGCTAACCAAGCACTTAACAGATTCATACCGAAAAGTAATATCCTGAGCTGGAGACAACGTTGTCAGGGAGCCAGAAGGAGGTCCAACAGCGGTTTTCAGAAGGCCATTGACAATCCTGCAAATATCTGATGGAATTATAAGGGATTTAATAATTTTTAAAACAAGATGCAATTCCAAAAATTCAGGCAAAAAACTAAGTGAAACAGACAAGGTGCACTAATATATGAGAGAGAACCCACATTTTAGATATGATGAAGATCGATACTTTTAGCGACTGCATGTAGCTAAGAACAACACAGTAGGTAAGGAAAAACCAAAACTTTTGATGACCAACTAGAAATCAAACTATAATAATCTTGTTTTCTGAAAACTTGAGCCACATAAGTGTGCAGATTTAGAGCTCATAGATTCTTATGTGCAAAATACAATCCATAAAGGACAATAACAATGAATAGAAAGTAATACCTTTCATATATGTTTGGAGAATCCACATCACAATCATAGTTCACAAAAAGATCAATAACAAGTTGGGAATCCTGTGCAATCTTATCCAATAGGGTCATAACAGTCATTTTCTGCAAGAAACTAGGCTGGTTCACATTCTCAAGCACCCGCAAGATGAGCATGGGAAAGAATATTCCAATCTCTGCTTTTAACCCAGATCTGAATTTTGTTAATAAGATCATGAAAATCGAACATTGAAGCTGAAAAATAGCCATAACTGACAGAGCACTGTTCTTCAACAATGACAAACAGAGGTACTGCCTAACCGCATTAAGAAATCTGCACCAAGAAGAAAATATATCATATTTTTCACAGCATGAAAGAAAAAAAGAAAACAACAAAGATAATGCAGTAGCAACTACTATAGTATTGGCAGTCCAGGATGGTGTATCGTGTAGAATATCACAATTTTGTGCACAACATGCTATAAATGATAACTTGAGATTTTCTTATTCTTAAAAAAAATTGAAGGAAACTTGATTTTATGCAATTTGAATTGCAAGCCTAACTGTAATTATCACATTAACGTACAAGAGAAAATAATAAGATTGCATGGAACAGCTTAAAAGTAAGTTTTTTATAGTAACGCTGAATTGCAGTAGCAACCTACATCGTGGCTATAATTTGAAGTGTTATTGTCTTCTTCATATATGCAGCACCCAATTGACTTCAGTATGAATAAAACTAAATTCAAATGGCAGGAAAAAATGAAGGACAAAGACAGATCATAAGACAAGATGGAGAAACAATGCGACTGGATGTAGAATGACTTGCCTCTCATCGTTGCGCCAAATTGGACCTCCATTATCCATGACGACCTTAAGCAGCTCGAGAGACAAAGTTTTTCCTCTCAAAAGGATCTGATCATCGGGGGTGTCCTGTGATGAGAACTTCATGGACAATTTACAAAGATTCCTAAAGAGAAGGAACCCATCCTCTCTGACTTTACTCCCCCCACCCTCCGCACGCTCTTTCTCATTGCCACCGACGAATTCACCAGTGTTCTCTTCGATGCTTCCCATCTTTGCATCACTGACGGCATTGCCATTGCCATTGTCATCACCATCACCGTTAGTATTGGCATTAGCATTAGCTACAGCGTCATTTTCCAACTTGGTGGATGGGGTATGCAACAAGAGCTTAGGATCGGGGAGCCCTTCGGAAGCAGACATAACGTCAGTTACAAAATTCTGAGAAAAATGGATGGAGCTCCCTTCATTCAGATTCTTATCGGTGAACTCTAACAAATCGGCAACGGAAACCGTATTCACGTGGACATCAAGGGAATCCTGCTCGGCTCTGGTAAAGACAAGAAGCATGATCTGAGCGAGCACGGCTTTGGCACAGATCTGATTGGTGCCGTTGAAGCCACCGAGATAGATATTGTAACATGTCCTCACAATGTGGACCAGGCATTCCCCGCGGATCAAAACGCAGGGAGATCGGACAACAGCGAGCAGGACTCTGAGCACGCCCAGCTCGACGACCTCCTCACCGATGGAGCAGACCTTGCAGACGGAATGAATAAGGGCATAAGGAAGGGGAGTGGAGGCGGCGGTATCGATCTCGCCTCGAAGGAGGCCGACAGAAAACAGTCTAAAGAGGCAGTCGAGGGCGGGTTCGGCGACCCTGGCATACGAGGAATCGAGGGCGAGGAGGATGGGCCGGAGGAGAGCGTCGGCATCGGAAGGGGAGACGCCGGAGAGAGGAGAATCGGGAAGGGGGTGGGAGGAGTCGGTGAGGGAGTGGAGTCTGTCGAGAGCAGATTTGGAGGAGGAGACGAGGTGGGAGTGCTTCCGCCAGGCGGCATTTTTAACGATTTTGTCGAGATAGGGCCCCAGGGCACGGCCGCAACGGGATTGGCCCCCGAGGCTGAGAGACCCAGACATGCTACTATCTGGGAAATGCGAAGAATTTGTTACGAGAGGGATTCAATTTATCTGTTCCTAAGAAATCAACAATCACGGCCATGACATTACAACGCTACTACTCTCGCATCCTCTTGTTTTTTCAGATAATTTTAATAAACATTTCTGTTTCTAACGGGAGGGGGATCGGAGAGGAGAAGAAAGGGAGTCCTGACGGACTTTAGAATGAGACGAAGCGAAAGAATTAGGATCGAGTACTGTGACTTCGTCGTCGAATGCGCGCGTGATAGGTGGAATAAGAAAAATGACACAAAATCAATAAACCACGAATTCACCCACGGACTTTATATATAGTATTAGACTTATTTTTGTACTACCATTTTAAAAATTTGCATAATATTTTTTTCTTTTGTTTAATCATTTTATTATAATAATAATTTGAGAACCATACGTCGGTGCCGGTGGTGCATCCCGGATGCCTGTCATCTCCCCTTGGTATAGAGAAAATGTTACCGCATCAGATATGCTCTCTGATTTCCAAAAGTCAAAAATCATTTGGAGATCTCAATTGTTCCTCATCAATAGAGTTCTGCCTTCCAAACCTTTTTTATTTTTAATGTTAGTACAAAGGGCAACATAAATAAAATGAAGTTCGGACGGAAATTCAATTACAAACAGTTGCCTCCTCTGCAGCTTCATCCTTCGCCAATGCTTCCCATTTCACTTGTCTTAGTTGTCTAAACCTCTCGTCGAATGTCACAAAGCCTGCCTGGGGAGAAACAATGCCGTGAGTCCCAGCTTTATAGAGCAGTACCACACCCTGGCCCATATCAGGACCATGAACCCTTCCTGTTATCAGTAACCGTAGAGGCATGAACAGTGATTTCCCCTGCCACAAAGGTGGATGCAAGATTAGTAGCATATATTTTTTCTAAAATCATGGCATTCGACGAGAGAGACAGCACCTTGAGCTTCAAAGATTTGCCAAAGCTCTTTACCCACTTCTGCCAACCAGAAAGACCCTCTTCCAGAGCAGTGACAAGTTCGCCATCATCGTATGCAGCCAAGAGCCCATGTAGAATCTCGGGAAGTTTCTCTCCTATGAGAGTTTTACCTTCAGGACTGCCAGAAATATCAGATTAGAAGCCTTTAACTACTGCCATTACCTTCTACATATACCTGGAGATGACCATAACCCATACATTGAACTCTCAATAATATCAGAGCCACTATCTTTTTCCATTCTTCAACTAAAGATTTACAAAATACCACGGGTGAACGCAAACCATTTTCCATGGGCTGCAAACAATCTTTTTAGCTCCATTGTGCATTATTATACAGTCAGAAATTAAGACAGATCGAAGATTGAAAGATGAACTTAATCATAAAACGACAATTCACCCACAGGAAGAGACTTTCAACTCAAAACAATGTTTTAAAGCATCGTAGTTACCTCCTTAAAGTGTCATCTAAAGGATAAGACAGCAAATCTGACAGTGCTTTGTCTGCATCGGTAACCAAGTCAATCCCATCCTTCAGCAGCTGAATTGCCTCCTGTTCGGGCAAAATTATATTATAAGTACTACGGCATGCTTCAGACAGACAAAGACATTATATTCATATTATAGAAGCAGGCATATAAGCAACATACAGTATTTAAATCATCTTCCATCCCACACAAACATGTCCAACCTCTAAATCTAGTATAGTAGGTAATGCAATTATTCATTTAGTTCTTCATAAAATATTAATTCCAAAGTGAGGAAATGATAATTTACATCACTAAGACCCTGAAAGTTATAGACGACTATTTGTTGAATCAAAATCTGCAAGAAACTCCATTTAAAAGTTATATATCATATTTCAACTAGAAGCAATCATTACATGACCTTCTTCAGCTGACAAAAAAAATCTATAAACAGGAATCAGCAGAATGCACTATGATTAGATCTAGAAATATGAGAGAGAAGCCTCACTTCCACAAAGGGTCCTTCAGACTCCGTAAGGATACCAGTCTTTTTCCATTGTTTACCAATCAAATCGGTTAGCTTCTCTGATGGAAGAGCCCTCAAATGCTGACCATTCATCCACCTTTTAGTTTGTATTTGAATTCAAATGGGGAAAAAAGGTTAGTTCTCTTTTTCTGCAAGAGTACATTTTCAAGACGAAGAAAAGTAAAATGTGAGCTTTGCATGCCCAAGGAGAACTTGAATGAGAGATGTTATAGAACAAAGGCAATTCAAGCCACGAGTGCATTTCAAATACATAAACTAGGAGCCTGTCAAAAGTAAAGGAAAAATTGTCTCAAAATTGAACAACTAAAATCCCATTGTTACCTCAACTTTGTGGAATCAAAAACAGCACCACTTTTGTTAACACGACCAATGGAGAAACTTTCAACTGCCAAAGTCATTGAACATTAGAGAAAGATAACTTTTGTAATACACTAAGAAAGATAACTTTTGTAATACACTAAGAGAGATAATTCATATGAGCACTTAGCAGGAAACATTTACACATAAATACATCAAATGAAGTTACTAACCAAGTTGCTCAAGACTGAAAAATTCATTCTCCGTGCCATCGCCCCAACCTAATAGAGCAAGGTAATTCACCATTGCCTGAGGAAGATACCCCATCTCCCTGAACTATAAAGGAGTGGTTAGCAATCAGAAGTTTTCATGAGTGTCTGAATGAATAAAATGATGAACAAATATCTAATGATCCAGGGAAACCAATGACATTGTCAATATCCAGAAATTGCAAAGAAAAGAGACATAGGAAAGTAGTTATGCTTACCTGCCCCACCGAAGTTGCACCATGTCGTTTTGATAATTTACTCCGGTCAGGAGCAAGAATTAGAGAAACATGTGCAAAATGAGGCATGGGAAATCCAAGTGCCTGTGAGAAAATCATACAAAGACAGCTAAACCAACCAATCCTTGGTTTCAGAGAAGTAAGCCTCATAAGAACACAAAAGACATGTACAAAAAAGGAGTCAGTGTATGATATAAGAAGCATTCTCATTCTACCTTATATATCAGTGCTTGTCTAAGAGTATTTGGTAAGTGCTCTTCGGCTCTGCAATATGCATGGAAAGCCAGAAAAAAAATTAATGTACAAAAATTCATGATTACAAATGCAGAAAAAGAAAATGATGACATAGCACAGATCATATCCCAAAAAATATTGCAAGACTAGAGAATAACCTAATAACATGTGAGATGGCCATGGTAGCATCATCGACTGTGACACAAAAGTTGTACACGGGTTGCCCATTGCTCCGCATAATTACAAAATCACCAAGTGTGTTCAACCCCCAACTAACCTTCATGACACTATCAAACAGAGTTAATTTTCCAAGCCATTTATCCTCTTAAAGAGGTGACAAAGGCAATGTGAAAAAAAAGTACGAAAAAACCATTCAACCTATTGCTAAACTTATGGTATAAGCAGTAACTAAGGTACAAGACTATAGCACCACAGCCCCAAACCCCTAATTCACTTTTTCTGTGTATGTTATCTAATGTTAAGCACAAGGTGGCCAAAAAGTGGGTACAGGTCAACAAAAAATCCAGTAGCATAGCGATTTATATTAGCACTCCCAAGAAAACAAAAGGATATAAATTAGTTGGCAAGAAGAGTAAAACGATGATCTTTTCTTTTCAATTTTACCCCTAAGAGCACACTTCCTAATTATATAACAAACAAGACTTACCTCACCGCGGATAAGATCATTAATCTTCAAACTGCCTTCCTTTGGCACACGAAACCGAAAAGTGTATGGAGTTCCTTTTGCAAGCTCTTCCTGGACTTCTTCATCAGTTGCACTGGCCCACTTCCCTGAGTAGACTGGAGGAAGTTGTTTCATTTTCATAATTTCCTTCATTTTTTCAAGTTCCTGGTTGGAAATCAGGGAAAGGCCTATAAGTTGGCATATTTATCTTCAATCAGCTAACGTAAGAAAATTTGCTGAAATATGAAAACCAAATAGAAGATGCAAAATAAAGCAAGATTTCCAAGATATCAGTATGTAAGATTCCAATAAGAAAAATTTTGGGACGAAGTAACAGAAATAATACCGGAACGGAAAAAGGGAACAAAGAAACAAGCAAGCAATTATTTTAACAGCAAACAAAAACTTTATGTCTAGATTATAGTTTTTCCTCTTCAAGGGGTTTTCCTTTGCTACTATATTCAAGGAGAAACTGCCGTTCTACATTGCATACCAAATCTCCCTCCGTTTGTTGTAAAATTTACAGCTGATCATCTTTACATTTGAAATTTGCGTTCATAAATGAAAGATATCTTTTTCTCGAAGCTTCTTTTATTATCATCTCAAGTGGAAGTTCTTAGGCACATCCAGAAACAGATGCAACAGAATTACAAGGTGGGTGGGAGGTGAACGACGGCTTTACCTCATTAGAACAAAAGCAACGATATACATGACCAGATTCCAAAAGCTTCTGTGCATACTGCTGATACAGAGAATTTCTTTCAGATTGTCGATATGGACCATAATCTCCACCAACACCAGGCCCTACAACACCGAAAGCGAAAGTGAAATCAGTTGAAAAATATTTATCGCTTTTATTAATAGAACTGAAAGTGACAGATTGTCAGTGTATCAATGTCTTGAATCAGCAGACCTTCATCCCAACTCAGACCGAGCCAGGAAAGATCTCGAAGCACCGCATCCTCAGATTCTCTAGTTGACCTCTCCAAGTCAGTATCTTCAATTCTCAACACGAATTTTCCACCTTTCGACCTGAAAATACCAATTTACGGTACCACAAATAAAGGAGTCATGACCCGTAACAGCAAGTCGCAGTTCGCAAAACAGTATCTAGAACAATTGAATGATGCAAACCTAGCGAAGAGGTAATTGAAGAGAGCGGTTCTGGCACCACCAACATGAAGATTTCCAGTAGGCGAAGGAGCAAAACGGACCCGAACCGGAGCATCTTGGTCGCCAGACTTAGCAAAGGCGGAGAAACTTCTCGCTGAACGACCAAACTGACAATGTTTTCGGTGACGGTAATTGTGCAGATGCGATGGGCGGAATAAAAATGGACGGACATTATCCGGTAGAAGCCTGATTCTCATCCATGGCGTTCCGCCAACTGCAACAGTAGCCATTTTGCCGGTGCGCAAACCACCTAGACAACTGCGGTGGAAAGGATAACGAAGCTGCGCTGCTTCACTTTCCTTTCAAGTTTCTAACCAAAGCCTTCGGACCGGGAAGGGCGGTTTTTGGGTCTCCCAACTCGAGTAATTCGTGTACCCCTCTGAATTTTATATCTATTCGTTACACGAAATTGGTGTCGGGATTGACTTTAAAAATTATTAAATTCCGTAACATTTTTAGTATTCAATATTAATTATCATATTTGATAAAGAAGGGAAAGGCAAATCGGACTATAGGAGGAGGATTAGTGTTGTATACCTCTGCCTGCGTCCAAGCAAAGGCAAAGCAAATGATTAATGAAGAGCGGGTAGAAGTTGAAACGACGCCGTGTTCTACTTTCTCGGGTGATTTACAATTCTGGGCTCAATTCAACCTCATAGATACCAGAAAACGAACGCAGACGATACAGATTACGAGTGTGGTGAGAGGAAAGATGAGATGACAATGGAGGCACTGGCTTCTGCCACGGGAACAAGAACCGCCACTGCTTTCCATCTCTTTGCAACTCTATGGGGATGGAAACCAAAACCGCGAATGGCTCGAATGAGGATAGGCGCGAGGGACCGAGGAAAGAATCGAAAGCCATTGCAGAAGGGGAGGAACCTCAGCATCGAAACCATCCAGACAGTGCAGTCCCTGAAACGAGCGTACCGTCAACTCGATCCCCACCTTCACCAGGAGAGCATCAGCACCACCCACCTCGACAACTCCCCCTCCCTAGACCACGTCTTTCGTTCCAAGTTCAATCGCCTCTTGAAGCTCGATATGATGGCCGTTCTCCTCGAACTCATCCGCCAGAATCATTGCCTCTTGGCTCTTAAGGTCTCAATATTCTTGTTCGAATTTTCACTATTGCCTGCCCTGTTTTTCTTCCTCCTACTGGTTATGATTCTGTTCGCATGTGGGTTTAATTTCGATACGAGGGTTCATATGCATATTCCCCCATTGCGTGGTCTAGGTTTTTGAAGCTATTCGCAAGGAGTACTGGTACAAGCCTCGGGTTTCACTGTATAATGACATGATTACCCTAATGGCTACCAACGGATTCTCGGAGCAGGTACAGCTCCTTCACAGGTATTTGGTATCCGAGACTAATATAGAGTCCAAAACCGAAGAGTTTAACGCTCTCTTCACAACATTAGTAAGTTGTAACCTTTCTATGCTTGTGATGGACTGCTACGACTTGATGAAAAAGGTAGGATGTGAACCTGATAGATCAACCTTCAAAATTCTCATAAACGGTCTGGATTCCATGGGTGAAATGGTTGCTTCAGGGATCGTAAGGCTGGATGCTGAAAAGTGTTATGGTCGAGAATTGGAGTTCTTGCAGGAGGAGGATGAGTTCCCCGAGAGAGTTTAGTCTGATATATACAATTAATTTGGTTCTACTTTTTATGCTTTGTTTTCGTGTTTGGATTGACATTTCACTGACGATTGCCTCGCCCAATTCTCTGTGCAAATAGACAAAGCCGGGACCTAAGTATTCCCTTTTCTTCTCAAGAATGAGCCATAGCTTTCTAACCCTTTTTGACTGATAAATAACATCATGACATAGATGGAGAGCTGATTCTTACATAAAATTTGATCCCCATTACTACACTACACATTTGTTGATACCGGTGATCCGATCACAACACAGACGAGAAACTGACTGGCCTATAACAAGATCAAAAGTGATAACGGGTATCTCATCTGATCACAACCTGAAAGTTAGGAGACCGTGTTTCTGATCTCTTTCTATAATTCTTTACCTTCCAATGTCTGACCAAATTGCCAGTTTGCCGGCGCAACATTATACGATGTGACTGTTACTCTGTTGCTGGTAGTTACCTCGAAAGATAAAGGTTGCCCGCTGAGATTAATGTTTGCTTGCCAGTTTTGTCCCCAATTTCTTGCCATGGGTATCCATCCTGTTTTTGATCCTTTCACTTTCACGGCAACCACTTCTCCGTCCAGGCCGACGTTAGTAATGAGGACTTGGAAGAAATGCAAATTTCCGCTCGTCGTAAATCTCACTCCACCCCGTCTCTTACACTCCACCCTGCACAACATTGCCAAACAATGTGTTTTCATTTCAGATTACTAGGAAAAAGAGCAGTTTTTGTGTGCTTTGATTCACCATACCGTCTGTACTGGACGGGCACGATATCGGCTTTTCTGTCTGCAATTTCTACGAATGCTGCTTCTGACATTTCAAAATGCTCCTTGGGGAAATTGCACCAGCCACCATAATCGGCTGAAAGCCCGTTATTTGGGGGGCAGAAGTCGGTTGCAGTGAGGATGACAGAGGGGCTGCCTTGGAGGCACCACAAGATGTGATCAACACATCTGAGCTCGAAGCAAGCTCCACAAGCACTCCCTCTGTTGAACAACATTGTACTCAGTCCGGCATTGTACAAACCGTACGTGGCACTGTGAAGGTCGCCGTAGCCGCAGGCACCTTCTGCAGAATAAAGATTTTTTTTTTGGCGAGTTATGAGCACATGAAGCAACAGTACAGGAATTTAACCATAAGATTTGTGGACAAGATGCCAGAAAATTACCTATATTGATGGATGCATTCCTTTCTCTAGTGTATGTCGCAGTGGCAGATTTCCATTCCTCGTCATCGGAGGAGATTACACTTGCTTGAAATATGATAAAACAGACAAGTATGGTGAGTTGAGCATCCATTTCTGATAAAATATGCTTTATAGTTGAGGGGATTCCGCTGTTTTCTTTTTGTTTCCTCCTCCTGCCCGAGGAATTGTTGTGGAGGAAAGCGAGAAGAACCCTACTACTTTTTTTATGGAGAAATGCCCTGAAACTCCTCTCGGAATTGTAGCTATCTTTTTTTTTATGTGACTTTTTCCGTGGGATCAGACAGGAGCTTTCCGGAATACTGTGAATTTTTTTGACAAAAACCCAACCGGTGGAGATTTTAGCGTAAGTGTGGGGACATTCTGCAAGCTCGAGACGAAGAATACAAAGTCAAAAGTAACGCCCGCCCATTCTTTCTTTTAAGCACTTTTTGAAGCAGGAAAATGGAGACTGAAAAGAAGGCTTTGTGCTGTTCTGTTTTTGTTCGTTGGATAGATCGCACGGGTTATTGCTTTGCCTTTGCTTTTCCTTTCCGGATGGACGTAGAGCGGGAATTAGTTGAATATGGAGATAGGCCCAAAGGCAGGCAACCCTCTTATAGGCCACGACAGAAAAATAAGACCAGAACCATCCTACCCACTTCAAAATATTATTTGTTCGTTGTTCCCCGATCTTGGCTATTCCAAGTAAGCAGTCAGCTAATGTGAATAATACTGGTGCAAGTAATCTCCCCAAGCTCTAAACTTATATTGAGCGACTTGTCGTACCTGATTGATATAGAATTGGTGGATCCACTGAACTACTTACTATACCGGAGAAAGTAGGAGTAAGTGAGTGGTAGAACAAAACAAAGGGGAAGGACCTGCAATTGGATAGAGGGTTATGGAGAGAATACCGCTCCTCCGTCTTCTCATTCACCTGCACCTTATAATACTTTCAGTAAGCATCGTCAACTCGTCAGCGCTTGCAGATGATGATCAATCGTCAGCAGCGATCTTATCGAGATTCCAACAATACCTCCGAATCAACACAGCCCATCCCAACCCAAACTACCATGAAGCTGTCGATTTCCTAGTCTCCGACGCTAAATCAATCGGCCTTCACTACCAAATCCTTGAATTTTCTGAGGGAAAACCCCTCCTCCTCCTCAAATGGCCCGGCTCCATGCCTACTCTCCCTGCCATCCTCCTCAACTCCCACACCGATGTCGTCCCCGTCGAGCAGCACAAGTGGTCCCACCCTCCCTTCGCCGCCCACCTCGATTCCCTCTCGGGCAATATCTTTGCCCGCGGCTCCCAGGACATGAAGTGCGTCGGCATTCAGTACCTCGAGGCCATCCGCCGTCTCAAGTCCTATTCCTTCTCCCCTCTTCGTTCCGTTTACCTCTCCTTCGTTCCCGACGAAGAAATTGGTGGCCATGACGGAGCCGGCTTGTTTGCAGCGTCCGATGTCTTTGACTCCATGAATGTTGGCATCGTCCTCGATGAAGGTTCTTTCTGCCTTTCTTTTTCAATACTTTTCTAGTCTATGTTCCCTGACTTGGCTTCCTTGTAATAACATTCTTGCTATGTTGTGCACAACAGGGTTGGCATCTCCTTCTCAGAATTACAGGGCTTTCTATGGAGAGAGGTCCCCCTGGTGGTTCTCTATCAAGGCCGTAGGGGCTCCGGGCCACGGCGCCAAGCTGTACGACAACACTGCTATGGAAAATCTCTTGAAAAGTATCGAGTCTGTGAGAAGGTTTCGCTCTTCCCAGTTTGATTTAGTCAAGTCCGGCCTAAAGGCTGAAGGAGAGGTCATCTCTGTTAACATGGTCTTTCTTAAGGCTGGCACACCTGCCCCATCAGTATGTCTCTTTCTTCTCTTTTCCATTGCAAACCAAATCTTCTTTCTCTCTACTGCCACTTTCTCAATATACAAGTTGTTCCCCTAAAGAGTTACAAGTTAATAATCATCTCTCAATGCTCGTGATTACTGAATTACATAATATCCGTCTTCGTTTTGTCATCTCTGTCGGTGTTAAGGGGCAAGAAACTCGCCTTGCGTTCTTTTTCTGTCCAGGGATTTATCATGAATTTGCAGCCATCTGAAGCCGAAGCAGGCTTTGATGTTCGAATCCCACCCACGGCTGATCTGGAATCTCTGGAGAGACGGATTGTAGAGGAATGGGCTCCTGCTTCCCGAAATATGACAGTAAAGGTACTCTAATTATGTAACCATGGTAATCCCCCGCATGAAAATAAGAGATTTATGTGAACTTTTTTATGATGAAGTAATCATTATCTTCACTTCAAAATAAATAAATAATCAACTATTGTTGCATAATTTTGGCAGTTACGAGGCATTTGGTATTTTAATCGAATGATATATATCAAGTTTAGTACAGCTATTTTGACGAAAGATGTATTTCAAGTTGAGAACAGCTATTTTGACTTTGGATGACATTGATATCCCTGATAGCTTGCGTTTATTAGTGTTTGGTAGCTGAGTACACAAGATTTTAAATGAATAGTGAGTGAAGATATCGCTGCTTCTAATTTTCTTAATCATATGTTAACCCTGTCCAAGTCATCCCAACTATGATGCTGGTTTGTCAAGCTAGAGAACTTTTCAAGGTAGTATGGCAAGCATCAAGAGTACTAACACATGGTTTTGTCATTATGGTATTAATGCTTTGTGCTTTAAAGATGGAGTAAAACAAGCTTTGAAGAGATTATTTTTCTGATGCAATATAGGTGAATCTCACCGGCTGATATATCAAGTTCAAATCCACTTCAATTAAAACCTGAAAAACTGGTGCAAACTTGTCAAACATGACATGTTTTACGGAAATGGCTAAATTTATGTTTTGTTGTTGCTGAAATTTTGAATGGAAAAGTCACTAGTTTGAGTTACTGCTTGAGTGCATTTTTCATAGCCTGTGACAGCTATCCATTCACTGGGTTTTCCAGTGCCCACAGCTCTAATCATGTTGCGGTATGGCAGTTTGTGCAGAAGGTTCCTGTACATGACAAATTTGGGAGGCCAGTGCTTACCAAGGCTGACAGTTCTAATCCATGGTGGACCTTGCTCAAAGAAGCTGTCAGAGAAGTCAACGGAAGTCTTGGTAAGCCAGAGATCTTTCCCGCATCAACAGATTCTCGCTACTTCAGGGAACGAGGTCTTCCAGCAATTGGATTCTCCCCTATGGCAAACACGCCTATTCTTCTCCACGACCATAATGAGGTGCTTAGTGTTCTGATTCAGTTACATTCAGTCTCCTTATCAAACTAATCAATGCTTGCTTTTCATTATTTCCATATTAGCTAAGTAAGTTTGTTTGGTTGTCTATACATGTGATCTATTGCGTGCTGTCTTCAATATTTCAGTAGGAAAATGAAGCGTCTTTGATGCTATGAGTGCCTCATTTGAGTTACTGCCAATTTTTGTATATCAAATTATGTATCGAAGACGGTTGTCCCCTCAGAAGCACCATCTTAATTGCCAGGTTGGTGCAAGCTTATACTTGTAAAGGTTAGGAATTTATGTGAACATAATGTAGTGATTCACCCCTGATAGAGTAATTTATGTGAAAGTCCTGGGGTTTTGATTGCTGACCGGAAAACCTTGCATCTCACCAAATTTGATATCATTCAAAATATTTGACTACTACATAAAGTAATTTTTCCTTGTTTGCAATGTTAACTCCGTATTCTCTACCCTGCTGCAGTTCCTGAACCAAGACGAGTACCTTAAAGGTATTGATATTTATGAGTCAATAATTAAAGCTTATGCAACCTACGTTGATCATACTAGCAATGAAGGGACCAAAGATGAGCTGTGAAGGAGGGACCATGAACTTTCTCCAATATATTCCTAGTTTCCAGTCGTACTGTACACAGAGTTGAGTTCATCTATATTCTCTGCTGTAGAAATAAATGGGTGAACTGAAATTATGATGATTATACTGATTGGGTGTCAGTATACTTGGGCTTGGTGCAATTTCATGTCCATTCACATGGCACTCTCCCAATCCCTTAAGGGTATATTTCTCAGTTTCTTTGGAAATTCATCAAGAAAATCTGATTTACAATCGATGTAATTGGTGCTGTTAAAAAGTTGCATACTTTGGTTTGGATCAAGTAAAACGCGGAGCGTATGCAGTCTCTAACATATTGCCGGATTTATACATGTCTGTTGCTTTGCTCATCAGTTTGAAAATCTTTTCGGATAAGCATGGAGATATGCGCAAAAGCGCCTCAATAATCTTTACTCCAAGTATAAGTACAAGCAGAAAGAAATCCCATCTTCGGCATAACTCCTCCAAACTGCCGCATCTGCATGTTAAGTATTCCATATTCATGGTAGTAGACCTGTAGCTGAGGTGAGTAAGACAGCTCAGATACGGGGATGCAAAACGGGGCCGTCTGGAAATGTTCGACTGACGGGCCCCTCTCACGGGAAGAGGGCCCACCAGCAGCGTGGTGAATGTTTTCGGTCCATAAACGAAACAAAAAGGTTTGAAAATTCCATGGTTCTCCATTCACGCAAAATCGCCTTCCGTCCTTGCTCTCAGAGAGAGAGAAAGAGAGAGCGAGAGGAGAATGGTTTGAACATCTCATCATCGTAACTCTGATCTCCACGCCTTACCTCCATTTTTTTAAATTCACGCAACACAACCGAAGCACAATTTAGTAGAGGAGCGTATGAATATCAAAATAAATCGACTGATGGGGGAAGTCGAGGAAATATAGAGAGCCACTGCGACATAACATTAGATAGCCATCGATTTGGGTTGGGGAGGACTGAAACGCACACAGATAGACAGACAGAGGGGAGAAGGAGCACTGGTAGATAGATTACATATGTCGCTGCGAATAAAGGCGGTGGTGGATAAATTCGTCGAGGAGCTGAAGGAAGCATTGGATGCGGATATACAGGACAGGCTGATGAAGGAGAGAGAGATGCAGAGTTATATTCAAGAACGTGAGCGCGAGGTCGCTGAACGTGAAGCTGCTTGGAAGGCCGAACTCTCCCGTCGTGAGGTACGTCGTAAATCGATGTCCTCTCTTTTTGTTTTCCTCTTCCTTTTTGCTTTCGATTACTTACCCTACCTTTGTCCGTATACGAGCATCACCACCGTATTTTGTCCTAATTTTATAATTCCTTAACCCCCCACAACCGAATTCATCATCCCTTTGTCTCCTACGTATTCCCCGTTAACTTTACTCTTGTGGTAAATTTATGACATCGAAACCAAAGAGTACCTTGGATCGATATTGGTTTCTTCCCAGTGTAATCCTCTTTCCACTACTACAATTCTATGGTCTAAGGTTCATGCCAGTAACTCATCTACTTTCCCTGTCTTGGCCGTCCCAAATCTGTGCTAGTTCTAAGAAAACGTTGAACACGGCACCGGGCCCCACAAGAATAAAAATAGAGCTTAAACTTGCAGGCTATCGGGATTAATGGCTCTTCCTGTATGTCTCGTCTTTACAATATTCTTGTTATCTTCAACAGTCGGTCTCAGGCTCTTTTTCTCTGATGTTTTACGGTGTTTGTGTGATGATTACTTGTCTAGAGTGTTTAGGCGACGTCATTGTGAATACTACTGCAAATCTGATCGAAATTCTACTATCCCTATCATGTTTCAGAAATTAGGATTGCTTTCTTTATTTGTGTGTATTTGGCAGTCACAATCTTTGAGCGAAGAGGGGGACGTTTAAGGACGTTTTCTATGCATTTATTTTTTAATTTGATTGGTTGGAAGTAGTTCCCTGAGGGAGCCAAGCTAGTATCTGCCATTAACTGCTGCGTTCCACATGTCTTAATTTTCTTTGGTAACCCTACCCTTTGAATTTTATTGTTGTTTTAGGCAGAGATAGCTCGACAGGAAGCAAGGCTGAAGATGGAGAAAGAAAATCTTGAGAAAGAGAAGAGCGTTCTGATGGGAACTGCGTCAAATCAGGATAATCAAGACGGAGCTCTTGAAATCACCGTGAGTGGTGAAAAGTATCGGTGCCTCAGGTTTGCCAAGGCGAAGAAATGATACTCAGGAGAAAACCCAGAGTTGATCAAATTCTTTAGGTTTCCTTGTGGATTTAGCAGGAAAAAGAGGGATTAGGGGACTTGATGACTAATGTTAGTTATTACGCATTGGGCATTCTTTCAGTTGGGGGAACTCGATTCATTTCAGATGCATGTTCCCTTTAGACGTGATTATGCTTTCATTCTGTCGTAAGATACAATGAAAAGGAAATTTAAAAAGAATAGGAAGAAACTACATATCAGGCTGTGATCAGTTTCTTGCGCGCTCGGAATGTATAGTTTGGTCGGCCACAAGATTGAGTTTGGGCTTTTGGAAGATTCTGACGCTTTTGATGGTGTCCCACGGAAGAGAGCACTGCAGCTACTTCTCAAATGGTTTTCTGACTCTCGTCTAGCCCCCTCCTATCCTATGCCCGCTGTACTTGTCGTAGTATTCTAATGCCAGTAATGGCAGAATTCTATGTCGTTCATATTGTCAATCTATACTCATTCATTCCTCTGCATGCCTGCTCTTTTTTCCAGAACCCAAATCCGTATCATCCATTGTAGAATTCGCCCCAGAGATTCTCCAGATGCGTCACTGAAAAAAAAAGAGTATTAGTTCAAGTTTTCATTTTCCAAAATGAAAAAGGGGTATGGCTGTGGCCACACAAAATAAACGGGCGGCCTTGAGAAAATAACGTGGACACGGACCTCAATGAATAAGGTAAACTCCAAGACTACAAGAATATGCCATCCCTGTCGTCTTCTTCTATTCATCCTTTTTCATTACCTAATCCATCGCTCCTCCATAACCATTCATCGGAGAGCAGGAAGCAGACTCAAATTCTCAAGGCAAGGCCCTCCCTTTTTTCCTTCCTTGAACCTCTAATTTAAAACGAACGGTTAAATTGAAAAAAAATGGCATTGAAGAGCCATACCAGTCGTATAATCATCTCCCGAAACAACAGAATTCCCTTTGCCGTACCCATCAGCTTCCCACTCCCGAAACTTGGAAACGTCCGTCTCTCCAAACTCCAAGTCCGACTAGATTGCTTCCTGTCCAACCCACCACCTGCTCTCTTTCCGTTCAGGTCTTCCACCTCACCCTTTGTGCCACTCGCAAACACCACCTCTGCCTCTGATGTTATCCTTTCTGCAACTCCTGTTGACTCTTCTACTAGTAAGTAATCTAGTTCTCTTCCTTTTAGTTTCTATTTGTTTTCCCTTCTCTCCCCTCCTACGTTCATCATCCCTCACGTGCGGACGGTATTTATTTAAAATTGTTTTTTCTATAAGCTCAGCGTGGTTTGAATTCGCGGGAATTGTGTCCGGTGAATGGGATGGGTTTGGTGCGGACTTCACGCCTCAGGGAAGCCCAATTGAGCTGCCCGAATCTGTTGTGCCCGAGGCTTACAGAGAGTGGGAGGTTAAGGTCTTTGACTGGCAGACTCAATGCCCTACTCTAGCTCAAACCGATCGCCCTGTTCTGGCTTACAAAACCATCAAACTACTTCCCACCGTAGGATGCGAAGCGGATGCCGCTACCCGGTACAGCATCGATGAGAGGATTGTTGGAGGCCCGGATGATCGCGTTTCTGCCTTTTCTTACCAATCTAATGGCTCTTATGTGGCTGTCTGGCCCAATGGGAACAATACATTAGAGTTGGAGCACTGCTTGATCAATCCTAAGGATCGCGAGTCGCGTGTGCGGGTCATTCAGGTTGTTCGTTTAGCTGATGTAGGCATTCGATTGGAGAGTATTCAAGTTTTTTGCGAGCAGTGGTATGGTCCTTTCAGGAATGGTGACCAGCTTGGTGGATGTGCTATCCGGGACTCTGCATTTGCCGCCACTGCACCCCTGGAAGCTTCTCAAGTAACTGGCGTTTGGGAGGGCCCCAACGCTGTTGCTAGCTTTGATGCATCATCCCAAACTGTGAGTTCAGGATCCTGCCCTTTTTCTTAAACAGTAGGATCACTTGTCTAGTTGTCCTGATGACTAGTAATGCTGGGACTCCGTGTTTCTTGATACAGGACCCGTTTCAGGAACTAGTAGATGACGGCGTGCTTAAGTCAGTAAGAGAGGGAAGCGATCTTACCTTACTACCCAAGCAATTGTGGCGTTCAGTAAGACAAATGAAAGATGGCGGGACTTGTTTTGAGGTGGGCTGGGTGTTTGAACAAGGGAATGCTGTTACATCGGCGTGCAGCTTCTCAAGCAATGCCAAGTTGAAGGCGAGTTGTTTTCTTCTTTGATGTCTTCCTACAAATCTCTTATGTTTTCTTTCCGTTCTTGTTAAACAGAAGGAAGACTGGTAGGTAGTAGCTTTTGATTGATTGATTGATTGATTGATTGATTGATTGATTGATGCTTTGGTATTAACTATTGTTTTGCAGGAAATCTCGATAGCACGTCAAACTGCAACCTGGAAGGATATGTGATATAGATGGTTTCTTCAGTCACTTTGCCCCTCCCTGTAAAACTAGGATACGGCACACACATTTAAATATATATATATCTATATATATACAAGAAAGACATTTGTTACTAAATCTAAATCTCTATTTGCAAGCAAACGCAGACATGTTTGCCACAACCCGAATCACTTGTAATGAATGGATGAGTATTTTGATGTTCCAAACTTGCAAGCAGCTAGTTTGAATGATTGGGATGAATGCCATTTCTCTCTTGGTATATTTTTTCGTATTATCATTTGATGATTTGCTTGGGAGACCATTCACCTCACATTTAGAGGCAATTCATGATACCGATTGAGCCATAGAACGAAATTAATATAACAAAACTCTTATCCAATTGCTCTATGTGATATAACAAAGAAAAAAGAAGAAAAACTCATCTTCTTTGTATAATATTTTGTTTATGAGTTTAATAATAATATACAGATGGGACCCAGACCTTTCAAGAAAACCAAGCCCGGAAAGTAAAAAGCGATATTGCCACCATTCACGATTCACGATTCACGAACACGAAGATCCTCTCCAAAATAAACTTCAACATCTCAAACATTTTAAATACAGTGTACAAAGCTAAGAATCAGTTTAAGTCCTTCATGCAGCAAACGTGGATGATAAATGCACGTGACTTCTCTACTCCAAATCTTCATCTCCCACATGGAACGTCTCTGAATCAAGAAGCAAGCAGGAAGCAGCAGTCACAGTCACAATCATCCTCCACTTCCACCTCTACTGTACATCCTCCTGCCATTCTGTAAAAATGCAGGACTGCGTGTTCACCACGTAGTAGGTAATTACAGAGGAAGGTTAACGTAATGTCCCTTAATTTACGCTTCTTGCTATGTATGTACATACACCATTGAAGTTTCCATCTAAAACCATAAAAAAAAGACCAACTAAAAGCTAGCAATACCTGTGCAGTCAGTGTTTCATAATTGCATGTTATTGAGAACCTGGGGCATCTCTCATGCTCATATTCAGACTGTTTCGCATTGTTCGTCTCCCAATTCCTATATTGCCTTTTTGCATCATGGCAACAAACTCGCCATAGTCAATCCTTCCGTCCTGGAATCACAGACATAAACTCCCAAGTCTGTGAATATGTAGAAATTACAGCTTCAATTACATATCTAATTCAATGGACTTACGTTATCTTGATCTACTTCTCTGATTATGTCCTCCAGGAAGACATCAGTCATGTTATGTTCAACACAGGCTTGCTGAAGCTCATCAACCGTTATATAACCGCTTCCATCCTTGTCAAAGTACTGGAATGCAGCAACCAGATGTTCTTCACGTTCTAATTTGTTAAGATGAACTGTTGCAGCTATAAATTCCCCATAGTCAATAGTCCCACTGTTGTCCACATCGGCCTGAAAACACGAAAAAAGAAGAGGAGAAAAGCTCAGCTAAGTGCTGTTCCCGCGTACAATAAATGGGTATAGAAAACACAGGCGCAATCAGATGGTAAATATCTGTTATGGAGTGAAACTTTACAGCATCCATAAGATCACGTATCTCCACATCCTTCAAGGTTGAGCCATATCTTCGTAGACCAGCTTTAAGTTCATCAAACGTGATAGCACCACTATTGTCAGTATCCATAGAAATGAACATTTCTCTCAGACCAGCAATCTCCTCCTCTGACAGGCTTTCAGCTATGACCTGTTGTTATTTTGGAACAGGCAACTCCAACGCATAAGAAGTAAAAGAAGCTTCCCAATAATGCTAGAAACTAATCGGGCTAAAGAAGCTGACAAACAGTTAAGAAGAAAGGTGGCAAGAATCCATAATTTTACTGGAGTATTAGTATCTCGGTCTTGTTAGGTGACTTATTCTTCGTTAAATTCCTCATATTTCCTCCAAAATGCACTTGGACATGCGCTAGATGTGGTACATGCAATTTAAAACCATAAATAATGCATGAGCATCCGGAAATACCCGTAAAGCCATCTTCTTTAGTTTATTCATTGCAGAGAACTGCTTGAGACGGGAGAGCACTGCTGGATCCAGCGCTCTATCAGGAGCAACTCCATTTTCACATATCCAAGGATGACCTATACATTAAACAAACCTCAGCTTGGTAAAGTATTGAGCTGAAAAAAAATGTGTTGAATGCAAGAAGAGATGGACAAGGTCTGATGCTTTGACAGAATGGTGAAGTTTTACAAAAACAGAACAATACTAGATCTCAATTTCCACAACTTGTCTACTTATGTAGAATGGGTTTTATACACATGCACACACAAAGAAATACCTGTTCAAGAACAGAAAGTTTCAAATGAACATGCTATTTTTATTTTTTTTTATTGAACATCAACAACAGTTTTCGTTGAGGGTGGGTCCAACTTGACCGAAAATTTTAAGATGCTCTATACCCAATGAAATGAACATTCTATTAACATTGTTAATGTTTAAATTCTGACTTTACCTAAAAATAGAAAAGAGATGTTACTATGCAACCAGATGCAGTTCAACTTACAAAGACTAATGGCTTGGGTATATTGATTTCACCATAAGTTGACATGAAAAGAAATCATAGGATTTATAACTGGAGGCACTGCAAATAAGTGATGCCAGCTCTTTGGCTTTTACCAGTACATTTTGAACAATAGGAGCACCGAGATCGACAGAAATCAATTTACTAGAGCTACATAATAAAACTATCAAGACAGCTGGTGACAGTATCAAGAGAAAAAAAACCAAAGGTTAGACATACATAGCACTTCATGAGCTGTCAACCGCTCTGAAGGACGAGAGCAAAGCATCCTGCGAATGAGATCTTTAGCGCTGTCTGATATCAAGGGCCATGGATCCGAATTGAAATCAATATATCCCTTCAACACAGCATCGAATATACCTTGCTGTGTTTCTGCATTCCAAAAAAGATGGAATTTTCAATACCTCTGCACAATAAACAACTTGCTTACATGTTATCGCAGTAATGCTGATGGCACGTACCTGCCCAAAATGGCGGAACGCCACTCAACAGAATATACAGAATGACTCCAGCTGTCCATACATCTGCTTCTGGCCCGTAATGCTTAAGGAGTACCTCAGGAGCCACATAATATGGACTTCCAACCACATCAGTGAAAATTTGACCTGAAAATGGCAGACCAAACGGACTCTCAATAATACGTTTGTTTTGTTTCGTTGCAGACTACGAGGTGACGTGAATGATGTCTCAAGATGCGGGGGGTTGAAGGTATTAGAAAAGCAAGTGTTACACTAAGTTTCTATATAGTTAAATTTATGCAAAATAAGGATAGAACGTAAAGTATGCAGTTTAACACAATCACTTGCTAGCAAATTAGAAACTTTCCATGACGATAGTTTGTCATCACCTGCTTCATAATACAATTAATGCTACATGCTAGGGTGTCTTAATACCTGGCTTGAAGAATACAGAAAGTCCAAAATCGATGGCTTTAAGTGAGAAGTCATCATCCTTGTTCACCAACAAGAAATTTTCAGGCTTTAAATCTCTATGCATAACCCCAAGAGAGTGGCAAGCCTCGACAACCCCGACAATAATCCTCGTCAACTCAGCTGCCTTCCTCTCGCTGTAATGCCCCCTCTGGATAATCCTGTCGAATAACTCTCCTCCGGAACAAAGCTCCATAACAATATGGACATACAAAGGGTCTTCATAGGCACCCTTAATAGTCACAATATTTTTGTGACCAGCCAAGTGGTGCATTATCTGAATCTCCCGGCGAACATCCTCAACGTCCTCCTTGGAAATCAACTTCCTCTTAGATATAGACTTGCAAGCATACTCCATTCCCGTGGAAATCTCAGTGCATAAATAAGTGGTCCCAAACTGCCCTTGTCCTAACTTACGACTCAAAGTATAAAGATCACGTATATTGGCAGTTTTATGACCTAAAACATAGTAAGCTTGGCTGTCTGCGCTGCGCCTCATTATGGAATCTTTCCTGTAAGGGGCAACGTTATTTTTCCTGGAGTTTTCGTCGGTAAATTCTTGCGAGGTGAGACTGGAGGGCGAATGTTCGAAAGCGGAATGGTCAGAAGAAGCGTTGCGCTTAGAGTTGGTGGCGTTGGGTTGATCCTCGGGCGCCTGGTTTTGGCCCTGATAAAATTTTCCTTTGAAAGACCCACGGCATGTGTTGCCCATGGAACAGTTACAGTTACCGTTGAAAACTTCACGGTCTTTTCCTCATCCGGTGCTGTCTCATCGAGTATACTGGAAAATTAAGATTTTAAAAGCTAAGAACATTGGCCAAACATCCAAATTAGAAGCTTAACAATTCAATTTAGCTCGGAGCATCATCGACGAAGAGAGGTATATACGGCAGCATACGAATCAAAAACCAGCTCAAGCAAATCTATAGCATCCATCCATCCCAAAGCAGAAAGGTTTCCCCATCTTCAACACATAAGAGCTCTAATTTCTGCATCAGCGTATATTCAGATAGTGGTATCGGGAAAAATAATCAATGAACAAAGGTTAAAGAAAAGAAGCAAGGATTACGAACAGGCAACAGAAGAAAGAGGAAAGCAATGTTTATATAACGCAGCACAGAAGGGAAAGGGAAAAAACAGTGTCCACTGGCAGGTGGGTGCTTGGACAAACATACAATACAAATGAAGACAAACATACATACATACATACACATACCTGGTTTGCGCGGTGGGAGTAAAGAGGAGATGCAAGGATGGATGGATCTAAGTATAGCTAGCGCAGAGGAAAAGGATGAGGGAAAGGAGGAATGGCATGGCATGTGGGGAAGAAAAACAAAATTGATGATTGGTCTTAAAAAAGTCGACAAATTCTGCTTAAAGTAAAAGAACAACGCCTTCGGCCTTGAGTTGAACTGAGTTGAATTTGATTACAAACTCGGTGCTGCGTCTTTGCCAACCGTGTTTATTTTATTTTGTTGTATGCCGGGCGGAGGAAGCAGGCGTTGCTGGGAAACATTCGATGGGATGAGAGAGTGCTGACCAGCTAACAAAAATATTTTTTAAAAAAACTATTTCCGTCCTTCCTTTCTGGCTGTCTGGCTGGCTGCTCCTTTTTGTAATTTTCTTTTTTTTTTCTTTTATTTTAAGTAAAAACCCCCCAAGACCTCGTGCATTCCAGAGAGAAAACGCAATCAAAATCAAGTATTTCTGAAGGCAAAGCTTAAGGTTTGTTTCGTTGGATAAAGAAGAGCACAGGCAGGCCAATGGTGTACGGTTCTTACAGGAAAAGAATAGAAAATAGTAACTGGATGACTAAAATAGCAGCTACGGCAATTGTTATTGTTATTTCTGAACCGTTCTTCAAGTGGTGTGGGTGTCAGAGAGTGAATTTCGGCTGTGATCTCTGTCCTTTTCTCGGTTGTGTATGTTATATTGTCTCTTTTGGTGGGAACTACTAACTTTTCATCTTTTCGTAACTAATTTTTTTTAGTCAACTGGATAAATTGGGGGGAATTTCTGAACGTCTTGACCAAAACCTTCCCGAGAAACGAAAAAAAAGCCATGTCTATTTTCCATTTATAAGATAATCTAACTATTATTGTAATCCAATCCAATCCAACCCAATGGAATACAGCAAATACAGAGGCAGATAATGCAATATCTATAGCCAAAGGCTAAAGGCTAAAGGCTAAAGGCTAAAGGCTAGTAAAGCAAGCACAAGGATAGATAGTGGCTCAAAATGTAGCGTAACAACAAATTCCATTTGATCAATTCTATTTTACAAGGGTATGCATCCAAACCAGCCACTAGCCAATCGAGAAAGGGACAGAGTGATTGTATAATATAACCTTAATAGGATTCGGCGAGTCCGCAATCGCAATAATGTTTGTGACCGATCGCATGATACGATAGAAACAAAATTTAAAAAAGTTTCGAGTTTTGGAAGAAACTGAATGGTGGGTTTAGGTTTGTTTGATCAGAAAGTTAAAATGTATACAATCCCCTTCCCTCTGTCATTTCTACTACTCATTGCATTACATGATTGTGACTCTCGGGGACGGGCCCCGCACATATGGTGGTGGGTACAAATAATTGAGAAAAGGACTTCAAAACTGATTTCCCTTTTCCTTTTTATCTCACTTCTCATCTCATGACGTTATATTTTTGCTTTATTTTTTCCCCCAAATCATCATGGCTAAATAAAAATTAAATATTAAAAATTCGAATTTTCATTTCAGATATACAATATTTTAAAATTTTAGATTATTATATATATGCGTGATTAATCAGTTTTAGGGGACCAGCCCAGTGAGGCTGGCAATCACAAACCAAATAAATATTTGTTTTAATTCGAACAGTAGCTGAATCCTTTTCCTCATCATAAAGATTCCAAGCTCCACACACACACACACAAGCAATTGGATCTTGGACATTTGCCAATTATCCTCTCTGTACTTTTGTGAATTATTGCCCCTCCTGCGTCTCCGTCTCCGTCTCCCTCTCTCCTCTTCTCTCATTTCATTTTCATGTTCTATATATCTTTCAGATTTAGGAATCTGCATAGAACCGTTACGTGTGCTCTGTAAAGAGCTGGACGATTGGGTTGTATTGCAAACTAGTTGTGAGCGAGTTGAGTGACTGATCTTGGAATTATATAAAAAAGGAATAGCTTATAAATATATTCCGGGGAGGGGAGGGGAGGTCCCTGGAAGTACCGAATAACTGCAGTCCTAGCGAAAAAAAGCTGACGTGCAGAGCAGAGATTGAAGCATAGGTGGCAGGCAGGTGTCTCTGTTTCAAAGCCCTACGCTTTGTTCCTCTGTTTTTATGTTTGCCTCGTTCCCCTCTCTCTCTTTCTCTGTGTATCTTGTACCCTCTTTTTTCACCTGTCGCATTTCCTTGTTCTCTCTAATTCCGGATTTCTGATTTTCTTCCACAATAACTTTCCTTTCCTTTTTTTCTTTTTGTGACGCAAGTCTTCAAAAATTGCAGGTTATAGTGAAACGATGACCTTGTCTTCAATCCCCTGCTAACTAACACCACATCTAACGGTTGCTTCCCCCTCTACTAGATTATTTTTCACACTAGGTTCTGTTTTACGTCAGATTTGGACATCTGGTTTTGGTTCCTTTATTTATTTATTTGTTTGTTTTTTATTTTCCCTTATTTGAAGTTGTCAATTTATGGCTCTGATTCTCTCACTCATAAAGGCCGAACTTCTCACCATGGATCGGACTAACTAACTTTCCTTATCATTTATCTGCTTGCAATACAATATTGATTGATCTCTGATCCGTGATTGCTTTCTCATCCTCAGGCTGTTCTAATTGCGATTTCGAAAGCTTGAATTGGGTGCGAATCCCGGTTTCCTGAACAATGAGCGGAGCTGTGCTTGTTGCTATTGCCGCTGCCGTTGGTAACCTATTGCAAGGATGGGACAATGCCACCATTGCAGGCAAGTTCCCGTTTACTTTTAATCCCTCCGCTTCTGTTTGGTGGCTGAGATGGCTGTGCGTCTCTCCCACTATTTTCGGATCTTGTTCCCGCCGTTTATTTTGCTTTCCGACTCATCGCAACTTAGCCTTTTCCTGGTGGATATTTCATGCACATCTAGCTCAGATTCATCGGTGCTTCCAAATCTATGCATTTTACCTTTGATGATTCATTCTAATTCTTAACACTTATTTCCCATCTTGTGCTGCAGGGTCCGTTTTATACATAAAAAAGGAATTCCATTTGGAACGTGAACCAACAATAGAAGGACTAATTGTCGCTATGTCTCTTATTGGGGCCACTTTAGTCACCACATTCTCAGGAGGCGTATCCGACTGGCTAGGTCGTCGTCCTATGCTGATTATCTCATCCGTACTCTATTTTGTTAGTGGTCTTGTGATGTTATGGTCTCCCAATGTTTATGTGTTACTCTTGGCAAGGCTTCTGGATGGATTGGGCATCGGTTTGGCGGTTACTCTTGTTCCTGTTTACATATCTGAGACAGCACCACCTGAAATAAGGGGGTTGTTGAACACACTTCCACAATTCACTGGATCTGGTGGAATGTTCATGTCATATTGTATGGTGTTTGGGATGTCCTTGATGGAGGCTCCAAGTTGGAGATTGATGCTTGGCGTTCTCTCTATTCCCTCCCTCATTTATTTTGCATTGACTATACTGTATTTGCCGGAATCTCCCAGGTGGCTAGTGAGTAAAGGACGGATGGCTGAGGCTAAGAAAGTCTTGCAGAGACTTCGTGGCATCGAAGATGTGTCAGGTTATTCATTCCTCATTTTCTCTTCATACTATCTATTCTTCTTGATCTGTGTTAAAAGAATTGGATCTGCTCAGACTTTGATGTTTGAATGGCATCTCGAGCATTTCAATTTGAAATCCATACTAAGAAAATAATGCTCTTTGTTCTCTTATGTACGTTTTGATATCTTGCATGGATATTGCTTGTATATGATACTCTTCTATATCTAGAAAGTGTTTATACTCTTCTATATCTAGAAAGTGTTTATACTCTTCTATATCTAGAAAGTGTTTATCAAATTTGCAATTATGATCTTTTAACTTTTTTACATTTTTCAATAATTTGTTAAACACTAGTTTGCTGCTTTTGGTGAGATGGGTGCATAGCCCCTTCTTTATGCTTCTGTTCTTACTGGTTAATGGTAATGATCCGGTTCATGGTTGTCCTTGACAAGTTTTTTGAGTTTTATTAGATAAATAAAATTGGTTGCTGGCTGATGCTAAATTAAGCTATTTTTCTTATTTCTATTATCTCTTCAAAGAATTACAATGAATGGAGAAGTGCCTTTCCAGAATTTTCCATGTAACCATTCAAATTTTTTACTTGAATGCCTTCTGTGGCCAGAGTATGTAGGCCATGCTGCCTCCTTTCATACTTCTTCGTGTCAAAACGTTGTTACTCCTATTTTATTTCTTCACAGATTATTTGTGAGTTTGGGGATATAAGAAATTGGTGGATTGTATCTTTTTTCCTGATTGTAATTACTGACGTTTTCCCTCTGTCAGCTTTCCGTTATCTGTGCAGTAAAATTTGAGATAAGTTTCCTTTTTATAGGACTATGTATAAAATCACTTGCTACCTGTCTTCTGTTTGATTGTGCTGACAACTACATGATCATGAAATATCACATGGATGATACTGATGCTATTCAGATGAACAGGTGAGATGGCTTTACTGGTTGAGGGACTTCGAGTAGGGGGTGAAACATCACTGGAGGAGTATATTATAGGGCCAGAAACTGCTGGTCTTGATGACCATGATATATCTTCTGATAAAGATCAAATCAAGTTATATGGGCCTGAACAAGGTCTCAGCTGGGTTGCCAGGCCTACCACTGGACAAAGTGCTATTGGTCTTGTGTCTCGGCGTGGAAGCATTACCGACCAGAATATGCCTCTCATGGATCCTCTTGTATCTCTATTTGGTAGCGTCCATGAGAGGGTTCCTGAAACAGGAAGCATGAGAAGCATGCTTTTTCCGCACTTTGGTAGCATGTTCAGTGTCGGAGGGAATCAAGTGAGAAATGAAGAGTGGGATGAAGAGAGTCAAGTCAGAGAGGGTGAGGATTATCAATCTGATGCTGGTGGTGGTGATTCTGATGACAATTTGCAGAGTCCACTGATTTCACGTCAGACTACAAGCATGGACAAGGACTTGGCCGCACCTGCCCATGGGAGCATTGCAAGCATGAGACATGGCAGTCTGACGCAAGGAAATACCGGAGAACCAGTCACTAGCACAGGGATTGGTGGTGGTTGGCAGCTGGCTTGGAAATGGTCTGAGAAGGAAGGCACAGATGGAAAAAAGGGAGGAGGATTTAAACGAGTTTATTTGCATCAAGAGGGTGTCCCAGGTTCTCGTCGTGGATCTATGATTTCTCTGCAGGGTGGTGATGTCCCTGCTGATGGTGAGTTTATTCAGGCTGCTGCTTTGGTGAGCCAACCGGCTCTCTATCCCAAAGAGATAGATAAACATAATCCAGTTGGGCCTGCTATGGTTCATCCATCTGAAACCGCAACTGGAAGTAACTGGAAAGAACTCTTTGAACCAGGAGTCAAGCATGCCCTAATTGTAGGGGTGGGAATTCAGATACTACAGCAGGTGACTAAATAATATACACTAGTCTGCTTCGATTTCCTTGATTAAAGACAAGAAGATGATAATTTGTCTTCATGTCTAGTATATTGAATTTTGATCCCTTGAATGCAGCATATTAACTAATGAGGTAGACAAAGCTCAAACGAAGTTTTAATTTTGTTATCTAGTACTTCTCGGATTTTAATAGCAAACTGTTATTTAAGCACCCCACCATGAGATATGTTCAGAATCATGGTAATGGATTATTAATGGGGCAACATCTTTCCTACTGATTCCGTTTTGCTGTTCAGTAATTCTCCTTATAAGGACATCTATAATATCTTTGCAGTTCTCTGGCATAAATGGGGTGCTTTACTACACCCCTCAAATTCTGGAGCAAGCTGGTGTTGGAGTTCTTCTTTCAAACTTGGGCATTAGCTCTTCTTCTGCATCTCTTCTTATCAGTGCTTTGACAACCTTATTGATGCTTCCTTGTATAGCCGTTGCCATGAGGCTAATGGATATCTCAGGAAGGAGGTATCTTTAATTTTGTTTCGCTTCAAAATTTTTATTCAGCATATTAGTTACGTTGAGGATGAGAAATGCCTGATATTCTATAAACTGTACGGATCTTTGGAAAATTTTCAAGATTTTTACCATTTTATGGTGCTTTCTTTCCATGAGTTTTGAAAATATTGGAAATGAAATGAAAAATTAAAATTCAAAATTATTAACTTATTTTTTAAAAAGGGTTGAAGCGCTATCTTGGTTGCAATTCGGTTCCTTGTTTTCATGTGTAAAACTGTTATTAAAGGGCTTGCTGCATGCACAATCTGGATTCTTCTGTTGCCTGTACTGCTTGCAATCATATGAATGCTTTGGTGATTAATAGGATTTCTGATCTTGCAATATTCCAATATTTTTGTAGCACAAACCTCCCATTAAAGCTGATTTTATGTAAAGGGTAAAGTATTTGCTGTACTGAGATCAACAGTGAAGATGGTTTGACAAAGGAGATTCATTTACAGAATAGTTTTCTTGGATTGCCTCTTTTCTTTAATTTTTTTATTTCGTGTTTTCAGGAAATTGCTGCTCACTACGATCCCTGTCCTGATAATCTCTCTGATCATCCTAGTCTTTGGAAGCCTAGTGAATCTGGGTGGCGTTGTGAATGCGTCAGTCTCAACCGTTAGTGTTGTAGTGTATTTCTGTTGCTTTGTGATGGGATTTGGGCCGATTCCTAATATTCTGTGTTCTGAGATATTCCCTACTCGTGTTCGTGGTCTGTGCATCGCGATATGTGCTCTGACGTTTTGGATCTGTGACATCATCGTGACCTACTCACTGCCTTGGTTGCTCAACAATATTGGTCTGGCTGGTGTTTTTGGGTTTTACGCAGTAATTTGCTTGATATCATTGGTATTCGTTTACTTGAGAGTTCCAGAAACCAAAGGGATGCCTCTGGAGGTCATTACTGAATTCTTTGCAGTTGGTGCGAAGCCGGCTCCAGATGCCAAGGACAATTGATTTTTGTGACAAATGGGATTATGGATGGCTAATTTTGACAGTATGTTTGTGGTTACCTGCTCGACTGTAGCAGGGCTTGCTAGAGTCTCTTTATTTTTTTGGTAGAAGGGTATTTGCATTTCATATTTGCTTTGGTTTTGGCTTGTGTGAAGTTTGTATGTTTTCCCAACAACATTAATGGGTTGCCTGGATAACAGAAAGAACTTCTTTAACCTGCCATGGAGTAGAATGTTTGTGTTTGAACTGAAGCAAGCAACATAAACCAGGCCACAAGGGGTCTGACCCTGACCATGAGCAGAGCAGAGCAGAGCATAATTGTGATATTTCGGTGCTCTAGTATTTTCATTTTCATTTGCTAGTCAAAGTGTATTGACAACTTTTGCTGCTTAAAAGAATAGATATTTTGAAAAAAAAGGAAAAGAGATGAGTATTCTTCTTTCCAAGTTCCAAATACATCAAATATAGGAAAATGTAATCCATCCTTTTCATTAATGTTTTCTGTGAATAATCCATCTCCCATCTTCCATATCTCACATGCTCTGTTTCTGTTATAAGGAAATATATGAAATACGACGGGAATTGCTTCACCAACTCAACTCTGCAGGATTTTAATTATTTGAAGAAACAAAGTCATACTCATTAAAAAATCCGAAGTAATGCTAACATTAAAACCCACAAAACAGAACAGAAGCAGGATGTGGTTATGTGATCGGTGCCCTCATAATCATCTTATTTGTTTGGTCTGAAGGCAAAACAAACATAACGACTCTGATGCCAAGTTCCAGTCCGGTTCATCAAGGAAAACCTGCCACAAGCCTGGCACCTACTCTATCCAACCTCTTCACCATCGCCACAGCATTCAGGTTCCCTTCCTTCCTGAAAGCCTCCACCATCCTCTCCCCAATCTCCACCCCCTTCTCCTCCTTATCTATTATTGCCACGGCTGTCGGCCCTGCCCCACTGATGGTACACCCAAATGCTCCGGCCTCCAAAGCTGCTTTCTTCACTGCTTCCATGCCGGGAATCAGAGGCGCTCTCTTGGGCTCCACGATTTTGTCGGAGGAGAGTGCCTTCCCCAAGGCCACCGAGTCGCCCTTCAGCACCGAAGCCACCAGAGCCCCCGCCTGGCTGCAGTTCCATACGTGATGGGGCATCCCTATCTCCGCCGGCAGTGCGGCTCTCATCTTCTTTGTCGGGGCCTCGAATTCGGGGCTTACCAGCACAAAAAATAGCTCATTTTCCCTCGGGAAATCGAGCCTCATCAGCTCAAGCGGATCGTAACTGCTAATCAGCACAAACCCACCCATTATCGCTGGTGCTATGTTGTCCGCGTGGTACCCCGAGACTTTCGCCTCAGATTCCAGGCCCGCCAGCACCAGTTCTTTCGAGTTCAGCTTCCTACCGAAGATCTCGTTCACCGCTACGGCCGCAGCAGCGGCGCTTGCAGCGCTGGATCCAAGACCGCTGCCCAGGGGTAAGCCTTTCTCCAGGCTGAGGGAGAGGCCAACGGAACGAACACCGAGCATCTTCATGGTGGCGATGGCAGCGATTCCGGCACAGTTCCATAGAGGGTTCTTGGAAAGTTTTGAAGTGGCGTGGGTGCCGGAGATGCCGGAAATGGAGATTTCCCCAGGGCGGACGGAGGAGTCGACGGTAATGGATACGAAGTCCCCGAGGCCGTCGACGGCGCAGCCCAGAAAGTCGAAGCCCGGGCCGAGGTTGGCGACGGTGGCTGGGGCGAAAGACCTTACTGAAGTGAAGATGGGTTGGGGCTCAGTGGCGGTAACGGCGAAGTTGGCGCGGATGCAGTGGGTATGGCGCGTGGTAATGGATGGTAGAGGGTGTAAAGTAATGGGTTTCACGGGAGAGGAAAAGCAGATGGTCATCTCTTCTCGTACTAAGAAAAAAAGAACAAAGAAAATGCTTTTCAAATTGCAAAGTTTGCCACTTTCAAGTGTCGTCAGGACTTGGCATTTCTTTTTGCTCCATTGCTTCAGATTTTAAAAAGAAATAAAATAGTGAGACATGGAGGTGGCGGCTGCCGGTGGAATAACCCAGAAGGGAGAGCAAGGCCCAGTCGGGTAGGCTTCCCCTGATCCACATTAGTCAACTCTAATTGGCCCAGTTACTCAGTAAAGATTAGAAATTTGTATATGCTTTCCATTAGCAATATCATTATGCACATACATAAGGTTTTGAATTTTGATAATAAAGAAAAAAGCATGAACAACAACCACTACCATATATGTAGGCTTTAGCTCCGCGAAAGGCGCCGTCTCCTGGGTTGTTGCATTTCCCTTGTGGGAAGGAAGGAGGAGGGATCACATAAATTCACCCACGTTGCTATGGTGCAAACCATTTGGCAAGTCGTCCTCGCGTTTCCTCTTTGATTTGTTATTCCACCGATCCGCCTTGTCGTCCGCGAATGATAAGAATGTCTGGATTCGCCTGGAACGGGAGCTACTCTGGGAGGAGACATCAGATTCGCGAGGGAAGGACCGCTTGAACTGCCGCAAAGTTTTGCAGAAGCAGATGAGCAGTGCCAAAAGACATGCAATCCCAAAAATCAGGAAGAGCCCCCAGAAGCTCTGTAAATTTAGCTGCTCCGAGCCTGATCCGGAGCTGCATATCTTTTTGGCGAGCCACCTGTTGTGGATCTCTCCAAGACGGCCGTTCTCGGATAGTTGGAGAATGGCAGTGGACATGTCCACACCCAGAGGCGAATCCCTCGGAAATACCTAACCAAAGAAAATACCGCGTCAGTGGGAAACAGAAATCCGACATCCGTCCGGTTCCAGTTCAATCGATTGTATAAATCAGATTTACGAAAGAAAGAGTGGATACTTACAAACCCCCACCCACTTTTGGTGAACTCCTGGCCTCTAATTGAGAACTCGCAATGCTCTGAGAGGAAGACGTCGACATAGGGTCGTTCGTCGACCACAGCTGCAACAGTACCATTTGCCAGGGCCGCCGCATATTCTTCAGGAGAACCCAGAGCTACAAGTCTGTTTCTGGCAATGTGCAGCTCCTCGATCATGTAATTCTGCGCAAATGACCCTACTTGAAATCCTATACGGTCATTGGTGGCTACCAAGGTATCAATCCCTCTTATGGGTGAGGATAGCTGCTGTACGGTGAGGAGTGATGTGAGGCTTGCCGTGTAGCTTGATTGGATTATCAGAACAACAAAAAGCCAGATGATCAACACTAGGCGGCCAAGAGTGCCCACCGTATTTTCTCCTGACGATTCACAGGACAACTTATCAATCTAATGACATATTTCATAGTACCACAGCTCGAGAACTACTTATTGTCAGGAGAAACTTACTGTGTGCGAAAAACATGGTACTGAAGCTAAACCTGCATAGAAAGAAAGGAAAACAGAATGCGCAGGTCAAAATGAACGAACAGCAGAGTGCAAAATGCTGGAATTTCAACAAACAGCTTCAACTGTCTTACGATCTACCATGTATTCCTTACCAAAGAATTGTTGCTGCTTGTTTCTTAGGTGGCCCTCGGAACTCATCGTTAACTCTATGTTCAAGGACCCACACGACAGCTCCCACAACAAGGAAAAAAGCTCCCGTGACTCCCCACATCAATGGAGTAAATGGCCGCAAGAATGCCCAGGGAATCGAGCTTACTTTCCTGACCGGAGCTACCACAACTAATCCCGACTCTATGTAAGGCTGAGTGAAATCCACAACTCTTGTTCGGTTTGCTACAATTGCAACATCACCCACAACAGCGTCGAAGACCTGTGCAATAATTTCACGGTATCAGGGGAGGCTATGTCAGTCTTCTTCCACTTAAAAAACATATATATATGTATATAAAACTCACGCCTGTTGTGATCTGATTCACAAGTTCATTGTAGCTTGGATTCTTGAGACCATCCCCAAAAGGAACGAAGTTGAATGGAACTGCATATGGAAGCAATTCAATAGCTGCAAGGAATACATCTATACAAAACCCCTGCATCAAATTGCTACCATTTAGTTTTCTGACGAAATCCTGGTAGCTAACTCGGTTAGGGATTCCAATTCGCAACTGCCTCCCATTATTAGGAAATACCCAACCACGAGGCTTCGCCGTCCCTCCTCCCGGCCAAACCACGCTGTTTAAGTGTTGGCTTGAACTAGAACGGTTTTGTGGCTTCTTGTAAAGTGTCTCTGGAGACTCAACGGATAAACCCGAATAGTTCGACCAGTATCCTATCTGTCGGCACCCGGTTTCAACTACGTTGATGATATCATAAGCAGGGTGACGAAGGGAGCGGTCAAGATTAAATCGGATTGGTCCAGTGAGTCCTGTCATATTGGTATGCAATATATTTTCAAGCAATTGGCTTCCTCCATCGAATACACTCAGTGCTCCAAAGTTCACCCTACCCTTTCCCAGCGGGATCATTTTTGAATCATTAGAGAATGTTATGGCGTTGCCTTGATCCAAGAAAAGCCTCACCGCACGAGCAACCATCCAGACGGTATCATAGGCATACAACCCATAAGGGTTCAACCCAACAGAGCCATTACTCAGCCGGTTCCATCTTGAAATAAAAGCTGCTTTCTGTTCTGAATCCGGCGTGTGGGGACGAAGAGTCAGAGCTCCCTGGATGGAGGTTAGAGTCTTTGGAGCGAGTGGTGAGTCTGAATCCAAAACAGTAGACAACCAACTGGTGGCTATCCAAACAAATCCATTCTGCATCATCCCGAGCCTCTTGGCCACCTCAAAAACTAACAATCCAATTCTGTAAGTGGCGTGGACGACAATAACTCGAGATTCCATTCCTAGAATCTTGACTAGATTACGCTCGACGTCACTCCGTTCTGCTTTTGGGTCAGGGGGCAGAGCTGATTTGTAGGAGATTTTGCATCGTCTCTCTGCAAGTTCATCGCCTAATACAGTGACACCATTCCGGCTTTGATCATCATCACTGAAAACGGTAATCACCTCTCCCCAACCGTAATAACTAATCATGTCTGCAATAGCCGTCATTAGGAATAGGTCACTGGGAGCCGTTTGGACAAAATAAGGATACTGTAGAGGCGAAAGACTGGGGTCTAGAGCTGTAAATGACAATAGTGGGACATGGAGCTCATTTGCAAGATGTGAGAGCACATGTGCCATACCGGCGCTTTGAGGACCAATAATCGCTACTGTATCTGTCTCCATGAACTGTAATGCTGCAAATTCATGGAGGAAAATGGATCATTAAGATAGCTGTGTACTTGATGACAACCTCAAGCGGCACAACATTGAGAGAGGGGAAATCAAAAACACGAGACAAAAAAAATAATAGGACGCAGAAAAGTGCATACCTCCAATTATGCCATAAAAACCACTGTAGTTTGAATCATGCAAGGTAATAGACAAGGTCCGCCCTCCGAGCACTCTTGGATCAGAATTTATATCGTCCTGCGCGGCCTTCATGGCAACCTTTGCAACTCTCCCGTTGATGGTTCCTGTGGTGAAGATAGCTCCAACATTCACTGAGCTGGGGATTTTTGAAGCCCCCTGTGAAGCTGTAGGTACACAAAGAAACAAGGCTACAAACCAAGCCAGATTCATGGTGATAACGAACTTTGACTGCTTGGCTTCCAAAACAATCAGTTTTGGGTGTTCCTCCTGTTACCAAGTGGTTAAAGAGGAGCAAGAGCAATACGCCTTTGAAGTTCGGAGAATCGATGAAGACAGCAACAGTGGTACCCAAACAGCACTTTCCGTTCGCTTAGCATGTATAAAGCCAAAGGAAAACCGGAACGAAGGAATGAGTGTGCTGAAGCAAGGAATTCACCGGTCGTTACTTCTCCGCAGACGACGTTGCCTTCTAATCAGAAAGAAAGCAACGGAGAACAACGTTTAGAAGAGTCGATGACAAGAAAGGAATCAAAGGTAGTCTCGAAACACAGAAAAGAAGGGGGAACAAACGCTGGACACGAGAGGCAAAAGCTGTGAGCCGGGCACCGGAAAGCTTTGTGGCGAGTTGCAGAGGAGAGGAGGCCTTTTTAATAGCAGGATAACAAAAAAAACGTAGGTACAGAGATAAGAGAATACTTGGGCAAGGAGAAAGGGAACTACTTGGCTACTTTGCTTAGATGATTACGTACATTCTCAATTTGTCTAACGTTTTTTATTTGGAAAGGCAGTGGCTTGGCTCCACCTCCACTAAGGTTGAGTGCGGTTTTCTTTTTATAATAGTGTTCATACAGGATTTGAAACATGTGGAGACGCATGGTGGAGGGAGCAAGAAGACGAGGAGAAACGGACACTGTAAAGAAGCTTCTTGCCCGTAGCAAGAACCTCGTGCAGCGATGTTGACAGACATAGTGGAATAAGACGACAGCGTAGTGATGCGCTTTGGATTTGTATTTTTAAAGATGTTTGTGACAATTTAGGACTTGGACTGCGTCTCATGCATGTTTTGTAGTACAAAAGAAACATTTTCCATCCTGAGACAATCATTAAATGCGGCTTTGGACACACAGAGAAACATACGATAGCATGTGATGGTACAATACAATTTATTAGTAACAGAAAAAACAGATGGTGATACTCCGTCAGTCTTTAAATGATATGATCTTGCCGGCGTGAACAATTCTCACTTTTAGTGTCAGTTGATGAATCAGAAATGCGTTCAACAAGAACTATGCCCGCCGCCATATGCCACCTTTAAATCTTTCAAGGCATACCATTCTGGAACACATTTCAACCCGGAGGCTGAGGCTGAGGCTGAGGCTGAGGAAAGAGGAAAGAGCTCTCAACCAGACAAACATCAGTTTAGCAATAAATTGAATTAAGCAACAATCACTCCCTCCCTCAGTCAGTCAAGAATTCTATCCCCAGTCGCGAATATCAAAAACACTAAGGAACTTGAAATGCAAAGCAGGCCTGGTATCACAAACACTGCTCTCCAGCTTTCTGGACTAGATAGATCAGAATAAGTGGTCTTAGCAGCTTCCAGGAGCTGGCCGGTTAGATACACCCCGATAATGCCAGCTAAAGTTCCGGCTGTGTTAGACACTCCCATTACTATTCCAGCATATCTAGGAGCAATATCCATGTGATTCACAGCAAATCCTGCCCTTCCTAGGGCCAAAAACCCCATAGCCACAGATGAACAAAAGACTGCCCCTGTGGAAGTTCTGAACAAGGGAAGGGCTATCAATGCAAGAGAAGCAACCAAGAATCCCACAGTGTTTAAGAACTTCCTGGTTCTAGTCACAGACAAGATTCTCTTTGTGATGAAGTGGTCAGCAAGCACTCCCCCGATATTCGAAAAGATGAACATATTGAGGTAAGGCATCATCTTCGAAGCACCCATATCCTGAAGGCTAAGTTGGAGTCCCTGCTCAAAATATGTGGGCAGCCAGTTCATCAGCACGTATAATGCATAATGGAAGGTGAAATTGTTAACCACAATTGCCCAAATTGGTAAAGCGACCAAAATTTTCATCCATGGAATCTTGACCGTTCTTACTGCAGTTAATCCATTCTCCAATTTCATTTTTTGGTTGTCTTTGACTGGCAGCAAAGGTTTCCCAAAACCAGTAGCTGTGGCCTTTCGATTCTCAGACAGAGGAGCGTCACTTGCATATTGAAACCAAAGCAGAGACCACAGGGCACCTAACGCTGCTTCAGCAAGAAATACAGATTGGGGGCCTCTGAATTTCACCAGGCTTGGAAGGACAAGCATTCCCATGGCAGCACCTAGGTACATTCCAGACATAGTAAGGGAAACGGACCTAGATCTTTCATGTGGTGGCACCCATTGAGCTAACACAGTATGAATGGAGGGAAAGATGAATCCCTGTGCAACTCCAACAAGCAAGCGAGCCATCACCAACAGTCCAACACGATTAGGATCAAGCGGTATCAAAAAACAAGTTGAAGACCATAGAAGAAACGAGATAAGGAGGACCTTTCTTCCACCTATTTTCTGAGCTACCCATCCTCCAGGCACCTGCGAGCTGGCATAACCATAATAGAATGTAGAAAGTATCATGCCTTTGCTTGACTGGTTCACACCAGCAGCATCGGCAGCAACAGTATATGCAATAGAGAAGCCCACCCTCTCTATATAGCAAACGCAGGTGCAGATGAAGGTCAATATCACGATCAAGTAACGTTTTGGGAGCTGCAACCGCATCATACTTGTACTTTCACCTTTGTCTAGACAGAATTTATGGACATACAAAAAATGCAATTTCCAATAGAATTGAACCACCTACTAGCAAGAAACATGGAAAGAGGCCAGCCGCAAAATTATCACTCTCACAACTTCCAAGGAGATAGAGGAACCTGGAAGAAACAACCGCGAGAAGCATTAGCAAGCAATGCAACCCAAAACAACTGGATTTTTTTTTTGGCATAATTCACAAATTGAAAGAACGACCGTACGAAGAGCCACAAATATACCATAGAGGGGGGAAAAAAAGGTTGCAAGGGAGGAAACTGCGGTCAGAATGTGCAAATCCAATGTTAGATTTTGAGTTAACCGATTCCTTATCTAATAGAATCGGTGGATAAAAATAGAGAGAAACTGCATAATGCTAAAGAAGTTACAAGTCCCAAGAGGTACTCGCACTCACAAGTGAATAAGCACACACAGACTGCAGACAAAAGATGAATTATACGACAACCCACAAGAGAAAGTGCCCTTACAGGGTAATTGAAAAAAACGTTGACTTGTTGTGGTACCCAAATTCAGAATTCCGTTCAAAGGGGAAAAGATTACAGTAGAAAGCACAGTTCAATGCGACAAACATAAATGGAAACGCCAAAGTTGAAGGGAACGGATCTGAAAGGAATACCAAGGCACACAAGATCAGGAAGAAGAAAAAGAAAGAACCAACCGTGCTCTGCTAAGATCAAAGAAAGAAAAAAAAAAGAATTAAATGGAAGAAGCATACATAGATGAAGGCATTACCCGAAGGGGCGAAGAAGGGAATGACAGGAGGAGTTGCTGGCGCCTGGTACGACGTGACGCTAAGTCCGGTTTAAAAAACGAGAAAGACAAGCAATTGCTTCAAAGTGGGGAGAAGACTTGGTGCTTTGTTTCGATAGTCAAACGTGGTGTGGTGAATTGCTGAAACCGAAACAAGTCCAATATTTATACGAAACGCCCACTGACCTAAACTGCCGAAAATTTTTCAGTATTTATCTGCAGTTTTTTTATAAAAAAATTCTTAATCTTTGTACTTTCAACTAAATCCGACTATTATTATTATTATTCAGATAATTTCCTTGTCCATCAAGGAAGAAATTGTTGCTGGATGCTGGAATTAGATCACCCGCAACGAGATGGTTGATTTTTGGAGACCTTCCTTCAACCAATCGATCGTTTCGCAATTCCCAGAAGATTGTCGATTTCTGATGACAGTATATGTAATCGATTGCTTTTTATATGCTTATATAAATATACCAGAGTTTGCGGTTTAACTTTATTAGAAATAAATGTTGAGGAAATCAACTTTTCTTTGATTCAATCAATGCGTATATCCATCGTTGACAAAAAATACAATGTACAATGAAACTCAACTGCTGCAATGGCTATGCTCAGAAAACTAACAAATTCCTTCATCTATTAATCTCTTCTCCAGTACCTAGGCTCGGTCATATCCTATCCTATCCGATGTCGCTTTGCTGCACTCTCATCATTTCCTTCGGCATCAACCTTCTCCTTGCTTTGGACATGTTGGAACGACCAACCGGTAAAATCAGTTTCAGAGAACAATGACTTGGGAGTCGATTTATAGAATGCCAGAGGGACCTGTTTCACCCTTCGTCTAATCTGTACCAGCCACAATGCAATAGTAATGAGTCAACCTCATCCCATGAAACCATTCAATTCACAACGTGACCGTTCTACTTGGTCATCTAATATGCCAACAAATAACACTGCATCATGCCCTCCAATTTTGGTTGACTATTAAAGATAATCACAGATTTTCTCTTTTTTCAGATTCTAATCACATAACTTCAGAATGAGGCAATCATTGCATTGTATAAAATATGGCAACTATACAACTGCATCAACTTTGAGTATATTTGATGTGGTTACCTCCTCTCCGAATATTGTTGCATATGAACCAGAACTAAAATCCTCAACATTGACTTCACTGGTTTTGGCTCTGACTGTCAAGTCGTTCTCCAGCGACAAAACAAACCTAACAATTAAGAGAAAGGACGTGAAAAAAAAAAAGAGAAAAATAAACACATGATCTTGAAGTTGCATGACATAGTTACATACCTAGAAACAGGAGGGCAGTAGTGTTGACGAAGATCATCAATTTCCCAGAGAGAACTTCCTGTTTGAATATAGTCATTAATACATACAGTAACAAGTAACTAAAATTCTCAAGCACAATGGCAAATTTATTCTCTAGACATGAAATATTATACCAGAACTGCCACATAATTTTTTTTTAAAAAAAGATCAAACCATATAATCTCGTAGAGAAAAGAAACAATCAATGTGTTTGCAAGTTCATCCAGAAACAAGATCTGGCATCCGAACTTATGTTTCATTATCTTATCAGGAAGATCAGAGGGACTACTATGGCCTTTTCTGGCATCATTCAGAACACACGGATTAAATTCATTTCAAAAATTTCTAAGATAAAATAGATGGAAACCTCAGAAAATTATTCAGCTCTCAAAAAGCAATGCAGCAGCCATACAGTTTTTTTGTGGAATGTCATATGGTCGGTGGCAATTAACAAATCGGAAACCAGAGAGAAAGGACAAGAAAGCACTTATTATGAGCTGAACACTTGGAATTTCTATTATATCCATCATCTAAAGGAATCATATGATACAATAATAGATAACATACAAGTCGGAATCTAAAACAGACAAATGTTCTACCAATTCAATCTCAAGAGACATATCTTGAACTGGCTAAGAGCATCAAATTGGTGTCACTTAAGGAGGTGCAAAAGAAACGGAAATCATACTTAATGCATGCGACTTTGCAGGGTTGCTTTCTTCAATGTCAAAGCAATCAAGGCCTGGCTTTTTGGCTGACACATCTGTGCAAGTTCCAGAGACATCAGAATCTGCAACTGTTTCTGAATTACCGTCATTGATATCATTATCATATTCCTGGAGAAATTCAAATATATCAATAACAACCTTGTCAATTCCCAATGGCTAGTCATAATCCCATGTTAAAGCAAGAGAGAAAAATAAAGACATTTATGGTTGACTAGCATCCAACCTGACCATTATAACAGTTCTGATTGTATTGGAGATCAAGTTTTGTTTTAATAATGGAAACAAAACAATGCAGCTATAAGCGCTGATGCTTGAAGCTATGTGAAAAACTAGAGAATGAAAAGGAGAATTTATGAGGAACAGAAAACCTCAAATTGAAGGCAGAGGAGATAGAGCCAACTTGAAACCAATATAGCATAGTAGTTTGAAGAAGATAAAGCTTAAGAATGATTAGACTGAGCACCTACCTGGTGCACCAAACAATTTATCGAAGGATGTCTCCGCAAGAGGTTATGAATCAGTGCAATAATAACCAAAGCTCCAGAAGGAGGGACAACAAGAGACAGTCTACTCAATTTCTTAGTGAAAGCAGCAGCCAAGTAAGCTGGAAGAAGTGGTGACTTAAGGCAAGAATCAAGAAGCTGCGCATGCAAATTCACAATATTAAAAATGGACCAAGAGTCACAAGGTAACAAGATCATTAGCTATAAGAAAACAGTTAGAATGAGTATTATACATCACCATATTCCTTTATGTCTCGGCTTTATGGAGGATATTTAATGCCCAAGTTTAATTGGAATATTAAAAAAACTCAGTTGCAGCCTAGAGCCAATATAAAAGATAAAACACCATACCTGAAAAAATTTTGCTCGGTGTTTTGAGACAAATATAGAGGGTAACAATAACACATAGAGTTTTTCATAAAAGTCTGGATATTCTAAACCATGCTGAGTGATGAGGATGAAGAGACTGCTAAGGGCCATGACACTAATCACACCACCAACATCATACGATCTTGTCAAGAAATCACTGCAAAAAATAAGGCAAGCAATCAGACTAAGAACTATGATTGCATCCACAAAGGAAACAAAAATGAACAGTAGTAACAGTCATACCATAAGATTAAGGGATTGGACATAAATGGAATGACTGACAGATGGAGATTGGCAAGAACCTAAACATTAGAAGCAACTGATTAAGAATAAAATAGAGATTAACATTTAACAAAAAAAAATTACCATGAAAGAGAACAGAAGATGAAAAGAAAAGTGAATGTCGCATAAAGGACACCTCGGGGATAAATCCCTGCTTATACAAAACAATAAAATCATAGAAAGCTCATATAAAAACTATAGCTGCAAAATAATGATGATGTTAAATGAAACAAATTCAAAACAACAAGCAACCACTGAATAAATGATCAAGCAGACACCTCACAGGAGAAATCTTATCAAAAATATATTTGTATCAACCCAGAAAGGTAAATCAATAATGAGCTAACTTAACTGCATCAGATAAGACGTGGTAGTAACAGAAAGGAAATAAAAGGGACAGCAAATCCTTCAAGTTAAAGAGACATATAACAAATCAATTGTACTAAGCATGGCTATTTTCTAAGAATATTTGTGATTATAACAGAATTAAAAAAAAAAGACAGATTAGAAACAAATGAGAATGCATTACGGGTGAACTCAAAATGTTAATGATCAGGATAAATGATAATTAAATTGGTCAACCGTACCTTCCCCACATACTCTATGATGTTGAGATTTCAGATGTAAATGACGTTATGATTTCAGAAGTGAACGATGCGAAGGATAGTATGCTGAATGAAGTATGATAAAGAAACGAAAATATAGTTATTCCTTTAGCTCAAATCTGAAGCATGGAACAACCCCATAATCTCCAGAAGAAGCCAACATCTATATACATAATTATTACCAGTGCATTGGTGTCACCAGGCAGGAAGGAGTAACTGTAAAGAGTCTTACTTCTTTGTATACATCAAGCGGAAGTGGCAATCTCAGAAACGAAATCCATGCTTTAGTGAACTTCAACTTTATCTTTTTGGATAAACCGGCGACAGGCAAGACCTGAATGGATTGCAAGCACTAAATAACCCAGGAAATGCACGCAATGTATGGAATAAAATATAAAATAGAACAGCTACTAGTTTATAAAATGTAAAGAGCTTTAATTGGTAATACACAAAATGATTGCCAGCATAAGTGATAACTCACATTATCTTTGTGGTTTTTGGACTTGAGGTGGTTATCAACAGTTTTAAGGGGCTTAGAGAGCTCCGAAGGTTCATTTCCTTCTGATTCGAATCCTGAATTATACAAAATGACAAAGCTTAATATTCAACTGAAAGAAAAAAAAAGTAACAAGATTATAAAGAAGCAGCTGACTAGTTTATAAAAATGTAGTATAAGCCTTGGTTAATTCCTTGAACTACCAGCCTACATATTATTATGTTTTCAGTGAGGTAGCAGAAAACGTATTTATTGTCTGTTCTAAAGAGGAAGATGGCAAACAATTATATAAAATAGCTCTCAAGAAACTTAGTCAGCTCGTGCAAACACCATAACCAGCAAACAACTACCTGAACCACTCCAAAGCTTTTCATCAGTATTCTGTTTTGTGTCTTGCAGGGAAGGGATGTGGGAGATAATGTAATGTATCTTGCGAATTGAAAGCTCCATGCTGCAAAATCACAGGTGCATACCGATTACCATTTAACCAAAAGGAGCATAAATATGTAAATCACAGATATATGGAAATTACAGGCGCACTAACCTTGCCTTGGAAGTGTCTTCCCTGCTTGTAGTACCACCATCAGTCTTATCATCTAAAAGACAAAACAGATCAACGAGCAACCAAGACATAGCATGAATATAAATATGAAGGTAAATAATAATGACAGTTAGCATTAAAGTGAGCAAGTACCAGAGATGTTTCTTGACTCCAAGGATGCGATAAGTTTTATGAGGCTGACGTAGGTAAAATAACTGCAGAAGGAAGAACCCCAAAACACACAGAAATATAATTTGAACAGCGACGAATCAGCAATTACAAACAGCGTATTAGTAGAAAACATACCGCACGTCCATGTACGTAAAGTACTTGGAAGCGAGCAAGTCCAACATGAAATCAACTGGTGTGGTAGTGTCGACCTGTGAAAAACGGGGTTTTAATGGAGAGCGCGAATAAACTGAACCAAAAGAAAAAGGATAATAGATACATTTTGCATACAAGAGTGACAAGCAATCTTTGGTAAATAGCGAAAGAAAAGCCGCCACGATTTCCTAGCTTCACAAATTCCATGATTGTATCCATCGCCAATTCCTAAACCAAATATAAATAAGTAAATAGATTTAAAAACAAAACAAAATTACACCCAAAAGAACAAAAACAAAGCAGGGACATACTCTGAGAGCATCAGTAGCTTGGGTGGAAAGGATGAGATCAAATAGAGAGCGCAGAAATTCGTTGAACTTGGAGCGGAGCCAGGTCCGGTAGATGTGGTCGGCGTCAACAAGGGATTTGGAAGAGGAACGAGGGAGGTCCGGGAGGAGAGGAGTGAAGAAAGAGTGGAGGGAGAGGAGGGATTCGAGAGCATACTGGGGAGGGGAACTGGGAGATACATAAGCAAGTAGGATAGGGAGGTTGTTGATATGAGTTCGAGACGTTAGTAGCTGGAGGCCTAGGGTTTTCAGCTCTTTCAGCGCGTGCTGCTTTTTATTTGGCTTCTTGGACGAAGTTTTTGAAGCCATTCCCAACCAAGAGCTGTTCTTCGCCTTCTTGCTACTAAATCTCCCCTCTTTTCTGGTTGTTGATTATTACAGGGCGGGGCGGAGATATTATATATATATCGCGCATATGGTATGGCGCAATCAACGTCCTTTTAGGGTTTTCAAGACTTGCGATTAATAACTGGGAAATCGTATTCTGACATATATTCAAGCAGCTATAAGGCCCGTGAACAGATATATGGGCCCAACTTTTAATTAAAGCAGTTATGAGGCCCATGGGCAAATAGAAAGGTAGACGGAAGTGCTTCCTGATTTGGCCCGGGAGTCATCAGCCACAGCTCTTCACTCAGACTTGGATAATATAATAGCAAAGGCCCAATGAAACCGATAAAAGCATTATGGTTGCAATCCGTTTCCCCAAAATTTTTTGGCAAAGTACTAAAAAAAGAGGAAAAGAAAATATAAAAAGGAAATCCCCACCGCCAACCTATTCGATCCGTACGTGTTAAAAGAGTATAATAAAATTAGTTTTGGAGTTATATCTCCAACAAAAATTGCAGGGCACTTAGTGTATGCAGAGTTCTTTTTCTTTTCTTTTCTTTTAGCTTTTGCGCTGATGCGTCCTTGCAGCTAAGGTCAGCGCATCCCTCCCATTCCTTTCCATGGTGTCTCAGCAAGAAAGTTAGGAGATACAACTTTTTAACTTCGGCAGTGAACCCTGGAAAAGATGATGTGCCATCCGAAACTACGCTCAATTAAAACAACCAAATGCGGAATCCTCGAGTCTAGTAAGCATTAACCATCTTCAATACCCAGCTGCCTTGAAGAATCTGGACCCACAAGGAATATGCGCCGAGATGTTTGGTACCGGAAAACAACAACACCTTTGTATGCTGCCCTTGGTATTCCATCCTGCTCAAAACAAAACTCGAAACAAATTAATAGAAAGGAGAGTTTCATATTGTTGCATCAAGTTCACAAGATTTTGCTTTTTGATACGCCATCGAATTCAATTTTCATGACCAATTTCGCTGTTCTGGCACTTGCATTCGAAGCAATGGCACAACAGATGCATACAGCAAAACTTTCCTTACGTACAAAATATTGATACTCAGGTTACTATTCCAATAGCAAAGAAGACACCACAGCTGGCAAGTATACAGAAGACATATTTAACACCGAACAAAGTTAGAGTAGCATTACCTTCCATTCATCAAATATACCAAACTGATGTGCAATCCGTTCAAAGTCAGGTTGATCCTTGTACCGTATACGGACGTCACCCTCAATATTATTTGCCTTCAGAACAGCATCAGATCCTCCAACCGGTTTTGCATTTTTCACAATTTTCGCAAAATACTCTGGATACTTGTCCTAAGAAGAGCAATATTTACTCCACAGTTAAAAAGTCTCTTTGTTTCAACTGAATAAAAATGCTTTTTACCTTCATCAGGTAAGTTAAATCCTTTGACGTCCAATTAACCTGTTAATCCAAGAAGCAATAGAAATAAGTGCTCATGAGATAAACCAACAAAAGAAAAGTTAAAGCAAGACTCAACTGTATATGTGAAATTGTAACAATTACCGGGACATCATTCAGTTTGATAGGCTCAAGATACTGTTTGAAAAACTGGCCCAAACTAGAACCCTGCCATTATCATTGACTGTTAAAGAGAGGAACAAACAAAAAGACCTCATTGACTTTCCAATGGGTGCCACTTTATTGCAAGAAACACTTTTCAGAGTTCATCAACATAATTTTGATGCGACTTAATCCTTGCATAATAGTTATCTTCTTGCTTATGGCTTAAGCAGATTCATGTAAACTGGATGATGATCTTCACTAATATGCATGCATAGATTATTAAACAGCTGTATATTGGGATGATATGAATCAATTAATACATGTATTATATGTGACATTAATAAGGTTAATCTGAACAAATTTATATGCAATAAGCATGTAGATACACATACAAGCTCACCAAAGTTGTATGTACGGCAAATTTCAGGACGAATAAATTGTCGACCTTTGTGATTCTCTTTTAACCTCAACCAGTCATCCCAGTAAGTAAAGCTTTTGTCAAGGAAAGTGCTAATTGGAATGCATCCACAACATTGACATATTTCTTTAGAAAGAAAAAACAAAAAGAGGATATGCTTTTGGCCATTTAGGGGACAGCTCATTCCAAATAGATTTTGTCAGCATCCAGCCAAGTCCAGGAAAGAAATCTGACCGGTAGAGTTCATCTGGAGAATAAAGCAAGACAGCAGATTAGGAAACAAGGTGATAATGGCTGCTTCAATCTATGATTAAAACATTGTCAATCTATTCTTCAAAGCATACAAGCTGAATACATGAGACAATAACTATTTTCAACAATAATGCTAGCCAGAATGGGCCTGTAAAAAGGCATTCATGGGAGCTCAATTTATGTATGATACCAAAATTTGTCACGTTACATGCATTCTATAGCACCAACGTGTTTTCCACTTTAGATGCTTTCAGAAAATGTACAATGAGAGATAGAAAAAGAGCTTACAAGGATCATGAACAAACTGCTTTTGTCCATTGTCATTCCAAGAGGAAACAGCCATAATGGACCTACCAGGAGAAATACCTTTTAATTGTACTAATACACGACCCAAAATGTTTTTAGAATAAATTTATTAAATAACTGGTGCTTCACTTCTGGCATAACATACTTATCCATGTCAAGGAGTGCTGCTGCAGCCTCAAAGTATTCAAAAAAGTCTGGGGCAATATCCATATCATCTGTAATTGAAGTGGAACTTTAGCATTTAATTTGCTTAGTGCAATCAAGTAATCAAGATGGAAGATAGGAGAAAGTAAAAAAAGGTTCCATATAAGAAAAGTTCACCTTCAAGTATTATAACTCGGCTGAAATTATGCTTGTAGAACAACTGATCTAACGCCCATTTGTAGTGCCCTAGAGGAAATAAGCAATAGAATGAGTGAATTTTTGAAGAGTTGCTAGAATATGTAGAAGACAAGAATCATTCCTCACGTGCAATCTTGTAGTATGCAATCAGCTCCCCGGGTCTTTCTGTGTGCACTGGTTCAGAATCCAAGTGCTGCACTTGCAAGATTGACTAGAATGCTAAGAAAATTGAAAAGGAAAAGTTACAGAAAAGAAATAAATATAAATGAATCTATTGACCACATCAAACCTGCATGTACATCAGCTGATCATAACTCATAGCCTTGCTTCTAACATCTGGGTGTGAACCGTCCTAAAAGATTGAAGAAGCATAATATCAGACATTACAAGAAACCCACAAAGAAGAAACCTGGATAGTTTCTTTATTAAAGTTGTAAAGACAGCAGATGATCAAGTATAATTCCAGTGCGATTTAATTCCATGAATTGTATTAGAATGTCAAGCTGAGAAAAAAAATACAAGTACCTGAGACACAAAAAGTGGATATCTTGATGCAATTGGACTTTGGTACCTGTATCATTAAGAAAGCTGCCAGCTGAATACGAATGGTCTGAGTTAAACAGCACTAGTTAAAGAAAAAGAGATGAAAGGACGAGCATACTTCAACACAGAATTGACTGTTCGTTCGAGATAATCAGCACGATTGCATGCCATAATCACAACAGCTGCTACTGGTGTCTAAGCAATAAATAGCAGATGAAATGGCTTGGATACGTCGAAAGATGACTACAAAGAAAGAAAAGAAAAAAAGAAGGGAAACTATGGACCTGCTTATCATCCACGACATTCTGTAGGCCCCTTCCTGTAACATGGACATAAACAAAATATCTTACTATGCTACAAGAAAATAGAGTTGAAAATGTAGCAGCTCAGAAAGAAACATACAAAACTGTCATGATAAAACTGAATCTATACAAGCATCAAGCATTGAGATGAAAATTTGATATTTTAACCAAACAAGGAAGAGAGTTGCAGAGGAAGAAAATAACATACTTTGAAGATCGTCAAGAAGAGTCTTGAGCTGTCTAGACTCGTCGCCCCGACGCCTATTCTCTTCTGAAGTAACAATTACAGCATAACATTAAGAGAATAATGGCGGCAAACAAGCAATAAAATTTAAATGAAAAGAATAAAAAAGAGGAGGAAATGATAGGATATGATGTGAAATGGGTAAATCAGACCTTCAAGAGCAACAATTCGACTTTGCTGGGTGCTTATTTGATCGATAAGCAATCGCATTTGGCTTGTGCAATGATTCTCCGATTCAACCTGTTGAAAAGGCGGAAAACCATTGATTTAGAGTCTAAATAGTATTAAGAGGAGAGTAAGAAGCAGCAGCAGCTAGTAACAGGAAAAAAGGAAACTTGGGCACATAATACGAAAATTGAAATATAAATTGGATTTTAAGATCACCGCAGTAGCGAGGCGATCGGCATACTGAGACTGTGCAGAAAAGAGTCGCATCTGAAACAGAAACAAAACCCAATCTTTGATCTCCATATTATAGTAAAATTTAAGCTGCGGCTAGCCCCGCAAAGAGCAAAGATTGAAAAAACGGAAGAAGGTATTAATGAACCTGGATGTAGATGAATGCGACTGCGGCAGGAAGGAGAAGGCATCGATAATCGCAACCCATTCTTCCCATTTGGACCGTGAGAAGCTATGATGATTCAGATACTTTTACTTACTTCGTTCATGGCTGATCCCCGATACCCGTGATTTTTTTATTTTTTTTACAAAGAAAAATATTTAATTAGCGCATTCTTCTGCGGCCCAGGATCAGGCAACGGCGTCGTTTGCGATTGAATTATAAATAATTTTGTTTTGTACGTATCATGGAAACTAAGCCAAGCCAGAAAAAAGGAACGTTAAGACAGCCAGATATTTTAGTTATGGTAGAATCTGAAACCTAGGGCGGATGCCGTAACTCATAATCATGTGCACGAATTAGACACGTCACGAGTCTTTATTTTCCCTCCAGTTCTTTCTTAGGTTTCTATTTTAGATATTATTCTCTTCCTGGTAAAACAACAACCAATGAAAAAGAAAAACCTTCAACTAACCTTTCACGAATGAATATCGTATCATTGAACCAAATTAAATAAACAACATTTCTTATAATTTACAACCGTCATCTTGTCTATTCGTATCGAACTTTCCCCGTCTAAGTTGCCAATGTCTCTCCAAAATTCGATCCTATCCGCAGCACACGCATAGCCCGGATTGGCCAGGTAGACATGGGAATCGAAAAGCAAAAGAGAAGTAAGCCGGCCTCCTCCTCGAAGAAGCCACGGGGATCAGCTGCAAAAGAAATCACGCCTCTCTTGGGTGGCAAGTACCCCGACGAAAACCTCCCTCCTCTCTCCTCCCAGACCAAGACCTTCGCCAACGTCTTCATCGCCGTCGTTGGTGCCGGCGTCCTCGGACTGCCATACGCCTTCAAGCGCACAGGATGGCTCATGAGCCTCATCATGCTCTTCTCCGTCGCCGCCCTCACCTATTACTGCATGATGCTCCTGGTCCACACCCGCCGTAAGCTCCATTCTTTGACTAGCTCCTCCCCGATCAACTCTTTTGGGGATTTGGGTTTTACCGTTTGTGGCCCCCTTGGCAGGTTTGTTGTTGATGTAATGATTGTCCTTTCCCAAGTTGGATTTTGCGTCGGGTACTTGATTTTTATTGCCAATACTCTTGTTAACCTGTTAAATTCCTCCCCTGCTTCGATCTCCCCCTCAAACTTATTGTCTTCCATGTTCGGGTCTCTCTTCAAGTCCAAAAGTTTGTACATATGGGCCTGTTTTCCTTTTCAGTTGGGTTTGAATTCCATTGCGTCTCTGACCCATTTGGCACCTTTGAGTATCTTTGCCGATGTTGTTGATCTTGCTGCAATGGGCGTTGTTATTGTGGAGGATATTTTCACGATCGTGAAAAATAGGCCGGAGGTGGTAGCCTTTGGTGGATTGTCTGTTTTCTTTTACGGGATGGGGGTGGCTGTTTATGCATTTGAAGGAATTGGCATGGTTTTGCCTCTGGAGTCCGAGATGAAAGACAAGGACAAATTTGGGAAGATCCTCGGCTTGAGCATGGCCTTAATTTCGGCAATTTATGGAGCTTTTGGTGCGCTTGGTTATTTCGCTTTTGGTACGGAAACAAAAGACATCATCACCGCCAATCTAGGTGCCGGGCTTATCAGCGCTTTAATACAAATCGGTCTTTGCATCAATCTGTTCTTCACGTTTCCTGTAATGATGCATCCAGTCTATGAGATAATGGAGAGAAGGTTCTGGGGTGGGAGATACTGTCTGTGGATTAGATGGTTGTTGGTTTTGACGGTCTGCTTGGTGGCTCTAATGGTACCGAATTTCGCAGATTTCTTGTCACTGGTCGGAAGTAGTGTATGTTGCGGATTGGCATTTGTTTTGCCAGCTTTATTTCATCTGCTCGTGTTTAAGGAAGAACTTGGTTGGAAAGGATGGTCTGTTGATGTCGGGATTGTGACCTTGGGCGTCGTTCTGGGTATTTCAGGGACTTGGTCTGCTCTCGTTGAGATTTTCTCGGTGAAGGTATAAGTGTGTTCTTAATATTGATATATGGTCATAGTGTCTGTAATGTTATTGCATCATGTCAATTTCAACACGAGATTTGTGGAAATTGTTTTTTTTAAAACAATAAAATCCCCATGTATGTGGACGATTGTAGACGTATCGAAACGTTATCTGTCGAATGCTATGTTTCGGTCATATATGTATGCTTCCTAGTTGAATCAGTTTCCCTGTGTTAGAAACAGTATGGTGTTGAGTTTTCTACGATGGATGGATACATAAGAGTTGAATCAGCACATCTTGATTTTGAACGTAGCGGTCCTCTCTCGTGAAAACATATTATGGACTTGGTAGACCAATAAAAGTGGGTACTGGGTTCAACCCGACCACTTTGCGTAATGGACGCCTTTACCGATTGAGTCCATACACTTGTTACTACCACATGTTAGGCATGAACTGACCGCCAAAGCCAATAGGTGCTAGTGTTGGAGTGGCATGTTCGTATATACGACAAAATAGTAAGCAACAGTGTCGTGACAGCTTGCACCTAGTCATCTTCCCCTCTTCAATTTGATGATGACAACTTGACGACGATGCAAAATTCATTACACCTTGGCATCCTGTGGTCTAGTTTACGGACAACTGGTATGTTGAGTCGACAAAAACTAGAAAATCCGTCATATTTTACTCAATTCTTTAACTAATGAACCTCCAGGCTTCGGGGTCCATATACATGATCAGCCATAATCGGCAGCATCCTTTAGGAAGGCGAGCCTTTACTGTTGGTAGCAGCAAATAACAATGCTTTGGACGGAATCCTAATGTACACTGAAGTCCATAGCAATGTAGCATGAAACGGAGACCTTTTTTCATGTAATGAAAACCTAGTTCTTAGTTAGAGTCAAACCATTTTAGTAACCGAACAAGATAACCTCGATTTGAATGCAAGATTGGCAATGATTGGAGACAGCACGCACAGAGGGGCCACGACAGTATCTAAGCCCGGCAGGGGTGGTATGGAAGGTGGGCACAGTGTTACTTTCCTTTTACTTTTTCTTTTATCCTTCTCTCGTGGTCTCATGAAATAAAGGGACCGTACACATACAGTCTCTTCTGGGCATCATCCTTGTACAAGAAAAGAGTTAATTATAAGTTGTTTTACACGAATCAACTTAATAGCGGGAAGAACTTAATAGTCATTCAAAATGGTCAGAAGGGGGCATTCCAGTCATTTAGAGGAGTGGGTGTTTTCACAAAAAAGTGGAGTCCCGGTTTTCCATGGCGTAAATCACAGCAACAGTTCTGATCTGAGCTCAAAGCTAAGTGTGCCCACACGTTGCAAGCTGTCTCCAGCTATTAAAATTTCTTCCCCCTCCTCTTTATATAATTTCTCCCAACTAATAGCCCTCTCCATCATCTCCTTCTCCTCCTCCTCCTCCCTGCAAAATGTCTTGCCGGTTCTCATCCTTGTTTCCATGCTTGAAGCTGGTATTAGCTTTACTAGCAGCATTCTTTACAGAGCATGCTACCAGTGTCTCTTCGGTAGCGGCGGATGCTAAGCCACAGCAAATGCAGACCTTGAACACCAATTTTAAGCCAACTACAACTACAGAGTACATAAATCCAAAGCTGCCACCAAAAACCCTTTCCTCATCCAAGAAATTCGAAGGCTCGTCCGACTTAGTCAACCTCCGGTACCACATGGGTCCCGTACTTTCCTCCTCCCCCATCAACATCTATCTCATTTGGTACGGTCGCTGGCCCAACTCTCAAAAGCTCCTCATCAAAGACTTTCTCAACTCCATCTCCCCCTCCACCGTCGCCCCCAAGCCCTCCGTATCCGACTGGTGGAGGACCGTCTCCCTCTACACCGATCAGACCGGAGCCAACGTCTCCCGCTCCATCCTCATCGCCGGCGAGTACACCGACGCGGGCTATTCCCACGGCACCCAACTCACCCGCCTCACCATCCAGCAAGTCATTGCCACTGCCGTCAAGTCCGCTCCTTTCCCGGTCGATCACAAGAACGGCATCTACCTCATCCTCACTTCCCAGGACGTTGCCGTGCAGGACTTCTGCCGGGCCGTTTGCGGGTTCCATTATTTTACCTTCCCTTCCATGGTGGGCTATACATTGCCTTACGCGTGGGTGGGAAACTCGGGCAAACAATGCCCTGAGGTCTGCGCCTATCCGTTTGCGGTGCCTGGGTACATGGGGGGAGGCGGACCCGGGGCGCTGAAGTCACCAAACGGGGACGTGGGGGTGGACGGGATGATCAGCGTAATAGGGCACGAGCTGGCGGAGCTATCCTCGAATCCGCTGGTGAATGCGTGGTACGCAGGCGAAGACCCGACGGCTCCGACGGAGATAGGAGATCTATGCGAAGGTCTTTACGGGACGGGTGGTGGTGGAGGGTATATTGGACAGGTGATGAGGGACAGGCAAGGGAAGACATTCAATATGAACGGGAGGAGAGGGAGGAAGTTCTTGGTCCAGTGGATCTGGAGCCCTGAGCTAAAGGCGTGTGCAGGTCCCAATGCCATGGATTAATTAAAAGGGTTCAAGGTTTTTCTCTCTTTAATTATGCTCTCATGTATGCTTATACATGGGCATGGGTGAGATAGGATGGGGATCTATCTGCTGATGTCGGTTGGAGAACTTGGGAGAAGGAGATGATGGGACCTTGTCTCTGGTTTTCTCGTTTTAGGATATTACAAGTATTCTTGTATTATTTTTTTATTTCCTTTGTTATAATTAGATGTATAAAGAGGAGGAAGATAGTATGGTGGTCAGGTAAAGGTGATCTTAAAATTTAATTCCATCTGCCTTGTTGGAGACATTGATACTAGGTTTTGCTTACGAATGTTGCTCCCATGGGATTTTTCCTGGCCCGTCTTCCCTGTTGTGAAAAACGTTAATTACCATATGAATTTGCCCGAGGCCTGAGCTCGGTCCTGGTGTTTCTGTTTGTGAATCCTCAGCTAAACGCTTGCGTGCTTTTGGGTTTAAACTCCAAACACGGCGCCAAAATCCTTGGTTGATTTTAATTGACTTTCTGGATTATTTTATTAAGTATGTCTTATTTTTAAAAGCCACTCCTGGGTGTCGCAATCCTGAAACAGAAAACCTATTTGATATTTTGCCGGCAACTCACTGGTTTATTTTGGTTTTTTGGTCTTCGAGAATCAGATAAATTTAATTATTTAATTCTTACATCCAAGTAAGATTCACCCCTTGAGCTTAGTTCCTTTGTGATGTTTGGGTAATTAGCTGTTGGTATTTTTACTTTGGAAAAGCTTGCAACCCCAGAGATGATGAATTCCTTACATGGTGTAATAAGATTGTCTGAAATAATATAAATATAGCCAACCAGATTGACCCCGATAATTATTATATATAACAATACGATAGATGATGCTGTGGGTTTTGATTGTTTTCGTTTGTTTTCATAAACTTTATAAAAAGGATGATATGATGAAGGAGGTCAAAGTATAGAGAGAGCGAAGCCAAAGGAATCGTCATTATTGAGAGACAAAGGGGACACGAGAATTCTTGTCCGTTAGACCCGAAACGGATTTATAAAACACTTTTGTGATCCTCGGCTAGTGGCGGAGCCCACATGAGTCATTTGCCAGGCTCCATTATTAGAGAGCCTGCTTGATTTTCCTTCCCACGCCATATATTATTACTTAGTAGCGCATGGCGGCCCCATATGGACAGGCATTTGGGTGGGGTAAACCGTAAATGAACCAAGTTATGTGTTGTGATGCTTATTATAGTTGGCAGTGTAGCTGGGCCGCAGGATGATAATAAATTCCACCCAGACAAAACGCAGCCGCCCAACGCTTGGAAATCAAAACCTACCTGTAAAACATATTTGTCAAAACAAGTTGGTAAAAAGTAGTTCATCTCTGTACGCGAGCAAAGGGACTGAAGCTACTTTTCCTCGTGTCGTGTAATTTTCGGCTTTATGTGGGATGCCGTGTTCCCCCTTTTTTCCATTTTCCTTCTCGGCATAGTTTGTTGATGAAGCATATTCCTGTAGTAGTTCCTTACCAAACTATGGTGGCCCCGCTTGGGATATTTTCACCAAACAATGGGCAAAATATCTGATTAATCGGTAGGATAGTCTTAGGCCAGGCATGGCTCGACGTGATGTCAGTTTCAGCATTCATATAGTAGATGCAAGTTACAGTATAGTGTATTGATATCTTTGGACCAGTGTCATTGCCTATTTCTCAAGGGGTATGAGACATTGGAAAATAAATCCACACAATATAGTATTTAGTTGCTTGAGATGAGATGCTCAACCATCGAAATTGACCATGTTGCCACGTCTTTCGCCAAGTGTTGGTCACATAAACCTCGAGTTGCCACATGTTATCCAGATGGATGAGTAAAACAAACTTACCACTCTCAAGTCCGGCCATCTGGTGGCAATGGCAGCCATAGTAGTAGAGATAATATGCCACGAATTTCTTATGATTATATAAGGGGAGACTGAATGTAAACAGCAGGTGCCACTCCAGATACTAGACAATAGAGAAGCAGGGGAAAGCAAAATCGAAATGGCAGATACCCGAGGCGGTGCTACTGTGAGTTGCAACAACCGGTGTGGATGTCCTGTTCCTTGCCCCGGTGGCGTAACTTGCAGGTCTAGAATGCCTGCTATCTCTTTATATTTTATCACAAATAAAAAAAGGCGAGCTAAAGACGTACAACTGCAATTTTAATATGGTCTTCTTCTTGAACCAGATGATTTTGTTAGCCTTGTCGTTGACTTGAAAATAGGATGGGATGCATATTTAATTAGATTGTGTAGATGCTGAAGAAGCAAACCATTAATTATATCATCCCGCCAGAAACAGCATAATCTATACTGATTAGTTCTTCTTTGATACGCACGATGTGCATACCTCAGGTGCACCTCAACCGGGGGCTCGGTGGAGGGAGCTCACAGCACGTGTCCCTGCGGCGAGCATTGTGGCTGCAACCCGTGCACATGCCGCAAGAGCGAAGCGTCGGCAGGTGTTGGCAAGGCGTATTGCAAATGTGGTGATAGCTGTACCTGTGAAAAGTGCAGCTCCTAATCGCTAGAAATAGACTTGCAGTGTTATGTAGTTGTAGTGTTTGCCCGTTCCAGCCCATGTAGTAGCGAAAGCCACCTCGCGGTGATGAGCTACAAACAATAAATGTGGTACATACAGAATAAAGGCGGCTATAGCTTGGCTTGCGTATCCTATAATACGCAGTATAATATCTGAATTTAAGGGGAAAATGTATTGTACTGCTCTGCTATGCCCTGCCTGACTGTTATATGATACGATAAATCCTGTTCTTAGTGGATGGTACTTACTCTGAGCGTAGCAAGTCATTTCTTATTATCAGAAGTGGGATTATGTTCCAATAATTCTCTCCCGTGCGTCATCCCTATTTGGCAAGTCTCAAGGTGCTCTTTCCATTCTTCCCCGTCCAGATACTTTTCATAAAACTGAATCTCTCCACTGGTTTTGACAGACAACACGGAGGTGCTTCTGGTTCCATACCGTCCCTACATTTTAAAGAATGGATATTGAGATGCTTCCGGGGGTTAAGAGTGCCATAAAGTTGTGAATGATTTACCTGCTGGGTGTCCGTGTCGACAAATATCGAGCTTAATTGGTATTCAAAGTCAGCAGAGTAAATTAGAGGTAGCACGCTGTCATCATCTTTTATTGTGTTCGTCATAAGTTTCTCGGCCATCTCTGTTACAGGAAGTTCTGTCGCATCATACCCACTCAGCAGATCCTTGAAATTATGGGCCAATCTTTGAGCCTGTTCAAGAATTCTCAGATTTTAATGACAAGCATGTTATTATTGCATTACAACAACTCCATGTTAGAATTTCAACAAACATTGAAGGTAAACGACATATCCTTGCATCGCTTTCTGTCTACTGTATATGGCATTGGAAGAAGGTAATCATAATGAGATGGAGAAGGGAGCGGTGATGCCTTACCTTAGGCCATGGAGTGTCCAGGCTTGCATTTGATAAAACGTGCATTCCAGGTGAGACCTCCGTGACAAAAATGTTTTCTTCCTTCGGTCTATTCGTTATATAAACCATAGATTTGGAGAAAATGTCGGTTAATATGAGGTTAAACCCACCATACTGATCCAACTCTTTCACCAGCTCCTTTGCAAACTCCGAGGGCTCCATGGTGCTCTTTCAAGAACAATGTATAATTTCAAATAGGAGAAACATGTTTAACTAGATCACCGATTGCTTTATTTAAATAACAATGCCAGACTAGTTACTATGATATGACAAGTTACAGTCTTGATTCGACAGAAAGCATTCTCTTTTTGTCTGTTAAAGCCAATGGATATTAGTACCTTACCAACAAAAACTAACTTTAAAATGGATGTGCATGCACAGACCAAACGATGTAGGAAGGATTGTTCAAAAACAACTTCTTGTACAGCTGGTGTGACATTTCCAGAATCAAAGCATATAACTTTGAACCACCTCTGAACACACCATGCCTCTGCCTAATTGATTACTCCGGTAGCATACTCATCAAATAAGAAGACCCATTTTATCACATATATTATGACAACGTAGGTTGTAGAACAGTGGGTATCGCTGATAGATATATCTCCGAGAACCTCACGCGCAACGATCACAGAAGAATAACGGGAAAACCGGATGGGAAGTGTATGTTAAATACCTTTAAGAAACGTATGGGAAGGTTCCCTCTGCTCTTAGGAAGAGGCGTCTTTCCAAGCTCACGGACATTGGTGACGAAAGCAATCCTACCACGCGAAGAGCAGGCGAGCCAAGATCCACCTGCAAGCTCATCTCTCCCACCCAGAATTTCCTCACCTTCCCACCATACAAGTGGCTTTGTGGGCCTTCCGAAAACAAGAAATATTTAACTAAAGACCGGTCAAAACTCCCGATTTCCGACTAACCACGAGAATATAAATAGAGATGGACGCACAGAAAAGGAGGTCAAAATCGGGTTTGATAAGTTACCGGCTGTGGTATTCGTCTCTGTTGAGCAATAGAAGGAAAGGGTAGAGGGGATGAGATTGCCATAGAAACGCCGCTATGCACATGGTGCTTGCTTTGTAAGCAGATGGATTTGGATATTAGATTTCTTCCCTTGGCAGTTGCAGGTTGTGTGCGCGCATCACCATCTTTACTTTGTCTTCTCCTCGTTTGTTTTGAGGCTTGGGTTTTGACCATCTTCCCATCCGCTTTCAGGCTTCCAAAGGTTGACTAACGTTCTCTGCCACGTGTGCGATGCAATTCCGGACTCTTCAGGGCTTTCGGAATAATATTGTGGGCCGAAAATGGGCTTACGCTAGGGATCCATGTTCTCAACTAGTTTCCATTTCCAAGAAAACTCGATTGACTTGTATTAGTTTAATAAGTTATTTAGTATATGGGTTGAACTTGAATAAGAAATGGTTCGAAGACGGGCCGAATAGCCCGCCCGTTCACGCATTATTTAAAATGACTGAAACAATTTCTAGACGGGCAACTGAGTCATAGTCAACGAACAGGCTGGCAAGTATCAAAATCAAATGTGGGTAATGGTGCATGGGTGATCTACCTGTTCGTCGGGTGGGGCCCAGTCCAACTTAAGACTTAATAAGAGGTTTCGGTACGGTTCGTTCGGACGAGTTTCATCCGGGCAACAATTGAAATTATTAAACATTTATTTCAAAATAATAAAGAGTATTTCTGAAACGCATCCCTCGATTTTTGTTTATTTGTATTTCTTCACCCTCATCCTCGTATCCACTGCCCCGCAGTTATTTGCCATACACGGCAGTTGACCTTGACCAACGTCCCTATGCCATCTCAAAAATAAACCGGGAAACCCCCACATCTGTTTCAATATTCATTCCATCTACATGACCAGAACCCCAACCCACTGTATAGTAAGACTTGGTCTCCTACATCTGTTTCATCGTCTATGGTCTTATAATCTGTATCTCTCTTCTTATTCTTATTTTCTTTTGACACGCAATACCACTCCTACTAGACATCCCCTGACCCGAGAAGGTGGCGTTGGAAATTAAGACAAAGAAGTTGCAGTCAATAAAACAAGCTCAGTACTTTTTTTCGCGTCCGATCAATCCAAGGTTTCGAATAGAAAAATCATAAAAAGGGGAGCACGCCGTTGAAGAGTCTAGATATCAAAAGCCGGCCCGTCCTACTCTGCATCATTCAGAGCTGGATACTGCAACCAGAACTAGCTCTTCCTTTTCTGTTTTCTGTTTTCCTGATATCCACCTGCTGACTCAAGATGGGAATTTGCTGGGGCTCTCCAGCTCGAACTCCGTCACCTACCTCCACGGGTCATATAAGTTCAGGTACCCCTCTTATCTTAATCTGTATATTGGTTCTTCTTGTTGCCTGCTAATATTATTGTTAATGGTCTTGTTTGCATATGTGACTTTTTTTTTCTTTTAAATTCATCTCCAAGGGGTTATTTTGTGTCAGAAAACTAGATTCAGTTTTTACCTTTTTCGTGTTATGCCACTTTGATCTATCCTCTCTTAGTAAGATAGTGCTGATTACTCATAACAATTTGTTAGAGTTTGTTGTTTTGCTTCTGGGTAATGCATTTCAGACAAGGTTGGATCATATATAAATCTGTAATTCTTCCGAGGTTTCATTGTTTTCTCTTGATCTTCCTCGGAAATGTTCAATTCGAATTGTAAACTAAACCTCACTGACACAAACTAAAGCAGCGACAACTTCGTCTCTTTTTTTTTTACTTAAAATTTCCGTTCATGACTATATTCATATAAATTGATGCAACAGGACTAACCGTTTACTTGTTCTGTTGTGGATTTTGTTTCTCTCCTTGTTTCAATCTTCTTGGCATCAAACCTGGTCGTCTTTTGATTTCATCTTTAATAACTCTGAATTAATATATGAAATTCTTCAATTGCTGCAGGGCTATCTAACACAACTAGCAACACAACTTCTTTTGGCGGCAGCAATGCGACATCTTCACGGGGCAGCGACATCTCGGGGAACAGCCAATTTTCAGCTAGGAGTGGAGACGAGGACTTTCCAAACGGTCAAATCTTGCCCATTCCCAACTTGAGGATTTTCTCTTTTGCAGAACTGAGGACTGCTACGAGGAATTTTAAGACTGATACATTACTTGGAGAGGGGGGTTTTGGCAAAGTATACAAAGGTTGGCTTGATGAGAAGACACCGGGAAAGGGTGGAAGTGGAACAGTAATTGCGGTTAAAAGATTGAATTCTGAGAGCTTGCAAGGATTCGAAGAATGGCAGGTATTCTTTCTACTTTTCTTAACAGTTAATCAACTTGCTGGTTGACAGTCAACAAAAAAAGACCTTGCTGGGTTGACATTATGTATGTATTTCACAAAATGAGATTGGATCTGGTTTTTGTATAATAATTGTATTTTAGTTTGAAATTTAGTCAAATCTCGTAGTTCCTCATCTTTCACGTTAAGGAGAGTAGGGGATGTGTATATATTAAAATGACTGTTGACCATATTAATAACAGGGAACCAGGAACCGGGATCTTTAGAATTTTTAATGTCTCATTGCTGTATTTGTCTCAAAAGCGTTCTTCTCTTTGCACAGCCTGTTTATGATAACGTATATGGCCGTATTGTTTTGGTTGGTAGGTCTGAGATGTTTACCAGACTGGGAGGAGATTGACCCAAAATAAATGAAATGGAAAAGGACAAATCTATTAACAAACTGAAGAAATTAAAAATTTATGGATTCGTAATAATAATGGACAAGTTCTTCAATTGTCCTGGCAATGGAAACTATGGTGTTTGCAAACATTGTTAATGATTGAATTTCGTCATTCTTGGCTTTCTCATCTTTCTTTCCCTTTTCTTAGAGAAAAAATGAAGAAAAAAGATTTTAAATTGCAATTTCTGTTGATGTCATGTTACTTACTATCTTCGGGTCTAGTCTGAAACCATCAATGACAGCATATTGATTCCAGTGTGATTGATGACAAAACAAATGTCTTTATTAGTTTATGACTTCTAGATCAGACTTTGGCTTGAATCAGCTTGAAGATGTTGAAACTTGAAACAATTGTGCTATCAGTTTACTTCCCCCCGGACTCGAGCACTGGTTTTAGTATTTCTATTCAGTGGGTGCCTGGAATTGTGTCTAAGCTCAGGGAGGAGTAATTTTCCACAGATGGCATGAATTTCATATACCTGATATATTACGTACATTTGACTATAGAATCATAAGTCAGAATCTTCATTTACACAAGTTGTAATGTCGTTACATGATTGCTTGATGTTTAGATATTTCTGAGACTTGCTCCCGCTTAGGCCCTCAGACACGACAATTTAGTGTCCTTCTTTCTTGTGGAGTTAAAGCGGCATGCGTGACTTACATATCACCTTTCCTGAGAGATTGTAACTTGTTTGTTTGTTCATTTGCTGCTGCAGTCGGAAGTAAATTTCTTGGGAAGGCTTTCTCATCCTAACCTCGTCAAACTGATAGGATATGGTTGGGAGGAAAAGGAGCTTCTTCTTGTTTATGAATTCATGCAAAAGGGCAGCTTGGAGAACCATCTGTTTGGAAGTAATGACATATCTATTACTCTCTCTGCTTTCTTATGAACCTTTTCCTTTTCTTTTTCCAAAGAAAAAAAGAAGTCAATGAGTGATAATTTTATTAAATTCATATTATTACCGGTGCAGGAGGTGCGGCAGTTCAGCCTCTTCCATGGGATATTAGGCTCAAGGTTGCCATAGGTGCTGCCAGGGGTCTTGCTTTCTTGCACACATCCGATAAACAAGTAATTTACAGAGATTTTAAAGCTTCGAATATACTGCTTGATGGGGTAAGTTGTGTGTAAATTAACAAATGCTTGTGAGAACATTACATAAAAATTTTATACCCACAGAGGTTCTCCCTAATCGAACATGGTCTTAGATGCAAGTAGAGATCACTTAGCAAGTGGTCATAAAACATACTTCTAACTTGTAAGATAAGATATCAGTCGAGGAGATATTGGTTTATAGACTAAGTTGAGTTTGTGGTCTTATATGTGTCAGTCTTACACCGCCAAGATATCAGACTTTGGTTTGGCAAAATTGGGGCCTTCAGCCAGTCAATCGCATGTGACAACTAGGGTGATGGGCACATATGGTTACGCTGCTCCTGAGTATGTCGCTACAGGTAATCCCACGAGTCTTGTTTCTTATATACTTGGTTGCTGTTAATGGGTGGTCAAACTCAGACTCAGGCTCAGGCTTTGTTTGGTCTAAAGTTAGCTGCTGGCAGGATATAGCATCGGAACCTAGCCATGAAACTAACCTTGTGCTAATAAAACAGGGCATTTGTATGTAAAGAGCGACGTCTATGGTTTTGGAGTTGTCTTGGTTGAGATTTTGACGGGTTTACGAGCACTTGACACAACCCGTCCCAGTGGGAGACAGAATCTGACTGACTGGATCAAGCCATATCTATCTGACAAAAGGAAGTTGAAGAACATAATGGATTCTCGGTTGGAGGGAAAATATCCTTCCAAAGCAGCACTGCGAATAGCTCAGCTCGCCTTAACATGCCTTGAAGCTGAACCCAAGAACCGGCAACCGATGAGAGAAGTTTTATCTACGTTGGAAAGGATTGAAGCAAGCGGTGACAAGGTAGTAGAACGCATAGTTAGTCACAACACCTCTACCGTAGGCCGACATGGGCAGCGACCACCCCTGCAACGCCGCTCTCAACTTCATCCGAAGCAGGATGAAAGAGAAACCTACAAGGCTCCTCGAGGAGTAAGGTAAATTGTTAAAACTGGAATGGAAGTAGAGACTAGAGAAGCAGCGAGAGATGTGGAGTCAATTACCTTTTATTGTTTTCCTCCGCCAGACTTTGGAAATTCTGGACACTCATTCATACTGTTTCAGTTCTGTACATTGGTGATGGTGTTACTGATAGTGAGACTGTATGTACGTATACCTGCCTTGTATTGTAACTAATTTAAGGAGGTAGTAGTTGTAAGCAAAGAATTTTATTTTCCATATAAATGAATTTATATTTCCACATCCAAATCACAGAAATACCAAAGTCACATATTACAAAGGTCATTTTATCCAATTTCGCTGGCTATCTTACCATACTTATTTTTTAAAAATCTAATCCGAAATTATATATTAATATCCTTTGTCTTTTGTATTAATCCAGACCACAATTGGTACATATAATATATAACCAACTCTCGCCAAAAAAAACAATAATTATTTTTATTGTCTTGGTATTTTAGACAGGATTTGGAGTTCAGAAAGAATAAGTAAAGAGAAAACAGTGCAGAAACGCGCCAAAAAGGTGGAAGTTGTCAAACAGCCAATCTCAATTACCGACAAACTCAAATGGAAGCTGGGAAAGACAAGTCGTTTATAAAATAAAAAATAGAAACCAATTCGTCTTTGCCGGCCCTCCCCACTCTCACTCCCAGACCCAAACCGAAAGGAAAGAGACGGAGAACTAATAAAATCTCTGGATCCGTTTCCTTTCTTTCTTCTTAAGCACCAAATATTTTCTCTTCGGGGTTAATGGAAGCTCCTTCTGCTTCTTCAATGTTGTGGACCTTCGACTTTCGGCTATTCATCCTCTTCTCACTAGTAATTTCATCAGCTTTCCTCACTCCCGTTACCGATTATCAATCTCCCCACTTTCACTACTTTACCTGTTTATTCTTTTCTTTTGCTTCAATCCTTTTTGCCAGGTTATGCTTCGTGTTGCTCCAGTTGGTTCGGATTCGCTGGCTTATCCAAACACGTAAGATTGGTTCTGAATGCCTGTGTTTATGGAAATTTTACTACAGATATAATTTTGTGATTTTTTTTTGGTTATATTTAGTTTCAGAAATAGAGAGTTAAAAGCATCTCGTCCGTTACATGATTGCCTGGATTGCGGTGGCGTAAAGGTTCTATTTCATCTTTTCTTTTCTTTTTTTATGGAAAAAATGGATTATTTGTTTTGCGTATTATTGCATTTGTTAAGCATGGTTTTCCTTTGAATCACTGTATTACTTTAAATACGGACAATCTGCTAAAGTTTAAACGCATCACACGGTAAAATGGTGTTGGTCATTTTGTCGTCAAGCTTGGAGTATATGCTAGTGCCAAATTTGACAGTGAATCGAATGTCATGTTGTGGTCCAAGACCAGCGGGAAGTTCAACTTGTTCTCCATGGTATATGATTTGCCTTCTGCATTACTTGTCGGTGATTCATAGTTGAATTGAGCGCGTAACAAAAATATGATACGGAACTAGCTGCAGATGAAGCTTAGAATGCAAGGACAGAGAATGCAAGTAGAAGTAGGTGGCAGAAATGGCTGTTTCATTTTTTAAATGGCGCTATGTTGAGCAAAAAGTATAAAATTTTTCTGTTCGAAGTTGAGTTATTACCCATTCTGAAGCATATATTTGCATTTTCTAGATTTTCTTGTACTTCTCATTGTTGTCTGTGTGTTCTGCTACTATTTGGGTAGGTGTATGTGAAAATTAATCCAAATTTTATCATCTGTCATGCTTCTTGATGGGCAGGAACAGGATACTTCTTCTAAACTCGGGCAAAATCTGGATGAAAAGGTAATTAATGTCATCCGCATAGCCAACAGAAGTTATTGGTGGTGCTAATTGATGTTCTCTTTATCCAGGATATTAACATTATCGCAACATACAGTGATACTCATGGAAATGTTCGAATCAGTAGAGTGAAAATGAAGAACCTGTCTGCATCTTGGATATTGGAAAATCCTATAGATAATAGTCAACATAGGCCAGACTCTTCACAGGTATCCCCAAGTGATTTTAGTGTTGACTTCCCCACATAATTAAATCTTCAGAAGGACATTTCTAGGAGATCTAGAATAGAATTTTTATAATTTTTTATTTTTTTTATTCAACTCCACCTGTTATGAGAATGATTCAACTTCTGGTTCTTCTGAAAACTTTCAGATGAATGATTCAACTCAACCTGTTATGAGAACTGAAGATAATGATGAGCATGCATTGTCTGATGATCAGTTTGAAAGCCATCTGACATCACAAATGAACCCGGTGAAGCTCAACCGCCAGGTAAAATTAGGATAGCTTCTATCTTCATTGACTTCCTATGTCTTTCACTTTCAATTTATGTTATTGATGGTCAGTAGCTTTCAGTTGATGCGGAAAAGGAGGAGAGATCTTCGAGTTTCTGAGCTTATTCGACAAGATAAAGAAGCTGACAAGCAGATGCAAACGTCTGAAAATAAATGGTATAGAAGCATGGACACTACTTCCAGGGGAAAATACAGCATATGGAGGAGAGATTTTGATAATCCCAATTCCGATTCTACGTTGAAACTCATGCGAGACCAAATCATAATGGCCAAAGCTTATGCAAATATAGCCAAATCAAAGAATGAATCTATTCTTTTCAACTCTCTTATGAAGCAGTTAAGAGAAAGTCAGCATGCTATTGGAGAAGCGACATCTGACGTTGAGCTTGACTCCAGGCAGGTTCCTGTCTACGTAACCTTTCTTTCTGTGCATGCTATTTGTTGCATTCATGTAGGGAATATATTCATTTTACTTACATATATTAATATATTTTATCCTTTTTTTCCAGTTCACTTGCCCAGGCCAAGGCAATGGGTCATGTTCTTTCCAAGGCAAAAGATCAATTATACGAATGCCCTACAATATCAAGGAAGTTGCGGGCCATGCTTCAATCGAGTGAAGTCAATTTAAATGCTCTGAAGAAAAAGAGTGCATTCTTGATTCAGCTAGCTGCAAAAACGATGCCATTGCCGCTGCATTGCCTTCCTTTGCAGCTTGCAGCTGATTATTTCCGATTTGGGTATCAACAGAAAGGTTATGCTAGCAAAGAAAAGCTTGAAGATCCCTCTTTGTACCACTATGCCATCTTTTCGGATAACGTACTGGCAACATCAGTGGTTGTCAACTCCACTGCACTACATGTAAAAGATCCTGAGAAACACGTATTCCATATAGTCACTGATAAATTGAACTTTGCAGCTATGAGAATGTGGTTTATTGTCAATCCTCCTGAGAAAGCTACTGTCCAGGTGGAGAAAGTCGATGATTTTAAGTGGTTGAACTCCTCATATTGTTCTGTTCTACGTCAACTTGAATCTTCCAGGGTCAAGGAATACTACTTCAAGGCTAATCATCCTTCCTCCCTTGCTACTGGTTCTGACAATCTCAAGTATAGGAATCCAAAATATTTGTCCATGCTTAATCATCTTAGGTTCTACCTTCCTGAAGCATATCCAAAACTGGACAAGATCCTTTTTCTGGATGATGATATTGTGGTTCAGAAGGATTTGACGCCCCTTTGGTCCATTGATCTGAATGGAATGGTAAATGGTGCTGTGGAGACTTGCAAGGAGAGTTTTCATAGGTTTGATAAGTATCTAAACTTCTCGAATCCGAAGATTTACGAGAATTTTGATCCAAATGCTTGTGGTTGGGCTTTCGGAATGAACATGTTTGACTTGAACGAATGGAGAAAGCGGAATATCACTGGGATATATCATTATTGGCAAGATCTGGTAAAGCACTAGTTTGCTCTTTGACCTTAAATCTTTTTATCATACTTTCTTGACGGTAATGATGCCTGCATATTTACGATGCATATATGTAGGATCTTAAAAAAATAAAAAATAAAAAGTAAAAGCCATGCATGGCTGCATACAAGCAAATACCTATCTTCAAGCGTACAAGAAAACTTCTCTATTGATATGTGCTTTGTTTTATACTATTTTGCAGAATGAGGATAGAACTCTCTGGAAGTTGGGAACTTTGCCGCCCGGACTAATCACTTTCTACAATTTGACATATCCATTAGATCGAAGCTGGCATGCTCTAGGACTAGGTTACGACCCTGCTCTTAATCAAACGGAGATAGAGCATGCTGCGGTGGTTCACTACAACGGAAATTACAAGCCGTGGCTGGACTTGGCTATTAGCAAGTACAAGTCTTATTGGTCAAAATATGTACAGTATGATAACCCTTATCTTCTACTATGCAATATCAGGGAATGATGATTTGGTTCTGTTCTGCTCTCTTTTCTGAGAGCTTGTTAAAAAAGGAATTTTATTTTTTTTTATAATTCTGAGTGGCTCACAGTTAGGAGGAAAAATGTTCATTGAGCACTGAGCCTGCGCTCGTAGACTTGAAATTTTGATTCTTTTGTAATAAATCAACCATTCTTTCCAAGTCTACACGGACGGACGCTGGATTTCGTTTCATCATAAAACATATCAGTAATACAAAGGGATATGTACATTTTGCTTACTTTATTGACATTATGGAAGCGTAAAGTGTTTGTTCAAACTTGCACCATGTAACCAACACATACATCTGCGGTGCCCCCAATTCGGAGCAGCAGCTTCGCTTCAATGATACAGAATCGCATGCAACTCTTACTGTCTATAGTCTATACACATAATATATACCGTACCCTCAGCAGTGTCAGGCATCAAACTACAGCATCAACTAGAGGCCACCCAAAAATGAATAGGGCTCAGATTGCTGCTTCAGAGGCCCAGTCTCAGGTCTAGAGTAAGGCCCGATGAATTCGAAGAAGACGATCCATCTTCAGGCGGGGCGGGCAGATTGAGGTCAAATGCACAACTCTCTTTCAGCCCCTGATGCATGGACGATGAAGCCTCCTCTCCTTTCTCCCAGTGGCATCTCTTGTGCCCTCCCAGCGCCTGCCCGCTCGAGAATACCCTCGAGCAAATCCCACACCTGTGACCCAACACCATAACCATCTTGTTCCCGCTAACTTCCTCCTCCACATTCTCCTTCCCGGCGGGGTTTCCGCTTACAATTTGATGTTGAGGATACTCCTGATCATCCACCTCACATCCATCAGTATCACTCCTCTTTATCGCAAAGCAACCCTTGACATTCTTGTGGCTGGCCCTGTGGCCCCCTAGTGCCTGATGCGACCCGAAAACCTTCTTGCAACTGGAGCACTCAAAGCGGGTGAAACTCGCTTGATCATCGTCGATTACCATAAGACTACTCGTCCTACCACCGCAAGCTGCAGCAGCGCCAGAATCTGCGATCTCCGGTAATGTCGTTGCACCACCTTCGCTGTTGGCCAACATCAACAAATAAGAAGCTACCTCATGATCCTCTGCGGTCATCAGCGCACCCCAGCCTTCCGAGTCGTTACTCAGCGGTCGAACAGGCAAAACGGGCCTCTTATGATTGGGTGGCGGGTTGATGCCACGCCATTGGCGCTCAGGGTGGCAACGCATGTGACCAAAAAGAGCCTTCCATGACCAGAATTTCTTGCCACACTCACTACAAGGCTTGGTGATCTTGGGCGCGGATGGGTCTGGCTTCTTGGAATAGTATCTTGGTCTGGGATTAATACCAGAAGCAGCAATGGTTGTAGGGACCAAAGTGGGTTCAATCTTGATCAACTTGGAGCGCTTTTTGCGCGGTTTCTGATGGCAAAAAGAGGTAACAGGGATCGGAGACGACGAAGACGATGGCAGAAAGAGGTGGGATTGGGAATCCGTGATGATATTGGTGTTATTCATGTCTTTCAAAAGGAATTCTCACAAGTACTGAACCAAGAAAAGGGGGACAAAGGTAGTGCGGTTGTTTATGTAGTAGTGTAGTAGTAGGCGGTTACTGTTTGAACTGTTGGCAGTTTTTTCTCACGTCTCTTGAGCTTATCCGCACCACATCACAAAATTTTCCTCGTGTTCATTTAAAATCGCAAGATTAAAATGCATTTTCCTCAATTCCATATTTGATATTTCTTTCTACTCCCTCTTCAATTGTTTTGCTAATTTTATCAATTTTATGCTAGCAGCTGTTTTAGATAAATCCCATTTGTGAAAACGGAAACACAAACCCTATATAGTTGGAGCATTTTGTAACTTCCATGTACTTCTTTAGCCGACAAAAATGCGCACGTGCGTATTACAGGTAAAGGCATATAGTTATTGGAGTCGGTAATGATTCGAATAAGATAACACCGTGGTGTTGTTATTCTATTTTTATTCGTAGGAAGAAATGATACTTCCTCTGCCGGAATGGAAAAGAAGGTTTCTCATGAGTTACAGATATGGAAAGAGAGAGGAGAAGTAGCAAACAAGAATTTACGTTTACTGCTACATTACAACACAACTTCAATTCAGTGCAGTCTGATTCAGCAGCGGTTACTGTTGTCTCAGATATTAAAATACAGCCAATAAAGTGGTAGACTAATTAGACTGAATATTGAGAAACAAGCAGGAAGATTACCATTGAAGTGGGGCTCAAAAGAAATGCACCAAGGCTTATTTATATACTCTTACTTCTCTGACTGCCTTTGATGTGTCGGAGGGGCCCTAAGATTCTTCGTGTTTTTCCCCAGGACATTTAGAGCTCCGACACGTTGCACCTCTTTTGCTGATAGGAAGTTATAGTACATTATATCAGATAGTTGGCAATAAAAAATTACTGGAGATCACAGGAATCTACCCAGCAAGCACGCATAACATTTGTAGATTATGACTCAATTATGTACTGCCAAATAAATAAATAAAAAGTCCAAAGCTGTGGATGTGTGACTGATATGAGACATCAATCCCCCATTTTTATTGTTCAGAAGACATCCCACAGTAGAAGAAGATGGTCGGATAAGAGCGGTTCTAAATATTAACCATCTCCATAGTGCTTCTCTAATATGTTTTCTAAGCAATCAAAATAAGGATGCAGCTTTAAGTGAAAAAAGAAAGCGTCAAAAAATTATAATCCTTGAAAAGATATGCCACGGGTAATTCGATATAACGGATAGAATGATGAAACTTGCAAAAAAGCCTATCCGAGAGATATCTCTTTTATTGTGTATAAAACACAAACTTTATCTAGCTTGTATATGCACGACTTAGCTGTATACGCATGAAAGTGCAAGTTGCATGGTTAGCTTTATATGCATCAGTTGGCAGCTATGAATAACATTGTAAGTTGCAAACGTGTGTGTTAAGTTTGCCTCAAAGCAGTCAACATAGATGCATCCTGCTACCTTCCTCCAGTGAAAGTTGGATTGCTCTCTTTTCCAGTTCCACTGCAAGTTTGCTGAGATCAACTGGGGAAAGTGATCGAAGCACTACAATGGAAATAATATGTGAATCAGTTCTAGAAAACTTTAGTACTGTCACCCAAGGGCGAGTATTTTTGAAAGTCCGGCACTTACTCTGTAAATAATCCTCTTGATCTGATTCTTCCAATTTCTTCAATAATATTTGCAGTTCGAGATATCGCTCTTCCCAACCAAGATTTTTCACTCCCTTTGGATCATTAGATGAAGGAGCAGTACAAGGAATAGGGTGACTGCTGGGTTCCACTGGGACAGACCTCATGTTAGAATGTGCATGATGAAGAGAAACTGAGAGTTTTCCTGATACACTTGTCAAGGAAGTCACAGGCAGGGGTTCCAATGCAGGAAAACAAGAAATTTTTGTATCTTTTTTCGGAGCCGTTGGCTGGGTGGTCTTGCCCGGGTGACCAGCCTGCTTTGAATTCAGGCAATCAACACCAACACTGCTGATGTCACAAGCACAGGATGTTCCAAATTGTCCTTCATGTTTCCTTCGGACATAGAACCGTTGGGTGGATGCAGAATTACCACTTGTAGATTGGAAGAAAGGAACCGAAGAAGTCATTGTGCTCTCAGTTGGAGTTCCCTCAGTGCTAGAAACCTTACTGGCATCCATAACTTGTCCTTGATCCATCGACAATGTAGAAATTTTGATGGGGTGGTGAATTCTATTCTCATTCTGCACATCTCTCAATGCCGTCTTCTTCACAGATGCTGCAAATTGTTTATCACAAGTGGAGAAGTTTGTTTCGGCATTACCCTCGCTGAATTTTGAATCACTTGTTTGATGAACCATCTGAAGAAAAAAAAAATAGAGAATTTGAGAAGACCCTGGGTATGGAAATTACCGGTAAGAAATTAACAAACAAGAGGTACATCAACAAAGAGATTCAAAAATTTGAAAAATACAACTGGTCAGAAAACATCGTAGGATAATTTCAATGTCAGTAAAAAACACAATACGTCTCTCGATTTCTTGTGACCAAGTGAATAAACATCCAATCAAACCCCGGATTGCACGGATAGCTTCAGTTTATCAACTCCACATTTCAGCTCCACATGAATTAGTTTCTCAAAGGCAGACCGAATCAATTTAGAAACATGATCAGCTGGCGCTATAGCTAGACACATTGTATCAAGCAGCAAGCAGCAAGCAGCAATTAGCAATCAGAAAAAGTACCGATTCCAAAAATGCAAATTTAAGCAAAAAAAAAATGGCAATCCATAATCGTACTAAACTTAAAACTGCACTCACCACCGATTAATCAGCGATTAGAAAACATGGGTTTAGTCTTCCAACCAGAATAAATAGTACCCGTCGTCACAAAATCGAAAGTCTGCAAGATAAACAGTCGAGCAGCGAACGTAAAAGCCGAAGACATAAAGCCGCAAATCAAAATCAAAACGAAGCCTAAAACAAAAACAACAGTACAGAACGAAAATAGCTCTGACGTAATAGATAAAGAAATTGATGAGAAATTCGGATCGAGAAAGATAGACTTATACCTCATTGTACGCGCGCAGGAGTAATCGGAGAGGAATGCTTGTAGGGGTTTCAAACGCCAAACGCCAAACGCTTTCCCCTTGGGCCCGAACGTGGTTCACTATTTATTTTTCGGTCCTTCATTTTCTATATATAAATTGTTATGGCCACTTACTTAGTTATTTACAGTGTTACCGTGGCCCTACCTTTTTGGACTTAAAACTTGTTTACCATTGGGCCCATTAAGTGGAATATACTGTACATTGTGTTTCAACTCTTTTTCTTGTGGTATCATACAGAATCTTATAAATTGATGAAGGATAAATTTCACACATATTAGTTATTTCATAAATAAAATTTAAGAAAATTAGATATATTTGAAAATCCGATTTATTTATCAGAAGGTCCATAAAAAGGTAAAGTTATTTATTTCAGCAAATTTCAATAATCTAACAGATCAATAATGCAGGTTCAGGTTCATCTGGGTCAGGGCAGCGGGAAACACAGCACACAAATACTTGTAGCGAACAAGAGACCAAAACAATTTATAAGTAGAAAACGAGGGACCCAAAAATAAATATCAAACCTTGTTTAAAGGACAGGGGAAAGCTCCAGGCGTGTGAAACCCCGTCACCGAGTGGTTTCTTTCTCTACGCTTTCTCCCTGCGCGCGTTCAACGAGGTGCAAGTTTATCATTTTTTATTTTCAAATTTATGCTCAATTACTTTATCCACTACGTGCGGCGCGGCGACTGTCGTTCTGTACTGTTTATTTGTCATGGTTTGATTTGCGAATACACATGTTTAGTTTGATTTGCGAATACACATGATCAACTTGTAAGTTTTCTGCTCGATTGTTTCTAGTGCCGACTTCCGATTTTGCGATGACAGATTAAACTTATTGTGATTAACATACAGCACCCGTGTTTGGAATCGCTGATTTATTGGTGTGAGTGAAGTGTTAAGTTTCCTGGGACTCTGTCTTGCTTTTTTTTTTTTTATTTGCTTATCTGACATCGATACTTTTGCTGATTGCTGCAGCTGCAATGTGTCGAGCTGTAGCGCGTACTGATCTTGTGTTTCTGAAATTATTTGTTGTAATTTTTAGATCCTAATTCATTTTCTATGCGGATTTGATATACTGAAGTTTTCCTACGTATCCGGGGTCTGATTTGATGTTCATTTATTTGGTCGCGAGAAATTGAGAGATTGAGAGATCTATTTTGTTATTTCAGTTACGTGGAAATTGTCGTGCGATGTTTTCTGATCAGTTGTATTTTTCTAACTATTACCTTTAACTAATCTTTAAAAAAAAAGAAAACTCGTTTGTTAGGAACTCTCATCACCATCTCCTCCAACTCTCGCATTTTCTTAAATCCTCCGTTTGGTTGCTTGGCAACTGCAGATAGGGAACACCTTGATGTTTGTCTTCATCGGGCTCTGCGACGGACACGTATCAGCAGCATCCGTGCTTTAATTTAAGGTAAGTCTTCCTTCCATATACATTCCGATTTTCCTAAAAAAAAATTTATCTTAAACTTCTAACTGCTTCTTTTATCTTTGCCAAATCGGATTTTTTTTTCTTCGCTTTAGAAATCCAACATCGGTACCCTATGTGGGAGGAAATATAGCTGCAATTTGGTTGCACCTTTTTCAGTTTACTAAGTTTTGATTATGTTTGTCTTATGTAACAGGTCATACTTCCTTGATTGACTGATTAATTGATTACCAAGTGTATTAAGGTGCTACTTTTGGGGAATGATGAGCTATGTTGGGTAGTTACTGGAAGGTTACAAATTAGCGTTGGCTACAATGTTGTATCTGGATTCATTCTTCTATCTGTTGTCCTCCTATTCAACTCCCGTATGGGCAACTTTAGTGTCCGGTGCTTTTGTACTATCCACACTCGCGTTGTCATTCTACCTCATGTTCGAGCACCTTTCTGCTTACAAGAATCCTGAGGTTTCGTTTGATTCTTCTTTTGTTATCTATCTCTGCATCTGTATATCTGTATGTTGGATGGTTGACTCCTGGTTTCTTGCTCTTCAGGAACAGAAATTTTTACTTGGTGTTATTCTAATGGTTCCATGTTACGCAGTTGAATCTGTAAGCCACGCAACTTGAATATGTCATGTGATTGGCGGAAACATAGATTTTGGAATTTCCACAAAAAGAGGGAAATATCATATACGATAGTTCCTTGCTATATGAAGGATTTCCATTTTTTAGGTTCTGACATATTTGGGAGTTGGTACATATTTTTCCTTCTAATGTCTGGCTTATTTTTTAAACAGTTTATATCCTTGGTGAATCCTTCAATTAGTGTTGATATCGAGATACTAAGGGATTGCTATGAATCATTTGCCATGTATTGCTTTGGAAGATACCTTGTTGCTTGCTTGGGTATGTTCTTTCCCCAAGATTTCCCGTGGGCTTCTTTATTCCAAATGATTTATTGTTCTTTCCAGAACTGACAAATTTCTAGGCTTTCTAATACTGGTGCTCTTTTTTGTAAGCTGTCAAATTCTTAATTCTTGATATCATGATTTTACTTGTTTTCTCTTTCTTCTGTATAAAGGCGGGGAAGAAAGAACTATTCAGTTTATGCAAAGAGAAGGTCGTGCTAGTTCAAAGGCTCCCCTTTTAGAGCATGGTTCTGAATCCAAAAGAGGAATTGTGAAGCATCCTTTTCCAATGAATTACATCTTAAAACCATGGAAGCTTGGTCAGTGGTTTTACCAAGTTGTAAAGTTCGGTATTGTTCAATATGTATGTTCACTTTTTTGAAAATTTATGTTTATCAGCTATATTCATTTTACCACTATTTTGTCCTTAAAGCTGGATAATTATAAACTATCTTACTCTTGGCAGATGATAATCAAAGCTCTTACTTCAATTTTGGCTGTTGTTCTTGAAGCGTTTGGTGTATATTGTGAAGGAGAGTTCAAGTGGGGATGTGGGTAAGCTGTTCTTAGTTGCTTACTTGGTACTTGTTACATGACAAAAGGGTTGAGTGGTTATTTCTTCTGTTTGATCTTGACTTAGTAGCATTGTGACTTGTTATTTATCATACAAACTCCTTTAAAATTATTACCTATCCTGTGCTTGTGTTAAGTTCTCTGGTCATAATATATTTTTGGGTGGATTATTTGGGAATGCAAGGTATCATCAGTTCAATTGTAATTTTTTATTGTGCTTTTTTTTTTCTAAGATGGTACAATTCCTTCTATGTGTATAATTTTATTCTATCTCTTTACTCCTTGATCGGAAAATAATTTCTTTTGGTGTTTCTTGAGAAATCTAAAAATATCCCAGCATTTTCTTTTCCTGATTGCTTAGTGCTGCTTGATTTTGTAGGTATCCTTACATGGCAGTGGTTCTTAATTTCAGTCAATCGTGGGCGTTGTACTGCTTAGTTCAATTTTACACTGCCACAAAGGATGAGCTTGCACATATAAATCCACTATACAAATTCTTGACGTTTAAGTCAATTGTGTTCTTGACTTGGTGGCAGGGGGTGGCAATTGCTCTCTTTTACTCCCTTGGTTTAGTCCAAAGTCCTATTGCTCAAGGCTTGCAAGTTAAGTCAAGCATCCAGGATCTTATAATTTGTATAGAGGTAGCCGTTGCCAACTTGTTTTTTCAAGCTAATTATTCTACTTTCTAGAGTGGAAAATGTGGTGAAATAAACCCTTGTGTTTCTGAATATGATTAAAACTTTTTTTTCTGCATAAACTTAGAAAAAGTTTCTCTTATGGTATTGCCATAGAACCACAACAAATGTCTATCTTGTACATTCTTAACATGACTGCATGAATGCTACAATTCTTAGGAATTTCTTGAGTTTCCTTAACACACATCATATTTCTCCTCGCATGTCATTATATATATATGCTTTGATTCCTTCAAAACAACAGAGTTTAACATTCATATTATTCATCCACCACAGATGGGCATTGCTTCTATTGTTCATCTGTATGTATTCCCCGCAAGGCCTTATGAATTAATGGGAGACCGTTTTCCTGGAAGTGTTTCTGTTCTTGGTGACTATGCATCTGTTGATTGCCCTATAGATCCTGATGAGATCAGAGAAAGTGAACGACCCACAAAGTTACGCCTTCCGCAACCTGACATTGATGTCAGGAGTGGAACGGCCATCAAAGACAGTGTCCGTGATGTTGTTGTTGGTGGAGGAGGATATGTAAGTTTCCTGCTATTTAATTAATGCTTGGGTTTGAAAACTTGGGTCGTGGCAGTGCACCATATGGTAAGCCATTGAAAACCTGACAAAAAAAGGAATGGTGTTAGCCAGTGTTGGTTGTTAGGTAGCACCACTATGTTGTTGGCGAACATTGCTTGTCTATTCCCACTTGCTACTGCTTGAGAAAAAGGCATGGCAGAGCATAATACTGAATTATTTGTCGCTAACATTGCTATTTTTGTTTAAAATTGAATTGATTGTTTCTGTCCACGCAGATTGTGAGTGATTTGAAGTTCACAGTAAACCAAGCAGTAGAACCCGTCGAAAAAGGAATAACCAAGTTCAATGAGAAGTTGCACAAAATATCTCAGAACATAACGAGACATGACAAGGACAGGAGAAAAACTAGGGATGATAGTTTCATAGAGTCGCCAACAAAGAGAGTGATTCGTGGGATAGACGACCCCCTTTTGAATGGAAGTTTCAGTGACAGTGGGGTGGCTAGGGGTAAGAGGCACCGCCATAAATCAGGGTACACCAGCGCAGAAAGTGGAGGAGAAAGCAGCGGTGATCAAAGTCATGGTGGGTATCAGATCAGGGGCCATAGATGGGTGACTAAAGAATAGAAGTGATTCTTTCAATTTTTTTTGAAAAAAAGCATCACATGCGCATTGTGCATGAAGTCACACAGCAAAGGATCTTGTGCTTTCTGTCCCAAGACATGGGTGGTAAATTTCTCTTAATGGTGGACCGCTGGTTTGCATGCGCGGGATATTTCTATTGGAGACTGTGGTTTTAGCGGTGTCATCAAGTATAGGTTTTCGCGCAGGATATCAGTTCCCGAGGCTGTGTGCTCTAAAAGTCAAGGACGTTTATCCCATGTTGGACTTTCAAATCCCTGTATAGAATCGAGAAAACTTGGTTAGGTTTGAGACCGATTGAATCGGGATGTCCTGTGCAAGAGGCCGTTCATTCCTGTAGATGTCCACTAGTGATATTTATATATATCTACCAGAGCTGTGGTTTTGGAATTTCCAAAGTGAAATGTATAATTGCTCATAAAAATTTGTGTTCGCTAAATTTTTAGGATATATTTGCCTAGTGTCTTACGGCTTGCAGTGTTACTGCATACGGAGGGCTCTTGTCCAAGGGTCCCTAGGCAACAAGCAATTAACTTTTCCAGGGAAATAAGGCCTCTTGCACATCATTTTACTAATTGTAGAACGAAAATTTCAAATCAATTTATTATAATGGAATTGCAACAGCTCCAACCTGCAAGTTATCCACCCAACCCCTCCCACGATGCCAACTTGGCGTCTGTCCTGCTTTGCAGATCCAGTCAAAGAAATACATCAAATATCAAAATTAAATTGCGTTACTGGGCTTTCTATTATTATTCTCCACCCGAGGTCTAAGGCACATGTTAGATAATCTCTCGTAGTTCTCCAGTAAGCAAAGCAAACTTTCTGTGTTGAGACAATATGGAAGGAGTTTTGACTGACTGGATTTTCGATGAAATGCTATCCTGTGTTGATTCAGTCTGTTGCTTCGCAGCTTTTAGAATTGTTTGTAAGATTTGAAGTGGATCACCATGGCTGACAACTAATATTGCACACCTGCAACGAAAGATTTAATTAAAACAAAATAAAAGAATAACCTGGCAAAACTGGAGGAATTTTCGGCTGGTACAATTATACTCTTTTCAAGATCATGCCTTTTTCTTATTCCTCGGTGCAAAAGACAAAACAGAGATTTACCCTTCAAACTCAGATTCCATAACCGACATCGCATCGGCAAGTCTGGTAGCAACATCGTTGACACTCTCTCCACCCTCTGGTTGCATGAATGGGTCCTTTTCATCAAGTGCCCATATCTCTGCATACTATTGATGAAATTAAATGTAAAGATAACAATGGCCACTAGTTAATTGGGCACAATAGGGGAATGGATGCTTAGAAGTTTGATGGAACGAGTCCAGCTTGAAGATAGGATTGCTTGTTTAATGATATTCCGTATCACCTCCATTGTTATAATCACACAGGTCTAAGGAGCTGACATTATGAGATCATTCATGCAACCCAAAAAAGCCCATTAAACATAAACTAATCATCATTAATGGAACCCTTACCTTATCATGTGACATTAGCTCAAAGTGAGGGCCAAAGAATCGTTCACGTAGATCTTCCATCATCTGTCAGTTGATTTTTACCAAATGTCAGTGCAGTGATAAAAAGAACAATGATGCAAATCTATTTCATGGGTGTACAAGGATCTCCTGATGATTGTTTTGAGCATAGGCTTATTTGAAGGAAAAACTCAGATTATTCTATCTTGCTAGTTCTGATAAAAAAAACACCGGCAGATTACTTTTTTCTGTTTCACATCGAAGTAGAATATAGCATTTTGGATGTTTGAGGTGTTTCCAATGCCAGTAATCCATTAAGACAGACATAAATATGCAAATTCAGCATGAGTTGAGAAAAAAATATCGGTTGTGTTTAAGCAGTTCAATTTATATGCATATGTTGGCAGTTAATAACCACCAATGGATGAGCATTGCGTTTTAAAAATATTGAAAGTAGCACCCACAAACATCCACTCTACATAAAGTGAAAAAGGGATAAAACCAAACCGTCAACTGAGGGCCTTCAAAAGGAAGGTTCAAAACAGACGCAACAACTTTAGCTGTGTGACTGGTTCTTGCAAATGGAGAGTAGCAGATGCGAACCTTTTCGACTGGTAAGCCACTTTCGTTTAATTCCTGCACACGAAGCATAATTGTCAGATTTTTCATGGGAACAGATACAATACATAATGAGTTGAGATATATAAGTTTGAAAGTTGAGACATTTATCAACATAAGGAATCATCAGAGGATAATCGCTGGAGACCATAACCAATTCGAGTCCTATCAAGTAAAATTGCATTAGTTCGACGATTATCCTGTGGGAACCATCAATTCAGGTACTTGGCTTTCCAAACATAATTAAGATGTTCACAGCGTTTCTTGTTTAACTCAAGTTATAAACAGTTTTATCCCGGATATGCAGAACTAAAGGAAGCATGCATAACAGAAATGATGCTGAAATCTGAATTCTGAGTCAGATTTGTTGGGGCTCGTCTTGAGATTGCATAAAGCTGTGAACCCCAAAGATTTTATTATTTCCGTAACTAAATGGAACCCAGAAGATGCAGATGCAAATGCAAATGCAATCCATCTAATTAATAAACTTGAATCTCATTAATCAAAATATTGGACAATAGCGCCAGAATGTTTAGGTTCACGGGAACAACGGAGACCTGAAACAGGGAAGAGATACCTTAAGGAAATTTTGTCCGGCCAACTGAGCCTGATCGACACCTTCAGAAGCTAATTGGAATTCTGATCGGATACCGTTTTCCTGTAAGAACATCCAACCCAGCAGTTAACATACGCATCATTCCAAAAACGAAGTTGACATAAAAATTAAGAGGTATAAGACACAAAAACAAGGGAGGGAGAGAGAGAAACCAAAGAGGAGACAATGAGGCCTCTCTCGTTAGGAATGCTTTTGCCATGCCTCAACACCCAGTATCTGTTCTTCATAAACGACCCTCCCTTTTCCATACTCTTCAAATATCGTACCTTTCCCCGCTGCTTCTTTAGCTATTAGCCTATTATCTATCCTTCTATTCAATTATTTATCTTTATTCTATACCCTACCGATTGACAGTTTAGGAAAGTCACAAAGTCAAAGCCAAGTCATTCACTGACGTGGATGGATTCTACTGGTCAAGCAATCACAGGTTAATATTTGATGCCACTCGACCCCGTGGGACCCGACCCAACATGTCAATGGGAATCCAGTCTTCTTTCCGCACAACGAGGCCGTGTTGTTGCTCTACGGGTTTTGCTTAAAAGTACTTCTCAGGTCAATTTGTCATTATTATATGTTATGTTATCATATCACTTTTTTTTTATTTTTTTAATTTTTTTTTAAAAATTTTCTTATCTCTTTTTCATTATTATTATTTTAACATCATGAATGGGAATGTATAAAAGAGCATATTTTAACATCATGAATATGATGCTATGAATGTATAAAAGAGCATCTCTGTATATATAAACCTTGTGAAAATATAGATACATGACAAAGTTCATATATGTGTACATATATATATTAAAAATATGAATATAACACATTAATTCTCAATTAGTCCTTACTTTGGAAGCAATAAATATTAATATAGCATCACATGCATAACATACCATGTGTTTGTATAGGATTCATATTCTTTATACCTAAAGAACATGTAAACCAGGTTAGGTCTATATCACATGCATCACACATCGTATATTGTATAAGGTATGTAATATGATTTTAATAAGTATTAGATATTAATATAACATCACATTTGACAGCCTACGAAATGTAGGGGTTCATAGTTTGTCATACATACAAAACATGTAAAGTAGGAAAGTTAGGTCTATATCAGAAATGTCACACACTGTATGTGATACATGATTTGTAATCCGATTATAACAATCTATTATAATTATATTACACAATTATATGACACACAATGTGTGACACATATGATGTAAATCCAACCTCCTAGGTTGATATATTCTGTATGTATCATATGAACCCTACATAACACAGGATATGTGGCAATTGTGATGTTATAGTAATGACTAATGCTTCAAAATTAAGAACTAACAAGGATATAATAGAGAATGTCATGTTGATAATATTACACTTATAATATACACAAATATGCTCTTTGATACATTCTTATTGCAACGTTCATTATATCAAAATAATATGTTATTGAGATAAGAAAAGTAAGAATCATAAAAAGACAAAGAGAAGGAAGAAACATTAAAAAAAGTAACGCTTAATTCTTATAAGACAAAATTATCTTTACAACTTTACATGTCATTATAATTAGGTGAGGCTGATTGGAATTTTTTAAGTAACCTAGTAAAACTATCCGTTGCTCTTTGTCTCCTATTAACTTTTCCTAGTACGGAAAAAAGACTTTAAAAAAAGGAAAAGGTAATATCTATTAAATTTTTAAAATATTTCGTAAAAAATCAAGATTCCAAATTAATAATATATAAATTTTATTATTCAATCGTTTTTTTTCACTAGCAGCATATCATGGTTCAGTTTTTTCTTCTTTGGTGTGTGTTTGGCTACTGATTTAATACCGCAGTTGACAGGTCATTGAAGAAACTTATCTCACAAGCAATTACATCTGAAATCGTTTAAATGCCTTTATGTGCAACTCCGGATGAACCAAAATGGTGGATAACTGCTTCACTAGAAGACATTATTATGTACGTCCAACAAGGAATTTTCGAGCGGGAGCCACAGTTTTTGCATCATTTCGCAAGCCCATAGTACAAGATGCGTCTACCTGTTCTTAGGTAGCCTGCATCGCTTGGAGGTAGTTGCTAATAATCTGAACCTGTGATGGGGCGATGCAGCATATGTATGCCTGGATCGCTAATCTTGTTTCTTACTTGTATAACTTCTGTTACCTTATTCTTAGATACCGTGAATTGTCGTCTTCCTAGCTAGAAGACGCTGCCTGCTGTTAGATTCATCGTATTGTCATTAGTTCCCTGTTTTTTTAAACAAATGCTACGTACAAAACCTGACCAGCTGGTTGGCAAGAAAATATACCCTTTGGCGGTTTGCGCACATCTATAAAAGCTTCATTCCTTTCTCAGTTCTCCATTGACTACTTCACTTCTTCGGGTTTTCTTCTTCTTTCGGCCAGAAAACTTCGTTCAACGATCAGTTGTTCCCCGGAGTTAGTAGAGTTAAGAGATGTGGACCATCCTCTTGTTTGCCGTGGCTTTGCTTGTAGTGTACTATACTCACCTGATCAACAAATGGAGGAACCCGAAAACAAATGGAGTCCCTCCAGGTTCCTCCGGCATTCCTCTCATCGGGGAAACCCTTGAGCTGATTATTCCCAATTATTCTCTGGATCTTCATCCATTCATCAAAAAGAGACTCGAAAGGTATCCACTATATCATTGATGTTTGTAGCTTTTTTTTGGCCTCTCAAACAGTACGAAATTCCTTTTGTAAAGTAAGTTCGTTGATCTAGGCTATTTTGTTATGCAGATTTGGGCCAATTTTCCGAACAAATATTCTTGGTCGGCCAATTGTCGTATCAGCTGATCCAGAATTCAACAACTACATAATTCAACAAGAAGGCAAGTCGGTGGAAATGTGGTACATGGACTCATTTTCCAAGCTCTTTGCGCAGAGTGGGGAATCCAGAACGAACGCATTTGGTATCATTCACAAATACGCAAGAAGTCTAACTTTGAGCCACTTTGGTTCCGAGAGCCTCAAAGGAAAGTTGCTTCCCCATGTCGAAGACATCATAGCCAAAACCTTGCGGGGGTGGTCAAATCTGCCATCTGTCGAAGTGAAACATGCGATTTCAATTGTAAGTTTCTAGCATCGTTAACATATATATCTAACGCTACCTTGTATATGTCTGGAACAATTAACACTCTAGTAAGTACTTGTCATTGTAGATGGTCTGCGACTTCACTGCCAAGCAACTATTTAGTTATGATGCAGAAAACTCAACCGAGAATATCAGTGAAAAGTTTGCCAATGTCATTGATGTTTTTATGTCCTTACCCTTGAACATCCCCGGAACTAAATACCACAAATGCTTGAAGGTAAAGAAACAAAACTCTTAACTTAATTTTGTATTCAAAGTTAGTGACATATATTGGTTTTCTTCATTCTTTTTTTAAGGACAAAGAGAGGACACAAAGCATCTTGAGAGAGACATTAAAAGAAAGAATTGAATCACCAGAGCTGCGCAGAGGAGATTTCCTTGATCAAGTTATTGCTGATATGGACAAGGAAAAGTTTTTGACACCCGACTTTGTAGTCAACCTTATCTTCGGGATTTTATTTGCCAGCTTTGAGTCAATTTCAGCAGCCACAGCATTAGCTCTCAAGTTGATTGCAGACCGTCCTTCAGTGTTGGAGGAGTTGACGGTATGTGCTGTTTATGTACAACATTAGAGAAACCGAATTTCTGGTTTGATATACCACTAGTAAAAGCTGATAATGGTTTTTACATTTTCTCAGGCAGAGCATGAGGCTATTTTGAAGAACAGAGAAAATCCTGATTCTCCACTGACATGGAATGAATATAACTCAATGACTTTTACCCTTCAAGTAAGTTTTACGATCTCAACATGTTCCTTCCCTTTTGAGAAGTATTAATCCAATAATGCTCTTACAAAGCTTCTTGGATTGGAACTTGCAGGTTATCAACGAAACACTGAGGTTGGGGAATGTTGCACCAGGATTGCTACGAAGAGCCATTGATGATCTAAACGTGAAAGGTGGGTTTCAACAAGAATTAAACCCCTCATCTTTGAGTATAGGATTTAGTGATTGATAAACACATTATGTTCAGGATACACAATTCCTGCCGGTTGGGTTATCATGCTCGTCAACTCTGCTATTCATTTAAATCCAACCACATTCAAGGATCCTCTCGAATTCAATCCGTGGCGTTGGAAGGTATGCAGTTTAGAACAGAAGATCCCATTTCTTATGAACAAAGCTTGCGTTCAAAGAGTTTCATGATGGTACCATTTTTTTAACAACTGTTACTGCGACTTATCTATATATCCCAGGAGTTCAATTCCTATACTGTTTCAAAGAATTTAATGCCATTCGGTGGAGGGAAGAGACAATGCGCAGGGTCTGAATTCACTAAGTTGTTCATGGCAACCTTTCTCCATTTCTTGGTTACCAAATACAGGTAAATGCTAAATCTATATCCTTGGTGGTGAAACCCAGCAAATTAACACCTTGTCCGCATATATATTTTCGCAAAATATTTACAGTTTTCTGAGATCTGCTTGAAAATCTGGTAGGTGGACAATTGTAAAGAAAGGGAAAATCCGCAGAAATCCTATGCTGGGATTTGGGGAGGGAATCCACATTAGTTTCTCACCCAAGAACAATTAGAGACATTGTAATGAGCTTCTTGGAGACCAGTGTGGCTAATCCGAAACTCCTCTCCACGGCTCCTCCTTGACTACCATTTTTAATCATGTAATAACGTACTTGTTCAATTTCTATCAACTATTTGAATGTATTAAAGAACTCCTTCAGGCCAACCGAGTGGATAGCCAGAGTTGGCTATAATACTAACACAACAAGCGGAGAGTTTCAAGACTCCAAGTTCACCATCTCACTTAATAATTATCACCCAACAAAATAAATAATTATATCCATACACAGAAATCGATTCAACAAATCGTTGACCTTATTACAGTAGTAGTATGAAAACATCCTCGTACTACATAAGATACACCAAAAGCAACACCAAGTGAAATGAAACAGGAAGGACGTTCCAAGTCAAACCCATCCTTGAAGCGTAATTGGCAGGAGTTGTTCCTGTTTTATCAGCAACAAATAAGAAGCAAAACAATAATCAAGTCTCCAGTTGCTGTGTCTCTACCAATCATCAAAACATACTGCCCAGAGATTTGTAGTCAAAACCATATATAGGGCCGTCAAGCGAGTGCACTTACCAGGAGTCCCGGCTGCGCAAGTGGACTGCGGGGTAAGAGTTGTGTAGATGGTTTGGTTTACGCTAAACCCAGAATATGCACAGGTGCTGGTGCCACAAGTTGATGCAGTGGTGCTACCCAGGGATAACAAGCTGCTGCCTTCACCTTGACACTGCATCACGGGGCAGGTTGACCAATTCGTTGGTCGAAGCCCTGAGGGTTCACATTGTAACCTGGATTTTAGAGGGAAAACAAAGTATCCAAGAATAAAACTCTTATGGAATCCATTGGAAGTACTCAGAAACGAGAAAAGGCATCCGCTGGTTAAAGGCACTTACGTCAAATTGTTTGAGGAATCGCACTTGCATCTCACACAACCTTTCGCGGTAAAGATGTAAGTGCTATTGGCAACGAGTAAAGGGTAGTCGAGGGAATCACTTCTTACAGATGAATTACAAACTGTCAATATAACATCTCATAACGTATCAATTCTTCGACAAATATATGTACAAGTATATAGTCTCGATCCGAAACCAATTGATAACCATCGTGAGTGCAGATGAATGAACAAGGAAAAATATGAACAAAGTCAAGCCTAATGCAACAACAACGAGTGGACAAATGCACTTCTTACCCCACCCCACTAAGGCTAGACATAATATCTTTGTAGAAACATATACTCAGTGGCACATGTGAATCGTAGATGGTCAAGTTTGGAGATGTCAATGATTTCATAAATGATGAAGGCAAGTCAGAGCGGAGGGGTCATCTCCATAAGAAGCTGGACGAAAAGACCGACAAAAACAGAAGGGTCCAAGTCTGAACTCCGCGTTGGGTACTGTACAATGTATGTATGGTACTTAACGATCCACGTAGCATGTCTAGGAATCATTTTTATCGCAATTACCACTCAAACAGAATAAAAGGATATCTTTTTTAATAGGAATCCATAGATATTTAAAAATAAGATTAACGTATATACCTTATTTTTCTTAAGCTTGTATTGACCATAGACGACTCCTTTCATCACATGGTATCTTGTGCTAGACAACAAATATAGATAAACTAATCAAGCAGAGGTTCTTCTTTTTGTTTGGTATAATGGTATGGCAAAAAAGTAGATGTCACTGTTGAAGTACCACAAATTTATCCGTTGACCAGGACAAAGACCATCATACAGTAATAGTTTATGTTAAATTTCACTACATCATTCTACACGACCCTATTGAATCCAGGAAATTAACAAACTCTCCACTCGAATTTAATTAATGGCTATGGTATTTTTCTAGTACTCTGATTCTTCTTTTTTATTTTTTTTTATTTTAAGAACTAAAGCTCAAAATTGACATAACTATCGGAAACAGGAAAAGGCAAAAATGAAGGAAAGAACCTTTAAGGGGAACGTCGAGGGCTTGGCCAGCTAAAAGAGAAGAGTCGTTAACCCCATTGTTAAGCCTAGTAAGAGTCTCAGCAGTAGTTCCATACTCTACTGCAATCCCCTCTAGGGTGCTACGAGCTTTCACAGAAAGCCCATAATGGACCACCTTCTCCCCATCCACGTCGTCGCAGCTACACGGCAACGGAATCCAAAGCTTTTGCCCCACTAGGATCTCGTTAGGGTCCGGAATGTTATTCACCGCCGCGATTTGCTGGACGGTGACCAACCCGGAGAACACCTCGGCCGCGATGTGGTATAGCCCGTCGTCCTTCACGACTGTGTAGACGGGCTTGCCGTTGGAGACACCGGTCCCGTTGCGGCAGACGCAGGGGAAGGGGATTTTGGTGGTCTGCTGGGCGGCGATGGTGGTGTTGGGCGGGGTGGATAGGGTGAAGTTGTTAGCACCTAGAAGAGAACGGAAGCTGCGGATGGTAAAGAGGGTCTGGATGTTGACAAGGGTGGTGCTATTTGGGGAGACGTAGTCGATGAGGGCGGTGCAGCTGGTGGTAGAGCTGCATTTGAAGGGCTGTGACTGGGAGGTGGACTTGATGATGAGAACGGAGAAGAAGAACAGGTGGAGGAAATTAGGTGGAGCTAAAGAAGGAACCATCAATGCTTTTTGGTCAAGTTGGAAAAATCAAGTGGAAACTGGAAAGAAAAGGAGCAAGTGGAGATGAATAGCACAAGCCGGGAAAGGAACGGCGTCGTTTACTAATTGACAACGATTGACAACAATGATACTATATATTAGATACTATGTATGCATGGTATTTGTAAAATCTCATGAAGGCCAAAATCATGAAATAAATCAAACCTTTGAGAGGAACATCAAACGGAGTTCCTGCAATGAACTGGCTATCATTGGCGATCCCGTTGAGTCGGTACAGGGTCGTGCTCGTGGTCCCATACTCTTGTGCAAGCTCTTCCACGGAACTCCCTTCTTCCACGAGATGCGCATAATGAACAACACGCTGCCCATCCACGTCATCGCAACTGCATGGCAAGGGGATCCACAGCTTCTGCCCCTTGTCTATTACATCGGCGTTGGGTATCTTGTTGGCGGCTTGGATTTGTTCGAACGTAACCAAGCCCGCGAACACATCGTTCGCAATAACAGATAGCCCATCCCCTGGTTGGACAGTGTAGATGGGCATCTTGTTTGAGACACCTGTCCCGTTGAAGCATATGCACGGTACCGGGATTTTTATTGCCTCCTGCTCCTTTACGAGGTAGTCCGGAGGCGTATTGATCGGAAGATTGTTGGCGCCTAGAATAGAGCGTAGGTTTTTCACTCCAAAGAGTTTTTGAATGGAGGAGATGGAGGCGTTGGAGGAGGGTATGTAGTCAAGCAGGGAGTGACATGTCGATCCTTCGGTGCACTGGAATCCCCCCGCCGTTGATGATGTGAACAAACCCGAAAGAAAGAGCAGATGCAGAAGAATGTTGAGGGAAGCCATTTCTGTAAATCTCTATGTTTGGATCCGTATCCACCACGTTCTAGAGGTTGACTGACGAAGTACAAATGAATCTAAGACTTGTTTCATTGTTTGCGTCGTGGAAGCTGACCACTGAAGAGACTTGGGAAATTGACTTTTCTTTCCTTCAGCGTCCCGCTTTGGACACGGCGTTGTGGCTGATGTCCAATTTGTTGTGCACTGAGCAATTCTAATCCGTAGACGTAAATTTGCAGAAAACAAACTTTCATATATAAACAGTAGTAAGCTCTCATATGAGAGTTACACAATTTTTCCATTAAAAAATGCAATTTCCTCAAAAATTGCTTATTTTTCATACCTAAGTCTTAACTGATATGAAGAATCAAATACTGGATTTCGAATGCCTAGTACCAAGCATAAAAGAGAAGAACTACAGAACAACAGAATTACACATTTATTTCTCCTCCAGCCGCCGTAGCACTGATTCTGCAAAGCTCTCTTGCCTGAAATACAGAAAGGCAACAAACGTACGTGTCATGTATTCCTTAAATGAGAAACCAGATAAGCTACCAAACAAGAACCATCTGTAAATCTGTTTTCTGCGACATAGCACCGCCAGCAGGGCCAAGCGCTTGCTATACAAGGCCCGACCCATATCATACCATGAAAAAATAATACTTTCCAATTTTATGTATTTGGAGCAAAAGGATACGGATGTATGTTAAAACTATGCCAATATTTGCAAAAGGTGAAAGCAAAAGAGTATCTTAACCGACGCTTAAACAAACTAAAAGAGAAAAGCAGAACAGGGGAATATGCTAGCTTACTTCCGCTCTCTATGTTTTGGGCTAGGGCGAGAGTATTTCAGATATCCATCCCAAGGAACCTTTTTAAGACCAGCTCGAACAGATATTATGTCACGAACCCTGGATAATGGTATTTGTAAACCAACACACTTAATAATTAAGAAATTATATTCCCAGAAATGCATTGATGTTCGTATGTATACAACAGAGCAAATAATCAAAACCGAGTCAGAAGTAAGTACCTCTCCGCAAACTCAATGGCCGTCTCCCCAGGTCTCAGGTTCTGAGGCTCCAAGTACCACACATCACAGACGACCGCCCATGATGTCATCAGCTGCAGCAGATGCATTGTGAAAGACTGCCTGCAAACCATACAAGAACTCTGATCACTATTTTAGCCAAAGCTGCAACACTTCTTAAACGTGTTGAAGGTGGTTCAATAATGATAGAACCACAATTTTTTTCCCACGAGGAAAACCACAACTAAATGACATTCTTTTTGCCATAACTAGAGCATCATACTATAGTGTAAACAGCTTGTACTCCCGCAAAAGGTATGGTTTTTAGGCAAGAAGCAAAAGAAGGGAATACATTAAAAATGAAAAACTATAATCAAAGGGTTAAACTGCCATTCCAGCTGCTTTTTCCTTTGTTTTCTCTTTTTCTTTGAAAAATAAGCATAGTTTCTGAAACCTGACATGATAACACAAGTAACAATAACAAGGAGAAACAACTTACTTTCGGCTGTTCCAAAAAGCATCAACGAATATTTTATTGTATTTGATTGCAATGGGGCACACAGTACAGCCTAGTTCAAAAGCACCCTACAGACCATTAAGTCAATTAAAAGGCTAAAATGAAATGAATGAAATAAAAAGCTTGGATGAACGATAAGTCTCTCATTCGAACTGACATACCTTCTTGAACATGACAGTATAATGGTTATTTACACAAGTTCCTTCAGGAAATATGAGAAGGGGGTTGTTGTCAGCCCCTTGAACATGATCTCTCAACCTGAAATTTGCAAGTTCACATAATGAATCCATGCATTCCTTAAAATAAGATATCTGTACAAACTGCATACGTGCTCACTTCTTTGCTACAATTTCACGATCTTTTGCCTCAGAACGGTTAAACCAGATGCATCCCACACTCTCTAATATAGTGCTTTGCAGAAGTCCTAGAAAAAAGGAAGCAAAAGAGAAAATAAATACAAATTAGTGACTCCATTCTTTTAATTAGATGAAGAGTGACCCGCTTCAACCTGTTCAGATGGTTGCACTGTTATTCAATCTCCTAAAAAAAATGCAACAAGTCTTGACAGCAACCTCCAAAGATCCAATGAAGAAACTTCAGTTTTTTCCCATTTTCCGGAGAAAGATCATATATTCCAATTTAAGTCCTCCACAATTTAGTATTAAAACTGCTAACAAGAAGTATTTTATTTTTTCCATCATTTGCACAAATTAATCCTTCTAGTTGCACCTAGAATTGGGATTCATCTATTTATTGACTAGAATAATCTGATGATCAGAGGTCAGTTCACAACTGGAGGAACATCGTAGACCTTCCTATTAATTAATGGCCATAAAGCAAGTTAAAATACATAGGCACTAGTAATCGCTCACCAACCCAACCAGGATGCTTCTGCATAATTACTGCAAATGCAGTCATCTGCTCTAAGATGATAAAATCAATCATGGAAGTATGATTGGCCACAAAGACCTGTTCAACCATGAAGAAAGAATTTGTTTTAACAGGTAAATATATGTAGGTCATTCTGACAGGAAATGCAGATGGCATTCATCATTAAGAGTGGTAAGCATTATATTCTGACTACCTGTTTGGGCCGAATGCTAGGCCGTGGTCCGTGGTATTTGACAACTCCTGTCCATGATGCGACAAAGAAACTGCAGATTAACTCCACCAAACACCTCTGGGAGGGGAAAAAATTGAAATAAGTCCACTATAGTATGCTTGTTCATACAAGTACAGGAAAAGGTACAATAAACAGCTGGGGTCACATCATAAGAACGGAAAGCAAACGTAGAAAAAATAAGACATGAAGCAAGTAGTTATAAGCACCTCTATCTTTTTCCTCAATTTGTCATGCCCTTTCAGTAGAACATGCACGGGAATGTATGATGAAAGGAAAATGATCCATCCTATTGTCAAAACTAGGACCCTGCCAAAGTGACGAATATGTATCAAGCAGCCAAAATCACTGGAAGAACCCGTGCAAAGTTCCTATTGCCTTTGAGAAAAGATTTAAAAAGATACGGTGCAGCAAAAACAGAGGACCAATTCATCTCCCTTTAGTGAAATGTCAAAAGACTTACAGTTCCAGAGATGAGCGAGAGTAATCTGATACAACGAGAGATCAGATGGCTAACCTGATTGGAAACAAAATGCCATATCGAACCACCACACCACAACACCACAACGGAAACAGATAGACATTCCAGTTCCAAGGTTCCGGTGGATTTGACTTGAAACATCGCGTAAATGTGTCCTGTCCACTCCCAACATGTTAGCTTGGATTTTTACATGTGCAGGAATAAAATTCTCACAAATCAAATCAAAACCGTATATTATCCGAACAAATGTAAGATATGCAAAAACCATGGCACATGGCAATGAATCGCAGAAAACAATAACCCCGCATGATGCAGTCTCCTACATGCAATCATCAACTCAAACTTGATTCACGACAATTAAATTAGATGATTGCTTCAAAAAAAAATATATTCTCCGGAATTAAAACAGAATCCAAGTAACACTAAATGAAGGAGAAGAAGTGACCGACGTCTACAATGGCACCGGCAGCTTCAGTTAGGGTTGGCGAAATATCAAGCAAATCACGCCTAAAAAAACAAAATTAGCAGAACAGAAAAATTAATAAAAGAATAGAAGTTGTATTGAGAGAGAGAGAGAGGGAACAGAGTGAGAAATTGAGAGATAGCATACAGGCGAAGCTTGCCGTGGGGCTCGTGGATGGAGGATCCGGAAGGGAGGTAGTCTTCGATGTTGGGGTGATCCAAGTCCAACTCGGAGCTTGAGGAATTTAGCTTACCTGAAATGCTCATGTTTTTGCGGGCTGTCTAATGTTGTGTTGTGTGAGGTGTTTGGTTTCTATTTTCTACAACCTACGACGGAGTTGTGCCGTTAGACGTTTTTGTTGCTTACCTGAGAGACTGGGAGGCTTCTTCTTTTTTTTCTGAAAAAAAATATGTAATAAATAAATATGATAAATTAAATAGTCTGCATCTGTCACGCATATCAAAGCAGGTCAGTTGCAGTGTCCAACTTCCAGTTTTTAATATTTTGCTATGCTTATGACAGACTCACCCCCATTTATTTACTGATTGGGTTCAATGTTTCTTTTCTTCTTTTTTTTTAAAAAAAAAAAATTATAGCTCAATGTTTCTCTTGTGATCTCAAATTTAATGACCAATGCCCATTGCATTCTTGTTCCTCCACCGATTACTGGCGAGTCTGTCCAATGTAGTTATGTGGTAGGAAGAGTTATTATTACCGAATTTGTGGTCCTGCAAATTCTAACCTGCTCCAACCGAACTTGGTGATCCAGTTATAATGTCTCTCTTTAATACGAGGAGAAATGGTGGTTTTTTCAGTTTCAAGGAAATCGGTTGCACAAGGCCTCATCCAGCAACACCAACACGCACGCATGTCTCTGTCTTTTAAACTTTGGGCCTCATGAAGCCCAAATATGCTTGGATTTATTGACTACTTGACATCAGGCCCTGCATACACTTGTTTCCATTGCCTTATTTACCAGATGCTAAAAAATAATTTTATTTTTTTTAAAAAAAGAGTTGTTAAGTTCTTATCCTCTTGTGTGATGTGTCAAATTTCAATACTCGGTCGGTAAGCTATTGCTAGAAACGCCTCCCGATCATGGGCTTGGCAGCTGGCGAGGTGTTACGACGGAGTCATGAAGGATTGGCGAATGCTTTTCAATACATTTCAAGTAGGTAGTGTGTCTATCCTTTTCACTAGCTAATATTAAGAAATAGGACAAGTAGGATTGATGATGTGAGCTAATAAAATTAGATTGCGTGTGAAGATTTCATATGTTGAAATTTAGTAAACATCGGATTGTTATTAAAATCTTAGTAACATAGGACATATTTCTGGAAGAATAGTTATCTACTTGGTTGTTCTCCTCGTTGAGCTGGAGATGAATCATACCCAAAATATTCTAGTCCTTCCTGTCACGACCGAAACTCAACTCTAGTCCCGTGACATTCCTCACCTTAATGCATCATTAGTTACTAGATGTTAGAAAGCATTATAGCAATAAGGAATTATATGAGATCGACAAAATATAATTAATTGAATTTCAGAGCAGCATGTTTTCCTCCGTACGAGTAAAGATTCGTTTGGTTTCCATTAATCCTAAACGACTCTGCAAAAAGCCACGTCTGATGTATTTGCGTTAGTTGCAAGGTAAACATCCATTGCGTGTCAAGAAAGATACATATATGGGAGGACAAGCCCTTAATATTTTTTCTATGATATAATCATTGATCTTATCTTACATGCCCACTGCCCCAAATCCCACTGAAATCCCACCTCCCCCAGTCCTTCGGGAGATTCATAAAAGAAAAGGTAGCATATATATTGCCTATGGACACTCGTATGTACACTTCTGACATCTCCAACTGATGCAAAATCTTGACACGTACAAAAGCAAAAACAAATAATATCTGTAGCTAGATGAAGCACTTTCACTGTCAGATCGGTTATGACTTTAAATCCCGACTGTTCATCACTTTTTTAACTATTTTCCACCCGCAACCACCCATCTATTCCTTACTTGTTAACTTGGTTGTTACTTGTTAGGTATTTAATTAACAAGGATATTGCTTAATTAACTCCAAGCCAGTTAACATCCATTCTAATATATGTGATTAGTAAACTATTCCCGGTTCCCAACCAAACCTGGCGCCAGGCAGATGACGCAGCAGCCAGGTTGTGGTTTGACCAAAATTTAACAATTTCTATCCGATCACAAAGTTTATTACTACCATGGAAACCCAACGACTCACCGTTTTCCTAAACTTGCAGAGTTGGGAATTGGTTATTCGTGTTACGACACAAGTACATCCATCCATTGTACAGTAATTCGTTACATAATCCCCTAACCGGACTGCAAATTAGAGATGGCAGGCGACAGGCACTAGCACCACGACAAAAGCACAAAATAAATCACATCGAAAAAGGCGTAATTAGCAAAGGCAAAAACAAAACGATAATGTACCAAAATGCTTGCAATGCTCCAATATGCCACTCGCGATTTTCGCACGTGGACCTTGCCTCTGTCATTTGACTCCATGTAATAAAAAGCACGCGCTTCAGCCTAGCTTGGGTATTTCTCGGTTTAAGGTAATATAATCCATAATTGGGCGGTTAACGTTCACGTTGGCGGCACGTGAAAAGAGAGCGAGCAAACAAAGATATTGCCGGAAGCATTGAATAAGGTTTGCGTGTAACACTAACATGTATCATTCATTCCCACGAATAAGCACACAAAGGGATAGACGTTCGTAGTCCTACACTGCCTTAAATAAGTAAATAACTAATTATGCTAATTCATAGCCTAACATGTTTCCTTTCTTTCTATGAAAACAAAAAAGAAAAAAACTATAAATTTATTAAATTATAAAAATAAAATAAATAATATTCATCGCAAAATAAGACAGATGGTTGCCAACTGGTCATAAAATTATGGAGAAGTCGCAGAGAAGGAAAGAACAGAAAAAGATTTTAGGACGAGGTGGAAAGGATGGTCAGTTCCAGAGTGAAGGGAAGGGATTCTGGTTTATAGTTGGTGGGACATACCAGCGGCAGAGCTTATTAGATTATATAACAAGGAAACAGAAAAGAACAGAGAAACCCAACAACTCCTTATATGTATATGCAAAATTTATACTGATTCAAGGTTCATAGCTGCAATACAGCGACCTTCCCCGTTTACTCTTTCTCCTTTCATCATCCTCATACCGCAACTCCTTATACGTGTTGTATTTCGTCTCCGACTCTCTCTGTTTCCCCTTATATTTGATTAGTTTTTGCTTTTCTTTTTTCTTCTTTTGTTTGTCTCCTCGATGAAGAGAAGGAAAAGTAGAGATCACACCGCCGCCGCTGTGCTGCGTCACATATTCCTCAAGCGCCACCGCTTGTTGTCGCTCCTCTCCATGCTCTCCGGCTGCTTCCTCCTCCTCCTCCTCGCCGTCGTGTTCTTCTCCCCCGTCCCGCCCATCGTCAATTACGACCACCTCTATCTCTTCCCTCATTTTCACTCCTCCCTTGTAAGCAATGCTCCTTACATTGACTCCGTTAATCCTCTTTTGCTGGATTCTTTGGCTTGTTTGATCCCATCTCATGTTTGTTTTTCGTCTGTCTTGGCTGGTTTTCGGTTTTCCCAGACTCGGTCCAAAAATGGAGTAGAAGCGGAGTCAACTTCTCGTCCAGAGATGACGGAGTTTCGAGTTCCGGTATGGACATAGAAATTACTATTCAATAAGATATCAATGGGCGCGCATATGTGCTGTTTCTTACTTGGATGTTTTATGTTCTATCAACTATTTGGTGTATTTAAATTTTTAATCTTGTTGATTCGAGTTTTTTCGTCTCCCGGATTGCATAGGCAGATGGAGGGAACTTGGGGCGTGATTTATGGAGCTCGAGATTGTCCAACTTTTACTACGGTTGCAGTAACGCCACTGATAACTTTCCAAGTAAAGTATCTGCACAATACTCTAAGGAGTGCTTTTTCCTTCTTAGGATTTCTCCATATTGATTATGGTCTCCTCCTTTTCCGCTTCGTATTCTGATGCCGAGAGTGATTCTAACTCGCCCTTTCCACACGGAAATTGAGGATTTTTTCGCTTTCCCATGTGTTCAAGTGTCTATCTTTTTTTAATCAATTGATGTAATCCGATGATTTATTGGAGCTCTACCTTTGTACGTTATAGCTGCCAACGTGAAGACGCATCCGGACCGATACCTATCTATTGTTACTAGTGGAGGCTTAAATCAACAGAGAACAGGGGTTGGTTTTTCATTTTTCTTTTTCAGTTTCATTGTCGATTCTCTCCAGATCACCTAACATCTTTCTTTTTTGTTTCTGGTGAATCGCTTGAGCGGTATTAGCTTTGCTATATGGCATAATCTGTTGCATAGCCAATTTAATTAGTCATCGTGCTGATCCACTTTTCCTTAAGTGGCTGCAGATTACAGATGCTGTTGTTGCAGCTTATATTTTGAACGCTACTCTTGTTGTTCCAAAACTGGATCAAAAATCCTACTGGAATGATAGCAGGTAGCTGTTACGTCCACTGTCTTGCTATTTTTTCTCAGCCGTGCTTGTTTTCTTCAGAAGCATCGATGAATCACCTGCCATTTGGTGCAGCAATTTTGCCGAAATTTTTGATGTTGATCGGTTCATTTCGTTCGTATCAAAAGATGTTCGGATCATCAAAGAGCTTCCAACTAAGCGTGGGAAAATTATGACTCCATATGGCATGCGTGTCCCAAGAAAGTGTTCTCCGTCATGCTATCAGAAACGAGTTCTGCCCGTTCTTGATAAAAAACATGTAAGTCTTTGCTTGCTGCCAGAAATATAAATGCCTGCTATGCCTTAATAACTATTCAACATATCTTTTTTATTAATTTCCTGTTTTTGCACTGCTAATTTTTAAAATATAAGTTAAAATCGATAAAATCACTAAACATCTTACGCTTGTTGAATTATGAATAGCTACTTCTACTCCTGTTCAGATAAATTCTTAGTCACCTACGCCGATAGAATGATCTGAACAGTGCTTATCAACTGAGATTAAGGAATTGCAACTTATGTACTCCTCCAACCCCATCTCTTGGTGATTTTCATGGATTAAAATCTGCTGGAAATCCTTTTATGTCGTAGGCTGTTCGGCTGGGAAAGTTTGACTACAGGCTCTCAAATAGGTTGGACCCGGCGCTGCAAAAGCTGAGATGCAGGGTCAACTATCATGCTTTAAGATTCACTGATACCATCCATCAAATCGGTAAAATGTTGGTTGAAAGAATGAGAAAGAAAAGTGAGCAATTTATCGCCCTTCACTTGAGGTAAAGGTTATTGTCACATTCAAGGTCGATGCATTGGATTTGCAATGATCTTCTTTGATAAAACCTCATGCCTATTTAACTTCACATTGCCATGTTGATTTGTGTAGTGCATAATTTTTTATAATTGCTTGAAAGTTAAAGACATTTTTACCTTTGGCATTGGAAATGAAAGAGATTTTCACTGATGCCACTTGAAATATCATACGACAGGTTTGAACCTGATATGCTTGCATTCTCTGGATGTTATTATGGCGGAGGGCAAAAAGAAAGAACAGAACTTGGTGCTATTCGGAAGAGATGGAAAAATTTACATGTGAGGTTCCTGTAATTTCCAAAGGCATACATGCTGATCTGTTTATGAAGAATTGTAAAGATTTGCTCTTTTGGTTTATGTTGCAGGCAAGCAACCCTGAAAAGGAACGAAGACATGGAAGATGCCCCCTCACACCGGAGGAGGTTGGTCTTATGCTGAGAGCATTGGGTTTTGGAAACGACATTCACATATACGTGGCTTCAGGCGAGGTATATGGAGGTGAAGAGACATTAGCACCATTCAGGGCTCTCTTTCCCAATTTTTATACGAAAGAGACCTTGGCTACCAGAGAGGAGTTGGCTCCATTTTTATCCTTTTCTTCTCGAATGGCAGCGCTCGACTTCATTGTTTGCGATCAAAGTGATGTTTTTGTTACTAACAACAACGGAAACATGGCGAAAATGTTAGCTGGACGAAGGTATGCCATTACTGTACTCTTTGATTGGTACTACGTTGCCGCCATTGTATTAAACCCACTCGTCCCGCTGAATGTATATTGGACAGGAGATACTTTGGTCACAAACCGACTATTCGTCCGAATGCAAAAAAATTATACAAATTGTTCACGAGCCGGGAAAACATGACATGGGAAGAATTTGCATCAAGAGTTCGAAAACATCAAATTGGATTCATGGGAGAGCCAAATGAGGTGAGACCTGGGAGGGGCGAGTTTCATGAAAACCCTTCATCTTGTATATGCGAGGATTACGAAGCAAAGGCAAGAGCACGTCCAACCCAGAATCAACGGCTTGGGGATCATTCGATCACAGAGGAGAGAAATAAGAGGAACGAGACTATTGATTGGACTGGCGAGCGGTTTCCAGAGGATGATCACGAGCAGGATTTGTCTGACATGGATAACGTGGACGATGGAATAGAACATCAGGTGAAGGGAGTGGCCGGTGAAATATATATGGATCATGGCCTGATGCATAAGCTAGAGCAACCAGAATTTGATGAGTTCTTTTCAGAATAGGGAATCTGCACATATTCTTTAGTCTATTTCAATTTGATTTTTTTTTCTATTTTAAAATTTCTATGTATTCTCCCTGACGCTCTCTTCACCGGCGACATCTAATCTCATCTCGTCATCCGTCGGTGTGGTTGCGAAGAGCAACCGTGTCTAAGTATAAAGGCCCTACAAAATTAATGGGGTTATTAAGCCAGCAATAAGAAAAACACACAGATTAGATTATGATAATCGCATGTTCTTCGGCTTCCGATTTACACGGTATCGTTTTGTCCTCCATGCTGTATCAAAAATGACAAGGCGCCAACCCGCCGTGGACCGTTAAACCACAAGGAGGGAAGAGGAGCGGTAGTTAGTCAGTAATCCACGTGTCAAATATCGTGATCCGTTGCAAAAGACGACGTGGCAACATTCATATCCATAGTTCTTTAACACTTCTTTTGTTCTCTCTCCTGGGTGTACTGTTCTCTCCCCCCCTCTCGCCTTCACTTTTTCTCTCTTTCTTCTCCCCAGCAAATCTGTATCCAATGGCATGCAAGCTTCCCACGCAGCTTGTAACCCCTGCAAAACTCCATCACCACCGTCAGTTCACCACCAATAGCGAGCTCTCATGGCGACGCACTTTATCACCAAACCCTCTCGTCTCTTTCTCTGTCCCACGCCCTGCAGGTTCTCTCGCTCATCTCTTCCCTCTTTCTATGCTATGAACCTAAATTCTCCGGAATTAATGATGAGGAACGAAATGCTTTGTCTTCTGTTTTAAGGGAGTTGTCGGGTGCGGCAGTTGGTGACCTGCAGTGCAAGTGGTGATCCTGCAACACTAGGAGCGGTGAATCTAGCGCCTGGAACTCCTGTTAGGCCGACCAGCATTCTAGTAGTAGGGGCCACGGGGACTCTTGGCCGGCAAATTGTGAGGCGAGCACTGGACGAAGGCTATGATGTGCGTTGCCTTGTTAGACCTCGCCCCGCTCCAGCCGATTTCCTCCGCGATTGGGGTGCCACCGTCGTCAATGTACTATTATTGTCTACTATGCGATACTCCAATTATTGTAGTACTGTAACTAGTAAGGCTAATTAAGGACTTCAGGTATTGTGGTCAGGTCAACCATGGAGCTTCTCAGAGTAGGAACTGCTTAAACTAGTTTCTCCAATTTCCATCACAGTAGGCAATCAGAGACATCTAAAATGATGTATCTTAACTAACCTGAGTCGTTGTTACTATGCTACTTATTGTCGATTCTTGATTCTTTTCACATTCGTCGCTTGGAATGGATCGAAAACTTGGCGATCTTGACTTTCCTGTTTTCATGATGAGCAGGCAGACCTTAGCAAACCAGAAACAATACCTGCCACTTTAGTTGGTATCCATACGGTTATTGATTGTGCAACTGGTCGACCAGAGGAGCCAATCAAGACGGTAACATATTCTCTGCCATAATTAAATGTAGTTTCATTTTAGGTTTCTGGAGGTTTGTCAATTGGTACTTTTCTGTTTAGGTAGACTGGCAAGGAAAAGTTGCCCTCATACAGTGTGCAAAAGCTATGGGAATACAAAAATATATCTTCTACTCCATACATAACTGCGACAAGCATCCCGAGGTTCCCCTTATGGAGATCAAGTATTGCACCGAGAAGTTTCTTCAAGACTCTGGCTTGAATCACATTGTCATTCGGCTTTGCGGTTTCATGCAGGTAAACATTTCATCTGTTATAAAAACAATGGCTCTGCGTTGTTTTTTATTTAGTTGCGAAACAGTAATTATCCTTTGATTTCGGTTGATGTGTTGCTGACATTTTGCATCAGGCTATGTTTGTGCAAGAATATTCATGTTTTCTAGAATGAGTATCCACTCCGAAGTTTGCAAAGTCTTGCATCTTTGGGTTTCTGTGCAGAAGTCTAAGTGTCTTTCTGATTCAAAATAGTCTTGTATTTTCCTTTACACACCTATTATATGATTCTTTCCTTATGGTATTTTGAGCTACTCTTGTTTGGGCGATAATTTCTACAGGGCCTTATTGGACAATATGCAGTACCTATTCTAGAGGAGAAATCTGTTTGGGGAACCGATGCTCCCACCAGAATAGCTTACATGGACACCCAGGTTATTAGCCTTGTTGATTTCTTCATCGATTGGTTCTATGCAAACTAGTGATATTTGATTCTGATCATGTTCCTGTGTTTGTTATCTAAACACATCTTCATTTCTTACTAGGATATTGCTCGATTAACATTTATAGCATTAAGGAATGAGAAACTCAATGGCAAGCTTCTAACTTTTGCTGGCCCTCGAGCATGGACAACTCAAGAGGTATAATTATACAAGGATCCATTTTTCACTCCAAAATAATTTTCTTCTGCTACACCTACCTTATTCTCGCTAGCTAATTCATGTTATCCTTCTTTGTTTGTAACTTCATGTAATAATTTTTCCGGTAATATGAGTTCAAAAATATTTTATGTACCGATGCAATCTGAATTACTTGGTGCTGTAGGTCATCACATTGTGCGAGAGGCTGGCAGGGCAGGATGCAAACGTTACCACGGTCCCAGTTTCTATATTAAGAACCACTCGTCAGCTTACTCGACTTTTTGAGTGGACGAACGATGTTGCCGACAGACTGGCATTTTCAGAGGTGATAATTAATTCTTCTATCCTGCTTGATGTTTTACTCAGTGAGATCATAAAATGGAGGGAATGCTCTTCAAACAGCCTGTGATGCTTGATATTATATTACCAACAGTTATGCATTTACAAATTTCCCTTCCATTTGTGGGCCGTTGGTAATGCTGTTGTCATTCATTCTTTTGGATTGCCAGTTTCTGTCACACCCCAAAGGAAAATCTTGTCTTTGTGACCAATTTGCCAATTGTATACAAGAAATTACTGTTACCCTCTATAAATAGGATAAATGTTGCCTTTGGCGGGGTTTTTGCAGGTTCTTACAAGTGATACCGTCTTCTCAGCTCCCATGGGTGATACCTATAGCCTTCTCGGTGTGGACCAGAAGGATGTTGTAACACTGGAGAAATATTTGCAGGATTACTTCACAAACATATTAAAGAAATTGAAAGACCTCAAAGCCCAGTCAAAGCAAACAGACATTTATTTTTGAACAACACTCCATTCATGGCTGTAGATGAAGCTTCGTGTGCAAGAGCACAGTTTGGCGGTTTATATGATACTCTTGTGAAGATATACACCATTCACTTGTATTTATTTATTCCTGCATTGTCTCTCTTTTGTGTTCTCCTCAGGACCATGTTTGGAATCTCACATGACAGTAGAAAAATATGCAATTCTTTCTTGATGTCAGTCAGAGTGGAAATTGTGTGTTTGAACCGTGTCGAGTCAAGCCTACCTGTGTACAATACATTACCTTTGTTAGAGTTTCCGCAATTTATTCTTCTAAGTATACCGCATAATTAAACGTTAAAATACATTCCATTATCAAATCAATGGACCAGTAATAGCAGTAGATCGGCACCTTACATTGGAAGTGCACCTGTATGGATACGCACTTGATGGGATGTTGCCTAAATACTTGCCAGTATGATTTGTTAAAATCATGAAGAAACAAATGAGGTAATTTTTTTTGTTAAAATTCAAGTGGAAAGGTTTCTTGATGCTGTTTGATTCAGTCATCTTTCCAAGAGTGGACACAGCATACGAGAGACACGATAGAGACAAGAAGCATGGAGACTTATTCTCAGCCTTCCAAGAAATCTTTAACAAAAAAAAGTAAGAAAAGATAATTTCGACGCAGAAAAACAAGGACTCAACGTGGCCTGTTGGACTTTCAAAGCTGAAAAAGGTTGGAGCCTTAGCCCAGACAGAGTCCGGGACTTTAAAGTAACTTGACCATAGTATCGTATGCAACTTGTCTGCTTTATTTTCGACAGCAGACGAGGTCTTTACGTCCATCGTAATCGCTAATGCCTAATAATTGCGAACATGCTCAGATGCTCTATCCTTGATGACTTTGAAAATTTCTAACATTGCTGCATAAAAGAGACGTGCCAGTTTGCTCTTGGAAATTAGGTTATTTAAGACTTTTTGGGCCACAGGGACGAGGATGATTGGAATTCTCTCAGTGTCACCCACACAGACTATATCCCACTCTCATATTTGAATGAATAGATTTTTCAAAAGAGACATTTCCATCTACCACCACAATGATCTAGCTACACGTCGCTGTCTTCTTTCAAAGAGTACAGCAAGGATCAAAACCATCATTTAGTTAGTCTAGCTAGAAAATAAGATAATCAATCCATTATGGTCTCTAGCCTACCCATATACTTTTCGATCACCAATCCATTCTTCTTTCACTTTCATAACCAACATAAAAGAAAAGTCAGGCCGTATCTACCACGGAAATCCTGTATATTTTCCACCGACGCATTCATGCACATAGATCAGGCTTGGATTTTTCAAAAAGCCGCCATCTACTGTAGCTTTTTAACAACCGAAAGATGCTTCATGAGATGTGTAAGACTTAAAAGTAAGCAAAAATATTTTATTACTATGTGCAATCGCCAATTATCATCCAAGACAATTAAATTAATGACCCCTGTCTCTGTTCATCCTCTATATAAGTTACTCTGTCTCATCAATAGCTTAAATGCAGGCATTAATAAAAATGAGGGTCTGGGACTTTACTGCCACTTTATCTGTATTCTTGTTTTTCTTACTTGGAACCTCAGCGGAGCAATGTGGACGGCAGGCTGGAGGTGCACTGTGCCCTGGACGTCAATGTTGCAGCCAATACGGTTGGTGCGGGGAGGGAGGAGCTTACTGCGGCGAGGGCTGCCAGAGTCAGTGCAGCGGAAGTAGTGGTGACTTGAGCAGCATCATATCTCGATCAACTTTTGACCAAATGCTTAAGCATAGAAATGATGGCGGTTGTCAAGGCAAGGGGTTCTACAATTATGATGCTTTTATTGCAGCAGCCAGGGCCTTCCCTGGCTTCGGTACGACCGGTGATGTTGCCACACGGAAAAGAGAAATTGCTGCTTTCTTTGCTCAGACCTCTCATGAAACTACTGGTTCGTCAATTCAGACCTATTAATTAATACCATGCCTGTATGTAATTAAGCTTTTTATGTAACAAGACATTAGATTATTAACATTAATACACTAGCTGTCAATATCTCTATGTTACAGGGGGATGGCCAACTGCACCTGATGGCCCGTACGCATGGGGATATTGCTTTCTTAGGGAACAAAATCCTGGAACTTACTGTTCTCCCAGTCCAACTTATCCTTGTGCAGGTGGCAAGCAGTATTATGGCCGAGGCCCCATCCAACTTTCATGGCAAGTTAAACATGCAGTACTCTGGCTGTAAATCTATCTCTAGCCACAATTAATATTCATTATCTTCAGTTTATTAATATATATGTTAGCTATGGTTTGTGACACAGGAACTACAACTACGGGCAGTGTGGAAGAGCCATAGGAGTAGACTTGTTAAACAATCCCGACCTGGTTGCTACTGATGCAGTCATTTCTTTCAAGACGGCTATCTGGTTTTGGATGACTCCACAATCGCCAAAGCCCTCTTGTCACGACGTCATCACCGGCCGATGGTCACCCTCTGGCGCCGATTCAGCAGCTGGCCGGGTTCCAGGTTATGGTTTGACGACAAACATCATCAATGGAGGACTTGAATGTGGTAAGGGCTGGAATGCAAAGGTTGAGGATCGCATTGGATTCTACAAGAGGTACTCGGATCTGCTTGGAGTGGGATACGGCAACAATCTTGACTGCTACAACCAAAGGCCATTTGGGAATGGTCTACTGGGTTTTGTGGACACTATGTAATCTGATGCGCTGAAGCCTTATCAGGTTTTTGACATCTCACGACGTGAAAGAAATAAAGGAAATAGATAATTGAAGAGTCTGTAATAAGCTTTATGACTGTTGCAATTAAGAGCCATCATGGACGAACTGGCCTGAGTCTATATGTGTCATCACGGTGTTGAAGCTGTTTCAACATCAATCATGAATAACAAAATTTGTCATTATATATATCCATCTTATCCTCAAAGAAAGATCAAAAGTTTGGAACTAATAAGGATATTTTTATCTTATTAATTAGTACATATGTTTTTATAGTATTGATATTAAAATGAGACTGAGGAGAGACTAATCGTACCGAATCATTTCTAAAAAAAAAAGAAGAAAAACTTGAAAAGCCGCCGTAGACTTTAGCCATTTAAATCTTATGCACATAACATTAAAGTATTACGGACTGCTTCAATGATAAGGCCCTACCCAACAACCTACTGTCGAACACTTCTGAAAGTGTTACTATATATATCTGATCATGTATATCCACAAAAATCCACACATAGTTCAGGATGGGGATTTGGGCCTTTACTATTCTCTATCTGGTATCGTCTCTTCTTCTAGGAGGCTCGGCGGAGCAATGTGGAAGGCAAGCAGGGGGTGCCTTGTGTCCAGGAGGCCTATGTTGTAGCCAGTATGGTTGGTGCGGAAACACAAATGATTATTGTGGTCCTGGCTGCCAAAGCCAATGCAGCGGCGGCGGTGGAGGAGGTGGTGGAGGTGGTGGTGGTGGTGGTGACTTGGGCAGTATCATCCCAAAATCAACATATGACCGGATGCTTTTGCATAGAAATGATGGTGCTTGTCCTGGCAGGGGATTTTACACTTACGAAGCTTTCATCTCAGCAGCAAAAGCATTCCCTGGCTTTGGCACCACTGGGAATACTGATTCTCGCAAAAGGGAGATTGCTGCTTTTTTTGGCCAGACCTCTCATGAAACTACTGGTTAGTTTAGTTTAGTCAGTTTAGTCTTTTTATAGCTATATCTTTGATCAATTTGACGAACCTAGTAATTTGCGGTGAATGGATTATGTAGGAGGCTGGTCGTCTGCTCCCGATGGCCCATACTCTTGGGGATATTGCTTTGTTAGAGAACAAAATCCAGGATCCTACTGTTCTCCAAGCTCCACTTATCCCTGCGCTGGTGGCAAGCAATATTATGGTCGCGGTCCCATTCAATTAACCTGGTAAGAGCTGCAGCACTTTTCCTTTTGTCTCTGGATCAATATTAATTTAATCCATTTATTATTGATATTTACGATACAATTCTGTCTCCACACCCCGAGACTGATGAAGTTGAGTGTGGATGCAGGAACTATAACTATGGGCAGTGCGGAAGGGCCATAGGAGTGGATCTGCTAAACAACCCAGATCTTGTTGCAACTGATGCAGTGATTTCATTCAAGACAGCTATCTGGTTTTGGATGACCCCACAATCGCCGAAGCCTTCCTGCCATGACGTTATTACAGGAGGATGGAGGCCATCCGGTGCAGACCAGTCAGCGGGTAGAGTCCCGGGATATGGTGTGATCACAAATATTATCAACGGCGGGCTTGAATGTGGTAGAGGGTGGGACTCAAGAGTAGCGGATCGCATTGGGTTCTACAAGAGGTACTGTGATGTGCTTGGCGTTGGCGACGGTGGGTCCCTTGACTGTTATAACCAGAGGTCTTTCGGAAACGGGCTCTTGGACTTGGTAGACACCATCTAATCTGGTTTTGAACCTTCAACTATCTTTTAATGTAAATTATAATGAATAAAAGCAGGTTAGGCTTTTAGCCTGTTGCTCGCTACGGCTACGAAGTTGGGCCATAGACCAGCCAGGAGGTCTGCCTTTTATCCATTGGGCTCTAAACCTGCTGAAATTGGGAAGGATTATCCAAATTCACTCTTTAAGTTCTATTCGCAAGTAAAAGTAATAGCCTAATAAAAGGTTTATTAATACAAAGAACAACTCTTCATTGCTTGTTCAGAAAAAGTTTGCTATAACGAAGCCTCATGTCATGTCTGCAACAGACAACAGTGGCGCTAGTAAGGAAATAAATAGGCAGATTCCTGAAAGAAGATGCTGTTAGAAAGAAAGAGTTTGTTATATATCCTCACTTCATGTTGGAAAATTAGAACATACGTAGTTATTCATTAACAAGACAAGGTCACTTCGGATTTTCTTGTCCTTGGGGGCATTTCACTATCTACAAAATAAAAAATTTCCGCATCCATCCATCCATCCATTTGTTTAGGCATTGAAGTTCAAAATATCTGCATAAGGAGTTAAGTTTTGAAGCCAAGGACTCAACAGAAAGTTGTCCATGGTCCATTCCGTGCTCAATCTTGGCACTTCTAGCTCTATTTTCTCCTTGCCCATTGGCAAATGTAGTGATGGTCCCTTGCTCTCCTTGGGCTTGTCTTCTATGTCATTATCTTTTACCATGGCAATTTCCTCTATTTCTTCCTTGAATACCCCACAATGTAGAGGCGCTGCTGCGGCCAAGTCTTCTTGTTGACTAGATAATGACTTTGTGTCCCATGAGGATGGTGGGGATGGGGATGGAGAAGCATTAATTGCACTTGTCTGATCCCCCTCCATGGCTCTTTGCTCCAGCACTTTCAGTGAAGTTGCCTTTCTGTATATCTTGCATAAGACAATGTCCTGAGTCGAGGAAAAGAAGTTTAATTAATTACAATTTCAACGGGAATTAATTATCCATACCCACAAAAGGAAACATTTAAAAAATAATAAATTGAGATTTAAATGTTGGCATGACTAATTCTTTGCAGGCAAGTCACTTGATTAAACACGAATCCCTGCTTTTTTTCAGGTTTCTATTCACAGGGGCTTTAAAGAATAAACGGAAAGGGTGTAGAATACCTGACGTAAGGAGTATGAATCAGGCAGGCGAAACTCATTCATGATCCAATCGGTCTTGCAACCTCTGGGAGCCCTGCCCTTGTAAAAAACAAGTGTCTTTCGTAATCCAATAACCCTCTTGGGTTCTGATAAGCTTACAATTTTACGGTCAGAACCAGTAGCCTTCCAAAATCCGGCCTCAGTAGTCCGATTAGGCCTTCCTCCACAGCCGTGCTTTCTGTCTCGCGGCACAAAAAAATACCATTCTCTCTCACCTATCTTTGCCAATTCTGTGGAACAATATTATTATGAGTACATAAATAAGCGCAAAATCATACATTAAAAGATCATGACCAAGGATATAGGCTATATCTAAATATATATGTACCAGGCTCAAGGATATAGGCTATATCTAAATATATATGTACCAGGCAAGTGCCAAGGATCATGGCGGTAGATGTTCAGGTATCCTATTACATTAAAGGGCAGCTTCTTGCCACAGACCATGTTTTTGAGGTAGAATTCAAGAAGCTCCTCTTCTGTCGGATGGAAACGAAATCCCGGAAGATCAAACTGCTGTGACATTACATCCATGATATCGCCTCTGTACACTGGTTAGTGTCTATAGACGGCAACTCTACTGCTTAATTGTTCACAGGGTGTTAGAGAAAACTGCAAGTTTTGCTGCATGCTTACATAGTCACTCCATGGCGTGGACATTTATAGGGAAACATAAACTCGATGATTTCAACAGGTTGATTACGAAATGTTTAAACGAATGACCAGGTCAAGTGAATGCGAGAGACAATGAAGTCTTGGAGAAAATGGAGTTATATGGAGAGCGGGGCCATGGGTTTACAGTGGTAGAACCCACACGGTTTAACACGAAGTCACCAGTAAAATTCATGGGGTGGGACCCGGATAGTGACAGGTCTTTGCCATCTCGGTTGACCTCCTTTTCATGGATTCTGGACTTGTGCTCGGAAATTCTGCGCATCCACATTTTTCCAGCAAAATTTTGTATCTGGAAATGATGGTAACATGCTCTGTTTCAAACTTCAAACCTCATGCAGCCAGCTGGTACTTCTCCACTTATCAGGAAACAGAGGTCTTTGAATGGGTCTTGGGTAAACCAGCTAGAACGATTCTTGCTTCACCGGTTTCTTGGACCCTTAACGGTGAACATTGTGGGAAAGCTAATGCTTCAACGTTCTTTATTAGTACGGAACCTAGCTAGGGTGTCCGAGTCTTGGAAGCACTGCCAATTAATCAAATAGATCTTGCAGGACCAAAATGCCAGACGATATTTTTACCAATTTATGACAAAAATGATACAGCGTAATTTTCATTTTCTAATGGTCACCATTGACTTGGAGCCTCTGGTCTTCTACCGAGACTACATCAGAAGTCTTTGCAAGCTCATGTAAGCAGATGTGGTTCACTAATTGATGGAGGGTTTTTCTGCTTCCACGGGGGACCCATGCTGAAATCTGCATTTGCTCATCATCTAATCAATCAAAGCTCTGATGCTGCATTTTTTAAATTTAGCAATATAATAATATAAGCAAATTGCTTATATCTTTCCATGGAATTTCCAAGAAAGTTCCCAACGCATTCGGATGGTGTTGTCAAAGACTCACTGACTCAGTATATAGGCGCGTGCAATTGGGTACACATTCGGATGGTCTACCTCTAGCCTTCCAGAACAAGAGCGATCCAGTTCCTGATCCAATAGAAAAGCTACCCATGAGTTCCGGTCGAGAATCTCAATGGATGAGACCCAATATGGGAGCCTGAAAGGGGGCAAAGGCCCAACACCAAAGCAGAATGGACTCCAGTGATATGTCGGTTTCTAGAAAGCTAATATGCTAAATTCGACATCCTCTTTATCCTCGCAGGCATGTTGTGCAGGGTCCCCGTTCCCTCCAGGTTTAGAGAGCAAATGACTGCCACCGTCCCGTGGTACAAGCCCCAGGGGCGGCACTGGCACTGTCACTGTATCATCATTGCCTGCGCAGAGGAATGGACCGACTCCGGGACTAGCAGAAAGACAACAATGGCAGAGACAAATAGCTGCGAAAAAGCTTAGCCGGTCCCCAACCGCTGTCACAGTGCCCTTATTATGGTTTCGTACTTCCACATTTAGAGTAACCCATGCCATGATGCAAGTAATTTCATGACTTCTTGAGCCAGGCAAAGACAGCAGCACCCAAACAGCTAACTAGTGATTATTTTGTCGAATATGGTAGAGCTAGTGAGCCCATAAAGATTGAAGACCACATAGGTGAAACTGCGCACTTGGTCAGAGATGCTAGCCATCCTCTTTAAATGTTCGGCTCAGAGGATGTTATATAACAAATAGAGAACAGTTCATGTAGAGCCAGATAGGACAGAACTCTTCCATGCCGCCCTCGCGCATCCATAGACAGGCGTAGACAGTATTCCGGGATGACGTTTTCCTAAACTCATCCCATCTCTTCCAGCCACAAAACTGGTTAAAAGTAAATATGACAACAGCCCCAAGATGATCACTTACATCTAATGTGGGTGTCCAACGATTTCAAAGGTTCCCGATAGTACGACGGCTATGTGAGTCGTCCCATCCCATCCCATACGATACGACAGCTTCTTAGTAAAATTTTAGGGGAACATCAGCGACAAAGGGCAAGCATTTAAATGATATAAAGAGCATTGCAAATAGATAATAAAGCTGCCGCTACTTTTTGGATTTTACTTCTTGTTGTTTCTATAATCCTTTTACATAACTTGAGGTGTAAAACATAGGCCTAAACAGGAAGTACCCCCAAAACGAACAGGCTACCACCTCTGGATAACATGCAAGAAGAAAAAGAGGACCCACACATGTCACCGCCATACTTTTAATTACAAGACATTTGCTAACCACAACAGAAACGCTTGTTACATTACCGAAAACCAGACCAAAAAGCAGAGACGACCAAAACATCTTTCTCCAGTCCCTGCATTTCTCAACAGTTCAACGGTCTCTCTTTTATAGAGCGACCTCAGTCTGCAAAGGGGAAGCATTGAACCCCACCACCTGTTGTGGCTGTGGTGGTTTCTGCTGTTCATTCTCCCAGCTCACTTTCGCTAAGGCTCCATCATGCACAGGTACGTACTCCTATCACGAAACAAAACATTGCAAGGTTCCATTAATACCAGAATAATGAAAAGACACGAACATGGCAAACCGGGAAAGATTCTTACTTCAAACACCAGATAATCTTTCAACCTAAAAGAACGAGAAAATAAATGCCGGAGCTTCACGACAGCTATGGAAATGTAGAAAATGAGGTGCCGATTAACTTGCCTCAAGTTTCTTAACAAGTTCTTTGGCGTTTGGTGCGGAGACAATGATGCTTCGCTGAGAGGGCTTTATAAAGCCGTCGTCCACGGCTTTGTCTATAAAAGTCAAAAGATAGTTGTAGTATCCATCGACATTAAGCAAACCCACCTGCACAAGTCATGATGGATTGGATGGATTCCGGAGTAGCAGACTAAATCAAAAAAAAATCATGATCAGAAAAGTAATCGGATCATCAACTAATGTTTCTTACAGGTTTGTCATGTATACCAAGTTGGGCCCAAGTGATCACTTCCAGCAATTCCTCCAAGGTCCCATAACCACCTGATTTCCTCATAAAAAAAATTTGGTAAGAACATCAGTTTGTCAGGATCATAAAAGAGAGCGTGGATTGGCTATATCACTCTTCAGATAGAGACCTGGTAGGGCTATAAAACAGTCAGAATGGCGGGCCATTTCTGCCTTCCTTTGATGCATGTTGGCTACGGGCTTCACCTCTCCCACCGTTTCACCAGTAATCTGTGGTTCCATTAGCGTGCAAATGCATACACGAATCATTTCCGGGAAATTTACAAGCTAAAATTAAGGTCAAACTCTAAGGAATGAAAATGTAATACAGGAAAAACTATATTGTTAACAGGAATAGTTCATTTCGACTTCGTACCTCCTTGCTCATCAGAGTCCTGGGTATGATCCTTTGTATCAGAAACAAGCAGATATTAGAAACGTGTATCAAATAATCAAGAATTGAACTGTGACATAAAAAAGAGAAACAGAGGAAGTTAACATATTCGCACCCGAGAACATTGCCTCCACCACGATAAACAGCTTGTGAAACCAAACCCATTAGCCCAATGCTGCCTCCACCGTAAACAAGATCAAGCCTTTTAGCCACCTACATAGGCACATGGTACAACACACAGTAAAAAGTACGGTAAATGGCGACAAAAAAAAAGAAAAAATAACTTAGGCTTGAAGGTGACTCCGGTACTAGTTCTTGAGCGAGTTCAATGGCAGCATCTCTATAGCAATCTCGTTTCCCAGCACTGCTGCCGCAGAATACACACACCGTCCTAAACCTTGATTTCATTACCATCTCCTCCATTTTCAACGGCTCTTATCAGGTTAGTAGACTGATGACGTGCGGCCGGACCAAACAAACGTGGATATGGCTTGAAGTGTTATCAAGGTTTAAAGAGTGCGAAACAGAGGCATGGGTCGTCAAGAGCAGCCACTACCTATATATAGAGCTAAAAAACAATCGACTAGTACTCCATAATTGAATGTACAATTAGAACCAAGTTGTCCATTTTTGTTAGAAGAGAAAAAACAAAATTATACGAAGTAGAACTGAAGGCGTATGGTGAGTAACTGATTAAGACAAACAAGGTCAAAGAGCATTCAGAATGGGCAGTCTGTACCGTTACCCCATGGATTACACGTGGCTTCATATGATGCATGAATCATGTAGGCTCCATGCTCTTCCTTGTAACATAGGCATTGCCTGATCTCCTCACTGCTGCACATTTAATACATGCAATCATAACTTGGTGGCTAAAACACGTGCAGGGCTATCTGCATCAAATCAAGATTAATTTTGTGGCATTGGATTGGACAAGAGGGAAAAAAATATATATTAGAAACTTTAGACTCGTAAAGTGAAAGTCCATAAAAGTACACGAGCAAATTGGAGTTGAAGATCTGCCATGTCTGAAGCCTAGCGGTGGAAGTAGCCAGTGACGAGACCATATAATGGGAAGGGGGTAGCTTTAAGGGTCCTGCTGCCCTGCAGCCTGCTGGTCCAGGTAATTTTGTTGATCAGAAACTGGGAACAATTATAGTATATAATCATCCACCAATCCGCATGTTGCTTGCACGTACCGCTCAATTTTATCATTCCCAAAGAGCACTGTCTTCTGCCATTAGTCTTTTGTCCACACTCTAAAGCAATGTTTCCCCTTGCAAGAAAACTCGTTAAACAATCCCCAAAAGGGTAAGTATCAGAAGAACAGCTTCCATTAAGTAAATTGTAACAGAGGATAAGAGACTGGGACAGTGTACATGCATGTTCGTGTCTTCATTGTTGCTTAAATTGCGAAAACCTACTGCTTCCAAACTCAATTTTTCTGGACATAATTGGCTTACTAAGTGTATTTTTATACTTCATTTCTATGTAACCAAACCAGAATTTTGAACTAAAAAATATACAATATAAGGTAAAATCCCTACATCAACGCTATATATATTGACCGCATATCAAATTGTTATTGATTGAATATTGATAGAGGGAATGAATCTCTGCCAAACCAAGCCCTCTAGTGTATTTGGAAATCAGTACTACTTGAAAAATTCAGCGCTGCAGTCATTTTGGACGAAATATGGCTCAGCTTAACTCTTCATTGCACAATTTTAATTACAGGGGAAGGAAAAACATGATCGTCATGCCCTGCTACTGTTACACGTACAGAAAAGTCAAGATCCATATGTAATGGAAGTGAACTCACAGAAGTATCAAATTCCTCAGTTACTTTAAGAAAAGAAAAGCTTTTTTAAAAAACCTGCGCAGAAAATATCTCCTTTTCTCAGCTGAATAGAATCAGTATGTGGCAACTTAGGTAAGAAAATTTTGGCAGAGTCGTAGCGTATAGAATCAACTAATCAATTGATATCAGCAAGTTACAGCTGCCCGGTCCCAAACGCAATCTTCATTTAATTGAAGACACGATGGGTTTATTGGACAGGCAGGCATCAGTTAGGGTCCTATGTTGATAGAATTAGGCAAGGCTCTGCAACACGAAGACCATCTATCCATCTTGCCAAGCCATGCCCCAAATTTAATGCTCCTGATACACTTTGACAGTATCTTTTGTCGACGTGTTCACATCTTCCTCCTTTTTCGATAGTAGCATCCCAGTATTATATTTCATAACGAAAAGACCAGTGGTACAGAATAAAAGAACTACACAACTAGAACCAAACCAACCTGAAGTTTGGCAGTACGCAATAAACAGAATAGGTAGCAAACACAAGAAGGGAAGAAAAATGATGACCTGGAATAAACAAAATAAATGCTCCAGTTTGCTGCGGAATAAACACTTTAGAGACTTTTTAAAAGAAAACCCAGCAGAATCAGAAGAACCCAAACTAGAAAAAGCTGTTCACCTTGCCATAACGCTCGCAATCCTAACCAAGTCCTGGCCACGAAGAAATCGCCACACCGTCTTTAACAGTTCTGTATGCAAAAAATGTAAACAAAATTAAATGAACGAAGGAGCACATTAACACCGGACGTGTTTGATATAGACTAGCGATCGATAGAGGAACGATTGATCTTTTTATGACCCATGCTGAATGATAGTTGAACAGATGCCTCTGCGCGAGGCAGTCTGTGCGTGCTCGAACATTCAGGAATATCCTGTCCTTATCCCTTGGATTTTTTTTTTCTTACCTTACACTTAAAGCTTCCCATGTTAAACTCACAGAGTAGTCGAATGAGAAGGTACCCCCTTCTGGCGTTCTTCTGGGTTTCCCTCTGTTTAGTTAGTACAACATCTTGGGCAAAACCCTAAGGCTTAAGCAAGTATTAAACAAACTGAACGTTAAAATTAAGAGCTTTCCATGATCAATGATAATGACGACAAAGACATAGTGTATCAATCAAATGACGAGGCCACAGTGAGTGTAGTAAATGCGTTCCCATGGTAGAAGCAGGGTAGTGGCAGGCACTGAACCAAGCGGCGCAATCATTATACTGCGCCGTCTAGTAACATAAGCCTTCTTCCCTCTTGAATTGCTCGTTAAATGTTGAATTTAATGCATTTTGGAAGCTGCTGATCATGGGGGTTTTTCTTCGGAAAAATTCTAAATTCTAATAAACTACTGGTTTTTGGCCTAAATATATATGTTTATCTTTCATTTTTTAAATCAGAAGTGCATCGTTCTTAATTTTTTTATTAAATTTTAATCAATGGATAAGCCAATCGATATGCGCTGGGTAATAAAGGATACTAAAAGAATTTAAAAGTATATAAAAGAATGACATTTTTCAGAAAGAAAATCTCTTTAGACTTTAATTGTGTTCATGAAAAAAAAGAGAGAAAAAAAACCGCGAAACAATAAAGCTAGCCGTTGCTTGAATTGCGGGAATAAAATATCGGAGACGGGCAATTGTGGACGTACTATGATGTAAGTGTGCTGCGATTGTACAAATAATGCCAATATTAAAACTATAATGTAAGTGTGTTGATTTAGTTAATTTAAAATTATGCAGAAACATAAGCATCTCTAGTAACTTTGTGGTCAAAGCGCTTGACTGGGTCAGAATGGGACATATACCGGTTTCTCTACCCAACTTGCTCTTTTACCCGTATCCCTTGTAATTATTTGGATTGAACCTAACTTTGTTTAACCTACTACTTGCCAATCAATAAATTATGGACTGAATGATTTATACCTAATCTTTTTACACCAGGGACCAATAATATGATTGTGTTTTACCTTTTAGTTTGGAATCTTTGAGGATTTATTCATCTTTGTTTGGTGATACTGCTTAAAAGTCCCATGTTCTTGTGTTAATATATTTTAGTACCTATCGAGATGTAGGCACGGAATTCTCGCGGCAGTTTATACTTTCCCAAAGGTTAAGGCATCACGATTTCTTTTTATTCTACATATATACAATTAATAATTATATATGTTTTAGCACCATTGACAACGCTATATATTAGTATAAATTTCGGGATGTGAAGATAAAATTGGGTTTTCTCTTCTGGGATCTGTTATTGGGCTTTGTAAATTTTGAAGTATAGGCTCACCGAACGAGCGGGAGGATTGAGCAAGGTCTATTTAGGTCCAAGGATTTCTCACACTTTTTTTAATTTTTATACAGACATAGATGCAGAACCTTGTGTACTCGTTTCAGTTCCTATTAAGAGAGGCCCAGCAAAATGATTATTATGCCGTCCAACCAAATTGTGGGCCGAAACGAGGTGTTCTCACTTCTCACGAATCTACTTCGCCAGAATATTGGGTTTTAGGTCCGGTAAGAATTTTACTCCAAGGGATGGGAATTGCTAACTGGTAAAAATCTATTACCCAATTACTAATTTATTGTATATATAGAATAGTGAACCATCAGGATAGACAGTGAACATGTTATGTTTCTGTTCCAAGGAATCGGATTGGATCCTACAAATGTATTCACATAACGGTAAAGCGGCAGGGCCCGTCATTTCCAACTCCCATCATCACATTCAGAATTAGGGCAACCTTCTTTTGCAACATCTGTAATCTGAACTCCCGAGTCGTATGTCATCCCAGGCTTCCAATCTTCCGGAAGAACATTCCGAGCCCAAATCCATTTCCCATCAAATCCAGATGTTACCAGAAACCGAAACTGTAACCCACCCAGTGGAACTCTCTCTGTGTGCCATACCGCCCCGTTGTTTCGGATCAAGTATGTCCACCTTGAAGAGCCTATCTACAAGCCCATACAGTCATAATAAGCAAAAAGAATCAGCTAGTGTAAACACATGATTTTGAAGTTTTGGCTAACCTTAGCTACATCCATGGCAACGATTTCTGTCTGACCACCTTGGTACAACATTTTAACGGCCAAGTAATTTGGGTTTTTGCTCGATTCATCCACCCTCACTCCCAAGTTTTGGTTTTTGTAATCACAGGGTACCCTGCTTTGTAAAACAGAGCACATTAAAATCTGTATGCAGATGGGCTTGCTAGTTAATTTCTGATGTGTATTTACCTTTTGTACTCGACATCGACCTTCCCGAGTTTCAGTATGTCTCGGCCCATGCCCTTGTTGGCCATTGCCATGAAGGCTCGGCTGCTAAGGACAAAATCTGTTTGGTTATTGTGATTGATATCAGTCACTATAACTCTAGTCCCTTTGCCATTGCAGAGCTTATCGTTCTTGCAACGAATCTGCCAAAAGAGGTACCAATATAGCAGATATTGTAAACAAATTGCAAATCCCATCAATGAACAACAACATCGTGAAACGTAACCATCTTCTTGTGCTATTTTCTACAAACCTCGAAGCAAGCACCACAGCCAGCTCCATCTTTGTAAAGTGAAGGAACACCCGCAGCAATGTGGCCACTGTTGAATCCTAATGCCAAGGAACCATACCCACAAGCTCCAGCTGCAACAAGTCCACAAACACGGGCATTTATTTTCTAGTGATCATGTCAGTAAATTTCCAAGAATAACGTAATAAGAGTTGAGGATGGATAAGGAATCTTTACACGAAAGGGCGGAAGCTTTAGAAAAGTATGCAGCCTTGGCTTGGTGCACACAGCGATCACAAGCAGTTGCAGAGGAAACAAGGAAGAAAACAAAGCATATCAAGGAAACCATATTGATCTTGGATGCGGAGGTTGGATTGAGGCGAGAAATGGAAGCGTGGAATGGTTTTTATATAGACTATTGCCGGAAGGTAAGACAGAAGTGCGGACTAGAGGTCAGCTTTTTCAAAACGAGTAAATCTCCAACATCTCTTGTTTAAAAGATTAAAGTTGAAGGAAGGAGACAGGCATTTGCACAAACGAGAGAGAAATTAAATAATGGAGCTTGGCACCGACTCTTTGGTGATGCACTTACAGCTGTGCAATACACAGTTCAGAGTGAGAGCAGCGGGCAGATATTATGTGCTGTGGAGTGAGCAGTTTCTGAGCTTTTCTGACTCTCGTCTCTTATGGATTTCCCAAAATATAATTAATTCTTTCGCAAAAAAACAAAAACGAACAAGGCCTCTCGGGTAGTGTGCATGTGGTTTACTTATATAATTCTTAAAATCTGATTTTAATAATAGATACGCTTGAATAATAATTAGAATAAACACCAATATTAAGAAATTTAGTACGATGTGGAGTTTGGTTTAAGGTCAGTTTCCAAAATGACAGATAAAAATTAGACAATTATTAATGATTTGATAGCTTGACATAATTTTGTCGTTTCAATTAGTGCATATGATAGCGTTTCATGATAATGAAAAAAAGAAGAGGGCATTGGGCATACGATAAAGTTTGGTAAAAGGTGATTCGTTGCTCGTAGAAGAGTAGGACGACAAGAACAGATTCGCAACACAACTCCACTTGTTATTTAAGCAAGAATATTGCTAAAAATTAACAGCTGGGATGGGCTATAACAGAACCTTCTGTTTTCTTTACGCTGGCACCAGCAATACTTATCTTCCCCTTTGTCAAACGCCATGATGAAGTCACAGTAGAAAATCGAAAATTATATCCCATCCTGTGCACCACTCCAATTAAGTAACACCGCGTGGAAACATGAATGACCTGAAATGTCTCATATTTATATTTTATATGGGATTTCATGACCATGAGGAATATATTTGGATTGAAAATTTTCGTCAGGATATTCTGATGAATGACCTGCAATTTATGTCATGTTTGTGAACCTAAGACCCATTTCGATCGTATTCAAATTATGGTAAACTCCTTGGTGACTTGGTGTTTTATCAAATATTGGACTCCAATCCAGACTGCTATTTTCTTAGTGAATGAATCTTGATGTGCTTAAACTATTGGCATAGTACCATTAGGGCAGCCTGCCATGGAGGCATAGTGCTTGTTGAGTTCCCACAATCAATGTCCTGCAAAACAATAAATGCACAATAATCCTACTCGCAAGGATTTTGTGGTGGGATTGTCCTAGAACGTGCCATACAACAAGGGCACCCTTCACCACGGATCATGCCTTAGATTGGGATCGATCCCACCTTCATCTCTTACGGTGTTTTTTAAAATTTTTTATTAAACTAAAAGAATCATACGAGAACATGTTAATATAAGAAGGGTATATTGGTAAATTAGTGTGAGTGTGGCTAATCTCACATTGTTAGTTTACAAGGGGGAGGGGTTTCCTTCACCTATAAAAGGAACCCCTCACCATCCTACTTAATCATCCCAACAAGCATTAGTCTTCTCCTATAGCTTGTTCTTCCTCTCTTATCTTTGTAATATTTCTACAAGAAATATTATTCAGTAGTGTCCGAGGACGTAAGCCAAATTGGCTGAACCTCGTAAATCTTTGGGTGTTATCTTCTAGTTAATAGTCCTTTTTGTCTTGGTATAGTAGTTGTGGTTATTGTGCTAGTTATTTTTTTTATAGAAGAATATCTAGTACAATTGCTCACTCTCTTGCCTTTTGTGGGATTAATTCTCAACAAGTGGTAGCGGAGCCTAAGGTTATACTGAGTATGCTCTGTGGTTGCAGTTTTATCTGATCTGCCACATCAGAAAAGTTTTTCCTTTGGCTCATTGTTCTGTATTGATAGCTATTAACAGAAGTTAGAGGGAAAATGGCTGATAACAAATTGGCTCCACGTCGTCTTCATTTCCAGGAAGACCTATGATACCGACAATTGCAAATGCAAGATTCACAGTGGAGATTTTCGATGGTACCGGTCATTTTGGAATGTGGCAAAGTGATATTGCCATTGCCATTGTCTGAATCAAGGTCTAGACCTTGCCATTGAAGAAGACAAACCAGCTGATATTGAAGATAAAGATTGGAAGACTCTGAATCGTGTGGCATGTGGTACAATACGATCATGCCTTTCAAGGGAGCAGAAATATGCATTCTCAAGAGAGACTTCTGCTAACAAACTATGGAAGGCACTTGAAGATAAATTTCTGAAGAGAAGCAGTCAAAACAAGTTGTATTTGAAGAAGAGATTGTTTCGCTTCACATATGTTCAAGGTACCACATTGAATGATCACATCACCAGTTTTAATCAGCTTGTGGCTGATTTGTTGAATTTGGATGTGACCTTCAATGATGAAGAATTGACTTTGATGTTGTTGGGATCCCTTCCCGAAGAGTTTGAGTTTCTTGAAACTACACTACTTCATAGGAAATCTGAGGTATCTCTCAAAGAAATCTGTGGGGCTTTATATAGGTATGAACTCAGAAGAAAGGACAAACAAGAACGCACAAGTGGTACTACCGAAGCTCTTGTTGTGAGAGGTCGCTCTCAAAATCAAGGTAAAGCAACGAGAGAAAGAAGCAAGTCTAAGTTTCGACTATGCAAGGATGAATGTGCTTTTTGTCGAGAAAAAGGGCACTGGAAGAAGAACTGTCCCAAGCTAAAGAAGAAAGAGAAAGCTTCACAAGATGCAAACGTAGCCGAATACAAGAGTGATGCTGATTCAGATTTCTCTTTGGTGGTATCATCTTCAACTTCTTAACTAGACGAGTGGATTTTAGATTCAGGATGCACTTATCATATGTGCCCTGTTAAAAAATGGTTCTTTAACTTTGAAGAACTAGATGGTGGAGTTGTTTACATGGGTAACGATAATCCATGTAAAACTGTCGGGATTGGTTCACTCAAACTGAAGAATCATGATATATCTACGAGAATTTTGAAGGATGTCCGATATGTGCCTAACTTGAAGAAGAATCTTATCTCATTGGGGGCCTTGGAGTCAAAAGGTCTAGTGGTAACAATGAGAGATGGTGTTCTTAAGGCGACTTCTGGTGTACTGGTGATGTTGAAAGGTATCAGGAAGAATAACCTGTATTACTATCAAGGTAGTACGGTTATTGGGACAGCAACAACAGTAACAACTATTAGCAGCCAGAAGGACACAGATGCAACCAAGATGTGGCATATGCGGTTGGGACATGCTGGAGAAAAATCCTTGCAATTTCTTGCCAAGAAAGGACTGCTGAAAGGTGTGAAGGCTTGCAAATTGAATTTTTGTGAGCATTGTATAATGGGAAAACAAAGGCGAGTGAAGTATGATTCTGCTATCCATAATACCAAGGGTATTTTGGATTATGTACACTCAGATGTGTAGGGACCTGCGAAGACTCCATCCCTTGGAGGTAGTTACTATTTCGTTATCTTTGTTGATAATTTCTCAAGAAGAGTGTGGGTGTTTACAATGAAGAACAAAAACGAAGTGTTGGAGATTTTTCTTAAATGGAAAGCTCAAGTAGAGAACCAGACCGGAAGGAAGATCAAAATACTCCGAACAGAAAATGGCGGAGAATACACAAGTAATTCTTTCCAGAAGGTATGCCAAGAATATGGCATAGTTCGACACTTTACCGTTCGAGAAACACCACAGCAGAATGGGGTATCAGAGCGTATGAACAAGACATTGGTGGAGAAAGCCCGCTGTATGCTGTCTAATGCTGGGTTAGGCAGAAAATTTTGGGTTGAGGCGATAACATATGTTCAACACCTCGTTAATCGGTTGCCATCATCTGCTATAGGTGGCAAAACTCCTCTGGAGGCTTGGTCTGGAAAACCTGCAACAGATTATGATTCTTTGCACATATTTGGTTCTACGACATATTATCATGTCATAGAATCAAAATTGGATCCACGAGCGAAGAAGGCTCTCTTTATGGGATTCAATCCTGGAGTGAAGGGATACCGTCTTTGGTGTCTAGAAGCAAAGAAGACTATCATCAGTAGGGATGTTACCTTTAATGAATCTGCTATGATGAACAAGGTAACAAAAGAAGAAATCAATGATACACCAAAGTAGGTGGAGTTTGACCAGACAGAGGTGAACCCAACAAAAAATGTTACCAGAAACTCTTCTATGATAGAAGAAGAATCAGATAAAGAAGAGTTAGATGAAGAAGAGGTTACAACCTGAGAGCCTCAACAGCAACCAGAGTCAATTGCAGTCGATAGGCCGAGATGAAAAATACAGTAGCCTGCTAGATTTGTTGATATGGTGGCCTATGCACTTCCAGTTGTAGATGATGTTCCATCCACTTTTCTTGAAGCAGTACGAAGTACTGAAAATGAAAGATGGAAAGGTGCAATAGATGAAGAGATAAAGTCACTTCAGAAGAATCTGACTTGGAAACTGACAATACTTCCAAAGAAAAAGAAAGCAATTGGTTGCAAATGGGTTTTTGCAAAGAAAGATGGATTTCCGAACGATGACATTCGCTACAAGGCAAGATTGGTGGCTAAAGGTTATGCTCAAAGGGAAGGAGTTGACTATAATGAGGTGTTTTCTCCAGTAGTAAAACATACCTCTATCAGAATCTTGTTGACCTTGGTGGCACAGTTGAATTTGGAGCTAGTTCAACTTGATGTGAAGACCGCATTCCTACATGGATATTTGGAAGAGGAAATCTATATGTCTCAGCCGGATGGGTGCAAAGTTGTTGGAAAAGAAGATTGGGTTTGTAAACTGAAGAAATCACTGTATGGATTGAAACAGTCACCAAGACAGTGGTATATGAGATTTGACAAGTTCATGATGAGCCAGAAGTACACAAGAAGCAAGTATGACCATTGCGTATATTTTCACAAATTACGAGATGGGTCCTACATCTACTTACTCTTATATGTGGATGATATGTTGATAGAATCTAAGAGTCAAGTAGATATTGACAGACTGAAGGCACAATTGAGCAAAGAATTCGAGATGAATGATTTGGGAGAAGCCAAGAAGATTCTCGGAATGGAGATAAGCAGGGATAGACAAAGGAACAAACTTTGTCTAACTCAGAAGGAATACTTGAAGAAAGTACTACAGCGTTTTGGTATGAATAACAATTCAAGACCTGTAAGTACTCCACTTGCTCATCATTTGAAATTGAGTAATCAATTATTTCCAAAGACGACTAAAGAACGAGAATACATGGAAAAAGTTCCATATGCAAATGCTGTTGGAAGCCTGATGTATGCTATGGTGTGTACAAGACCTGATATTTCACAAGCTGTTGGAGTTGTTAGCAGATACATGCATGATCCAGGAAAAGGTCATTGGCAGGCTGTGAAATGGATTCTACGGTATATCCAAAATACTGTAGACGTTGGTTTGGTATTTGAGCGAGATGAATTATATGGTCAATGTATAGTTGGATATTGTGATTCTGATTATGCAGGTGACATTGATAAAAGACGCTCTACAACTGGCTATTTGTTTACCCTGGCTAAGGCACCTGTTAGCTGGAAGTCTACTTTACAGTCAACTGTGGCATTATCTACAGCAGAGGCAGAGTATATGGCAATCACAGAAGCTGTAAAAGAAGCGATCTGGCTTCAAGGATTGCTTAAAGACTTGAGAGTTGATCAGAAATATGTCAAATTATATTATGATAGTCAAAGTGCTATTCACTTAGCAAAGAATCAAGTCTTTCATGCAAGAATGAAGCACATTGATGTTCGTTATCATTTTGTTCGTGAGATTTTGGAAGAAGGTGAAGTTCAGATACAGAAGATCTTGACCACTGAGAATCCTGCTGATATGATAACGAAAGTAGTGACTGTAATCAAGTTTCAACATTTTTTAAACTTGATAAACATTGTCACAGTTTGAAGAAGATTGATTGAAGACACTACGAGATATTTTGGTGGACAAGTACAAGATAAATGTGGAATTTGCCAAGGTGGAGATTTGTTAATATAAGAAGGGTATATTGGTAAATTAGTGTGAGTGTGGCTAATCCCACATTGCTAGTTTACAAGGGGGAGGGGTTTCCTTCACCTATAAAAGGAACCCCTCACCATCCTACTTAATCATCCCAACAAGCATTAGTCTTCTCCTATAGCTTGTTCTTCCTCTTATCTTTGTAATATTTCTACAAGAAATATTATTCAGTAGTGTCCGAGGACGTAAGCCAAATTGGCTGAACCTCGTAAATCTTTGGGTGTTATCTTCTAGTTAATAGTCCTTTTTGTCTTGGTATAGTAGTTGTGGTTATTGTGCTAGTTATTTTTCTTATAAAAGAATATCTAGTACAATTGCTCACTCTCTTGCCTTTTGTGGGATTAATTCCCAACAGAACAGAGATAGGATGCGAGACACAGAACCAATCAATCCAAAGAAGATGCAATTCCGGACCACATATTCATTGGGTTGGTACTTTCTATTGCAGAACGCAAGGGACCAGTACTGTGCTAATAACAGAATGTGACAAATGACATTCTCCCTCCAATTTGCTTATAAGTTTCATTCTTACATGTTTAACAGTATGGCTGTAGAGGGGAATGTTAACATTTCCAAAGATTTTTATTCTTCCGGCAACATGGCCTGCCTTTCGTCGTAATATCCTGTGGTTCTCTGGGAATCGTGGTTTTATGATCCACCAGCTTGAGACCGGCCCCATCTGCCATCGAACTACTCAACACAAAAATGTGTTGGCTATCCAATTGAACCGAGCATGTCATCTCTCATACACCTCCCATCTTGCCAACTTTCACATGGTCATGACCTCAAGTTTCCCAAACAATGACATGCTAGAAAGGAAATATCTTTGGATTAACGTGCATGTGCATGCGTACATAATAAATTAACAATCCTCTCCCTTTGTCTCAACCAACCCAACTTAACTCAAAATTGGCATATCACTTTCCAATACCTCAACTCCCTTCTTGCCTCTGAATTTTGACAGAACACCACAATCAATCCCAAGAAACTCATCAAGATAGCTAGGAAACACATATCATTGCCCAAAAGCCAGAACTATGCAAGTACAAGGACGATTAACATGACAAACAACGTTGCCATTCTGTTATCTACCTGCACAAGATAGGAACAGATTTGTTTATTGGAGATATTGTGGTTAAAAAATAATAGGTTAGTCTTCCATGTGACGACGTGGGTGGGTGTGAACGCATCTTTTCTTTTATACAAAATTAAATCTTTTATGCCAACTATGTTCTCCATCATAAATAAATAGTTTCATGATGGGTCAAATATATATCCCGGATGTCATTATTTGAACAAAAAATGATGGAGAACATATAATATAATATAATATTCAACGAACTTACATTAATGCCAACTAGTTCTCCAGTACACCTTGGAGAAAAAATATCCCATTCCGGATGTCATTCTTTGAAAAAAACAGATATTCGAAATTAGAGAAGATTGAATGGTTAGGAAAACAGAATGCTGTCATGATTTTTCAACAGCAGACCTTTTTAGACTTCAAAATGTAAACATTGATGTAAGACTATGTTTGGTTGAAAATGACTTAATTTGCTATATATTGCTGTATCTCCATTATCGACCTACTCTTCTTACGTTGTTTTTCGGTAGATTGGACTTTATATTTTGAAAACAGAACAAACCACGAAGCTACAGTAATGTTCTTTCATAGACATAGATTGAATTTGTGCGTGCCCATGACTTTCTTAGTATTGCTTAGACTTTTAACAGCCGTAGTACATATGCAAGAAGTGTACTGTACGAAAGAGTAAACTCTACAATATCTCCGACATGTATAGTAATTATTTCTCGGTTTCCGAACAAAAATTAGACCTCGGAAATTCTCGTCACAGTCACAAAACATACAGGAAGGCAAATCAAATTTTATAACTAGATTGGTTTATTATACTGCCCTCAGAATTGTCAAGCGATCTCTTAAGCTCGAAAGGGATTTCCATCTACCAGTTGCCTGCGGTTCAACAACAAATTAGAAAATTTGCACGTTTTGCATCGACACTTGAAACCTATTTTCAAATGCCTCGAGCTCCTTAGCCACCGTCTGCGCACACCTTCAAAGCCCAGCAATAATTGCTGGTAATGTACTATATATACAGGGAAAGCTAACTTTTGGGGGATGGTTTTGTGGGCAAATTAAGAGGAAAAAAACCCATTAGCCAAACGCCATTGATAAGATGGATGGTGTTCATGGAGTAAGCGTTGGTCCCTTGCCTCCTAGACCCACTGGATCATCAACACCACCTGTATCAGCTCCTATGACACCAAAAACAGCGTCTAGAGCGCCAACTCCACCTATATCAGCTCCCATGACACCAAATTCAGCTTCTAGAGCGCCAACACCCTCTATATCAGCTCCTATGACGCCAATAGGACGAACCTCTAGAGCACCAACTCCACCTATATCCGCTCCTCCGTCACAGCTTCATTCCCCGTCATTGTCAAGGTCGCCGCTTCTCTCCACTGGTGATATAGAGCCTGCAAACACAAGAAAAAGTTCAAAGAACACAACCCCGAGGATAAGAACACCCCGTTTCATTACCCCTCTTGGTAGTCCATTAAGAAGAGCCCTCAAGCTCACGAGGCTTGATCCTCAGGATGCCTGGCTCCCAATTACGGAATCCCGGAACGGAAACGCACTCTACGCGGCGTTTCATTGCCTTTCCTCGGGGATTGGCATTCAAGCTCTGGTCCTTCCTGTTGCCTTCACTATCCTTGGTTGGTGAGTGAATTCGGAGAAGTTAAAGTTACGCAACCACACTTAATTTACTTAATTATTATTTCGGATACTTAATTCCTCGCTAACTGCAACTAATTAGCAATCATAGATTATAATGAACAGATATCAAGCAAGGTAATAAGCTTTCCTATTTGGGTACAGGGCGTGGGGGATTATAAGCTTGACTGTCGCATTCACGTGGCAACTTTACACCCTTTACATACTGATACAACTCCACGAATCAAGCGAACAAGGCATTCGTTACAGTAGATATCTTCAACTTGCTACTGCAGCTTTTGGTAAGTGCCTTTCTATTTTGAAGAATTTTGATGACTCTAATTCGTAATTAGCATTTGCCCCTATGGCTCCGTCATATATATAATTTAGTATTAACACGTGGTTTATTATATATTCGTACAAAATAGAATGATCCTACACTTTAAATAATATATCATATACCTCATGGTTTTCTGTTAGATCCTAAAAAATAAGTTTAATCTGTAATTCACCAAAATTATATTATCGATTGGAATACTTTATATTATTAAAAAATATATATGATAACCTAAGTTTAACATTGGAAACATCTAAGAACAAGTGGAGACGTTTTGAGATATTTGCTTTCTGGCCTTCAACGATTCAGGGGACAAGTTATCAAAATGGATAGCACTATTTCCCGTCGCCTATTTATCGGCGGGTACCTGTGTGGCTCTAGTCATCATTGGAGGATCGACATCAAAGATATTCTTTCAGATTGTATGCGGGGAAACGTGCACTCTTGAGCCATTAACCACTGTGGAATGGTACTTAGTGTTCACTAGTGCGGCAGTTGTTCTTTCTCAGCTCCCAAACTTGAACTCCATCGCCGGTGTATCTCTAGTAGGGGCGATCACGGCTGTTGGGTACTGCACAATTATATGGGTGGTGTCTGTGGCTGAAGGGAGGATGCCTGAGGTATCATACAAGCCCGTACGTGCACCCAAGGACATCGATAGGATCTTTGATGTTCTAAATGCACTTGGGATCGTTGTATTTGCTTTCAGAGGTCACAATCTCGTACTTGAGATCCAGGTATGTCTATACAGTAATCCCGTGCGTACATCACTTTTGAGTTCTTTCATCTACTAGGAAGCCTATTGTAATTTCTTTGGCTAGCAAAAAAGTTAATAGTAACTGTTAATGAAAGTTCTGATTTTAATTTCTCTTTTTGAGTTTCACTTTTTACTATTTCCATGAAGAAAGGTTGTTTTGGATTAGCACGAGGTTTATTTTGAAGCGGTTTGTCAGTTTCCTTTATCTGATAAACCTCGTAATTCGTAAACCGGCAAAACATCATCGAAAGCAGTTGTTAGCTAGCAAACAATGGTTGACCATTGACTTTTGACGATAAGACTCCATTTAGTATATTCTTTACTCATTTAAATTTGATTGCATTTTCTTACTGTGAACAAAACTAGTGGCAAAGGCTTATCTGAATCTCTGTTTTGTTTCTAGGCAACCATGCCATCAAGCGAGAAGCATCCCTCACGAGTGCCTATGTGGAAGGGTGCTAAGTTTGCGTATCTGCTAATTGCATTGTGCATATTTCCTCTCGCTATCGGAGGTTATTGGGCATACGGTCAGCTGGTACAGTTCACATAACTTAGGCCGCCATTTGCTAGCTGTTTTTCTTTATTTACGTATGAGAAGTGACCGGAAACAACCGTTCTACTTAATCTTGGCAGATACCCAAAAATGGTGGCATGCTGACAGCCCTCTACGCATACCACCGTCAGGACACATCGCAGTTTCTGCTCGGGATAACAAGTTTATTCGTCATAGTTAATGCGGTCAGCTCATTCCAAATATACGCAATGCCAATGTTTGATGAGATGGAGTCAAAATTCACCACCAGGATGAAGAAACCGTGTCCATGGTGGCTCCGTCTAATTCTGCGAACAGTTTTTGCTTATGTAAGCTTCTTCATGGCGGTGGCCGTCCCATCCACCGGGACTATAGCTGGTCTGATCGGAGGAATAACTCTGCCGGTTGCTTTTGCCTACCCGTGTTTCATGTGGCTTAAGATCAAGAAACCCAAGGTATATAGCCCCATTTGGTTCCTGAACTGGGGATTGGGAATCGTTGGTGTGGTTCTGAGTGCAGCTCTGGTTGCTGCTAGCTTAAATGTCATGATCGGCCAAGATACCAAGTTCGAATTCTTCAAGCCTCAGTAATTGAGCTACTGTACCATGTCGGGGGTACAGAAGAGGAAGTGTGATTTTTGAAAATTTTATCCCTTCTGAATCAAACATTATAATACTGTGTCAGAGCCATCCTAGAGAGGTTTTTGTAATGAAAAGTCATCTTTATAATTTTAATGACAGTGGACTCGTCATGCTTTCAGCCCAAAAAACAGAAACATTAAATTAAAGTTGTATTCTCCGAACACGAATCAATAAGGATTTTACAATACAGATAAGTATTTATTTTTGAGTAAAAAATCTCGTATTTAATAAAAAATTAAAGATTTACAATCTAATTCATTGTCGCAGCCAGTTTTAATCAAAGCTTTCCTATTGCACGTGTGGAAATAAAACCGTTGCATTTCATTGTCCCGCAAGCAACCCCGGCCGCGTGATTCAAAACTTAACGTGTCAGGCTTTGAATCATACGTCGACGGACACAGAGAGACTCCGCGTGGGGATTTATCAATCACAGCAAAGCATGAGAAATATGCTAATCTGAACGACACGCACACGCTTACATAGACGCGCTTATAATGGATCTCCTTTTATTTTCTTTCCCTGCTTTTATCAAATCTTATTGGTTATTATATATTTTTAATTTTGGTGTGCTTGCGTAGCTTCCCCTATCTGGACTAATCTATCGCTTTAAATATGCCGTCACCTCGTCCTCTCAGTTCACCAGTTACCACCACTAACCTTAAAAGTGGTCTCCTTGTGTAACCTCTTGGATCAATCAATAGGAAGAAGGCATTAGTTGCTTCCATTAACTCAACCATTCTCCACTTCTTTAAATACGCCGATGGATGCTCTACGCGGGCACCACCTACTCGTATCTGTTGTTATACTTTCTACTCTGGTTTTTGCTGTCGCAGAAGATCCTTACTTGTTCTTCGACTGGAACGTAACATATGGTGATATTTATCCGCTTGGTGTAAAGCAACAGGTTTGTGAGCTTTCCCTGTGCTCCTTTTTTATATGTTATTTCCCATGATTGATCTAAGACAGATTTTCTTTTCCCCGTTTTCAGGGAATTCTCATCAATGGACAGTTTCCGGGGCCGGATATCGATTGCGTCACCAACAACAATCTTATCATAAATGTGCGCAATAGCTTGTCGGAGGCGTTTCTCATTTCTTGGTGAGATTTTGTTATTATATTTCTATTGCAAAGATGGAGAAAACACGACCAATTATATTCCTTATTTGGCATCATTAGATCAAAGTGTCGATCGTTAGATTACGTAGAGGATTTGATAGGATCTTATTTTTTTTCACTATTAATTATATTCGTTATTTTGGTATCATTAACGGACATACTATAGGATAAAACAGAGTATACAGATCAAATATCTCTCTGTCTGTATAATGACTTATGCTGATATCTGTACTATCACTATCATCGTACGCATTATCTACGTTTGTAGTTAATCCGACGTGTTGGAAAGAGCAACGGAATATGTACAATTGTTTTAAAATAATTTGAACTTTTTTCTGGCGCTATTACTTTGATTGTAGAGTATGCAATATTTCATGAATATGATTTTTTTTTGTTGCTGACCGTAAATAAATCTCCTTCTAGTCTATAGACGAAAAAACTGCGGGGAATATAAATATTTTTTATTTTATTTTTTTTGCTATATGAGATGGGGCTAAATCTGAAAGGTAAAACAGGAATGGGGTCCAACAGAGGAGAAATTCTTACCAAGACGGAGTGTACGGGACGACATGTCCAATCCCTCCAGGCAAGAATTTCACTTTCACATTGCAAGTGAAAGATCAGATCGGCAGCTTCTATTATTATCCATCCTTAGCCTTCCACAAGGCAGCCGGTGGCTTTGGAGGCATCAGAATCCGGAGCAGGCCGTTGATTCCTGTCCCATTCCCCGAACCTGACGGTGATTTCACTGTTCTTATTGGAGATTGGTACAAGGCTAACCACACGGTAATTAACTCAGAATCTTTGTTGATTATACATGCGCGCAGTGCTCATTTGCACCAAAGTAGTGATACCAATTTCACTTTTTGCAGAAACTGAAGGCCATTTTGGACAGAGGTCGCAAGCTTCCTTTCCCAGATGGCATCTTGATCAATGGCCGTGGGCCTAACGGTTCGACGCTGACGTTTGAACCAGGTATGTTTTTGAGACAATATCATCCAGGAAAGCATGCCCGATGACGGGGACAGTTAGTATAATGGGCCATGAATCTATTCTTTTGCAGGGAAAACTTACAGGCTCAGGATATCAAACGTGGGGCTTCAGCATTCGCTAAATTTCCGCATCCAAGGTCACAAAATGAAGCTGATTGAAGTTGAGGGTACGCACACTGTGCAAACCTCTTATTCAGGGTTGGACATCCATGTGGGCCAATCCTACTCGGTGTTAGTCACAGCTGACCAACCAGCTCAAGACTACCATATTGCTGTGTCAACTCGTTTCACCTCCAAGGTCCTCACCACCACGGCCACACTCCATTACAACAACTCTAACAAAGGAGTTTCAGGTCCAATCCCCGATGGACCCGCAGACACTGTTTGGTCTCTTAACCAGGCCCGTTCCGTTAGGTATCCAATGAGCATCATACTGATGGTGGATTCTGTGCAACTCCACAACTGTTGTATAGCAACTGGGTAAATAATCATGACATCGTACTCTGGGATTATATTTCTCATTTCTTGCTTTGATGGCAGGACCAACCTTACAGCGAGTGGACCAAGACCAAATCCGCAGGGATCATACCACTACGGCCAAGTAAACATTAACAGAACCATAAAGCTAGAGAGCTACGCCGGTCAGATTGATGGCAAACAAAGATATGCAGTCAACTCTGTGTCCTTCGTCTCAGCTGACACTCCCCTCAAGCTTGCTGACTACTTTAACATTGAAGGCGTTTTTCGGGTTGGCAGCATCTCAGATGCACCAATTGGCAAGAAAATGCATCTTGACACATCGGTCATGGGTGCAGACTTTAGATCCTTTGTCGAGATTGTGTTTCAGAACCATGAGAAGCTCGTCCAGAGCTGGCATATAAATGGATATAACTTCTGGGTCGTCGGGTAAGAGACTATATGAACTCGGATACCCCTTTAATTTTTAAAAAATCTCTTACGTCAGTAAATTCGGGCCGGCCGGTCGACGCTTACTGAGCTTGCCTCTGCAGGATGAATGAAGGGGTGTGGACACCCGCTAGTCGTAAAGAGTACAATCTTGAAGATGCTATATCACGTTGCACCGTGCAGGTGAGGCATTTTCTTTCTTGATCCTTTGGTCGCATAATTAGCAGCCAAGTTAGCAATTGCAGATTACCAGTCCTCGCATATGGAACAAGAAACGACAATTATGGTGGTTTGTCTCAGGTGTATCCCAAGTCCTGGACTGCTATTTACATATCACTCGATAACGTGGGTATGTGGAACGTGAGGACTGAGTTTTGGGCGAGGCAATACCTAGGCCAGCAATTTTATCTGCGGGTATACTCACCACTGCGTTCACCTAAAGATGAGTATTCCATTCCAAAGAACGCACTCCTCTGTGGGAGGGCTAAAGGCAAAAGCCCTAGACTTCTATAATCATACAGTCGATCAAGATATAGGTAATGAATCCACAATGTAATTCATTATGACCTCATCCGCTGCCAACATTCTTTTCTCCAATAAATTTTGATTTAAAACGGGATTTATTCCCTTGATGTCTTTTTCCATAAAAAAAAATTCTATCGAGGATGGTAATCTGTTTGTGGGTTTTGGCCCAAGTCTCATTGTTATTGTAGGCAGGGGGAGAGAAAATGAAAACACACATATACTGCCAATGCAAACATCAGATCCTAAATCGTCCAGCCTCATAGGTTAAACAATTAATAAACAAAGGGAAATGAAAACAGTATCACCAGCCTTAACGGTCCTTGAGTTTAAGCTTAGTCTGGCTGAACATGAATGTGGGTTTTGTGTTTGGATTAATCTTCAACTTCAACGATTCGGTAAGGAAGATTATATGTACGTATGTATATAAGGGGCGGTCTTCGACTTCTCTATCGTGCAATTTATGGCCTATCAGCACAACCAAGACATGCCAAGATTATTCTCCTTTTGTTGTTTGTCCCAAAGTTTACCCACTACAAAGCGAGAAATCGACAAAACCAACAACGGAGCATGCTACGCAAAGACAGCAAATTTCTTACACTGCACCACTGATTTCGGAATAATAATGAGGAAAGTTATCGAATAAGTTAAGGAGTAAAAATCAGTTTAAGACAAATATGAATGTCTATAACGAAGTGCATACAAGTTGCTGGGTACAGATTGTGGACATGGTCAGTGAGCAATAACATATGGAACATATATATAACATTGTTGGCCTGATGACCTGTTTTACATCTTGTAATGTTATATTTATTTTGACATATACAAAGATGTTTTCTTGTAATCTTAAGTTATTGTTGGGAACAAAAACGGTAATTAACTGGCACTACGTCTATTGTTGAGATTGTCATGCATATAAATTGCCTGAATAGCCGGGTCCATGTTAAGACACGAATCGGTCTAAGTAGGTAGTTAATAAGAGAAAGAAAGTTGCTTTCTTTCCGCGCACCAAAAACATGGCAGAGACACATTTCGTCCTAATCGTCCTATGCTTAGCAATAGCCATTGTCCTTCAGTTGGCGAATGCACAAGTGCCAGCAGTTTTCGTGTTAGGAGATTCGACAGCTGATACCGGTACCAATAATTTCTTGCCTGGAAGCACAGCTATAGCCAACTTCCTTCCCTATGGCATCGATTTTCCTTACTCCAGACCAACCGGAAGGTTCAGTAATGGCCTCAACAGTGCTGATTTTCTGGGTTAGTGTCATTTTTTCTCTTAACGAAACACGTGAATTTTCTGTCCGAAAAGGGTAGACGTAAACAACGGTATATTCGATTCAAGGGTAAAAGAATAAAATAGAATTAAGAGAGCTCTAAAAATCTGTTTCGACAGAATCCTGTTATTAACTGTCGCACTTGAATCTATTCAATTTTCCCACGAAATTCTGTTACAAATTTCAGTTCCTTTGTCGTCTTTCCAAGTTCTTAGGTTGGTTAACGTAATTATCAGTTATAAATGAACTATTTGCTTTGTATTTTAAAGAGGATCTCGGTTCTAATTTTAATGCGATGGGTCACTCTCAGCTAAGCTACTTGGGTTCAAGCGAAGTCCGATACCATATTTCATTCTTGCAAACAACACAAAGTTCATCAAAAGGCCTAGCTTCAGGGGAGCAAACTTCGCATCAGCGGGGTCAGGAATTCTGGACATTACAGGGAAAGATGTGGTAAGAGCCAAATTACCAGATCATTGCCCTTTTATGCTAGCTAGAGTCAATAAGAAACTGATTTTTTTCTTTCGTATTGCTCACTTCTCAGTCCCCCTTGACAAAACTTAGTGTCGCGAACTACCAAAGCACTGGTGTCAAGAATGTAATCCCACTCTCAGAGCAGATAGAGCAACTTGCGGTGGTTTGTGGTAATCTGACGGCCATTAAGGGACCAGAAGGTGCTCAAAGTTTTCTTTCAAAATCTTTGTTCTTCATCAGCGTTGGTAGCAACGATTTGTTTGGCTATTATCACTCGAGAAGTGATGTATCAAGGCAGCAGTTCCTATCTACTTTAGGATTTACATACGAAGAACACATAAGGGTAGGAAACTTCTCTCTCCCTATTATTTCCTTACTTCGAACTCAAATAACTCGAGATAAAAGTTTTAAGCACAAGTTTCTGAAGCCTTCAACCCATTTTTTTGCATTTTTATTTAGAACATTCTTAAACTTGGAGCAAGAAAGGTTGGCATTGTCGGTATTCCACCGATCGGGTGTTGTCCATCTCAAAGGTTTTTTAATGCTAGTGGGGGGTGTTTGGAGGAGCTGAACCACCTTGCTATTGAATTTCATTCAATGATCAACGCCCTGATGGCTAAGCTGAGCTCTGAATACAAAGACCTCAAGTATTCTATTGGAAACACTTACGAGATGACTATAAATGTGATAAACAAACCCCATCAATTTGGTAAGCTTTATCATTTTTGAAACAAGCTTCTCGCCATTTCTACATTTTCCTTTGTCTGATAAAGCAGATCCAACCATCTTGATAACTGTGAAAATTTTCCCAGGGTTCATTGAGGCGAAGACAGCATGTTGTGGAAGCGGCAGATTCAATGGCGGAGGTTTCTGCAATCCGGGCGCGAATCTTTGTTCGAAGCGCCACTACTACTTGTTCTGGGATCTATACCACCCAACAATGGCGGCTTCCAAGTTAGGAGCATCAACCCTTTTTTTCGGTGATTTACGATTTGCTGCACCCATTAACTTTAAACAGTTGGCTGAGGCTTAACTTGTTAGTCCTGTCCTCCCTCATTTCATCTAGTAATAAAAGACAGTAGATTCCAGATCGAAGAGTGATTGTTGAATTGATATGATACGATTGCGTGCTTTCCTTTCGGGAATTTTTGTCGATTATGCTGACACAAACTGACATCTACCTACGGCGATCCATACCATTTTGAAGCCACTGATTCCCCAGTGATTAGGTAATTTATTTTTAAAAATGGAATTTCAAAAACAATCTATCCATAATAGAAATAAGATTACTGTTCATGCGTAATAAGTATATTTACCCCTCTCACATTCTCCATTAAACAAAAGTATAAAGGGTATTGAGGTTTGAATGGAAATCAAGAAAGGTATTAAAAGCAGAAAATTGAAACAATAAACGCTGCTCAACAAGTCGAAGCAGCAGAAATTGTGCAGGTTGTTCTGATGAATTAAAGAGGACAGAGAAATAAATTAAGTAATATTGCATTTTTGTAATATAGAGGGATGAAAAGAAATTAGGATACAAGACAGAAAATGAAGATAATTCAAGATGATTATTTTAAGATGATGAAGAACACCTTCAAGGGTTTGAAACTTTTGTCGGATATTTCCAGAAAATAGAAATATTTAAGACGATTTATTACTTCTAGAAAGCATCAAAAAGGCCTGTACAAAATCAAGGATCAAGTCTGTCAGTACGAAGATCAAGCTCAAGGTAACCTCATAGCAACAACTCTGGTGTCTGGTAAATAAGGTAACCTGAACAGAAGAATCACAATGAACCCTGAAATAGCAACCAGCACCACCAGCTCCCGCAGATGAAAATGTATGAGAACTTTAGTAATCCAAAGTCCACCATTATATACAAACAGCAGTGGATTATCAGGGGGCTTCTAAACAAAGACTTTGCATTTCCTCCCCAGGTGCAACAAGAGGTACCCTACGCCTGGCTTCCAAGGTCACGAGACGACCGACTGTTTTGACAACTTGAGTACTAAAAAAAGACCTCAACATCTCAAGGTCACAGGTCGTTACCACCATTGCTTCAGTCATAAAATATGTTTTATCCCCATGACCCAAAATCATTTTCTACCAATAATTTGAGATGTAACGGTGTCCATCAGATTATTGCAGGTAATAATAAAAAATAAGTAATGGCCAGAATCTGGGAAAGATATTCATGAAATGGGAAAACCTCTCCTTGCTTTAGATTGAAAGCTCTTGGAATCGATTATGTGCCTGTTACATTCATTGGATCAGCATTGTAAATGCATGCAACTGAAAGGGAAAAAGAGCAACGAAAATGAACTTAAAGAAGAGAAGAAAACTGAACCAGTAAATTAGAGGGGAAACAAAAGAGAAGACCTACTTCCAATGAGGGCGAAGTAACCCAATAGGGAGGAGGCCAGAACATCTTGGAATATTCAGGATAATTCCTCAACGGTCCAATAAAACCAGTCTCCATTTCAAACACACCAATTTCTCGACCAGCCACCTCTCCATTATTGTCTCCGTCGTCATCTCCTCCGCTGGCATACCCGTCCCTCGAATAAAAGAAATTATCGACGAAGAATATACAATTCCCTCTGCAGCTCAACAGATCGGAAGCCAATGCAGAAAATGTGGAATCATCGCCCAGAAATAGCACACGGTCTCCCATGCTCTTGACTTCAACCCATACCTGCCCTTCCTCGTCCAGCCTGAAAACTTTAAACTTAACCGTCCTCTCGCTCATATACTGCACAACTTGCTCCAGCAGTTCCTCTGCAGTTCCCAAACTCCCTTCTCCAGTATCAATGCTCAAATACATGTCCACCAACAACAATTCTCCCTCAGACTCAACCAAATACTTCCTATCACCACCGAAAACCGGATTGGCAGCCAGACTGAGCTCTGCATTGACACCAACAACGACAGTTCTCCCAGTATTATCCACCGCGAAAAACTTGCCTTTGTAGACAATAACATCATCGTAAGGAGATGGCATTTCCTGTATGATAGTCCATTTCCTATACCCGCTCTTAAACATAGCCAATTTACCCGAAACATGAATAGTGAGTAATAAAAATTCACTATCGTCATTAACCCAAATCATCACCACTTTCTCCATGTATAGATTTCCCGCGTCAGTAAACGAGGATGAATTAGGCTTGTAATTAACGTGATGCAAGACATATTCTTGACCCAACTCAAAAACCTGGAAGTTCCACAAATCCAAAACCCGGGGGAAATTACCTGGAAGAGCATTTAACTTGTTCCTCGAGAGAGGATTCAGCAAGTTTTTGGTATGAGGAAGAGCTTCTTCAACTTTCAGGAGCCAACGATAATCGGTTAGGGGATTGTCAGTCGGGGGATTGGGGAGGCGGAGGAGGAATACAGTGCGCTTGGAAAGGTAGAACCCGAATGATGTCTGGGAGATTCCGTCGTTTGGGAGTATCTTGAATACGCCTCCGCCCGATACGCGAGGTTTTGTTGGGATGGAGTATCGCCAGGAAGTGCATACGGAGCGAAAACGGAGGAGGTCAGTGGAGGTGAGGCGGCTGGAGATTAGCTCGATGAGGTCTTCGGGGATCTGACTCCATTCCGTTGCCATTTGCAGTGGGGGATGTCACGAAACGCCGTGAATTGTGATTGATTTCACCTGTAACGTTACGACAAAACCAAAGAGAAAAATAGTAAGAGGAACTGAACGCGTAAGCATATTGCGTGATAGGTGTCGTGCGTTGAGATCTGGATGGAGCATGGGCCACGGAGACGAGATTTGGGTCCAATATTTTAACTTTAGGATCTGGGCTTGACCCATAAAAACATTCATTGGTGTCGTCAGAGAGGCAATTTGTACATCTTCATGAGATGGTTGGCTGGAGTGTGAATGTGAAAAATGATGCTTCAATTAAAAAAAAAGAAACTTGCTAACTCGAGGATTGAAGCAGTAAAATTCATCTATTTTTAATAAAGATTTAAGAGTCTTTTTGGGCTGGTAGCTCATAGTAGATTATAGCACACTGGACACAAGTTCACACTGTAATGTTGAATTTGACTTCTAACATATGAATTCAAAAAGATATATTTATTACAAATAATTTATTCACACAATACATATAACCTCCAAGATTTATTATTTCTTTCCTATTCCATAACTTGATATTGGAAAAACTATTTAATATTCAAAGAGGATAATGTCCAGCCTATTCAGTGTATCCGAAAGCAAGATAAGGAGTTCTTTTATGTTAATGACTTAGTTATTCAGGTCAATGATATGAAAGGTAGAAAAGAGAAAAATGGATTAAATGGATGTTGGGTTTGGGTTTGGATACCTCCCATTGAAGGATGGGTTATCCGGCTAACTTAAATTCTGATGGTATCCGTAGTCGAGAATCAGGAGAGATATGTGCCGGCGGGATTATTAGAGATCATAAAGGTTTATGGTTATCTGGTTTCATACAACATTTTGGTCCAGGTTCGGCAAAGGATGCTGAGCTTTGGGGGATTTTCTCTGGCATGCGCTTGGCTCGGGAGCAAGGTTTTCATGAGTTGATCGTAGAGTCCGACTATTGGGAAGCAGTTTATGCTCTAACAAATATAGAGTATAATGGCGTCAATGGATGCTCTAAAAAAATTGATTAATAGAGAGTAGAAATAAGACAGTAGTAAAAAGAAGAAAGCATATAGGTAAATGGAAGAAACTAAACAGACTCGAAGGTGGTTAAGAAGGATATGGTTCGCGTAATGTTATAAATCTTATTTTTTACGTTATACTTGTCGTGAGAGATCTATATATGTCAATATAAGACAACAGACTGATAGACAGTAGTGGGATTAATAGGAAAAAAAAAAAAAGATTCGAACATGGCTAAAAATGGAAAGGTTCTTGAGGCGACAGCCGACAGATATGTAAATATGCACATGGGTAGCAGATAAATATCTGCACTCAATTAACTGAAGGTTGCACCAGAAGAAAGTACTGGGGGAGACAAATGTACGAGGCTCGCGATGTGATATCTATGTTAGGGCACTGTTCTGCCAGTAATCAGATCCACTCCATTTTTCGATTTCATTGGTGGACCACACAGACTTATTATTAATTGGATAAGGTTGCCTCGACTGACGAACCTTATTATTTTTTAACCACCTTTAGAGCCTGGTTAGTTTCTTCAATTAACCTCTCTACTCTCACTGTCTTAGTTTCGATTACGTAAGATTAACTCACTTCATAATTGCAATTAAATGATTAATGCGATTGGTTTATAAAAAATAGGAGAGTAGTTCATCTTCTAAACCAACTGAAAAATTATTATTATTATTATATGATTCTATGATTCAATTACAAATTTCCATTACAATTTAAAATTCTATGATTCAAATTAGAAATAAATAAGTAAATAAATTATTATTATTATAATTTTACAGTAATAAAATTTAATTTGATCAATATCTAATTGATATATTTACTATTAAATATGTTTTTTTTTTATAAATTATCAAATGCATCATAAATTTTCAGTAAAAAACAACTGTAAAAATGGCCAACAAATCACTTCTTCTTAAAAGCACTTAAGGCTCTCTACACTTTTCACTTTCCATAAGGTCATAAACAGAAGGACCCATCCCTACAATTATTAGAGTAACTGTTTAAGCTTACGTCCCAATCTAACAAATCCGGATGTTCGGATATTATTGGATTGGAGTCACAAGTGATCCTACCACGTGGTTAAATAATTGTCTCGGGATTCCTCTCTGAAAGATTTTGTATGATAGGCAATAAATGAGGATGCATATATTATGTCATTCCGTGCTAGATACAGTATACTGACCTTGCATTGAAACTATAGGTCATTTTATTAATTGCCCTTGCCCTGCATCAAAACACGATAGATAATCGTACATTAGTCTTGATTTTTTAATAATATAATGTGAATGGAGTTTATTTTATTGGTTAGATTTATAATAATTATTAGGATGATGTACAAACGTGCATGGTCTTTAAACCTAATCGTATTGTTGCTTCTTATAAAAATATTGTGTAATAGTTACAAGCCAATGAGAATGATAGAGGTTGTGTTAAAGCATATATTTAGTAAGTAACTAAGTAAAAATTAAGAGATTAAGATGGTTCTACATAATGGTAGTCATTATCTATAATTCCTTCAATAAAATAAGGTTGAAGACATGATAATTTATAATGGTATTCAATATGAATTCAATATGGTATTTTTTAAAATACATCTGAAAATCACAGTAATTGTTATGAAATTGAATACCTGAAGGAATGTTATTTTTAATTGAAGATGTGAACTATATATATTTAGTTTTGATGATATATCAACCAAAATGTTTACATACATAAATATAGTTACAATGCAAGTAATATTTGTAAAACAACTTGTGAAAAAAAAAATCGTGTGTATCCTGATAATTTGATACAAATAATATGGATATATATTGTGAGTATATCTATATTGTGGACCTTTGTGAGATATCATATGCTAATTATAATGTATTTGTCATACAACAAGTTTATTTACATCATGTTAATATACAATCATTCGTATCTCCTCATAAATTGGTTTGTGATCAGGAACCAAGTAAAACTATCTATGAAATTTATATGTGCGATAGATAATATTGTTATCCACCATACCGCACAAAGATGGATCATCAAAGAAAGATATAAATTAGGCAATGTTCTAACATTAAGAGGGAAAAAAATAAATAGCTGGAAAAGAAATATTATGACGAGTTATCATTATTACGATCCTCATTATAATTTATGAACTTAAGTAATTGAGTTCCATTTATATTGCTCAAATATAAAATAATATTGTAAGGGACAATATTATATATGAATTTGGTACACATTCAGAATATAAGTAAGTAATCGATTATAAAGATATTAAATTTTCATAAAAAGAACAAATATTTTATGATGATTTGAAAGAGAATAAATTTTATATATTCCATTGACATTATTAACTTCTGAAATATATTCAGAAAAATAAAGAGACCTCGATAAATTATGTCAATATGAAAAAGATAGAACCGAGATAAAATATCGACAATATGCTTACATATAATTAAGAGCTCTATATTATGAGGATCTTGATTAAACTCTATGAAGGAGTATAAACTATAAATAATTGATGAATCTAGAAAGATGTTTACAATTAATTTGCAACATGAGTATTGTTAGACTTATGGTCCATATATTAATTTGTGTGAAAATATTGTCATATAAATTGATAATTGTGCGAAAATGAGATAAATCATATGATGATAAAAATGGCTTGTCGCACAAGTTTTTATACAAATGATTATTCTAAAAAAAAATATCTCAGTACGATGGTGGATGAATACTATTGCAATATATGATAAATCTGACAGTGAATAGATATTTTAAATACGTCTTATATATAAAAATTCATGATGAATATATATTATGAAAAGTTATGATTGAATTGTCCTGGATAGACTCCAACATCTTAACTAATCATCTGTCTTTTCTGTCGCCACGACCGGAGCATTTTTGTCTGGCCGACCAAAAATTGAGTAGCGATAATCAAGTCCTAAACAAATATGTTGAATGTTAATTATGCAGTGTGGCCCATATTTTATTGTCTTCACAAGAGGTCCGGTCAATTTAAACGCAGGATCATCAACAGCCATTAATCAGAGAATGAACAAGAGAGAGATGGAGGGAGTAAACGGCAATTTGCGAGTGAGAGATGAAGAAGAGGCAGAGGCAGGAATAGAGATATGGAAATATGTATTTGGGTTCACCAACATGGCAGTAGTCAAGTGTGCCATCGAGCTTGGCATAGCTGATATCATAGAAGTACATGAAGGCCCCATGACCTTGGAAGAGATAGCATCTTCTCTTGGATGTGATCCATCTTCCCTTTATCGCATCATGAGGTTCTTGGTTTATCACAAATTTTTCAAAGAAAAACCAATGAGCCAGGGAACCATCGGTTTTGTCCAGTCACCTCTTTCTTCCCGTTTGCTCAGGCGGGGAGAAAAAAGCATGGCTAATTTTATACTGATGGAGAGCAGCGATATCATGCTGGCACCATGGCATCGTCTAAGCTCTCGCGTCCTTGCAAATGGGAATTCCGCATTTGAGCATGTGCATGGAGGTGACTTGTGGAAATTTGCTGCTACAAATCATGGTCACAACAACCTCTTCAATGATGCTATGGCTTGTGGTGCAAGATTGAGCGTGCCTGCAATTGTCGAAGGTTGTCCGGAGGTGTTCAGTGGAATAGAGACTTTAGTGGATGTTGGTGGGGGAAATGGAACTGCTTTGAGCTTGCTGGTTCAGGCTTTTCCTTGTATTCAGGGCATTAATTTTGATCTTCCTCATGTTGTCTCCGTCGCGCCGGCATGGGACGGTGTCAAGCATGTTAGTGGTGACATGTTTGAAAGTGTTCCAAATGCCGATTCTGCATTCCTCATGGTGAGTTATCTGTCCTATTATTTCCCATCTTAGTCAAACATACGTTTCAATCCTCATACAAAGAAAATTAACTAGCAACCTTCGAACCTATGATGTCTCCTTCGAATTTAACGGTTAACTTCTTTTGAGTATTGAGTACAGTGGGTCTTGCACGACTGGAACGACGAAGATTGCATCAGAATACTGAAAAAGTGCAAAGAAGCAATCCCGAAGGACAAGGGGAAGGTGATAATTGTGGACGCTGTAATTGGTGAAAAGAAGGACGACAAGCTTGAGTTTGTAAGATTGATGCTGGATCTGGTGATGATGGCTCACACGGACAAAGGTAAAGAGAGGACCTTCAAGGAATGGGAATATGTTATTCTTAAGGCAGGGTTTAGCCGCTACAACATAAAACCCATTGCTGCTGTGCAATCTGTTATTGAGGCTTTCCCTTGATTTTTGGATAAAATACGTTAAGCGTGACGATTGTCAGCCCGCATCTGATATGGTTTGCGTTTTTTGTTTTTATCGCATGAATCTTAGAATTGTACTCTTTGTCTGCGGACTCTGCGCCGTTAATCTTAAAACTATGGCTATCTGATGATATATACTCTGTTTTTTTTTTTTTTATATTAGAAAAATATCTCCGCCGGTTAGGAATAATCTCCCATTAGATATCACTATTTCAGATAATACGATGCTCTCAGCAATGTTTGCTCTGCGTCCCGAGAGTTCGAAATCGGGTTAAAAAGGTCCAGTAATCAGTAATAATAAATCGCTGTTGCATTGGCTTTCCATTTCTAAGAGAGGAGAGATAGAGAAAAGGAAACAAAAGAGAAACCAAGAAAACAAACAGTCACTGGCTCCTTCTCGAAAGGAAAAGCTGCGCAGCACAGAGGAGGTTCGTTTAGAGGATCGATGATTTACAGATTCTCGCATTTACATTGTTGATAGTTATAACGCGCTGCATCATGCGGCGGTGAGGGGAGAAGAGGGAGATAGCCCCGTCTCGTGTTTTTTCTTTTTGTTTTTTTTGTCGGTTGGATGGCATTTTGAGTAAATTGGGGATGATGCTGGGGGCAGGGTTGGGAATGAATGGGAGGGGAGAAAGCGTGGCGGTTTAGCTTGATGCTGGCGAACCTGGCGCTGTTACAGCACCAAAACGGCACCGTGCACGGAGCGAAGCAGAATCACCACTACAATGAGTGGCGGTGGTCCTGGCGACGATGTTGTCATAGGGAGAGATCGCCGGCGACGCAGGTGCAGCGGAGGAAGGTGCGGTGGTCGTTACTCTGCGGCGTGATGCTATTCGGTTTGGGACTTATTTCGCTGTTCACAGGACACGTGGCGTCTGATCTTGAATGGTATTCCCAGCGATTAGGGAAACGCAGCTTCTACTTTGCCAGACTGTAAGTAGACACGAAGAGATTGATATATGGAAATCAAAGTATACGGATTTCTTCTATGGATGCAGTGAGCGAGGCCGTAATTTTGCTCCTGCTCTACGTGAGCGATCATCAAATGGCTATTTGCTTATCGCAGCTAGTGGAGGTCTGAATCAACAAAGAACGGGTATAACTGATGCTGTAGTTGTTGCACGGATTCTGAATGCTACATTAGTTGTGCCAGAATTGGATCACCATTCCTATTGGAAGGATGACAGTGATTTTGTCAACATTTTTGATGTTGATTGGTTCATATCATACCTTGCAAAAGATGTACGAATAGTCAAAAGAGTTCCTGATAAATTCATGCGATCAATGGAAAAGAAAAATAAATCGCTGTTGCATTTTTTTTTTCTCAGGGCCTCGGGATTGCTTGTCATTGGTACCCTTACTAATTAATAACTTAATACAATTGGTTCTGTTCATTTAAGCCGAGTCGGATTTGAAATTGAATTTGTATTTTTGAAAAAATCATAAAATATTATTTTTAATATTAAATTAGTTACTTTAATATAAATTAAATTAAAATTTATTATTATAAAATATATTAAATTTTTATTTATTTTATTTCTAATTTTAATTTGCAATTCCACCTAATCGAAAAGGGCATTATTGCAACTGAACATTTATAGGAAAAGCTCCACGTGAAGGCTTGAGATGGATTAAAAACTAGGTGGTAAATTAAATTTTGTTCCATATATACAATAGATACGTGTCTCTCCATATGTACTCCTTAAAGCATAGTACCAAAATAACCCTGAGAGCCTATATACCTCACCCAAAAGGAATTTGCTAAATCTAAAAAATGTACAAGCACAATCTTTTATCTACTTTCTTGGAGAAAATAAGAGCTGAAAAAGCAAGATTCTTTGGGCTTGGAATACTATTATTGGCAGGAAATACTATGCTATTGTATAAAAATATTGCGTTGCTATTAAAAATAATATTTTGATATGATTGTGTGTAGCCCTATCATATAAAATGATAAAAGCACATCTAAATAGATATGTCGGAGCAAGAGCAAAATCAAGGTTTCTGAGTAAGTCATCGAAAGAGGAGAAATATTAATTCCAACAACGTCTTTCCTTGTGATTGTTTGTCTTAAATAAATCATAAAGGGTAGCGATTCCAGATCTTGAAAGATAAATCTTAAAATTAAACCAGGGATAGAAATTAATGCATAAAGCTTTAGTTGAGACTATTGCCAATATTAAAATACTCTAAAGAATTGCACAAATATATATTTGCTTACCAAAAGTCTATCATTCGATAAATTCCACAAAGAAAATTACCAAACATATTTTTAGACAAGCAAAAAAACCATCCAACTATGGCAACCATGGATTTTGGTTGAACCCACCTAACAAGAAGAATGAAGACAACCCACCAAGCGATGACAAGTGAAGATGGTCTGTTTACTGCTTTTGAACCCTTGTGACATAGGACAGACACAATATGCAGGGCAAGGGGATTTCGTGTCATTGATAATTCTTCTCTTTGACTTCAATTCAATGGTACCTTTGTTATTTTCTTGTGGAAGATTTCTACTTGTGTATGAAGGGATAGGAAGAAGATTGGTAAAAGAATATGTTGTATCCGTTATGCTTTAACCCATTCTAATGCTTTCACTAGAAACTTGCAAGTTCAGTCGTATGGTTGACCTATTTTCTGGCTTATAATAAATTATCTGGGTTTTAGATCTTGACCTTTTAGGTCTCGCCATGTCCTAAGTTATTTTTTATTATTAGGTGGAGGCCAACCTTCTGATACGTATGTTTTCTAGACAGGGGAAATAGAGTTCAACGACAATAGAAAAGCCTTTGAGGGGAAGCCGACGAGATGCTCTCAACTGATCACGAGAATGCAACCAAAGACAAATTTGCAACAGAGGGAAGAGTGAAATTCCGTCCTCCTGATGACTTTCATTCACCAGATATGGAGATGATCGAGTCTCTGAAATCATATCGAGAATCTCTAGTGGGACATCAATCTAATTCGATTGATTTTGTCGAAGTAAGTGACGAGGACATTGTTGTGTCAGAACATGGGGAAGGCCCGTTCATATCAGTTTCTGACAAGGCTCATGCACAGCTTCAGGAATCATGGAAATTATCTGTAATGGTTAAGTTGCTAGGCAAGAATTTTCAGTTTGCCACAAAGACTATATCTAGCCCATCTTTGTTAAAGTCGAATAAAGCCAGTGTCCCGAAACAAACAACTAAAGGGCCCACTTCCAAAAAAAAATGAAGGAGAAGCCTCCTTTCTCTCCAGAGTTCTAGGATCCCGTAGACTTGGAGAAACTTCAGTCTGCTTTCACATTCAACTTACATGGAGGCGGTAAAATAGGTAAGCGTTCAAAGGTGGGAATACCTACTTCTCCTTTATTAACGAGAGAGTTAATAGCCTATCGGTGTTTATGATGTCTATTTATAAAATGCCTTCGGCAAGGTATTGAGTCGTGGCTGAGAAAATTTCTGTGGACAGGACAGGTGGAGCAGCGATGTTTGAACAAGCTTGTATGGAAATGGATAGAGGAGGGGCAGGTATTGGAGACTTGGAAGTGACCAACCAATCTCTCCTGCTAAAGTGGTGTTGGAAACTAGCCAATGAATCTCAAAGCCTCTGGAAGGAGCTAGTCATGGAGCTGTATGCTCCTAAGTTCACCCGAGAGGGATTTATACTACAGCGTGGTAATGCCTCCCCTGTGTGGAAGGGTATTTTGTCATGCTGTAATGGAGAGATAGACGTGAATCGCAAGATTAGAGAACAATTTAGATGGCAAGTGGGCAATGGAGAGCTTATTGATTTCTGGTCTGCTCCATGCTGTGGTCAGAATTCTCTGCATTATGATTATCCTCGATTGTTCAGTTTAGCAGAAAATAAACAGGCCAAGGCTAGCGAGGTGGGTGAGTTTGTGGGGGGATTGTGGCAGTGGAAACTCATTTGGAGGAGGTGTTTGTTCGTCTGGGAAGAACACCAAGCCTCTGAACTTGAAGTTCGACTTAGACGATTCCAGCTAAGAGAAGGGAGAACTGATAGAATGGTTTGGGGTACTGCAGCAGAAGAGTTTACGGTCAAAAGGTGCAAATATGTATTGGAACAGTTGCTATTACCGGAATCCCATAGATCAATTCCAAATGTATGGAGTAGAAGAGGAGCTCCAAAGAATCAAGCTCTTTTATGGTTGGCTTTGTGAGGACCCGAACCCGGTAATTGGGCTCCTCACCGCCGTGCAGTCCCAATTGGCCCAACTCGTGGCCCAATTAAAACCACACAAGGCTTATCCTCAAATCAAACTCGTAAAATAAACAATTTACATATAAATTTGAACCTTCTTAATTTTCTTTAAAATGGAGCATGCATTTAACCGGAAACCTCGACACAACAAAATCAACCACAGAGTGCAATCACAAACAGCGGAAGACTTAATTTCACACACAACAGGCCACACGGCCCCAAACATATTTTATCAAAATAAGTCCAACAACATGCATCAACCCAAACCCAATAAGGGATCACAGTTTCAATAAACAAGTATGCAAACAAGATAAGCAAGCATACACAAATCCAAAATAATAATGATAGTGTCGAGTTCTAAAACGTGTCATATGCAGTAGTCCAGCCCTAAGACAAACCGGAAATCTCGACCTCACAAATAAGTCAGCTACACTGGCTCTCGACCTAGTCCTGAAAAATATCAACAAGAGGGGGATGAGATCTCAAGGACCTCAGTGAAAGTCACAGCGTCATAAACAATTCCGGTGGAATGGAGGCACATACGAAAACAAGTATAAACAATATAATGCTTAATAATAAAATCACATTTAATCCATGATGCTAATCGTGCAACCTCATATAAATGAAATCAATTACTTATGAATGAGTTTGAAATCATAAACTAATATGTCGAGCACCAGTCCAAATATTACAAAATCTCAAAGTCTCAAACACGTGGCTACTATGCCAAAATCTCTCGGGGAGGACCACTAAAACCGCTTCGCCTGATAACCCGGGCCAAAGGGAAATCGGAAGCCCACTGGTGGCTAATTTAAATACACATTTTCAAATAAATATAAATCCCCTGCCACCAGTGTTGTCCTAGGGAAATGTGGAGAAAATGCACTATCACACAAATCCCAACTCACACACAACTCGCAAAGCCCGAAGGCATATCATGTATAGCCTGATACTCACACCGTCACAAGGCCTATACTCATCACCTTATACTCCTAGGCAAGGGAATACCCTTCTATCTAAGGGTGCTCATCCACTTACCTCCGCATTGGCCAAGCGTTGTTATCGTCAATTCCAAGATCAAATCCTAGAAATCGTATATGAATATACGTACTTCGCAATTGTGAAAAAGATCTCAAATCATATCATAATTCAAATCGATTATGATGCAATCCAAAAACAATTCAAAAGCTCGCATAAAAGTCCCACATTTTAAGAAATCAATATAAATCAATTAATTCTCGCAAAGTATCTCAATCACGTCACAAGCATGCATATAGGTCCATAAAAATATTTTATGCATCATAAACATGCCACACGCATAATGAACCTAATATGCAAAGTCATGCATCAATGCACATATTGCCTCTATTCAAAAACAAGCATATATCCGATTTTAATTAATAAAACCAAAACATTTCCGTGCATGTAAATGAAACATAGTCTCCCACCTCTTGACGCGCAGACGACTCGACGGCTAAGCCTTTGCCCTTATCGATCGCTGAAATACCACATAAACAATCATTCACACAAAATCGTACTAAGAACAAACCCAAAAATAATAAACTCGAAAAATGACCAGAAATAAAAACACCCTACGAGACTCCTCCAACACTCACTCTAAGTCCCAAATTATTCAATTCAACCTCTAGAAACTCAAACCACTCAATTCCTTAAGAAAATAATAAATTCCCTCACATACGCAATCGATCCTAAGTTCAATTTCCAATTCCAAGCTCCACCAACATCAAAATTGGTTTCTTAATTCGACCAACCTACTCTACAACACATAAACAACCTAACTCAAGCAATGGCATCAACCAATTTCACCCAATTTCATCCAATTCCATCCAATTTCACAAAATCACATAAATCCCGAAATTACCAAAATGCCATTGATACCCAAAATGATCAATCATGGATCAATTAATGTTTTCAATCAATCTAAGGTATCAGGATATGTTAAGGGACATCTAATCTTGCTAATTCAACCACAAATCGAAAGAGGAATTGAAGAAATCAAGTAAAACTTCATAAAATCCGAAAATACAAAATAATACCTAAATAAATGAAAAACCCCTATAAACAAACACCATACCTGAGGAAATTCAAGGATGAAGGTTGGTTTTAGGTTCTGGAACAAGACCCACTCCTTAATTTGATGTTGAAATGAATTGGGAGGATTTTTGGGTTTTGGGAGCTTTGTGTTCTTGGCAAAATGGAACAAAATGGGGGAAATGGCTTGCTTTTTCCTGCCGTCTCCCGTGCACTAAGGGGGAAGAATAAGTGGGGGTGTTTCTGAAATTTTGCTTTTTTTTTTTTTTGACTTTGACTTTTTACTGTTCATCTGTTGATTTTGACTTTGACCTCTTTTTTTTTTAATTTTCCCTAATTTGAATTATTAATAAAATAGTCCAATTATGTCTTAAATGAGGTAAAATAAAAATTAAAAGCTCAAAATATTGAAATCGGGCTTCTAAAACGTAATTGGGCTCGAGAAATCAAAATCGGGCCCACGAACGGTAAATCGGCCCAAAGGCCTACGACCACTCAAAACGGGCCTCCAAAAATCTTTATACGGGTCAAAAGAGTAGAATGGGCTATATCCTCAGGACTCAAACCTCAAACAATGCATCAATCGACTAATTAATCTAATGCACGTTAAATCTCCAAAACGACACGTCGTGCAAATTATCGACATACCACCAACGACATGACGTTCTAAATATTCTAAACATGACACCTAGGCTCTATGACTATGTCCAGATCACTCGGTCAAAAGGTCAACTATGACAGTCAAAGGGTCAACTCACTCAAATCGACCAATCCGAACAATCTAACTAAATTCGAATGCTGACTAGACTCTCAAAAATACGGGGTCTCACAGGCATGCCATGGTAAACTGACCTCCAAATCTAGATTGGTCCAAATGAGATTAATTGACAGTGAAGATACTTGCTGTCCTAGATGTGGGGAAGAAGAGAAAGATGCATACCACATAATTCTCAATTGCAAAGAATCTTGGCTTAGTTGGTCAGATGTGCTGAGCAAATGGGGCTTCACATGGGTAGCTCCGAGATCGGTTGGCGATTTATTCTTGCAATGGGAGTATTTTGCTTGTGGTACTAAACAAAAGGAGATTTGGTACGTGATTCTATTCTCTACAGCCTGGGGTATTTGGATTGCTAGGAATGAGAGAATCTTCAAACAATCTACGAGGTCTCCCAAAGTTATCATTGAGACTGGTTTAAGGCATAGTCTAAACTGAGCAAAGTTTAATCTGAGAGGGAGCTGTCCATCAGCGCTGGATGTCTTACCCATTGGCAATTTGCATCAGGTGCTAAGATGAGTTCTCTTGATCTGTCCAAGGGAGATTGTTTGATTTTTATCTTATTTAGCCTAGAATTCGTTTCAGTGATCGTTGTGCTGTTAGAGATCAATTTGTTTGCTACCAGATTCTCTGATAGCTTTGGTTTAGACATTAGATTAGAGTCCTGTATAACACTTTGTATATTCTTCTTATAATCTATTTCGTATTCTTAAAAAAAAAAAACGAGAGAGTTGTGCGATGTTCATGAAATCCACCCTCCCGATATTATGGACGATAATCCTTCTTCCTCCATTTCGGGTATTGGAGAGCAGCAACAGGCTAGTGATATTGAAGCTACAGGGACGAGGGTGTAGGACCTCGTATATTCCTACATACTTTGTTCATCTTTATGTCAATCTTTTCCTGGAATTGTTGTGGGGCTGCCAATAAAGCCTTCATACCAGTAATAAAAGATCAAATTAAGAGGTATCGTCCAGACATTTGTGTTATTTTGGAACCCAGAATAAGCGGAAAGAGGGTTGTGAAGATTATACTGTCACTGGGTTTTGATGAATCTTTTTGTGTGGGAGTAGTGGGTTTCTCAAGGGGAATATGGTTAATGTGGCCCAAGTTAGTAGTTTTAGTGACTATCAAGGAATCATCTCGGTAATTTATTCATTTTGCATGGAATTCTTTTACATCTTTAGGTGAATGTACAACAATCTATGGGAGTCCTGTGCCAAGTAAGCATATAGAATTATGGGAAGACCTGCGAAAACTGAAGAGTGCTATGTGGGGTCCATGGTGTTTGATTGGAGACTTTAATGCAATCTTAAGAGCTGAGGATAAAAGAGGAGGAGCTTGCTACAATCATACTTTGAGCAAACCCTTCATGAGAATGATTGAGGATTGCGCTTTGTTAGATATTGGCTTTGAAGGACCTCGATTCACATGGTTTAGAAGGGATCTTAGTGAGAGACTGGACATGGCTTTATGTAACATAGTGTGGCATCACTTTTTTCCCGATGGTTGTTTGACACATTTACCGTGAATCAGGTCCAACCACAGACCTATCCTTCTTCACTATTTTGATAATCAGGAGAACGTGAGTATTCAGCACCCATTTCATTTCCAAGCAGCCTGGTTAACCCACCCGAGTTTTGATAATTTCATTCATGAGACTTGGCAATCCTCTAGTGATTGGGAAACCTCTCATATTCGTCTCATTGAAGCCCTCAAGGAGTGGAACTTTAAGAGCTTCAGGAATATCTTCTTACGAAAGAATCATCTGTTGAAGCGCATCAAGGGGTGGAAAGGATTCTCGATTTTCGTGACTCGGACAGGTTTCGAATCATTCTTAGTGATCTTAAGAAATACTATGAAGCCTCCCTACTCCAAGAAGAACTCTTATGGTACCAGAAGTCAAGGAGCAACTGGGTGAACTTTGGTGATCGAAATACCTCGTTTTTTCACTCTATGACATTAGTAAGAAGGCGGCGGAACAAAGTTTCTTTAATTCGGAACTCGGCAGGACTTTCGATTTCTGATGAAGATGAGCTTCAAAAAATGACGATAGATTATTTTCGTGACCTGTATATGGATGAGGGGACCTTTTATTCCTGTCCTGGAGTGGTGCCTACTTTCCCGCATCTTCATGATATTATTGATGATAGGCTTTTGTCTCTCCCTTCTAAGGATGAAGTTTATGGGATTGTAAAAAAATTTGAAAGTTACAAATCGCCTGGAGTTGCTCACCAATATTTTTTCAGACTCAATGGAGGGTTCTTGGTGATACAATTTGTGATTTTGTTTGTCGCTTCTTAAGAGATGGTATATTGTCAGATCCTTGTCGCTTAATGAAACTCTTATTGTTTTGATACCCAAGGTCCTGAATCCTAGCAATTTGACTCAATTTAGCTTATGTAATATTTCTTACAAGATCATTACTAAGCTAATTTCCAATCGATTGCAGCCATTGATGGGAAAATTGGTGAAAGAGACACAGTCTAGTTTTATTCAAAGGTGTCAAATTTCTGACCACGTGATTATTGTTCAAGAAATAATACATTCTATGCGGAAATGTCTGGAAACAAGGGCTTTATGGCTATAAAAATCGATCTTGAAAAGGCCTATGATCGATTAAAATGGTCATTTATTGAAGAGACATTAATACTCACAAGTTTTTCCAGAATAATGACGGACAGGATTATGACTTGTGTATCGTCTGTATCTATGCGGGTTCTTTGGAATGGTGTGATGACAGAATCTTTTACCCCGTCTAGAGTTGTGAGACAAGGTGATCCTATGTCGCCATACCTGTTTGTTTTATGCATGGAGAGGCTGGGTCATATGATTGAGCATGTAGTTACTGAGGGATCGTGGCAACCTATTAAACTCGGTAAATCTGGCCTTAAAATCTCTCATTTGTTTTTTGCTGATGATTTATTCTTATTCTCTACAGCAACCAAAAATCAGGGTCATATGATACATAACCTTTTGAATAGATTTTGTCAGATTTCGGGGCAAAAAGTGAGCCGTGCAAAATCCAAACTGTTTTTCTCAAAACATAGTACTGCCGCAACTCAAAGAGATAATAGTCAATCTTTGGATTTTACCACGACAAATGATCTTGGTGTGTATCTTGGTGCGCCAATACTACATGGACGTCTTACAAGAAATTATTTCTCTAAACTCTTAGATAAAATTCGCAACCGACTTTCCAGTTGGGAGGCGAGTTCCCTCTCTTTTGCAGGCTGAATCATGCTCGCGAAGTCAGTTCTACAAGCTATCCCCTCTTATTTGATGCAAACAACCTTGTTTCCTTCAGGTACTTGTAAGGAAATTGACCAAATCACTCGCAATTTTGTGTGGGGTTTGAGTGCTGAGAAAAGAAAGCTACATCTAACAAATTGGGAGAGAATATGCAGTCCTAAAAATGAGGGTGGCTTAGGTTTGTTCCGTACGGCTGAGACAAATAAAGCTTTCATACTCAAATTGGGGTGAAGATTCTTAACAAACCAAGAAAGTCTTTGGGCTAGAGTCTTGGCTGGGAAATATAATTGGAATATGGCATCAAGTGTTTCCACATTAGAGGAGCACTCTGTGATGAGGGGAAGTTCGCTGCTTTGGAAGGCTCTCCACGACACTTGGTCTTCTTTAGCTAAAGCTGGTTCTTGGCATTTGGGAGATGGGGAGTCTATCCGATTTTGGGAGGATTCTTGGCTTGATCAAGTAGGCCCTTTTATTTGCATTACTCATGATACAGTCCTAGCAGAGTTAAAGGGAAAGAAAGTGAAGCCTCTTCCAAAGATATTTGCCAGATTTTGCATGTATTTTGCTGGCACAGATTTGTCTGCCCATGAGCTTAGAAGAACCTGATTCTTTGCGATGGTCTCTTACTATGAACAACCAATTTAGTTTAAAATCGGTCAGATCTCTGATATGCGATGATGATTACAATAATTCTGTTGGACTTTGGAAATTAATTTGGAGATGGCAAGGACCTGAATGCATTTGATCTTTCCTATGGTTGCTTGCCCATGATAGGTTGCCAACCAGACATCTATGCATGAGTAGACATATTATCGCTACTGATGAGTGCTCTCATTGTCGATCGCAGCCGGAACTCTCTTTACACGTGCTACGTGACTGCTTCTTTCCCCGTCACATATGGCAGCAACTAATTCCTAGCCCTCTCAAAGCGTCTTTCTTCTCTCTTGGTATGGAGGCATGGTTAACTTCTAATTTAAGAAGCAACGAGCATTGTGGAAATCTAGATTGGCCGGTGGTTTTTGGAACTAGTCTTTGGTTATTATGGAAGTGGCGAAATGAGTTAGTCTTTGAAGGAAAAATTAAGGTGAGCCCAGTCCCGACAATGCAGATTATGGAACATGCAACAGAGTTTTATTTATCATTACGAGCTGTATCTCAGCTTCGTCCCAATTCTGCATGTCGTTCGAACAAATGGGTGAGATGGATCCCTCCCCTCCAAGGATGGATTAAATTGAATTGCGACGGAAGCCATGATCCAATTTCTAACTGCTCACTTGCAGGCGGGTTACTGCGTAATTCTATGGGCAAGTGGATCGTTGGTTTTTCACAGTCTTTTGAAAGCTGTTTAACATGGGAAGCAGAAGTCAGGGCTATCTTGGTTGGGCTGTCCATGGCTTTGTCAACAGGAGTGGTACGAGTACATTTGGAGAGTGACTCTTGGGATGTTATACAAGCTTTGAAGCTAAGGGAATTGAAATCCCCTTGGAGCCCCCTCTTAATACAGTGTGGACAAATGCTCACTCGATTCCATAAAGTGAATCTGGAACACATTTTACGTGAAGCTAACCAAGCTGCTGATAAGCTTGCGAGACTAGCGATCTCACTACCCCATGGAACCCATATGCATCCTAACCCTCCTTTGTCATTACAGAAAACTTTGTTTTGTGATTATGCTGGTTCTGTAATGTTTCGTCCAGGTATCTATTTTATAGAACCTGCGTCATTTAATCAAAAAAAAAATGTGCAAGGGAAGGATTCAGATGGTCCTAATCTTTTTCCAAATCTGTACATCTCGGGCAGAGAACCACATTTATAGATATTTATTATGCTATGCTATCCCAAAGGCGATAGTAGCTTTTACAGTTTGTTAATTTGTTTGCCAGTAAGGCCAACCCATTCACAGCCACCGACGATGCAGAAAAGACAGGTTGTACCAATATTACATGGTGCTACTCAAGAGGTAATATTCAAGTAAATGGCGGCAAGTTTGAAAACTTTCCACACGCCTTTAATAGAAAATTTAAAAAATGTAAATTAAATAAAAAATAGAAAAATATTATATTTTACGGTTTTCAAAAAATCTATATTAGAGACGGTGGTAAATTTCACCTGAATTTTAGCCCTAACCCAAGCAATCACTCTTGGTGTCCAATTTCTTGGTCTTCCAATAAATAATTTACTATTTCTCGCTTGAATGCGACAATTCCCTATGGTAGTATTTTACTGTGATCATATCAGCACCAGGCACCAGCTACAAGGTTTATATTCATCTTCACCACGCCCGGGAGAGCAAGTCAGATTACATAAATTGAAGTTTAAATTGTAATTACATCAATTATATATAGCAATTTTAACATATTTTCCTAAGTTACCTGACTTCGTCAAGTGATTATGACTATGTAAATTAATCATTTTTGAAATGGGTTTGGCTACCTAATCCCACTATCTTATACAAAAACAAATCTATTGTTTGTGTAAGCATATATGTCCCAGCCACTGGAAGAATCATTAGCTGGCCTACAGAAAATTAATCAAGTCCCGAACAAGTACGTTTGTAAGTGTTATCCATACCACGTGACTCGTCTTTTCCTGTCGTCAAATAGAGGTCCAGTAATTTAAATGCAAATGGCCAGAAACCAGAGATTGAACAAGAGAGAGATGGAAGAAGAAAACGGCGATTTGCGAGTGAGAGATGAAGAAGAAGAGGCAGAGGCAGGAATAGAGATATGGAAATATGTATTTGGGTTCACCAACATGGCAGTAGTCAAGTGTGCCATCGAGCTCGGCATAGCTGATATCGTAGAAGAACATGAAGGCCCCATTACCTTGGAAGAGCTGGCATCTTCTCTCGGATGTGATCCATCCTCCCTTTATCGCATCATGAGGTTCTTGGTTTATCACAAATTTTTTAAAGAGAAACCAACGAGTCAAGGAACCGTTGGTTTCGTCCAGTCACCTCTTTCTTCCCGTTTGCTCAGGCGGGGAGAAAACAGCATGGCTGATTTTATTTTGATGGAGAGCAGCGATGTCATGCTGGCCCCATGGCATCGTCTGAGCTCCCGCATCCTTACAAATGGGAATTCAGCATTTGAGCAGGTTCATGGAGGTGACGTATGGAAATTTTCTGCAACAAATCAGGGTCACAGCAACGTAATCAATGACGCCATGGCTTGTGATGCAAGATTGGTGGTGCCTACAATGGTTGAAGGTTGTCCGGAGGTGTTCGATGGGATTGAGACTGTGGTGGATGTTGGTGGGGGCAATGGGACTACTTCGAGCATGCTGGTTAAGGCTTTTCCTTGGATTCAGGGTATTAACTTTGATCTTCCTCATGTTGTCTCGGTCGCCCCGGTGCGGGACGGTGTCAAGCATGTTAGTGGTGACATGTTTGAAAGCGTTCCAAATGCCGATGCTGCTTTCCTCAAGGTGAGTTATCTGTCTTAGTTAATATTTCCCTTCTCAGTCACACATACATTTCAATTCTCATACAAAGAAACCAAACCTTGCGAACCTATAATGTCTCCTTCGAATTTAACGGTAACTTCTTTTGAGTATTGAGTACAGTGGGTCTTGCACGACTGGAACGACGAAGATTGCATCAGAATACTGAAAAAGTGCAAAGAAGCAATCCCGAAGGACAAGGGGAAGGTGATAATTGTGGACGCTGTAATTGGTGAAAAGAAGGACGACAAGCTTGAGTTTGTAAGATTGATGCTGGATCTGGTGATGATGGCTCACACGGACAAAGGTAAAGAGAGGACCTTCAAGGAATGGGAATATGTTCTTCTTAAGGCAGGCTTTAGCCGCTACAATGTAAAACATATTGCTGCTGTGCAATCTGTTATTGAGGCCTTCCCTTGATTCATGGACAAAACTATAAAGTAAGATTGCTGTGTGATTCATAAGACTTCAATAAAATATCTTTGCAGTGCAACTTGTGGCATGGTGTAGATGAGATATAGAATGTAAGAATTACCGAGTTAAATCTTAAGGTACGACAATAATTGTTGGATCAAGGTGGCCTTGTCATATAAAATAAATTAATGCACACTTTTGCGAATAAACTATTCCTGATGTAGATTACTTTTTTTATGCCCTACCGTTATCCCAACTCATCATTAAATTTATGCACTAACATATTGCTTGAGATGAACCAGCACATCTGCGTACCACTAAGCCAATAATTGTAGCATATCTCTGCATTTATAGAAAAACATAAAGTGATGTCATTTTCAAATATTCAAAGTTACACCACTGGCAAGAGGCAAAGTCAATTATTGAGATTCTTTACTCTAGACACCTATCTAGGAACGCTATTTAGGTAAAAAAGGTTTATCATTATATTCGTAATGTAAAGAATGATAATGAATTGAGTTGAATCATTTAAAAAATTTTATATTTATTTTTTATATTTTTAAATTATATATAAATTTAATCTAAAATTTAATAAATTTTGAAGTATAAATTCAAAATAAATCCAAATTTTTAGTCAATTAAATTATTTATTTTTAATTTATTATATATTTATTTAAATATGTAATTATTAGAGTTTTATATTTATTAAAAAGATCTCTAATAAAAAATATATATTATATATAATTAAATCTGATGGAAATAAATTTATATCAAATTCATATCTTATCTATACCATTATATTATTTTAAATTTTAACCCAAATTCAATTAATTTGAACTAAACCTACCCTACCCATATATTTCGATTAAATTGTCATCCTTGTGCCGGCCCTAATCCATATACCATGGTTTGCTGGTCCATGAGGTCATTGGATATTGATTAGAATCGGCGCCACACTTTCAAATTTACCGCTGATCCCTCTTATTTTCTGATTGAGCAGACTTATAAAGGCCAGATATATATATATATAAAAAAAGAAGGTTTAAGTAATGGTCTTACTACCATTTGAAATTGTAAGATACATGTTGTATCAAAATCAACAGATGAATTACAAATTAAGAACAAATTTAGTAGCATTTTAAAAATTTTAAACAATTTACATCTATTCATAGTAATATTTACGACGTAGGACGGTAGGATGTTAATTATTATTATCGATAATTAATATTTATTTAATTTTTTTAAAAAAAATCTATTACGTTATTCTAATTTTAAAGCATGGAAAGTACTAAAAAATTGGACGAGCTTTTCAACGATAGAGGCAAAATGGACACGAAAAAAGACCAAAGATGGACACGGAGTTGATCCACGGTTTATTATCGAACTGGGGGCCAGGGATACAAGATCAGTTATCCGTATCGAACACTGTGAGGACAAAGTCATAACACATGGCGGCGAACGGCAGCGGAGGAGGAGGGGGAGAGAGACTGGATCAGCTCCCTGCGGCTCTACTATGCACCATTTTCTCCAAGCTCGACGTGGCCTCCATCTGTTCCGTCGCTTCCACCTGCAAGGCCTTCAGATCCTGCGCTTCTCACATCCTCTCTTTTCTCCCCAATTTCCACCTCCTTGTAAGCCCACTCCTTCTTCACTTATCCAATTCTTTTTCTTTCCTTTACTTCAACCATTCGAACTCTAACTCAATTGGCGAGATTCCGACATTTCGTCTAGAAAGCTCGGGCTCGAATATGATTGTTCAAATTGTTAGGAAGGGATTGCTTGTTGCGGGATTTTTTAGTCGAAATGCAAGCTTTTGGCCAATTATTTCTATTTCATTAACTGATTGGGTATATGTTTTGTTCTTATTAATAGGATATATCGCCCTCGATTGTTTTATTGAGGCCTTTATTAGCGTTGCGTAATCCTTATCTTACTAGCATCAAAGCTGATTGCTCTCGCCTCGACGACTCCGCAATTGATTTGATAATCCGCCCTTCCTTGCACGAGCTTTGCCTCCATAATTGCACAGATTTTACTGGCAAGTTGTTATCCGAGATCGGAGCCAAATGTTCCCATCTAAGGTGAAGAGCAAACTCCTGACATAAGAGATTATTTTCGTTTACGTCCTCGTGATTTCCAAAGCAACTAAATAGTTTGGAGCTGGTAAATTCTGGTTCAGATATCTGCACTTGGGATCAGTGGCGGAGAAAAGAGGGCGCGCAGTTCATGTGTCTGACCTGGAGGAGCTACTAAGTGGCTGCCAGCAATTAGAAGTAAGACTTGGGCCTAGTCATAGATAATTACGATTTCTATGCGGAGCGATTTAGGTTTTGGTTTAGTAATGACATATATCACATTTAGCTACTCACTTTATGTACTAGTGTTCATGGAATATAGATTTAGGGAGAAGAAAATATCGATATGCTTATACTTAAGGGAAATTATTGTCATTGCCTCAAGAATACTTCAATATCCAGTGCAGCATGACTGTTCCTAGCAGTCCGGGTATTTGACATGGTGGAGCTTGCACAAAAATGAATGCAAATGGTTAAGAGTTAGCGACCAAGTTTCTGTCTTTGCCATATATTATGTAGATAAATAAATTTTGTCTTTGCATATTACTTATTTCAAACAATACTTCGGCAATTTATTCTGGCACTAAGGTATAAAACCGTGGGATATTACAGTTCTAACATGCTTTCTAATAGGCAGTATCGCATTCTTTGCAGGCACTGACTTTGATGTTTGATGTGTCATTATTCCTCCGTCACAACTTTGCTAGAGTTTGGTCTTCAGCCTCAGAAAAACTCTCTTCTCTGCAGATTGGTTATATTTCTTCAGTTATGGTAACTGAATTGCTTCGTCCGAATGTGGGATCCCATCAATTATCAAACAGTCTCAGACCATCCATTCTGCCTGTCATTCAGAAATTGTGCCTTTCGGTTGACTATATCACTGATACTATGGTTGGCGCAATATCAAATAGTCTGCTTTCCTTGACACATTTGGATCTCCAAGACGCGCCTCTGATAGAACCGTATGTCACAATTGATCTCTCCAACTCTGGCCTCCAACTGATTAATCAACATGGGAAACTGAAACATCTCTCATTAGTTCGCCGCCAAGAGTTTTGTATTACATATTTCAGACGAGTGAATGATCTCGGGATGCTCTTAATGGCTGACAAGTGTGCAAACATGGAAAGTATTTGTCTGGGTGGCTTTTGCCGAGTTACAGATTCAGGGATAAAAACAATCTTGCATTCATGCTCCAGGCTTTACAAACTTAGGGTGTTTTATGGGACTCATCTAACTGATCTCGTTTTTCATGACATCTCTGCAACATCCCTTTCCCTGACACACGTGAGTTTGAGATGGTGTTATTTGTTGAGCAATCATGCTATAAAAAATCTGGTATTCAACACACATCTCAAAATTCTTGATTTGAGAGATTGCAGAAACCTTGGAGATGGAGCATTAAGAGCCATTAACACTCTTCCATTATTGAAGATTTTACTGCTGGATGGTTCTGGTATAACGGACTATGGATTGTCCTTCTTGAGAGGGGTAATAGGTTCTCTAGTTTCTTTGTCTGTGAGGGGTTGCAAGAGGCTTACAGATAAATGCATCCCTGCTTTATTTGAAGACTGTCCTAGATTGCAGTTGCAACATTTGGACCTTTCAAATCTTCCCAACCTCACTGACAGCGGAGTTCTTTCACTTGCAAGACTCCGGGTCTCAATTTCCGAGCTCCGACTGCGACAATGTCCACAGATAGGTGATACATCAGTCATGGCATTAGCTTCAATGAAAGTTGACGAGAACAGCAGGCATGGTTGTAATATTCGCCTGTTGGATATTTACAACTGTGGCAGCATCACGGAACTTGCATTCCGATGGTTAAACAAACCCTACTTTCCGAAGTTGAGGTGGTTAGGGGTGGCCGCATGTGTACACAGGGACCTTGTGAATGCTTTAGCTAGGGATAGACCATTCTTGCACGTTGCATGCGATGCTGAGGAGCTTGGGCCTGACAAATATGATAATATGCAAGGTTTCTACATGCGTGACTATGACCAGGTGGATGAACTTGAGGAGTGGCTTCTTGGAGGAGATAGCGATGACAGTGATATAGATATGCTAGAGGCGGAACATGATGTAGAACTATTTTAGCTTTTTTTAAAAAAAATTTACAAAAATATTATCAAATTTCCTTTGTAATTTTGTGATACATCATCGTTCTACTGGTTGTTGTATGCTGCTTTTGTAATTCTAGCTTGTAAATTTCAATTGCACAGTTTTCTTGTTCTGAAACCCTGTTTATGCTCTTTTTTAATGCGGAAAACTGAAAGTATCAGGAAGGTTGCTTAGGCAAATTCCAGCAAATATATACGGTAAATTAAGTTGTTGAATTCACTTCTGAGAATGTTAATTCCATTTACAAATATAATATAGCAATATTAACTTTTCCTCGAAGAATAGGAACTGAACTTGGACCACAGAAAAGAACAGAAATCTTGAGACCACCCTAGACAATTTATTAGGTACCAGGTTTTCCCCTTACTACTGAATGCAAAGACGGAAACTATGGTCCTCGAGACTAGTATAGTTGCACAAATTAGAACGAAAATTTAACCAAGTAAATCCAAATTTGGTTTGTAGATCTTTGGCTGAGCTGATCACCACTCCTCATTGATAAATCTATCCATCCATCCATATCGTTCTAAATAAGAGAAATGAAGGTCAAATAATGTCCCTGTGAAATCGAATAAATGGTGCCTTGGATCACAAATGGTTTGAGCGAATGCAGTCATGAGAGCTACAAACAAGGTGTTACCACCGACTAAATTAAGCAATTCTAATTATGCATTGCAGTCTTCTGCTACAAAAGGACATTAGAGACACCAAGCGAACACGTAATAGTAGAACCGGAGAAAGGGCCCAAAAAAATAGAGAGGGGGGGGACATGAGAATCCATGCAATATTTACGTTTTTTTTGGCTTTGGCTGCAATTTCCCCAACCATTGCCGTACCTCCCTGGAAGCATGAACTAAAAGATTATTGGACCGTTTACGTTCTGAATTTCTTGAGCAACAACAGGGAGCTCTTAGTTCACTGCAAATCCAAAGACGATGATATTGGCGTCCAGCAAGTTGTCAACGGAGGCGGATACCATTTCAGTTTTATTCCCTCAGCATGGCCGCCTTGGATGACAACGCTGTTCTGGTGCTATGTGGCCCCGGACGACAAGTCCCACGCGGCTTTTGACGCATTCTGGGATCGCAAAGATCTATGGTCCCAGACTGACATGGTAAGTGTTGTTTGGATCGCCAAAGACGACGGAATATACTTGCGGAATCCCAACAAGAACACAGTTGAATTCAAGCACCCGTGGGAAGCCGGGAGGGAGCTGAAGAAGACCAAGCATAATGTTGTGGAACAACTAACCACTTATGCCGGAAACACCGAACAAAAAAAATGTGAGCAAGACACAAATGTGACTGATACCAAACAAATGTGTGAGGAAGACACAAATGTGACTGCACAGGGAAATTAAGGTGAGCAGGTTTATGTTGGCTCCAACAAGTTTTTGTCCTTTTTATCAGCTTTCCTCAAAAGCAAGGTTTCTCGTGCAATAATGTCGATAGAAATTTAAACTGCCAGATTGGTTGTAAAATATTTGGGCCAGGTTTTGCAATCGGCCCAGGTGCGTGAGTTACGCACGTTTCTACTCAATAATCCCACTGCAAGTGAGTTTTTCAACTCACTCCTTTGATCATCATTAAAAACTTTATTGCACGAGTCAGCATACATACCTTTTTTTTTGTTAAAAATCGCAGGGTCTATAAATTAGAAACCTGGTCTTAATACAACGTTATCAGTAGAATCAAAAAGCAAAAAATGCTGTAAAGACAATAACTGGCTGCTATGAACATGCAGACCGAAAGGTAGTGTGATAGCTAATTTGGCAAGAGCATCTGCCACTGCCACTTGATTAGCTTCTCGGAAGATGGTCCAGTTGTACTTCCACAAAACGATTCAGCAAACTCCTACATTGTATCAAAAGTGGGCTCCAAGGAGGCTTTAGCTCCTTGTTCTTCAAACTTTGAATAACATCCCATGAATCGCTTTCAACATGTAATCGTAAAGTTCCTACTGAAAGTGTCATTGATAATCCTGATTGGATGGCTCTCACTTCAGATTCCCATATTGGACAAAGATTAAATGATTGGGAAAACCCAATAATCCATGCTCCAGCAAGGGATATGTTTGAAGGCTTGTGTTGTCCCCCATCGCAATTCAGTTTCAGTCAACCGAATAAAGGAGGGATCCACCTTACCCATTTATTCAGTCTCTCAGCAGGCCTTGGATTGAGTGTTTTTAACACCCTAATGGATATAAAGAACTCCTTTGCTCGTGTCATTATCTGAATAATTGGCATAGGATCGTTAGTAGGTTTATCCTCGAAAATTAGTTCATTTCGTCACTTCCATAGTAACCAAAGACCGGTTCCAAAGACAGTAGGCCATTGTAGATTACCACATGTTTCGCTGTTTGTGAGATTAAGCAAAAGTCATTCTTCTAAATTTGAGTTATAAAAGGTCGACGCTAGTGCTTCAGGAATCAGTTGGTTCCATATGTGTGCTGGGAAAAAACAGTCTCTCATCGCATGTAGAGAGCTTTCGGGATTTATCCTGCAGTGAGGACATGTATCCAAAGAAGTAATATGTCTACGCATACCGAGTTGTCTCGTGGGCAATCTGTTATGAGCCAATAACCAAAGGAAAGAGCTAATAAGTTCTGGATCTGTCCATCGCCATATTGACTTCCATAATTGTTTAGAAGAATGTGAGATTTCCTCTTGTAGTAAAGATCTAGCCGAAACAAAACTGAACTGCCCATTCATAGTCAGCATACATACCCTACCAATTCACTAATGCTTCGTGAATCATAGGGAAATTTATGGTGTATTCCGTATCACCATCAGTTATGCCTTGAGGCGTGGAACATTTGGGTGGTCAGAATGTGATTTTGTCACCTTTTGGGAAACAAAAACCTTGGAAAGATAATGAAGGCTTCCTCTGATATATATGTATATATACATATGCGCTAAAATTAAGCAAACAAGTTGCGATGAAAGATTCCGATTACTATTGTGATGAATCTACTAAAATTCGACATGCATGATCATGACAGCGGACCACAATATGGAAAAAAGTAGACGTTGATAATGCTTCTAATCGAGAGGCTATCTTATCCACAACATTGCGTCTGGTTAGAATCCGAAATGCTCAATCATGATTCGTTGATTTTATATCATTCAAGGTGACGGCAACCTCGAGCTGGTATGGTGTAGTATTTAAAGTGTGAGATCATTCCATTTTCTTTTTCGCCTAATCAAATCTAAAATCTTAAAATGTCTAATCAAATCTAGAATCTTAAAATTCAAGAAATCAAATTTCAAAAAAAATACTGATAAAAATAAATTCAAACAAAAAAAAATAGAGAATAGATTCTAGATTGAATAAGTAAAAGCGATTAGATTCTAGACAAACCTATCCGTAATAATTAACCATTTCTCTAATGATTAATAGGAAACATGAAAAATAATTATAACGTGGAATCGTATATTAGTTAAGTTTTTATTTATAGAACTAGTTACGATATTCATAAAAATAAGAAAGGCAATCGGAGGAGCGGGGTTGGTAGCCGATCAAGAAATGGAAAATATTTCTTGGTTGAAAATATTAGAACTGTTAATTGAAAATATTTCAGTTTTCTCGATTTTTCTGTTAGACTTTCAACTTTTATCTCCCTGATTTTTAATATTAAAAAATGAGACATATTTGCTTAATTTAACATTTTAAGAATAAACAGGTTTCTGCAGAGTAGTTAATGAACATTAGCGTTGTCCATGTCGAATAAACTTGAGAGGGTGTCCAGCTTCAGTTTCTCCCTATTTTGCATAATGACAGCTTGAATTTGCTAATAGCAAACAAACGAAGTAAACAGAGGTGAACTGAACAAACACGTGGAATATGGAATTAGCACATTCAATTTCTTAATACATAATCCCAACCTAACAGATTATCACACAACGGTTCGTATTATAACATGATTTAACATTATTAATCGAAAACCATCGGGGTGGACGTAGTAAAACACTCCTCGGGTAACCCCCGCTAAAGGGAAACCGGGAGCCCACTAGCAGGTTAATTTATTTTTAAAACAATACATAATACGTAACCCGTACTGCCAGTGTTGTCCGAGACTAGGCAGAGAAAACATCACACACATCATACCTGCCTCGATATACAATACGAACCGACCTGCGAAGACATGACAGGTATACGTAAACATCACTCATACGACTCCCGAACAGGTAAGCAACTCTCCTCTGTAACTGGGATTCCGTTGACTTACCTCGCATTGGTCAAGCGAACGTTTTACAATAGTAAATACCAAACCGATACGTATAAACTGTGTATAAAACCATATAAATAACTTTTGGCAAACGTTACAATTCAAAATAAAACACAACGGTATCACCCAATACACTTGATGAAACCATCATACCCAAATCCATAAGTTTATAAAACATTATATATGGGCCAACCAAGTATTTCATTTTAAGCCAACCTTACAATTTAATTAAACCAATTAACTAATATTTTAAAGACCCGGGATTACAGTCTTGATGATACCTGTGTGTTAATATTAAAAAATATTAGGAATAAATCTCACTCTCAATATTTACTATTAATCGATTTATTACTTAATTGATTGATTAATTTGGTGAAAATCACCATGGAAGAGCAGGGAAGCCCGAATCTTTGCAGGAAGGAGGAACACACGTACGGTACAAACTGCCAAAGGAAGAAGACATGTGCATAAGGGAATCACAAGGAGGAGAGGGAATTCATAGGCAAATCGTGAACAAAGAACAGCCGGTGGGGAGAAGGGAAACAAGGCCTGCATCAAACGAATTGAGAGTGAAGAACATGACATCGCTGGGGAAAAAGAGCCGCGAATCCGGGTTGCCCGAATTCGGTGAAGATCAAGCTCAATGTACCGGAAATGAATGGAAACAAGGAAGGCACACAATCGCACGAATTGAAAAATGGAGAACAGAAAGTTTGCTGGAAGCGAGGCCGGTACACGCCTGGTACGAAGCACATGGAAAGAAGAAATCGACCCAGGAGAAGAAGAACACGGTCGCGCTTGGAACGAAGGGTAGAGCACGACGAGTACAGGGATTCACCGAGCAAAGAGGACCGGATGGCCAAAACAGAGCAACAACAAATGCCTCAACTCAATCAAGGAAAAGGATATACCAGATGTCAATCCGCAGCACTCAACAAAGAAAACCAACATGAAGGGAAGAAGAGAATGCAACAAAAGAAGGAGGGTGGAGAACATTCGAAGGAAGTGAACGTGTGCGCAGAACAGAAGAACTCGTGGACCCAGGAACATCAGCTGGGTAACGCACAGACCAGAGTGAGGAAATCGAAGAGCTGAAAGGGAGTACGAGCCCGGCTTGTGCGAACGGAAGGAAACACAAAGCGGGATCCCTGGAGAAGAACACCAAGCGTGCACGGTACGAAAAGAGATCAGACCATAGGGAGTCGATGGGAACGAAAGGGCATGGGCTAGGGTTACCCGAATCCAGTGACAATCAAGCTCACAGCACGGGACTAAACGAAGACAAGGGAGCAGGGAACGATGTCGCTGAAGGCGACGGAAACAAGGCACGCAGACAAACAATTCGCGAATGAAAAACAGGAAGGATACTGAGGAAATATGCCGACGTACGCCTGGGTCAAAGTGTACGAGAAGGAAGAACTCGTCGGGGAAAGAAAAAGAAGGCCTCGGATATGAAGCTTCGCTGGGAGAGGAAACCAACAGGGGTGCACAAGTTATGTAGAGGTTCGGCTACAGGTACCGGGTCTGGGTGAAGAACCGAGAGCACCAATTCAGTGTGCACAGACTCAGTGGGAGATAGCTCACTGCGTCAGAAGTTAAGTGGAAGAAGGGTCCCGTTCGCCATGGAAGTAAGAGGAAAGAAAAGCCAGATCTGATTTGGGAAACACATTCATGGCGTTGGGAAGAAGCTGATGGGAAAAGTGCATGCCTTACTCGGCATGAAGGAGAAGCAGGAGAGGACGCTCGGTCTGACTGAGAATATAGCAAGAAGAACACAGTAAGGAAAAAGGGAAACCATGGAAAGACCAGCTGGGTAAGGCCGGATTCGCAGCTGGGGAACTCGAAGAGGCATGGTGAGCACTCGTTCAACGGGGAGAGACATTGGCGAGAGAAGTCGGCTTACAGAGCTGGGAACAAAACCAATGAAGAAAAGGAAAGGGAACGTCTGGTACGGTCTGCAAAAGGAAGAAGGCATGGGTGGAAGGAAACCCATGAAGAAGCAAGGGCCACTCCGCTAATATATGCTCTGATTGCTGGTGCTTGAGAAAGTGCCCAGAACTAGAAGGAACCGCAAGGGAGAGAAGAGGCACGGAAGCTAAGTGGTAATGGGGACATCACAGTAACGATGTTGTGTAAAAGGAGAAGGAAACAAAGTTAAGAACAAGTGTGTAGCCCGCTACAGGAGAAATCGAGAGAGAGTTTGAAGCAGAAGGAATTAAAGGAATTGTGGAGAGTGCGGGTTGACTCAATTTAACATCAAGTCTAGCCCTAAGTTCTACTGTTGAGAAGCTTTCAAGCAAAATGGAATCAGGCTAATTTATACCACAGACCAGTACTACAAAACAGAGACTGTAGACTAAAGAGAGAGTTAGACGGCAACGAGTTATCAAAACTGTACAAATCAAAGCACGATAGAGTATCAAAAAGGGATTCAGCGGGAACAATATCATAGATAAACACAAGGGCATAAATCACGAGGAACATCAATCATGCACGAGAGCTTGAATACAGGAAAAAGAATTAAAGAAAGACGAAGCATCACAAGGAACAGAAATCAAGAACCAATCAAAGCATCCCATAACAATCAAAAGAGGCAAGGGGGTTCGCCAATCAGACTTATGAGTCATAGACTCCTACCTGGCGTGCGCATGAACTGGTGGCGATACATCTGCCTTTATCACGATACGCGGACTCAGATACGCAGATGTACCTAAATCAGACCCCCAATCAGACAAAATCATGAACCTAATTAAAAATCCAAAGAGATTCTCCTTACCGTACCCTCACCAACCTACAATCCTGACAGCCAATCCAACAGAAGAAGAAAGAACGGGGTTACAGGCAATAGATTGCAAATACGTAAGGAAAAGAAAGAACAGGGACAAGCGGTTACAGGTTTGTGTCTGGAATAGACAGTGGTAGCGATTTGGGTAGGCTAACAGGCTTAAAAGGAACGTATAGGGCTTTAGAATAATTAAATGGGCTTGGAATTACAAAAGGGCTACGAAAAAGGCCCTAAGGACATTAAACAGGCCCGGGAACAAGCCTGGGTCTAATAGGGGCAAAACGGTAATTTTTTTACCATCTCGGTTTTCATCCCGGTCGACACGTCAAACGTACACGTGGACCACTAATACTATGTTGATTGGACACCCGATTGGGACAGGGTTTCACAACAAGTCATTTTGTTAACTTTTAATCTAATTAGTTTATGGATGAGGCAGCAGTCTTGGATCATCTTGGGCAGCACTTTGCTTCGAGTTACAAATCGAGTCCGGACATTTTTTCACAAAAAGAAACAAACTGCAAGTTGTTCTTAGTTGCTTTTAATGGCATGGCTTCTTTTATATCTGAATCAATTTATGGACAAGTTCCCAAATTCGCGTGGATTCGTCATGTGCGTGTAAAGTGTTTATTGGAATTACACTCCACGTTTCTCTGTCGATCACTGGTTGTCGAATGATTAGTAGCCATTCTTGTTCTAGTGATTTTCTGGTCTAGGATTTACTGAGTTGACAGGGGCTGAAATTTTAGAAAATTATAACTTTAATAATGTCAAAGAAAAAATTTAAGGAAATGCAACCCAAGATTAAATCGAACCTCAGTATTTTCTTAACCCAAATATATTAACTCTCTGAGGCTAAAACGGTAAAATCCTAACTATATGTTTGAAAAGAAAGAATGTTAAGTTTGGTTGAAAAAAAGGCAATAAATTTAGGCGGAAAATTAGCTTCTCAAAAATTAGTTTTCTGATCTTTAGAGTAAGAAAACCCAATTTATTCCATAACTTCATTTTTTTTATCATTATTTTTACAAAAATAATATTTTTTTACTACTTTTACGCATAATCAAATTTTTCTTCTCGTTTTCTTTTTTATGGTCGCTCTCTTCTCCATCTTCGGCGGATTTGCTGTAGATTTAGTTGTAGATTCGCTGTAGATTTGCTCTATATATATATATAGAGAGAGAGAGAGAGAGATCTCGTCGTATTTATAGCCAAAATTGTTTTAAAATTTTGATTCCAGCCCAATTTTGGAGGATTAATGTTGGATAGTTAAAGATTTAGGTTATTTATGTTATGAAGATAAAAAGAATAATTTTATAACCTTATATTTAATTTTATAACCAAACCAAATATTACCATACATGTATGTATTTAGATATTAACAATTTAATCCTAATTAACACCAAATTAAACTTTTTGAAAAAAGCAATCTAATAACATACGAATCAACCAAATACAGTACGTAAAACTTCAAGATTATATCTGTCAAATGTGTCAGATTGTATGAGAAGTGCATCAAAGGTAGTTACTAAACTGTGGATCTATCGGTCAGCTCATATATACCTCTTGTAGCAGATATTTATATACAATTACGTGATAAACGACATAAAAGTAATATTTTTTCTTGTAGCATTAAATGGCTTGGTAATTGATAAGATTGCACGTGTATGAATATGGTGTTTATCCTAACAAAAAAGGGCATGGTGTAAGCCTGTAGTCAAATCAATAGCCGACATGTCTAGGCGATGCTAATCCGAAATAGTATATTGGTAGTACAATGGATACCAAGAAAAATGATAATTTGAGGATCATATAATTTATATTGCTCATTCATAAGACCAAAGGTTCTTCTTCAGCAGCCCAAGCCTGAACGATATACATACAGGGTCTAACTTATCTGCTGCCACTCGCCTTTAATAATAAATAAAAAATATCAATATTGACAGACAAAATGGAAAGAAAAAAGCATGAGGCTGCGGGCATTATTCTGCCAGCATGTGACTATGGTTAAATGATAAATGTTTATGTAAACGAGCAAGATCTACATTAAAAACTTCTGTCGGAACACAGCTTGGACACAGCTTCTCTCTTCATAAAATTAAATCAACAGTTTGTTTCAAAGTTCTTGATTTCTCTTGTGCTACTGAATACAAAGACGGAAACTATGGTCCTCGAGACTAGTATAGTTGCACAAATTAGAACGAAAATTTAACCAAGTAAATCTAAATTTGGTTTGTAGATCTTTGGCTGAGCTGATCACCACTCCTCATTGATAAAATCTATCCATCCATCCATATCGTTCTAAATAAGAGAAATGAAGGTCAAATAATGTCCCTGTTAAATCGAATAATTGGTGCCTTGGATCACAAATGGTTTGAGTTAATGCAGTCATGAGAGCTACAAACAAGGTGTTACCACCGACTAAATTAAGCAATTCTAATTATGCATTGCAGTCTTCTGCTACAAAAGGACATTAGAGACACCAAGCGAACACATAATAGTAGAACCGGAGAAAGGGCCCAAAAAAATAGAGAGGGGGGGGACATGAGAATCCATGCAATATTTACGGTTTTTTTGGCTTTGGCTGCAATTTCCCCAACCATTGCCGTACCTCCCTGGAAGCATGAACCAAAAGAGTATTGGACCGTTTACGTTCTGAATTTCTTGAGCAACAACAAGGAGCTCTTAGTTCACTGCAAATCCAAAGACGATGATATTGGCGTCCAGCAAGTTGTCCACGGAGACGGATACCATTTCAGTTTTGTTCCCTCAGTATGGCCGCCTTGGATGACAACGCTGTTCTGGTGCTATGTGGCCCCGGACGACAAGTCCCACGCGGCTTTTGACGCATTCTGGGATCGCAAAGATCTATGGTCCCAGACTGACATGGTAAGTGTTGTTTGGATCGCCAAAGACGACGGAATATACTTGCGGAATCCCAACAAGAACACAGATGAATTCAAGCACCCGTGGGAAGCCGGGAGGGAGCTGAAGAAGACCCAAGCATAATGTTGTGGAACAACTAACCACTTATGCCGGAAACACCGAACAAAAAAATGTGAGCAAGACACAAATGTGACTGATACCAAACAAACGTGTGAGGAAGACAAAAATGTGACTGCACAGGGAAATTAAGGTGAGCAGGTTTATGTTGGCTCCAACAAGTTTTTGTCCTTTTTATCAGCTTTCCTCAAACGCAAGGTTTCTCGTGCAATAATGTCGATAGAAATTTAAACTGTCCGATTGGTTGTACAAATATTCGGGCCAAGTTTTGCAATCGGTCCAGGCCCAGGTGCGTGAGTTACGCACTTTTCTACTCAATAATCCCACAGGAAGTGAATTTTTCAACTCACGCTGTGGTTTCCTTGTGATCATCATTAAAAACTTTATTGCACGAGTCAGCATACATACCCTACCAATTCACTAATGCTTCGTGAATCATAGGGAAATTTATGGTGTATTCCGTATCACCATCAGTTATGCCTTGAGACGTGGAACATTTGGGTGGTCAGAATGTGATTTTGTCCACTTTTTGGGTAACAAAAACCTTGGAAAGATAATGAAGGCTTCCTCTGATATATATGTATATATACATATGCGCTAAAATTAAGCAAACAAGTTGCGATGAAAGATTCCGATTACTATTGTGATGAATCTACTAAAATTCGACATGCATGATCATGACAGCGGACCACAATATGGAAAAAAGTAGACGTTGATAATGCTTCTAATCGAGAGGCTATCTTATCCACAACATTGCGTCTGGTTAGAATCCGAAATGCTCAATCATGATTCGTTGATTTTATATCATTCAAGGTGACGGCAACCTCGAGCTGGTATGGTGTAGTATTTAAAGTGTGAGATCATTCCATTTTCTTTTTCGCCTAATCAAATCTAAAATCTTAAAATGTCTAATCAAATCTAGAATCTTAAAATTCAAGAAATCAAATTTCAAAAAAAATACTGATAAAAATAAATTCAAAAAAAAAAAAATAGAGAATAGATTCTAGATTGAATAAGTAAAAGCGATTAGATTCTAGACAAACCTATCCGTAATAATTAACCATTTCTCTAATGATTAATAGGAAACATGAAAAATAATTATAACGTGGAATCGTATATTAGTTAAGTTTTTATTTATAGAACTAGTTACGATATTCATAAAAATAAGAAAGGCAACGGAGGAGCGGGGTTGGTAATTAGTTTATGGATGAGGCAGCAATCTTGGATCTTGTGCAGCACTTTGCTTCGAGCTACAAATCGAGTCCGGACATTGTTTCACAAAAAGGAACAAACTGCAAGTTGTTCTTAGTTGCTTTTAATGGCATGGCTTCTTTTATATCTGAATCAATTTATGGACAAGTTCTCAAATTCGCGTGGATTCGTCATGTGCGTGTAAAGGGTTTATTGGAATTACACTCCGCGTTTCTCTGTCGATCACTGGTTGTCGAATGATTAGTAGTCATTCTTGTTCTAGTGATTTTCTGATCTAGGATTTATTGAGTTTGACAGGGACTGAAATTTTAGAAAATTAAATCTTTAATAATGTCAAAGAAAAAATTTAAGGAAATGCAACCCGAGATTAAATTGAACCTCAGTATTTTCTTAACTCAAATATATTAACTCTCTAAGGCTAAAACGGTAAAATCCTAACTATATGTTTGAAAAGACAGAATGTTAAGTTTGGTTGAAAAAAGGCAATAAATTTAAGCGGAAAATTAGCTTCTCAAAAGTTAGTTTTCTGATCTTTAGAGTAAGAAAACCCAATTTATTCCATAACTTCATTTTTTTTATCATTATTTTTACAAAAATAATATTTTTTTACTACTTTTACGCATGATCAAACTTTTCTTCTCGTTTTCTTTTTTATGGTCGCTCTCTTCTCCATCTTCGGCGGATTTGCTGTAGATTTAGTTGTAGATTGGCCGTAGATTTGCTGTATATAAATATAGAGAGAGAGATTTCGTCGTATTTATAGCCAAAATTGTTTTAAAATTTTGATTCCAGCCCAATTTTGGAGGATTAATGTTGGATAGTTAAAGATTTAGGTTATTTATGTTATGAAGATAAAAAGAATAATTTTATAACCTTATATTTAATTTTATAACCAAACCAAATATTACCATACATGTATGTATTTAGATATTAACAATTTAATCCTAATTAACACCAAATTAAACTTTTTGAAAAAAGCAATCTAATAACATACGAATTAACCAAACACAGTACGTAAAACTTCAAGATTATATCTGTCAAATGTGTCAGATTGTATGAGAAGTGCATGAAAGGTACTTACTAAACTGTGGATCTCTCGTCCAGCCCATATATACCTCTTGTAGCAGATATTTATATACAATTACATGATAAACAACATAAAAGTAATCTTTTTTCTAGTAGCATTAAATGGCTTGGTAATTGATAAGATTGCACGTGTATGAATATGGTGTTTATCCTAACAAAAAAGGACATGGTGTAAGCCTGTAGTCAAATCAATAGCCGACATGTCTAGGCGATGCTAATCCAAAATAGTATATTCGTAGTACAATGGATACCAAGTAAAAATGATAATTTGAGGATTATATAATTTATATTGCTCATTCATAAAACCAAAGGTTCTTCTTCAGCACCCCAAGCCTGAACGATATACATACAGGGTCTAACTTATCTGATGCCACTCACCGTTAATAATAAATAAAAAATATCAATATTGACAGACAAAATGGAAAGAAAAAAGCATGAGGCTGCGGGCATTATTCTCCCAGCATTATTCTGCCAGCATGTGACTATGGTTAAATGATAAATGTTTATGTAAACGAGCAAGATCTACATTGACAACTTCTGTCGGAACACAGCTTGGACTCTGACAAGTTTTAGCATACAACTGAGGTAGGCATTTCTTGCTTGGGATCAGAAAAAAGGAAGGGTGCTACTACCAAGTTTAACATAACCCCGGATCGAGTCCAGTTACATCTGCACCTTCCACGTCAGCAAAAAGGTCCCACATCATTATGGGTCCCAACTGTTTTCCAATTTTCATATCCGTTTCTCACGAATTGTCTGTGGTTGGTCTCCTCCTGCTTCAAAGATCTCTAGGTTCCCAGTTCTGACTTGTTTTCCAACTCCCCTCGTAAACTATTCTTTTGTGTTTTTTCTCAAACATCGGATAACCTTAAATATAGGCGGAAGTTAGACTACAAAAAGAATGGGTTTTTCGGGTAGTGGACTTCAAAATACACCCTATAGAAGCACCACTAACAGCGACCACTCGCCGCTTCGGCGCTTCGTTGTCCAATGCTTTTCGTGTTCTGCTTTTCCTCATCGCTAGTCTCGCGTAACCTTTGGTAACCCTGAAAAGCCACCTTATCTGTCTTCCACTCTTATCTCTCCACGTGCCCTCCACGTCACTCTTTCTGGATGAGCTACTTATCCATAATTAATATATTATTTACCAAATCTCGTTTATGCTCTTGACGATGCGAATCCCGCGGTCAACTTCTTCTACCCGCTCTTTGTGCATTACATATGTCCTTAAATTCTCGAGTCTTGATCATTATTAGCATTGCTAATTAATTCCAACCACACAGACTAATCATGTTAGGTACTATTTTATCTCATTTTATTTGGTCGAGAATTGCAACTTACTGCATGCTTTTCTAAAAGAAAAATATTTAATTTCTTCCTAAAAAGGATATGGAATATGCCAGCATAAACAAGTCAACATGCTTATTGTGGACACTTCGCACCGATCAAAATATATGGTTGGTTACGGCACTGTTGTTTCGTCATTTCCAGATGTTTATGTCTGTCGATTGTTTTGTCAAACCGAAGAATTAACCGTCGATCTGATACTGGGAATTGTTTTTTCACGTTTTTGGTAACACTATCCACGATTTGCATGTGTGCGTTGGGTTAGCATTTTCTCCATCGGCCTGCACCAAGAGCGTCATGTTCTGCTAAAACGGCAATGCTTATTTAGTAACCAATGTGCAATGTTTTGTCGTTGTTGTTTTTGTATCAATGGCTTTTGATATTTGATGAATCAAAATTTGAAATGATAACGTCTTAGTTTTGGTTTTTGAAATTATTGGTTTCCAAAATGACGTTTTCTACCCAACTAATTGTCAAATTTCAATATTATTTCTTATTTAACAAATAAAAATAGCACAATAATAATCAAAAATATTTTATGAAAATAAAAATAATTATTTAACAAGAATATCAAAACCGGTCAATTTTGTTCTAAACTTGCTATTAGTTTACAACATTAAAATAGATTCATATCAATCTATAAACTTAATAATTTTAGATCACCAAAATCAAAACCAATATTTTCATATACCAAAACGCAAACAGCATACTGCAGTGGTCGTTGAAATTGGACTCTAAGATCGGTAAACATCAGTAATATCTTCATTGTGAATAATCAAATTTGTTAAATAATATTAATTTCTGTGGTTGACTCGTAAGATTGAAAGAGTAAAAGGTGGGAGACGAATATGAAAGGAAAACATTAAATTACTTAACCTCGGGCAATTAAAAAGAAAAAAAATAATTTTTTACATGAAGCATTATCATTATTATTATAAGTCGAGGAAGCAAAAGATAATTTGGCTTAGTGTCAAATGGTCACCAGATGGTGATTGTGACTTTGGATTTCTTAATTTTATCCTGAAAATTTTCTTTTCACAATTTAAGGTGCGGATTATGATATCCGGATTCCTAACATCAGGGAAGCCATCACATCTTTCCTCAATTATGTTCACAGGCAATAAAAGATTTACAATATATCGCTCTGGTCGATTCGCCGACTTACATGCCTGCGGCAACTAGATACAGAAACTAACTTACTTTTCGGATAATTAACTCTAGTTGTCTCTGCCTCGTCCAAAATTCATAATAATCCCGTGAAAACTACCCTACCCTTTGCCGCAAGTCAATTTCTCATCCATGATTGATCAACCCTCGTTACTTTTTAATAAAGCTCTAAAAAGTTTAATTATTAATTAAAGATTAATGAATCATGAACCTCGAATTAACAGATTTATTGTTAAGATTGTATTTTAATTACGATGAGTAATGATATTATAAAAAAAAACAAAGTCGCGATCGCATATCTATTTGGATTTGTTAAGCTAACAATTTTGAATCAGTATCCATTGGTTTTTAAAATGGTAACTAACTTAAAATTAAATATGATTTGAACTCATTAAAAAGATAAAACATTTATAATACGTAACTATATGTTTTTCAAATAAAATCTATAGTTTTTTATACTTTATTTATAGATGGGATACACCCACGCCCTCGCCTTCCTTGACCCTCTCACTCTGGGAAAAGGAATCACGTTTTCTTTTTTTTTTTTCCGTTCCGATTCACGCCGCGAATTCATGAAACTGGAAATTGAATTCCTCCCCTACATCATCACCCTTTTGAAACCGAAAACCGGAGGCTTATGGACAGTATGGTCTTTGCAGCAAGAGCTTATCCAATTTCAGTGGGCAGGACCAGAATATGCCACTTTCTACCTTTATAGGCGAATGGGATGGATCTTAAAAAAAAGGAAAGGAAGTTCCGTTTTATTCGGCTGAGGAAAGTTAGAAGCTGGCATCACGGATTCACTGGGATATTTCTATCCTCCGCCCAACGAAGAGAAAATAATTTTAAAGCACCATCGTCATACTTAATAAAATCACCACATCTCTCATACTTAATAACAAAGTCTTCGCCCATCACCCATCAAGTTGATACAGTTTCTCCATTGACTCGGTTGCTTCCAATTTCATTAGTGGAAGTGCACAAATCCACCAATGAATGGATACCCATTTGGAATACCGAGTTAAAACCATATTAACCCGGAAAAACAAGTAATTCTTGGAAATTATAAAAGCTGAAGTTCACGGCAATACATGTACGGACAGACCCGAAGTGTAATTACGAAGCTGACCCACTTTACAACCTCCTCCGCCTCCCCTCGGTTGCTGATGTTATAATTAGTATGATATTAATTATAGAAACGGATAAGCGAGCTAAATTAGGCAATGAAGATCAGTGCCACGTCGGCGTGACTACAATGGGTGCGCACTACGCCAGTTCAACATTCCGCAGACACCACGCCCTTCCTTGCCTTCCTAATATACAAATACCAAACACACCATTTCCACCTCCTCTAGATAGAGAGAGAAAGAGAGAGGGGCACAGCCTGAAAAGTTACTACAAAGGCCTCGCCCACGGACAGCAACCACCGCAGGCCAAATATTGTTAAAATCTAATCTGTTTTAGCATTAAAATCCGCGTCCTCTCAGTACAAAAACTAGCCTCCACTACTGTCTTTCTTCTATCTTCCTGTAAAACGTAAAGAAAACCACCTTTCCCTCTTGGTTTTTTCTTCATCGTTTTCGTTGTTAAATGGTGGCGATGAAGACGGAGGATAATAATGAGAGTTGCGGGAGCATAGTGCATGACACAACGCTGTCTTCCCAGGGGCGGCAACACCGGCAGAAGCTGGAGGTTTACAATCAAGTTCTCCGGCGTCTCAAGGAATCCAACCACGAAGCTATTCATCCCGGCTTCGACGATGAACTCTGGGCCCACTTCTCCCGCCTCCCTACGCGGTTCCATTTCTACTGCCTGTTTTCAAGTTTTTCTTCTCTGTTTGATAGTATATATGCATGTGACCTGAATTTCTAATTGTGAACCGGCGGTTACTTGTTTCTCCTTCTTTATTATTAACTCTTTTTACTTTTAGGTACGCGTTGGATGTTAACCCCGAGAGGGCAGAAGACGTGTTAACGCACAAAAGGCTGCTGCATTTGGCTCACGATCCTGTGAACAGGCCGGCAATTGAAATCCGTCTTGTTCAGGTGTGCCTTCTATCGATCGTCGGTCGATCCATACCGTGATTTTTACACCATGCGCCGCATTTTATCTAGCTTTATATTTACTGCTACCGGTGAAACTTGGAAAAGGAAAAAAAAAAGAACTACTATACCGTCACTTGATTTGTTACAGCCGTATACTGAAATGCTATTCCATGTTGTACTGCAAACAATAAGGAAAAATTTCAATGGATCTTACTTTCTTCTCTGATCCATTTGTCGTCTTTTTATTTCTGTTCTTCATAGTAAATCCTATTATCTATAAATTTATTTTAACAGTATACCAAGCAATCAATCACACAATCAATTAAGCAAACAATTGATCTCCCTCACAGGTTCACCCAGCTTCTGATGAAATGGCAGAAAGTAGTAGACAGAGGTGAGAAATTTTGTTCGTAGTGTTCGTCAGAATCTACTAAATGTATGATATTTCTAAGCTATATTTGTTCGCTCTACTCTCTGGTTTCTATGCTCAGCATTCATCCACCACCTGCGTTTGGTTCATCACCAAATCTTGAAGCGCTTGCACTTGAGGCAAATAAATTTGTAGATGAAGACGGCGACAATTCTGATGATTCTGTGCATGCCAATACAAAATTTATTCGGTAATTCTCTAATCTAAAAATGTCTTCTAGATGGACTTGGGTGAAATAAGCTTCTAGTGGCCCCCCAAGAACTTGATTCTTTCGTTAGTGTTTTTTTTCCTTTGCTTTAGAAAGTCACAAATTGATTGGATTTTGAATAGTAATAAAAAATTATGGATTTCCTGCAGAATTGTTGCAGACTGCTAATTTTTGTTTCTTTGTTATTGTTTGTGAGATTCAACATGTTTGAAGAGGCACCGGCAGCTAATTTTAAATATTAATCTTTTGTTTTAATTACTTTGTTTACTAGTTTAGTGCCGTTGCTTATTAGCTAACTTTGAGTGAGATTAGTTTCCCGGTTGTCTGTATGCTTCTACTCTTAGATTTTGATGATGGTATTTACTCGCTTTTCTTTTGCTATTATTGATGTAGGCCAATGCATGAAATTACATTTTCAACAGAAGACAAGCCAAAGCTCTTAAGTCTGGTAACATATCTGGATAGTATTTGTGCTCATTTTAGGATGTACATGCATTCCACTTTCATTTTCTAGCTGTGGTAATCAAGCTGTTGCTTATTTTCATTTACAATGGTTTATATATACTATTGGCATCAAGTTACTTCCCCACGTTTGTGATCTGGAAGTAATCATTTGAGGATTCTGTTGTAATCAAGCTTGTCTATTGTGTTGCGTTTATTTTGATATGCAATACTTCTCTTTTCATAAAACTAAATCAACAGTTTGTTTCAAAGTTCTTGATTTCTCTTGTGCTAAATTTTCCAGTTAACTTCCTTGCTTGCGGAGATTGGGTTGAACATTCAAGAGGCACATGCTTTTTCTACAGTTGATGGCTACTCGTTGGATGTTTTTGTTGTCGATGGTTGGCCATATGAGGTACTCATTATATTTGTCATCTATAATCTATTGATCAGGCTCTTATTAATCACAAAACATCACTCGTTACACAAAATTTTAAAAAACTGCTTCATGGATGTGCTATTGGAAATTTTAAGGAAACAGCACAGCTTAGGACTGCACTGGAGAAGGAAGTTTTCAGAATTGAGGTAATTTTCTCAGAATATTCAATGGGTTATGCTCAGGAAGTTCCATGAATAGAGCTTTAGTTCACAGTCTCTTTGGAAACTTGAGGTTCTACAAGTTTGTTGTGAATTCTTCACAATGTAATTATCTTTGTTGTTTTGATCTTCTGATCATGTTAGTTTGTGCTTTTCTTATCCTATATGGCTGATAGATCACATTGCTTGCACTTTCTTATTTGACATTGTACATTTTCCTTGTTGACATAGGCCTGGTCAAACCATCGTTCTCCATCTCCTTCTAGTGAGCATAAGCCAACTGGGAAACTAAATTTGCCTGATCATGTGGCAATACCATGTGACGGGACTGATGTGTGGGAGATAGATGCTAAAAATTTGAAGTTTGAGAACAAAGTTGCCTCTGGGTCATATGGTGATTTGTAAGTTTTCTATATTTTGAGATGAGGATATTACGTTTTATCAGATTTCTAATACAGCTATTCATACTACTGGTTAGGTACAAAGGGACATACTGTAGTCAGGAAGTGGCCATTAAAGTTCTTAAGCCTGAGCGCATAAATACAGATATGCGAAAAGAGTTTGCTCAGGAAGTCTTCATTATGAGGTTTGTTATGACATCTTTAGTTGAATTACTTCATAGGCATACCTCTTGTCTTGTATTATAGCATGTAAAATTGTAGAGAACCACACGACATTTGGCCTGGTTTTCCTGATTTAACATTAGTCTGTGCGAAATTGCAGAAAAGTTAGACATAAGAATGTTGTTCAGTTTATTGGAGCATGCACCAAGCCTCCAAGTCTATGCATAGTAACAGGTAAATGAAATCACAAGTTTTAGATTTTGGCACATACATAAGAACTGCCATGGTTTTTTTGCTCTATTCTTTTAATTCTTTTTTTTTTTTGTCAAACAGAATTTATGTCTGGAGGAAGTGTGTATGACTACCTGCATAAACAGAGGGGTGTTTTTAAGCTTCCAACCTTGCTTAAGGTAGCAATAGATGTATCTAAAGGAATGAACTACTTGCACCAAAATAACATAATCCACCGAGATTTAAAGGCTGCAAATCTTCTCATGGATGAAAATGAAGTAAGATTCTTGACATTCTTCATTTTCCACAAGGATATCCTGCACATGCTCTAACTTTGTTATGAACATTCAAGGCCTGGAAATCTAACTGAATGAAGTGTTTGTCCCATGCATACATACGAACTATAACTTGGTGTCATTGTATTATTGCATTTCAGGTAGTTAAAGTTGCTGATTTTGGAGTTGCCCGAGTCAAAGCTCAGACTGGAGTTATGACTGCAGAAACTGGGACCTATAGATGGATGGCTCCTGAGGTATGCCTGTTTCCATCAGGCCGTTGTCTTATAGTGTACTGTTTGATGCTTCCCAGTGTCATCCTATCATTGATGCCGATACATGGATTTAAAATTGTTCTCTGTATGTCATGTACATCACGAGATGTTATTTACTATTTTTATATAAGATTGATTGTTATTTCTTTTTCTCGTGAACCTGATCCTCTCTTGTGCTTTGATTAATTTATGGCATCTTTTATCATTTGCTTTGGTAGTTTAAACCGTTGATGTTATTGTTTCTTTTACCTCTTATGCATAAGTCATTATGCATTGATCCGTTAACACTATTAAAAAAGTCAATTGGGTGTATGAGACTTCATTTCAATGCGCTGAAATATGCTTATTGATCTAAATTTGGTGTGCGGATAATTTATAGATGGGTACATTTTTTGTTGACTGCGTCAGACATAAGCTTGCTTTTCTTGCCTTATCCTGCATATAAATATAATTAAAATTTGTGGTCATGTTTAACGACCATCGTTTACATGCTACTGCCTCTCTTCATGTTCAAAGTAGATGAACAACAGTTTTAATTGGCTTTTAATTAACCGTGCTTCGTCTGAATGGTTTTTCATCTCCCCATGTTCTTACGACAGTTATTTTGCATTGAAGGTCATAGAACACAGGCCATATGACCACAAGGCTGATGTGTTTAGTTTTGGTATTGTTTTGTGGGAGCTGTTAACTGGAAAGGTATTGTCTAGTTGCACGCTACACAACGCCTATTGATTTGATAAAAAAAGTTTTAGTTCTTACAGTTCTTTTATTTTTCTTACCAGCTTCCGTACGAATACCTAACCCCATTACAAGCGGCTGTGGGTGTGGTGCAGAAGGTATGACATTGTTTTTAAGTTGGATTAATATTTCCTCTGGTTCAAATAAAAATCCTGAAGTGAATAAATTGATTATACTGTAGAGGCCATTGTAAATAACCTCCCGTTGATGATATGAGCTTATACTAGGGTTGCTACGAGACTGTTTATTAAAATTCTCTAACCACATATCAAAATATCAGAGATTAGTGAGGAATAATTTAGTAAAGATTTCTTAGTACATATTATTTCACTGGTCATTCATGAGAGGTCACGAAATAAATTTGCATATTATCTCTGCGAGTAACATGCCGTTGTCCTCTTGGTTTTAGGGCCTGCGGCCGACGATACCAAAGCATACTCTTCCAAGGCTTGCTGAATTGCTTGAGAAATGCTGGCAGCAAGATCCTGCTCTAAGACCCGACTTTTCTGAGATTATACCAATCCTGCAGCAAACAGCGAAGGAGGTATTTTCTTGGCATGTTATGCTTACTGCCTGATTCATACTATCATTCATGCCTTTTAAGACGTGTTCTTTACATTGGTGTTTACTGTTACGACACTTCACCGCTATCTGAAGTAACGCGACCTGGTTCTTGATATAGGTGGGGGAGGAAGGTGAAGGGCGCAAAGACAAGTCGACCGGAGGATTCCTGTCTGTCCTCAGAAGAGGCCACCACCACTAGGGTAGAACGAATGTTCAAAGATGCTTATAAACTTGCATCCTGGCTTCAATTACTGAAGTGCATCATTTTTCTTCCATTATCTCGTTAATACTGTACAGTATTTTACGCTAGTCCCTGTGACCAATCAATTGATTTTTTAGTTTTTTTTTTTAGGCCTATTTTCAAATTATGATTTCTTTGTATTGCTATGAGCTGATGTTAGTGCAATCATATAAACTGATGCTAGTGCACCAATATAATTCAACACACTAGGCCATTAGGATTGGAAATTAATGAGTTAAAAATTATAAATTAATATTAGATGATTTAATATCTTTAATATTAAAATACAATATTTTACATAATTTTTAAAAATGCCAATTTTAATTCCGCAACCAAACGGCCCAGGGAGATGTCCTGGGGAATCAATTCTCAGCGTAACATTTGAACAACAAGATGTAAAATAATTGTTGATAGCCATGACGGATGCATAAAGATCCTCCTCTTAAGTTCTTTTCAAACATGGCATACGCATGCATGCCAAGTCATCCTCGAGAGATCTTCAGATGAATGCTCATTATCACAAGAATCACACTACCAAAGAAAACTCCAAATGCCAACCAAAAACAGACTTAATCCGGAATGAAAATGTGGATGGATAAGAAGCAATCTTTTTCCACACAGTATTCTGAATTTCAAAACTGATAGTATACACATCATCAGAATAACTCACAGTACGTCTCAGTGTAGTAAGTCATGCGATAACACTGTACTTTAAAGTATATTAAGGTCCAAATTAACTCTCTCCAGTTTAATCCTTGTTTTTAGATCTGGAAGCCTGTCATAAACTAAAAACAGATAATTCTACATACGATCTCGCTAGATAAATTTCTCTATTATGACAAATAGATAATACAATTCCGCAATAGTTTATGACGTAAATCATATTAAAATTCAGAAAAAGATTAAAATAAAATACTATTCCGAAAAAAAACGAGAGCATGAATCAAAATAATAGAGATATATATGCCGCAATATATATAATGAGGTACCGCTAACCATTTGTTGTGTAAATCATTTTACTTTTTGTTGTTGTGTAACATTTGTACCGCTAACCACTTGCTGACAATCTTCCTCCTTTTCCTTTTAATTATTATTAAAGAGATCGGGTATGCTTGTATAAGAAACAAACAATAACTTTCTTCTTATTTTATAAAATGTTGCATAATTTTCAGCTTTTTATTTAAAAAAAAAGAAAAAAAATAAAAAGAAGGAAGAAATATTCTTATTTCCTCCTTAAGTTGGAGCATCTGCCCATGGTCGTCATTTTCCTTGTAATAATGGGAAAATAAAAATTATAGAAATAATGGTTCAAGTCTTCATCCTTTACTGTCCAATGCCATTTTGTGATTGTTTTGTTAATTTTAGGACTCGCTCTGTCGAACCCAATCACTTCTCTCCTCTTTTTCCTGGCATCTGCACATCCGTGCATGATCAAACGGGAGAAAGAAGAAAAAAAAGAGAGTTATTCGTCTTAATTCCCAAAAATATGCAGGTTTTCAAAATTCTTGGAACCTTTTGTAGTTTGGCACGTTAAGATAGATATATACATTCCTCCAAGAGCGGGGATGCAATGGATTTTTCTCTGAAACGATCCTCCAAAGCCCATGGCTCCTATAAGCTGACCAAGAAACTCTCTATTGGTGGTGCTGGAGGAGGATCGGGCGACGATTCTGGTAGCCACGAAGAGCTGCCAATTCTTTGTCACCATAATACAGACGATCCGGTTGAAGTCCGTCAACGTTCAACGGGGGCAACTATTCCTTTGTCAGACCGACCAGAGGTGATTGTCAAGGTCGATGGCAGCCACAGCGATTCAAGCTCATCGTCGGAATCCATCGAAGGAAGAAATAGTAATATTAACTCGCAACATGGCAATCAAGAAGTGGAGGATCCACCTTCCAGGTTGATAAGTCAGTTTTTGAACCAACAGAAAAACCTGGGCGGTGAGATTTCTCTTGATATGGACATGGAAATGAACGAGTTTAGAAATGAGTCGCATGACAGAAATCTGCCTCCCTCGCCTGAGTCTCCTCTAACGAGACGTTTCTCCAAGGAAATGATGAGGGTGTCTTTCGAACCCTCCATTTCAAGTGGTGTGGATGCTGCAGCCGAGTCTGTTAGAAGGCGACACAGGGATGAAAACCAGCAACAAAAACAAGAAGAAATCTTAAAGTGTACGTCAAATTCATCGTTTAAGAGACAAAACAATACGTTGACTACCCTGAAAACAAAATCAAGGCTTTTGGACCCAGAACCTGTGGAACTGGAGAGAATGTCTGGGAAGATTCCTAAATCAGAAGCTCTAAAATCTGGGATGATGGCCAGGGGTGCGGATGAGGACGAGGAGGACGATCCGTTGGCAGACGAAGACTTACCAGATGAGTTTTTAAATTCTAAATTAAGCGCAGCAACCTTGCTTCAATGGTTGAGCTTGATTGCAATTGTGGGTGCCTTAATGTGCACTCTGGCTTTTCGTAGTCTGAAGGAAAAAAACCTGATGCACCTCCGATTGTGGAAATGGGAGGTTTTGTTGCTAGTTCTGATATGTGGGAGGCTATTTTCAGGTTGGGTTATTCGTGTCATAGTATTTCTTATAGAGAGGAATTTTCTTTTGCGCAAGAGAGTCCTGTACTTTGTGTATGGCTTGAGAAAGGGAGTGCAGAACTGTTGGTGGTTGGGGCTTGTATTAATTGCCTGGCATTTTTTGTTTGATACGAGGGTTGAGGAGGAAACTGGACAACAAGCTCTAAAGTATGTTACTAGAGTCTTGATCTGCTTTTTGGTGGCTAGTTTCATTTGGTTAATCAAGACTTTGATGGTTAAGGTGCTCGCTTCATCCTTCCATGTAAGTACATACTTCGACAGGATTCAGGAGTCTGTCTTTAACCAGTTTGTAATTGAAACACTATCCGGCCCCCCAGTAATTGAAGTACAAAGAGCCGAAGAAGAGATGGAGAGGACAATTGCAGAGATTCGTAGGTTGCAGAATGCGGGGGCTACCATACCTCCTGATCTCAAGGCGACTGTCTTTCCTTATGCAAGAAGTGGAAAGTTTGTGGGCAATGTCGGGCCACAGAAAAGCTTTGTGGGAAAAAGCTTTAAAATTTCTGGGCAGCTGTCCAAGAAGGGAAGCAAAAAGGGAGATGATGGAATCAAAATTGAACGTCTACATAAGCTTAACAATAAGAATGTCTCAGCCTGGAACATGAAGAGGCTGATGAAGATTGTCCGGCACGGTTCTCTGTCCACTTTGGATGAGCAAATTCTAGGCTCTTCTGGCTATGATGAATCCACGAGAGAAATCAGAAGCGAGTACGAGGCTAAAGCTGCTGCAAGAAAAATTTTCACCAACGTTGCCCGCAATAGATCAAAGTGAGTTTTTTAATTCATTACATCGTAGTGAACATTTATACAATTTTTCCTGTCAAAAATCTAGTCCCATTCCAGGTTTAAGCACAAGAAGCTTCCAACTATTTGTTTAGCATATACCCATTCAATCTATACTGATGCTATTTTGTTCTTTACCGGAGTAGTTATCATCAACATGATATGATCACTTCTTGTGGAAACTTGCTAGAGATAATTATGTATATCTCTGATAAATTATCGCTGTTTTTTGTGTGTGGCCATTGTCCGGATGTAATTCCCAGTTCCAAATATTCGTCGGTTGTGATCAAAATGTCCCAAATTTTCAGGTACATTTACTTGGAGGATTTGATGCGCTTTATGGAAGTGGAACAAGCTCTTAAAACAATGGAACTCATTGAAGGATCATCATCAGAAACCAGCAGAATTAGCAAATCATCCCTGAAAATTTGGGTGGTAAGGGCATGATGCTGTCTCTCCTAAGCTTCATGCTCTGATCAGTTGCATACTTCAGTGATCTTTATAGCAGCTAGCTATCAGATCTTGCTAGTATCTAACCTTTCCGGAAAAGTTCCATTTTAGGGTTGACAGTGAGAATTCAATTATGCAGGTAAATGCTTTTAGGGAGAGGAAAGCACTTGCGCTGACACTCAATGACACAAAAACAGCCGTGAACAAGCTCCATGGTATAGTTGACGTAATAGTTGGCATTCTTACCATTGTCATCTGCCTGCTCATACTTGGAGTTGCAACAAGCAAATTCTTTGTCGTCCTAGGATCACAGATTGTCGTCGTGTCCTTCATATTTGGAAATACCGCCAAGATACTTTTCGAGTCAGTCATATTCTTGTTTGTTATCCATCCATTTGATGTGGGTGATAGATGCGAAGTGGATGGAGTGCAGGTGTGTACAAGATCCTGATGGAAATCATAAAAAACCGGTAGACTAACACTAAATCTTTCATTTTTAATCAATACTAAAGCTATACAAGTTTGATTTTACCTTTGCAGCTGATCGTAGAGGAGATGAACATTCTGACCACTCTCTTCCTGAGATATGACAATCAGAAGGTTATATTTCCCAACGCAGTTCTTGCCACCAAACCCATCGGCAACTACTATCGCAGTCCTGACATGTGCGAAGTTGTTGAATTCTTCATCCACATGGCTACTCCAGTGGAAAAGATTGCTCTTATGAAACAAAGAATAATGAGGTATGTAGATGACAACGGTCTCCTTGCTAGCAAATATTGGAAAACAAGAAAAACAAAGAAAAAGCATCTCTTCTGACAAATGCTCTTTTTTCTTGAATGCTAATGCAGCTACATCGACGGCAAGAAAGAGCACTGGTATCCTAACCCATCAGTTATATTTAAGGACATTGATGATTTGAACAGTGTGAGGATGGCGTTATGGCCAAGACATAAAATGAACTACCAAGACATGGGAGAGAGATTCGACAGGAGGTCACTTTTGTTGGAAGAACTGGTGAAAATCTTCAAGGAACTTGATATCCAATACCGCCTGTATCCCCTTGACATCAACATACTTACGAAGCCTCCTTCAAAACCTTACTACCCTGCCTAAAGATACTCATCATTCAAGTACATTGCATTATATCGTTTCCCAGAAGAAAATGAAGGGAACTAATTATAGGCATGGTTCAGTTTATAGCATGGACAGCCAAGCCAAGCCAAGCCAAGCCAAGCCAAGCCAAGCCATGCTAGACAATGAGCTTTAGGAGAAATGGAAGATGATGGCTGCTCCTTGTTTCTTTAGGAGAGCTATCTTATCTTTTGCAATTATGAGGCACTGGGCAAGAGTTTTATACTAATACTCTTTTTTCATATATTTTTTACTAGTTAAAACATAGGTTACCTACTCTTATTCGCTTTTGTGATATGATTAATATTTTTTCCAGACTATCTATAAAATTTTAAACAGATAATAAAAACTATATGGGAACCTAAGCGCTAAATGTGGTCCAGAAAAATTTATATCAACAAATTATCTGACGACTGATATATTAGGCTGGTGATTTTAAATATTTTATGTCAATTTTGGTCATAAATATATATAAGCGCTTTTTTTCTAATTAAAAATGGCATTCCTATAGTTATTTTTATAGCCAAAATTGGCAGATTTCTGGTCTAACGAAATTAACAAGCCCAATTCAAAAGTCTTAAAAGCCCACTTAATTAATGTTAGCCGAGCCCAGTCCAGATAATGATGCACTCAGAACGCAAACGAAGCTGCGCATCATCGAGAACGGTCGATCAAAATGGTGAATGTTACTGAAATTAGTGTACGTTGGCTCTCGACTCTGGAAGCGAACACTTCGAATTTTGGAGGGAATGTAGAAGTGAAAACGGAACGCAGATTAGGTTAACAGAAATGGCCAGAAAACTCTCCAGCTTAGTACAAGAACTTCGAGAGCGAATAGCAGCCACTTCCTCGACGCCACCTACTACCGGTTCCGGGGGCGAAGACGACGCTTTGGAGATTAGGTTTCGCGCGGTGCTCCCTAATGTTCTCCAAGACTACGTCGTCCCCTCCTCGTCTGGTATGTTTATAACTGCTTCTTTTTCTCTTTTGTTTTTGTTTGATGAGAAAAGCAACCAAGGAAATAAGAGGTGCGTGCTTTACGTGTGGATTTATGCAGCGAGCGAGCGAGAGGTTACTGCCGTGTTGAAGTTAATTTCTCACACTGCGACGAACCTCCCTGGCTTGTTTTATCACGGAAAGGCCTGTGCAGTTCTGCCTGTGATTGGCAGGATACTGCCTTTCTTCGCAGAACCTTCCTTCCGGTGAGTGATCGCCAGGCATGTTTGACGAGTAGCGTCAATTGACTTGTGCTTTTTTTCGTGTTGACTGTGGTCAGAGAAATCTTACGTTTCAGCTCGCGGCATGGAGTGATTTTTGATACCATTGGATCTCTACTGTCCTTGCTTCGCACTGGTGCACGGGATGCTTACTGTCAGTTTTTTGTTGATGCAATGGTGGCTTTAGAAGGTAGAAACAGTTGACCTTTGATTTAATCCTTTTGATAGAAATGACGAAAAAAATGACATGTATTTTGGATATTTACAGATCTTTTGGTTGTGGCGTCGATTTCTGCTGAAAATCCAAGTGTTTCAGATTTTGGCAGAGTGAATGTAAAGTGCTTTCACGAGTCATTTGCCGGGATACTTGGTGATCCTAGTTGTCTTGGTGATCTTCCCGCTAGTAGTAAACCGGCTGACGGGGTTGGGATTTTGATCAACGTTAATGGAAGAAAGAGGTGGCAGCATTTTGCCACATGGATAATCAAGGTTCTTAGTAAATGCCTAACTGAAGGAACTTTGTATGTGGAAGGGCTCATTGGGTCGTCAAATGTTTCGGTTGCCTGTTCGTTTTTATGTTATGGAGATGCTGACTTGCATATGGTAAGTTTAGACTATTTTAATGTGACTTGTTAAAAGGATTCTATTGTTTATTTTTATCATTTGTGATATATATTGTTTTATGATTGTCTGATGGCTAAAATATTTTGGCAGGCATGTTTTGACTTTGCACGAATCGTTCAGTCAGTGATAGATTATGACATTGTTCCGCATGAAAATTTAATCCAGTCTATAACTCTGATACTAAGTGAGGACCAAGAGGGGCTTCCTTTATTCAGGTGTGTGCTTAATGTCTTCAATCTTGATCCTTTTTGTTGTTTAATAGTCTTTCTGATAACTCCCCTTTAAGGCGGTATGCTTCTAGACTTCACATTCACTGCTCAAAATTTAGCGACAAAGTCTATTATGAAAGCCGAATGATGTTGCTTAGGACTTTGCAGGAACTTCTACAAAATCTTTTCTGTTGTTTATAGTTCACCTTAAGGATATTGGGTGTTCATTGCAGAAATGTTGCTTATGATTCCTCCCTTGGCGCTTGCCTTGATGTCTTGCACTCCAGTTCTCCTGATGACATTGTAAAGATAACAGCTTCCAATCTAATAAACGTTTTTGCTCCGTCAATGTGCAGAACCAATAGCCAAGAACTTAAGGTTAAATCTAACTGACTTTTATTAGCTGTTTATTTTCCTCACATGCAACTTACATGTAGGAAACGAAGGTAGCTGTGGGTGAGATACGAATATGATGCTTATGTATGCTATATTCTCCCAGGTGGCTCTGTGTAATGCTTATGCGCGGATTGCCAGAAATTGTCCTCCCGATATCTGGAAGCCAGAATGTTTAATACAGATGCTCTGTCTTCCAAATCCCTGCTCTTCCTTGATTAATTGCTTTCAAATTGCTCTGTCTATTCTTTGTCCTGATTATGGTGGAGGGAGAGTGACAAATGATGGCGGTGCATGTCTGTCAAGGTCATATGATAAATCAGATGGTACATCTAATACCGGAAAAAAGAGGCATATGCAAGATGTAAATGGTATCAAGATCAAACGTCGTAAGGTAGATGAAGATATTATCACTTCTGATGCTAATGATCCAGCAGACTGCAAGCTTACCCATGTAGTTAGATTAAAAAGAGAAGAAGAATATGCCGATAATATTCATTTGTCACTTGTTTCATTCCTTGAACTTTTAAAGCCTCCTATTAAACCTGATTCTGTAAGACCAGATGTTGCGTTAGCAGCTCTTAGCATGCTTTGTATTGCTTTCTGTAGATACCCAACAGCTGCTATGTCAATCTGCATATTCCAGCAGATGCAAGATTGGGTCCCTTGGATATGTGAGCAGGTACGCCTAATTCAAAAGTTTCTCATCAATCAATCATTGAACTTCGTTTACTAACTGAAGGTCACATCTAGGTAAAGGAAGGAAGTTCAACGACATTTGACATTTCTATCTACTTGGAAGGAGTTCACAGCATTTTAATTATGCAAAGTAAGGCAGAAAACCTCCCTTTTAACAAATATCATTCCAAAATTTTAATGACTGCGGCACTTCCGTGTATTCGTACCTTGGAAGAATTGTTCTATAGACTCGATATGTTTTTTACTATGCCTTGATATTTTCCTAAATGGACTGTAATTTTTGGTAGCTTGCTGGGTTTGAGTAATAAACAAGCAACAAAAAGCTTTATTTTATATATTTTTTTTCTTCAAATGGGGATCGAAGTTGTCAGGGATTTCTCTAATGACATGGTTCTCTTTTAAATCTCATGTTTTCTTTTGTACGAGTTACTATCAGTGCAACTAGTTCTTTCCTTAGATATCTCTTTCTTGCTTCTTTTTTTTTCCGAAAAATCTCTTTCTAGCTTGAAAGCATAAGTATTCCTAGTGTGAGTACAAGGAAGTTTTAGTTTTAATAGTACTTTCTCATTTTCATTTTGAAGAATAGAGTCTGAGCTGTTTAGTTGAGGTGTTTGGAACTTGTAGTTGAATCCAACCATACCGGTATTTAATGTCTTATACGAGACAACTTTTTTTGTTAGGTGTACTTTCCATAGATGACAAACCTTTCAAAATTAAGTCCGATGATCAAGATCTCATTCATACAGTACTAAAGCTTCCATGGACTCATTCTCATATGGTTATTGGAGCACATCCTCCTTGGAAAGCAAAGTGTGCTTCGATCCAAGTTCTCTCCAAGCTTGCTCATTCTTTGATAAATGAAAGCACTTTAGAAGTGCTGGATCTCGGATTTTGTGATGAAGCTGAAGAAGTTAGAATTGAAACTATAATATCTTTGCCGGCAATGGTCATGTGGTCCGGTGTTGGCACACTTGCACTAGTGTTCAAAAGGCTGGAGTAAGTGTTGTTTACTTTTGTTATGCAGTAGAAGATTTATGCATATTTGATGGCACGTGCAAAATTAATGCTTCGTTTGTTATTGAGTAGTTTTCCTTCAACTAGTTCTGCAGACTTGCTAATCAAGGAATATCAAGATATTGTTTACTTATCATATCATATCTCAATTTTCAGGCTTTTGGGTCAAGAGAGGCATGACAATGTTAAGACAATCATTCCCTTTTCTCTTGGTTTTCTGTCATGCCTTTGTGGCTCTTGCAGTGGTGTTGATGGTTCGCATAAACCTGAATGCGGAATAATTTTTGATTTCTGTAATGAGAAACATAGTCAAACTGTAGACTTTTTACTGCAAAGATTCCGGTGCTCAAAGTGTGATAGAAACATTGGGAAAAATCTTGAGGAATACTCGAAGACAGTACAAGTTGCTGCTATGCCAAGTGAAGAAGTTGGTTTAAGTTGTGATTTCTCTCAACTCCTATCTTTATTTTTTAGGTTTCTTTATGATGGTTCTGAAGAGGTTCAGGTTTCTTGTGTACAAGTCATTCACCGTGTACTTAGACATACAGATTCTGATATCCTCGTCAGAACAAGGTCAGAATGGATCAAATGTCTTGAATCTCTACTCCTGAGTAGAAAGAAGGCTGTTAGAGAAGCATTCTGCACTCAGATCAGTTCCTTTCTGGAAGATGCAGCATTCAGTTGCTTATTTTCAGATGGGGATGCATCCATTGAGTCCAGAGATCAGAAATTTTTGAGCATAATTAAGCATGCTCTTGCTATATCTGAGGATCCACAAATATTTGAGACTCTTCTGGAGTCCTTATCTAAGGTTATGAATGCAGTTGATATTTATAGACAACTTTTCTCGTCTTCTTTTCTCTTATTGGTTGATCAGCTTGATAGTTTTCATATGACTGTGAGAATAACGGCAACAAAGTTAATTCATAAGTCATGCTTCTTCCATCTTAAAGGAGGTCTTGAGCTACTCTTTGCTAAAGTAGTTCATCTTCGAAATGAGCTGTTTGATTATTTGACAAAGAACCTTGGAGGACGTCAAAAAATGGTTACAGAATTTGCAGAAGCTGTTGCATGCATTGAGACTGAAAAATTTGTTGAGAAAATGATACCTGTGGTTCTTCCAAAGCTCATTGTGTCTCGGCAGGATGATGATCAAGCACTTCAGACATTATGTGAGTTAGCGAAGTTTTTGAGTACTGATACGGTGCCCCTTATAGTTAATTGGCTACCAAAAGTGCTTGCATATGCTCTCCATCGAGCAGACAGGCAAGAGCTGCTATCTACATTACAGTTTTACTATGATCAGACTGGTTCTGACAACCAAGAGATTTTCGCAGCTGCGTTACCTGCACTTTTAGATGAACTTGTATGCTTTCTTGATGGTGGAACACCAGTTGAGATAAGCCAAAGGTATGAATCTCTACGCTCGGTCACAAGAATTCATTTAGATATATATTTGATTATTTCACTCAACCAAAGTTATCAAGGTTGTCTACGTACAATGTCAACTATTGCCAAAAAAATTGTTGCGACTTTTAGTTTCATAAATGTCGACGTTCTTGTGATCTTTGGTGCATCTTTGAAAATAATTGCCTTTTTCTTCACTATCGCAAGCATTTCTTTCTTATCGCAATATTTTCTGAATCAACGATTCTTCACCATTATTATTGAGGCATGATCCCACAACTTGAACAGTATCCTAAGGGATCAGCTTATAGGTTGCGTGTAGCTTTTTGAGTGACATTAAGAAAGTATTTTTACTCTTTTAATATTTTACCCGTTCATCAACCATTCATTATAATGCAAAATGGTTGATTTATCATATCTTCTTTTTTTTTCAGGTTGTCAAGAGTGCCTGAGATGATAAAAGAAATAGCTCGAGTTCTAACTGGGGCTGAAGATCTTCCTGGATTTTTAAGGAATCATTTTGTTGGCCTTCTTAACAGCATTGATAGAAAAATGCTTCATGCCGAGGACTTTTCTCTGCAGAAACAAGCTTTGCAACGTATTAAAATGCTAATCGATATGATGGGTTCTCAGCTTAGTACATATGTACCGAAGCTAATGGTTCTTCTTATGCATATTATCAGTAAGGAATCACTGCAAAGTGAGGGTCTTTCTGTTTTGCACTTTTTCATCGAGCAATTGGCAAAGAAGTCACCATCTAGCACTAAACATGTTATTTCACAAGTTTTTGCTGCCCTTATTCCTCTTTTAGAGAGATATAAAGAAAACTCATTGACTGATTTGAATAAAGCGGTGCAAATTTTGGAAGAACTTGTACTGAAGAACAGAGTTATCCTGAAGCAGCATATTCAGGAATTCCCTCTCTTACCCAGTATGCCAGCATTAGCGGAGGTGAACAGAGCTATTCAAGAAGCTCGTGGATCAATGGCTTTAAAGGATCAATTGCGCGGTGTTATTGATGGTTTGAATCATGAGAACTTGAATGTAAGATATATGGTAGCCTGTGAGTTGAGCAAGTTACTGAATTTAAGGAGGGAGGATATCGCTGCCGTTATCACAGGTGAAGTGTCTGCAGACATTGATGATTTAAGCTCTTTGATCACATCCTTACTAAGAGGATGTGCTGAAGAATCAAGGACTATAGTAGGCCAACGGTTGAAGATGGTGTGTGCAGATTGTCTTGGAGCACTAGGTGCTGTTGACCCTGCGAAAGTGGCCAGTTTTTCATGCCAGCGTTTTAAAATTGAGTGTTCAGATGATGACCTTATATTTGAGTTGATACACAAACATTTGGCTAGGGCCTTTAGGGCCGCGCCTGATACTATTGTTCAAGACTCAGCTGCATTGGCAATACAAGAGCTGCTAAAGATAGCAGGTTGTGAGGCGTCACTAGATGATGTTGGTGCTTCTTCGTTGCAAACGCTGAAGGATAAGACTGCTGATAGTAATACTGGGATGAACTCCAGAGGTCAGAGAATGTGGGACAGGTTTTCTAATTATGTTAAAGAGATTATAGCACCATGCTTAACTTCTAGATTTCAGCTTCTGAATGTGGCTGATTCATCATCATATGGTCCAATTTACCGGCCTTCTATGTCATTCAGGAGATGGATATTCTTTTGGATTAAAAAACTTACTGCACATGCAACTGGGTCTCGTGCAACCATATTTAATGCTTGTCGAGGAATAGTGCGTCATGATATGCAAATTGCTATATATTTGCTGCCTTATTTAGTCCTGAATGCCGTTTGTCATGGTACTAAAGAAACACGGTGCAGTATTGCTGAAGAAATCTTATCTGTTCTTGATGCTGCTGCATCAGATAGTAGTGGTGCTGCTGTGAATGTTGTCTATAGTGGGCAAAGTGAGGTTTGCATCCAAGCTGTGTTCACCCTCCTTGATAATCTTGGGCAATGGATGGATGACTGTGAACAGGAACTAGCTCTTTCCCAATCTCTACAATCATCAGCGTCTAAAAAGCAAGCTTCAAGGTCAAAGGATCAAAGTGCTATCTCTTTGACAGATCAGGATCAACTTCTTATACAATGCAAATATGTTGCTGAACTTCTGACTGCAATTCCAAAGCTGACACTCGCCAAGGCCTCCTTTAGGTGTCAGGCTTATGCAAGGTCTTTGATGTACTTCGAGTCCCATGTACGTGCTAAGTCAGGGTCATTTAATCCTGCAGCTCAGAGAAGTGGCATCTTTGAGGATGAAGATGTTTCGTATTTGACGGAAATATATAGCTGCCTGGATGAGCCAGATGGTCTATCAGGTTTGGCTTGCTTACGTAAAACTTTAAGCTTACAAGACCAGCTATTGATAAACAAAAAAGCAGGAAACTGGGCTGAGGTATTGACTGCTTGTGAGCAGGCTTTGCAGATGGAGCCCACTTCAGTTCAGAGGCATTCTGATGTCCTAAACTGTTTACTTAATATGTGCCACCTTCAAGCCATGGTCATTCATGTTGATGGTTTAATATCTAGGATTCCCCATTACAAAAAAACATGGTGCATGCAAGGCGTGCAAGCAGCATGGAGACTTGGCAGGTGGGACTTGATGGACGAGTACCTTAGCGGTGCTGATGAAGAAGGTTTACTTTGTAGCGGATCTGAGAGTAATGCTTCGTTTGACATGGATGTTGCAAAAATTCTCCGGGCTTTGATGAAGAAGGATCAGTTTTCAGTTGCCGAGAGGATTGCACTGTCCAAACAAGCTCTTATTGCCCCTCTCGCTGCTGCAGGAATGGACTCCTACACGCGGGCTTACCCATATATTGTAAAACTTCACTTGTTGCGGGAGTTGGAAGACTTTCACAGTCTTCTTGTCGAGGACTCTTTCTTGGACAGAAAATTTCAACTGACTGATCCGAGGTTCACTAAATTGATAGAAAACTGGGAAAATCGACTCAGATTCACACAGTCATCGCTTTGGGCAAGGGAGCCACTTTTGGCTTTCAGAAGATTAGTATTTGGTGCCAGTGGTCTTGGTGCTCAAGTGGGGATTAGCTGGCTTCAATATGCAAAGTTGTGTCGCTTGGCCGGTCATTATGAGACAGCAAACCGGGCAATTCTTGAAGCCCAGGCTTCTGGTGCTCCTAATGTTCACATTGAAAAGGCCAAGCTTCTGTGGAGTACCAGGCGATCAGATAGTGCCATTGCTGAGTTACAGCAGTCTCTTTTGCACATGCCCGAGAAGGTTGTAGGTTCTGCTGAAAGATCTTCAATCACTAGCCTTTGTTTGGTTCCGCTGAATCCTCAACCTTTGGTTTGTGATACTCAATCTTTGAGTGAGAATGTAGATATTGCTAAAACTCTCCTCTTATATTCCAGATGGATCCATTATACAGGGCAGAAACAGAAGGAAGATGTCATAACACTTTATACCAAGGTACGCGAACTGCAGCCTAAGTGGGAGAAAGGATGCTTCTATTTGGCTAAATATTGTGATGAGGTTCTCGTTGATGCTAGGAAACGTCAGGAAGACAGTTCTGAACTAGGTCCCCGGGCAGTGCCGTTGGCTTCCGCTGCCATTCCTCCAAATTCTGAGAAACGTTGGTGGTGTTACTTGCCTGACGTACTTTTATTCTATGCCAAGGGGCTTCATAGAGGTCACAAAAATCTCTTCCAAGCTCTTCCAAGGCTGCTAACCTTATGGTTTGAGTTCGGAAGCATATATCAAAGATGTGGATCATCATCTAGTGAAGAGTTGAAAAAGGTTCATGGGAAGGTACTGTAATATTCAACATGAGTAGTTTATGTTTAGTTTATTAGTTTATTAGTTTGTGAGTGTATGATCATAATGGATAAGGTGTCAAGACTGAGACTGGTATTTCAAAATTGATTCTGGCTTGTTGCATCCTCCTATGCCAGTTGCAATTTTCACTTTATTGTCCTATTTTGGCAGGTGGTTGGTGTTATGAGAGGTTGTTTAAAGGATTTGCCTACGTACCAGTGGTTAGCGGTGCTACCTCAGTTAGTTTCTAGAATATGCCACCAAAATGAAGAAACTGTTAAACTGGTCAAACTCATCATCACCTCTGTTCTTCGTCAGTACCCTCAACAGGCTCTATGGATCATGGCAGCTGTCTCTAAATCCACGGTGCCTTCAAGGCGAGAGGCAGCTGCAGCTATCATACAAGAGGCTAAGAGGGGCCTTTCTCATGGAAACAGTGGAAGCAAATTGTTTGCGCAGTTTGCTAGTTTGATTGATCATTTGATCAAGTTGTGCTTCCACCCAGGCCAGCCAAAAGCTAGGACAATTAACATCTCAACTGAATTCAGTGCCTTAAAAAGGATGATGCCTGCGGGAATCATAATGCCAATTCAACAATCTCTAACTGTGACATTGCCAGACTATGATATCGGTGACTCGCTTACCTCTAGTATCTTTTCTGCTTCAGATCTCCCAACAATTTCAGGAATTGGTGATGAGGCAGAGATCCTTTCATCTCTCCAACGACCTAAGAAAGTAAGTCCTTCACTACGGTGATAGTTGTGAAAAAAGATAATTTCTCAAAAATGGTTTATTTTAGTCGATAATACCAAGTTAATGTACCGAATCATAAACTCATAAATAAAAGGAGTTGGAACCCGGATATTCTTTTAAGAAAGCATGCTTAATCTTAACTTTTATCTTGTCACCCTTTGACCGGATTACTCTAGAAGTGGATATATAATATTTACATATTAGATTTGGCAAGCGCAAATATTCTGCTTTTTCGTAAAGCCATATTGCGTTGTTTCTTGTAGTTTTTTTTGGTAGTACCACTGATTTCAGTTTTGTCATTTCAAGTCCCTGTACACGATTACTTTCTGATTATACCTTTCATGTCGTTTTTGTATGTCATTGTTCATCGACTACTTAGTGTCTGATCTTTTTTCTTGCCTTCAGATTATTCTATTGGGTAGTGATGGCATTGAGCGCCCATTCCTCTGCAAACCCAAGGATGACCTTAGGAAAGATGCTCGTATGATGGAGTTCACGGCAACAATAAACCGTTTATTATCCAAATATCCTGAAAGCCGTAGACGGAAACTTTACATTCGTACTTTTGCTGTAATTCCTCTCACAGAAGATTGTGGTATGGTGGAATGGGTTCCCCACACTCGGGGACTCCGCCATATACTTCAAGACATATACATTACATGTGGCAAATTTGACAGGCTTAAATCAAATCCTCAAATTAAACGGATTTATGATCAGTGCCAAGGTAAAATGCCAGAAGATGAGATGCTGAAGGATAAGATCCTTCCAATGTTTCCTCCAGTTTTCCACAAATGGTTCTTGACCACTTTTTCTGAGCCAGCTGCTTGGTTCAGGGCTCGTGTTGCTTATGCTCACACTACTGCAGTTTGGTCAATGGTTGGGCATATTGTGGGTTTAGGAGATCGACATGGCGAGAACATTCTGTTTGACTCTACTACAGGGGACTGTGTTCATGTTGATTTTAGTTGTTTATTTGACAAGGGCCTGCAGCTGGAGAAGCCTGAACTGGTACCCTTCAGGTTAACCCAGGTAACGAAGATTTTCCACAGGACGTGACTTTCCTTTCGGGAGTCCCAAGGGAAAGTGACATTGTCTGACATAGAAAGCTTGCAAATATCTATGATTTTCTCTTCGTGTATGATTGGTTTATGCTCGTTAGATAACATGTAATTTTTAATTTGATTGGGTTTTCAATCATATCGTTTTTAGCACTCTAATTTTGGCATGCATTTTTTGTTCATGTTTTCACTTTCCAATTATTTTGTATTCCATCACATTGTTAAATGGATCTTGCAGAATATGATTGACGGCTTAGGCATTACTGGCTACGAGGGCATCTTCTTGAGGGTGTGCGAAATAACATTATCTGTATTGAGGACACACAGGGAAACGCTTATGAGTGTCCTGGAAACTTTCATCCATGATCCTCTTGTGGAGTGGACAAAATCTCACAAATCAAGTGGAGTAGAAGTTCAAAACCCACATGCGCAGGTTTCAATTCAGTGTTTCTGTTTTTATTGTTGCAGTTTTATATATGATTAATCTATCTGAAAACACTGACCAATTTCCGAGTCACTGGCTTGACTTGTCCAAATGAATAGGATGTTCAATTTTTATTTCTTAATCGAGTTTAGCTAAATATTCTGTATGATGTACCCTGATTATTGAAACATGTGGTACTGGTTATTGCAGCGTGCCATTAGTAACATCGAAGCAAGGTTGCAAGGAGTGGTTGTCGGTGTGGGAGCCGCACCCTCTCTGCCTCTAGCCGTTGAAGGTCAGGCTCGTCGTTTGATCGCTGAAGCGGTGTCTCATAAAAATCTTGGGAAAATGTACATATGGTGGATGCCTTGGTTTTAAGTATTCCAGAAGATCTTGGTGCCGGATATTCTCCACGTATGACTTATTATTTCTCGACATTTTTACTTTTGAACCGTTTACTTTAACATGATATATTACATAATTTTAAAATTCCCGGAAATAGGAAAGTCAGGTTCTTTTATTCTCACCATCAATTCTAGATATGATGTATTGTTTTCTGGAAATATTTACTGCATCAACCGAAGAATACTAAACTTTGTATGCGATTCTGAATGCGCATTTTGGCAATATAGGTTTTACTTATTATGAGAATTCTCTGATTATAAAATTATTGCTGCAGGTAATAGATATATTTTGACATGTTATTCCTCCACATGACAGAGACATATTGTGGTGGATATGGTGCATCGTCCAAGTAAAAAGCATCTGCGAAAGATCTGGGTAAGGTGGGATGAAGGTGGACGAACAGTTCAAGGAAAACCTCAAGATTTTCATGTGAAAGAATGTAGCAAAAGTTTGGAAGGTAATCAGCTGCTAGCTGTTGCTATTAGAGGTGGCTAAATGGCGCACATTCGCATGGGAATTTGAAGAGTTTGGTGGCTGCACATCGCGTCAGCATGCCCATAGACGAAGGCTATCGCGAAATTTTAAAAGTGATTATGAACAGTAGTGGGAGAGAAGGTTCTTCCCCTGCAAGATTGCAGTATGTAATCGCCACCCTATTAACCGTCTCCGACACCCAACAGACTCCACTTATATTTGGTTACATCTCTGGCTGGATTCCCTTAAGAGTCCTGGTGGTCACTGGCTTTGTACATATGCCTTGCAGCCACGTTGTACTAATTGTATCACCATTTGGCATTAGAAATTAAGAAAAATGCCAAGTTCGTACACTTGCCGGACCGCCTGCAATGTCTCGTAGAAGTTTGCATGAAGCCGCACTGAAAATGCTATAATAGCGGCAGCTTCAGTGTTTGTCAAAGGTTAGGTCCAAATTCTGAATCATTTATTGAAACGGAGAATGCGTTACCGAAAAGTTTTCTGGCTTATTTTTTTGCTTAATTAATTGGCTACTGATTTGGTATAACATTGATACTTCCATTGCATTACCCTTTCATCGAATTATAAGTTCACTCGAGTAAGGCACAAGTTCTCTGTATATGTCAAACATTTGTAGTGATGGTTCTCTACGCTACTGTCTAGTGTCTTCCCCAGCCTGTAAGCTATGATTGACAAAATATCAATTCTATATCAACTATACCATCCATTCTTTCATAACTTTTCCTCTGGCAACAAAACGACCCAAGTTTTTTCGATCAATTCTCATTGGGCATCCTAATCGAAACATAATCTCTCTAAGCATACGTTTGATGGAAGATTGCCCTTCCATCTTACTATGATTACCCAAACCACATACTACCGTAATCTGTGCCGGAATCACATCTGTTCCCTTACTGAATATCTTTCTCAACTCTTCCATCCATTGCAACATTATTAAATAAGCCGTGCCTAAGTTCATTCCATGCAGATCCAACTTCCCCTCCGAAGGATTCCACTCCATAATCTCATTCAAAACAGAAGATCCGACCAGTTCTTTGACCAGCATTGCTTCGTCTCCGTTCAAAAACTTCAATAACTCCTCCAAAGATACTGGATAGCCATCCAAGGAGTTTTTCCGCCGCAGCGAAACGATTGAAGGGCATGGATTCAAGACTGAATTGTAGATCCCAATTGTGATCGGTATCCCCAAACTCTTCATCTTCCGCAGCCACATAACCACTTCAGGAAGCTTGTTGTGCGCTCCATAAGAAAAAAGAATCATATTGGAACAAATGGTATCACCCTCAAACCCTTCACTCGACATCTTCTCGACACTCCTCTGCATCTCTTCAAACAAACCTAATCTTCCGTAACAAGACGAAACACACCTAAACTCAGATAGTGAAGGTTTGATCCGTTCCCCTCTCATTTTACCAATCAGTTCCTCCGCTTCTCTAGGCCTGCCCACCTTGCACAAGCCACTGATCATGGCCTTATAGCCTTTCCTTTTGACATTAACAGAGGTAGAATCCCGAATAATCTGCTCCAAACGAGCATAACAATCGTCAAAACCCCGACCCGGGCCATACCTGGATCGAGACTCCATCAACTCGCAGTAAAAGAGAGCAAGTTCCCTCTCTCGAGACTCTAGCTTTGAAATGCAGTTAGACAGTAGTAGAGCTGACTCATTGTCTTTACATTGGCTATCGAGAAAAGCCACGACCCTCGCAACTAGCTTTGTATCCCACTCAAACCAGGGAGCTTCAGTTATCTTCAGGTACAGCTGCAAGTAAACATGTCGATAACATATCTTTCAAAACAAACGCAAAAAGGTAACACCGATAATTGACTGATATGTAACACGTATACAATTGAATTTTTTTTCCCTAATCATTCAATAGAAGTATGCAACGTCGGCGAGAAGATTCGGAACTTACAGGGTAAGCGATAGAACACAGGTGCTGGTGAGATGAATCAGGGAAACAATCGTCAAAACCCTGACCCGGGCCATACCTGGATCGAGACTCCATCAACTCGCTGTAAAAGAGAGCAAGTTCTTTCTCTCGAGACTCTAGCTTTGAAATGCAGTCAGATAATAGCATAGCTGACTCACTGCCTTCACATTGGCCATCGAGAAAAGCCACGACCCTCGCAACTAACTTCGTATCCCACACAAACCACGGAGCTTCAGTTATCTCCAGGTACAGCTGCACGTAAACATGTCCATAAGATATCTTTCAAAACAAACGCAAAGAGGGAACACCGATAATTGACTGATATATAACACTTATACAGTTGATTTTTTCCCCCCTAATCATTCAATAGAAGTATGCAACGTCGGCGAGAAGATTCGGAACTTACGGGGTAAGCGATAGCACGCAGGTGATGGTGAGATGAATCAGAGGAGAGAAGATGAGCAAGTGCATCAAGAGCCACTGACTTTGGCGATGACGCCACGAATTTCTTGATAAGACGGTTAGTAGCAGAGTTATCTCCCGCAACACGTTTAGCGGCCACCAAAGTAAAAAAGCGCAGGCTCGCCTTGCTTAACGCCTCACATTTAAATTTCCGTCGCCTGTGATTGTGGTGGAACAGCTGGAGCTGGGACTTCCACGGTGCGAGCACCGAGCTTATCATCGTCTTCTTCCACGCTTGCGAGCAATGCAGGTGCGTGGTCTCTCGCTCTATGCCAAATGGAAGGATTGTTTCAAATTCTAAAATATTACCGAGGCCAGTTGCTTTATCTAGACACGACTTGTCGCTTCTGCGTGTCTTTAACCTACCTGTCTCTCCAAGGGGGATAGCGTTTAAATTATACAGCGTTTACTCGGGTTCGTTTTTGTGGCGCCATAACAGGTCGGAGGGAAATGATGCGAAGGTTGGCAGGTTTAGTTTGTCAAAAGCGGATTTCCCTACACAACCTACGTGTTTGCAAGAATGTTTCTTTAAGGAGTTGTGGCGTTCGTTTTGCTGCAAATTTTAAGAGTTCTTTTCAGGGTCAAAATCTGTATGCATTGAACAAAAAAATCTCATTTTTTATCCGAATGGGTCAGATTAACGAAGCGAGAGTATTTTTTAGTGAAATGGAGCTCAAAGACACCGTTTCCTGGAACTCAATGATCAGTGGGTACGTAAGACGAAGAGAGATCACCAAGGCGAGGAAGCTGTTCGACGAAATGCCCGCGAGGGACGTTGTATCATGGAATCTGATGATCTCAGGGTACGTCTCGTGCGGCGGGAAGAAGTTTTTGGAAGAAGGCAGACGCTTGTTTGATGAAATGCCGGAAAGAGATATTTATTCATGGAACACAATGATTAGTGGGTATTCTAAGAATGCGAGAATGGATGAGGCATTTCAACTTTTCAATAGAATGCCTGAGCGGGATGTGGTATCCTGGAACGCCATGGTTACTGGATTTTTAAATAATGGTGATGTGGTGCGTGCTGTCGCGCTTTTTGCGAGGATGCCCAAGAGGGATTCGACGTCGCTTTGCGCCCTTGTTTCTGGTCTTGTTTGGAACGGAAAATTGGATGAGGCTGCCATGATTTTGCCGGAGTTTAGAAATAAAAGTGATGAGGTAGATGATTTGGTGCATGCTTATAATACTTTAATTGCAGGTTACGGCCAGAGAGGAAAGGTTGGTGAAGCTCGAAAACTTTTTGACGACATACCAGTTTGTAATGTTCAAGGGAAAGATGCAAAAAGGTTTGCAAGGAACGTGGTGTCATGGAATACTATGATCATGTGCTATGTGAAAGCAGGAGATATTATTTCTGCTAGGCATCTCTTCGACCAAATGACTGGACGAGATGCTTTTTCATGGAATACCATAATCGGTGGCTATGTTCAAGTGTCCGACATGGAGGAGGCCTTAAAACTCTTTCTTAACATGCCAAATCCCGATACCCCTTCATGGAATACAATGATCTCAGGGTATGCTCAGACCGGTAATTTGCAACTTGCTCGTTATTTTTTTGAGAGAGTACCCCAGAAAAACTTGGTGTCCTGGAATATCATGATAGCTGGCTATGAGAAGAATGAGGATTATCTTATGGCTGTTAATCTCTTTATTCAGATGCTAGTCATAGGAGAAAAACCGGATCGACACACTTTATCTTCAATTCTTAGTGTCTCCGCTGGGATGGCGGATCTGCATTTAGGAATGCAGATTCATCAACTGGTGGCAAAGACCGTCATCCCTGATGTGCCAATAAATAATGCTCTCATTACCATGTATTCAAGATGTGGGAAAATAACTGAAGCAAGGAACATTTTTAACGAGGTGAAAGAACTAAAAGAAGTAGTATCTTGGAATGCGATGATTGGAGGATATGCATCTCACGGTTATGCTTCAAAAGCTCTCGAAGTTTTTGAATTGATGAAAAAATGTGAAGTGAAGCCTACTTATATTACATTTATTTCAGTTTTGAGCGCTTGTTCTCATGCTGGACTAGTTGAACAAGGTCGGGTAATATTTAAATCCATGGTTAAGGACCATGGTATTGAGCCAAGAGTTGAACACTTTGCCTCTCTGGTTGACATGCTTGGTCGGCAGGGCCAGCTAGAGGAGGCGCTGAATACTATCAAGAGCATGCCAGTTGAGCCAGATAGGCCTGTTTGGGGTGCTTTACTAAGTGCTTCTAGAATGCACAACAACATAGATATGGCCCGAGTTGCAGCTGAAGCATTGATTCGACTTGAACCAGAGAGTCCAGCTCCATATATTTTGCTGTATAATATGTACGCTGATGTGGGGCAATGGGACAATGCAGCTGAGATAAGAACAATGATGGAAAGAAATGATATCAAGAAAAAAGCAGCAAGCAGTTGCATAGATTCATTCCATTGAAAATGGTTGATTCAGGTGCTGACATTGATTTCCTTGAAAAAAAAAGGTGCTGACATTGATAGTTGATTGAAGTTATACATAAACATATTGGTCGATATTTCAAGAGTTTGGTTTCTCATTGGCGCTAGACTTGGCTGTCAGATGAGTTATCGAAGTCAGCAGCAATTAGTACTGACTAAACGCCCAGATATGGAGTATCTGGCTTGGAAGGAATGAGGCTGTATTTAAACAGATTTTGAAGCAGCCCAGGGATATTTATCTTGCTGGATTTAGACATGGTTTAGGATGGACGACAGCGAATCTAAAAGGCATTTCTGTCTCAGTAATGGATATACTACCTATTGGTGATCTCCACCAAGCGATGGGATTATGTAACTGGCTGGCCCCTCTATTGTTGCTATTCTTGTTATCCTAGTGACTTGGTTGCAATGTAGAAGCTTTTCGGTGTATCAGATATATTTGTTGTCTGTGCATTCTTCACCTTGTAATTTGCTTTTTTCATTAATAAATCGTATTCTTAAAAAAAAAAAATACTGACTAAACGCAGATTCGCCGAGATTCAGATCTCAAATGATTTTTCAGCTACTTTGGAAAGTTTAGTATTTGGTGTCTTTTAGGCTTGATCCTTAGTCCCCTGCAGTGGTTACAACTGACAAACAGCCAGTTACTGCGCTAGTTTACCAGAAGATAATGGTGCTCAACGCGTGAAAATGGGTAGTTCGCATTCATGAGGTACGTTCTAAAGCCATACAAATTAAGCATGTAAAATGTAACGCTTGGCTTGACTCTGCGTTCTTTTTCCATATTTATAGCCATCTTCACAGAGCTAGCAATCTTAACTATCTTGACTTTCGAACTAATCGGATAGCACACATCCTATCCTAACAGGTTAGGCTTGAGCTCACATTTTGAAGGTTGCAAACATGAAATAATTGTTAGAAGCAGCAGTATCCCATCAATACTTTTGGCCTGAGTCTTCAATAAGGATTTGTCAGTGTTGGAGCTGTGCAATATATGATTCCAACTGTGTAAGGTCTGACATAATTGCGGACATCCTAGCTCCGAAGTAAGGCTTTGGTTGTAGAGACTGTGCTGGGAAGCTTTTGCTCTAAAGAATATCCGGACCAGGTACTCTCATCTTTCCTCAGACTTCATGACATTGAGGTGTCTGTGCCTTTGATGAATATCCTTTAAATTAAAAAAATAAATAAAAGAAGTTCGACAGGAAGATAGGTTTTTTAGGTTACTTCATGGTATTGTTACCCTAGAAATTAGAAGTAGTTTTCTAAAGAATTATAAACGAAAGAAGACTGAGTTGTTTGTCCGATTTTGGAGGCGCAAACTATAGCCTAATTATGCCACGTGTTGCGATAAAGTGACGTGCTCATTCTCTAACCAGGTGGAGTTAAACCGTTTGGGTTCATGGAGGTGGTTTGTTAAGTGGCGGAGTGAACAATTAGTATAAAAACCGCCTGGACCCGATACACATGTCGCGCAACAATCGTAGGGCGTAAAGATAATAATACAGGGCATTCTCCAGAATTCTATTCTACCCCCGCTTCTTCTCACTGTGATCCTTTTGTTGACAAGGAAAAAGAAAAGGGGGGAAGACGAGTATTGCAATCGAATCCGAGTTTCCTTCTGATTCTTCCAGTTCCTTTTCCAATTCGAGAAAGATGAAAAAGAGAGCCAAGATCAACCCAGATGACAAAGCGCTCGTTAATGTATGGCAACGCGAAGTCGGCGAGCTCTCCACCCGAAATTTCGCCCACCGGATTGCCGCTTCTAAGGTTGTAAATTTCACTTTTTCCTTGTTGTTTTCTTGTTTGTTATTTGATGAATTGATTGATAAGGCGGTGGTTGTTTGGTGTTTCTGTGAGGTGGTTGATGAGGTGTGATTTTCGCGAAATTTCAGGATCTGGTGCTCCGGCTTGATATCCATAGGAAGCTGAGTAAGCACAAGGGGTGTGTTAATACTGTGAGCTTCAATGCCGACGGCGACACTCTCGTTTCAGGCTCTGATGACCGACGTGTCATCCTCTGGGACTGGCAAACGGGCCGTACCAAGCTCTCATTCCACTCCGGTCACCACAACAATGTGTTCCAGGCGAAGATCATGTCTTACTCCAATGACCGCAGCATTGTTACCTGTGCCGCTGATGGTCAGGTAACAAACTGAATGACTCGATGATTCCTTGGTGTGGTTTTAAAGATTGTAACTTGCGATAGTTTTCACTGTGTACGTACATACTTGTGTTCTCATCGGTTAGATGTCATGATTTAATAATGTTGATGATATTGGCATATGATGTCTTAGATTCGGCATGCTCAAATTTTGGATGGGGGAGGAGTGGAGACGGTATTGCTTGCAAAGCACCACGGACGAGCTCATAAACTTGCTGTTGAGCCGGGAAGCCCTCATGTATTTTATACATGTGGCGAGGATGGATTGGTTCAACATGTGAGTCGAAAATGCACTTTCTTGAAATTGATTGTTGTAGGCAACGTGAGAATGATATGTGCTTTCACTTTGTCAAATTGTTGTCACTACTGTTATTCCTGCAATTATTCTTGATTATATTAGTACGTTGACATGGGTTTTGTTGTTTCAGATTGATCTTAGAACTGGTTCTGCAATTGAGCTGTTCACTTGCAATCCAATCAGCGACAAGAGGAGCTTCATGCCTATGGCAGTGGTCAATCTAAATGCCATTGCAATTGATCCCAGGAATCCAAATCTCTTTGCAGTTGCTGGGGCAGATCCATATGCTCGGCTGTATGATATCCGCATGTATAAGTGGGATGGATCATCTGATTTTGGTCATCCCACAAATTGCTTCTGCCCTGAAGATTTGATTGGTGATGAGCTAGTAGGAATTACTGGATTGACATTCTCTGACCAGAGCGAGCTTCTTGTTTCGTATAATGACGAATTCATATATCTTTTCACTCGAGACATGGGATTGGGACCCCGCCCAAAACTTGGCTGTGTTTATCCATCACCAACTATTGAGGCTGATGAGAGCACTACCCCTCAAGTTTACAAAGGGCACAGAAATTGTGAAACTGTTAAGGGTGTCAACTTTTTTGGGCCAAGATGCGAGTATGTGGTGAGTGGTTCTGATTGTGGTCACTTATTTATTTGGAAGAAAAATGGTGGAGAGCTTGTTCGTGTCATGGAAGCAGATAAGCATATTGTAAACTGTATTGAGCCTCATCCTCATACCACAGTGCTTGCAAGCAGCGGAATTGAGAATGATATAAAGATATGGACGCCAAAGGCTATTGAGAGAGCTGTCCTTCCTGTAAACGTTGGACAGGTATGCTTGACTATATAGACCTAATCACTTCAAATATAATTTTTTAATTCTATCATTGAACTAGAAGTCAGGGCTTGGCTAGATGCTATTCAACTCTTTATGGTTGAGAAATATACGTATGTGTGATCTTGTGGAAACAAAATCAAATTGCCTTGTTACCTTCGAAGTTCAACTTTGGTTGATCTGATAACGTATTGTACCGGCTTAGCCTGTGAGGAGGTCTACATGTCAAATGATAATTTACATCTTACAAAGCTATACAGTTGAATGAAGTCCCATAGGCGCAGATGGATGATTGGCATTTCAGGAGTTCTACATGTTTACATCCGAATAGAGTGTTGACACAGATGCATAATATCTTTTACTTAAAACCTTTCCAGTCTTTTTTTTGGATAAAATACTTCGTGGGCGGTGACTATTCATGGTTTATAGTTTGACATATGTTAGTGAATAGTCAATTTCTAGTACATCAATTCTTTATCTGCATTAGTATCGTTAGGTACTATTGGGACTTCATTTGACAGGTGGATGGCCCGACATTTAAGGTGCAGTTGGCTCATGCCACTTGTCTATGGAAGTCCCAAGAATAATTTTTTACGGCATCGGTAGCATTGCATGGATGAACAGGTCGGAATTGGGGTATGGCATCCATGCTCCAGAATATACTGGCAGCCGAGAAACTGATTTCTCAGGTGTTATTTGTTTGGAAGGTTCCGGTTACCAATCACAGTTTTTGGTGTGCCGCAAGTGATGATGATGATGACAGCGGCAGTTTTTTGGATGACGACGACACTGATGATAGTGATGAGGAGGAGGATGACGATGATGACAGCAATTGTGGCAGTGATGATGATAATGATGAGAATAGCGGGTGCAGTGGTGAAGATGATAACAATGATAATAGTGGAGGTGGTGATGGTAGTGAAGAACGCAATGGTTGCAATGATGATGTTGATATTTTTCTTGCTGATTGTGATGATGATGATGATTATGCAAATGATTCTGATTCACTACAATTTCTGTGTTCAGCTGAAACCACGAGCTAGGGGCTGGACGTACCATTTAGCTTCACCAGATGATCTGATGTTGCAATTATTTTCACTGAGAAGACGAAGAACTAGCCCAGTAGAGGATGAAGGGAGCCCAGCTGCTGGTCAAGAACTGGTGGAGCTTGTGATGTCATTCGACGCCAACAATGATGTTTCTTCGTATAATGAAGAGCATAATACATCAAGTCTCGATGACTTGTTTGGTTAGGAAATGCTGTGGCAACCTCGTTTACCAACTTGTAAATACATGCATTGTGTATACTTTGGGGCATGTCTAGTACTATGGTCGACCCGAAACTTACTCTATACCTGCGCTCTTTGGTTTTTTCTTTAATTTCTATAGGATTTAATTGTTTTCAGAAGATCTGTCAGCTGTATTTTTGGTATGTACTTCAAATGATATTAAAGTAGCGTACTGCCTGTCAGCATTCTGGGACGCGTTTCAGCTTTCCTTGGTGCGTATAGAAGCAGAAATATCAAAAGCATGACAACTATATTTTGTTACTTTTGGCTGTAGGATCAGGTGCCGTATCCATTTTGAATGTTCGTTCTATCTCGAGGATCAACATGTTATGGATAATGAAGATCTGCAGGATTGTACGCACATCCACTGACCAACAAAGCTGTAAGCTTGGAAGATTTCTTGCAGTTGAAATTCCAACTTCTTGATAACATGCGCCTTTCTTTATATTGTCGCCTGCTGCATACGAACATTACAATTTTTTTGCTGAAGCTAGAATATAGCTAGTTTACCATTTCATAAGACGATATTTAGTCTGCCAGTATTAAGCGAGACTGCAAAATCAGTGTGTCCACAGTTTTGACAAAACTAAAACTTTTTTTTATGGCGTCTCTGTTGCTTAGGCTGCAGTTTTTTTTAATGAAGCTTAGGCTGTCGTTTTTTTTCGAATGAAGCTTAAGCTGCAGTTGATGGGACATAGACCAGCATCCGACATGGGTGATGATACAGTGGAAAAACTATTTAAAAACTCGATTATCATGTACACGGTAGCAAACGTGGAAATAAACGGCATCTATAAAAATATTTAGGAAAAGTAATAGAAAAGAAAACCTGTGATGATAAAGCTGTAGAGAGGAAACGAGAGACCACGGTTCCAGGTTTTTTTGAGAAGTGAAGCAGTACCCTTGACTACAACACTGCTTGAGACTTATCCATACTTATTCTTACAAGTTTTTTTTGTTTTGAGAAGAAAGTGAAGCATTACCCCTGACTACAACACTGCTTAAGACTTATCCAGACACCATTAATTTGTCAACGAACAAACAACTTCCGCAAATAATACCGTAAAAAGAATGAACAGCGTGGTTCCGGTCAGCTATAAAATCATAAAAAAATTGATAGTGACAGGCCATCGGACGGACCAAGCAGGCAGTGCTTGGTGTTGCAGCTGGAAATATTGATTGAACAATGCTGACTAATGTGTAGTCTGTCTGGCTTTTTCGACGTCAAATTACTTATAGAAGATAGAATGCTGTAGTTGATAATTCCTTAAACAGGATTTTGGGCCAATTAGGTAACAAGTATAAGGATTTCACACGTTTCAGCCTTCACTAAAAAATGAATGAAAAATTTTATGGTTATCCAACGATCTGAAGGCTCAAAAATTTGTCAAGCATCTTATATTAGATCTTACAAAAAGTAATAGAAAAACGCATATCCTGCATATTTTATGAACATTTCTACAGTTTCCATGCGAAGGACTTGGGATTTTGTGTGGAGTGAAGAAAATATGACAAGCTACAGCTTCATGTCTGGTGAAAAGCGCTTCATTTCTAATCAATCACCAGTCTTTTTCTTGTCACGGCAATGCGAGCTTCCACACTTGCACTTGAATGCTTTAATTGGATGAGATTTGTCATTGAATTCAATACCATAATCCTGAAATCATAAACAATATTTTCAATTCACACCTCGAAAGCAGCGAAGACCAATGAAATCTGATCCTTTTACTACATAATGCAAGGAAGGTGAGAAAATTACCCATGTCAGTTCTTCCATAGGTTCAACATCTCGACTTGTGAAGAAAGCAAGCTGAATGATGTATAAGCAATCTTAGCCAGCCTCTTCAACTTTATATAAGAAGAATAAAACCACTAAATGATTCTTAAATTCACTGATAACATACCCGATAGTAGTGATGGTCTGGTGTTTCCACTTCCACAGGTATCTCAATTAAGTTGGCGTCGTAGCATCTGATGAGGGTAAAAAATGATCAAGAGAAATATCATCCAACAACCATAATCCCACATGCACAAGATGTAGAAATACTCTTCGTTCTTGAAAGTACCTGTGGTTGACGAATCTGCCAACATTTCCAAACTCCGTTGCATCCAAGCAAAGTGCCTCTTCATCTTTCAGTATCCTCTCGGAGCCCCAGTCTGCATCCAGCAGAACTGGATAGGTATGTTTCTCCTGTTTAGCATCCCTCTCCTTGTTTCGCTCATCAAGTTCCAGATTGCTAACAATTTCCCCTGCATACTCGCAGACAAAAGTACCTTTTCGTAGTGCATGCACGGATCGAATACCCCAGCCTTTACCACCAGATGCTACAAACACCTACGCATCAATAAAAGTTCTTTGAGGGAGAAATATAAATCGATCTAGTTCTCCATTTAGTTATTGAACTCCTGGAGATGTTGAAGTATTAACATAACCAAGGAATATAAACAAATCTGACCTGTAGTTCTGCTTTTATGCCACGCTGAACAATACGATTTCCACAGGTCTTGTTGCACCCACATTTACTCCAGCACTCCTTTATGAATTTCCTTGTTAAATGGCCCTTGCACGGCTTTATTCTCCGACTCCTCTTCCTCAAATCATTTTGTAAAGGACATATTTCACAGTAATAGCAGTGTTTCCTGTCAGGATCTCGAGACATGGATATGCATTCATTCAAAAATTCTTCCTTGAGTAGTCCCCCCTGAGTGTATGCAAACTCTCCTCCCGTTTCGCCAGCACAGGCACAAGGTAATGCCGAGGACAGACAATCTCCATGACATAGCGCACAACAGTTGTCATCTGATATACGAGCTATCGAAAAATCAATATGAGCAGCTTTATACACCATGTTACATTTTATGTAAATAAAGTCTGGCAACTCCAGACCACTACTTTCATTCACTAATGGAATTGGCACACTCTCCTCTCCACGAGATATATCCTGGAGATAAATGGGGTACTGCTTTTGAAGAACAGCTGCCATACTCTTAACATTAGATGATTGTGGATCTTTGAACTTAATCTTCTTCTCACTTGCATCATTAACAACCTATCAGAACAGATGAAAGCATTAGTCGTCCATGAAACAAAGATTATCAAAGCAACAAAGAGGCAACAGGCATAGAAATTGGGACATTACCTCAACAACTTTATAAGAAGCTTTCGCATTGTTTAAAGAGCAAGTATCCAACTCCATAAAACGATCACAAACTTTTCCCATCAGCTTGGTTAACGAGAAATCAGGGTCCTGAATTCTATATGTTCTGCGACAATCATCTTCAACCTCAGCTAGAACTGCATCCAGATTTCTATTTCTGATACATGAACCTCCAGGAGATTCACAAATCAGAGATATCTTTACCTTTTCACCAGAAGATGATGCTATGTCAAATTGTGATGAATTGGAAAGATCTTCAGCTCTATTCTCCACGCATTCATTCTCTTCACATATTGATCTTTTCCCTCTCACATCAAGGGAAGGAAATTCTGCATTATTTACTTTATCTGGAGAAGCGATAATGTCTGTTTTAGCTCTTTTGTTGGGAATATTAACAACAGATGATGAACCACGGTCATGCTGGCCTCTTAAGCACTTCTTTGATCCAGGCTTCACCTCTTCAGGCTTTCTTCTTAAAGTACCATCTCTTTTAAGGGATTCTGCCTTCTATACACAAGCATTATTCAGCAAAACCAAAAGCTAAGTTTCTTGGAAAAGGAATACTGAGAGAGAAACGGTCACAGATGGCAAAATAAACAAGACTGTGGTGCTGGAGCAGAAGGAAAAGACGTATGGCAATAAGACACACCTCTGCTTCCTCTGAAGTCTCCGTTAATAGATCTATTAAATGTTGATAATTGTCTTCTTCGATAAACTTCCACTGGTTATTATACAGTCCCGCTAGTCTTCTCAGAGTGGCCTTTACCCTTTCTTCAGGGAAACCAAAATGGGCTACTGCATTGCAGGCATCTGCTATCTTTTGACCAAGTTGACTGTGCTCTGCCATTATTGACAAAAACACTTTTCCTTCACCTTCTACAGCAGGCTTCTAATTGCCGCAGCGGCACAATTGCATAATCGAGTAATAGACATGCAGGACTAAATCCAAACTGGCAAACATATAGCAATTAGGTTAACCTCTTGTTGGTGTTGAAGAGATCTGATGACGGTTGGTAACCAAGATCAATGTTGATAGAAAATTTACACAAGAGAAAAGCGATAGCTGTAAAATAACAGGGATTATCAAGGTTTCCAATAATGCATAGCAAGCAATGCCAACAACATAAACGAGCAAGCTCGTAGGACCAACACATTCGACTCAAAATCCCTGTACACTGAAAGAGATTCTGTACAAATACGCACGAATTGAACATAGGCATAGTTACCCTATCACTCAGAAACAGAAAAAAAATGGATTAAAATTTTTATGTTAACGAGAGTGCAAGGAATATTGATCGTTGATTGAGAATACCGACGCATTGTGCATGCAGGTCTTCTGGGTTGCGCTTTCGAACTATCATAATAGAGAGAGAGATGAAAAGAAACAGACGAAAGGCGAACAAAGAGAGACATGCAAAATGACGACAATTCCCAATACTACATATCCAAGTTCCAATGAGATCGGCAATCTAAAAGGATGGATAGCTTGTACTGGGAACCGTAAAAATTTCGAAAAAGAAGAAGCGAAAAATCATGGCTAAATAGCAAGAGAAACAATTTCGAAAATAAAGGACAGATCTTTGCATATCGTCTGATAGCGTTCTTTGAACGATTGATATCCTAAAATTATCTCAACCCAAATCTAAACAAGGTTCGTTCCTTGTCAAAGCCGTTAACACAGCAACTCTGTTTCAAGTAAATATGCTTATCGATAACGAGGAAGAGAGGGAAGCAGAGAGCGCTGGAAAAAGCGTAAGAAGAGAGATTCGCCACTGACGGTGACAATAGAAAATGGTGCAGGAAACGACTAACCAGTTACACTCTCCACTCTCCGCTTGGGAGTCAAAGTCCTTGGAGTCGCCATGGCCGCTCAATGCGACAAACAACCTCCTTAATTTTTTATAGTATTCTGTAAACCCTTTTCTTCAACTTATATAGTTCACAGTTGGCACTTGTCGTACTTGCGTTAGTTTGTCATCCACGTCACTTTAATCTTAACTGGCCTGCCTTAGTAACATAATACTAGTAATAAATAAGAAATCATTAGTGCTTTCTTCCTCTTCTCACCCTCCAAATTTAGAGGAACAACTGTGCCCGCCCTCAGATGTTCAACCCATGATTCTTCAACTATCATTCCAGTAGCTATATTGCCTGCATCTTATTGAAGACCCGAGAGAGAAGTTCAGCAAATGGCAACAACTTTTGTTAGCAACTGCTTGCATAGCTCTTATGCACCTAAAAACAATCGAAAACAAACTAAAGTACCAAATACGAACATATCGAGGCCAAGATTTACTAAATCGTTTCCTGCACAAAGAACCCAGACCCGGCATTCCAAGCCTTCTATCAAACCCAACAATCTTTCTCTCACAAGGGCACTTTCTGATTTAGTTGAGTCTGGGTCCATGGACGTGGCGCTCCAGCTATTTGAGAAAATGAATCACTCGGACACTTTTATATGGAATGTGATCATTAGAGGTTATACGAAGAATGGGTTGTTCGAAGAAGCGATTAGGTTTTATTATAGGATGGAACGTGCAGGAATTATAACTGATAGTTATACCTTTCCCTTCGTGATCAAAGCGTGTGGCGGGTTATTATCTCCCGCTGAAGGGGAAAAGACTCATGCAAAGCTGATTAAAATAGGGATGGATTTTGATGTTTATGTTTCGAATTGTCTGATTGATATGTACATGAAGCTTGGGTCCAGTGAGTTTGCGGAGAAGGTGTTCGAGGAGATGCCTGTTCGGGACTTGGTTTCATGGAATTCTATCGTCTGCGGACATTTAACCGCTGGAGATGCTTCGAGTTCTTTGATGTACTTTAGGGAAATGCTGGATTGGGGAATAAGACCTGATCGGTTCAGCATGATCAGTGCTCTCGGTGCATGTTCCACCAACTGTTGTGCGACAAGTGGGAAGGAAATTCATTGCCAAGTGATTAGAAGTGGGCTTGAATTGGACGTCATGATACAAACATCACTTGTAGATATGTATGGAAAGTGTGGTAAACTTAACTATGCCGAGAGAGTGTTTAATGGGATTTCTACGAAAAACATTGTGGCTTGGAATTCTATGATTGGCGGGTACTCTCTGTGTGGCAACGTCTTTGAGTCATTTGCTAGCGTAAAAAGGATGCAAGAGGAGAATAACCTGATCCCGGATGCTATTACGATGATAAATTTGCTTCCTTCATGTTCACAACCGGGTTCTCTCTTGGAGGGCAGATCTATCCATGGATATGCCATTAGAAAAATGTTTCTTCCTCATTTAGTCTTGGAAACTGCTCTTGCTGACATGTATGGAAAATGTGGAAATTTGAATCTAGCGTTACGTGTATTTGGTCAAATGAGTAAAAAGAACTTGGTATCATGGAACACGATGATTGCTGCTTTTGTACATAGTGGGCTAAATAAAGAAGCTCTGGAATTGTTTCAAGACATCTTGAATAAGCCTCTTGAAGTTGATGCAATAACCATTGCCAGCGTCCTTCCTGCATATGCCGAATTAGCTTCAATGAGTGAGTGTAAGCAGGTCCATGCTTTTGTTTTAAAACTTGATTTTGGTTCAGATACTTCTATATCCAATGCAATTATTTACATGTATGCAAAAGCCGGTGATCTCCAAACGGCAAAAGAAGTTTTTGATGGCATGGTGAGTAAGAATTTAGTTTCGTGGAATACCATTATTATGGCCTATGCTATTCATGGATTTGGAGCAACTTCCATCCAGTTGTTTTGTGAAATGAGGGAAATGGGTATCCAACCCAATGCAAGCACATTTGTTTCCCTATTATCATCGTGCAGTGTTTCTGGTCTAGTTGATGAAGGTTGGAAGTATTTTGAGTCAATGAAAAAGGAGTACACAATTGATTCTGGAATAGAGCATTTTGGTTGTATGATAGATCTTCTTGGTCGTACAGGAAATCTCGAGGCCGCAAGGAATTTGATTGAGGAGATGCCTTTACTCCCAACTGCCAGAATATGGGGTTCTTTACTGGCAGCAAGTAGGAACAACAATAATATAGCCTTGGCGGAACTTGCAGCCGAGAAAATTTTATCCATGGAACATGATAACAGAGGATGTTACGTCTTGCTTTCGAATATGTATGCTGAAGCTGGTAGATGGGAAGATGTAGATCGGATTAGAATACTTATGAAGCAGAAAGGGCTAGCTAAGACTGAAGCGTCTAGTGTGGTTGAGATAATTGGTAAAAGCCACTCGTTTCACAATGGAGACAAGTCCCACATGGATGCCAATATCATTTACGATGTGTTGCATATAATTATGAAGAAGACAGGGGAAGACATTTATGTTCATTCCTTAAGAAAGTTCCGACCGATAGATGTGTTGAGAAAAAGAATGAGGTCACCAGAAAATCACAGTGTCAAACTGGCCATCTGCTTTGGCCTGGTCTCAACAGCCATTGGAAGCCCTGTTATCGTCAGGAAAAATGTTAGAATTTGCAATGACTGCCACCGTACTGCAAAGAAGATTTCACAAGTTACTAACAGAGAAATAATAGTAGGGGATGCCAAAATATTTCACCACTTTTCTGATGGGCGATGTTCGTGTGGAGACTATTGGTGAGTTCACTCGCTTCGATCCATCCAAGATAAAAATGTTGCGACAATCCTGGCTTCTGGGTAGGGTAGACTTGTTGTAGACGGGCAATGAAGCATATGTAGAATTACCAGGCTGTATATACAAGGTTATTCAATACATCCCTCGGCTGACAAATAAACACGTTTGTGCCAACATGAGCTAATAGAGTGACATATTCCAAGTGGTGGGATTTAGTCTCTGCAGAAGAGAAACCACACAATTGGTTGTAAATGTCAAAACTAAGAATCTAGTTTGATAATTTGGCCGCCATCTTCCAAAATATGCAGACCGGGAGGTTGGTGAAGCACATGGCTGTAGTATCGGATCAACATTTAATAATGGAGGTCGTCGTCTTGCTCGCATCTCCACTTGTGAGCTGTGCAACACTGCTCTCTCTGTCTTTGCAACAACCAAGCTTGCTTTCTTTAAAATGTAGTAATCCACGAGGCGAACACTAGGATAAGGAGCACGTAGAGACATACTCGATAAAAGAAGTTTTCCCGTCTCTCTCAGTGGCTTTGCTCCAGAATCGCTCACTCCGTTGCCGGATATTACGATGCTTCGTCTACAAAACATCGCTGTCTTTTTTGTCGTTTCTTGAACCACCAAACAGGCAATCAAGATAAAGAAGAAAACATGAGATGTATTATCCTCTTCTTTGCCATTTTGATTCCTAAGCCCTGTGATATAAACGATAGGAGAAGCGAAGCTGAAGAGACGGAGGATGGGATTTCGCAGGAACTCCCCAAAAGCTTCTCCTGGGAAAAAATCTATCACTCTACGGCAACTGTTTAGTTTGGATTCCGGTATGACCAATGGACGTACTGTTTCTTGCCTGGATCCCAGCAAGACCAATGGCCGGAATGTTTCCCGTCTGGAATCCAGAAAGATCAATGGCAGCGATATTTCCTGTCTGGAATCCAAAAAATGCAACGGCAGCAATGTTTCCCGTCACAAGAGTGGCAAACAGGGTTCCTTCGAATCTGAAAATGAGCAAATCATGTCCATTGTATCTCACTGCTGCCTCAACTTTACATTCACCGATCCTCAGGAATCTCCCTCGCGGCAAGATTTCAAGCGACTGAAATTGCTGCAGCTCCTATCTACCTTGAAAACCTCTAAAAAGACGCTTCCTGGTGGAGTTCTATCCTCTCTTGTGTCCATGATAGCGGTTAACCTCTTCCGTCCTCTCCCTCCATCTTCCAATCAAACTTCCGACTTACCAGATGATGAAGATCTCGCTTCCGTACTGTCACCTGCATGGCCACACCTTCAAATTGCCTACGACATTCTGCTTAGACTAGTCCTGACCGTGGATCCCAAGATTCTATGCAATTATGTTGACCGGCACTTTCTCGTCAATCTACTTGCCCTGTTTCAGTCCGAAGACCCAAGAGAAAGAGAGAGTTTGAAGAACGTTTACCACAGAATATATTACAGGTTCACACTCTACAGGTCTTTCATAAGAAAATCGATGAATGATGTGTTCTTGGAACATGTTTTCGAGACCGAGAAGCACCCAGGGATCGGTGACCTCCTGGAGATATGGGGGAGCATCATAAACGGTTTCACAGTCCCGCTAAAAGAGGAACACAAGCTGTTCTTAATGAGAATACTTATCCCTTTGCACAGGACCAGGAGGATGCAATTTTACCATCGGCAGCTGGCTTATTGTGTCAACCAGTTTGTGCATAAGGAACCAATGCTCGGTGGGGTGATTGTCAGAGGGATCTTAAAGTATTGGCCTGTCACAAACTGTCAGAAAGAAGTCCTGCTAATCAGTGAATTGGAAGAACTTGTGGAAATCATGGAGCCTGATCAGTACAGAAAGTTAGGTCGGCCTATATGTACCCAAATTACAAAGTGCTTCAACAGTTGGAATTCACAGGTATTCTCAATATAGCCTCTCATAGTTTTTTTCTCTCAATATTAACCAGCAAACTGTAGGTTAGCACTTGAAACTTTGCTTATTCCTGCATTGTTTCATTGTGAGTCTGTTTTCCTGTGCTTTTAGGGTGTCATACAATCAGAATTTAGTCCTGAGAAAGTAGGATTTAGAAAGTTCAGACAGGGTCAGATTATTGGTTTTTGCAGTCAATTTGCAATGTTCTTGCCTACAATTACAGTCTCCTATGTTTTGTATATATCTGCAATCTCTTGACATTGCAAAAGATCTAATGCCCCCATTTAGGTGGCAGAGCGAGCACTGTACGTATGGAACAATGAACTGTTTGTGAAGATGGCATCATTGGCAATTGAAGAGGTGTTTCCTGTGGTGATTGAAGGTGTGGAGAAGAATCTGAAGTGGCACTGGAGCAACAGTGTCAAGCAATTGACAGAAAATATAGGGGCGATGCTGGAAGACATGGATCCAATCTTATACAGTAAATGCCTGCATGATATAGCCCACAAACAACACATGGCTAGCCAAGAAGAGATCAAGAGGAAGGATAGATGGGAAAGAGTAGAAATAGAGGCCGCAAAGAGTCAATTCCTGCAACCTCAAAAACAACAATTCAAATATATTTCTCACTGACTTGCTTAGACTCATCAAAAAAAATATTGAAAAAATCGACTCTGTTATTATCGTATGTTTATATACCAGAGTTTCTTGGTATCCGATTGGGAATATTACACGACATGGCATAGATGTTAATTAACTAACATAAATGGTTCGAAACTTTGGTTAAGCTAAAAAAATCCCTTATTAACCGATTTAAGTATCTCTTGGTTTCCAACCTTAATCATTAATCTTTTAAATTTACAATTAACAATTCATATTTTTGGTAGTTGTGTCGTAATCTATAATCCATGATTAGTAAAATTAATTGACCAGTGTAAACCATTGACGATGGCAATCCCATTATTAGTAGATCAGTAGCTGCCGACTAAGTATACGTTTTAAAAAAGCCTGAGGTATTTAAACGTTCTACTTTCTTACACTTGCACATTTGGTTATTTTTATAGCTCCCTTTTTTCTTTTATTCGGAAAGACTGGGTTGTCCCCAAAACATAGAAGAAACCAGAAACCATAGCTCTGTAACAGTTTGGATTCTCCCCCCGCTGTCGTATCACGTTTAACTGTTGAAGGTAGCTGTGTTGAGTTCCTACTTCGCGAATTAGGGATAGGTAAGTTCACATTTTATCGTGGTGACTATGTGTAGCCTGACTTTTCTTTCCTCTATGTTCGATGAAATTCCCCACTCAGTATGCAATAAGTTTAGGTAATGAGTTATCCAGTTGATTGCCGAAATGAACTCAATATCTTTAAGCAAAACGAGTTTCGGTTCATGGACCTTAAACTTGTGTTCAAGTTTGCAGTTTCCGGTCTTCTACTGATGTTGAATTCCATTTGGATTTTGGTAGCAATTCTTTTAATATTTTTGCAAATTTCGACGTTACTGGATGTGTTTACGACGTTACTGGATGTGTTTACGACGTTACTGGATGTGTTTACGACGTTACTGGATGTGTTTACGACGTGCGACTTCGTCTTATCTTATTGTCGCAGTACGTAAAGATCTAGAAACCAACCGACGCAGGCAATAAGAAGATGGCTATTTTCACTGGGTTGCCGAAAAATTTTCTAGGTATTTCTTTCTCTCTCGGTTGCTCTTTCATGACTGCTATTGTTTTAGTGTTCTGTTTTCTTTGCCTTTATCTACTTTATGTTCTCCGCAGGTTTGGCTGTTTGTTCAGTTTGGAAATCACCGTCTGGGATTCAGAGTTCTAACGTAGTTAGGTTTAATAGTTGCAATGCCATCCATCATGATTCTAGAAGGCTGGTACTCCTTTTCTATAATATTAGTCAATTTTTCCATTTTGTAAAAATTAACTTTCGATCAGCATACAGATGCTTGTCATTTTACTTTGGAAATTGCCGCTGAATATAGGAATTTGTTCAGAATCTTGGAGCAAGAGTGAAATATCCTTCAGCAAAGCATACCAAAAACAGGCCTCTTTTGTGTGTAAGAAGTAGTCATTATCAGACGAGTGATGAAGAAGACTTGCCTCAGGAGCCTTTCTGGCGAATTCTCGCAAAGGATGCTGCCTGGTATTTTCTTTTTCCTGTTCTTTTCCTACCTTCTGTTTGGGTTTCAAGCCCGCCAGGGTTTGATACTTATCACTCAGCATGGATACTTCATATATTTGGGGTTCTGACTGAATGATGCCATCTATTGTCCAAAAAACAAATTGTCATTTCTGATTATAATGATCGTCCTTTCAGGGCTTTGAAATTATTATTGCTATTTCTGGTTGAGCAGCCTAGTCAGTTGAAGTATATAGAATGGCCAAGTTTCCAAAGCACGGTGAGTAGCATAAGAAGTTGTTGTATAGCAATGGGTAGAGTGAGAAAGTAGATTGTTTCGAATTTGATGCAATTCAATATAGGAGTCACACAAGTTTTGCTTGTGATGCTATACAGGTGAAGACTGCCATCCTCACGCTTGTTCTCATAGCACTTCTCATCGTCGCTTTGTCATCAGTTGACGCAATCCTATGTTATCTGTTGGCTTTGATTCTGAAGAGAACCCCTTGATGGAGGACTGAGTTTCAAAATCTTGTTTGTGTAAAAGTTTGTAGATGTTGATGAAACCATGATGACAATGAAAAGCAAGGATTACCGATTCCACGGTCTGATTTGCTTCAGAAATTTGATATTAGTAGGTGGGACCCTGAATCTTTTGACAGTACGGCTCAAATTGGATTGGACCCTTTTTGGCATCTGAAATTGAAGACCTCCCGCTTGTATATGGCTGCTTCATTCCTTAGGCCGAACAAGAAATTATGTTGGTTTGAAAAGTTTTTGTTGAATGACCTACTCTGTGTACGTCTTAACCAGTGGAACTAATTGGGTAGTAGTTCTTCAATTGCCTATACTGCATCCCCCACAGGCCGCATTGAAGGCAAGTTGAAAAGCAGTAAACCAGAAGGTAGTATAATAGGGTTCCTACCGGAGACTAAATGCATTGTTTTGGAATCATTATGCTTGCTATAGATTCAAAACTCGTAAGACGGATGGTGTCTGATTATTAATAGCTTTCGCCGTCTTCAGAGCGCGGGAAAAGGAGAAGGCTGATTAAAGAGCAAACAAAGAATTGTTTCATGTAATAAAAGTCTGCGGCGTTATGAAAATGAACAGAACCAATGAAAGGCTGATTACAATGCATACAAAGAATTGTTTCACTCGATTTGAGTTTGTGCACCATCATATGATACATATTCTTCACATAATCCACGAATTGAAGTCGACTTACTACATAAAAGTTACAAACCATGAAAAATTAAGACCACAGAAATGAGGAAAATTTTGAAGAAACAAACGTCAGAACCCACCTACAAAAAATCTGTGGAATCACACAGACAGCTACTCGCAGATGCCGAGTCAAAACCCCTGAGTCTGACCAGAAAGCAAAATGTAACCACAACTGGAAGCTTGGATATCACCTACATTCATCTTTGCTAAAAAAACACATTATTTTTTAACTTAAAAAAAACTCTCTAAATGCTTTGACGAGTCACTTCCCTGTACACCATCTCCATACCCCAATCCTTTTTTTTTCCCAAACCACACACTATTCAAACTCGACCTGCTGTTCAACATACTGAAGAGATGCTACATAGCTTCAAGGAAATATGGCAATCATTGATGATTTGCCTGAAAAAATGTGACAACACCCTGATCCTTGCCTTAAAACAAATGATGGCTAAAATCTTATAGGAAAATGCACATTAGCATTATCACTGAGTAATGCAGATAGAGATCTTCGGAGAACCACCACGATGAAGAGTAGTACCGGCAAAAAAAATTAGAATATCATACTTGATATTTTGATAGTTTTTCCTTCACAGGGGGCTCCAATGCTGACATGTACTGGTCCCAAGCGCCGTTACGAAGCATCTGTATACCATTAACCATGAGCCAAAAGAAGTTAATAGAATAGCCTTGGGAACTTTTTAGTATCAAAACCTTTTAAGCATCAAACGTGGCATCCTTCTACAGAAACATTATCTTAAAAAAACCATGAGGTAGACATAGCCAAAGGTTGAACTAAAAGCTAATGATTTTCAATGGGGATCGCTTGTGTCATCAAAGAGCCCATTTTCAACCAAAAAAAAGAGCCCATTGAAACACTTCAACCCTTGATCATAGGCACAGATATGATTGCTCCAAATGCAGAAGAGTGCTTCAGGAGTGTGCATTCAGAATTCTGGACCATTCCAAATTAATTCTGGACTGGAGTAATGGCTCGAATTTCAAAATTCATTTTGTTCAAAACTCAGACTGCTAGTTAAGACATGAAAAAGCAGTTTTGACCTGTTTATAGCCATGCAACACCTGACAAACTTCATTATGCAACTCTTCGCTCCTTATTTCCTGTAAGCATGTGTCATACCAAAAGAATAAGACACTGTTTCAAAAGTGAAAAGTACCAACCTTGAGCTACAGCAATGATATAATGATATCCTTACATGCCAACTAGCTATAGCTTTGCACATGAATACAAGCGAACTTAGAGCTCCAGATGGATTAGCTCTGACCTGGAATCCAGACCACCCAATTAGGTTTAACTCCAAAGGGTGGTTGAAATAGAAATATCATTATGACCATAGATGCATACCAATGCACACAGACCACGAAAGGCATCCTCCTTCTCAACATCGTCATGTATCCTGTAAGAGATCAATCCAAATAATTCTTCCTCCATGACAATATATGGTCAAAGTAATTCACCCTGGTCACATGAAAAATGAGAAGTTGCATTTCTTATACACTTACATTGCCAATGCCATGCACCATGATTCCATGAAATGCTCCATATGTGGTGATACCAGCTCAGGACAAACCCAGGCTAGTCTTCCAAGGGTAATAGCACTGTTCTCTATGAGTGATTTGTTCAGCTCCTGTTAGGCATCCAGAAATGTGGCCATAAATTTGACAAGAGCAGAATACAAATCCATGCTTAGGCATGTGCATGCATGCACACCACAAATCATCACCGCAAAAGATGCAATTACCTCTGAGCTTTTAAGGATAGGAACTAAGCATGAAATTACAGTCATAACGACAGGAGAAATTTCTTGGCGGACCTAGCATTGAAATAACGACATTGAGTCAACAACTGGAATGATATATTAGAAAAGGGAAAAAAAGAGGGAGACGGAAACTAGCAATGGGCCCCATTTTATTTTCCAATAACAGGATGTCTTCAAATTATATACTCTCTAATTTAATAAAGTTTTTACTGTGTTGCAATGCAATTCCGGAGATTTCCAATGCAACTCTACCATCTGAATGGCTGATGGAAAATGCCAGCACGAGATTAGTAATCATTAGCAATTTCATCATTTCCCATCCATCAATTAAAGTATCTTGGATGGTGGGAACAAATTGCAAGAACTTGAAAGCTTTTAGGATGTGAATAATTCAAAGTTTTAGGATCAGGTGGGACTAGAACATGGACTCTTGCTACACAGACAGTATCTAGCCAATGTGTATACCTTAATCGCCAATTCTCCAATGGCCCAACAAGCATTATTTGCCACTGAAACGGTTTCCTTCAGCTTAGGAGAACTCTGTACAAGCATATGTTAAATAAGACATCACTGTTCAAGTTTAATGCCAAGAATAATGAAACAGCTTTCACTAACCAATTGTTTAGCAGCAGCATCTAGAAATTCAGGCAATCGAGGATGTAAATGGACAGCACATACCTAAAAATATCACCAGAAGGAACTAGGTTAAAAAAATAGTAAAAACAAAAATGGCATGAGAAAACTGAATTTTAATTTTTCATGTGAATAGTCTCATTGCAAAGCCACAGACATGTTTTCCCCTTAGCAAACTACAAAGACTTGAACTCTAGTAGAACTCATGGCTAAGGGATGGGACGGAAAGTTCAATTTAGCCAGCTGGAAGGAGTTTTGACTTACTTTTGCAAGATCCCCCAGGAGTGCAAAGGCACTTTGTCGGACATCGGAAGCATCATCTGTGCAACATTGCAGAAGCAAATCCCTCAAACTACTTTTTGAGACCTGCAGATGAAATGATCAAAGACCATTGCTTAGACCCATGACAAAAGCGGACAAATGCATTGCCCATAGAATTAGAACATACACATCCCGTGCTGACAATTCCATTCAATGTCAGCAAGTACAAATTGTTAAACTCCAAGCAAAATCACACACATCCTATCCCAACTCTCAAAGGTTGAGCCACAGTTTTGAAAAGATAGAAGAGAATATTTCTTCAAAGCAACCAATTAAAAGACAAAATAAGTAAATTTTAGTACCAAACTCTCTATTCCACTACCAAGACCCTCTGCAAGTCCAGAAAGAAGATCCAGGGAGCAGACAATAAACTCTTTATCATATGAAGCCCCAGCTGATACAGGATCAACCTGAAAAATTACTGCAGTCAGTATGTAAACAACACAAGTGGCATTACTATTTGGAAATAAACAGTTTGATGAACGACATACAATGAGCCAGAAAAAAAAAAGTTGTGAAATAAAAAACTGTTACACAAAATATCTACCAAGAGAACAGTTAACACCAAAAAAAAAAAAAATTATCACTGCTCTCTTAAAAAATTGCATTGCAGAACTTTTCCAAACCTTTGACAAGTGCTGGGTTTGGATAATGGTTATGCACCTCTGAAATACAGGTTCAGCAAATTGAGAAAATCCCGAACCTAATGCCTGATAGAAATGGAACATATCAATTCCTGACTGTGAAATTATGATATGCATGAAGTTTGTGAAAACATTGCTTAATTATCCTTTTTATCAAATAATAGTCCCATATAACTCAAAATATCAACAGAACTTTCCACCACGTTCCTCTTCTATCTTTAAACTAGAGCTGGCATCACATGACAAGACAATAAAATTGATCAAGTTCAAATGCGAAAAAATTAACAACCAGTACCTGTGCAATAGATGTAAAGCACTCCAGCAGGGGAAAAAGATCTTTGTCTGAATTTGAAAGTTGTTGCCACTTTCCAATTAATGGTGGCATTAAAATTTCAAGATACGTAGGCTGTGAATTATCAGGCAGGTAGTTAGGTTAGTCACAAAGCTCTTTTAATTGTTTAACTTCTTTGAGAAAAATGAGAAGAAATAAAAGAATTGGAAGATCCATGAATTTGGCACCTGATTCAGTTCAGCCCCAACAGCATCAGCTAGAGTTCCAATTGCATCATACACAATTCTGAGATTCCGTCTCTGGATCAAGTAATATGAGAATAAATCGATACAAACAGATGGTCAACAATATATAAATCGTAATTTCCACATCAAAACATCAAAGCAATTGAAAGAGCTCAAAAAAAGTTAAATGTCGGAAGAAACCTGATATTTCCCAAAAGCACACATGAGATGCTGTAGAATAATTTCTAAACGAGGTGCCAACTCCTCAGCAGCCTCCTGCAAAGGCAAAAGAGCATTTCAGATTTAAACGATTTTTTAATATGAAATCATGAAACCATGAGAACATATCCCAATAGACCTCTTCAAGTGTAGCAAAGGCTGAACAAGCAGCCTCTTGCACCCGCTTGTTTGAATCCAGTATTCTTCGAAGAAGACCCATGAGGACCTTGTCAAATTGCTCATAGCCTCTTTGATGCCCACTTTCCTAAAATAATAAAGTGAGTCGCAACTATAAAATTTAGAATGAAAGGACAAAAATGAGGGTAATGCAAATTCAACTTCCAATACACAAAAATAGTTTATACAGAAGCACATCCACTTCTGGCAGATAAGCAACAGATGAAACAAAAAATTCAATCATACCTGAACGATATATTTGCTGAATCGAGAAAGTGTCCAGCAGGAAATACTCCGGATGAGGGGAAATTTATCATCTAGTAGAGGAATAAGAAAACCCACAATCTGCAAAATAGAAAATTATTGAAATTTATTCTTGAGAACATTCCAGATCCATAACAGAGAATAATGATGATGTTTTAAATAAAATATATAACCAAATATTTGAAACAGATACAGTAAATTCCAGGCATGCAGCAGCAAATAAAAAAGCATGGAAAATAAATACCACGTTCCTCGCACATTCTCCCCCACAATCATACCAACCTCGACACAGAAGACAAACACAATAAAACAGACAAGATAAAACGCATAAGTGAAAACTGATAATGACAAACAAGACATGAATAAATATGCATTATTATAAAGAATATGCAGAATATAACCAAAAGATTTCCTTCAAGAAAGAGAGCCCATAAATAGCTCAAGCTTAAGTGATTTGAAAATTTAAAGAAAATGAAGAATAAGGAAAAAATAATGCTAACAAAAGAATCCAGGAAGCCTACAACTCAAACCATCAATAATTTTCCCCACTGATAAACTAATCCCAGGTATTACATGCCTAAGGCCTCTCTTCCCACACTAAAGCAGTTACAGCCGTTACACATTTGACTTCAAAAAGCTACAGGATCATCAGTAGCCACTGCATCTGCGTTAAAACTTTGTTAATAAATTAAAAGAATAAACTGATGGTTTACCTGAGGCAAATGAGGATATAGACCATTAATGCAACCTTCACCAACAGCACCAAGAGCCAAGACGGCTGCCTCCCTTTCCTTCCAAGAGTCATCTCCACTAGTGGACAACTTAGCCTGCAGATATTTGAGAATTATGCATAAAGCATGCAGTAGCCAGCAGATATTTGAGAATAAAGCATTAAGAATGCAGTAGCCTGCAGATATTTGAAAATTAAGCATAAAAAAAAAAGAATTAGCCTGCAGATATAAGAGAAGTGAGCATAAACCATACAGCTTTCACCATAGCATTTACAGCATCATCATTTTTTAAAAAGTAATTCCATAGTTAGACCAATAATGATTATAACATCAATGAATATCTGTTGACCCCAAGAATACTACAACATATGAAGCCTAAATGATTTAATGGGACTAACAGAATCATAAATTGTACAGATGCCTATGCATAGACTGCAAGCACATACTAGTCAGGCCAGCAGTCAACATCAGGGCATTGTTTACAAAAGTGTAAAAGTTGTTCTAGTACAAAATGGAAAATCTAGTAAGAAAATTATACAGCATCTCTATCATGATTAAAGACATAAAGAATGCAACAAAATTTTGCATTTAACAACAAATGAATCAAACCTCTACTACGGGCAACAGGTTTGGAAGGATCTCATCACCAAACACATTTGAAAGAATATCAAGAGCAGCTGCACTGCATTTCCTTAGATTCCATAAGTTAACAATGTCATCATCCTGTAATTGTTCATATAAAAGTAGTTCAGGAAACATCAAATCAACAGGCTCATCTTCATATGATTGTATCAGATAGATAATCTACTAAGTAAAGTCAAACATAGGATTTTATTCACAACTCAAAAATGAATATAGGATGCAGGGGCTTCGAAAACTTACATCATCTTCCACACTGTCTGATCCATGAAATCTGGATGAATGAAAGCGAGGTTTCAGGTCCTACAGTTAAAAAAAATAAAGTATAAGACAAAATTCAGCATACTAAGCAAAGCATAGCAGTGAAAAAATAATAAAAGCACCAGGAATTTAATTGGCTAATAAAGAAAAACAATTATATTGAACCTGATCCCGATCTGGTAGAGACTCATCCTCCTGAAACAATTAGTTTATACCCAGTAAGTTATGGTAGTAACAAGTGGCAACGTCAGAATTATGAAAAAGCAAGATATCAATCACAAAAGCTAACCTCAGCATCAGCTAGTGATTCATCATCCTCAGCATACACCATGTTTGACAACAAAATCTAGAGAAGTAGGAAACCGTTATGTGAAAATTTCACAAATGTGACAAAAAAAGGAAATTAACTGTCAGAAAACTAAATGAAGAAAACTAGAAAATATATGCCATACTGGAATTAAACGTGGCAAGAATTCTCTCAATTTCTCAGGTGGCAGCTGTGCATCGCAATATGCAGACCTATCAAAATAACCAAAATAAGAAAGAACGACTAAAAGAAAGAAGAGAATGGAGACATAAGGGCCATGAAAATAACTAGCAGAAAATGAGTTAACACGTAACATTGGTACAAAATAAAAGAGGATTTGATGCTACATGCCTAAACACTATTATAACAACTTTTACACTCTCAAACATTGACTCTATGATTTCACTCTCATTTTCTTACATCACCAAACAAATCCATCTATATCTTGAGAGTTCTGAGGAGAGAAGCACAAAGATTAAAGGAAGTACATACATCTGTTCCAACAAATAGCAAGGTTTTCCATCCATCCAGATAGTACTAAGAAAGGTGAAAAAAACGTAACCTATCAACATTACAATGAATCGAATACCCTAGGACCAAACATCTTAAGGTCAATTTTTGCTTTGTACAGAAAGGAACAATGTCGTCGTTTCTGGTGATTCCAACCAGCACTCAACTATAAGATCTCAAAGATTCAAAACGATCAAACGAGACAGAGAGCAAATTACCAGAATTCACAAGCTTCAAGAGCCACTTCATCATCACCATCTTTGTTCACTTGCAACATATATTCAATCACATCTCTCAAATGAGGCTGAAGTTAGCACAAAAGACAAACATTAACAGCAGAAAGGAGAGAATGACATACAAAACACGGAGGCATGTAAAAATAAAAATGCAGCAAAAAATTACAATGCAGAAACTATTGTGACAACACATAAGCAGGCAAGGACTGCAAAAGGAAACAAAGTTTTTTACTATCTAAATTAGTTAAGCATTGCCCTCACCCTGCCACACTTATATCCAAACCCAACGCTTTTAATATAGAACAAAAAAGGGAAAAAAATTCAGGCAAGAAGCACAGAAAAAATCAGAAAAGCATGCCCAAAACATATAAGCTAGGGAAATACCCACCTCTAAGAAAGCTGGGCGGACCTCAATCAGCTGAACAAAAGCTGCACAAACCTGTTCATTAAAAACACATAAAAAATATGAATCTGTACATTCAAACTGTGAAGCAGAATAGCATCTAATCAGTTGCAATGAGTATAAACTAATTTCAAGGGTAAATATGAAGAATAGAAAGCAATAGCTACCATGATACAACAAAACAATTTCAACAGCATGAAGCTAAAGAACAGAACATGATAATATTTCTATTTAGCACCAAATGCAGAAAATTCAGCTGCAGTATATCTGTTATTTCTGTAAGAATGAAATTCAGCTCTTTGCTTCAACAGTGTAGGCAGTTAGAATGGATTGATAGTAGGAATAAATAATAGTCTCAGTTAACAAATTATAACCCTTGCAACATGTACAACACAGAAAATGTGAATAGACTACAATGTCAGGAGGCAAACCCAAGTTCCAAATTATCAATGAAAAAGAAAGCCACTGATAATTCCATAAAAACTACCAAACTAAATTCCTAGAGCTGCAGATAAAATATGCTCCCCAGTAGGTCGTGAAAATATACTAACCAATTTTCGTACTTCTGCAGCAGGGTCACGAGCAAGAATAAACAGACCCTGAAGATACTGATTCATGGATGTATATAAAGCCTGCAAAGATTCGAAATGTTATGTTACCTATTGCCTAGAACTGAATAACATCTACTAAGAGCTGGGGAAAAAGATAGGTGTGTCAAATATACTTACAGCAGGCATTAGCATAATAAATTGGTTCACAGATCCCAATGCAAGCTTTCTCAGTAAGGTATGAGGCGACTGGAAAAACTGTTTTACAAAAAAGTCATAATTAAAACCTTGCTAACAAATGGCAATGCCAAAACATGAACGTGACAAGTGTAGAAGAAATTATGAACAAAAGGATGTCTGACCATGATAAAGTCTGCTGTAAGCAAATACTCATCTAACCTTGTATAATCGAGGAAGCAATATTGAGAATGGACGATCAGACAAACCAGGCACATCCGAATCTAGGACTTGGGGGACATCTTCACATATCTGCGAAAACAAGTGTTTACATGGAGAATATGACAGCTTGAAAAGAACCAGAATATGTCCTATTTGCTCCCGGAAAAGCCACCAAACAGAACTAAGTTTAAATGCTAATGCACCCATGACACGGTAATACAGAACGATACAGGTAAGTCATTTCAACTCTGACAGCATATTATACACTACCTTAGACAAAGCATCCATAGCACCTTCCATATGATTAAGGTCATTGCTATCCAAACACGATATAAGTGCCTGCAAGAGCTCGGGCCACCCAATAATTCCACCTAATTGAACAACTACACTGACAATAGTTCCCACCGTTGACCTTATAATCCTATCCGCCGCTCCCAGACAAGGCAATAACTCAGATTTAATATACGCCTGGTTTGAGGGCGCCATCCCATTAAATGAAGTCTTGAGATTATTCTTCAGTAGCAAACCCGCTGCTTGACGAACCTCCACCGATGTTCCCTGCCAAGGAATTAATCAACTACAACCAATAGACAATTAACCAAATCAAACAACTCGCTACACTTCAAACTTTCCCTATATATTTAATGAAAATTCCGGTTCCGATCACAGACTTCGAAAAGAAGGTAGTGAAAGCGAACTAGGAATCGTCTTCAAAAAAATAAAAATAAAGATTATATTACCTGGCCACGAGCGAGAATGAAAGCAAGATAGTTATTAAAATCGGGGAATTGGGAGTAGTGTTGGAGTTGCTGCCAAATCTGAGACTTGTCAGCGGAGGAAGTAGGGGAAATCTGGTGCTCCAGCAGTGTACAGATCTCCTTAAACCCTTCCTCTTGTGGATGCCACGACGCTGCCGGCGCTGGAGCAGGTGCAGGTGCCGCCGCCGCCGCCATTTCTGTATCGATATTCGGCGCGGGAGGAAAAGGTCCGGTAATCCTTCTGTTTGGGTGTTGTGCAGCAGTTACCGTTCTCTCACGCGGGGGGGTCTGCTTTTGCTAGGCTTGGTGCCAACTAATACAAGCAGGAGTGGAAGTCTTTGCAGGAGTAAAAAAGGATCGCTAGACCAGTGATTGTTGTCTAAGAGAGAGAAAATGTGTTTGTCCGGGTCTATGCTTCGTTTGGGTTGGGGGCTTTTCCTGTGATAGGGTACAATAGAGGCTTTGTTGCATCACTGCTGCTGCAAATTTTATTTGGGTTTTGATAAATTGGTACTTGTTGGATTCTTGTCACTTTTGCAGGTCCATTATTGGTTTCGGCTTTTTTCCTCTTAGCTTTTGGTCCATCACTTTTCTTCGCCTCCATAGCCATTCAGCTATCTGCTTTAAGTCATGTTAAAGCTATTGAAATTTTTTGCAAGAAATGATGGACAAAATCATGCATGATTTGCGGTGAGAATCATATGGTGTTCGTGCATATTTGTTATTTTTTTAAAAAAAGTTATTTAGTTCAATTTAAAAAATGAAAATAGTGAATTTTTTTATAAATATAATATACTTTTGCATTTTTTGTTTATTTATTTATTTATTAATAATACTTTGTAATTTATTTTTAATAAATTAGTTCTATTTCTTCTCTTCGTTCTGTGGAAACAAAGTGGCCCATAGAATCCGCTGCTGAATAGCAAGCGAAACCATTGGGCTAGTTGTTGAATTGACGAGGACTTTTAACAAGCTGGATACATGACCAATTGAATAGAGCCCGTAGGCATTTTAGTCAGAATCGGCCCATAATTAAAAATTATACTTATAAAATTTTTACAATGTTGTGTTATTTTTCCTTTTACTCTTAGGTATCTTTTTTGGGATAATTTCATTTAATATTTGTTATTTATATAACGTCATTGGGTTATGTTTTCCGTCACTTACCGGATGCATAATGATCTATAATATAATAAATACAATTGCATTTCAAATTCCATTAAGAATACTCCATACCTAATATCAACGGGTAAGAAGGAAAATAAAAGATTTTGATGAAAATTAACGTTTCTGCTGGTGTATTTTCTTATTTTCTTATTTTCTTATTTTCTAACCATTAACTATTTTCCTTGCGCGCAGCCGCGCACGCCAGAGTCACGCGCCACTAAAACATTTAACGAAATATTTTTTTTCTCCTCATTTTTTCCAACCAACCCTAACCCAAAAATAAACGCTTAGTCCTAAAATTTAACGTACAAACAGCCCCTGGCGAAACCCTTATTCGATTAGCCCTCAATACGCCCGTTAAATTCCTCTATAGAAACTGAGGTTTATTGACCCGGACGATCCCTCCACGACCAGAAGAGCCAAGGCAGTAGAACTATTATGGTAAGCGGCATATCTTTAGTGTTGTGACTTTCCAAGGTCAAGTTTGACGGGTTTCGCCTGAGCTCTGTAGAGGTGTGTGCATAGGTCGCGCCGGGAAGCTAGCTTCGCATTCGCGACACTGTGTGATAATTCCTTCCGAGGCCGTCACTGAAGGGAATTGCCAGAGGACGCGGTTGGAGACGAAGAGATTTGAGGGGAAAGTGGGTAAGTAGGAACCATTTAACTTCTACTATAGGTTACGTCGTTGCGAATAATTAGTCGCGTAGTTTTCCATTTACCTGCACTTTTGGACCGTGTCCTTTCTTCCGTTAAAAGCAGAAGTTCCGAAGATGGATAACTGGTGGATTCCTGATAAATCTAGATAATTTGTCATGGTGCAAGATGAAAGCTTTGGTTTTTCATTGGAAAATTGTTTGTAAAATCACTTAATCTTCCAACGACCCTAAATTAAAAAAAAATAGTGAAAACAGAAAAATCAAAGGAACATGCTTATGCTTATTCGAATCAAATTAGAACCTAGAGCTTGTACTGTGTTGTTGATGATAGTAGGTATTTCATCGTAACCTTCATCTCCTCTCGGATATACCTCATGACGTGGTCTTCGTCCATATCTTTTGATTGGGAGCACAATGTTCAAAAGAGCGTTTGCTTTCTCCATTAATTTCTTCAACAGTATTTTGTGAGCCAGCTATTTCTTTTTCTGCTTCTGTAGACTAGAAGGAATTATAATGATAATCAAGATTATGGTCTTTGTTTCCTTTCTCAATGATTTCTAGTTTTTTTTCTTTGAAGTATGATATTTTAATTTTTTTTATATTAATATGAAATATCTAGAGTAAGTGCTGAAGCATATATACAGCTCACGTTAGTGTTAGTTCATTTTGACTAAAGTAATTAAATTTTAAATTGTAGTGTCAAATACTATGGAGGTACATGTTGATCATTACAATGTGTTGGGTCTACCTTCTGGTGAGGAAGGGGCCAACCTGAGCGAAAAGGAGATAAAGAAGGCCTACAAGATCAAAGCATTAGTATTGCACCCCGACAAGAGGCCTGATGATCCGAATGCCCATGACAATTTTCAGAAGCTTAAGTCATCATATGAGGTTCTCAATGACGAAAAAGCACGTAAGCTGTTTGATGAACTACTCCGAATTAAGCGCGAGAAGCAGGCTCGTCAGTCTCACCTGGATGCCAAGCGCAGGAAAATGACTTCAGATTTGGAAGAGCGAGAGCGTGCAGCGTTTGCACCAGATCCTGCTGTAAAGGAACGTGAGGAGGAAGAAATGATTGCGAGGAAGTTGAGAGAAGAGATTGTAAGAATTCGCACAATGAACTCAAGGAAAGATGCAGCTGCAGCAGCATCATCAGTAACCTCAGGGACTTGGGAACAGGTCTCAGGAGCAAAGAAGGAAAGTATAAGTAGTACAGAGAAAGATAAAATGCTTAAAGTTTCTTGGGAAAAAGTGGGGGAGGATTATACTGCAGAGAAGTTGAGAGAGTTATTTGCAAGGTTCGGTGAGGTTGAAGATGTTGTCATCAAGAGTTCCAAGAAAAAAGGTTCTGCAATTGTTGTTATGGCTACTAAAGATGCAGCTGTAAGTTTGTTTTTTGAAATTGTTTTGATCGGCATTGTCTATCTTTATTTTACTTATTCGCTGAGATTTTAATCTTTTGGCAGGTTGCTGCTACAGAGACTGTATCTGGATATCTTTCTAATCCTCTGCTCGTCTTACCTGTTCAACGCGCTGCAGCAACAGAGTTTCCAAGTACTCAAAAGTTGGCAGAGGATGAGCGTCTAAATAGTTTGGCTGGGGCAGGTTTTAATGAGTTTGAAAATTCCATCATGGAGAAGCTCAAAAAGGTTGGACTATATATATATATATATGTATTGTTTTCATTTGACATTTTGTTGTTTGTGATTTAAAGTGCTAATATAAATTCTTATGTTTTTATTTTGACTTTTACTTGGTTCTCCTCCAAGATGGTCCAATCAACAATCCCCAGGAAAAAATGGACCATGTTCATCTCTTTGGTTTGATTGCTTCATCTATTTTTCTCTTAATGTTAGGGAATCACTTGATTTTTTTTGTTTAGATCTCAGGCAGAAAAAGATGGATTGTTAATCAGTAATCTCGTATGCACTTATACTTGCATCACTTTTGCACATATTTAGCGATTTTATGGAATATCAGTTCCCAACTCTAGGTGATGATGCTATTTGTGCACCAGTTGACCTGACCATGTTTATGGTTAGTAGAGATTTAACCATTTTAGGCGTTTGTTGGAATAGAGCTGTGAAAGCAGCTGTTTGGTTGAGAAATACTCCATTATTCTGGGATTATGAAATTGAGGTGCAAACTGTAGATGTAACCAAGCATAATTGATTACTTAGTATTTACGAATTATTGTACAAATCAGCTGGCGTCAATGCACATCTTTATGCAATTCTGTCACACGCTGTGTTCTATCAGAAACATAGAGTTTGCTTGTTTGTTTACTTCATATTCAACTTACAGTATGTTTGTCAATAATTTGTTCCAAGTGTCTGAACATGGATCTGTAGCTCTTGTTGGGTGCACCAGGACATTTTTTTTGCTTTCAATAATTTGTTGTTTACCACCTCTCTTTCCTTCTTTTATCTGACTTTCGGATGTTTTTTCATACTTGCAAACAGGCTGCAGCTGCAAAGAAACAGAATTGAGATGTTATACAGCCTTGAGAACCAACAGAAGTATATTTCTGCTAGCATCACCAAGGACACAGCGACCTATGGATTATATTCGATTTAGACGCCATGCTTTCTTCCCCGAACAACCTCTGGAGAGACGGTAGGCAGCTCCTTAGAAGTCAATAGAAGCCCGGTAGGAAGATAATCAAAATGACCGAAAGGGATATTTGATTTGGAATGATCGAGCTTTTGAATCCGAGGACTCCATTAGCATCACTGTTCCCCTTTTTTGAAGCAGATTTGCAATAATAATATTGATAGGCATCACCTAAAGGAATCATTCCCTACACTATACAGAATGTTAAGTGCAGTTTCAGGTGCAATTATCAAGTAATAGATTTAAAAAAAAATTAAAAATTATAATTATTATTAAAAATATATAAATTTATATTATCTATATAAATGTAAAGAAAATCTAAAATATTTATTTTTGCAATTCTAACTGCTCCAATCCCAATAACGCGACCTACGATGTAATGTCTATCTCTGGCCTCGTCCTCGAAGAGGAGTTTTGCACTGAATGTTTTCAGTGGACGAACCAAGAGAGCTAACCTCTAGGGCTCCTTTTCCGGTTAAGCTGTGAATCTTTGTCCGATAGAGATCAAGTGACCGGTAAAATAACGAAAGCTATGGAGAGCGAACTTCAAAGATCTATTTCATCGCGGTTAGACCGTAGAGTAGTCTCATATTCACATTAAATCGTAGGTAATCAATCACATTTGCGGATACATTCTTAAAGCAACCTCCAAATAAACTCCAATAAGCTGTGCGGGTGAGCTTGGGCAATTGGTTTGATTGAAAGGGTGGGTTAATAATGTATTTAGTTCATTTATCGCAGTTGGTTGACGTGATTCTTTTTATGTCATTTCCTCTCTTGCAATCTAATACATATCTCTCTCCTTGCCTTGCATAAAGTGTTTGCAGTTGGATGCATTAGCCCCGCGAATCGAATCGGCTACGGGCAACGGTTCGCGTTAACTGTTTTTCATTGGACGAACCGATAAAGCAAGCTTTTTGGTTTCTGTTTCTGGTTATGGTGTGAATCTTAATCCGAGAGAGATCAGGTGACTGGTAAAAGCACGTAAGTTATGGAGAGCGAACTTCAAAGATCTATTTCGTCGCGGTTAAACCGCAGAGTAGTTCCATATTCTAGAGGTAATTGCATGCTCAGTTTGAATATTTATGATTGACATTGAACATATAGCTTTAAGTAACTCCTGTTGCAAATGTAACAGACGGTGGTGGGTTCCTATCATCTGGGAAGTCTTCCAGTGAATATCCAATTAAAGTTATATGGAAGAGAGGTGTTATTCGGCTGGTTCTTGTTGCGGTTATTGTGTGGATGTTACTCATTGTTGTTGCATTGTTATTCCACATTTGGTCTTGCCAATCCTCTTTTGTATTCTTCTCAGGTATTCTCTCTCAAATTGTGAATCTTGTGAGCATAACTTATTTGCTTGTTTCAGTGTAAGAGGTTGAGATTTTTCTTTTTACAAAATTGGTTGATGCGTTGTGGGTGATTTCTTTGTTAAATCGAGGATCCTCGGTCTTAGTGGTTTTATGTTTGGGGTGCAGCTATTTGTAACAAGGAAGGCAAGGTTTATAATGTACTGAACATATGGGGACTTGTGCAACCACAGCACCGTAAGTCTATATTTACTTGATACCACTTCCTTCAAACGCGTTTTTCGAGTCTTTGCGATAGCTGACTGAAGTTGCTTTTACTTATGTGTGTTAGGTTGTCCAATTCCCGTTGCCAGTGACCCCAACAAAATAGTCATTCCTAATGGTAGAACCCCGAACTCAATTGTTAAAAATCTGTCATATGTTATGGAGGATGAACCCGCAAAAGATGGGTCTCAGTCATCCCCATTATTTGGAGGACATCAAAGCTGGCAGCAGAGAGAGGATAGCTTCAAATTAAGTTCTTCCATGAAGGTAAGTCCAAATCCTAAAAGTGCAGTACTATAGTGTTAGTTTACAATTTTTCTTTAGTATCTTGCTTTTGTTTGTCCTGATGTAAAATAATCATCGATTCCAGATATCACCTTAATATCAAATGACAATGATGATGAAGGAAGGAAAGGTTGACATAAGAAGTGTCACCTATTTAGAGTTTTGTATACATAAATTTCTTTTTTAATAAAATTTAATGGATGTAGGTTAAGAATGCTAAAAGAAGATGTGGAAGTGTAAATATCTATTACAGCCTTTCTCCCATAGTTTTAGGTCCCAAATTCTTGCCTTCCAGGTGCACTGCGGATTCATGCACAATGGTGGTGCTGACATGGATCCCTTGGACGTGAATTATGTCAAGAAATGCCAATTTGTGGTCGCTTCTGGAATTTTTGATGGTTATGATGTACCCCGTCAGCCTTCAAATATAAGCCATCGTTCCAAGAAGCTCTTTTGCTTTCTTATGGTGGTCGATGAGGTGTCTCTTGCTTTCATCAAGGAAAATTCTACTGTTAGGGATGATAATAAGGGAGGGAAATGGGTTGGCATCTGGCGACTTATTCTACTTAAGCATCTCCCTTATGATGAACCCAGGAGGAATGGGAAAGTCCCCAAGATTCTAACTCACAGGTTGTTTCCTCAAGCACAATACAGCATTTGGATTGATGGCAAAATGGAGCTGATTGTTGATCCATTACTAATCCTAGAGAGGTATTTCATTGCATTCATTAGTCTCCGTTGGATTGTGTTTATTGATTAATCTTGACAGATGGTCCAAATGAGCTTAAAGTATGAAACAGATTGTCCCTCGTGTTGATTAATTTCTGTTCAAGTCTTCTAAAAGTTAAAAAAGGTTATATGCCACAGGCAATGGCTACTTCCATTTGTTTATGAGACAAAGGCATGTTTTTTGCTCTGCATCCACAATTCTATGTAGCATTTCCTTTCTGATCCATGAGCAGAGTACAACAAAAGGGCTGGAAGAATGACCAGCATAAGCTAGCTCCCTAACCATAAATGGTCTATTTTGTCTGATATTCTGTAATTTTTGTTTCATTTATATGACTTATGGGAAGAACCAAGCATTTTAATTTGTGCTGTCTTTTTGACATAGATTATGTACTTTTCAGTAGTCATATAGCCTGTACAACTTGATATTTAATTTCAGGCATTGCGAATTAGAGACACAAGCATTGTCATTGTTGAAAATGTATATTTCTCTTCGTGATATGAAAGGGAAAACAACTGATCTATACCAACTATATTTTTCTGTGCAGATACTTATGGCGTGGGAAAAATACATTTGCCATTGCACAACACAAGCATCATCGTAGTATATATGAGGAGGCGGATGCAAACAAGCGGAGAAAGAGATATGCTCGGCCCCTTATTGATCTCCAGATGAAAATATACCGTTATGAGGGCATGGAGCCATGGAGTGCAGTGAAGAATACCATTAGTGGTAAGAACACTTATCACATTATCTTCATGCCAGATTTTGTTGCATTTAGCTTCTTCAGGTAATAAATTTGGGTTTATGGTGAATAATTTGTGATCAGGAACATATTAGTGTTAAGAGACTTACTGATATAGATGTGATGATTGAAATTACCGATTACATTGAAGTGAGGTGTGATAATCCTCCATGTTCATATGTGAGCTTCTGTTGCACATGTCAATGAGATAAAAAAATGTTATGCTCAGTAATTGGCACTAAGATGTTGTCTTTCCAAGTGAAGCAAAAATACTGAGAAACAGAATCAAAGTCCACTTGCATCATAGGCTTTCAAAAGGTTGACATTTTTTGTTTGTTTTTTAATGATATTTCAGATGGCATTTTGCTGGTATTGCCATTCTTTTCTTGATTCAGTTAAAATGTAAGAGACTTATGTCATCTTTTAGGTTTAGGCTGTGTTGATAATGTCCACATTTTTTCAATGCCTGTGGCAATGTTTGCTAGCTAACGAGAAGACTGCTTGGACTTGTTATATGATGGAATAAGTACTGTCTTACGTTTGGGATTCTTATATATCGGGGCATGTTTACCATGATATGCATACAAGGTAGCCTGTGTCGTAATCATGTTGATCTACTGGATATTCTGGAATGGATTATAACTGTAATTAATTGAATGCAGATGTGCCCGAGGGAGCAGTTATTATACGGGAACACACAGCAATGACTGACTTGTTTAGCTGCCTGTGGTTCAATGAGGTCAACCTTTTCACGCCAAGAGACCAGCTAAGTTTTGGATATGTCGTATACAGATTAGGAGGCTCGTTCAAGTTCTTTATGTTTCCTAATTGCGAGTACAACTCACTGTTTATTTTGCATCCGCACACTAGAGAGCATTCTTCAAAGGTGGAGTGGGTAAAAAGTTTGAGTGAGTTTCGGGGGAGTGGCAGCAGTATGAAAGAGAGTAAAGGTGGATTAGGCTTATGGACTCCTTATCCTGGAGACCTCCATTCGGTTGTTCTGCCACCAGTGGTAAGAACGTCGAAAGCTGGCTGATGGGAGCTTATATTGTTCAGAATCTATTGTTTTATCTTGGGTACAACACCAGGGAATCTGAACCCCAAGTCGTAGTGCGTGAGGCAAGAGGGTAGTGCTATGCATTCTGGCTGAGGTTTGTTGGCGCCGTACGAGGGTTCTTTAGTTGTTCCTTCTGTTACATTTCCCCTGCGTGGAACATAGGATAGTGAGTTCTAATGTCTTCAATTCATTTGACAGAATCTGTAAAGTCGTCATAACTGACTCAAAAGAAGAGCGAACGTGCGCCTTTCTTCTTTTCTATCTTTTCCCTTTTGTGTTGCCTCCGACAACATTTTTCTCCTTTTTTCAATGAACACTTAGCTCTCTCGTTCCGTTCAGCGACAAAACTTATCAACACGCAAGTAGTTTCAGGACTGTTTCAATGTCAATATTTTATGATGGGCATGGTAGCACTCCCGTTGAACTCTGTACTTAAGCTAAAGAATGAAATTATAAGAAACAACGTTCAACTGTGATGGAAAAGGATGAATCCATAAAAGATCAGATTACAAGAAAAAAACAATTCAATACAACATGCAGGCCAAAAGCGACGCTTAACGTTCCAAGGAAAGTCCGATAACTTAGCAGCAAACCCTTGCTAATAAATAAATTACAGGGAACAATCCTCATAAAGAATATAGGTTTCGAATAGACTAGCCAAACAACATCGAATTCCAGAATCCAAATGGACAACCTCATTTATTATTTTCTGCTAAAAGGGAGATGCAATCTAGGAGAACAGGCAGATAAAACCAACTGCAGGGCTCCTCCAAAAATAATTGAAGCACGACTCCTAAGATGCTTGTTTCTCAATTAACTGAATCACGGCTGTAGAACTGGTCTAAAGTCTTTGCTGGTATACGGTGGAGTAGCTCACGAGGGAAGATGCGAAGCAGCGTCCATGCCAAATCCAGCGACTGGAAAATGTTGCGTGTGTCATAAGCTCCTTGTGCGACGAATTTCCTCTCAAATTTGTCCAAGAACTCCAAATATAGCTGTTTTCAAGAGGCAGCATGCTTAGTCCGTACAAGTAGTACTGAACAAGATATTAAGGATATTCTAAAATGAACAAAGAGGTGGTGCCAGACCAGATCTTCAGAAGACAAGGCTTCTTCTCCAACCACAGCTTTCATGGCCTGCACATCCTTCCCAATTGCATAGTTTGCATATAGCTGGAAGTGGTCAGCCAAACTGACAGGTTAGAGACTAAGAGACATCAGAACCAATTACTAGTGAACCAGAATGACAATTTAGACTGGCCTGATTAGACACATCAGAATGGTCTCTGCGAGTCATCCCCTCACCGATGGCACTCTGCAGTGGTGGAACAATGAAGCAAATTAGAATGTATCTATTTCATGCTTCTGTTGATCTAATAATGTCAAACATTTTAGTGAGAAATCAAAGGAGATTTATCCTTACCTTCATCAGACGAGACAAAGATGGGAGTACATTAATTGGAGGATATATCTGAACATAGATCAACACAATCTAATCAATCATGGACTACAGTATCTTCCAGAAAATCGGATGCTTCTTGAGTATTATTTCTCACAGATTAAAAAAGAGAAAACAAAAGATGAATTATTAGTTTTACCTGTCTGTTGTGTAGCTGCCTGTCAATGTATATCTGACCCTCTGTGATGTACCCCGTAAGATCAGGAGTGGGATGCGTGATATCTGGTCAGACAAGGAAGATAAAAGTCAAAGAAAGGTTCAACTACGAACTTGGTATTATGTGCAAGTGGTTCATTAATGAGGTTGGAATACCATCGTTTGGCATAGTTAATATTGGAATTTGGGTTATGGAGCCTTTTCGCCCTTCAATTCGTCCAGCACGCTCGTATATTGTTGCCAAATCAGTGTACATATACCCAGGGTAACCACGCCTGCCAGGAACTTCCTCTCTAGCAGCAGACACCTGCAGTAAATCAATATTTGGGTTCACAAAAAAGGCAGGCCAAGGCAGTGGATCGACATATTATTAACAGAAGAAGGGCAAATATCTGAACTTTTCAAAAAAGGATCAATGGAAGCTCTATCTACTTATGTATAATATGGATTTCTAGAGTTACTGGATATCACAAAAACAATGTGTACATTACAAGTGAAAGTTTGTGGTCTACTGTTTGTAATGCATTTAAGGTGCTCCAAAATTGGTATGAAATAAGAAAAGAGCAACTAGCGTATGCACTAATGCAGTCTTAGTTGTACCGATGATGATACAAAATCGATAGCAGTTTTATCTCACCTCACGAAGAGCATCGGCATACGAACTCATATCTGTGAGTATGACCAGAACATGCTTTCCACAATCATATGCCAAATATTCTGCGGTTGTAAGAGCAATACGAGGTGTGATGATACGTTCAATTGTAGGGTCATTTGCCTGTATAACAACAAGGAAGAGTTAAATTGACACCTTTTGAACCAATTGAATAAGAAATTTGGAAGAATACTGCGCCGGTGAGGTTAAAATATTGACAAAAAATTTTACCAGGTTAAGAAAAAGTGTAACTCTCTCCATGGAACCATTTTCCTCAAAATCACGTTTGAAAAACTGAGCAGTCTCCATGTTTACACCCATGGCTGCAAACACAATGGCAAAATTGTCCTCTCCTGCATCCTGAAAGTTTGCAGGGTCCACTCAGTAGAGAATTGAAGCAAGCAATGAAACCTGAGGTACTCGAAATAGTATCATAACACAACTTTGGACAGTAGAAGACAAAAGAGGCTGCACCTGCCTATCTTGTTTCACAGGATAAGTAATTATTATAAGAGATTGCAGGACAATGAATAACATAATTGCCGCACTATTCACAAGAGCAAGATGTTATTACCCTGAGGAAGCTTTTATTTGAGTTAATATTTTACAGGATTAGGTTCCATAACACAGTTTTAGGTTTACAGTATGAATCTCACCAAACCTCAGTGAGTAAAACTGATAATTTTACTGCTGGAAATATTGAAATAACTCACTTTAACTGCCTCATCAATAATTTAGCTTTACCTCAAGAAGATTATCACTCTTCTCCAATCGTTTCACTAAGCCTGCCTGGCGACATATTTGAGCAGCAATTTCATTATGGGGAAGACCGGCAGCAGAAAAAAGAGGAATCTTTTGTCCTCTAGCTATAGAATTCATAACATCAATTGTGGAAATTCCTGTCTGTATCATTTCTTCAGGATAGGTTCTTTCACTAGGGTTGATCGAACTCCCTGTTTAACACAACGTCAAACAACAGAAGGCAAGATGTAACATAAGCCAATGAAGGATGACCAACGGTAGGAGAAAACTAACCAGAAATATCCAAGTAAGCCTCGGGCAAAATAGGGGGACCGTTATCAATAGGCTTCCCAGAACCATTAAATATGCGCCCAAGCATATCCAACGAGACGGGAGTTTTCAGGACCTATAATACATTCCAGACAAGGAAAGGGTGAGATGAGGGGTTAAATGACGAGACCTGGCAGAACTAGTTCATATAATAGTTTCATAGGGAACACAAAGCAAAGCACATACTTTATAACACTATGTACACTTTTTTCAGGAGGCTGTTTGCCAATCATATAACAAATTAATGAGCGAGAACTGACAGTCTGGTAAAACCTAATCGTAAAATGGCCAACAAGGCCACAAATCTGAAATGTAAGCACCTCGAAGAAGATTTCCAACAACTTTTTCAAGATCTGTAATTAAAGGGCATAGCAACAACTTCTGCTCTTGGCTCGGAAAGAAAAACACGAGGATTGAAAGTTTCATACCTCACCAGTAAATTGCACAGTTGTATATTTGTTATCTATCCCAGATGTTCCTTCAAAAACCTGGCACAGCAAGATGACAAATTACATTTATTTGACAAAAGGAAAACAGGGGATGGGGTCATCACATACTATTGGACGAGCTAAAAATATGCAAGCAATTAAAGAGAGTTTTATTGGAAAGATTAATCCCTCTAAAGGTAGGAAAATAGTATCATATTATAGATGTATAACAAAAGACCATCAACTAGTGACATCTTATGGTCGCAAGATTTTTTTTCTTTTGAAAGGTTTCATCTTATTCCATTTCAGATAAGGGAATGAATTCCTGATTAGAAAGCAGCTCAAAACGGAAGTATATTAGGAAGCTTGTGATCACAAGTTACCGTGTGAGAATAGTAAAATGTAAATTCAACTACCTGCACAACAGCTTTTTCCCCATCAACTTCAAGGACTTGACCACGCCGCGTTGTCCCATCACCCAAACGGATATTCACGATCTCTTGATACTTCGGTCCCTGCCACAGTGAACAAACAACACCTCGATCACTAAACACCGTAACAGCTAGAATTATGATTAACAAAAACAAAACAATAGTAAACCATGGATATTCAACTCAAACAACTAATCAATATCCACCTTGACTTTATCGAGAATAACAAGAGGTCCGGCAACACCAGAGACAGTTCTGTACTCTGTAAACGAATCAAATACAAAAATGTAAGGTTCCGCATGGATAAAACTTAGAAAGCAAACACATAACAAAAAAGTATATTTCCTACCTCATTACACTGCAAAAGAAAATTTTTAAAGCGTAATTAGATAAAAATCTCACACTTCTTGCTCTGATAAGAAATACAAAACGTCCCGATCCGATACAGTCATTAAATAACATCGCGCATCAATATTAATTAGTGAAGAATCATAGAACAGCAAAGTCTATAACCTTACCCATGCCGATCTCAAGTGTTCCCTCCTCCATACCGGAATTGTTTTGTTCCGCGCCCATTATCAACCCTTCATTTCACCAAAAACAAGCCAAATAGTTATACTAAAAAATAACTACACCTTTAAAGCCACAAAATCTACCAACATATAACCGCTTAATCGAACAATGATAATCAACAATAAAAAAAAAACTGATCAGCAACTAATCACCAACTACAAACAATGATCCAATAACAGAGAAACTACGAAATTCCCCCGCACTAGCTACCACACGAATCCTCGCAACGATTTTTCTATTCAGAGTGATCGATTCCGGGAATGAGTAGAGAAGCGAATTGAAGAGCTTTTATCTTAGTTTGCTATCACGTTATATTCATTTGATAGTGAAATATGATAGAGCGATTTCGGATCTAATCAGGAGGCTACCTTTTTCCGATCTGTCACAACACTTCAACCAGCGAGCGAGCGAGTGACCGAGCGAGAAAGACAGAAGAGATGATAGAGGAGAGGTATGGAGAGATAAGTACGAGAGGAATAGACTGAGATCTGATGCTCTAGAAAATATTTAAACAAAATTAATTTTAAGACGACATGATCAATTTTTCGGAATTTCATAAAAATGTAAACTTATTAAGAGTGGCCGAGTTGGAAGTAAATAATTGATTTGTAATAATAACACGTGTCCAGTTTCCAGACTGAGCGATTCCTCGCCTATGCGTGGCTATTTATTTTGCTATCGTGATTGGTGGACGTTGTATGACTCGTGACAATGGGACTGGGACAGATAGGCGTGGGGACCAGATGAAATTTCCTTATCTTCATTTTTTAGAAAAAAAAATTAAGAATATTTATAAAATCTTAATAAAAAAATCAAGTGACATAAGCAAAACCATACGGTTGTGTTATTAACTGGTTTTCTGTTCTGGTTTATTGACTTTTCTACCCAACTAGTTGGAAGACATCCTGGAAAGTAGAAATAAGCAGATCGCCACGTATTTCTTTTGGGGCCAAACAATCATTTTCATCATACCAAATGGCCTCCTAATTGTCGATTTATGAATCCGCATAAGCCATTGTCAAGTTTAGTGTATAATTGATTTTGCAAATCAAACAGTGGAGGTTGTGAACTGATTTTCTGTTCAGTCTAGTTGGTTAGCATCCTCTCTTGCCTGAGTAAATATGATTTCCTGCTCAAGGGATCCGTCGGGCAACTACGGACCTCTCGAAGAAATTAAGATACAAAATGTCACCAACCATCTGATGTAGGAGAATAGGGACAGTCATCACCGATGGATGATATCAAGGTAAATGTTTTTGGGTTTTTACTGTTGAATTCAGCTCCAATCTAAATAGATTTTCAGTCAGGAAACACCGGATAGAATGTACTCTTTAAGAAGATAGGTTGGCAGATATGAGAGGGTGAGTTCTCCTCCGTCGATGAGAAAATGTGCTTCGCCAATCCGTTAGGGTAAGATTCCAAGTGCAGAACCTTTTGGAACTTGAACCTAGTGGTAGTCCTAGTAGGTAGGTGTCTTTACACGAGGGAGAATACAGTGAGGATGTCAGCCACTATAGAAACAACTTATTCGTCGGTGTCGATTCCAATGAGACTGGAAAAGTTATACTTTCAGGCTAGAGAACTTTCTCGAAACAACCTTAACAGTAACCTTTTGATATTCAAAAGTCAAGGTCAACGAAGCCATTGTGCAGGTGAAACATTGGTCCACGGATTTCCCTCCTCCTTGCCCGCACCAGATGATTCGATTCGAACTTATGGTTACGCCTTAATTGACAAATTTTGTGTTTCTTAGTGAAGTTATATACTTTTAGCTCTAGGCTGCGTCTGATACTTTGTTGCATAGGCGAGCGGAAAAAGTCGAGGGTAGCAATGTCCGGGATAGGATCAATGCCTCGGTGGCTGCAAGCATCAATGAAGGATTCACCTTTTTAGTAGAAACACCACCAACAGCTGATCAGGGCTTAGAAGCGGGAGTACATGGTGCCATGATGGGTTTAACTTATGAACGTTTCCTTTCACGGTTGATAATGGCTTTCGTTGGCTGCAAAAATGGGTTGCGTGTGGGCTACTACAGATACAAAGGTACATAGGAGAGGCAGTAAAGCAACGAATGCTTTTGCAGTAGAAATGATCTTCATGCCCAGAACTGAAAGGGTGCCTTTCTACCAGGTTTCAGTTTTCTACCCAAATAAAGTCATTAAGATGAACCAGTACATTATGCTATTTTATAGTTGGGAGGGAGTAAAAGAAAAGAGGGCGTAGCTTTATACCAGGGATAATTTTTCATGTCCAGTCAGTTGATGGACAGAAAAGAAAGTCCTCTGACAAAAACTGAGGAATAACAGTACCAGGAAGTGGTCGACACACTAGACAAAAGTGCAATCATTCACCAGAACCAAGCATTTATCAAAATTCCGTTATTGAACACCAAGTATAGATAAATTACAAAGATCGCCCGCTTAGATTTCCACCATCCACATCTCTTGTACTTGTCGAGAAGGATGAGAAGGAAACAAGGAAGTAACTAGACTCCGAACAAAATTGTGGGCAATGCCAAATCCCTGCCAATCAAGCAATCAGCAATCCTTTGCTACAAATTACCACCTAATAATAGAGATTGAAATGTCTCAGCGAGCTGCTTTGACATGATTACAATATACAAGCCAATCCACCAATTCATGACACCTGAATCCCACTTCAGGATTTTTGTCACCTGCTGCCATTTTCTTTAGCCTGAGAGGCCTCAATATATGGCTGGTTCTCTACTTTACCGGCATTCTCACTATAACTCACCAGGTCATTGAACATGTTCATGGACGCCTTGGAGAATTCTGTTAAGGACTCAAAAACAGCAGTGAAACCAGTTTGAAATCCACTAAAGGTCACCCTTTGTGTTTCTTGAACACAGTTGTGGTGTTTCTCGTGTTCCGTCTCCAGCTTCTTTCTTAACATGTCCAACTGATCTTTCTTGTCTGTCATATGATGCTCATCTTGTTGTTCTGCATCTGCCTCTGATTGATAATCGATAAGCTTGGATTCAAGAAGCCTGGTCTCCTTCCTTTGGAACGCCAAAGTTCTCCTGTCAAGTTCCTTTGCCAGACTGTCAACTTTCCTCTTCTGTTGTTGCTCCTCTCCTTGCTGAGCCCACAAGGCTCTCACATCTTTTGAAAAGCTTTTCAATGCAACAGATACGGCCCTATCTGGTAAATTCTCCATGGAAGACAGCCAATCCTGGCAAATAACCAGTAATGGCGGACCAACTGCTCGAAATGGTATAGCCGAACCTCTTCCCCTGGAATAGAATTCAACTTCAGGGACTAGGAACTTGGTTAACCAACCACGAAGAGCTTCTATATATGCCTTTTGTGCAGCAACATACTCTGTAAAGCATGCACGCCAATTCAGAAGCTCAGCCTCAAGCTGAAGTGTTGCAAGCCGGTGAGAGTCATTGCAAAATTTTCCATGTGCCGGACAGGCAAAAGATTTTACTTCAAAAATAATCTTGTTCTGGGTTTCATGGGACTCCAACATAATCTTCCAGGTACGGGTTAGGCTGAACATGGAAGAAGATAAATGAGAAAGAAAAAAAATGGGAAACCTAGAGCCAAAATCTGAATACCAGTGCCTTGGTTATGAAAGGAACTCCCTTACCCTTTTAATAGTTCGACGATCTGGGGCTGCAGTTCTTCATCTCTTAGTTTCTCAATTCTCTTTGAGATTGACTCAGCACTTCGAATCGCGACGAGGATTCTTGCGTATAAATCTTTCACCGCAGCTCTAGTCCTGTCCATTGCTACTTCATTATCTCCTCTGACATCCTGGTTTCTCAGTCGTGAGCACTTTCTTTCATAAACTTTCCGTGTGCTGTCTCCAGCCTGAGGCACAATGAAAAGAAACTGAGACAGAAGGAGATCCCAACCAACTAATTCCTTTTCAAGTGGCAGGTGAAACGCCACCCGAAGTCTAGCTTCCACATTAAGTGTGGAGCATCAGAATCAAAAGGATCGTCAGTTACCTTAACCTCTTCATACAGCTTCTTTTCCCAAGCATAGAGCCTCCCAAGCGTCAGTGAATGGCTTCCTGATTCCATTCCTCCACAGTCATCAAACAGATCATTCTTAAATTCAGTCCACGAAGAAGAACTTTTGAAGCTGCCAGTAACAAGGCTCTTGCATGACGAAGGCTTTGATGAAGTGGAACGGTACCATGGAAGAGCTGGAATGAGTTTTACGGAGTTATCTGAGTTTAATTAGAGCATAGGATTAGTCTTGTGAGGAAAAGGTGATGGTAAAAGATAACCTAAAGCAATGGAAGACTAAAGAGAAATTGCAGCACGAGAAGGAAACAAATAATAACCAGTCAGTTCAAGAAGATGAAACTAGTAGAATCTCGTCGCCTACTACGAATTGTTAGATACGCAAACAGCTCACGTGCAGAAGCCTATTGTAGAATAACTAACATAAACAGAAACCAAACTTTAACAGAACCAATATAATCATTGGAATCTCTAAACTCAAAAGAACAAAGACTGGACCTAATGAAGTTGACTTATGCAGAAGTAGTGTAAGTACCAACATTGTCGTTTTTCGAAGTAGGAACTTAATGTTCTTTCTCGAAATATAGATTGTAAGAAAATCTATTCTGAATGCAGTATGCACATGGACATATTAGAGCAAAAGCGTAGAGATAAATAAAAAAAATTGTGAAGAAAATAAGAAGAGCCTAAAGATCGTTAAAACTTGCAGCTGGAAAACAAAAGCAACCAGAAAATAAAGTATGAGGAATGAAAAAGCCAGCTTTCAGAGGCTACATAAGAACAAACTTGTCAAAACCACCTTTTATTTCCCCCAAGTCAGGCTGCAAATAATCCTTACTAGCTTCTAGCATTCTTGACACTTCCTTGCCAGAATCACAAGCCCTGATGAAATGGTCCTGAATATCCCTGAGTGCCTCCAATAGTTCCCTTCCTTGGTCTGGCGTATCAATAACTGTAAGCCCCTTTTGCTCCCCTTGGTTCCCATTAGCATCTGAATCGGCTACCTTAACCATATCTGCTCCACAGTCCTCAAGCTCTTCTTTACCCGTCTCTTCAACAATCACCTCCCGCTTCCCTTCCTCTTCTCTCCCTTCTTCTTCCAGTTCAGGAATCCCTTCCTCTTCCCTCACCACCTTCAAGTCATCATCAGAGCTCCTCCTGTAACCGCTCATAATCTCCGGCCTCATGGTATCAAAAGGGTTGAAAAAATCCCACCCAAAATCTCCTTGTGAAGATTGAGTCATTGGTGGTGGTGGCATTTGCATGTAAAAGTATTCGTAGTTCTGTTCCTCCCTCTGCCGCGTTTCTTCCTGGTTCTCCTCCTCGTCACTTGAATCTGACGAAGTTGACGAATCACAAGACTCACAAGCACTAGCTTCGTGGTTTGTTGGCCCAGATGGTCTTTGTTCAAGAAAAATAGGATTTTCTGTCATATTTTGCTCAATGGGTGTTGAAGATGGACACGGAGGATCGAAAGTGATGAGAAATGGTGAGGCTGGTGAAGAATGGCGAGCTACAAAGAGCCTTATTCCTGCTGCTACTGCATAGAGAGACTGACAGTATCTGCAGTGCGCTTCTGCTAGTGCATATCTCCTCTCTACAGCTAGTTTCAGCTGCCGTTTTCTCTCTTTGCATATAGACACTACTTCTTCTTCTTCAAGCTTGGATGCCACACATCCCATTTCTTTTCTTCCACCGGTAAGCCTGGAAGTGTGCTTCTACTTCTACTTGGCTTTCACAGGCCCAGTCAGCGGTGATGCTGTTTTTAGCGCACGGACAAAGTTTAAGTGAAAAAGTTTGTTCCTGGGAAGAATCTACAGTTTCTTTGGAGAAAAAAAGATGGTGAGTTTGAGCCAAAATCAGTTTTATGGTCTGCAGAAGTTCTAGAGAGAAAGAAGGAAAAATGCAGCCTTTTGAGGTGCTTTAGAGCAGCCACTTTCATCTTTTTGCTAACAAAATAGTGTTTCTGCTAAAACTTTGGCTCCTGAAGAAGCTTTAGAACTCTCCATTTTATTTTCTCGGTACACAAACACGCCTCAAAAATGCAAAGCTCAGTAGCAGAAAGAAAGATTACTCTATGCTCAAACAGAAAATGGAGGAGGGAAGAGTTTTCTTGACACATACATTTTTGAACTAAACTGTCCAAAGGTTACCATTGGCACAGGATCCATACATACATGAGAAGAAGACTCTTCCGGAATAAAGAGAAGACTTTTCCCTCCTCTGCTATACTGGTTTTACCGAGATAGAGACAGAAAAAAACAGGAAGAAAGACATACAAAAAAAATAGGCCGCGTATGTGGGTGCTGCTAAGGAAGAAGGTAGGGGCTCGAGAAAGACAGAGAAAACAGTGAGGCTTAGGCTTTGTGTTTGACACAATTCGTACTCAAATATGTTTAATGTTAGAGTGACTAACCTCTCCCTCTCTCTGCTTCTAAAAAAAATAAATAAAAGGTTATGCAAACCAAGTTCAGCAGAGATTTTTAGAAATAAAGGCTTTCGGTACAGACCAGTGAGTAAAAAGAGGAGTCAAACACAATTGCAGATTGCTGGCAAAAGGATGGTGACCTTGCAGAGACCAGAGAGAAAAAGCTTTTGTCTTGTTCCTGCCTCTCTTCAAGGCAGTCTTGTTTTATTTTAACTTCTTTTTGATTGGTACTAAGCAGTGCAGTTATGGCAATAAGATTACCACTCTCCATCCCACTTATTTGCTGATGATGGTTGGAGGGTGGGGAGTTAACAATCGAAAAACCTTAACTGACACTGTCTTTACTTATATGGACAATAGAGGTTAGAGAAGATACCTATCCAGAAGGAAAATCCACGCAAAGGAACAAGATTTTGTTGCCAGGGTTCAACCCCTCGCTCGGCCCCTCGTTGCATTTGCATAAAATAAAAAAGAAGGTTCCTATCTGGTCTGAAAATAAATTGAGTCGGTTTCTTCATTATAGCAGTGGTGGGACTTGACAGAACCTCAGGAAACCTGACCCTGCATCAGTGCTTTCAGAGATGAAGATCAAAATGAGAGGCATTAATTATATTACCGATCCGTATTAATATCTCCACATCACAATCAGCACACAGAGAGCAAAAGAATCATTAACTATACATAAATCCAAAATCTCAATGCCCCTGAATACGTAAAGAGAACCAGTACAAATGACATCTCCCGGCTAGGGTCCAGAGTGAATCTCAGAGTTTGTACACCAAACCATTGCAAGTCAAAGCTGACCTATCATGGGTCCAGCACCGAACTAATCACTCAGTCACTCGCTCTACCCTTTCCTTTCCTTTCCTTTTGGGTCTGGCATCTAACAATTGTATTGGAAATTCAAGGAGCAGCAACACCATGCTTCGTATTTGAGCCTAAAGCTTCCAAAAAAATACTTGGAACATTGATATGGTATCTTTTCCTTAGTTACCATAAAAAACTTCAAACTGCGAGTAAATCCATACAATCAAATCTAAGCTTAACAAGTGGGCAGGCGATGATAGTAAAACTTAATTTATGAAACGTAACCCTGGAATTTTTTTATTGGTTGATGAGAATATTCTCTGTCAAGACTCTGACAAGTGAGAGGAAAAAGGACTCTCTTTATCGCCTCGTAAATCTCTTCTTCCTCTCCAGTCAATGTTATGTGCCATGCGTTAATTGTTATGTCCAGCGTCCGTAAAATCTTGCTTTGTTTCGGGAAGAACATACGAGGGATTAGTATCATTTCTCTTGCCTTTTGGGCCTATTGGGCCTTTTGGACCTTCTGTCTTCCTGCAGCTCTTCTTTCACCCCTACCAAGTTACGGCTAATACCCATACGGGCCATAGCAAGCAATTCGTGGTGGGCTTAGTGGCTTAGTCAACCACTGTTAAACCTATTAAAATACAAGTTCATATCTCCACACTTATGGGCCCTGTAGGCCCTTTCCAAAGCCACTTCGCTGTTTTGATTCATGGGCTTCAAACAACCTTGGACTAGTGGAGATTTAGTTTTCAATGTACGAAAAGCGAGACAGCAGTAAGAAGGGGAAGATTGAACAGTGTAGAAACTTTCCCAAGAAACAACTATAAGAACATGTCACCTCGACCTTCTCCGGTTCTAGTTTTTGGTGCACAGAATCTAATGAAACTATCGGTTCCAAGTTAAAAGTAGTCACAGTGTACATTAAAGAATCGAAGGGGTGGCTCCTTTGTCTTCTTATCTCCTCCAGAAGCTGTCTGGTATTCACAAGATAACATGAGATCACAAACATAAAAAGGGGGAATGGTCAGGTAGTTCCAGCTTCGTTTGCCCTGGTAAAAGCCGCCAGCGTGTTTGAGGGCAGGCTAATTCCACCCCCTCTCACAGATATACTAGAGCACCTAACTGAGCTAGCCTTGGATACAAGATTTGAGTCGAGAAACACAACAACCACAGTGATATCATCGTGGAAATGCCGTCGAACGCCTCGGTCAATCTTCTTCAAGTCTGAATACCTCATTTCTCTCTTCTTCGCTGCTTCTTGCAAAGCAACCTTTACCAGCCTCCTCGCACTTCCCTAATGGATAGGATAGGATAAGACACCAAGGTAAACCAAACAAGCATTGGAGGGTAGATTCAGAAATAGAGCAGCTAAAATATGCATGCATTTAGGACAACATGAAGAAATTAGCAGAAGGAACATAATGTGAAGCTATGACACACACACTCTCAGGAGAAACACTATCTGTCAGAGCCAAGGCCTCCTTGTTTGGAAGCCTCACTCGCCCAACCTTATTCTTCCTCCCTTTATTTCTTAAGACAATTTGAACCAAGACGAGGAAACAAATGTTAAAACCAGTCCAAACCTCTCAGAAAATCTAAACATATGAACTGAATGAATAATGACCCAAATTCATGTTATCATCTGTGGATGGTAAATATGCTTCAATCTTCAAGAAATTTCTTTTCTTTCTTCAAAAAGAAAAAAAGAAGAAAGTATGACTTACTGTGCGAGGATGGCTTTGAACCATGTCAACTGCCTCTTGATTGCTAAGATGCTCCCACAGGCCATCAGATGCAAATATGATGAATTGATCATGTGGCTGTAGCTGGTGTTCTGAAATTGCAGGCTCCGAGCTTAATATGGGCTTCTTGAACGGTTGCCGAAGCCGAAATTTTGCAAATAAAGGCTCCCTGTTGAACTCAGCCTTTTTCAGATATACATCACCAATGGATCTGGAGATCTGGAAAGTATTTAAGGATTTTGATCATCATCGAACAAACTAAAATTATCCAGAGCACAATAATAATAAACAATATTGGTTCTTTAGATAGAGTCAAGATATAATGAAAGTTTCGGTTATTGCATTTGCTGGATCCTGAACCATCAGATAGAACCATTACTGTAACCTTAAGCCACACCGACCACATCTAACAACTGGAAAAACATATAAATGGCATGGTCCGAGGTAAAACTTACCTGTATAAGACCTTTTACACGCCATACGTTATGCTTCAAAACTACAATCTGCGAGTCATCAGGATGCAAGGAATGCAGCTCCTGTCTAACAGACTCTATACAAGCATTATGCTCAGCTGATAGCTGAATGGACAGAACTTCTCCAGTTGCCTTCACCGCTCTACCCAAAACAGCACGAGAATCACCCAGGTTGGCAATGTAAAGGGTTCCACCACAAACAACGCCTACAAGACAGCATGACCCAACTGCTGCAATTTGTGGTTTCATGGGCCACTGATTTGTAACAACAGAGAGAAAACCTTCTTCTGTTGCCTGAAAAGCCTTTCTTATAACATCAACTGACATTGATTGTTGCTCTGCTGTAAATCCTACAGAGAGACAAAACCTGAAAAGGTTAGAGCGCATAATTTATTGCATAAAAAACCACTGAACCTTAAATTTCAAAGTATAAACATTTGAGTATGAGTTGTGGAACATTGCAACAGAAAAAAGATGTTTTTCCAATTTTAACCGTCAGCAGATATGAATAAATCACAGAGAGAAAGGAAGAACAATTGAAGTCTTACTTTTGAGATGCTGAAATAGATGACTATTGATGTAGCGCGATGTCTCAGGTCCTCCATGTCCATCATAAACACCAACAAAGGTTCCAAATGGTCCAGACTCATGAGTGCTCAAACTGCCTGACTCAAGCTGGCTCTGATCCTCTAGTAGATTGTTCGCTTGCACAACTGCCATGGAAAATTCACCGCTTACATGCTGCCCATGGTCCTTATACCACAATAGTCCGTCCTGGCGTCCGTTGGCATCTGAATTCGAGTGAACAGATCGATCTGACCTTGGCCAAAAGCAGGCCCTCAAAAAGTTCATTAGCCCAGATAACATCCCTCATCTCATCCAGATAACCCTCACAATTATCCACATTTAGCAAGGAACTCAAAAGAACTCTGACCCAGAAACAACGGTAGCAGATTGTTGCCTTCCTTTCTTTTACACCACAGTCATATGCAACAAAATTGACCAACCAGAGACAAAAATTAAGGGTTGAACTATACGGACTCTAAATTTATATGATGTGAACTCTGAAACAGTATTAAAATTCAAGACAACAAAATAAGTAAGCAATCTTTCCTTTTCAATCAAACAAAATAAGTAATATCTGAGACATCAGATGAAATAAAAATGATTATAAAATCAAATACTTTAGAAAAACTTTAGACCCCAGAACCCAATAGTGAACTTAACACCATCTATCTCCCAGCGAAACAGTTATGCATCCCATCCGCAGAACCGGTGAAGAGAGCAGCGAAATGGATAGCTGTAAAGTTGGAGCTAGAAAAAGGCTCAATGAAGCAAACAAAGGACTATGATAACAAACCCATCGGTTACCTCGATATACCGAAGAATTTATATGAGCTTACCGGCGCCTGAGGATGACAAAACAATCAATGCAAGAGAAAAAGAAAAAGAAATGAAACGTTTGAAAAAAAAATGGAGGTCAAACCAAACTTTTTATCATGAAACAAATTGCTGGTCAGCCATTAAGAAAATCCAAAAGGTTTAAAATTTTGCATTGAACCATATCCCTCCCACTCCCAAAGTTACACAAAACATCAAAAGGCCATTAATCACCAAAAACAAAGGAGCTCTATCTATTTCTCCAAGCTTACCAATTAATAAATTTGACTGCTTCCTGAAAGCTACTAACTTTTACAGTTGAACAACGAAATTCATGTGGCCATCAGTGTTTTAGATCTGTGGATCCGTCAAAGTTCAAGATGGAGAACAAGCACAAATGGGCTTCTGTTATTTCGTGCGGTGGTCTAGATGATGGTTGGATTGTCTGGAGAAGAAGAGCATAAAATAAGAGAGAAGTGAAGAAAAAAAAGTATATGTTCTCAAACAAAGAGGGTCTCTCTTAGAACAACTTAACCCAACAAGGAACTCTATCTCCCCTCTCTATACAACTCCATTCCTCTCTTTATCTCTCTCCGTTGTGTTAGCAGACAAGCCCCATAAAAGACCAAGAATGGAGAGCTTGAAGCCAGCAAAGCAAAGTCCAGTTTTGGGCTCCACACCACTGTGCTAATGGGGAGGGGGGATTACTTTTAGGGGAGAGAGAGTCAATGAAAGTTTATATTGTGGATAATGATACGACCTACGGTGATAACATGGATGTTGCATGAAACGGGGTTGACGTAATTCCACGTGGAATTTGTAAAACAAAAGAAATAGAGTATGCCCAATTTACCCCTCTCATCGTCTCGTCGATTAACATGTCCGAACCTGGTTGAAGACGTGTCGTGTACTGAAAACAAGTAGCACCAATATCCCCGCATCTAAAATTCACGATTAAAGGCTGAAACCACTGTTTACTCCGATGCCTCAAATCTCCCGTCGACGATGGTTAGTATCCTCGTTGCGCGATGATAATCCGTCCAAATAATACTGTTCAGTGCCACGTTCAAAGGAAGTCAAACCCATGCAAGTGAAAAAAGCATGAGTTTGACTCTCTTGTCCATAAACCGGTTTGGAATGATAATCTTGTTGGGTTTTTTTTCGTGAAGTAGAAGCTCCCACTTCACTTGTTGCTAAACAAACACCAACATAATTGCAACCACACCGTAAAAAGTTAGTACCCGAACTAAACATTGGCTTGCATGAGTTTTACACGACTCGTTATATCTTTGGATCTTGTATGGATTCGACGGAGATACTTTGGTTTGAATTATGTTCCGGAGATTCGTATCTTATGATGTAATAAGAACTATGGTGCGAAAGCCATGGGTAAAGATATCTTCTTTTTCTAACTCGGTATTGTAGTCCATCGTTAAGTACACAATTTGACTTCTTCCTACGCTCTTGGGTTTTCTTTTTTTGTGTTCCAGACAGTATTAACACCTAATTACATAGAGATGTGAGCTTTCATTAAGTCATTCAATAGATTTTCTAGGTGGAGATTGGTCGGTTTGTATGTCTTTTGTTTTTCCTTAATAGCCATGATTAGTCAATTACAATGCGCCTTTATTTTCTATTGGTTAGGAGCCTTAATCTATATAGAGTCAACATAACAGCTAGCTTTTGGGTAGATCTGGACATTTTTGTTTGTATGACTTGCCGACATCTGCTTGCCCAAGAATAATGCAACCAGATTTGGATCCTCCTTGTTCCTCTTTTCTGTGTTGTTTAGAATAACCAACGAAAGTTTGATTTATAATATAATTGAATGGTAAAATTTATCAATTTTAACTAAAAAAGTGTAAAATATGTTTATTGAGATTAGTGATATACTTTATGATGGACACGGAAATCAGATCACGAATAAATAAGATTAGACAAAAACGTTTGCTAAGTTAACCACACTCTTTTCCAAAGTACATACTATGAATTGGACATATATCGTTAATCACACCAGCCAACAAGGGGCCTATAACTACAGTCTCGTACTTACTTTATGACTTCCTATATACACTCATGAGCATATCTTAATTCCATATATTCTTAAACCTCTTAATGGCACTTCGTCTGAAATCTCAAACTGAGTTACCCCTGATATTAAAAGACAAATTAATCCTATTGTAGTGGAGTAGCAAATATTCCTCGTTTTATGTTAGGGTACCCTATGTAAAACCCGTAAATCTTAGGACTATACAGAATGTCACCTAACTAAGGCTCGTTGGCTACCCAGCCCTCTTTAAAAGGAGCCAGAGCTAGCCCCCTCTCCCACAGATTGCGGACCCCTACTTGCACAACTGTGTAACTGAAACAGACCCGGAAGGCCATAAATCATACAGGAAACGGACGAATAGTTGAATAATGATGGTGGGTTATGTGCAAGAATCAGGGTTCTCGTCATTTTGCCCACCTTGGGACCAAAAAAGTGCATTTTATAGTTAGGTGCTGGACTACACTTTAAATCATTGGATAACGAACAGACAGAGACCAGCCCTACACCATTAATGGATTATCGTGATATACTGTTTGCTGACATATGCGCCTACCGTTTGAAATGTTGTATAATCGTTTTAGTGGCGGATTCGATAAGGAGACATGATCCTCGAGCTCTATTATGGGTTAAATTCTAGTGCTTCCTATCCAACTGCGCTTTGCCAAGTCTTCATCAATGGTCGCCTGCATCGGTTCTCGATTACGAATAGATGCGAGACTGCCACTTCAATGGTGGGGTAACAAATGCCATTTTTACTATAAGAAAAAGACAGCTGCTATTTTAAAATGCCATTGTCATCCTCCTTCTCTCTCTTTTTTTTGGGTATTTTTGTGGGAATAATAAATTATAATTTCTTCTTCTTTTTTAAAAATGGCCCGAACATTGAAGGTGCTGTTCCAACCTACAATACAATGAACTTTAAGAAGATAACATCCCATCCAGGTGCCTTAAAATTTGAGACAAAAGAAATGGACCACTTTTTATATACAAGTTTTGGTTGTGCTAAAAATTCTCACGGATTATCTGTGGAAGCATTTCAAGTTTCGTGCATTCCTCTAGGCGGATCTAGCTTCGATTTCAAGGGTACATCTACAAAACAGGCCTTGGCAAAGCGCTAAGCGAAAGAGAAAGGGAAAGAACAGGAATATTCGATTCACAGCTATGGCTGAAAGCTACATGTTCATTGCATTTGATGAGTATTGTGCAGCTAATGTGGGGACAATGCAGTCAGGATTAATTTGGAATATATTATATTATCTCCGATCGAGGTGAAACCCACCCAGAACCATCTTATCGTCATGTTTCACACATTGTTCTTATGATTCGCCGGTGCGTGTTCGCGATAATCGGAGAGCCGCTGCTGAAAAAGAGTGAAATTTTGGCAGTGCCCAGTATCTGGCACTGCTCAGGGGAGCCAGTGTGACAAGACATTGTCATATTTTAATTTTTATTCACCAAGGCAGGGCAGCAGGGGTAAAATTATGCTAAGAAATTGTGGAATATTAAAAGGGTTGACTAGGAAATGTAAAAACAAAAGCTAAAGGAAAAGTTATCTTATTCACTTATTACATATTGGGAAATGGAGCAAATAAATCTATAACCATTAAAGCATGGAATCATAACACATCGGTTTCTTCAAGTTATTTAAATGGCTGTCTTGTTTGGGACAGTGGATGTGGCAGGTGAAGTTGATATAAAGCGGAAGGGAGATGTCATATGTCTCCTAACGTAACATGTAATATAAATATTTATTTCACGACACCAATGCCTCTCCGGTGTCCAATATCTTGATTCAAATATATTTCTTAATTATTGCAAAGATCAACCGTACAACCTCCTCGGACAGGATCACCATGACCAGGGATTCCTGAAGCACGAGGATTGATCTATACAAAGATAGAACAGGAGAAAACGCAACCATTAGTCCACAGAATTGATGGTAGATTGGTGGTTCAGATTCAATAATAATAATGACAGTGAAATGAATTACACATTTATAATGATAAAACCCAACAGCTTGCAAATAAGGTGGGATTCTGTTGAATTCTGTCTTGACTGAGATATCTCCACATAAAACGAAAGAGATTAATTATTATGCACAACTTTGTACTATTTATAGTCCAGCCGGCTTTGACATCCTAACCTCTCAATCATTGTTTCACACTGCAAAGCTAATGAAATTTCCATTAGAGGGAGTGAAAGAGGTCGTGTAAGACCATAGTATTCCATGTTTTAGGCATACAAACACGAAGGAAAAGCTGGTACTAGTTTTTCTTTTATAATTCATGACCGACCCATACATAAATTATATAGTATATAAAACTCCCAACAGGGGTAAGCGATTGCATGCCGTGTCTTCTGCGCGCGGTCGTGAATCAGCAAATGCAGACCAGAGATCTCTCTCTATATATTAGTATCTAATCCTCACAGGAATGTTGCTTATAATTGAAGAAAACAGCAACGAAAGAGAAAAAAGGGTTTACAGAAAGGAACGATGTATCGCTATATCGATCTACGCCTTATCTGAACCACAAAAGATTGACCAGTATGGATAATGTTCTGCAAATCGAATCTATGGAGAATCACCTCTCAGAAAAAAAACAATGTATTTAGTCTAGGATGTGGCACATATATGAAGGTGGCCCATCAAATCATCCAGAACGTACAATGCCATATAGCAAGAACCTGAATGGTATTCAATTATTTAAACAGTTGATGAGTTCCCCATTCATTGAACTAAAGTCACTGCATTATTCGTAATTAAATCGCCTCTTCAATACTTTATTTTAGCAGAACAAACTAATGTGTCTTGGCAACCCAAGTTGAGACCTTCCCTACTAAACTACTTGGAGCTTCTGTGCTATGCAAGAAAAAACCTGGAAACCCGGCCTTCGGAAGAAACGGTCCTCATCTCCATACTGAAGATTTCTACGGACTCGTTTTCAAATTTACAATTGTACATAAATCCTCAATAATAGCTACGCGTCGGGACTTTTCCACGTGAAACTGACAGGAATTTAGCTAGGGGAGAAATTATCCAGGATTCAAAATTCAAGCTTTGGTTAGGTTAAGCATGCATGCTGTTGAAGGAAAAGACAAGTGAAGCTATCGATGAGCAGTTTGGATTTGGAATTCAACGACTCATCTTTCGAGGGAAGTAATTAAACATCCTCCTTCCTTAGGTCAGAAGGAACCCATTGTGACGATAATGGGAAGCTTTGACAATATTGTGGATGCATGTTGTGGTTAAGCTCGATAATCAAAAATCAAATCGTTAGTCATAAAGGTTTTCATGGAGTTCCATTCTTTTCAACATTGATTGATTGGTATCGATCGTTAACATTATTTTAGAAGAAGAATAGACTTATATGGGGAGTTTTTGAAAGTGAGTCCCATGACTAATATCCATTATTTTATATTGGCATGCTTCTTTGACAAGAATAAAACAACACAAAAAAAGGGAAAAGATGAGCTATTGTGGCATGCTTCTTTGACTGATTGATCGCTTAAAATTGCATACCTAGCATTTAACGATGACGGATCACATAGAACGAAGTCGACCGGCTATGCCTAAGGTTGCATACAATGTCCTTAATGATCAGTTAGGCAATTTTCTTTTCCCAAATGAAGATCGGTTAAATAAGCAAGATCCCAATAGAGTCCTGTGTGAGGTGGTTGGTCAAGGTGGGAGTTTTAGGTCATCCTCCAACAGGGAAGACTGGTAACTGCTATTATAAGTCATTAACTTAGCGAGCAAGAAGCTCCTATCCAATATGATAATATAATTTAGTCAATAAACTGTCTTTTTTATTTGGAGTTTTCAGGAATTAACTAATTAGGAAGATATCACATCAAGTTGACCCATCGATTTTGAAAGGTAGAAAGGGACCTCAATTATTTGAACAAACTATTTCCACTAACAGTAATATCCAACCCCAGTTCCTTACTGAAAGCATGAGAATCTCATCTCTAAAGCTAGCCAAGTTCAATTGCGATGACGCTTAGCTAGCTAGATAAATTCAGGCTTGCCAAATGGGAACGAAAGACTTCTTTTTCGAACCAAACCCAACATGTTTCACATTGCCGGTATACAATATTTCGAGGAGTGTTCCAGGGAAGGATTATTCTTGTTTGATGGATCTTGTTCTAACTTAACATGCACGATTCGCTGCCGCTTTTCTGTCTTTGGGTTTGTCTCCTGGTAGTTATGTCAAAGATATATGTGTGAAATAGCAATCATTTTCCCACCTCCCGTATTGTTTAAGGAATACCAACATTGCAGAAAAATTGTATATGAAACTTTGCAGACACAGGGGCAAAGGTCTTGAGAAGGTTCAAATATATTTGAGGAGATATAATAAAAATGCTATTACATATATACTATAAGATCCCAAATCATCCTGACGGACCAATGGAGACCATTGTTCACCAAAACTACACCTACACATTTATAATATATTAAATACTGCACCGTAAATTAATTTTTACTGATTTTAATTCGACATTGATGTAATTATTAATTATATTTGTACGTATAAAGAGAAAATGTCGCATAAAAGTTAATAGTTATTTTGCATAAAAGGTGGGCCGAGTTCACTTCACGATAGTGGCTTCTATCGAAGCCTCACCAATTTAGGGCAAGCTTATTATTTCCATGCCCATTTCGTTGAAGGGAAGCCCACCGCTGTCCGGGACGTCCGATGTCAAGTGTGTTATGGACATGTTAAGCTATCCTAGGGCTTAAACCATCTCCTTGCCATTTCTGGGATACGGGGTGCAGCTACACTGTCCGACTGATCGGGCAATGTCTGGCTATTGCTGTTAGGTTTTGCCCTTAGCACGACTGACAAGGGGTTTGGTTCAGCAAAACCTAAAGCGACCTACCGGTCGCAACCTTTTGCTATTCAAATTGAGAAGAATGGCCTTTTTGCATAGAATGAACCGGTCGAGTCTCAAACTTCTGTCACAACAATTCAAGAGACACTATATCCAAATCCCTTTTGATTCTTCTCCTAAATGCACGCCTTCATCTTCCAGATCGTATGCTGTAGAAAACCCTTGTTGGGGTTTTTGTAGGAGAACAAACGAGTTTTGTTACAACGTCAGGTTCTTCGCTGCACCGGTTCAGGTACTTGCAGGCCAAAGCTATACTTTTTTATATCTTTAAGACCAGTGATTTGGCAAGATTTTCATGAGCAGATAGGTTTACATTGTCGGGATTTTGATATTTATTTCGATTTCAGAAAAAGGTAATTAAGGAAGAGGAGTACAAAGGGCCGCGTTTAAATGATAAAATTACAGCTCGGAATGTTAGGCTCGTGATTGGTGATGGTAAGTTTATTTAACTTGATCGAACAGCTTATTGATGCTTTGAAGTTATTGGGAAGGTGCTTATTCTCGTGCATGACGAAGTTTTCAAGTCTTAAATATAACTTCTGATGAGAAAAGGATTTCAGAGATGCGATAAATTGCTTTCAAAGCTACTAAGACTAAGGTTTTTTAACCATCATCGGTGAAGAAAGCGGCTACCGCTTTCATTCAATACTGAAATATTTAAGTTTAGCCTCTCATGTCTCTCGGTTTGATGATTACTGGATATTCTGTTCTCTGTAGAAAATGAATCGGAATGTGTATGGAGCCATTTTTTAGTATGGATGACTAGTTTTCCAAGCATATGACCCAGGTGGAAGAGAAAAACGTTATAGTTCAAACTTAATTGTATAACTACGAGCTTTACTGTGATGAAGTTCTCTGTGGAGAATCCATATCAATTACAAGTTGATATCTGTTGAAATATGTTTTGGTTTGTTGTGGGTGATGTAATGGTGTGGCGGACTCCTTAAAGAAGTATTAAAATGTGCACAGAGCATTCCATTGTATCATTGGGTGAAGCATTGCAGCAAGCTACGAATCTTGGACTTGATCTGGTCGAAGTAAGCATTTATATCTTATGATCATGCTTCTCATTTTATACTGCTATAAGCTGTGTTCGAGTTTGAAAATTTTGACAAAAGAATTCGAATCCCTGCCTGTTTTTGAAAAAAGAAGCGTTGCATGTCATCACAAGTACTTAATATTTATCATCTTTTTTCTATCCATCTGTATCCCTTTTCACCCACCTTAGATATAAATGGTGATATCCACAAATCATCCGTAAGAAAGGCAGGAGATGCCTGACACAATTGATGGACAGAACATGTTCCTTGTATTTGTTCTAATTTTTTTTGACATTTGTTCTTATAGGTTGATAGAAAAGCTGATCCACCTGTCTGCAAGGTCATCAACTATCACAAGGAAAGGTATTTGCAAGAAATGAAGGCAAAGGAACTTGCTAAAAGCAAGGTATCATTTTGGTCTAGTGTGCTTTTTTAACTGACAGAAATTTTGTTTCGTAGGCATAGCTTTGAAAGTTTTTTTTTCCGTGCAGTATCTATTATAATTTTTTGAATAACTACATATTCTTCTGTCCAATTGTTTTGCCAGGTAGGAATGACATTGCGAAAGGGATCTTTCAAAGAAGTTCGATTTTCCGAAAAAACTGTAAGTTTACTCACCTCCTGGCTGAAACTCATGCAAATGCGCTTACTAGACTTTGTGATCTTACAAGTTTAAAAAAAAGAAAAGATGGGTTTTACATCTTCTATTGCTGTTTCAGGAAGATAAAGACTTAAAGATGAAAGCAGATGCAGTCTTAAGATTAATGGAGCGTGGATATCGGGTGAAGGTATTTTTATTTCTAATCTTATGAAGTGTCTAATGTGCACTGACTTTCTATAGCAGTTACTTTTTTTCATAAAAAAATGAATTTGGTCCTGAAAGATAATTTTTATGTAATTTCATTAACTATTTAATTCTTCTTTGTACCTCATGTTTAACAAAAGTGTTGGGGAATCTGACCATAAGTTTGCAAGCCTTTAAGTCTCCTGAAAGATAATATTCTGCATGCCAATGCTATTTTCCCTGCATGAGTGATCATTAGAGGAAGAAAAAAGATAAAGCAGTTTCCAAAGTATGCATCATTGCTGATGATTTGTCACAGCATCTTAGGAGTTAGTAAAATGTTTTGCTATGTGCTTTGAAAATGCATTTTGCTATATGCTTTATAAATGAATCTGATTGCGTAATCTTGAATTGATTTTCAAACAACATTTTCGTTTGTTATTAAGTGAACAGAAGCCTGTCTGGGATGACATTCATCGTTTCTTCTTCCTTTTTTTAAGCATTTGACATTGCTTGCCTGTGTGATCTATTCCTGGCTTCCACAAATTTCGTTTGTAGACTATTTGATTGCTGTGATTTTCTAAATGTCATCACTTTTAGATGCTTGTAGATGCTTATGAGACCTGTAATCCCGTATACAATTTATCACTTAAACCATGTGACTAGGTTTGTGAATACATGAGCAAATGTAGACTGAGTTTATAAATGTTTTGAATTTGCTGATTACTCTATAAATCTTTTTTCCAAGTGGAATGTGGTCTGATAATATTATTTGAGATCAAGTATACTTGTTTTTGTTATAACAAGTGGCATTGCATATGGTTTTGGAACAGTGCACCGCCTTAGCTTCAAATAAGAAAGGTTCTAATCCTGGTGATGAAGATGAACCAAACCATGGCCTGGGAACATTATTATCTCGCATCACTTCTTTGGTATCACCTTATTCCTATCTTTTTAGTCGTTGTGTTCTTTTATTTAACAGATTTCACGTTTTCCACTATCTCATTTTGAAAAATGTCCACCAGATTGAAGATGTGGCTGTGGTGGAAAGTCAACTAAAGGTGGAAAGAAATCAGGCATATGTAATTGTCAGGCACGCCAAGTTTGGTCTATCTAAAAAAGGTGGTACTAAAAAGTTGAAGAATGCTTTGAAAGTTGCCAATGGCTCTGAAGGCCATGCAGTGTTTAAGGATGATGATGCAGAATCTGGCATGGGAACTGACAATGATTACAGTTCCGAGGAAGAGGACATTCCGGATGAAGATCTTGTTAATGACAGGAGAACGGGGTCATTTGTTGACTCGCCCAAAGGTTTTGGCACAGTGCTTAACTCTAGTGATGGTGCAAACGTCCCTTATGCAAACCCCTCAAAGCATGGTACTGGCATTCCAGAGTCCAGACTCCCATCCTCCACAGTACAGCCTTCTGTCGCTACCGAAAACCGATACAAGAGAAATGAACCGCGGAATCAATTCCCACCAACAACGCCTGTAGCCAATGGGATGGATAGGAGAGGACAATATAGGGTTGAGCCACAGTTCTCCAACCAAAGCAGGCAGGCACAAGCACCAATCAATGCTGGTCCCTTCGTGGGAGATAGGAGGCAAGCCGAGTCTGATACGATGGATAGGAGAGGACAATATAGGATTGAGCCACAGTTCTCCGACCAAAGAAGGCAGCCACAACCACCAATCAATCCTGGTCCCTTCGTGGGGGAAAGAAGGCAGGCCGAGTATGATACTTCTTTTAGGAACTTTAGGCAGCCTTCTAATGAAACACTCAACCCGACTTCTCCATCAGTTTCTTCAAACACCCGTTCGTCGAGTTATGGAATATTTAGCTCTTCAAATCCAAGCCCTCCCAGGAAACCTGGTGGAGAACCAGAAGTTGATAAGGTAGCTGAAGGTAACAGATACGGTAGCCAGAGCCCAAGTTTTGACGGAAGCCAAAGGATGCGTAATAATGTTGGGCTAGGGGGACGCGGCGTGTTCCGCAGGGATGGAGGAAGCGATCCGAACTAGTTCACCCGAGAGAAGATTACCTTTGCGAAGATCATGAGAACTTTGTTCGTAGTGCAACATTTTTGTGGGGAGATACCAGCCTATTTGCCGTCTGATTCATTTGCTCTATTATTGGCCAACTTAAATGGCAAATTTTTGATGTACTAGTAGAACTATTTTAGACATCCTTCATACATTGAGAGACTGTAACTAATAATTAAAATCTGTGGTCTTCGCCATTTGTACGAGATAAAAAAAATAATGACTATAGTGAATGCATATTTTTATCATGTCATGCCAATTATGATAGAATGTCTATATTGGGTATTGAAATTTAGAGACTAATTTTACGGCAGGTTGGATATTTTTCAGTTTCCAAAATAAACGACATCAGCAATTATGTTTTGTTACTAGGTAATAGAGTTTATATTATAAGATTTTTAATGATTTGGATTATTAACCAAATTATATATATGCTTAGGTATAATTTTGCATATCTAAAACAAACAAGTTAATAAAACTTTAGGCAACACTGATGTGTATTGTTTTAGTTCCACGTAATGAAAATGAGTATCCCGAGAGCTGTGCCCAAGATAACGACGTCGTTTCATCTCAATTCTAATTTCACCTCATTCTCTCCTCCGCCCTCCTCTGGATCGATTTCTTTGGGCGAAAGAAATGAGGTATTAAAACAGACTGTGTCAAATCCGCACCATCTCCAATTCTCACACTCTCTCTTTCCGGCCCATCTCGCAACTTAAGGTGAGTTAAATTCTCTATTGCTCTAGATCACCGGTGTCTTTTTTTTTCTTTTCTGACCCTAGTTTACCTCTATTTCAGTCTGAAACGCAGCCACCATGACTCAAGATGTTGAGATGAAAGAGCTCCCGGAGACTGCGGCGGCCGCTGCTGCCCCGGCTCCCTCCAACTCCGCGATCACCTCCTCCACTCCCTCGGCACTCACCCGTAAGCGCTGCGCTCGCACGTTTCTGCTTCCGTCATCGGATTTCGATTTCTTTAGATTTGGCTTTTGTTTGCAGATTTGAAGGAGATTGCATCACTTATCGAAACCGGTGCTTACTCACGTGAGGTGCGGAGGGTTGCCCGCGCTGTCCGCCTCACCATGGCTCTCAGGCGGAAGCTTAAGCCTTCTGTCCTCTCTGCTTTCCTCACCTTTGCGCTTACTCCAGGATCCGAGCTATATAATCGGCTCACTTCCTATCTCCCCAAGGTAATTTTCTTGACATCCGGAAAATTTGTGTCAGTCAACTTCATTGCTCCCTTTTCAGCTTCGAACTGCTGGTATAGAGATAATTATGGAGTGACTATGTTTATGATCTGCTTTTACGTTTAATTCGTAATGACAATAGAGAGACTTCAATAGTGGTCATAGAATGCGAAGATACTGAGGCTTTACGTTTAGATGTTAGCATAGCGGGTTTTGTGGTTTGGAGATGTTGCAATTTAACGGCTTAGGTGTTCATGGTGGTGGTGGTAGCAGGACGATGAGCACGAGATGGAGGTTGATAGTGCAACGCCCGTAACTCAAGCTCCCGCAAAACACCCCCTACCGGAGCTTGAAGTGTACTGCTCCTTGTTGGTGCTTATATTTCTGATTGATCAGAAGAAATACAATGAGGTAGATGGCATGTCATCAAATATATTTCTGTCTTTGTTTCTTTTCTTCCTGTGGCTTATCTATATCAAACTTATGATTATTGTTATTTACAGGCAAAAGCTTGTTCATCAACAAGCGTTGCCAGACTGAAGAATCTGAATAGGAGGACAGTTGATGTTCTCGCGTCCAGGCTGTACTCCTACTACTCTCTTAGTTATGAGCTCACTGGTGATCTTGCTGAAATTAGAAGGTGAAATGAATGTCTTAACAAGATTTTACTATTATTAGCTGAAACACGTAGGTCTCTGGTTCTGTCAATTGTCAAAATGTCTCTGATGCTTACAATTCTGACTACAAGTGTAGCATGGATTTAGTTTTCATCTAACTTGATACTTTTTTTCTACAGTGACCTCCTTGCTCTTCACCGGATTGCAACACTGCGCCATGATGAGCTTGGCCAGGTAAAATTATACATTTATGGGAGCTATATAGTTTCTGTCACGATAATGGTTTAGAATTATGCATTTTTATAATGCAGGAGACACTTCTTAACCTGCTACTTCGCAATTACCTCCATTACAATTTGTATGATCAAGCAGAGAAACTAAGGTCAAAAGCCCCTCGGTTTGAAGCTCACTCTAATCAGCAGGTATTTTTTTTTATTTTCTTCAAAAAAACTTTTGTTATAGAAGTTACATGCATGCGACAATTCATATAATGTGTTTCCACATGTGGTGCCTTTGCCGTGAAGGAAATGGCAGAGAAGGCATTGCAATTAGCTGCATGAATCTTCCATGTTGCAGAGTAATGCAGTGTGGAACCAACAAGTGGTTCATGAATTACCATCTGCTAACACTTTTGGCCTGATTTGTACTCTGTGAAACAGAATTTTGTCTGATAGACATCACACGGGGAGAAAAAAGGATTCTGTTGTCCTTCCTCGTCATTTTTCTTTCCCTTTTTAGGTTTCACATTATTCCCTCCAAAATATTTTTCCTGGATTTTCATTCCTCATGATTTCCTGTTAATTATTAATTTAGAATTCACCAGGTAGCTTTTCATGGATAGCATCAATCCTGGAAAAGAACTCTTGCAACCTTGATTTGAAGAACTATTTGTCATAAGTTGCACGTGCTAACAACTTTATACTGCAGTTCTGTCGGTACCTCTTTTACCTGGGAAAGATAAGAACGATTCAGTTGGAGTACACAGATGCGAAGGAATCTCTTCTTCAAGCTGCAAGGAAAGCCCCAGTTGCTGCCCTCAGTTTTCGTGTTCAGTGCAACAAGTGGGCTGTTATTGTCAGATTATTGCTGGGAGAAATTCCCGAACGGACTGTGTTTATGCAGAAAGGCATGGAAAAATCATTGAAACCTTATTTTGAACTGACAAATGTAAGTATAGGTCAAATAGAACTGAGTCCTTTTGCAATTATTTACGTGATTTTCAGGGGATATCAATTTGGTGGTTTTTTGGTTTGCTTTCTACCATACATTTGTTTCTTTTCTCCGAATTTGTTCATTTGCTTTTATGCTTTAACAACTGGAAAAATCAAGATGGATAGCATGTGGATATAAATAGTGTACTAGTTACGATAGTTATCATGAATGGCACATGGCCAATTGCCTCCCTGTTGCTGCTTGACTAACTGAGGTTTTTCTGGGGCACTCTCCGCTTTCCAGGCTGTGCGAATAGGAGATTTGGAGCTCTTCAAATCGGTTGCTGAAAAGTTCTCCGCCACCTTCAGTTCAGACAGGACCCACAATCTAATTGTTAGATTGCGTCACAATGTCATAAGGACTGGACTTCGCAACATCAGTATCTCCTATTCCCGTATATCTCTGGCTGATGTAGCCAAGAAGCTGAGATTGGATTCTGCAAATCCAGTTGCCGATGCTGAGAGCATCGTGGCTAAGGCAATTCGAGATGGTGCTATCGATGCAACTTTGGATCATAAAAATGGATGGATGGTATCAAAAGAGACGGGGGATATCTACTCCACAAATGAACCACAGGTCGCATTCAACTCTAGGATTGCGTTTTGTCTCAACATGCACAATGAGGCGGTGCGTGCACTTAGGTTTCCACCGAATTCCCACAAGGAGAAGGAAAGTGCCGAGAAGAGGAGGGAGAGACAGCAACAGGAGCAGGAGCTTGCGAAGCACATTGCTGAGGAGGATGATGATGAATTTTGATATCTACGAACCGTGGCTGTTCGTGACCTTCTTCAATAGAGCCCCCCTGGATAATTTATCGACTTTTTAGGTCATTGCATCGAGATTTACTGTACTGTTCAGCAGCCTTCATTGACTGATGATTGTGCTTGGGGTTGCTATGTGCTTCCCTCGAATTCTGTCCTCTTTCTCCTTCGGTTATTATTTGTCATTCCTGCAACTTGCGGCCAATTTGATTCATCATTATCTAGGATTTTGGTACACCAAAACTGAAAATAATTACTGGGTGGAAATCAAAAACAATAATCGAGATTTCGCAGTTAACATCAAGCAAATCAAGCATCTCCAGCATTTGTACGTTTCATCCAACCATCGAAAGAGGAAAGACAAGTTACTCTCATCAAGATATGCTTTGTATGTACCAGAAAGACAAAAGTAACCAAATTTGTTGAAATTTGTTACACAATCACAAAACGTTTTAGCATTAGACTAATCCTCTCTTATTAGGCCATATCTGACGATATAGCGGAGACGTTGGCGATGGATTCCTGAAAAATAAATAAAAAAATTAAGTCATATCTGACCAATTTACACCCACATTTATACCCTTACTAACTGAGTTCATATCAATTGTAAAATTAGTATCTATATGCTAAACTTTTCAAAAACACTTCCAAACTTATAAGCCAATTCTAACATTATATCTGTGAAAATCTACCTGATTGGAACGACAACATGATTTTGATAGGAAATCTTTCAATCTTTACATTTTCTTTAAATATCTAAAATATAGCTCAAAACTGTCTCACGCATCTAACAATATTCCAACCCATCAAATAAAAGTTAGTAATACGGGCAATACATGTAATATACATGCATTTGGCCCCTCTTTGCTTCAAATCCCGTATCCCTGAATTTGTTCGTAATTTTCATACCTTATGATGACGAATGCAAAATCTCAGCAGCCAAAATCCCAAAGCATCAACGCCTTCACTAACGCAACCGACCTATGAACATGCACCTAACATCTGAATTTGTCATGGTCGACGTTACCACTTGCACTTCAACTATAATCGAGACAAACAACCAAAAAAACAGAAAAAAAAATTGCTTCCTTCACAGTATGTGTCCAGATTAAGTGCGATGATAATTATAAGAACTGATGAAAACGGCATGGGAGAACAAATGAGAAAGAACGATTGACGATAGACGATACAGTTATTGCAGCTCCTTAAGCAACTAGGCGACAGTTTAAAAATGAAAAGCATCAGGAAGCGTTAGAATACTCCATACGGTGATGACAATGGTCGCTTGATGTGGGTGCACCAGTTTGCAGCACCAGCACTTGTCGCACTGGCTTACTTTGTTGTTTGAGGAATGATTCTCATCTAATACAAAGAGACCGATACAGGTAAATCTATTGGTGTCTTAGCAGTATCGTTTCAGCCGCGAAAATGAAAATTTTACACTTGCTACACTGAATAATCTACTTTCGTTTTCAACCTGGCAGTACAATCTGAATTGCCAAGTAGTTGAAGGTAATCTGAACAGGATCTCACAAGTTTCAATAACACTTGAATCAACTTCTTTGATCAAGCTCCATGTGATCCGAGGCATGTCCAAATGATCTCAACAGTTTTGTCAATCCCCTCAGAGTTCCATAAATTTCCTCTCTCTCAGAATTCCTCTCATCTAAGGAATAAAATTCAACAACCACATCATTGACCTCAATCAAGCTACACCCAGGTAATTTTCTGAACCCAGTATCCCTCATTGAAAGTTTTAATCGTGCGACATCTTTCCACCTTCCAAGATCTCCATAAATATTTGAAAGCATCACATAGTTGGCAGGGTTATTTGGTTCAAATTCAATGAGTTTTCTTAGAGCCAGCTCAGCCAACTCAACATTTTTGTAAATCCTACATGCACCAAGCAAAGCAGCCCAAATAACAGCATCTGCTTCCATAGGCATTTTCATCACAAAATCCACAGCCTGACCTAGGTGACCAGCTCGTCCTAGCAAATCAACCACGCAGCCATAATGCTCAATTTGAGGCACTATGGAATAAACATCCTTCATTGATTGAAAATATGCAAGGCCGTCTTCGACCAAACCCATATGTGTGCAAGCACACAAAATGCTTATAAATGTGATTCCATCCGGTTTTTCGCCTTCGTTCTTCATCTGAGAAAACAAACGCAAGGCCTCGGCACCACATCCATGTGCTGCTAAACCCCCAATTATGGTATTCCAACTGATCAAATCTTTCTTGGTCAATCTTTTGAACACATTAATTGCATTTTCAATGCTCCCGCATTTAGCATACATGTCTATTAAGGCATTTCCAATATATAAGTTTCCCTCGTATCCTTTACTGTCGGCAAAAACATGGAGCCACTTGCCTAAATCGAGATCACCTAATCTTGCACATGCGGACACCACACTCACTATCGTGGCATCATTAGGAATCACAGCTCCATCAGCTAGCATCCGCTTGAAAGCATTCAACACTTTAAAGAATAGATCATTGCGTGCATACCCTCCTATTAACCCATTCCATGAGAAGACATTCCTTACAGGCATATCTTCAAACAGTTTCTCAAAAGCCTCAACATCCCCATTATAAGCATAACCATTTAAAATTGTGTTCCAAGACATAACATCCTTGCCGGGCATCTTATCGAAAAGCTCTCGCGCTCTTAACATATCTCCAACCCCGATATAACCCGAAATCATAGTGTTCCACAGCACAATGTCACGATCAGGGGCCAAATCAAAAAGGCGCCGGGCAGTAACTAAATCTTGACAAGAAATGTAACAGTTTATTATAGTTGTCCAAGCAACCACATTCCTCTCCGTCATCTCACCAAATACCCTATAAGCTGCTTCTATTGCTCCGGCACTGGAGTACACGTCAATCAACGCGGTACTCACAAAACGGTTCGCCTTAAATCCGCTCTTTATCACAGAGCAATGCAACATTTCACCTTCTTTCGAGGCACCGATTTTCATACAAGATTTAAGAACAATCGGGAAAGTGAAGCAGTTGGGCATCATATCCATGCGCATCATCTTCTTAAACAAGAGGACAACTGTCTCATGAAACTCGTTTTGGGCGTACCCTCTAAACATAGAATTCCAAACGGAGACGTTATTCGGGCAGGGGATTTGATCAAACACTTTGTGGGCATAAGCCATATCCTTGAAAACCGCCAAAGCAGATAATAATTTTGGGGTGATGTAGTCATTGTGCTGGAAACCGAGGGTGACGATCTGTGATTGAACTTGGCGTAGATGTTTGAAGGTCTTACATGACTGCAAAAGCGAGATAAACCCCTCTTCAACAAGTATATGAGGTGGTTTTGCTCCCAAGGTAGGAGATATTCTCGCTATTTTCAGCAGAATTAAAGTGATATTTTAAGTGAAACTGAGACCAACCGGTTCTTCCAGGTAGCCAAAAGGGGAATTTCTCATCGAAATTTGGAGCCAGAGGGAGAGAGTATTTCAATGCTGCCTAGTACACCCGGTTATTCACTTTCTTGCTTCCCGTTTTAGATTTAAGAGGCGCGAAACCTGTAATGGGCCTAAATCTAATTAAGCGTGGGCTGTAACGTTTTTGTTGTCACAGGGCCAGCATGTTTATAATCTTTCTCCCAATAAGACACTGTTGGCGTGTCCTAGTATGACAATCAATTTAGTATATAAGCTTTTCCCCGTTGGCAAGGATAGGTACTCCATAACTCTACACGCATAGTGACATGTAAAGAGAAAAGGCGAGCTATGGGAGTCATTTCATGGAGCGGGGAGCAAGTTTAAATGCCTACCGGACGGCATACATTGACAGGAAAACGGTAATCCTCCAGACTTTTAAACTTCTGACGTAGAATGACCCGAAAGCATATAGAGAAATATGGAAGGTAAATTAAAGTAAATGTTCAGAGGAAAGAATGTATGAAACTAAACCGCCAACCATTTACACTTTCAATTAATTGGTATCAACTCAGTGACGACTTTTGAGTTTTAATTGAATAACAGTCAATATATATCTTTTGCTCGATCACGATGGGAACGAAACTCTTTATGGCTCGCAAATAAGGAGGAGAATGTTGGTCAGTGTTTCATAGGAAAAAGGAATCATTTTTCTCAGTTTCTTTCACCAAAAATCTTTCCTTTTGAAGAGAAAATAAACGAAAATTTCCATTCTTACAGTAGCTATCCTACTAGAAACATTAAACTGTAAACATCATTTTAAAAAGAAAATTTCCGTTCTATTTAGAGAAGGCAAATCACTGGTCAATCTTTGATACAACTCAACAGCAACTTTTACATTCCAAGGTACAAAAAGGCAACAGGAGGAATACTGGAAATCCAAAACGTTCACAATATAATATTCAGCCAACAGAATTGAATCCAAATGACTTGACAATGTTGCTGACCCTTTCTGCGAAAGTTTTAGAAGTGATCTTCTTACCTGGCACGTGAAAAGGATTTGAAACTGCATCTACATATGCAGCATGGAACCTCCGGAAAAACTGCAGCATTGAATGAAAGCTTAAAGTAAAAAAAAACTCAGAACTGCTAAATCAAGCCACTCATGCAAGAACCTACTACATTATCATATTTCAGAACCAAGCAAAAGCTGCAACTACATGGAAATTTGAAAATGGGAAGATGGCAGATACACATGGTGTGAGTTAACCAGAAGGTTGCAAGATTTAGTCATGTTTAGCTAAATCAAACACTCAACTGTCATGGAATAGCTTAACAAACAACTGAACAAAAACCCTAACCATATTTAAGTATTTAAAATTCAGTGTATAATATGTGGCACAAAAAGAGATAAACACCGCAGCCAATTTACATTGTTCTCCATCATGAACAGCATGAAACTCGTTTTCCTGAAATGAATCCTGCACCAGTGAATGCAGATAGCGAGGACAGCCTCGAGTAGTTGATTTCACACATTAATTTACGTTCAGAAACTGTGATCCATGATCACAATTTTTTTGACATTGAAGGCATTTGTAGTGTGAAAATAACAGTATACTGTCTCGTTCTGATTTGAAATATGATATCCTTCCGTAGATTTAGGCAGATACAGCACAGTAGGCAAGAAAATTGAAATCCAGAGAACCACGATCAAAGAAAGCATTAAGGCTTACTATCAGCACCAATTCTAGGCCACAAAATGATGCTTTTATTTTAATGCACAAAATGATGCTTCAATCTCAAGTACCACGAGGAACTTACATTTCTCACATCCGCATCTCTAACATCCAAATCCGTTGTGACTAAGATGAACTTCACCTTCGTGTTAGTCAAATAACCGTACCTGCACACGCAGTATCACTATTTTTGCGCAAAAACACAAACGCTAATTCCGAAGCTCATATATTCAGTATGAAAATAACAGCGAAGCTTACACTTTATAGTTCTCGGCCGGATAAAGCAATCCGAGAAACGTCTCGTTCAATGTGAGTCCAGATTTCTTCGGATTGTTCACTGCACCAACAGGTTCACACATTACAACCGCTATAGTCAGCAGTTCCAGAAAACTTACCAGAAACAAAATCAATTGTAACACCAATCTTTTTCAAGATCGACGCACAAAAATCGTCGGCGCCTAATATCTCTATTGCTTTAAATGAACAAAACGATCCCTATAGTCTGTTCAGGGTGAGACTCTAACTCGAGATCTGAAGCGTACCTCGTTCGTCCACGACATCGAGGGAGCAATGGACGATGTGGTGGAGCTTCAGCGCATCGTCTGCCTCCGTGAAGCTTTGTATATATAGCGGATTGTTCTAATCGAATTGTGCGCAAAGGAGATACCGGTGTGATCAGATTTTTTGGCGTGCGTAAAATGATGAGATGGATCGTGCACTTCAAGTGCTGGGGCGTACCTGATGGCCGACAACGGCAACGCACACGATCATCTTATCTGGTCAGAGTCGCCGGTCGAGCTAGTCTCTGTTAGTTCGGTTGGAAACTTGAGAGGAAGAATTTTTCGCTGTTGCCGCGTGCCCGAGTTCAGTGAGTTCGGTCGGCGGATTAGTCCGTTTGTTAATCAGTTTTGGACCTATAGTAGGAAGGTTAGGCTGAGCAGTTGGGCTGAATTGTAGGCCCAACTTCTCCTGAGACTTCTAATTTTGGGCCGGTTGTTTAGGGTTTAAGTTATCACTCCGAGTTTATTCATGGTTTTGAATAATATTGCAAGTAAATGCGAAATCCCCACCAAAGCGCAAACCTTTGCTTGCCCTACAAAACAACCACAACCGAAAGAAACTAAAAACGGTTTCTTTGCTTCGACTACATAGCCCATATTATATTCCTTTCCTATCCCTGGCCAGAGTGCAAAGCAAAGTAGCTCCAAGCCTAGAACCACAAATTCGAATTCTGATTGGACGGCCCATCCTTCAAAAATACAACGAAGCAAACGTCGAAGTACAGCGAGACGTAAGCAAGGCCCCAACCTACTACGAGCCCTCTAGCCATATATAAACACATCCAATTTTTGACAGATTATTAAATTACAAACCTGCCCCTCCACACCGCCTTCCTTCCAGATTCCAGCTCTCTCCTTCTCATCTCAGCTGCCTTCCCTCTGCCTTCTCCCCGATCATGTTAATCCATTAGCACCGTCCATTATTTTTAAAATGAAATATCACGCAATCTCACTAGCAGCTTAACCTTTTTTACACCGTTTGTCTCTGTCATTAAGCAAGGTTAGCTTGCGTTGATTGTGATAGATATCTTGTTTGAAATGATCGAATCTGATTTTATTTTACTTTTTAATCGAATGCCTTTGTGTTTATCAATTATATGTTTTCTTCTGCTTTTCTCGACAGGCTTTATAAATTTAGCAGTTGTTACGTGGATTAGAACTCTTTTTCCAGCTCGATTGGGACCAGCTCTGGGGTTTTTTTTTTCTTTCGATCGGTAATACATTCGGAAAGCACAGTCTTCTTCTTTTTTGTTTGTTAATCGTCTGATTTTGCTACTTACTTAGAAAATCTATCACAATAGTATTCTTCATATCAATTTTTGTTGAAGTTATGCTGTGTGGCTTTTTTATAAATTAATCAGCGGAGGATGAATAGATATGTTTAATCATTTCTTTGCACTTACAGGCATTTTATCTGAACTTATGTGCTGATAAATGTTTTGACCTAAATATGTATTTATGGTTTAGATGGGAAGTGCGGAAAAGGAGGTTGTCCGGAAAGTTGAGGAAGAGTCTATCGCAAGTCGCGCTGATGGTGAAAATGGTGTGGATGCTAACTGGGGGAGCAGTGTGATGATGAACATTTCGGCTGAGGGTGTCAGGAACTTGCACAGTGTACCGTATGTTTACCCTCAAGATATCGTTAGGCATAACGCGAGTGGTGTGATTGGAGTAGTACGTGAAGTTCCTGGTGATTCGGATTCTGATAGCAGTGTTACTGATGATGAAGATGATGATGATGATGATGAACATGAAGAGGCCGAGAGTGAGGGAAGTGACGGTGAGGATGATGGTGGTGAGAATGAATACAGAAAGAAAGGGAATGATAATCATGATAGTGAAGAGCTACGAGATAACCAGGTTCGGGTGATTTGGATGGATGACACCGAACAAATTCAGAATATCAATGATATAACAGTTATTGATCGAGGATTCTTACACGGTGATTATGTTGCATCTGCTTCAGATCCAACAGGACAAGTGGGTGTTGTTATAGATGTGAATATATCAGTTGATGTGTTAGCTCCTGATGGGTCCATTTTAAAAGATATATCATCCAGAGATTTGATACGTGTTAGGGATTTTATTGTTGGCGATTATGTGGTCCTTGGTCCTTGGTTGGGTAGAGTGGATGATGTTTTAGAGAATGTTACCGTGTTATTTGACGATGGTTCTTCATGCAGAGTTACTGGAGCGGAGCCCTTGCGCCTTAAACCAATTTCCAAGAGTATCTTTGATGAAGAGGAGCAATATACTTACTATGCCGGCCAACGTGTGAGAGCAACTTCATCATCTGTGTTTTGTAATTCTGTATGGCTATCAGGCTCTTGGAGAGCTAGTCGTTTGGAAGGCACTGTTACTAAAGTTACAGCTGGATCGGTTTTTATCTATTGGATTGCATCTGCTGGATATGGACCTGATTCTTCTACTTCCCCTGCTGAAGAGCAGAATCCAAATAAATTGAAATTGTTGTCTTGTTTTGAACATGCAAACTGGCAGGTTGGTGATCGATGTCATCTCCCGTTGTCTTTAGTACAATCATCTACGAGAACCATAGATAAGGGTTCATCAAATTTGAAAATTCATGATTCAATCAAATCTTCACTAGATCATAGGCAACCAGATGGGCGGCATGAATCAGTAGACATGCCAGTTGAAGAATTAGATGAGAACAAGGAATGTATGGATACTGAATCATTAGGATTACCAGATGGAAATATCACAGGTAACTGTTCCCTTGAGTCTACTTCTTGTGGTAGTTCAAGATCATTTCCAAAGGAGCCTGTCCATCAACCTTGGCCTCTGCATCGAAAAAAAATACGCAAATTTTTATTCAAGAAAGAAAGGAAACCTCGCAAGAAAGAGGAAAATTTTGACAGAGCACTTTTGATTGTCAACTCTAGGACTAGAGTTGATGTGGCGTGGCAGGATGGAATCGTAGAACATGGACTGCAGTCAGTGGCATTGGTTCCAATAGATAGTCCTGGCGATCATGAATTTGTTTGTGAACAGTATGTGGTGGAGAAAGCTTCTGATGATTTCGAAGAGGCCTCTGAAGCTAGACGTGTAGGGGTAGTTAAAAGTGTCTCTGCTAAAGAACGAACAGCTTCAGTCAGGTGGTTAAAACTTGTTGCCAGGGCAGAAGATCCACGTGAGTTTGTCAAAGAGGAAACTGTAAGCGTGTATGAGCTGGAAAGGCATCAAGATTATGATTACTCCTATGGGGATGTTGTTGTTCGATTATCCCCAGTTTCTGTTTCGCAAATATCATATGATCAGGAGCCTGAGGTGAAGCAGCAAAGTGGACAAGATGAGATTGGGAATGAAAAAAGACATTCTGGCAGTAAGACAGGAGAGAATAAATCCTTTACCGAAGCTTGTATGGACTTTCCGGATCTCTCGTGGGTAGGCCATATCACTGGTCTTAGAAATGGTGATATTGAAGTCACTTGGGCTGATGGAATGGTTTCAACGGTACGATTTATTCAGCTTTTGTTTTCTCTTCACCTCTTTTCCTTTTCAAATACATTGAATTGTTGTGCAATGAGAATGCCTTTTCTTATCTTGGCTGTATGTTGAAACTTTCTGAGGGTAATGACTTTAGATATGGACTGTGGCAGTTGTGCCTGAAATTCCACGTCAACATTGAGATTTTGCAGAACTTCTTACTTTTTTTTTGTTCTACACCGTTAAGTAATTGATTATCCATGCTCTGGAAAGGGAAGGAAGGGTGACAAGGTGAGAGAAATGATGGAAATGCTCTGCATCTGATTTTTTATAGGACTGAGACCATCAATCATTATAAGATTCTAGCATCATTCTGGTTTTCCTTTTTCCTGCATACCTCAATTAGCAGCATGTTATGCAGCTAGAGAGCTATTGGTATTTATTATATGCTGGTTACATTCTGTCTGTTGATGCACAGGCCACCTTGTTGGTTTGATTAATTAATACTGTGCTATGCCATTAGGTTGGACCGCAAGCAATTTTTGTCGTTGGTCGAGATGATGACAACGATTCAATTGCACCTGGAAGTGAAGTAAGTGATGATGCAGCTAGTTGGGAAACAGTTAACGATGATGAAAAGGATGTTCTTGACAGTGCTCAAGAGGTGTGTTTCACTAGTTATCGCAGCATTGAATTTTGTTAGATACGTGATAAATTGGTAGTGGGGAAAGTAATAGCTAATAATACTTACAGAATTTGTCACATGCACTTGGAAAGATGATAGGCATGACAAAATCTGAGAATTTGACCATGTCACATCATATGGATCAAAAGCAGCCATATTTGGCAATTTTAAATAGAATTAATGAGAGGAAGATATTGGTTTCTCAAGTTGATAACGTGGAGCAAGTCTTCACTTGCTTAATAATCTATTTTTCATTGATATGAGTTACTAGAACCTACCTTAGATATATTCCCAATTGTGATTAATTGTGGTTGGAATAAAAGAGGCAAGCTTTTGTTGCTTAGGATATTGAGCTGCAGAATACTGCAGACTTGAACTCTGAGGCAGAAGATAACGGCAAAAGCAATTCCTCTGGGAGGAATTCAGCATTATCTCTACCATTTGCTGCGCTAGACTTTGTCACCAGATTGGCAACGGGTATATTTTCACGGGGAAGGAAGAATATAGACTCAGATAATTCAGATGACAAAGGTGAAAATGAATTGCAATCATCAAAAATGCAATATATTTCTGGAGAAAAAGGTCGTAGCGATGAGTCTAGCTCTCAGAAATCTGATGTCAGCAAGAACACCGGTGGGCAAATTACTCATGAGGATGGTGAGAGAGACATTGCGGTGGAGGGCTTTGTGTTATCAAATGCTGAAAATGCTTTGTGCAATTCGAGGGAGGACAAAGAATCAGAAATGCCATCAGATCGTAAGGATGATATGAGTTTCAAACGATTTGACATAACCGAAGATCCTTCGGACCATCATTATCTTGGTTCAAATGGGCAGGTACAGATTGCCCTTTTCCTATGAAACAGTGCAGCATCAAGTACTTTTGCAGTTTGGTATTGAAAACTTAAATTAGACAAATTTCATCAGTGCAGTTTTTATCTTTGTTGACTTTGGCATCAAGAGCATCATGTGTGCTTAACTAAAATGCTGCAGCTCAATTGATGAAGTAACTGAGATTAAGAATCTTTTTTTTTTTCTTGAAACCTAGTAGATGAAATGGTTGCAAATTCCTCATTGGTTTTTGTAATTTCTGCTATTATTTTTATTTTTTTGTTGGTGACTGCGTCTGTCTTCTACTTCTTCTGTATGCGAGGATAATCTTTCTTACTAATTGAACTTGCAGATGAATAATGGGAGAAAATGGATAAAGAAGATTCAACAAGATTGGAACATTCTTCAAAACAATCTTCCTGGTGAGAGTGCTTCAGGGTACTATATTGTAAGGCAGATTTTCTGCTATGTTGATGGTACTAAATATTGGAATATTTTAACAGATGGCATATATGTTCGGGTTTATGAAGATAGAATGGATCTCATAAGAGCTGTGATTGTTGGGGCCTACGGTACACCTTACCAAGATGGGCTTTTCTTTTTCGATTTTCACCTTCCGCCTGAGTATCCTGATGTTCCTCCGGTTAGTCAGTAGTCTTTGTATCTGGTATTTTGGTTCAGAACCTGTACTTCCATACTATAAGCATGTTTGAACCAGTCGAAAAATGCATATCATGATTTATAATCTGCTGGTGTCTATGTTGCTGCAGTCAGCATACTACCATTCCGGTGGGTGGCGAATAAATCCAAACCTGTACGAGGAGGGAAAGGTGTGCCTTAGCCTTTTAAATACTTGGACTGGCAGAGGCAACGAAGTTTGGAATCCATCTTCCAGCATCCTTCAAGTCCTAGTTTCACTTCAGGGGTTGGTGCTAAATTCTAGGCCATATTTTAATGAAGCTGGATATGATAAGCAGATTGGAACGGCTGAAGGGGAGAAAAATTCTTTATCATACAATGAGAACACATTCTTGCTAAACTGCAAGACTATGATGTATCTCATGCGGAGAACCCCCAAGGTAAAACCTAGTCATCGGATGACTTCCGAATCCATTCATTCCGATAAGAAATAAATTAGTTTTAACGTATCTCACCCTGTCAATGCATGTTAGGATTTTGAAGAGCTTATAAAAGAGCATTTCAAGAGGCGCGGCTACTATATTCTCAAAGCCTGTGATGCATACATGCAAGGCAATTTAATTGGTTCTCTTTCCAAAGATGCATCTGTAAGCAGCGAGCATGATTCTAATTCAACTTCAGTTGGTTTCAAATTGATGTTAGCCAAGATTGTTCCAAAGCTTTATTTGGCACTTGATGGAATTGGAGCCGATTGCCACCAATTCAAGCATTTGATAGAGTCTTAAGGCTATCATTTCATACACCATTCTCTGGACTTCCATGTGACTTTGCTTCACCAAAGTTTCAACTATCAGATAGATCTCGGTGACTGGTAAATGTGAAAGGTCTGTTTTTTTCTGCGCTCCTCACTGATAGATCTCGGGATCCAAATATTTTGATTTTGTTTAGAACCCCAACAGTTTTGGGTATGGGGTTTCTTGGAACAAACTGTCATCTAACACTACTGATTGACTGATTGGGAATTAGTCATTCTCCATTAGCGATTGAGCCCAATAGTTGTCGTGTTCATGACCCTGAATTTCTCTGCTTTTCTTTCCTTCTTTCTCTCCCTCCCTCAAGTCATTTTGGGATATTCAAAATTAACAGTTATGGGATTGGCTGTTCAGTGTTCTCCAGTTGCCAGTTCGGTGTTCCTTGACGACAGGAACTACACATAGTTCACTCTTTTTCCTTTACTTTATAGGAATTCAGATCAACTTGCACGCGTACAACAATGAAAATACATCATGAATTTGTTGACACGTGCAAGTCTCAAACAATGTAAATCTATGCGTATTTACTTTCTATTGCATATTGGTTCGGGGGCTTATAGCAGTTGTTTTGAAAGTGGTGTTTCTTGAGAATTCATCCAATTAAACAGAATAATATACTTTAATATTAGTCATGCATATGATGCCGGAAATACACGAAAAAGAAAAGCTTAATGGAATTTTATTCTTATTTTTTGAGACTTTCAATATTATCGCTCAACTGTGAAGCTGATGGAAGTGGTGATGATTGGAGTTCATGTGCCCATTTTGCAAGGGGTGCTGGAGGTGGTGATAGTCCAAGCCATTGCAGCTATCTGAAGCTTTAACCATCTCAGGCCATCCCCTTTGCGGGTTTCTTGTTATCTCGAGCAGAGAATCCCTCACGTAATCTGCTTGAACCATTTCGGTGCCTTTTTTCTGCCAGGTCAGAGTACACAAATAAATTAATTACACTTTCTCACCCAAATTTCAGCTTCTTTAGAAAGAGTGGATTTGGTATGGATAATAAATAATCACATGGAAGCTCACCTCTACTTGGAAAATATTTGAGACGAGACCTCTGTTGCTGGTTACATTCGCATTTGTCACTTCTAGTCCGAGAGAATCCATGGCCTCCATCAACCTAACGAACCCTCCAGGCATGCGCTCGCAGAAAACCTTGACAAAGAACTTGTTGCCATATAGTTGAGCCACCTCCACTTGAGGCTGCACTTATAATGTTCACATCAAAGAGCACAAGATGACTGAAAAAATTACCAAAACAGAAATCACAACCAGTGAATAATAATAATCCAGTACGGCTGTACTAACCTCCATTTGGTGTCCCTTGTCATGAGTGATCTCCGAGTCCTGATTTTGCTTGGAGACGCTAGCATGGCCTGTAGGCTCAACATGAAAGCTGTTGAGAACTTCCGGTGGGATATTGTTGTTGTCGTTCCCATTTTTGGCACCATCTTCATCCGATTGCTCCTCCAGCTCGTCATGGAGTTCTTTCTCTTGCTTCTGTAGCTCCTTCACATATTCAATAGCATCTCCGAGTATGGAAGCCCTATCCAGCTGAGAATTGTTTGATAAAATCAATGTTCTATGGATATCCATAGAAATTTGAGTAGATGGCGGAGGTGATTACCTTGGATATTTTTGGGACCAAAGCTCGAAGAGCATAAAGTCTATCATTGAGCTTTCTCCTTCTCTTTCTCTCGGCCACAAGGTTTTTGGATTGTGGCCCTTTTCCATTCTTTCTTCGATACTTGGCGTCATCCTCATCGTCTAGCTGATCATTGCAATCAGAATGGGAATCGGATTGTCCATTTTCATGCTTTACCGACTCCTTATCATTTCCTTGCTGCTCATTGTTTGTTAAAGACTCCGCCAGTTTCATGTGCATGTTTTCTGTATTAGCCATCATGGATTTTTGCAGGGCCTCCATGTCTTGCAGGTTCCCGTTATCTACTCCTTCAAAGAAGAAATCGTTCTTGGTTTTGGTCTCCTCGGTGTAACTAAAGTGCTGCAGAAAGTTCAATGGAGAATTACTCAAGCGGATACGATCCATGGAAATATCACATGGCAGACTCAGGTTGTCTAAAGATGTTGCCGTGGCTGTTGGTGGTTGGACGTTAATCATATGATCCTTTTGTATATTGTCTTCATGAGCTAGAAACGGCATGGATTGGTGTTCACTCATCGCGTCCGTACTCATCACTGGAAAACCTGAATCCATGGTAGTTTCCACCATGGATCCCTGGTCCCCTAAAAAGCTGCATTGAGCCGTCACGAAATCTATGACTTCTTGATCTTCAGGCACCTGTAACGTGAAATTGATGGATGAACTTGAGATTATTAAGATTCTGAGTTCCTTCTCCTAAGATGCTAATCCTTCAACTTCAGAATAAAACTAGTTAAGATCTCATTTTATGAGATGAAGGAGAGAAACAGACAGCGTACGTACTTGTTGAGTAGCAAACAGCTCCACCAAACCTCCTGGAACTGGAATCAAAGCTTTAGTTCCGGCTATCTCCTGTGTAAGAATAAGCGTCAAAGTTGTTCAATATAGCGTACCCTCAACCTTACGGGATTGGCTGCACTAATTTTATGGAGAACAACTTAATTTACTCACTTCATGAACATTTGAATCTGATTTGTTGGAGAAGTTTAACCACCTTGGTAGGTTCGACAACAAGGTCTGTGCATGAATCCTGCTTAGTTTCTCAAGATTGGTTAACAGGCAATCTATTATATAAAAGACAGTGGAAGAGGAAATGAAAGCGATCAAGGAAAGAAGACATAAAGTACATATATAGTACCCTGAATCTAGGGCCATTGAAGATGGAATCTGCGCAAGGAGCTCACAAGCTCTTGTCCTTGGGTGGTGAAACATGACATCCCTGCAAGGAAGAACTGGGGAAACAGGAAAGTGAAGTTCTTCTCCACCATTCTGTGTACCCTCAGACCCGGCACAACAACAATCCATCAACCCAATACACCTAATGATGCAAATTCGGAGAAGAGCATGAGAATAGTTGTTGATTGTTAAGAGAAGGGAGCGAGTGTGGTGGTGTAAGTTTGTTTTAACCTTTGATCATCACTCAACTTCCAGAGAGCACAATAGTCCCAGACCTTCAAACCCACGAGTGGCCTAAGCCTCTCCATCAGGTTTTGGACCACGTTCATGATGTTACCTACAATGATTGATGATTAAAGCCGACGAGGTTAAACTCCTCAGTCAGTTAAAGTTTGTCAAACACATAAAGAAAGGATACGCATGAAAATCTCTGACACAACACACACAAAACTGTCACTCTAAACATACAGAGTAAAGAGATCCCACATTTGTCTAGTACAAATCCCACGTACGTACGTAAAGCAAAACAAAGATACCATATCATACCTTGCTGATAATGGTACCTCATCCTGCAGGCCGCGAAGCTGTCTCTGTGGCCACTTCCTTTTGACTGACAAAGGCACGAATTTAAAACAAAACAAAACAAGAATGGAACAAGAAACAAAAGAGAAGTAATAAAAACAAATGCAAGAATCCATACAAACTTCAAAGGATAGCTATAGTTAACTGCAGCATCTCCTAACAGAACGTCACCCACCTCGCCCCCAAATCCCACCAGGTAGAGCTACAACAGAGACTTTGTATACGCAGTCTTTTAATATTACTTTTAGTCAAAGGATTATTAGAAGCATAAAACACAACAGTTCTGCTTCCATTATTCCTCAAACTTTCTTTTTTTATTATTAACTCCTGCTAGGTAGGTGAGCAGCAATGCTTGCATGAGAGTTTTTTTCCCTTTTTTTTAAACAAAATTTTTCTGCCTTTTTATTTAGATCGATTATAACCAATATACCATACGTGCATGTAGTAAGTACATCAATGATCTTCGAGCACAAGTGTATGTTTTGGACCATTTGATTATTTAGTAAAGCTGATGATCACAATGGAATCGATAGTCCTGATGCATCTTCCATCTCGGGAATTATGTAAGCAACCACGTAGAATCATAATTCCTGCATTATTTCTGTTGTGATGATGGCAGGGGCATATTGCATGAGCTAAGATGCCGTATAAACCCTAACTAACTCTACAAATCTTTCATTCCTTCTTGTTAAGTATTCTTTACATGTCTCAACTACTCCGCCACTTGCCACGTCGGAAATAGGCATAGCAGAAAAAACGGTGGAATGCATTGATTTTTAGGCTTACTGGTCTAAATAGACCATTAACGAAATGGGTTGGGGTCTAAACGTATCCTTTCAGCCCATCCTATGCTACGAGTAGATACAGACCCATTTTCCTTCTTCATCTTGGGGCTAGTACACCTTTTCTAACCTTCCCATATTTTTCCTGATCGGGTTATATAAATAACAATATTGATTTAAAAATAGATTTATTTGTAATGAAAGAATATTCTATTGATCGAGAATATTTTTGGATTTTAATATTAATTAAATGCTCAAAAAGTCAAAGACGTCCTATTTGTTCAAGATTCCAACCAGAAGTCCAAAACTTTGAAATTTCTTTTTTCACGTCATTGTCTAGCTTGTCCCCCTCGAAACCTTATGACAAGCCATCACATATCCCATGCATAGCTATTTCAAAAGATTGGAAAAGTTGTCTACATTCGTTCATAAGGAGAGCCCGAATCTTTGGGCTTAATTATATACTGGATTTCTTTTACTTTTTTGTTTCCGTTTTGTGTGTGTACATCTCATCCCCTGCCCCATCCGGCTAAAACCCAAACCGAGAGAGACCCCAGTGAGGCTATAAATTATAAATTTATAATCTCTAGTCAACATTGAAAATTGAGTTTGTTGGTTTGGGTATTCGGGCATTTCTCAGAATATGTGCAAAAGTGGATTCTTTTTTGCTTTTGTTTTTTACGAAGAAAGTGCATTCTTTGACTATTAAATTATTGATGCTTGGAAAAGGCCGGCTTCATTATGGATGTTCATTGCCTACTTTATAGTCAAGAGACATAGCCTTGCTATTCCTAAGACTTTAGGCCAAAAAGTTGTGCACGCCATTAAAAACAATTAATTGACGTTTTGCAATTTCTAACACTGCCACGCTAATCTCGTGATTATGACTTTTTCATTAAAATTAAATTATATATATATAGGTCTAAAGAATAATAACAAATGTTATTGTTATTTGTGAGAATTTAAATTTGAAAAAATAATTATTGTATAATGAGGAGGATACTTTAATATTTAAAGAATATGAATATTGTTTTTTTTGGAAATTGATTTCGAAATATGAAAACAGACATCTATATCGTCCAAATTCGGGACAGACTGAATTAGATTTTCTCTACATGATTATTGTCCTTTCTTATATGAAGTATTGGAGTACTTCACTGTATTTACGACCTGTCTTAAAACTGCATGACGTGCTTCTATCAACCCTTTGTGTTAAATAATCGCAAGTCAGCAGATGTCGCGCTTTCCGTTCGGTCAGATCTTCTAGAGACTAAAATAGGTGTTTAACATCATAAATAGTACTCTGTTTTGTTTTTAATTCTGTCTGAACATGTTGCTTTTGTCCTACCGTGCCTCAAAGTACTATTTGAAAGTTGTTTTTAACTTGTTTAAGGTGTGGGTTAGGGCTTTTCCTGTCCAGAATTTGAGGGAAGAAAGCTTTGATTTGATCCGATTCTACCAAAAGAATATTTCTTTATTGGATTGTTTATTTTTCTTCTGAGTATCACTGTCTAACTGCAAGTGTTCCTCTTAATTAAATGGATACGAGTATCTAGATTTACGGTGCAAATAACAGAAATTATAACATCTGCTTTGCGGGTTAGTAACTTACTGTTGTCAGAATCGAATTAAACCTTAACGCTTAAATGCTGTGTGGTCAAAGAAAAGATTCGATAAAGGTCTGAGAAAACCCACAATTGGCATTTGGTTGCGGATAGCGAAGAGAATCCATCTAGAAATGCTAAGGTATTAATTGTCATAGAGCACATCCGTCGCTGTGTGTTTCGTTTATAGGTGGGTGAGTAGGTGGCTAATTTTATATATATTTATTATTATTATTATTAATATAGGTGAAAGGTAAAAGTTGAGAAGAGAACGAAAAGGTGTTTCTAGATGGACCTTGGCCAAGAGAAAAAGATAATAGCTTAATCTGGTCAATTTTTAAGGCGAGCAATACAGCGGAGTTTTACTCTCTCTTTTTTTTTTCGAAAGGATTGATTAATGCTTTTATTACAAAGAAGAAACTGGCTATTGATTAGAGATTGTGAATTAAAGAACTACCAGACACACAGGGGATTTGGTCAGATAAGAGAGCATAGTTGGGACAGCTAACGTTGCCTGACATAGTTTCTCTCTCCATCTAGCTTTGTGTGGGAAGGTATCTCTCTTTCTCTCCCTCACTGTTGTCGATTTTTTTAATAGTTTGCATGTGTTGTCTACTAAACTGGTTCACACCAGCAAAGCTCGTGGCTGGATGTGTTTTCAGCTACTCTTTTGTGTCTTTGCTTTTTTTCTTTTTCTTGGTTCATGCTATCCTATGGTTGCTTGGAGGGAAAGGAGGCGGCTTACTTGAAGGTATGGAGAACGAGGACGAACCAGTTGTGGAAGTTTTTGATGATTCGTTCGTACTGTGGTTGTTGGTTTTTGTCATTCTCTGCTCTGTATGATTTCCTTTTCTGCTTGATTTTCCTGGGAGAATAAGAAATGGAGTGGAGAAGGAGCGTTTTCTGAGTAATCTTAAAGTTTTGGATGATGCTAATGGTTTTTCGTAATGGCGTGTGATACTAAGCGGGTAGGAAGGAACTTAGATCACTTCTTGTCTGTCCTTCTGAATGATTGTTTGTGCGATTAAAGTTTCAATTTGCAGAAATTTCATGAGTGCTTGCTGCATTCAATCGATTGAAGATTCGTTCCGATTAGGATTTTCCCTTCTTAAACCCTTTATGTTTCTTTCCCTGGGGAGGGGTTATGGTGAGTCAATTTTGCTGGAATTTTAGCTAGTTTTGCTAAAACAAACTCTGTCCCTGTTTGCAGAGCTATTAGCTGAAAAAGAGATGGCTGAGTTTGGAAGAGTACATCCGGACTGTGTAAATGCCTCGAACCCCTACCATGAATGTGGTGCATCCTGCGTTGAAAAAATTGCTCAGGGCAAGGGACGAAAAGAGAAGAAAAAGTCAGGTAATTGCATTTAGTAACCTTGGCTCTCGGTTGCTTCTTTGGTTTGGAAATCAGAAGTTTAGACCTTGTCATAGTACTTCACAATTGATTTAGTATGACGAGGAATAAGGGGTCTATGTGTTGAATTACTCAATGCCTCGTGGACAGTTTCTCGATCTTAACCTTGTCCAATCATTTGGCAGCCGCAAAAGTTGCATGTAAATACTTGGTTTTGAACCCCTGTTCTGTATATATAATCCTGAACAGCATACTAATCATCATGGAAGGATACTGAGGTTCCTAACACTTAGCATTCTTTTAGGATGTTTCTGAGGGTACTGTTGAACAATCTCTAAATACGGGTGCAATTTTTCTTATTTAGATTATAACAATGGTATAAAACAAGGTGAGCTTAGCAAAAAGATCGATGGGCAAAGGAGAGTGGACCCAAGTTGTCCTAAAGCATCTAATCCTTATCATGAATGTGGAGTTCGTTGCTCCAATAGAACTGGCGACACTTTTCAGGAGAATAAGAAAGAATCAGGTTTTTTCCCTTTTTCCAAATCCTGCAGCTCATTGGATTATCATGTGCAGCTTTGCTGCACATTACTTGATTTATATTTGTTTTCTTTTCCTGGGGGGTTTTCGTTGAGAGGGATGAGTGTATATATATTAGTGGAACAGTAAATAAATTTGTTTATGAATATTAGTCTTACTATCTTTGGAATTGGTGGGGTCTGAGTAATGTAGATGATTGTGTATTCATGGATGGAGAATAAAGATCTGGAGCAAAACTAGTGGTGAATCGAAAAAAAAAAAGAACATTTGTGCTTAGTTCTCATATCAATCCCATGTTATTGCAGGCTCCTCCATTCTTGATAATGCTTTAAGCTTTGGCAGAAAAAAGAAGGGACCTGATTCTATTCCAGATACTCCTCGGGTGGTTCAAAATGGTGCTCGAAAAGCAATTCATTACACTGACGATCCATCACCTCCATCATCTTTTATTACCAAAAAGAATATGGATCCGGGGACTAGTCAATCATTTTCTTCATCTCAACAACAATCTGAAGAAAGTAATTCCCAAGATCATTCATACAGCAAACTGCAAGATCCACCATATGATTCAGTTCCTGTGTCAGGGAAACTTGCGGTAGTGCTCTCCGCCATCTTTGTCTTGAAATTCCATTCAAGTTGTTTTGCTTGCTTCTCATTGTTTCTTTCTTTAAACAGCCTGATGGTTCCAAAACCCCTTCAAAGGCTGCTTTGCTCTCCTTTGCAATTGAACCTCCTGCAGCACAGGAAGATGAGGATCGAAAAATTCAAATTTCGCCAAAGGCGGCTTCGTATCCATTCGTTAACGGTGAGGAAAAGCTTGTGAATGGTCTCCATGAGGATGTGAAGTCTACCTTTTCGGGCCCCTCCCCTGCTTCTGAAGAGAGTGATGGGGAAGAGACTCGGTCTGTTATTTCTGAATCCTGTGTCTCAGTGGGAAAACACCATGTCAGAGCAAGTGTTGCATCCACTCTGCAGTTAATCTTCGACAAATATGGAGATATCGCCGCAAGTAGTAGATTGGAATCAGTTTCTATGCGAGCTTACTACCTAGAATGCTTGTGCCTTGTGGTTCAGGAACTGCAGTCCACTTCTTTCAAACAATTGACTAAGTCCAAACTCAGAGAAATGTCTGCTGTTCTCAAGGACGTGGAATCTGCACAGATAGATGTTACCTGGCTGCGCGCCGTAATCAATGAACTCTCAGAGGCAGTGGAGCTGAATAGCCAATATCAAGCTGTTGAGGCTGCAAAAGCAAACTGCGATAATGTCATAGAATCAACAAGAATAGAATTGGATTCCCTGATAGAGGATTTGGCTCAGAAAGAAAAGGCTGTTGCTCAAGTCAAAGAACAAATTGGTGATAAAAGAGCTCTCCTGAGCAAGATGGAACTCGAATCTTCTCAGTTGAGTGATGATATTTCAACAATCTGGTCCAAGGTTGAGAAGTTTCATAGCCAGCCACTGGCCAATGAGATATTGTAACTTGAATAAATGTGCAAGTTGGTATTTTATCTTGGTATCTATATATTGCGTTTGTTTAGGTATAGATGGGTAGAGTTGATGCTGGGCCATGTAGTATTGTTATTATTTCACATCCAAGTATAATACTGTATGTTGGTTTGGTTGGCTTTTCGTTTCCCTCTTTCTCCTTGCATCTCTATCCTTTCTCTTTATCGCAGATCTTCTCTTCCCGTTGATGTCTGTGATTTGGGCTTGAAAGGGTGGCAAATGCAAGACTGGGCCTCCCTTGTGAACAGTAATTCCTGACTGGATAAACATTGTACATTGATCTCTCCAGGACCACATAGTTACTGTAATCAGACACAGCTTCAGGGACTGACACCTCCAATGCAAAGGCATTGATTGCGACTTTGTGAAAAGACGAGTCTGTGGCCAATTTATCAAATGGCGGAAAAAGAAAAGGAAAGGGCCCCGTCTCTTCGACTTTCGTGTGCGTTACAGTGTAAATACTAGGAGTACTGTGGTAGGGTATAGCTTGAGAGATAGAAAGTTGCATAAATACGAGCCAAACCACCTGTCATCCTTAAGCCACCCCCCCCCATGTGCAACGAAAACGTTCCAGTATTCCACCCGGTTATTGCCCGAAACGCGGGTATCACAGAGTTCCTATTCTTTCTTTTCATTTTTCACTTTTCACACTGTGGGTTCCATTGGTTGGATTTTAGTATGAAAGTAGGTGAATGTGAGGAGCATTTCAATGGCACCTTTATAGAGGTGAAACTACAGGTGGGTTGGGTGGCAAATGGGAATCGTCCCGGCTGCGTTTCAGAAACGAGAGCCACAACATTGATAAAAGCATCCTTGCTTTTAACTCAGTGCTCATGCGCCACCTATATCTGAAAAATTGACCCAACGTACCAAAACCTAGATTAGTTAAATAGTGCGTTTGGGCCAAAGAAAAAAGCCATACTTGTCGCGAGTATCCGCTGACGAAGGGGTACTTAACGGAACCACACTCAACGTAGGGCAAGTTCAAGGAGAATTATCTAATGCAGAAGGGTATATCGAGAAGAGAAAAAAAAACATTACCACTCAATGACAATAGTACACAGTTAAACTAAAGAAGATTTGAAGTAATAAAATTAAATAAGAGTCATAATTCTCTTCGTACACACAAAAACAAACAAATGGAATGAAATGAGAGAGGTGACAAAGCTTTTTCGGAGGGGATTTGGTTAATTTAATTGGTGGGGTTGCTGCGGAAAGATCCCAGAGCTTTGATGGCTGCAGCTCTTAGTATGTACTGGTGGTATGCAGCAGCTGCAAGAGCTCCAATGAACGGTCCAACCCAGAATATCCACTGCGCATCAGAGAAGCCAGAAGAACCCATTAATTTGAATACAAAGCTTTTGTATAATCTTAAAAGAAATATTGAAACTGAGTATAATTAATTACATGGTCATCCCAGATTTTCTCTTTGTTGTAGATAACAGCAGCACCGAGACTCCTGGCTGGATTGATGCCAGTACCAGTAATGGGGATGGTCGCCAAGTGAACCATGAACACAGCGAACCCAATAGGGAGTGGAGCCAGTACCTGGAATCATATTGCATGCGGTCAAATCAGAATCTACCAACAAAAGCATATAACAAATGCGCATGCAATTAATCAGCAGCATTATCTGGTACTAAAATAAACTGTAAACAGAAAACAGAAGTTGCCAGTAACACTTACGGGGACATGGGAGTCACGAGCACTCCTCTTTGGATCGGTTGCAGAGAAAACGGTGTAGACAAGGACAAAGGTGCCAATGATCTCAGCACCCAAAGCTGTCCCCGTGCTGTACCCTGCATTGACGGCGTTGGCACCGCCTCCATTACTGTTGTAGTCATGTTTCATAAAAGCCTTAACAAGTCCAACGCCACAGATAGCACCCAAGCACTGAGCCACCATGTAAGCCACGGCCCTAATCAGTGACACTTTACGAGCCAAGAAGAGGCCGAAGGTGACAGCCGGGTTGATATGACCACCTGCAACCAAAACAATTACATAATCTTCAGAAGAAAGCACGAGCCATCAACATGTATATTGTTGCGAACAAACATTTAGGACCACATTGAGCATAAAAATCCTAGCTAGCTGGTACAAGATGCTTTTAAAGTTCGTTAAAAAGGTAGTTCCAGACGTGGTACATACAAGAACAGCCAAACCTTTTTGTCAGTGAGTTTAGAAGAGTTGGAACGATGAATACGCAGTTTCTACCAGAGAAACTAGCCAGTTTCTCGAGGATAAAATGGCTTCTTACCAGAAATACCAGCAGTGCAATAAACAAGGATAAATATCATGCCCCCAAAGGCCCATGCAATGCCCAAGAACCCCACTCCGCCGCAGGCATCGGAGTTCTTCAGATAGCCAATTACGGTAGCAACAGTGACGTAGAGGAAGAGAAGAGTAGCAATGAACTCGGCTATGAGAGCTCTGTAGAAAGACCATAGCTTAACCTCAGCCATGTCAATGAGAGGTGCTGGTGGTGGATCAACATAATCCTTGTGGGTTTGTCCCTCTTCACTCACTTCCTTGGACATTTTCTCTAGTTTTCTCAATCTCTCTAAAACTAGCTCACTTCACTGGCGTGTTCTCCCTCTGTTGGAGCTACGGCTTGCGAGTGTCTAATGAATAAAACTTCAGAGGCTTGTGTATTTATTATAAGAGCACGAACAAGGGTAGGGAAATACAGTATTCCGTGGATAAGACAAGGGCATATCTGGAACAAACTGGCGACTGCAAAAGCATAATTATGGACCTAAGAAAGACTGGATACAGATGGGCGGGCCCTGTATTTGTTTTTGTAGGTTCATAGAGTAAAAAAAAAAAAGTAGAGGTGGGACCAAGTGTACAGAAATGCCATGTGATGGCTAATTATCTTGGGCTAGCCAAGGGTAGGGCTCATTCGTCAGCCTGGCATCCAACAAAAGCCACGCCTGTAACGGTTATCTCTTGTCTTTTCCCGCCTTTTGTTATTTTGCTTGCTTGCCCTTTCACGGAAAGGTTTTAACTTCATTTGCCATTTCAGTCCTTTGCCCCGTTCTTCATTTTGGGCGCCCTTCAGGTTCTGGACCCCTCTTCCCTGCCACTAACCGGACACATTGGATTTGCTTTATGGCAATCATGCTACTGTACAAGATTTTTCACAGTAACTATTATTTTCTCTAGGGTTCCAATTTGTCATGGCCAGCCCATAAATTTGTGATCCACAAGTTACTGTTTACTATGCCCTTTCCATCTCCTGTGTAAAAGATTACAGACTTCATTACAACCTGAACGATTCCGGGGAGGAAAAACCTGATATCCAGGACATTTTCTTGCTTCCCTGCGAATCTTTAACCCTCTTCGAGAAGGACACCACACAACGAAAGCAGGGACGGATCAGCTGTATATGTTTTCTCTGGAGAACAATAAGAGCATCAAATGGAACAGATGCCTTTATACGGATTGGGATCAGTCAGTAACTGCATAATTCATCTAATGATAGCATTTCCTGAGTTATTGAAAACCCTGAAACTGATTATAAAGTTAGGACATTGACTCGATTATGACAGGTGATGGTGGATGTTTGATGGTGGGGTCTAGAGATGACAACACAGGAACCTTCAGATACCCTTCAGGTTTCTGTTTAATGTTCACGCTCTCAAGTAAATATGCGATAAATCTGGCCTAGACGAGACGCTCTCCTTACACAATAAATTTTATTCATATCAAAATTTAAAAATCTGATTTAATATTTTAAAAATTCACTCACTTTTCTTTGAAATCAAATTTTTTTACTATGCACTGGACTCTGGAGAAACAAATAGGCCACCAGTTGGATTCAAATCGTATAATGAAAGAAAAGAAGAAAGTGCAATTGAACTTTAGAAGAAAATCATTTGAAAAATTTATTTTGTTCCACTTTCAATTGATAAGACACGGGGTTTGAGAAACTTTCTAAACTCGGAAGCCTGTAAGAGTTTAAAAGAAGTGGCTGGTGTAAAGCGTAGGACCACGTTGTACAAGTGAAACGACAGAACAGAAGTGATGAAAGCCCATGGTCACGACTCACGTGGTTCCAGCTGGAGAAGGCACAACAGTAGGACCCCGACACTCTGCTCATCCTTATCTCAATCTCGTATCCCCGTCATAATCCTACGCCGTTATCAAACCACCAACCCATATTTTTTTTTTTATAGTTAGACATAAAACTGCAGTTGAATGCAGATTTTTCTGACAACAAATTAGGAAAACAAGAAAGCATGTAATTATTTTTTACGTTCATGGAGAATAATAAATAATTGATGTTTTTTTCCATTGAAAATGCAAGCAAAGGCATTGCTTTATTTTGGATAAAGACATCGGAACCAAAGAAAGCACCCACGTCCGGCTCGTCACGGATAATGCGTACAACAGAATTATCGTCCCGTATCTCCAAACGGCTAGATGGTTCCAGAGCCTTCTCAAAATTCTAGCCGTTGGCCAATGGGAATGAAAATGACTGCTCCTCCCTCTTATTTAATTCCAAATCAACGGTCGTTTTTTCCTTTTTATTTTCCTTTTCATTAATTGTTTTATCATAATAATTCTGTGTGTCCTGTGGTGTGCTGCTACAGGTATTTTCCAGGTGGTCCATGATGGTGACTCCCATTTTCTTATTTTCTCCTTCTTTTCTAAAAAGGAGTGGTCTATGTCACGTGGTTGGGCCTTTGAGGTAGCTTGGTTAATGTGTTTTCATCTTAAAAATCAATCCCATCTTCCTCTCTATGCGCTTCTGAGAGGGAAAGGGAAACGATACGTTTCCCGTTTGATGTGGAGAGTAAAAAGGGTAAGGAATTCAACTTCCCAGCAGGAATATTTTTGTTGGGCAGTTTACTTTGTGGGAAGCTAGGGTTAGGGATTGATTGAAAAGGAAAGACTACTGGGGCACTCTTAAATGAAATTCTTCTGCGACTGCAATAATAAGAAGGTTCTTAACCCAACAACTACTTCAGCCTCTTTCATTTTATTCTTTCAATTCGGTTATGCACATGTCTGAACAGAAGACTTGTATTTCTTTTTAAAAAGTATCATTGTCATGTTGTAACTTTCTCTTGTTATAAAGCTAAATTTATTTCACTTCTTCGCAGCTGCTGGAGGAAGATTTTATTCTTGTCCAGTTAGGGGAAATTGATCAAACAGAAGACACCAAATTGCACCCCTTGTTATATGCTTTTGTATAATCATTACAAAGAGAAGCTGACAAAGAATACTCCAACTCGTATTGAATATACTGATACGAGAGTCGCCATCAGATTTTGATATCATATAGTATTTGAAATATCTATCCAAACCCGTTCATGGAACTTCAATTCCGTTAGGCCCAATCCGGTCTGAAGAGGATTTCAAGTGGCTTCTTCAAGTGGCAGCCGGCCCAAATTTGCAGAGAGAGAAATTCTGTAGAAAACTGTGAGCTATATATATATATATGCTTCATGAATCAGTTAAAAGAAGAGAAGGTTTCTATTTAATGGGTTGGACAGTCCATTTAAGATATTTATATATGGCTGGCTACAAAAATAGTTACATGTTTTTAATTCAATGGTTACTTCAATGCCTGTCCAGAAGGGTCAGGATGAAACTTGAAGAGAAACCAGTTCTTCATCCAACAATCATCGGTGCACGACCCAACTGACGATCCAGTGAATCTATCAAGCAACACAAGCAAATGAGATGGTCATTATATTATGTCTTACACTGATTTTCCGAAGCCTTGAGTCTTAGGGCTGATGCCGGAGAACCTGTGAGCTAAGTGAAGAGAAGACTGCGAATCAGAAGCACTTACAATATTATTGGAAGGAGCATTCCAGTAGATTCCTTGAATTGCAATGACTGCTAAATTAGAAGTTACGATGACAAATATCCCCAGAGAATGCAATCCCATCCACTCCAATACATATGTTATCCACCGGTAACCGTATACATCTACCTAAACCAGTCAAAACCATTAGAAATACAGGGTTAACTTGTGAGAGTAAAAATGTTTCTCAATCACCACACAGGAGACTGCTGTCGCCAAAACCTTGCTTATCAACAAATCAAAACAGTAATTAAGACTCACCAACAAGTACAAAGCACAATATGTGATTCCTGATGAAGCAGAAGTAATCAGCATATAACTGAGCGTGTAGAGAGATTTATTCACAGGAACGCCTGGAAAGAAAAGGTTAATAGGTTGTTAGAGATCAAATGTTATAGTATACTGGAAACTGACTACATCATGTCACTGATGTTTTCATGTTACTAAATATCCAGAGATGCATCAGGAGGAAAATGTGGAGCACTAGATGCATATACCTATGAAGGCAAGAAACACACCGAGGGACAGAAGTGAAACTGAGAGTAGGGACCAGTTCACCATTCGCCCTTTGTGATCCTGAAACACGTTTGTATTACATATCAGATCTAATAGCACTACAGTGTTGAAACATGAAATGCTTATGTTCATTAAGGTTACACAGAATTTGAGTAGAATCTCCCTTGCCAAGGAGACAACGAAGAATGCATATGTGAATCACCTGTATTCGAACAAGAATGTGACCGTACTGAAGTCCAATTATGCATGTAACTGCAGCTGTTAAGGAGCTATGGACATGCATTAAAAATACCAAAGAATCACATGAGGATAATAGTTACAGGAAAACAGAATAGTATGGTAATTGTTCCACTACCAGAGGCTACAACTACACAGACAAGATTTGTGATAGAAACTATGAGTGAAATCGTGAAGAAAGCAAAGCTGATCATGGTTGTTTGTTTTCTTATGGAAGTGAAGCAAGCCCATAAAAACAATGAATAGCTGAGGCCAGGGAAGTAACGAGAAAAAGAAGCTACATCTGCTACCTTAAAATACCTTCAGGATCAAACGGAGCATGACACCAGGAAGGAGAATTCTCTGGTACTTGACCGCTGGCGGACATATTACAATCCTGTCGATTGAAATCTTCTCAGAAATCAATTGTTAAACCAAGCATAGTATAAACAACGTCTATACCTTTAGGTTTCTGTACACAGGTTTTTGGTATAGATGATTGATTCCAACCACATAGCGATCAATCATTCCTGCTGCGTTACAAGCAGGTCCCAGATCACCTCTTACAGAACATTTTACCTAAGAGAGAACGGCAGCAAGAAATTGATTAAAAAACACAAGGAAATTATCCAAATAAGAGACCACTGCAAAAGAAAATTAATTAAGCATGTTCTCACCGTGTAAACACCTGTATCGTTCGCTGGAGACTGAGAATAAGTTGGATGGGCTTTCCTAAATTGCCAATCTGGAACGTATAGGCCATATAATAATCCCATATATACAGCAGAAAGAGAAACTGCAAGACACCTGAAAAGCAGTTTTCCTCTTTTTCTCAATTAACAGGAAACAAAATCGAACTTCTTAGTTACAGTAATCAACTCTGCGGAACGTCTATCTATTGGCAGTTCTCAAGGTAGGTTCAGGTCAAACAAGGAAACGATATTGATGAAAAGAACAAAAGGGACAGGAGAAATTTAGAAAGGTGAGAATAGTGAGTTTTCTCCCGAGCAGAATGAAAGAAAATTGTTGCAAGCCAATATCGGAAAGTAACCATACCAATGCCAACAGTAACTCTTGAACCAAAATATTTCCCTCCGTGTGCGACCAGAAAGCCATATCTCACATAAAGCTGCGATGATGTAACCAATAGAAATTCTCTGGATCGAACGACAACAAAAGGCACTAAAACCAACTGTGATCTGGATAACTACGAAGTGATAAAACTGAAAATAGGAAAATGTGAAACCTGCAAAATGCCACACCAGCGAATTCTTTCAATATCGACACCATAAGTCAAGGAATTTATTCCGTGGAAATAGCCCCCTGAAATAAAACAAAAATTCATGTTTTTGACGTGTGAGCCTTTTTGCTGCAAATCTTTACCATTCGGACAACAATGAACACAGATAGAATTTCACCTTGGAGAAGAACACCAAGGAGATATAGTTTAGCTGCCCTAAGGATCGCATTCAAAGTGGCTTCTACTCTGTTTGATACTCTCTGAAAATGTAAGCACACGAAGCAGATACTTAATGAACAAATGCAGGTAAGGGTACATTTTGTAGATGTCCTTGCAAACACCATGCGTGGTCATTATTCACTAATGCTAACAAGAAAATGACCCTGAAGCAAGCATCAAAACTTTTTGAAGGAGAAAACACACCAGTTCAACGAGTACCTTGTAAACAATAGCAAGAGAAACTCCGGCAATAAATAGAAAAAAGGGCATCACAAAATCTGCCAAGTGGAGACCGTTCCATGGAGAATGCGCTATCACTGGGACAATCGAGCCACCATAATCAACCAGCATCATTAGCTGAAATGAAAGCACATTAATTTCCACGCCAAAAAAACAAAAAAGCTGGAACAAACAGAAACGCTGGAAAAGACACAAGTCAATGAAAAATCACAACTTGACAAAGCCCCAGTAGCAAAATTTGGTCGGGCAAAGCAAGAAAGCAAACGGAAATTTCGCACACAGTAACCAACTGTCATCAGGAACCCACAAAGACAGAAACCAAGAATCAACATACATTTAGTTTAAACTAAGAACGAAGAGCGGAGCTGAGATTGAGAGAGAGAATACTCACAAAGACACAGAGGCCACGGAAGACATCAAGAGACGCGACACGTGGGGATTTCCTAGTGGTGTGTAGCTGTTCTTCAACTACGAGCAGCGGCTGGTTCTCTGCCATTTTTATCTGATTCTTCTGTCAGAGGACATGGAAGCAGATATGCGTTCGTACGTTCTAACAGTTTGAAAACTCTCGAGTCTAGTTGACCAGACTAAAGCCTTCGGGAATGAAGAAGGTTACGTGGCACGAGATGATTGAGCAGATACAGAGCCTAGGACGCATAGCTGGTGGGTGAACGTTTGTTTGGTAGGTAGTAGTAAGAAGAAGAATGGTTATATGGCTCTCTGAAGTAAACGACAGGTCTTCCAATTCTAGCCCTCGGACAGTGGGGTATACATGAATAGAGCTATTGGTAAACAAGTTCCGGATTTGCTTTTGTAAAATTCTAAAAAATGCTATTTTTAGCTAGCTATCCGCATAATCAATAGGATTGGTCTACAGAAATAATTATCCGCATAATTATTGCATGCTTAAGTATTTATCATATACAGAAATCTGTCTACTTAATAAAATAATAAAATAACAGCGTAAAATTTTTTTGGAAGAATTTACCATCTGAAATGATTACATTGTTCGTACCGGATTAATCAGTTGTCGAAGACAAATTTGTTATTAAAGGAAATCTTTATAAATTGTGGTATTCATGTGGACCAAAATTAGATCCTAAATGTATTTGAAGACCAAATCATGAGACATATGCATGTTTAACTTTTCTAGTACACTAAATTGACATAGGGATAGGGATCACAATCGGAAGGGGTATTTCTCTAGTATTTCTAGGACATTATATTGGATTTATTCCAACGGAAAATATATTTTTAAAAATTATTCAGGCAGACTTTATATGTATTCTAACTGTATTTAAAAGACTCTCCATATCTTGTATCTTTTTTAAAAGCCAATCTCATTTAAATTCCATCTTTTATTTTTTAAAAGATAAAATTATGGATAAATTTGTATATTTGTTGTAATAATTTCAACATGCTTGTGGCAGCACTATAGAATTATGGATAATTTTAAGGTGGTCCCGGTACACTATTTAGGATTTACATCACCTAAACTCAATAAATATTTTAATATATCCCATATTGATGTGTAAAGTAGGTATATTTGTCTTTAATTTATATCATCATTATGACTGTTCCCTCTCTTTATTATTTTTTGTTATTATATTTTCAAGTATTGATTGTCTTTCTCCCCTCCTCCTATTATTTTTTATTATTTATGATGAATTATTAATTATCTCTTCTTTTTTTTATTCAGACATACAGATTATCGCATATTTAAGGTAACACTAAATATGTTACATTCAGCATGTTATATTAATTGTAATAGTTTTTTGGGATGCAACATTTAGTATATTTCCTTCTGTATGTTGTATTAATTATAATATTTTTTTAAGAAACATATTTGATCGTAATATGCTGAATGTAACATTGTGCATGTTACCTTCGATATGTCACATCGATTGTAACATGCTGAAGGTAATATTGAATATATTATCTTCGATATGTCATATCGATTGTAATATGCTGAATGTAACATTATGTATGTTATCCTCAACATGTCACACTATCATATATTATCTTTAACATGTTACAATCAATTATATGACTAATATAACATGCTTAATGTTACTTTTAACATGTTACAATCAATATGACAAGCCAAAGGAAATATACTCAATGTTACATTCATCCTGTTATGATCAATATATTTCTTTAAAAAAATTATAATTAATATGACATGCTGAAGATAAAATATTCAATGTTACTTTCAAAATATAACAATTAATATAACATGCCTAAGAAAATATACTCAATGTTATTTTTTTAAAAATATTAAAATTAATATGACATGTTGAAGATAACATACATAATGATTAACTTCATCATGTGGCAATTAGTGTTTGAATAAAAAAATAATAATAAAAAATCAATATATTAGAATAAAATAATAAAAAAGTAATATGGAGAGAGTAAGAGATTGTAATTTGTTAGAATTAAAAAATAATAATAAAGAGAGAAGAGAGATTATTAGTTTGTTAGAATAAAAAAATAAAAAATAATCTGTTACAACAATGATATAAATTAAATACAAATATATCCTCATAATTTTACATATCAATATGTTAAAGTTACGTTGACTATATATATTAAAATATTATTTGAGTCTGGATAATACTCTGGGAGCATATGTGAACAATATGTTCCCATGAAACATAAACAGTGTCAAACAGTAAAAATAATAATTTTTTAATTAACAAATAAAAACGTAAATTCACAGTTATTTTTCCTGTTGACACTTTTCATGTCTCTTGGGAATATATTGTTGATGTATGTTTTCATATCTCTTGGAAGTATATTATTCATGTATGTTCCCAGAATAATTTAAAACTACCCTAAAGTTTAGGTAATGCACCGGAACTATTTGAAAACTATCCTAGAATTATACCTATCGGGAGTGCCGTCTTTGAATTGAAGTGTGATTCGAACTCCACATCATCATCCACCTCGAAGAACTCGCCGTCTTTGGATAGCCGGGCAATTTTCTTCAAGATACTTTTTATTTTTTTCAGTCAAAAGCTCGGTCTTTACATTAGGTTAGGTTTAAGATCTAATGACATCGGTATTTTTTTTTCTCGTAAAATTAATAATTTTCTCGATTGTTTTTGAAATAAGATTATCGAATCGCAATATATACCGACAGTGACATCTTTTTGATTCTTGATACGAACCCTTCATCGTAACATTTAATAATAAGTTTAATTGGTCTTGAAATTTAATAATGATATCTAAAAAGCATCGCCCAAATATATTACAGAAGATACATTACGAACCATAACTCTGGAAGTGACAGACCATCATCGCTTCTTATAGCTTTGAAACTGGTATACCTGTGAAAAGAAAAAGGGAGGAAATGAAGACAGTCCGAAGTTGTGGAACCGCAGATTAGAACAAGGAATGGATAGATAAAATATTACCCAAAGCTTTGGCGTTGACAATGCTTGGAATTGCAGCTGGAGGGGGAGCATTCCCATTCAAGAATGGTTCTACTCGATTTGGATCGCCCCACTGTGGGTAGCCTTTGATTTTTCCCTATGGTATAGAGAAATATGAAAAGAATGGATAGAGTATATATCGGAAAGCCAAGATTTAGTAAGTGAAATGCTGGTTATGTAATGCATCGATCTCAAATTACATACCAAGACGTTGAGAGCAGCCAGAGTTGCCATTCCTTCACGAGTCCACTGCAAAACATACAAGTTCAAATGTCAAATGTGTCGAGTGTTTAATGTTTTCTTCTTGTCCAATGGTGGTTTAGTCGAAATTACCTTGGAAGCAGAAGCAATATGAGGTACTATTATTGCATTCTTTTGTTCAGCCAACCCAGGCTTCATGTAAGGCTCATCCTGAACAGCAAAATCCATGAGCAGAGCAGTTGTGCACTTAATTGGTAATGAGCATTCACCCATGGGTGTATTTTTGCAACAGAGAAAGTGAGTTGAATTACCTCAAAGACATCGAGACCGACCCGGAACATAGGATTTTGCTTCAAATGCTCGACAACTGCCACTTCATCAATCACTGGACCCCTACTGCAGTTTATAAGGATTGCTTCCTACAATATTAGATTGGATATCTTTAAATCCCCCACCTCAAAAAGCTCTTATATATACAAGGAGAGATCTGTTCAAATTTTACCTTCTTCATCGTTGCAAGACTTTCTTTATTGATCAAATGATAAGTGGTTTTATCCAAGACTGGATGAAGACTTATCTACAAGGAAAATCAATACCAATTACTCTACTTACTTCAAAGCCGATCTCTGACATAAATTCAATGAAGCAAAACTCATAATTCTTAGCAAAAATAGACCCACCACGTCGGCCTCACGAAGCACTTCTTCCATACTTGCTGCTCTTTTCCAGGTGACTGGCTGCTCACCATTAGCTTTTAGGAATGAGGCATAAGCTGAAATCACAATGCAGAACTGTTATGATAAAAGTTGTTGAATTTTGATAAAAAATCTGAGTTCTGCTCTTAGGATAGAAGCATGCCTGTGACAAACTTCTCTAAGCGTGTAGCTTGGTAGAGGTCATAGTAAATCAGATTCATCTTGAACCCTTCAATCTGTCAAAAAGAAGAAACAATGAAGTAACCATACGTTAACACGATCCACATTTTCGTCATCATGCATGTCCCGGATAGTCGTGCATGACACAAGAAACACCTTACAATTGCTTCTACTTAAAAAAAATATGAAGGAAAGTGCGCTTGCTTTAACAGGATGGGTATATTGAGAAGAATAATTTTCTGCAGTTGGACGAGTGGCATTCTTATTGAAAGTTATATTAGAAGAAAGGTTTCTGTTTCTGCAACCACATTGAATGCCAAAGCTTCTATCCTGTTTCAATACATCCTTAACATATGGTGAACATCCAATAAGAACTGTGTTGGCCAGGCATTAATCAACTTAAACCATCGTCAGTCAGGTATCCGGCAGACAGCTAGCTTTTGAGGCAATCAATTTAAATCACTTTGAGCAAGAAATTACCATCATTCTAGCATAAGCAGATCCAATACGGCCAGCCCCAATCACTCCAACAGTCTGCCCCTTGAGCAAATTCCCCACAAACCTGTCATAGCAACAAAACCAAATCACATTTTTGCATTAACAAGAACCCCTATCATCCAATTTCATTAGGTAACAATGGGAGTAATACAAATGTGGCAGCCATCCATCGTATAAGCCTGCCCTCATGAACTCATCTGCTTCAACTATTCTTCTAGCTGCAGCCAAAGAAAGTGATGCTGCCAACTCTGCTGTGGTCTCTGTAAGAACTCCCTGAACAAATAAGTATGTATCAATCTCAATATTTATTGCTACTTAACATACCCAGTTTTCTACAAAGCATATTCTGCTTATATACAGACAGTTTAAAGATCAGCAAAGATAAACGGGAAATTGCCCACTAATGTGGTAAGAACTAACAAGACTGGAAAACTTAACCAGAGGACTCTGCAATCAAAAGAATAAAAAGGCCCATACATGTACTGTAAATGAAAAGTTGCACTTACAGGAGTATTTCCAACAGCGACTCCATACTTAGTAGCAGCATTAACATCAACATTGTTATAACCAACAGCCATATTACTGAAAGCCTTGCCTCCTGCTCTGCTTAATGCTGCAAACAAAGTCTCTCCCCAATCTTCTGTCAGCTGAAAAACAAGTGAACCACTACTAAACATTTAGACCAGAAAGATCAAACCCAAAGAGCATCTAATAAAAATCATTTGCATGGTGTTCATCATGCGTGATTAAGTACCTGACCAATCACACCATCACATCTGTCCCCAATCAAGGCGATGATATCCTCAACAGACAGTATTGTTTTCTTTTGTGTGCATATCTAGGTTGTGGTATTAACAGAAACAATATCAGGAAAGGCCATCAAACTCACATATCAGCTCAACAAAATTTTTGAAAAAATAAAAGAACAAAGAAAGCAATTACCTCAACACGACAATCCTGCTCTATCAAGAGGTTGATCCAACGAGTTCCTGGCATTGATTTGGTGCTGACGACTCTGTACTTTCCATTTGGGTTCCAAACTTCAATCGAAACAGGCTTCGCCATGAGAGCTATGAAATTTGTTAGCCACAAAAACCAAGACAACAATGTTAGCGTTGCACTACACTATAAGTGAGCCACCCCTTTTAAATTTCTTACAGTCTTGTTTAACCAGTGGAGATATATGCCACGGTCATACACACCATCCCACATAGTCCATCCACAAAAAGCTATACTTGATTGGATGGGCTATTGACCCGGACTATTTTGGCTTGCTACTATTGGACGATACACATGTTGCTACGGTAGTTTTGCCTACATTTGGATTTGGTTCCTTTGAGATAGAGCGTCGTGTTCGTACGTGGAGGGGGAGTCCTCGTAGCCTGTGGCTTTTTAGCCCTCCGTTTTTTCTATAAGATAATGGTGACATGGCTTAAGCGTTTGCATGACACGTACTCTGACTTTTATCACTTTTGTCTTGTTCTAGGCCTGAACCACGCTCAATAATTAGCAAGGCTTGGACCGGAAACCGTCGGAAGCAGCCCTTGATGCGACTTTGATTGTGGGCTTCGTTAATTGCTACGGATAACTTACCATTTCAGTGATCTGTAATACCCAAATCCAAAACACTTACTAGGGCCGAAAAAAAGCCCAATACAAGATGCTCTTATTAACCGTTTTACGAGGTTAGGCTTGGACATTACCTATCGACTTTCGGGTTCTTCGCGAACGTGCCGACCAAAAAGCGCAGCCACCACAGATGTGGCCAAAATTCGGCCGCATGTTTAACAGAGACCTAGTCAATACTTAATAATGGTATTGTGACGGTGCAGTTGTTGCAACCAATGTTGTGTAACATCAGTAACCAAATTTCCATAGTCAATGAAGAAGGATCAATTTTGACGGTCTTATATTTTATTTGCTTCATTTGTCAAAACTCCAGACTAATCCTACCTTTCGGTCATCCTTATTCTTATTTTTTATTTGTTTAATAATAAAGATTATTTTAATCGATAATATTCAAACTCATTATTTTAATTCTTATATTTACAGATAAAAAAACAAATGATCTGACTGAAATATGATTGATTTCAGTAAAAAGTTGGTAGATTGTTTTCTTTCTGGGCCACCTAGTACCTCCGTGTGTCTCGCTTGAGTAGGTAAAACTGTGGACAGCCGTAGTCTGGACGAGACATGGACCAATTGTGTAAGCCAGATTACCCAGCTTTCTGTTAATGGAAAGGAGATTAATATTTCTGCGCCGTTAATCAATTGTTTATTTAACATTTAATCGTTTTATGCTTGCTTAATCGTCGAATCCACGTAATAGTCTCACATAATCACATTTGTAGTACAGTTTGCCCACGACGCCAAATACTTTATCTCCCACTCCGCCTCGGCCAAAGTATTTACCCCTGAAATCTCTTCACAAACAAAAGCATAGGCAGCCGAGGTTATGGAGAGGCTTCTATACTCTTCTTCTCCAACCCCTCTCAAAATCCACCTTAAGCCCACCCCGTTTTTCCCTCGAGTCGCTCGAATTGACTCGTCGAAACTTGGCTTTCCCTCTCTGCTCCGCCTCGAGCCAAGGCGAGTCAACTCGGTCTGCTGCAACCATGGCAACACATCAACTCCTTTCGGGATGTTGCCTTCTCAATCACCTCACCCGATTGATTCGTCGATTGGGTCGTTGCCAAAACCTGATCTTGTCAGTCAGGTAGCTGACGAAGCCCCTGTTCGAAAGAAGGTAACGGTATTTGAGCGATTACTTTATTAGAGCTTACGTCTTTTAAGAAGGGGGCCGTGGCCAGATTACGTGTTTCTGTTATTCTTACCACATATCAATTTTAGCCGGATGACAGCACGGCATTGTTGATTTTTGGTTCACTATGATTGCAAAGATGTAAATGTCACTGGCCATCTTGTCCTTCAGTGGATTATGAACCAAACTGTCGGTTGTACCTCATAAGTGATAATTCGCTGGTTGACTCAATAAACATTGTGAGAAGGGTGGTTCTTTGACATAGATTTGTTTATAGAATTGTACCTTTCCGGAAAATCTGGAGTTAAGAATGGGAATTTCATGGAAGAGGTGATTTCCCGTCACTAGCTTCTTACATTTCTCATGGGATTGGGCACCTGCATAGGTAATAATGCGAGTGCTTTGACCTAATGGAAAAAGGACATAGATTTATGGTGTCTCCTAAACTTTTAATTTTTCTGCTAATCTGGCTTCTTGACATGTATATAACCAGATACAACTTGTCATTCGGTGAACCTTGGTCATATCTAATCCCAATTCTCTCTGTGGATGTATAGAATTCCGAATTTATTTCTGAAGTAAACTTTAGAATATTCGTTTGGAATCAGAATCTGTTAGTAATTGGTTAAGCACTGCTTCAAATTTTAATTAACAGAGCTTGATTTCTCGTTGTATGTGACCCAAGTTAGTATCTATAAGAACCATTATTAATCTTGGCGATGACATGTCCCTGCGGCTTATTTTTAGTTCCCCTTCACCTTGTCGAGCTTTTCTGAATTCTGCTATCTTTTCCATTGAAAATAATTGTTGCAGATATTTGCTGCGGGTACGTTTATGCTGCTCTCTGCTATCGGCACGTTCTTATTGCATCCACTATTAGCATCACCGGCTTTTGCCACCTTCCAAACTGCTGCCAAATCCGGGGGTTCTGCAGCAGCGGTAGTAGGGACAAAACTGTTGCGAACTGAACTGTTAACAAGTGCTTGGACTGGTTTCTTTGCTGGATGCTTGCACACTCTTTCAGGGCCTGATCACCTGGCAGCTTTGGCGCCTCTCTCTATTGGTCGTACCCGGATGGAAAGTGCGGCGGTTGGAGCACTTTGGGGATGTGGTCATGATGCTGGTCAGGTCATATTTGGCTTGATTTTTCTATTGCTGAAGGATCAGCTTCACATCGAAGTTATCAGAACTTGGGGGACAAGAGTTGTTGGTTTTACTCTGCTTGTTATAGGTGCTATGGGAATCAGAGAAGCTTCAGAAGTCCCAACTCCATGTGTCGCCTTAGAAAATGGCGAATGTGATGTTGGTGTGTACGAATCGCTAGAAACTCCGACAATGCCGAAGAAAAAGATTGGCTTTGCTACTTTTGCAACTGGGATTGTCCATGGGTTGCAACCAGATGCACTGATGATGGTTTTGCCCGCACTTGCATTGCCCTCTCGTTTGGCTGGTGCCGCCTTTCTTGTTATGTTCCTACTTGGGACTGTTGTCGCTATGGGAAGCTATACTGTATTCATAGGATCGTGCAGTCAAGCTCTGAAGGATCGAGTACCTAGAATTACTGAGAAACTCACCTGGGCTTCGTCTATTATAGCAATCGGTCTCGGCCTTGCCATCATTATCAGCCAGTTTTTTGGATACAGCCTGTACTAATCAGTCGACCACCATCGGGATATCATTCGCTAGCTACCACTTTAGTGTCAGATAAAGTTCTGTAGAGGGCAAAATTCAATCGGTTTACCGCAAAAGTAGACTCAAGGTGGCTTCTCATTTCCGTGAGGATTAAAATCCCACGTCCTCTCATTTGCTTGAGATTGTAATTTTCTATTCGGTAGGCAAACACTTCTGGCTCTGAGATGGCTTTTAAATCATTTATTGTGTATCTTAGTTTAGTTTTGGTCGATCATTTTGCTTCATCTATGGGTACCATAAACAGATGCGCAGAACTACAGCTCGACTATACAACACAAGAGATTGAATAAGAAATATCAGTGCCAGACTATCTATCTACCCAATTTTACATTGACATCTATATCAGAATCAAGCAAGTCTTTGCATTCAACCGATCACAAAATATTTTTCAAAACCTTGGTAACATGTCTTCTCGTGAGAGGGGAAAAAAGGGTCATTCAATACAACGATTCCATTGCAACATACAAGAGAATCCTGGCGTGCTAGAAAGTTAAAGATTTTGTCGTCAACTGGCTATTTAAATTAACAGAATAGATGGCCCTTTTTTCCCTAGTACTAACAGGAATTCAGAGCTTTCTGTTTCGACCATTTCACATCAAAATTTGAAGGCCACCAAAATACAGTCTCTCTCCAGGCTGTGTACGCAGCAAATCTGCTTCTTCTATCTGAACTGAAGAAACAATCAAGGCTTCTCCTTGTTGATATCAAAAAGCACACAAGCATCCGCAGCTGTCTTCAACTGAAAACATAAACCATTTGGAGGACAACTGAGATCACATTAGTATATCTAGAGGGTGCGATACAAGTTCTTGTATATTCCTACAAACAAGCCTGCTAATAAATTGTTATCGTATTTTTCATGCGAGTGTTACAGCAACACTATATTGCAGTCCACATGCAACAGATTACAAGTTCTTATCCTTGCGCCGATAAATCAATTTAACAATAATATGACTGAGCATACTCATGCAAGAGAGGTACCATCGATCTTGAGTACAAAGTCAGCAAAAGATTTTCAAGGTAAGCTGGCAACCTTGTATTGAGTGTGGTGATCTAAGATGCCTAAGACACACAAAATGAGACTTTTGACTTATTGCAATAGGGTATACATATCACACTTATGTGCTGTGTACATAAAACAACTGCATGGTTTTAAAATCTTCAAGAATTGCAATTATGTAACCAATAGTAGAACCATTTTTCCCCATATCAAGAAACTGTGGGATGGCTTCATTGCAACAAAAGCCACAAAATCCAAGAGCCATTGTAACAGACCAGAATTTCAAGAGTAACCAGTTTTACATGCCTAGAGATGCAAATCAAATAATAGAGGCATTAGTTGTTACCTGTATTATATTTACAATCTGCTTGATTGCCCATCCAAAAACACTCAGAGGAACAATGATTGACATGATTGATCCCTCTTTTATAGCACCCGTTAAAACCTGAAAGGAGGCAACAAAATCAAACAACAAAATCGTGCCTGTGGGCTAGAGGAAGAGTAACACTTTCAAAAGATAAGGCTTACATTCATCAAATCTTCAGTTTGGTTTTCTGCAAGAAGAAATAGGATAATATAAAGGACCTGCAGAAACAAAGAAGTTAGTCACAGAGAAAAAAATGATATTACACCATTAAATTAAATATAAAACAGGCAGATCATGATTGTATTTACCTCACATGCCACACAACAATAAGCCATAAACATTCGGTTCCCATAGTAAGCCTTGAAAAGCCAATTTGTGCTGTCTTTCACATCTTTATGGCTTGTTTTGCCGACCAAGAAAGTACTGCAATGGAGGAAGTTAATGATTCAGTATATATAAAAGTGACCCTAAATAAAGCTTAATCATCAATATTTGTTCAGAAAGATCAACAACCAGATGAATCAACTTAAAAAAAATGAAACAGTACCTGTACATTTGTAGCCAATGGCTAGCAATATCCAGGGCAAGCAATGACACAAAAGTCAAGCCAGGCCTGCATAAAATGTCCATTGCATTAGATCAGATATATATGCAAATAACTGATAGCATAGTCATGAAGAAGAAACAAACGAGAGGAATATTACCTGTAAACTTGGGAAAGGATCACTAGTAAACAGGCAGTGCTAATCCTGAATAAAAAGGAACTCTGTAATGTTAGCCGTGCAATATCGCAGACATAAACAAGCAAAATTTGGTAAACACGGGCAACTGGAAATGTTCAAATTTGGAAAATCTATGTACGTATTATAAAAGAATACCTATCTGTCACCATGTCCAAAACAGCTCCAAAAGTCGAAACTGAAAAAGGAAAAGTCATATCACATACTACAACCAAAGCCAACCCGTGACTACCAAAAGATTTCAGTTAATGATATGCAGACCATGACCTCTGAAAATAATAAACATCACGCACACATCAAAAGTGCAAAGAAACTTAGGAATAGATTATTGGACAACATTAACTACCAGCGCCTCTGAAAAAGGAAACCCTCTCCACAGCTAGAACTTCCAACTTTAACATATACAGAGTATGTCATAAGGAAGAGATAAACTCGAGTTCACATTTTTGCTCTACGCTATCCAGTTGAACATAACAGTAATTTTGGAAACCATTCACTACACCAACGTAAGTATCAGACGACATAGATCATTGGAAACCAAAAAAGAAAAAAGAACCTTTAGACTATTGTCGGAAGGATAATGAAGCATACTAACGTGGTAATTTACTTGCTCTCTATAAAAACATAAGTTTCAATGTATTACGCAAAAAGAAGTACCTTGATTGAATTTTCGAGCACACCAACCATCGATGCCATCACAGACAAAGCTAATAAAATAGAGGACGCAGAAAAGCCATTTGTTGGAGAAGCAAATGGCAAAGGCAAAGCAATTCATGAGTACTCTCATGTACCCTGCATTTGCAAATAGAATTTAAAAAATTAGACAAACAAAACCCCACCTTGAAAGCAAGAGAATCACAGAAAAGATGACGGAATGCATTAAACAAACACAGCATAATAAAACCCACCAATGATATTGGGAATGTAAAAATAGACGTTGAGTGTGCTGGGTTTGGGTCTTGGTCTTGACTTGTTAGCCATTGAAAATAGTGCACCAACTGGTTTACAACCTGTAATAACAAAACCCAGCACAGGAAAAGGGAATTACTCGTCGATTCTATCGATGGAAGACTGTAAAGCCAAGCGAAGGATCGATTCCGCGACGCATAACGCAAAAGGTCAAGGAGAGAGTACCTGAGAGCAGAAGTCGAAGAAAGCAGCAAACACCCTGGCCCTTAACTTGTTCCACCACTCGGTGAGTTGACTCAGCTCAGCTGTTGGCCAGAAATGGATCGATGAGAAACCCGACTGCCCGTTTAACGGATACCACCACAGTGCCCACTGCCCACCAAGTTGTATATGCCACTTGCTTTGGCTAATTAATTAGTTAACATGATTAGCAATAAAATAAACCGTCTAGTAATTATTACCGACATACCGGGCCCTCCATGTCATGTGTGCTTGGGCCATCTTACGAGGTATGCGTTTTAAAATCAAAGCCCAAATTCAATTCAAGTGCTGCTGAACATTTTCTCCGGGCTTGGGCCTAAGACCCCTGATTAGATAGAGTTCTTGTGCTAATTTTGGATTTAACCGTCTAAACTGATATTCTTCCACGTTAATGCTTTACAGCCGGCAGAATTTAATTCAAATTCTGAGCAATATTCATGCATTTATAATTCAATTACGTAACGGTAACGGTGTTTCGGGTACTCGGAATAAAATATCTGGCAAATGTTTGAAATGAAACCTTTATTCTTCCAGTCAATTTTCACACAGATCTTCTTCCTAACATAGATCGTGGTTATCCTTATGACCGGATAAGGGGAAACTTTATTCCAGCCGAGAGTCGAATTTTGGTTCCCTGGAGCCGTTACAACCAAACACGTATTTGACGGACAACCCATACTTTCTTTATCATTATTTGTTTGATTTTTCGTATCGCTACACACCGATTCACAGTCAACGTGAACACGTCAGCGGCAACAACCCCCCAGCACATATCCTTACGGTACACTTTAAATGACCAAAACGGAAACGAATCAAGGAAAGAAGAAAATCACCGGCTTTAATTTCTCCATGGGAACCGGGGCCCATGTGAAAGGCCTAAAATCACACGGGACAGACACATCAGGTCAGATGTACGGCATTGGAATAAGGCGGGAAATATGGAGGGCCCACCGTACGAGGACACGGCCTCTTTCTTTAATGTATTAGTGGTTACCGGATTAATGGTTCCACTATGGGAAAGTCGTGCACCACTTGATTAGTTTAGTAAGTCGGGATCATAATGATGTTCCATTATTAACCAAATGCCTTCCCGGTATCGTTCTCACATTGATGACATACTTTTTTCAATTATCTATAAAATCATTATTGGATGTTTGGGTCCAGGGGGCTAGTAATATATGGTTCGGATAGAATCGAAATTGTAGTTTAGTGGTATATAATAAATCCCATCTACATAGGGAACCATGAATGGAGTTGCCCTGAAAAGAGGGGAAGATAGAATCAAGATGGTGTTTATTATTGTTGAGGCTGAGAGAGGTCTCTATCCTAGGTGGTGTTGGACTTGTTTGGTTCTAACTTTGCTTGGCAACTTTCCATTTCCTTTTCAGAGTATTGGGCATCAGACTTTGTGTCAGGAAAATAATGCAAGGACAGAGGGACGATTCGTTTTTTAGGTAAGCTGTGTGAACCCAGGTAGAATAGGTTAGTAGTGACTCTGACATTGCTTTCAAGCTTTCCTGTCAGTGTTAAATTGGATTGGAGTCCACTGCCAACGGACGGAGCAATTGCCAAAATATTTGATAGGAATAATAAATGAAATCAAATCTGTTCAAAAGGACAAAAGAATCATGTACGCAGTGGGAACACACAAAAGGAACGAGTCCATCAAAGGAAAAGATACCATCCTTCCTCTTGTCCTGTAATTCTGTCCAGTGTTTGATTGATTTCTTGCTTGTTTTGAAGTACAAGTTATAAACAGAGTAGGTCCTAAAACGGCAAAAAAGAAAAGAATCAAAGAAAATTTTTAGAAAATAAAACTAGGGACCTAAGCTAATTACAAATGCCAGCATGCAGTGAGTGCATCGAATCTGGTTCCTCATTTCCTTTTCCCTTTTTTTTCTATGCCCTTTCTCTTTTCCCGGAAAATTTGAGCCTATGGCCTAGAATGCCTAAACAATTAAAGCCTCCATGGTAGCCTTCTTTTCCGTATGACACACTGGGCAGAAATCAAGTAAAGGCTCACAATCTTTGCACGTACAAAGGTGCCTACAAGGCAGGAATAAAATACACGGATTCCCAGAGTTACAGCATTTGCATACCATCAACGACTCCCTAACTTTCTCTTCTTCACGGTTGCCATTGTCAGCAACTCCTCTGTTCCTCACCCCTACTACTTCCATTTCTCTGTTCACTTCACAGCAAGATTCTGCAGTATCTTCTCTTAGCTGTTGGATGGTATTAGCTAGGGAGATGACCAAGGCTTCATTTTGTCGAGCCAATGTTTGCCATTCTTGGCTTTCAGCTTCTAATTTATTCAAAGAATCTTCAAGTTTTATACGTTTTCGAGTTTCCAGAGCTATTTCATTGTCCCTTTGCTTCAAAAGTGGCAGTGCCTTGGTTTCTACACCTTTTAAAAACAATGCAAGCTGTTGCCTTTTCTGCTCTTGCAGCAAAAATTTGAATCGTTCATTCTGTTTGGGAAGAAGGGAAGCCTAATCAGCCAAGATAATAACAAAACCAATGCAATGAATCAAACTAATCTAAAATGAACAACATTCCAATCTAAACATGCCTAACACGAACATTCCATTCTTAATATGCCTGTCACTACGATAACAAGGAGAAGGAAGGATAAACATTATGAGATTCATACATGGATGGTCTAAACAAAAAGGATCGAATTCATACCTGCAATCTAATGTGGTGATCAATCTCTTGCATATCCTTCTCAACAATTGAAGCCACGAGTTGAGACAAGGACATGGATGGGGTATAACAGTTGTTTCCCAAAGAAGCAGAGAAAACAAGACTGTTGTCAGAGCAAAGATTTTGGCTTCTCTGCTGCTGATGCTGCGGGATTTGTGATTGCTGCGGGATTTGTGATTGCTGCGGGATTTGTGATTGCTGCGGGATTTGCAATTGCTGCGGGATTTGTAATTGCTGCGGGATTTGTAACTGCTGCATGCTCCATTGTTGTAGCTGCTGCTGTTGATCGTCAAAATACAAGTGATTGAACCCTCCGCAACCAACTTCCATCCAATCCTGTGACCTGCAAGATGGAAACTGCGCCTGTACTGCCATTTCTTGTTCCTAACAAGATTTTCCACCACCAAAACCACCTTCCAACAAACCCAAAACCTCCAAAGACAGACAAAACCTTCACTCGAAATCTTCCGTTCCCTCCCTTTGCCAAAACCAAAAACGCACCAACCACAAACTGCACGGCGAGCCCGCCCTTCCAATCAATTCTTAACAGCCATCCCTCTCTGATCCTCTGATACGTCGGCTTGGGAACACAGGTCGCACGGAACACATAATGAAAGACGTGATGGGGTGGTCTGTATTTATAGATATAGGGGGGTAACGAAGGATATGCATTAATGGTAAAAAAAAGATGGATTAATAATTTAATATTCTTCTTTTAAAGTAACTGGAGGGTAAAAGAGAGTGGGTAAAATCGACAATGGGTTAACTTTCTTAGTTTAATCCTCTACGGCTCTACCGTTTTTTCACGCTTCTTGAATCTTGAGGAGTTCATGGCTCTCATGCGAATTACCGAGGGATATGTCTGGGTATGTGTAGCGGTAAGCGGTAGACAGCTACGTACACATGCAGATTTTGTGACTAAACTTTCGGGTCAGAGGCTTCAGAGGCGCTTGTTTGGTTTCGATCCTCTTGAGTTACAACTTACACGGGTAGCATGAACCGAAAATTCAATTACAAAATCGACTCTGAAGTTGTCAATTTTATTATATATTTCGTTTTTATTTTTTAGATACAGAGAGATAAATATGGAGATTCCACAGTCCGGCCATCTGAAAAACCTTAAAATAGGATTTATATTTATGTATTTTTTTGGAAACAGATATCTATCTATATTCGGCCGTTGATCCATATGAGCAAAACGTTATCGAAACCTTCATTAAAGGGCAGAAATTAACATGTTTATCATGCTTTTCACGACAATACCTTTGTTTTCATAGGAGAATATGTATAATTAATTTCTTTGTTCGATATCTGAAATTAATTTTTTAAATAAAAAAATCTGTAACAGTGATTAATCCTTTTAGTTATATCATATACACTAATTATGGATGTATAAAATTAGTCCAAGATTTGTAAGAGATTTTATACCAAAAACCAATAATTGAATCCTTAAATATGTTTATTGTTATTATTATCTGCCCCATGGATGTAGCAAACAAATTAAACACAGTGATCTCTGTGGATTTGGTAGCGTAAAATCCTTGGTAGTATCAGAAGTTATGACAAGCTAAATAATACAATTAAATAATATGGTTTTCGTTACAACAAATATAATGAGAGAGACCTCTTCTTTTTTTTCTTTGAAATATGAGAGAGACCTCTTGATCGACGACAATAGGTGTCCTTTGTGGACTTCAACAGATGGAACTCATTCATGAATCACAGTGCATAGATAATTGATAAGAAAGTTGGTGTGGTGTCAGTATTATTTAAGACTAACGCCCTGATTATCGCCATCGCTGACCAAACACAAAGTTTGCCGCGAAAACCTTCTCATCCTATTCTGGATGAAGAGAAGTTAGAGTAATTGCAATGAAATCGGATAATTTTATGTTTGGTATGATAATAGGATATAAAAAATTTTAGTTAATATTTTTGATGCATTTTATGTTTAATATCAGTTCGTTATAAAGTTAGATATTGAAATTTGGGATTTGTCGAGTTAATCCACTAAAAGCCCATCTAATAAATTTAGGATTGCGTGTGTTAATCTACTAAAAATTCCATCTAATAAAAGATTATGCTTAAATATTTAATCATTATTTGAATATTAAAGATATGAATAAAATTTATTTTATTAATATGATATTTACCCTATCAAATATCAACTAAAATTCTGAAAAAGTTAGTTATGAGATACTAAGGTGAAAAGTCAAATTTTGAGTCTATTTTCTAATATTCAATGTTTAGAAAGTCAAGTCTAAGATAGTAAAAAATTGTTTCTTTATAGCCTAACGAATTTGATATTGAGATGCAGAGACTATGCAAGTTTCCAGCCAGACTAATTCTTGATTCGTTTCTGGTTCCCATTTTGCACGGTTATCGTGAATCGTAATTTCTGACTCGCCATAGTTTATCCGGGGCTGCAAAATTGTAGATACACCACAGGCACAGGCATAGGCACAGGGACGGCACAAGACAAGGATCCATGGAGATCAATGCTGACCCTACTTTCAATGGTAATTTTGCATTACATGGACCCTCTTATTCAATATTCTTCTCGAAAACTTGTTTCTGTCTGCACCAAGAAAGAACCTTGGAGGAAACACAGGCGAAGCAGGCAGTCACAGACAGTGAGTGTGGACCCATGTGCTGCCCACCCACTATGACTCCATGAATCCATTTCCCTGGTTGGGCGGCTCTTATGTAACCAACGGTGGAAACCATGTGAATTGGGGAAAGCATCCAACGTGAGAGAGCACCTTCTCCTCTGTTTTTTCACACATCATTGACTGGGAAATGTATTAGCAATTACTAGGAGGCAGGCAGACAGGCAGGAGTATTATTACAAAGGCGAGAGAGACTGCTGCAAAAATTCAAAACCCATTTCTCGTATTTGGTGCAAAAGTCTTCATGGAACATCTCAACTACTCTCTGTTTTCTTCGCTTTTGGCAAAAGTGATACTGGAGGGTAATTTCTGAGTCGTGGCTCCCATAATAAGGCAACCCCACCTAGGGTTTTGCATGCTTAGTGGGGGAGTTAAATCTGAACAAAATAAACGTGTACCAAAGAAACCTCCAGTAGTGGTATGAAGCTTTTCTTTCAAGATTATAATGATTTACCCTTTCATCTAAATATTTTTAAAATATCCCTACTGTTTAATTAGTGGACCTGCGGACACAGATACTTATTCTCCATTATGAGGTGCTTTCCCTGTTCCGTTAACGTGGGAGCTAGAGCAAGCATTTTTCCTCGAACATCGTCGGTAAAGTCTGAGCACATGTGTTTGTTGAACATATAATTAAAGATAAGCACGTGGTTAACCCTCGATCAAGCAATTCTCAAATCACACACAAAGATATGATCTTCCTGAACAAGTAACTAGCTAGGCTTGTGATTCAACGAGTTGGATCAACCAAGCCTACTTTTATGCATAATCACTTTATTCCCAGCTGGAACATTGTCAACTCTCGTCCCTGTTGACCGAAGCTTTTACACTACATGGTCTGACCATGCCTAGGATTGATCAGATTCAAACATTGATGATCGATTAGTTTCCTAATTACTCTATTTCCGTTTACACCAGAGCAGTATTACTCTATTTGGATCCATCATCAGCGGAAGCTAATCAGCTTAAGTAAAGAAAAGACAAGGACTATGATTAAAGGGGTTAACTTTAATGTTAGGCTTTCTTCATTTTCAAACACATCATCAATAGCTCGGATTATCATCAGCGACCAAATTCTGCAGATGCCTGAAAATTTAAACCACCTTTAGTTATGATCATGCCAGATGAAGTCATATATACTCGATTATTTTGTCTCATCTCGCCACTTCAATTTGTTTTACGGATGGTTAGGCTTTGAAAGGGACATCACTTGAACGTTGAGAAGTGAACTCCATGGAAACCTGCCTCACATAGGAGGTGGTGTACTAGTGTTGTCCACCAAAAAATACGTAACATGATAAGCAGACCCACCAAATTAGTACGTAATAAAAGTCTGGCTTTGTGACGAGAGGGAAACTTTTGTCCCCCAATGTGTGACCCGATTGGGTAAAGGCCACTTGCCTCCCGTGACCACCTTAATTTATTGATCGCTTTTGTGATCATTATGGACCATACGGTTTTGGTCAGTTTGTCCATACACTTACTTTTGGCCGGACTCGGAGAGTTACTAATATTATCATTCTCATTATCTAAGATATTAATGATCTCTGGGTTCATAAAACAGCCTTTTCTGCTCCATTATTTGTCTCTGTTTGTGGAGCAGTAGTGATCAAGTAATATTATAGACAAAGCATGAGCTATTGCTACAAGTGGCATCATGTGCGGATTGGTGGAACCATAGCAGATCTAGAGAGAGATGACAACCCATGATTCTGTATCGTAGGCAGATAACTATTATATATGACTGGAGTGGGTCTTGTTTGTAATGACACCTTTTGTTATGTACAATAGGTTCATAAAAGCTTGGATTTCTTAGTCGAAACGCACATACCCGTAGCTAGCGTTGTATGTGATATATATAGTATACAAAACATGCCAGTACTGTGCGGTTCGTTGCCAGGAAAACTGATGGCTTTGTACGAGCTGTTTTATTTTTCTTAAACAAGTTTTTATTTAAATATTATTATGATTTTTATTGTTTAAACAAGTTTTATATATTGTAAAACTGAATGTAATACAATTTGGAGTCTTTTCCAGTATTATATTTTTTTCTTCTCACTATCTTCAACAACATTGTTAGCGGAGCTTTAATCTTACGAGACTTGTGAGGAGCTTTAGTCTTACGGGACTTGTGAGGTTGAGAGAGAGCCTAAACATTTTTCCAAACACTAACCCTTATTTCACAGCAAATGAATTCAGAAGGTTCATTCCCTTCAATTACACCACCAGCTTTTTATGGAGAAAATTATCAGTTGTGGTCAGTATGAAAACTTATTTAGATGCATGTGACTGATTGATATTACTAATAAGGTGAGAATTCTTGGAGCAGAGCTCATTGATAATATAATAGTTCAATAATTACTTGTCTCTTTACCTGAAATATTTGAAGCAACCATTGTTTCTTTAGAGAACTCAAAAGACCTGTCAAAGATCAGTTTGACATAATTGTTAAGTGCTCTGCAAGCACAGTAACAAAGAATGAACTATTGAAGGAGCTTTGTTAGCCAAGTTTCAACAGAATCATGAAGGTAGAGACAAGAGATGGAAAGGGAAGAATGAGAGTTTCAGCAACTCTGAAGGTACAACAGCTGAAAATAATAGCAATGTCACATATAGATATAAAGGAGTAAATATCCTCCTTGTCAACATTGTGGCAAGCAAAATCATCCTCACTATAAGTGTTGGAGAAAACCAGATATGCGATGCAGAAGGCCTAAAAAATTGGGACATGCAGAAATTATTTATAAGGAGAAGGAGATGCAACAGCAATGAGAGATTCAAATTGCAAACAATCAAGATGCTGAGCAACTCATCAAGTGAGTCTTATAGATAGTGGTTGTACAAATCACATAATCAGTGATGAAGGGCTTTTCAAGGAAATTGATAGATCAACAACATCAAGAGTCAAAATTGGAAATGGTAACTATATCCCACTCAAAGGAAATGAGGCAGTGGTCATTGAAAGTTTTACAGGTACAAAGCTTATTTCTAAAGTTTTGTATGTTCCTAGCATTGATCAAAACTTATGTGGTGTTGGTCAATTACTAGAGAAAAGATTCATGCTTGTCTTTGGAAACAAAATATGTCTTATTTTGATCCAAATGGACAAGAGTTATTCAAAATTAAGATGCAGGGAAAAATATTTTCCTTGAATCCGTTAAAAAAAGAGCATTTTTCATTCATTTAGGACATATACATGGAGAGCTACAGAGAAGTTACAGCTGATGATGTTTGTAGGCCATATACAATTCTTTTTGTCAAGAAACTAGGATTGAACTTCAACTTACAGTTTCTTACACTTCACAGCAAAATAGAGTTAGTGAGAAGAAGAATAGGACAATTATGGATATAGCTAGATGCTTAATGCATGAGAAGAGTTTACCAAAATTTTTTTGGACAGAAGCAGCAAATACTACTGTTTTCTTGCTGAATAGGCTCCCTACAAGAACAGTGGATGAGAACTGCCTACAAGAACAGTGAATGGGAAGACATCATATGAGAGTTGACATGGTTTTAAACTTTTTTACAAAATCTCAAAATATTTGGATGTCTTTGTTTTTGTTATATTCCACAGGTTATAAGAGGTAAGCTTGATGAGAAGGCTGAACCATGGATTTTCATTGGTTATAGCTTGGTTTCTAAAGCATATAGAATTTTTCAACCTCAATCACGAAATATTTTAATTAATAGAGATGTTTATTTTCTTGAATATGAATAATGGAACTGGAATGAGAAACCTCAAGTCAAATATCAAACTGTGCAATTGGATCCGAATGAATTGGAAGATGATTATTTTATCAGACGAACAAGATCATGAGCTGAAATTTATCAACATTGCAATGTTGCTGTTTTGGAACTACTGGATATGAGGAAGCAAAATCAGATAAAAAATGGCTCATTGCAAAGGGAGGAGGAGATGAACATGATAGAAAAACTTGGAATATATTCCTCCTAATTCAAGAGATGTTGGCGTTGTCTTAAAAACTGTATTATTTTTAAAAGATTTGATTTGATTTTAATTTGTTTGTTTAAAATTTTTTATTATTTAATTAGTAATTTTTATTTAACTATTATTATATATTTTCCTGTTTAAACAGTTTTTATACATTTTGGAACTGAAGGTAATAGAATTTAAAATTTTTTGAAGTATTATCTTTCTTGGTTCTTCTTATTTTCAGTAACAAAACCTACAAGCACCTTACCTTTATGGTAAAAAAAAAGGAAGAAAGAGATCTCTCTCTAATTTGTCTTTAACGTGCATTATTATAGACAATAATGCGCAATGAAAGTTTTTGTTTTTATTGGTAACGCCGACTAATCGAGGATAAATATCCGGGGTTGGCTTGTTTCTCTTATGGGGTCTATCTACCGATATATAATAGGTTAACAACAGACAAATGATTCATGTTAATTACATATTTGTTTTTTCTTCAGGTCTTTGTATCGTAATGTGATCCTCGGTCTGACAGCGAAGTTCAATTTAACTGTTTATACTTTCCACGGTGATCACTTATGATTTCTTGGACCAAGGATTCTGGATCGGTTAGGTTTTCGTCACTGCTGGCACGAGGAAGGAGGGATAGTAGGGTAGGGACTGGGTACTTTGTCGGTATAGCTCACTAGCTGTTCCCATATCTCAGTTGCCATTTCTTTTTCATCCTTTTTTTATTCATATTGCTTCAGTGACAGTTATGTCTATCCATAAAAGCAAAGCAAAGTGAGGTGATCAATGCGTGCCATGTCAAGAGACAAGAGGTTTCGGACTCCACGATGCATAGATCAAACATAACACAGCACAACTAGTCATGTGATGAAGAGAGAGTTGCTTTTGGAGAGAGACCCCGTGCTTTTACTTTTAATTTTTTGGTCCTTTTTTCAATGCTTCAGCAAGGAAAAAGGCAAAGAGAAAAAGAAAAAAAGAAAAGAAATGCTTCAGTGCTTCCCGTGCAACTTTGACTCCATAATCTCTCTAGTCATGATCAGTACGTGTATGACTCCAAATGAGTGCAGCCACCTTCTCTGTGTGCTTACATCATTTCGCTTTGTTTAAAGCAAACCAAATCTGCATTTGTGCTTTCCATATTTGACGTTTTTCTGGTTTCCAAGAACCTCACTCCCCCAACACCCCATATTGAGGGATCACCATTCACTGAAATGATAATTCATTCACTCTCACCTCTCACCTGTCTTCTCTCTTTTCTTCTTTGGAATCGTGCATGTCAATATAAGAGCAACTGTGTTCTTTCCCTTTTGGAAAAGTACTTTGGGAATCCTATTATTACAGATTTTAAAACAATACCGCATCCGTCATAGTCTTATCGTGCAAAAAGCTTGAAGACCAACAGTTTATTTATTGACCGATTACCCACCGCATTATAAACACAGAAATGGCTGCTTCTCATAAAATCGTATGGGCTTGGGCGTGTGGGTCCTTGTGGCTTCCCATTAGTCTCTGGGCTCTGCTTTGTTTGCAGATCTGCTATAGAATAGTTAAGCCCTTTTAGTGCTTTAACGAGCGGCGCGGCTATATCCATAATGATGATGCCTTCCGTGCTCTGAAAACGATCAGCCATAAAGCGCTGTGGTCCATTAGTCAGATTAGACCCTGCACACAGACCTGCAATATTTGGCAATGGCTCTTTTATTTATTATTTCTAAAATCTGAGCTAGAAACGAAACAGTATTTTCGTTTTTTATCGATTAAAACTCGAAAAGATAGATATTATTATCTTCAGGAGTTACCACCAGGCGATGTCATGTACCCAGTTTCACTATACTGGGCCCGAGTATAAAGTTATGGGCCCATTCGTTCATCTAATTCAGACATTCTCAACCATAAAGTGGTTTTCTTCCGAGCGGTGGGTATCAGCTCACACGTCCTGCCAAAATACCAGGGCCCATGGATTGGTGCACTGAAAGCATCCTAGGCTTTAGGTTCCACGAAAACCGATTTGGATCCATTATGCAACACGATACGTGGCACTACGTCTTGATTACCCGGAGATATAAAAAATCCAACGATGCAGATTTCGAAACCAGAAAATGTTATAGAGGTCCGCTCGTATAAAGAGAAGGACGCTTCAGTCTTTTGTGCGCATCTCGCATACACTGCCATCATTTCACTGTGAAAATCCAGCCAACAGGACTTTCCAGATACTTTTTTGCTCACTCGTTCTTATCTTCGACTTTACACCTCTGAAGCATACTTGTCCAATTCAGCGCTGCGATTCTTTCCACATACCGGTTTGACATAACCAGTTTTGGACGTTCCTGCATCAAGAAACCTGAGACATGGGAGCACTGGACCATTTGTCTGAATTCTTTGATTGTTCCCATGGCAGCTCTAAGACCAAGAAACGCAAGCAGTTGCAGGTCAGAACATTCCTTTTCCTTTTATCGTCTTCCTAGAGTTGCTGTTTCAAGCATGATAGTAAGATGCTACTAGATCAAGAGCTTAACAAGAGTTCTTTGAATTATATATTTTCCTTGTTCTTATTTCATTTAAAGCATTTGGAGAGATGTTCTCGTTGCCTTTCCATCATTTTAAACGCTTGGTGTTGCTTGTTTATAACCTGCAAGTCATTGATTATGTTTGTTGAACCTGTAACGTTAATCTTTAATCTCTGAGAAGGTTACCCAACCAAATCGTTGGTTTCATTTTGAAGAACATAAATACTGTCTTAGTAGAATTGTGGAACTTGCTTCTCGAAATACTTATGTCGAGTAATTTTGTGCTGTAAGGAAAGGAAACAGATCGAACTTGCAAGGATGATTCTTATGTCCTTTTTGCTTTTAATGTTTGAGCTCGTTAGTAGTTCAATTATTGGTTATTTGGCTGTAGTATTACTGTATCAGGCATTGCTTTGTACGGTGTCGTTTCTGCAAGAACGGTAGGCCCTTTATAGGCTTGTATGGCTCCTCCAAAAGGCATCAATCAATTAGTGGTATTTGTGAATTTTCTTTGCGTATTATTGATGGTTCTTTCGGAAAAGACTTAACCACTTCCAGAAAAGTAAAGGGCATTCTGGTCATTTAGTTGTAAAGAGAAGAAATAAAATCTAAGTGTCTCCTACCCAATTATTAACCAAGGGTTTTGGTGATTAATTTAATCAGACGGTGGAGATCAAAGTCAAAATAGACTGCGATGGATGCGAGCGCAAAGTGAAGAGGGCATTGGAGGGAATGAAAGGCGTGAATAGTGTAAACGTGGAACGCAAGGCAAACAAGGTGACAGTGGTCGGATATGTTGAACCCTCCAAGGTGGTGGCCCGCCTGGCTCATCGGACGGGCAAGAGGGCAGAGCTGTGGCCATACGTGCCCTACGACGTTGTGGATCACCCTTACGCTCCTGGGGTATACGACAAGAAGGCCCCGGCTGGATACGTTAGAAATGCGTATGACCCACAAGTGTCCCAGCTCGCTCGTGCCAGCTCCATCGAAGTCAGATACACAACCGCTTTCAGTGACGAGAACCCCGCTGCTTGTGCTGTCATGTAATCATATTTAATGACCCTTTTGTCATTATCTTGATCTTGAGATTTGTTGTCTTGGTTCGTGTCATCGTGTGGTGAAGCTGTTGTTATCGTTGTTAATATTATTATTATTTTCCATGATTTCCTAGGACTAAACGCTGTCTTGTAATTTGTGTGATTTTATATGGTTTTCTAAGATTATTTTATCCGAATTGGTTCGCTGATTTATCAGAGCCGTTCATCAAGCTAGCTGGAGGGGCTGGAAAAGTAATAACAAAGATGGACGGGCCGAAATGAGAAAAGGACGCGTCATTACCAGGTGTAAACCGTAAATTGCTGTCGGAAAATTGAACTTGGCAGGTGGTCCTCACCATCATGATGCTCCCTTGACGGGCGGATATGCATCTGATGATGCAATGTCAATATCTTCGAATCTTAAATTATGTCTTAAAGTATGGTCCATAGCTTTAGCGTCGAAAGATGGTTAAAGAGCAAAGTATGGTGGCACTTCGCAATCAAGGATAAATACAAAAGCCCAATACTATCTTAAAATCACCCAACCCATGAGAACTTGGGCCGACCCGTTAGTAATGGAGTATTGGGCTTTGTTCTAATGACTGAACACGCACCGTTTTGAGACAAATCGATAGAAGATATCAAATCCGCAAACTTCTTTATTAACCGCTTTGGCGCGAAATGAAAATCCTTTAAGGCGCCTAAGCGGGCACTCTATGTTAAACCATAACCCCAAAAGCTAACGACCCAGTAAACCCACAAAGGCTAATCCAGCTCGCCGAAGTAGCAAAAATCAGAATGGCGGGAGGAAAGTTTATGTCGGATGAGAACCTGCAGGTAGAGGAAGATTTCTCTGTGTGGAAGAAAAACACGCCGTTTCTCTATGACCTGGTGATCTCTCACCCTCTTGAGTGGCCGTCGCTCACTGTCCAATGGGCACCTCAACCCGCGTCCTCCTCATCCTCTTCCTCCGTCCATCGCCTTCTCCTCGGGACCCATACTGCCGGCGGCTTCCCCAATTTTCTCATGTTCGCTGATGTTATCCTGCCGGCCTCCGCCGCGCTAGATGAGGGCAGTTCGACAATGCCCAAAGTAATTAGAGTTGTGTTTGGAGTTGGAGGGTGTCTGTTAGGTGTTTGATTAATTACTGACTGAAACTTTGTGAGGTTGCCGGTTTTCAACTTTTTAATGCGGATTCTGGCGCTGTTTTCTTTTTTGAGCTTTCACTTTCACGACGTTCAGATTTCTGGTTTCTGTTTCCACTTAGGAGTTGGAATTTATTTATTTCTGTTGCTATTTGTGAAGGACTATTTCATGGGTTAAAGCTCTCTGTAAAAGTGTCATTTTGATTTTTGTTGGTGTTTGGTAATATCGAGCTGCCATGGTTTGTTTTTTTTTATAGGTGGAAATAACTAGTAAAACACGTGTGGACGGAGAAGTGAACAGGGCAAGGTTTATGCCTCAGAATGCGGCTATTGTTGCTGCAAAGACGAGTGGTTGCGATGTTTATGTGTTTGATTCTACCAAACAGGTCGAGAAGAAGGAAGGAAGTGTTTGTGATCCTGATTTGAGGTTGACTGGCCATGACACAGAAGGATATGGGTTGTCCTGGAGTCCATTCAAGCAGGGGTATCTTGTTAGTGGTTCTCATGATCGCAAAATTTGTTTGTGGGATGTTTCTGCTGTGGCGCAAGGTAAAACGCTTGGAGCCATCCACGTTTATCAGGTAATAATAATTTTGTCTTTCTTCTTTTCACTATCATTTTGATTCGGAAGTTGACTGCTGGAGTTTTGTGATGTTTCTGCAGGCCCATAATAGTGTGGTTGAAGATGTGTCTTGGCACTTGAAGAACGATAATTTGTTTGGGTCTGTGGGTGACGACTGTCAATTAATGATCTGGGATTTGCGCACAAATCAGGCCCAGCATTCTGTTAAAGTTCATGAGAAGGAGGTTTAATTCTCTCCCTTTTTTAATTTTCTACATATTAGAAACCATCAAAATCCAACTATCTGCTGGGTTGTACAATTTGCGTATTAAGTTGCATTTACTTGTTTATTTTATATGGATTTTTATTTTCTACGTATTAGAAACCATCAAAATCCAACCGTCTGCTGGGTTGTACAATTTGCATATCAAGTTGCATTTACTTATTTATTTTATATGGATGTATGCCACAGGAACCATTCATTCCAGTTGTTGTATAACCTCCAGTTAACCCTTGGTGACTTATTTTTCCACCCCTTTCATACTTAATAAACTATCTCTCAAAAAAAGACTGACAGAAGCAATTTTGAGTTTCTTTTCCTCATTAATGTACATAAGCACCTCTACATTTGAGAGTGTAAAAACTTCATATATTGTTCTTGCTAGTTCGGAATTCTGTCCTTTAACATTTAGGTTTCATGTTTTCAGGTTAACTATCTATCATTTAATCCATATAATGAGTGGATTCTGGCTACGGCTTCTTCAGATACTACTGTTGGATTATTTGATATGCGAAAACTGACTGCCCCGCTGCATGTCTTAAGCGGCCACACGTACGTCGCTCTCCTGGACTCGGAAATTAGTTCCATGCAATAACTATTGGTCTTAATCATTTATGGGTCAAGCTGCTTATTTAATAACATTGTTCTACTTATAGAGGCGAATTCTGTTTGCTAGTTAGAGAAACATAATATTCATTACACATCATACAATTGATGATTTCAACTATGTCACTAGCTTTATTAAGTCCCCCCATTTTTTCATTGTGCCACTGAAAAACTATGAACTTGTGCTGGAGATTATACATGGTTGTGTTACTTGAGGCTGTGGTTATTAATAACACCGTTGTTTTTTCAACATTAACTGCTTTGTAGTTTGCTCTCTTTGGAGCATTTGATTAGACTATAAACTAGGCAATTCCTCGGAGTGAGGGGTAGAAGGCTAGAGGATCACAACTGCATATATTGAATTGAAACCACAGAATACGGTAATTTGTTAAAGCATGATGAAATGACCAGGATGGGATTGGATATCAGTGATGAAGAACATAAATTTGTTTGCTTCAGGGGCCCAAATGCTTTTCATGTCATTCTTTTTAGATATTTAAACATATTTCTGATGGACAGTAACAGAGTTTGTCACCTTTTTTTTAAAACAGAGAAGAGGTTTTCCAAGTAGAATGGGATCCTAATCACGAAACAGTGCTAGCATCTTCTGCTGATGACAGAAGGTTGATTGTTTGGGATCTGAACAGGTAATTACTTTTTATGGCTGGGTGGGAATGATTTACCATTTTTGTATATTAATATTAGGATCATGGAGTTTTTCCTGCGGTTGGTTCCGAGAAGGTTTGCCACAAATTAGGGGAGTTACTTGTTACTGTTTTGTCTTACTAGTTTTACAGTTTATTGTAGTAAGTTTTTTTGGCCAACTGCGTGGCTGTATTATATTTGAAGCTTTTGATTGGTGAGCTGGCTTTATGAAGTAGAGTTTAGCTAATTAAACAATTGGTTGTGTATGGGTATGAAAGCATTGATTTGATCTCCAAAAGATCTATTTTGATTGCTTTGCCTTCAGAATCCTTCTGTCTTGACAGAACTTTGACAAGGCTGTGCATTGCATGTGATTGAAATTTCTACCGTGCTGAGTGCATATTATCATAGTGCATTGTTTTGGTTTAAACGCGTCCTTGTAATGTCTTTCAGGATCGGGGAGGAGCAGGTCGAGCTGGATGCTGATGACGGACCACCTGAACTTCTTTTCTCCCATGGAGGTCACAAGACCAAGATATCTGATTTTTCATGGAATAAGAATGAAGCTTGGGTCATTGCAAGTGTGGCCGAGGACAACTCTCTTCAGGTGTGGCAAATGGCTGAAAGTATATACCGAGACGACGAGGACCTCCATGTTGAGGACCAGCCGTAGATAGAAGCAAGCCTCAATTTTAGTGTCCTGTTTTTTAAGCTTTCGCTGGCTACTGATATACCAACAGCTTTTTAACGCACAATACTACGGTATTACAACTGTTGTATGGATTCTTATGTGTTGAGTCAAATGTAATCAAAATCTCATTCCATCTGTTCATCAAATGAGTCGGGTTAGTAATTTTCATGTACTAAACAACGTGCAGCACAAATTTAAGGTATTAGAAAGATTTGCACCATAGGCGTGCACTTGAGTGACAAGTTCAACCAACGAATGCTTGAGAAATGACACAATATAATTAATCTCATCCAAAGGCGAGAACTTGTCTAAATAAGAAGCAGCCTGCGCTGGTTTGATAGTGATACCCACCGATTATAATGGCTGAGATACTTAACAAGTAGTTGGACAACCAAGGCAAATCCGTAACTTCCACATAACACTGCCACGCGACAAAATTTGAAATCAGATGATCTTAGAAGAGAAACTGCCAATAAATTGGCGAAATGAGGGGTTAGGTATCAATAAATTTAAGACCATGATGATAAGCTCAAAGAAGTATCAAAGGGTTATATCAACAGTTTCGAAATCAAACACAACCCCCTCTGAATTCTGTCATTATTTATCGCAAAATATCGTTAACAATCAGGGGAAACAGTAAAGTGCTGATTGCTCATAAACTCAAACATACGTCTCCATCGTGCAAACTACACGGCATTCTAGACTAGATCATGGACTAAAAGCTAAAGAAGTGCCTGTCGGAACTCCACTAAGCCCAACGCCTAGGATCAGAGCAAAAAGGATAACTTTGGTTACAGACTAAGAAAGCCCTGTGAAACTAAACATTGGATGGAAGCTGATGCCACAGCAGCACCAAAAAGAGAACACAATGTCCAGCTTCTCAACCTGCGGTTGTCGCATGGGCTCCTCCTACAGATTAAAATTAACATCACAATCAGTTTAAGAATACAACGGATCTTCAAGCAAATTCAAGGATATCACTACTTGGTCAATGAAAAATGTACTAATTACCAACGACCAAACAAGGACATGTATAGAATATAGATAGGAGACTGAAAATGCTCTTGCACCCCTATAATAAGTTGCCAAAGCCCCAATTCAGAGGTGGACAATTAAAACTTTCCTGGGTTGGCATGTAGGAAATGTGTAGCAACTTCTACAGATTACAAAATATTAACTGGTAGGAAATAATGACAAACAGTAAATATAAACAGGTGTCTGTGCAATTGATCCAACATGTCATGGTAGTCAGCATATTCGTAACAGCACCGAATAACTTATGTGATGCTGAGGAAGCCCAGCGCCTAAAAACCCCTCTCCTCATCCCCCCACTCAGCAATAAAAACAGAAGATGATTCTAAGGAAAAGGGTAAGAAAGGGACATGTACATAAACGTGAACACACAAAAAAGCACATGTTCTCTATCAACATAACGTGAATAACAGCAGCAAGCAGCTTATAAGAAAAACAGCAAGCAGAAATTCCTACTTTTTCTGTAGTACAACTATCCAAGGGGCTACTTACCCATGAAAGCAATTACCATTAGGAGAAAAGTGAAATCACCTATCCTTAACCAGCCAATCGTATTACATACATGATTCAAAGTCACAAGCAGTAGTAAGTTTTACCCTTCCTCCTGTTTGTTCCCGATGATTTGCCACTTGTTACTGTATCAACAAGACTGCAGTCCGGAAACTCTTTCATTATCAAATTCTGGTTTGCCAGACACTGCAGATTATCAAAATCACAACCGTTAAATCCTTGCCCATTCATTGCTACACCTTCACTTCTATCATCAGTCCCGGCATGCAGACAATAAACTTGATCGTTGCACTGCATATTGATTTTGGAGGGATCGGTGCACTGCATATTACATGGATTCATCAGAAAAGCACTGGCCATATTCGGATTTGTCAAATTCACATTATTAGCTGATTTCTGATAAGGAAAAGATCCAATCTCCCCTTCAATCCTCCCCCGAATGTCAACAAGTAAACACTTGAGCCTTGCAATCTCTGCTTCCAATGCAGCTTGTCCTTGAAGCTTCTTCATTAACTGCTGATTCAACGTTCTCAAAGACTTAACTTCATCCTCCAACGACGCTGTTCTTGCCTTCTTCTTCTCCCTATACTTCCGGACAGCCTCCCTATTCCCCAAAGGTCGTTTCTTTGACTTCTTTTCACTGGATTCTGCCGTATCATCGGTGGAAATCTTCTCGTCGCAAGGGGCAGACAGAATTTTTGTGTGCACGTGCAAGCAAGTGTGCGTGTGGGAGAAATCCGGACCAGGTGGGTTACAAGTGTGCGTATGAGTGCAGGCATGAGTGTCATTAAGTATTTCATTCCAGAAACTATCATGAGAACAGTTGCTAGGCATCTCACCCAAGTTTGGACTCGATATCGCTTCTTGATTGGAGTAATCTACCTCACCATCATCCATTACAGCACCCATTGATCCAGATGATAATTCAGATCAAATTATAGTTCTTACTAGAGAAAATTAACCATGCCAGGTGATTAGCCGTCGGCGCCAAACAATGAGCAATATAAGCTACAAAATTAGGGATTTTAAGTTAGTCGATGCATTCAATAATGACCGAAAGCGAAAAGCATTTAAAACCATCGAATGAAGCAATTCAAGCACAACTCAGAGTTAATCAAGCAAAACAACAGAAAATAACTTACTTTAACCAGGAAACGGACAGATAAGAAGCACCGAGCACAGCTTACCACGAGAAATCGCAACCAAATCTAGCAAGTCAGGAAAAATTTTCGATAAAACCAAGGTTACATAACACGAAGTAGAACAGAATCGAGACGCAGCCCATGAAAAATCATCACAATTGGGAATTCAAAACCGAAACCCTAGTAAATGAGTAATGGCTCCACCAAAGTAAAAAAAGAAGAAAAGGAGAGGAGACTTTTCATGAAGGAAAACTCAAAGAGCCAGACTGAGACATAATTAACAAACCTATGATTAACACGAGACGTCCCGTGCCAGCAATGTGTGGCTGCTATTTAAGAGGTTCGATTCCAAAGAGAAATTCAGAAACTTTCCTTGCATACCAGTCAATATGTAATTGCAGATTCGCTTTCCATTTATAGGTACTTGGGGCGACCTACGTGTGACTGAAAAAATAATAATTAAAATTAGGAATTGTGATTGTAATAATAACCATATATTCCGGGCCAATCATCTTTCGTTCCCTTTTCCTTTCTGACTTTTTGACTCTGTATCAGCCCCCTCCCTCCTCCCTCCATTTATGGAGCCCTGTGTTACTGCTTGCGAATTGGAGACTCTGTATAACCAAAATGTCGTCTGTGAAGGGAAATTTTCGTAGATCACACCAACTATCCCACCAATACTGAGGCTGGTTCGACTGTAGACCAGTATTTTGCTTGTGCGGAATCCTGGAATACTGTCCGACAGTACACCATTTCCCTACTTAATAATACTTCATAAGCTTCCATTTTACGTAAGTGTTCAGTTAAGCTAGTTCTTGTCTTTCTAGCAGCTCGTTACTTATTTGCATGTACTGCAGTTGGCAACAGAAAAAGTTCAAGCGGTTTTCTACGAGAAGAATGAGAATGAGGAGCAGATATATAGGCTTGAACACTAGTAATTTATTCTCCCTCAAAACTTGATTTGTAATCTACATTTATACAAACCACCTTTCAACTCACCCCAAGGTACGCACACTCTTTTCCCCTCTCTTTCACTGTACAATAGCACATACACATCCACAGATTTGTGGAACAGTTAGCTCTAAGACAAGATCCTAATTAAAACTTGGTGACTGGCTCCACCTTTCCTTTAGATATTCCTCCAAAGAGATATTGCTTCCTTGCTCGATACTGCTAAACGATATACAATCGTCGTCAACATCGAGCAATGCAAGACTGAGATGTAACTCGGCGCTTGAGTTTGGATAGACTTCGTCGTCGTTATCATCCTGGTTTTCTGGATCCTCCGAATCCTTGTTTTGGGGAGTCTCCAACTCTTGGACATCTTTATCCCCTCTTAGGAGCTTCAGTATCTGAAAGAAAAGTGGGAATCAGGGTCTGTTAAACAGATCCAAGCCTCAAAACTGAATGACCACCTGCTTAGATAAAAATATTGGAGAGGAAATTAAAATAACGTACCTCACTCATTTTAGGACGTAGTCTAGCTGCTCGTGTAATGCAGAGGGTTGCTGCAAGAACCATTCTTTGCATTTGGACCAAATCAAAGTTTCCATCCATGTCTGGATCCAGCAAGGCTCTTGTGTTCCCGGTTTCTATTAGTGGCTTTGCCTGAACTTACAAATTCCTGAGTCAGAACAGTCTATGAGAAGTACAGCTAGAATCCAGTAAGAGAAAAAGACTCGTACCCACATGACCAAGCTCTCTTGGCCCTTGGGGGTCTCCATGCCAATCGGCTTCCTTCCTGACAACAATTCAAGCAAAACTACCCCAAAAGCATAGACATCAATTTTGTCGCTGACTTTCCCATACATGAAATATTCAGGAGCAAGATACCCAAAAGTTCCCACTACATCCGCTTGAATGATAAAAGATGAAGATGTCGGTCCCCATATCGCTAACCCAAAGTCAGATAACTGCCACATAGAAACAACAGCATGTTCTGTCTCAAAATCACAACCATAAAATGTAGATACCTTTTTCTAAATTTGACTGGTGGAGTACCTGCGGTTCAAATCCATTTGAAAGAAGAATGTTTGAAGACTTGACGTCTCTATGGATAACCGGCTGAGAACATCCACTGTGTAGGTAGTTCAGGGCCTCTGCAATTTTAACGGCTATATTGAATCTTACTTCCCATGATAGTGCAGATTTGTCTTTGTTCTTAGCTGCATGATTAGTAAAATTCATATGGGTATCGTTAACTTTCGTGAATTATATTATTCAGAAAAAAAATTTCGTGAATTATAGTGGGAAGGAAAATAATCAGTAGAAATTTTACCATGGAGATTTTCCTCCAAGCTTCCTTTAGAATAGAAATCATAAACAGAAATGAGATGAGCATCTTTGATGCATAACCCCACTAGGGGTGTGATATGCCTGTGGTTCAACGAGGAGATGATCTCAATTTCATGAGCAAAATCCTTGAGTGCTTCTCGAGATGATTTTTGAATTTTCACTGCTACCGGCTTGCCGTTTGGAAGAATACCCTTGTACACACGGTTACATCCTCCTTTCCCAATCAAATTTTCTAGAATATGAATAAAGATTTGTTATAAGAAACTGTCCAAACGAGGAAAGGAAAAATCACCTGTTTTTTATCTCATATGATTGACATATGGCTAGTACCTGAGGAAAAGTTAGAAGTTGCCGTTTCCAGAACCTCATAGCTGAACCATTTGGAACTAGACGACTTTGCCTTGAGCAGAACATCAAAGCCAGTTTCTAGTTCACCTGATGAGACAGAACTAATCTTGTTGGTCTCTTCCAAAGAGTCCTTTCTAACTCTTTCTGATGGATCCTCTGCTGTTGAACCAAGAGGACTTTGGTTAGGGAACCGGTCTGGTAAGCGCATTGCCCACTGCACGACAGACAATTTCCTTCTGTCCAGGATAGCTGGGGTAGCTGAACTTGGTCTACGAAGAAGAGGCCAACCAGGTTGTTGATCCAAAATGTCTCCTGAAAAATGAGAAATTAATCTCTTCTTGCACCCAAGGCTTGAGATTTCATGTTTTGACTCTCTTCTCAAGTCTTTCTCCTGCTCCTCAAAACTAGATCTTTCAGTATCTGGCTCAGAATCGACAAATTCTGATAGGATATCTCTTGGTGAGGATTTTTCATTTGAACAAAAACTCGGCTTTGGATCCAAAACTCGGCCATGTATCTTTTGGGGTAGTTGAACGTTGTTACACCTTCTAAATACGATTTTCCCCTTATGGATGGCCAAAACATCGGTAGCTGAAGGTAGTCTCTTTGCGCAATACCTAGCAACCGAACCCCATCCCCTGAAAAATGAAGCTGTTAAGACTAACGAACTAAGACCAGTATTAGAACGAACAAGTTTCACAACACAGCCCTACCTCAGAGCATTTTGACTGCTTGTCCCTAAAACTACAGCAACAGCGGCATAGTTCTTTGCCTCTCTGACAAGAGTTCTATGAACCGAAATGTCTTTGGATACATGACCTAAGAGATCTACCTGAAACCGCAGCAAGAGATACTGTATATTAAACGGCAAACCCTTTCTTCCCACAAAAGATGCAGTAAAACTTTTATAATAACAAACCTTCTTCATAGAGCATAGCACATCATACCCTTCTAAATAGTTGTCCAGCAAGAGCTTGGCTTCCAAAGAATGGCCTGCAAAGGTTATACATATCTTTTACCCAAGAAGAATAAAGCACTATAATTTGAACTCAAAACATTATTTCCAAAAGAAGAACTAGCATGATATGCTTACCAGAACTTCCACAAACATGAACAGCAATCACACAATCTCCTGGTTCAGCAACCTTCACAAGAGCCCAGTTAAGCAATTCTCTGCTTTGGGTATCAATTCGTATCCCAACCAAAACATTTCTCTTCCCTACAACTCTGGTTTCCACCTCAACTGGCATTTTCTGTGAATAAATTATGTTCGACAGATCACTGCCACAGATTCTGTTCTGCCTTCAAATTTGCAAATGCTCTGCAAACCTCTTCCCTGTTAGTCCCTGTCCACTATGATCATATCAAACCCCGCATTATAAAAAAGAAGCTGCTAACATGGGTCATGCTAGGCAAGAACAAGACACCCTATTAATTATCTAGGTACTTGTAGGAAGAAGTAGAGATTAAAAATACACCCCAATATAATATATTCCATTTGAATGATCCAAACAAAAAGTTTTAAACAAACCTCACTAAAATTCGCAAGCGCACCGTGGAATAACATTAACAGAAATAAGTTCAACGGTAATATCGAATCATGCAAAAGTTAAACAAGCCAAGACAATAAAGGAATACCTAACAATCTCTAGCAATTTCTCTTTCAAGCTCAGCAGAGGATTTTAAATGCAGTTGCCGCCAATATCATTGCCTCACCTACTTCAACTAATATTAATGCTTTTAAATCATACAACAATCATAAAGAGAAATCCACAGTTGTTTTATAAAACTAAGACCAAGCGTGGCTTGCTGACAATATAGATTAGTCAAGCAAATGGTTTTCTGTCTTTTGTTTTTTCTTTTTGTTTTGTTTTGTTTAATCAGAAACAAAGAAAGATGAGAGCAATATTTGAAGCAGAAAGTGTCGGCAAGCAAGAAAATTCCCGCGAAAAGTGGTGTTCGTGTAGGGAGCTAGAGAATAGAGAAACACAGACACAGAGAAGTGGGAGTTTCCATTTATGTCTTCTTTGTTGGCTTCACTTTCCCTTTTACCTTTTTCGTTCTTTTTATTTGAGGTCGTTAAAAACCGGCAAATTTCGCGGGAAGACCCTGAAACCCGCTCATCTCAGGGACTAATGAAAGGGCATTATCAAGTCTACTCCACCGGCTATTTCGGTTGCGGGCGGTCTGGTCTAGCCCACTGCCCCATGCTATTATCGAGCAAACGAATTTATTGGGATGAAAAACGTTTTTAATAATTTTAAAATTAATATTTCAAAGTTTTAACCTGATAAATTTTATTCATATTTATATATTTAAAATGCTAATTAATATTAAAAGGCCCTCAACATGTCAATTCTTGTCGTCATCAACCAAAAGTAAAGCTTTTTGTATATGCAATGGTGAATCATCATGTTACTCGTGTTTGGTGTGTGACATTTATGAGGTTCTATCATAATAACTGAAAGATTAAAAGATTTTGATTCAAAATTAGTCATTGAAAAATATGCAAAAAATAGGCAGAAACACTAAGTTTTTACGGTGAAGGAAGAAATTAGAAGTTAGACTAGGGTTTCTCTGTTTTTTGTTCTCATTGTCCAACAAGATTAGTGTTCTCTTTATTTCGTTCCCTTTGTTTTTAGCTCATTACAAGTTGACAAGTTGTGGATGAATAAATGAATGAATGGCTTTGGTCCTAATCCTAAAAGAGTCTCTTACGTAGACTCATCTTTATCCTGCCGAAAGCGATAAAGCTTAGCATGAATGTTGAAAAGACGCAGCTAATGAGATAATTGCCCATGTTTATCAATTGCTACGTTAATTATTTTGGTGCAATGGTCAATTAGCACTTACCTTTTAATTACCATCCTATATTTGACTATGGGAGTAAAATATATACGGTCAATTCAGCAAAGTTTGTCGACAGAACAGAAACAAATAAAAACAAACTAGCTGGAATAAGATATGGTATTATTACTTGACCCGAAAGTTGAAAGGTAAGTGGTACCAACTGAGCCAGAGTGTTTTGTGTTTCCTAAAGGAAATGCGTAGGACCAGTCAATTGATTAGGGTAATTGTAATTCAGATCCTGAGTTGCAGAGACAAAATTGAGGTTCTCTACTTAGTTGGTCAAATGTCTTAATAGTCATATGTGTAAGCGCATCAGCAAATCCACCGACGAATCAACCTTAGTTTGACACTTGTAAATCCTTCGTCGGCCAAAAACCCTACGCAGCCATGGGAGAGAACAACGTGTAAGGAACTTCCACTGGCGAAAGAAAAAATGACCTTAAAAACGTAGTTGCCATCCTTTCGAGCGTAAAGATATAAAAGCATGAGGTGACTAGCTAGCTATACAAAAAGAAATCTCCAGCCTCAGGTTCTAGCTCTTGCTAAATAGAGCATACCAAGATGAAGTTTATGGTAGTTACATAGAGGAAGCAGTACAATAAAGAAACCCTAGGAGATAGTGGATGCTGAGGGGGACATGGGTTTTTTTTCCTTAATGTTTGGAGCTAGTTAAAAAGGAAACCGTGTGTTAGGACCTATATATAAATTTTTGTACAAGATTGTTGAACAACTATGGCCTACCTTCATTCCTTTCCAAATATAATGTCTACCAAACACATTCCATCAAATATCTGTAATTACATAGATGGATGTATATGGATAATTAAGGGAAATTTTCACAACTCCTATACGATTGCGATGGGCTCAAAATATTAATGCCACCAACTTTATTATTGGTTGGTGAGGATTTTATTACAATTTTTCTGATTATAGATTGGTCTGTAATTAGAAAGTATTTTTCAAACCTTTCTAGTTAGTTACTCTTGAGCTATTGTGACATCATCATCATCCTTTGCTGTAGATATTTGATGGATCAACAACTGCTCTCGTTTGGTAGGCAATTGACAGATGAAAACTGTTCCTCAACTTATCAGATTCTTATTCTTTCAGAGATTAATTGATATTAGACACTAAACTTTGATAGGGTCAATTACATTAATTTAGTCTTTTTCCGTGAACAAAAGAATCAATGTCTTCGGGTTTCGAATTTACGAGGGCTTGGGTTCAAAACCGAGTCAACGTACTAATATTCAGATTTATACCCCATAATTCACAATATACGTAGCCCATAAATCACCCCATAATTTCCTCACTCTCGTCTAATAGAACTGGACCATGCCGATTTGGGATCCATTTAGTAAGTTGAGCTCAAGCCCACTAAAGCCCATGTGAATCGATAAATACCCATATAGGCCCATCACTCACCCCATTATTCATTAGTTCCGTCTAATAGTATATACACAAGGAACCGGACCATGAATTATATTTATTTATTAATGGCCTTTCATTGCCTTTAAACTGATTATTTTATCGCCAAGGATGACAATAAACCCGACATTAATGAGGCCAATCTTTTATCTGGACCAACCAAAAAGACACGTAAGACGGCGTTATGACATCAACAAAAGACAAATGTTTATTTGATCCTCCGATAGAACAAAGATGATGAACTTGAGGATTTAGTTTATCCCATGGCATACTTTTGCGTCCAACTCCGAGCAGAGGATTCATACTTGGCTTTGTCTGTCTTGCACATATGAGCAATTTCTGGGACAAGAGGATCTTCAGGGTTGGGGTCTGTAAGCAGAGAGCATATGGACAGCAAAACCTGCAAGAATCCCACACCAGTAATGACGTACGTCTTACAAAGACTATCCACTATAATTTAAAGAAAGCCTTTCAGGATAATTGACCAAGCACCTTGGAAACGGTGAGAGCAGGACTCCATTGTTCCTTGAGTATGTCCAAGCAGATATTCCCGTTGCTGTTTATGTTGGGATGAAATACCTTGGTCCTGAAGGCGACCTGTTGTTAATTTACAGGAAATGATCATCTACCAATCACCATGAGGATACCATAAAAGAACAAAAGGGTTCACTATACTAGTTCGGGTTGTCTGGCTCTCTGTTTATTTATACCTTGGGAGGTTTAAAAGGGTAGTCAGGAGGGAAATGAATAGACACGACGAAGACACCACCAGCATAAGGACTGTCATTGGGAGCAATAATGCTGGCTTGCCAATGGAACATGTCGTCTGCCACAGGACCTGAAACGGAAATCACTTGCTCAGTTTTACTGGACTCTGTAAAAAGATACAATAATTAATGAACCATGAAGTCTACCTGCACTGCATGAAGTAGGAGGGTCCCTTTGCAAATCCTTCAGCTCCTTCAGTATTCTCCTCGATGCCATTTAGGCCAATTGGCTACTTTGGTATAGGGAGTTCCGGAAAGGAACAAGGAAACAAATGGAGAAACCAATTCACGAATGCCATTCAAAAGGAAGGATCGTGAACTATTAATAGAGGAATTATCAATGGTTGGGAATGGAGGTGTGGTGTGTGAATGGAAGAAATCCTTTAATTCTTTTTTTCCACTGTATTTTTTCTTTTTCAAGATGGTGGGCACAGTATAAATTCCATGAGAAAGATGGCAAGCCAATGATAATGGCCTAAGATATTTGCCATCTTAAACACAACTTCAACATTATCTCTTAATATATCTAAGGTTGATTGGTCTCAGTTGTCTTAATAAGGAATCTTGTCTGAAAGTATATAACCTTTCAATCACTGCTGTTTGGCACCAACTTGAAGGTGGAACCTTTTTCCCTGATCATCCACAGGGTCAAAACGATCACAGAAAGAATCATTCCCCTTTTCCAATCCGCTTTCCTCAGTAAATTCTAATATTCGCTGGCAGAGCAGATAGGGTACTACAAAAAAGGGTATCAAGCAGATATGGAAACGCCAAATCCAGTGCTTCTAATGACAAAGTTACGATCCTCACTCTATGAAAATGACTTAACAGGATATAATGATTCCTCCAACTCCATTATGCCTAAACAGTAACCCGGCTTCAGAATATAAAGATCTGAAGCTGACAACTCTAAACCAAAACGCACGATTGATTCATTATATCCTTTAAAAAAGGTAAAATCAGGCAGAGTCATTGTTCGGTGCAACTTTGTTTCCCGACCCACAATTTTCTTTCGTGACATCCTTAGCTTTGGCAAGTATTGATCATGGCCATTTCTACAACAAGCAACACTGAGAGGAAGAGCAAAAGGAAAAGGTTTCTTAAAGAGAAGTATCACATACCATCATCCCATGATGCCGTACACAAGTAAACATTATGTTTCACACAAACAAAGAAGTTAACATTACGGTATTTGACAGAAGAGACTTTCTTAATCTGTTCTAGTCTACCTCAGGCTGGTGGACCTAAAGAAACAAAACGAAATCCAGAATGCAACGAACACATAACTTCAAGCTTATATAGTGCTTCCTAGTTCTGTCAGTGGAGACTACAGATCACATCCTGCTGCTTGCTTCCTCGAGGTGAGAAGAATGAAGAGGTGGCAAGCAACTATCAGGACAACATCCTAGCTGATCATCATCTTTTCCACCCAGAATGTATCCCTGTTCAGGAGGATCACAATATTGAGCAAGCCTTTTGTGTCTTTCTCTTCTTTCTCTTTTTATGCTTTGGTGGCTGGAGAACAACTTTAATGGCTGCATCAAATACTGCTTTGACATTCTGTGTTCGAAAATGGGAGTTGACATAGATCTTATCAGTAAGGAGAATAATGTCCTTGTGACTCAAGATTGCAACAACAAAAAAAAAAACTAAAAAGTTGTCCACCTGTTGTGTTTTCGAACTACATTCAATGTACATGGGAGCCCCAATCAACTTTCTCAGTTCCTCCCCCTTTCAGAAGGACAAAAAACAAGAACCAAGGAAAGAAATGATCAGTTATATTCTTTTTTTATGAGATGACACACAACAGTCAGACCCCAAATGCAATCCTGAAGACAAGAAAGGAAGATAGGAAACCGGAAAAAGTGTAGGATGGTAAGCAGGGGAAATGGGAGGTAATACCTGGGCGGTGGTAATGGGCACTGCACCAGGATGATCAATAAAGAATTGCTTATCATCGCGGAGATCTACAGGAAGAACATATAGCTATAATGAAAACTGATGGTTACAGTTATTAATAGGGTTGAGAAGAAAGAGATTAGAGCATATAAACAAGATTAAGTAAGTAATTCGTTCAAGGTGGCGTCATTAACACCATATTTACATAATATTTCAAAGAAAACTAATGGTTAGACATAGCAAGGATGACTAGTCCATGCCTTGTGTCTAACTGAGATATTGCGATAAAGGGATATAAATCTAGCAATGAGCAGTCATTATTTTCCAGTTAGACCCAGTCGAGGAGAGATGTGCTGCACATCAATATCTATGCCTGTTAGTAGCAGAATCTGCACATTATAGTTTTTATGATCACAAACAATTATCGGATTAGTAAATGTGAAAATCTTTAAGGTTGCTTTTCTCATTATGTTTTGAGTGAAATAGTGGCAGCATCCATAAAGGCTACTGCCAAATAGTTTCCTTCAAGTGCATTAAACAACATTCCTATCAACCACAGCATTAATTATCCATGGCTTCTGATCACTGTTTTCAATACAAACTTTAGACTACCATGCCAACTACTACACATGGAATATGGCAATAGAAAAAGCACCAAAATTGATGATATATATGCTCAATTGGAAATGGTTCATATGTCACTTCTATGATTGTGATGCCTGAGATGCATCACAAAATATGAAATAGGATGAGAAAAGACAAAGAAAGCACCAAAGAATCTGCTTCACCCGATAGGAAACTTCCTAAACGAACTTTCAATTACTAAAAAACAGGAGAGAAATTCTTGACTGATCGTACGTGCTGCAAGATGACAAAAAAAGGAAAAGAGAAAAGCAAAGCAAGGTACGGCAGATAGCATGTAAACTTCAAAGGATCTTGAAAGTCAAGCTCTAGAGTTCAAAATTCTAGTTGAAGCAGAAAATAACACATTTTTAGTAATTTTGAGGTTCTCATAGACTCGATAAGTGTCATCAGAGATCAAATTTCTGCAAAATTAGAACACTTGCAACATAAAAAGTAAGAGAAAAAAACAATTTGAGTAGGAGAATCTAACCAAGCTTTGTGCCAACAAGGATAATTGGGACGCCAGGTGCATAATGTCTCAATTCAGGAATCCACTGAATATTGAAACAAAAGTACAAAAAATTTGATCAGCACGCCACCAATCAGATGCCATCAAACAAAAGAAGAACATGAAGCTTCCAAGAGTAGAGCTGCTATTACTTTTTTGGCGACATTTTCATAGCTTGCCTTGCTAATGAGCGAAAATGCAAGCAGAAAAACATCAGCCCCACGGTAGCTCAAAGGTCTTAATCTGTTGTAATCTTCTTGGCCTGTCCCATGAAACAAACACACGAAGCCCATTAAAATTAAGTTTGAATCACGAGGAAAATTCATAAATTCAAAACTTACCAGCAGTATCCCACAATCCTAAATTGACAGTACTGCCATCAACAACCACATTTGCACTGAAATTGTCAAACACTGTTGGCACGTAATCCTGTATCAAACAGAACTTCAGCATTACAAACAGAAATGACATGGATGCTTCAAAATTTATCCAAAAGAATATTCAAATTTCATCAGAGATCAAGAGTGCAAAAGATAAATCCAGACAGACAAATGATGAGGCCTTGCTTAGCCTCCGCTTCTAACACGGAAAGCTTCAAATATTGCATTAGACAGCGGTACAACAAAGCAAGCAGAAGAGAAGCCGATATTAATCATCCTGGTTTCGTGTACAATCAAAGAACATGTACAGTCAATATAAGCCTGACCACCCGTTCTACCAATTCCCATTTGGTTTTGGTCTCCAGAGTAAAAGAACCCCTCAGTTGAGTACAGTTCCCCACTTCTCGAAATCGTTCAAACAAACCCCCAAATTAGCTGCTTAAATTAGGTTTAATCAAGCACAACACTTAAGCATAACCAGCAGTTTCTATAGGCTAATTGCTCGCCTAAGGCATTAACAGTTGACTGGATACCACTAACTCTTAAGATGTAAACAAGTAAAAGCTTATTCTTAAGCTGACAATATTCCCCACATTTTCTTGAGAAACAAAACAAAGAAAAGAGAAGCCCTACACTTTGCAGTTCAATATGAAGTCATTAAGCTGTCAAGTAACAACTCAATGAACCCAGATACTAGTATGAAGTACAGAAATTGATCGAACGGATCTCTCAACTACATTGCCGCATCTTCTCGAGAAACAAACAAAACGTTGCAGGGGGGAAAAAAGCTCGAAACTTTAGCTAAAAACTTACAGTGGGAAAAGTATTGCTGGTGTAAGAGATAAGCATGCAGGTCTTGCCAACAGCACCATCCCCAACCGTAACACATTTAATGAACCTTGAAGCACTCATTTTGTTCCTCTCCTTTTCAGCTGAAAACCTTATCTCTCAGTTCTAATGGAACATAGAGAAATGAGAAAGCTAAGAAGGTTTTGAGAGTCACCCAGAAAGGGATGCTACAGCAGCAAGAAATGTAGCAAAGCAAGGAAGACAATTGTTGAGCTGAGCCTATAGAGAGGGTGAGGAGAAAGACAGCCTTTGCCAGCCACTACTAAGTACCTCAGTTTCAGGCCCTTAATTTATTGCAAGTAATGAGACCCATCTCTCTTTCTCTTTCTCTTTCTTTATTTGGCAATCTTTGGATTAAATTCAACCTTACCTCTCTTCGTCCTTTCTTTTGCATTTTGTCCTTACAGGAAACTCAATATTAAAAATCCAATCTTTGGACTAGTCCATGTCCTTTAACTGTTCTTTTTCCGACATCCAACCACAAATTTTCGATCAATTACGGTTTGAATTTCCTCAGTAATTCCAAATTATTTTTCAGATGTTATTAATATATAATTTATTTATTTCTAAATATCATTTCCAATTCGGTATACTGCAATTATGGATATCAGATAATTAGAGATTAGTGGTTACAATAAAAGAAAAAATTCTGATATTCTTCCAAACATAATATAATGAAGGATTGAAACAGAATAATAATGGATATCACCTTTGATTATCGGTAGGCGACAAAATGATGATTATAATGGAAAGAAGTTAATCAGTTCAAACCACCTCTCTACTTTAAACTAAACTTGTCATAAGTAGACGTTCGGTTTATATGGGAATCCCCCTCGGATTAATCAAGGGCATAAAACTAGAATACTTGTAAGGAGGAGACAATGAAGAAGCTACCCACTTTAAACCATGAGTTTTATGCTTAGTTGAAGTGCATACATTACCCATATAACATATTTGACGAAGGTCACTACTAGACCCCAACGGGTTGTTGGCAGCAATGCCTTCTTGGTGAAGCAAAGAAGAGAATTAATATAAGGAAAGGAAAGGAAAGGGGAGCCACCTCATGAAATTCAAGCAAGCTATGATTGAACAACCCTACTGGTTTTGGTTAAGCTTGTTCCTAGTTTTGTTGAGCTCCTCCACCCATTACACTCGATCTCTCTTTGAAACGGTAGTTGTTGAATGTGGTTATTTGTCAAGGGTCCGTTGATGCACCTAATTATAGTCATTATGAGTGTTTTTTTTTCTTCCATCAGAATTTTGACATCTTACCAGAAACTCAGAATACTGCAATGGTGTTAGGTTTGCAGAGGTTCCAGCTCCAAGCATCCTGCTCAGCAGTCGGTACAAAAAGGCACGCATCTCTTTTGACGTGGCTGTATAGAAATAGTAAAATGTAGGCTCAAGCCGTCCCATGCAAGGAAAACGAAAGGTAACAACTCAAAATTTCAATTTGCCAGAGCAGGAATCCTTCACTTTCCAGGGCTTGCATGTCTAAAAACCAACTAAGGCCTCAATTTTAAAATCCCTTCTGTTTGTCAGCTAATCAACTATAGTTGCTTTCACGCATCTTGACTAATCATCATGACCTAACAATTTGTCGAGACATTGTTGAATTATTTGCCTGTCAGAACACAAATCCTACCAATATATAGTCACACTTCGCAACCTTGTCTGCCAAGGTGCCAGAAGAAAAACCGTGGTCTTAGTTCTTAATTCCATTCAAGTTCATGGCCTATAGCCTACGGACAAATTTTCCTATTTTTTATCATCGTTGATCCCAATCACCTAGTCAGTACAACGGCAAATACTGATAAAAACATGCGACGGCTGGAAACTTGGCCACCATGGGGAGCGACTTGGAGTTGGAACAGACCCCACGAACATGAATGACCAAACCTGACATTATCCATCTTTCTAGGTTCAACATCCGACTAATGTTTCAGAGCTTGGAGCACCAGAAATCTTCTATATATTAATCTTTGGCTTTCGGTTTTTCCATACTAATTTGGTTAGTGCTCCAGAGGATCATATTGCCTATATTCAATAGAGAATCATATTATCAAGAACTGCTACTGCAGTACAATGTTCTTCCACTGCATGATAGAACGGTATTTTAATCCGGAACCATAAACTAATATAGTATCATATCCATCTCAAAGTATGAAACCACTCCCAAGGTATGCACTAATACAATGATTAGTTGTGTGAAATATTTACTAAGTTAAAAATTCTATAGCCCTCTGATCTCCACAACCATGATAATTTGACTCTGGAAGACATCCACAGAATAAATGGCTGAGCCAAAACGCTCTGCAGACATGGTTTATTCAAACTCTTCTTAATTTAATGTCTACAGGTGTGGAATGTACTGGATTCTGCCTCCAGCCCTAAAATATTTTTTAAGCAGTAGAAGGGTCTCCTAGATGCCGCCACAACCTTTGCATCTTGACAAAAGTACCTCAGCTATTTGTTAATACTTCAGCCAGAAAGGGATCCTAATGGTCACCGAGATGATGGGTGATATAAATTTCATATATCTTCGTCTGAACCAAAAAAATCTAACTCAATCATCTTTCCTCCTCCCTGCTTGGCACTATCTACCAAAGCTTGGCCTTGGTCTGTTTTCTTCCTTTTTGCATCTGGTTGGTTTTCCTTGACTACAGATGCATTCACTTTTACAGAGGACAATGGCCTGAATGATAATAGTTGAAGGATTAAAGGCATAGAAAGGCTATCTCGTATGAGATTGTAAATGATTAAGCAATGCTATGTTAATAGTGTCTAATGTGTAGTTAATTACCTTCTCTCCGAACTAGATTTGAATTGGTCTGTTGTCGCAGATGCCTTGTTGGTAATTTTGGGTTTCAGTTGCCCTGTTAATATGAAGTAAGAAAAGCTCACAAAACGCGAAAGAATCATACCCAGCATTAAATAGAATTTTAGAAATGCTGAACCTGTCATTTCATTAAGAAATCTTATCCCCTGTGAGTGTGCATTTGTTGTCACTTTATCTGCTTTACTGCTCATTTAAGGGCACAAATTAAAGTCATTAAGCAGTAATCAGAAACAGAGAGCAAATAAGGGCAGATGCATTTTAGCTGTGGTGACAAACCTCAATGCCCTTTTAAGTCCTTCCACAGACAATAGTTTCGCAGGCTGCTTGGGGCTTCTGAAATTTGCTCTGTCGGACAAAGGGTTGACAACATAAATTCCTCTGGACTTGAGGGGATCCCTGAAGACTGTTTTTAGGTTTCTGAAGAACAAAAGATACCGGTTGAGTGGAGTCATCAGGGAAGATAAGGTTTAAGAGAACTGAAGCAGACAAGCTTTTTTGCTGTATGCATATGTCAGACAACTCCAAATAACAAATGGTAACAAGATTTATCACCCACCCTCCCTTAAGCTCAGTTCGCATCGTAGTATATCTCTCGGCTGATTTCTGTCCAAATAAAAAGATACAAAACAAGTTAACTTCAGAGATCACAATTAAAGAAAATACATTGAAGTTGCAAAACCAATACTCACTGATCTGTGATATCTACAAAATGCCCCTTGACGCCTGAAACAGTGGTACAATTAGGATCAATATTATAAGCATTAGCTTACACTGATTGCATAACACATCGTAGAATAACATAATCATTCTAGTCATGAGAGATGCCTACAGCTGCTAATGTTTTCGAGACGGTAAAACATATTAAGATTCTTTATATCCATGCATGCATAAACTATAGATTCGTGACCTTCTTCACTTCACCAAACAAGTTATTTAAAATACATTTTAGTTCATCTCGCATCTCTATCCAGAATAAATAATTGTTTCAGAAGTTGCGGGGAACATACTTATTTATGACCAGTGTACAAGCCATTCCATCCTTTCTTTTCCCTTTGCAAACCCCATAATCAATTGAAGTACCAATCTTCAATACTTGTTTGGGAGAATAGGCACTTAAAGAAAAACCTGTTCCCTACAAAAGATATCCATGGTCAAAAAATATCCTCTTATAACCATAATGAGCAGCGAGGTCTGAAAATGATAACATGACTGCTTAATACCTCATTATCCTTGCGTACAGCACAATTGAACAAGCCAAAAACTGTTCCAGCCTGTTCTTTACAGTTCTGCAGATAAGCATCACCGAACAAGAAAAGGGAGACGGTATTTTCATCCAAGCACCCGATTTTACATACACAATAGCTCTTGCCAGCAGAACTAGTCTTCGGATTTCCCTTCTCTGTCAACACTGCAACAGTTGACCAACATCCTAGTAGACTGTCGCCAATCATTACATTTCTGGAAAGCCCCAGCCATTAAAAAGAAAATTTTGTTACCCACATTGCACATCAAATTCCAACCAGGTAGAGTTGTAAGTCTCAGCAAATAACATTATAAGGCTTTCACTCTTATATATAATGTAGCAAACTTACTTAATTGTTGGCAATCGAACAAAACGGATGTCAGATAAACGCTCACTAAGCTCTGCCGGAGAGACCAATTGATTCCTAAACAATAAAGGGTGTAAATGTCAAACACAATCATCCAATATAAAGAGCAGCAACATGACTCAATGCCTCGAGCATTGAGTTAGCTTCCGTTCTGTAAGTTAACTGTAATGTAAATTCATTATTGCTAATGATATACCAAAAGCTACAACCTTATCCTCAAACCGGAAAACTTCTCTGTATTAACTTCATTGGTGTGCTTTGTAATCTTAGGTTTTCTTGCAGTTGCAACTGGATTGGGAGCATAATCGAGGCAGTCTTGAACAGCATCTCTAAAAACGGACAAATCTTCACGCTTTCTTCTGCTAGGCGAATCGTCGTCAGACGAATGTCCTTCAAAGATAAGCCAAATCAGAAGACGAACATAAAATATCCGATGCTATTGAACCCAGAAACAAAAACTTGGAAAACACCCAGATTGGTTTCATGAGAAAAAAATCCAAAAAAAAAAAAGCAACAATAAAAATCCAAAAAAAAAAGCAACAAATTTGTTTCAAAGCACAAAGCTAGACATTGCAAATCATAATAAGATCAAATAAATTATTACAGAAAATACAAGTCGAGGTACCAGGAGAATGGGAACGCGGTCGAGGATTTGATGGAGAAGCAGGAGGGGTTTCCAAGACTCGGTCTTGAAGTGAGAGTAGGAGCTCAAGGTCGTCTTGGTGATTTGACATGCTTGGAATCTTAATTCAGCGAGACCTTCAACCTGTATATGTCTCTGGAAAATCCAAACAAGCGAAAGTATATGGAGGGAGACATGAAAAGTTCTGTTTTAGGAGGGAAACCAAAAAGAAAAAGAAAACCTTCAAAAAACAAGAGAAAACGGCCCAATTATTCGGTAGCTCGATCCAATATAAATTAACCACTAAACAAGGCCCAACCTCTACTCGAAAGAGTACGTAGGCCCATAGATTAGTCCGTTTATTTAAACCCATTATAAGAAAAAAAAAAGTTGGAGAAAGCTTTCCATTTGGCCATGGGGTGATTCCTTGCGAGTCTTCCCTTGGTTGCAGGACGAGAAAGGTAGTTGTGTTCCTGCTGCCACCAAAGAAGCGGAGTGCAGAATCCTCGACTTACCCGCAAGCTTACTAATCTGTGGCAACCAGCCAATTCAAGCAAATCTGATCTCTCTTTCCCCAATAATAGGAAACATCAGAGCAAAGACTTAAGCATGCAACGACTACCAGAACCTAATAATAACAAAGGAAGACAAGACATTCACCGAGCTTTCCTCTGCAACCTCACACCCACCATGTCTTTCTGTTGTATCATTCTCTCACTTTGTGGATGTATATACCCTGCTGCAGGGGATCTCCTTTCTTCATAACGAAGAGGAGAGGAGCAGCTTTAGGCTGAGTAGTAGTGGCATTTTTTTTTCCACTCTCCAATATGAAAGTGATCGAGATTACTCTGTTGGTCGCAGCAGTTTTTTCTTTACTGGTTTATTCTGTAACTGGACAAGATGGGAAGACGCAAGGGGTCAGTTATGATTCAAGATCATTGATCATCCATGGCGCGAGGGAGCTTCTGTTCTCAGGCTCCATTCATTACACTCGTAGCACACCTGAAGTATAAACAATGAGTCTTCTTCTCTTTTTCCTTACAAAATTTTTAATCGAAAGGAACTGAACCTGTTGTTGATCTGAACAGATGTGGCCAGACCTCATCAAGAAGGCCAAAGAAGGAGGCTTGAATTTGATCCAAACCTATGTTTTCTGGAACATTCATGAGCCAGTGCAAGGCCAGGTAACGCAGCGTTGATTGTTTGTCTTCTGATCTTCATGGTGGAGAAACTAAATAGAGATATCAGTTGACATTTTATGGGATCTAACTGGGTTCTTGTCGGTTCACTTATAGTACAATTTTGAAGAACCTTATGACTTGGTGAGATTCGTCAAAATGGTCGGGGAGAATGGCATGTATGTAACCCTCAGACATGGACCATTCATCCAGGCTGAATGGAACCATGGGTATGTAACACTCCAAACTCTTTGGTTTCTTCGAATGATCCTCTACCATTTTTGTTTCTCCGCATCATTCCTGATAGCTTATTCTCTAATTCTCACTAGTGTTTTCCTCTTATTCTTCAGAGGTCTCCCATACTGGCTACGGGAGATCCCATATATCATCTTCCGTTCGGATAATGAGCCATTCAAGGTAATAAAAATCAATCCAGCAAACGATAAGGAGCAATCCTTGCTTTTCAGTGCAGCTCAATTACACGACCAGATTATATGATCTCCGCTTTTGCATTTTGCAGCAACACATGCAAAAGTTTGTTACAATGGTGGTTGAAAAGATGAAAGCAGAGAAGTTATACGCATCACAAGGAGGCCCTATCATATTGTCTCAGGTTCATCTGCGCTCTAAAGTCCTTTGTTGTTCATTTTTTACCATCAATTCATTTATAAAGTCTTAACATATCCCTGATGCAGATTGAAAACGAATACAACACTGTCCAACTTGCGTATAGACAACTGGGGATTAGCTATGTTCAGTGGGCAGGAAACATGGCCCTGGCGTTGAATACAGGTGTTCCATGGGTTATGTGCAAGCAGAAGGATGCTCCTGGTCCAATTGTAAGCTCAAGAGTAACTTTAACATAAAGGAGGAAAGCTTTGTTCTGTTTGATTTAGGGTTTTATCGCCAGAGGGTAAGAGTACTGCATGTTACTGATATTTGCAGATTAACACATGCAACGGAAGACATTGTGGAGATACCTTCGCAGGCCCCAACAGTCCAGACAAGCCTTCTATCTGGACTGAGAACTGGACAGCCCAGTAAGTGCTTACCTTAATTCCATAAAGAGAAGCAGAGAATCTGTAAGTCAGGGTATGTACATCTTCACAATTATGCCTATGGAATTTGACGTGAATGTAATGTAAATGCAGGTTTAGAGTATTTGGAGACCCCCCATCTCAAAGATCAGCCGAAGATACTGCCTTTTCAGTCTCCCGCTGGTACTCTAAGAATGGAACTCTCACAAACTATTACATGGTACGAGGAAACTTAAATCTGTCGGTTTTTATTTAGCAAATTTCCAACTTGGGATGCTTTCTTATCACCGCATTAATCACTGTATATCTGTAGTACCATGGTGGGACAAACTTCGATAGAACAGCTGCATCATTTGTGACCACTCGCTACTACGATGAAGCTCCTCTTGATGAATTCGGTAGGCTTTTAAATCTAGATCCTTTAATACTGCCAGAAACTTTCAGGTTTTGATGTCTTTCAGTTGTTGCAGGTTTGGAGAGGAATCCTAAGTGGGGTCACCTCAGGGACTTGCACAGGGCTCTAAATCTTTGCAAGAAGTCTCTCCTTTGGGGAACCCCTTCTACTCAAAAATTTGGAAGAGGTCTTGAGGTAAGAATTTAAATTCCTAACCAACTGATATTTCGAAACCGCCTTCTGGTCAAACCAAGAGCTGCAGATGTTCATACTTGGAGCTTTTCTGTATTGCAGGCTCGAGTATATGAGCTAAATTCTGGAGGAACACAAGAATGTGTTGCTTTCTTGGCCAACAACCACTCAAAAATAGCACAGACTATCAACTTCAGGGGCAATAAATATTACCTGCCTCCACATTCCATTAGCATCCTCCCTGATTGCCAGACGGTAGTTTTTAACTCCCAGCAGGTAATAGCTGATGCCTTTCTCGTGCATGTTGAATCATAATATTGGTATTACGAGTTTTCCAATTGAAGAAGACTGCAGGATTCGAGAAATATGTATGCCTAAGACAATTTCCCATTTTTGTATAATGTAAAACAGATTGTGACACAGCATAATTCTAGGAACCTAGTTAGCTCCACGGATATAAACAAGAACCTTAAATGGGAGATGACCTCGGAAAATATACCAACTGACCTTCCGAAGAAGAACAAGATACCACTGGAGCTCTACAACCTGACTAAAGATACTACTGACTATGCTTGGTACACCACCTCGTAAGTACAGGATCTCATGCTTTCACATTTTCCTTTATTTTGTCTATAAGAGGAGCTTGATGCTCTGGCTGCTGAAAACCTGACATGCTTTTTTCAATTCATATTCTAGCATACATTTGAGTAAAAGTGAGTTGCCAATGAAAAGCAGCATCAAGCCAGTTTTACGAGTTGCAAGTCTTGGCCATGCAATGCTTGCGTTCGTTAATGGCGAATTTATTGGTAAGCGCATCAATATCATAACATTGTTTTCCTGGAAATTTCTTATTTTTTTTTCCCAAATTTTTTATCCGACTGCTTCAAATATTCTCAGGATCTGCACATGGAAGCCAAGTGGAGAAGAGCTTTATCCTTCAGAAACCAGTGGATTTGAAACCTGGGACAAATTACATTACCTTCTTAGGCTCTTTAGTGGGACTCCCGGTAAGTGACTATATTCCCAGAACGAGACATGGATTTTGATGTTTGGTGCCGAACTTTGATGGTGCAGATAATGATAAATTTCTGTTTTCAAATGAAGGACAGCGGAGCCTACATGGAGCACAGGTATGCGGGGCCTCGTGGTATATCAGTTCTAGGTCTGAATGCTGGAACACTTGATCTGACAGCAAATATTTGGGGGCATCAGGTATGAATGAGGCCATTCCGTCAAATAATGTTGTATCCTGTCAGTAAGACAAAAGCAGAGAATGCCTATTTTACTTGACAATGTTGCCATCTCGCAGGTGGGCTTGAATGGACAAAATGCTCAACTGTACACCGAGGAAGGATCGAAAAAGGTGACATGGGTATCGGCTGAGAAAGGAGGACCTCCTCTTACATGGTTCAAGGTAATCCAGGAAGGAACTTTTTCTGAGACTTGTGTTTCAGAAACCCGAAATTCTTTGCTTTGCTTGGTAACGAACTCTTTTCTTGGTGTTCATAAAAAAACCTGGACTCACCTCTTTCCCGTTGCAGGCATATTTTGATGCTCCTGGTGGAAAATCCCCTGTCGCCATCAGGATGACCAACATGGTCAAGGGTATGATTTGGGTCAATGGTAAGAGTATTGGTCGTTATTGGATGTCGTACGTCTCGCCCCTTGGATCTCCCACCCAAAGCGAGTAAGTAAATCAATGATGAACGTTGATAACATGAAACCTCCATCGTACAAGGAAGAACTGAAGCTTTCCTTGTCCGTCTTTTCACTTGCTAAAACCAGGTACCATATTCCAAGATCTTACCTGAAGCCAAAAGACAATCTCTTGGTTGTATTGGAGGAGGAAATAGCAAATCCTGAAAAAATTGAGATAGTAACAGTCAACAGAGATACGATATGCAGCTTAATCACAGAAAAGCATCCACCGAATGTCAATTCATGGGCGAAGAAGTACAACAGACTCCAAACCGTTGTGAGTGATCTGAAACCGGCAGTTGAGTTGGCATGTTCAGGGAACAAGAAGATTTCGGGAGTGGAATTTGCAAGTTTTGGTGATCCTGATGGTTTTTGTGGTATTTTTGAGCAAGGGAACTGCACCGCACCCAACTCGAAGCAGGTTGTTGAACAGGTAAATTCTGACTCATGCTCATGATTAGTTGCAATAGAAGGGCATTCCTCCTGTGTACTGACGGGTGCTCTTCATTTGGTGACCAGTACTGCTTGGGGAAATCCATGTGCAGACTACCTGTTGAGAGGGGACTTTTTGACCTGAAAAATGATGCCTGCCCGAATATCATAAAGACCCTGGCTGTGCAAGTAAAGTGTAAGGGAAGTGGCAAGAAGGATGACTAAGATTTCAATATTTTTTTTAATTTTTTGTTTTTAACAAGATTTTTAGGGCGTCGTGTAGACTTGGAAAAGAGATTTTTTGATATCGATCTGTATGTAGCTACAAAGAGATTAGGAAATAATGCGTTCCACTTTGTGTTCTTCTTTCTTTCATGTTTAGTTCCATAAATCAATACAAGAACCAAATGTCCTTTCAACCACCTATTCATTTCATTCATCTCTATCTTCATTTTTTCCGCTTTTCGGCCTACTTATAGGCATAGGCAGTTAGGCACCGCACAACCCAACAAACATTTGTGAAAGCAACTATATTTTATTGATCGAAAACTTTTAAAAAATAATATTCCCTGGTTTTATTGAAATTTGTCAGCCTTAACCATGTTTTAGTAAACAAAAAATATAAGATAAGATTTAGAAATTCGAATACAGCTGCCTGTATATTCACGCATTTGCAGAGAATGTCCTTTACATTTTGGTTTTGTTAATGTATTCCGTTACCATTCGCCGATTGACGAGCCATGACGAACGGGATTGTCTACAAATTCCAGGAAAACTCGTTGCAGTAATATTTATTTACCAGCGATGCAAAATGTACGTTTATATAAAGTATAAGCACTTATACCTTGATGATAATTTTTTTCCTTTTCAATTAATCAATTTGCATACCAAATGGCATATAAGGAAAAAATTTGAACCTGAAGACGTGGATAATCGGCTTATACCATCGTTCTTCTTCATTCTTCGCGAGGGAAAGGGAAACTTACTGTGTATTTCAGTCGAGCGGAATCGGTATTGTTTGATGTTTTAGAAGCTCTTCCGTCGTATTTAATGTCGTCTACTCCAAAACGATCGTCAAGTTTAAACTTAAGGACTCATGACCGATGCGGCTATTTCAGTACAACCGAGAACAGGCATATCTGGCCGCGGCAGGTAAGAGCAATCCGATCCACAATAAACAAATGAATAGCTTTTAACTGCAGCCAATATAATAATAATATTTAGATGAATCGCGCGGCAGCAAATATTTCAAGGATTTATTTCTGTTTTTTTTCTTTTCTTCCATTTCCATCCTTTCTCATCATATGAGTATTCTATCAGACAATAACAAAAAGAGAAGGACAAAAAAATTGAAAATTTCCTATTTATTTACAAAGCATATTAGCAACCGAACAATCACCCGCATGTTCCCAAGTCAGTATGAGACGCGGTAAATCCAACCTGAAGATGAGCAGCCAAACTTTTTAGATAAGCGGAGTAATAAAACACAACCAAATAAGTATAACGAACCCAGCCAGTAAAGAAATAACTCAAACCATCGCGGAGTTATTCCAGTTTTGGGAATTCTCCTTTTATGACATCGTTAACTTGAATGAACACCAGAAGAAATCATTGATTGAGCCGAACAAGTGCTACTTTTAGTATCTAACTTACCCGACGACGGATGTACTGGCCTTGGCAATTTCCGATACCACCAGATATACAGCAATCGAGGAGACGAGCCAGTCAGAACTCAAGATAAATCAAAAGATCCCTGCCCTTCATTGATAGCATACAGTAGTTTCTTGTACATTATTTCCTGTTCAAAGCAGACTAGATAATCAGTATAACAAAATACAGGCACTATCCAGGACATGACATGGAGAGTGCCACAACAATGGGGAAAACCCTAGATCATAGAGCAACCTTACGCTGCGTCATTTGCCAATTACATTACCTTGGTAGAGTAAGGAGGGAGTTTCAGGTAATTAGCACAGGTCATGACACTAGGCAAATCATCATCGGCTGACTCTGAAGGCCCTGTTCCATTTGGCGCTGCACTCCCTGCAGAAGAAGAGTGCTGCCGTCCAATACAAACGTTATGAGCAAATCTCGAAAACCTCAAAAAACACAAGATGACCGACAGTTTATATGGAAAATGCCATTTTCAAATCAATATCACATGAAACCCAAATACCTTTCTCACTATGGTCAGTTTTGGATTAAGCACTGCTAACCCACCAGGTGGCAGTCTAGGTGCACCAGTAACGAACTGGCAGAAAGCACGCTGCTGCTCTGCTGTAAATGCGCCCATAATCTCAAGCAACTATTAACATCACAAACAAAATATCATCCTCATTGCCTAAGACACCGATAATATATTTATATAAACATACGTAGGAAAAAATATTAAAGAACCATACATTAACAATTGCCGGACTTTTCGCTGTGTATCCATGATCAAATTTAATATGGTCAACAAGGGTCTCAGGCTGCATTAGTCAAAACATATATTATAAATATCACGAAACTTCCAGTTGTATCCAGTTAAGTGTACCACAGAAGTAAAGAACACATTACCTCCCACAGATCTCTACGCCCACAAAGCAAATAATCCAATTCAGTAGGGGAAAATATTTGTACTGACGAGATGTCAAAGACCTGACAATTAAGCGGGCATCAATGAGTATCAAACAAACATTATAAAACAAATACAGCCCACATAAATGAAACTTTCAGTCCTAGATTTAAGTAAAAAGAGAAACAAACAGTGGCTAAATAAGCCTGAATGAAATTGAAACACACAAATAAAGCTGGAGCTTCCATAATAGTAGAAGTTGATAGCGATCCATCAGAAGATGAATAGCACATCAACCTCCATATTTGATTCCAGCCCCCAAACGATTTTAGGAGCTTAACCTGATTAAACCCAGCACGAAAAGCTTCCATTTGCCGCATAATCCCACTCTTCACAGTTGCATCAACAACCAAGGAAATGTACTCCTCCAAGTTATGAAGGTCAACCTGGAGATATTTGTTAAAAAAAAGAGAGGAAAACATAGTAAGAGAATGAACAACCAAAAGAAGATGTTAAGTTTTGATATGTTGGGATATTTCCATACAGTTCCATCTCCTGGTTTTAGAATGTAGTCAGGATGACCGGGAAGAGTGAAATCCAAGCAGAGATCTTCAATTGGGGCTCCACGGAAATTTAGACTGCCTATTGCATCCTGATTATCACTGCTAGCTGATTCTAAGTAATACTTCCGGCAAATAAGGGCATGCAATTCTTGCAAAGTTTTCCCAAGTTCAGTATCAAAAGAAAGTATATCATACAAATCAAGTTCCTGCACATATTATTGTGGAAATATTTTGAGAAAGTTAAAGTTAAAAAACAGATTTACACATGTAAAGAAAGCAAAATTATCATACCTGGCCAAGGACAAATTTATAAAATGCGGTAGAAAGTGGGAGGTCCAAAAGTCGCCCATCTTGAAGAGCTTTTGCAACCACACGTCCAACCAGTCTAAAATACTCAACCACTTTATGAAACTGGCTGCCCTCAGAAGCGTCAACAGTTGGAGGCCAAGGACGAGGGAATAGACCAAGTGGAGATAAGACAATATCCCCATCACCTATAGCAAGAGATCCCGCATTAGATTTTCCATTCTTCTCTTTCCCATCAATTTCCATTACATATTTCTCAGAGGATGAATCTGATCTCCACATTCCAAGTGAAGCTTTCTGCAGGTCATGACTCAGAAGTGTATAGAATTCCAATGTAGGACCCAATCCTGTGCCAACTTCACCAAAATATTCCACTTCAAGCATAGCCTTCTGGCTAGAATACATCTCCATAACTTTTGCAGCAGAATCCAAAATACGATTCCGAGAAACACGGACTTTCTGGCGTTGTAATCTTCCAACCCGTACCTCTCTTTCATTAGCTAATCCATGACCATCAGCACCCTGTTGCTGCTGAAGACGATGCAATGCACGAGACAAACCAAAAGCAGTGGAGTAGAAGTACTGTCTGCGAGTCTCGAAAGGGAACAGGAAGGGGCAAGCTTTTGTCAACTGGTAGCACCATGCTGGAAGACTACCACTACACAATGCAAGTGCATCTTGAATCTGCCGAGCTAATTTAGGAGTGAGTTTGCTGTTAATAAATTCCTCTGGACGAACCCTTGGACCAGTACCAGTAAGCTCACCAAAATCTGAAATTTTACCCTCAGCATAATTGTCAGAACATAGTTGTGATCTCAAACGAGGTGCCAGCTGGTTCAAACCCTCGAGAATCCGCAATAATGCCAATATATTATAAGTAGGATTAGATTTTTCCAAATTACAGGGAAGTTCCCCTTGCAATATGCTATCTAAAAGTGATACGCGACTAACTAGAGCATCTATGTTTGAATCAGAAGATGGGCCATCTTTATTGGACTTTGACGCAGTAGAACCCGAGCCTCCAGTGGAAGTCTTATCTGCTGCAACATCAGCCCTATGGTATGTAATGGTGTATATATCACTCCAAAGTCTGCTTCCATCACTAGAGATGAAATCACTGCTAGTGTATCTGTCTTCATCATCCTCGTCCAGTACAAGCTGCCGTTGGATGGCCTGATAAATCGTCAAATGCCTGTTTAACTGCTTTCCCCCTGCATAAAAGACCAATTTGGGAGGGTCATTTGAGCCTCCAAACAGGTGTCGTCCTGGTCTATCTCTGCCACCTCCTCTGATCCCTCTTCCATTAGCAGATCCAAGCCCAGCCATGGCAGCAGCCGCAAATGACATGGCACCCCTTGACCCATAGGAGCTACTACTCCGAAAATCAGCGGAATCTGAACCCTTCACAGCAGCAGCTTTGCTACTAGAACCAGAAGTAGGATTGGTTTGGCTGTCGCTGGCTGCTGGTGCAGTACTGCTATCCTCAGGTGCATCACCAAGCTTCACATCATGTACCCTTTCAGGCATACAAAGTGGAAGTGAATCATCTCTGAGCACCTATAGGGGAAAATGTCCAAGAATTCTTTAAAAAATAAACAATTAAGCACAAAGAGTTCAAATAAAGGTATAAATGTATGTGTTACGGGTCAGTACTGCTTATGACGAAATCAGAATACAAATATATGAAAAACGACTTGCAACACGATAAAACTTGAGCATATATGCATGATAACCAACCCACATCATTTCTTATACATGCTTTAAATTATTCAAAATGACTTGGAAACAATTCTCCCTGTGCATTGCACCATGAAACTAATCTAATCAGCTATGTTGTCAAAGATATAAATCATGCCAAAGGTCATATGGTGGAAAAGTAACACAAAAAAATAAATTAAAACCTACTCAATTTCACAACCCCAGCTGAAAAAGAAGCCATAATTATTTGAAAAATAAAAAACGACAGTTAAGTGAATTGAGGACCAGAGGACCTACATCTTCATGATCATCATTGTCGTCATCGGAGATGTCATCATCTTCAATAACCAAAGCATCATCAATCTCAACAGGAGAAATACCCAATTCATCATCCTAAAAAGAAAAAAAAAAGTTAAACTATAATAATGATGAGACATATGAGCAACGTTATCATGAAGTGATCTACCTTAATCACCTAGACTTGCCTCAACAAAATAACAATGAAAGATGAAGCTAGATTGCTTTTCCCGCATAAAGGAAGAATGTGACTCAGACCCAAATTTCCTCACTCTCAACACAAGCATGCAATGTAGAAAGAAAGACGCAATTATTTTTAACTGCATTTTGGCTTGACTACATCTGTAAGCAGTTTTATGGTTGAGATGAACAACCGCAACCATTGGTCAATTAGTTGTCCAGTATCAAGGAAATTCCGCCCAGTCTTCAAGATAAATACTACCATATCTAGAAGTTACATGAAAATTATGCTTCACAAACAATCACATAGAACCGAAAAAAAAAAACCCTGCAGAACTCAAATAAAATTCCATTAGGCACCCCAGCTATCTTCATTAATCTATTGTCTACAAAAGCAGCATTCCATAGAATGAAAACTAAAGTACTAGCAGTTCGTAGGGGGTAGTCACCACCAGATGAGAAGAGATGGACAAAGAATTGAAGGGGTGTGTTAGGAACCTAGCAATATAGATTTAATCTCGCAATGACTAAACAGAATTCAGACCTAACGAAACCATTATAAGCAGTTTGTGTCAGTACAACAGACCTCAGAACTAGACTCCCCATTCACTGGTTTCATCTGTGCATCATCGTCAAGAGCCGCTCTTCTGCGAGTAACATTTCTTGTTTGAGGTCCTTTCCCCTCCTCCTGAGCAGGTCTTAAAACAGCTTTACCCTTCCCTTTTGATGAGCTTGAACTCTTCTCCGGTAAAGGCTCCTTTCTTGTTGTCTCACCAATACTGACAGATGTTCTTGATCTTGAAGAATGGCAGCGAGTGGCAGAAGCAGGAGTAGAGGTAGATGGAGATGACACACCAGCTCCAGGGTGAGTAGTCCCAGATTCAGAATTTCCTCCAGATGCCAAAGGCTTTTGACCAGATTCACTTCGTTGCACTCGGGGCCAAAGAAATTCTTCAACAGCAGCTAAACTTGCTAAAGGATCAATAAGCACAACATTGGAAGAGTAATCCCTGAGAGATTTTTCTCCTTGAGCTCGACAAAGACGCAACTTAAAAGGTTGTGAGAGTGCACTTAACCCAGAAGAAAGACGAGCACCTCCACTAGATGACCTGGATGAATGGCTCAGAACAACAGGAAAACGGTCTAATGATGACAGAGCATGTTGGAGCTTCTGAACTAAAACAGACATGGGAGCAGCACTCACTTCATCAATATCAGAAGGAAGTGCATGAGCAACAAATGACTTGAATCTTTTCAATGCCTGCTGGCGTAGCTTGGGCAGGTTAGCCTCTGACACTTCGTCTTTTGAGAAATAACCACAGGAAAAATAATTCAGTAAGGCTGGCACAACACCACTACCAACAAACTCAAAGGTGGATACACCATCTCCTTTGCTTAGCTCAGCCAAAATCTCAGTAACAACCCCAATCAAGTACTCTTCCTTACTGGCACTAGTTTCAACAAAGCGCCCAGAAGCTTTTGATTTTCCTTTAGCTTTAGTCTTTTGATCATCAACACTCATATTTAACTTTGTGCAAAGATTCTTCAAATGTAATAGATCATCACTTACTCCAGCTTCAGTAGCCCCTGAATCCGAAGGAAAGTACTTATCTTTAAAAGCTTTAGCACGTGCACCAACTGCCATGCGAAGATTAGTATTCACTGTTGGAATTTCCACAGAGCTCGGAGGTGAACCAACATGTGCAGAAACAGGATTCTTAGATTCCTCCAATGAATTTCCCTCGGGGTTTGAGATACCACTGCGCCGTTTGTAGCGTCTAGACCGTGATGATCCAGGTGTAGAATCATTATCCTTCTCCACTGAAGATGCTTGGTTAGGAGTACTAACTTGATTTCCAGCCAAGACAAGCTGATCTATAGCATGAACCACGCCTTCTCTAACAAACATCTTGGAGAAGGTTTCTGGAAGTTTGTCCATAAGAATCTCAGCAATCTGAAGGGAAGGAAAGAGAACCGGTGGATCTTTCCAGGCCAAAACACCTGCTAAGAAGCTGCAGCAACAAAGACATGAATACATCTGACTTAGTATAATATGTAAAGAACAAAACAGGAAAAGTGAGTTCTTTAACGGCATAAAAGTAGTACCTTGATATGTTAGTCACACCAAGCAAAGACTGAATCATCTCCGGAGTGCTAAAGTACATCAACTTTCCAATTATAGAAAGACACTTATGTCGAACAGGACTGTTTACACTGGAACCATAAATCTGCTTAACAAGCAAGCCAAGCTATCATCATTATTCACAAGAACACACTCAAAACATAGAAACAATCAAATTTAAGCACACTTAAAACAGACCTGCACCAAAACAGGAAGAAGATCCATTCCAAATTGCTGCAAGAGTTCAGGTTGCTCATTCAATAACTTCTCTCGAGCACAGATTTCAGGAACATTCCCATTAGCATCGTCCTGTTTCCCAAAATTGCTTGGAGGAGACCTCTTCACAGTAGATCCTTTTACAAACATAAAGGAGATTGTTCCTTGCGGAAATGGGGGGAGAAGCTCATTTGCAAGATTGACAATCTCAAAAATCTACGCAGAAAATTAAACACCAGGATATCATTTATCTCAGAAGACAAAGGAAAGCAAGAGATTGGATAGTAGTAAGAGAATCCCGGAAAATACCTGCTCTGCTGGTCTACTTAGAGCAGGAGGAACAGAAGAGTTAGAAGAAACACCAGAGCCTGAGAGAATGTCTTTAAGAATGCCACTAATGCCAAGGAGAAGTAGAGTTTTGGCTCCCAAAGGGGATCCACTTGCACATGTTGATAGCAACCGAATTAATCCCTGTATACCATGAATTAGACTAGCATTCTTGAAGCATTTGAGATATAGAACCATGAACTTCAATTACCGTATATGTAGGTGGGCTTAGAGATGCCTGTCCACCTCTAGAACTACTAGTGGAAATAAGCGAAGCAGCCTGTGTGACCAGTCCGTGATTACATAATTCATCTAATTTTTCAGGAAACGAAGCAAAGGCTTCAGCAATCCGGGTCAAACAAACTGAAGCATGTTCCAACACCTAATTAACAGAACAAATTGGATATAATGAGAAGGAAACCAAAAAGATTTCTAGGGGCACTAACTCTCATATATAGAAACCTTACTTTTGCATCATGATACTGAAGTAAGTTTGTCAGCAAAGGAACTGCTTCCATCACAAAGTCAGCTGCATCAGAAGGGAGCTTCTTGCACATATTTGCAGCAGTAGATAAAGCTACTCGCTGAAGACGTATTATTAGATGGTATAAAAAATCACATTAGCTCATATGTAATTCATTAGCACCAGCACAGTAGTCAATTCAACAATCTACATCATGGACATTACCTGAACCCCAGTAGAGAAAAAATCCAAATAAGAAAGCACTGCCATAAGGGCACCAGCTCGCAGACAAGCTGTTGGGTGCTCCTGAGATATCTTCTTCAGCGCTTGCAGAGACTGTCAAAGGATTGCAACCATAAAATTAGATAAATTAACAATCCAATGAACGAATAGATATTTCCAACTTGATTTTACACCATCATACTCATACGAGGAAGCATGACTAAGCACATTCTTACCTGTTCAGCCAAATCCATATACTCAATAGTAAGCAGCCTTGCAACGAAGCAGGAAACAGCACCATAATGCACTACAGCAGCACAAGAGGAGGGCAACACGTCACATAAATGTGTGATGGCTCTAGCCGCGAGAAGCATAATATCGGGATTACTCTCATGATTAAGCAGCCCGACAAGCACTGGCACAAATGAATCCACTGAAAATGTGCTCAAAGACTCCTCTGTTCCAATTGACAGCATCTCACACAGCTGCGTCAAAGCCTCCACCTGCTTCCCTTCCTCTCCATCAGCCCGCAATCCGGAAAGGATCTTCTTTAACCTACTTGACTGGTGCGATGACGAAGCAGACCCCATTGTCGAAGAAGGAAGAAGATCATCCAGCCCAGCCCCTAGCTTGCGGAGCAGTCCTTGGAGAGCGCTGCTGGCTGACGTTAAATTCTGGTGAAATGGTCCAATTCCACCGCCTTCGCTGTCATTGTCATCGTCATCATTAGGGTCATTGGCAACGGAGTCCATGTGCCTGTCTCTATCTCTATCCCTGTCCCGCTCTCTGTTCTCCCGAACCCTGACGTCATGCTCCTTCTCTTTGCCTTTGTCAGACGACTCGCCTGGGTTGTTCCGGGTGCGGCGGGAGGGACGGGAGGATGAGGACTCGACAGGGTTGGTTGAGGAGTCCATGGGAGCGGCAGCTGGACGGACGCGGGTGGCACGTGTGGCTCGTGAGCGAGTGGTGGCGGTAACTGGAGTGATATTGGCGGCTGGAGCGGTTAGCGCGGTTGCAGTAGCAGATGCGTTGGAGGTGGACGAGAGACGTGCGCGCTTATGAGAGCGAGTGGTGGGACCGGAGGAGGTGGCTGAAGAGGAGGCCTCCGCCCGCTTCCGGCTCCGAGTTTCCATACAATAACGAAACCGCCCAGGGATAAACCCGATCACGCGGCACCAGATCGCGTGACGATCATCGTCGATTGGCAACACCCGAGCTGTAATTAAGGTATAGGATTCGAGCGAGCAAGAGGAAGGGGATTTCAATTTGGGAGACTAGAGCGTCCGATAAAGAGCGGTGAGAAACCCTAGAGAGGAAGGAAGGAGAGAATAGAAATGACTTTTTATGTGTCGACAGTGTGGGTTGAGTAGGATTATATTCCGTGTCTTCTTAGATTTGTGGTTTGGAGGAGATTGATTGTGTCCTCTGTTGGTAGGTTTTATAAATATTAGCAGGATAGAGTAGCCAAACATAAAGTACTTTCGGTTTCGGGTTCGGGTTGCAGCCAGCCAAGCAGGCGGTGAATGCTTCTCCACTTGGTCCGTCTTCGTCGGGTTAAGGGAGCGGCCACTTGCCCTCGGGATACATTTGTCACCCTTAATAAATGGTTATTTTCGTCACCAATTTTGTCATGATATCTAAAACATCTTTGTGAGACAATTGAAAAATTGTTTGTGCGAGTATTTTAGTATTTGGCTCGATAATATTTTCTATTAGAAAATTCTGAATTCAAAACTCATCTGTATTTATTTATATATAAATAGGAATTATTTGTGCCTAGACTCCACATCATAACCGTGCTAAAAAGCCTCCCTATAACATCATATCATTCATATCATGACTTTGTTCACTTGCAAAATAAAAATATGTCCCTTTTAAACCGCGGTTCAAAAACATCATGATGCCAAAATGGGCCTGCCGGCCTGGATCAGTTATTGCCTTCTACCTTCCATAGTTGCGTAAAAATAGCATGCGAATCTTCTTTGGTTTTATTCTCCCTGTACTTCACTGTGTGCATTTCCTTCGGGCCTTTGGAGATATGATCACCCTCCCTTCCGTACACCATCCTCACGGCCCGGCAACGTCCATGGGCTCTATGGTCGAGAACTCAGTCCAATTCCTTATGGCTAGATTAATACGGGTCGTTAGCATTTAGACAAAGAAACTCGGAGGCCACGCCCGACTGATCGGATAAGAAAAGGTCCAATTTAGACAAAATTGTCTTTACTTAATTTTTATCCATTTGTCACAAATTTTTATTCCTTTATCACTATAACGTCCTTATCACGGGGATTTAACTTCATGAGAAATAGGGAATTCTTTACGCCTGGAAGCGGTACAAATGATGACGTGTTCGAATTTTATATACAAACAACTTGTCGTAATAGTTGGGACCAAATTATCATATACTAAAATCAAATCTCCACCATAGAGACTGAATGACACGTGGCCGCTGCATATTTGGCAATATGTTGAAATTTTTGGGCCCTATAGTGCCACGCAATCGGTATGCGTTAGTTAGTAGTCACCATCTCCCTATGGCATATGAATCTTCCGTTTATTTATCCTATGCATGTCAACAAGGACAGATCGGACATTTCAACGTTTTCCTGTATTTTTTAATGAAGATTTCGCAGCAAGCGCGGCGATCTGAGATATCGAGAACCTTATATGGCTATGGAGAATAGAGTTTAGTTTTCCGCCCCGCGCATTTGTGATTAGTTTTTGGTTTTGTTCGAGGGATTTGAAGAGATGGGATTCTTTAGTATGATATTTGGTTTTATTGGATTTGGCTTCGGGATTTCGGCGGGACTTGTGATCGGTTACTTCCTCTTCATCTACGTCCAGCCGAGCGAAGTTAAGGTATTTTCTTCTTTTTTTTCAGTTTTAATCGATATTAGTTTTTTAGTAATGCCTACATTATGGTTAATGACACCGAGATAAACATGAGAAATTGATAGGATCCTGAGGTTAGGCCCCTGGTGGAGCAAGATTCGGATGCATTGCAGCGCATGTTACCAGAGATTCCGCTTTGGGTTAAAAATCCTGATTTTGATCGTGTGAGTGACTAGTTTTTAGTCTTTCCTCCACTGCAACGGAGTGTAGCTTCGTCTTGATGGTCGTCTTTTCTGTTTGTGTAGATTGATTGGCTGAACAAATTTATACTGGACATGTGGCCTTATCTGGATAAGGTTGGGTACTTTTTCCGTTTCCGGATAACTCTGGTGTTCCTAATGCTGGTTAGCGATATTGTTGTTGTGGTGATGCTTGAATACATTTTCATTTAAAGGCGATTTGCAAGACTGTGAAGAACATTGCGACGCCCATCATTGATGAGCAGATTCCCAAATACAAGATCGACTCTGTGGAATTCGAAGCACTTACCTTGGGATCTCTGCCTCCTACTTTCCCGGGTGAGTTGGAACAGATTTTGACAATGCCTTCTCGCACTTGAGTAATTTATTGCAAAAGTTATATTATTTTTATTCTTTTGTCTTGTGAAGCTTAAATTGGCTCGATTGATTTCTACATTTTGCATCACCGACTCATTTATAGTTGTCGGAACAGCTTTCTGAAAGCTCCGTTGTTGTCAGGGATGAAAGTTTACGTCACTGATGAGAAGGAGTTGATCATGGAACCGAGCATAAAATGGGCTGGAAATCCTAATATCACCGTCGCTGTTAAAGCATTCGGGTTGAAAGCAACTGCTCAGGTGAACATGTGTTTTATCTGGAAAATATTTTTGTTGTCTGTTTGTATGAAGAAATGTTTCTGATTTTGTGTTGCTCGGATACCACAGGTGATAGATTTACAAGTGTTTGCTTTACCAAGAATAACTCTCAAGCCCTTGGTTCCTAGTTTTCCTTGTTTTGCCAATATCTACGTTTCTCTCATGGAGAAGGTAAATAGTTTTGTTTCATCTTCTCATAAATTGAAACTCTAATCTCTGGTAGTCTAATCACGGACGCTTAATTTCCTGGACTTGGGGAATCTGTTGCTTCTGCTCGGCTCCTCAGTCCGTTGCCATTGGAATCTTAAGCGATTAAGATTTGAACTTGACGTCTAAGGTTTGTCATGACCATCCAACAACCTCCTGCATAAACTCTGGATTGTCTATGCAGCTCTATCACAAGATAGCTTGAGCCTGGGATCCATTTGACTCCATCTCATTTCAACCAATTTAGATTATATTAATTATTTGCGCTTGATTCTTTCTTATCTCTTGCCCTTGATTCTGCAGCCACATGTTGACTTTGGACTCAAGCTCCTGGGGGCTGATCTTATGTCCATACCTGGCCTCTACAGGGTTGTCCAGGTAAACTAAAATTTCATCCTACCGATTGTACAGTTGCAGTTTACTGTTTCATTCATTGGCTACAGATTTTTTATCTTTTTTAGGACGGGGTGTTCATTTTTGGGTACTATCCATACCATACCATAAAAGCAATTTTAAATTCTCTGCATCCTACTTTGGTATGTTTCATGTTATGCTATCTACCTGATTCAGTTGGAGGGAGTACACAAAGAGGTTCTTGTTGTTCAATTTAGTGAATTTAATACTTCCAGGTTAATGTTTTGATGGTACAAGGGTTTTTTCCTGCAGGAAATCATCAAAGATCAGGTTGCCAACATGTATCTATGGCCAAAAACCCTAGAAATACCCATCTTGGATCTCTCAAAGTATGCCTAGCCATTCTGAGATATCTTTTAGGCTGTTATAGATTGAAGTTGTTGATTACGGGTCAATTTTATGAAACTCATTTGCACATTTTGGATCACTAAATTTTTGTAAAATGCAGAGCTTTGAAGAGGCCCATCGGTATTCTTAACGTGAAGGTTCTTAGGGCAATGAAACTGAAGAAAAAAGACTTGTTAGGTGCATCTGACCCTTACGTAAAACTGAAATTGACTGAAGATAAGCTCCCATCCAAAAAGACCACTGTGAAGCACAAGAATTTGAACCCAGAATGGAATGAGGAATTCAGTCTGGTCGTTAAAGATCCTCTGTCCCAGGCTTTAGAGCTTTGGGTTTATGATTGGGAACAGGCATAAGTTTTCTACTTATTCGAAATGGTGTAGTTTTCTGTTACTTGCATTTTCCACAATCACACTGTTCTAGTTCTCAGGTTGGCAAACATGACAAGATGGGTACGAACGTGGTTCCCTTGAAAGACCTTTCTCCGGAGGAGCCAAAAGTTATGACTCTTGATCTCCGTAAAAACATGGATTTCAATGATCCGCAGAATGATAAGTCACGTGGACAGCTTGTATTAGAATTAACATACAAACCATTCAAAGAGGAGAACTTGAATAAAAGCTTCAAAGAGTCTCAGATGGAGCAGAAAGCTCCTGAAGGAACCCCTTCTGGTGGAGGTTTGCTCGTGATCATAGTTCATGAAGCACAAGATCTTGAAGGAAAACATCACACTAATCCATCCGTACGGCTTATTTTTAGAGGGGAAGATAAAAGAACTAAGGTATAAAATTAGCATTCCACAAATGTCCTTATAACTACATGTATGCATGTCAGGCTTGTTATGGTCATTTTTATTCTTGAGACCTGAGAGATTCTGCAAATGTTTTAGGAGAGCTATGTTATGCGTGCAGAAACTAGTTCCTACTTTGGATCTTAGGAATTCTTCTTGGTTCTAAGGAATTGCTTCTATTTCTGTAGAAGTGATTCAAAGTGGACCCTTTACCATAAAACCATCAATGTTTATAGGAGGTCCTCCATTTGTTGACTGTTTTTTGTTTGTTGATACAGTCTGTGAAGAAGAACAGAGATCCCAGGTGGGAGGAGGAATTCCAGTTTACGCTGGATGAGCCTCCCACCAACGAGAAACTACACGTGGAAGTTGTCAGCACTTCATCACGGATGGGACTGCTGCATCCCAAGGTATTAGTCTCATAATCCCATTAACTCAAGCTCTAGATAAACCTTTTCTCTTGCTTCTTCAACTTGGCATGAATGATTAAATGGAATGTTGCCTACCGCCATGTTTCCATCAGGAATCTTTGGGCTACGTGGATATCAATCTCTCTGACGTCGTCCACAACAAAAGAATCAATGAGAAGTACCACCTTATAGACTCCAAGAATGGACGGATTCAAATTGAGCTGCAGTGGAGAGCATCTTCCTGAGCTTTCTTTGTTTTTTCTTTCATAGTTTTTTTCACACGTCATCAATTTGGAATTTGAGTTCACTAAAGGAAATAGGATATTCTGCGACGGGAATACATGTCGGTTGTTTCATAGATTCTACTTTTTTTATTCCTTACGTGCATTTTGCTGCACCAAGAAGGGAAATGCTACTCTTCTTCACCTTAATTGAATTAGGGCAATTTTACAATTGAATTCTCCTTTTCCGCAATCAGACTGCTCGATCCCACTCTACTACATAGCCGAAAAATTTTAATGCCAGCCACTAACTTCGTATGTTTGGATTTTTAGCTTGTCTACACTTGACATACTGCACCGGTTGCGTTACAATATGGTTTGCACGGACTACATGTAGGGGATCGACGAGATTTTCAGAGAAAGTGAAGGCTAAGGCATCAGGAACATTACTACGCATACTGTCACGGGACTAGAGTTTTGCGGAATAGAAACTCTCCGTACGGCCTTAGACTATCGCTCTTGCAATAGACTAAGTAAGCCTTCCTCACAAAGCTAGCTAGAATGCTAAGCTTAGAACACAACTGAAAAGAGAGAGACACAAGATAATGGAGAGAAAGCTCTAAGTATTGCTGGATGATTACAAATGAGGGGAGGCACCCCTTATATAGCCTTTACAACTCCCCAATGAATGGTGGAGATCAAGTCGTATGATCTAACGGTTATATACAAAAGTAGAAAGCACAAATGCGGATCCCAAGTGAGCTCCTTGATTCCCTCACTTAGTGGGGAACATAGTGGGAAACATAGTGAGGAACATAATGAGGAAAGATTCCCTCATTGATTAATGTGCTCCTTGATTTGGGAGTCGGGTCCCACACGAAGCCGAATGACTCGTAGTCTGATATGCTGAATGACACGTAGTCTGATATTCGGTCGTGACATTCTCCCCCACCAAACTCGACAACGTCCTCGTTGTGTGCTGCCTCAAGAACTCATTGATTTCGTCTTCGTATTGCCAAAGATCGAAATCTTTCTCCCAGCTTGTCTCGCTAGGAGGGTCACCTTTCCATCGAACCAAGTACTCCACATGGTTCATATGCTTCCCACTCTTTTGCACCACCCTCCTTGATAAGATCTCATCAAGCTTCTTATCATGGGCATTGGTCACAGCTGTGGGAGCTCTCTTGGACTTCCCCCTCTCCGGATCTTCCGTGTCTGCTTGGAATGGCTTCAATAAGCTCACATGGAAGACAGGATGGAACTCCAATCTTGGTGGCAATTCCAGCTTGTATGAAACCTTGCCAACTCGTTTTAGTACCTTGAATGGACCCTCATAACGCCGCACAAGCCCCTTGTGCAACTTTGCAAAGACTCTGCTTTGGTGAGGCATCAGTTTCACCATCACGAGGTCCCCTTCTTCAAACGCCAAGGGCCTCCTCTTTGTGTCCGCCCACTTCTTCATCTTCTTCGCCGCCTTGGACAAGTGCACCCTTGCCATGTCCTTCTGCTCTTCCCACTCCTTGGCGAAGCGATAAGCGGATGGGTTCGACCCTTGATAACCTGTGGCAATCTTGCTAGGGGTATAAGGTTGTTGTCCGTTAGCAATCTCGAAAGGACTCATACCTGTCGATTCACTCCTTTGCAAGTTGTATGAGAATTGAGCCACATCAAGTAACCTTGCCCAATTCTTCTGGTTGCCACTCACATAGTGCCTAAGGTAGAGCTCCAATAAGGCATTCACTCTCTCCGTCTGCCCATCGGTTTGAGGATGAAAGCTTGTGGAGAAATTGAATTCTGACCCCAACAGTTTGAACAACTCGGTCCAAAATCTCCCCGTGAATCGAGTGTCTCGATCACTCACAATGGACCTTGGGACGCCCCAATATTTCACCACATTTTTGAAGAAAAGGTGGCTTGTCTCCTCTGCCGTGCATGCTTTGGTGGCTGGAATGAATACTGCGTACTTGGAAAATCTATCCACCACCACAAGTATGGTTTGAAAGTCGCCAGATTTTGGGAGGGATGTGATGTAATCCATGGAAATGCTCTCCCAAGGTCTCTCTGGTATGGGCAATGGCTCTAACAATCCAGGAGGTTTGTGTTGCTCAATCTTGTCTTGTTGGCACACTAGACAAGTTTTCACATACCACTCCACATCGTCTCGCATGTTAGGCCAATAATAACCATCTTCCAAAAGAGAAAGAGTTCGAGTGATACCTGGGTGTCCAGCCCATCCTGAATCGTGGCACTCCTTCATAACTTCCTTCCGAAGTTTGTCATATCGGGGGACATAGATGCGGTTGCCTTTGGTGAAGAGCAACCCATCCTCTAGCCAAAATTTGTGGGTCTTGCCTTGCTTAACTTGGTCTACCAAGGCTTGAACTTGGGGGTCATGCTCCATACCCCCTCGGATCCTTTCCACAAAAGGACTCTCTGGTCGACTGATGGCTGCAAGTTCAGCCCTTCTACTAAGAGCATCAGCCACCAAGTTCGCCTTTCCTGGCTTATACTCGAGTGTGTAGTCAAACTCCGCCAAGAAATCTTCCCACCTTGCTTGTTTCGGTGATAGCTTCTTCTGTGAAATGAAGTAGCTTGTGGCAATGTTGTCAGTCTTGACAACGAACTTGCTCCCCAGCAAGTAATGTCTCCAAACTCGCAAGCAATGTACCACGGCTGTCATCTCCTTCTCTTGTACCGTGTACCTCCTCTCGGTCTCATTCAGCTTGCGGCTCTCATAGGCAATTGGGTGACCTCCTTGCATCAAAACACCACCAATTGCAAAATCAGAAGCATCAGTTTGTACCTCGTATGAGAGTAGGTGGTTAGGCAAGGCTAACACCGGCTCCTCCATAACGGCTGTCTTTAGTGCATCGAATGCCTCTTGGCATCCACTCGACCAATCCCACGCCTTGTTCTTCTTGAATAGCTCGGTCAAGGGTGTGGCAATGGAAGAGTATCCTTGTATGAACCGCCGATAGTAATTGGCCAACCCCAAGAAGGAACGAAGCTCCGTGACCTTCTTTGGTGGTTGCCAATCCTTGATAGCTTGGATCTTGGCACCATCCATCTTGATCCTTCCTCCGCCCACTATGTGGCCAAGAAATGTCACCTCTTGCTTGGCAAATGCACACTTCTCCCGCTTGACATACAGCTCATTATCCCTCAACGCTTGAAACACCATCCTTATATGTTGGATGTGTTCCTCAAGTGTGCGGCTGTATATCACAATATCATCCAAATACACAACAACAAAGCGGTCCAAGAACTTGCGGAGCACTTTGTTCATTAGTGTACAAAAGGTAGCAGGTGCATTTGTTAAACCAAAAGGCATGACCAAGAATTCATAGGATCCATACCGTGTGACACATGCGGTTTTGGCCTCATCTCCTTTTGCTATGCGGACTTGATAGTAGCCCGACCTCAGATCCAACTTGGTGAACCATCTCGCATCCCCAAGTTGATCGAACAAATCAGCAATAAGAGGAATAGGGTACTTGTTCTTTATAGTTACCTTATTCAAGGCTCGGTAGTCGATGCACAATCTCAACGACCCATCTTGCTTCTTTTGAAAAAGCACCGGTGCTCCGTAAGGTGCTTTAGATGGTTGGATGAAGCCCGCATCCAACAACTCCTTCAGTTGCCTCCGTAGTTCAGCTAACTCCGGAGGTGCCATTCGATAAGGGGCTTTTGCAGTTGGTTTGGCCCCGACTTCCAACTCGATGGCATGGTCTACCTCCCGTATGGGTGGTAGCTTCTTTGGGAGTTCTTTGGGCATCACATCGCCAAACTCCCCAAGAACTTCCATAACTTGGATGGGCACTTCGTCATCAGCAGGTGTGCCTTCATCCATCACCAAGGTAGCTAGAAATGTGGGTTCTAGCTTCCTTACTCCTCTCTTCAGCTGCATAGCTGATAGTGTTTTTGCCTTCAGCTCCTTCTCTCGAGCCACTGGCACCACACAACACTTGCTCCCTTCGGAAAGTATGAGGGTGTTGGTGCAAGACACTGGGACTGCTCTTGTCTGGTCCAGGAATTGCATCCCTAATACAATTGGAAAGTCATCCATAAGAACAATGGAGAAGTCAAGTTTACCTTTCCATTCTCCCATTTGTAGCTCGACCCCTCGGGCTACTCCAAAGATGGGCTGAGCTTGAGTGTTCACCGTCTTTAGCCAGCCTTTCTTCTCTTTGAATTTGATGCCAAGTCGTTGTGCTTCCTCCTTCTTCATGAAGTTGTGAGTAGCACCGGTATCGATCAATGCACGGGACTCCCTCCCTTGCACGATGGGTCTAGCAAACATCCTCCCAGCTTGCTCCTCTTTGGCATCTTTGGTTGAGGCTTTAACAGCACTCAACAGTTGCATAGAACTCATCCTTGGTGCTTCCATTGCTTCGGTCTCCCTTGCCATGGCTGCCAGCTTGTTCCTCTTCGGGCAATCCACAGCTCTATGTGGCCCCTCACATAGAAAACATGAGAGCTTGAGTCTCTCGTACTTGCCCCGATTTTCACCTCCCCCATGTGTGGGTTTGGCTGGACGAAAGGACTTGTAGGGCTTGAAGGACTTGAAAGGCTTGTCCTTCCACTCCTTGGTTTCGTGGGCTGCTCCCCCACCTTTAGCCTTGTAGTCACGGAAACTCTTAGGCTTAGGTGGGTTTGAACTCTCGGCCTTGCTCTCAAATTCTGCCAAGGATTCGGCCTCGGAAATTACATCGTTGAGCTCCTTGACATTGCGTCGATGAAGCTCCAACTTGGCCCAACTTTGTAGGCCTCCCAGAAATACGTACATGGCCTCCATCTCGGGCATGTCTGGGATCTCCAACAAGACTTCCGTGAACTCCCTCACGTAGTCTCGGATGTTGCCCTTGTGGGACAACCTGCGAAGCTTCTCCCTCGCCTCTAGCTCCCCATTTCTTGGTGAGAAATGTGCCTTCAGGAGCCTTTTAAAATCTCCCCATGTCTCCATCTTCAAGGTGCCACGCTCAATTTGAGCATGCTTCATCCTCCACCAGGTTGTGGCACTGTCGGATAGATACAGTGGGGCTTGGCAAAGTCGATCTCCATCGCTCTCCATGCCCACCCCTTGAAAGTATTGTTCAAGGTTGAAAAGGAAGTTGTCCACTTCCTTGGCATTCCTCGTCCCACCAAATGACTTTGGCCTTGGGACATCCAGCTTCAGCTTGGGTTTGGCAACCCCTTGCGCAATTCCCTTCTTGCAATCCTCCCTGATTCCAACCAAATCATCCTTAAATGAAGAGATCTCAGCAAGAAGATTTACCTTGAAGTCATCTAACTCTTCCCTCCAAGAGTGGATAGCAATGAGGGCGCCTTGCATCTCCTCGCGAAGCTCATTCACGTCCCCTGACTCGAGCTCGCTTATGCGTTGGCCATATTCCTCAATCATATCCTTGTCATCGGCAACCTTCACCTCCATACGAGTGATCCTTGCCTCCAATGATGACAGATGATCAACAGTCTTCATTCTCTTCTTAGGTTCGGGAGCACGTTGGGGTAGTCTCCCCACACAGACCTCCTCGACCTCCTCTTCAAAATGGATGTTGGCATCAGAAGTACTAGGCATCTCCATTTCTCTCTCAAAGGATTGAGTCGTGGCTCCGCTACCAACTGTCACGGGACTAGAGTTTTGCGGAATAGAAACTCTCCGTGCGGCCTTAGACTATCGCTCTTGCAATAGACTAAGTAAGCCTTCCTCACAAAGCTAGCTAGAATGCTAAGCTTAGAACACAACTGAAAAGAGAGAGACACAAGATAATGGAGAGAAAGCTCTAAGTATTGCTGGATGATTACAAATGAGGGGAGACACCCCTTATATAGCCTTTACAACTCCCCAATGAATGGTGGAGATCAAGCCGTATGATCTAACGGTTATATACAAAAGTAGAAAGCACAAATGCGGATCCCAAGTGAGCTCCTTGATTCCCTCACTTAGTGGGGAACATAGTGGGAAACATAGTGGGGAACATAATGAGGAAAGATTCCCTCATTGATTAATGTGCTCCTTGATTTGGGAGTCGGGTCCCACACGAAGCCGAATGACTCGTAGTCTGATATGCTGAATGACACGTAGTCTGATATTCGGTCGTGACAATACCCGTACAGGGTGGTTGTTTCTTGGGCTCTGACTGTAGTTAACCTATTGGGTAATTTTATAGCACATAGACCTCAACACTTGATGAGGCCCATTTCACACAATTTGCATGCCCACAAAAGAAAGTTTTCATGACTACTGTCCAATGATGAATTTTGTTCAGTTGTTAACCAAGTATTATCCAAAAATTTGGTATCTAGGCCTGACTACTCCGGATGTAACGTGCAGAAATTGTTCTGATATTTACCATGAAACATCATTTTGAAGATGTTATATTTTTTATATATTATCAACTTTTCGTCCAATTAGAAAGCATAATTCTGAAGATGTTCTTCCCCATTCTATAGATTTCCGAGTAGATATGAGCGGTCAATGGATATCTTTGATTCATCTCTGAGACTATTTCGATCATTTTTGCTTGCAGTTAGCAGTCGCATCAGAAACATGGACCCATGGTCTGGTGGGTGGCCGGCTGTGATGCGTGCTTGCTTGTCCAAAATTCAGACTTCAAAGATTTGGTGCTCTGTATCTGAAATACAACGAACCCAAAATTTCTACAAGTCAGCAATGATGTGCTGCTTATAGAATAGCTGGACATTTGGACATGATCCGTTAGCCCTCGAATCCCCACTCTATTTCCAGTTTTACGGGAATTTTACTGCCGTATGCGGTGAGCTTATGGAAAATGTGGTCATACATTTCTCATACTTCATCATCCAGGATAGCGTCTCCCACTGGAGACCTGGTATTATCCATTGTTGGAGGATAAAGTTATCCTATTGCATACATATATCTGCAGGTGAACAGTCTCTGTTCAGATGGCGGGATCTCTACCATCAAAAGTAATCTAATTCTCCATTTGTCCGTGTTGCATAGAGACTGGACTTCTTTAGGAGCAGTTTTTTAAGCGATGACTAAAGGATTTGAGGTCACGAGTGCCTGTGAATTCTCTGTTACATTTTCCACCATTGGATTTCTTCACAAAGCTTTTGCGTGAACATAAAAACCCTAGGAACACTCTGTACTTTATGTGCAGCTTCATTACTCACAAGTCTACTCAATTTATTGCCCTTGATACAGAGCTGGGGATGAAGGAGAAAACCCGGTCGGTGCTCTATGAATAATGAAACAGACAAGGAAAGGCATTGTTTTGAAAGCGTTGATAAAACCCTATCCTAAATGTGGCATGTGGGTCGTTGGATGTGACCCTTTTTTTGTGGTAAGGTAGAGAGACCCACTTTGGAAGGGTAACCAAAGAGGTAGGTAAGGGCATCCGGGACGGTCCCTGGAATCTTGTTCGGTATGCACATTACATTCACATGCTTGCTTTGCTGGCTCTCACTAGGTATCCCTGTGGATTAGATTAATCCTAATCCCAACCTCGATCCCCTGAGTTGTGAGATCTACTTCTACTCGACCTAATTATTCAGATATGAAGAAGAGTTGTTCCTTTCTATTTTTGGAAACTTTAGGCAAGTCTAGTATGCCTTCTCGTAAAAGAAGACAGACTTGTTGTGCTTAAACTTCAATGCGGTTGTTCCTTACGGCTCTCACTTGCCAGAAGGATAAGCTTAGGTGTGTGATATGCAAGTGGGGGAAACAGAGAGATAAAGCTACACTGATGGGGGAATAAATGACCAGAGGCTTCAACTTCAGGGGTGAAGCCAGAAATGGATAGTTCTGAGAGTCAGTGAGGTAGAAAGGGGTGAAAAAGTAGGTGAAGTAAGGAGATTAATACAGAAGCGGACATCTATTTTTTCCTGCCATGGATAGCAACTCGTGCCCATGATCCTTAACGCTTACCATCCACTTGAATTTCATGATGAGAGAGAGAGAGGAAGAGGGAGATTGTGTGGTGGTTGGTAACAAGTTATACACAAATTGGAGATGAGATAACAACAAAAAGAGGTGAATCAACCTTCCCATCCCTAACTCTACCCTTGTGGCCTAAACTTGCACCACAAGGTTTGGGGGAAAAAGAGAAAAAGTGGAAGGTGAACCGAAGGCCACATACAACCACAACCACACTCATGTTGATCTTTTCCTATCCTTCCCTTTTTTTCTTTCTCATCATCTTCCCTTGAACCCAACGTCCAAGTCTTCTAGAATAACCCTTTTATCTCTCTCATGCATGATATGGTAATGTACCAATAGAATAAAGAGCCACAACTACCATCTCTCATCTCTATACTCGGGGCACAAGGATAGAACAAGAAAGTAAAGGTGTCAACTGGGCTTTACTTTTCCATGTTACCTCTACTGGTAATTACCTACTAAAAATAATAAAACTATCAATCTTTCCCCCCTCAGTTACATGCCAAGTAGTAATTTGGTCGAACACTGTCTCGTTTAAAGAAATCTCCACATTGAGCTGAGCACTAATAAAAGGGGAAAAGGAAAAGAAAAGAAAGAAAAGATGAAAATTCAGTTCATTGGTGGGTCAAAAAACATAACATATGGCCAATTAGTAACCAGATAATGCCCACTAAGAACTATGGGAGTCAAGGTGACTGGTCATGTAAAAAAAGATAGCAAAGTGGATCTTCTGGCAGACCCAACTTAACTGGTGTTAGTTCCAACAACATGTCACAATATAGGGCTGTACATGAATTCTGGCATTTGTAGTCTAGTGAGTTGGGGGACGATTTTGAGAGGTAACTAAAATAATCAATCATAAGAAGGATATAGTCCAGAGTTTAAGCCAAAATCGAATAAATTAGGGGGCCAAAGATCGCACCACCTCTTGCCTATACTTTAATATAATACCTTGCTTTACACCTACCTGAAAGTTACCTATCGTATATCTTCTTTAATTTATGATGGATGCTAATATCATCAAGAGAGAGACCACAAGCCACTCTCTCAAACCTGTCTCACCAACCCGCATCTAGAAGCAATTAGGGTCCCCGCTCTTTTTCTCTCTCCCCCTCACTCTTTATCAAGTCAAAAGCCTATAAATTCATATCTCAAGTTCTTTGAAGTTTGAAGAGCCGGCCTTCCAGGTTTCAGTAGCAACAAAAGCCAGGGCCTCCATTTCTACATCAACCACTTCTAGACATAATAACTAAAAGAATAAAACCCAGCAACAACTATATCTTATTCCGGTTCTACTAGTAGTCATACTCAAATGGGAAGGTCTCCTTGTTGTGAGAAAGCGCATACTAACAAGGGTGCATGGACTAAAGAAGAAGATGATCGGCTTATTGCTTACATTAGAGCTCATGGGGAAGGCTGCTGGCGTTCACTCCCAAAAGCAGCTGGTCTTCTTAGATGTGGAAAAAGCTGCAGACTTCGTTGGATCAACTATTTAAGACCCGACCTCAAACGTGGCAATTTCACTGAAGAAGAAGATGAGCTCATTATCAAACTTCATAGCCTACTTGGTAACAAGTAAGTCCCAAAAATATAACATCTGGAAAAAAGAGTGGAAAAAAATCCCTTCATGAAAACTGTAAATACTTCTGCAGTCGCCTTTCTCCACATGTTTAATCATAGAAGGCCTTTTGTTTTTCTGGGGCTAAAAGGTATGCGTTTCTTTTTTCTTTTTTTTTGTAGATGGTCTCTTATTGCTGGGAGATTACCAGGTAGAACAGACAACGAGATAAAGAATTATTGGAACACACATATAAGAAGGAAACTGTTGAATAGAGGAATCGATCCTGCGACTCATAGGCCACTCAGCGAGCCAGCTCGGGAAGCTATCCCTCCAGCTACAACGGTATCGTTCACTTCTGCTATCAAAGAAGAGGAAGAGAATACCACCACAGAAGCGTTTATATGCAAAGCAGAGAGAGTTCCACTTAAAGAAAGGTGTCCAGACTTAAATCTTGAACTTAGAATTAGCCCTCCCTATCAAAGCCAGCCTGAGACGCCACTGAAAACAGGAGGGAGAGGCCTCTGTTTTGCTTGCAGTTTGGGTTTACAAAATAGCAAGGATTGCTGTTGCAGTACGGGGAATGGAATTGGTAGCAGTAGTGTTAGCAACGATACCGCTTGTGACTTCCTAGGCTTGAAAAGCGGTGTCTTTGATAGAAGCTTGGAGATGAAATAATAATATAATTTGAATCTCTCTAAAGCTAAGTTTCTTTTCCATTATCATGCAGTAATCTGTATAAAACGTTAATTAGGCATATGCATAATAGATGCAGTATATAAGTAAATATATTTTTCCACTAGTTGAAGCATAATTCTGTTGGCTCCTCTCCACATCTTCTCGTCATTTTCTATGTTTTTTCGTCCTTCTTTCCTGGAAAAAGTAAGGGTTTGTCAGACCCTACCAGTTCGTCAGTTCATGTTGTTGGTGTAGCTATACAGCCAGCGAATGGATTAGTTGTGGTTTACTACAATTCCATTTACTTAGTTAAGCATCGAAATCATTAACTTCTCCTTCCAATATATAATGATGACTAATTAGCTACTAATTACATATTGCTTAATGTACTTATTTAACTATATAATTAAATTTGCTTGACTACATACATACACACATCATTTTTTATTTTCTTTAAGTATTCCTCTTTTGTCATTACAAACAGGCATTGCATTGTCTTTTCTAGAAAAGAAAAGGGCTGATTTTGTGTAGTAGGAAATGGATAAGCAACGAGAGGAGGAGAATCAAGGGAGGACGAAAGTGGTGGGTGACCTATCTCTTCCGTCGTGCTAGAGGCACAAAGAAAATGTATAAAATGTGTGAAGGAACTAACAAATGTCCTAAACACCACCCTTCTACCAACCTATTATTCACTATCAGAGCCCACGAACATACCTAGGTAAAGGACACACCACAATAGCTAAAACTAGGCATTTTTTCTACCCATTTTTTCTAATTAAATTGTTCGGTCTTGTTTCTCTACTCTCTAGTCAGTTTCCCCCTCTAAAACCAATTGGAGGCACCAAAGATTGACTCCATCCAAAACAAGGATGATGTCAAATATTGGAACGAGTTCTAAGAACTTAAGCTCAGGCCTTTGGTTGAATGAATCGCAAGTGTTTTTAATGTTTTCAATAGCAAAAACATTTCAACAGCTCTTTCAGCATCGAGAATCATCGCAAGCATTTAACTATTGATCACTATACACAAAGCCTAAAGGGACATTCTAAAAGTCGTAGCTCGTGGAAACAAAAGTGTATAAAGAGGGTAGATTTAGTAAATGGAGAGGGTAGATTAAATGATAAAACGAAAAGAGTGACAGAGTCAAAAGGAAGGGAGACGAAACCTTGAAACCCGAAAAACATTAATCTAAAGTGGCAATAAGCAAAAAGACCCATTAGGTAGTTGACACTTGAAAGCAAATACAAGAAGAAAAAAAAAAAGAAAATGGAATGGCCATTCCCATATACAGTAAAGCTACCAACTTTCTAAGAATTCACTCTCTTCTTCCTCCTCTTTTTTCAAAGGTGGTAGGTAGAGAAATTAGAAGCTTCCATTGGATATTTTTTGGCCCTTTCCTTCACCACTTACTCCAATAACATTATATTATTCAACAAGAATCCAGATTTTTACTATAGATTATTGCTTCTCTCTGCATCAATAGCGTCACTATTAGTATTGTCCCACCTTAGAATGGGACTGGTTCAACTCCAACCAACATCACATGCATGCATGACCTTTCTGGGTACCCTCTAGCTAGGCTTTCCTTCTAGAACCCTTGCAAGCTTTTTTGCAAATCGATGCCCTTAACACCTTTTCTTATCAAGCAATAACATATTGCCTACAGGACACACTTCAAATTCTTACCCAACCGATCACTAAAGCTCCGAATTATAAGATTAGTTAGTTAATGGTTATGCTAACTATCATGATTAGATAATGGAAGGGTAAATAGAGCTAGCCTAAGACGAGGTTTTCTATCATAAAGCTGTGGGAGAGTGCCGAGAAATTACCCGATCTTTTTATGAACGGAAATGGTAGCGGTTGTGAATTTGTGGGAAAGGCAGGGGCAATTAAGTCTATCTGCCATAAACGTCTGCGTCTCACACGTTACCAACCCTTATTGACCTCTCCTTTTTGAGGAGGTAGTTGGCAGCCGTCTAACGTCAGGTCATGTGCGTGGTAGCGGCGTTGGGCCCCGCCACCAGTTACTCAACCTTCCCTCACAGATCCTCGCCGCAGCTATTAATGAAGCCGGTTTTGGATCTGATTTGTCGCAATCCCCATTTGCAAACCAAATAATTACTACTTACCGTACCCGATTCCGCTCCAGTGTCCACTTGTTGGGATCGTACTGGCACAGCAGAGAGTGGCGAGGGCAGCACCCAGCGCAAGGTAGCAGAAGACTGACTGGTAGGAAAAGCAACAAAGTTTGGTGAGAAAATATGGGTGTTGCATGATGATGAAAGAGAAGGGAGATAGAGACATTTGATAAGCATTAAAAAGTGCTCTAATTAAGAGAGCCATAGCTGATAAAGATATGCATCCTAGTGTGTGGCTACCATGTCTAGAAGCTCACATGTTAGGTACTGGACTCTTGCGCTTATGTGATTCCGATCGTGAAGTCCTCCGCCCGCCAGAATATGGGTCAACTATCTGCCGTTTCCATGGAGGTTTATAGTCTTTGAAAAAATTTTCGCGATTTTATGCGGTTCCTGCTTCGGAATAATTGGTCCACCGGCCCAACGTAGGACAGAATTAAACATGAACTGCAGCGACCCATTTCACTTTTTTCTTCCTGTTGAATGCTCTGGGATTTGAAACTTTGGTTGGAGAAGAAAGTTATAATAATTGCGATTTGACTGCTGGTTAGCTTGTGGAAGGGTAATTCACTAAATCTTTATCATCGGGATTGCAGAATCATGGGTTTGATTAGACATAGGTCTCAACAGAAAGACTTTGAATAGAGCTAAGTACGAATCTTCCCGAATGGTGGAATCAATGTATATAACCGAGATCGAGAAGATCGGTTCGGGCGGTGGAAAGTCGTGGTTTGGTAGGGGATGAATAGACTTATGCTTTTGTAGTGAAAAAGCAACCCCGTCAAACATGGTGATGAGGGTCTACTAGAAAAAAAAAAGGAATACAGGATTCTTGTGAGCATTGCACCCTCCACTTCTGCCAAGTTATTCATTAGCCACTCCTCATAGTCAGCATTGCTCAGTACTTTTTCTGAATTTAGCCATATATGTTTAGGATGTTACTTTCATTTGGTGGCCCCGTGGTATTGTCATAATATTCAGACATAACGTGAAACAACTTTGTGTACTGGCTCGTGCGTATTGAATCTATGTACGCTGAAGCAATGGTAGTTGGGCTGCAGGTGGAGCCATCCCCGAGATCTGGTAAAACAGTATGAACATCTTTGGATCTCGTTCTCTGAGTATGCAATGCCCAGACTGTTTACTGGATGGTAGTGTCTCTTCAGGTTTCGAAGAAACTAGAGAACCTAGCTCCGTATACAGCTGCAGAAGGCAGAGAAGGCTCAGATTTCCAATGGGGCTTTTAGTTGTTGTAAGCTGTTACAAAAAAAGCAGAATTAGACAAGTGAATATGCATCAGTCCTTCGTGTTGTTTTCTCAGGTGATGATGTACTTGTAAGAAAAGCGGTATTATTAAAGAACCATACTCTTGAGCAATCTATGCGGCAAAATCCAATATGCTAACCAAAGATGTGTATTCCAGCGAGCTAAATGATTAATATACTACCAAATTACAATCACAACCGAGGGGAAGCCCTAAAAACAGGTGGTGTTTGATAGCAGAATTTTAGGGTTAGACAAGAGAAGGGATGAAGCAAGAACGAAACAAATCACTCATAAAGTGGCGAGTGGAACTAGGTTTCTTTTGAGGGAGCCTTCTTCGCAGCCTCAGCTGCTGCCTTTTCAGCTTCAATATCCGCAACAATAGCATCAATCTCAGCTTCATCAAGCTGGCGCAGCCCCTGCTCCTTTGTCATCACAGCAATTTCGATGTTCTTTCCCCCACTCTCCACAACCTAATTTTAAATATCAAAGATTGCAAGTCAGCAAGAAATGATGATACAAACATCTTGCTTCTGATTGCAATCATAGCACGATATAGAAATGAAAAACTCGCTAACCCTTTTTTCATCAAGCTATTTATCATATCCAACTATTCATCAGAAACACGGCATAAATAATTAAAAACACCATCGTCCCAATTAAATGGCTTTAGTTACTGCAGAGAAACACTGGAGGAGTACACTTACACCACTCTAACTTCCCTGACGAGAGAATATTTGAACTACCAATGTTGGACGCAAGGAAATTCTAAACTGTAGATGAGGGCATACGATCACAAGCCCAGTTCATCTATGAACTCGGACATTTATAAAAAAAATGAGAGAGAAATTCACACAAGTGTTCTATACAAAAGTAATAATGAAATCAAATGTAAATGTGGAATTTACTAAACTAAAACTTAGAATGAGCTAGATTTCCTCAACCATCATTCAGATTTGGAAAAGAGAGGGCGGCGCATGAGACATGGAACTAGTTATTCCAACAAGCATTTACCTCAGCACTCAGTTAATAGAACCAGGACGATGCTTTGGTGGACCAAGTACTCATGAGCAGAACAAAAACAAACAAATAAATACAACTGAAACAAGATAAACAAATAAAGAGAAAATCTTATTACCAATTTCACATTCTGACAGAAGAGTGCAGATCAAGAAATGAAACAATTGTTCCACATGTAAAGAAATAATGTCGTTTGGTAGGCAAGTATAGTACACATTCTTTAACCCGAAAATTTAACTCTAGAACAGGGATTCATGTCAGGTATGGCCGAGCAGAACTCAATTTAAACCATATCAACTAGGTCATGTAATTTTACAACATCATGAAGAATACAACAATCTCTCATGATCATCAACGCAGCAGGACTGGACAAGGCAGCTCCCACACAAGAGAAAATCAGTGACATACGGAATGTATTGCATATTTTTGCAAATGACAAAAATGCAGCATCAACAGGATACAGACGCTCTAAGAATTTAAAGGCCAAAATAGATTTAAAACTACAAGTGGTGGAGAAAAATGATCACTATTCTAGAAGGTTATTTAAATCTCAATGTAAATTAAACATATTATGAAGGCATAAGTTAGAGTGTACATACACCACTCCATCATTAATAGATGCGAAGTAGCAACCAAAACAATTCCTCACCAACAACTAGGAAGAATTTAACTACTCGGCTAATGAACGTACCCATTTTCTTTGCTCATACCAATTCTTCCTACAGCTGTTCTAGCTAGTAACACTGACTTCTTAAAACAAGCACAACAAAAATTTATGATGACAACCACCCCATCTCACGTAGCATATTTTTTTATCAACTACAGTGAGTCAGAACCAGTTATACTAACACAAAGTAGAGCTAACAACAAAATTAAGTTCTAAATATCAAATCTCTGAGGCAATTCCTATACAAAACGTGCACTTAACATGACATTTTCATCAAACATGACTCGGAAGGAGCAACTTACTTCAAGCAAAGCTCGAATAGCCAACTTCACAGTCTCCTGTCCGGAGGTCTCCTTATAATTCTTCTCCAAAAACTCCCTCATGGAATTGGAATTCCTTCCTGTGGCATTTGCCTTCCAGGCAGAAAAGGCTCCCGATGGGTCGGTCTGATAGAGAGAGGGAACGCCACTATAGGGATCAAACCCCACAATGAGAGTGGACAGTCCAAATGGCCTTACACCACCGCTCTGGGTGTACTTCTGCTGCAACCCAGCAATGTACCGCGTGATATACTCAACGGTCACGGGGTCCTCCACCGTCAGCCTGTGACTCTGGCACTCAATACGAGCCCTGTTGACCAACACACGCGCGTCGGCCTTCAGTCCAGCACAGACAAGCGCAATGTGATCATCCAACGACACTATCTTCCTGACCGTTCTGCAGGAATCAAATACAAAATAGAGCAGGCATCCGCAATCAACTGAATAGATTTTCCTTGGGGTGATATCATGAGTTAATCTCACTGGCCAGTCAGAGAGAGCTACTATAAAACTTAACCTAGAATTTAACTTCACCTTTGATTTGTATTCTTGTACTTTAATTCACAATAACTTTTGTTAACGTCGATAAATCTATCACCTGGAGTCTTGGAGCTTGGCGGTGGATTTCTTTTCGACCCCGAGGACGACGATGTCGAGGCCACGGACACCGACAGCGGCGTTGCCTTTCCGGACGGCTTCGAGGGCGTACTCGACCTGGAAAAGGTGACCGTCGGGAGAGAATACGGTGATAGCGCGATCGTATCTGGCCATTGCTAGTAGCGAGATCCGGTGTTTGTCTGAATTCCCGGTGGGAGGCCATCGGTAATAAACCAAGGCACAGAAATACAAAGCTCGACTTAGGGGACAAGCCAGAGACCGGGAGAAAGAGATATTCTACCGACGTCGTTTAGTTTAACGCTTTGTCGTATAGCCCGTGCAAGTCGTTATATTTAAATATCCATAACTGGGAACCTTGACTACTGGATCGTGGACTGGACCTTGGTTACCCTTCTTCTCTCCATCATATCTGCAGGACCAAACACAGCATCCTCAGACACTGGGCCTTTAGCAGACTATTATTTGTTCACTAATTCCTATAGGATTTCTGTTCATCAGAGTCAAAGAGCAACTGAGCAAGCACAAAGTCGTTGTCAAAGCGAGATATTTATCATTCACCAGCCAAATTTTAGGCAGATGTCATGGAAGCATGGGTAAGTCAAACAGAAGGTAGTAAAGTCCCAAATTTTCAAACCATCATTTATTAAGTTGTTGAGGAAACCGTTCTTAGCCAATCTTGTCTCCGTGCCGCAATCAAATGAACCTTATCCTAAGCTATTCGGATTTACGGCTGTATTTATGACTCGAACTTTCAAGAGAAAGGAGTGCGAATGCCAAACAAAACCATCAAACATTTCATCTATTTTGAGGATACTATTGCGTATATAAACTTGTGAAGCTTATACATACAACATCACACATGAAAAAAAGATGAGAAAATAACTAAAATGAAAAAACTCACTCTGGCCGCCTCTGAGACCAAACATAGAGAGTAGAGTTGCAAGTTCTACAGAAAACATTTCACGGCGTGGCAGATCTATGCTTATGGCTACCTCGACCTCGAGACGCTTTTCCACTCCTAAATAATTAACTACTACCAGCAAATTCATCGATCAAAGAGACATGATCGAACTTGTAAAGTCCCAAAGTTTACAACGGATCTATTTCTGTCACCACAACGGGACTCCTGACCACATGCTTGCCATCGGACCAAGAAATTGATCCGAACACAGCACCGGAATCACCCATCATCAGATTCCGAGTATTTGCTCTGATAGAAACAACAAAGGTCTGTTTCTTCACGGCCGCGTTGAACACCAACGTCGATGGTTTGACGGTCACCGTCACTCCTCTTGGAGATTGAATTTGCACGCGGTATACTGAATTTGGTAGGCCAACATTGGTCACGGTTCTCATGAAAGTCTTGGTTACAGCGCCCTTTGAGGAGATTGGGAACACGGCTGCAACTGAAGGGTAGTTCAGGTTCTCCGGCAGAGGCTTCCTCAGCGGGCAGTTCACGGGGGTTCGTGTGATCACCTGAATAACCTTAGGCCCATATCCTATCCCGCACAAAAACTTCACATAATCATCGTTACTGATGTCATAAACAAGTCCGGGATCCATTGCTCGATCAAGATTAAGATGCCCGGCACCAAAATCATAAGGTGTGGAAGCATTTCCAGTAGCCTCGTCTGTCATGACCTGATTCACATTGTTCAGTATATTTGCAGTTGTCATCATGGCAGACCTGATTGCTGCTGGACTCCAATCTCGATGTGCGGATTTGAGCAAAGCCGCTGCGCCGCTAACATGAGGACAAGCCATGGAAGTCCCTGACAAGATATTGAACTCTGTTTTTCGAGTATCTGAATCCAACCCCGTAGGACCCACAGCGTCCGTCCAAGCAGCGAGAATGTTCACTCCTGGAGCAATCAAATCTGGCTTCAAGATTTCCGGGCTCAACCCATTAGGTCCCCTGCCCGAAAACGAAGCAACGACGGGAGCTGGTTTGATTCCAATCACTGTTCCTTTGAAATCAATTGTTGCCACCGGATCTCTAACAGACGAAACATAGGCCTTAACCTTATCACCCTCATCAGACCCGAGTGCACAAGCAGGCAGAAGGTGAGCATCACCAACTAACCCTTCGCCATTTGAGATTCCATTAGCAAGAATCATACCAACACCTCCGGCTTTCTTCACAACCAACCCCTTAGCCACTCTAGGACTACTCCCTCTATCACAAACCACAATTTTGCCGCGAACCAAATTAGGATCCAACGAACTCTCCATACACATCGAAGCCGAAAGCATCCCTGATTTACCTGGGTAAACAAGGGGATACATTTTACCGTTCAGCGGCAAGCCGGCATATAGTGACACACCGGATAATCTTAGTCCGTTTCCTAGAATAACCTCAGCAGGAAAATTCCTGTCAATTGTGCCGGCACCAACGCTTACGATCCAAGGAGCGAGATTAGTAGCCGACATCGAATTAGGCCCGTCATTGCCAGCTGAAGATGACACCAAAACGCCTTTGGAAACAGCGACATAAGACCCGATTGCAATTGGGTCGAGGTAATACGGGGATGAAATGCCGTCTCCTCCACCAATGGAAATGGATATGACGTCGACTCTGTCATTGACGGCGGCATCGAAGGCGGCTAAGATGTCAGAATCGAAGCAGCCCGCGTTCTTCCAGCACACTTTGTAAACCGCCAGCCGCGCTTTCGGAGCGACTCCCTTCGCGACTCCAGAGGCATAGCCTTCCATACTGGCACGGAAAGCATAACGCCCGGCGGCGGTGGAGGCAGTGTGCGTCCCGTGCCCATCCGCGTCTCTGGGGGACTTGAACTCCACAGTTTCGTTGATAGCGCCAATAGGCCCCCCAATCGACCCAGACGCAGCCTCGTGGCCTTTAATAAAGAACCGCGCACCAATCAGCTTCCTGTTACAGTTCTTGAAACTGAATTGCTGCCCGCTCTCGCATGTCCCCTTCCACCTCGCCGGGACAGGGCCAAGATTAACGTCGGAGAAGCTGCGGCGCTCCGGCCATATCCCGGTATCCAAGACGCCAATAATGACATCAGATCCGTAATCGGAGTCAGACCACAGCCCATGCTGGTTTCGGAGACCGATGAACTGGGGAGAGCGGGTAGTGTGAAGCTCCCGTCGTCGGTCGGGGATGACAGCGAGGACAGCAGGATGGTCCCGGAGGGAAGAGGCCTTGTCAGACGAAAGTAGGGCGGAGAAGCCATGGAAAACAGTGTCATATGTATGGAGTATATGGAGCGGTTCGGCGAACTCAGAGGTGTACCAGTGGTAATGTGTGGGGAAAACGGACGGCTTCGATTCGGCGTCTATACGGATGATGAAGGTGCTTAATGGTTGAAGTTGATCATTGGATAGTGTTGGAAGAGGAAAACCAGAGACGAGAATAAAGAGTAAGGAAAACAGTGCAGTAGTAGCCATGGGAGAAGCTAAGCTAGTGGTGAGTAGTGGAGTGTGTGCTCGTGACCGACAGAGATATAATGGAGATTATTGTCTTTTAATTTTTAATTTTAAAATTTGGACTTTTTTAATCATGTTAGTTTAGTTAATTAATTAAATTCTGATCTTAGGATCAGGAATTCAACAGAACAATATGAGTTTATGCCAGGTGTAACGTGTGAGAATATAGCTAATTGAAATGTTGAATCGTACTAGCAATAATTAAATTTAACTAATTAAGAGTGAGATTTTTGGGGTAAGTATCACCATCGACTTTCCAAAAGGAAATTTGATTAGAGAAAAATAAAAAGAAGATTATATCCATCCTTTCTTTTTCTTTAAAAGAGATGGGGCCACCCAATGGGGACGGCTTCTTTGCTTTGTCGGAATATATCACGGATGGGTGGGTCCCATTATAGGGTGTTTGACTGGTTAGAGAATTATTTATTTTTATTGTAAATCAAATTTTTATGGATTTGTTTTGGTTTCGGGTCGGGAGTGACCAGAGAATCATTGAGGAGGATGAGGAAGAACGGGTCGGGCTGTTTTCTTCTTCTTCTTCTTTTTTACAGAAATATTTACATAATTTTATTTAATTTCTTGGTCTATTAAATAACAAAAATTCGAATTATTTTAGTTTTTTATGTTCAAGAAAACATAAAATTAGACAAAGACATGATGTAACACAATAAAGAGAAACGCGTCGCAAGTGATTAACAAGCCGGGTGGTCCGTACTTGATAAGGAATTTTAGAGTTAATGATTCCGCGCCACGTGTTATTCTGATCGCTATTAAAAACTTCCACCCTCGCGGGTCAGCTACGTGGCAGATAGAATCCGCACTTCAACCCGAAACAGTTTTTTTAGCTTGGAGCGAAACTGTTTCACTCTCACAGATTAATATTCAATTGACGCATTTGCTACTATAGGCCCTCCGTAGGTTAGAGGACTAAAGGCGCAAGCATCATTTTGTCGATTTCATCAGATCATTAAGGATTCTTTTGGTACGCCTGATGTTTTATTAACGTCCGTTGGATTGGTGGGGTTGCCCAATCCGTATAAAGCATGTATGAACCACTTGATAACACTAAATTAAGTACCCACAGCACAATTAATTTATTTTATTTTATTTTTTAAAATTATAATCCATTCGTTTACTTAACTTTGAAGTTGGTCATCGGATTGCGAAAACAAACGAAAATTTGGAGAATTTGTTCTATGTACAGAAAGGTTCAGTGGGAGGGAAGCTAAAAGAAAAAGGGAAAAATAAAAGGCGAGAGTTTCTTTTACTCGTGTCACCGACCCACTTGAAATTCTTTTATTTAAAAAAAGTTTCAAAGCCATTATTTGGCCGTAACTCTATTCGCCAAGATTGACGGTTAAGATAAGAGGTGTTCTGGTGCTGTAGCGTGGCGGACATGTGATCATTCTGTCATCTCTGAAAAGAGTGGAGCATCGTCCTCTGCCTTTTACTTGTGCGGAAAAAAAGTTGTACTGTTGGCCAAATAGTTGAAAACTTCCATTTCAGTCGAATCAATGAGTAGAAAACGTGGGACAAATTCCTTCACGTAAGGAAATTTAGTTAGTCATTTATTCTTTATCCGCGGTGCCTGCTAGTCTCATTTCACTGGTGCTTGGACTTTGAGCCTAAAAAATTATTAGGCTCACCGTTTCACTTTGGGCCGGACCCGTTTCACTATAACAACGCTACATTGGTTGATATGATAAAAAATTAAGAAGCATATTGTCATTATTCTCATATCCCGTTACGGATTCACAATATTGGTCTGTATCTTATACAGTTACGTTTATTTAGTAGATTTGAATGTTTGTAGAAGCCCAATAAGTGGCACCCACATCCTCAGAAGCCATATAATTCCTTCAGCGCCGCAATATCACTATTTCCCAGACTACTCACATTACCTATATAAGGAAACATAATCGCAGTTTGATCGGAGCTATGAGGTAGTCCCAAAATATGCCCCATCTCGTGCAGTCCGACTCTTCCAATATCAAAAGCTCCGGGGACAGATCCAACAGCCCAAGTTTCATCTCCGTCGAAAACCATAATTCCCTCGGTTGGAGGAGTTCCATAAGCAAGGACCCCTCCCTTGCCGTCCAAGACAGGATCGGTAGCTCTTGTCCTGAAAGAGATCTTCACGTCTATCTCTGAAGTGTTATATCTCTCCGCATTAAATCGAAATGTAAAATTCCTTCCTGATGCAACAGACCATGGTTCTATGGAGAATTGCGTGAGAGTTCCGACGGCATCCCCTCTGGTACCAGGTGCAACCGCCCAAGAAAGAGATCTCCTATTCGGCGGCCATGTCGCAAGTGCTGCCTGATTTAATGAGTAAGCTAAACCCACCTTATATTTTCCTCCCGCATTCATCCTGGTGTTGCCATTGATGATGTCTGGCATCCCACACCGCGGCGTGGTCATGTACGATATCGTTTCATCGTCCAAGATTCCTGTGGGCTTGAGGTTTAAATTGAGTTGGTACGTTTTGATAGCTCTCTCTGTGGTTCTGTCCAAGTGATCATCAGAACTCTCTGCCGTGTCTGTATTTAGATGATTATCGTCTAAATACCCGTACTGGTGGAGGTATTTCTTCAGAGCACGAACACCTTCTGTTTTGTCACCCTTTTTCAGTCCTTGAAGACGCTCCAAATGTGACCTTTCCAGGACAGCTACATGGGCAAGAATCGAATGAGACAGGTACAGAAGGCAAACAACTGCTAACATGTTCAACGGAGAACTGGATGTAGCCATGATCAGAAGTATAACTGGAGCCTGGTTATTTTTTGGATGACTCGCCGGATGAGATCATAACATATATAATATAAGTTCATGACATGAGGCAGATCAGATAGAAAGGAAAGAAATAAAAACGAATCTAATTTTTTTTCTTTTACTTCCTAAAATAATAGAAAATTGAAATATTTTGTTTTAGCAGAAATTTAAATACATACCCACAGCTAGCCTGGAATCTGATCCAAATTGAATACGTAGATCTTATCTTATTTCAATCGCTAAGTAGAAGCCTTGCCATGCTTTAGAATAAAACCTGAAAAAGAAAAAATTATGCTTATTTCAATCATGAAAAAAAAGTACGAAAACCAAAAGGAAATAACATATACTGGATGTTATTTCTGTAACTAGAATCCTGATTAATTATTTAGAGATTTTAATCTTTATTCATTGATACCAACCCGTATCGATTAGATTTTAGTTCATAACACCATCATATGGTGAGCGTCATTCCCATAGGTACTTGGGTAAATCTACAAAATGATCACAAAAAGGATAGCCTTACCATCCCATCCTATGAACATAAAGAAAAAACCTACCTAGAGTAGCTAAATAATTAAAGAACTCCAGGTGAAAAAGTTCCACCCATCATGAATTTAGCGAGTGGAAATCAATAATTATCTGAATCATGGCTATGCCTGAGAAAGGGTTGACTCTAGAGGGGAATTGAAATCATTCCGTTTGGTCTAATAGATGAACATTATTAGGTAGACTATACATGAAGATAAATTTTCTTTTGTTTGTGTCGTATATATCTCAAAATATAGAATCACACACACTGTGAGTGTATATTTCATATATCATGTTTTAGAAATCGAATCCAAATTTAGAGATTCTTAATATGTCATAAATATTGCACAATACTATTTTCCATGTCCCTAGCTACTACTACCTATTGCTCAACTTTTATGGAAGATGTAATCTTTAAGATAAACACTACTTTAAATTCTAAAAATATCTTGTGAGATGCAGAAAATTATCCAATTCTATATTATAAAGGAATGTGGAAAATCTTGAATTTAGATATATTGTATAAATAGATTTTTTGTAATAAAATATAATTTTAGATCATATGACTAAAAATCCAACTAAATATTACAATTGTATTGTAATCATCACACACGATACATACAAATTTAGACCCACTAGGCCCGAGTTGCAGGGTTCGTGACATCCCTAGCCAAGCTCTCAAAGTTATGAGACGTTCTGCATGTTTGAGCAATCAAGCGCTGATTGCGGGGAGACAAACCTCTGTTAACATGTCATAATCCAATAGTCACTTCTTGTGGTCCTTTTCCTTTCAAAACCTACTAGGATCCCAGAAGAATCGTGCATTATTGAATAATTCCAGAAGAAAGGACCACAGGATAGGATTTGGAACTGTGAACTAATGTTTCATGTGCAAAGACAAAATAGAAAGGGCAATCCACTGGTTACGCGGCCTTTTGTCTTCGTGATTCATTAGGGTGGGCGTGGGAGAGATGGACCCGAGTATGATATGGGCCAGGTCTATAGGACCTTATAGCTGTCAACATTTCTAAAACCCCTCCATGTCCATATCCATCAAATGAAAGTAGACCGATTAAAACTATTTCAAGACAAAAGTACTGTCGTACTCCTGGACTTCGTGGTCTTAAAACGAGATGCTTGAAGGCTCTTCTTCCATAGGATACACACACACCGAGTATTATTAGAAATTAGAAGGGATGAACTTACACGAGTATTGAGAATCTTGCAAGAGAAAGTAAGAAAGTGGGAAAAGGTAATCACGAGAAGAGCACTAAAGTAAGATGCCATCACATAATAATTTAAGCCAACCCTAATTAAAACCATAATATTCACTTGGCTCGATCTGTAATCACATCAAATCCCATCTCAGTTGGGTCAGTCGCTTGGAGTTCATAGTGGATACCCTCTAACACTCTCCTTAATCCGTCTTTTGAGGTAGCGTACAAGATTTTAGCTCTGATTCTTGAAGCTGCTGGAGACCTGAAAGAGATCCCAAACCCAGAAAATGATTCATCAGTAACAAATCATGATTAGACCTTAGATCTATCTACATCCTATAATTAATAATTCTTTTTTCTCTTATGATGTTGAGTGGCTACTTGTATTACCATACTCCACCTTTTTCCCTTTTTGTTTTCTACTAACAAAAATAATCCTCCCTCTCCTTGCTATAGCTACTTTGTCTAGATAAAGAATGCATACATACGGACCATGCGATGAAGAAGATCTTGCTTTTCCGGCAGTTATCGACGCACACGAAATCGAAATCAAAGACGGCATATCTGCAATCGTCGTTGGGCAAGGAAGCAGCGAGTTCATCGTAACCCTCACCAGGGCCACCGACTTTGTCTACTGTGACCAACCTTGATTTCTCATCGATCTTGAACACTATGAACCTCGCCACTTTCTTCCATTTCATCTCCAAGAACGAGTTCTTGCATTCATCAGCCACCCACATACCGGTGGTTGCCTATAATATGTCAATAAAAAAAGCGACAGAAACCAACAAATTAAGATCACTTCTCTGCAGGTTAACATGTCTTTGATCCCGAGACATAGATGAAGCAAATCAAGTTGTACAAGAATTCTGACAAGGAGAAAGGTGATAAAGAGTATACCATCTTGAAAGCCATCGCCATTGTTCTTGAGACTGAAAGGTATATTTTGCTTTAGATAAAGGCAAGTTGAGAAAAAAGCAGGCAAGGAAACAGCATGCTTGTGTGCGTTGGGCAGTTGACGTTTATATAAAGTAGATGCTGCGGAATTGCCATTACAGTTCCAAGATTATTACACATCTATCCTCGTCAGATCCGACGCGAACTACATTCTATTTCTTGAGTACCACATTACTGTTAATCGTATTATTATGGAGAGGTTAGTAATTTGACAATCCTTCTCAGAATTGGAGTCTGTATTGGATTGATGATGAACAGTCTGATTGCCACCCTTCTTTGATAATATAATGATGTACTGGAAGAAGGTATAAAGAAAAATAATTGATCCCAAGTACTTGATGACTCACCCATTATTGAATAAATTAATTGCTTACTAGAAAATGATTTTTAAGTATTATTTTATAAATTTTTCTTGATAATTACTTAGGGGTTTGGTGATTATATACGAATATAATTAAATTGCCATCTACTGACAACAATAGCAGTTCGATGTAGTAGTATGTGTCATATCCAACTCAAACCTTAATCAAAACCTTATCCCCAGGTCAAAAGTTTAAAGTCTTACCTCTTGGATGGTTTATTTGATATTTTATTAATGATTGTCTCGTGGGTCACCGTGAATTTTCCAAAATCATGTATTGGACACTCGAGGGTAATGATTTTCTTGTGTTTTCTCATTTATCTAACATGAAAGATATAATGCACCCATCAAATTGATAAGATTAATTATGATTACCAATACCATGAATAAAATCCTGAATATGATTGAATATTAAAAATCATCTATCTATTCTTAACTAAAAATTAAAGATTTGATTTTTTATTTTGAATATAAAATATTTTAAAAATTTATGATGGTCTGATACCAAGGGATTAATAAAAAATAATTAGAAATTTGAATAATGAAATTCAAAGATGATTAAAGTTTTTTTTTTTTTTTGAAGGTATAGGGGTATTCACCATCGAGTACAGTGACTAATCCCCTAGGCTGCCTCGTAATTACCAGCTAAGGGTGAGTTCAACTGACCCGGAATTTTAAAATATTCCATATACAAAGACAGAAATCGAACTCCTAACCTTTAGTTAAGGGAGAAAGAATCTTACCACTCCACCACACCCCCCGGGTTATGATTAAGGTTTGTTGGTTGGAGTTAACAATGAATGGCTTCTATAACAACCTTCTGACTCCACCCTTTGGAGCCATGGAATTAGTCAATTCAAGGAACAAGGAAGAACCAATCAAGAAGAACAATGGAGGTTTATAATTGAGATCTGAATCCAATTTGGGTAATGGGAGTTCTTGTCATCATTGTTTTACTATGCTTCGCCAAGTGACCAATCTTTTTCTGTGTACATGTGAAACCCAAGCATCCTTGACACTAGACCTAATTAATAATACCTAAGATGTGGCAGAGATATGGCTCCTTTTACCTAATTTAACCAAGCACCTCCCATGGCGGCTAAAATGGCAGTTCATCTAAGGTTTTGCGGGGGGATGAGCATATTATCTTTATCTTGAATCGTAACATACAAAAACAAAAAACACACAAGCAAATGAGCCAGACCATGCAATGAAAAAACATCTTGTTCTTCCGGTGATGATCTTCTGGTAAGGAATATGCAAAATAGCTGTACTCTCTCGCCGGCGGCACCAACCACTTTGATCTCATCTCATCGTAATCCTCTCAGACCTCCCTTCAATATCACATCCTATATTTTAGATAATCCTCATTACTATGCAAATAGACCAGACCTCAATTTGAACATAGTCCTAGGTAGATATTACAATGGTGGGAAATTTTATGGTGTTCCATAAGATTTTTAATTCCTCTTGCAGATTTTCAAGCATAATATCTAGTCAGCTATAGCTGAGCCGTGCTGACTGGACATATCCACAAAAATTTCCATCTTTTTCATCTCCCGCCAACTATCACATCTCATATACCTTATGTAATGTACATCATATACAATATGTGAGACATGTAATGTATAATAAATACGGTATGTGAAGTATATAATGTGTAATATGTAATGTGCATCACATACCGTATGTGAAACATCTGATACGCATGATATATTATTTTGGAAGAGAACAAGAGAGTAGATTTTTCAAAATTGACAGGACATGATACTATTGGACACTGTTGAGCAAGTTGGCGGGGAGAGCAAAATCAGATTAGGGACAGTTAAAATTTTGATTATCATATCCAGTCTGTTAACACAGGTGGTGCTGACTGAAAATTATTTTATAATCTGTATGTGTAGGTGATGTACATGGAGCACCATAAAATTACCCCTACAATGGTATCCTTTAAAGGCTACAACCCTCTATCTTTGTGTTCTACAATGAAACTCTTTGCGTGAAAGCGAAGAATCTAAAGAGATGAACTGCAGGGAGGGCAGTCAAAAAAAAAAAAAAACACGAGTAAAGCTTCTTCCGGGTTTACATGAAATATTGCATATGCTACCAATCAATGATCGATCTGCTCTGGTCCAGTTTGGCCATCCTTTATATTATTGGTTTATTATTCATGCTTTCCTCCTGTGCATCAAACTCCAAGATTTCACATCTCCAAGCTCGAGTGCTTCCATAAATTTGCCTAATAAAGTGTTAGGTATGCGAAACATCCCAACAACTCATCACCCTTAAATAATAATCTCCCTTATACTTATCCGATATTTCCAGACGATGACAACAATAGTTTTGAGTGTAATAGAGTAGTACAAACACCAGAAACCTAGCAAAAGAGGTGACAAACAAAAGGAATCGACGGGCAACAGGAGACATAAGTCTCTCCCTTCGATGGCCCCCCGCTCGTCGAAAATGGGAAGCTACCTTAGGCCCTACAACTTTTGTCCATGTGTTATTTGTTCAAGGCTACAGCCTTGACGTAAAGGGTCCAGCAGAAGAAAACCTGCAAAAAGGCTGTGGCGGCCTGGCGGGTTGGTTGTGTGGTTACAGAATCAAACATCTGAGGGTTCAATCCACATTTTTCGTTCGTTTAGCTCCTGGCTGCATCTTAATGGATGCATTAAATCTGAATTGTAAGCCATTGAAAAAGCACGGTAGACCAGCCTAAAGAACTTGTTATCATCTGTGTACAATGAGGAACAAGGACACTCAGCTGCAGATTAGGTACTCATTCTGTGATTGACAAAGCTGTCTGCAGGACCTTGTAGAAATACTTTTGCGAGGTTTTTTATGTGGTCTATATCTACAAATACATATACAGAAAATTTTTCTTTTTTTAAACAAAGAAACCGAGCTTTCACACTGCTATTCTTGTAAAAAGAAAAATAATGAAAGGGAGCGATCATGAATCAAAACTTACCATACATTAGAAGGAATTAATTATTAGGGTGAACAAAAAAAAGACCAATCATGGAGTTAGGAGACATATTAATGACTATCTTTTTACATGAAAAAATGAGTTTGGGTAGGGATTTTAATAGACGTCAAACTCACATCCAGTATTTTACGAGGAAGCTTCCTTAAAAACCTCTCGTATGATAGCGCACAGCAATATCAGCTGTCAACATTTCCTCACCAGTCACTCTGGCAGTAGAACAATCTTGGGAAAGAAAACATACGTATCAGAAGGTTGGCCTCCACCTAATAATAAAAAATAACTTAGGATATGGCGAAACCTAAAAGGTCAAGATCTTCTAAAACCCAGATAATTTATTATAAGCCAGAAAATAGGTCAACCATACGACTGAACTTGCAAGTTTCTAGTGAAAGCATTAGAATGGGTTAAAGCATAACGGATACAAAATATTCTTTTACCAATCTTCTTCCTATCCCTTCATACACAAGTAGAAATCTTCCACAAGAAAATAACAAAGGTACCATTGAAGTCAAAGAGAAGAATTATCAATGACACGAAATCCCCTTGCCCTGCATATTGTGTCTGTCCTATGTCACAAGGGTTCCAAAGCAGTAAACAGACCATCTTCACTTGTCATCGCTTGGTGGGTTGTCTTCATTCTTCTTGTTTTCAGACTATTTGATGACAAGAAGGGTCAGTAGACATATATCAGAGTATCCAACTAAAATTGAGCACACATGCAATGGAATTCGCCATGCAAAACCTACAGTAGAAGTTGTCATTAACGCACCTCAGATTGGCTTTGCAAAGATGCAAGCAATTCTTTTACTGAAGGATCGTTAGGATCAACTCCTGGAAGCTGTGAGAGGAAAATTAATGTCAGGACATCAACAACACACCTTCAACATGATGGATCATGTAGTTTGACAATGGAAGTTATGGATACATACTGATGCAAGGACAGATGACATGAAAGACTGGTCTTCCAGAACCTTATTCACATCTGACTGACTCGATGAATCTTTTGATTCCTGCATGGACATCTGAAGAGCTGCATGCAGCAGATACAAATAATATATCAGAATAGACTCACAAAGAGACAAGTAGACTAGCATTTGGAGAAAAAAATCTTACCAAGAGCCAATTCCTGATCCTCATTATCTGCCTCAGACATATCAGTATCACGCGCAGAAGCATCAGATCTGGGGGGTTGCATTGACAATGCAACAGCCTGCTGGAGAAGTGAGTTCACTTCATCCTAGCACAAATTGATTACTCAGAGAAAAATTTAAAACAACAGAGGAAATCTGAAACAGAAGAGTTGAGATCTGTAATATGGCAGACTTTTTGCAATGGAGATTTTCACATAAAAGAACACATGTCAAAATAAGTCAACAATTATGCCAACCATTGGGTCTGCATTTGCAGTGGCTTTCGCAGATGGGACACTAGTGCTGTCAACCATAGCTACATCCTGCGAATTGGACAATGGTTCCTCCCCTTTATCCTGTCTAGGGGCTTCCTCAGAAGCCCTCTTTGCAGCAGCTTCTTGTCTTGCTCTCTCCTCTTCCATGGAAACCCGAAGTGCAAGTGCCAGCTCAGGATCCAGATTAGGATCTACACCAAAATCAAAGTCACCACCAGCTGCTGTTGCTGCTGCAGCTGCAGCAGCAAAGCCACTTCCACCTTCCCCATCACCAGTAAATACAGGTGTGCTGCCAAAGGAATAAGAATTACATGATATTACAAAATGGACATATACTGTGATAAACTTACTATTTGACCAAAGCTGATGTAAAATAAGTATATTATCTGATCATTGCACACATTTGGGTGGCTTACTATCACTAGGGTACAATCCAGTACTCATTTTCACAATAATTCTGTTGCATATCATTATAAGACAGTATACTAAGACAGCTGAGCATTATATCAATTACATGGAAAAGGCGCTACCCTGGCAAGGATCACTCCATTCTACTTGAACTAAATTCAATTATTCTATGTACAATTTGTGCCCTTATCTTGATAACATGATACAGCTAAAGGAAAAGAGAATATCAAACCTGATAAGCACATCAGAGAGAGCATTGGGACCTGGAGGAATGTGAACTATATGGCTGCTGTCATTATTATTAACTGAAGAAAGTAGAGCCTCCAACTTCTCTGGCTTACCATCATCTTCTTCACCAAAGTTAACTATATCAAGAGCTACACTATTCTTTTTCAATTTCTTCCCAATGACCTCTAGCACCTTCTTCTCAAATTGGATTGGACTGCAAACATTTACACAAGACAAAGTTAGATGCGACCAAGAATTATAATGAAACCTCATTGCAAACCATCAAAACCTTACCTTCCAGCAAAAACTATAATTCTTTGATGCTGGTTTTTGTTCTGGCGGTGCTTAAGAGCAAGTTGAGCGACCTGAATTCCAGCTGCTATGTTCATCTCACCTCCCAGTTCAAGGCCTGCGTAGAAAATTGAACTAGTGATGAACAAAATAACCATATTCATAGATGGTCTCTCAAACAAGTACAGTGCAACATATCACCAACATAAACGCTGTGTTACATCACACAATAACGAAGATGTCACTCTTTATAGAGGCACGAAATTCACAGGGAAAATTTACCACCAAATTCCCTGTTTGCTTTGATGAGTTCAGTTTTAATTGTATTATCTACAGTCGTCAAAGCTGTGCTCAACAACACCGCATCACACTGGCTATATTTAAGTAATTCCAGTACCCACAGCAATCACATCGCTTAGAGAACATAACTTTCGAACCAACGAATTAAAAAGCCAATTTCAACAAAATAAGACTCTCAATCATTCAAAAACAAAAAAAGAAAAAGAAAAAGGAGCACGAGATAAAACCAGATCAAGCTTACCGTGCATACACCCCAAAATCTTTCCAAGGTCAGAAGTAGGCGTGGTCAAAACACGCACTCCTTTGCCTGCCATTGTCAAAATTCCAACAGTATTCTCTGGATTCGACTGCCGTTTAAGAACACGCATCAATCACAACAATAACCCAATCGCATACAATATACATAGTAAGAAAAGCCACATCCTAGCTATAAACCCCAGAAAAAGAGAGAGATAGAGAGAAGACGTTATAAGTAAAAATTACTTGTGTTTTGGCACCGCAGATGAGATTGACCGCATCGGCTTGAGCTTGGAAACGAGAAGGAGAGTAATCGCCATTTCGCATCCACTCTGAGTTGTCGATGCATATCATAGTCGCCTAATTTAATTGCAACACAAAACCAAAATACGTCGAAAACCATTTTTGCAGAGATTAACACCGTCCGCTACTTATTGAACCCTAGCCTTATAAAACGTCAAAGAACAAAGAGAGATAGACAGGTAGCATATAACGACCTCGAGCACCATTGTTGCAGGGATTGAAATTCGAAGATGAGAACGCTTGCTCTTGCTTGCTGGAAAAGTTGCGATGATAGAGAACAGGAGAGAACAGCGATTCCGTGTACTTAACTATTTATAGCGTTTGCGTTTTCCTACAAAAAAAGTTTCATTTTCTCGTTTAATATTTCCGTCAAATACATTCTTTTTCTCTTTTAGCGCTACGGATAATTATAATTAGACGCTAACCTTATACCATCAGCATTTCTTTTTCAATTTTCCTCGTAAATAAAAAACATCCCGCCAATCACAAAAATTAATCTATTTTTCCGGAGATTAGTACTGTATATATATACCAAAATTCCATATAGGTCAAAGGGGCCTAACAATATACATACTCCTTACGTAATTCATCATTCCGGCTGCCTGTTAACGACGAACAAGCCTGAAAATTCAGTTACTTTATTGGACAAGCCTCAGAAATGTCAAATCCATGAATTGAAGGTATACACAAGATCGTCAGAACTCAGAAGGCAATTGCAACTTTGTACAAGAACAAATGACAGAAACAACAGCTTATGTTAAGCAGCTCCAACTCCAGGGCATTGATTATACAACAGCTGATATAGGAGGAACAGAGGTTCTGTTGTTCCTGCTAATGGGCAGATGAACGTACACCTCGTGAACCTCTGGTTTGTAAACATCCCCTCTATCCCTATCTATGGCGTAGCATATGTAGATGGTGTCAATCACATTGTCCAGGACATGAACAAAGAACCCCAGAACCACTGCCAGTAAGATCCATGCAAGAACGGACACTATGTATTCACTGCCTCCAAGACTGCTTACGCCCTTCAGGATAGCACAAACCTGTTCACAAATGCAGAATTGAACAGTTATTTACTCACCATATGTTAAATCCAAAACAAAGCAACATCATGGCAAAAATCACCATTACCCTTTCATCACTCAAAGAAATATACCACTCAGCTTCAAGTTCATATTTTTTATGCTCACTAGCAAATAAATCTAACTTGATACAGAGACTCGGGCCCATTTGATGAATTCAAGAACAATATGGCTACTTACAATAATTGCATATATAGCTGAGAGGACCAGTGTGATGCCACCCAACAAGCGTGTGGAGATAGTCTCCACAAAAACTGCAGAAAGCAGATTCCGCCGTAAGAGCTCGTATGTCATCCTTGCAGATGTGCAGTATGCTTCTCCGGTAATTGCCACAAAGTTGATGGTAAACTTGTTAAGAAAATCTACTGCTGAAAGTAATGCATTAACACAGCATCGCAATACAAGGTTCACCATCCCGGGAACATCCTCATGTCTTGCACTTTCAACCACAGCACGTACCACACGAACAATGCATATAAGTAGTCCAGAAAGACATATAGTGCCAGAAGAGGGACCAAAGGCATTTCTGCAATTAAAAGGTTATCAGAACATGATTTTCTCTTAAGAAGTTATGTTTTACAGTCAGTAGATGTGCATTGAAAAGTTACAGATTTACAAACTAGAAAACAATGACAGGAAAATGGTAATTCAAGGACAACAAAAACTGGTCTACTTAAAGATATCTATTGGTCCAAACATGTCAAAAATAAAACCTCCCCGCAGTGCTCCCTAAATAACAGAGACACCTTACTCTCAGAGTACCATTTTATGGACATGCTCAAAAGCTGTAAAAAATAAATGCATCTAATTCTTCAAGAAAAAGGATCCAATGGATATTTTTTCCACTGAACAGGACTTTAGGGTTCAGGTCAATAAGTATTGAAGGCATTGTTGCAGCCACTCAGCCGGCACTCAAAGCCATGCAACTGCTACAAAGTCAATGAGTGAGTGAAAAGAAATGTTCATTATATACCAAGCATTAAAGGAAGAAAATATTAGATCAATGCAAGATAGATAACTAAATGAGGTAAAACAACAGAAATACCGGGTGCCATTCTCCTATAGGCTACTAGCAAAATTATGTAATTGTAACATTAAGAACCCCGCGAGCAAGCTAAAAATTCCATGTTAGAAAAGCATATAGCAGATCTCAACATGAAAGTTATATTAGCAAGGAAGACTCATACACACAGTGACTGTACAATGGATTGCCATTCAAACATATCACATCAGCTAATCCCAGAACAGAGCATAAAAAGGTAACTAAGGACCGGTTGCATAACAATAAACAGTTTAATCAATATGCATACTCTTATCATCCTTACAAATAACTGAAGAGTAACAATAAGCTGCATACAGACGCTAGACAAAGACTGATAGCAATAACAAGACATCACCTCAAAGAACTCCTTATACCCCGTTTTGGAGCTGAATCCTCCTTATTGAAGTACCACTGAGCAACGGTCCCACTTATCACATAAGCCTGAGTCTCAACCATCACGGTCAAAGACCACAACATTGTGAGAATTGCCAATGCAAAATACGCAGGCACCCAACTGTCTTGCTTCCAAGCACAATTATGAACACCATCAGATTCCTTAACAACAATTTTTCCGTTCATCCTCGCGAACACTAAAAACACAACAATTGGCGCATAATAAGCCACCAACCCAAGCGTTAGCAAAGGTAACACAACAAACAATCCCAGGTTCTTGGAAAGAGCATCTGAGGCAATCCCAATGATCCTGACCGTCAATTCAATTCGGTGCCAATTGACTACCAGAATCCAAACGACCACTCCTATGATGAGGAATATGAAGACCAGCACCAAAACTCTATAAGCCAAGGGAAACGCATCGCTGCAAGAAGAGCTTACAGTGCAAGCAACAAACCAGTACAGGTTGAAGAAAATGGGGACGATAATAAAAAAAGGTAGGGAAATATACACGATTTGCTTGGTGTAATGCTTGAGAGACAGAAGGAAGAGAAAGAAAATGGGAGCACTCAAAATCAACGTAACTACAAGAGTCCAAATCAGAGCTTCCAGCAAACTGGAATCCGAAGAACTGAACAAGTGAAGGTACAAATAAGTCCTTGCCTTCGAATTTTCTCTAACACAAGAAGTTGTCAGAGCGTCGTACTTGTAAGCCCCGAGATTATAATAATTAGGGTTACCATTGAAACAACAGAAGATGCCAAAACCAAAAGTGCAGAGAATAAAAAGAACAAAGATGATAAGAAAAGGAAGGTCCTTGAAAGGTCTGGGTCCGTAATTGTAAGCGATCTGGAGGTACTGGATAGGGTCGGATTCTGGAGGAGTGTCGGGTAGGATGGGCTCGTCGATTGGGGGTTTGGAGAGGAGAGGGTGTGATGGAGAGGAAGATGGGTCGTATAGAGAGATTGGCTTGCTGGAATCTTCGCTGCTGCCCATTTGCAATGGTTAGGGAGGCTCCACTGTCGACGGCGGTGTTTATGGTGGTGATAGACGAGAATAGAGCATGCCTTCCTTTATCTCTCGGTTGACTCTGCTCCACCTGAGCTATATTGGTGGAGTTTTGTTTTTTCTTAATTTCTCTTTTTTACTGTATACCGCCGCCTGCTAGGTGTGACTCGCAGGTGGTGAGTGGACCGAGTGGTGAACAGCAGTCAGCAAATGATAGTATCGGCTCTGAGTTTCTTGTTTTATTATATTATTTAAATTTAATTTACAAAAAGGTCAATTATGTTATTTATCTTTAAATAAATTAGCCTTCAAATATTCTTATTCCCATGGCCGACAACGGCAAAAGCTGAGCCGAAACCATGCATTTCAGCCATAGTGATCCCCCCCTTCCGCACGCAGCTGCCCATATTCTTATTTTTCTTTTAATTATGAAGAATATTCCAATAAATAACTATATTTATATATTTTCGTGATTAACCTTCCAAATTTCAAAATTAAATTCGGGATTATAAATTGGTATGATATCGCAACTTTTTCACATTACCAAGATGAAATACGGAAGCAGAATTAATTGGAAGCGGGTGGTTTACATCCTAAAATAAGCTTTCCTAACAAAGCCAAACCCGAAGCACTGATCAACCCAAAAAGAATTATACATAAAAAAGCACAGGAAGAGAAGTCAAGAGAGCTAACTGTTCTCTGTGCTACAAATAAACCAAAGAAACAAACAGCAACAAAGTGGTAGCAGAGGCCATAAACGTTGAGAGCACAGCAGCAGGAGAAGCTGTCCTGTGGGAGTTACCCATGGCCAAACCCGCTAACCAAGAGCCGTCCCCAAGCATTGTTTCTCCGGATGCAGTCTCCGTTCCAGTCCCAGTGCCGGATACCACACCCCTATCCATGTCCGTACCCGAGCCCGAATACTCCATCCCAGATCCCGATCCTGATCCCGATCCCGATCCCAGTGGTGTTGCTTCTGTCACCGGTGTTGCAGACTTCTGACTGTACGCCGCAAATGTTGACGAAAAACAGTTAATACACATGCAGAAGTATTTAATGTTACTCAGATTCTTTTCGTGATGGATACAGACGAGAATAATACCAAAACATCCAAAGCAAAGTCCCATGAACGCAGAAACAAAGAACATAGAATACTACTAACCTTGGAGAGGAAGGGCAAAACGTCACCGTATAATCAGCCCCAGTACATGTAAACGTACTGGTAGCATCATCGTATGCGTAGCTATATGATTTAGGACAAGCAGCCTTAAACATCTGCGAATAAACCGACGGCCTACAGGATGCAGGTGTATTAAACGCGCCGCTACAACAGTATTCGGGGCTTCCAAAAGCCTCACATGCACTCTTGCAAGCGTCACCCTCCCCGACCCTCAGTTCAGGAGGGCACTGCCGGTTAAGATCCGAGGTGCAACCTGTTGTAGCACACGTGCCTGATCCTCCACTGCCTTCAACTACCATTTGCAGATTGTACCCGTCAACCAAACTGACATCATAAAAATCCTGCCCGCCAGTCCCGAGCGTGAATTCGGCGAGTGTAGCGGGTGGGGCGGCTCCGAGACCATTGCATTCAACCTGACCGGACCCGCAGTCTCCAGTTAAGCAGGATCCGGAACCGGAGGCGTCGAATGTGCAGCCAGTTCGGGCCCAGAAACGACCGGACCACCCAGTTGGGGCTTGAAAAGAGCGAGAGCTGTCGGCGGGAAGCTCGAATCCAGTGCTGTCAAGCCTTGGACTGCCTGCATTGGCGAGAATGCCGGGCCAGACAGTGTAGTCGCATTTGTTGATGAAAGTGAACGTAGAACCGAATACACCTAAAACAAAAAAAATAAATCGGTTAATTTTTTAAGTTCATAACCCGAATTTTACTCCAATAGTGCTTGAACTGCAGAACCAAGAAAACAGAGAAAAAGAGAACATTGGTCGCCAAAGCTTCAAGTTTTGGAGAAGAAATAGCTAGTATGGATAAAACAGATTGCCACCCAGTGAAAAAAAAGCTCAGGTAGACTGAAAGGGTTTTGATCTTACCAAAAGAACAAATGCTTAGATAGACTCATCGAGGATAAGGAGAGAGTACACGTTTGCCTTCTTTACCTTTAAAAGCCAGAAGAAGAACCATGAAGCCGAGAATGGGAGATGATGATGAGTAAGAGAAGTGACCCATCTGTGGAAAAGGATGCGTGTTTTACGGCTATGGCTTTCGATGCTGGCGTTGGCTCAGTGATGGAGGAAGGAGAGGTGACAATGCAGCGCCTGACGCCCCGGGAAGAAGCACCCAAGGCAGGGGGCAGTGTGCGAGGAATAATTTACAGTAGAGAACAATGAAGGCGCGTGATCAATGCCCGTAAACAGACAAGAGAGGGTTTCTGGGAACAGTGAAAGTGGGTCTTGGAGGATAGTGATTGAAGGAGCAGAGAAATCCAAATTGAGACCAGATATAATGGTAGTTTGGTCCTTCACTGTCTGGCCCTGAGATGACTTTTGCGAGACGTAGTGAAAAGTGAATAAGAGTTCTTGTCTCGTTTTTTAATGCTTTCTAATGTTAAGCTCTCCCGCAAGCTCCTGTGTCATCTTTTCCACCGAGCCATGTTTTCTAATCTCGATGGGAATAGCCGAGTTAACCTTTTTCTTTTGGTTTTAGTGTATAAACAGAAGAAGAAGAAAAGCAGTAAAAAGGTCATTCAATAACGCGAATCTCCATAAGAGCAAAGCACAGGGCATCGCCATTGCCTGATCTATGTCCCAAACGGCAAAGTCAAAAAAAGAAACAAGACTTTTAGGATTAGCAGGCCCTACCAATCAATCACCATTAGCCATCTGCTTGTAAGAACTGGCTGAGATGCCATGTTCCATGATTCACTTTCAAACCTGACATGGTCCGGTTGGAGATGATGGGCCCAACAAAATAATGGACATTTAGCAGTGCCACATCATCCAATATGACCGTTGATGAGTGCCACAGAAGACTGGTCGCCTGGCTGGATCTGGTAATTCTTGCCATATGCTAACGAGGGCGCAATTATGTTCGTTACATTGGATTCCTTGCTCTTCTCTTCTTTTCATGCTCCGCTACATAATTCAGCCTTCGTGGGAGACTGGAGGAACAGAGTTATTGGACATATTTCTTTAATCTTCCCAAGAGAGTTGTGCCGTGCTGGTTTCGCGGGGGATTTCAGTATAAAGAATTATTAAAATTTTATTTATTTATTTATATAAAACCCAGCACTCTCGTTTCGCTAGGATCCACTTTGAGCCCAGTGCAATGTCTTAGTGCCCACGATTTTTGGGGAAACATCCAGAAGATTCAAATCTCTATCTATCCAGAAGAAAGTGCGCAAGTCTAGTTCTAGATCAAAACAGTGTTGGGCTTGGTTTTCCGGGACGGCCCAATATTTTCTACGATAAAACTTACCAATGTCTAGCATCCAAATAAAGCACCACACGTTTTCATCAATACAAAAGGGCTATATTTCCACTGAAGCTAAAACAATTATGACCCAAGAATCAGTCATTTGGATATTATATATAATTGACACAGCTTCCATATTTCATGAAACTCTAAGTGTATGCTTCAGCAAAATCTTTGTTCTGCGTGATGAACCAGCTATATTTTCACAAAATTAAAAGATTAAAATTTTGCAAGTATACATAAAAAGATGAAGAGAATGTAACAGTGTCAAATATTTCTCAGTCTTGACGAGACCCTGATCTTGAGTTTATGCTCTATCCGATCACCTCTCTCCTTACCCAATGAACAAATTATGTGGATGGTCGACGGAGGTGGAACCGCAAGCCAATTGAGACACACCCACACTTTAGCTTGACGTCGTCATATCGTATCTACCACCAGGGAAATGTCCCGGCAACGTTAGCCATTAGCTGTTAGCTACTCAAGTAACATAAAAAAAAAGGACAAAATGTCTTTCCAGTAGAGACTGCAGGTTCAGTAAACTAATCAGACCTCAAGAGAACTGCCGATTGCTAGCCGGATAAGTACATCATGGTCTTGTTCACCAACGGGAGCGCTGCCCCATCTTTTCGCCTTCCCAACAACTTGAGGCTGCAATTTCCCCAGAAAGTGTATTGTTTAATGGCACCAGAAAACTAAAATTACGAGATGCATATCCTACCATTCTGAATAACCAATGTTTTATGAGTTTTCAATGCAGGAGAAAGACTAGCAACAACTTAAATGAAGTGTACTGTTCCAAATGTTATGTTCTACAAGAGCAGCAGATCTTCTGGCCCCTTGAAAAAAAACTACCAATGGTAAACATGTATCCTGTTCGAAGCAATAAAAAGTTCTGTAGCACATCCCTTCTGACTCTGACAAAGGCCCACCAAAACCATACATACCAAGGACATTCTTAGTGAACTATTATCAAACAATGGAAACGCTCGGTCCAACCATATATATGATTACCAGCATTGCCAGGCAAGTAAATCTCCACAAATCATTTCAAATAACGTCGACCTGTTGGTCCATGTAACCTTCCCAAGCCCATCTAGCCCATATGTAATCGCCACTAATCAAGCAACTGTCCCTTTAGACATTTATTTAGTTCATACCATCACCATCACCATCAAAACCCTCAATTATAATTCCTTCACTTCATCCTCAGCCACAAAACCAAGTCACCAGATTTCTGGAGCTTCCTGTCATGCAATCCACTTGATCGCCGCAATTTTATTATTACTACAGGACTGAACTCAACCCATCAAAACAAAGAAAAAATATTGTAAGTGGGTCAATTTTGTTACCTGCTATAAGGTGGCGGGCAAAATATAATAACGTAGTCCGCCTCGGCGCACGTATACGTACTGGTTTTGTCATCATACGCGTAGCTATAAGCGCGTGGACAAGCAAGCTTAAAGAACTGCGAATACACCGATGGTCCACACGTGTCAGGTGTGGAGTAAGCTTCACTGCAACAAAATCTGGGATCCCCGAACGCCTCGCACGCGCTTCGGCACGCCACGCCCCCCACAACTCCTTCCTCACGCGCCGTCAGCCTCAGCTCTTTCGGGCAGGCTGGGTTTAAGTCAATCAAGCACCCCGTGGCACCGCATCCGCCGCGTGTGACCTTTTTAGGGATCACAAGCATAGGCAGGTTGTACCCGTCGACCAAACTGACGTCGTAAAAGTCCAGACCTCCGGCACCGTTAAGTGTGAACTCTGCCAGCGTGGCAGGAGGCTTAGCCCCACTGCCACCACACTCTACTTTCCCAGACCCGCAGTCGGCCGTTAAACAAGAGAACTTCCCTGAAGAATCCATCCCGCAAAAAGTACGAGCCCACATCCGACCGGACCACGCCTTCGGCACGGCAACAGTTCTTGATTTTCCCCTCTTGAGAACAAACCCGGTGGTGGGTAGCTGTGGGGAGGTGGCGCCCGATAGCAAACCGGGCCATATTGTGTGCCGGCACTTGTTAACGAACTTGAAAGAAGCTGTCTCCACTCCTATACACAAACAAGAAAGAAACCAGTAAGAAAGGACAAGAGCAAACTAACCAAATCAAGAAACGGGACGGTCTTAAGAGATTGCAACCAGTTACTGGATTGACCATTACCTGTAAGGAAACAGAACGAGAACAGAGCCAGAAAGGTGGCGGTCAAGTACAGAAATAGACGATGATCCATTATCGAAGGGGAGATGGGAAAGATCAAAGAATGTTTCTGTGTGGTGTGACTTACAGGGTGATAAAGATTAAAGAACTTTACTTTGCCTTTCCTTTTCTTCTTCGAAGAAGCAAGTGCTTGTTATGGCTAGTGCCCAGTGGGGCTGTTGAGTAATTTTATCAATTTGCGTCCCTTTTCCCGTGGGGGTTTATCGTTTGTTTTTAGTAGTCGCCGTTGATTATTTAACCGTTTCTATCAGTCGCTTTCTCCTTTTTCTTTCCTTTTCATGGGCCTTTGCACCGTTAGCTATTATGGGCTAATGGGCACTCTTGTTGCGTCTTGTTTGTGTTACTTTAAGCCTGTTGCAGCCCACGAAACTAAAATGTTAGGCCCATATACGAAGACGGATTCCACGGCCCAATTCAAAAGTTCAAATGTATGATTTGGTGGGCTAGATTCTCGGCGTGAAATTTGAAGGCAGTGTTCATTGGTTTGTAGCAGTCAAAGCCGAAAAGAACAATAAAAAGATTTTGTTTTCCTTTGCGGTGACAAGAGGAGACATATATGATTTACATTATAACTTGACAAGTGAGAAAAGGGAAAAGGAGATGGGAATATTGGGTCATGAATCATATCAGAAGACAATAAAATACTCGATAAGACACGTTGAAGCTCTTTCTCGCGATTTGGACCATCTTGCAGCCTTAATCCTTACAACATAAGAGCAACAAAGTGGAATGTTGTGGTGTTTCTTTGTAGGATTGCTTTGATTCCAAAAATTGCCTCCCTTGTGGATTCCATAAAGGGGGGGTTAGTATGATGGTGTTGGTCGACAAAGGGGTGGGTGCTCTCGTGGTGGAGTTGACCCAGATTGGGTCAACAGAGACATATAAAGAACAGGGACCCGCAAGATGTAATGGCATCCCAATTAAGTCAATACAGATTTGCATTCCCAGATGCTTAAGGTTTTTCCAGGAGATGAGTGTGGCTAAAGTATGATCCTAGTTGGGTTCTAAAATCATGAGATATATCTGTTTCGAGAAAAATGATATATTGATACGAAAAATAAATTAGTCTTTGCGACTGATAAATTAACGCTAATTGTCCATGACACTCCAGCAAGATGATAGATATGTTGATTTGGATGGAGGAAAGATGGGCATAAATCAATGTGGTGCTTTACGCTACAATATGCATGGTCAAAGAGACAACATATAAAGAATGTCTGTTGTCCTTCGCTTGGTACAGCATAGGAAGAGTTAACTGGAGAGGGATGCGTGTGTCCAAGAGGTCTATGAGCATTCTACACTTCACCAGAACAAGCTTTTCTAGCCTGTGGACGCCATGTTTTTATTTCAATATTAACAGCAATAGATGGGTGTGTTATGTATCATAATTCGTGAAAAGACAAAATCATTATGATCAATAATCTCTGCAGGTGAGTTGTTCGAACTCGAAAAGGCACAGATGGCGAAGGACAAAAAGAGCCGTTGCTTGAACCTCATAAAACTCATACAGCATATATATGTTTATCTGTTCTCAGGTCTGCAGATTTCAAAGCAAATCAAGCGGAGCCATGGGTTTTGCAGATACAGGAAAAAATCTAAATAATGAAAAAAAGAAGAAAGGACTCTGCGAATACATATTAATTTTAGACAAGTTGGTGCTATGAGGGGAGGGAGAATTGTGGAGTTTACAAAGCTTATGACATGTGATAAAAGCAGCTTTCTTCTTCTTGTAAAGAGAGACCACGCCCGTTTGCCTGCAATCATGCGGTCTACTCCGTTATAATTTCTTTTCACTTCTCCACAGGCTTGTTTTCCTTTTTATCTCTGCCATCTCCTGTATGCCCTGTTTCTTCAAAGCACTCTTCCCAGGTTTAGCTCGTACCACGTTCTGTATAGAAAACGGGCAAAGGAGCTTCAGGTTTGAAGCCTGGTTTACTATCCCCGTACTGATTTTTTTTCCTTTTCCAAACTTTTCTGTCTCCAGCTCCTAATATTGTCCTAACAAACAGCCAAAAACATAATGATGTATTAGTAATTATGGAGAGCAAACAAGGCTAGATTAGGGAGACAAATTATATATTTAATCACCTTGGAAACTGGTGCGAACAGAGCAGCTTAGTCACGCCCTCTAGATAATTAGATTTCATTGACAACAGCGATTACATTAATCTAAATTATGTTAGATTATGGATTGCTAGCAAACAAAAATCTTAACTACAAATAGAAAAGGCTAAAAACAAACCATTAATCATCTAAAAAAGGAGCTTTAACTCACTTCCCAACACCGCTTATCTAAAATACCTTTCAAACACAGGCTTTTCCCACTCTTCAAGAACTTCTCCTGTCCTGTGTGTGTGTGTGTATATATATATATATACCACCATGACAATAGTTTCCTCTTCAGTTTCACTTCACATCTCCAAAACTCTTCTGTTATCCCCAAGAGGGCATACTGTGTGAGATCACCGTGGGAAAATAACAAGATTCGGTGAGAAACGAGAAGTGGATAGAGAAATGGCTGATAAGGAAGCGGAGACGGTGATAGTAGGAAATTATGTGGAGATGGAAACTGAAGGGCAGCCCAAGAACATGAAAACGAAGCTATCTAAGTTTCTGTGGGATGGCGGGTCTGCTTATGATGCTTGGTTTAGCTGTGCTTCCAATCAGGTTCATTATTTAAGCCTATCTTTTATGGCAAAACTAACTTTAACTAGCTGTGTCTGGATTGTGCATGTCAAGTTCTTGCCTGTTCAGTTACCGAGTTCTTTTGTTTGTTTCAGGTGGCTCAAGTTTTGCTCACATTACCATATTCGTTTTCCCAACTAGGAATGCTTTCCGGCATTCTCTTTCAGCTCTTTTACGGATTCCTGGGCAGCTGGACTGCCTATCTGATCAGTGTTCTCTATGTAGAATACAGAACTAGAAGAGAAAGAGAAAAAGTTGATTTCAGGAACCACGTCATCCAGGTAACATAATTTCTCTTACATCCCCAGTTCTACCTCTTAGTTCCTAGCTTAGGCTAATTAATTTGTTTTGTGTCCCGATGATACAGTGGTTTGAAGTTCTTGATGGGCTCCTTGGAAAACACTGGAGGAACGCAGGGTTGGCATTTAACTGCACTTTTCTTCTGTTTGGATCTGTCATTCAGCTCATAGCTTGTGCAAGGTACCTTAGCTCCTATGCTTGTGATACTTTTGACTCTTGCCTTAACTCTATCTTCATTAAATATGTTCTCTCCTCACTATATAATTAAACAAAAGTTGATCACAAGCCTGACTGTTGTCTGCAACCTGAGCAACTAATGTAATTTTAACTTTTGCAGCAACATATATTACATTAATGACAACCTGGACAAGAGGACTTGGACTTACATCTTTGGGGCATGTTGTGCCACCACAGTATTTATTCCTTCATTTCACAATTACAGAATCTGGTCATTCCTTGGCCTGGTTATGACAACTTACACAGCTTGGTACCTCACCATTGCTTCTTTTCTCCATGGCCAGGTAATCAATTGACCCCTCTGCATCAAAGTACCTTTAAGAATGCATGCTTCTTTCTTCTTTCTTTTTTTTTTTTTTTTCCATGCACTGTACCAACTGTAGAGCCATGACAAGTCTTGCATCACATATGGACAGCCTGCCTTCACATGCTTGGTCTGCATTGAACTGCGTCAAACCAAATATCGGCTGTCCTGTTTCTTGTCAGGACATGAGTTATGTCTATATTTTAACAGTTCAGTATTATCATACTGCTTATCCATGTTGGCTTCCTGAATTTATGTGCATATAGGTGGAAGGGGTTAAGCATTCGGGTCCAAAAACAATGGTCCTTTACTTTACTGGGGCCACAAACATTCTCTACACTTTCGGGGGACATGCTGTGACTGTGTAAGACAGACTTTGATACTCATATCGTGTCTTCTATGGTATTTATGTGCTTTTGTGAAAATTTATTATCTGCTTTGGAACTGGTCCTAAATGTTTAGAGCTACGTGACAAAGATGGTAATCTCAGTTTGAAAATGACTAATCCTTTGTGAAGAAATGATTTCAAATTCTTCAATTGATTCCTGGACACGATCCGACTATGGTGATCTAGTGACCAACACCTTTTTCATTCCCAAGCAAAAAAGTCTTTGCTTAGTTGCTTCCTGTGGGAACCTACCATCCTTTTCCATGTCAAAAGCAAACCATCTTTCTTATTTTTTGCTTTCATGTTGAGGAAGGAATCCTGTTTCCGAATGCAACCTGTAAAAGCCACATTGGATCTAGAAATATCAGTAAGGAAAGATGAAAGTGTGACTTTTTTCTTTATCTGAGAACATGATCCTGTGGAGGGTAATTCTGGTGGTACGATAAAACTAAACAGGGATAAAATTTGGTGGAACAGGGAGATCATGCACGCTATGTGGAAGCCTCAGAAGTTCAAGGCCATATACTTGCTGGCTACACTATATGTCCTGACACTGACACTTCCCTCTGCAGTAGCAGTATACTGGGCATTTGGAGACTCGCTTCTCAATCACTCCAATGCCTTTGCTCTCCTCCCAAGATCCCCCTTCAGGGACATGGCTGTTGTTTTAATGCTTATACACCAGGCATGAATCTTTACCTATCCACGCAATTATGCAGACTTTAGGCAAAATTATCTTCTGGAGCATCCAGCCATTAATGATTCTACTGGAATTGTTCTGCAGTTCATAACGTTTGGGTTTGCTTGCACGCCCTTGTACTTTGTGTGGGAGAAAGCAATAGGGATGCATGAAAGCAAAAGCCTATGCAAAAGGGCTGCAGCTAGACTGCCTGTGGTGATTCCTGTTTGGTTCTTGGCCATAATCTTCCCTTTCTTTGGACCCATCAATTCCACAGTTGGAGCACTCCTCGTTAGCTTCACAGTTTATATCATCCCCGCCCTGGCCCACATCTTCACCTTTAAATCAGCTGCTGCCAGAGAGGTACTCCATTTTTATTACTGCACACTGATCACTGATAATGCTCACATGCATTTATATAAAACTAACCCCTCTGTTTTTCTCACAAAGTTTTAGCTTACAGTGTATAAATATACTTTGACTGTGAGCCCCACAAGATTACATAAGCCCCCATGTTTATTGAACTCTAAGCTCTACAAGGACTCCACTCAGTCCAATACTACCTTCCCATCTATGTCGTCCATGATCAGGAATGGTTCGTTTGAGCAATTTACAGACATGATCACTTATCTTTTTGTTTTTTCTGAACTTGCTGTGATGCAGAATGCGGTGGAGCAACCATCCAAGTACTTGGGGAGATGGGTAGGAACGTATGTGATTAATGTATTTATTGTGGTATGGGTGCTAATTGTTGGGTTTGGATTTGGAGGATGGGCCAGCATGACAAACTTCATTCACCAGATCGACACTTTTGGACTCTTTACAAAGTGCTACCAGTGCCCACCACCGGCATTGCCACCACCAGTGCCACACCTTAATGCCACAGCAGCTCCTCCCCTCCCCCACCACCCACTCAATCACACGCGCAGCGCTTGATTTGGCCGCCACAAGGAATGCTAACCCAAAACTTCTCCAACACCTGAAGCACCAAAACCACAGGTTAAACCGTGAAATTCAGATATTTGATCTCCTCTCTTGATCATTGGCGCTGCATCTAATTATACCTCTTAGGATTGGGATCAGTCGAGAAGAGAAAAATGCCCTGGTCTGTGATGACTATTATGTATAATGCTCTGAAATGATACATATTCCATGCTGGTTTTGATTTATCCTTTCCCCTGTATCTGCATTCAGTTTAGAGAGTTATGATCTTTGCTTTTTACTATAAAAAATATTGGTTAAAAGGTAGCTAAACAGCGTGTGTAAGAAACTTATACTCCCCAAGGATAGTACAATGGTCACGTATACAGAACCTGAAAATGACATGACATGCATGCAAATAAAGTCAGACGATGGCTAGGAGTTGAAAGCATTTCCTGCTTTCTATGCAGCCTCTCAATCTTATTCCAGAGATGGCCAAGAGGACAAAACACCGAATGATTAAAAAGAATAGAAAGAGGAGTGATTGATTCAGGAGCTGAAGGACGCTATTCGATTGTGGATGAAAAAGGCTGGTCGAGCACAATACAAGGTGGTGTCTATGGGAATCTCGTACAGTAAAGAAAGCTTACTGCATTGCCAGGCAAGGCTGTGGAAAGATTTCTTAAAAGACTACCTCCTTTCTTAACAGAATGCGACCTCTAAGAACAAAGCTCAATATCTTGTCAGTGAAAGCTAGCTCGGTGCTTGCATGTTTCTCCCATAAAGAACATGAAAGAACCTGGCCAGGAATATATCTCTAATCCCGGGATCCAAATGGTCTTGCCACGATATGACTAGTGTAAGAAAAAACTCATTTATTATACAGTAGGTTAAACAGAAGGGCCTAAACTATAACGCCAAGGTTAGTCGTCCAAAGAATACATTTTGACAGCCCATTTACAACCCAAATCCGCTGCCCTGCTGACAATTAGTGCCAGGAGGCCTTCGTTCATGTCCTTGCCTTGTTTATAACGTCTGAACCGAATGGATACACTTAGCATGTCTTAAGGTTCAATTTTCAAGCCCTGGAATTCACAAGTTAGAGGCCGCGTCATCAGAGTAACCCAAACTCTACTTGGTCTCCCTTCTTTGGTCGCCGTCAGAAAAATCAAAATGGGTTGTTTCCCAAAATCGTGCAGGGAAAGTAGGTGAAGAAAACAAGACGAATGAGTGAGTTACAAGGAAGCCCTTGTCGTCTTAGCCACTCATATCGTGAACTGGGTTTCACAATCAATTCCATTGGTTACAGTAACATCGCAGTTTTGCTTAGCATTCATATGCGCCACCCACTAAACACAATGGCCAGAATACCAGTTAGAGGATTGGATCAAAAGGAGTGAAAAGATCACCATATACCCATAAACAGGCAAGAATCCAAAACAGTGAGATTTTCTATAATTGACGGCATAGGTAACAACACATTGATGACTCTCTGAAAAGAGAGAAAGTTAATGGTTGAAACAACAGCACTTTCAATCTCCAATCCGTCCCTACACCTCCACACAAAAAGAACCAATGAAACCTGACGGAACATTAAAAATATGGGTATCAACAGTGCAGGTCACTGTCATAAATCGAGAATATGGTCCTGCAGTCGCATTCCCTCCTCGCGCTGTTCGCCAACTTGAACAGAACAAGAATATAATCCATTAAAAATTTACGACCCAGGTTCAAATTCTTGGGAACAGAATCCAGCAATAATTTAACAATCATCAATGCACATTGCGCGGAAGGAGATGAGTAACCGAACCAAACGAAAGGCATCTGGAATAAAGCTTGAAGACAGTGAACCACAAAACCAGCATGTATGATTTATATATTTAGAGTATAAACACTTTTTCAAACAGTGAGAGTTTACAAATCAAAACGCAATCTTTCTGCCCAAACCATTCAATCTCTCTCTCTCCTGCCAAAAGCTCACGACCTATCACCATCATTCGATTGCATACCGAATAAAAACAAGAGCATAAACAAGGGGAACGCAAAGCACCATAAATCTTTCAACTGATAAGCTTAGGCAAACATAAAAAGGAAAAAACCATTCTGGATAACAAGCAAACCAAGACAGAGGCCACAAATCATCAAGAAACAAACTAAGACAGATAAACCCAAAGAACTAGATAAAAGACTGGACGAAACAAAAGTAGAAATGCTTCCCCGAGAAGCTTAACGCCCACCACCGTTTGGACATTCCCTGGCAAAATGACCGGATTCGCCACAGTTGTAACAGCTTCCGCCGCCACCTCCACCGCCACCGCCACCGCCTCCAAACCTTCCTCCACCACCACCGCTGTTTGGGCACTCCCTAGCCATATGCCCAATCTCGCCACAGTTGTAGCACCCACCTCCACCACCGCCTCCTCCATAACCCCCGCCGCCGCCTCCATACCCTCCACCACCCCTCCCTCCTCGACTCCCACCTCCATATCCGCCGCTCCCACCGTATCCGCCTCCACCACCATATCCGCCACCTCCACCATACCCGCCTCCTCCACCATACCCGCCCCGCGAACCTCTTCCACCACCCATGCCTCCACCGCGAGTGGTGCCTTGGACAGCGTTGCCGTTGGGTCCGGTGACCTCGACGGCCTTGTTACGGCCGTCGTCCGAGAGTTCGACCTGGAACTCGACTTCCTCGCCGTTGCTAAGGCTGCGAAAGCCTTCGGATCGGATCGAGGACTGGTGGACGAACACATCCTCGCCGCCGTCGTCAGGGGTTATGAAACCAAACCCCTTTTGGTCATTAAACCACTTTACCTTCCCTGTCAGCTTCTCACTCATCTTCCTCGGCACAATAAACGACAAAAGAGAAAAACTTTGAGATATATAGAGAGGAAGAACACACAAGACCGAGTCTTTCTTTCTCTCTCTCTATATATCCTGGGAGTGGAGGTTTAGGGTATGAGAGAAATATATACTGGAAATCGCTGAACCTGCCACGTCAGCGGGTGTGCATGTTAATGATGCTGCCCTTTCGGGAAGAACCCAATTGAAGCGACGGCAGGTGGCGGATGGGCTTACGGTGTAATCCAATGGCTGGGGAATCCGGGTCAGCGGGTGTGAGCCGTTGGATTCATACCGGGTGTGTTTGTCCATTTTTGTCCTTTGGTTTGTTGTGCGGTGGGTGGAGATTGTGTCTTTAGGTTTTCAGGGGACATAGATGGTATGTGAATTATGGGAGTCCTGAGATAATAGTTTTTATTACAAAACCTAAAATTCATTTCTCTTTCTTCATTATTGTAATTGTAGATTTTTTCTTGTTTTTGGGATGAGATCAGTAGTTGACTGTAATTTTTGGGAAGGAAGACTGGTCAAAGACTTAACTGACAGTAAAAAGCATTTCTCAGATTTGACTTGTCAATGCCACTTGTCCTTTGCATTCATTAGCTTTTAACACATGAAAATTATAAAATATATTTATTTGATATCGTCCACCTGAAGCAGAACAATGAAAATATATTTTTGACTTTAATAATTTAAATGTTAAAAGATTTTGAATTCAATATTTAATATTGTTAATTTAGGATTATATTAAAAAATATAGACTTATTATGTAAGACAAAAGGAGGGAAGAAAATACTAAGACTTGGAAACCACGGCTCCTTTAGCTACATTGATGACATTTAACATTATGTGCTTGTGTATAATGTCATTGTCCCTTTTACGCTATGTGTTGTACCGTTTGGGGGTATATTTAGGAAGGGAACTGTATTTGTAGGACATGGTTATGATCATACATGAATCATGCATTGTTTTCGTATAATACAATAGATATCAAGGTTGATAATTCATTTATGCCGCTGTAAATCTTGTAAGGACACATAGCGGGAATAGCACTGGTTGAAGTGTAAGATGTCGAAGCCACGGGGAGCGGGCGGGGAGGGGGGGGACTGGCACGGAGCGCAGAAAAGCAATCTAGCAAACAACCTTTTCCTTACCATCAGCGAAAAAGCACTGCCAGGCAGTCTGGCAAAACCTTGTGATAGTTTCCAGTGAAAAGACGGGTCTCTGCCACCGATGGAACGGGTTTGAAGGCACTTGTTCTCTCGGTTGGGAGCGCTATCATACATTATCCCTAATTTGCAAGGTCATTTCAATGAAGCTTGGCAGAGAGTTTTTTATGGGGGTCCAACAATATGGGAGCGGAATTGTGGGGTGTCAAGCATGGTCCAACCACTGAATAAGGTGGCTCCAACCATGTTGGTTTGCTCATATGTGTTGCAGAAGTACGAGCGAACTGGACCAGTTGGCTCACTGTTGCCAGACATACTTTGGGTTTTCCAGAGGAGGGTAATTAACCCTATTTTCTGTGTTTAATTTCTTAGAAAGACTTGGAAATTTTGTAAGAAATTATGACCCATGTGAATTCCGTGAAAGCAACTCCCGTAGCTTTTGTGTTCCAGAGCGGCATGGGATAACTGGAAAGGAAAATAAAAGTGCTCTAGGTGAAATCCTGTAAAAAGAGAAGCTTTTGAGGACCACACGATTTGCTTTTCCTAACCCAGCAAATAAAGGAGATTTGATCTGTGTGGTGATAGAGAATTATCTTTTTGTTTTGTAAAAATATAACGAGACCTCGAAGTTCAACAAAACTCGAATGGAGAAGCCCATAATTAAGCTTAAAATACTTAGATAGGCCCAATATATGATCTGGGTAGAAAAGACCAATACATGAGGCCCATGGGATTTGTGTCCGGCCCAATATTTAAAATCCTGTTAAATGCTTTAATTGTGGTTAGTGGGAAGACTAAAGAGGAAGAGCGAGAAAGATTGCACGGAAGGTGGCGATAACTACAACGCTAATTTATGTACACAGAACAAGAACTGAAACGACGTGTTTCCAGAAAGGGTTAATGGAAGCCTCGGGTGCCTCTTGATTGATACAGTTCCAATCTACTCTTAGCATCTGGTAATAAAGATTCGATAAAGGGGTCTGCCGCCAGATGTGCCTGTTTCGTAGACCACTCAAGCACAATAAGAACCTCTTCATTGGCAAGAACCTCACTGTCCGGGCAATTCAATGATATGTAGCATAATAGGATTAGCGAGGGGAACTGAACCATTTGCTCACCAAAGTAAACCAGTTGGATTAAGTGCTTGGCGCCTCCTCCGCATATGATGGCCTTTGAATGTGTAACACAGAGGAAGTTCTCTGTGGATGCAAACTTGTTTAATGCAATTGTTGCCTCCATTGTAACCTCAGGTTCTCTTTCGTCTAGTAGTTTCACTAGTGGCCCGATGATCCTAGTTTCTGTTGCTCGGAAAGTCCTCGCGAGGTGGCCGATAGACTTTATGCAGGGCACCAGGAGGTCCGGGTCTTCCTTCTCGATAATTTTAAGCAATTGATCAACGACTGCTTTGGCAGCCAAGGATGTTGGCTTGAAAGAGGAGCGTCTCAGGTCAGCATTTTGCTCGGCCACTGCTGTGATTTCCATTAATGCCAACGCTGAGTATGATTGAACCTCTTCGGAACCTTTCTCCAGTAGAACCGCAAAACATAGAAGCGCTCTTGACTCTGTTATGGTACGACAAACAGTGACATTTGCTATGCAGAGTTTCCAAAGGGCTCTTGCTGCCATGGCCTTCATTTGTGCTTTGGTTGCAGGGTCTTCGAATTCCCTTCCTTTGATGCTAGTCCCCGCTAATGACATGTGGGTATTATTCTGCTGCTTTGAGTTGCTGTTGGGTCCCTTCTGATGATTCGCTTGATGAGGATGATGGTTTTGATTTCTTGCAGAACCATGCTCTCGTGTTGGAACGGTATGGCCAGGCGTCTGACTCTTGAATGCAACAGTGTTGGACACGACGTTTTGTATCTGATTCGGGGCTCTATTATTCATTGGATGAGGAATTTTTGAAACAGTTTCATCTTCCTGCTCCCTTTTCTCATCAGCGCCGGGGTTATTACTAGCCATCAATACTGAATGAATAGACAAATTCTGCTTGCTCACAATTGCATACTTGCTGTGTTCTTGCACCGTCTCGAACGCTAGATGACTAACCAGAAACCTAATTATGTTGTTTTGAGCAAAATGGTCCTGGCATTTGCGGTGATGTGCTGCCAGTTCAGAAACGGCCCAAGCCACCACTGCCTGAACTTTCATGTGTCCATCTTTCAGGATCTTTGCGAAGACAGTGCAGACTCCTGCATTTACTATCTGTTCGACACTGTCCGGATCACGTCCTAATAGCCCAATTGCCCTCGCGGCATTTTCCTGACCCTCCATGTTCCCTTCTTTAGCCAACTTCAACAATGGTGGAACTCCACCTTCCTCTATAATCAACCTTCCGTAACGATCATTATCTCTAGCCAATGAAACCAGTGAAGCCGCGGCATCTGACCTGTCTTCTGAAGTCCTGGATTGAAGAATAGCAACCTGTTCCCATATAAGGCAAAGAATCGGTTCGTTCTGGGCGATAGGAGGAAGACCGAGATATTCATCATCACGATCCTCCGCCGAAGCCGAGACACGCAGCAGCCAAGAAACATCTCCTATCGAGTTTTCTAGCTGCATCGATGTTTTCCTGAAGGCAGCAGCGGGAATGATGGTGAATAAACGTTTCACGAGCCCATTTGCGCTGCATTTGATCACAAGATTAAGGGTTTTGTCGAGGACTTGTTCCGTCTCATCAACGATACGTCTCGTCGGCCTTTCGTAGAGGTCGTGTCTCGCACGGGCCGCTTGGCGTAGAAGGGCTGCAAGCTTCTCCGTTTTGGCCTTCAGTTCCAAACAGTCTTGTCGGAAAGACTGCGCGTCATCCGCTGATTTTGTCACCTGGTCCGCCAATTGTATTGGCCTTGCAAGGATCTCTTTCACTATGTCCGCCATGCGTCTAGCGGACGAGAACCCACAGAGTTTGGATCAAGACCCTTTTACCACGGAAACATCCGCATACGGTAAACATTCAAAGGGTGACGGCACAAAAATGTTCCAACCTTAACGGTGAAAGTAATTATAAATCTTTCAGCCGTTTGCCAATATCAAAAAGACCAAATTGTATTCATTGGTCTCTGTGACGATTGATCCCTTCTGTTTGTATCACCTCGAGAGGAGGAGGTGATGGTGCAAATTGTGGCGGCGTAGGGTGGCGAAGGTGGCGCCGCCGGTGATCAATGCGTTGTTTTGGAGGAATGGAGGAGTCTTTTATTAATGGTGATACGGATTCTTCTCTAACGCCTACATTTAATTTTTTGGTGCCATAATTCCTACGTTATATATAGCAAGTGAATTTGCTGGTTAAGACACGGAAGCCGTCGAGATTTTATTTCAGAATTGTAATTTATACCGTTATATTACATAGTTTATAATCCATATATAGAATGTATCAAAGAACTGTCCCAAGGTCAAAACATAAAACATATGGAAACTGAAGTGATGTGTCTACGCACAAATTATGATCATTATTCTATTCATACAACTTTGTTCACTCTATCTAAGTTGAGAAAATAACATAAAACAAAAACAGGAAAGGAGTAGAAGCATTGCAATTAGCCAACTAACGATGAAATTATCTGCAACGCCGTAATGTCCTAGGTTTCACCCTTTTGGCTCCCAATATCATCATGATGCGTAGAAAAGTATGCTTATTCAGAAGAGACACACACAGTGAGTAAAGGTACAGTTCTACGTATGTTATTTCCCGGAAGCTGCCTCTTTCTAGTCAAGGTGCTTTCACAGCTTTATTGTCAATGCCCAAATCAGTTCTGGATAACTAGTGAGTAAAGTTCAAATAGATTATTACTCTATGCAGTCTATTAAGGTTGTGAAGGGCTCTGTAACCTTCAGTAAAGTCGTCTTTTTTTCAAACAAAAAAACTATTAAGAAAAGTTTCGAAGATATGGTTAAATTGTTAGGCTCATTCATCTTTAATTAAAAATTGAAAGTATAATTTTTGATGTGTAATACTTTAGGCAATCAACTACTTTGGATTAATCGTCCATATCTTATCATGAAACCAAGCGGTCAGTGACTCCCTGCAACTTGACAGTTTCTTGGGGAGCAAATTGCGACCTGCATGCTTTTGGAATCATCACTCCGCTATCTGGGGATGCTTACTGCTTGCATCAGATATAACAAAAGGTAAGAGTCTGACCATTGGCTAAAGGTCTTGTCAAGCCTTTTCAGTAGTTGGGTTTGTCTCTTGCCTCCGCTAACCCGTCAGCAATGACATATATAGATTCCAAGCAGATGTAGTGGCAAGCCTTTATACTCATTAAAGGCAAATTTAGTAACGAACAGAATTGGCGATCCCAAGCAACCACTGCCAACTGGGCGTGAACCCATATCCAGATATTGGCCCAAGGAAGACTGGTTTTGCTTGGTTTTGCTGGGTTTTCCATTCTCACTGTCTCACTATGACGCCATGAGTACAGTACTGCTGGCCTGCGGTGGTCCATTCACATGGCAGTGACTGTGTTCTATTAAACTCGTGCACTCTTCCATGGAGATACAATTAACTGTGGCTCTACTCAGACTCGGTCTATACCAAATGCAAAGAATGAAAGTTAGATTCCTGAAAGGCTAAATCAAGTTTATCTCTTTATGACAGCTCACACAGCATAGAACCTCAGAGGACAAAAGACATCATTATCTGCATGATCCTTGCTGGGTCTCTTGTCTTGTCGAGGACCTTCTTCATCAAACTATAATTTCCATTTGTAGTTTAGTGAGAAATCCTAGTTTGCCTAATGTTGCATGTGCTTAATGATAGAAAAAATATAGGGGCATCAAACAGTGCTATTGTGAGACCTCGTATTTTTTAGGATCTAGTTAGCCGTCGGATTCAGTCAGATTTTTTTGATTGGTCGGTTTGAGTGAATTAATCATTTGACGGTCAAAGTTGACCTTTTTGAGTTATGTGTGAGTTGGGAATCGTATGATAGTTAATTTTTACATTTTTTCCGAGGACGACACTGGCAGGAGAGGACTTATTATTATTTTGAAAATGTGCAATAAATTAATAATCAGTGGGCTTTCGATTTTCTTTTGACCGGGGTTATCAGTGAAGCGGTTTTAGAGGTCCACCATGATAATTTTTGGGCATAGTAGCCCACGAGAACGAGATTTCAGATTTATATACTTATTGGGCAAGGGCCTGAGATATATGTTTATATTATCAAACTCATGTATGTGCATTTGATCATATTTAAATATGAGATTGTTTACACGAATAACATCATATACTTACTGTGAATTTTATTATAAAATATTGATATTGGTTTTCGTATATGTCTCTATTCCACCAGAATTATTTATGATGTTGTGACTCTCACTGAGGTCCTCGAGATCTCACCCTCTCTTATTACTATTTTTCAGGACTAGGTCGAGAGTCTGTGTAACTAACTTTATTTTTAAGGTCAAGGTTTCTAGTTTGTTATAGGACTGGACTATTGCATATGACACATTTGAAAACTCGACATTTTCTTTTGTATTTTGGATTTGGTTATGCTTGTTTATCTTGTTTGCATGCTTGCTCATTGACATTGTGACCCCTTAGTGGGCTTGGGTTAATACATGCTATTGAATATTGATGCATTCTTTTGAGCTTATGATATATGAGATTAGTATGATGACTTGAGAATCTTTTGTTATCCTTAGGCTCGAGTTGATTGAACTTATTTTGATAAATCATGTTTGGGGCCGTGCGGTCTGTTTTGTGTGAGATTAAGACTTCCATTGTTTGTGATTGTATTCCGTGGTTGATTATGTTGTGTCAAGATATTTGTTTAAATATATGCTCATTTTCTTTAAAAAATTTCAAATTTCAAATTTACATGTATTTTATATATTTTCTAAATTTATTTTGAGAATAAACTTTGTGTGTTTTGATTGGGTCAATTGTGACCGAGGAGCCCATTTATGAGGTTCGGATCCTCACAGCTATAGCCAGCATGACTGGTGGTTATCATATCAAGACCATAGAAAAGTGGAACTGAAACAGAACGTTTGTTCTTTTTTCCTTGTCTTCTGTATAGTTGGATGATTCCATTTTTGAGGTTTTAAACCCATTAAGCATTGAGCAAGCAAGTTTCACTAAACAACACAAGAACTGGCCAAATTTATCTGAGATAATCTTTTCAGGAAGTTGAATACTGTGAGACATCCCAATTTCTGAGCAAATAGAAGAATATGAGTAACACGGCTGTCTGTTCTTATCCATATTGTTGCTCCTCAGTTCTTCTGTACCAGTGGAGGAGTGCGCCTGACGCAAAGTCATTTTTACTGACAGTGGCTTGCCACTAGACCTGTTGTGCTCTCATAATTGGTACACAGATCAAAATTTATCCGAAAAAGATTGAATTGGAGCAGCTGGTCGCCTGCTTTTATCCATAATGTTGCGTTGTAAGAATTTGGATAACCTTCGCGCTTCAGAATCTCAACTTTGATAATGAAATTGCGGTTTAAATATGGAACCCGATTACCTGAGTTGGTCCCAAACAAGCTGACGTACAAATTTAGGAATTAGCCCAATGGTAAAAGGTAATGATGGGAGAAAAAGTCATAGAAGACATATCAACTTACACCCAAAATGAAATTAAAAAAATCATAGATTTGGGATATTTTACAGAGGACTGACTATGCAAGCAACCCGACAAAAGAATGGTGTCATTTCATCCATGTCCATTCTGCTCTGCTTCTTTCCGGTAACATAATTTGGGAGCAGGGTTTTCTAGCTCAGAACAACACCTATTTTTAGCAACTTTTACACTGAGCTGCATCTATTGACGGCATAGTTTGGAAGCTGGACGAAACCTACCAACACTGGTCGGTTTCCCAGTTCCTACAAGCACTATAACAAGTGGCAGCTGCCATGGGTGCTGAGCGTACATATGAGGAATTGTACGGCCGGCCAAGACGGTAAAGATCTCTGTCATAATTTGCACGTCTATCAGGATCCGATAGAGTCGAATATGCTGCGTGGATTTTTATGAACTCGTTAGCTGACATTTCCTTTTGACTTACGGACACAACATCAGGGTGGTATGTTCTTGCTAGTCTTCTGTAAGCAGCTTTAATCTCGTGGCCACTTGCACTCATTGAAATCCCTAGCACTTCATATAACGATGAAGCCATGATACTGCAGAGGACTTCCTTCTGTTACCGCTTTCTGGGTCTGCCTAGAGCGTTGAAGTATGGAAACTGGAAGTTCTTCGAGAGGTGGGATTGGGTTCTGAAAAAGATGCGACCTTGGGATGTCTAAAATGGCAGAGGCTGGATGAGTTTATATAGAGAGGTCGGCTCGCTAGAATTTAGCTATTGCCAATTGTCTGGTAATGGTTGACGGTTGGCATGATATGCTTATCCATAGGATGCTCCCCCGTGCTGACTCAGCCAACTGTTCATGTAGATAGGCCTCCTCTTCTTCTTCATAAGCTCCCACGGTCCCACCACCACCTCCTCTTTTCACTCCATTAATTCTGGACTAGCTCATAAAGAGCATATCGTTTAATTTAGGAGTTCAAAAATAGTGAGGTAATGGTAATAGTCCCCAGAAAAGCCGGGAAGGTTATCATTGGTTAGCGGCCTGTTTCTGTTCATTCGTGAGATAAGATAAGTTCAAGCCTAACTGTGATTGGGGAACCTTGGACGAGTGCTTCAGACCTTAGCAGAAACCAAAAGGAGCCGTCTTTGAGACACTGCAGCAACTCTGTTTATTGGAACACTTAACCTGACAGCTTGTTTCATACCTTGAATGATTCTATTGGTGCTTATACTATTCGTAACACTAACACATTATTGATTACTGACTTTTTCTAGACTCTTAGGTGCAAATACAAATACAGTATATATCAATCAAAGCCAGAAAAGAATTTTTTTGGAATAAAATTCGGGTTTAATTTGACATCTGTTGAGATGGATGTTAGTTTTATCTTGTGGATTACTATACATTAAGAAAAAGGATTCTCACGATACCACATATCTGTCTTCCCCTTATCTTCTGCAAGAGGTCAACATCTTTGATCAATGCCTGCAATCCCAATCTTTAGTACACGGTCCTTGTTTTACGCAAATATTTTTAATCTTAAATTCTTCGAAGCCAACAAAGACTGTCAACAGAAAAAGAGCTTGAGAAGATGCGCATAAAATCTTCAATTGACATCATTGTTAATCTATCAGCTGTCTGTAATGCACTTTAATTCTTGTCTTTCAGTCCAAATCGATTACCGACTTGTCTTCAACGGCTCTTCGCCGACGCATGCTACATGTCGTCCAACAACGCAACAATAGAAGGAAAGTGATGCTTCCTGGGTAAGTGTTTTTTTCTCTGTCGGCAGTGGTCCGGCGAAGAAGCGCAGAACAGACATGCCATCGATCAAGAAGAACAAGCGAAAGAGACGCGAACGACGGACCATCCACCCACGAAACAAGTACTCCGATAACCCACCCGATTTCTCTCACCTTGCTTCCGTTTACCCTTCTTTTAAACCCTTCGTTTTCTACTCTCGCGATGGTCGACCCAGAATCGACTGGACCGATTTCAACTCGACCCGTGAACTCACCCGGATCCTCCTCCTCCATGACCACCACCTCGACTGGTAACTTATCTATATTTCTCAAATTACATTACTGGCTTCGTGTGAATTTTTATAATTCTAGACTTTGCGTTTACTGTTTGCTTAGATTGAACTTTTAAGTTTTAAAATGTCATTTTTGTTTTTCCGAGCTTAGTTTAAGTGTAATTGTGGCTTAACATTAGTTATATTTAAGATAGTTAGTTTACCAGTTTGTGCGCTCAGTTTTCATGTTTTGATTGTTGTAAAGTTTGGGTCTTGATTGCTTGTGGTCGAGGATTGTTTGGTTAAGTCATGATCATTTCTGTATGATGTCACGATTTTAGGTGGATTCCTGATGGGCAGCTATGCCCTACAGTGCCAAACAGATCAAATTACATTCACTGGATTGAGGATCTTCTCATTTCTGACATTGTTCCAAAGAATAATGGCAAAGATGTCGTGAAGGGTTTTGATATAGGCACCGGAGCAAACTGCATTTACCCGCTCCTTGGTGCTTCTCTTTTAGGATGGAGTTTTGTTGGATCAGGTATTGTCCCTTTTTTTCTGTTTTTTTTTGTTTATTTTGCTGTAGATTTGGTAGTTTACCTTGAGATCTTCATATTGTTATTTTGTTCTTATGAACTTGGTTGCAGATGTGACTGATGTGGCTCTGGAGTGGGCAGAGAGGAATGTTAGAAACAATCCGCATTTATCAGAACTAATTGAGATTAGAGAGGTTTTAAACTGTCAAGATTCTATACCATCCAAACAGGCAGGTACTGATGAGTCAGCAAATGGTGAAAGCAAAATTGCTGTGATTGCAGATGGAGAGACTTTTCCAATGTCTGCTCAGCCTGCAGTTGTGAGTGAGGAGTATCAGGGACCCCCAATACTTGTCGATGTAGTTAAAGATGGTGAGAATTTCGATTTTTGCATGTGCAATCCTCCTTTTTTCAACGACATGGAGGAAGCTGGTCTGAACCCTAAAACTTCATGTGGTGGGACTCGTGAGGAGATGGTTTGCCCTGGTGGAGAAAAGGCTTTTATCACTCGTATCATTGAAGATAGTGTTGTGTTGAAGGAATCATTCAGGTATTCTTCTTGCATACCTGGTTCTGTTTTTATCCACATCCTTCTTATCTGCATACCCAGTGGGGGATCATTTATTGTTGCTTGTAGGTGGTTCTCTTCTATGGTTGGAAGGAAAACTAACCTCAAATTCCTTACCTCAAAGCTTCGAGATGTTGGAGTGACCATCGTCAAGACCACCGAGTTTGTCCAAGGACAAACATGTCGATGGGGGCTTGCTTGGTCTTTTATGCCTCCTACGCGAAAGATAATATCACCTCAAGTTACTGAAAAGAATATTCTCTCTTTCACTCTTGAGGTCTGCACACCTTCAGCCTGCTGTCTTTTCATACTTGTTCATGAGTTTCTCTGATTTTTCCACATTTTCCCTATTTCAATATATATAACCACTTAGATTTGGTGCTTGAAGTTCTCCTCCGGGGAGGTAGCTCATCCCTGATTTTGAGTTTCAGTGTTGCTTGAACCATTTCTCAAATTCTTACTTGTAGAGAACAATAATTGCTTAGTTCTTAAAGAGCGTAACTTATTGCGCTTGGTTATAGGTATTATGACCTGTGAAATCTGATTTTTAGCAACTTGTATCTCACTTGACCAGCATCAACAATTGGGTCACAATCTCATTTTTAGAACCATACATGATATGGTACTTTGTTTTAGTGCTGACATAAATGTTTGTTGAATGTTAATATCTGATAGGGGATTCAACATCAATTCAGTGCCATGGATGTCTTGCAATATATTGAGTCCTTTTTCTGCAGCAGTGGTGCATCATCTAAACTGAATGTCTCCTCCTTTACGGTTGATGTAAGACCCAATGCTTTTGATTTCTTCAACCAATATGTAGAGTTCACGATGGTGTTGTGTACTAACTTGCAGGACAATTCAATTTTATAGATCACGGCATCATATGAGCACTGTGATAAAATCTTTAAACAAGGGAAATGTTGTGGTGAACCTGCCAATCATTATCCTGAGTCAGTGGATCAGGAGTTCCACGGACCAAGTTGTTTGCAACCTCCATTAAATAACTTGTGTGCACGCATTTCGGTGAGCTTATCTACTTACATGATGAATAGGATCAACTTGTGCTGGTACAACATGTTTATGGTTTTCAGTATATACCCTTGCAGGTTTTCCAGCAAATCCCAGGCACCCTTTTGGTAAAAGGATCTTTGCAGCATAAAGATAGCCTACTTTCAGGTTTGAGAGTGCCGCTTCCATTTTCTTTTGCTGAAATATATTTCTTCTTCTTTGTTGTTGATGGAAGCTACTGCCATTCTAATACTATCAAATAAACGCAATTTGCATATTCAATACCCCTTCTGCTCTTCTTATTTCTTTTTCATGCTTGTTGGATTTTTATGTATTAACAATGGGTCATTGTCATTGTCTAGTGTTATGATCCAATTTCAAGCTTCAGGTGATGGAGCATTGGATGTTATTATATCAAGCAAAAAGCTGATGTATAGGAATGTGTGCAAGATTTCCTTAATTCAACATCTAAAACTTCAAAACTAACATGATAAGTTAAGAACGGAAACTGAAACTGACATCTTAACAATGGTGACCTTAGGTGGTCGAGAGACGGGACAAAGCACTCACTTTACTTGCCTGGACGAAGCACTCTTGCCTAAAAGCATTTGGAACATATATCCAAGTGTTTTGAAAACCAGAAAACTCTTCTCTTCTATTCAAATTAATCCCCGCATATCTGTCTTTATTAACCTGATGCTGCTGTCTTGAAGTGTTGACAGGCCAACTGATTGTGTTTTTGTGTCTCTTCTTTCTCTCCAGGAATGTTCTCATCAATAATGCAACCACTGGAGGAGACATTGAGACGTAAATTCTGCAGATCAAGGGCACTTTAGACCGAGTATTGAAATTGAGAGGCACCAAGTAGTTTTCCCTGTAAAATATCTTCTTTGCGACTGTTTTACTGTTGTCTTGAATGACATGTTGTCATTTTTCATAGAATGTCCTTCCTCTGTAATGATGTTGTACTGGGGCTCTATAGCTTAATCTTTGGGCCTGGCGTAGAATACTACAGGGCTGCTAATCAAACACTGGAAAGCATGGCCTTTTGGCTTTCATGCACAAACAAAACGTGCTTATCCTTGATAGATTGTGTCGGCAGGAACTATCCTGACAATCCTGTGTGATTCACATGAAGTTTTTTTTTTTTTTCAAAACTTGCAGATAAAGTGTCAAATAACCATTATTATTTTGGCTACAAATTGTTGGTCGGACCGTCTCCCGATGCAGATGAAGAATGTGGCAAACCTGCGACGGAAGAGCGAGCGCAAGGGCTTGAGTTGTTGTGCATACTGAAAAACAGAAGGAATCCATGAATCTAAGCTTTCATTTCATTCATCCACTGTGCACTGTAATTCATCAACACGCTTTTGTACATCACACATAACAGAATACAAACAAATGATTAACAGAAGTGGCCGACAAGAACATATGATGACTAGGAACCAAATATCATCCACCTAGAAACCGGTCGCATAAGATCATGATTCTTGGTGGGAATGGAAGAGAAAAGAGCCAAATGCAGAACCAGACACAGATAGTAATGTCAATTTGACTAAGCCTTCCCTTCAAGCCTTCCATGAGTAAATCCAACACAAGCATCAACAAAATCCTCATCAATGAAGTCTGTGGAGAAGATCTGCAACCGATCTGCACATCCTTTTGAGCAACACTGAGTTATGAAAACCCTTCCATACCCATGAATTCGCCGGGTTACCGGTCTGACACACAAAACTGGGTTATCCGCCTGGGGTGTCACTGTGTTCTCCACCCGGTAAAAGTATTTCCTTGCTGATATCGGTTGTTGCTCACTCAAATGCTTCATGTTGCTATCAAACTTGGTTGATGGCAAATCTGTGTCAATCCAGTTATCCTTCAAATACCCTGCACTCCACAACGGGCCACCGGCCTTCGGCTGGGGTGACTTCCTCGGCTTCCATACGCAGATCACCCTCTTTGGTAATAAATCTATAATTGTCTTACCGAAGACATGTTCATCATGGTGGATGAGATATTCCCCAAGCTGTTCCTCCAAGTACTTGTCAAACTCAGGAGGATCTTCATGGCCAAACTCCGTGCGGATTTCAAGAATTATAATCTCTGACTGCGTTTCTGACAAGAATTTCTTGACATCATTGATAACAACATCAACACTATATGTCGTCAGGATTCCATGGCAGACACGACGATCCTCCTGAACCCGGATATCAATAACCCTGGCGCCTCTACAAAGCTGTTTGTAGATGGACAAGGATTGGCATTGCGCAAAAGGGCGACTAATGAATGGGATACCAATCCTGTTGGTTGCAGAATCATGGGTACCAGGCCATACGATCTGGTTGATACGTAGCTTTTCAGGGCTTAGACCTGCCATCCAATTTTTCCTGTCTGGTGGACGGTAATCAGATCCTGGGAATGTATCCCCGGAGCTTACCTTGAGCTCACTTAGATTTTTCTTCTGAGCAGAGATTGCTTTGCGCCTCTCCATCTGCTTAGAGACCTGAGTACCCATTCTTCTGTATCAGAAAAAGAGGAAGAGCAGGGAAGAAGAAGGAACTATGCTACCCTTATCTTTTCTTTCGTTTACTAATATTTGGCACGTTAGGCTGTCCAAGGGAAAAGGATTGGCTTAAGGGTTTTAATGCCGTGGTTTCTAACGTCATTGGATGGAGTTAGTAGAGAGTTATTAAAATCTCTGGACTATAGAAGCTGTTTAGCAAGATCCTTTTTCTCCTTCCTTGCTAAGGGTTTTCCGCCATGATCTTCAGTATATTGTTGTGAAAAGGACCCGCAGGGTTGTTTATTGTTTGAATTTGTTGGCTTGCTGGCATTATTGGTGTAGGGTCATGATACTGATCTACAAATCAAAATGGTTGGTCCACTTGTGTGGTTGTCCATAATTTTCTTGAGTTGTTCGCATATCCCATATCTACCAGCTAAGCATTTATAGAGGCTTTGAGCCATATCCTTATGGCACCTGGCAGCAGAAACAATAATTCCTCTTCTCTACAAGTGGCCTATGCATCCAACTAACAGTTAAGGCCTCAGTAAAGATCAAGGCAGTGGGCCAAATCGAATAGAAAAGCACTCATGAGGATGGGATATCCGTCAGGTAAACTAGTCATTCAAGTTGATGACAGTAAAACCTATTCCATAAACATCCAACCAACAGTTATCTCTTTATAGCATTTCATCGCACCTTCTCTTTTTTTTTTTTTCCTTTGAATTGGAATCCATCACCTAATTAGATAAAGCAAGAGGAATTCAGCGTATCTGGAATTATAGAGCTTAACGGGGCCTACCATGTGCATGTTTTAGCTGCTCCAAACTAAGGGTTAGCGATTAGAAAACAGTGAGACAAACCCAAATCGGGATCATTGCCAGAAAATTTCAGCTTTCCATGTGAATGTTATGCATGATATGACAAGGAAGTGGACCCTGAGAGGCAAACCACCATGAAGTAAGTCATTTTATATCTTGATAAAAATGTTGGATGCTCCTTCTCATAATGGTGGACAGAACTATAACATATACCAGATTGTTGACAGCTTGGGACATAAGATTGTTATAATACCCATCCAACTTTCCAAGTCTGAATGCAAAGTACTTAAAAGGTATAAAAGCTATAGCTCAGATTCAGATTAGCCGGTACAAACAATTGAATGTTGCATACCAATATAAAAGAAAAAGGCCTCGAAATAAAACTGTTTATGTTATGCCATACACAGTTATTCAAAATCAAAATTGTCTGTCTAACTTCTTTAATAAATCCTGTGTTCGTGGAGACTCGTTCTTCAAGATTTGGCACTCACTTTGCATATCTTGCTCATTAGACTAAAAAACTGTCACAGGTTATGAAGAACCGGATGAAATGTAGTTTATGAAGGCAATCCGACTGTCGCCAAGCAAAGGCAAAGAGAAATTTTCTACCTTTCAACATTGGGTGACAAAATTTCTTCCAATTGGCCTGCTAAACGATCCAAATCCGAGTGTATTGTTTCTTTGAAGGAGTGTCCCGAATCTGCCATGGTGAAAGCATGCACCTTGTTGTATACGTTTATCCAACTAATTGCTTGGTCCTTCCTTGCATGTCTTGTTTTCATAAGCTGCCTCACCTTCTCTGCTGACTCCCATCTCCCTACTGCTGCATATACATTTGATAGAAGTACATAGGCTGCGGATGACCGAGGATCCAACTCTATAATTTTTTCAGCAGCTTTTCTCCCCAGCTCCAAGTTTCCTTGGATTTGACAAACACCAACAAAGGCATTCCATATATGCTCATTGGGTTCACAAGTCATCTTTTCAAGGTGGCTTATCAGTTTCTCAAACTGTCCAGCTCGACCTAGGAGATCAATCAAGCATGCATAATGCTCCTGATCTGGGACAATACCATGATTACAAGTCATTGAGTCAAATAACTTGAGCCCTTCTTGCACAAGACCTGAATGACTACATGCACCGAGAATGACAACCAATGTTATCCTATCTGGCTTCAGTTTTGTTCTGACCATATGTTCAAAAAACTGGATAGCTTCTCCACCATGACCATGCTGTGCCAAGGCAGAAATCATAGTATTCCACAATACAACTTCTCGTTTATCACCGATAAGATCAAAAACCCGCCTTGCTGTGCCCAGACAGCCACACTTTGAATACATATCCACAAGAGAGCTCACAACAACTGTATTAGGTCTGAAGTTTGTTCTCACCAAATAACAATGTATTTGCTTGCCTTGCATAATAAGAGCTAAACTTGCACAAGCACAAAGACAACTGCTGAAAGTATATTGGTCCGGCGGAATCCTTAGCACCATCATCTTTAGAAACAACTCAAGTGCTTCATGACAGAAACCATGTCGGACATGCCCCGCAATCAATGCTGTCCATGAAACATGATTCTTCTTGGGCATCAAACGAAAAAACTCACGAGCTCCCTCCATATCTCCAATTCTTGCACACCCTGAAACCATTGTTGTCCATGTATGAACATCCTTCAAACTCATCAGGTCAAACACCCTCTTTGCATCACCCATCTCCCCGCATTTAGCATAGGCATCAATTAAAGTGCACGCAATCACCATATCTGACAAAAAACCAAAAACTAAAACTTGCCCATGAGCCTGCCTGCTAAGCCACAGGTCCTTAGACCTAACACAAACAGTCAGTAGACCCGGAAAAGTATACTCATTATACCCTATCCCCAAATACCTCAACTCCCTAAAAAGGTTTACGGCTTCACCATAAACCCCGCACTGCGCATAGGCCATCACCATCGTATTCCAGGACACAACATCTTTATCCGGCATCCGATCAAACAACCGCCTAGCAGGAGTTAACATTCCCAATTTTGCATACCCAGAAAGCATATTATTCCACGAGTAAACATTCCGAACAGACATTTTATCAAACACTTCATATGCACCCAAATGATCACCGCACTCCAAGTACATACGAATCAAATTATTTGCTAAAAACGTATCGGGTTTTCTTTTTCCGGTTACCTTCAAATGGAAATGAACCCACTTCCCCAATTTAAGGGACTTGGTGTTGGCACATTGCTGGATAAGGTAAGCTAGGATCCGAGTGGGCAATATTATGCCCTTGCGAGTTAGAAGCTCAAGAGATGAGACTGCTTCTGTGAGCTGTGTTTTGGAGGAGATGTCAAAAAAGGGCCGGACAATGCAGGGGAGCTTTCTAGAAAGATGTCGTCCGGTATTTGAATGAAATTTCGGAAAACTGAAGGGTTTTGGTGGAGTGAGAGCGGACGGCATCGGGGAGAGTAACCATGTGAGCGTTGTTTCAGCGAGGAATGTTTTTTCACCTGTGTGACGTTCATTCGAGCTAGTGGTTTGGCTGCGGAGACGAAGTAGGTGGCGCCAACGGCATAGTTGGTAGGAAGACGGGGATTATTTCCCCTGGGATTTTTCAGGGGATCGATTTCTGGTGCACTGCTGCTCGGTGGGATCAATCTTACCAATGTGCGTCACCATGTCAGCAATGAAGCATGAGTCCCCAATATCTGCTCTTCTACTATCTGCACCGTAGATTCCATCTACTATTTATTTACTTGCCCAGCTTACCAGATGGAAGTGATCAGACATATCGGTGGAAAGCCGGCTGGGGAAGGAGATGAGGTAAATAGGCTGTTGTTTTAATTTTGGATTCCGTAGTTATGATATTGTCTCTGTTGGTCCAACTACAAGAAGCGCTACCTCTGCCTAGGATGAAAGAATTAGATTTTTAAGGTTTATATGTATCCCTCAAATTTATGTAATAATCAACCAAATTATTAATATTAAAACAAGAAAAGAGAGGACAGAAATATCAATTTTTCCTTTACTAAAAGTTTAGACATACGATTTCCTGAAGTAGTCTCTTCTATAACTGAAGATGTCCATCTTGTTTCCATTTGATTCAAGGATGACCCTGTCAACTTTGATCTTCCTTTTTGGTAACGTGCTTACCGCAATCCAAGTGAACCTGTTGTCTAAAATTGGGGGAGAAAGCTGGATTCTATTATGTTTCAGGAATTTCACCGCAAATTTCTCTGCACCCTTAACCTGCTATTCTCCTCCCAACTATGCAATCCTGCATTCTGTTTATGTCTATATAAACCTCACCTTCATTTCACTTCCTCCCATAAGCAGCCTTGGGCCTTCCCAGGGGTTCAGCAATGGCTAACCTTCTCAAAGCCTTTGGCTGCTTTCTCTCCTTCACATTCCTTTTTGTTTCCATTTCAACTTTCACTACTGCATTGACCCATGGCGAAGCATCTCTCGTTGCTCACCGTCGACTCTTGACGTCTCAAGGAAATGGTCATCTTTCTATAAGTTTCGAGCATGAAGCCGATGTTAATTTGAACCTCTTTAACGAAAGGTTGAAGAGAGCACAGGTTGCTCTTCAGGCATGGAAAAAAACCATATTATCGGACCCATATAACACAACCGGCAATTGGGTTGGTCCTGATGTTTGTTCCTATAATGGTGTGTTCTGTGCACCAGCACTTGATGACCCCTCTTTAAGCGTTGTGGCTGGTATTGATCTTAACCATGCAGACATTGCCGGGCACTTCCCTGATGAATTGGGGCTCTTGACAGATCTTGCATTGTTACATATTAATTCCAACAGGTTTTGCGGAATTGTCCCCAAGAGCTTCTCTAACCTTACACTTATGTTCGAGTTTGACATCAGCAACAATTGGTTTGTCGGATCTTTTCCTGATGCTGTTCTAGATTGGCCAGACGTTAGGTATGTCGATCTCAGGTTCAATAATTTCGAAGGAAGTTTGCCTCCAGAACTATTTGAGAAGAATCTTGATGCTTTGCTCTTGAATGACAACCGGTTCACGTCGACAATACCTGAGACACTAGGGAGTTCTAATGTCTCAGTCGTGACATTTGCCAACAATAATTTCTCTGGTTGCATTCCACACAGCATCGGTAAGATGGCTAACTTGGAAGAAATCGTTTTCACGGGCAACGGAATGGGAGGTTGCTTCCCGGAAGAAATTGGGTTGCTTGGCAATGTGACGGTGTTTGATGCCAGCTTCAACGGGTTCACCGGAAGCTTGCCATTTAGCCTGACGGGTCTGAAGCAGGTCAAGCGTCTGAATCTTGCGAACAACAAACTAGCAGGATCGGTGCCTGAGAGCATTTGCAAACTACCGAGCCTGACAAAGTTTACGTTCTCAGATAACTACTTCAAAGGCGAGGCCCAAGCTTGCTTGCCGCAGTTAAGGAAGGACGTTGTGTTGGAAGATTCTGGTAATTGTTTGAGAGATAGGCCAAACCAGAAATCGGCAAAGACTTGCTACCCGGTGTTGAAAAATCCCGTGGATTGCAGCAAGGACAAGTGTTCCGGAGGAGGAGGCGGCATCTATCCAAGCCAGCATCCCAAGCCACCATCATACGAACCATCTACACCATTCGTACCTGAGCAACAACCTTCACCTTCCCCTCTAAAAAATACACCATCCCCGTCACAGCCCAAAGCACCGTCTCCTATCCAGGAACCTACTCCATCTCAGCCAATACATCCAGCTCCATCAGCACCCAAAACACCATCTCCGCCAATGCCAACAACTCCTTCGCAGCCCAATGTGCCAACCCCTGAGACGATACCAACGCCAACACAGCCAAAGGCGCCGACTCCTAAGGTTACTCCAAATCCACCTGAGCCCAAGGAACCATCTCCTAGCACACCCATGCCACCCACAACACCTGAACTTACCCCTTCACCATCACCAGAGCCGGATCCTATAAATCCAGGAACCAAGGGATACGGGAGGCCACCACCGCCACAATCACCATCACCCCACTCTTCTCCATTAATGCCATCACCCGAACAACCAACAACGGATTCATCCCCTCCACCATCACTGGTTCACTCCCTCCCACCACCGTCCCCACTCCCATCAATTCATCCTCCACCACCGACACACTCATCTCCACCACTACCTCCAGCAATGCATTCACCACCTCCACCAGTGCCACGATCACCTCCTCCGCCAGTATATTCACCACCACCGCCACCAGTACACTCGCCACCTCCACCAGTACATTCACCACCACCACCAGCATACTCGCCACCACCACCAGTGCACTCACCACCTCCACCAGTACACTCACCACCTCCACCAGTACACTCGCCACCACCACCAGTGCACTCACCACCTCCACCAGTACACTCACCACCTCCACCAGCATACTCGCCACCACCACCAGTGCACTCACCACCTCCACCAGTACACTCACCACCTCCACCAGTACATTCGCCACCTCCACCAGTACATTCGCCACCTCCACCAGTACGTTCGCCACCTCCACCAGTACATTCACCACCGCCCCCCGTACACTCGCCACCGCCACCAATTCACTCTCCACCACCTCCACCAGTACACTCACCACCCCCACCCGTATATTCACCTCCTCCATCAGTGTTCTCTCAACCACCACCAACCGTATCTCCTCCTCCTCCTACTCCAGTCCTTTCTCCTCCCCCGCCGAAAGAAGACTTTGCTCTCCCACCAAACCTTGGGTTCCAATATGCATCCCCACCTCCACCAATGTTCCCAGGCTACTAATTTGTATACCTGCAATGTTTGTTGTTCTACATGTGCACAGCTTGAAATTTGTTAACTGAACTCCTTGACTGCAAAATACAATGACATCACCATTTTTTTTCATAAAAAATAGAAGTTCGCTTTATTTAATATTAATATGATGAGCTAACACTATTACATGATTGTTGTTCTCTCCTGATTTCCTCCAGTAATATTTTCTCAGACATTTCTTTTTATTCTTTATCTATTTGGCATAAAAAGCACCCTGATTTTCCCTCTCTGACGAAGGTCTGCCTTTCGGATTGTAGGAAATGCATTTCTGAGCCATCCGAAACTATCATGCTGTCCCACTTTACCCGTATTTTCAATTGCTTTTGCTATCACATTTTCCAACTCGGTCACTGTAGCTATTTTCCCTGTAATAAACTCTAATAGCTGATGTCCGGAGCTGGACATATATTTTCTTGCTACCGGAGGTTAGTTCAGGAGCAACTCTGATAGAATTTCTTATGATGTTGGTCGCGGGGACAAGGTAACTAGGTAAGGTATCTCGTAACCAATAGTAAAATAGGTAAAAAAAGCATTATCAATGATTATGGCCCTTTTTTTTAAAGTCCAGAGTCCATATAAACTCAAAAACAATTATGGGCTAAGGTAAAAGGTTATATAATGATTATGTATGATCCTAATACATATTGCATAATCTTTACATGATAAAATTCTTCATGAATTTGATGATAAATTTGATCACAAATTAGTTATTTGCATTCAGATATTATGTATTTTCTCCATATAAACTAGTTTTCGTTGAAGATTATTTTATAAATAATTATATAATTTATTATATTATAATCGAGATATATATAAATTGGCAAGGATAAAAACATATATATTGTTTATAAACATATTAGAATGAGAAGTTTTGGAAAGAAATATATTAATATAATTTGATAAGATTGGATAAAACTGTTTTTAATAATATTATGGAAAAGCATCTTTTAATCCAACTTAGAAATATGGGATGGTATGGAAAATAAAAAAATTATATTATTAATATTAATTAGTATATTTTACTATAATAATAAAATTTTCAATAGTAAATGATATATAAAAGAAAAAATCAAATAAATTATTTAAAAAAATAACCATATAAATCCTCCAAGCTAGATCCTTTTATTCCTCTCACGCCTAAACTTTAAGAAAGGCATGTGTATGTATGCACATTTGTAATACATCTGGAACCAATGAGAGGGGGGACTAAATCTATTTTGAACATTGAAATGAAAATTGTTTAAAGATTTTGATTTATTTTTAATATAAATTAATGTAATAAACATTAATACTTTCTATTTGTGTTTGATATTATGATTTATTAAAAATATTATTATAAGCATTACTCCAATAATGTAGGTACCGTATAGAAGAGTCATGTGAATAGGGTACAAGCACAAAAGAGAAGAAGACTTGACACTGTAACAGTGAGATTAATCAAAATCACGAAATCCGGCGACCACTCACATGACACCGCACATGCTAAGCTATCAAAATCACCAACGCATAGTCTACGTCCATGTCATCATATGATTTGGCGTCTTCCACGAAGACATCGATTCGCTCCATCCATCTGCACCGTAAGATCACAACGCAGCACGCAACTAATCTCAGCCCTTGATCGAATACTCTTATCCCATCGATTCAGCTACTCTGGTAAAAGCCTCCCACTTCCCCCTTATTTTCCTTTTTTTCCCCCTCTCTCGTTATCGTTGCCTAATTGCGCTTAACAGCCTCCATTTGCCTAGATTTCACAAAATTTTGCTTCTTCCTCTCCACCTCTAGGTATCCTCGTAACCAGGTAAGTGTTTTGCTTATTTGCTTGTTTGTATGTTTGGTTGGCTTGTGTGACTCATTTATTGGTCTATCAATATTCGGTTGGGCTTGTTTGGTGGGAAAACCCTCGTTAAAACCCTCAAGGACTCTTTCAAGATCTAAACTTCTCACCGGCTTCTTATTCTAATCTATTTGTTGTTGTTCTTTTCATGTACTCCGACCTTCGTTTTTGCGGAGGAATTGGAGTTCAAATGGATCATTATATCAAATGGATTGCGTGATTCGTTTCGATTAATTTTAGCTGATTATTGTTATTTTCTTTTTTTAAAAAAAAATTCTTCAATTTTGTTGGATTTTACTGAATCCAGGGTTTTGAGCCAAAGGTGCTGAGGAATGGAAAATGGGTTTGAGAGAGTTGAGGAAGCACAGTTTGGAAGTGAAAAGAATATGGAGGAGGTTTCTGCTGATAAGATAATGGAGAAGGCTATAGTGGAGTCTGATGAATCAAAGGAACTGGAGGAAGATGTTTTTGAGGAGGCAATCGAATCACAGGAGCAATTGCAGGGGCAAGGAGCTAAGTCGGGGTTAGTGGAGGATCTTCTGGCTGCAGATAGTTCTCGTTTGATAGCTGTTAATGAGAGCCTGGAAGCTGTAGGACATGAGACAGAGACTTTTGTTCAGGCAGTTTCTGTTCCTACAGAGGCTGGGAATAAGGAGGAATTGGCTATGGTTGATGTGGATGAGAACGTTGAGGACCTGGTGGCAAGCGAGAGCATTGACAAGATTGATGAGGGAGGGACCGGAAAGGAAGAACCAGGAAATCAATTGGGTAGAGGAAATGAAGTTTCAGAGATTCTTCATAACAGGGAAACTGGGGTGTGGAAGAATGCAGATGAGGTGAAGCCTCATAAGGGAATCGAGATTCTGCCCGAGGATAGTGAGAGAGAGATAGCAAGGGAGAAAGAATCAGGTATTGAAGATGTCAATACTGTTGAATTGGTTAATGTCGCAGATGGGCTTCCTGAAGATCAAGGGATACTGTTTGATGCAAATCTTTCAACAATGAATACAAGTCACCGGGATGAGAACAGCAAGGAGTTGGAGCTGAAAGGTGATTCACCTGGTGTAGATTTTATGAGCGGAGCCAATGAAGCTAAGCTTTTGACAGATGTCCATTCCAGTGTGAATAAAGAACACCGTGATAATAAAAACACCCAAGACTTGGATGATACTTCTGGCACACAGCATCCTGCTGAATCTTCTATTCCTACAGCCATATCGACTAGTTTCCAGAATGCCTTAGAGAAAGTATCAGTGATGCAAGAAGCCTTAAGCTCCTCTTCTTCAGATAAGCCTGTGAATGGGAGGAACGAGGAGGTTCTGGCTGATTCTGATTACGGGAGAGCAGAGGATGATAAGGCATTTGAACCACAACATTCTACTGGAAAAATTAATGGAGCTGAACAGAACAATACAGTCAGGAAGGATCTTGAAAAGAAAGAAAGGAATGATCAGGAAGAGAAGCAAGCCACTGACAGGGAACATACTACTCATGTAAGTCAGCAAGAAGCCAAGCTTGCATCTTCATCTGGAAGATCATTGAGTCCTGATCTTGAAAAGAAAGCGGAAAATGATGGGGAAGAGAAGCAAGCCACCGAGAGAAAACATGCCACTCTTTCAAGTCAGCAAGGAGCAAAGCTTTCATCTTCATCTGGAAGATCGTCGGATCATGATCATGAAAAGAAATCAGAAAATGATCGAGAAGAGGAGCAAGCCACTGATAGAGAACATGCCACTCATGTAAGTCAGCAAGGGGCAAAGCTTGCATCTTTACCTGGAAGATCATCAGGTCCTGCTCCCCCAACTGCTCGCCCAGCTGGTCTAGGACGAGCTGCTCCACTGCTTGAACCTGCACCTAGGGCAGTCCAGCAGACACGTGTTAATGGAGCCTTGTCTCATATGCAATCCCAACAGATTGAAGATCCTAATAATGGGGAGGCAGAGGAGTATGACGAGACTCGTGAAAAACTCCAGATGATCAGAGTGAAATTTTTGAGGCTAGCACATAGACTTGGTCAGACTCCCCATAATGTTGTTGTGGCACAAGTGTTGTATAGATTAGGATTGGCAGAACAGTTACGAGGAAGAAATGGGGGTCGTGTAGGTGCCTTTAGTTTTGATCGTGCAAGTGCGACGGCAGAACAGCTTGAAGCAGCTGGACAGGAGCCGCTTGATTTCTCTTGTACAATAATGGTACTTGGGAAAACTGGTGTTGGTAAAAGTGCAACTATCAATTCAATATTTGATGAGATAAAGTTCAACACTGATGCCTTTCAATTGGGTACCAAAAAGGTTCAGGATGTTGTAGGCACCGTGCAGGGTATTAAAGTTAGGGTTATTGATACTCCTGGCCTTCTTGCTTCTTGGTCTGACCAGCGCCAGAATGAGAAAATCCTTCACTCGGTCAAGCGCTTTATTAAGAAAACTCCTCCAGATATTGTGTTGTACCTTGATAGGCTGGATGTGCAGAGCAGGGATTTTGGAGATATGCCCCTCTTGCGCACCATCACTGAAATATTCGGTCCATCAATATGGTTTAATGCCATTGTTGTCTTGACTCATGCTGCATCTGCTCCACCTGATGGTCCTAATGGTACAGCTTCAAGTTACGATATGTTTGTCACACAGCGTTCCCATTCTGTTCAGCATGCGATCCGTCAGGCGGCTGGGGATATGCGACTCATGAATCCTGTGTCTTTAGTTGAGAACCACTCTGCATGCAGAACGAATAGGGCAGGGCAGAGAGTGTTACCAAATGGCCAGGTTTGGAAGCCTCATTTACTATTGCTATCTTTTGCATCAAAGATACTTGCCGAAGCAAACACGCTTTTGAAGTTGCAAGATAGCCCACCTGGGAAGCCTTATACTCCTCGTTCAAGAGCACCTCCTTTACCATTCCTGCTCTCTTCTCTTCTCCAATCACGATCACAAGTTAAGTTACCTGACGAACCATTTGATGATGATGATGGTTTGGATGACTCTTCAGATTCGGAGGATGATTCAGGATATGATGATTTGCCGCCATTTAAAAGCTTGAGCAAGGCCCAGGTGGAAAAGCTGACCAGAGCTCAAAAGAAAGCATATTTTGATGAGCTAGAATACAGGGAGAAACTTTTCATGAAGAAGCAACTGAAAGAAGAGAAGAAGAGACGAAAAATGATGAAGAAATTTGCTGAAGCGGCCAAGGAATTACCAAGCGATGACAATGTAAGTACAGAAGATATTGAAGATGCTGCGTCTGTGCCAATTCCCTTACCGGATGTAGCCTTACCTGCCTCGTTTGATTCTGATAATCCCACTCATAGGTATCGATATCTTGATACCTCTAGCCAGTGGCTTGTTCGGCCCGTTTTAGATTCTCAAGGTTGGGATCATGACGTTGGTTATGAGGGAATAAATGTGGAGAAGCTGTTTGTGGTTAAAGACAAAATCCCATTATCTTTCTCCGGCCAGATTTCAAAGGATAAGAGGGATGCAAATGTTCAGATGGAATTAGCTAGTTCTCTAAAGCATGGGAAGGACAAGGCAACTTTGCTAGGTTTTGATATGCAGACTGTTGGAAAGGACTTGGCTTACACTTTTCGCAGCGAGACAAGGTTCAGTAATTTTAGGAAGAACAAGGCAGCTGCTGGTCTCTCGGCAACCCTGTTGGGTGATGCTCTCTCAGCTGGAGTGAAGGTTGAAGATAAATTGATCCTCCATAAACGGTTCCTAATGGTAATGTCTGGCGGTGCAATGACTGGTCGAGGTGATGTAGCTTATGGTGGCAGCTTGGAGGCCCAACTAAGAGACAAGGACTACCCCCTTGGTCAGTCGCTGTCAACTCTTGGGCTCTCGGTCATGGATTGGCATGGAGATCTTGCTATTGGTTGCAATTTACAGTCTCAGGTGCCAATAGGGCGGTCTACAAACTTGATTGGGCGTGCCAATTGGAATAACAGAGGGTCGGGACAAATTAGTATCCGCGTAAATAGCTCAGAACAGCTTCAGATAGCATTAATTGGCCTCATTCCTCTATTACGGAAGCTACTTGATTATCCTCAACATATGCAGTTTGGACGATGAAGAAAAGTTAGGTTTTAGTTGCTGCTCAAGCCCAGCGGTGATATTAAATTTCTCCAGCAGTATTATAAAGCGAGTGAAGCTATCTATCTCTTCTTTGTTCTGCTCTTGATTCCTCCTCTTTTTGTTTCTTTTTTGCCCTTTGTAGCTAAACTTCAATAATTTTCCTTAAGTATTGCGACTGTAGTATAATTAAGATATTTTGATTTGGTGGTTTTTCTCCCTTCAACCCACTAGGTCGAGCTTGTTTGTAATCCATGCCTCAATTTATATGTTTAGGTCATTTGGGTTTTAGTTTTAGAAAAGATTCTTTACGTGCAGCGCTGTGCCATGTTATTAATTAGGCTAGCATTCTACAGGTATGAGGTTGACGTACAACCTCAATATGAAGATTCTCTACAAGGCAACGGCGCCATGTTTTGCTGCTACCAACTAATACCCAAGTCAAAATTATGTGTTGGTTTGGTGTCCTACAATGTTGGGAGGCAGACTTGACCTTTTATAATCCCTTGCACGAACTGTGAAAATGGGTGCGTGCTCAATCTTCCCCGAGATTAGTTCGTAGTTCCTCATAAGAAGCTACAAAAGAAGTTTCAACGGATATGCCGCCAAACTCACCAGTGCAAGGAACCTGGCCGGTAATAATTGATGGCGAGCACTTCATCATCATTCGTTTTCAAAAAATGCGCCGGCCCTGTTTCAATAATGATAGCATGGTTTTTGTGCACTGTGACATGTGATCTCAGGTCGCAAAGAAGTCGTATCTGTTTTCCAAAGTACAACTCTCGAACCCCAAATCACGCAATCATGGGATTTCATGGGCTTCAGTGAGGCCTTAAGCAAGAGTCTAAAAAATGCAAGTGATAATATTGTTTTGATCTTCCTACCAAGAAATGGAATGGTGTCTGTCAGGGCGGCAAAAATACTCGTAATATGTATGCTCTTTTTTTAATCTCAGGAAGCTCATAGGAGCTAGATATTACAGCCAGCCACCATATGATCTATTTAATTCTGCCGGGGATGATAAAGACCATGGAACTCATACTGCCTCTACAGCTTCTGGGAACATCGTAAAGGATGGCAGCTTTTATGGGCTGGCAGAAGGTTCTGCCAGGGAGGGCTTCCCTCATCCAGAATTGCTGCATATAAAGTCTGTGGCTTCCGAGGATGTCCAACAGCATCTGTTTAGGCTGCGTTCGACGATGCCATTGCAGATGGAGTTGACATTATCGCCATCTCAGTCGGAGCCGATTCTAGTACATTAGAAGATGATGTTATCGGTGCTTTCCATGCAATGGTAAAAGGAATTTTCACAGTACTTGTGCGGGAAATTTTGGTCCTCCTATAGGATCCATAACAAGCGTGGCCCCCTGGAAACCCTCAGTTGCTACACAATGCTATTGATCCCGGTCCTGTCTACGATGCTTCAAAGGATGACTACAAACACTTCCTCTGTAGCTACGGCTATGATACAGAAAAATTCAGAAAAATAACCGGAGAGAGTAGCAGTTGCCCTACTAGCTCTAGCAAATGAAGATCACAAAAGGATCTGAATTACCCATCAACGGCGACCAACGTTTCACAAACTGGACAATTCGAGACTGTTTTCCACTGAACTGTCACAAACGTAGGCCTCGCTAACTCCACCTATCAGGTTAAAATCCTCCCTGCTTCAAGACTAAAGATCAAAGTTGTGTCTGAAATTCTTTCCTTCAAATCCTTGAAAGCGCAAAAGTCCTTTACCGTGAACAACAAACACCCAATGTAGGGGCCAACTAACTCCGTGAACAAAAGGAACTAATCCAATTTTTTTACGCTTTAATTTCTTTGTAAAACACCATGAAGCTACCAAAGGAGTTTCCATAGATTTACCGCGAAGCTGACACGTCAACGTGCAGATGATCCAGAGGTCACTGTTCCTGGAAACTGACGTGTGACAAAGTTATGTAGGTGAAAGACTAATCGGTCAAAGTTATTGTTTTGTCTTTATTTTTTATTATAAGATAGACAAAACTGAAATGAAACTCACGAGAATAACACCCGTGGAACAGGTGCCTCATATACGAAATCATCAGAGCCTACACGTAGGTGACCAACTCATACCAATACAACAGTACAATGTAATAGATTATATCAGAAAGCAGAAACAGTAACATCGGTGGATCGAAAGCAAAATCTAGTGAACAACCGTAACATTGTAGCCAACGATAGCATCACCAGTAGTAAAATCATTCCAATTGGTTCGAGCAAGTGCATATCCGCGTGCCAACCTGAAAACGCCAGTTCCACCAACAATGGGCATCTCCCTTACTGGATCCATAGCTGAATTTTTGCCAAGGAGGCTGATGGAGCTGCCGTTGTAGATACCATCCGTGAAGCAGAAGCTCATCGCCATTATCAGAGCCAGTTCATTTTGTCCTGCCGACCCATAAAGCCCGTGAGCTCGCCCCACCAACTTTGAATTTGGGTCAGAGCTTTCTGTCAATGGATCATCAGCCATTAGGATAGCACCGAAGAGGGTGAGAGATTTGTTGGTCTCCGAGGCTTGAGCTACCTTCACGGCACTGGGATTCTTGCCACTAACCGTGTCGTGGAAATAGAATTGGAGATTCGTCACGTTCTCCTTCTCTGATTCCAGTCTCTTGGCCCAGTTCACTGCGGGAAAACTTTGAGCCCAGCTCATGCCCGACACCAGAGCAAGGATCATCAAAACCAGACAGAATTTTGCCATCTCTATGAGTTGATGCAGCTTTTTTGTTTTCCACTCTGTTGAATCTTAGGAGAAAGAGAAGTCTTAAAACGAAGGCATAAAGAGAAGCGAGGAATAGAAATGCATATAAAGTGCTTTTATCTGTGGTGCTATCCTTTCTGTAGCATCTTGTTATGTGTTGTCGCCCACTAAATTCAAAGGCCGGTTAACTACATTGATGAGTGTCCCCCTCTGTCCGAATCACAAGACAAAGTAGGGGACCCAACCCCCCAATTAAAGGGATCATTTCCTTCAGGGCCATATCCCACAGAAAAAAAACATGCCACAGTGTAAGTCATTCCATCTAGAACTTAAACTGTCCAAGGAAAATATGCATAAATGTCAATGGCAGCCAAACAGAAACTGCATGATTTTCTACTGTTCGGTTTGGCTAAGTAATTAGAATGACTAAGAATTCCTTGTTCATAAAGAAAGAACGATGCATGTTTGGTAGTAGGATTTGGAAATAACTACGGAAAATCTTGCATAAAAAATCAATAGTATTTATTTATTTTCAAATGCTCTGCAGATTTCCTTGCAGAATTGGGATATACAGTACAGTACTCAGAATCTGATGATTTTATAACATGTTTAAGAAAAAAAAGAAAAATAATTCAACAAAATAGGTATGATTTATTTCATTTCAGGAGCTGTGGAACCGCGTTACAGACGATTTTCATCATACATATTTCAAAGAGCTCACATATGAGAAGACAAGACAAATCCTATCTCAATAATGATAAACAGTGACATTGTACTCAAGAATAGCATCACCATTAGTAGCATTGAAATAGCTGCTCTTAACATAAGCAAATCCTTTCGCCAACCTAAACCTTCCTCTGCCTCCTACCACCGCAACCTCGCGTACTGGCTCCGAGACTGGATTCCTCGAGAATAGGCTAATGGAGCTTCCGTTAAACTTACCTGTTGTGAAGGCTAAATCAAAGAATAACACTATGGTAAATCTGTTGGAAACTTTACTGGATGACAAATAAAGCCCTTGACCATTCCCTATGATCTCGGAGGTCGGCTCCGGCCCTGCCCTCAGAGCATCGTCTATAGCGTACACAGTGCCAAATGGTGTTGGCGAGTCGTCACCAATGGTGCGATTTGGTCCGGCCACCCTCACAGCAGAAGGGTCGTCGCCACTGAGGATGTCATTTAGGTAGAAGTGAAGTTTAGTCACCTTCAGCGTCCTGGGACGTTTAGCAATGGTAGTCTTGTAGTACGCACCTTGAGCAGGAAAAATGGCAACACAGATGATCAAAGCATAGGCAAAGGCTAAAACTCTTGTCATTTTTTCTTTTTTTTTCCCTTAACTCGTAGAGTTAGAATTCCAGACATGTTTGTCTGAATTATTTATAATGTGATAGATTCACTGCATTTATGTTGCCAATCCTCGCAAAATGGATTTCGATTGTTTCGGTATATCAAATTCCGATTTCAGCGATGCATTTGGACAGGTCGACATATATATGTCCATATTACGCTAATAAATTATCACCTTAATTACTCCTCAGGTTTTGGATTTTCTACTGTTGTTTATTATGTAAAAGCAATGAATTTTCAAATGGAATATAATATATAGAATGAAAATATAAATTCTTACAAAGATAGAAAAGATCATTAATTATTTTGATTTTAACAATTAATATTAAGATATACACGGCCCATAGTGAATGTATTTGGACTTGTTTCTACCTCAGATCCACAGCAGAAAATATGATATACGGCCAAAACAAATTCACACTGAGAATTATGAATATAAGTTTATCAGTCTACGTACGGAATGTGTATTCGGTATTCTTTTGACAACAGATACAGATAATAATAGAACAAATCCGGTGCAGAATTAACCTCAGAATTATGGTAAAAGTTGCCTAAGAAGTTTCCGTTATACATAATATTCTTTTGGTAGATGGTTTCCGCATTTTCTGTTGTAGTTAGTACAAATGTTTCATATTTAAAAGCAAAAATATTTGATTAAAGATATATAAATCTTATCATGATAAAAACATATAGTTCAATTAAATTTTATTATTATATATATTTATTTTAATATTTAAATTCCAATTCTAACAAAGGTTACGTCTCAATTTCTATCACTACGGTAGTCTTTGAATTTTTTTTTTAAAAAAAGGAGAAATCGCAAGAGAGTTGAGGCTGACAAAAGTGATGAATTGGAATTCCCATAATATTCATTAATCATAATTTTTTTGATAATAGAAAAGTACATCAACAACACTGGGCTTTAAGAAAGGCATTATTTATTTATTTTTTCTACATATACTAAAAAGATTAATGGATAATTGTTACATTGTACTCCACAACAGCATCTCCATTTGTTATGTTTATGGAATAAGTCTTAAGCAGAGCAAACCCAGTGGCCAGTCTAAATTTCCCTCTTCCTCCGACCACTGCAAGCTCACGTTCTGTGTTTGCGATCGGATTCCTTGAGAAGATGCTAATAGAACTCCCATTGTACTCCCCACTCGTAAACCCGAAATCAAAATATGCCACCAGCGAAGGCACAGCACCCTTGCTCGACGACACATAGAGCCCTTGTGCATAACCAATGACCTCGGATGTCAGTTCTGGACCAACTGTTAGAGGGTCATCAATGGCGTAGATGGAGCCGAAGGGAGCAACTGATTTGTCATCCGTGTTGTTAGGATGGGCTACCAACACTGCACTGGGATCTTGCCCGCTCAGAGTATCGTGGAAGAAGAAGTGTAGATTGGTAACTTGCTTTTGGGTGGCCAGGTATGGTACACTCCGAGAATAGTAATGACCATACACCGGTGCGCAGGCGATGCAAAGGATCAGAACCCAACCCAAGAACTGCTTGCTGCCTTCCATTTCGTCTATGATTCGAGTACTCAATTTGCTGGGTTATCTTCCTACAAGGTTTATTGCGTCGCTTGGGCATGGAACGAAGGTCTTATATGTAGTATGTTTCGTTATTACCATGAATGGACTTCGATTCGGAGCCCCGTATCCGGCTTTACTTGCAAGGAAGATTTACTGCCTTTATGCATTGGTACAGATAATTTGCAATGATTCATCCAATGGTGAATTGCGTGAGAGACCAGTCGGTCTTAATCTGATCTGAAAATAGGAACCCAAATCTGCTAATTCGGATTTGCTATGAATTCTATCGGAATTCGGATATCCATCTATATTCGTTGAAACAACTTGAATATTGTATCGGGTTGAATTATTGGGCTTTTATTGGCCTGCTCAAAACACCGAGAGAGATTTGAGATAGCCCAATCAGATGAACCAGACTATGATATGTCTAGGACTTTTGGGCCTTTCTCATGACCCAAGACAATTATTTCAAGGCGAATCTTTAAACCATCTTGGGCTTTGTTGGGCTCTGAATGCTTGTTCTAGCCCAGAAATTAAATTTACTTAATAGACGATAGACCTCGACAATAAAAAAAACACTAATTTTTTTTTCTTAAAGGTCAAGTCTTGAATGTGGGCGGCTTCCTAATCTTAGTAACTTGTTCAAGGCATAAGCAATTTGAATCAACTTGGGTTCAGAACCCTTCAATCCTGCAAAGTTAATACCGAAAGGCACTCCGGCGTCATCGTATCCTGCAGGGACATTAATACCTGGGAATCCTCCAATTGCAAGAACAGGAGCGATGCCTGAACCAGGAGTCACCAAGGCATCAAGTCTGTTGTCCTGCATCACCTTCTCAAATCCATTTGCTGTCAGTCTAGCTAAATTTGATAGTGCTGCCTTCTCCCTGTTCCCAGTTCCATTTGTGGCTTCAGCTAAAAGAAATATGTCTTGACCAAATTCCTCCAACTTTTCCTGCAGGAGCATGCATTTACAGCATTATCACAAAGCATCACTAGGCAGTTGCCCAAACTTAGAACATTAACCATGGAAAACCATCAAGTGATTCCTGGTAAATTGCATGTGTCTTACCACGTCTGCGAATTTCTGGTTGAAGGCGATGATATCAGCTAATGTACGGACAGGGGAAGCCACCAGATCTTTCAGGTACGAGTTCAATGCAATTTTGAACTCAGCTATCAATGCTGCTCCTTCTCCGCTCCCAGTCGAATCCAGTATGTCATTGATATTAGCTATTTCCAGATTGTCTATGATGGTAGCCCCTCCTCGTCTTGATTTGCAGATAAGATTTGTGTTGTTATACGAATATATATGTATATATATATATATCTGGAACATAACTAGACCGAGTACTAATTTGGTCTACTACCTTAATGTCTGGAGATGGTACTCAAAGGCTTGACTCTCTGGTTTTCTAGCAAAACCCAAGAATGGATTTCTTACTACTCCAACCCTCTTCCCCCTGAGCCCGTAAGGGTTGAGAAATTGTTTATAGCCACCATATGGAATGTATTTTGCTGCCTCTTGTGTCGCATAATCATTGTATTCAATGCCTACTATGGCATCAAGAACATTGAACAGCATCCGAAACGGTCCTGCAGATAGCGCTGTCCTACCCAGAAGGGGGTAAAGGTTTACATGTTAGCTTGAATCCTGATGAAGAACCTCAAAACAAATATTAATAAAGATTTGTGGCCCTCTTACCTACCCCACAGTGTCCTGTCTCGGAGAAATTGGAACTACTCCAGCTCGGCTAGTGAGACCAACAGTTGGTTTTATACCCACTACCGAGTTAGCGTTGGCCGGACTCAAGATTGAGCCATCAGTTTCAGTCCCTAATGACACGGCCACCATATTTGCTGCCACGGATATCGCTGGTCCACTACTTGACCCACAAGGGTCTGCAGATAGCACGTTAAGGGTTCTGCACCACGATTCCAAATGCAGGTCATCCCGCCGGATTAAGGAAATCTTGTATGATATCTGATAAAATCGTGAGGCATTTAATCAGGCAATGCATTGGTAAGTAGTAACTTACCTTGACTTGACCACCTCTGGCACTAAATCCATTTGGTAGCTTCATGGACCTAAAAGCAGCCCACTCAGTCAAGCTAGCTTTTCCCAGAATGATGGCTCCAGCTTTCCTCAACTTCATCACCACGCCCGCATCACGAGGCACAATTGATGTAAGCAGTGCGAATGAGCCAGCCGTGGTGTTGAGCCTATCCTTAGTTGCTATGTTATCCTTGAGCAGGACAGGAATGCCATGTAAGCCAACCAACGAACCCGGTGCCTTAACTCTGCGCTCGTAGTCAGCTCTGTCAGCTTGGTATAGCGCATCAGGGTTAATTTCTACGACCCCTCTCAGAACTGGATTCAATCTACGGATCTCACCAATATAAAACTCAACCAATTGCCTCGAGCTGAGTTGGTTGTTCCTGAAAGCAAGCTGGAGATCATCTGCACTGGCTTCTCTGATTGAGAATCCATTGCATTTTAACGAAACAAAAATGGAAATCAGTAATGCAAGAAGAAAAAAGATCACTGGTTTGCTAGACGCCATGCCTATGTTAACTTGGTCGTTGTTGCTTTAGAAGTATGTTTCAACTATGAAAGGAACTATCTTATTATATAGAGAGAACAAATCCAATAAGAAAAGGATATTTTTGTTGGCATGCTTCTCTAGGTATATAGTCAGGACGGTCTATTTGTATCTTTCAAGTTCAGTTTTTCTACTTGTAAGCAGTGTAAAGGGATTATCTGTCTGTCTTAGGTACTCTAAGACTAGAATGACTTCACCCATTTGGACAAACTGCAAGTAGACATTGATGGCATAATGAGTTCTCTTGAATTGCATCAAGTTCAAAATGCCGAAGACTTGGGAATAATCTGGAGGAGACATGCTTGATTTGTTTATGACCAAGTCAAGACGATTAGATACCTTGCGAAAGAACCATTTCCTGTCCTTGCAAGCATTGGCCGTCCATTCTTGGTATTATTCATTTAACTGGTTAGGCATCTTATTCAGGTTATGTTATCTACGGAATGCATGAAATCAGTATTGTATCTGCTGCTGAAGCTAGTCAAGGCACAGCTAAGAGTCATTAAAGCAGGAGACAGCATTCAAAGTATGGTTTTTCTGGTAGTGTACACGATTTAATTATTGTTGTCGATAATAAATACCCTTTAATTTTTTTTTAAAAAAACTTCGCCTATGCAAGAGCTATCTTCCCAAACTGTGGCTAACATCCCGGTGTCCTACTCTCTAAAGTGGTTAAACATTTCCAGTAATATGACAAGATTTTTCATTAATACAGATGAATTCGGTAGGTACGCGTAATTTTACTCTTTTAACAGCAACAACACAGTAGTAAATAGCTCACTGTACGACTATGTAGAAAGTAATACAATTGATAGGAATAAACAAAAACGAGTGAATTAATGATGTAAATCACTTGCAAGGAGTGAAATTGCAGGTCATGTTGCCGGCACCAGAATTTGCTCGCATGAATCTTAAAGCTGTGTGGAGGATAGTCCTCTCAGAACCCATTAAGGCCCAATTCATATGCGTGACCACACTAACAGCATTGTAAGGGAACAGAATACTGTTGTAGGAATTGAGGAGTGCAGTTGTTCCTTCCCTCAGGAGAGTCCTGTAGGGATCACCTCTACCCAGCATACCTTGCCATAGTGTCATGTCTGTACCGTATCTTCTTCCCGCCAGTAACCCAAAAACAACAGCTACCTTCGTGTCAGGGTTCACAGCTCTCCAGTAGCATCTGTATCCTGGCGTTGTCCAGTTTCTGAAGAATCACGTGAAAAGAAATTAGTGGGTCAAAACCATTCAAATCTTGCTCAAATTACAGATGCAGGGTTACGAATTGTGTCAGATAATGTTGGCACATGAGAAATAATTGTTCGGCCAACTAGTTAAGATTAAGTCTTAAATGGTGATTCTTTTGAAAACTGCAAACCTGTGATATGCATTTATTGAACTAGTGCTACGCTTTTTTGGTTCGAACTTGAATACTTATCAGTCATTTAAGTATATGGTGAACGACAATGCACCTTTGCTGGTGTGAACTTACTGATGTGAACATGCGGATGCTCTGGGAAAGATCACCGGAGGCAATGGGGGAAGACGGAATGGCGGAGGATGAGACGGTACCACAGGATGTGTGGGTGCTGGGGGACTCACTGGCGTTGTTGGTGAAGGCACTGGGTGTGTGGACCTCGGGCAAAATGACATGGGCTGGGCAGGCTCAGAGAGCAGAGGATCCACTGTGTAAATTCCCATGTCAAAAAAACTGAACATAAGTCTAATCTTTTGTGCAGGACCAGCCGATGCACCACAGTTATTTGAGTCCTGACCGCTGGCTGAGACCTGAGCATAGCAATTGCTCATATCAGGGGTGCCTTCAAACCTCATTGCGTAGTTCCCAACCCAATTTGTGGTCTCTTCTTTAGACATTGTGGTTTGTCCATTGCCGTCAACACAGGCAACTGTGACTTTGATTCCTGCAGAAAGAACAATGGCACAGGGTGAGAACTGAGAAGACTTGAACACTTTCCAACTTCCAGATACGCTAGAAAAATCATGACAAAGATGCTGTTTTACAGATTAACTATGGTCGAACTTTTTATTAGAATGCCTAAAAGACCATCATCTAACGGATCTCACCATTAACGGGGTAGTCGAAGAGAGTTAGACTTCCATCCTTGCACTGGTCACAGAAGACAGTACCGCTGACAGTGGCATCTGCTTTAGTCTCATGAATGGCCGCTGCAAGAATGATACCAAGTGAAAAAAGAAGCCTTTGTGACCAATCCATTTACGCTGCTTGAATGAAAGTTATGGAGAATGCCACCAAACTAATCCAAGGGCGAGGGCATAAGGAATGGGTATGAGGTCAATGTATTTATAACTGTTATATACAATTTATCAGAAAGATGAAGAAGAAAACTAGTGGTGATCTTTTCAACACTCAACTGTCAATATTTATGGAGGGTTTGAAAAATATTCTGAAAACAAACAGTAGAAATAGCACATAATGCATTTAATAGTGGTGGGTAATAAACACATCATCGGTGTTTCTAATTCTTCTATACTCTGATGACAGAAATGACCCATCAGCCTAAATTGCTAGTAATATAGACTGAGAATTTCAGAATTCTTTTCTTCCCTCTGTGGATGAAGATCGATTCAGTTTTTTTCAGTTTCTCCAAACTGTTGTGAATGTCTAAATTGTCTCTTGCTCTTTCCAGAACTACGATACAGTAAAAGGATCTGTAATTTCCATGGCCTCTTAACTTAACACGGAATGAAGGAAATTCCATAGTTTGTCAATCTACCGGGAACGTAATTAAAGCAGCAATATATGGCAGTCCCACCTAACACATTCATGAGCCAGAGCTATTTGGTTCGAAGGATCCGTTCCATGCCAACGCGTTCTGCTCTGCAGCCATCATGGGAAACTTTTGGCGGTGGAGGATAATAGATAGCCGTCAAAGTAGGGAGAAGCATTGATGGATGATGAAAGAACATACTTGTAGATACCGCACAGGAAAACCATGTTCAAGGACACACGCATATATACACGTGGAAGTGGCTACCCTGTCGTATGACTACGATTGAAGGGCTCGCTTACAGCGTGGGTAAAGGCTGGAAGATGCTGGGATCAATCATATGCACGCATTGTCATGATCTATCATACGACGTGTACAGATTCTTGATAAGCATACCAAGCCATTTAACGATTGTTGCTGATCTTAGTTACTGTTTCAAGATCTATTACATCATATTCACTCGGTCTTGTCTGAATAGAATTGATGTTAAACTGAATTAAGTGGAAAATTAATAGTCGATCTTCAAAACTAACCCGAAACATGTAATTAGAATTAGTGATAGTTACCCACGATGGATACTACATATCTACAGATTACCAGCTGCCAGATTTTGTCAGGCAGAAGGGCAAATGAAAGGTTTAAAGGTGACTGTGCTGTTCCCAAAAGCTTATGGTTCCACGAATAGTTCTGCGTAAAGTATGGTGTCTGCTTTTTAAGTGGCAGGGGATCTGTGGATTGGATCCGACGGTGGCATTCTTACGTTACCCACCGGGAAACAGATAGGGGCAGGAATAATTGCAGGGAAAAAAACAATCAATTGCTAGCAACCAAAGGAATAATTCACACTTGGAAAAAGAATTAATCAAACTCCATAACAAAATCTCACTCTGAAACTCTCCAACTAAAATAAGGCAGGCAGGCATGCACGCATGCAACTTATGTACAAAGTGCTTTCGGTAAGAACTAACTTTGGGGTCAAGAACATGTGAAACTCTGCACTGGGTCTGATAAAATGCTGTCAGAGTCAGTTCAGGAGAGGTGTTGGGCAACCCAAGTTAAGAGGCCGCATGCACTCCCTCGCACAGCTCTCCTTCCACGGTTTGTCAGGTTGAAGTATGGAGTATAGACGAAAGGTAGCCAACTTTCCAATCTAAAATTTAGTAGGACAAGAACTGTCATGAAGATCATGGAGCTCCTACCTACTCTCAGCTAAAAGATATTTTACATGCGGGTAGCTCCAACTGTGAGAAGATTATCATCCTTTCCCATTTATCTCAAATTGCAACTACTCATTGATCATCCGGATTGTGAATACTGATTAGATGTTCTTCAAAGCTCTTGACAGAATCACCATGAACATACCAAGTCACAGTTCCTGCAATGAGCGTGAAAACAATGTCACCAAGTAAGGGTTCACAGAACAATTTAGACTGAAAGGAAGACACATGAAAATAAAAGGAGACAATCACAGGTAGCACACATGTTTATTTCAGACGTTCCACATGGTATGCATATGTCAGATACCACAGATATATGCCCAAAAATATCCCTTTGTTAACTTTTAATCCAGAGAAAACACAAGCAGTTGAGCCCAATGCAATTTTAGCATCTTCCTCATGGTAAAAGTAAATAATAATAATCAAAAGTAGAAGGAGCTGGAGGAGAAATACAAGAAGTATTACCAATTGGAGGAGCAGGTTCCTTTTCTCTGGTAGCATGAAGGATAATTGTTCCTGAAAGAATAGTGATGAACCCGCAGATCTCGGAGGCTATGCTGCTTACGTTTTGGCCTGACCAATCCTTCAGAAAATACAAGACAACATGCACTTTGAGGTCACCGATGAACTCTAATATATCTTCTAAGAGAAACAAAATCCCAGGACAGACCAATCAGTTTACCTTAAACATTATTGCACTAGCAATGATAGTCAATGTGGTAAACATTACATAATACACTGGGGAAACGAGTGCTGCGTTGAAGGTGTCCAGCGCCTGTAACAAAGGGTAAACAATGCAAAAAAAAGAAGAAGCATATTCAACATCTAAGTTCAGCAAATACCTCAGAAATAATTACCAAGAGTATATATCATAAGAGGATGAAGATGCAATCATAAAATTCAACATGATGGCATTCTTAATGAGGAAAACGACTTCTTATCCTGAAAATCTTTGCTCTAACCCTGAATACGTGCATTATGGTACATCAACACCTTGCCTCCAGTAAACATTTCCTCACAAAGATTCGATAGCTTGACAACATTTAATCTTTACATTTTTCCTTTTCCTTTGCTACAGCTGACGTCAACCTTCCTCAAAACTTTGATAAGGTAGAAGTGAGACCCGTTAACTTTAGGACTAGCTGAATATGCATTCTTAAACAGATAAACAAGTTTAACAGCTTTTGAGGCATAGTTCCGCCGCCCCCAAACTGTGTGCTTCAATTGAAAGTGCACGTACAGCTACTAATTTAAATTTCTTGGAGATAAAGAAGAAAGGACAAAAACAAGGATCAACTGTTACTAATGCACAGAAAATGTTTACATGACCAACTCCAATGCGTGAAAACATATTGATAGAGGTAGACATCACAAAACACATTAGCTACTCAAAGTTTTTATGTTAACCTTCTTTTAATTTTTGTCTCGGTTTAGCATGAAATGCATCCAAAAGAACAGAATTGAACAGACTCACCTTGTTAAGGTAATTTAACTGTGTAATGACACAAATTGCCGCAACAGTAATAAAAAACCAAGTTTGAGGATAAGCTAGCTGACTTATCCCCTCCAGTGTAAGCTTAATAGCAATTCCAATGGCCTTAATGCTAACAACCTGGAAAACAACAAATGTTCCATTCAACACCTAAAATAGCAGCAAGGTCTTAAAAGCACATTTTGACTTGACAAAGTTCTCCATATGAATATGATTACCGTAACTGAACCCATCAAAGAACATATCCCCAGGTAGATCAATATGTTTGTCTGCCCACATCGAGGTTCGAAATGCAATATCAAAGCTAAAACTATTGATACCATAGCTATTATGTACGCTAAGAAGGCTGCAAGAAGAAATAAATATAACAATTAGTTAAACTAACCATTGTTGTTAGACCAACGGGATCCAAATTCAAAACTAAAATAATTAACATTAACCTGGCTGTGTTGCCAAAACCCAGATTTCTTGAACTGAACTTGGAGTATGCTCTTGAGGTGCATGAATCACTATCACCACTGATCCAACAATGCACGAGACACATCCAACAACACCCATTTTTTGGAGTCGTTCCTTCAGCATGAAGTGCGCCAAGATTGCACTATTAAAGATTTCCGAAAATGTAACTCAAAATATTTAATAATTATAAAATAACAACATAATCCGCGTTATAATAGCTTAGAGTCCCTCGGAATTTACCTGATAATTATACTTAATGCGCCTAGCGGAGTCACTAGAACAGCAGGAGCATACACATAAGCCACAAAATTTGCAACCTCTCCTACAATCACTGTTCGCACAGGGAAATAACCCGTCAGGCCAGTGGCCCGACTGACATTTCTACAAACATCGATACATATCTGGAGTTTTTAAAAAATAGAATGAGAAGAGTACAATGTCAGTTCATACTTACTCGTAACCATGCCTGCCCACCATAGTGGCTCTAGTAAATAGGTATAACCTCCAACTCCTGTAATATTATGTGAGAATGTTAAGCTTAAATGAAACAAAGCACGGTGATGTTGATGATTAAACATTCTCCCATCAAAGTGACATACAAAATAGACGGGGAGAGACAAGAAAAGATGTTCTCTACTTTGACAGAAGCAATTCAACGAATGGTGTTCGACAACATCTATGTTTACAGGACCATGGGAAAAGATCAATTAATACCAAAGCCATCAGTTTTATTCCCGAGACTGGATTGCCATGAAATCCACACTATTTTTCATGGCTCGCAAGCAATGATTATGCCACTCATACGCATAATATTTTTTCTTATTCAATAAAGCAACCCAAAGAGAAGCAGGGATCTCAAAAATTACAAATTGAACGGAGCCAAAACTACACAAAAAGAAAAAATAGAAATAAGAAACTAAAGATGGGAACTCGACCTGCGCGAGTACCACTGGCCCCAGCTCGCTTGAGCCCTTTCTTCTTCAAAATGAAGCTCGAACCTATGAACGCGCTGGAGGCCACCGCCAATATCAGCCCCTTGGAATTGTCCGACACTCCCATGTCTGCCTGCGTTTCAAATCAAAATCGCAAAAGACTATGCTTCTCGCCTTTTCTGACCAAAATCGAGCGAAATCCAAGAAGCCGACCAAATTGGCAGAACTCTTTCCCGCCAAAAGGGCACCGAGTCCGAACGCCCTTTGTCCAACAAAAAAAAGAGAGAGACAAAAACAGGGAGAACACAAACGGGAAATGCAGAGTTGTCTCTTTCCCCCTAAAGCTATTACCTTCAGACAGAGAAAGAGGGAAGAAAAAAAGAAAAGGAAAGAGAAAGACTTATGGTGGGTGGCAGAGATCTAAATCGAATCAAAACAAGAGAAAAAACCCACTTGTCTTAGACGGGGTCTTACGTATGCACTATAGGACATAATTGAGTTCTCCTTTTTGTCGTCGTCATAATCCATGAAACTTCCTGATCCAGTAAGGAAGGCAGAAGGAGAAAAGATTCCATGCTTCCAGAATCACAATACGCCTCACTGGTCTCAGCTTTTACACCTATTGGGCACAGCCACCACTGTAAGAAAGGCGTCTCTTTTCTTCCGCCCACGTGATTGTCGTTTTGGTGTAGTTAGTTGGGCCGACGTTGGAGTTAGTTGGCGCAATAAAAATAACCACGTGTCCCCTTCTAGTAGGAGATTTGATCGTGTGCACCTCATCACCTTCTGATACTAAAATCTAATATTTGCGCATCCGGAAAAAAAAAACAGATATTTTATATGACCAAATTCGATCTGGATAATTATGATGTGCATTAAAGGGACATGAAAATCCATGTAGTGATGGGTTTTTGAGCGATTTATACAACGCACAGGAGGCCGTCTCTGATCTGGAAGCTTTTTGTTTTGATGCTTCGAGCTATTTTGGGGCCTATGGCAATGATGGCTGCTAATCCTACGTGCTCTACTGTCTACCAAAGAACCAAACGGCATAAGCGGCTTGCTCCAAAATGGAGAAATTCTTGTGCTTAATTGCTGAATTAGTTCAGTGCATATTTGGGTTTTGATGTGGATGGTTTCTGTGAGCAGTTGGAGTGGGGAAGCAACAGTTATGTTTATGTTGATGTTGTCCTTCCCATGGCTGGAAAAGTAAGATATATATTTGATGTTCTGTCCATAACTCGTGGCCACATCATTTTTATGAATCGCAGTGACCCGTAAAGTAGTCTTTCTCTAGAAGAGATATCTTTGTCTTCACATTTGTCCTATTTCCCATTATCTCCAACTCCCCGATCAAAATAAATTCTCAAAACCAAACGAAATGGATCATGGTTCATCACAACTATTATTCAACAAACCCTCAGCCAGCCAACAAAGAAAATCAAAATTAAGTGTAATAATAATTAGTCTTCGGCGTCGCTGCCAACCTTTCAAACTCCGCGCGAGAATCTCCCCCGACCGCTATAAAAAAGCAACGCCACCGGTTAAAACACTTTACGATGCGGGACCTCGCCATTGAAGTAGCAAACGTAGCCCACCGACAGGCGAGCATCCATGGACTAAAGAGATAAAGAGATTAGACACAAGCTAAGGTACACAATCCCATTGATGACCCCAAGCGACAAATCATATATCAGTCTAGGTCCAAGAGGAGCGCCACGTCCAATAAGCCTAAGCCAGGGCTAGGGTGCTCATTCGGGTTTAGAATGTATAATTGATTCTTTAAATTAATGTCAACTATCAGTCAAATTATTGTCTACCTAAAAAGAATCTAAAATTTAAGTTGAGTAATTTGTATAAAATCATTGAATCCTTCCTATCAATAAATTTAAATAACAACTCATCAACAATTATTGTCTTTACTAATGACTTTCTTACTATTTCTTGATTCAATTTCTAAATTGTCTCCTAAATTTAACATTTCCACTATTGCAATACTCGTTTCGTTTCGTTTCCTTTAATTGCAAAATATTATATTAATTAGGTTTTAGAGATATTTAAAGGTTGTAAGACTCTTAAATTTATCAAGATATCGCTTATATTCTATTACGATTTTGTATTTGCCTGGTATTTCTTATCATAATAATTATAATTACACCTTGCCTTAGTTTTAACCTCCCTTTCATATATTTTGGTAAAATAAAATCATACTGTACATCTTAGCTCCTTTTCTTCATTGCTAACATTAGTAGGTCATGCTTGTGATATTGATATATTTAAAGAAGGTCGAGTTGGATTTGATTCACGTGTCGCTAGCAGATGACATGCCAATATTATTATTGTATTATTCAATGATTATAAAATTCTACATTATATATAATGAAAAAGAATATTAGAAAAAAAACACTAAATATTGTTCAATGATTATGAAATTCTACAATATATATAATAAAAAAACTAGAAATAAACACTAGCTGTAATTGAAGTTCCATATGCGATGATGAATTAAAAATAAAAAACCAACAACTTTGTTGACAATCAACCTAATTTAATTGATTCAGAAAAAAAAAATTGTGATATTTTGTATATGATTCATTAGTATACTTTGATATATGATAGAACAAGAGAATAAAATTTACCTTTTCTCAAGCCAAGCAAGACAAGCAAAAAGGGGAGTAAAAAGAAAAAAAGAAAATGCTTATTAGGAGAGCAAAGCCACAACCCTGCAGCTAAAGGGGAGCAAAGCCACAGGGAAAGCAAAAGTGAGGAGGGTGAAAACTAGGCAAGTTAAGGGTTTTTTTTTAACTTTTTTAAAGATTTTTTTTAAAACAAAAGTTTATTCATTTATTCATTTAATATTTCGATTAAATTAATTTTTTTATAAATAAAAACCAGACCGAACTAAGAAATATTCAATTATTTCGGATTAGAGACTCACTCCTAGCCAGAACGGGTGTGAGCCACATCGCTAGGCCTTATCCGTTAAAAATCGATACCAAATAAATAAATAAATAAATAAATAATTAACAAATTTGTCAGTCTGAGTCTGTGGTACTTGAAATCCAAGCAGAAAACTCGGGATCTCCTCCTTGGTCTTTTATTTTGTATGTCTTAGTTTAGATTGAACAGCCATTTCGCGTATTAGAAAATCCAGGAACCGGAAATAAACTAAGGGGAAGAGACGGGGTAATTAAGTACTCATATCTTATTAATGGCAGTGGTAATTTAGTTCAACACTAAAAGAGTCTGAACCGAAACCGACCACCAACCAAAGAAAACCCGAACATAGACGCACCACTAAACAAACTACTAAATCACCCCAGCCGAAACCCCAGACACAAGCACGCTTACAACTAGAACAGAAACGGAGAAAAATAAAAGGGAGACACCACCGCCCTCAGACCATAGCTTAAAAAACAAGCACCAGCACTACCACCGCCTCAACAGATCACACCGTTTCTTCTTCAAGAAAGTTGACCGCAATCAGCAATCACAACAGGCTTCGAGGTCCGTCCAGATCCGGATCCCACAGCCTCGACAGCCTTGACGACGTCCAACCCCTCAACGACTTGGCCAAACACCACGTGTTTCCCGTCAAGCCACTCGGTTTTCGTCGTGCATATGAAGAACTGAGATCCATTGGTTCCGGGCCCAGCATTGGCCATGGATAAGATGCCGGGGCCAGTGTGCTTCCTCACGAAGTTCTCGTCGGCGAACTTCTCGCCGTAAATGGACTCTCCGCCGGTTCCATTTCCAGCGGTGAAGTCACCGCCCTGGCACATGAAGTTGGGGATCACGCGATGAAAGGAGGAGCCCTTATAGTGCAGCGGCTTACGGCTCTTCCCGACGCCCTTCTCTCCGGTGCAGAGAGCACGGAAATTCTCAGCTGTCTTAGGGACCACATCAGCGTACAACTCCATCACGATCCGGCCAGCTGGCTGACCACCGACCGCCATATCGAAGAAGACTCTGGGGTTTCCCATTGATCTGAACTTGGTAAATAACGGAGACTTTTATCAAAGATTTGAAGAGTAAGAGTGACTGTGGCAGTTAGGGCAGTGGGGTGATTTGATTATATAGGAAGTGGGAGCGGTGAAAAATCCACGGAAGGGACACGTGTGCAGATCGTGACGGTGAAGGATCTAACCGAGGTTGGGTTGGTACCTGACTAGGGTTACTCTTCATGGGAATCCGAGATGGGTATATGCTTTTGTCACTACATGGAAATATATTGCCATATGGCCACGGGATGTGACAGGAGCAAAGCGGTGTCGTCTCTCAACAAAGATGATAGAAAGGAGATTTAATGTTGGTTCCGGATAATGATTCAATGTGGATGGGTGATTTTGACCTTTCAGATAAGTTTGCTACGTGATCAACGGCTGAGATGTGTCATCCTGAAAGTCGATGATTAAGGTTCCGTGACCGGGTCAATACGGCGTGGATTTTTCAGTATTTACGGATTTCAGGGAAAAATTAAGGGAACAGAAATCAGACAAGTAGAATATCTTAAAAGCAAGGGAAATATTTTCTTTTCCTTTGGTATGGGTAGTGCCTTGAACGGGTGGACTATGCCATATTAAACTATTCACGAAAATAGTTTTAAGGTTTAAATTTTTTAAAACTATTCTATGATACTTTTCGCTGAATATCATGCATTCAACTCACAGAGCCCAAATCTTCCGTAAAATATCTCCCGGTGGGAGTTAGTGCGCTTGGAGAAGAAGACAAATCTAAATACCTCACAAGGTTGCCACAGGCAGATCCCTTCTTCAGTCAAAGCTAGGATTTGTTTGTATATGGTATAGTTAATGTCACATAGCCTAACAAAGGTAGGTAGGGAGGGAATTGTGGGATTATTTATTTTAAAGGATGCTAAGAAAGTGTATGGTGTATTATCATTCATAAATCCATTTGAATTCCAGAGAACAGAATACTAACCTGCTTAAAGGAAAAGGGATGCTTCTTCAAATTTTCTTTTTTGTAAAACAATTAAGCCTGCAATGATCACGAAAAGCACAAGCTTCTTCCAAAGGCTGCATAGCTTTAATGCCTTAAGAGGAGCTGGGCCCAACCAAGCACAAACAGAAAAATATCAAATCATTCAAAAGGAATTCAATTCGTCTCACCGTAATGAGTGGTCACTAGTGCATACACAGGGTCCTCCCCAGTGTAAAGGCACGCCTTCATGACAAAATAAAAAGCCATATCCAACGGGCCAGAAAAATGATGTTTAGAGCAAAATACCAGATTTTCTTTTGTTAGAACGAATAACATGAATAGCTACATGAATGTTCCCACATGAATTTACATTTACTCTGGGGGCATAAAAATGTCAGATTTGTAAGCACCTAAGAACCCTACACGATTTTCATTTTTTCCTGTATAACCCAGTCAAAATGGGTTGTCGCGTCAAAAGAAATCTTCGGTTTGCAGCAATCCTGGATAGATAAGTGATATTATCTGTTTCAAAGATTTATCCGAAGCTTTCAAGAAGGCATGTCCCTCCATGGCTACAAGAGTAAAACAACCACACAATTACTATGATGTATCCAGAAACTTTTTAGTAATTGCAACCGAGATGGCAGAAAAATTCACCTTTAAACAGCAATTTCACTTCCTTGGCGAAGTCCTCCACACGGCCAAGTACAGATCTTATTCCACAAATTCGTAAAACACAGAGCTCCAAATACAAGGCCATCTCCATTATGTGAAGCAGTAAGAGACAGACAGACTGGATTTCAGGTTCAATTTGCTCATGTTTGTTTGCGGCACATAGCTCAGAAACTATAGCAATAGCTTGATCCTATATTTTGAGATTTAACAAGTGATTAACTATAGCACATAGCTCATGTTTGTTTTATAAGTAAACTAATACAAAATGGAAATGTTACCTGTAAACCATGTAAGATCTCAGGCATAGGAAGCTCAGGGACATGAGCAAGATCAAGATAACCCACTTCCTCAGATCTTTTAGCAGCACCCTCCGCTTCTAAACAGAGAAATTTTAGGAGAAGAAAGGTGATCTTGTATATCTGGAGGGCAACTAAGTCTGAGTAGTATGTAGGAGAAACAGCATCAGTAGTTTCACCCGATGGATTCCTGATCACAAGAGCAGTAGTTGCAGCTGAAACAGTAGAGGACAACTTGAGTTTTGACAGACAACATAGAGGCGAGAGAGCAAACCATCCATTTCGGCTGTTCAACATTGATGGTTTCTCGCAACACTCGAACTCATCTTTTGATACAGGAGGGCATAAAAGAGGGACAGTTTTGGAGGGAGATTCTCCCATCCGGTGCAGTCCTCGGCTAACAAAGGCTAAAAGGTGAATACTTTTCTCTCCCAACTGTAAATCTGTATCTTGCATTGCCTTGAGCCATGAACTCCAATTTTTTGCTAGCGTACACATTAAGATGACAGTATGCTCTGTTTCTTTAAGACTAGCCAAGGAAATCTGAGCTTTTTGGGCCCGCGGTCTTTTCTTGTCATGACCATCAGAAGGAAAGTCAGGGGCATTGAGATGGTAGGAAATTGTAGAGGCTTTCTCCGAGAATAAGTAAGCTATCACATTTTCAATGATATCACCACAAGAAGAACTGTCTCCCAAAGAATGAACTATAGCTGAGATCACAGCCAACCCAAGGCCCCAAATATTTTGAGGCTTCTCAGTTCTTGCAGCTGATTTCAGAGAGCCATTATCATTAATAATTAAGCTGGAAGGTCCATCCTCAGTCAAGGCGAACAACACTCTAAGAGAATAAAAGAATCCAGCATTAAGTATCATTTTAGCACCTTCTCTGACTCGTGCCAGTGTCAAAAGGAACTTGAAGGTTATTGGAACAGAAGAAAGAGAATCTTTATCTTGAAGCTTCAGAATAACATGCTGTAATTGAAGATTTTTCTGTATTATCGGGAACCAAGTATCAGGAGTCGCAAAACTTCTCAATGCTAAGTCAATGGCAGTTAAGGAGAGGGTAAAATGCTCATCAGTGGTAACGAGACTGCATAAAATTGGTAAGAGACCCAGGCAAACAGTTGAAACCTCAGAACATTGTTCAGATTCCTCCTCTGAAGCCTTGCTGAACTCCACCGCTAAGAGAAGCACTGTAAGTAAAATCTCTGATGCTCTTTTAACCCCAGAAATGGACAACTTGAAGTCACTCAGAAATTTGAGGCCATAACCTGATGTTTTCAGGATATTTACACAGACAGATGTAGGCAAGCTACTCTGCACGGATTTCATGAGATGGAGAAGTAATTCTGCTTGTGCTGCTAGAAACTTGAGAATCTCATTAGAAGCATCCCACATTATAGCTAATGATTCTATCGCGCTGTAAATACATTGGCAGATGCGATCAATGCATGAAAAGTGAAGTTGGTCAGGAATTGCCAGAGCACTCGAAGCCTTTTTCTCCAAGGGCTGCCAAAGCAAAAAAAAAATAAAAAATCATAGATCAGTTAAGGAAACTGAAAAAGCAAAAGTTCCGACCATAATAAACCTACATAAGCAAAAGAATTCCTACACACAAACAAAAAAAAGAATAAGAAGAAGATAATAATAATGCCAGCTACATTTAGCCAGGCCACTGCATAGCTGCCAAAATCATGTGATCTCAATGTTGCAAAATTAGGAGCTGCATCAAAAGCTGAAGATTCAGAAACTCACACTATCCTTGTACATGGTCAATATGCCTATCAAAGCTTTCAACGCAGAAAGTTTTGAATTTTCAACCAAAGCCATGGAATTTCCTTGCTCCATGCAATCCAGCATTGTTTTTGCAATTACTTTAGATTTTTTCCAATCATTAAAATCCCATTTATCTAATCCAAGATCTGACTGTATGTGCTTTAGGTTATAGAAGAGTCCATCTTTGGCAATTTTATAGAGCCCTTCATTGTACTTTTGTTGATTAGGCAGCAAGCTATCTGATTCCAGTAGGTACTGCGATAGTTCCTTGAATGGTCCAGGAACAATTTGCCGACCTTCAAGCTCTCCTTGAAGATGATAGAAGAGATCATTGATTATTAAATCTTTCAGCTCCTTTCCTTCACTGAACAGAAACAACACGATAAACATAAAATTCACACAGCATTCAAAATTTTCAAAACATAAAAAGAGAAACCAAAATGCCTAGATATAACAGCAAGAGTTAAACCTAAGAAGCACACAAGCAGTAATCTCACATCAGCAAAAATCTTTAAAGCCTAAGAAACACACAAAATTCCTGATAAAAGTCATGACAATAAATCAAGTAATGCTAAGAAATTGCAATTTCATAGGGCAGATATGCTGACCCTAAGATCTTACATGCCAAATCATGAGTAGTCCATTTGATAAAATCTCAAGAGAAAATGAGATGCTGATAAACAATACCTGTAACCACGCTGTAAGTATTGTGCTAACAATTCAGAAAAGGCAAGCTGCTCAGTCAACTGTTAACATGAAAACAACGAGACCTCAAAAATTTGAACGGCTAGAGGAAACTGGAGATAGCATTTAAGAAGTTATTAAAATATTCTCTTGAAGGCCTCCCCTTAAGAACTAACAATTGAAATATATGTTCATTATTTGAAATTTAGTAGCTCATAAAGGATAATTTAACCATATATACAAAAAAGGCCATACATTTGTATAAGTGATTCGAATCTTCTCAGTCAATGACACAGACAAACTTCCTGCATTACCAGATGCTAATTTGCCCATTGCATGGACAACAAACAAAGCAGCAGCGACCTGCAGTTGAAGATGACAACAAGAATGTAGGATTATCAATAAAAAACATTGGGTGTTTCCAAAAGGATTTGTAGCACAAGCTAAAAAATGTTGAATAATAGCACATAAGAAAAATAACAAGTTTCCAGCAGTATGCAATGGAAATAAAAGAGGAAAAAGGAAATTGAAAAGACACCTTGGCCTGACGACTTATACCACTTTCATATTCACAAGAAGTATACAACTTGATCATGTCTTCCCAAATGGATCTCCCACACAAACTTGAAAAGATATCCATCACCTCACAATCATTGGATGATTTCAATAATTCTTTTCCATCAGCATTTTCAGTCCTATGATTCAAATAAGAGACACTACTTGAAAGTGATTCAGCATGTAATAACTTTTTTATCAGGAACATGTCGTGAGTCATTATTTCCAATATAGCTGATTGACACTGATATTTGCATGCCAAGGCTTCAGCCTCTCTCTCTGTCAACTTTTGAAGAGTGGAAGCTTTCAAGCTAGAAACTAGTGAGATGCAGTTCCATAATTGTTTCCAGAACTTTCCTGAGCTCTTCAGGCACTCCAATATACTCATATAGAGGCCTGCCCCTTGCCACAATGCCTTTAGGAAATCAAGAATAACAAGCAGTGTGATGGGATTGCTGGAGAAAAGGAAATTCAACAAATTAGAACTGATCAAAATATGATGAGAATTATCATATCAGCATACCAAAAAATTGAAAGCGAGACAATCAGAGCATTCACACTGTCTTTATGCTACAATTACTTAGGCTACAATTACTTGCTTCATCAATTCAATGCTGTGACGGATGAAGCATTCACAACAATTCAGGAACAATCTCATGCTTTACATTCAATAGTATAAGTTTGAGGTAGTGACATAAAATAGCATAAAGGATATCATCCTGTCATTTATGGTAACAATAATCATCCTGTCCTTTCAAAGCCCATTCCCTTTGACCATGACTTGGTTATCTGATAAATCTTTCCATCCTCTAATCAGTTTCCTCTATACAGGTTGTTTCGTATCATTATAACCAATTTCCTGGGTTCTATCATATATGGCTGAAAAGAAAGCTATACAGCAGATACTTCCCAGACAAACCTTTGAATAAAATCATCAGATCTTTCAATATATTGCAATAAGGCGTCTGTCAGTGTTGATTTCTTTGACCCCTCTGCCCCCCTTGAAGCATTATTCCCTGGTTTCTTCACAGCATTTCCATTATTCAGCTGGATTTCTGTGTCCTCTTTGGTAGCAAAGACAGCAACAAGATACGCAGGCTACAACAAGTACCCACCAGAAATAAGGAAATAGTTTCCAACAAGCTAGACTGATAGGCAATAAGTAAATCTACTAAGATAATTTCAACTTTAAGAAAAGAAAAAATTGGTTCTACTGCTATAGTAACTACCATAATATATTATTATCAAAATTCTACAGATTGGGCCCCCTTCATATAAATCCGGTAAATGCCATTAAGTTATAGCAAGATAGCCTTTAGATCTTCTGGAGAAAAAGTAGACAGCTGCCATTAAGAAGATGAAAAAGGCCGTTTGGGATGCTTAACCAACTAAACCCGAGTGATCCACTAAATTTAACAGCCTACTCATAAGAAAGTCTGGTGGTTAAGTTGTTACCTCAGAAACATATTATTTCCTACAAAAGAACATCTGAGCAAATTTAAGAGAAACAAATAATTTCCCAATAGAAGAATATCTGAGCAAATTTGGAGATCAACATCAAATAAAAGCATATGCTCTTTAAGTTCAGTATAATATAACGGAAAGCAGTTAGGAATAGAAAAAAAAAAGAGCAACAGAAAACTTGCTCTCCCTGGGTATAATGGCAGACCTGAAATCGTGCTAAAGAGGTAAGAAGATTGATTGTAGCAACAAACAAATCTTCATTCCAGTCCATGAGTTCCAGTAATACACATTCCACAGAATGCCTTAAATCTGTAATCTAAAACAAAGCAGCTATTACATTGAGATTAGACAAAGCTAGAAGAAAAAAGAATGTAAAAGTTTACGAGGGAGAAAGGGATCACAGGCATAAAATTCCAACCTGCTTCTCATCTAGGCCAAAGCATATTCTTTCTGCCGAATATGGTTGTAAAGAATCTGCTGTCATCAATAGTGTAGACAACAGCTTAGTAGCTCGGACCTGTATTGCCTGCATTGGATAAAAGTAATCTTAAGGTAAAGAAGGTCAACGCCAGTTGCCTTGGTATTTTGTAAGGCTGATACACAAATTGAGACATGGACTAACATGGATCAGAAAAAGAGAACAAGGGCAGTAAAAAAGAAAATACTAATAGATAAATCAACTTCAGGCTTGACGAATAATCCTCCATCCCCTCAAATATTATACACATTGAACAAATTTTGATTCTGGTTAGAACATTATTAGCCTGCAAAACCAAGGGAATACCAGAATGTAATGAACCTGCTGCATCAGCAGTCAATTTTTTATATCATCAAAAGGTCCGATCTTTAAGTTATATGGGCAGGAGCATCCTATAGCACTTTATAATGGGTAGGAAGTCTTCAGCAGGTCTTGACATATGCCAAATCATCAGTGAGAACATGGTGGAGGAAAAGGCAGGATAATGAAGCATCAAGCTTTCAGCGAGCCATAGGTAGAAATGTCCACATCAGTGGAAATTAATAAGAATAAGAAATACACGAGTAAGAGCATTTACAACATTCTCAACTAACTATTCTTTGCACTTTATCAACTTACAATTGTTTAGACACCCTTAAGTTAGGCACAAAATATTAGGTATGGGAAAAAATTATGTTAAAGCACTCGTGAACTTCTGAAATCCAACTGCACCATCTCCAATAGAGGATTGTTAATTACAACATAGTGATATGTTTTAGCATATGAAAGCATAGAAAATAAATGTTCTGTGATTATTATGGCTAAGTATTCCATAACATATTCATAGGAAAAAGAAATAATTAGCTACGTTGTTTACTCCTCTGCAACTCTTCCAATGCCAGTGCATATGGAAAGCATAAACCAAGTAAGTAAACTTTATCTTCAGGAAGTGAATGTAATAACTCAGACAAATATAGAGGCACAATGAAATCCTATTTGGAAGTGAATAAAGTTCATACAGGATTGCGGGAATATGAGGCCAGGGACATAACAGCAGCAACAACTGGAATTGGTTTTGTTGAAGATGACATCACCACTTGATGGAAGACAGAAATATTGGGTGACCCATCCTGTAAAATAATTACATTATATCAAATATATTAAAACAAATAGAATAAATAGTCAGGATTCTATGGAAATATAGAGCACAAGTTTTTGTTGTTGGTTAGGGGGAATCCATATAAAATTGCCAATATCTAAAATGTATGGCTGCAAAAGTTTAAGATTTCCAGGAGCATTTTTTCTTTTTCTTTTGAAATTAAAGGGGTATCCACCATTGGTAACATTAACCAATCCTTTCCGCTGTATATGTGTGGGTCCAGGAACACTTGACCATAAACATTTCTACTTTCTCTGTTATTTGAAGGAAAAGAAAGATGCATATAATGTAATATTGCAGTGAAAAATGTAATGTTCATGAGAACAGAATACAACAAGAACAGGAGCAATATAATGTTAACTGACAATAAGCTGAGAAATACATCAGTATTAAAAAATCATACCTCAGAGAAATTGGATAGCATGATATGCAGAATTTCTAAAGCCGAACAAATAGCAAGCTGGAATCCTTCAATCTCAATCAAATCAAAGAAGCGGCTCATATAAAGGTTCTGTTCAAAAGATGTGCTCACCAAATGTTAGTAACTGGAGAATTGTGTTTAACATTAACTAGAAAGAAGCAAGAAAAGAAGGTATAAACAAGCCTCACCTCCAACGTTTGCTTAGTGATACAAATAAGACGCAAGAGTACATTGTGGATTGAAGAATCATTGAGTAGTATCCCACGGAAGGCCTTGCCCAATTTTTCCATTGAATACACAGACATAATGCATGTTTTCATCAATTCCAACACCTAAATGTAGACAAAGTTACACATTTGTTATTGTGAAAAGTTCCCAGAAGCTCTTCTAAACAAGAATAACCGTAATCCACGTCCAATAACATCTTATGTTGGACAGAACTAGTAAAATCGCACAAACGGATATCATAACAAGAAGCTATGCAGAACTAAAAAAGAATGAACATAAAAAAGAGCATAAGCAATCCAAAAAAAAATTAGAATCAACTACTTGTTAAATATGACTTCGCTTGCAAAATAAATTGTTAAACATTTTCTCATTTTCTAACTGTGCACTGCATCAACTCCTGAACTAGGATAAAAACTGAGAAACAGACTTTTGGATGTAGATGTGGATAAATCTGTTTCTTTCCTTTGTTTACCAATCCCGATAAACATGATAATTCTAGTAAGGCAGAATATTAACCGGTGGAGGCAGTGCCTGTAGTGGGGCCAAGATGTTAGAAAAAAGTAAAACAAAGTGCAGAACCAACTTTAGCAGCATCCATAAAAGAACAAGAACTACCTTCATTGTTATTCTGTAGCGGGGTTCCAAGACGCTTGACAAAATAAAACAAATTGCAGAACCAACTATTAGCAAGCATCCATAAAAGATCAAGAACTACCTTCACTGTTATTTTCCATCGAACATGCCTCACTTTATACTTCCAGTACTCATGATTTACTAGAATATACTGCATAGAGAAAACAACTAATGCTCGGACAAGCTCATTCTCTAATCTTGCCTCCACCAACTGCATGGTGAAGTCCAGCACTGCATTGTAAGATCACAAGTAATTTAGAATGACATAAACATGAACTATTGATATCAGAACAAGTTCATTCAAAAAAATTTGGAAAAGATAGAATAAATCAAACATGCATGACAGCTGAAACTTCTCTATATAGAAAAGTTAATATTTATTGATACAATGTCAGTGATAAGAACAATTACAACATCACAATTCGTATACATAAAAACAGATTAAAAAAGCAGAGAATAGCACATTCATGAGTAGCAGGGTTTTCTGTCCCCTCCTTAGCATACAAATCAAGTGTTATGTTCCTCTATTTCCATTTAATCCTAAATTCTGGAGCATCTGTGAAACTATTACTATTGACTATGCAGAAAATGTCTATCACACTGATTGTTGAATACCAACTTGACATATCAAAGTCCCTGGGACAAGGATATTGCTTCGAGCATAGGATAGATGAAACACTAAATTCTACAAAGTCTAGATGTGAAAAATATTAGAAAAAAAGAAACTGCATTTAGGAGCTAACAACATGGATAAAGAGTAGAACCATATACCAACTTCAAGAGCAATATAAGAAAGAAGACATCATATAAACACAATGCAAAGCCAACCAGAAACTGAAACAGAGCTACTCATGCGATTGATAATATAGAACTAAAACATTGAAGTATACCTGAAATAGCTAATGAGGTGTCATAATCATTATGCTCAGAGTCTACCAAGAGCAGTCTAGCCAATTTCCCAGAAAGCAACCAGGAACCACTGGAGTAAAGAAATTGAAGAAAATCAGACAGAAATAAGTCAGTGAGCCTGTGTCAGCTCCTGAAGACTGAAAAGAGTATTGACAGGGGCAAAAGATGAGGGCCACTGTACATAGAGTATTAAAAGAAAATACAATTCCAAACTCATAATAGACATGTACACCAATGAGAGAACAAAAAAGTTTCAAGTATTGATGGGTAGGATTTACCTACGGGAGCCATTGTAGTCAACATCCAAGAGATTTGAGTTTAAAGCCTCCTCAAAAACATTTGTTTTCAGACAAATAGCAGCAATATGAGATGGGGCACTATCAAAAACAGGAAAAGTACCAAATTAATGACTGAGATTGTGGCACAAGTTTGTGAGTACGAAATCCATATAAGTTCAGAGTACCAACATGTATACAAATGGTCACAGGTAGCAAGAAAGAAATATAAATGATACCATATTAGTGTTTTGGGTTTGAACAAGTAATCAACATGTAAGAAAACTGGCATTGCTTCTCACTAGTTTTTGCCTGGTGATTGTTAATTAAAATGGCTTTATAAAGCAAAAAGACAAGAAAAAAATATTTGCCAGCAGAAATAAATACCGATTTACCATTTCATCATCTGCGCTAAAATACTGACACCCAAGGACATTATCACTCCACTAAAAGCACTAAAGGGCAAGCGCTTGATCACAGCACAGAGTATCTCTGCTACCCTGCAGTAAGGAAAAAGGCAGAAATTCAAAGAAAATGAAACTGTGAAGGAGCCAATAGAAGGAAAATCAAAAGAACAACACCTAAAATTGAAATACAAAATACAGAGAAAATACAATGTGAGCATGCCAGTGATTACCAAAATGGCTTTTCTGTCTGCCCAGTCATTCCAGGCTCCTGATGATAAAATTTGTAGCCAAGATCCAACAAAGAAAAGGTAACAGCCTGAAATCAACATATTGGAATCTTACTCAAAATTAAAATGAAACTGGAAACATAGTATTCATAACTAGCACATTTTAAGTTCTAGTTCATGTTATTTTTGTCCATGGGATCATCTACTTTACGAACACTTTGAATATCATCCTTTATCTTCTTATTATTTCTTCTTTTAAGAAGAAAATATTCAAATTTCATTAAACCAAGACATACCAAAAGTTTAAACAGAATTACCATGTTAAATGACACCATTCGCTTGAGAAGATCAAGAGTGAGAATAACTTCCTTATCACTTTCCAAGTACAGTTCATGAGCCAACCGCAAGAGTAAGACAAGCACTCCTGATTGTTCATACTACAAAAGTAGATAGAGTGTGAAAGTTAATAAAAATTTCCTCTGCAGAGATACCAATTAAAACTAATAATGAGTCAAAGTTCATTGACCACAATATATCCCTGGAACACTTTACTCTCCAATATGAATATGATGCTTGATATTCAGAAGGAAAGATACCGAAATTTACAAAAATTTATGAAATTTGAGAACTATTCAGCCAACCAAATAGAGAAATGCTTTCTAACTCACTGTTTTGTTTGGAAACAATGAAAAAAATATCTGAAAAAATTCTAAAAAATCAAAAAGTTTGCGATGTTACCTCCCAACGTACAAGAGCAGTATTTCTACTGAGAAATTTCAAAACATGCCCGCGAGTTCCAACAGGAATCAGCAAACTTTCAACTCCAGGAACAGGTAATGGAGAGTGAGTTTCAACAATTTCAGAGTTGTTTTCCACCAAGGTCCCACCAGTAAATTTAAATATAGAGGATATACCAACAGATTTGTCAAGAAAGTTAAACCTGTTGACAGAAGATATTGCAACTAAACATCAATGTGTTAAACCATCAAATACTTAATTCTAGCAGAATGATTTCTATTCCATCTAACCTTCATTTTAAAAGGAGAAATTTAGATGGATAATGCAAAGAGACATACTCCAAACCAAGACAATAACCAAATCATATAAAAGATTCCACTTACACACATTCTGCAGGCCAACTTCCCTCACAGAGGGATGACAAAAGGCGAACAAGTTCAGCTGATCTCAAAGGAAATTCCCCTTCTAAGTTGCAAAGAAGACATCGAATGGGACCATCAATAAAACTTTCCCTGTCCCAAAACTGCATGCATAGTGACTCCTACAGAGTTTATGCAACAGTGTTTTTCAAGTCAGAAAACTACAAACGGCAGAGATAAGAATTCAGGGAAATAATGAAGGAACAATAGCAAGGAATACAAACCTCCCCATGGTAAATTTTGCAAAGAATGTCCAATATAAGGTTAAGAGTGGTATCTTCTGACTGCAGAATTAAAAAAAGAAAAAAGTTGGCGAAAATAAGACAGGACCCACAAAATATTTTTCACAAAAGTAATGAGTATAGTTACCTGAAGATTAATTTCGAAAGATGCAACAAATGAAGAAATGAAAGTTCTCAATACACTGCGATATCCAGCAACATGTCCCTATAGAGAGAGCACATAATATGCAGCAGGCAGAAAAAAATCTAGTATTATAAATCGAATACGAGAAAAGAAAACCATCTCAAAACAAAAAAGAGAAGCTAGGCATAGACATTTGGTATATTCTGATAACAAAGACCTGGTGACAATAACCACTAAAAACACAAACTGAAAACTTACATCTGATTCTCTCAGCATGTCACTTTCAAGAATATCAACAAAGCATCGAAGTGATGAACCTTCAAAGGTTTGACGAACGTAGCCAACATGATCAATCTCCTGGATACATAAGCATAAAAGAAATGCTATCATTATTTGCAAAGAGCATATTGCCTGTTGCAAAAAAAAAAATGGAAAGTTTCCCAACAATGTACCATAAGCACGCTATTTTCTTCTTTTCCTGGAAGTGATAAAACTAGACAAAGAAATACTGCCCATGACAGAACCAGAGGGTTTGTATCTTTCATCTCAAAATTATTGATACTAGATACCAGCGCATCCATCTCTTGGATATCAGACACAGAAAAAATGGAAGCACTCTGCCTGAGATTTGACAAAACAGATGCTCTCATGATTAGACATCAAAACAAAAGGTTAACGGCTGCAAAGGCTTCAGCAGACCGTCTATTTTCAACCCATATATAATTGAAAGGAGAATTAACAGCAAGGGAACAACCTGAAGGGGATTTCATCGTGAACAAGTTGAAGAATATTTTCCAGGTTCAATGTTGCTATAAGTATAAGTGTTAGCTGAATTTTGACATGATACAAAGACTTCAATGCCTCAGTCGATATTGCCAGCTTTCCAAAGTTATATGAGCCTGATAAGATCCCCTGATGCATTACATTCGTGAACTATGTTAGGACAGGAAAAAAGTGTAGACACTACTAACCTTGAAAGGGCAAAACTGTACCTTGTATATTGAGCACATCTTCCTCCACATTTCACCATTACAAGAACAAAGTGACTCATAGTAAATAAGGAAAAGAATGTCAAGAACCAAACCATCTTCAATCAGTGTCTCCTCAGCCCACAGAATGAAAAGATCAACATCCTATATCAAGTATTCATGCAACCACATTTAAAAATAGATCATAATTTAGTAGATACTAATAACCACACTTTCCATGCAACCGATATATAGAAGCAAAGGACAGAAGTCACACAGTAGAAAGCAGTGAATAAGAGCATATACCAAATGAAAAGCCTGAGAGAACAATTTAATCAAGTAATATACTAAGCAGGATACTATCAAATTTTTTAAAGATTTTGGAATAACATGTAATAACTCAAAAGAAATCAGTTCATTTATGGAACATACCATCTGTTCAGGATGAGGACAGGATAGAAGATCCACGAAAACAGAAACTAGCTTGCGTTCCAAGCCATCAGAAATTAACTTTATGGCTTCGCTCCTGACAAAATCTTCCTCTTTTGTGCTAATTCCAAGGTATACTGCACAGTAGTGGTAATGCAATCATCAGAATAACCAAAATAACAGCTCATTGACTAAAAGCAGTTTGATGGAATACATGACAAGAAAGAAACAAAAAATTAGCTGAACAAGAACAACGATCAATACGACTGTATTGGACTTACTAGCATGCATGAGGATTCTCCTGGTGCACTTCAGCAAACACTGTCTCTCAATATAGAAATGAAGCAACGCCTACACAATATAGAAAACGCATAATCCATTGAACAACAACTTATTCCCGCAGTTCAATGGAAACGAAAAGCAACAGGTAAAGAACCAAAAGACACAACAGAAAGCAACAAACCACATCCACATAGTCTTCAACAACGGCTAAATCTCTGTCCTCAAGAGACCTCTGTAGAACAATGTAGGATTGCACCTCATCTAAATGCTGGAAAAGCGAAAAAAGAACAAAACGACTGTACATCAAATATATATTTAAAAAATTTTAAAATGAAACATTTGACGGAAACAACAAAATGCCTAACCAAAAGGGAGCTAATGTGCAAGGCCTTATCCTTGAGCTCGGGCTTCACAGTCAAATTATGAGAGCCAATTTTCACTTCCAACGAATCCAAAGCCTCTTTCGACTTCTGGTTTGGTGGCTTAAATCGAGAAACAGTGTCCACGAACCACTGGTGATTCTCCTTTACTCTACTCACCTAAACTCAGAATCACCGACAGAAAGAGCACATTGAGCAAAACGCAAATCATAAACCTTATGAGAAGATGCCCCGGAGAGAGAGTGAGCAAAAGGGGGCTCAGATGGTTACCAAGCGAGGAGGGAGGTCGGAGGAGAGAGAAGCATTTTCGAGATCAGTAAGAAGGGAACTAAATGAGTCCCACCAGAGTGAGGAATCCAGTGACTTAATGCCGGACATCGGTGGTGGTGGTGGAGGAGGATGAAGCGGGAGCAATTTCCCAGAATTTTTGAATTTTTTTAAAACCCTAACTAAACCTTACATAAGAATAAGCTGGAAAAATAACGGGGAACTTTTTAAGCTCACGTTTTCTTTTTGTCGCTGCGACGGGTTATCCTAAAGCATCTAAATAAGCGACGAGTCGTTCTAACGGGGAACTTTTTGAGAGCACTTTCTTTGGCGCTGCGGGTGGTTTTCCTAAGCAACTACCGAAACGGATAGTCGTTTTAATATAATAGCCATTTTGTGCTCAGTTCAAAAGACGCATCTCCATTTCCGCTATTCCAATGCACAGTTCAAATCAAAGAGTAGTTCAGGCTTGTGTTCGCTAAAGAATTTGGTACGGCCTTAGATAATTGAATTCAATCGGAGACAAGAGATGCCAATCAAATTACTCGTGGGTTGGTTCTTAAAGGCCGCCGTTTCAGCTGGTGATGGTGTGTGCTTCTTTAAAAGTGATAACAGCGTTCGATACAGTTACTTGATCATGAAAGAAGAGAAGGGCTCCAGTTTATGTCACAGTTGATAATAAATATGAAAACTAACACCCGTTTGACTTGTGTACCTATGAACTTGTAGATACATCGAGACATTATTATGGTTATGGATTCGATATTATAATCAAGAACCATCTGATATTATGTCTGAGAATGTGGTCCTTCTCTGCTATAATGAGCTAGTCAATGCTCAACTGTGTTTGTTACCACAAATATGGGGAAGCAAAGGATACTGTCAACTTGCCTTCCGCTTGTCTCTCTAAAAGGAAATGAAGCGAATGCCGGAAAGACACATAGTGAGGTTCGTTGAATCTCGTGAACAAGCAAAGCCCGGTTAAAATATGGAACAAGAAGAAGAAGAGGAGGAGGAAGAAGAACATGATGATCAATTCATGATTGGCATTTTCAGTTTTCAAGTTTCAATAGACGTTGCTTCATTGAGTTCTGACCACGTAAAAGAGGATGCATTGATATTGCAATAGGCATCAACAGATAGCATTTACAATGAAAGGGAGTTCGTACAACACCGGATTGAACTATTGGTACAGGAAATAAATAAATAAACAAATAACAATCTTCACAAAGTTTTTTTCTTTTGCGTTTCCTTCACTTTCATGAAGGATTTATTCTAATAAATGGAAACTTCACACGATAATGATGATACGGAAAACGATATTTGTCCTTGGTGCATATTTTAATCATACTGCAAGATGTCTAATGGATGGGAGAAAATGGAGGCAAGGGAGGCCATTTTCCAAACTTGGGGTGGTGGAAGTACTTTGGAGGAAACTTAAGGTGGGGAGGCAGCTTAGGTAAAGGCGGCCATGGCTTCTTCAAAAATGGAGGGAGCTTTGGAATTGGAGGGAGAGGCTTATATGTGATTGGTGGTTTGGGTTTGTAGATTGGAACAGGAGGTGGTAAAACCTTTGGAATTGGAGGAAGAGGCTTGTATACGATTGGTGGCTTTGGTTTTGGTTTGTAAATTGGTACAGGAGGTGGTAAGACCTTTGGAATTGGAGGGAGAGGCTTATATACGACTGGTGGCTTTGGTTTCGGTTTGTAGATTGGGATAGGAGGTGGTAAGACCTTTGGAATTGGCGGGAGAGGCTTATATACAACTGGTGGCTTTGGTTTCGGTTTGTAGATTGGGATAGGAGGTGGTAAGACCTTTGGAATTGGCGGGAGAGGCTTATATACGACTGGTGGCTTTGGTTTCGGTTTGTAGATTGGGATAGGAGGTGGTAAGACCTTTGGAATTGGCGGGAGAGGCTTATATACAACTGGTGGCTTTGGTTTCGGTTTGTAGATTGGGATAGGAGGTGGTAAGACCTTTGGAATTGGAGGAGGCTTGAAGACTGGCGGTTTAGGCTTGTAGATGGGAACTGGAGGAAGAAATGGCTTTTTGGGAGGACATGGTTTCTTGACTTTTGGAACAGGAGGTGGCAGCGGCTTCACTATGGGCACCGGTGGTGGAAGCGGCTTCACTATGGGAACTGGAGGAAGAGATGGTTTCTTGGGAGGACATGGTTTCTTGACTTTTGGTACAGGAGGTGGCAGCGGCTTCACTATGGGCACAGGTGGTGGAAGCGGCTTCACTATAGGAACTGGTGGTGGAAGCGGCTTCACTATGGGAACTGGAGGAAGAGATGGTTTTTTGGGAGGACATGGTTTCTTGACTTTTGGAACAGGAGGTGGCAGCGGCTTCACTATGGGCACAGGTGGTGGAAGCGGCTTCACTATAGGAACTGGTGGTGGAAGCGGCTTCACTATGGGAACTGGAGGAAGAGATGGTTTTTTGGGAGGACATGGTTTCTTGACTTTTGGTACAGGTGGTGGCAGCGGCTTCACTTTGGGTACTGGTGGGGGAAGCGGCTTAACTTCGGGGACCGGTGGCGGTAATGGCTTGACTTGCGGTACCGGTGGAGGAAGTGGGCTTACTATAGGTACTGGTGGGGGTAGAAACTTCGGTGGGAATACTTTAGGTGGGAAAGGAGGGAAAACCTTGGGTGGAAATAGTGGGTGGTGGAAGCTTTTCAATGGTGGAAGTTTCCATTTTGGCAATGGTGGAAATTTTGGAAGAGGTGGGTACTTGAAGTGAGGCCATAAGAAGGCCGACGTGCATGTAACTGGTGAGAATTTCAGGTTCCCTCCAAGCCCAAGTGTGTGCTTCTCATTGTCCTCTGACTTGAAGATGATCTTCGAGGACTTAAGTCCATCGTGGGCAGGACATGGGGTGGCCGGTGCACTATGGAGTTGTGCAAAGCATTCTTCCTGTAATTTCCCATCTTTTACAATGTCATTGGGAAGAGACACTGTGAACTTCCCTTCTCCATCGAGCTCGCCAACTCCTCTTGTTTTGAACTCACCAATTCCAGACTTGCAGTCAATGGTTACTCGAAGCCCTACAGGAAATGTGTCGTAGGATCAATTATCATACAGAAACAAGTTCTGACACGAAGGATACTGAATGCTGCACAGAGTCTGACCATAAAAGACAACCTAGAAACCAACGGTATGTACCTGAAAAGGCCTGGCTGGTCCTAATGTTTCTCTCTGCACAATCTGCACATTCTCCTGTACCAACCACCTCCACAGTCTTATATTCGGCAAAGCACAGTATTGCCGAGCATAGCAAAGACGCAAAGAAGCACAGAAGTGCTCCTCTGAAAACGGGAAGAACCCGCATTTGGAAACACGCAATAGACTAAACCAGCTGGGCAGGATCAAGAATTGCCTATAACTATTCTGGCGGCAACTTTGAAGCTGAAAGCTTCTGTAATTTTCATCCAATGAGTGAGGGACTCGATACCTCCCATGCTTACTATATAATGCACTCGACGAAGTGAGAACTCATAGGCTCGCCGACACCAAATTAAGAGCTTCACATGCTGTTAGGGACCCTCCGAGAAGACCTTGTTTCTTGTTTTGAAAAAGATTGAAACGTGCCCACAAGCTTGATCATCGACAGACGGGCATTGTCTTCATTGAATGAGCTCTCAACCGTGCACAACCAATACTTGTACGCTGTCAAATAAAAAATACTAACCAGAGGTTGTCAACCATGTTTCTCCAAAGCTGTATAACACCTAATACTTTCCTCCCTCATCAATACAGTTTATCTAGATGTCGGCGCCCGCTGCACGCATTGATGGCATAGCCTAAAGTGCCATATCCTTGTGTTTCTCATGCTGATCACCAACATTTACCGTTACTGAGTTAACTAACTGAGTTATTGTTACCTTATCGGGTCTCCGACGGTCTCTTCCGAGTGGTGCCAATTCTTATCTTTCAAACAACCCCTCGCATTGATAACAGTGGCTGTATCCCTCCCTCTCTCCATGCCAGCGACAGCTTATGGGAACTATTCGCCATCAACAGAAATGTACTGCACAAGACTTTCAGGAATGCTAAACTACAGGAACTCCTTGTCCTGTCCATTCAATCATGCAACTTCTTTGTGACTTTGGATTTTAGTTCCCAACAGTTTTGAAGGTTCTAGCTGTGGTCTAATTAATGCTTGCAGACTGCGATAGAAAGATACCTGCATGACGGCTATGCTTTACCCACTCTACTTTGGTTTCAAGCTAAGGGAGAAAAGATATAGGATGGAAGGCGGAGAACTAGACTTTATGCACAAGGAAGCAGTAGATGCCGCATCAAAGCAGATGGATGAGAGCTGGTAGCCAATTTACTGCATTAGTAGGAATGAAGATTTTAATTCTAAGCTGATCAACAATCTACTTCCATGTAAGTAATCGTATAGCCACACAGCACACTCTGCATTTGCTTTTAACACATGTGCACATCAAGATGCTAGCATGTCAATTTTGTGAACGATATTTGTTCATTAGAAAGCTTAAAAGTGCAATAAAGGGGACATGACTGAGAAGGGAAAGCAGCGTTGTACAGCGTTAGGTGGGCCATTATCTTCCCTTTAAAAGCCGAACAGGACCAATAAGGCCCAAAGCATGTTCCACGGGTAGTCCAATTCCACGCCACAAAGAAATGAGAAATGAGAAATGAGAAATGAGAAACGAGAAATGAGAAACGAGAAAAGAGAAAATTGCTATGGTTTAATAAAATTATATCCTTAAAAAAAGGCTCAGACACCAAAATTCTCCAAGAAGGAAAAGGGTTTGCATGCTACAACAGCGAGACGAGTCTGTCATATCGAAAGCCTAAATTTTCAGAACTGGTCAACTTCTGGCCTCTCCTAGAGATCTCCAAATGCCTAGGGTAAGTTACAGGAGTCTGCACTTCTGCTCGTTACTACTGTGCCTTCTACAGCTAAGACGGGCTAGAACTCGTCTATTTCTTCTTCTTTGATTTGCCGGTCAGTGACCGGGTATACGCAGTTCCCTGATTACATGAGGGGGCAGAGAAAAAGTTTATCAACGAGATTCCAAATAAAATCAACATGATCATGGATTGTCAGACGTAAGAACTAACAAACCTGAAGCCATTCGTCCATGGAGGCATCTCTGGTTCCAGTTCCAACTTCCACCTTGGGGGCTCTCTTTGTTTTCTAACCAAAGACAGAAAAAAAAAGAAAGCTGCATTAGAAAAATACAATAAGACAGCAGTAACCATACAGCTATAGATATCACAGAGAAACATCTAATAGGCAATTCATGTCCTTAGATATCTTCACTTTTGCAACCAGGTGTGGAATCATACTCTTCTAATTTATAAATGTCATTCTAGAGGGCCTATGTCCACATATCAGTTCTCTTACAAAAACAGAGAATGAAATTCCCCATGGAGGTAAAAAAATAAAATCAGATGGGATTGTTTACTCCCTGAAATTATAAACTGAAAATGCCAAAACAGAAGTGGAACAAGAACAGAAGGTAAATACCTTAGATAGATTTTGTATTTGACCATGAACCCATAAACCAAAGAGAACAATAAGCGCAATCCCAAGGGTGACAAGGAAAACAGACTCGATGCTCAGGAAACCACCAGACTCAACAACTTCCACAGTACCATTGAAGAAGGTGTTCTGATAAGGATGCTGATCTATCTCATAAATAATGGTGCCCACAAGATCAAATGTTCCAGGCTGCAAAGATAGTAAAAGAAACGTGTAAGATTGGGCTAACATTTTTTCCAGTCAATTTATGCATATCGAATTTGAACAGCTAAAATTTTGGAGTTTGGATGTTTATTTTGGAGGGAAGAAATCCTCTCAAATAAAAGCATATACCTGCAAGTACTTGCTTACAGCAAATACATATGGAAAAGTCGCCTGAGCTGATGGTGGAACTGTGCCATTGTTGAATACCTACAAGACAGAAATTTCAATCAGCACGGTCAAAGATACACTAAAAATCAAAACACCAACACTGATAAATAACAATTCCTTTTCATATGGACAATTATCCTGGTAACCTCAGCTGATCATCAACTGAGAAAAGTAAAATCGTGAGCAGCAGAAATAAGTTATTTTTTGGTGATATTTTCTTTGCAAAAAGATAGATACAAAAGCCAACAATGAGTCAAGGTGGAGTAAACAACGAATAGATTATAGTTATTACAACATTAAACAGTAAAGTCTATAACTATGTCAGGAAAATTTAGGATTTGCAAAACATAGGAAGACCAAGCCACCACACTCTGAATCAATAGTAGCAAAGTCCCATTCCTTGCATTACATGTACAAATTAAGCCGCGTGGAAAACAAACTACTGACTGAAAGGTTGAGGCAGATCCAAGGTCATAGTCTTCCAAATTCAAATAACAACCAAACTCAAGCCTCAAATACAAACCATGTATTCAAGCATAACTAAAAATGTGATTACCTGAACAGTGAGATTCTGGACAAGAAGACGATGATCAAAAGGGAGATGGACACTGGCCCTGATTGAGTGCACATTTATACTAGATTCCCCTGCATTGACATTTAAAAGAAATAAGAAAGCTATCAGGAACTAACGATGGAACAGAAATATGCCAAGATCCAACGAGCATCATTTCTAAAACATAGCTTTTGTGTTTAAAAGATATACAAAAAGAATAGAAAAAACCAAATTACTTAAAAAGGAACATACCATCATTTTTCATTCCAACAAGTAGTTCAGTTTCTTCTCCGGCCATCACAGCTGAACAAAGAATAATGGCGAGAAATACAGTTAAACAGAACAAACACTTTCTACACTAACACACATCCAAAATTACAATCAGAGAAAGACAGACATAAACAGAATTCTTACAACGTGCGCTATTTTTTGGAAAAACAGACACCGTCTCAACTCCTGAAGCTGGGCTAAAACTCCCATCACCAATATCCTGAGCATCCTCTCCGATAATCCCAAGATCACTGACTTCTTCAGTAGATTCAGAGACCTCGACCTCCGAATCAGACTGACACCTGGCAACTACAAAAAAATAAAAATGCTATCTCAGATTTAACTATCGCAAGCACACTTTGTATCAAATACAAAGCATTCAATAGGACGACTAATGCAACCGGAATTCAACCTGAACAAATGCAATCCCGTGAAAGCGAACGACTCAAATAAAAAAACAAAAAATTCAAAAATTAACGAAAATTTTCCGAGATAAAGGTCCATTTTTTATTAACGTATTTAGGATTTCAGCCGAGCTGCCAAGAACATTGGTTTTAAAATAAGAAAAAAGAAAACGAGCGACAGGCGGAAGGAACAAATCAATCGCATACTTAAATGTAGCCAAACGATCGCGTAATTCAACAGATCATCACAATCGAGATCCATGCAAACATAGCAAACGGTCAAAAATAGCGATATCGACAAATGAACAAATCTATACAGATCTAGATCTGGAGATGGTAGAAGCACAACCTTGAATGAAAGGAGAAGCCAATAAGATGAAAGCCAGGAGGAAAATTTTGAGAATTTTCATCGTTGGTTGAAATCAATTCAAAGGAACTACACTGCGCAGACCCTCGGCCACCGGATGAGGCTTTTGTTTTCGTCAATAGGTATTTATTCTGGTGCTCGGAGGTTAGGTCTTTTGGGGCTTGATAAGTTAAAACAGAAGGGGAGTTGATCCACATTAAAATCTATATCGATCGTGCGAGGCCAGTTTGATAGAAATGTAAAAATCTTTGACACAAAATTACAATCAGACCTAAAGTGATAAAGGTTTATATCACTTACGATTTTTTCTTAAGTATGTCAATATTTCCATAGATTTTAATAAATAAAATAGCATATTATATTATTATGTAAATTTAAATCATGGAATATCAACCATAGAAAACTAGTATATTTTTATTATATTTATTTAATAATTAAAGCACGTAACAATAACATCATACATATCTTAATTAGATTATATCTTACTAACGTGAACCTGGAAATCATTAAATTATATAAATTGTGATCATGTAAAATCAATTTGATGAATCAATGTGTATTGTATGATATTTGAATACAATAATATATATATCAGGTTTGTCATGGCATTGATCAAATTAAACAACTTATATTCATAATTCAATAAATTTAGAAGGAGAAGTTTTGAAAAACATTATATATTATATATGGAAACATTCTATTAGATATATATATTATTTTATTTATTTATTGAATATAAAAAAATTTGGAATAATTTCTCAAAAATCAATCTATAATTCCATATAAAATATTTATAATTATTTACAGCAAGATATTTATTTATATATAAAAAATAAGAGTGAGAGGTCTATCAATTAGTTTTTAATAATTTAAATATTATGAATTAAATATAAATCTATAACAATTTTGGATTAGATTGTATGATATTATATTAATTTAGAAAATTACAAAATTTGATTAGCACAAGTAAGTCTTCTGTTATTTATTATGATTTCAGTTTTAATAATTTATTTATATACTAAATATTAATATTATTTTATATTTGTTTGACTAGTTCTAATGTGTTTTATGCTATATAAGTATATAATCTAGATTTAATAATAAATTCTCTACAAAATATTTATTTAGAAAAATTTATACAGAATTTTTTATAATTCTATTATTTTATTTAAATAATAAAATATTTTTATTTAAGTAATATTCCATAAACATTGGTACTGAAAAAAATAATTTAAAAAACTCTGATGAAAAGATGCATAAAAATACAGATAATTTCAAAATAAAAAAAAACCAGATAATTTAGAAAACTCTGATAAAAAAAATGTATAAAAATACAGATAATTTCAAAATAAAAAAAACAAAAATCCAGATAAAATCGTAAGTTTGAAGCAGCCATAATTGTACACAGCAAAGTAAACGCCATAACATGTGATTTTCAAAACATTCCTCTTAAATCCCCGTAGTAAAAAAAATGCTAGGAGAGCACACTATGAATCGTGTCCACAATTGACTTCAATCTCCATGGATGGTGTACCGCTCCCACTTCTTTGTCGGGTCATATATCTATCACGAAACAGAGAACAGAAAGGAGTAAATGTTTTAGTGCCTGCCCTTCACAGGGTATATTTTACTAACAAAAAGGGTAAAGAAAGAAAAAGAGAGAGCTTACCTCCCATCTCGAAGCTGGGAAGATGTGTTTGTTTTTCTCGTACCAGTGCCTCTCAACAACTTTACCAGCGTGAGACTGCAAAGGAGAGGTTAATACAATATTAGTAAACATAAACATGGCAGAGGTTGTACCCACTAATACAATGCAAGAAACTGTAAGTGAGATATTGAAGCGTCGATTATAGCATAGGAAGGATACCTCGTCCTTCTCTATTGTTGCATCTGCTATGGTCCGGACATCCTCATGCACATCGAAATGGAAAAGCTGTCAACAGAACAGAAGGGTCACTATCATGAGCAACTTCTGATAACCAGTCAACCGATAAAATTTTCAAAACTAGAGAGGATCTTTGCTGTTGCATTGTTCTTGTAATTCTATTAACTATTTTCAAAAATCAATAAAAACACATAAGCAGACAGCCCATGCACCAAGCAGGGAAAGTAGGCACAACCATCATGGTCCAATTAATTATATAACACTCAATTTCTTGATGTCATCGCATTCATTTAAAGAATGTAAATGCTGCTTTCCCGGCCACATCATAATAAACTTGAACGGGGCATTAATGAGATTTGGAATCACCACATTCGACAAAAGATAGAAACAGAGAGCTATGAGTAATGAGCTTTACCGGTCCACTTTTGCCCCGGGCCTTGTTGACGATCAGCTCATAGAAACTATGTTGCTGGTATTCCACGGAAATAAATAAATACATGTATAAAAAATTCACATATTAGTTATCGCACATTGAAGTTAGAAAGCATTGAAATTAAAGAGTAAAATAATAGACTTACATGGGGAATGATAAGATCTTCTTTAACATAAAGTAAATTCTCCACTGAAGTAGTTCTAATTTCTCTAAACTCGGGAGCAAGTTGCTGCTGTACTGCCCGAAGAAACTCCCCAATGGTATCACCTTTACGCACCTAAAACAGAATGATCTTTAATGACTATGAAAGTTTAAAATCAAAACTAAAAAGCATGATTACAAAACAAAGGGTACTTTTAACTACCTGAATCACTCTTCTATGGCCAGCTCCATCCCAGTAACTGTAAGTAATTTCAAGGGGTTCATCTGAAAATAGAGAAATTTGATTCAGAACATCATATTTTTATCCATAACGACTAGAGCAGAGGTGGAACATTTGCTTACTTCGAATTTGTTCCTGTTCACGAAGCCACTGTTTCCGCAGCCTTTCACGCTCAGCTTGCTCCTCAGCCTCCCGCTCACTGAAACAGCATCCTCAGCACCCCTAGGTTCAAATGTTAGTTCCAAGTTCATGTAGACACTGGCACACACAGACCAAGTATAGAAGTGATTCATGAGAGTGAAACAAAGAAAGAGAGGAAACATTGCCGTACCTGTCAGGCAAAAAACTAGTTTCCACAGTTGGATCCTTGCCGAATTTTCCACGAGCTAAGTTCTTTGACTCTAAGCTCCCTAACCAGTAATTATCATACGAGGTCAGGTCAGGCAAGACGGCAATTCAGTTTCCCCAGAAGGTTCGACGAAGAAAAGAAGCAAAATCAATTGTAGGATTTCTCTATTACAAAAGTAACCATCACAGGAATATAGCAATTATTAGAGCAGTTAAAACATCAAGACCTATCACCAACATGCAGCTCTGTAAGTAAAATAGCATTCGTGCATGATACGGAATGCAAATAATCCTTTATGGCCCCAAGATCACAACATACAACACATACTAAAACCAGTTATGCAAGAATCTCGGTTGAAAACAGAAAAGTCAGTGACAAGACCCACTTGCATGTCCATGAAACTATGATCGACATACATGGCAATAGTTAGTCATTTAGATTGTAACTTGAACTAGAGCAAAAACGAACAACAATACATTGTAACTAGGATAGAATAGACAAAGACAACCGAGTATAAGCAGTTCAAAATTATCACCAAAATAATGCTTCGTATAACAAATCCTTAGAATCGTGAAACATTATAAGATTCCAATCAAAGCGGCAATAGAGTTACATTTCAGAACAGTAAAATTAATATATGGTCATAGTTATTCTGAAAACAGTTCCAAAATTTTGATAAACAACGAAACCTAACTCCTAACATAAACTGTAAAATAGTTAGTCAAACAGGTCAACTCTTTCAACACTAGAATTCAGACAAATAACAACCACATCAGCACGAAAAAATTTAATACCACACTAGACAATAAGGTTCTCACCATTGTTTCCATCCATCTCTTCTTCGCTCCCGTTATCAATATCCTCAGCAAACGATAATCGCGAGGTCCCCTTAATCTTCCTCTTCTTACGCTTTTGTAACAGAAGCTCCTCCTCCCTGCAGCATAAGAAACGAACAACAACCTCAAGGCATCAGCAATCAAACCCAAACCGCAAACCAAAAACAAACAAAATCAGAGCAAATAAACTCACTCCTGCCGTATCTTTTGAAGCTTCTCCTTCTCTTCTTCTTCAATTTTGGTCTGAATAGTGACCCTCTTTTCTACATATTGTTCTCGTGTTACCAACCCCACGGTTTCCTTCTTAAATGCAGTCTCTAGAATCTGAAACACCAAATCACACGCAATATATCAATTGAACCGAACAGAACACATAAAGAGTCACACAAAACGGAGATAATCTCAACGAATCAAAACATACGGACCTCGGAGGTACTTGACCCGAACTGGAGCAGACCAGGCTGACCCTTGCCGGAGGCGGACTTGGTTTTGAGCTCTTGGATTTTGCGGCGCTCCGCTTCTCGCTGCTTCTCGAGCCGCCGAATCCTCACGGCGTCCTGGGCCGTCCCAACGTACCCGTCTCCCATACCCGACATCTTCGCTCTGTTTCGCTTTTCCCCCGGCTTTTGGCCTCTCGATTTCAGGTTTCCGCTCCAAATCGAAGGAATGGAAATATAAAAGGAGGGAGACCGACTCTTTTCGAGGATATTTATGATATGCAAGTTGATACGTCGTCTGTAAAAAAAAAAAACTCAAGTTAACCTACACGTCGTAGAGTCCATAGTCATGATCGGTAATGGTTTGACGCGTCCCATCTCCTAGACATGACCCGACGACGTGAATGCTAACTAGGAAAGCAACTCGGAGGCAAATGCAATGAGACCCACTGAACGCCATCTTCAGTGACGTGTCAATCATCTGGATGGGTACTGGAGTAAACGGAGGAAAAGCATCACAGAAGGCGAGCAGCCACATGGATTAGCAACCACGCGAGCCAGCCCGCCAACGAAGGAAAACAGTCAGACCGAAGATTGGATAACGAAGGATTTGGCGCTCCCAGAGTTCCTCAATTACCCATATCCAATCCCTTACTAAGCCCACCCCTTCTCTTCTCTTCTCTTCTCTTCTTATGTAGATTCCATCACCTGGAATCTTTGGCCATGGATCCTCAGCTGCAAAACTGCGGGGCTCTTTACCAATCCATGCAAATTCAACCCCCAATTCAGTCACAGCCACCAGCAGCCGGCCCCTGCATGCCCCTCGCACGCTCCCACCCCAAATCCAGGTGCTCTCCCTGCCCTCCCCTCATAATTTCTGTATTTTCGCTCTTTCTTTATTGTTTTGATGATTTTTAGTTTTATTAGTTAAACAACGTCTCTTTTCTTACGGATTAACTCAGCGAGACAATGGAGGTGAGAGATAGTGTGGCTGCGAGAAAAATTCAAAAGGCTGACCGTGAAAAGTTGCGAAGGGATAGGCTTAATGAGCACTTTGTTGAGCTAGGCAATGCACTTGGTAAGTTATGAGTTGCTTGAAGTCTTTACAAAAGTTTTGAAGTAGTGTTTTCGTAGTATTTTTGTTCGTGATGGTCAAGCATAAGGTGATAGTTGCGGTAATAGGTCATCAAGAAATCATCTTCTTTTATTACTAATTTTTAGGGCTGTATTAAGTGCAGATCCTGATAGGCCTAAGCATGACAAAGCTACCATTCTAGCTGACACAGTTCAGTTACTGAAGGATTTGACGGCTCAAGTTGACAAGCTTAAGAGTGAGTATGTTGCCTTGTCCGAAGAATCTCGCGAGGTGATGGTTTTTGTATATTTATGTATTTTGGTTTGAGGAATGAGGTTGAAGGTTGTCTGAGTGTCGTGATGCAATATTGTCTCATGAACAGTTGACGCAGGAGAAAAATGACCTCAGGGAAGAGAAGGCGTCACTTAAATCGGATATTGATAGTCTTAACATTCAGTATCAGCAACGGCTCAGGGTTGCATACCCATGGGGTGCTGCTATGGATCATTCTGTTGTCATGGCAGCTCCACATTCTTATCCTTATCCAGTCCCTATGCCAATTCCTCATGTGCATCAGCCTATGCAGCCGTACCCTTTCTTTGGGAATCAGAATGCTGTAGTCATGCATACTCCTTGTTCAACTTTTGTTCCATGCATGACCCATAACACCTTGGTCGATCAACAATCTGCTCAACATGGTGCTTTACTGGCACAGCCTGCTAGTAGATCCTTTGTCTCAAGCGAGCCAGAGTTTAAGAATAAGTCAACAGGGGAGAGCAAGGTGAAAAGAAACGAGGATTCCAACGATTTTATGACAGACCTCGAGTTGAAAACTCCTGGATGTACGGTGGATCAAGTTAGTCATTGCGAAACTGCTGCTGTACATTTTTTGATTTAGTATATTCGTCGACTTATTGCAACACCTTTACAGGATTTATCATCAAGTAAAAAAAAATCCAGAAAGTCACCAAGGCAGGAAAACAGTGTTTCAGATGGGAGTTCTTCCAGCAGGTGTTCTTCATCACCTAATGTGCAAGATAGCTCATCCGTTAGTATAGTAGGTGGTGTTAAGGTCGATGATATAGGCCAGTGACAGTATCCGTTTAAGCACACGAAGAGCCAGGTTTTTTCCAAATTCTATACATTTTTTCCTTTCAATTTTCACTTATCATTTTTGTTATTTGTCTGCTTTTGCTTTATATATAGTATCAACATCCTACTACGGTGTGGGGTAATGCATTTATCTCGAAGCTCAATTTATCATTTTATTCTCTCAATATGATGAAGGTTGAGGGCATCTTCCCATCAGAAAGCCTCTGGGGAATTTTCAGACATTCCTCCGTTTGAACGCTAGAGGATGATGACTGTAATGGCAGATGTTGTTTGCCTTTTTGTTTTTTCATGGATAAAGAAGATAATTTGAGGACTACCCATCCCACTATGTGTAACCAACCGTTGGCTGTACAGAAGAGCAGACAGGCAAGGTGGTTTGTCGGCCATAAGCAATATCTGATCGCAAAATTATAGCAAAGATAGTTACTTTATGAGCACACTTGGTTTTGGACTGGCTCTGCGTGGATAAAGTTGGTTACAATTGTCTTCCTCTTCAGATTGTATACTTTAACTAGTCTCGGATGGAAACCAGTCGGACGGTTATCATTATAATCGATATCATACTTAATGTTTTTGTGCAACTGCACTTGTTACCAAAGCTAGAGACGGGATTAGATCGGAGCTTCTCGAAGAGTAGCCCCCTATAATGCGGTGTTTACCATTTTCAGAACCGACAGGACGTAAGATATTGTTGTCGAGTGAACCTTAAGCTGCTCACTTCCTATGGCCGATATCGATTTGGCCGTCACTTAACTTGAATATCCCCAGATTCCCAGACCATTCCGGTGCATCACACAAAGCCCACCATACAGGAAATTGAGGTTACTGATTTTGGGTGCCAATTTTTTTCAACGGTTTTGTTATCAGATAGATAGGCTCTCTACTATCCAGTCATTGCATGTGGTCGACCCATCAGTGTCACCTTTAAAATGTGGGCAGGTGGGTGGTCACGAGCTCCGCAATGCATTCCTCAATTACTAGCTGGACCCACCGGCCCAAATTATCTTCCAGTCTGTGGATGTGGCGGCTAGATCTGGCTCGCTAAGAGCACGGGATGCACGAACATGGTGCAATGCTAAGACCTGGTGAAATAATACGACGTCGTCTTGCATCTGCCTTTCTCCTTATCTGTGAAAGTTAGGTGCGTCACCTACAACCATCCTTAAAGACTGCGAAAGGTATCTCTTTGTTTTCTACTCAAAGATTGTCCGGTATGTATGTTGGTGCTGCCGAGTCACTGGGAAGGTGTAAAATCGTTTTCTGTTAAAAGTAATTAAAAGGATGGATAAAATATCCACGTGTACGTCAAAACCTTCACCGCAAGTTCCGGATGGATCCCAAGCAACAATAGTGACAGTAGAAACTATAAAACAAACAACTGTTACACCTGTAATGCCAGTTAAGACGGCGTAGTTTCTGAAGTGTTGTTTGCTTGTGATACAATCCTAAGAGAAAGTCTTGAGGTAAGATTTACCGTTACCGAAAGTATTGAAAGAGAGCGAGCGTCAACTACAAGAGTAACACACACGAAGCCTCAGAACTAACTCCGTGCATTGTCTGAATCCATAAAACGAGGAACAAACCTTACAAAATTACAATCCGATAAAATTTTCTAGAAGACCTATTCTACCTATTTTTACAGAGAAATAAAGATTTTGAAATATTAATATAGCGTAACTCATTCAGAGAAATAAATTAAATAAAAAAAAAGAATCATCTCGATCTCGTAAGCTCGTAGTCTCGTAGCTTAACATCGTAGAGGTACGACGTCGCTTGGACTTCCACTGGATTTACTGTCCCTATGCGGCCAGATAGACCCGCAAAACAACACCACAGCTTCAAAAGCCTACTTTCCTCTCTCTCTCTCTCTCTCCCCCCTCGCTCACCAAACGCAGGCCAAGCCAAGCCCCGCCACTAGCAACAATCCATGGCCACACTCTCAGCATCCCTCTCTGCCATAAACACGGCCACCACTTACTCCGCCACGGAGCGCTCCGGCCTCCGCCGATCATTTCCGAAGCTCGACAGTAACACCAACAACAACTCTCACACTCTCTTCCCCTACAGTACTCAGCTCCGCTTCTCTTCTCCTAGAAAACACAACAGAGCCGTCGTTGCTATGGCTGGCACAGGAAAAGTGAGTGCCATTGAACACTGCTGTTGGTCTTTATCGATTGTTTTTTGAAGATCGGTCAAGTGAATTTGGATACGATTATTCTAATGATGTCACATTGTTTGGAAGGACAGGGCTTCCTTGGACTTTTAAGTTGCGACGCTTTTCATAGATTTGTGTTTGCTCTTAATTATTTGTCCTGGGTTGACGTGGTTTTATGCATTAACTAATCAGCCATTTTTCTTACTCGTATTTGCAGTTCTTTGTTGGAGGAAACTGGAAGTGTGTACGTGACCCTTTTACCTGTCTATGTTCTGCTATTTGAATCCAATGAATCTAATGTTTCTATTCCCTTTCCCAAGCTTCTTATAATGTAGCTACTGTACTCCTGCTTTCATTTTTATCTTTTTTTTATTAATTTACTTTCCTTGTCTCTTGTGACATGCAGAATGGAACAAAAGAATCTATTAGCAAGCTTGTTTCTGACTTGAATAGTGCAACATTGGAGCCTGATGTTGGTGAGGAAATGTCTTCTCTTGTTGCTACGTTTTTTTTCCCTACTAAATTCTGTTATAGGAACTCATGTTTGATGCTTGGACTATGTTATTAAATCATGATTGAAGTGAATTTCGACCTGTTATACATCGGCACTATTTCCATAATTTTGATTCTTTTCAACTTCAAAGTTTTTTTTTAATCCAAATGATTGGATAAATGGTTCCACATGTCTTATTCCCTTCATTGTGAGTTGTGCAGATGTTGTTGTAGCGCCTCCCTTTGTCTACATTGACCAGGTGAAGAGTTCGTTAACAGACAGAGTTGATGTGTCTGCTCAGAACTCCTGGGTTAGCAAAGGTGGAGCTTTCACTGGAGAAATCAGGTTTTCAGCTCTTTCTTTCCGAATTACACTAGTGGTTCTATAAATAGAATGCTGATTGTAGATAGTATACTCAAAACTTTTTGCTGTAAAGTCATCGTTAATACTAGTTTATTCAATAATTTCCCTTTCTATGGCTCGATAGAGGCTACAGAATTTTCATGTGATTGTATGCATGAAATGTGGTGGATTAAACCCATTGCAAATTTGTGTTTTTAAGCAAGGATTACTGTTCTCTTGAATGATCCTTCTGATTTGTTTTTCTGCAGTGTGGAACAGTTGAAAGATCTTGGCTGCAAGTGGGTTATTCTTGGGCACTCTGAGCGAAGGCACGTAATTGGTGAAGATGATCAGGTGAGGATTTTAAAAAAAAAAATTGTGTAAGGAAATTTAAAGGGTTAGACAGAAAGGTTTTCTTTTCCTAGACTTCTTTTTTACTGGCAGTGTTTTTTCCTGGCTGCAGTTTATCGGAAAGAAGGCTGCTTATGCTTTAACTGAGGGTCTTGGAGTAATTGCATGCATTGGCGAGCTGTTAGAAGAAAGAGAAGCAGGGAAGACTTTTGATGTTTGTTTCCAGCAATTGAAGGCATACACTGGTAATTATCAAATTTCTTTTGAGATATTAGCTTGGAGTGTAAAATACAATAGCCGTGTTTAAATCATGGCCATAATTTTCTGCAGATGCTGTGCCCAGCTGGGATAATGTAGTTATCGCATACGAACCCGTATGGGCTATCGGGACTGGTAAAGTGGCCACACCCCAACAGGCTCAGGATGTACATGCAGCTGTCCGTGACTGGCTTAAGAACAATGTCTCTGCAGAAGTGGCATCAAAAACACGTATTATCTATGGAGGTGCTTCTACTAACACCACATTCATTCCCAGAATAGGACTTCCTTCTCTACCATTTTCCCTTGCTCATACGTTTTCTAGTTTTCTTGTTCTCTTCAGCTGATGCGCTTATAATTTAGTATGTTAACTGCCTTTTCCAGGTTCCGTAAATGGAGGAAACTGTGCTGAACTTGCAAAGCAAGAGGATATCGATGGTTTCCTTGTTGGTGGTGCTTCCTTAAAGGTAAATTTTTTCTGCTGTTGACTTGTTAGTTCAAGATTCTGAAAACAGGCGGCTGCTTCATTTATGCTCTGTTCACTAAGGAGGATTCTTTTTGCACCAGGGCCTTGAGTTTGCGTCCATCGTGAATTCTGTAACTTCAAAGAAAGTTGCGGCGTGATTACCTGGAAATTGTTTTTGCAAAACAAGAACCAATAACAAGCAGATTGAAGCTACTTCAGTTCGGAGCTATCTGTAATCAACCTATGAACCGGCCCTTTTTAATTTGGTTGTCATAATTTACCCTGTTTTCCCTTCCTAGCCAAAAGGGTTCCATCCAGATATTTGTCCCATGTAGTTAACATCGATAAAACAGGTTGATTCTATGATTTCAACGAGCTCAACAACATTGTGCCATATTTTATTTTCTTTTTAATTTTGAGTAAAATTCACCTATTGCATTCATCAACCATTGGTAAACCTCTCCTCGAGCCCAGTTCTTGTTGTAATATGGTCAAAAGCAGTGTATGAGTGGCGGAAGCAATGCACCGGCTTTATCAATGGAACCATGACCTTCACAACATATCTGGGATGCCCATATCCATTAATTGCTATATGTGTATGGGACAGACATGAAGAACAGTACATGTGTAAAAGGGGCAAGACAGAATGGGGGGAGTTATGAGTCTGTTAGGGCTTTTGTTTGCTTTCGAGTTCAACCTCCAAGTACAACCGGCCTTTTTGCAGCTTTTTGGGTTTTGATACCTGCACAATTACCGAATCAGGTTAGTCAAAGGGTTCATTGCATGTGCCAGCAATCGAAGACTGAGCTGATAACCACTCCATCCATGAAGTACTACTACAGGGCTACTCTATCCCATGTGTTCAGTTTTCCCACCAACCCATCGCCTGTTTTTTTTCAGCTCTCTGCATTTTTCCCTCACTCTAATTTGATCGGAAGGTGGATTTCTGTGTGAATACTTTTAAGCAAGAAAAAGGATTATGACATCCCTTGTCTTACCCGACAAAGAATCAAAATGATAAGGCCAGGAAATCTGGATTTTTGCTTGTTCTTACTACTGATGCCTTAATTCTCCATTAACATAATTGGACCACGCGCCCCGTGGTAGGTTTATGAGCCTTGATTGTCAGTAAAGGCCACTGTCCATAAAACAGAAATCCCTTTTTTTCTGTGATTTTTGGTCACCTAACCTGAGAAGAGTATGCCGGACTGCTGAATAAGGACATTCCACAAGCGATTAGCTGTCTCCTCCTACCCAAAATTTCTTCCTTTGCTATTTAGTTAGGTTTAGACAGTGACATGCCCCAATTCTCTCAAGATTTAGCTTCCTTTGAAGAAATGATTAGCACTCTACAAAAGAATAACCAATTATGTTTTTTTTAATTCTGTGAAATGATTCATTATTAATGGATCAGGACAGACCCAATTTACCATTTTGGTAGGCCATTCCGTCGGTGGTGTAAAGAATTATTTTTTACAAATCTTTTGAATAATAGACTTTAACACATCCCGAGAGATTAAACAATTTGAACTCCACCGATCCTATCTTGTAGCTCTTTTCTCGAGCCATGAATCATGCCTTTCCTGTTTAACTTTTCTTACTAATGATGATGAAGATGAAGAAGATGAGGAGGACAGAGGGTTATCAATCTAAGTAGAACAATACTTCAGTTCTTGATCATTAGATAACAGGTATAGTTATACAATCTACTGAGTCTTACACAACGAGTTCTGTAATAAACCATTTACATAATCTTTCAGGGAACACAAAATTAACTAGTTATAATCACATGCTATACCACTCCTAAAGCAAGCAAATTATAAGGCAAACAAGCAAAACCATCTTCTCTATATGTAATGTAAAGCGAATCAAACAAGCCAGGCATCGAGAAAACTAGACTGGAACTGCACCAGAACAAGCAGCAGCACAATCAAAGCAGCCACACCCCAGGGTGAGCTGCCCTCTGAGGGAACATGATGAGTCCTCCGGCGCTTTTCCCATGGAGACATGAAAAATAGCATGTCTGGATTCTCCATAGATGACAGCCATCGAACTATGACTATTAGCACTAATGGAATGACCAGAAGTACCCAACTTATCTGCGTCTCTGCTGATTCCACCATGTCCTCATAGCTGAAGAACCACGATATGCCAAGAAAGATGGCTACCACTGCCAAGATCAGGAGGACCGGATATGGGAGAGGATTTAGAGAGAAAACATCGAAGATGGAGTTGCTTCTTCTTCCATAGTAATAGTTCATGGTGCTCCTTTCTTTTCCTTGGTGTGGGACAAGGGTTTTTGCAAAGCTATCGAAATTCAAGAGGTTGTCAGGCTTCCAGGCCCTGCTTATTTATTGATTGTGAACACTTACATAGTTAGCCATGAGCAGCGTATTCAATGCTCTCAGCCGTTGGATTGTTCTTAAAGTCAACTTTCTATAACCCGGAAATCATGTCTGAACGTACGAGCTCAGTGTGCATTTTTGACAATAAGAAAACTCCAATTAGAATGTACAGTGTGTGTTGTAGAGACTAATTGCCGAAAGAGTCGTTATCTCAATAAATTGGACTGATCTTCCTTCTTTCTTTTATACACATTTGAAAATCCATGTCCAATAGGAATCATCCAACGCTGATGGTGGGACCAGTCAATTCCCATAGAAAATGACATGCCTTTCGGCCACCAGGCAGCAGGTTCCATCTGTTTGCTCATGAATTGCTATTTGCTACTCTACCTGGCCACCACTTGCTTGCTTTCTAATGGTAAAAATATATTGGAATAATCACAGATGCATTATTTTGATGTAATAGAACCCATATCAGATTAGACATCTGTTTCCATTTAAACCAATCTGTCGATAGATCATCAGCCACAAGAAAAGAGGCTATTTGTTTTTCTTTGTCATAAAACATTCATTTACACTGATAAAATCATTCTGATAAAAGAATATAAGCCAACAACTCAACCCACCAAGAGGAATGACAATTCTGATAGGTGGAACATTTCGTTCAGACTCAGGTCAATGATTTTATGATGTTCATCGCTGTTGCTTGTCAGGATCATATGTTAATGTTACATACATAAGGTGACTGAGAGTGCAAAACTTCTTGCCATTGGATAATGGCGCCAGTTCATGTTTGATGGGTTGCCAACATGTTTCACAAGAAGGCAACCGACCCGTCAAACCTTTCCTTCATATTGGAAATTTAGTTTGTAATCATGCTGCAAAGTTGCCATTGTGTTTCTGCAAGGACCCTCTGTAAAAGGACAAAGTGCAGAAGAAAGTTTAGACTTAAAGGAGGCTTCTTTTTTTTTATCTTTTCCAGACATTCCTGATAAGCAGAGTTCACTTACCTCCAAATGCAGAGTGAAGATATTGAAGATCATCTGCCGAACAAGCATCCATCAAAGCATACACACCAGGTTTTAAAGCTTCATCTATCTCCCTGCACATTAATTCGGGGAGGAAAATGTTTAGGAAACACGAAATGTTATTTAATGTAGCAGAAGGCGACAATTTAATCATCAGATAAATAAAAAATGCAGGACTTAGTATCAGTAGAGGTATTTGATGATTGTAAACCAGTGAACATAAACTGGCAAAACCACCTTCTGAAGCCAAGTTTAAGGGGTCCATGTCCCGAGTACACCCATATGTAAGTGCATAAGAATTTGAAACAATGCCGTCCAAATACATCTTTCTGCTGCCTCAACTGCAAAGTAACAACAAAAGGATCAGCTAAGCAAAGGAAATAAGTTAAACACAACATCAGAGGTTGAGATGCATGCACAGCAGGCATCTCGCCGGTAGTGATCGGAGATGTTAAATCATCGCTACCTCTTCATAGATCCTCCGAAGAAGAGAAGCACATTTGGCTCCCTCTTTCACTCCCCATGAAAAATGTCCTTTTTGGATCAAATGATTAGCATTCACGTTTTCCAAACTATTCAGAAGAACACATGTTGATTCTTGAAGTAAAGCAATGCACCGTTCCGTCTCGCTGGAATTAGAAAAAAATTGCATATAACTGTTAATCTTCAGGGAAAACCAAAATAGAAGTATAAGTATGAGACAGCCTGCTGGGAACCAGTCTAATCTTCATCCACTTAAGGCAACCACAATGCAAAAAATTAAAGTTGCCATCCATGCAAAACTGATCTCAAATGTGTAACATTTCCAGAAACAACAAACACAGTAAAGAAAAACAAAACTAAGAAGAAAATTACTATCATCTGGACAACACAATTTGTTTCTGTAAAGAAATAAGAAACATTAACCACACTTCAACTGAAGATCTTTTTTCCATAAGAGATATGAAAGAAAGAAAAAACTGCTATTTTATAACACATTCTTGTCAAACTTGAGGCAGGAGCCGATAACATATTTATGAACATTATAATAACAAGTCTTTTCATGATTTAAGTCAAAGGACGGAAAATTTACCTTTTGTGATGCTTCACAATTGTATATAACAATCGGCAGCAAGCAGCAAATAGTTCTACTGAGAACTGACGATCCGCACTACTGATATTCATACCAGTTAGAGGATCACAATCATGGTTATCAAAAGATAACAAAGAATTATATAATGCTGGTCCATTAAGTCTCAGTTGAGTGAAATCTTTAAAAAGAGTAGCAGGTATTCGTAAAGACTGTGCTATATGCCAAGAATCCAATTCAAACAGAGCATGTTTCCCACAAACTCTTGTTAGGACTTCAACACACATAAGAATGGCTGCTCCAGGATCTGGGCTACTACCAGCATTATAACCAGTTGATATTCCATAGAATATTGAAGGACTTTGCAAATGCAGAATTATGTTGAATAATGCAGCAACTACACTCTGAATGTGTCTTTTAACAACATTTAACCGTTTACGGCCTGCAAAAGAAGTCACAAGTTAGAAAAGAGAATGACCCGTTAATCCAGTAACATAAATTGGACTGTTTATACGTTCAGCCAGAAGCACAAAACTATAGCACAGGAAAGTAGCCATATGCAAAAGCATCAATGTAATTAAATGCACCATAAAAGATTCCCTTCAAAAACATCAATAAGCTCTCAAGAAAGCTTCTCATTGCACGTAGAGAATGCACCAAGCTAGGTGAACTACCATGTTAACTTAATGTTACCTGAAACATATTCCAGAATAAGATCCAAGCAATCAATGCCAGCTGCAACAGCAGAAGAAATTTTTCCACCATATGGTGATCCAATATTAATTCCACTGATTGAACTACATCCTTCATCGACTCCCACCAATGCTCTCTCTATAGCCTGAACTGAAGACAGCAGATGCAACTCTGATGGTTTCCTTATTAGCGCTTCGAATGACATTCGCAGCCTAGCTTTGAAGTCATCCATGGAGAATGGCCAATGAGAAAGAGAAACACCATGGAGTACCTTTGTACTCGATTCCTTCTCATGAGACAGAAGAGTAGCTTCTTTTCCCTGTAAGGATATGCATTTTCCTAAAGCTTTTATGTGCAATTCTATCAGCTTGGTGTACAAATTTCTAGTCAAAGCAGGATTAGTTGGAGGGAGATGACTCCCCAATTCTTGCAGATACTTCAGGACACCATCCAACCAAACAAAAGAGAATGGTTGTATTACCTCATCCCCATCAGCTAACTTTGACAACAAGATTTCGGATATGCCAATGAATGCTGGCACAAGACCAGACAGCAAGGGAGTACTGTTCTGAAAATTTAGCCTCAAAATAGCTGAAGAAGCAGTCATCAGAAGCCTGATTAAAATAGCTGATTTAGGATGATCACCTTTTAGTAACCTTTGCAACAGATACTTATTCAACGTTTGATACTCAAGAGAATCAATCTTACTTAGAACACTAGCAACAGAATTTCTATCTTCCATCTGTAAACTAGCAACCCAAGAGTGATCAACGATGTCAGACAAAGCCGAGCAGGTTGCTGCACTGTCTGATTTTTTATGATGTTCCCTGCAGGAAATATCTATCTCAACATCCTTTTGTGAAAGCTCACTGAAACCCGAGAAAATTTTGTTATTGTCCAACTTCCATAAATTATCCGTAGTACACAATTTTTCAAGTTGATGATCCTCTGGATTAAAGAACAGATGCAAGGAAAAACCAATGAACTCAACAAAGGTATTTATGCAATTATTTATTCTATGGATAGGTTCATATTTCCATCTCAAGAATTTCACCTTATAATCAGTATCAGCCGTATTCACAAGGTCAAAGGCGGATGCCAGGCCCCACAGGAATCCACTAATACAAGAAATAGTGGAGGATAGACTGTCCAAATTAAAAATATCGACGCCATCTCTCATTTTCTCAACACTGAGGGTATCCTTCAAATGAAGAAGTAAACCATATGCTTGTTCCTTTAATGTCTCAGCAACAAGGAGAACACTTTTCCAGGCTTTAGTGTCTCTGGACAAATCAAAGTACACACTAGATTGGTTTATACTACCTTGTTGTAGCCCAGCTTCAAAACTGAGTTGCTCTGCAGCAGGTTTCTCCCCAATCATAGATTGAAATGCACAAGTACATAAGTTTTTGCTAAGTCCCAGGAACACATACGAGGTGTAATCCATCAGTGAAACAATCAAACCTCTACTTTCAGTAGCAGGATCATCTGGAAATGGCTTTTGAAGGTCAACCACCACAGACACAGACTTTAAAAGCCATAAAATAGAAAGTGAATCTTTGGAGAATATTGGAACAGCTGACAATTGAGTACTTCCAGATTTCTCATCACAGTACGTCATAATTATATTTTTTAAGGCCCTCCGGCAAGATACAAGCAACCTAAGTAGCTCATTCTGCTGAGATGAAAATAACTGATCCTGATGTAACAATAGGCAGTGTACAGTTAACCTGAAATTAGAATAAACGTTGTGAATGGAAAAAAGAACCTTTTGCATTATAAATAAGGACAGCTATCAACAGAAGACTTAATAAAAGGGAAGAATTAATCACTGTAATATATGCATATGGATATGCCAATAATGCAAAGGCCAAAGTTTATAACAACAATAACTTGCTACTATGATTGCAACAAGGGCATTCTCTATGCTATTCTTTATATGAATCAGAAATTGCTAAGAGAATCTCAGATGCCTGCTTACGTCAATTTCTGTCTGTCTCTCTCTTTGTTATTTTTTTAAGAAAAAAAAAGAACAAGCAGCAGTAATACTGGTAGGCATAAAAGAAAGTTTACCTTTCAAGGTTTAGTAAATGAGTTGCATAAAGAGCGAATGATTTTGACTTCATATAACCTTTTGGCATCCAAAACAAAAGATCAAGCAAAGTCTGGCAAGCTGTGAAGTCTAGGACAGCCGATTGCCTGGAAACATTTGCAGGGATTTCAGATGCCAAATGGCCAGTTTTTCCACCTTTCATAAGTTCACTAAGCTCAGATAAGACTTCTTCCCAACTAGGCAGTTCCTTCAAATTAACATTTCCACTAAAAAACCTAACAAATATTGGCTGTATTGATTCACCCAGCAAGCGACAAAAACTCGATGCTAAATACCTGCGAACAAACTAGTAAAACAGGAAGTAAGAACATGACTTACTACAGTAATTTCAAATAGAGTAATTTTGAACCAGTAGGAACAAAAAGAAAGAGAATGGGCATATTACGTTTTGTTCATACAGAACTGAATCAGTCAGAAGTTCTGAAGAAATTTGAGAAATGGACAGAGTTTTCAGCTGATCCACTTGATTTGCAAGGGGTTTTCCCACCTCAGTGAAGCTTCTTGAAACAGAAGGAAGAGAAGACCTGATGACAAGTGAGAGGAACATCTTCAAATTCTTCTTTCTAGCATGAACCGACCAGATATCAATATTCTGACAGACAATCTGCCAACACCTCTCACTCACAGAACAAGCATCCCAAATCTTTTCACTTCCACACAAATTCAAATTGCAGGCCAAAGACATATCATCAGATGCGGTAACAGAAAGTTCATCTTTACCCTGTGAAGGAATGTAGTACGTTATAAATTCAGTGAGACTGCTAGCTTCCTGGTGCATCATAGTTTCATCAAGCAACTTCATTTTGAATACATTATCATTGTTTTGCTTTACATATTCTAAAGATTTCATCTGCCTATTCAGATCAGCAAGCCTCTGAATAGCCATAACTTGCAATATATAAATCAAAGGACAACAGTCTGCAACACCTCCGTCACAACAAATCTTGCAAACTAAGTCAATAATATGAGGAAGGGAAGCAGAAGGATGGCCAATCCAAGAAAAATAGCCACTATCTGTCCAATTGGTTCTCTCCATCCATTCTCTTCCACACTGTGCTGTAAAAGGACCTGCCATTTCTTCCATCATCTTTCTTGAGACAGCTGGAGGCATGAGGATGAGTGCATGCCTATATAAACTTTGGCAGGATACATACAAGTGAAAAAATAGTACACAAACCCAATTTGCGGCAAGTTTAAGTCTCAATATGTTTTTCTTGTCTAAAGACAATCCCTTGCCGTAATTACTTCCTGTCACATGATCCAGAAAATCACACACACCATCTGACTGATGAGAAAGAAGAACATTCATGTAGGGACGGATTACGGCCATCAAGTCCTTCAAGGACCGTTCAACAAGGCTACTGTTTCCAGCTGTAACGGTCAGTGAATCTAACAAAAGAGAATACATTTCAGACAATCCTATGCCGAGAAGTTCACAGCTATTTGTATGTAATTCACAAGACCCTTCCCCATTGGCCAGTGAAGAACTTCTTTTCATCCATTTCAAGGATTCTGAGAGATCTATTCCTAACAGCCGAACACATTCACTTACTTGTCCTTCTGGTATGGATTTAATAGCACTACGAATGGCAAGCTTAAACTCTTCCATACATAACAGCATTCTCACTGATTTTGCATATCCATTATATGGAATAGAGATTTTGCAGGGCCCGAGGCTGTCACAGATCAATTCACCATCACTACCATTACCATGAAGAGTATGTCTTATTGCTTTAGAAAGCGCAAACAGAGCCTTGTTCACCTACAATAATTTTTCCATATATGAGTAGAGGATGAAAGTTAAAAATTCAAGAGCAACCAATGTAATAAAAACATGATATGGATTCAAGGAAACATGGAAAATATAGGTCACCAATACAAACTATCACAGAAATAGGGAAATGAAAATCATGGTTGAAGAAATAATTACTCCCTTTATCCAAAGACGTCAGGCTAGACTTTAAAGGCCAAAAATATTAGTTAAAACAGAATAATAGTTACGGGAAGAAGGAAGTAAAAGTTAAAAGATTTAGAGATCATAAATAATCAGGCCATACAATTACAAGCATTTCAGACTTAAAACGTGAAATCAAAGACATAAAAAGCTTGCATCAGCTAACCTGCCGAAATTCACCATATAGCTTAACCAGCTGGCACCCAAGCCCCAGTATTTCGAAAGTTAATGAGGATCCCTCAGGTCCACCCATAAATGAATGGTGAAAGGCCAAATAAGAAAGCATCACAAACCATAAGCTGGTTAAATTGTTCTCAACAACTTCATTTTCGATGTCCAAGATGTACCCAAATGCAACTATATTTTCCCTTGCTAACAATGTCAATATGCCCTGCATCTGGACATCTATACCAGATGTTGGCAGACAAAGTACATTGGCAGCTAATGAGAAAATAGTATTGTAAATCTTCTTGAAGAAATTAAGACAAGCTCCTTCTGTAGTATCCTCTGTTTTTACATACAGTTTCCCGTGCAAGATGCTGGCTAGCAAATTGTTTATAGATTTGACAATGCAATATACATCCAACAATAAAGACCCTGCTTCCGCTCTAGATTCAATGTGGCTATCTATCTCAAGCAAAAGAGGCTCCATAATGGGCACCAGAAAATTAAAAAGAGATGTTCTTTTTTCTGCACTTAAACCATGACTATTTTCTGGAAGCATGCTACTATTCTGCTCCAGCTCTCCACTTTCCCTGACAATCTTGGTATCTTCAGCCAACAGTGAACCTCCTCTTTGCTTTTTCACACAATCAATAAGTAATCGAAATAGTTCTCCTAAGCCAATCATTTCAGACGCCTTCTTCAAAGATACCATCCTTTTCACTTTATCAAACAGCTGTCCATGGTCACTTACAATCCCTGGTTCAGTGTCCTTCATCTTGTCATCAACAAGTGCAGAATACTTCTCAATACCACGTAAGGTCAGAAATCCATCAACATGGGTGGGATTAAAAAACCGCTGAGATACAACCTCCTCAACCACCAACAGTAAGTTACCCGCCAAAGCACGATTGCTTCCATCAAAATGATGACTCAATACACCCAAAACATGGAGCAGTAGCTCAAAAAGTTTCTCTATAAAATCACGGAACCCATTTTTTCGAGCAGGATGGACCCTTAAAAACTTGGAAAATGGCTCAAGTACCAAACGAGCCAACTGCAAGGCAAAAGCACCCACATCTCCACCCTCGAGTTTCTCATCATAAACTTCACATACAAGTTCAAGAACAGCACGAACAGTTGAAATCCACAAGTCCAGACTCTCATTTGACACGCCACCATGGGATGAGAATACTAGAGAAACAGAATCAAGAACGGCACTTAAAAATTCACCCTCATCACCAATTGAAGCTGATTCTCTCCTCAACGATGACAGCCTATTCTTAGCAATACAAATAATTGCACGCAACAAATTCCTAGATAAGCTCAAAGAAACTTGCAACCTCAAAGACTTTTCCAAGCAGAACTTGAAAATCACCCAACACCTACGATCCAAACACGCCTCAGAACCTCTGATTTTCACATTCGTTGAAATTAACAGCGACTGCACCCAATCACTGAGAAAAATTAAGAGCCGAGACAATTTAACTGTCTCATAATTCTCATCAACATCACTGCCTCCTCTTTCCGCATCCGAATTCACGTAACTGAAAGCTACTTCAACCCTCCTGCCAGTCAAAATTTCCCAGATTATCTACTTAAACAGAAGCCTAACTACTTCAAAAAGCTCAAAAATCACAACTTTCGAATTTTTCAAAAATAAAAACCTGAGAGACATATAACCAGAGTCTGACCTTTCTATATCAATTTTTTTGTTCTGAAGGAATATAATCAGCTCCAGATTCCTCCATGGACCAACAAGTTGGAGATTTTCTTCAATATCATTGCGCCTTGAACTCTCGCCTTCTTCGACTCTGGTGCTTCCTGCCTCCTCAACGCGAGGGACTTTTGCAGGTCGAGGTTTCTTATCTTGTAGGCCATTCAGCTTTCGCTTCTTCTTCTTCTGGGACGATAAACAAGTCATTGTTGAATCCAGAGCAGTGTGACACAGAAGAATGAAAAAAAGAAGAAGAAGGTGGTCTTGCAGGGTTTGCACTAGGGTTTTAGTTATAAACGGCGCGAAAGTCTGCGTTTAGTCCTTGTTGTCCTCAAGCACTCTTTATTTAAGTACTAATAATATATCTCCAATCCTAACGGAAGAAGGGTGATGGTTACCATAAAATAAGCCTCAAAACAGCCACCAGAACACCATTTCAATTTGGGTCTTCAATTCTTCCCATTCCCAAGCACGCAATTACTGAACTTGTTCACCTAAGACCTTGTCGGGCTAATCACCTATTGCTGAGCTAGCGATCACCAGTTCTATTCTTGCATGGGAACTCGTACACGTGCACAAGTCGGCGTCTTGGCCTTTGCAAACGAGAAGCAAAATGACTGTTTGTTATCCTTCCTCTTTATTATACAGTCCAAGCACCGAAGAGGCCGCACGTACAATCAATGCATGTCCATACATCCTGGGTTATTATTAAAATCAATCAAGCCTTTCGCTTCTGTGGAACCCCGCAAAAGCATACCCGTCCCAGTAACAAACAAGATCTTACTTGGCCTGGGAGTTGTGTCAGTCACCCTCTAACGAGTCCACCCAGGACGATTACCGTCCCGAAAAACCCCCAGTCACTGTCTTGGCCTCTCTAGATTATACATTATACGATCGCCTTGGAGAATGATGATACTCGCTCACTCATTTCCTAGTCCGTTCATCTTTCTCCCCCTTTTTTTACTGGCGTTTTCTTAACTTGGGTTGGTGGGTGCGATGAATTTTTGATTTCGAGGTGAATTTGGTATTGTAATCGTAGAGATGTTTATGTGGCGGCATGCATGAATAGTATGTTTCACACTCTTTTTCATTTGCTGATTACGGTTATTGTCCATGGATCTAATCTGTAACGATATGAAATCTTGCTGTATCAAGAACCAAATTTTGGTCACATTCTTTGTTTGCTGTATCAAGAACCGAAATTTGGTCACGTTCTTTGTAAATTAAAACTACACGGGTCAGTGTAACCTGCTTGCATCGGTCTGATGAGAAGAAAACTTGCAAAAACATGGAGATTGCGTTTTGCTCCTGCTTGCATGCATCGATCGGCCATGTGCGCTTGACGCTTGCTTTTGGTATAGATGGAAAGTTTCAATCTTTCTTGTGACCCAATTGCAGGTTGTGTGCTGCTACATCGGTGACATCGCCAAGAATCAAGCTTTGAACAAGTTCTCGAGATGTCTGCGGCACAGAATGGGGATGTGCCTCATCACAATCAAAACGGGACTTTGAAGGCTGGCGATACCCTTTGCACCGTGGCTGAGGTTGAAGAACTGGATGTCTCCAAGTTGCGAGAGAGGCCAAGGGCTCTGAATATTGAGAGGCACAGGTCATGTGATGAAAGGTCGCTTCATGAGTTGTCTATGACCATATCTCCCACTTATCGACTGTCGACGGATCATTTGGATTTCGTTCTGCATTCTTCGTCGGGCTTTAATACCCCAACCTCTTACTTGGAGCCGCAGCCGCATCCAATGATAGCCGAAGCTTGGGAAGCTTTGAAGCGTTCTTTGGTTTTCTTTCGTGGCCAACCGGTTGGAACCATTGCAGCATCAGATAATTCCGATGAAAAACTCAACTATGATCAGGTTCGAACCTTACATGTTATGACTGTGGGAATGCTGTTTATACGGCAGACATCATCACCTTTTTTCTTTTTTCTTTTTTGGTAATGAGTTCCCCTGTTGTGTGATGCTCTGGTACATATTTTTTGTGGGATTTTCTTTCCAATCTCCGTCCTTTTTCTGTTCTATATCGCTATTTTAACTATAGCGACATCAGAAATTGTGTCAGATAGTCTTATGCGACGTTAATTGTCGAAAAAAAATGATCTGTTTGTTTGATCAGGTGTTTGTGAGGGATTTTGTCCCAAGCGCATTGGCCTTTCTGATGAATGGTGAACCCGAAATTGTCAAGAATTTCATTCTGAAGACTATTCGCCTTCAATCGTCGGAGAAAAAGATTGACAGGTTCCAGCTTGGAGAAGGAGTGATGCCTGCAAGTTTTAAAGTGCTCCACGATCCAGTTAGAAACAAGGAGACTTTGAGAGCAGATTTTGGTGAGAGCGCAATAGGAAGAGTTGCTCCTGTTGATTCTGGATTTTGGTGGATTATACTGCTTCGGGCATACACCAAGTCGACAGGTGACACATCGTTGGCTGAACTCCCGGAATGCCAGAAGGGTATGCGCCTCATATTGAGTTTATGCCTTTCAGAGGGGTTTGACACATTCCCAACTCTTCTCTGTGCTGATGGATGTTGCATGATTGATCGCAGAATGGTAAGCTTTTGCATCCGTAAAGGTCTGCCTTTAACAGCTATATCTCACGGGCGGGAGCTGGTTGCTTTTAGCCATATGTTTCATATCAGCACGACGCATTCACGTTCTTAACTAAAGTCTTTACCTGAGAATTTGATCTACTACGTAAAGCGCTCTTGGTATCTTTGTCATCAGTCATGTGAAACACGACACAGGCAATGTCTTGTTGCAAGCCCTTTTCATCACTTTTGTCTTTAACATGTGAGGTGCTTGAAAGGTCTTTAGGAAGGTCTTGTTTATCTATCGACTCTCTTGTATATTCTTTTGACTATTTTATTTTAACAGGGCATTTATGGGTATCCAATTGAAATTCAAGCGCTGTTCTTCATGGCCTTGAGATGTGCTCTGGTTTTACTGAAGCAAGACGTGGAGGGAAAGGAGTTTGTTGAACGAATCGTTAAACGCCTCCATGCGTTGAGCTTTCACTTGCGGAGTTATTTCTGGATTGACCTGAAGCACCTGAATGACATATATCGCTACAAAACAGAGGAATACTCCCACACTGCAGTAAACAGATTTAATGTGATACCCGACTCTCTTCCAGAATGGCTTTTTGATTTTATGCCAATTCGTGGGGGTTACTTCATCGGGAATGTTAGCCCTGCACGTATGGACTTCCGTTGGTTTTGCTTGGGTAACTGTGTTGCTATTCTTTCATCCTTGGCAACCCCTGAGCAGTCCACGGCAATCATGGACCTTATAGAATCACGGTGGGAAGTGTTGGTCGGGGAAATGCCACTCAAGTTGTCCTATCCAGCATTGGAGGGCCATGACTGGCGGATTGTGACCGGATGTGACCCAAAAAACACTCGATGGAGTTACCACAACGGAGGATCCTGGCCAGGTAATGCTTCGCCTCGCCCTGATTTTCTTTTTCCACCATAAAACTGTGGGAGTGAAACCTGCACAGTGCACCAATTTGATGAATTTCCTGCACATGTTTTGCTGTTGTCATTTGGTGGTGCAGTCCTCTTATGGCTTCTCACGGCTGCCTGCATCAAGACTGGTCGTCCTCAAATTGCAAGAAGAGCCATCGAACTAGCAGAATCCAGATTGTTGAAAGACAACTGGCCTGAATATTACGACGGAAAACTTGGCAGATACATCGGGAAGCAGTCTCGTAAATTTCAGACGTGGTCCATTGCTGGGTATCTGGTGGCAAAAATGATGTTGGACGACCCGTCTCATGTGGGTATGGTGGCTCTCGAAGACGACAAACAGATGAAGCCCATTCTTAGACGATCAAATTCCTGGACCTGCTAATACATTTTTGTCTAGCATTTAGCGCTAACCGATAGCTTCCTTACAACAGTTTTAACAATACATTTTTGTCTAGCATTTAGCGCTAACCGATAGCTTCCTTACAACAGTTTTAACTGTTCAAGTTGCCATGCCTTGGACGCTTGTAGGAATTGTTCATCTTCTTCCTCGATACCATCCATAATAAGATTTCTCCAAGTTGAAACTGATTCTTGGGAGACTGTGGATACCTTACTCAACCTCTTACCATCCAAACCAGCACATCACCTAGTTCGTGAGTGCGATGTTCTGCTTAGTAGCTTTTCCTCTGTTCACTTGGAGCACATCTTCAGGGAGGCTAATGCAATAGCAGATACACTTGCCCATATGGGGCGTTTTGTTAGCACTGGAGTCCATAGATTTGCAGTGCATGCATAAAGATTGTATTGGGTCTTGCTTTTTCAGACCAAGAGATTAATATATTTTTCCTGAGCTTTCTTATCAAAAAAAAAAATAATAAGATTTCTCCCTTTTTGCCTTGGGTACCTTTATTCAGTTCTGTGGTGAATCTTCTCCTCTTTTACGTACAGTCTTTTATAACAACAGTAATCTTTTTTATTTAGATTAGTTACCTAATTTGATTTGATTTCGGTATGTAATTCATAGTAAACAAAAGAAATCAATGGTTTTATAATTAGCTTAACAATAGAATATTATATTTGATTAATTAACAGAAATTTGGAAATTGGATAAATTTAAATCAATTTAAATCAAAGATATATTGTGGATTTTTTATTCTCATCCATGAAGATTACTTTTGATTAATACAAACTTGAAAATAAAAGATATTTAAATTTAAGATGAGATGTGGATAGATTTTTTGATTAATTATATATAAATAAACAATTTTCTACTTCCTAAAAAAATGGAGAAAATTGTGAAGGAAATATTTAAGGAAAGGCAGTGGAAACTGCTGAACAACCAAAGTAGACCGACCTTATGTTCATGTCCAAATATAGTTAGCCTAAAAACACGGGGTCCACTCTTTTCTTTTTTCTCTCTGCTTAAATTTACGACTCCTTTGGAGTCTTGCCCACATGAAAGCGCAAGAGAACCCACTGATGGATTCTCCTTAAAGCTGGTCCCTTTTTTTTCTCTTTTATGAAAGAAAAAAGAAACATAAACAAAAGAGCAATTACCCTTTTATTTAATTTTTCCTTTTCTTTTTCCTGTTGGTGCTTCCGCACCAGTAAACAACGTTTGATTCATCGTTTCTTCTTGCTGTTTTTAAAAGGTAATAGTCTATCTCTTCAATCGCATTAATTGCGATTATAAATCTACAGCAAACCTCCTCCCAGACCGAGGAAAAAAGGTGAATTTTCTTTCTCCCTTCAGTTTTTTTTTTTTTACCTCCCTTCCCTTGGAGAATATCGCATCATGAGGCCGCCGAAGAGGCCGATCCAGGCGGTGATTACATGGGTTCGCCGACAGCCCCCGAAGGTTAAGGCTTTTCTAGCGGTGGTGGCGGGGATGGCGGCGCTCGTCCTCCTTCGCTCCATCGTGCACGACCATGACAACCTCTTTGTCGCTGCCGAAGCTGTCCATTCAATTGGTATCTCTGTACTCATCTACAAGCTCACAAAAGAGAAGACTTGTGCCGGTAACAAACCCCAACAGGAACTTTTTTTTGTCTTTTAGATTTTTTTTTTATTTCTCTTTAACTGGTCGAATTCGGTCGGAAGCTTGGATCTTTGTGTTACAGTTTTATTGAATTGGATGATTTTTTTTACAGGGTTGTCCTTGAAAAGTCAGGAATTGACGGCTATTTTTCTGGCTGTGAGGCTGTATTGTAGCTTTGTTATGGAATATGATATACATACGCTGCTTGATTTAGCTACACTGGCGACAACTTTATGGGTTATTTATATGATCCGTTTCAAATTGAAGTCTAGTTACATGGAGGACAAGGACAATTTGGCACTTTATTATGTGGTGAGTGTTCGTGGGCTTGTTGTGTTTGCTTTGTTTTCCTCAATTGAGATGTATGGGCATGGATATTTGTAAGAAAATTGCTTCCTTGGTGCTTTGAATATTCCAGGATTACAGCTCTTATTTATGCAATTCTGATCAATGTTATGAATTTGGATGCAGCTGCTGCCCTGTGCTATTTTTGCTTTGTTAGTCCATCCATCGACATCCCATAATCTAGTGAATCGGATTTTTTGGGCATTCTGTGTATACCTGGAGGCTGTTTCTGTTTTACCACAGTTGCGAGTCATGCAAAACACAAAGGTTTGGTTTCATAGGGTGCAAGCACATATTTTTTAGCTTCAATTTTCCAAATTGCATCTAATCTTCCTTCCTACTTTCAGATCGTTGAGCCATTCACAGCTCATTATGTTTTTGCACTGGGCGTTGCAAGGTTCCTGAGCTGTGCTCATTGGGTTCTTCAGGTGTGTTTATTGGCTTCAGGAGCTGTTTAATCAAGATTCTTTATTTTCATGATAGTGACGTTGATTCTGCTTCTAAGCATATGCATTTAGTTTTGTTGGTTACTTGGGGTTGATAGCGTTCAGTTTTGTGAGTTTCACCTTAAGGTCAAGAACATGGTTACATCTGAAGCTTACAGAGCATTCCTGCTCTGCAAGAAACCCATGTTAGAAATAATCGGTTATGAACAAGATTGCATTGAGCAAACTTTATTTTTCTTTCACGTCCTGCTTAGTAATCTTATACTTGGTTATGCTATACTTTAGACCTCATTGAATGTGGTTGCCTCATGACTTTATAGGTTATAAAACTAGTGGTGTATGTTTATCAACCCTAGGTTGGTCTTGGCGGAAGAAGATTATGCATTAAATGGCCTGAAGAAATCTCTTTACATTCGTTTGTGGCATTTTTTTTCTGTTGTGCATATGAAACTCCTTTTTTTTCCTCTATCATGGGAAGATGGACTGATCGGCATAGCAATTTTTATTAATCCAATGCATCGTTTGCTTAACACAGGTTCTAGACTCTCGTGGACACTTGTTGGTTGCTTTAGGGCATGGTTTATGGCCTTCTATGGTTCTTATATCAGAGATCGTGCAGACTTTCATCTTAGCAGATTTCTGTTACTATTACGTTAAAAGGTTCGTCAACTCCGTGATGTGTTTCTTTCTCCTACAATTTATGTGAAGCATTTCCTTACTCTACGCTTTTGGTGATAAACATTCTAAGGTTATGATTTTTATGGCTTGCAGCGTTTTTGGGGGACAGCTCGTTCTCCGTCTCCCTTCTGGAGTGGTGTAACTGAAGATCAGTTTTGTGGGCACCGGATTTGGTCGATCCTTTTGCAGTACGTTTTGGTCTCCACCTGTATGGAAAGTGTAGACTAGGTGCTTGTAAAGCTCGAGATGCAGGAAAACTTTGTTGGATATTTATCCTTTGAAGCACAATTTTCACGATTCACTCAACTTGTTGTTACAATATCTTAAACTTGCTCTTACGGACTACTCTTGTCCAAATTTTCTGATTTCGTCATCGCTTTGCTCAAGGTTTTACGATTGCTAGGTTTACTTGGCAACAGTACCTATGGTCGAGATTGCTCGTTGCAGTGGTTGTATCTCCCCAAGAACATGACGGGATTGTTCTTGTTCTGTAAATACTCGGATATGATATTCCCTAGAATCAGAATATTACTTTATACTAAAACCATAATTGAAGCCAAAGAGGAAGCAAAATAATAAAAGATTGATGTATAAACCTTCGAGTATTTACTTCAGTATCAAAGAACACGAGAGAAAAAAAAAAAAGAAGCAAAATGGGTGTCAGCACTAACCTGGATCCTGCTAGTTTTTTATCCGCAAACCTGTAATGCAAGTTTCCACCTGTGTGAGTCTGGTTTGGTGAACGTTTATGGTGGGCAGAAAGTGTGGTTTAGGGGATAGAGCTGTGATAGATGTGGGTAGGGACACAAGCAAAGGTGTGATCCTGTCTTATCATCCTGTGACAGGTGCAATGAAGGATTCAGCACTATCAGGGTTGTTAAGGTATATGAGAAAGATATGAGGAAGTCAAATCCGGAGGAGGATGTTCCTTATTTTATGTCTAAAGTGGAGCTTTAATATCTTTGCTTACCAATAACACCGGCATAAGATCAGGGAGAGACATATCATAGCTTCAAGTTCATATTTTATTCTTCTGGAACAGTGTGACAGTGAGATACATGGCAGAGGAGAGGATGTCGAAAGATAAAAGCGTATAACAGGGATAATTACTTGAGCTTAGATAGAAATGCAGGAATACATGTTCTGCTTGTGGAAAATCCTGAAGAGGAGCATAGTTTAGATTGTGAGGTCTCTCGCTAGAATTCCCTCGAAGGTAACACCTGGTCCAAAGGCAAGTATCAAGCCCCATTCATAATCCGCGTTATCTTCCTTGTGCTTCTGGCTCTCTTCCATCATGTACTCCAGTACGTAAACAATGGTGTTACTGCTAGCATTGCCATAGTCCCTGAGAGCACGTCTGCTGGCATTTAATTTCTCCGGCGACAAATCAAGTCGCTTTTCTATCCGATTAAGGATTGCAGGTCCTCCAGGATGGACTGCCCAAAATATGTTGTTGTACTCTTGATCGGTTATTCCAGCAACTCTCAACAGCTGATGACAGAACCCTTCAACGTTGTCTTCAATTATCTGAGGGAGCTCTCTTGCTATCTTGAAGCTGATCCCTTCTTCATTGAGCTTGCCATCAATAACCTTTTCTGTGTTGGGCAAGAAATTCTGAATTGCTGTGTGAAGCTCAAAGAGAGGACTTTCGGTGCCTGGAACAGAATCGGTGCCTATTATCATTGCTCCGGCGCCGTCTCCAAAGAGTGCGACCCCAACTAGATCATATGGTCTTTCTGCACTTGGTGGTTTGAAACCGATAATGGTGGTTTCAGAAGTAGCCAGCAAAACTCTACTCCCAGGATTGTTCTCTGCTATATCCTTTGCAACTCGGAGCCCAGCTACCCCTCCTGAGCAGCCCATGAAGTAGAGCATGGTGCGCTGTGTTTCAGGGCTCATTCCAAGACCTCCTGCAAGGTACAGATCTCCACCTGGTAGCCTGGCTTCACTTGAGGAGACGTAGACCAAGTGAGTTATATCTGATACTGGCCTACCCCAGCTCTCAATGCAAGCCTGTGAGGCTTCAATAGCCATCTGTGTCACAGCATTATTACTGATGTCTAATCGCTGCTTCACAGTGGGAAGACCTTCAACAGCAAGCTCAGGGTACTTCTTTAGTATCTCCTCCGACATCACCACGTACCTCGTTTTAACTGTTGTTGTCTTGCCTGCAAGTTCCAGAGAATGACGACATTTCACATTAAACACTAGTACTGTAAACACTTTTGTTGCCTCCTTTTGAGGTGAGAAGTATCATTTACTCATGGTAGAGGATTAAAAACTAAGCAAGAATGAAGTTAACAGTGTTACAGAGTTGAGAAAGCTTCCGCTTCAGCTCCGGATCGTCACAATTGGTGTTCTTGAAATAACCATCAACAAGAAATTCTTGCATGACAAGCTGGTGAGGGAAAGCCTTTCCAAGAGCCAGGATTGTTGCTTTCCCAGGGCTGGCCATCTTCGAGGAATCTCTTCGTGCAAACTCTTTGGTTCCCATGCCTGCTGCTTTTCTCTTCCAGATAGATGTCTGAACTCTTTTACATTCCAGTGAGGAGAAGAAAGGATTGCATGTATATATATATACACAGTTTCAGTGCATGTTCAAGAGTTAAAAAGGCTTCATATAGAGTAAAGCATTAGTTGAGAAGCAAGTATTTCATGTGGATTATCTTTTAAAGATACACATTTGGTGTTGGGTCTGCAATTCTTGAACTAATAATACTACTACCTACAGTCTAGAACTGGAATTCATGACAAACTAGTTAGATCTTGTTACTCCCCCTGCACCCCTCACGTGTACATGAAAAAAGGAAAGGTGTGAAAGGACTGTGAAGCCGGATGGACTCACGAACCAAGGCCTCTATCGATGGATTGGGGTGCTCAGCACTCGTTGCAGCCAGGAAATGCTCGAAATTTGACAGGCCCAAGAGTGTTATGGCTTTAAGATCGCCGGACGGTAATGCTGGTTGGTCTACCTCTGAAGGAGTCGCACTATCCCAGAAAGGAAGTCAGGCAAAGATTAGTTCATACACAGCTGAATGGGGGAAATATGCTTCCAAACTTTTCGTTAAAAAGTAATTGTCAACATTTTACATCTCTGGCTGCTTATCTCGTATGTCTTACCCAAACTAAAAGCTGCAGCTGCTTATAGTCAAAATCACACTTAAATAAAGTAAATTTGGTATGTCATGGAACAAAGGTTCACATGATACGTTTTCTGTTCCATGAAATCAAGATGTGATGATCATGTCATTTCAGAGTTCGGAAAGACTCTTTCCGACCACAAAATCGACCACTTGGGTGACTGTATTCTCAAGTGCGGCAGTCACTGCAGCCAAATTCTGCAAGAATTCCTCGGCTGTTGGCTTATCGCCATCCACAATGTCAGTCACAGCTTTCAGAAATATTGCAGGGACTTTAAAAAGATCCGCAACATAAGCAACAGCTGCACCCTGAAAGCCAATTTACCAACAAACAAGGTTCAAAACAGGGTATAAGCCAGAAATTTCAGCAGCCAGGCAAACCAAGTTTAACAAGCCAGGTAGTTTGTTAGTTCCGCAGAATTTGATATTCATATGCTGCAAGAATGCCAGAGATGCCATGTTTAACAGAATTTAAGTGGAGTTGCATGAGAATGGAAAAAAAGAGGATGTTCGAAACCGCCGAAAACAAGAATTGACAGTTCACTTATACATCTTTCCTTATGGACTTATCATGGAAAAGAATTAAGAAAATAATACACTCCATTTGTGTACCAATGCGCGAGTCCTTTTACTTGGTAATTTAGGATGTATTTGCTACTTCGGGTCAGTATGAATATAAAGTTCCATCAATTCTCCATGGGAGAATAGGACATCCTAGTATTTACCTCACATGTTATTTATTTACTTATCTGCTACTAAACACAGATGCAACTACTAGGTAGTTCAGGGTTACCTCCATGTCCTTGACTGCAGCATCATTGGCAACAATTGATGCTTCGTCCTGCGGGGACATATCCAGAGAGTCTCCAGTAGATAATTTGCCCACCTGAAATGCATATGTGTTCATTAGACATAGTCTGAGATAAATGCAGGCACACAAATCAAACAATTACAATAAAAATTTAAGAGAACATGAGAATATTCTGCATTATAAGTGCTTCTACGAGCAGCAACAGCCATTATCAATCTCAAACCATCACCAGAATCTGCCTATAACAACTTCAGCGCAAAATAATTTTAGAAACTAAGCTATCTCCAGTTCAGTGACAGCATGATATTGATCATTAGAAAGGTGCCAGTCTTAAAAAGATACTTGCAAAGTTCAAAGACCAATAATGCCTGGATCTTTGTGTAAAATATAATCGGTTCCTTGAATTTCGAGGAATCGTATTCAATTACAGGATTTAGGTGTTGCGATCGACTCAAGGCTAGATGAAAAGCAAACATTATCTATAAAAGAAAGCAATTCCTATAACAAAGCATTCAGAACTTGGAAGATGTCATCAGGTATGATTGCTAGATAAGTAGAAGCTCAATCAATTCTGAGCATGCCCACCTTTAGGTTAAGCTCCTTCACTAGATTGGGAGTTGATACGGCCTGCCGCTGACCGACCCCATACAGATCAAACACCTATGAGAATAAAGGAGGCAGAAAAAAGTCAACTACAGACTGCAACTTAGAGAAATACAGGGAATGCAACTAATAATATTTTCTTCGAAGGAATGCAAATAACTGCAAGTCACCCAACATAAGCCTATGATTCGTAAATTTCCATGTTTTCATCATCTCAGAGTATCATGGCAAAGAGTACTGATATTCACCGATGCCTCAAATTGTCTATCACATACAAGTTATTTCTAGGTTTCAAATAACAAAAGCTACTGCAGATAATAAAATTAAAAAAATTCATTCACCATGTTACTAACTACCATTCTGATATATAGCAGAGTTGCACTTACAGGGATAGGGATTCTTCTGTCATGAAAAGCAACATCAGATGCAAGAAAAATATCCCCAATGGATGCACCTTTGGCCTGGAATCATCAGAATTCAGTAAACAACTGAATAAAATGGAATTTGCTCTCATACACCAACAAAAACATGCTTCTACTACGATGGTTTTCATCAAAAAGGCATTTCACTCTTTTGAACACCAGGATACTTTCAAAACCTTGGTGGGAAAATGTTAAATCAAACAATGAAGAGAAAAGAAAATCTTGACAAGGGTGGAAGAAATATCATTATATAAAGCAAACTGATAATGAAAAGAAATCAATTATTACCTTAAAGCCACCTGAAGTGCCTGCATTGATGATCAAGTCCGGCTCCAAAGCTTGGACGGCTGCATAGGTCACAAGAGCAGCAGAAACTGTCCCGACACTATCAACCCCTGAGAAGAAACAATTAGCAGAGTTAAGTAGAAGATTGTACCACAGGAATCTGTGATTCAAAGAATGCCCATTTCAACACAGCATCAACCACATCTACATCACCATAAGTGTACTCCACATTCATCCCCAGGTAAATATGTAACCAATAATCTGGAGTTTGCATATCTTCAAATGCTTCAAAGTCCAAGGAACTAGAGTACAATAGCAAAGCGCAATATTAAGAAAGTTCGACAACTTTATTCGACTCAAAAAGTTTCATCTCTCAATATCTCGATGATGGAGTCACCACAGCATATTGATCATCAAAGAAGTCATGCAACAGCAAACACAGGACCAACCCGTCCAACAAAACTGAAAGGAAACGTTTTTTTATTAATTCTCGAAGAAAAAAGCAACTAAAAATAGTCAAAACAATTACCCAAAGTCAAATCTTTTCCAGGCGACACTAGATTGATATGGAGATCTTTGTAAACACCACGATACCGGACCCAGGGAACCCCTTTCGGGAACCTGCACTTTCAAATCCAACGAAGCATCAAAACTTTATTCCCATCAATCAAGTAACACAGGCAGCTCAAATTTATGTTGACTCTTTTGCTCCCTCTATCAACCACAAAGATTGAAACTTTCACAAAAGAACAAGAAACGGCAACACAAGGTTTTCAGTACCCATAAACGCAGTACAAAAGTCTATAATCTAAATTAGCTTAAACCAAAAAGGAAACAAACAAAAGCATAAATTTTCCAAGCAAAATGAAACTGACACAGATTCGAGGTCTTCCTCAAGTTGGAACTTGTTCACCACAGGCATCGCCTCTGTTTGCATAGCTGTTAGTGACACCATCAAACCAACACACCACAATCAGCATCAGATATATACATACATAAGCATACACGTACTGACAAGCTTGACATGAAAAAAACAGAAAAGCGTACCGATAAAGATGAGGACGGTGCGGATTGGGCGACCGGTTTCAACAGCGGAGGCGTCCTCCGCAGCGTCTGACTGATCGCCGTTAGGAGCCATAGCCTGGAATGCTATAGCCAAGTGATGGGAAAGTACAGCCGGAACTGTTTAGTGTTCTTTCTTTTCTTAATAAAATCTGACGAATTCGACCATGTAACGATACAGAGAAAGTGTCGATTTTTCACACAGCACCCATATCTTTTGTGTATCACCCAATGAAAAGTCCACACACAGTTGTTGAATTTTAATAATTTCTTTTTGTCATTTTCAGCAAACGCATGTTCCGAATACATCCAAATGTGCAATGGGCCAGGGTCACTCCATGTTTTAGGGTTTCCTTTTTACCATTATTTTGGTCAAGTTTCTCTCCTCCTTTTTCCGTCTTGAATCAGCGCGAGAGAAAATGGAAAATTGGGTTAGGAATCCACGCATTTAATATTTCCTCTTTTGATATAGCAATTTCTGATTTTGAATCTGTTTATTATTTGCCTCATTGCTCTTCCCGTGCATGCATATTTTACTCACTCGTTGAAGATTGGTTGTTGACTTCTGTCCTGTTGTTTGAACATGAACAGGTGTCCATAACGACAAAGTTGGGTGGAGATAATGCACGAATTGAGTTTCAATTAACCCAATCAATTCTTATTTATATCAGATCATGTTCTACAAAATAGACAGGCTTATCTTATCTGTGAGATCTGCATTTATACCACTTCCTTCTGGAAAGCTTAACCGGAAGGCGTGTAGGTATGGGAACACTCCCTTCCTATCGTGTTGAAACTTTCTTGCATTTTAGTGAAGGGATCTTTCATGGGTTGGAACTTAGTAACTGTTGGGCTTTTGATGACTGGTCTAGCCCGGTGGTAGCACATGGGTTCTTCAACAATGTTGTGTAATTAGTACCTTTTGCCTGTCAAACAAAGCTAACCAGAGTATAGAATACATGTAACTTTTTGGTTATGGTTTCTGACGTGACCAGTTGTGTAGTGAAGTTATGCTGGTTATTGGAATGATTTGCAGAAGTTTTGTCCTGCAAACTGCAGAATTCTCCTTCATGGAACTATATACCTTGAATACAGTTATAATAATAATGACTCGTTTCTTTTGGGGACGAAATATCAGATTTTCTGTATATCAGGGCAAACATGTACAGGTTAAAGCAACAAAAAGAACCATGGGATGGTTGAGAGTTATATCTATACTGGAGCTAAGAAATCCTTTGCTGTCAAAGCCAATATCCCAATGTTTTTGAGGTCAAGTATATAAGAATCAGAAGGAAAAAATGATGAGGGAGTTTTATTGTAGAACTACCATTTGGCAGCTTTGGATAAGTGTCTGGAAGAGGCATTGTACACTCCTCACCACTGAAATATATTCTTCGAGGTAAGGTCCATCCGTTGCTCAATGTGAACGTCTCCATATCCTTTTTCAGAAGAATCTCTGTTGTCACTGACCCTGGTTGCTTCTCATCTGCCTGTAACAGTTCAGTATTGTAGTGCTGCAATCCCCAAAAAAGAGCAACCTCATCTGCATAAGAACCAATGACGATTCAGAATTCTACAGTAAGCAATTTCTGAAGTTTCACTGCAGGTGCCTTTCTTAGGCCTCCAGTGATTCTTTATGATCTCAGGAGTTGAGAACAAAATAAAATTCATGGAATAAGCACCTGCGAACCCAAACGTGGGGAGGATTGTATTATTGAAGCTATATGCAGTAGATTTTTGACTAAAACCAGGATGCTGCACCAAAACGTTCCAGTCTGAGTAGTTTCTCTGGAAATTGTAGTTGGAAATGGTTAACTTCACCCTCCAATAATCCCTGTAGTTGTGCTTAACGTGCCAATGTACTCTGATAGGGCACATGTGATCAGTGCACTGTACTATGTCCATATCATTTGAATTCTTTATTTGGGTGTCACCTTTCCTGAAGATATCAGAGAAAGAAAGCTGAGTTTCTTCTGAACTCGTAACAGATAAAACAGACAAAAGACTCGACTATAGGATGCCCTCAATTTTACAGACTTGCCTGACACAGGAAATCATACTTCCTTCTGCATCTGGGCATCCACAGCTGCACTGAGGGCATGATGTAACCTTGGGATTATAGAAAGTTGAAAGAGAAACGCAGCAGCCAGGTGTTTTGTTGGCTAGAAAACTGGAGTAAGTGCATGTTGCTTTCCATGTTCCTGAAACAGAAATTGAGGATATGATGAGACTCTTGTAGTAGAAGGTAAGCACAAATCTATAAAGTTATACATCCACTTACTGAAAACCTGAACTTGTCTTCTTCCTCCAATGTCAGAAGAGACAGTAGGAGGGGCCTCCAAAACCGGGCCGCAAGTGTAACCGGGACCTGGTGCCATCAACGTCAGATTTGCAGGCGCATGGATGGTGGAATTATCTTTTATGTTTCCCACTGTCATTTCAAAAGAGGAGAACGAATTGGAAGGGTTGATAGCCCAGGCAGAAAGAAAGCCACCATGGCAGCAGTCATCTGACATGTTTGCAGGCAAGGCATCCGGCATGAGATCAGCAATTACTGGATTTGACACGCATGAGTGAGGCTTTTGGTACTTATGAAGCGTACAATCCCCCTGCACAGTAGCAAATGCACCAGACATTGATTGAATGAACTCCTTGTTGGTCCATGACCACCCTATCTTCCAGCCTGGGCTGTCGAAATGGCGATACCGATAGTAGTTCTGAATTGTTACTCTTGCCTGGAATAAGCAACAGCTCACAGAATGAGGATTTTTGTTTGATACATTGTGAGCATATCCTATCTAATTCGTCAGATATAATACTAACCACATATCCATCGGCTGGCCAATCATGGATGTCAAATGTAACAGTAATATTTCCAAAGGGATCCAAAGGATCATAGCAATCTGGAAATGCCACAAGAAAAAGCACTCATAATTAAGCAAGAACAGACTGTATTCTTCTCAAGCAAAGAGAGACGGAGGAGAAGTTCAATGCCTGATAGAGGAAAGGTAGAAACTAATACTCCCAATAAGGCCAGTGCACAAGGAAGGAGCGGATCCATCTTTGGTGGGGTTTGGACTAAATGGCTAATTTGAGATAGGTTCTTCTAGTTGCATGGGACGAAGAGTAGGTCTCCATGCCGCTATCAACAAACCAAACCAACTCACAAGGTGACAACAAAGTCATCGAAAACATCAACTATATAATATTTAATCTAATTCAAGCCAGCTACAACGAAATCCTGAGGAAGCCTCATCTGAAGATCCTTTGGTGCGTGTGTACAAATTGAGCAACTGTGGAGATAACGTAAAAGCTTAATATTCCTCCTTAACATAGATAATGAAACTGAGTAAAACTACAAAAGCTGACACTGAAGATGCCATCTAGTGCCGTCCAGAAAGTAGACCAAATGGATATCATGTAAGAATTTCTTTGTACGGAATAAATAACCAAATTTCTCTGTCCGATACTGCAAGTATATTTGGTACATCTGACAACCAATACTACCATTTGTTCTTATCTTTGGAAGAACATGTATCCAATGTCATTCCAAAACTCGCAGGTTCATGGTATCAATGGGCCCTAAATCTTCTTGTAGCCTTGTAGGAAGGAGGGCAGCAAGCAAAACACCACAGTATCAAGTAGGGCTTTCGATGTGCAAAAAAGCTAATTCCATTGAATGTACATTGGCCCAAAACACCATGGATAAACCTTTTCAGTTGAAGGTTATCTTCGAATCATTGCACCAGGCCCAGAAAGGGCCCATCTAGGTAGGCCTGGAAACAGCCCATGAAAATCCGAGTTCTTGTTGGCTTCTAGGTATGGACGGGATTAAACGAGCAAACGAACCAAAATAATTTAAACATAAAATATTGGAAATTCTTAGAATTCTCACCTGTTTGATTCCACGCTATGTTTGTCTTCTTAACAGTCGTTTCCTTTTTTTTTATCTCCACGTGATTATGTCCCTTTAGTAATCTTGGAGATCCTTGTAAGTTGATGGGACAGAAGACTGCCTCATGTTCATCAAAGGTGAGCTCAAAAGTTCTGGGAATCAAAAGACTATTAATATACAGAACATTTCTGCTTTCTCATGTACTGTTGCAGGTTGTAATTTGTACGACGACGTGTCTCTAGGCTCACTGTGTTGATAGTAGAATGATTGTGTTAAGAAGAATGGCGCCATTCACAACTCGACGAAGAAAACCATGAAGGATTCCTTTGTTAATTTACATTTATATTTCATCATTACCAGCGACAAGGGAAATGACACAGGTTTCTTTTGGCTTTTAGGTCTCTAAGTACAGGCAACCCGACTTGACTTGTAACCTGCTTAGTTGTATAATTTGTCTGGTTACTATCTTGGAACGAATATCCTTCATCTCACACAAGAACCTGAATAATAAACCAATTCTCTCTCGGCTAATAGCAGAACCTGACTGTAGTAGTTTACTGTGGTCTATAACAGGGCTTTCACTTGAATGATCTATATATGGCGGAACTTGCACCGAAACAAATTAACTAGAGGTGTATGGATTCGACGGATGAGGTTGTACATGAAGAAGCATTCTCAAAATCACTTGAGAGTTGCGAGGAGGGAATTTCCTATAAAAGAACTAATTCCATAATGGCAAAACTTCTTGTTCTTATAGGTGCTCACGAATTCTTCTCGCCAGAGGTAATTATTATCGCTGTTGGATGGTTAGTTTAATTTCTTGTTTGATGCTCAGTCTTTTCCAGTAAAAGCTGCTCTGCATCTTCTGTTTACATGTTTAATTTCAGATGTGGAAGGCAGCATTTACAGAGCTAGTGGCAACACTTTGCCTTCTATTCACACTCACTATCTCAATCATCTCGTGCTTGGAATCACACGAGCCTGAACCCAAGCTTCTAGTCCCCATCGTGGTCTTCATCATCGCCTTCTTCTTCCTCCTGACCACAGTTCCTTTATCCGGGGGTCATATGAGCCCGGTTTTCTCATGTATTGCTGCACTAAAAGGAGTTATAACCCTCGTTCGAGCAGTGTTCTATGTCATGGCTCAATGCTTAGGCTCAGTAATGGCATATCTGGTTATCCGCACTGTGATGGATGCAGGTGCAGAAGAAAAGTTCTCTTTAGGTGGCTGCATGGTGGACAGAGATAATGAAGGAATAAGCGCTAGAAATGCTCTGATCCTGGAATTTTCATGCACCTTTCTGGTTCTTTTTCTTGCAGTGACCGTGGCATTCGACAAAAGAAGATGCAGAGAGCTGGGTTTGCAGATGGTGTGTGTTGTACTAGCAGGGGCTATGGCGCTGGCGTTGTTTGTGTCCATATATGTAACTGGCCGTCCTGGTTATGCCGGTGTAGGCTTGAACCCTGCAAGGTGCTTGGGTCCGGCCTTGTTGAAAGGCGGCCAGCTATGGCATGGCCATTGGGTTTTCTGGGTCGGCCCGTTTCTCGCTTGCTTTGTATATTATGGCTTCACCTTGACTCTGCCAAGGGAAAGGGTGAATATTATGTAGAGAATGAGGAAATGTTTTGTGACTTTTCCTGGAATAGTTTTGGAGTGAATTTTATAATAATCATTTATTTTATCAGGAATAATTGGCAGATGTACGAAGAGCAAAAAGGTTCCAAATAGTAGAGGATTAGCATTAGATCGATGAAGCCTCCTGCCTGGATCACATAGGCACAACCAAAATGACAGGCATTCTGGACAAGACATATATAAGACACGGCCAGGCTGCAGACACTATCCTTGGGAAGAAAAAAAACAACTATTACTCTTCCTTATTACATAGTTTCTTGTCTTGATACAGTAAGGCGGTTGTGAGATGAAAGGTTACTGTAGAAGGGAAGAAGAGGAAGAAAGGGGCTCATGCACGACAGAGTTTGAAGAAATGGATATGGGGCTGCCCTCTAATTGAAACATGATACTTCCAAGAGTTTCTATCAACAGTTTCTTGAATTCATCTTCTTTAACCATTTTCCCATCATCCACGCTTATCATCTTCAACACGTCACCTATAACCTTGTCTATCTGCAGCATATGAACCCCAGAGCAAGTCAGTCAGTGACTCATAAACTTCATAAATAAAACGATCGAGTTGGGAAGGAAGGAGTACCTCATCAACTGCCCCGATGGGAGGCAGGTTGGCTGATGGAGCCACTGCATCCAGTCCCACTCTTATGTAATCTTTGGACATCTTCCCATTATCTTTGGGCACATTTTCTAAAGCTGCATTCACCATCTGCGTAGAAAATTTGTAGTTATATCACTGTGTGAGTGACTCTGTCATGGATCATCAGAAACCCTTTAAAAGAATGAAAAACAGATACTATTGATGGAGAAATTCAAGAAACCAGATGTTATGCAATTGAAACCAAACCTTGTCTAGTTCGAACTTGTTGGACAATAGTTTCCTAATGCCACTTCCATCGAAGGTGTTTTCACTATGGGCAACAATCACAGGCTGGTCTTTGAGACGTTGAGCCACACAATCTGCCACCGTTTTAAATTCCTCCAAGAACGTCTCTTGAGATACTGGCTCTTCATGATCTTGAAGAGCACAAGATTGCAGAGCAGGTTCCACAACGTTGATCATTACCTACACAAGCAAAGCAAGCCGATGGGACGAAAAAATAACCAGTAAAAGATACCCGCTACCAATTTCAGGCACGGAGTATGTCTTACCCAAGGATCAGAAATGGGGGGCAACCCATGATCAACCTTAAGCTTTTCAAAAGCTTTGACGATATAATCATGGAGTGACCCACCTGGTGATTCTAACTGTGGAAATATGGACACCATTTCAGCTTCATAACTCGGTCCATTGATGAACTCTAACAGGTCTTCCCCATCAATACGAAGGATCACTATAGGGTCACGCTTCAGGCCAGCAGCCATGCCTAACAGAATATCAGACAGAACCTCCTTGAACTCAACCTTGCTTACCTTCGCTTGCTGGCCATGTGTGAATTCACCTAGAACCTATCACAAAGTCATCCCATAATGACACCAAAACGCTGTTAAAGAGGCTGAGCTCATAATCAGTAAAGCTGATCTCCTGCCATTAATAACAGTATAGGAAGAAAAAGTGACTTCATTTATAATTGAAATCCTAGTTGACCGACACTTGTGTTAGTAAATTGAAAATTGATACATGAAGACAGAAGAAAAACGAGGACTTGCGCCAACCATCTTTATCCTCACCGTCACCATCTAAATTTATCTGGACAAGCTCACCTAATCTTTTTTTTTCCTCCACTCGATTATAGCAGTTTAATCTAAGACTTCCTGCTCCTATCTAAACTTAGAGTTCTAGAAACCAGAAGAAAAAAAAAAAGTTAACCCATCATATGATGTCACTTCTGGTATAACCTTGCCTGTAAAAGCTTAGCAAGGCAGGAAGAAAAAGAAAGCTACCATTCTCTTTTAATAAGAGAAAAGAAAGAAGGTAGCACGTTTTTTAGTTAAAATCGCAATAGAACAGAGCCTCAAGTCATTGTCAGGACAGAATATTATGGGTCATTGAGTTGGTCACATAAAAATTTTTACTGGAAATATTAATAGTGCTCTACAGCATTCATCTGTAGAAACAATAAAGTCAAGTAGTAAAAGTGAGAGCCAACAAAAGGTGGAGTCCCACAAACCGACCACCGAGTTTAATAGAAGTTACAGGACAGAAAAGCTTCATTAGTTGATTCTCGAGTTCCCCAGAACAGTAAAGCAATCCCTTGCTTCCCTTGTTAAGCTATTTTGACTTGTTCAGATCGTCAATACCCAACAGCTAAGCATATTGACGTTTTGGATGCATTCATGAACTTTGTGGGTGCAATACAGGAATAAGCCTTTCAGACCTGTGCCTAGTTTACTCAGGAGGTTCAAGGGCCACTGCCTTTTGGATTAAAATACAACTGAGACGTAATAAGCTAGGTGTGTGAAGTCAAATCAGACGCAACACCTGACATATTCAGTTTTGGTAGGAAGCTACATATGAATGGTAATCACCTCTACTGATTGTATACATGCAATTATTTATGAGATTCCTTTTTTGTGTGTGTGTGTGTGATCTTTCACCCCAATCATCTCCAGGGGATGGGAACAAAATCCTGGTTCCCTATTCCTTATGCTACGTTGATATAACTAATGGAGTGCATAGAATTCTACATGCATGTGTTGCAAATTAATGCACGCCTATACAGCAAATGCAACTCTATTTCAGAGGCTGATGCATAGATCAAGGCTAGAAACAAAGTAATCAGGATAAAGGGTAAGGAAAAGGAAAAGAAGGAGCGGAGTACCAAAGAGACAGAGAGCACACTTAAGTGTAATTGACTCACTAGCCTGTCTCGACATCAAGGGCAAAAAAAAAAAAAAGAGAAGAGAAAGCTGACATAATGATCATGAACTTTGTCTGTAGAGGAAGGTTTAAAAATTTTCAGATTCGTGGAGTACGCACTGACCTCGGAGTATATTTGATCGGAATCAGGAGAAGAACCCTGAGCAGGCAAGCCAAGTGCAGCACCACTATCAGCAACGGCAGGCTCAAGTTCTTTCACGGAGAGCTGACCATCTCTGTCCTTATCCAGCTCCTGGAACTTATGATCTACAAAGTTGCTAAACACCGCCTCGTTCTCAACCAACTCCATTATATCCGAACCGTCCATCACCTGTCCATTTCCTCCATCACTTTTCTTTATCTTCTGAGTGCTTCCCTCCATTATTTCTCCAGCTTTTTATTTCCCCTTTCTATCCCGAAATCTTGTTTTTTCTTGTGAGGCCCTGGCTTTGCTTCTGTATGTCTCGTGATTCACACGAGGTAAAGCGAGGGCTTTGCTCTTGGTGAGTCTCCCTTTGCTGCTTCCTCGCCCTGTTATTGGGTTTATTTATCTCGCTTATAGACATGAGGCAGAGCAGCAGAAAAAGCTGGAGCCTATGACTTTTGTGTACTTTCAAAGGAGAGGTCGGTCTGATACTGCCACGTTTGCTGTTCTTTTCTTGGTCGCTCTACGATGGCAACAAAGATAATATAATAACTGATTAATCTCTACGGCGAGATGTACAAAACAATACGGCTTTTATTCCCTCCCTGCCATTCCTATCCCCTATAGCACTTGTATGTGTTTAATTGGTTGGAGGATTTGGTCACAAAGTTAGTAATTTCATATATTTAATCATTTTAAAGTCAATTTTCTTATAAAATAATTAATTTAAAATATTTTATTTATTTATTTTCAAACGGTTTATATCATTATCTTCTATGTTTCTTAAAAATAAAGTCGAATGCAATTGTCTTAATTGTTTCATAGTTCTATCCTTATATTTTATTCATTTTTATGAAAAATAATTATGATTATTGTATTTTATTATATTTTCAAAATTCGAAGTTCCTTAAGTATTTTAAAGATTTTTTAAATTTTTTTTTAAAAATGACGTTTAATTGATTGATATTTTGTGTTTTTGGTCCCACCTTATCTAGGAACCGACCTTGATGGCAACTATATTTAAAAGTTATATGACATTTTCTTTTTTATTTTATTTTCCTTAAATAAGATTCATATAATTGGTGATCACAATTCATGAAGCTAAGCTGTTTTGCATAATCTTTTTGAGTTGCTCCATAGAAGAGGAAGCAGGAGACGACCCACTGGATAGGACAAGCCTTCTACTACAAGTCGCCTAATTAGAAAACCAAGCTCTGATAGAAAAACATCCAAAGAAAACCAAATGAGGATAAGGACAAATTCTGGCTGATGATTGGATATGAAAGGCAAGCATGACCTCAGGTTGAAGATGGGGCTTTGTGACCATTTCTGGATAAGACATGTAGGGCGATTGACAGGGAAAATAATAAATAACAAAAAAAAATCATATTATTTCATAATTATGTGAAATTTACTCGGAAATATTGACAAATAAGTCTGGAGATGATGATAAAAGAATAATACAAAATAATAAATAACCCCATGGTTGGTTCAAATAGCTCTTTAGATAGGGCATGGTGTTTAATGATATGTCCAGTGTTGAAACGCGGGACGCGCTGCATTATCCTACCAACGAAACGGTTATTGCCACTCGTTACTATCGCTTCTCTCGTTAGTATCGCTTCTCTCGTCACCACCCCATAACTCTTCTCTCCTATCTTCTGCAACAACCTCACTGCTCACTTCACTCCCATTTCTCACTTCTCTCTTGCTTGGCGTTCTTCTTTTGCGATGGCTCTGGCGCTGTCGTCCAAGTCGCAACCGCTCACGCTTATCTCCTGCGGGCAACTCCTCACCTCATCCGCGATGCCAGCCCGTCGGGACTTCCTCGGCTGCTGCGGCCACAACCTCCTCCGGCCTCCCGGCTCCCGGCGGATCATGTATCGGAGACGGATTCGGAGGAAACCGAAAGTTCATGGGAACCGGGCTCAGACTCTTTTGATTAGCGCATCTTTGGATTTAAACTCTGCACTGGTTGCTGTTACTGTAACGGCTCTCTCCGCTCTCTCTATTGCCTACTTCTACTACCACCACCAGAGTAAAAAGAGACGCTGGAACGAGGTAGAAAGTCAAATTCAAATTTGCATGTTCGTTCTTCTCGTTATTTTGATATGACATTTGTTTTTTTCCTGTTTCCTGGAGTGTTCTGTTTTCGGCGAGAAGCCTTGTGACATTGAATTACTTTAATTCGTTTAGTATCAATGCTTATGATATAGGTGTTGGTTTTACCAAGTTTTTCCTTATCTCAAGTAGCCAAAGATATATCGGATCGCATTATAGGTAGTTGGTTTTCGGAGGTTGAAGAAAAAAGCCAGGACATGGAGATGAAGACAACAAGTGGCAACGACAAGGAGATTGAGAACGAAGAGATCCATGTACAATTTCAAATGCATGATAATGGTCCTTCAATTGAAAAAGCAGAATCTTCCCGTGAAATTCTTGTGGCTTCCGGTGCTTGCAGTTCTGTTGTTTCTGAAGAATTTGAAACTGCAGGCATTTCTCCATTACCTGCTCTGCTCGCTGACTCGGGCTCTCCATTGCCACTCATTTCCGCAACAGAACCTGACTTGACAAAGGAAAATAGCCGAAAAGCAACCAACTCTGATTCAGTGTTCCGTGACCTCGTGGTAGAGGTCAATTCAAATGCTGCCTTGGTTGCTGTGAGTGGTGAGTCTGGTGACGAGGGTAAGGATAATTCAAATAAGCTGACTATTTGTGATTCCGTCATCGATGAAGCAGTTAGGGAAGATCTTTACACATTTAATGCCTCAAGGCCATCGGGGGTGAAAACTCCATCAAAGTTAAATGGCTCAAAAGCAATAAATTCACATGACAGTAGTTGTTCTTCGTTGAAGATGGAATCTCCTTTGCAAATAGCTGAATCATCGACAAATCAGTCTCCTCAAATTTCAGGTTGCACTGCAGAATCCTGCTTCTCATTTAGTCTGATGTTTACATCATACGACTGATTAATTCTAATTCATTACATTATATAGAGAATTTCTCAGAATTCTCACATCTGGTATTGCATACATATTTTTATGTTCAGAGTATATTGATAACAATGTACCTATGTATGTCTTGCAGCAGGCTCAGGTCATAAGGATGAAAACAATGGAAGAGTAAAAGAACATTCGATTAGTGAAAGTAGTGCAAAACTACCAATTGCTCCCTCTCCAAATGGAATACCTTCTGACGCGAAAGGTCACTATCTAGAGAAAATGAGGACCTACAATCATTTGCTGGGACGTGGGAGGTGAGTCTCATCATCCACTGTTGAGCTGTTTACTTCCGTTCCTTACAAATTTCTGTGGTTGAGACGATAGCTGGAAAAATAAACGTCCTATTTAAGAATGGAGGATCAGTGAGCTAAAGTTATGAATAATACCTCATTGGGAACTGGAACTTTACTATGTCTTTAATAACTGGTTCCTTTATGATATTTCTCAAATTTTAGCTATCTGTTAGGTTAGCTGAATGTGTTGCTTTACTTGAAGATATGAAAAGGAATGGCTTACTAGATATGAACAAGGTAAAGTTGCTTCTTTTCTATTTTCTGCTATCTAAATACTCCTTTTCTTGTCCTTAATGATCATAGTTAGTTAATAATTACCCCTCTGCTTGCAGGTTCATCATGCCACATTTTTCAAAGCCTGCAAAAGTCAAAAGGCTGTTATGAAAGCTTTTAGCTTCTGCAAGTTGATTCCAAACCCAACCTTGAGTACATTTAACATGCTTATGTCCGTATGTGCTGCTTCAAAAGATTTAGAACGTAAGTGCAGCTATGAATCCCCATTACCATTTAAGAACGTGCAACAACACTTGTCAAAAGATTTCAACTTTCCCGATGTCTATATTACTCTTGTAGGAGCACATGAAGTTCTCCATCTTGCTCAGAAGGCAGGGTTCAAACCTGATTGCAAGCTTTATACTACTTTAGTATCAACCTGTGCTAAAAGTGGAAAAGTTGATGCAATGTTCGAAGTAAGTTAGCTTTTCCAGTTTCTTTTGGTGTTGACCAATAATAACGCACTGAGGAATTTCAATAAGTTCCAACACTAAAGGAATTTGATTTTTGAATTGTATATGATGTTTCATACTCATACGATAGCTTGTTCTTCAGACTAGCATTATGCTATTCTTGTCAATCCAGCAGCTAAAGCTAATAATCTCTTTTTATTTTTCCTTCTGTATTTGTAAATCAATTCTTTCATCTTAATAGTTCGGCGTAGGCCAGATTTCTTTTGCTATTCCATGATTGTTTTTCTCTGACTAGAATTTTTTTGCAAACTTTGGAAATTGCTTCTGTATATTGCGAATAGGATTTTTGTAACTACAAACAGTTGTTGATTGTGTGCCAATTGAGCTACCGGGATGGTGGCTCTCATTACTGTTCAGATGCATTACTGCTTATGTTATTACGAATATGGTTAAGTCATGCTAATTCTGACTGAATGGCGATAAGTACACTTATGGTGCATTCCTTCAGGTGTTTCATCAAATGGTTAATGCCGGAGTTGAGCCAAACGTTAACACGTATGGAGCACTTATTGATGGCTGTGCCAGAGAAGGACAAGTGGCTAAAGCATTTGGTGCTTATGGCATAATGAGGTCTAAGGTGTTAATGCAGTAATTGCTGTTAAACAAAATAAAGCTCAATTTGATATGCATTATCCTATTTGACAGCATAATATTTAACAGCATAATATCCCATTAATATTCGGTATATATTTAGTTTGAAATTCTTGTTTTTCCAGCACAATATCCCATTAATATTCTCACTGCTAACGTGTTGTGAACAGTAGAATGTGAAGCCAGACCGGGTTATATTCAACGCTCTCATTACAGCATGTGATAAATCAGGAGCAGTGCATCGTGCTTTTGATGTATTAGCAGAAATGACGTCTGAAACACATCCTATTGACCCTGATCACGTAACCGTTGGAGCGCTGATGAAAGCTTGTGCAAATGCTGGTCAGGTTTGTATATCATGTGACTAATACTTTCTTCATGTTTTATCTCGAGTAATAAAATTGTGCTTTCTTTCTAGGTTGATCGTGCGCAGGAAGTGTACAGCATGATGAATAAATATAACATCAAGGGCACTCCAGAAGTTTATACAATTGCTGTTAATAGTTGCAGTCAGACTGGTGATTTTGAATTTGCTCGTAAGGTGTACGATGAAATGTTAAGCAAAGCCATAGCCCCAGATGAGGTGTGTCTTCAATTTCAAGTGATGATATCACACGTAGTTGTCATAAATATCGAGATATTTGTAAGTGTTGATGCAGTCAGAATCATTACTGTTTCCATAATAGATTTTTTTTGCTCAAAAGCGATATTATAGAATAAGAGAAAGGAATTTACCTGTTCCATAGGGAAAGCAATGCTACATACAATTTGCGATCGCACTTTTTGCATTTCATTTTATTTCTGAAAGAATCTTTAGCTTTGATTACATGCAGATATCTAAACTCCAGTTTTTCTTTTCGTCCAGATTTTTCTTAGTGCATTGATTGATGTAGCTGGGCATTCTGGAAACTTAGATGCAGCATTTGAATTCCTAAATGAAGCCAGGACTCAAGGAATTCCGCTTGGAAGCATATCATATAGCTCATTGATGGGAGCTTGTTGCAATGTATGTATTAGCTAATTCTGTGGGGTGAAATGAACTTTTGGTACTTATAAATAGTCAACGTCTTGGTCTCAAGTCATTGTCTTGCCCTAGCGTAAACCCTGTAACTTTCCTATAACATCGAGGATCTGGCATTTATTGTGTCGAGTTCTTAATTTTCCAAGAACTCAAGGTTTAAGATCTAGATTCTGCAAGTACTTTTAATTTCAATGGCTCCAGAAGTTTTATTTCAATAGAAGTAGCATTTTCATAATCCATTTGCATGTTTTTTCGCATATTCTTTTTACAAAGCAAGAGAAAACTGCTTGTCTTGATGGATGTTTCTACTGTTTTAGGCTAAGAACTGGCAGAAAGCCCTGGAGTTGTACGATAAAATCAAGTCCATTAAACTCAAACCAACAGTCTCAACTATGAATGCCTTGATCACTGCTTTGTGTAAGCTGCCATCTATTACTTTTCTGCTTAAAGATAATCAGACAGTTTAATGTATATAGGTGAACCATTCAATTCCAATTGTAATTTCATAATGTATTGCATTATGCTTCACTTATTTTTCTACTGATTCTGTCATGGTTTCTAAACTAATAATCTTATTGGAGAGGAAAGAAAAAAAAGGAGCATTTGATTATAATGGTAATAATTTTGTTTTTGTACGAACTTGAAACACAATTTTATTTGATACAGGTGATGGGGACCAACTTCCCAGGGCTATGCAAGTTCTGTTCGAAATGAAGAATTTTGGCTTATGCGCGAACATCGTTACATACTCTGTACTCATAGTGGCATGTGAGAGGTAAATGCGCAAGATTTTTTTATTTTTTTTTTGAATTAGTGCGCTAACATTTTATTATCCTTTGATGCTATGGCATTCCCTTGTGACTCCAAAACATCATACGCTTAAAATTTTAATTTGATTTCCTTCTCTTTCTTTTATCTACTGCAGAAATGATGATGTAGACACGGGTCTCAAGCTTCTTTCTCAGGCACAAGCTGATGGAGTTTCACCTAACCTCATTATGTACAAATGCATTGTAGGTAAGTTTACATCTTCTGACTTTCCCCTGGGGGGTATTGATGAGATGAGCATCTTCGCAGTATTAAAAGGAAATTGTATTCAGTGATAATTCAGTTCATTTTAACAGCTATTCTTCCAGTGTCGGCTTTTAAGTGGCTACATTCTTTTGAACATCATTGCCGTGGGATAGTAATTGAGCGCAGCTGAATCTTCTATGTTCTGGCATGTGATTTCTGCATGGTGTTTAAATAGTTCATTGATCTAGCTGGTTTATGCTTTTGAACTGAATATTTTAATACTGCATAGTACAGTTTTTCCACTGAACTTACTCAAGCTTAGACTGGTTTTTTCTTCTTCTTTTTTAAAGGCATGTGCTTGTGGAGATTTAAGAGGGCCTGTAACCTTGGTGAGCCTGTTGTGTCAATTGACTCGGGACGACCACGAAATGATAATAAGTGGTAATTGTTTTCTGATTTACCTATCCTTCAACCACGTATAAATATCCTTCTAGATAAGACTATGTACCGTTGGGTGTTGGAAGCAAAACTAACATTGTTGCCGACCTGCATAGATTAGTGCAAATGCGCATAAAAGAAAATACTCCAGTTGATTAGAGAATTTTTTATTTTCCATGGTTTGATGAGGTCCTTCATTTACCTTAAATATTTTAGAAAAACGAACACCCAACCCATTTTTCATTTAATTCTCGCGGCTAGTGGTTGCTCTGGAACTAATTTGAGCGAGTTCTGATATCTGCCTATGTTTGCTCTGGAACTAATTTGGGCAAGTTCTTATATCTGCCATTTATTTTTAGGACGTCAGTGGCTTTAAAGGCCTACCGTGAAACAGTTTCATCTGGCGAGATACCAACGACAGAATTTGTTTCACAAGTTTTAGGATGCCTGCAGCTACCTTGTGATGCTTCATTGAAAAGCAAACTTGTGGAAAATCTGGCAGACTCTTTTTATTCATCAAGACACTCTAATCTTTGTTCTCTGGTGGATGGGTTTGGAGAATATGATCCTCGTGCTTTTTCATTACTTGAGGTCAGAGGGAAGATAACGTGACTTTTGAGTTTTTTACCTTAATGTTTTATTCGGAACTATGGTAGGTAAGTCAGCCGTCGAGTTGCCATTTACAGGAAGCTGCTTCTTCTTTTCGAATTGTTCCAAGCGTGTCGTTCAAAGGAAGTTCTATTCTTGTTGATACTAAAATGTTGGAAATTCATGTTGCTGAGGTGAGTTTGCTATGGTTATTCTACTTTCTCAAGATAGTAAGATTTGTTGAGAAAGATACTTCCGCTTGACTGATGCTAATGCTTCTGACAGCAAAGTGTGTTTTTAAACACTGGTAATCTGTCAATTAAAAAAAATGGAACTGCGTTATGATTCTCAATTGAGAAATCTATTAAAAAAATGCCCAGAAGTGAATTATATTTTGCTATATGAGCCTTGTACTGAGTCCTTCTCTGAATTGATTTCTTATTTCTATGACTTGAACTGTATCATGTCAGGTGTACCTTTTAACAATTTTGAAAGGTCTCAAACATCGGCTTGCTGCTGGTAAGGACTTTGGTATCAGTTCTTTCATTTTTATGATGCGTTAGAGTTTGATATATAAAAGAAAAACATTGCAATTTTCTTGTGTGAATGGGTTGAATGAATTTCTGGAAAAAAGGAACTGGCGTTCTTAGTTTTGTGGAGCTCTTAGGATGCTTCTTATGATCTTACTATGCATATTTGATAGTAGTTTACCATCTTGTTTTCAGTTTCTTCATTTTTGCCATCTTCAAACATTATGCAGGTGCAAAGTTACCCACTATAATAATTTTATTGCCAGTAGAGAAGACGCAGATCATGACTCCTGATGGGGAGAAAACTATCAACCTCACAGGAAGGTGAGAAGTGCTCTTTAGAATATACGTGCAAAATTACTTTGCCCCTGGCCCTATTCGGTTCGCTTAGCAGCAATGCTTTTGGTATGAAGATGAATGAACTATTACGTTACTTTTCTTGTATTAAATTTCATTGGAAATATAAAATTTGCAGCAAAAGAAAAAACGGAGAGAAGCATAGTTTGCTAGCCTACAAAATGATAGATTTGACTTGCCAATTTTGAAGGATCCAATTAGATTGGCTGTAGATGATTTAGTTCAATTGGCAATCTATTTATTGCTGAAGCTAGAGAGATGTGATTAATTCCTCTGGTCTGAAAGATGGAAAGAAGCAAGCATGACACTCAAGCTACCTACTATTTCAGAAAAAAATCCCGTGAATGAAGCAAGTTTTGGTCTTGTTACGTGACATGAAATATGAATATTTTGGTTCAGGATCGGTCAGGCAGTTGCTTCACTTTTGAGGAGGCTTGGATTACCTTACCAAGGGAGCGAGTCATTTGGAAAGATTAGAATCAATGGGGTTTCTTTGAGAAGATGGCTGCAGCCTAGAACTGCCACTCCTTTCAATGAAATACCAGGAGAATGGAACTTTTCCCAGTCACAAATAGGTAAACGAATCATGCACGAGCAGCGCAATATCCGAACTGGCGATTGGTCTTGGGAATAAAGAGATGGACGCATAGTCCTGCTCACAAAGAAACAACCGGGAGGGATAGGTATTTCCTGGCGGGAGACGTTATCACGGCTTTGTTGATGAGATGTCCTGCCTTTTCAGTCCCAGTACCCAGACTTGGAAATTTCCCGTTGTTGGAAGGCTTTTTTTAAATTGCCAACTGAAGTTGAGTGTCTTACTTTGTGGGAACTCGGTATCTTTGGAAGATTAGAAAAGCGACATCTCCTTCCAAGAAGTGAATTGTCGTCTGCAGTAATCGCTCACGATCCTCCAATTTGAAGAATAATGACTCTGATTAAACAAAGGAACTATGCGTACACAACTCCAGACTGTCACTGCCTCTTAGAGAGCCTCCCAACCTGGAGCTTTACTGGAAAGGTAAAGCTAAATAATGCATAATTGTTAATGCTACCGATATTAGCTATCAGCTGTGTCCATATAGACAGTGAATTTTGATAACTATCACTAGAGGGTTATGCCTTTTTAGTTCTTTTATTTTTCTTCTCATCCTCTAGTAATCGTATATATTTTATTTCCCCTTGATTTTCTACCCATAATTACGAAATTGGACATGTGAATTTGAGCGGCGTGTCATACATAGCGGTCCTGAAAGGGTTGGACTAGTCAGCATACCAACTTTTCTTTTTGAATACCCCGCTGCTGCTACCTTCTGCTGACAAATTGCATGACATGTCACCTCGTACAAATATGCAAATTGCAAAGCAGTAAGGTGACCACCACATGACGTCTTTCTTATCTTCGGCGATGGTGACCGATACGGCGTCTTTTAATTATTAAAATGCCATCTTTGGTGGGCCCCATCGCGAAAGAGATATTGGACGGACGTGATGTATCTTGGTGCGAAGGAAGCTGGTCAACAGAAAACGAAGCAGGTCAAAGTATCTATGATGTAGAAACCGACTTCAATCAATCTATGGGTTGGTGTGCTTTTGACACTGAAGAATCTGAATTACGAAATAGGAAAAGAAAGGCCGCTCCATGGATTCATTATATCTCCGGAATGTTTGGTGTATTATATGAGGCGTATCCATGTATATATCAGCTTAAATCAAAATCTTTAGATATGTGTTTATGGGCATTGGCATGAAACATGAATCGCCAGATGAGCGTAACAGGACCCACGAACCAATGGAGGAGTTGGTGAATGCACATGCATATAGGAATACAATAATTGACCCGCAAATGATCATCTTTCCTTAATATATGTTTTTCTTTTTTCTGCAAACTTTACCGTTTTCCAATTCACATGCCTTGCTTGAGAGACTGGATGACCACATGATTTCATGTGCATGCAAGAAAAGAGCCTAAAGAAGGAAATGATTTGGGCAGAAAAGATTGCTGCTTTTGGATCAGGATCAGAATGAATCTTAAGATAGATATTGACTCATTCAGCGCACAGAGAACCTCTGGCATCATGGACAGTCTATGTGGAAATGAAAAAACAGAGAAGCCCTTTTTTGATGCGCAAAAAAGGGTGTGCATAGGCTGTTCCTCCACGAATGCTATGGGTCACTGTCATTTTAAGGGAAAATGGTACAAATTGTCAACGCCAATGCTTTTAGTTTTCAGCTCTCCTTTTGACATTCTTCATTGATGTCTTAAATATCTATCAATGTTGACATAGTAATTGTTTTCTTAACTAAAATTTTGGGTTCCATCTTACAAAAATAAGTATATAAAGTGCACTTATAGTACCACACTTTACAGTGGATGTGGTGCGTATATATATATATATATATTTCATGCATTACGTAAGGGGGGCTATCTTCTGTGTGAGAAAAGCTCGTGCTTTTGAAACTCGTTTCCAATCTCAAAAAGGCTTACACATATATATAGCATTAAACTGCTGGATGAGAGACCATTCTCTACTTCATTTTATAATCTTTTAGTTGTTAAAATTAGCTTGGAATGTGTGTGTATATATATACAATGCGAGATATCTGAGCTTTAACAAGTTTCGGTCAGTTCATTGTCAGCCATAAAGAAGAGATATTGCGAAGAAATTTTCAGCTACTTTGCACCTCCTTGCACGTTGCAGTTTGAGGTTGTAATTGAAGATGAACCTGGCCAAGAAATGAAACGACTTTGTACTTTTTATTCAGTCAGAGGATTTCGGGAAGCATGGACTTCAATTTTGAAGTACCATTCGGAGGAAGAACATTTTTAATTATCTATTGCAACAAAAACTCTATACATCATGAAACTTCTATACACTCGCATTCTTCTCTTCCAAATGTAAAGATATGATCCTGGCTGCCAAAATTTCCTATAACTGGTACTCTTCATTCTTCCTTCCTTCTTCACGAGGCATTTAATCGAGAAATGAGGCTGATAAAAGTATCTTCCCTGCAAGGGATTGTTAGACCGCCCATGGGATGGTGAAATCCAAACTCTTCTTCAGCTCGTTTGAGCAATTCTAGGAATACAGGCTGATGTAAGTACGATATAGGTACCACATAACGTTTCTTTTGCACTTCTCCAACATACACAGCAACGTGGCCTTTTGGGACATCAGGTTGATCCCTGCAGTTGGCAAGTGACTGTCTTTTCAGAAGCTGCTTGGTACTGAGAATCATGGAAGGTAAACGAATACCCATCTCTGCTCGTGAGGAGGACTACTACAAGAATCTAGGGTTCTAAAACTGGAAGTTCGATCTGGTTAATTGATACCGTAGCCACTAACTAACCCTGCAAGACACGAGTTTTGTATTTATAGACTTGAGGAAGTGTCAAGTATGTATGGGTTGCTTCTATATATATACATAAAATTTCTTGTAAGTATCAAACTGGGACCCTCCACTTCTAGGTCTCACATGGCTTTGCTCTGTAATCGGATGTATCCGCAGTTGCTAGTGATGGTGTGAAGCAGAGCCACTTGACCACATGGAAGTTATGGTACAAAGATATAACATATATGATCGCTAGCCTGTCGTCATTTTTTCTGTTGCGTGAAAACAGGCGGCCGTACATTAGAAAATTGGGATAAACAGGCACAGAAACCTGCACTGTACTTAAATACATATTATGCAGACTTGGTTCACAGTACATGCCCGGATCGATATATCTAATGGCTATCATCAGTAGGCTGATGATTGTACGTACTTCCATCATAGGCTTGGAAGTATAATATATAGCTACCAATCAACAAGTACAGTACCTTTCTTCTGATCACTGCTATCTTTATTTCCTTATGTGACAGGATTCTGTATCGTTTTAGTACAAATATAGAAAGGATCTGCATCCCATGCATTTAATTACTTTATCAGATGATTCTAATCAATTCACTGAACGGTAAGGTGTGGCTAGCTAGTTAGCTAGCGACTTTAAACTTTGTTTCTCCGGGGAGCGATTTTCGATAGCCAGAAGAAACTATGATGTTTGGTTAAAGAATAACCAAGTTGATCGAGCTCATGCATGCATGTGCCATTTATATATATATGCTTCTGACAAACTATTTTCTGTTCCTAAGGGTTTACATATATGATTGGAGATATTGGGATTTGATTAGCAGCACATGAGTGCATGTGCATGTGCATGTCAGATGGAAAAGGAAACTGATTAATGAGTAACAACATGGGCAGGCATGGCGCTCCCATGAAACAGCAAACGCCAATACAGCAGTTGAAGGTATCGTGCTGTGTATATATATATGATAAAAGAGTGACAAAGCAGCACCTTATATATAGAAGCCTTCCTTTACAATTTCGAGGAGGGATAATGGCAATTTTTCTGCATAGTTTATGATTTTGTACTGGAACTTATGACGAGAACCGGTTTTAGCTTGGCTGATGTTAGTTACCATCCTGAAGATGCTTTGGACTTGTACATACCAACAAGATATACATATATACTATGCACAGTTAAAGTTTTTCTTTTAGAAAATTAGAGTATTTCACTTCTCAGGACAATCTTTATTCATTTATGAATACAAACCAAGATGGAATTCGTACATTCGCTGAAGCTTAAGGCATCTAAGCCTTATATTCCAGAGAAGGATGATCATTTGATATAATAATTGAGTTTGATCAAGTCAATGCATGCACATTATAAATCCAAAGAGCTAGGGACATATCTATCTAAGCATATAATTAATATTAATCTTTTCACACATTCCAATTCGATACGGTTTTGAACGAGATAGGTTGAACAAATACAATCTAATGGAGAGATTCCCAGTTGTTGAAATCTTGGTGAAATTTAAAGGAAAGACCTTTCTTAATTATGGACAAGATTTTTATTGCTTATGTGAATTTATGTCTGCACAAAAAGAAAACTCTATACAAGAGTACTTGCTATCTACAGTACAGCATCTTCTTACATGAGTGTAAGAAAAAAGGGGGAAAACTCTCCCTGTGAAGAAGAAACAGGGGAAAAAAAACTGGTAAGGATTTCTCTGTTGATTCAGGAGGAACTTGTTAACCGCGAAGCGAGGTTGAGAAAGGCATCTTCTTGGCACGGAATAGTAAGACCACCCATTGGATGATTGAAGCCAAACTCTTCTTCAGCTCGGTTTAGTAAGTCTTGGAAGGAAGGATGTCTCAAGAAAGAAATCGGCACCACGAACCTCTTCTTCTGCATTTCTCCGACATAAATTGCTATGTGCCCTTTAGGTACGCTTTCTGATTGATTTCTTCCGAAGACAGGTTTTCCTTTGAGCATTTGCTTCACATTTAGCATCATGGACGGCAACCGGACTCCCATGGTTGGTTCCGACTTCTGAGAGCTTGAGTTCTGAAAGAGTTAATAGGACTGAAATGGGTTTCTGGCTTGGGTTAAAGAAGCTTGATAGAGAAGGCAGGTTCTGGTGTACTATATTTATAGGGTTCTGAAGAGTGGTGCGCCATACTTTTCCATAGAAGCAGCAGCTGGGTGTATGGTCAGCAGATTAGCTGTTTCACATGGCTTAGCTATACCCAGGTGATGCTTTATTTACCAACGAGTAAGACACGAGAGTTGGCCGTACATTGGTAATCGAGAGTCAGCTTTCTTCAGGTACCAATTATCAATGTGCAGGCAATCAAAGTTTCCATTTATGAACTTTCTGCTCTGCTCGATCCCATGGCAAATGTTAACTCCACCAATTACGTACGGACTTCCACAAAAGAACTGATACCACATCTGTGCATACACATATGCCTGGTCCTTTTCAGGTTTTCGAGTCTATAACTTCCAGAAAATGGCAGTTGCGCTAGCGCCAGCAGATTCCAAGGACAGTCATATGCAGTAGCACATGTACAAGTACATCCATGAATCATAAACTGGTTTGGTTCACTGACCAAGTTCCTCAAGTTGCCATTTTCCTTTGAAAAGGTATTTCACCTTTTTTACTCTCTGCTTAACTTTTTCTCCTTCCAATTATTTGTAGCAGATAAGCTTACCAAGATATGCCAGATTGTTATAAATAAATCAATACTACCAGGGAAGAGAGAAGAAGCAGGAGAAAAAAGGGAAGGGAAAACTCTAGAATCATTATCAAGTATCAACCCTTAAATATATAGATTTCTCGGATCTAGCAGTCATTCTATATATTAAGCCACTGATGCCAACAGAAGCCATCACCTAGCGACCACAGAAAAATATTATGTGAGTGTGAAAACCGGTGGCTTGCTTCCATATTTCGCAGGGTTCTGTGGACCCTAATTTTATGCAGATTCTTTATAGTGCAAGGATATATTACCAGAATTTTATTTACCATGCAATGACATTTAAACTTTGAAGCAAAGAAAGGCAATAGTATCTGCTATGTTTACTGGTTCTGTTATTTTACTTTTCCTATACCTATTCAGCGCAGAGAAGTGGTTCTGCGGTGCTTGTCAGCTTAAGTTTGCTCCTCAGGTGATCATATGATATGCCTCGACTTCTTAACGCAAAGAAGTAGTGTGTAAAGCAATGGGTATCAAGGAGATGTTTATTCTTGTTAAACAATCCATTCAAAGGGTGCAAACTAAACCCAAGCATCAACCTCTAGCTCATCAGACCTCTGTTTGGAATGATATCCCAAAAGGCCATTTCGCGATTTGTTGGAGAGAAAGAGAAGAAGAGTTTGGTGGTACCCATTTCGTTCTTGACAAATCCTCTTTTCCAGAAATGGCTGAGTCAGGCGGAAGAAGAATTTGGATTTGATCATCCTATGGGAGGTCTTAATATTCCTTGTCCTGAGGATGAGTTCATTGTTATATCCTCGGGTTTAAACAATGCTAGGGGGAAAGAGCTCGACCGTACAGCTAAAGGTCGTTGGCAATTCTTACATAACTGTGATCAAGTGAATACCTTCCAAAATTCTTCTTGCATGTACCATAAAATCTAGTCTCGTACTTCCATCTACAGTTAAGAGGGCTGAGGTTTTTTTTTTTCTGAAAGATTTCTGACATCTTTTATCCTATGGTAATAGATCAACAAAATTGTAGACGAGGAGCTGAGATTTAAGGGGGCTATTGCCACCGTCTTAATCTGTGGCTGTTTTTACGTTAATATTGAAGTTTCACAATTGCATCAACTCATAGAGAATATCTTAATTATCTGAAACAAGATTAATTTTTTTGGAATTCCGATTCAGGATCAAGGAACACCTTACTAATTGTGTCTACTTTATTCATATTCATCTAGAGATCGGTCCTTGGACCAGTTTGAGTGTTTAACCAGACATTTAAACCAGGAAGAGTATACTGAGATAATCTATGAACAGGTGCCAAAATAGACAACAATTCTAAGTCTGAAAATTCAAATCATATAGGATTATACCAATATAGCTAGGTTTGCTAAAGAGGTTAAACCTTGCAGGTATCAGACACGACAGAAAATGTTAAACTAAACATATCTTCAAACTTTTTTTTGGTATGCATCAGAATTTCTTGATTCACAAGGTAGACTTCAGATTTCGAAGGCTACAAATACAGAACAAAATTGAGGAGACAGGGTTGTCGTCTCTAGTTATTAGCTATCAATGGGAAGAAATAGCAATGAACTATACCGAAAAGATCAACAATTGATCTGTCACAATCAGAGATGCTGTTGTTGTGGAATATAGTCAAACTGAGTGTTTAGTGAACATCTAGGAAGAGTTTAGATATGATGTTAGACTGGTGAAGTAGCCTTCACTGCAGGGTATAGTGAGACCGCCCATGGGATGATCGAATCCAAATTCTTCTTCGGCTAGATTCAACAGGCCTTGAAATAATGGGTGGTTCAAGTATGATATTGGAATAACAAATCGTTTTCTGCAGCCTTCTTCACCAACATAGACAGCAATGTGACCCTTTGGGACATTACCAGAAGACGTGGCCAGCACAGCTGCAACTCTGGCGGAAAGTGTTCGCTGAAGCTTTTGCTTGGCATGAGCAATCCCCTGAATCCCCATGTCAGAATACTAAGTAAAAAGGCAGTTTAAAGATTTCAGATTTATGCTTTTTCTGGTAGAATAATGACAGAAGTTGTTGAACTCTGCAGATAACCTTGGTTGTGATGGCTGAATGGTAACGCACACACACACGCTATATATATATATGTTGGGAGGTGAAATTTTTCTCAGGGAAAACAACCTTTTCCTCAACCGAAAAGGGAAATTGTAATGAAAAAAATAGGAGAGCATAGGAAGAATATTATGAAACATAGCAGGTGAAGAGCTTTAGCTTCACATGGTTTGTCTTGTCTTGTTCGTTAGTAAACAACATTTCCTACCACAACTTTATGATCAACACCTAGGGAGACATATAGTGGGTGTTCTACTGTTATAGAACTAATAATGGCAATGGCTTTTGTTGTTAGACATATTTTAAACCTTCAAGACTTGTCTCAGTCTCCTAAGGATGGTCGATCAACTTCATTTTGCCTATTGACTGGAGCATTGAACCTGGACTAGCTCGACGAACGCTGTCTGTGTGCTTTTTTCAAGCCAAACCAAGTGTGGGGTTCTTGGATGACTCAATGTCTCTGCAACTGTGGTGCAACAATCTGGTCTCAAACCTGGCATAGCCAATTCAGAATAAGATCAAGTGGAGTTGATCGTTCTAAAAGTTCTTGAATTTTGCAGTATATTGACTTTGACTTGTCAGGTTTCCTGAAGAAATTAAGTAAGACTGCATCAAATATTAATAAATCAAAAGCTAATTAAAACCTTGACAAAACCTCAAAAGGATTCCTTTTGTTGTTATACAAATTAAGAACAAGAAACGAGGGTTGTCTCCTTTCCATGCATGTTGGTTTGTAGGATATTTAAGTACTAATCAACCCTACAATGCCATCCAATAATGTATCATTTTCGACAAAGGAACTCCACTGCATCGTATAATGTCTCATCAGAAACTCAAGATCTGACCAAGTTAAAAGGATGAGGAGCATAACAGTACGCCATGATCCCATTGAATGTGTCAAGTGGATCAATACCTGTGTATAACATCCTGCATGTGGACTACATGTCGCTGGCAGAAAAAGGTTCAGACCTGGCCCGCATGAATGTGAGAATACAAGAAACTCTTAAGACTACCGTTTTATCTTCTGATCATCACGGCTGACGTGACCACTACAATGGCTTACTGAGAGGTGATTACTTTAACCATACATTGAATATTGGTCCGTCGAAGTCTGCTTTTGATGATTTGATTGTAGACAGAACCATGTGAACTTGAATGAGCTACTAGTAACCTATTCACTGCTCATTTTCTGGAGTCAGGAATTTCTACTGAATCTTCATCTGCTCGTAAATGGAAATTGGTCAAGGATTGTTCACTAATTTAGTCTTTAACGTACAGAGGCCGTAATACAGTTGATGAGTAATAGCTACCAAAGTCAACGTCAATTGCAGAGCGCCAAGTTGCAGGTTCTGAGTCAGTATCTCTCTGTTAAAAAGTTTGTAGGGCATGAATATGATGTTTTATATGCTTTTCCTTTAATAATGCAGGGAGCCGCATGACAGTATCATGTGAGCTTTCAAGAGTCATCTCCATGATTAGACCCCATACAAATGTAAGAGGTAGATTACAGAAGAGATTCCTCATGGAAAAGTTATCAAGGTAGATTAATTATGTGCAGGCACTTCATGTAAATGACCACTCTCTTTGTGGGAAAGCACGATTTGTAATTGAGCATAGAACACACCACATCAATGATGGGAAGAATAAGCACATACAATATCTGAAAAAGGTCTCAAAGTTTTGATTTTTCACTGCTGAAAAAATATATATACAATTTTCTGATGTACAAAATTGTTTCCTGCGGATGTACAGGTTTATTTGTCTTCTCTTATGAGCTACTCAGGTTGGAAGTGATTCGAAGGAAAGTATCCTCTCTGCAGGGGATTGTCAGGCCACCCATCGGATGAGCAAAACCGTACTCTTCTTCAGCTTTACTTAACAAATCCTGAAATGATGGCTGGTTCAAATAGGAAACTGGAACCACAAAACGTTTCTTCTCAGTCTCACCCACATAAACTGTCAAGAACCCTTTTGGCACATCAGAATTTCGCGAAGATCGACGTAGAACTTGCTTAGCAAGATTAATGGGGAAACGAATGGCCATGGCTTTCTTTCCTCTGATACGACTGACAAGAAGAAGATCAACTGACAAAAGGAGCTTTAGTTTTTCGTCCAAGGCAAACACAGAAATGAGAATTTGGATTGCTGTGGTTATGACAGCAGCAAGTGACTACATTTATAGGAACAGAAGCATTTCTGAAAAATCTTCAATGCCTGGCCATGAATCAATCGCTAACTGGGGTCAGCCGAAGAGGCAACCCATGAAGGTTTCACATGGTACTGTCGTCCAACTAGTCAACAGATTAGGATAGTGGTCATAGGGAAAAGTCTTTATCTTTCAAGTTGGGTCTTAATTCAAAAAATCAACAGGGCCCGACAACTTTAAACATATAGGATAAGAAGGATAAGCTAAAGATTGGAAGCTGACTACTCAAGATCAAGGTTATCCATGGATGAGCAGCAAGTTGGAGTTCCGTGTGGATGACATGCTGAGTGCGGACTACATGTCGCTGGCAGAAAACTCTTGGCTTTCCAAAGCTGGCTCCATTAGGATTACCCCCTGACATGTGCCCGTCCTTTTGATGGATGAACATGAAGAATCCTGTACAAACAGTACAAGCATTATCTAGGCAATGCCCTCTTCTCTGACTGTCAAGGCTGATGTGACCATTAAGATGTCTTAAAGCAAAAGATGATGACTTCTTTAATCATGCATTATATATGGTCAGTTAGGGCTGCTTTTGACGATTTGACGCTAGACTGAACTATGTGAGCTTGCATCAACTACTACTTCCCCTGTACCCCAAACGAAGAGCCTATTTCACTGCTCATTTTTCTCATGTCAGGAATTTCTACGGAATGTGCCTCTGCTGGAATATGTCAAGTCAGGAATTTCTCATGGAATTAGTGAACAATATTGAATGTTTCATACAAGTCCCTACTACAGATGATCTATGCTGTAAACCATTTCCGTCTAGCGTCAAATCTAAAGCACAAGGGTGTAGATCCTGAGTCAGCAGCTTTTTAAAAGTTTCGGATATGAATATGATGTTTTATCTGTTTTTTCTTCAATAATCGGATGACAGTAACATGTGAGTTTTCAGGATTCATGTCTATGACTATTAGATCCCATATCCAGTTTTCTGTTTTTTTTTTAATCCCATATCCGGTTGCCTTGGAACCACTTATGGATGGATTGCTACCCTTTCATAACTAATAAGAGATTTGTCCAATAGCTAGGTATATTCTTCAGCCTGATTCACTTGAAGAGGTAGATTAAATTATGGATATTTCAATTATTTGACAACTCCATATGAACAAAGACAAGGTAATTTGTAAGAGGGAGCGGCCTTTGTACGAAAGGATCTGTCAAAAATTGAGCGTAGAACTCCACATTAATGATGAGAAGAAAATACATATTATGTGAAAAAATTCACCAATTTCTTTTTTTTTTCACTGGTGAAAAATATCTATATCTAGTTGGAAAATTTCTGATGTACAAAATTGTTTCCTGTAGATACAGGTTTAATTGTCTTCTCTTATGAGCTCCTCAGGTTGGAAGTGATTCGAAGGAAAGTATCTTCTCTGCAAGGAATTGTCAGGCCACCCATAGGATGAGCGAAACCAAACTCTTCTTCAGCTTTTCTTAACAAATCCTGAAATGATGGCTGGTTCAAATAGGACACGGGAACCACAAACCGTTTCTTCTCGGTCTCACCGACATAAACTGTCAAGAACCCTTTAGGCACGTCAAAATTTCTTGAAGATCTGCGTAGGAGTTGCTTTGCAAGATTACTGGGGAACCGAAAGGCCATGGCTTTCGTTCTTCTGATGCAACAGACAAGAAGAAGATCAAGTAACTAAAAGAGCTTGAGATTTTCTTCCAAGGCAGACACTGGTATGGATATTTGAATTGCTGTGGTTATGACCGCCCCATGCTGTTATATTTATAGGAAAAGAAGCATTCTTCAATATCATAAATTTCTGACAATGAAGAATCGCTAGCTGGGGTCAGCTTAAGAGACAGCTCATGAAGATTTCACAGGATACTGTCTTCCAACAAATCAACACATTAGGCCAGTGGAATGGAGAAAAATCACAATCCTTCAAGTTGGGTCTAAATTCCAAAGATCAACAGGCCTGACAAATTTAAACATACGAGATGGAAGATAAGCTTAAGTACTGGAAGCTGAGTACTGAAAATCAGTATTATCTGTCGAAACAAAATTATCCTCCGATGAGTAACATGTTTGAGACAGTGGTCATTGTCTATCCCTTATCTCTTATCAATGGCTTTATCAATATGAGAACCCATATCATGTGCCTAACCTAGATTCTCTTATAACCGAAACTGCTCTGATTTTCTTCAGAATATTTCTGTACATAAAATGTTTATGCTGAAAATTTCTTTACACTTCAATGTAGAGACATCAAATCTTTTGGTTTTGTAAGATAAAGACATCAGATCTCGAAGGCTTCATATACAGAACAAAATTGAGGAGAAGACTTGTCATCTCTAGTTATTCGATATCAATAGGAAGAAATAACGGGGAAAGAATTAACAGATCAATACTTGATTGATCTCAATCAATAATGCAATTGTGGTACATAATCAGCCTGCGCCTTTTGACATCTAGGAAGAGTTGAGATATGATGTGAGACTAGTGAAGTAGCCTTCACTGCAGGGTATAGTGAGACCACCCATGGGATGATCGAATCCAAATTCTTCTTCAGCTAGATTTAGCAGGTCTTGAAATAATGGGTGGTTCAAGTATGATATTGGAATAACAAATCTCTTTCTGCATCCTTCTTCACCAACGTAGACAGCAATGTGGCCCTTCGGTACATTACTAGAAGCTGTAGCCAGCACAGCTGCAATTCTGGCTGAAAGTGTTCGTTGAAGCTTTTGCTTGGCATGAGCAATCCCCTGAATCCCCATATCAGGATACAAAGAAACTGCTGTTTTAAGGATTTCAGAGTTATGTTTCTATGGTAGAATAATGAAAGAGGTTAACTTTGGCTGAGATGATAGATTTGGTTATTAACATTATACATATATATATAAGGATACTGAACTTTCTACCAGCTGACAGGTTTTTCCTAAACCAAAAGTGAAGAGTAGAATGATAAACTAAGAGAGCACACGAAAAATATTACAAAACATACCAGATGAAGAGCTTTAGCTTCACATGGGTTTGTCTTGTTTTGTTTGTTAGTAAACAACATCCCCTGCCAAGAATGAAAGAACTCAAAACATCGTGCAAATCAACAGGTAGCTAGGGAGACATTCGGTGGGTGTTATACTGCTATAGAACTAATAATGGCAATGGCTTTTGATGTTCGCATATCATTATCCTGAAAGAATTGTCTCCGTCTCGGATACGTATCTTCATTTTGCTTCATGACTCAAGCATTGAACTTGGACTAGCTTGATGTTTTCTGCGTGCTTTTCTTCAAGCCAACCTGTTAAATCATGAACAGATCAGAATTGTGCAGACCCAAAAATCAAAAACTTCTGTTACTCGTGAAACATTTATGACTTCTGTCGTTCGATTATTCAGTTGCAATTTTTTTGCAATTTTTTTTTCAAATTTTGATTATATATATAAAATCAGATATTAATCAACAAACCTAATTAAAACCTCGACAAGATGATTCATTTTATAGGTCTAAACGAACCAATGACTGTCTTCTCATCAAGCACGTTGGTTCAAAGGACTTGGTGCTGATAAGTAACGAATCTTTGAGACCTACAAACCCAATACCTGATCATTCCGTCAAAGGATTTTATCGTTATTTGGAGAAAAGAAAAGAAAAGGGGAAGATTCAATGGTTAGGCGTAGAATGAAGTGGACAACAAAACTGAAGCAATGAGAGGATATACAACAGTAACTGTCGATGAGATTCAGAATCGGGACTACTTGTCGGCTGGGGAGAAAAGCGTTGGTTTTGGGTTCAGGTCCCCCCGCCAACAATGGGGTAAACTTGCTCGTTCTACCAACCAAAAGCTGGGTGCGTTAGGATGCCCCTGACATGTGCGAGTCGTTTGGTGGATGAAGTACCGTGTTCAAACAGTGCAAGCACTACGAAGATAGCATCTTTTTATCATCATCGCTGATGTGACCACTTAATGGCTTAAAGCAAGGCGAGCACTTCAGTCATAGATAGAGTATCGGTGAGTCAAGTCTATTTTTGATGATTTGATTGTAGACAGAACCATGTGAAAGTTGCATGAGCTACTACGTCAGCTATACCCCTATACCCTTTTGCCTTGGTTACCTAACACCTTTCAGTTTTAGATCTGATAAAGTAGCATTTTTATATGTGCTTTTAAGAACTCGCGCATTCCTTGCAGACCATAAGCTCCATACCCCAGCAAGCAACATACAATCCCAAATACAGCGATGCTTTTTACTGGTGAATAAGCCTTCCCATTGCATGACTAAGTCCACAACAGAATTTGGCAGCACTCCCTTCACGCTCCAGCCCCTCAAAACCTCCATCCAGCACTTCCAAGCCATAGAACATTGGACAATAACATGATCAGCATCGCTTTCTTCAAGGCCGCAAGCATCACATTTCAAATCACTTTGATTCAATAGCTGCAGCCTAAACAATCTGCCTTCTAATAGTATTCTATCTTGATATGCGAGCCAAAGAAAAGCCTTGCTTTCTGGTGTTCCATTTCGATTCCATACGATTGGGATTGGTACGGAAATATCCATCAAATAAGCATCTTCCAAATCTTTGTAACAATTTTTCACCCAAGGCTCCTCTAGCTTGTCACCCCACACAATCCTGTCATCATGATCATCTGTGGGCCTCAAGTTTGACAGCAATTCCTTCAATTCCACCACTAATTCTTCTTCCCACACGAAAAGATCTCTCCTCCAATCAAATTCCCAATTCCAAATACCATTATTCGAATATCCCATTTCCCCAACTAAGAAACTTTTCTGTATAGAGATTTCAAAGAGCCTCGGGTATCTTTGCTTCAGCGCCATCCCATGGACCCAAGTGTCACTCCAAAATTTGATAGAGTTGCCTCTACCCAACTGCCATTTGAAGTGTTCTCTAATTTTGATTGCGACAGGATGCTCCCCATTGAAATAGCTGGCAATGTCCCTCCATATTCTGGATACATTCTGCTTTCTAAAGATCAAACAAACCTGAACCCAAAGAGTTCTGGTTTATATATTTCTTGAATAGCCTGAACCCAAAGAGAATCTGGGTTGGAAAATAGCTTCCACCCCCATTTCAAGAGCAGTGCTGCGTTCCTAGCTTCCGAGCATCTAATACCCCGCACCCCCTTTCTCAATTCCACGACACACCTTTCCCCATTTAACCTTATGTAAACATCTATTATCCAAACAAACCTCTTAGTCAAAGATTCCAACTCCTTTGTGACTTTCTTGGGCAGGTTGAATAGCGACATGTAAAAAACTAAGGATGCTATTTAGAACCGATTTAACTAATGTTAGCCTTCTTCCCATAGATAAGAATTTGCCTTTCCACCCAGCAATCCTTCTTCTAACATTTCTCAAGACTCCTTCCCAAGTTTTGTACCTTCCCGGATTAGCACCAAGTGACATACCCCAATATTTAATCGGTAATGAATCTGATTTGCACATCAACCTTGCCGCCATTTCCTCCACCTCATGCTGTTGGTAATTTATTCCGATCAAAGCACTTTTCACTTTTAAACCAGTAAGGAGAGCAAAACATCGCTCGCTTAAGGTTCAACAATCCCTCCAACCCATCGCTGCTAAAGAGAATCACATCGTCAGCATATCGAAGATGTGTGAAATTTCTGTTACCCAGCTATATGCCTTTGATTAAACCAATTTCTTCTGCCAGATAATGTTTCGGCAACAATGTCAAATAACAAAGGGGATAGTGGATCCCCTTGTCTAAGTCCCTTCTTCATCCCAAATTCCTGCATTAGAGATCCATTTACCAAAACATGCATTCTCGCAGTAGCTACACATTGCCGAATCCAATTCTGCCAATTACTTTGAAATCCCATTGCTCTTGAAATTTCAAAAAGTGCATCCCAAGACACCGAATCATACGCTTTTCGGAAATCAATTTTCCAACACCAACCACTACTTCTAGAGCACTTAGTAGCATGGATAATTTCAGAAGCCAGCATCACCAATTCAAGTAACTGTCTCCCACCAAGAAATCCCGGTTGGAAAGGTGATATGAGTGGCGAAATAACACCTCGAAGCCTCTTTGTTAAAATCTTCGCCACTATTTTATAAAGACCATTTATAAAGATAATAGGCCGAAAATTATTCAGACTAGCCGCCCTTTCAATCTTGGGTAACAGAATTAAAAATGAGTTATTCACACCTTTCGGAAACTTCTCAGAAGTGAAAAATTCATTAACCAAGACCAGAATATCCTTGGCAAATATTTCCCATGAATTTTTTATGAAGAAATAGTTGAATCCATCTGGATCCGGAGCTTTATGACTTCCACAGCACCAAACAGATTTCTTTGATCCTGCTACCATTAACCAAAAGAGATCCCATGTGATTATGTTTCTTTCTTGTGACTGATGTGAAATAACCTTGAATTTGAATCTCCTAATTGCAACCACTGAATCCTGGAGTTCTGTTTCCACACAGATTCTATCTTGCTTTTCAAACGCCACTTCTGATCTTGAAGACTGCTGTAGCGAGCGATCTGGTCCTCATCCCACCTTACATTTGGATCTCTATTATTATCCAAATCTTCAATCTCCTCCATAATCTGCTTAAAAACAGCTTTCTGGATCTCCCTTATTCTCACGGTTCCACAATGTCAATTTTTTTCTCAGCTCGCTGAACTTTTTCACAACAAGAAAATCCCCAGGAAAATCTAAATTGATATCATCCCACATTTTTTTAGTATCTCCAAGAAATCAGGTTGTTGCCACCAACTGTCCCAGTACCTAAATGGCTTAGGTCCCCATGAAATGGACTCCATCTTAACCGCAATAGGAGTGTGGTCAGAAAGTTTTTTGTGTCCAGCCACCAATGAGAACTCCATGTGGTCAGCAACCCACTCAGCGCTTGCAATAGCTCGATCAATTCTAGAGGCGAAGCGAGAAGACATCCGTGTGAATTTCTGACCCAAAAGCGATAAATCTACAAAGCCTCCATCATCAATAAATTTTTGCAATGCCTTAGCTCCTCTACAATCAAAGAAACCTCCAGATTTCTCATAATTTGCCAATACCTGATTGAAATCCCCTACAATAAGCCAAGGATCTTTGCTTCTCATCTTAATTTCCAAGATAAATTGCCACAGATCCACCCTTCCAGCTATGTTATTTGGAGTATGGAGCCCTCCAATGAACATTTTATATCCAGAAGCAATTAGTTCCACTTCCAAGATAATTATCCTTTCAAAACAAGAGGTGCTAATAATCTTAACAACCGAATCATTCCAACACGCCAATAAACCCCCAGCACGCCCATGAGCATTACTTGCACACCAATTTGCTGATCCACCATGCCAAATACGATTAACTATATTAGCATTCATGCAATCAACCTTGGTTTCTGCTAGAAAGCATACAGCTATGTCATTTAAAGAAACCCAACTCCTTATATCTTTACATTTCATCTGACTCCTGATTCCCCTGATATTCCAAAACCCGATATTTATCATTACTTTAAATCACACCTAGCGAAGGACAGCCAAAACGGCTTACTGTCCTCCTCTCCCACCCCAGTTATCATGCTCTTCCTCAATCAGTTCTGCTATCTTTCCGCATAACCTCTCGCGGGGCTTCTTTGACACTAGTTGCAACTGCTCCATGACCTTCAAAGTAGCCTGAGTTTCTTCATCCGGCCCATCACCCTCATTGCAGTCATTATTTAACTCCGCATTTGTCTCCGGAACCTGTGAAACCGAAGAAATAGTATCTGGAACTACTATTTTTTTCAAGGATTCCGACACCTCCTGAATCCGACTTTGATTGGAATCTAAAACCTCTCTACATCTTCCATCAGCTAATGCATCTGTCTGTGCCCTTACTGCAAGAATTCTTTCATATATCCGAGCTAACACCACGTCCGATTTAAAGCTTGAATTGGAAGAGTTACCCTCACCACCCCCAACACATCTCTTGCTGCCACCCCCGCGTTTTGATCTTTCACGAGACGAGGTGTTTGTTTCCCTTCGAAAGAGAACCACTACCTTGAGACCAAGATTGCCGTCTACGTAGCATTCTAACAGGACTTGCATCACCAACCACGACCCCAGCCTCCTTAGACTTTGACCCGAATGACTGACCTCCATCCGCCACAGGACTACCCAAAGGAACATGATAGACTTCATCACTTGCATTTACCCCTTGTTCAGGCTCAAACCCCAATCTCTTTGGAGTTAATCCTTCACCAGATGACTCCTGGGTCAAAGAATTATCTGATTTGTGCGCCACAATTTCTCTTTGCATAATTCCATTGTCATTTTCAAATGACACCTTCCTCCTGGGAGATACCATATGTCCATATGGTGAACACGAAGTATTACAGTATCTAGACATACCGCCCTTATCACCATCCTCAGTTCTGAGCTTGTTCAATAACTCCACATCCTCCACAACCTTAACCGAAAAAATGCATCCATCCACCTCCAAACGAACCAGCCCACTGACCTTACTAGCCTGCGATGAACGCACACAGACTAAGGCATCCACCAATTGCGATTTACCAAGAGTATCCGAATGAATCTGCACAACCTCCCCGAAAGCCTGGCCAATTATCTTGAAAGCAGCCTCAGAACACGCATGTAAAGGAACCCCAAAAAGCCTAAGCCAGCAAGCTCTCCCCATCAACACATCCGTAGTTCGCCATGGGTGAATGTGTGCAAAGACATCCATCCACAGATTAACATTAGACCCCAACTCTCGACTCATAACCTCATGAGAAGGGAAAGTGAGCAAAAATTGCTCGCCCCCCAATCTGCGGACTATAACCTCATGAGGCAATCTGTGTTTTTGTAGTATCCCGTTTCTTGCAACACCAACAAGACTCCTGTTAAGCCACTCAAGATTTTCCTCCGAAGCTGAGATCTTGACATCAAAAGAGCACTCCATTTCCACATCACGATGAGATCCACCAACCACCACTTCAGAATAAGATCTCACTTTGTTGTCAACCACACGTTGCGGCTCAGCCCTAGCCACCACTGCATGAGCCACCACCGCTTTCCCTTTCTGCCCATATTCACCCTGGCCCACTTGATTTCTGGAGGTATACCTAGCCAGACTTAACTTCAATGACCGCCTATCAAATTTCAACCCATTCAGTCGTGGATACCTTGTTTCGCTCAAGCAACCCTTGATTCAAAAATCGGGCGAAACCAAATCGAGTGTCCCTTGCGCTTTTCTTCCTTGGGATGTAGACATCGATTACTGGCTCCCATTTTAGAATCTTCTGAAATAGGTCATCCGGGCTCCACTCCAGAGGGATATGATCTACGAAATATGACACAAATTTCTGGTTTCCAAAGATCGCCTTGGGATCCCACCTAACGCCGGACGAAGGAGGAACATGGTTGGGTCTATTGGTTGGACGAGTCCTAGTGACACGGTTGGTCTTAGAGAGATCATGCGAAGAAGCTGAAGTGTTTATAGGTAAGGATGATTTGTGAGAATTTAGGTTGGATGCGGGGTAGGGTAGGTTGGTTTGGGGAAGGAGAGGGTCGGGAGGGTTTGGGAGAGACCAGAGGATTTACATGTCTAGTTCTGACATATGAATCAGGTGCTCCATGTTTGAGCAAACACGGCATAAGTTGTACGAGGAACCTGTCTTAATTTTTGGAAAAGCATCGCTTTGTAATTGAGTATAGCACGCTCCACAGTAAAGATGGGAAGAAAAACCATAGAATATCTGAAAAGGGTCTCCAAGTTTTGATTTTTCAATGCTGAAAAAATATATATACATTGAATGGGCAACTTTCTAATATACAAAATTGTTTCCTGCTGGTACAGGTTTAATTCTATTCTCTTATTAGCTACTCAGGTTGGAAGTGATTCGAAGGAAAGCATCTTCTCTGCACGGGATTGTCAGGCCACCCATAGGATGAGCGAAACCGAACTCTTCTTCAGCTTTTCTTAACAAATCCTGAAATGATGGCTGGTTCAAATACGACACTGGAACTACAAACCGTTTCTTCTCGGTCTCGCCGACATAAACTGTCAAGAACCCTTTTGGCACATCGAAATTTCTTGAAGATCGGCGTAGAATTTGCTTAGCAAGGTTACTGGAGAAGCGAATGGCCATGGCTTACTTTCGTCTGATACAGCTGACAAGAAGGAGATCGATATAGCAAAAGATGCAGCTTCAGTTTTTCGTTCAAGTCAGGCACTGGTAAGAAAATTACTTGGCTTGCAGTGGTTATGACCAGAGTATGCTGTTATATTTATAGGAACAGAATCATTCTTGAAAATCTTCAAGTTCTGGCCATGAATCAATCGCTAGCTAGGGTCAGCTTAAGGGGACAGCCCACGAAGATTTCACATGGCGCTGCCTTCCAACAAATCAACACATTAGGCTTGTGGTATAGAGAAAAGTCATCATCCTTCATGTTGGGTCTTAATTCCAAATATCAACTGGCCCGACATCTGTGAACACATGAGATGGAGGATGAGTTCAAGATTGGAAGGAATTGAGGATCAATGTTAGCTGTCCAAAACAAAATTATAGTTAGATGAGTAGCATGTCGAAGACAAAAGTGGCTGCTCTCCAGTTGATTGATTACTAGAATAGCAGCATAATTGTGACAATTTTGGCTTCTACCAAAATTTATGATGCAGCTATAATGGGGAATCAAGATAAGGTGAGTTCATGCAGTATCTACTAGAAAACTTTTGCCACGAATAAACTATATTGGGCCTTCTTTTTATCTTTGGGCTTCATACAGTATGGCCCTTAACTATGCAAGCATATAACAAATGAAGAGAGAAAAACCAACAAAAATGCACGGAAACAAATATAAAGGTCCACTTGAAAGCCCAATAAATCTATAGCACTACGTTTATAAGGCCCAACTAAGATTCATTTCAAATGGGCCGAATAATTATTCACGCGCCTTGAATTGCAGCTGATTAAACAGAACAAAAGAGAAATCCAGTTTCAGAAATTCAAAACTGGCAAGCAACAAGTTTTATCGAACAAAACATTTGGCGATGATCGTCCGTAGCTCTTGCAGCTCTTCCCGCCCAACCCCGATGTCTGAATCCTCTTGTGCTATCACCTCTGGGAGACCCCAAGTTTCGGGTCAGTGCTCCTCCCTTCGTAACTTGATTTTCTCTATGACTCTCTTATTTTGACTGTGCAACGTGGCTTTGGTCTTTGTGGTTATAGAAAGTTATAATCCCAGGGATGAATCTAGTGGAACGATGCCTGTCGATGAGATTCAGAATCCGGAACATCTGTCACTGGGGCAAAAAGGGTTAGGTTTTGAGTCGATGATTTGAATATAAACAGAACCATGTGAACTTGCTTGAGCCACTAAATCGAGTATACCCCAAACCAAGAGCCTCGTCACTGCCGTGGGATTGTTCTCTAAGGCCAGTATGGTCACGTTAGATTTTATTGGTTGTCTTTAAGGAACTGTTGAAAAATGTTGAATGTTTAAAACAAAGTCCTAATACAGGTGATGAGTAACAACTACCAAGGCCAAGTTCCCCTGGTTGGAGAGCTCAGCGATCAATTGCAGAGCGAAAAAGTTGAATGTCCTGGATATGACGTTTTATTTGTTATTTTTCAATGATGCAAGGAGTCAGATGACAGTAACATGTGAGCTTTCAGGAATCATGTCTATGATTAGACCCTGTCTTGGAACATGTGAGTACGATGCCATTCATCATGAAGTACGTATCTAGGTGATTCATTATGTGCAGGTGCTTCATGTTAATGATCACTCTCTATGAAGATGCACGGCATAAGTTGTATGAGGTGCCGACATTTTTGGCAAAACATCGATTTGTATTTGAGGATAGCACACTCAAAAGAAATTATGAGAATGAAAACCACATAGAGTATCTGAAAAATAGTCTCCAAGTTTTGATTTTTCACTGTTGACAAATATAGACATTGGATAGCAACTTTCTCATATTATATTGCCTTTGTGCAAAAGGATCGTTCGAAAATTGAGCGTAGAACTCCACAGTAATTGAGAGGAAAACACATATATTATGTGAAAATAACTCACCAATTTCTATTTTCACTGGTGAAAAATATCTATATTTAGTTGGCAACTTTCTGATGTACAAAATTGTTTCCTGTAGGTACAGGTTTAATTGTCTTTTCTTATGAGCTCCTCAGGTTGGAGGTGATTCGAAGGAAAGTATCCTCTCTGCACGGAATTGTCAGGCCACCCATGGGATGAGCAAAACCGAATTCTTCTTCAGCTTTGCTTAACAAATCCTGAAATGATGGCTGGTTCAAATACGATACTGGAACCACAAACCGTTTCTTCTCAGCCTCACCGACATAAACCGTCAAGAACCCTTTAGGCACATCAAAATTTCTTGAAGATCGGCGTAGAATTTGCTTAGCAAAATTACTGGGGAACCGAATGGCCATGGCTTTCTTTCCTCTGGTACAACTGAAAAGATGAAGATCAAGCAACAAAAAGAGCTTGAGTGTTTCGTTTAAGGCAGCGCTGGTATGAAAACTTTGATTTGAGTGGATATGACCGTAATATATGGTTGTATATATGTAGGACCAGAAGCATTCTTGAAAATCTTGAAGTTCTGGCCATGAACTAACGCCAGCTGGGGGGTCTTCTTAAGAGAAAGCCCACGAAGATTTCACATGGCACTGTCTTCCAACAAATTAACACATTAGGCCAGAGTTATCAGGAAAACACAAATCCTTCAACTTTAGTCTAAATCCAAACATCAACAGGCCCGACAACTAAAACTGAGATGACGCTCTCAACTCCAGCCCTACCTCTCGACCCTCACACCCAAACACAGCAGATCCCAACCCCCCACCCATACCCCATCCCTAACCACGAACCTCAGACGTATCCACCCCCCTCTCCAAACTACCCCGAACGCAACACCCTAGCAGCTAGATCCATCAGAAAAGAGAAGGAGAGTCATTCCAGAGATCCGGGTCGCTGGGATCCTAAGACAATCTTCAGTGATAGGAAATTTATTTCCTACTTCGTGGATAATATCCCCCAAAATTGGTCCTCAGATGACTTATACCAGGAGATTCATAAATGGGAACCAGTGGTAGATATCTTCATCCCAAAGAAGCGAAGCATTCGCAACACACGATTTGGGTTTGCACGATTTCTACACCAGGGCATTAAAGAGCAGGATCGACTGTCAAAACTGAATAGCCTAGGCCTGGGTGGCCAGAATATGTGGTTTAGTGTGGCAAGATTCATATCCAGAGATAAGGCTCCAACCAGCATATCAAATCACGATAAAGGAAAGAGACCGATTGTAGTGGCAGATTCTACAAGGGATAGAGGTGAGTGCTCGATCAGGGGAAAACGGTCATTTGCGGAAGTAGTGACTGGCGCTCCCCCAGGAAGGGAGGCAAATGAACAAAGTCCGGTGGTTCAGGTGAAGGCTCCAGAGTCGAATAAAGAATGGCTCAACAGGAGTATAGTTGGAATAGTAAGAGACGGGGTATTCAAGAAGCATAGGCTCACACCCGGATTATGTGCCAGCAAAATAGGGGATAACCTGTATCTTATAACATTCTTGTCTCACGAAGAAATGAGTTCTGAGTTGTCTGATAACTTCAGTTTATGGAGTGATATTTTCGTTGACTATCAGCCTTGGCGCCCAGATCTGTCGAGGAGAGGAAGGATATGCTGGGTCAAAATTGTAGGCATTCCTTTGCATGCATGGTCGGAGGAAGGGATATCCCAGATTGCTCAACAATTCGGCGAGGTAGTACAGGTTCACTCAGAGACGTCGAAACGTCTCAACCTAGAAGAAGCATTGGTTTGCGTGCGGACAACTCAGTCTGGAAAAGTTGACGGTCTGGTTACATTAGTTGTGGAAGGGAACAGATTTCAGGTCTCGGTTGCCGAGGTCGATTCAGCTGGAGGCAGAACAAGAAACGAGGATGACGAGAAAGGCGGACTGACTAGATACTGCAACTCAGCTTTTTCTCCTTTCAGACAAGCTCAATCACCGAAGCGAAAGACATCTTTGGAGCTCGATAAGGAGACTGAGCAGAGTATACTTGGTAACCAATGCGCTGACATGGTTGCGAGTATGAGGGAGATTGCACGTGGGGGGACTTCAAAAAGGCTGGATTATGAGGAGATAGGAGGTGGGCTGGGCCAGGCGGCTACGGGAAGCCCATCTGATCAACTAATAAAAATGATTCCCTTGAATAGCAGCCCACAAATATTGGACTGCGGAAAGGAGGATCAAGGGATGGGGGAGAGATTTGACCAGCCTAGGTTATTGGGGCAAGATGGTCTTCTATTACATTACCAAGGGGACAAAGAAGAAACACGGGGCAACTTGGGGGAACAGACATCACCCCGAGGATTGACTGAGGATTTAAGTAAGAGGAGGATGGATCGAGAAGACAGTGTTGACGGAGGAGGATCATATTCTGCTAGAAACAGTCTACGTTCGGATGTGGTTTTGGCTAGAGTGTATGAGAGGATCAAAGCTGTCCGCGCTAGAACGATGAGCTTATCTTCTGGTCAACGTAAACAAAACATGGTGGAGCAGCAAACCAATGGCCAGAGCTCACATGCACACAACTCACAACTAGCAATAGCAGTTCCAGATTCAGCAGAATCACTCTATCAAGTTCCTGAGACGAGGGGTGAGGATACTTATAATAGGGGGGTGGAAGAAGGAAAAGAAGCAGAGATTCGGGGAACATTAGACGTGATGCAGAAGTTAAGGCTGAGTACGTATAAACCCAGAGAAGCAGTAAGACTGAAGATAGTGGAGTTGGTAGATGAAGAACATGATAACTGGGGTAAGACAAGGGGCTGCTGATATCCAGCAATCCCTTGAACAGGCGATGATCCGAGAATGATTAGCATGTGTTACTGGAACATTCGAGGAGTAAGGAGTCAGATGAAATGCAGGGATGCGAGGCACTTAATACAGTCAAATGGAGTAGCATTGTGTTTCATAGCTGAAACTAAAACGGAGAATATGTCGGAGCAATTAGTTAAAAGGATATGGCCCGGAGGCGAGATGGGCTGGTGCGCCAGCAACTCGAGGGGAAGAAGTGGAGGGTTATTAGCAGTGTGGAGCAACGATGAGATAAAGGTATTGAATCATGCCTGTTTCGATAGATGGATTGGGCTGGAAGTAGAGGTAAAGATTTCTGGCTACAAGATGGTATGTGTGGGACTGCATGCACCAAATTCAGTTGCTCACCGAGAGCAATTGTGGAAAGAACTATTGGAGTTCAAAGCAGGACACTCAGACCCCTGGATCATATTAGGTGATTTCAATGAGGTGCTTTCACCCGTGGAGAGGCTGGGAGGGACCATTGATAGAAGGGGAGCAGATAACCTGCAGAAGATGATCGAGGAAGGAGGATTCATCGACCTTCCACTCGTAGGAAAAAGATTTACCTGGTTCTCGTCCCGCAGTGCTTCCAAGATTGACAGAGCTCTGGTTAGTGCTGAATGGCGAGCGGATCACATGGAGTTCCAGTTGAGCGCTGGAAGTAGAAGATTATCTGATCATACGCCATTACTACTTAAACCCGAAAGAGTAGTATGGGGTCCGAAACCGCAGCGCACCTGGGATACCTGGTGGCAGGAACCTGAGTTTTTGGAGGTAGTAAAACAAGTATGGGAAGAGGGAGGTAGAGCCTTCCCCGGACGATTTGCGTTGGTTCGTAAGATGAACTTTCTGAAACTACAATTGAATAAATGGAGTAGGAATCACTTAGAAAATCCAGAATCAAATATGGAGAAAGTCATGGAGCAAATTGATAAACTTGATAGTAGGAGAGGTGAAGGTATGAGTGGTGGAGAAGGAGAAGAGGGAAGGTATCGAGAACTGCAGGATCAGATGTGGCAGGCCAAGAGTAGGATAGAATCAATATGGAGGCAGAAGTCTAGGATCCAATGGTTGAAACTTGGTGACTCAAACTCAAGGTTCTTCCATATTTGTGCCAGCACCAGGAAAAGTAAGAACCATATGGGGACTCTATTGATCGAGGGAGTAATTTCTAAGGATCCGGAGAAAATAAAGAAAGAAGCACAGAGCTTTTATGAGAAACTTTTTCAATCAGAACCTGACCAGTGGATTGGAATAGGGAGAACAGAGTTCAACCGCTTGGCAGACACGGAGGCTGAGCAACTGATACAGCCGTTCTCTACAGAGGAGATTAAAATGGCGGTTTGGGACTGTGATAGCAATAAAGCTCCAGGGCCGGATGGGGCCAATTTCCTATTTTATAAGAAGGCATGGGAAGTGATATCGGCAGATATCAATGCAATGGTGGACGAGTTTTTCTCACGGGAAATATTGCCCAAAGGCATCAACAATGCGTTCTTGGTGTTATTGCCGAAAATTCAAGGGGCTGTTAGTCTGGAGAACTATAGACCAATCAGTCTCATAAACGGTCTATATAAAATAATTGCAAAACTGTTGTCATGCAGGCTGAGGGAGGTCATATCTCCTATAATATCTCCATTTCAGGCAGGCTTCATTGGAGGAAGACAATTACTAGAATCAGTGATGATAGCCTCAGAGGTAATTCACGCAACAAAAGCCTCTAGACAACAAGGCTGGATATTGAAGGTAGACTTTCGCAAGGCATATGATTCAGTATGTTGGGGTGCATTAATGGAGGTGATGGAGGCTATGAACTTCCCTAGAAAGTGGAGGAGTTGGATTCAGCATTGCGTGTCTACGGCAAGGATTTCTGTCCTTGTAAATGGCGCGTTAACACCAGAATTTGAGATGCGGAGAGGACTAAAGCAAGGGGACCCGTTGTCCCCATTGCTATTCAATATAGTAGCGGAGGCTCTCTCAAAAATGATGCAAGAAGCTGAGGCAATGGGTCTCATAAGGGGCATTAGAATGGGGAGCCGATCAATAACACACTTGCAATACCCAAATAATGTATTACTACTTAGTAACAGAGGAGAAGACGAGCTGAGGAATTTGAAAAGGGTGTTAAGATGCTTCGCTCTACCCACGGGGTTAAAAGTGAATTTCCACAAAAGTGTCCTAGTGGGCATCAACCACCATGCTCGAAAAGTACAGACAATGGCGGAGAAGCTGCTATGCAAATCAGAGTCCCTACCCATAAAATATCTGGGATTACCACTAGGGGAAAATCCATGTAGATATAAAACTTGGGAAGGAGTTATCAGAAAGTTTAGGGGCAGATTGGCAAGCTGGAAAGGGAGGTTTTTATCAATGGGAGGCCATATAACCTTGGTGAAATCAGTCCTAAACAGTATCCCGATTTTCTACATGTCTATGTATAAACTCCCCAAAAGAGTGACTAAGGAAATGGAGTTGTTAACGAAGAGATTCGTGTGGAAAGGCGCAGTGGAGACCAAATGTTTACATAAAGTGAAGTGGAGTAAGGTGTGCCTAAGGAAGGAGAAAGGAGGGGTAGGGCTGAGAAGCATCGGCCTACAAAATACAGCACTTTTATTAAAGTGGGGCTGGAGGTTATTTTCAGAATCAGGATGCTTATGGGCCCAGATAATTTCGGAGGTATACAAACCAACTATATGTAGGGATGGGATTGCTTGTGAAAATCCAAATCTTTCCAGGATATGGAAAGATATAATTAGCTGTTTAAACGGAGATAACCAATTAGCAGTTACAGCACGTGCAAAGCTAAGGTGGAAGTTAGGGCGAGGAGACAAAATTATTTTCTGGTCAGACGAATGGTTACAGGGGAGCTTGGTGATGAGCAAATTTCTGAGACTCTTCGACGTCTCAACACAAAAGATGGAGAGGATTGAAAGGATGGGTAGGTGGGAGGATGGGAGATGGATTTGGCGGCTGGAATGGCGAAGGAGACTTTTTGTATGGGAAGAAGAGATGTTGTCCGAGTTACTGGAAGCTCTAGCTAGAGTTAATTTATCGCCAAACGAGAGCGACATATTGGTGTGGGGATCAGGTGGAGAAACTCCTTCGGTAAGGATATGCTATAATTCGCTGGAGGAGGTGTACTGGCAGGATGTGCTAATAGATATTCCGAATATCTGGAATTTGTTGGGGACTCCTAAGAGCAAGGTGTTCTTAGATATTCCGAATATCTGGAATTTGTTGGGGACTCCTAAGAGCAAGGTGTTCTTATAGCTCGCGTGCCAAAATCGCATTTTATCAAAAGGGCGTCTCTGCAGACTTAGGTTGATCCGTGATGAAGAAGCGTTGTGTGATGCTTGTGGAAATAAAGAGGAAAATGCTGATCATATTTTGGTACAATGTGCCATGGCAAGAAACTGCTGGACAGAAATTCTTGCCAGATGGGGTATTCAGGGACCTTTGCCGGGGACAATTGCAGATATGGTGACACAATGGGAAGGGTTAGCCCCAAACAAAAAACAGCAACAAGTATGGAAATGCATGCTACTGGCTAGCATATGGAGTATATGGACTGCAAGGAATGGGAGAGCTTTCAGAGGTAGCCAGAAGAATGCTAAGGAGGTGGCGTTGGAAGGACTAGCTCGAGGGCTAGAGTGGGCGCGGATTAACTTAAAAGGTTCTGTTCCAAACAGCAATGAGTTAATTGCAATTGGAGACTGGCACGAAGTGATAGGATAACTCTGTGAATATATAAGTTGCCTATGACAGTCCGGGCACCTTCGATAGTCATAGCTTTTGGGTTATCTGTTTCTTTTATTATTGTACAGCATGTACATGTTTATTCGCATAATACAGATTTCGTTTCATCAAAAAAAAAACAGGCCCGACAACTCTTAACATATGAGATGGAGGATGAGTTAAAGATTGGAAGCTGACTAATGAAGATCAGTGTTACTATTCAAAACAAAATGATACTTGGATGAGTAACATGTTGGAGACAATGGTCATTGTCTATCCCTTATCTATGATTTCATCAAATAGAGAACATATATAGTGTACCTAGCCTCATCCTTGTTGGAGGAGTACCATGAAGAGATCAATTATTTCACCTCCAGAAGTTATTGTTTTACACAAAAACATATCAGATTCTCTTATAACCGAAATTGCTCTGGATATATGCTGTTTTAACATACTTGGAAACATATGTTATGTATCTTGTTTTGGTATTTTCGTAAGGCTGCTTCTTCATTCTCATACAGGAAAAAGACCCAAATATGCCTTGGCGGTTCCACCAAAATCAAACTCCATGGCCGGAAATGATTAAGCATCAGGTGTATCCCCTTGAACTTTATCATCTTTGCGCAATACAAACAAGATTTTCATGATATGGAGTGGGCTTAAAGGATAGTGGCTGTGCCACAAGCTTCACAGGAACATCACAAGGTATCTTAAAGTTTAAACTGTTTTGTATGGTTGTCTGAGTTAATGGTCGGAAATTAGCGTGTTAAATCAGAAGAGAGGAATAGACGACGGATCCTTGTTTACTCTGGCATGGTCAGACAACCTTAAAATGTATTTATGCACGGGTTAAATCTTAATTATATATTAGTTTAGATGAGTACTAGTAAGATATACTTTGATGATTGAATATGATGCCATTTATCATGAAGAACTTACTAAGTAGATTAATTAAGTGCCGCTGATTCATGTAAATGACTACTCTCTAAGAACATGCACTGCATAAGTTGCATAAGGGACATGCCACTTTGGCAAAGCATCGATTTGTAATTGTGGATAACACACTCCACAGTAATGATGAGGAGAAAAACCATGTATAATATGTGAAAAAAGTATTCTATATTATCATTTTTCACTGCTGTAAAGTATCTACAATCTACACTGAGCTGGCAACATTCTGATGTACAAAATTGTTTCCTGTAGGTACAGGTATAATTGTCCTCTCTTATGACCTACTCAAGTTGGAAGTGATTCGCAGGAAAGTATCTTCTCTGCAAGGAATTGTCAGGCCACCCATCGGATGAGCGAAACCGAACTCTTCTTCAGCTTTACTTAACAAATCCTGAAATGATGGCTGGTTCAAATAGGATACTGGAACCATAAACCGTTTCTTCTCGGCCTCACCCACATAGACTGTCAAGAATCCTTTTGGCACATCAGAATTTCTTGAAGATCGGCGAAGAATTTGCTTAGTGAACCAAATGGCCATGGCTTACTTTCCTCTGATGCAACTGACAAGAAGATCAGTTAACAAAAAGAGCTCGAGTTTTTTGTTTGAGACAGGTACTTGTATGAAACTTTCGATTGCAATGGTTATTACCAAAGTATGCTGTTCTATTTATAGGAACACAAGCATTCTTGAAAATCTTGAATTTCTGGCCATGAATCAATGCCTAGCTGGGGTCAGCTTAAGGGACAGCCCAAGAAGATTTCATATGGCATTGTCTTCCAACAAATTAACACATTAGGCTAGTGTTATCTACAAAACACAAATCCCATGTTTGGTCTAAATCCAAACATCAACTGGCCCGACAACTGTAAACATATGAGATGGTGGATGAGTTGAAGAATGAAGCTGACTACTGAAGATCAACGTGATCTGTCCAAAACAAAATCATCATTAGATGAGTAGCATGTTGGAGACAAGAGTAGCTATAATACTAGACAAGTGAACAAAGACAAAGTGTTGATCTAAAGGGAGAGTCTTGGGCCTTCCTTTTTTTCTCCCGCTTTTGGGCTAAGGATCCTTGGGCTTCATATAGTGTGAGCCTAAGCCTAGCAGGTAGACAAGAAAATATAGAAAGGCGACGAGGAGTGCATGGAAACAAAGTTAATAGTCCAAAGAGAAGCCCAATGAATCTGTAGCACTGCATTTAGGAGGCCCAACTATGATTGAGTTTGAATGGGCCAAAATCTAGTTTTTCACGGACCTTGAATTGCGGGTTACTGAACAGATGAAGGGAGAAGCCCAGTTTCAGCAGCAAGCGATCAACTCAAGTTACTTGTCTCGGCAAAGATAAAAACACAGAAAAAGAAACGTATTTTAATTTTGTCCAAAAACGAAGGCGTTGATCGTCCGTAGCTCTTTCTTCTCTTCCCGCCCATCCTGATGTCTGTCTGAGTCGTCTAGTCCTGTCACCTCCGGGAGATCCCCGAGCTTGCTTCTCTCTCTATCTCTCTCTTATGTTGACTCTGTAATGGGTATTTGGTTGAGGTTATACATAGTAATTCCATGGAATGTATCGAGGGGAACAATGCATGTCGATGAGATTCAGAATCTGGACTACATGTCGCTGGGAAAAAAGCGTTGGTTTTGAGTCGAGGTCCCCCCGCAACAATGGGGTGAGCTTAACCAAAAGATGGGTCCATCAGGATGCCCCTGTCATGTACGAGTGGAGGAAGTACCTTGTTCAAACAGTACAGACACTACGAAGACAATGTCCTCTGGAGTTACCATCATGGCTGTTGTGACCACCACATGGCTTAAAGCAAGGTGATGACTTTAGTCATACATCAAGTATTGTTCAGTCAAGTCCTATTCTTGATAATTTGATTGTATGGTTATTGCCTATGGGTCTGTCAAGTCTATTCTTGATGATTTCATATTAGACAGAACCATGTGAACTTGCATGTGTAATAACTACAAAGCCAACTTCCTTAGTTGGGGGCCTCACTGATCAATTGCAGAGCTCCAAGTTAAAAGTCCTGGATCAGTAGCTTTTTGAAAGTTGTAGGGCATGAATATGACGTTTTATTTGTTATTCCTTCAGGAGTCGGATGACAATAGCATGTGAGCCTTCAGGAATGATGTCTATGATTAGACCCTATCCAGTTGTCTTGGTCACTCTTGCATATTCAGATTACCTTAAATTAAATTAAATTTATGCACTGATTAAATCTTATAAATCATACATTAGTTTAGATGAGTACTATGATGCCATTCATCATAAAGAACTTGTCAAGGTAGATTAATTCTATGCCGGTGCTTCATGTAAATGACCACTCTCTATGATCATACACTGCATAAGTTGTATGAGGAACCGGCCTGTTAGGCAAAGCATCGATTGTAATTGAGCATAGCACGCTCCACAGGAATGATTAGAAGAAAAACCACTGAATATCTGAAAAAATGTCTCCAAGTTTTGATTTTTCACTTCTGAAAAATCTATACATTGGATTGGCTACTTTCTAATTTACAAAATTGTTTCCTGCTGGTACAGGTTCAATTGTCTTCTCTTATGACGTACTAAAGTTGGAAGTGATGCGAAGGAAAGCATCTTCTCTGCAAGGAATTGTCAGGCCGCCCATTGGGTGAGCAAAGCCGAACTCTTCTTCAGCTTTACTTAGCAAATCCTGAAATGATGGCTGGTTCAAATACGATACTGGAACCACAAACCGTTTCTTCTCAGACTCACCGACATAAACTGTCAAGAAACCTTTTGGCACATCAAAATTTCTTGAAGATCGGCGTAGAATTTGCTTCGCAAGATTACTGTGGAACCGAATGGCCATATTTTTCTTTGCTCTGATACAGCTGACAAGAAGAAGAACAAGTAAAAGGAAAAGAGCTTGAGTTTTTCGTTCAAGGCAGGTACTGGTATGAAATTTGGATTGCTGTGGTTATGACCGCAGTATGTGGGTGTATATATAGGAACAGAAGCATTCTTGGAAAACTTTGAAGTTGTGACCTTGAATCAATGTCCAGCTGGGGTCAGCTTAAGAAACAGCCCTTGAAGATTTCACATGATACTGTCTTCCCAAAAATCAACACATTAGGCTAGTGTTATCAAGAAACACAAATCCTTCAAGTTTCGTATAAATCCAAACATCAACAGGCCCGACAACTGTAAACATATGAGATGGAGAATGAGTTAGAAAATGAAAGCTGACTACTGAAGATCAACGTGATCTGTCCAAAACAAAGTCATCGGTAGATGAGTAGCATGTTGGAGACAATACTCTCTGCTCTCAAGTTGACTGATTACCATAATAGCAGCATGGCTGTGACAACTTGGGCTTCTACCAAAATTTATGATGCAGCTATAATACTAGACAAGTGACAAGAGACGAGAGGCAATGATGAATCAAAATAAGGTGAGTTCATGTAAATAGGTACTCACCATTCTTAGCTAGGCAGTTTACATTCATTCTCTTGGATGATGCTAGATAACTTACATTCTTAACAAGCGGTAGGTACAACTCTGATCATTGCTTGCTAAGAACTGTGCATGCAGAACTTGGCATTGCTTTGATCGACGTTGAGTCATTTGTTAGAACAACAAGCAATTGCAAAACAGAATGACAAAACTTTATAGAATTCCTGGAATAGAATTGTGTTGCCTGTGATATTCCTTACATATTGTTAGAAATCCGGAATTTACTAATTTTCCGACATATAAGAACGAATAATCTGCCAGGAAATATAACTGAGAGCCAGAAAGATACCAACTCATTTAGGCATAGGATTCAGGTTCTTAACATCTCAACATATTTGAAAATAAATGTTTTGCTACTTGTTTTTGGGATATTCGTAAGGCAGTTTCTTCTTCATTAATCTCATTAAAGAAAAGAACCCAATTCCTAGATGGTACCCGCAAATCAAATTCCATGGCTGGGAATCATTACGTATCACGAGTATTCCCTTGAACTTTATCATCTCTGTGCAATACAAACAAGATTTTTCTGATATGGAGTGAGATTAAAGGCCAGTGGCTGTGCCACACTCTTCACGTGAACTTCACAAGGCTTTGTCTTGGAGTTTCCCTGATCTTTGCATCTGTTTTTGCAGAAGAAAGCATTAAATGCAGAGGATTTACTATTCCTTTTCAGGATTTACTTGGCATTTTGTTCCTCACCAATATAAGGTTTCAAGTTTTCCTATATAACCTCAGATTTTGAAGAGAGACTTCAAGAGGATATCTACTGTCCACAACCCCGAGGAGAAAATTCAATATAAAACCAGTTTGAACTTATAAATGCAACAGAATATAAGTCTGAAAATGTAAGTTGGACCTCGCGGTTTTTAGATTAGCTGGTTAAAATTGCTTGTTCTGTTTTGGTTTCTGGTGTCTTTGGTTTAGCGGTTCGGGTATCATCTGACACATGTAGTTTTTATTATTTTCTGTATATTGGTTTATCTAATAAATCTTTCGTCATTATTCAAAAAAAAATAAGTCTGAAAGGTTCACTTACAGAGAAACAAAGCCTAGTCTGCAAGAGCGATTCAAATAACCAGCAAGAACAAATCAGCTTAAGCTTGTCTGATGTAACAAAAGAAATTCTAAAGTCCTGAAGGGAAAGCCAAGTTAGGAAGGAACTAATGAATGAAAGGTACAATCTATTGCACAAACCTGGGCCACAATACGAATTCACATGATCAATAGCAAGAACAAACGAATATGTTTATATAGTTTCCTGCAATCCAGGAGGCTGTCCATCAGATCGAAAGCAAGTTTTCTTCTATCTAATTGCAATCTTTGGGGTTAATGACACATGGACACCATCTAGTACAACAGATGTATGAATTCAATTACAGCCATGTTCTTGATGATGAGCTGGAAGACAACCAAATGATCCTTCAGTCCTATGTCTCTAAGTAGAGCCCACTAGGGGCCATATTCACCACTCATTCTTACCTAATAGATTTTCCTCATATGGAACCATCTATATATACTAGTGTATACTACTCCACATCCATATCAAGTCCTGGCATTGTCTATCAGTAAAGCAAATAGCGAAAACACTTCCTCCTCTTGGTTATAGTACTTCACATCTTGCAGAAAATTAGAAATGGCGATTCTTTCACATGGCATTAAGCAAGCGAAACAGATCCTCCGAAGGTCAAATGTGACTGCAAACCATGCAGCTTCAGGGTCGGAAGATGTTCCGAAAGGACACTTGGCAGTGTACGTTGGGGAGAGCCAAAAGAAGCGTTTTGTAGTTCCAATCTCATTCTTGAACCAGCCTTCTTTTCAAGAATTGCTAAGAAAGGCGGAGGAAGAATTTGGGTTTCATCATCCCATGGGCGGCCTTACACTACCCTGCAGAGAAGATATCTTCATTGACATTATCTCAGGCTTGAATTTGTGAGGATATGCTCATACAAAATCTGTAGCCACAAGAAAAGTTTTGCACATTCTTTTCATAATTTTTTTTTTTTACTTTTCGGTAGAGACATGTGGGTAGAGAATTTCACAGCCCAAATACAGGAATACTATTACTGTAGTCATTCTCTTGATCTTTCCCGAAATTCTAAAGATGGGTATTTCAGAATCTCATTCAATGGTTGCCATCCTTGACAATTTTGCAAGGAGTGAAACAATAAATTCATAGTCTGAAAGGTTTGAGCTGCGTCTGAATCGTTTGGCTATTCTATCAATGATTATCTAAGCAATTCCAGGCTATATGTCGATGCCTTCTATCAACCAACCTGACGAGTAGCAAAAAGCTGCATATCACAATTATTGGCTGATCAGTTGGGGAGCCGCCCACCGCTCTCATCTGGTTTATTTCCAGCAAAGCCTTAAACTGGTTCCTATAATGCCTATGGACATGTCTATACCACCAAAAAAACAACTGCTTACTACTTTGAAACTGCTCTTCTGATACCTGACACGTAGTTTATTAGATTGCAGAATGGTAGAACATCAGGATCACTGTCCTTCAACTTGTCTTTTCAGTTCTTACTTCTAATCCTCAGTTGTATCATTCTTCATAAAATTAATTTTCAAAAGACTAATTATAATTTTGGAAATATGTTCAGAACCATGTCAAATCAAACTATTCTTTCTGTTTTCTGTGAACATGGTCTTCCTTCCATTGAAATATGCTCCCACAACAAAAGAACATAGATGCTGTTTGACCCAAATTGAAGTACACCCAAATTAGCTCAAATCAAAGCAATGGACATATCGTACAAACTGATGTCAGAAGTTTCTCGTCTGTACAGTTTGTGAATAAATCTGTTTTGTTTCTATCTGAATACATGCCATTCATCACTTGTCTCTGCTGTGTTCCAAATCGAACTGGCAATTAATTTGGTAAGATCGGAAACTAACAGTATCAGGCATGAACCTAATTCAGAGGACCACTTTGAGTTTACATCTTTATCAATACTAGTATCCATCAGTTCATTTCTATTCTTTAGGGTCTCCTCCGTCGGCCATTGTTAACCTATTATGCATTTGCGAGGCAACTTCAATTCTCCTTCAATCCTGTCCACATTCTTTGAGAAGACAGGATCATGTGATGCATTCATGGTCTATGTCGCTACCAGATCCCTGCCAAATGAACATGGCCCCTCACGAATAAGAAAGGTCATCAGGTTTTCTTTTTTTTCATTAATATATATACATATCCTTGGTGGTGCTTTTCCTTTGAGCAGCAAACATACCATTTTCTGTTTCTCAATTCTCTTCCACGTGATACAACAACAAAGAAACCATGGCCATTCGTCTGCCTGGTGTTCTTGCTAAGCAAAGTCTCCGGTGGTCTGCTTTCGCCATAAATAAATCAGTACCGAAAGGTTTCCTGGTAGTTTGCGTTGGAGAAACCGATAAGAAGCGCTTTCTACTTCCAGTGTTATATTTGAATCACCCTTCATTCCAAGATTTGCTAAGCAAAGCAGAAGACGAGTTTGGATTTGATCATCCAATGGGTGGGCTAACGATTCCTTGCAGAGAAGGCATTTTCTTTGATGTCATAAATACTTTGAGTAGATCATGAAAGAAAGAAAAAGGAGCCATGGAGAAAGATTTTGTACGTTAGAAAATACTTGGTTGATGTAAATACTTACATTGAAATGAAATTTTTCCAGAAGAAGGCATTTTCTACATATTTTAGTTTTCTTCCTTGCTTCCTCAACTTCAAAATATACTCTTAATGGACAGCTAAATTTCATTTCTACATAATCCAGGCAGTTGCTAAGCATGTAATAAGTAATCAACTCCGAGCTTGTGCTTCAATCTTCGAGTGGAAAAGTTAAGGGGGGAAAAGCTATCAGACACTTCACAGAAACATCAGAAATTTTTTTGTACCAAGTTGGTAAAGCTGGAATTTGTGCTCATAATAAAGATATCGGCAGGTTTTAGATTGTTATCCTTAGTTCTATATTTGGAGCAAAGAATAAAAGAGCTCTGTTCTTGAATGATATAAAGTTTAAAAATCACTGGAAGTATAAATTCAGAGCCAAACAACAAGGCCAGTTTGTCTTATTGATCCTTGTTCGGATAAGACATCCGCCACTGATTTGCTGCTCCCGGAATATGTATGAAGGAAGAAAATGTTCTGGAGAAAGAATTTGGAGGAGTTCCATCTAACTTGATGCATTAAAGGCATTATTGAATTCAGAAAAGCATATTGAACTGTTTTTGTCATGTCTTGCTTGAGCAAGTCCATTGTGGGCTCCAATCCTTATAATATACGCTAAAAGAGTAAACCTCCTTTTGGTAATGACATTTCAATTATCTGGTAAAGGTGTTTGCGCCTCAAGAGGCAGATACTACTGTGCATCATACCAGATGTCTCTGTAATCTGCTTTTACTAATTAATCTGCTGGAAATATGTCTCTTCAAAAAGAGAAAACTAAGTTGATAACAGCTAATTGTCTTAAACATGAACCTAGCCAAGAGGTTTTCATAATTTTGCTTCTCTATCAATATTGGCATTTAAGTAATGAACAATCTTTTTCACAATCTGAATCTGATCCTCCATAGGCCATCAGTTCTAGTTGCGTGGCAGGTTGGTTCCCAACATGTAGACCCAATTACAGAATCCAAATTTTCTGTGGCAGATAGCTATTTGAGTTTTTAGAGGACACAACCATGTGATACCCTCTTCAGCAATGTTTTCTGCAGACCCCAGCAAAGTGATTCTTGGCCTCTAAGTCTTCATTCTAAACGATTTTTCAGAATCAAACTTCACCTATATATATATCTCTATGCTTAGCTCGCCACTCACCAAGTCCTTGCACGCTCAACTTTCCCTGACCAACAAGCCTGTAAAAGTGTCTCTTCCTTGAGAATATATCAGCAAATACGGATGGCTATCTTTTTGCCTGGTTTTCTTGCTAAACAAAGTCTGCGAAGGTCTGTGTCTGCAACAAAAAGATCAGTTCCCAAAGGTTTCTTGGTTGTCTATGTTGGGGAGACTGAGAAGAAGCAATATGTTGTTCCAGTGTCATACGTGAACCACCCTACATTTCAAGATTTGCTCAGCAAAGCCGAAGATGAATTCGGTTACGATCATCCAATGGGTGGTTTGACACTGCCCTGTGAAGAAGAGGCTTTTCTTGATGTCATTTCTTACTTGAGGAGATCATAAGATATAGAACTTAAGTACTCTCAAGAGAACAATTTTGTACGGAAAAAATTTCCGATCTCATGTATATATTTTGAGTGAAACATTTCCAGACTAGAAACAGTCAAAATCATTCTTTAACTATTGTTCTTTTTTCGTCCAAACCACATTCTCTATACTCTCCTCCACTCCATTTACAGCTCTCTGGATTTGCTTTATTACAGGGAAAAGCTTGAACCAACGAAATTAACTGATGAGTATTTCCATACAGAAACAACAAAAGATAAATTATATGAATCAACGAGTCTCTTCCAACCTTGAAAGGTCCATGCTTATGCATTTATTTTTTATGCAATATTGGCCACAGAGTTATCTAATTATTTGACAAAGCCAGAACCATGTGATGCTTAAGTTACCATGTCTCTCAGCGGACACCTACCAGAAGGATCTTGACACCTACAAGAAACTTTAAGGGAAATAATGTTCTTTGTAACTTTGAAATGAAAACTGTGACAGAAATATGGAAACTATTTCTGGTAAATTAGAAACTATTTTTTTTTATATCAAATTAGAAACTATTTCTGGTCACCATATTTGACAGAAATAGGTTGCAAATGACCAATAAAGATGATAATATTGGTAAATTGCCCGACGGAAATACAAAGCACACAGGTTTTCTTTGCTTCGTGTAGCTCTCAACGTTAATTTCTATCTGTCTGCTACCTATTCCTTGTCCTCCATTGACTACCATTCGTATCTGTGGGGCAGATTGGTTTCCAACATAAGCATTGCCTCTCAACGTTGATATCTATATATCTGTCTGCTATCTATTTCTTGTCGTCCAATGGCTACCATTCGTATTTGCGGGGCAGGTTGGTTTCCAACATGAAGACCTGGATATAAATTCTCAGTGTCACTTCTTTGCCGATTGCTTGAGAAGACAAGAGCATGTGATATACCTCATCAGCTACCTTCTTTGCAGACCCACAGCAACAGCTCTCGGCCTTTCACTATGCCCTTATCTCTATTTATAGTTCCATACTTGCCTCACAACTCGTCACCTCTTCTCACTCTCACAACAACTTTCCCTGAACAACTGGCCTGCTAAGAGCTCTTTCTTCACTCTCTTCTTAGAGATACACCAACAAATTAAGACCCAATGGCTATTCGTTTGCCCGGTGTTCTTTCCAAGCAAGGCCTTCGACGGTCTCTTTCAGCTTCAAGAAAATCTGTACCAAAAGGTTTCCTGACAGTCTATGTTGGGGAAACCGAGAGAAAACCATATATGGTTCCAGTGTCGTATTTGAATCAACTTCCGTTTCAAGATTTGCTCAGTAAAGCCGAAGAGGAATTTGGTTATGATCATCCCATGGGTGGTCTGACAATTCCTTGTGAAGAAAACATTTTCCTTGATGTCATTTCTCAATTAAGCAGATCTTGATATGGAGATAGGACTGTAGCACCAGGATAGAAAATTTTGTATGCAGTCTTTTAATGTAAAAAATACTTGCGTAAAAATGATTCAGAGATAGAAATCAAAAGTTTATTCCATCATCTCAAGCTCTCTGTACAGCTTTTTTTTATACCTCTCGAGCCATGATGTCCTTTTCTTTTTATGAAAACGATTATGATGCATATGAATCAGAGTTATGTACATACGTTAACGTTAAGATCTTAGTGAATAGTCCTTAGAAAACAGTGCTGAAACAGAGTAAATCCATGAACATCCTAGATACCAGATCTGCATAATCTAAATGGTCTCTTCAATAATATCTTGCTTCTTCAAAGCTCTACCAGTTATCTTCTTTTTTTTTATGAAACGATGAATTTATTTATGAACATACAAACAGTGGACACAAATAAAAAACAATCACTATGAAAGGCTAGAATGCCTGCACCATTCCAGGTATCCTATCCATTCAGTCTTAAAGTAGTGCTTGATGCCAATCATCGATTGCTACCAGTTCGGCTCCTCTGAAGTTCACTCCTTTGCTGTTAGCTCTTGCCCAGTCAATCCCGTGTACTAATGCTTCCAGCGCCACTGCTTTGGAGTCTTTATGCTTCCCTCTAAACACCCTGCTATTTCTGGCCAGCCACAGGCTCCACACCCCTGCCATAAACACACTCTCCCAGACCTGGCTGAGCTTCTTGCTAAGAAACAGTCCTTCCCATTGGACTGTGAGATCTACCAGAGTTTTAGGTAGAACTCCGTATACACCCCATTTTCTCATTATCGCCATCCAACTGTCCCACGCAATCTTGCACTGGATTAATGCGTGATCAGCATTCCCCTCGTCCTCCTTGCAAGCATCACATGTAACCGCCTCTGCTCGCACCAAGTTAATTTTAAATAGTCTACCTTTCGTCATAATTCTATCCTGACACGCTAGCCATAAAAAGGCTTTGCTTTTAGGTGTTCCATTGCGTTTCCACACTCTCGGGATGTCTATGCTCATCGCCTGTGTCTGGATCTCTTCCATCAATGAGTAGCAAAGCTTGACTGAAGGTTCCTCCCCCCTCTCTCCCCAAACAAGTCGATCTTTCTCCCCTGTTGTGGGAGTCAGCCCTTCCAATCTTTCCATCAACTTCTCTAGCATTTCCTCCTCCCAAGCAAACAGAGTTCTTCTCCATTCAAACTTCCAAATCCACCTTCTGTCGCTCCACTCCCCCATTCCCTCAATAATAAACCTTTTTTGCAAAGATACCTCAAAAAGGTGAGGGAACTGATCTTTCAGCGGTTCCCCTTGCATCCATTCATCTGTCCAGAAAGCTATTCCATTGCCCTGCCCAATACTCCATCTCAGTATCCCTCGTACTGCAGCAGCCATTGGCATATCCTCATTGACGCAGCTCAGAATATCTCTCCATATCCTCGAAACCTTAGGAGTCCCAGGGATCACTCCGTCACGTGACCAACTAGGCTTATAAATTTCTTTTATAATCTGGACCCATAAGGCTTCAGCATCTGTAAACAGCTTCCAGCTCCATTTCAGAAGCAAGGCCTTGTTCCTTAATCCTATATATCCAATACCAGTGCCTCCCTTATCCACCGATAAGCACACCTTACTCCATTTGACTTTGTGGAGGCAATTTGTCTCTACTCTTCCTTTCCACACAAACCTCCTCGTCATCTTTTCAAGCTCCTTCATTACTCTACGAGGGAGCTTGAAGAGTGACATGTAGAAAATGGGAATGTTGTTTAATACTGATTTAACCAAGGTGATTCTCCCTCCCATGGAGAGAAATCTGCATTTCCAGCCTGCTAGCTTACGCCTGTACCTGTTCAGAACTCCTTCCCATGTCTTATACCGTCCCGGATTAGCCCCGAGGGGCAGACCCAAGTATTTGATTGGTAACCCTTCTGCTCGACACAATAGAGAAGCTGCCATAACCTCCACCTCCTCCTTCGAATAATTAATTCCAATCAGGGCACTCTTGTGAAAATTCACTTTGAGACCAGTAAGTAACGCGAAGCACCTTAGGATCCGTTTCAGATTCCTCAGTCCCTCCTCTCCTTCACTACTGAACAATATCACATCATCGGCGTACTGGAGATGAGTGATTGAAATGCTCCCCATTTGTATGCCTTTTATTAAACCAACAACCTCTACTTTTTGCAGCATCTTTGATAATGCCTCGGCCACTAAATCAAATAACAAGGGTGACAATGGGTCCCCTTGCCTCAGTCCTCTCCTCATCTCAAACTCTTGTGTCGGGGAGCCGTTAACAAGGACGGAAGCTCTTGCTGTCGAAACACACTGCTCGATCCATCTTCTCCATTTTCTTTTAAAACCTATAGCTTTCATGATATCCAACAAGGAGCCCCATACTACCGTATCATATGCTTTCCTAAAATCCACTTTAAAGCACCAACTCTTTTGTCTAGTGACCTTGGAGGCATGGATCACTTCAGACGCTATCATTACTGATTCCAAGAGTTGTCGTCCACCGATAAATCCAGCCTGGAACGGCGAGATTAGCTGGGGAATGACTCTGCGAAGCCTTTTGGTGAGCAGCTTGGCGACAATTTTATAAAGCCCATTAATCAAGCTTATGGGCCTAAAATTGTTTAGACTGACGGCCCCTTCTATCTTAGGAATCAGCATTAAAAAAGAGTTGTTAATCCCTTTTGGAAATTTCTCACTGCCATGGATTTCGCTGATCATTGTCAATATGTCCTTAGCCATCACCTCCCAAGCATTCCTCAAGAAAAAGAAATTATATCCGTCCGGTCCAGGTGCCTTATGACTACCACAATCCCAAATAGCTACCTTAACCTCCTCCTCAAGGAATGGCTTTACCACTTCTTCCGCATCTTGTAAGTGTAGCTTGTTGAACTCTAAGTTGCCAATGCCTAACCACTGCATATCATCCTTCTGAAATATATTCCTAAAAAATTCCATTGCCTCCTTTTTGATCTTTGACGGCTCCCTACACAATTTCCCATCTACTAGCAAGGTGCTGATACGGTTGTACTTATACCGCGAGCTTGCACAAATGTGAAAGAATCTTGTATTGGAATCCCCCAACCGAAGCCACTGAACTCTGGACTGTTGCCTCCATGTAGCTTCTAATTTGCTCTTTGCTTGCCACTTTGACTCCTGAAGCTGACAATACTTGTTTTCCTCCTCAGCCTCCCAATTCGACTTCCCACCTCTATTGCAATCTAAGTCATCGATTTCCTCTAAGACCTTCTTTAATTCATCCTCTGGCCTCAGTAAATGTTCTTTGCTCCAGCTGCTGAGCTTTTTCTTCAAAAAGTTAAGTTTCTTAACTAGTGAGAAAGGACCCGGATAGGCCTCTTCCCCTTCAGCCCATAATCCTCTCACTAATGCGAGAAAATTGCGCTCCTGCCACCAAGCATCCCAGGTTCTGGTCGGTTTTGGCCCCCATGACACTGCTTCCGCCTTAATCAATATCGGCACATGATCTGAGAGACTCCTGTTTGCCGTCGTTAAGCTGTATTCCAAATTATCTGCTAGCCACTCTATACTGACACAAGCCCGGTCTATCAGCGATGCACATTTAGAAGAGTACCATGTGAATCTCCGACCCAATAACGGAAGGTCCACCATCCCCGCATCCTCCAAGAATTTTCGGAAAGCTTCAGACCCAACTCTATCAAATGTGCTACCGTTCCTCTCCAGAGGGGATAACACTTCATTAAAGTCTCCTAGCAGCACCCATGATTCCGATCGCCCAGATTTTGCCTGAATTATCTCACCCCACAGCTCTGCTCTCTCTCTTTTTGTGTTCGGGGCATGAATTCCCGCACACACCCATCTATTACCTGAAGCTATCTCTTCTATTTCCAGCATTATCCACCTATCATAACATTCAGCTTTTATCACCTACACCTCTGTCGTACTCCACATAGCCAACAACCCTCCCGCTCGTCCTCTTGACTTGCTCTCACACCACCCCATTGATGTGTTAGGCCACAGTCTCCACACCAGGTTTTCTGTCATAGAAGGAACCTTGGTCTCGACCACAAAATAAATCGCCAGCTAATGTGTCCGCACCATATTTCTAACGTCTCTTATCTTCAAAATACTTCTAACACCCCTTACATTTCAGAAACCCACATTAATCATAAAAAGATACTATCCTCTTAGGTCGCTGATGGTAAAAAGTGAACACCATTCCAACTCACACCCTTGAGGTCTGTCTTTCAAATGTAGAAAATGATAGAGAATTTAATTTAGTAACCCTACATTCATTACGATTTACATATTTAAAGATCAACTCGTTATAACTACTGATTCTCTAAATTCGCGTTCCTGAATTTTCTTCAGACAATATCTCTATTGTTCCTACTTTCTCTCCACTAACTCCATTTTCTTTTGGCGATCTAAGATTGGCATCAAGTGGTAATTTGAGACTGTGAACGCTTAAGTTACATGGGATTTCACCGGGCAACTTAGTTTTTCATAGTGCATGATGTAAATTTTTGCTTGGTCACACTAACTGTTCATGATTTTGTATTTAATAGAAGATTCATCGTTTCTTAAAAAAAAAAAACTCCATTTCCTTTTGACTTAGTGTACAAATAATCATAATAACTTGATATTGCAATTATGGGCTGAAAGTTACTAAGAAGAGAGGTTGGTGTTTCAAGATTGACTTTCAAAAGGCATACGACACGGTGTGTTGGGAAGCTTTATTAGACATTATGGAGGCTATGGGCTTCAAGGAGAAGTGGAGCCAATGAATACATCAATGCATCTCCACTGCCAAACTCACGGTGCTGGTTAACGGTGCCTTAACCCAGGATTTCGAGATTAAGAGGGGATTGAGGCAAGGAGACCCCCTCTCACCACTGCTCTTTGTTATTGTGGCAGAAGCACTATCTAAGCTAATCACGAAGGCGGAGGCAATAGGTCTTATTAAGGGGATCACACTTGGGACTACCTCCATAACTCATCTGCAATATGCAGATGACGTTATTCTGTTCAGTAGTAGTAATCTACAAGGACTGCTGAACTTAAAAAAGGTGCTGAGATGTTTTACCTTGCTAACCGGCCTCAACGTCAATTTCCAAAAAAGTGCATTAATAGGCATCAACGTGATAAGGAAGAGGTGAGAATCACAGCTAGTTGCTTGAGATGCAGATCCGAAGTGTTGCCTATTAAGTACTTAGGCTTGCCGTTAGGGGCAAGTCCCTCAAGATACAAATCTTGGGAAGGGGTGCTCAGACAATTCAGGAGGAAGCTTGCGGCATGGAAAGGGAAATTCCTATCCTTGAGGGGCCGACTCACTTTGATAAAATCTGTCTTGAATAGTGTGCCGATATTTCAAATGTCATTGTTCAAGGTACCTAGACGAGTAGTGAAGGAACTGGAATCTCTTATGAAGAGATTTTTGTGGAAAGGTAATATCGACTCCAAATGCTTACACAAGGTACAGTGGGCTAAAGTGAGCCTCAACACTGAGAAAGGAGGAGCTGGGGCTGGTAGTATAACCTTGAGAAATATTGCTCTACTCACGAAATGGTGCTGGAGGCTGTTTAAAGAGCCAGACAATTTTTGGGCGATGAATTTTAGAGCAGTACATGATCCCAGACTGCAGAAAGAAGGAATCATTCTTAATACCTCTCGTGTGTCGAACATATGGAAGGACATCTTAAGCTACTTCAATGGGGACAACGAGACGAGTCGGTGCCTAAGAAATAACTTTAGATGGAAAACTGGCAGAGGAAATCTAATTCATTTTTGGACTGACTTATGGTGGAAGGACATGATGCTGAAAGACAAATTCCCAAGGTTATACGAGCTGGACAGTCAGAAACACGCTCGAATTCAAGATATGGGATATTGGAGTGATGAGCGGTGGCAGTGGTCATTTCATTGGAGGAGGGAAAGGTTCGTGTGGGAGCAGGAACTATGTGACAAACTTGCAGAGTGGCTGAGAGGAGCAGCACCTCTTAAAGAGGCCTGCGACTCTGTAGCTTGGATACAAGGTACAGAGGACTTCTCATTCAAATCTTGTTATAGATTATTGGAGAGTGCACATTTTGGAGACCTCGCAGTGGAAATCCCAAATGTCTGGAGACACCAAGGCACGCCAAAGAGTAAGGCATTCTTGTGGCTTGCGTGCCAGGACAAGATCCTAACTAAAGGGAGACTGGCTAGATTAGGACTGGTGAGTCCAGAGGAGCTGAAGTGTTCAGCTTGTGAGGGACTGGAATTAAATGCAAGTCATGTGCTGGTAACCTGCAACGTTGCCTGGAGATGTTGGTCAGAAGTTATACAGAGGTGGGGGGTACAATGGGTCTGCCCGAAGAACCTAGAAGAGCTAGTGCTGCAATGGGAGAGCATTGCCACTCACAGGAAAAAACGGAAAATATGGGATTGTATTTTATTAACAGTCCTATGGCGATTGTGGATCTCCAGAAATGAGAGAATTTTTAGCGATAGGAGGAAGGATTTTATAGACATTGCCACTGAAGGAATGCTGCAAGGGATAAGTTGGGCGATGGTTAATCTCAAGTTAGGAATTCAGAGGAGCGCTGATTTACTGCCAGTAGAGGACTGGATGCAGATTGTGAATTGAAGAGGAGTGAAAAGACAAATTACCTATAGAGAGCATAGGCAATTTATAGTTTCATTGCTAGCGTCTCATTACTGGAAAACTGGCTGTATAGAACCTAGTTTTTATTGTTATGTGGTGAATATATGAAATCCATCGTTTTCTTCAAAAAAAAAACTTGATATTGCAATTCATACAGCTATCATAGATGACATGCCCCAACAATCTGGTAAGAATACTTGCACTCAAGATGAAACACTTTTGTACATTGTACATCATAATTGATCTCTTCCATTCATAAAAGCATACGCAACTGTTTTGGTTATATCTTGTGGGCTCCGATCCTTGTTACATACTCTAAAAACTTAAACCTTCTTTTGGTACTGTCATTTCAATTATCTAGTAAAGCTGCTTGCGCCTCAAGAGACAAACACTACTGTCTATCATACCTGCTGTCTATCCAATCTGCTTTCATTAATTTATTAACTACACTACGCTGCAAATTTGACTGTTGATAACAGCTAATAGTCTCAGACATGAACCTAACCAAGAGGTTTTCATAATTTTGCATCTCTATCAATTTTGGCATTTCAGTAATGAACATTCTTTATCTGCTTCTACATAGGCCATCAGTTCTAGTTGCGTGGCAGGTTGGTTCCCAACATGTAGACCCAATAACAGGATCCAAGTTTTCTATGCCATATAGCTTGGTGATTTGTTAGAGGACACAACCATGTGATGGCTTTTTCAGCAATCTTTTCTGCAGACCCCAGCAAAAAAGATTCATGGCTTCTTACTCTTCTTTCTATAAGATTTTTCATATCACACTTCGCCTATATATATCTCCATTCTTAGCTCGTCACTTACCAAATCCTTCCACACTCAACTTTCCCTGATCAACAAGCCAGTAAAAGTCTCTCTTCCTTGAGAATATATCAGCAAATACATATGGCTATCTTTTTGCCTGGTTTTCTTGCTAAACAAAGTCTGAGAAGGTCTGTGTCTACGACAAAAAGATCAGTTCCCAAAGGTTTCTTGGTTGTCTATGTTGGGGAGACTGAGAAGAAGCAATATGTTGTTCCAGTATCATACGTGAACCACCCTACATTTCAAGATTTGCTCAGCAAAGCTGAAGATGAATTTGGTTACGATCATCCAATGGGTGGTTTGACACTACCCTGTGAAGAAGAGACTTTTCTTGATGTCGTTTCTTACTTGAGTAGATCATAAGATATAGAACTAAAGTACTCTTGGAGAACAATTTTGTACGGAAAAAATTCCAATCTCATGTATATATTTTCAGTGAAACATTTCCAGATGAGAAACATTCAAAATCATTCTTTTATTATTGTTCTTTTTCATCCAAACCACATTCTGTATGCTCTCTCCCCTCCATTTTCAGCTTTCTGCATTTGCTTTATTACAGTAAAAAGCTTAAACCGACGAAATTAACTGATGAGTATTTCCATAAAAAAAACAACACAAGATAAATTATATGAATCAACGAGTCTCCTCCAACCTTGGAAGGTCCATGTTTTGTGCATTTATTTCTTATGCAATATTGGCCACAGAGTAATCTAATTATTTGACAAGCTTGAGCACTAGCTACCTGATACGGAAGACAGAACCATGTGATCCTTAAGTTACCATGTCTCAGCGGACGCCTACAAGAAATTTGAAGGGAGATAATGTTCTTTGTGACTTTGAAATGAACGCTCTGGTCACCGTATTTGACATAAATAGGTTGCAAATGACCAATTAAGTTGATAATATTGGTAAATTGCCTGAGGGAAATACAAAACACAGTTTTTATTTGCTTCATGTTCGTGTCGCTCTCAACGTTAATAGCTATCTGTCTGCTACCTATTCATTGTCTTTCATTTGCTACCATTTATACTTGTGGGGCAGATTGATTTCCAATATAAGCATCGCTCTCAACGTTGATATCTATATATCTGTCTGCTATCTATTTCTTGTCGTCCAAAAGCTACCATTCGTAATTGCGGGGCAGCTTGGTTTCCAACATAAAGAGCTGGATATAAATTATCAGTGTCATTTTTTTTCTTTGAATACGAATTCTCAGTGTCACATATTTGTTGATTGCTTGAGAAGACAAAGCATGTGACATACCTCATCAGCTACCTTCTCTGCAGACCCACAGCAACAGCTCTTGGTCTCTAACTTGTGGATCTAGATGAAATCACTATGCCCTTATCTCTATTTATAGTTCCACACTTGTCTCACAACTCATCATCTCTTCCCACTCCCACAACAGCTTTCCCCAAGCAACAAGCCTGTTAAGTGCCTTTTCCTCACTCTCTTTTTAGAGATACACCAACAAATTAAGACCCTATGGCTATTCGTTTGCCCGGTGTTCTTGCCAAGCAGGGCCTTCGACGGTCTCTTTCAGCTTCAAGGAAATCTGTACCAAAAGGTTTCCTGACAGTGTATGTTGGGGAAACCGAGAGAAAACCATATATGGTTCCGGTGTCGTATTTGAATCAACTTCCGTTTCAAGATTTGCTCTGTAAAGCTGAAGAAGAATTTGGTTTTGATCATCCAATGGGTGGTCTGACAATTCCTTGTGAAGAAAACATTTTCCTCGATATCATTTCTCAGTTAAGCAGATCTTGATGAGGAGATAGGATTGTAGCTGTAGGATAGAAAATTTTGTATGCCACTCTTTTGATGTAAAAAATGCTAATGTAAAAATGATTCTGAGATAGAACTCAAAAGCTTATTCCATCATCTCGAGCTCTCTCTGTGCAGCTTTTTTTTTTATACCTCTCAAGCCATGCCATGATCAACTTTTCACTTGCGAACGTTGCCACTTTTCTTATTGTCAACTGATTCTTTGTTACTGCTCAAAGGATTGTTTCCTTACCTGTTACGCCGTGAACGATTAATAGGATTTTTGCCACAATCGGTTAGTGCACTGATTAGTCAGTGGAAGGGTCTTGCTCCAGTCAAGAAATGCACTCGGGTGTGGGAATGTATGTTACTTGCTGGGTTGTGGAGCCTATGGTCTGCCCGCAATAGACAGGTGTTTCAGAACAAAGCCAGCAGCCCATGGGATATAGCGGCAGACGGATTGATGCGGGGTCTGGCATGGGCAAGAGCCAATGGAGTGGTCATGGGCTCTGCAGGTGCAGCGTTGTTTGCTATTGAAGACTGGCATCAGGCGTTTACATGATAGGGAGTTTTTGGATGTCTAGTTAGGCTGTTTAAACTATGCAATTGCTGTGAATACTTAAGATGCTCAGTCTGAGCTATTTGGCAGCTTAGATATTCATGGCGTTTTTGTTCGTCGTGTTCTGTATTTTTGTGCCCTGTGCTGTGATCTGTGCTGTAGCAGGGGTGTAAGAAGGCTCGCAGAGCAATGGGGGGTGTATTCATCTTATTTCTTTTTATACTAATATACTCATCTATTTGTCAAAAAAAAAAATAGGATTTTTGCTCGATCAAATTAATTTTATTTTTTAGCCGTGAGTATTCAGTTCCTATCAGCCATAACCGTTTACGCAACCCGGACCAGTAGATGGCCCACAATTATAGATAATGTTGTTGTCTTTGGGCTCTGATGTGCCTGCCACTGATGTCCTGATCACGTTTTTTATTGGTCCACTTAACAAGGAGATAAGTATGTGGCGGGCCTCTTATAGGTGGACAATGGGCCCATAGGAGGTATTTTGTCCCCTTATTGTAATTGGGCCAAGGGCCTGCAAAGTGCAAGGAAAAAAGACAACTCCTCTTAACTCCAGCCTCTGGCCCAACCAGTTAAGATAACATCCACATACAACGCCAGAGTCCAGATCCAAATTCACAAATCAACAGCAGAAACCCAAAATAAAAATCCATTTTTATTTCTATTTTCTAGATATGCGCGGTTTCAACATTTGCTGCAAAACTTTGCCTTAGGTAAATTAGAATCAAATGATCAATTAAGTAGATAAAATCAGCAAAGCAGCCGAAACAAGTACAAAACACACAGGTTTTGTTTGCTTCGCATCCTTCTCACTTCTCAACGTTAATATCTATCTGTATGCTACCTATTCCTTGTCTTCCATTGGCTACCATTCGTATCTGTGGGGGTAGTTTTAAGGTGCTCCGGGAGCATACGTGAAGAGTATGCTCCCAACATGAACAGTGCCAAACAGTGAAAATAGCTGTGTATTTACGTTTTTATCCTTTGATTTAAAAAATATTATTTTCAGTGTTTGGCACTGTTCATGTCTCTTGGGAGCATACTGTTCATGTATGCTCCCGGAGCACCTTAAAACTACCCTCTGTGGGGCAGATTGGTTTCCAACATAAGCATTGCATCTCAACGTTGATATCTATATATCTGTCTGCTATCTGTTTCTTGTCGTCCAATGGCTACGTATTTGTTGGGCAGGTTGGTTTTTCCAACATGTAGACTGGATATCAGTTCTCCTTGTCAGCTACCTTCTTTGCAGACCCACAGCAACAGCTCTTGGCCTCTTACTTGTGATTCTAAATGGATGCACTATGCCCTTATCTCTATTTATAGTTCCATACTTGCCTCTCACAACTCCTCATCTCTTCTCACTCTCACAACAACTTTCCCTGGACAACAAGCCTGTCAAGTGAATTTTCTTCACTATCTTCTCAGAGACACCTACAAAGACCCTATGGCTATTCGTTTGCCTGGTGTTCATGCCAAGCAGGGCCTTCGACGGTCTCTTTCAGCTTCAAGAAAATCCGTGCCAAAAGGTTTCCTAACAGTTTACGTTGGGGAAACCGAGAGAAAGCCATATATGATTCCAGTGTCGTATTTGAATGAGCTTCCGTTTCAAGATTTGCTCAATAAAGCAGAAGAGGAATTTGGTTTTGATCATCCCATGGGTGGTCTAACAATTCCTTGTGGAGAAAACGTCTTCCTTGATGTCATTTCTCAGTTTAGCAGAGCTTGATGAGGAGAAAGGATGTAGAAAAGGATAAAAAAAAATTTGTATACAATTTTTTAGACGTAATTACTGTGTAAAGATGTCTCAGAGTTAGAAATTAAAAGTTTTCCCGCATCTCTATTACAGCTTTTTATACCTTTGGAACGTTGCCACTATACAATCTTTTCTTTTTCTTTGCCGATTCTCTGTTACTGTTCAGGAATTGCTTCCTTCCTTGTTACGCCATGAACGATTAACCGTTGTGCAACTCGGGCCAACCGATGGCCCATAATTATGATTCTGCTACCTTTGGGCTCTAATGTGCCCGCCCCTGGTGTCCTGATCGTGGAACTGATGCCACGTTTTCTATTGGTCCAGAAACAGGTGGCCTATAGGCCCAGAGGTATATTTTGCTTTCATTGTAAATGGGCCATCTCATTTAAACCCTAGCCATGGCCCAGCACATCATGAGTGACATCCACATGCAACTCCAGAGTCCAGACCCAAGGCCATCGGCTCCATCTTTAGGTTGAACTTGAGACCAAGTTTTCTGTGGCGTATAGCTGTGAATTGTTTTGAAAAGACTGGTTGGAAAACAAGAAATGTAAGAATGAACGTTGATATCTATCTGTTTCTTTTCGTCCTTTCGCTACCATTTGAATTGGTGGGGGCAGGTTGGTTTCCAACACCTAGACATGGATATGAATTCTCTGTATCACTGGTTTGCTCATTACTTGGGAAGACAAGAGCATGTGATATTCCTCATCAGCTACCTTCTGTGCAGACCACAGCCACAGCTGCTCGCCTCTAACTTGTGATTATAAAGGAATTCCCTCTACCCTTCAATCTATATATAGTCCTTACTTGACTCACAACTCATCAACTCTTCTCACTCCAATAACAACTTTCTCCGAGCACCAAGCCTGCTAACTGCTTTTTTCTTCACTCTCTTCATAGGGATACACCAACAAAAGATCCTATGGCTATTCGTTTTCCTGGTGTTATTGCCAAGCAGGGCCTTCGACGGTCTCTTTCAGCTTCAAGAAAATCTGTACCAAAGGGTTTCCTAACAGTTTATGTCGGGGAAACCGAGAGAAAGCCATATATGGTTCCTGTGTCATATTTAAATCAGCTTCAGTTTCAAGATTTGCTCAGTAAAGCTGAAGAAGAATTTGGTTATGATCATCCCATGGGTGGTCTGACAATTCCTTGTGAAGAAAACATTTTCCTTGATGTCATTTCTCAATTAAGCAGATCTTGATGTGGAGATAGGACTGTAGCACTCGGATATGAAATTTTGTATGCAATCTTTTTATGTAAAAAATACTTTGTGTAAAAAGGCTTCAGAGATAGAAATCAAAAGTTTATTCCATCATCTCAAGCTCTCTGTACAACTTTCTTTTATACCTCTCAAGCCATAATCTCCTTTTCTTTTTATGAAAACGATTATGATGCATGTTAATCAGATGAAAAGATTGAACCAACGAAATTAACTGATGAGTATTTCCATACAGAAACAATACAAGATAAATTATATGAATCAACGGGTCTCTTCCAACCTTGGAAGGTCCATGTTTTGTGCATTTATTTCTTATGCAATATTGGTCACAGAGTAATCTAATTATTTGACAAGCTTGAGCACTAGCTACCTGATATGGAAGACAGCAGAGTCTGCGGCGGTCTCTGTCTGTAACAAAAAGATCAATTCCCAAAGGTTTCTTGGTTGTCTATGTTGGGGAAACTGAGAAGAAGCGATATGTTTTTTTTTTTTTTTTTTTTTTTTTTGAATAAAACGATTACTTATATTCCAAAACAAAATCAAATTACACCCATTATTCACTTCCGTAATTACCGCGCAACTTCTACCATCACTAAAATGAACCTCTAAGACCTCTGCCGCTACACCTGGAAGTCTTAGTTTTTCATTTCCATCTTCATCTTGAAGCGATATGTTGTTCCAGTATCATGCTTGAACCACCCCACATTTCAAGATTTGCTAAGCAAAGCCGAAGATGAGTTTGGTTACGATCATCAAATGGGTGGTTTGACACTACCCTGTGAAGAAGAGGCTTTTCTTTATGTCATTTCTTACTTGAGTCGCTAGATCACTATAGACATAACTAAAGTACTGTCAGAAAACAATTTTGTACGGAAACAAATTACCGATCAGTTGTATATATTTTCAGTACTGAAACATTTCCAATGAGAAATAATTAAAATCATTCTTTTTACATCCAAACCACAAAGTAATCTAATTATTGGACAAGGTTAGGCTCTAGCTGAGTCGGATGACAGAACCATATGATCCTTAAGTTATACCATGTCGTCCCATCAGACACTAACCAGAAGATCTCTTGACCACTTAACTATATAAAATCCACTCCAGAACCTAACAAGTCCCCACACTGTTTGGCAAATTAGTCTCCTGCTCCAATCCATCTATTTTGCAAGGACAGTTAAAGAGATATGCGCGGTTTCAACATTTGCTGCAAAACTTTGCCTCAGGTAAATTAGAAAATATTTCTGGTCACCGTACTTGACAGAAGTAGGTTGCAAATGATCAATTAAGTTGATAAAATCAGTAAAGCAGCCGACACAAGTACAAAACACTCAGGTTTTGTTTGCTTTGCATCGTTCTCACTTAATATCTATCTGTCTGCTACCTATTCCTTGTCGTCCAATGGTTACCATTCGTATTTGTAGGGTAGTTTGGTTTTTCCAACATAAAGACCTGGATATGAATTCTGTGTGTCACTGAATTTGCTGATTGCTCAAGAAGACAAGAGCATGTGATATCCCTAATCAGCCACCTACTCAGCAGACCAACAGCAACATCTGATGGCCTCTAACTTGTGATTCTAAATGAATTTTCTCTGCCCTTCTATCTATTTATAGTTCCTTTACGTGCCTCAACTCATCAACTCTTCTCACTCTCACAACAATTTTCCCTGAACAACAGGCCTGTCAAGTGCATTTTCTTCACTCTCTTCTTAGAGATACACCAACAAAGACCCTATGGCTATTCGTTTGCCCGGTGTTCTTCCAAAGCAAGGCCTTCGACGGTCTCTTTCAGCTTCAAGAAAATCTGTACCAAAAGGTTTCCTAACAGTTTACGTTGGGGAAACCGAGAGAAAGCCATATATGATTCCAGTGTCGTATTTGAATGAGCTTCCGTTTCAAGATTTGCTCAATAAAGCAGAAGAGGAATTTGGTTTTGATCATCCCATGGGTGGTCTAACAATTCCTTGTGGAGAAAACGTCTTCCTTGATGTCATTTCTCAGTTTAGCAGTTCATGATGAGGAGATGGGAATGTAGCACTCGGATGTAGACAAGGATAAAAAAATTCTGTATACAATTTTTTAGACGTAATTACTATGTAAAGATGTCTCTGAGTTTTTTTTGAATAAAAATGTCTCAGAGTTAGAAATGTAAAGTTTCCTCCCGCATCTCTATACAGCCTTTTATACCTTTCGAGCCATCATCAACCTTTCACTTTGCGAACGTTGCCACTGTACATTTCTTTTCCTTTCCTCAACTGATCCTCTGTCACTGGCTTCAGGGATTGCTTCCTTCCCTGTTACGCTGCCGTGAACGATTAACCGTTTGTGCAACTCGGGCCAACCGATGGCTCACACTTACAGATAATGTTGCTGCCTATGGGCTAAAATGGGCCTGCCACTGGGGTTCTGTTCGTGGAACTGATGCCACGTTTTTTATTGGTCCACAAAACAATGAATGCGGACCCCTTACAGGTGGCCCATAGTCCTAGAGGAGTTATATTTTTCTCTCGTTTAAAACATGGGCCAAAAGCCTGCAAAGTAGAGGAGAAAGAATAATTCGTTTAACCCTAATCCGAGGCCCAACCCATCAAGAAAGATCCACTTGCAACGGCCATAGTCCAGACCCAAGTCTATTATTATTTCACCTTTTCAAAGAAAAGTTCCAAACATCTCAACAAACAATAACTAATTTATTCTTTTTAATTAACAATAACCAATGTAGCAGATGAGAAATCACATTTCTTCTTGTCTTAAGCGATCTACTTGTCTTAAGTGATCTTAGAGTTAGAAATTTTTAGATTGCATATCAATTTAAATTAAATGCAAATTACATATAAATTGTTATAATTTACTTTTATTTATTCCATTTTTTATTTAATAATTTTTCATTTTTTATAATTTTTTTCTTAAATAAACCCACTGACCCTATTTACTTAAAATATAAAGCATCCTCCATCTTTTATATAAATCATCTTCTCATATTTGGTTTCCAACATGTAGGCCCAAAAACGTGATCCAAGTTTTCTGTGGCTTATAGCTGTGAATTGTTTTGAAAAGACTGGTTGGAAAACAAGAAATGTAAGAATGAACGTTGATATCTATATGTTTCTTCTCATCCATCGGCTAACATTTGGATTGGTAGGGGCAGGTTGGTTTCCAACATCAAGACCTGGATTTGAATTCTCTGTTTCACTTATTTGCTCATTACTTAGGAAGCCAAGAGCGTGTGATATTCCTCATCAGCTACCTTCTCTGCAGACCCACAGCCACAGCTCCTGGCCTCAAAACGATATAACTGATTTGGTTATATCTTTTTTTTTTATGAAAACGATTCTTTATTAACTAAACAGAAATTACAATATTTACATAAACAGAAGCAAATACATCAAAACAGCAAACTACAAAACGCTTTAACCTATAACTTGGTGTATATCACCAATAGCTAAAATATCCCCAACTGCCACAACATCTTTCAGGTTCGCCTTGCCCCAGCATAGTCCATGCCATACTTGGTTATATCCCCAACTGCTTTGGTTATATCTTGCTGGAGTAAGTGGATTCCATTGTGGGCTCTGATCCACATAACATACACCTTCTTTTGGTACTGTCATTTCAATTTCTAGTAAAGGTGCTTGTGCCTCAAGCGGCAAACACTACTGTGGCTCATGCCTGATGTCTATCCAATCTGCCTTTATTAAATACTATGCATTCAATTTGTCTCTTCAACAAGAGAAAACTAAGATGATAACAGCTAAGTGTCTGAGACATGAACCTAACTATAGTTTTTCATAATTTTGCATTTCTATCAATTTTGGCATTTCAGTAATAAACATTCTTTTCCCCAATCTGAATCTGCTACTCCATAGGCCATCAGTTCTAGTTGCGTGGCAGGTTGGTTCCCAACATGTAGACCCAATAACAGGATCCAAATTTTCTGTGGCAGATAGCTTTCGATGTTTTTAGAGGACACAACCATGTGATACCTTCTTCACCCATGTTTTCTGCAGACCCCAGCAAAAAATTATTCTTGGCCTCTAACTCTTCATTCTAAAAGATTTTTCATGTCACACTTCACCTATATATATCTCCATTCTTAGCTCGTCACTTACCAAATCCTTCCACGCTCAACTTTCCCTGAGCAGCAAGCCTGTAAAAGTGTCTCTTCCTTGACAATATATCAACAAATACAAATGGCCATCTTTTTGCCTGGTTTTCTTGCTAAACCAAGTTTGCGAAGGTCTCTGTCTGCAACAAAAAGATCAGTTCCGAAGGGTTGCTTGGTTGTCTATGTTGGGGAAACCGAGAAGAAGCGATACGTTGTTCCAGTATCATACTTGAACCACCCTGCATTTCAAGATTTGCTCAGCAAAGCCGAAGATGAGTTTGGTTACGATCATCCAATGGGTGGTTTGACACTACCCTGTGAAGAAGAGGCTTTTCTTGATGTCATTTCGTACTTGAGTCGCTAGATCATTAGAGATAGGGTTTAGCAATTCTCCTAGAACAATTTTGTACGGCAAAATTCGCCAAGTTTGTTGTAAATATTTTTTGGTGAAAAAAGTTGCCTAATGAGAAGCATTTTCTCATCATTCTTTTACTACTGTTTTTTTTCATTCAAACCACATACTCTTTACTCTCCCCCACTCCATTTTTAGCTCTCTGCATTGCTTTATTACAGTGAAAAGTTTGAATCAACGAAATTAAGTGATGAGTATTTCCATACAGAAACAACACAAGATAAATTATATGAATCAACGAGTCTCTTCCAACCTTGGAAAGGTCCGTGTTTATGCATTTATTTCTTATGCAATATTGGCCACAGAGTAATCTAATTATTTGACAAACTTGAGCACTAGCTGCCTGATACGGAAGGCAGAACCATGTGATCCTTAAGTTACCATGTCTCAGCGGACACCTACCACAAGATCTCTTGACCACTCATCCACATTTAGTAGAATCTACTCCTGATTCATAAATATTTAACATTCTACTCCAAAACCTAACTATTTGCCAAGCTAATCTCCTACTCCAATACATTTATAATCTTGTAACCTTGAATTTAAAGGGGGATAATGTTCTTTGTAACCTTGAAATGGAAACTCTGATAAATTATAAACTATCTCTGGTTACCGTACTTGACAGAAATAGGTTGCAGATGATCAATTAAGTTGATAATATCAGCAAATTACCAAAAGGAAGTACAAAATACACAGGTTTAGTGCTTCCCATCGCTCTCGACGTCAATATCTATCTGTCTGCTACCTATTTCTTGTAGTCCATTGGCTACCATTCGTATCTGTGGGGCAGATTGGTTTCCAACATAAGCATTCGTATCTGCTACCTAATTCTTATAGTCCATTGGCTACCATGTCTGTCTGCTATCTATTTCTTGTCGTCCAATGGCTACCATTCGTATTTGTTGGGCAGGTTGGTTTTTCCAACATAAAGACTTGGATATGAATTCTCTGTGTCACTAATTTGCTGATTGCTTAAGAAGACAAGAGCATGTGATATCCCTCATCAGCCACCTTCCACGCAGACCCACAGCAATAGCTGATGCCCTCTAACTTGTGATTCTAAATGAATTCGCTCTGCTCTTCTATCTATTTATAGTTCCTTACTTCCTCACAACTCATCAACTCGTCAACTCTTCTCACTCCAATAACAACTTTCCCTGAGCAACAAGCCTGCCAAGTGTTTTTTCTTCACTATACACCAACAAATTAAGACCCCATGGCTATTCGTTTGCCCGGTGTTCTTGCCAAGCAGGGCCTTCGACGGTCTCCTTCAGCTTCGAGAAAATCTGTACCTATTGGAAGTAAAATCGTAATCTCAGCAAATCATATCAGGATGCCATAAGCTCAGCTAAGTAATATCAGGATTGCATTGATACTGATTGTATATCTTTGACCTATCATTTATTCTGCAATTAGTGCATGAATATTGACCACTATTATTGTCTCAATATTTGCTTCCTTATTTACGTCTTCTTGTAACTATATATAGGGATTGTTTCTATCAATAAGAAGTACAACTTCTTACAGTATATTTTTCTTTATGGTAGCGGAGCAGGAGGAAGCCTTACCTGCTAAACACTAACTTTTTTTTCCAGATTGTTTCGTACATCATAAAGTATGAACAATCAAGGAGAAAAAACAACTACCCTAAAGGTAGAAAGTAGTGCGCACACTACTAATCCCAATTCTCCCTACTTTATATCAACCTCGGATAATCCAAGTATAGCAATCACTCCTATACTTTTTGATGGTGAGAATTTTAGTAGCTGGGTTGCCGTCCTTGAGAACAGCCTTCAAGCAAAGGTCAAAATGGGATTTCTTGATGGGACACTTATACGACCATCAGATTCCATGATGGCTAGTGCTTGGGATCGTTGTAACTCGTATGTAAAGGGATGGATTATGTCATCCGTGGAGCAAAGATTCCGCAGCATGTTAATACATGCACGAACTGCAAGAGAGATGTTTATTATTCTAAAGACACGTTATGCACAAGACAGTGGCCCACGCATGTTCCATCTGCGCAAGGAGATTCAACTTCTTAAACAAGGTAACATGACTGTTACTGAGTATTTTGGAAAACTCCAGGTTTTATGGGATGAATTACAACGATATGTCCCTCTCCCTGCTTGTGGCTGTGAAGAAACCACTAAGAACAGTATTCAACAAAGGGAAGTTGAGAAGGCTTACCAATTCTTGCTTGGACTTAATACCAAGTATGGAATCTTGAGGAGCCAAATCATCAATACTGATCCTTTGCCAAGTCTTGATAAGATATTTGCAGGAGCAATACGAGAAGAACAACATTATGAGACTGTCTCTGAACCAGAGATCAAAGCAGAAGGTGCCGCTCTTGTTGCTCAATTCGAACCTAAAGTCAAATGCAGCTATTGTGGCAACGGCAACCATGAAAGAAAAGATTGTTGGTTTCTAAAGGGGAAACCCCACTACAGAGGAAGCAAGCAACATGGAAACAAATACATGGTCAGAAACAAAAACCGATCAAATAGATTTGATGGAGCTAACCATGTCGCGGCAATTGGAATTGAGGAGCGGCCTGAAGAAAAAATGCACATGCATACAACTACCAGCAATGGAGTTTTTGAGAAAGATCAATTGAAAGAACTAGCTCTCGAGGTAGCCAATATTCTAAAGGAAGAAAAATCTTCTCAGACCATGACTGGTAAGAATGCTTTCACCAACTGGATTTTAGATAGTGGTGCAAGTCATCACATGACTTGTGAGTTGACCACAATCAAAGATTTGAAGTACATGGACAAACCAACCCGCATAGGATTGCCAGATGGATCAACAGTAGCAGTCACTCAATGTGGAAGGGTTGATATTAATCCAAGTCTGATTTTATCAGACGTGTTTTATGTTCCTGATTTTGAATTCAATTTGATCTTTATTACTCAACTGACAAGTAACATGCATTGCACCGTATATTCACTTGAGACATGTCTTATCCAGGACCACACCAAGAGGAAGATGATTGGTATGGGTAAAATTCGGAATGGAATCTATTACCTGACGAGCATGACACATAATAAAGCAATGGCAGCATCAACTTGTAACGAGCAAGAAACTTGGTTGTGGCATCGTCGACTTGGGCATCCATCACTCACTACCATGGCGCATCTCCCCTTCAAAAATAAAATCTCTAATGGTCATCTTGATTCTTGTGACATTTGTCATAGAGCTAAAGGAACTCGATCAACATTCCACCCTAGCAATAATAAATCTGCAGGTTCTTTTGAACTCATACATTGTGATCTATGGGGCAAATATCATACACGTTCACTTAGTGGTGCACATTATTTTTTATGTCTAGTAGATGATTTTTCACGAGCTGTTTGGGTCTATCTTTTGAAGGATAAAAGCTTGACACGTAATGCTTTCATCAGTTTTCATAACATGGTGAAAACTCAGTTCAATAAAGACATCCTGCGGGTTAGGAGTGATAATGGCACAGAATTCACATCTCTAAGAGATTATTTTGATAAGAATGGGATTCTACATGAAACTTCATGTGTTGGAACTCCACAACAAAATGGTCGAGTAGAGAGAAAAAATCGCCATATTCTCAATGTTGCTCGGGCTTTAAGGTTTGATGCTGGTCTACCAATTAATTTCTGGGGTGAGTGTGTCTTAACAGCATGATATATTATCAATCGTACACCTAGCAGAATTCTCAATGGAAAGACTCCGTATGAATTGCTTTTTGACAAAAAACCCTCTTATGATCATCTACGCATTTTTGGATCATTATGCTATGCTCACAATCATGCTCTAGGACGTGATAAGTTTGATGCTCGCTCTACCAAATGTATCTTCATTGGTTACCCAGCAGGCCAAAAGGGTTGGCGAGTTTATAATATTCAAACAGAAAAATGCTTTGTATCTCGTGATGTTGCCTTCCATGAACATATTTTTCCTTACAGAAACCCAAAATGTTCAGTACACATTCAAAAGATTCAAGGTGATATTTTTGACACTCGGAGTCATTGTCAACAAGTCATGCCTCCAGAAGTTAATGACCACCAGCCACATGGGACTACTTCATTTGATGATGATAAGTTGGTCACTAATGAACCTCGTGAACAAGTCTCTTCTCACAATATTGTTCAAGAAATAGGCCTCAGTGATTCAGCACGTGACATGTCCTCTTTACAAGATTTAGAACACAACCAAGAAAGCATTTTGCAGCTAGAAGTGCCACGTTGTTCTCAACGAGATCGAACAACTCCATTAAAATTTCAAGACTATGTGTGTCATGCTGTCTCCCAGTCAAACGAATACACCCCATGCCACTCATCTTCCTCAGGTACGCATCACCCTCTTAGTACTTATCTTTCATATGAAAATTTTTCTCCTCCACACAGATTATTTCTTGCTGCTATCACAACCAGTACCGAACCACAAACCTATGCCCAAGCAGTACAAAATGAACATTGGCGAGAAGCAATGAGGGCTGAAATTGATGCCTTAGAAGCAAACCAAACTTGGACATATGAGACACCACCACCTAACAAGAAACCCATCAAATGCAAATGGATCTACAAAATCAAACATAAAGCTGATGGAACAGTGGAACGATATAAAGCACGTTTGGTGGCAAAAGGCTGCTCGCAAATTGAGGTGGAAGACTTCACAGAAACATTTGCTCCGGTTGTTAAAATGACTACGGTACGCTGCTTACTCACTATAGCCATATCAAAGGGATGAGAATTACATCAAATGGATGTACACAATGCATTCCTTCACGGCGACTTAAATGAAGAGATATATATGGATCCACCACCTGGCTTTCGGACTCCCAAACCAGGACAATATTGCCGTCTCAAAAAATCTTTATATGGATTACGACAGGCAGGAAGAAATTGGTTTGCCAAGCTAACAAACACATTGCAAGATTTTGGCTTCACACAATCGCCAACAGAGCATTCCCTATTCATGTATAAAAGTGGTAATGCCATTCTCTCTCTTCTTGTCTATGTGGATGATATAATATTGACAGGTAACAGTCCAGAAAAGTGCAAGGAGATCAAGGATTACCTAGATAAAAAATTTAAGATCAAAGATCTTGGAACTCTCAAATATTTCCTTGGTATCGAAGCAGCTAGATCTTCACGTGGATTGTTCCTTTGTCAACGAAAATATGCACTAGATATTCTGGCAGATTGTGGCTTGTTAGGTGCACGACCAGCTACGACACCAATAGAACAGAAACACAGATTGTCTAATGAATCAGGGATTGCGTTCAACGATCCAGAAAAATACAGGCGACTGGTTGGCAGATTACTTTATTTGACTATCACAAGGCCTGACCTCACCTATACAGTGCACCTACTAAGCCAATACATGCAAAGCCCACGAACAAAGCACTGGGAAGCAGCCTTACGAGTCATTCGCTACATAAAAGGTAATCCTGGTCGTGGGATATTTCTTCCTTGCAATAATTCTAATCTCACACTAGAAGTCTATTGTGATTCCGATTGGGCGGGATGTCCAACCACAAGAAGATCTACAACAGGATACCTTGTCAAATTAGGCGGTGCACCTATATGCTGGAAATCAAAAAAGCAACAAGTTGTATCACGATCATCGGCAGAAGCTGAATACAGATCGATGGCAAATGCAACAAGTGAGATTGTTTGGTTGCAAGGATTACTAACGTTCTTGAATATCGAAGTTGGACCAGCAAAGATGTATTGTGACAACAAATCTGCCATCCATATTGCAGCAAATCCAGTCTTCCACGAAAGAACAAAACATATAGAAATAGACTGTCATTTTATTCGTGAGAAGATACAGAAAGGTCAACTCATTACGCAACATGTTGGAACAAAGGAACAATTGGCTGACCTTATGACTAAGGCACTAAGTCAACAACAGTTTAATTATCTGGTGAGCAAGTTAGGCGTACTAGATCTGCACGCTCCAACTTGAAGGGGAATATTGGAAGTAAAATCGTAATCTCAGCAAATCATATCAGGATGCCATAATCTCAGCTAAGTAATATCAGGATTGCATTGATACTGATTGTATATCTTTGACCTATCATTTATTCTGCAATTAGTGCATGAATATTGACCACTATTATTGTCTCAATATTTGCTTCCTTATTTACGTCTTCTTGTAACTATATATAGGGATTGTTTCTATCAATAAGAAGTACAACTTCTTACAGTATATTTTTCTTTAGTACCAAAAGGTTTCCTGACAGTTTATGTTGGGGAAACCGAGATAAAACCATATGTGGTGCCAGTGTCGTATTTGAATCAACTTCCATTTCAAGATTTGCTCAGTAAAGCTGAAGAGGAATTCGGTTTTGATCATCCCATGGGTGGTCTGACAATTCCTTGTGAAGAAAGCATTTTCCTTGATGTCATTTCTCAGTTAAGGAGATGATGAGGAGAAAGAACTGCAGCACTCGGATAGGAAATTTTGTATTACAATCTTTAAATGTAAATAATATGCAAAAATGATTCAGAGATAGAAATCAAAAGTTTATTCCATCATCTCAAGCTCTCTGTACAGCTTTTTTTTTATACCTCTCGAGCCATGATCTATCTCTGTACAGATAGGATCTGGCTGACCTCGTACAGGTGGACAAGAGTTCCAGAGGAGGTAAATTTCCATTCATTGTAATTGGGCCAAATCCTGCAAAGTGAAAGAAAAAATAACTATTCCGTTTAACCCTATCTTATGGTCCAACCCGTCAGGAGAGACATCTACATACAACACCAGAGTCCCGAAAAGTTACAAACTCTAATTGAATTGACTACAAATTTGAAATTACATATAAATTGTTACTATGTATTTTACTTTTTTTAATTTGATTAAATTTTCCATTTTTATCTTTTTTTAATTAACCGACAAATCCTATCCCTTTTTTTTTCTGCATTTGTTTCTTAGCGAATCTGCATTGATTAAATATTGCCGTTTAAGTGTCATTCTCCGAGAGGAATGCAATTTGCTACCCAATCGGTTCTAATTGTATGGCAGGTTGGTTCCCAACATGTAGACCCAGTAACAGGATCCAAATTTTCTGTGGCATATAGCTTAGTGATTTTTCAGAAGACACGACCATGTGATACCATATTTCCTACAGACCCCAGCAACTGATTCTTGGACTCTAGCTCTTCATTCTAAAGGATTTTTCAGTATCACTCTTCACCTATATATATCTCCATGCTTAGTTAGCCACTCACCAAGTCCTTCCACACTCAACTTTCCGTGACCAAGAAGCCTGTAAAAGCGTCTCTTCCTTGAGAATATATCGGCAAATACAAATGGCCATCTTGCCTGGTTTTCTTGCTAAACAAAGTCTGAGAAGGTCTGTGTCTGCAACAAAAAGATCAGTTCCCAAGGGTTTCTTGGTTGTCTATGTTGGGGAAACTGAGAAGAAGCGATATGTTGTTTCAGTATCAGACTTTTTTTTGGAAAACGACGATATATTCAATTGAGAACAAAAGTGCGTGATCCAGTGTTACAAGTTAACAAAAGAAACCGATGCCCATACATAATTTCTGGGAAAACAGAAATTAAACAGGGCATCCATTCTAAAAAACCTGGAACCAATCGTTAATAGGAAGGACCTCGGCGCCACGAGGCAATCCGCCATACAAGTTGGCTCTCGCCCAACAAAGGCCATATAGCAAACCATTAACCGCTACCTCTCTTGGATGATAGTCCAGTCCTCGAAAGATTTTTTCATTACGAGCACGCCAAATACTCCATTGCAGATGTAGTACCCAACATTGCCATATCCTGGGGGGTCTTCTGCACCCGCACAAACCATCCCATTGAAGCAACAGATCCCTGAAAGAGCCAGGGCAGACCCAATGAACCCCCCACCGCTGCATCACTGTCGACCAACACAACCATGCCCTTCTGCACCGAAGGAGTACGTGGTCTGCGTTAATCTCCCTCTCGTCGCATCCCGGGCAGCCATCCTCAGACGGCGCCAACAAGTGCAACTGCACCAAACGCCCTCTAGTAAGAATCCGATCCTGAAGAGCAATCCAAGCGAAGACCTTGGTCTTCAATATAGCAGGCCTTGTCCAGATGTCGACTAAACAAATATCAAAGCTATCACCCTGCAAATCTTCCAAAAGATCGTAACAAGCCTTAACCGAATAGCCTTTATCCTCTCCCCCCCAAGACACGCAATCCTCCCTGTCAATACCCCTATAAGTGTTCTCCAATCCCGCTACCAATCGCACCACTAGATCTCCACCCACTACCCGACCAGACCCCCACGTCCGCCACTGGGCTACGCTGTTGTGTAGAGAGAGCGTAAAGCCGAGGATACTGATCGCGTAACGTCTCCCTGCCACCCCATTTATCAAGCCAGAAATTGGCAGTCCTCCCATTCCCCAATCGCCACTGCAGTTTCTGTGCCAATGCGCGCGCAGACTCGGACTCTATATTGACACACTTTAAACTATCCTCCCACAGGACCGACACTCCTGTCCTCCCCAAACAAATGCCTTCCGCACTCACTGTCGGCGAATACAGTTCTTTAAAAACACTGACCATCAGCCCTGCAGGCTGTGCGAAAAGCCGCCAACACCACTTGGCGAGCAGCGATGTGTTCTTCAAAGACAAATGCCCCACGCCGGTGCCCCCTTTCGCCCAACACCTACACATGGTGTGCCATTTGACTTTACTGAGACAGCGACCCTCAACATCTCCTTTCCATAGAAACCTCCTAATTAGGCCCTCTAATTCAGATTGGACCTACTTCGGCATACGGAAAATTGACAGCCAGAATATAGGCACGTTGTTGAGCACCGAACGAATAAGAACCAATCGCCCGCCAATGGAGAGGTACTTTCCTTTCCACGAAGCTAGTTTCCTGCGAAAGCTCCTCAGCACCGGTGCCCACATTTTGTACCTTCGTGGACTAACTCCTAACGGCAATCCCAGATACCGAATTGGAAACCTCTCCGCCTTGCAGTGTAATTTTGCAGCCATTGCCGCGTTAGTTTCGGTAGACACGTTTACTCCAATAAGCGCACTTCCAAAAATTCGCCTTCAAACCAGAAAACAGGGTGAAGCACCGAAGGACTCGCTTCAAGTTGCATAGACTCTCCTCCGCATCCGCACTAAACAGAAGTACGTCATCAGCGTACTGTAAATGAGATATTGTGGTGGATCCCAGCTGAATTCCTCGGACCAGACCCAACCTTTCCGCCTTACACAACACAGCAGATAACACCTCAGCCACTATAGCGAACAAACACGGCGACAACGGGTCGCCTTGTCGAATGCCTCGCCCCATGGTGAACTCTTGGGTGTATGCACCATTCACCAACACTGTCATGCGGGGCCTATGAATGCATTGGTGTATCCAATGTACCCATTTTCCTGGAAAACCCATAGCCCTCATAGTTTCCACAATCGCGTCCCATCTCACGGTGTCATACGCCTTCTGAAAGTCGATTTTAAAGCACCACCCTTTAGTTTTCTGAAATCTCAATCGGTGTATTACCTCAGCCGCCAACAGCACTGAGTCAGAAATGCACCTCCCTCTGATGAAGCCCGACTGGAATTGAGACACCACCGTACCAACTACCAGTTGTAACTTGGTGGTTAATAGCTTTGCCACAATCTTGTATAAACCATTGAGCAGGCTGATGGGCCTGTAGGCAGCCAAAGAAACAGCCCCTTCTATCTTGGGTAACAGCACCGTAAAAGAGGTGTTAATTCCTTTCGGCAGCTGGCCGGTAGAGTGGAACTCGTGCACCATCGCCATCAGGTCCGCTTTCAGCAACGTCCACATTTTCTTGAGGAAAAGAAAATTGAATCCGTCGGGCCCAGGAGCCTTGCGACTGCCACATGCCCATACAGCCAACCGAATCTTCTCCTCGTCAAACCCCCGAATCAAAGGCATCGCCTCCTCTGGTGGAAGGCGAGTCAGTGTCATGCCGGTTAAGGAAAAGCTCCCTCCTGCCGGTGCGCGAAATAGTTCCTGGAAGTAATGAACCACCGCGTCCTTGATGTCACGTGGATGATAGAGTAGCTGGCCCCCTATCTGAAGTACCCCCATGTGATTTCGTCGGCTCCTCGCGCTTGCACACAGATGGAAATACCGTGTATTCCGATCCCCTAATTGAAGCCATTGAATCCGAGAGTTCTGACGCTAGACCGACTCTGTGAGCTGCTTGAGCTTCCACTTCTGTATGTGCAAATTGTGTAAACGGGCCTCCTCCTCCTCAGAGAACAAAACGCCCGCCCGTCGCCTCGCATCCTCCTCATCTATCTCAACCATGATCCGATGAAGCTTCTCAGTGTGAGACTCGGCATGACCACGTTGCCAACACCTCAGTTTCTTCCGCAAGAAAGAAAACTTCTTAACAATGGTGAATCGGCCGGGAAAAGTAGAGCAAGCTTCCTCCCAGAATATACGCATGATCCCGTCAAATCCCTCCTCCTCCCACCAATGATCCCGTCAAATCCCTCCTCCTCTCAGGTATCCATGCATGCAACGGAAAGTCCAACAGTTGCAACCAAACAACCCGTCCCCTACCTGTATCCGCCAATCGCCATAGGTGAATGTCCATGAAAATAGCATCCCAGAATGCATAGTTCTCTGTCAACTCCCTAGCCAGAGCCTCCGGAGATTGGAAAGTAATCAAGAAAACATTCTTGGCCAGTCTACGAAATAGAATCCCAGACAGAATCGTATTGTGAAGCGAAACGCCAGGCCTGAGTATCCCAACAGCACTGCAGCGCAGCCATGCCATATTCTCCTCGGAAATATCCGCCCGTACTTCATGTGTAGGTGATACAATCGAACCCACACCCCTGCCTAGTCATACCACCTCGGCATACGAACTCGTGCCATGAGCATCCAATGGTTTCGGTCGATTGACATGAGCCACTGTATCCAACTGTGAGTGTCCATAGATCCTATCTACCTGGGCTTTGGATACCACAGGAAACATGCCTCTTACTGCATATTTAGCAACACTAAAAAGAAGATGACTCCCCGAAAACGTTGCCTTATTCAACTTTTCCATCCGTATACTCTCGTAATCTTCCTGTTTGACGAAACAGATGAAACCATAACGGGAATGCCGCTCGCTACGCTTGAAAGAAACGAAAACATCCACCGCAGGCTCCCATTTCCGCACTTCCTTAACCAGCATATTCGGTGACCAAGCATCCGGAATGTTATCCACGAAATATATAATAAACTGCTGTGCAGAAAATAAGCCCTTCGAATTCCGCAGCTCCCGTGCTGTAGTCGGCTCTGGATCCACCCATACTTGCTCCGGAACTGAGGCCCTGGTCAAAGGGACTGACAAACAGGGACCAGCGGTGCCTGTGAAAGAAGTGTGTAATGACCCTAAGGGCGAAGAGGTGGGTAGTAGTGAAGGGTGACTGGGGACAAAAGGGGGGGTAGTGGTAGAGAGCGGGGGGAGGTTTGGTCGTTTAGAGAGAGTCATATTTCTTGTCCAGTGTTAACGTTTGTAAAATCAGTATCATACTTGAACCACCCCACATTTCAAGATTTGCTAAGCAAAGCCGAAGATGAATTTGGCTACGATCATCCAATGGGTGGTTTGACGCTGCCCTGTGAAGAAGAGGCCTTTCTTGATATCGTTTCTTACTTGAGGAGATCATAAGTGATGGTGCTTAACTACACTTGTAGAACAATTTTGTACGACAAAAAATTGCTATTCTCTTGTAAATATTTTTTGGTGAAAAGTTCCCAAATGAGAAATACTTTTTTTCTCCATTTTGAGCTTACCTAATTGCTTTATTACAGTGAAAACCTTTGAATCAGAATACTGCATTTTCAAATCTTCTTGCGAATGAAAGAAACATCCTCCGACGAGACCATTACAGCCACAGAGGACGGAATAGCTACCTCAGGCAAGGTTAAATTCCGGGACAAAAACAAAGATCTTAGCAGCCCACACGGAGAGACTATCACTTCTCAGGATGAGACGATGGAGGAGTCTGTCCCATCTTATAAAGCTAGGCTATTGGGGAAGCAACCAGACCGCGTAGACCACCTGGAGTTTGGGGAGGAGGACATAACGATTGTGCACGATGAGAAGGGGCCTTTCATCGAGATCTCGGCTACAGCCCACGACCAACTGAAACAAGTCTGGCAATATTCAGTAGTAGTAAAGCTGTTGGGACGGTTCATTAGTTATGCGGTGATGTGCTCAAAGCTTAAAGCGTTATGGAAATTACCAGGAGAATGGCTTTTACCTGGTACAATTTCATAGTGCGGAGGAGATGGAGCAAGTTTTGCTGGAAGGGCCATGGATGATTCTCGGACACTACTTGACAGTACAACACTGGTTCCCTGGCTTCCGAGCGAGTGAGGCTACTGATAGCCATGTGGTGGCGTGGATACGTTTACCTGACTTGCCTCTAGAATTCTACCATGCCAGGATTCTTACTCTGGTGGGGAATATGGTAGGGAGGACAGTCAAGATTGATAATACCACCCTTGGAGCACAACGGGGTCGCTTCGCTCGAATAGCAGTAGCCCTCGACCTCTCCAAACCCCTGCTACCTCGAACTCGTATCGCAGGTCAATGGATCCGCATCGAGTATGAAAATATGCCCCACATATGCTTTGGTTGTGGCCGTGTAGGACATAATCTGACTATGTGCGCATACACAGCTCGTATGAGAGAAGCTAACACCCCTCCGACCGTTCCAGAGTCCAGACCGGTCAACTCCGGCACCAAACCACCGAGTTCGGAGGCAGATTCCTCGGGAAGGAAAGAATACGAAAAGGAAGCTGAATTTGGTCCCTGGTTACACGCACCCCGAAGATCTCGCCGTCCATACCCTCAAGGAAAGGAGCAGACAACGGAAGGAAACAACCGTGTGCCCGAAAGGACAGAGCTAGGAAGGATTCAGGAATCTTTGCATAAAGCCAGTGAACTGGGACAGGGGAGAGAGCAAAGAATCCGTAAGGAGGAAAATCAGGCAGGAGTTTCGCAGAAGGCAGCTACGGGTTCGCGCTTTGCGGCCCTGATTAATATTGCTGAGGAACGTATGGACACCCACAAGCTGAAAGGGGGTCCACAGAAGCTCAGGGCTGTAAACCTCCCAGAACAAAACACACCGACTCTCTCCTCGGCCCATGTGAAGACAGCATCCGGGTCCAGTAGGACGATGGGCTCTTCGTCTACAGGTACGATGATAGCCCATAAACCAGACATAGAGACAGCCCAGGGATCAGTTGGGCTGTTAACCCAGACAACATTGGCTGGCCCGTCCGTGGTGCTCCAGAACCCAGCTGCGAAGGAGAGGCAAATACTGGAACCGAGCAGTGTAAACACTACGAAAGACCCAAGGCACCCGAACTTGGTTGTTGCACCAGCTTCAATTAGGAAGCGACCCATTGACCTGGCTCACAGGAAACCGAAGAATGATAGAGAGGAGGAGCCTGGGCAGGAACTTAGTATTATCCTAGTTGAGCCTGGCCCTTCAGTAGATGTGGTTCCCCTAAAGAAGACAAAAGTTGATGACTCGGTTATATACAGAGGCAAAGCTCAAGCAGGACCTAGCTGGCGAAATGCACACAGCAGGGATGAGGAGGCTAGCAACTTTATGCAGGCAGATTTACCTCTGGATTGATCCGGTCCCCTAGCCCCCCCTCCCTTTTAGCTTATGTCTATCTTATCTTGGAACTGTTGTGGTGCCGGAGCTCTACTTTTCATCACAGTATTGAAGGACTTAGTGAAAAAACACAAACCTGATATTTGTATTATACAAGAGCCACGTATCAGTGGAGCTAGAGCAGACCTAGTGATAAGAAAACTAGGTTTTGATGGTTATTTTAGAGAGGATGCTGTGGGTTTCTCCGGGGGTATCTGGATCCTTTGGGATCCAAATACTACACAAATTTCTATCCAAGCTTCATCTAGACAATTTGTTCATTTTCACTGGCGCAAGTCGGATGACTTTGGGGTATGCACAGCAATTTACGGAAGCCCGATACCCACTCGCCGTGCCAAGTTGTGGGATGATTTACGCTCTTGGGTGGTCGGTAACAGGGCACCATGGGTCTTAATTGGAGATTTTAACGCCCTACTCCATGTTTACGAGAAGCGTAAGGGTGGCAATCTAGCACATGCTATAAACAATGACTTTCTCCAAGCAGTGGATGATTGTAATCTGATAGACCTTGGCTTTGAAGGCCAAGCTTTACGTGGTTTAAGGGCAATTTGTGTGAAAGATTAGATAGGGCTTTATGTAATAACTCCTGGAGGTGCACGTTTCCGGAAGCAACCCTGTTACATCTACCGAGAAGGAAGTCTGATCACCGACCCATCCTACTTTCGCTGTCGAGTAAGCCTAACGGGTGTAGAGGACCACGTCCATTCCGCTTTCTCGCTGCATGGCTCACGCATCTGAGCTTTAATGAATTTGTTGCTGCAAATTGGGTGACGGGAGATTCTTGGCAGGCCACGTATGAACGTTTTGTGGGAAAGCTCAAGGTTTGGAATAAAGATGTCTTTGGGAACATTATGAGACGGAAGGGTCTCCTTTTGAAAAGGATGATGAATATGGAGATGATCCTAAGCCATCGTGAGTCAGCCCAGCTTCGGACTACACTTACAGAGCTAAGACATGAATATGAAGCTGTACTTGTCCAGGAGGAGCTCGTGTGGTTCCAGAAATCTCGCACGAAATGGATTAACTACGGGGATCGCAACACCTCGTATTTCCATACTTCAACCCTCGTCAGGAGGAGAAAGAATAAAATTTCACGACTGAAAGGGGAAGGGGGTGACTGGATAGAAGATGAAGATCAACTAAGAGAACTAGTTGTTGGTTTCTTCTCCCGTTTGTATAGTAAGGAGGTGTGGTCATCTCCTCCAAGCAGGATCGAGAATGGCTTCCCGCTTGTGTCCTCCATGGACTCTGCAGCCCTGATGTATACTCCAATGATAGAGGAGGTTAAGAGGATCGTCTTGAGCATGGGAAAAATATAAAGCACCAGGGGTGGATGGCTTACACCCGATTTTTTACCAATCTCAATGGGATACGGTGGGAGAGGATCTTACAACCCTAGTCCAGGATTTCCTTGTTACAGGCAGTTTGGATCCGATGCTTAACGAGACCCTACTAGTGCTTATCCCCAAGGTTAACTACCCGAGTGACATCTCCATGTTCCGACCAATCAGTCTCTACAATGTATCCTATAAGGTGATTACCAAGCTCCTTGCAAAACGAATGAAACCATACATGGAAACTTTGGTGTCAGAAACGCAATCTAGTTTCGTCGCTGGGAGACAAATCATTGATAACACCATCATAGTCCAGGAAGTCATCCATTCTATACGAAAGAAGCAGGGGCTCGATGGGTGGATGGCCATAAAGATTGACCTTGAGAAGGCCTATGATCGTCTTAGCTGGGAATTTATTGCGGAGACCTTGACAATCGCAGGCTTCCCAGATTCTCTGGTATGCTGCATTATGTCCTGCGTTTCTACTTCTTCAATGAGGATTCTATGGAATGGAGAGGTCACTTCAAAGTTTTTGCCCTCCCGTGGCATCCGACAAGGAGATTCACTGTCTCCTTTTCTGTTTATCCTATGCATGGAGCGATTGGCTCACCTTATCCAACAGGAGGTGGATGCAAATCGATGGTTACCAATCCGTCTAGGTAAAGGTGGTCCACCTCTCTCCCATTTGTTCTTTGCTGATGACCTCTTCTTGTTTTCAGTTGCAAAGAGGGATCAGGGTCAGCTTATCCACAGAATAATACAGCAGTTCTGCGACAACTCTGGACAGAAGGTGAGTCTTCAGAAAACTAGAATCTTCTATTCGAAGAATACGTCGAGACAAGATAGAAGAGAGGTCAGTGAAGTGTTGCACTTCCAATCCACTGACTCACTGGGTAAATATCTAGGTGTTCCCATCCTTCTTGGAAGACACACCAAACGGTATTATGGAGATCTGTTGTGTAAGCTACGTCACAAACTTTTGGGATGGAAAGCAAGTTCCCTTGCGCTCGCAGGAAGAATCACGTTGGCCAAGTCAGTCCTGGCTGCTATCCCATCATACCTATTGCAAACCATTCTGTTACCAGCAGGAATAGTGTCAGAAATAGAAAAAATCATTCGCAGCTTTGTGTGGGGTTCACAACCAGAAAGGAAGAAGCTCCACCTCCTACAATGGCAAAGGGTGTGTACATCGAAGGAGGAAGGGGGGCTGGGTCTCCACCCGATCGGTGAATCCAACAGAGTGGCGATCATGAAGTTGGGCTGGAGATTCTTAACCCAACAAGACAAATTATGGGCTAGAGTACTAGCACATAAATATTCCTGGGATAAGCAGAAAGACGAGCTGCTGTGGGGAAGGAACTCTGCGGTAGGTTGCTCGGTTACCTGGAGAGCACTTTAGGCGGCCTGGCCTGTCATCCATAAGGCTAGTATGTGGATGGTGAGGAATGGACGTCAGGAACGCTTCTTTGAAGACAGTTGGCACGCAGAACTAGGACCTCTTCTAGCTCTTACGATCAAGGCGTTGCCAAATCATCTGAAACATGTAAACATTCATTCCCTCACTGCTGGTAATGGTACTTGGAATGAATCAGTATTTCGGGAATTCTTTTCTCCAGAAATATTCAACCAGATTGTATGCATACGTCCTCCTTTGACTCAGGCAGAACCTGATGTGCTGCGTTGGAATCACACGATTGATGGAAGATTCTCCAACAAATCAGCACGAACTATCCTCCGCGAAGGTCAGGAGTCCACCTCCCCACGTTTATGGAAGAGTATCTGGCAGTGGCAGGGACCGGAAAGAATCAGAATCTTTCTGTGGTTAGTGGCGCATAATCGCCTACCCACTAAAGAGTTGTGCTTCAAGAGGCGCTGCGTCTCCTCCGAGGTGTGCCCTTCTTGTGATCTACACGTTGAAACTACCTTGCATGTCCTCAGAGATTGCCGGAAGGCTCGTGATATTTGGCATCAAATCCTTCCCCGAGGTTTGTACCATGATTTCTTTTCAGCTAACTTGGAGGAGTGGATTATGAAGAACTTGAAATGGAAGAGGAAGGAAGGCCAAACACACTGGTCCCTCATTTTCGGCACTGCAGCATGGTTGTTATGGCAATGGCGAAACCAGTTCGTCTTCGACCACGTCGCTGCAGTGGGGAATCAATCTACGTTACTTATTTACAACAGAGTGAACGAGTTTTTGCTAGCTCATGCCATGTTAGCCAACAACTTATTGGGTTCGAAAGGGAAGGAGGGGAAGTGGACTAGGTGGATACCACCAATTAGCGGCTGGTGCAAACTGAACTGCGATGGGAGTTATGAACCGGGAAAAAATATTGCAACTGCAGGAGGAGTTCTCAGGAATGCTGAGGGCAAATGGATAATAGGTTTCACGCAACGTGTTGAAACAGGCTCAGCATGGGAGGCAGAACTCTGGGGCGTTAAATCAGGATTATTTACAGCCCTCTCCTCTGGCATTGTAAAAGTTCACCTGGAATCAGACTCTTTTGAAATCGTCTCAGCCCTTCAGATGAAGGAGCTCAAGGGTTCGAACCTTGCCGTTGGGAATGGAACACTTTAAAATTTCGGGCCAGTTGGACCCACCTATAGTTGGTGCTTACGATACAGCGGAGGGGATTAGTCACTGTTATCGACGATGAATACCTCTTCAATTTCAAAAAAAAAAATAAAGTAGCCGATGCTATGGCGAAACTGGGCAGAACATATCCTGCAGGCTGTCATTTTTTCTGTACCCCCCTTCTCTAGTGACCGCAATGGTCCACTCGGAGGAGTTTACCAATAAGCATATCATTCCAGCCCTCTAAGTTTATTAGACGGCTGCGTCTTCTTTACCAAAAAAAAGAATACTGCACTTTCAGAATATTAACTGATAACTATTTATATACAGAAAGAAAACAAGAAAAAATAACATGAGTTAATATTGGAAATCTCCCTTGAATTGATTTGACAAGGTGAATCGGCAGCAAGCCTCGAGCGCTGGTTGAATGACAGAACCATGTGATCCTTGATCTGCTATGTCTCAACGAACACCTACCAGAAGATGTGTGGACCACACATCCACATTCACTAAAATTTTCTTACTTCTCTACTTCGTACAGCAGGTTGCGTAATCTTGATGGGTTCGGCCTGAAGGATTTGGAAGTTGTCGTCATAATCAGAGGCAGAGTCATCTTCGGAAAATACCTCAGGTTCACTGGACGCTGAGGAATTGTCTTTGTATGTAAGCCCAAAAGCCCCAAAAGCCCCAAAACCTTAACAGTTGTCACGCTATCTATTTGTATTAAATATCATTTGCAGACATAATAAAAGAGAAAGATGTTTTTACATTTTCTGCAGACAGCAAAATTATGGAATTTTGACTACTGCAACTGTTTGAAGAAATTTTTAGGGACAAAATTGTGTGACCTTTTGACATGTAAACTAGTATGCCATTCAACAGTTGACCACAGAAAGCAAGAGCATAAACAAAAGACTGGTTAGAAAACAGCAAATGTAAGGGTGAAGGTTGATATTTATCTGTCTGCTACCTATTTTGGTGTCGTCCATTGGCTACCATTTGGAATTGGTGGGGACAGGTTGGTTTCCAACATCAAGACCTGGATATGAATTCTCGGTGTCACTCATTTGCTCATTACATGGGAAGACAAGAGCATGTGATATTCCTCATCAGCTACCTCCTCTGCAGACCAACAGCAACAACATCTATGGCCTCTAACTTGTGATTCTAAATGAATTCGCTCTACCCTTCTATCTATTTATAGTTCCTTGCTTGACTCACAACTCATCAACTCTTCTCACTCCAATAACAATTTTCCCCGAGCAACAAGCCTGCTAACTGCTTTTTCTTCACTCTCTTCTTAGAGATACACACCAGCTAATTAAGACCCTATGGCTATTCGTTTTCCTGGTGTTCTTGCCAAGCAGGGCCTTCGGCGGTCTCTTTCAGCATCAAGAAAAGCTGTACCAAAGGGTTTCCTAACAGTTTATGTCGGGGAAACCGAGAGAAAGCCGTATATGGTTCCAGTGTCATATTTGAATCAGCTTCAGTTTCAAGATTTGCTCAGTAAAGCTGAAGAGGAATTTGGTTATGATCATCCCATAGGTGGTCTAACAATTCCTTGTGAAGAAAACATTTTCCTCGATGTCATTTCTCAATTAAGCAGATCTTGATGTGGAGATAGGACGGTAGCACTCGGATAGGAAATTTTGTATGCAATCTTTTGATGTAAAAAAATACTTGTGTAACAATGCTTCAGAGATACAAATCAAATTTTATTCCCGCAACTCAAGCTCTCTTTACAGCTATTTAATACCTCTCATGCCATGATCTACTTTTCACTTACGAACGTTGCCACTGTACATTTCTTTGTTGCAAAGACCAAACTATCGAGCGATGTTGATATTGGAAAATAATCCAATCCTGTGTTGGAAGAGCAACTGACTCTGTCATATGGTAGGGTTACTACTGAGTTCGGCAGGAACTTGAACAGAGGAAAGAATGTTTACTATGATGTGATTGAAATGAAGCCAACGTTAATTTTACAGACTTCTGTAAAGATACAATCATGTTGGGACTTGAGTACAAAACTTTTGCTGCTTGATATTGCAATTCATACAGCTATCACAGATGATATGCCCTAACAAGGTAAACCACTTTTAGGTAAGAAAACTTGTACACAAGAGGAATCACTACAGTACATTGAACATCATAATTGATTTCTTGCATTCATAAAAGCATATGGAACTGTTTTGGTCATATTTTGCTTCATTAAGTTCATTGTGGGCTCCGATCCGTATAATATACTCTATGAAACTTAAACCTTCTTTTGGTACTGTCATTTCAATTATCTAGTCAAGCTGCTTGCGCCTCAAGAGACAAACACTACTGTGTGTCATACCTGATGTCTATCCAATCTGCTTTTATTAAGTACTCTGCTGTAAATTTGTCCGTTCAACAAGAGAAAACTAAGATGATGACAGCTAATTGTCTCAGACATGAACCTAACCAAGAGGTTTTCATAATTTTGCATCTCTATCAACATTGGCATTCAGTAATGAACCGTCTTTTTCTCAAGCTGCAACTGCTCCTCCATAGGCCATCTGTTCTAAGTGTGTGGCAGGTTGATTCCCAACATGTAGACCCAATAACAGGATCCAAATTTTCTGTGGCATATAGCTTGGTGATTTGTTAAAGGACACAACCATGTGATGCCTTCTTCAGCCATGTTTTCTGCAGACCCCAGCAAAAATGATTCTTGGCCTCTAACTCTTCATTCTTAAAAGATTTTTCATATCACACTTCACCTATATATATCTCCATTCTTAGCTCGTCACTTACCAAATCCTTCCACACTCAACTTTCCCTGATCAACAAGCCTGTAAAAGTGTCTCATCCTTGAGAATATATCAACAAATACACATGGCCATCTTTTTGCCTGGTTTTCTTTCTAAGCAGAGTCTGCGACAGTCTGTGTCTGCAACAAAAAGATTAGTTCCGAAAGGTTTCTTGGTTGTCTATGTTGGGGAAACCGAGAAGAAGCGATACGTTGTTCCAGTATCATACTTGAACCAGCCCACATTTCAAGATTTGCTCAGCAAAGCCGAAGATGAATTTGGTTACGATCATCCAATGGGTGGTTTGACACTACCCTGTGAAGAAGAGACTTTTCTTGATGTCGTTTCTTACTTGAGTCGCTAGATCTTAAGAGATAGAGCTTAACAATTCTCTTTGAACAATTTTGTACGGAAAAAATCGCCAATTTTGTTGTAAATATTTTTCGGTGAAAAGTTGCCAAATGAGAAATATTTTGATATCATTCTTTTACTGTTGTCTCAGTGAACTCATACCAGAAGATCTCTTCACCACTCATTCACTTTTACTGGAATTCTCATCAGATCCATAAGTATATAACCTTCCACTTCATAACAAAACCACACCTGACACTATTTATTTATAATCAATATCTTCTCCGAAGACAATAAAAGTGAAACAATTCCAGTTTTTACACTTCCTGCAAAGTACAAAATTACATTTCCATGTGTGGCACTGTCAGAAAACCACATCCGATGTTAGAGTAGAAAGAATAATGTAAAAACCAAAAACTGTTCTTCCTGCCTATTGCATTGTTATTCTTTCATCTTCTAACAGCATATTGATAGTATGATTATATGCGGTTCCATGTTACGTAATAATCGGCTGGTTAGCACTTTTTATTTCCTAATATATGCGGTTATGGAGTTAATTACTAGTATCTTACAAGATTTCTCTGAAAGCAGGAATTCACAGGATATTTTGGAGATTTCAAGGCAGATTTCGCGAAGAAGAATCAGGAGCCGCGATTTGATAGCTGCTGCCTGGAAGATCGGAGATCTTACCGTGACCACGGACCGAGAATCTGACCTGATATCTCGGGAGATCCTAACTAATATGGCAGTAATCTGTTTCTGATCCTGCGAGATCTGGATAGTTAGTATATAGAGACCCCGACCGCCTGTGGAAAGGAGACAGAAAATTTAGGAGATTTCACTTTGTTTTAGAATTGTTACAAAGTTTACTCCAGAACCGAATGGAGGGCTAAACTTATTCTTTCCTTGATTTAGTTCATTTACCGGACCAACCCTTGTGAGGTCCCGTTCAATATATTGCTCAGTTTCTTTTGTTATCCCTCGTCATTCTTGAGCATACTGATGTCATGGTGAATGATCAACTCCATAACAATTAGAAGCCAAACACTGTAATCGTGGGTGGTGAGTGAAACCAGAGTGACGGAGGGCATACTCAGATTAACTACGTTGTTAATCCAGAGGTGAGGATTTCTGGAAAGTAGGACACGAAAGGGCGAAGGACGTTCCTTCCCTCTGGAGTGCTCAGTCGTACTGAGCAACCCACTAACTGGAATCCAGCAGGAAAGACGTGAGTGCATCCCTAGACGACCCGTGATCACGGGGAGGTCTCGGTGTGAATTGAATCAAGGATCATCAAAAGCATCTGAATTACACTTTTATTTCTCACCTACGAACCATCACATTTGTTACACAACCTCTATTCATCAACTAAGAGTTTATAACCCTTCATCCTCATCGACCGTGGGTACACCGTGACCACGGCCGAATCAAAGATTTCCAACTCTTAAAACCATCTCCCTGAGGATTCGACCTTCCTTATCACTAGCTACCTATTCAGAAGAGGAAGATTATTTTGGTGAGCTTGCGACACTCTATCAAATTGGCGCCGTTGCCGGGGAGACGGCAAATCAAGATTTGGAATTCTTAACAGTATATGACCCGTTCAGGCCGGACAGGACCCTTACTACCTTTCGATCCAGAAATTGAATCCACCTGTCGGCTGAACAACTCTAGAAGAAGACGAGACTGGTTCGCGTCTGCTGCATCCAGTTCCACGGCATCAAGTTCTCATCAAGCAGGTGACCGTGACCACACCGAGATCACGGTCGACTCATCATCAAGCAACCCCCCTTCTCCAACTCATATACCGGATCTACCAATGGCGGATAACCAGAATAGAGCAAGGAATCATGGGGACCCACCAGCAGCACATGAGGAGCCTCCTCAGGTGAATGATGAGGTGGAAAGAAGACGACCTTACAAGGTACTCGATGCCTTTCTGGCTGACGAAGAAGAGGATGACGCTCAACTCATTCCAATGGAAGAAATGGGAGGCACCGGTAGATTTAGAAGACCGATGTGCATCATCCATGAGAATGATAGAGATGTTAATTATGAAATGAAGCCTGGACTTCTTCAAACGTTGCCTTTCTTCCATGGACGAGCCCGTGAAGACCCAAACGAACACCTGAGAAAGTTTGAGATGGCATGTACAAGTTTTAAGCCAAAAGGTTTGGTCATGGATCAGGTACTGCTCCGATCGTTTCCTTTCTCCTTGAAGGGAGAGGCTGAAGAATGGCTTAGCGAGATGCCCCCTGGATGCATCAGGACATGGGATGAAATGGTAGATGCATTCTTATACGAATATTTCCCACCTTCTGTCGAAGACGACCTTAGACGGCAAATAGCTGTGGTTCGACAGGATGACGCAGAAACTTTGTATGATTACTGGCGACGATTTAAGAAACTCTGCTCAGCATGCCCACGGCATGGCTATACTAATTTCCAGTTGCTTCAAGCTTTCTATCATGGTATGGACGACGAGACTAGGAGTGCTGTAGACCATTCTGCTAATGGCTACCTGCTCTCCCTTGACTCCCGAAGAGCTAAAGATCTTATTCTCAACATGATAAAGGGAGCCAAGCATCGTGTAAGGCGAGGGAGATCACCTCCAAAATCATCTACGAAAACAGCTGCAGCAGCCACCACGGTCATAGCAGAAGCAGACCTACAGAAGATAATTGACAAAACCGTGGGCAACGCATTCCATAAATATGTTTCACAACTTCAAGCAAGGCCATGTGAGTTCTGTGGGAACCGTGATCACGGTACAGACCAGTGCCCCAAAGTCCTCAACAATGAGATTCAAGATGCAAACGCATACAATCAGTATGTCCCTCCTTACCGCAGGAACCAGGAATTTGCTGGCAAATCAGGTGGGTTTTACGAACCAAGAAAGGCCTATCCAAACCCACCTTATGATGGCGGAGCGCAAGAGCAACAGACCAACCACCGAGGACCTGACCACAGATCAGGGGCCACCTACGAGAGGGGTTCTTCAAGCCGTAACCATCAAGAGGAGTTGGACAAAATATGGGAAGCCCTGAAGCAGGTGACACTGAACCAGCAATTATTTACGCAACAACAGTTGGCCAGCCAAAACGCTCAGAATGCACGGGAAGGTAAGTTACCTGCACAACCTGAAACTAACCCCAAACACAATGTTAGTGCTATTACTCTCAGGTCTGGAAAAGAACTTCAGGAGCCACCACAGGCGCAGGTCAGACAAACTAAGGCTACGAAGGAAACACAACCTAATTCAGTAGGAACTGATAATTCGGAGACGCCATTGTCTCAGCCGAAGACGGTGCCACAAGACGGTGAAGCGGAAGTTGAAAAAGAACTCGAAGTTCAGCCCAGGCCCGTGATCACGATACCTCCCCCATTCCCTGCCAGATTAGCAAAGAACAAAAAGAATCAAGAGGAGCAGGCCATCCTAGACATCTTCCGAAAAGTGGAAGTCAACATACCACTTCTGGAGACAATAAAGCAAATTCCAAAATTTGCTAAATTCCTAAAGGAATTGTGCACCAATAAAAGACGACTGTCCGATCATGCCAAGATCACGGTGGGCGAAGTTGTGTCAGCAGTCCTCCAGAAAAATATACCCCAAAAATGCAACGACCCGGGAATGTTTTCTGTTCCACTGAAGATTGGAGGAGTCCAAATAGCACAAGCTATGTGCGACTTGGGTGCATCAATCAACGTAATGCCAATGTCTGTGTATAAAACTCTCAACCTTGGGAAATTGAAGAAAACGGGAGTGATAATTCAGCTCGCTGACAGATCAGTAGTTCATCCAGCCGGAGTAGTTGAAGACCTGTTAGTACAGATAAAAGGATTGGTATTCCCAGCGGATTTCTTTGTCCTAGAGATGGAGAACGATGGGCAGCAATTGATACTACTCGGACGCCCTTTTCTAAAGACAGCTAGAACGAAGATCGATGTCCACCAAGGTACTCTGTCGATGGAATTTGATGAAGATACCGTGACCTTCAGTATATCTGAAGCTATGAGACATCCGGATCCTGGAGCCTCTCTATTCGCCCTAGACGCTATTGACGAATTTGTTCAAACAGCCTCCAGGACATGCAACGCGGAAAAACTACAGATCGCTCTGGAAGACAGCATAGAAATCGAAGGTTTCGAGGAGGCAAGCACTGAAATGGACGACCTACTGATCGACGCTCTCCGTGACCTTACCGTGCCCACGGTAGATCTACCACAGGTGAAGTATGTCAACCTCCCAGACGAGCACGAGAAGTTACAACAAAGCATAGAGCAACCACCAGCCCTGGATCTGAAGCCACTACCATCACATCTGCAGTATGCTTACCTAGGCGAAAACAATACCCTTCCAGTAATAGTATCCAGCAAGCTATCAGTGGAAGAACTTGTGCAATTGACAACCGTGCTTAAAGCCTACAAACAAGCCATTGGGTGGACTTTGGCGGACCTGAAAGGAATCAATCCCGCTGTTTGTATGCACCGAATCCTACTGGAAGATGAAGCACGACCCACCCGAGATGCACAGAGAAGGCTCAATCCACCAATGATGGAGGTAGTAAAGAAAGAGGTGTTGAGATTACTAGATGCGGGTATGATATACCCGATTTCCGATAGCAAATGGGTCAGTCCAGTGCAAGTAGTGCCTAAGAAGACCGGGGTCACGGTAGTCCAAAATGACCGTGGGCAAGCCGTGCCCACGAGAGTTCAAAATGGATGGCGAGTCTGCATAGATTACAGGAGGTTAAACAAGGCTACACGGAAGGACCATTTCCCACTTCCCTTCATCGACCAGATGCTTGAAAGGTTAGCTGGAAAAAGTCACTACTGCTGTCTTGATGGTTACTCAGGTTTCCATCAAATTCCAGTAGCTCCAGAGGATCAGGAAAAGACAACATTCACTTGTCCATTCGGCACATTTGCTTACAGACGAATGCCCTTCGGTCTATGCAATGCACCGGCAACCTTTCAAAGATGCATGGTCAGCATTTTTTCGGAATATGTTGAGAACATAATCGAGGTGTTCATGGATGACTTCACTGTATATGGAGATTCCTTCCAGGTCTGTTTAGCCAACCTCACAAAGATTTTACAGCGGTGCATAGAAAAGGACCTAGTCCTCAATTACGAGAAATGCCATTTCATGGTAGACAAGGGGTTGATCTTGGGACACATCGTCTCATCAGAGGGTATCCAAGTTGATCAAGCCAAGATAGAAGTCATCAAGGCCCTACCCTACCCCACAACAACCAGAGAAATCAGGTCGTTCGTGGGGCATGCAGGCTTTTACCGACGATTCATCAAAGATTTCTCCAAAATAACGCAGCCAATGTGCCGATTGCTCCAGCAGGATATGGAATTTGATTTCAACGAAGAGTGCAGACAGGCTTTTGACAAGATTAAAAGGATTGCTAATCTCTGCCCCAATCATACAACCTCCAGATTGGTCACTACCCTTTGAATTAATGTGTGACGCCAGTAACTACGCGATAGGTGCTAGTACTTGGGCAAAGAATAAGCCGTGACCCCCACGTGATCTATTATGCCTCTAGGATGTTGGACGCTGCTCAAATGAATTATACAACCACGGAAAAAGAGCTCCTGGCGATAGTCTTTGCCTTGGAGAAGTTTCGACCCTACCTAATAGGGACCAAGGTCACGGTCTACTCAGACCATTCTGCTCTTAGATACCTGATGGCCAAAAAGGAGTCCAAACCGCGGTTGATCAGATGGGTATTACTCTTACAAGAATTTGACATCACCATCAAGGATAAGAAGGGCGCTGAAAACTACGTTGCCGATCATCTCAGCAGGCTCGTGACCACGGCCGAACCACGGCCGATTCAAGAGACCTTTCCAGATGAGCATCTCATGCTTACTGTAGCCATATCTATTCCCTGGTATGCTGATATTGTCAATTATCTTGTTACTAACAAGCTGCCTGATCACCTAACAAGAAACGAAGCTGCCAAGATCGTGAGGGAGTCACGATTATACGTATGGGATGATCCATACCTATGGCGTTTTTGCAATGACCAGATAATCAGGAGATGTGTGCCCAAGGAAGAACATCGAGCAATCATACGCTTCTGCCATGATGAGGCATGTGGAGGACATTTTGGACCCCGGAGAACCGCTAGGAAAATTCTGGAGAGCGGGTTCTTTTGGCCCACCTTGTTCAATGACTCCTACAGGTTTTGCAAGGCTTGTCCCAGATGCCAACGAGAGGGTACTATGAGCCATCGAGATGCGGCACCCCTACAGCCCATCCTTGTATGTGAAGTTTTTGATGTATGGGGAATCGACTTTATGGGCCCTTTCCCAACCTCATCTGGCTTCCAATACATCATACTGGCTGTGGACTATGTTTCAAAATGGGCAGAGGCGAAAGCTACCAGAGACAATGGTGCCAAGACCACGGTCGAATTTATCCGTAAGAACATCCTCTGCCGATATGGAATCCCAAGGGCCATCATCAGTGATCGTGGTACACACTTTTGCAATCAGCTCTTCCGGAACCTATTAAAGAAATATGGTGTGGTGCACAAAACTTCCACAGCCTATCATCCACAAACCAATGGACAGGCCGAGGTCACGAACAGGGAAGTCAAGTCTATACTCCAGAAAACAGTCAATCCTAACCGGAAGGACTGGAGCCTCAGGCTTGATGATGCACTTTGGGCATACCGGACCGCATACAAAACTCCAATTGGAACTACCCCCTTCCGCCTCGTATTTGGAAAAGCCTGTCACCTTCCAGTAGAGATTGAACACCGAGCTTACTGGGCTATCCGCCAGTGCAACCAGGAATTTTCACAAGCTGGGGAGGAGAGACTGTTGCAATTAGGAGAGCTTGAGGAGCTGAGACTTAACGCATACGATAGTTCGAAAATATACAAGGAGAAGGTCAAGCACTACCATGACAAGAGTATCCGACGCAAGCACTTCGAAGAAGGGCAACAGGTATTGCTATACCATTCAAAATTTAAAATCTTCGCAGGGAAATTACGCTCGAAGTGGATAGGACCCTTCACCGTGACCACGGTCTATCCCCACGGCGCTGTGGAAATCAAGAGCCAAGACACTGGGAAGGTTTTTAAAGTAAATGCTCACAGACTTAAACCTTTCTATGAATTACCTGCAGAGACTCTTCCAGGTTACCAATGATACTATAGCATCATCAATAAGTCGGGCCAAACGACATTAACCAAAGGCGCTCCTGGGAGGCAACCCAGCAGTTTTAATTTTGCTTGTTGTTTATGTTTTATTTCAGGAATATTCATGCTGATTTTGGAGCCAGTCACACACTTAGACACACGGGGGGGGGGGGCGGTATAACCGAGCACTACTTAATGCCCCCGACGGAAATAAAGACAAACACACCTAAACCCCTACCAAAACCCCAAACACTCCGGCGATTAACCCTAGCACCCGTCCTCTCTGTACTCACGCCATGGCACCTCCACGCAAAGGCCAACTCCCGGCCGCCACGCCAACTGGGCGGCGCACCTATGCCCGACGATCCTCTCGGCCCGCACCCAGAGTTCCCACATTCGGCTCAGTACAAACGGCGATGGACGAATTGCAACAGCGTCACGCCCAAACCCGTGCCATTGTGATTCAACGCACGGTGGCCACTCGCATTGCGCAAGGCTTCGTCCCGGACGCGATGGTCCTCGATATCCCTCCGTTAGACACCATGCCAATGGAGGAGACAGTGGAGGCATCCGCCCCCATTGCAGCTTCTACAGTCCTGCCCAACTCACCCACGAAGGACGTACCCACGGCGAACCCACGGTCGATTCAACCTGAGAATCCGACGCAACGTGGTAGTGGAGATCCCTCTCCTGCCGAGGGCAGCACCACGACGAACCCCATCATCATAACTCCTCCGCTGAGCCCAGCGGGGAGCCAGCCAAGCACTCCTGTGCTTTCCACGCCAGACAGCTCGGCACAGGAGGCGGCTGATATGGCAGCCCTAGAAGAGATATACCCTGAGTTCTTGAAGAATCGGGGGGAACTGCGATCCACGCCGGACACTATGGAGCCCCCGTCAACCTCCCAGGCCGTCGCTCCTCCGGCACAGACAGATGCGGAGGACATACCAAGTCCAAGGCCTGAGGTAACAAAGCTAGACTCTCATCCTTCAAATACAAATTCTGCCAATGATGTTGATTGGTCCTCCGAGACCACGGGCGGGGGTGCGCCTCAAGTTCCCATAGATGATGACGAGGATGTTGCTTGGTCATCCGAGTCGTCCGCGCCCACAGGAGACGATGCGTCCCAAGTTCCAGCTGCTGCTCCTACAAACCCTGTTCCTGCCCAATCACTATCCGGGAGTGATTATGAGCTAGAGGACTCTGATGTTCCCCTGGCTGACTTAGCAGGACCATCGTCCAGAACTAACCGACGATTTCGAAAACGAAAGGCTGCTGCACCTACCCCACGGCTCAGCAAAAAGGCAAAAGGGAAAGCCGTGGCCACAAGTAGTTCAATACCAATCTCCGCCCGTGGTTTGCAGGGCAAGTATGAGGAGCTCCGACAGCGTTCGATATACCAATGCAAATGCCTATGTCCTGACACGATGGCCGAGCTGGACTTATCCGCGGAGATTGAAGAACTAATTGACAACATAGGCTGGAGAACCTATTTCTATATCAATGAACCTGCCTATATGGAGCTGATGCTGGAATTCTATGCCACCTTCCAGTGCCGCCGACCAGCTGAATTCTGTATGAGGACACCTGATCTCATCCAATTTCAGCTGCTCGGGCAGCCCTTTAGCTTGTCATATGCCCGATTCAACTCTCTGCTGGGCTTTGCTCATTCCCGCACTGCGAGGGCACAGGAACCACAGGACTTCAACCCTGCAGCATTATACAAGAAGTGGTCTAATTGCCCCACGGCATATGATCCAGGGAGGTCTAAGGATTACTATCTGCTCCGACCTGCCTACCTCTACCTCCATCGATTCCTGTCCTACAGTTTCTCCGGTAGACCAAACGCGGCTACCACGTTGAATCGAATGGAGCTCCTGATTTTATGGTGCATGCAGACCTCCACCAAGCTCAACTTGGCTGTATTCCTGACCAGACAATTTGAAAAACATCAAAAGAAGGGTCAGCCATTGATCCTCGGGAGCATCATTACGCATCTGGCGAAGGCACTCAAGGTTACACTCCCGAGTAACCTAAGGCGGCTGCATGAGATGGCTCCCCTGAATACAGCCAGTCTTCTCAATATGGGACTACTTATGCAGACGGAACAGGGGAGATACCAATTCCGTGCCCCCGGTAAGCCCACGGTGGGTGGAGGTGCACGAAAACAACAGCGGTGAGGATTTCTGGAAAGTAGGACACGAAAGGGCGAAGGACGTTCCTTCCCTCTGGAGTGCTCAGTCGTACTGAGCAACCCGCTAACTGGAATCCAGCAAGAAAGACGTGAGTGCATCCCCAGGAGACTCGTGATCACGGGGAGGTCTCGGTGTGAATTGAATCAAGGATCATCAAAAGCATCTGAATTACACTTTTATTTCTCACCTACGAACCATCACATTTGTTACACAACCTCTATTCATCATTAAGAGTTTATAACCCTTCATCATCATCGACCGTGGGTACACCGTGACCACGGCCGAATCAAAGATTTCCAACTCTTAAAACCATCTCCCTGAGGATTCGACCTTCCTTATCACTAGCTACCTATTCAGAAGAGGAAGATTATTTTGGTGAGCTTGCGACAACTCTATCACATATCCTCATTCTGCTGTCGCAAGCATGTCTAAAATCCAGATAACAATTTACGCATGGCTGAGAGTACTTTCTCGGTCATGCCATGTCTGTAATCTAATGGTGAGTTGGCTGCACGTCCTTTTCAACAGGCATATCATTTTGTTGCGAATGCTTATCCTCTAATATCTGGAATTTCTCGCCAAGGATTAAAAGCTGAGGTCCGTGGAGGCAAATAGAATTCATATATTCTCAGTCATTTACGACAGGACCATGTGATCCGTATTAAGCTATGTCTCATATCTTACGCTGACCCCAGTTAATAATTCTTGACTTCTATCTCCAAATTTTAGAGGGCCATTTAGTATATATATTCTTCCCACAATTGGAACGATCTCACATTCCTTAGCAGCTTCTCATGGGAACTGTGGCCTTGACTGTGAACCAGGTCTGACCTTCAATATGGCATTCAGTGTCACTTATTTGCGGATTGCTTGAGAAGACAAGAGCATGTGATATACCTAATCAGCTACCTTCTCTGCAGACCCACAGCAACAGCTCTTGGTCTCTAACTTGTGATTCTAAATGAAATCACTATGCCCTTATCTCTATTTATAGTTCCACACTTGCCTCACAACTCATCATCTCTTCTCACTCTTGCAACAGAATTCCCCGAGCAACAAGCCTGCCAAGTTCTTTTTTCTTCACTCACACCAACAAATTAAGACACTATGGCTTTTCGTTTTCCTGGTGTTCTTGCCAAGCAGAGCCTTCGACGGTCTCTTTCAGCTTCAAGAAAATCTGTACCAAAGGGTTTCCTAGCAGTTTATGTCGGGGAAACCGAGAGAAAGCCATATATGGTTCCTGTGTCATATTTAAATCAGCTCCAGTTTCAAGATTTGCTCAGTAAAGCTGAAGAAGAATTTGGTTATGATCATCCCATGGGTGGTCTGACAATTCCATGTGAAGAAAACATTTTCCTTGATGTCATTTCTCAATTAAGCAGATCTTGATGTGGAGATAGGACTGTAGCACTCGGATAGGAAATTTTGTATGCAATCTTTTTATGTAAAAAATACTTTGTGTAAAAAGGCTTCAAAGATAGAAATCAAAAGTTTATTCCATCATCTCAAGCTCTCTGTACAACCTTCTTTTATACCTCTCGAGCCATAATCTCCTTTTCTTTTTATGAAAACGATTATGATGCATAGTAATCAGAGTTATGTACCTACGTTAACGTGAGGACCTTAGTGAATAGTCCTTAGAAAACAGAGCTGAAACAGAGTAAAGCCATAAACCTCCTACATATTGCAATTTACGTTAATTTTACAGACATCTATACATGTACAATCATGTTGGGACAAAAGTACAAAACTTCTGCACTTGATTTTGCAATTCATAAAACTATCAAAGATAACATACCCCAACAAATTAAACCACTTCTTAGTAAACACTATTGTACATCATAATTGATCTCTTGCATTCATAAAAGCATATATAACTGTTTTGGTTATATCTTGCTAGAGTAAGTCGATTCAATTGTGGGCTCTGATCCTCATAACATACTCTAAAAACTTAGACCTTCTTTTGGTACTGTCATTTCAATTTCTAGTAAAGGTGCTTGTGCCTCAAGCGGCAAACACTACTGTGGTTCATGCCTGATGTCTATCCAATCTGCCTTTATTAAATACTATGCATTCAATTTGTCTCTTTAACAAGAGAAAACTAAGATGATAACAGCTAAGTGTCTGAGACATACCTAACCAATAGTTTTTCATAATTTTGCATCTCTATCAATTTTGGCATTTTAGTAATGAACAATTTTTTTTTTCCAATCTGAATCTGCTACTCCATAGGCCATCAGTTCTAGTTGCGTGGCAGGTTGGTTCCCAACATGTAGACCCAATAACGGAATTCAAGTTTTCTGTGGCATATAGCTTGGTAATTTGTTGGAGGACACAACCATATGATGCCTTCTTCAGCCATGTCTTCTGCAGACCCCAGCTAAAAAGATTCTAGCCTTCTATCTCTTCATTCTGAAAGATTTTTCATGTCACACTTCACCTATATATATCTCCATTCTTAGCTCGTCACTTACCAAATCCTTCCACGTTCAACTTTCCCTGAGCAGCAAGCCTGTAAAAGTGTCTCTTCCTTGACAATATATCAACAAATACAAATGGCGATCTTTTTGCCTGGTTTTCTTGCTAAACCAAGTTTGCGAAGGTCTCTGTCTGCAACAAAAAGATCAGTTCCGAAGGGTTGCTTGGTTGTCTATGTTGGGGAAACCGAGAAGAAGCGATACGTTGTTCCAGTATCATACTTGAACCACCCTGCATTTCAAGATTTGCTCGGCAAAGCCGAAGATGAGTTTGGTTACGATCATCCAATGGGTGGTTTGACACTACCCTGTGAAGAAGAGGCTTTTCTTGATGTCATTTCGTACTTGAGTCGCTAGATCATTAGAGATAGGGTTTAGCAATTCTCCTAGAACAATTTTGTACGGCAAAATTCGCCAAGTTTGTTGTAAATATTTTTTGGTGAAAAAAGTTGCCTAGTGAGAAGCATTTTCTCATCATTCTTTTACTATTTTTTTTCATTCAAACCACATACTCTTGACTCTCCCCCACTCCATTTTTAGCTCTCTGCATTGCTTTATTACAGTGAAAAGTTTGAATCAACGAAATTAAGTGATGAGTATTTCCATAAAGAAACAACACAAGATAAATTATATGAATCAACGAGTCTCTTCTAACCATGGAAAGCTCCGTGCTTATGCATTTATTTCTTATGCAATATTGGCGCCAGAGTAATCTAATTATTTGACAAACTCGAGCACTAGCTGCCTGATACGGAAGGCATAACTATGTGATCCTTAAGTTTGGACACCTACCACAAGATCTCTTGACCACTCATCCACATTTAGTAGAATCCACTCCTGATTCATAAATATTTAACATTCCACTCCAAAACCTAACTTGTCCCTACACTATTTGCCAAGCTAATCTCCTACTCCAATACATTTATAATCTTGTAACCTTGAATTTAAAGGGGGATAATGTTCTTTGTAACCTTGAAATGGAAACTCTGATAAATTATAAACTATCTCTGGTTACCGTACTTGACAGAAATAGGTTGCAGATGATCAATTAAGTTGATAGTCTCAGCTTATATCTCCAGTGCAGACCGACTTCATGGAAGGGAGGTTTATTGCAGATTCCGTGATGGTCGCGAATGAAATTATTCACTCTATGCAAATGTCTAGAGGTCCGGGTTGGTGCTTCAAATTGGACTTCCAGAAGGCGTATGACTCAGTTGAGTGGTCCTTTCTATTTGACGTGCTGGTATCAATGGGGTTTGGGGAGAAATGGTGCCGCTGGATCCAAGCTTGTGTTTCCTCGCCGCGCTGTGCTGTTCTCATTAATGGAGCGCCAACTGAAGAATTTTCGTTGGGTAGAGGATTGCGGCAGGGAGATCCTTTATCTCCCTTATTGTTCAACCTTGCAGCGGAAGTTTTGTCACGTATGGTTGGACGAGCGATCGAATGCCATCTTCTGCAAGGGATAACTATTGGCGGTCTCCATCTAACACATCTTCAATATGCGGATGACGTTATTCTTTTCTGCAACAGAGATCGACAGGGTCTCCTGAATATCCAGAGCATACTCCGCTGTTTTGAACTGTTGTCAGGGCTCAAGGTGAATTTTTTCAAGTCTGGGCTGGTGGGCATTAATGTCCCCTCGGATGAAGTGGCAGACATGGCCCGCTCCTTGCATTGCAGGGTACAGTCTCTGCCGTTACAGTATCTAGGGGTTCCTCTAGGTGCTAGTCCTCGCAGACGCAGCACATGGGCTCCGGTGGTAGCTCGTTTTAAAAGCAAACTCGCTGCTTGGAAGGGCTCGCTGCTGTCGATAGGCGGCCGTCTCACGCTGATTAAAGCTGTACTCAATAGCCTGCCGATATACTACATGACGTTCTTTCAATTGCCAGTGGGAGTTAGGCGGGTGTTGGAGCAGTGGACGAAACGATTTTTCTGGGCAGGGACGGTGGACAAACGGTGTCTTTGTAAGGTGAGATGGGACACGGTAAAAGCTGCAACCAGTGCGGGTGGGGCTGGGGTGGGCTGCTTGCAGTTGCGGAATTATGCATTACTCACGAAATGGAGTTATCGTATCGCCAGTGAGACGTGCTCGCTATGGCGCCAGATTATTGCACAGAAGTACAATCCTTGCCTGCGTGTGGAGGGCATCGTCAGCGCCGTTCGTCGAGGCTCGGCAGTCTGGAATGGAATTGTTCGTGTCAGTAAACTCACAATGCCAAATGGCCGATGCCTATCCTCTTTTTATCACTGGAAATTAGGAAGGGGCGACACCATTCGTTTTTGGCATGACGTGTGGTGTGGAACAGCACCTCTCCGAGACTCTTTCCCCAGACTCTATGCGCTATCCCTGGAGAAGGATGGTCTGGTGGCTCAGTTTGGGTCTTGGAGTGGTGTTGAGTGGTATTGGCACTTTTTGTGGCGCCGTTCACTGTTTGTGTGGGAGGAGGAGGCCGTGGCAGGTCTCTTAGAGTGTCTGGAAGGGTGCTGTCCGGATGTCCGGGTTGATGATGTTTTGTTATGGGGTGCCCAAAGGTTGCCATTTTCTGCCAAAGTATGTTACCAGTCCCTTGTAGCAACTGGTGCCATGTCTCCTGTACGGACAATTCCTAATGTTTGGCATCATAAGGGAGCGCCTAAGTGGCAGGTGTTCACGTGGTTGGCATGTATGGAGAAACTTTCTGCTGAAGGTTTGTTAGTTCGCCTAGGTATTTTGTCCGTAAATGATCGGTTTTGTGCTGCTTGTGGAGGGGTGGAGACGGATTCTACCCATATTTTGTTGGATTGTAGGCAGGTGTGGGAGTGCTGGTCCTTATTGTTCAAGCATTGGGGTTTTTTTTGGGTTCAACCCAGATCCTTTGTTGCGTTCTTCGATCAATGGGCAGACTTCCCCATTCCCAGTCGCTGGCGTAATCTCTGGTATGTATTATTATTTTCTTGTGCCTGGAGTCTGTGGAGGGGCCCGAGGTGGGTAAAAAAGTAACAGGATCTGGTGCCAGCAACAGTCTTCCTGTCCCTCTCAACCCCCCACTGTCCAATGTGTGGAAGAGCAGCTCTGGAGAGAACAGGAGCAGCATGTCTCCTGCAGGAAATGGGGGTTCTTGTCAGGAGCTTGTCCAAGAAGATACACGTGTGTGGGTAGGTGATGTGGACAAAGTCCAGGAGGGATTAGCGGGTCCAACCGGGAGAGTTAAGAAATTAGGACAGCATGCGACAAACATTGGTTTCAAACATCAAGAGCTACAGTTTAATGAAGGGTGTTCTAGTCAGTCCACACAAAATGGGGGATCCTTTAGCCATTTCACTGCTCCTGCATTGTTCCAGGGGAGAAAGGAGATGAGTGATGCTCCACAGGGCTTAGTTCCTCGTATGACAGCCTCTGAAATGTTGCCTACAGATTCTGGAGAGGAGTCCAATACTCTATTGTCTCTACAGGCTGAAATGACCTTTGCTAGGATGCGTAAGGAAGGCAATAAGGCCTCGCATATGGGTGACAAAGGCAGAGCAGCAACCAGTAGACTGGGCAAGCAGAAGAAACTTAAACATATCAAACCCACAGGCAGTTTGTCATCTGGAGGTAATAGTCAGGTGGTGTTATTTTCGGCTCCACAGGTGGCAGAGGATCCTTCCTTCCTGGCAGCTACTCGAGATAGTATTACTGGATTAGAAGAGAGGATCCAGTCAAGGAGTGTAGCGCCCGACTCCTGTCCTGTTGATGTAGAAGTCCAACAGACGCTGGAAATCATGGACACTTTGGGACTTCGCAAAAAACAAACGAAAGCAGCAATTCGTCAAAAGCTTAAGACAAGAATTGTTGAGGAAGACAAGGAGTGGCAAACTCACTGCACTCGCTAGTGCAGTGAAGTTAGAAGTTTGCGGTAGGGTGTTTATTTTGCACATGATTAATTTTGCCATGTGGAATATTAGAGGGTGCCGAGGTAGGCTGAAACAGAACCAGATACGTACTCTTATCAATAAGGAGAGGCTCAGTGTACTGATACTATGTGAGACGAAAAGGGAGTCTTTCACTGATCGCTTAGCAGGCAGTCTATGGCCTGGAACCAATGTTAAATGGATAGCTATTGATGCACAAGGCAGGGCTGGTGGAATTGTTTGTTTATGGGATGATACAAAAGTTCAGATTACTGGAGTAGAATTCTTTGACCGGTGGATGTTATTGCAGATGTGTACTAGAGTATCAGGTTTCAGCTTTGTTTGTGCTGGTTTACACGCTCCCAACACACAGGTTGAGCGAACGAACATTGTGGGCAGAAATCCAACAGAGGAAAGCACTGGATACAGCTCCCTGGGTTATATTGGGTGACTTCAATGAGATAGTTAGTGAAGCAGAACGCATTGGCAGTAACTTCAATTGCACTGCAGCAAGGCAATTCCTCCAATTTGTATACGGGAGTGGTCTGATTGATATGCCAATTCTTGGTAAGGAATTTACATGGTTCACTGCACATTGTGCGTCTAGAATAGACAGGGTCTTAGCGTCCCCAACCTGGTGTCAACATTTTAGCCATCATAGGCTATATACCGGTGATAAAGGCTTTTCGGACCATGTTCCCATCATTCTGAAAGCTGATACTTTCTTTTGGGGCTTCCGACCATTTAGATCATGGGATGTATGGTGGGAAGATAGCCACTTTATTGAGGTCATACAGACTTTGTGGGAGGAGGCAGGTCATTGTTTTCCAACTGATTTTAGGGTGGTCAAGAAGCTGGCTTTTCTAAAAAAGAAACTTGCCGCTTGGCACACTGATAAGTATGGGGCATTGGACAACAAACTGCAGCAAATTCTGAATGAACTTGACTCCCTGGATCAGAATAGACGGAGTTTGGGACCAGCATTGACAGAGAGATACAATGATTTGCAGATACAGAAATGGGACCTGAAGAAGAAAATTGAGGCTATGTGGAGGCAGAAATCTAGACAACAATGGCTCAAGTTGGGTGACAAAAACAGCAAGTTCTTCCACTCTAGTGCTTCCATAAGGCGCTGTTTTAATTTCATTGGTGCAGTCAATGTCAATGGTGTGGAGATAATTGAACCTTCTGATATCAAAGCTGCTGCACTCACACACTTCCAGCAGATTTTTAAAGGGGATGCAGTTCGCTGGTTAGAACTGGGAAGTCTTCACCTACCCCGACTTTCATCTACTGCAGCTGATAATCTGGAAGTACCTTTCCTGGATGAGGAAATACAGCAGGCGGTTTGGGCTTGTGGCAGTCACAAGGCCCCAGGTCCAGATGGTTTTAATTTTTATTTCATCAAGCAAGCGTGGTCCGTGATTGGTAAGGATATCGTTACAATGGTGAAGGAATTTTATTCCAGTGGAACTTTGCCTCGTGGGATAAACAACAGCTACATTACCTTGATTCCTAAAGTACCAGGTGCCTCTGATTTTAATTCCTACAGGCCTATAAGCCTTATCAATAGCTTGTACAAGATCATCGCCAAGATATTGTCCCAGCGACTTAAGCGAGTGGCGGACCAACTTATTTCTCCATTCCAGACGGGCTTTATGGAAGGTCGATATNCTTGCCATACTCCTAGAAGTTCTGCCATAAATGCAGAATTCCCACAAGATTTAGCAACAAAACCAGTAAGCCACTCACCGTTATTATTTCGAACTAGTCCTCCAGCAGTAATTATATAGTCTCCTTGATATGAGCCGTCAGTATTTATTTTGACCCATAAAGGAGGGGGAGCAATCCACCCTATCAAGCATAAATTTTTTGTTGTGCAATGAAGAATCTGAGATGTGTCTTGAGATTCTTTGAATAAAGTTGAATAGCGCAAGATTGTAAATTTCGACAATGGTAACTCATTTCCTTCTCCCAAGATAAGAGAGTTGCGACGCTTCCATAATAGCCAGATTGCTACCCCAAATATCAGCTTCCAACATAGATTGCCATGGAAGCAATTAGATACAGAAAGATTAGAAATGAACCAACTGTCATGATCTTCCTCATAAAATTGGCCTTGATTACGAAGAGGTACTAATTGCTGCCATACTGATTTGGCTAATAGGCAATCACGTAGAACATGCATTATGGATTCAGATTCCAGATTGCATAAGCCACATCTGTTATTATTTGTGAGATGACGTCTATAACGCTGATGGAGTTGTCGCAGGCTCACCAAAATAATCTTCCTCTTCTGAATAGGTAGCTAGTGATAAGGAAGGTCGAATCCTCAGGGAGATGGTTTTAAGAGTTGGAAGTCTTTGAATTGGCCGTGGTCACGGTGTGCCCACGGTCAGTGAGAATGATGGGTTGTAAGATCTTGGAGATGAGTAGAGGTTGTGTAACAAATGTAATGTGTCGAAAGTGAGAAATAAAAGTGTAATCTGTATGTTTGTGATGATCCTTGATTCGGTTCACACCGAGACCTCCCCGTGATCACAGGTCTTCTAGGGATGTACTCACGTCTTTTCTGCTGGATTCCCGTGAGTGGGTTGCTCAGTACGACTGAGCACTCCAGAGGGAAGGAACGTCCTTCGCTCTTTCGTGTCCTACTTTCCAGAAAACCTCACCTCCGGATTAACAACGTAGTTAACCTGAGTATGCACTCTGTCACTCGTGTTTCACTCACCACTCGCGATTACAGTGATTGGCTTCTAATATGTTATGGAGTTGATCACTCACCATAACATCCGTATACTCAAGAATGACAAGAGATAACAAAAAGAACTGAGTAATATATTGAACAGGACCTCACAAGAGTTGGCCCGGTAAATGAACTAAATCAAGGAAAGAATGAAGTTTAGCCCTCCATTCGGTTCTGGAGTAAACTTTTGAACAATTCTAAAACAAAATGAAATCTCCTAATTTCCGTCCCCCAAACCACAGGCGGTTGGGGTCTCTATATACTATCTCTCAAAATTTCGGTGGATCAGAAACAGATTACTGCCATATTAGTTAGGATCTCCCGAGATATCAGGTCAGATTCTCGGTCCGTGGTCACGGTAAGATCTCCGATCTTCCAGGCAGCAGCTATCAAATCGCAGCTCCTTCCTTCGCGAAATCTGCCTTTAAATCTCCAAAATATCCTGTGAATTCCTGCTTTCAGAGAAATCTTGTAAGATACCAGTAATAACTCCATAACCGCATATATTAGGAAATAAAAGTGCTAACCAGCCGATTATTACGTGACGTAGAACCGCATTTAATCATACTATCAAATATCCTCATACTTAAGTCATGCTTGTCCCTAAGCATGCATTCTAATCCAAAGAACTTGATCATTCACCTCAAGTAACCTATCAGAGATATATTAAGCAGATAGAGAATTTCTCAAAACGGGTACATGCGAGAATTTAAACACACACAACCATGCGCTTGATCAAACCACACAGAAATTTCTGAACTATACTACCAAGGACCTCTCCTCGTTCATACCAGGTGTTAAATACCATAAGCTTGCCAGGCTCTCCAAACTCCCCTGCGGGGTTTTAATACATCTAAAAATCAATGGGGCTTTGTTCAGGGACTGAACCGTGGCCTTGGACAGGGGTTTGATGGAAGAAGGCTATTTTGGCTTAGAGGGTGCCAACCAACCACTAGCTGTTTTGTTATCTTCCCTGACCCCTTTCTCTTGCCCCAAGCACTTCCCGTGGGCTGTTTGCAGGAGATAGTTCTGCTTTCTGTTGCTTTTGTTTTCTTTTAGGTTGATCGTTGTTTCTGATTGCATCCTTTGTCTCCTTCTCTTTGGATTGTAATTCATCATATATCAGGGGTAATGTCATTTCCCTTTTCCTTTGGCTTGCTTTTACTCATGGTGGAGGGAGGACATGCATATCAACCGTGGTCACGGGGTGGTCATGGTGTGTCTTATTGGCATAGGTCAGGATTTCTTTCTTTGCTCGTTAGTAGTGGCTGGCCCTCAGGTTCTTTAGAGGCAGGAAAGAAAGTTGTTGCTTGGGTAAGAACAAGAATAGGCTTAGTCTCAAGCATGGCTTCTAATGAAATTGTGCAAGGGTCGGCTTTAACAAACAAAGGTCTATATACGCAAAGGTGTTATTCTAAATGCCCAAATCACATTTCTAGACATACTTACCATGTAGGTTTGTGAGGCAAAACTTGGCAAGTTCTAGATTTGTCCCCAAAGTATGAACCACTCAAAACAAATGCATTCCCAAAGTCTCCCATGTTATGCTATGTGGTTTTATCTCAAGCTAGCATAGTGAGTGTGCCTAAGTCAGGCCGTGACCCTAGTGAGGAAACTCAACATCTGAGCCTACATTCTGTAGAATCCAAGTGGTGGCAGGTCTAGTTCCTATGGCGTGGAACACATAAATAAGTACAGGGCATGAAAGAGCTAGAGGGTAATTGTCAAGTATGACAAATGCAAGGGAACATGATGCGAAAATCGAAAAAAAATGAAATAAGCAATGGGCAATAATGAAAAATAATGAAATAAGCAATGGTACCCATATCCTCATACTTAAGTCATGCTTGCCCCTAAGCATGCATAAGATAAGCACAAGGAATTGAAATACTGCGATAGTGGAACCTGGTCTGGGTGGCTAGACCCCTTAGTCACTCCCAGCATCCTCGCTGGCTGCCAAGTCGTCAGCAGAGTCATCCGTGGGTAGCCCGAGGGCATGATTGATACTGGTACGGATTCGCAGCATCTGCGTTGTCAGCACCTTGATTCTTTTGTCCACGGATTGCATCCACGCAAGAATGTCCGGGTGGATCATGGCAGGGGTGGATGATGATGGTGGTAGATCGGAGGTTGATGGGGCTGATGGCTGTTGTTTCCGTGCACCTCCACCCACCGTGGGCTTACCGGGGGCACGGAATTGATATCTCCCCTGTTCTGTCGGCATAAGCAGTCCCATATTGAGAAGACTGGCTGTATTCAGGGGAGCCATCTCATGCAGCCGCCTTAGGTTACCCGGGAGTGTAACCTTGAGTGCCTTCGCCAGATGCGTGATGATGCTCCCGAGGATCATTGGCTGACCCTTCTTTTGATGTTTTTCAAATTGTCTGGTCAGGAATACAGCCAAGTTGAGCTTGGTGGAGGTCTGCATGCACCATAAAATCAGGAGCTCCATTCGATTCAACGTGGTAGCCGCGTTTGGTCTACCTGAAAAACTGTAGGACAGGAATCGATGGATGTACAGGTAGGCAGGGCGGAGCAGATAATAATCTTTAGACCTCCCAGGATCATAGGCCGTGGGGCAGTTGGACCATTTCTTGTATAGGTCTGCCGGGTTGAAGTCCTGAGGTTCCTGTGTCCTCGCAGTGCGGGACTGAGCAAAACCCAGCAGAGAGTTGAATTGGGCGTACGACAAGCTAAAGGGCTGCCCGAGCAGTTGAAACTGGATGAGATCAGGAGTCCTCATACTGAATTCTGACGGCCGGTGGCACTGGAAGGTCGCATAGAAGTCCAACATCAGCTCCATATAGGCTGGTTCATTGATATAGAAATAGGTTCGCCAGCCTATGTTATCGATCAATTCATCAATCTCCGCGGACAGGTCCAGTTCTGCCATCGTGTCGGGGCATAGGCACTTGCATTGGTATACTGCACGATGTCGGAACTCCTCATACTTGTCCTGTAAACCTCGGGCGGATATTGGTGTTGAACGGCTCGTGGCCACGGCTTTCCCTTTTGCCTTTTTGCTTAGCCGTGGGGTAGTTGCAGCAGCCTTCCTCTTGCGCAATCGGCGGCTGGTTCGGGACGATGGTCCTGCTAAGTCAGCCAGGGGAACGTCGGAGTCCTCTAGCTCATAATCACTGCCTGATAGTGATTGGGCAGGAGCAGGGTGTGTAGGAGCAGCAGCTGGAACGCGGGACGCACCTCCCGTGGGCTCGGACGACTCAGATGACCAAGCAACATCCTCGTCCTCATCCATGGGAACTTGAGGCGCAGCCCCGCCCGTGGTCTCGGAGGACCAATCAACATCATTATCAGAAATTTGAATTGAAGGACGAGTGTTCAGCTCTGTTACCTCGGGCATTGGACATGGTATATCCTCCGCATTTGTCTGTGCTGGAGGAGCGACATCCTGGGAGGTTGATGGGGGCTCTGGCTCCATAGTCTCCGGCATGTGTCGAAGTTCCCCACGATTCTCCAAGAAATCAGGGTACATCTCCTCTAGGGCCGCCATATCAGCCGCCTCCTGGGCCGAACTGTCTGGAGTGGAAAGCACAGGAGTGCTCGGCTGGCTCCCCGCTGGGCTCAGTGGCGGGGTAATGAGTATCGGGTTTGTGGTGGTGCTACCCTCGACAGGAGAGGGATCTCCATGACCACGTGGCGTCGGCTGATCAGGTAGAATCGGCCGTGGGTTCGCCGTGGGTACGTCCTTCATGGGTGAGTTGGGCAGGACTGTAGAAGTTGCAATGGGGGCGGATGCTTCTGCTGTTGTCTCCATTGACAATGTGTCTAACGGAGGGATATCTAGAACCATCGCGTCAGGGACGAGGCCGCGCGCAATACGATCGATCACCGTCCTTTGAATCACAATGGCACGGGTTAGGGCGTGGCGCTGTTGTAATTCATCCATCGCTGTTTGCACAGAGCCGAATGTCGGAACCCTGGGTGCGGGTCGAGAGGATCGTCGGGCATAGGTGCGCCGCCCAGTTGGCGTGGCTTCCGGGAGTTGGCCTTTGCGTGGAGGTGCCATGGTGTGAGTACAGAGAGAACGGGTGCTAGAGTTAATCACTGGAGCGTTTAGGGTTTGGTAGAGGTTTAGGTGTGTTTGTCTTTATGTCCGTCTGGGGCATTAAGTAGTGCTCGGTTATACCCCTCCCCGTGTGTCTAAGTGTGTGACTGGCTCCAGAATCAGCATTGATATTCCTGAAATAAAACATAAACAACAAGCAAAATTAAAACTGCTGGGTTGCCTCCCAGGAGCGCCTTTGGTTAATGTCGTTTGGCCCGACTTATTGATGATACTATAGTATCATTGGTAACCTGGAAAAGTCTCTGCAGGTAATTCATAGAAAGGTTTAAGTCTGTTAGCATTGACTTTAAAAACCTTTCCAGTGTCCTGGCTCTTAATTTCAACAGCACCGTGGGGATAGACCGTGGTCACGGTGAAGGGTCCTATCCACTTTGAGCGTAATTTTCCTGAAAAGATTTTAAATTTGGAATGGTATAGCAATACCTGTTGCCTTTCAATAAAATGCTTGCGCCGAATGCTCTTGTCATGGTAGTGCTTGACCTTTTCCTTGTATATTTTTGAACTGTCGTAAGCATTAAGTCTCAGCTCCTCAAGCTCTCCTAATTGTAACAGCCTCTCCTCCCCAGCTTGTGAAAATTCCTGGTTGCACTGGCGGATAGCCCAGTAAGCTCGGTGTTCAATCTCTACTGGAAGGTGACAGGCTTTTCCAAATACGAGGCGGAAGGGGGTAGTTCCAATTGGAGTTTTGTATGCGGTCCGGTATGCCCAAAGTGCATCATCAAGCCTGAGGCTCCAGTCCTTCCGGTTAGGATTGACTGTTTTCTGGAGTATAGACTTGACTTCCCTGTTCGTGACCTCCGCCTGTCCATTGGTTTGTGGATGATAGGCTGTGGAAGTTTTGTGCACCACACCATATTTCTTCAATAGATTCCGGAAAAGTTGATTGCAAAAGTGTGTGCCACGATCACTGATGATGGCCCTTGGCACTCCATATCGACAGAGGATGTTCTTACGGATAAATTCTACCGTGGTCTTGGCACTATTGTCTCTTGTGGCTTTTGCCTCTGCCCATTTGGAAACATAGTCCACAGCAAGAATGATGTATTGGAAGCCAGATGAGGTTGGAAAAGGACCCATAAAGTCGATTCCCCATACATCAAAAACTTCACATACAAGGATAGGCTGTAGGGGGGCTGCATCTCGATGGCTCAAAGTACCCTGTCGTTGGCATCTGGGACAAGCCTTGCAAAACCTGTAAGAATCATTGAACAAGGTGGGCCAAAAGAACCCGCTTTCCAGAATTTTCCTAGCGGTTCTCCGGGGTCCGAAATGTCCTCCACATGCTTCATCATGGCAGGCACGTATGATTGCATTATGTTCTTCCTTGGGTACACATCTCCTGATTATTTGGTCATTGCAAAAGCGCCATAGGTATGGATCATCCCATACGTATAATCGTGACTCCCTCACTATCTTGGCAGCTTCGTTTCTTGTCAAGTGATCAGGCAGCTTGTTAGTAACAATAAAATTGACAATGTCAGCATACCAGGGAATGGATATGGCTACAGCAAGCATGAGATGCTCATCTGGAAAGGTTTCTTGAATTGGCCGTGGTTCGGCCGTGGTCACGAGCCGACTAAGATGATCGGCAACGTAGTTCTCAGCGCCCTTCTTATCCTTGATGGTGATGTCAAATTCTTGCAAGAGTAATATCCATCTGATCAACCGCGGTTTGGACTCCTTTTTGGCCATCAAGTATCTGAGAGCAGAATGGTCTGAATAGACCGTGACCTTGGTCCCTAGCAGGTAGGGTCGAAACTTTTCTAAAGCAAAAACTATTGCTAGGAGCTCCTTTTCCGTAGTGGTATAATTTACTTGAGCAGCGTCCAGCATCCTAGAGGCATAATAGATCACGTGGGGGTCACGGCTTATTCTTTGCCCAAGTACTGCACCTATCGCGTAGTTACTGGCGTCACACATTAACTCAAAGGGCAGTGACCAATCTGGGGGTTGTATGATTGGGGCAGAGATTAGCAACCTTTTAATCTTGTCAAAAGCCTGTCTGCATTCTTCATTGAAATCAAAGTCCATATCCTGCTGGAGCAATCGGCACATTGGCTGAGTTATTTTGGAGAAATCTTTGATGAATCGTCGGTAAAAGCCTGCATGACCCACGAACGACCTGATTTCTCTGGTTGTTGTGGGGTAGGGTAGGGCCTTGATGACTTCTATCTTGGCTTGATCAACTTGGATACCCTCTGATGAGACAATGTGTCCCAAGATCAACCCCTTGTCTACCATAAAATGGCATTTCTCATAATTGAGGACGAGGTCCTTTTCTATGCATCGCTGTAAAATCTTCGTGAGGTTGGCTAAACAGGCTTGGAAGGAATCTCCATATACAGTAAAGTCATCCATGAACACCTCGATTATGTCCTCAACATATTCCGAAAAAATGCTGACCATACATCGTTGAAAAGTTGCCGGTGCGTTGCATAGACCGAAAGGCATTCGTCTGTAAGCAAATGTGCCGAATGGACAAGTAAATGTTGTCTTTTCCTGATCCTCTGGAGCTACTGGAATTTGGTGGAAACCTGAGTAACCATCGAGACAGCAGTAGTGACTTTTTCCAGCTAACCTTTCAAGCATCTGGTCGATGAAGGGAAGTGGGAAATGGTCCTTCCGTGTAGCCTTGTTTAACCTTCTGTAATCGATGCAGACTCGCCACCCATTTTGAACTCTCGTGGGCACGGCTTGCCCACGGTCATTTTGAACTACCGTGACCCCGGTCTTTTTAGGCACCACTTGCACTGGACTGACCCATTTGCTATCGGAAATCGGGTATATCATACCCGCATCTAATAATCTCAACACCTCTTTCTTTACTACCTCCATCATTGGTGGATTGAGCCTTCTCTGTGCATCTCGGGTAGGTCGTGCTTCATCTTCCAGTAGGATTCGGTGCATACAAACAGCGGGATTGATTCCTTTCAGGTCCGCCAAAGTCCACCCAATGGCTTGTTTGTAGGCTTTAAGCACGGTTGTCAATTGCACATGTTCTTCCATTGATAGCTTGCTGGATACTATTACTGGAAGGGTGTTGTTTTCGCCTAGGTAGGCATACTGCAAATGTGATGGTAGTGGCTTCAGGTCCAGGGTTGGTGGTTGCTCTATGCTTTGGCGTAACTTCTCGTGCTCGTCTGGGAGGTTGACATACTTCACGTGTGGTAGATCTACCGTGGTCATGGTAAGGTCACGGAGAGCGTCGATCAGTAGGTCGTCCATTTCAGTGCTTGCCTCTTCGAAACCTTCGATCTCTATGCTGTCTTCCAGAGCAATCTGTAACTTTTCCGCGTTGCATGTTCTGGAGGCTGTTTGAACTAGTTCGTCGATAGCGTCTAGGGCAAATAGAGAGGCTCCAGGATCCGGATGTCTCATAGCTTCAGATATACTGAAGGTCACGGTATCCTCATCAAATTCCATTGACAGAGTACCTTGGTGGACATCAATCTTCGTCCTAGCTGTCTTCAGAAAAGGGCGTCCGAGTAGTATCAACTGTGGTCCAACGTTTTGCATCTCCAGTACAAAGAAATCCGCTGGGAATACCAATCCCTTAATCTGTACTAACAAGTCTTCAACTACTCCGGCTGGATGAACCACTGATCGGTCAGCGAGCTGAATTATCACGCCAGTTTTCTTCAATGTTCCAAGGTTGAGAGTCTTATACACAGACATTGGCATTACGTTGATTGATGCACCCAGGTCGCACATAGCTTGTGCTATTTGGACCCCTCCAATCTTCAGTGGGACGGAAAACATTCCCGGGTCGTTGCATTTTTGGGGTATGTTTTTCTGAAGGACTGCTGACACTACTTCTCCCACCGTGACCTTGGCATGATCAGACAATCGCCTTTTGTTGGTGCATAGTTCCTTCAAGAATTTAGCAAATTTTGGAATTTGCTTTATCGTCTCTAGAAGTGGAATATTGACTTCCACTTTTCGGAAGATGTCTAGGATGGCCTGCTCCTCTTGATTCTTTTTATTCTTTGCTAACCTGGCAGGGAATGGTGGAGGTATCGTGATCACGGGCCTAGGCTGCACTTCGAGTTCGTTTTCAACTTCCGCTTCACTGTCCTGTGGCACCGTCCCTGGTCGAGACAAGGGTGTCTCCGACGTGTCAATTCTTACTGAGGTAGGTTGTGGGGCGTTCATCGCTTTTGGTTGTCTGACCTGCACCTGTGGTGGCTCCGGAAGCTCTTTTCCAGACCTGAGAGTAATAGCGCTAACATTATGTTTGGGGTTAGTTTCAGGTTGCGCAGGTAACTTACCTTCCCGTGCGTTCTGAGCGTTTTGGCTGGCCAGCTGTTGTTGCGCAAATAATTGCTGGTTCAGTGTCACTTGCTTCAGGGCCTCCCATATTTTGTCCAACTCCTCCTGATGGTTACGGCTTGACGAACCCTTCTCGTAGGTGGCTCCGGATCTGTGGTCAGGTCCTCGGTGGTTGGTCTGTTGCTCTTGCACTCCGCCATCATAGGGCGGGTTTGGATAGGCCTTCCTTGGTTCGTAAAACCCACCTGGTTTTCCGGAAAATTCTGGGTTCCTACGGTACGGAGGGACATACTGATTGTATGCGTTTGCATCTTGAATCTCATTGTTGAGGACTTTGGGGCACTGGTCTGTACCGTGGTCACGGTTCCCACAAAACTCACATGGCCTTGCTTGAAGTTGTGAAACATACTTATGGAATGCGTTGCCCACGGTTTTGTCGATTATCTTCTGTAGGTCTGCTTCTGCTATGACCGTGGTGGCTGCTGCAGCTGTTCTCGTGGATGATTTTGGAGGTGATCTCCCCCGCCTTACACGGTGCTTGGCTCCCTTTATCATGTTGAGAATAAGATCTTTAGCTCTTCGGGAGTCAAGGGAGAGTAAGTAGCCATTAGCAGAATGGTCTACAGCACTCCTAGTTTCGTCGTCCATGCCATGATAGAAAGCTTGAAGCAACTGGAAATTAGTGTAGCCATGCCGAGGGCATGCTGAGCAGAGTTTCTTAAATCGTCGCCAGTAATCATACAAAGTTTCTGCGTCATCCTGTCGCACCACAGCTATTTGCCGTCTGAGGTCATCTTCGACAGAAGGTGGGAAATATTCGTATAGGAATGCATCTACCATTTCATCCCATGTTCTGATGCATCCAGGGGGCATCTCGCTAAGCCATTCTTCAGCTTCTCCTTTTAAGGAGAAAGGAAACGATCGGAGCAGTACCTGATCCATGACCAAACCTTTTGGCTTAAAACTTGTACATGCCATCTCAAACTTTCTCAAGTGTTCGTTTGGGTCTTCACGGGCTCGTCCATGGAAGAAAGGCAACGTTTGAAGAAGTCCAGGCTTCATTTCATAATTAACATCTCTATCATTCTCGTGGATGATACACATTGGTCTTCTAAATCTACCGGTCCCCCCCATTTCTTCCATTGGGATGAGTTGAGCGTCATCCTCTTCTTCGTCAGCTAGAAAGGCATCGAGTACCTTGTAAGGTCGTCTTCTTTCCACCTCATCATTTGCCTGAGGAGGATCCTCATGTCCTACTGGTGGGTCCTCATGATTCCCTGCTCTATTCTGGTTATCCGCCATTGGTGGAGCCGGTATATGAACTGGAGAAGGAGGATTGCTTGAGGACGAGTCGACCGTGATCTCAGTATGGTCACGGTCAACTGCTTGATGAGAACTTGATGCCGTAGAGCTGGATGCGGCTGACGCGAACCAGGCTTGTCTTCTTCTAGAGTTGTTCAGCCGACAGGTTGATTCGATTTCTGGATCGAAAGGAAGTAAGGGTCCTGTCCGGCCCGAACGGGTCATATACTGTTAAGAATTCCAAATCTTGATTTGCCGTCTCCCCGGCAACGGCGCCAATTTTGATGGAGTTGTCGCAGGCTCACCAAAATAATCTTCCTCTTCTGAATAGGTAGCTAGTGATAAGGAAGGTCGAATCCTCAGGGAGATGGTTTTAAGAGTTGGAAGTCTTTGAATTGGCCGTGGTCACGGTGTGCCCACGGTCAGTGAGAATGATGGGTTGTAAGATCTTGGAGATGAGTAGAGGTTGTGTAACAAATGTAATGTGTCGAAAGTGAGAAATAAAAGTGTAATCTGTATGTTTGTGATGATCCTTGATTCGGTTCACACCGAGACCTCCCCGTGATCACAGGTCTTCTAGGGATGTACTCACGTCTTTTCTGCTGGATTCCCGTGAGTGGGTTGCTCAGTACGACTGAGCACTCCAGAGGGAAGGAACGTCCTTCGCTCTTTCGTGTCCTACTTTCCAGAAAACCTCACCTCCGGATTAACAACGTAGTTAACCTGAGTATGCACTCTGTCACTCGTGTTTCACTCACCACTCGCGATTACAGTGATTGGCTTCTAATATGTTATGGAGTTGATCACTCACCATAACATCCGTATACTCAAGAATGACAAGAGATAACAAAAAGAACTGAGTAATATATTGAACAGGACCTCACAAGAGTTGGCCCGGTAAATGAACTAAATCAAGGAAAGAATAAGTTTAGCCCTCCATTCGGTTCTGGAGTAAACTTTTGAACAATTCTAAAACAAAATGAAATCTCCTAATTTCCGTCCCCCAAACCACAGGCGGTTGGGGTCTCTATATACTATCTCTCAAAATTTCGGTGGATCAGAAACAGATTACTGCCATATTAGTTAGGATCTCCCGAGATATCAGGTCAGATTCTCGGTCCGTGGTCACGGTAAGATCTCCGATCTTCCAGGCAGCAGCTATCAAATCGCAGCTCCTTCCTTCGCGAAATCTGCCTTTAAATCTCCAAAATATCCTGTGAATTCCTGCTTTCAGAGAAATCTTGTAAGATACCAGTAATAACTCCATAACCGCATATATTAGGAAATAAAAAGTGCTAACCAGCCGATTATTACGTGACGTAGAACCGCATTTAATCATACTATCAAACGCTCCTGGTTTGTGAGGAGTTTACCTCTATAAGCAAGCCAAAGAAAAATTCTCACTCTTTCAGCACCTTGCCAAGTCCAAATAAGATCCCATGCGCGTGATGAAGATCCCACCTTAAATCCAGAACATAGCTCATAGGCTGATTTAGTAGTAAAGAGACCTGACTTTGATTGTCCCCAATATGGTTTGTCATCAATCTCATTTGAACTGGGTGCTGGTAATAATGATACATAATGTATAATATCTGAAGGTAGATACTGAGCACAATCATCAAGTTGCCAACCACCAGAGATATCGACAAAATCTGCAACCAATTTCTCAGCACCGTCAATCTCCACCCCATCAAAAACAAAGGAAGATAAGGGATTGGGTAGATCATGCCAAAGATCCTTCCAGAATAAACATATTTTCCCATTTCCTAGGCACCATCTTACCCCCTTCTTCATAGTATCCCAAGTCCTGCAAATATTTTTCCAAAGTTTGGAGTCTCCCGTGTTTGCAAATGGTGTGGATAACTCAAAGTGTCTGGCATATTTTTCCTTTATAAGTCGTACCCATAAGGAAGAAGAGTTAGAAAAAATAGCCCAACTCAGCTTTATAATGAAAGCCTCATTTTGGACTGCCATACTTCGAAGACCCAACCCTCCAAGTCTTTTTGGTTGGCAAAGAGTCTCCCAAGATGCGAGATGAACTTTTTTTTTTTTCATCTGATCCTTGCCAAATAAATCTTTTAAATAACTGATCAAGGTGGTCACATGTGATACGTGGTAGACGAGTTGTTTGCATCGAATAAACTGGGCCTGATGCAAGGACAGATTTGGTTAGAGTGATCCGACCAGCAAGGGATAGTTGAATACCATGCCAATCTGCAATCTTCTGATTGACCTTTTCAACTAGAAATTTATAAGTATCTTTTGTAGTCCTTGAATGGCTGAGCGGTATTCCCAGATAAATGCCAAGTTCATCTTTTCTTTTGAACTTGAAATCTGCTGCAATCTCGGCTTGTAATTGAATCGGGGTATTGTTAGAAAAAGATATCACCGTTTTGGAGTGGTTAACTCTAAGTCCCGAAGCCATTGCAAAGTCATTAATGACTTGTTTAATTACAGTAACCTGTTCTTTTGAAGCTTTGGCAAAAAGCACAAGATCGTCAGCAAAAAAAAGATGAGATAAAGGAGAAGAATTTCTAGAGAACCTGAGGGGTTTCCACTGTCCTTCATTAACCTTTACCGTGATTGCTTGAGATAGTCTTTCCATACACATAACAAAAATAAATGGAGAGAGAGGGTCACCTTGTCGAACTCCCCGTGAAGGAGTAAATGTTGGTGAAGGAATACCATTCCATAGAATACTCATTTCACCAGACATTAAGATATTACGAATAACAGTTATAATAGATAATGGTAACCCTGCATCAACAAGAGTATCATCAATAAAACTCCATCTAAGTTTATCATAAGCTTTTTCAAGATCAATTTTAATAGCCATCAATCCAATTTTTCCACGCTTTCTCCTCATAGAATGAATTGCCTCTTGTGCAATAATAATATTGCTAGTGATATGACGTCCAGGAATGAAACTGGTCTGAAATGGTCCGATAATTTTGTCCATGATATTCTTCATTCTGGTAGCTATAATTTTTGTAATGAGTTTAATGCACACATTAGATAAACTGATTGGTCGGAATTGACTAAAAGATTCTGGATGAGCAACTTTTGGTATAAGAATCAAATGCGTAGAATTTAATTTTGGGTCGAGTACCATACCACAGAAAACACTCCTGATCATGTCACATAGTGCTGGGCCAACAACTTCCCATTGACTTTGATAGAAAAAGGCAGGAAGTCCGTCTGGTCCAGGGGCTTTATGTGGCTTCATGCTAAACAAGTTGACTTTAATTTCCTCGTTTGTAACTCTAGACTGAATGTCAAATATCTCCTTATTTGTTAAAAGTGGAAAGCTTCCCCTACTAAAATAACTGCCACTTGACACCTCTTCACTCTCACAATACAAGCCATGAAAGAAGCAGAGTGCTTCTTTCTTAATTTCAGTCGCATTTGAGCTCCAAACTCCATTTATTTTCAGCATCTCTACTTTATTATGTCTTCTGCGTGCTTTGGTTTTTGAGTGGTAAAATGAAGTATTTCTGTCTCCAAGATTCACAAAGTCACTATTGGATTTTTGTCTCCAGTAGAGGTCCTCTTGTAACATAATATTGTCCAGATCTCTTTGTACAGAATCCTCTAATTCCAAGAGATGAGCTGAAGGATATAACTCCAAAGCTCGCTGCAAGCCATTAAGTCTTGCCAACAGACGTCTTTTCTTAGAAAAGATATTCCCAAAGACAGTTTTATTCCATTGTCTCACACGATCTTGGAAAGAACAAATAGTATCATAAAAATTAGTATTATCATACCATGCATTTTTAACGAAGTCAGACCAACCTGTATGAGTAACCCATGGCATGAGAAATCGGAATGGAGGCTTAATCTTAGACTCAACATCTGTTCCAAACAGTTGTATCAATAATGGTCGATGATCTGAACTTATTTTTGGCAGATGTAACACACTGTATTTCTCAAAAGTCTGAATAAAATCTCTGTTCCCAATCGCCCAATCAAGTCGTTTGAGTAAATGACCTCTACTCCAAGTAAAACGAGGGCCCTTAAATCCCAAGTCAGTTAGTTGGCAGTAGTCTATCCATTCTTGAAATAAGGAGCAACCTCTACGTAGAGATACAGAGGTATTAGAGGAATCCACACCGTGTAGTGTAGCATTAAAATCTCCAGCTATTAACCATGGAAGACCCGGTTTAATGGCTACTTGCTTGAGATTATCCCATAAGACACGTCGACGTACAGGATTTGGGGATCCATAAACAGCAGTAAAAATAAAATGTAGTCCCTTCACACCATTGACTTCAACGTGAATAAATTGAAAATGGTTATATAGAATCTTTACCGATATATGGTCTTTCCAAAGGAGCCATATCCCTCCTGAAAAACCCAAAGGCTCTATGCGATGTGATCGTCCAAAACCAATAGCTGCAATAACTTTATCAGCTTTTGGTCCACTGATTCGCGGTTCAACACAAACAAGAACTGATGGCTGATATAAAGACAACATTGTTCTTAATGTGCGTAAGAAACCTTTGCTTCCTGCACCTTGAACATTCCATGTCATTATTTTTAAAGACAGAAGTATATAAGAAGAAAAAGAATATATATCTATCGGTAACTAGATCAAGAACGTTTCTGCATAATTTTAAACAATGGATGGATCCTCCAATAATGAGGTATCCATCACATTATTCACTTTGTCAGCCGTAGCATCAGATGGATCATCATCAACTGGCACTGGATGTTGTGAATGTTCTGTCCTCTTCCCCACAAGCTTCATAGGCTTCTTGTTATTAATCACTATTGGAATCTTTTTTCTGGTTGCACGTTCATTTTTACTGAAACGCTGGTTGATAGAACTAGTAGAAGGGTGTGGAGTAGAGATAGTTAGAGAATCTACCATATTTCCTTGCCTAGTTGCAGTTATAGCTGTATGGCGAGACTTGTCCAATGTCACTTCAGTTTGTACAAGACCAACTTCACTAGGTCCAATTAATGGATCAGGCTCTGTGCTATCTTTATGAGGAAGATCTATAGGGATACAAAGGTCATCCAATATATTCGCAGAATCTATGACGCTCTTTTGGTGTGCTAAATCCGATTGTACCTTCTTAGGATCCACAGTTTTAACAAAGGTTGCCTTAGTGGGCATTCCAGAAGAATTACTCACCAACACTCCTTTCCCTTTAATTGCTGCCTCTGATGATTTCCTTTTAATTCCTTCGTCTGCACCATCAGTGACATTAACGACAGTAGGATCTTCAAGATCACCCAAAATAGCAAATCTTGATACTATTGGCAATCGAGTCAGTTTCCCTCATTACAATTGTTGATGACTCTTATGTTTGATCCATTAAAAATTTCGTTGAAGAATGTCAGCGATTGCTACTATACTGTTGGCAAGTTTGATGAAAAGGGAGGGGAAAGCGCAGGCTGCTAAGTGATTTGTATTTACTTGAAAATAGGGCTTTATTGAGTTGGACATAGGGATCTGGCGTCGTGAATGGGTTCTGGAGACTGGTTTCGGGCAATAATTAACTCAAAGAAAGAAAAGGATGATAATTCTAAGCAAGTAAAGGTACTGAGTCCCCCCAATTTTCATTCTCTTGCTCACCTTATTGTAATCTGGCTATTAAGCTTCCTTGTTGCATGCACTAAAATCTGACTGACATTTTGAAAATAGTAGCCATAGTGCCCAAGGAACTTTTACAATAGTTGGGTGTATGTAGAGGCAAAGGAGTTTTTTTACTGCTTTACATCAACTCTATGTTCTGAGTCTTTGAGGCAGGAGTTTTCAGCTTCTAAATCAAATGGCTTCAAATGGATAAAGTGGCCCAGGAAAAGTTCAGCTGGTTCAGTAAGTGGTTGTATTAGTGAGAATGCCAAAGCTCTTGATGTGCCTGATGAGGATTTTGCTGCCACAAGGATTCAAACTGCATTCAGAGCTTATTTGGTATGTGCCATTACAGCATATTCAAGCTATGATAATGAAAGTAACTGTCCAGAATTCTTATTACAGCTATGGTTTTAGTAACTTATGTGTAGGGTATGCACTTGTGTTGCCTCATGCCAACTGTATATAGGTTTCTCTAGTTTACACCACCACATAACCCAGCTTCTTGGCATCAAGCACTAATGGTCAGAATGAGTTATGATTTACTTACTGGTAAAATTAACAACCGTAGATCTAAGTGAATCCAAGTACTTGTTTTTCACAGCCAAGTTCATGGCCAAAATGGTGTGTTGTATCGAGGCTCAAATGTTTTACCCAAGTTGACCGCTGAATGGGGTAAGTGTCGTATCTTAGGTTCATGCGTTTTGTTTGGAACACAATATTTTGCTATATCCTAGTGTAATTAATGCATATGGAGATGGAATAGATCTTATTCCGCTCTTGAGCTTGCTCTCTGTTGGTAAAATGTCTATCTCAAAATCCGGAAGAGATTGGTTTTCCGGCCGTCTAAGATACTATTCTAGTATTAAAGAAAACATCATTTCTCTGTTTCCACGCCTTACACATACGGTAGAAAATATGAGCATGTTCCATTACTAATTCTTGGATGTGTTTTGAAAGTGGTTGATCAATTATTTTCTTCTGATGTAGGCCAGAAAAGCTCTGCGCAGCCTGAAAAAGACAGTGAAATTACAGATTCTAACCCTGAATAATACCACTAAAAGGCATGTGACTGCATTAAGCTATCTTCATTTATGGAGCCACTTTCAGGCTCATATCAGAGCTCGTCGTATCTGTATGGACACTGAAGGGAGGTTGAGACAGAAGAAATTAGAGAATAAACTAAAGCTTGAGGCTAAGCTTCATGAACTGAAGGTTAGATAGAAATCTTCATGTTGACGCTTCTCATCCAATAAATACTGATTTTCTTATTTACTACTTTAGTGTTGGTCAATATAATACATGGCTTAGTCTTGCCGGTTTTTGTTTAGAAAAGAGTCACGATGGTCAGGTTTTTAGCATAGCTATAGGTTTGTGCTCTATCTTTTTCCAATAGCTACTAGAAGAAGGCATATTGAAGGAATTCTGCCTGCTTTTACTGCTTCCATTCGTTAAGATGGCAGTTTTATGAAAGCAGCTCTCTTTCCCTCCCAGTAATGGTTAAAATGGATGACAGGTGGAATGGTGTGGTGGTTCTGAAACATTAGAGGAAGTTCTTGGGAGGATACATCAGAGGGAATATGCCGCTATCAGAAGAGAACGAGCAATGGCATATGCCTTCTCTCACCAGGTATTTTAGACTCCAAGATAGTTTCGTTAAGTTGAGACACTGGAAATGAAGAGAAAAGGTGATGATCACAGTGCAAATCCCATGAATTTCAGTGGAGGGCCAATCTAAACCTTTGGCCGGTGAATTATGAACTTGGGAAAGTTAATTGGGGCTGGAGCTGGAAGGAACGCTGGATTGCTGCTCGTCCATGGGAAAGCCGTGTCCCTGCGTTTGAGTCCATTAGTCCAAAGAAAGAAAAGCTGCTCAAGGTTGGTGAAAAAACCAATCCTCCAGCTATCAAGGCAATGAAGGTAGGTGAATACACCAGTTCACCATATCCCCTAGCGAACAAGGTAGGTGAATACACCCCGCTAAGCATCCATGGCTGAATGGTTAAAGCACCCAACTCATAATTGGCGAATTCGTAGGTTCAATTCCTACTGGATGCACACCAATGCTCCAATAAGTCTATTGGAATTGGCTCTGTATCAATGGAATCTCATCATCCATACATAACGAATTGGTGTAGTATAACCCTATATATAACATATGAACGGTAAGAACTAGCATTCTTATTGAGACTCGAACTCATAGAGAAGAAAATCGATTTATGGATGGAATCCAATATGCAGTAGTTACAGCAAAAAGTATTAGGTTATTGAAGAAAAATCAATATACTTTGAATGTCGAATCAGGATCCACTAGGACAGAAATAAAGCATTGGGCCGAACTCTTCTTTGGTGTCAAGGTAATGGCTATGAATAGCCATCGACTCCCGGGAAAGGGTAGATCACCGTCTACGAAGATAAACAAGGTCAGTGAGAACATAAAGTCCACTCCCGCAGCGAGAGGAAAGGTTGCTGAAAACACGAATTCACTGTCTAACAAAGCAAACAAGGTCGGAGAAAACACCAATTCATCATCTCCCGTAGCAAATGAGATCAGTGAAAGCACAAATTTAACTACTGCAAAAGTAACACTTTCATCACATGTATCTTTGTCCAATGGGGAGGGAGCTTACTGAAGATCATTGTATCAGTAGGTGAGAGTTGATGGATACTTGAAGCAACTATCAGATCTGAGAGAAAGCAAATAACGCAAGGGGACAACTGGCAACTCAGTACCCGATGAACATGTAAATCAGAAAATTCATTCAATTTTCAGTTGTGGGTTTCAATTTTCTTTCTTTCTTGTTCTTGTTCTTATATATATTATAATAGCTTGAAGTTTTGAAATGTCAAACATATGATATTAATAGAAAGCATTTTTTTGGAATGAAATTCATGATATGTTTTTGAAGCCATTACAGTGGTTGCTGCTGCCAGGAAAATTCTTTTTATTACTGTTGGTTTTTTTAAGCAACGATAATATGCATTTCAAAAAATGAACGAAAGCCTGATCAATCTTCACTTGGACAGATTTGGTACAAGCATTCCTCCACATATTCTCTCTATTCTCCAGAACTGCAGGAATTAGAAAAGAAGTATGCAGCATGATATGGAGTCACTGCCCGAATATTGGGAGAGGTTTAAACACCATAGCATGGAATATCAGAACTACTACTTGTTCAGTATTTCTACGAGGGTATAGTCGCAGCCAATACTCCAGTGAATAAAGAAAATGAAATCAATGTGTCACAGCTTGAAGACCAGATTTCAAATCTGACATATATTGTTCAAAAACTGACAATCAACAATGCGCAGACTAGAGTTTTAAACTAGGACAGCAGTTAAAAAAAGAAGGATGAGAGAGACATGTAAGGAAACTTCTGTTCCTGCTTCCCCTGAACGTCGACCTCCTTTATCCCCTGAACACCGATCTCCTTTATCCACTACACCCACAAAAGATTCCCGATTGACTCTTCGTTCTACCTTCCTATCGCGCACTCTCCCACCCGGGCCTCACGGAGAACAACCAGTTCGTTGGAATCCACGAGCCATTTTCAACGACAAGCGCTATATTTCTTATTTTGTTGATCATATCCCAGCAGGGTGGGGTTCCAGTGACCTGTTTCGGGTGATACAGAAGTGGGAACCAGTGGTGGATGCCTTCATTCCGCGGAAGAGAAGCGCGAGGAACACGAGATTTGGCTTTATTCGTTTTATGCACCAGGGTGGGAAGGAAGGCGAGAGGTTGACGAAGCTCAACCGGCTGCAATTGGAGGGCCATATACTTTCGTTTCGAGTGGCGCGCTACGTACATCGGGAGACGTTTCCACTTCAACGTCATAGTAGGGCTAATTGTGGTGAGGTAGCGAGGGAACAGACCAGGCGGTTCACGAGACCAGTCTCTGCAGAAGGAGCATCTCTAAGGGACAAGAGAACATTTTCAGAAGTTGTGGCAGGGACAAACACTGGAGATGATGATGAGAGGGCTGATGTAGCTGTACGACTCGGGGAGGTTGATGATAACAGGGAATGGTTGAACAGGAGCATGGTTGGCATTGCCAGAGATGGGGTGCTAAATAGCTCTGGTATCCCGCAGGAGGTGACTGTGACAAGCCTGGGGAATTTGGCATTCCTGGTAACCTTCATCTCCGGTGCTGCGCTGCATCGAGAAACAACAATCAACCAGAACTTATGGAAGGAGTTGTTTGTGGAGTTTCATCCCTGGGAACCGGCAGATGCTAGGAGAGGGAGGGTGTGTTGGCTGAGTCTGACCGGTATTCCGCTGCACGTGTGGTCGGAAGAAGGGGTACGGGAAATTGCGGCGCTATATGGTGAGGTTGTGCAGGTTCATTCGGACACCCTGAATTGTTCAAATTTGGAAGAAGCGTTGGTGTGTGTGAGGACTGACAAGGCTGAACTAGTAGGCGGGAAGGTACAACTTCTAGTGGCGGCTAGTAGTTTCATGATTCAAATAACAGAGGTGGTGCATCAGACAAGGAGCCTTAACCTGAGTGAGAAAGGTGGTACTGGATGGGATCGGTATGGCGGGACGGTACCTTCTCCATGAAGACAGCAACTGGTTCCAAGGAGGCAAACTTACTGTGATCATCTGAATGTGACTACTCCAGTTCTAAGTAGACGTCATAGCTTGATGGGTACTAATGATTCTGGGGCTATGGCGCAGGAGAAGGGGATGAGTGAGCAGGGACTGGAGAATAGTAGTGGGCCAAGGGACATAGGCCTAGGGGGGGATAAGAGAGCTTACTAAGCCCGGGCCGCGACACAGACCATACCCAGGGCAGCCCTGGAATGGATAAGGGTCCAACTGGGACTAAGGGAGTGACCCATTTAGGAGGGAGGAGAGAGGAGACCCGGCAGACTCAGGAACTAGTGAGTCTTACCAGGAAGCCCAAAAATTGTCAGTCATGGGATATTCACCAGTTGGGGCAACACGCGGGTTCTAGTCAAGGAGGAGGATTGTTCCTTGAGGGTCGAGATTCTCGGGTGTCAAGTGACGAGGAGACAGGATCTAGCCCCAGTCGACACAGTATTCGCTCTGATGAAGTCCTTGCTTGAGTGTATGAAAGGATCATGGCTGCTAGAGCAAGAGCAGCACAATCTAAAGCGGAGAGAGGAGCGAGCAGGCAGTCGGAAGGGGTTGAAGGAGTTCAGCCTCTGCCTTCACGCGAGTCCGATCTAGCCAGCGAGATACCAGATTCGGTGCAGCCTCCATCCTGGGTACCAGAGTCGGTTGGAGAGGACGAGATGGAACAAAGAGCAGAAGAGGCCGACATTGAAAGTGAAGCTCAGGCAACTTTAGCAGTGATGGAGAAACTTGAGTTGAGACCTATCCGGACCGGAGAGGAACTGAAAGTGAAGGTAATGGAGATGGTGGAGGAGGAACGCGATCATCGGGGTCGCAGAAGAGGTAGGTAACCACGGGTCCTGACTATGTGCGGCTTGGGGGGTGATCAGTTCTGATGATTGATATTGGATTTTGGAATGTGCGGGGCATCAGGAGTTGTATGAAATGTCGTGATATACGAAACTTAGTACGTAGGAATAATCTTGTTGTGTGTTTCTTAGCTGAGACGAAAATGGAACGGATGGAGGATCGTTGGGTGAGAAGGTTATGGCCTGATGGGTCTGTTGGGTGGTCTGCTTGTAATGCACAAGGTAGAGCAGGGGGTTTGCTTGCGTTATGGGACACATCAGAAGTGGAGGCAGAAAACCAGCAATGTTTTGATAGATGGATGGCTATAGAATTCCGATCAAAGGCCACAGGGAACAGAGTGTGGTGTGTGGCTCTACATGCGCCTAACACAGTATTGGGTAGAGAAGGGCTATGGAAGGATATCCTTGCGTTTAAGGCGGGCAAAGCTGAGCCATGGGTGATTATTGGGGATTTTAACGAAGTGGTATCGTCAAGGGAGCGGATGGGGAGTCGATTTGATAGTAGAGGTGCTGCCAACTTGTGTCGTATGATGGAGGAGGGTGGCCTGATTGATCTTCCACTCACTGGAAGTCGATTTACTTGGTTTTCCGCCAAGAGTGCATCAAGAATAGACAGGGCTCTTGTCAGTGCTGAATGGCTTGCCGACAATCCGAGTTACAGTCTATTGGCAGGCTGCAAACAATTGTCTAATCACGTGCCCATCATGCTAAAGTCAGAGCAGGTAGATTGGGGTCCAAAACCGGTGCGCGCTTGGGATGCCTGGTGGCATGAGCTCGAATTCTTGCAGGTGGTAACCGATAAATGGGTGGAAGCAGGAGAGCGTTTTCCGGGGAATTTTACTTTACTGCGCAAGTTAAATTACCTTAAATTCGGACTTAGGAAATGGAGCAGGGAACACTTGGCGGATCCGGAAGCCAACCTACAGCAGATTCTGGATGCTAGTAGATCAATGGCGGAGGGTAGGACTGCAGAGGAGGAGAGGCGATATCTGCGACTGGTTGAAGAAAAATGGAAGTTTAAAAATCAGTTGGAATCGATGTGGAGACAGAAGTCGAGGGTGCTGTGGCTGAAGTTGGGGGATTCCAATACTTGGTTCTTCCATGTTTGCGCTAGTACAAGGGGAAAGAGAAATCAGCTTAAGACACTTCTGATTAATGGTCATTATCTCAAGACCCGACGATGATCAAAAGTGAGGTTCTACGATTTTATAAGCGCCTGTATCAGGAAGACTCAGAACAATGGTTGGGCATTGGAGGTTTGTGTTTTAATCGGCTGGCAGAAGGTGAGGCAGCGCAGCTCGAAGGGCGAATGGAGAAGGACGAGATAAAACAAGCTGTGTGGGATTGTGGTAGTCATAAGTCTCCGGGGCCAGATGGTTTTAACTTCTACTTCTACAAGAAGGCATGGGAGGTCATACACTCCGACATAGAGGGTCTGGTGGAGGAGTTCTATGCGAGTGGTAGGCTCCCACGAGGGCTCAACAATTCTTTTATGGTGCTGGTTCCGAAGGTGGAAGGTGTCACTAATCTGGGCAACTATAAGCCAATTAGTTTGGTGCATGGTATATATAAAATAGTTGCTAAACTTTTGGCAAGCCGGCTAGGAAGAATTATTTCCCCGTTGATATCAACGAATCAATCTGGTTTTATTAAAGGCAGACAATTGGTTGACTCAGTAATGATTGCTTCGGAGACCATTCACGCTGTCAAGGCTGGAAGAAGGAAAGGATGGTGTCTGAAAGTGGATTTTAAAAAATCATATGATACGGTGTGCTGGGGAGCGCTGGCCGAGATTATGGAAGCTATGGGATTTCCAGTTAGATGGCAGCGGTGGATAGCTCAATGCACACACACGGCATCAGTTACAGTACAAGTGAACGGTGCCCTTACAGTGCCGTTTGACATGAGAAAGGGATTGAGGCAAGGTGATCCATTGTCTCCGCTGCTCTTTGACATAGTTGCCAAATGCTTGTCGCGACTGTTAGTCAAGGCAGAGGCAGTCGGCCTGATTAAAGGTATTACGGTGGGCAACCGATCGTTAACACATCTGCAATATGCAGATGATGTTATTTTATTTAGTGCTGATGAAGAAGAGGGGTTGCTTAACCTGAAAAGAGTGTTGAGGTGTTTCGCACTCATCACAGGTTTGCGAATTAATTATCATAAAAGTGCGCTGCTAGGACTAAATTACTCGCAACAGGAAGTGGATACTATGGCAGCCCGGTTACATTGCAGATCTGAAAAGTTTCCTATCAAATATTTGGGGATACCACTCGGGGCAAATCCTGGTAAATACAAGACATGGGAAGGGGTGATCAGTACCTTCAGAAGAAGAATTGCAGGCTGGCAAGGAAGACTATTATCCATGGGCGGAAGGATTACTTTAGTGAAGTCAGTGCTCAACAGCATCCCGTTATTCTATATGGCGATGTTTAAAATACCAGTGCGAGTGAGGAAGGAGTTGGAAGGTCTAGCTAAGAGATTTGTGTGGAAGGGTACAGTGGATGGAAGGTGCCTTAACAAGGTTAAGTGGAGTAGAACATGCAGGAGAACGAAGAAAGGGGGGGCTGGGCTGGGGAGCGTGGAGATAAAAAATAGAGCGTTACTTGTTAAATGGTGCTGGAGGTTATTCATGGAAGAGGACTCTATGTGGGTGCAGATCGTGAAGGACTTATATAACCCTACTTTTAGCGATGAAGGCATCAACCTAAATAGTTGTCAGGTGTCTGGCGTTTGGAAAGGGATAGTGCAGTGTATTAATGGGGAGCATAATGCAGCTATTGCTGTTCGTAATAACTTGAAGTGGCAGTTGGGTCGAGGTAACCTGATTCATTTCTTGTCGGGAAAATGGACGGGTGGTCTTACTCTCGCGATGCAGTTTTCGTGCCTCTTTGAACTGTCGACGAACAAATGTGGAACTTGAAGCATGGGAGCGGTTGAGGGTGTGGTTGGAGGATAGGACACCTACTCCAATCATAAGTGATAGGATGGTGTGGACGGAAGCTGAGGAGGAGTTATCTGTGCGCAGGTGCTACACAACTCTGGAGGATGCAGACACGCTGGAAGACGAGCTTGACTTACCAGACGTTTGGCAGCTTCCAGGTACTCTTAAAAGTAGGGCTTTTACCTGGTTGGCATGTCAAAATCGTATATTATCACGTGGACGATTGCATAGGTTACGACTCATTAGTGAAGAGGAGATGGTGTGTGCTAGCTGTAACCTACTGGAGGATAGTGCTGATCATATTCTAGTTACATGTAGAGTGGCGTGGCTTTGTTGGATGGAAGTGCTAAGGAGATGGGGGGTGCAGGGACCTATTCCAGGTTTAGTGATTGATCTGATACATCAATGGGGAGGGCTTCATCCCGGTGGGAAGAGAAACAGAGTTTGGGATTGTCTGTTGTTAGCAGGTTTGTGGAGTTTGTGGTTGGCTAGGAATCACAGAGTTTTTTGGAATAAAGTTCTAAGTCCACGGGACATTGCGATGGAGGGATTGTTGCGGGGCTTGGAGTGGGCAAGAGTCACCAGGGAAGTAAAGGGATACGTAGGAGTAGCGCTGTTTGCTATTGAAGATTGGTACCAAATTGTTGAGTAATCTAGTGGAACTATGAATCTCTAAGATGCTCGGTAGTAGATATCATGCAGCTTAGATATTCATAGATAAGTTAGTTCACTACTGATCAGTGTTTTCAGTGTTCGTAGGTCCTGTACTTTTACACCGGGTTGTAAATATCCCGTTTTGAGCTTCAATATACTCATCTTTCTGTCAAAAAAAACAATGCGCGGACTAGACTGTGTTGAGTTTGTCTAGTTTCAAATCATCCCACATATGACTGTCCTTTTTTGAGGACGAAGATGAACAGGCCAATGCCTTTGGAGGTTTTGTATCCCAACATAATAACAACGACCCATACTCCTCCTATAATCAAGGATCACAGAAGCAATCCCAACAACAACATTTCTATCTGAACAGACAATTTCATATCCAGCAAAAGCCAACCCCTTCACTAGAGGACAACAAATCCTTGGCCATGAGTTTTTAAGAGTTCCGGCTAAAGATGAATCAGATTATCAAAAGTTTGGAGATTCAGGTGAGTCAATAGCAACTGAGTCAGCTATCCTCTATGGTGAGTGAGGTAAGCTCTATGGTGTGTCAGCGAGGCTCTATTTCGAGTCAGCTAGCCTCTATTGTTTTTTTTTCAGTAATACTAGAGCTTTATTAGAAAGAAACAGAAATAGAAGATGCAGAATACACAAGAGTTGCTCTTTATAAGTTATTCTTTCCAAAGTCATCCTCGCACTAAAAACTAAACCTTTACAGATCAGGACAAAAAAAAAATACTCAAGCACTTGATGTACGGAATCTCAACAGAAACTTTCATCCCAGCCAACAGATTATTTTGGGTATTTTGACGATGAAGGTAATGATGGGATCTTCGTGTGAAGACTATCTCCTCACTCCTGCTAGATAAAACCTTGTATTCTGCTGTGATTAGTGTCAGAAAAGGCTTGTGCTAATTTTGGCGTTGGTGAAGTCTCTTTGCCTGGATGGAAAAGAGAGGAAGGAGATGCAGCGACTGTTTTAAAGGAAGCTAGAGGAGAAAATTGGATTGGGTTGTGCTTTTTTTGTGTTAATTTTCAATTGTTTTTAGTAAATGACTTTCGATTCCTGAGTTCAATAATTTTATTAAGCTCACCAGAATGTTTGTTGCAGATTCCTTTGTATAATGTATCTATCTTCTTAGCCGGGGCCAGAGATTTTAGGAAGATTCCTTTGTTTCTATCAAGTCAAATAACTCAGATGTAGACATTTATGGCCTTTCACTTTTTAATTTCACATCTATTGTCACTGTCTGAAAGCTTGTCACGTGTCTAATGAATCGGAGCCACAAAGAATATTTATCAAATATAAAGCAACGAGCCACCTCGTGTCTAACGAAGAGGAGAAATTTTCTTGGTACAACGCCAACTCGTTTTTAAGGTGGTCCGGTGTCTAAGTCTAACGAATGAACCAGAGCCACAAAGAATATTTACCAAATATTAATCAACGAGCCAACTCGTGTTTAACGCCAACACGTGTTTAACGCCAACACGTGGAATGTTAAAATAGGTTGTTGAGAAACAAATTCATCCCATCACAACCATTATCAGGGTGAGCAGCGCGTGGGAGTGAAAAGTTTAAAATAATTTGCATTTATTAAATTTTTTATTCAGAAAACTGGTGTTACCGATTCACACAAACAAAGAGAAACATCAGGAATTATTTGCTTTGGACATTGCTTTTATATAAAACTGCATATTGTAAATAACGAGCATTTATGAAGTTGGTAGAATTACACGTTATTTCGTGAGTAGACAGCCGTACATACGTGGGGTCTCTCATCACTACCTCAATGACTTAGCTTGAAAGGTTCAACTAGTAGAGAAAGCATCTGTTTCTTGCTGTGGTTCCCGTCTGGAACACCGAAGCCATCCCCATACTGGTAAAGGTTGTGCACAACTCGTGCCATGTTTTTGTTGATATTGACAAATAGTTGCATCGAAGGTGATAAGGCGTTGGACCAAAATTGTCCGTTAATTCTCTTCCATGCATCGTTTATCATGCCATGAATGTGGTCCTTTGCAGTTTCCTCCGAAACATTGTTTTCTTGCATGTAACACACAATCGATGAAGCAGTGTCTCCTCTTTCCTGTTCCGCCTGTACGTAGGATGAAAAAAGGAAGACGATTTGGAGTTCTATAAAGCAATTACATAGAAGGCCAAAAACTAAATTATAAGCCTTGTGAGTTAAGATTATTTACCTCTGATGTTCCCAAATCGTTGCAAAGTCGAATTATAAGAGATATATTATACACCAGATTCTTAGTTGTGTCAAGAAAATTTTTTGTCTCCGCCTTGGTTCCATCCATTATGGCAAAAAATGAATGAACTGAGAGCACAGAGCCTGATGACGAAATCCATGCATTATCTAAATATTCTTGCAAAGATGGTGTGTATCCTTTGCTGTACCAAGTTGCTTCCACAAGTAACGCTTTGCAAAAGTCTGACCACTGAGAACCAAAAACAGAAACCATATTAAGCTTCAGCTGAGATATCATTGCAAAGCGCAGTAGCGAAATAGTTACTGTACCGCATTCTTTAAGTGGGGTTCAACGTGCTTAAGCTTCCAGCCATTTTCTTTTTCCATTTCTTGAGCTATTTCATTTGTGATGTCATAAAGAGCCTGGAAGCATATCTTCATGCATTCTGGAAGCTGTTGAACTTTCCTCGTGTCCCACCTGAAAAATAAAGAAAAAATCAAGTAGAGTTCTCCAGATAATTAAGTTCTGATTTTGATTAATAATTAGATGTTATCAATGATGTTAACCTCTCAACAGCATCAGTGAACTGCTGCAGTTCTTCCAGTGAGCCATACACATCATAAACATCATCTATGATTAATATCATAATAATGACTTTGGTAAGACATTTTCTGAAGCAGCTGTATTGAGGCTCAAATACAAGTCCCACTGTGCACAAGAAGCTCTCTACCAGTCGATCCCTTGTGAAATTGAGTTTGTCAATCAGACCCAGATCCCTCCACCACCTGGATTAATAATGTCAAAGGATCCATGAAATTATTACTTTCACTTTTGATTTGGTTTACATCACTGGTGCATGCAATTAATGTACATATATATTTTGTTCTCTGTGGACGCGCGTTACCTGGACAGCTTCCTAAGATCATTTTGTAGTGTCGCTTGGACCATATTAAAATTAATTTTAGCCAAACGTATTAAACTTTTGTCGGCACTGTCCTCGTCATGGCAAGTATCGATTTGCCATTTGACATCGAACCACTGTACTCTCCAATGGTACGGCATCTCCAAGGTGTGTGCGACTTGTTTCCCAAGGTTAGTCTCTAAACTAGGAAGCCTGACTTCCAGAATTCTGGTCGAGAAAGCTTTAGCTTCATCCAAGATGACTTCACCCCGCAGATTTAGATACGAGGCTTCCAGAAGGGATAGCAGGCTGTTAGTATCTCTGTATTTGGTTTCAGTGAAGTGTCCCGTTTTGTCCACATGGTCATTGAACACCTCTGCATTACACATCGCAAAACCAGAAGTTAATTAACGTGCAATTATAGTTAAGTAAAATCAAAATTTACGACTCGACCTCACCTTGAGAAACTTCATAGCCATGCTGCCTCAGGAGCCTAAAGCACAGGGGGGTAATATGGAAATTATCTTCCAAACTGCTACGGTTGTTTTTGAACGACAACTCTACAGAATCTAGAGCTATCTTCATCTCCTCCTGGAAATGGTTTGCAAGACCTAACTTGCAGATTTTGTCAACAAGCTCTAACTTGTCAGATATGCTAACTGCTTCAAGGAACGTGCGTTTCGCATCCTCTCTATTCTTTTCCATCTCTTTATATCTCTTTTTCTGCGCATATACAAGCTCGAGCGTTATTAAACTGTACAAGATAGATAGTTCTGCAGTACTTAATTTCATACAAATTAAACAATATGCCTGAGATTTCTGAATATCTAATCTACCACGTACTACACTTTCCAGTTGCACTCAATACTACTTTTCATACAAACAATAACAAATAAAAAATCTTCATGCAAACGCAAAGATTCTCACGTCATATTCGCTATTGATCAGAGAATGCAGGAAATCGTATTTCCAAATGCTTGGCTTATAATGGGCGGACCGTCTCTGTTGGACCGGCTCACACGTTCCGGAGTTGACATTGAAGTAATGATTCGAGGGAGATTCCATGTTGAATGAAAACGAGCGAGATAAGGAAGGCTAAAGGATGAGAAATGGCAGTCTCACAGCTTCAATGAAATATTCTGTTTTCAGCCTTTCTAATATATATAGGCTGAGAACGCACAGAAACGTCGTACTAAAACATGATTGAAACTGGTGTTTCTATTCTATCGAAATTAATATATAATAAATTTTATATATTTCTTAAAATTTAAGATCGCTATTTTTTCTGGCTATCGTCCAAACTGTTGACTATCTATCTTGAGAAACAGCAGACATTAACACGTGTACGTTATTTATTTTTACTTAAAAAAAACGAAATTCTCGAAGACCAACGACCAAGATAACTATCGCACGTAACTGTTGACGGTCTAATCAATCGTGTATGTCACGCGTAACAGTTAACTATCGCAAGATATTATGACCGCATTCTTTAGGAAGAACTCCATAACGTCCAACACACTTAACACGCCGTCCACAATCCACACGACGGAGACAAATCATTTTTTTTGTCGGTGCGGACCATAACTAAAAATCAGACTGATATGATTTGGTATTCCGGTATGCGACGGGTGGTATGCGACGGACCATAAGAAGATTGCTATCTTCTTTGGCTATCCTTTAACCTCAGACATTTTGCAAGAAACATGAACTATAAGTGGAAATGGGAGAAAACGTGTCTGTCATTTATTTTCACTTAAAAAAAAACAAACAAACGAAATTCTAGAAGACCAACAAAACACCAAGATAACTATCGAACGTCACACGTAAATGTTAACTATCGCCATATAATATGATCGCAGTCTTTAGGAAGAACTGCATAATGTCCACATATAACACACGGGTAGTATAAAATATTATTAAAACATGATTGAGGCGGGTGGTTCTATTCTATTGAAATTAATATATAATAAATTTATATTTTTCTTAAAATTTGAAATTAGGCTATGTATTTTGAGAACCTCTCGTACTATTTGTTGGACGATGTCAATATAATATTTTCCTCGAACGTTTTAAGAAATATGGATGGTTGATGCGTGTAGATCATTTATTTCAATCATAATTATTAAAATGACAATTTAATCCGAATTCATCAATCTATATCGATACAAGTGGCTCGAATTCCTCTCATCATTGGAATTGATTTCTAGCTGCATATATTTTAATAATTAACTTTTTAAAATTATATTATTAAAATTTAAAATTAAATCTAGTAATAATTATTAATTTTAAATAATTTTTTTTATTTTATTTTGTTAATTCTTTTGATAATTCTCGTAATTTCATAAACTAAATAAATCATAAATGATAAGTCAGAATAATATGATTTGTTATTTCCATTTAGTACCGCTGGCACATAACTATGTAAGATTTTCTGTAGCTCTATATCTTCTCTTTACTTAATATCGATTAAATTCAAAAAAGGTTATCCTATATTTGTATTTTTTTTATCAAATTGAAGTTCGTCATAATTTTTTTTATTTTTCAGATTGTTTACTTTTACATTATATGTACTATCTAATTTTTATGTTTTTTTATCTATTAATCTCATTAAGATGAGTTTGAGACTAATTATGAATTATGTTTAGAAAATAATACTTGCATATGGTTGCTTTTCAATTTTATAGTATTTTCCAAGAAAATGTTAGGCTAATTGTGCATTATAATAAAAGTTTAATTATATACTTTTTAAAATTTGTTTTAAAAAATATTCATTGTCTAATTAATAAATTCTGCCTGGTCCAAAAATCAAAAATCAAACAATGTTCAAGATTTATTTTGGAAAGGGAAATCAAAGGGTTGAACTATACAAATTTTAAGGATTTATTTTAAAAATTTTATTACGACATACATCTTTAAAAAAAGTACTTTAAAATAATAATTACAATTAAATTTTTAAAAATTAGAAAATTTAATCGAATTTAATGAAAAATTAATTTATATGATATTAAATATTATATAAAAAATATAAAAATTATAATGATTTCTTATTTGTTTATAATTTAAATAGTATCAATCATCAATAACAATCATTAAATTTTTTTACAATATTACAAGTATCATAAAAGAAGATGCAATTAATTAAAATATCATTCGTATTTTGCTTGATTTTCTTATCAGCAACCGGTCCTGACGTGGTAATGGGAAATAAATCCACGTGGTAGATTAAAAATAAAAAGGGAATATAAATTTAGTTAATCGGGAAAGATGGGTTACAGTTGGAATTGGCACGACGTGGTGCCCTCAGCTAAGAACCTCGTAGAACTTATCAATAACGAGAACGCCCAAGTCAATTGACTCCAAGGGATCCTTCCGAAGACGGTGCCTTAAGCAGTTGGGGATGACAGTGGCAACGTCCTCTGCAGTTACCTTATCTCTACTCTTCAATGCGGCCAGACCTTTTGCAGCTCTGTTGGTCACAATGTCTCTTCTCAATCCATCGACGTTCAGCTCTGCACAAACTTTGGAGATTTTAACCTTGAGATCATGATATATCTGCACAGAAGAAAGCGAACTCCAAGCTGAGGCAATCTGTTGCTGGAGCTTCTCTTGCTCTGCCTTGTATGAATTACGGAATTCCTTGGGATTTCTGTCAAACCGAGCTCTCTCCTCGACGATCTTCACTCTGAGTTCTGCATCCATTGCCTGAACCGATCAAAATGAACCGTGCAGGATGAGAAATTGAAATGCCCTCTCTCTCCACTATGTTCCATCCCGGGGCAGCAGAATCTAAAAGAACGTCCACCAAGTGGTCATCCAACAGATTAACTTCATCAACATAAATTAGCCCTCTGTTAGCTTTAGCGAGAATGCCTGGCTCAAAAGCCTTGACACCCCTCAGTCAGGGCCTTTTCAATATCAATTGTTCCACAAACCCTATCCTCTGTAGCTCCCAGTGGCAAATCAACCATATTGATTTTGGTCAGATTGACAGAGAGTTCCTCCTCTTTCAGAATGCTCTTCCGGACTTCGACACCCATACATTCTTGGTCTTCTGGATCTGAATTATATTGGTCACCAGCAACAACCGTAATTTCAGGTAGTAAATCAACCAAAGACCTAACAGTCGTGGACTTCCCTGTGCCTCTGTCACCCATGATCATGACACCCCAATCTTGGGATCAATCACATTTAACAAAAGACATAATTTCATCTCGTCCTGTCCTACTGATACACTGGCCTCTGGCTTTCCTTAGCGGCCACCTTCTGGCCCTAAAGATCAGAGTTCACAGATTCAAATTATTCATCATAGTCATGCCATACCATGCACAGTATCTCGTACTCAACACTTGTATATATTGAAGCAATTTCCTCCATTTCGAAAGGTTCTAACAGTGATCCCTTAATACATGACACGACCAAATTAAGCTCTCAGCAAACAGAAAGGTTGAGCAAAAAAACAAGGGTTTTAACATCCATAGGAAAATCTGAGGAACGGAATGGCCTATAACAAAGAATCAAAATTTAATCTGAACATGATCATCTCAATAAGTATCTATATAAGATAGAGAGAAAAAACCATCACCTGCTCAGCAGATGGAGCTTCAGTGGCAACATTGGAAACTGCAACTTGGAACTGCGACCTTCCTTTCTTGCCCACAACACCAACTCCTCTATAATACTTCCTCCCATAACTCTTCCCTGCAATAAACAAACACCAAGATACATGGACATCAATGACACGTTATTCTGTACAACCTACAGAATGTAGAATCTGCTCACCCACAAAAGAAGAAAGAAAGAACTAGGTCCATCCCAAATGCACCATAATACAGGCATAAGAGCTCAAATTTGGGTCCTCAAGAGAAAGAAATTGAGGCATTGTTTATTTGCGAGGAAACAAAAACATCTACAGTACCTGACGTGACGGATAGAGAGGGGAAGCAGAGATTGTAACTGATGGGAGACGAAAAGGGTCTGGATGCCAAGATTGCAGTGGAAGAAGTTCCTACTAAGGCTGCCATGTGCGCTTTTGCGGTTTGAAGGAGCTTCATATTTGGGTTTTGGTGTCTTTTAGTTTTGGCCGAAGATAAGGTATTCAATGTTGTCACTGGGAGACCTTAATTTTTCTTTACGAGTATTTTGCATATTTGATATACGTCCGAATTAAAAGTGATATTGGAAATGAAATAATTAAATTTCAAATCAGCTACAGCGCAGGATACCATTTGTCGTGCCTCAATGATCATAGGTATAATACTGTATTAAATTAGTATTGACTAAAAATAAATAAATATATATATATTGGACTGGTAACAGCTTAATAAATATATATTAATTAAACATAATCTTACAAATCCATATTTATATATCCAAAATCACTCCTTATACATTCCACACATTACTATCTATAAAGGCGTTTGGCATGTGAAATCAATACTACTCAAACTCTTGGCTGCTAAATTTTTCCATTTCATTCTTGAAAGCAGGCATCGCATTGCGTTGCAAGGTCACAAGCACTCGGAACCCATCCTTTTCCCCGACACTTGCCCTAGAACAAGGCAAGAAAAAGCAAGGCTCAACGCTTCCAAGAAGTTTTCTGGAAAGTGGCAAAACAGTGACTGGACCTCCCCATCCAAAATCCACAGTGGAATGACCCAAGTGTCTCCAATCTGTGAATCCACTCACTCTGTCTCCCGCTGTAATGCCATCTCCGTAATGTATCTCTTGAAAGTCGATAAAAGAAGATACATATTCATGGGTTACGAGGCCTTTGCTTTTCTTAATAAGCTCGGCTGTTTTCCAAATAGGTTGATTGATTAGCTCCTGCACCCTAGCTTGTGCATACATTGGAACACAGCCATTGCCCCAGTAGCCTGCTGGTAGCGGTGGCTTTACTAGCTTCCTTATATTGATTGAATATGCAAACTTGACTATCTCGTCACCTGGAATTTCCGAGAACTTAACCCTGCCATGTAATCGAAGTTTCTGTGTCAAAGCATGTGCAATAGCAGTAATGATTTAGCCCGAGAGAACTAGAAATTGACTTACTTGGCTCGCCATATGAATGCACCCAAAGCTTCAAACGTGGTGAAACTGTAGCCAGACATTTCCAACAGTACTTTCTTGAACTGCTCCTGTGAGGACCCGATCCCGGTAAATGGGAACCTCACCGCCGCGTAGCCTCGATTGACCCAACACGTGAATCAATCGAAGTCACGCAAGGCTTAATTTAATCTTACAAATCACAAATCCCAAAATTACGTATCAATTTGAATTTTTTATCGATCAAGCTCAAGGTCGTCAAAACATATTGGCACATGAACATGGAGATTGCTAGATTTTATTAAAGAACCGAGATATGAATACTAAATGAACTCAAGTAATTTTTTTTAAAAAAATATGCACTTCTTCAATGCTTGAAAAAAATATTGAAGCTGATATTTTCCAAAGAGCATTTCACACACATCAGAGAATTTTTCACATGATACAAAGGAAGAAACAGAAAAGAACCAAATGATATCTCACATGAAAACCATTCCATACCCAAATGACCCTTTGTTAAATCAATTCCGCAAACAGAACTTTGGGCTCCAGCTGCAAAAGAAGTATAGACACAAAAGTCAAAGAAAATGAGATATTGAATTCTCAATTTTCCATTTGAGTTTTCACACGTCAATTGAAGCATGAATGCATACCAAAACTGACAAGCAAGATAGACAGAGAGCCAGATTTGGCCTCCACTGCTAACTTATTCATCTCAGGGAGAACAAAATTCACGTGCAGTTGAGTACTTCCCTCAGCTCCAGCAAAATTGGTCAAAACACAAGCTCGACTGTAGCGATATATTGAAGAAAACTTCATTCGAAATACAAACCAAAATCAATTCTTAAGAATGATAAGAGTAAAACAGAAACAGTTGATCACACTCAAAGAAATAGTAATGGAATCAACTGATTAATTTAGTCGCAAACAGAAAAGACTTAAATCCTACCTCTGCAACACCGGAGTCAGAAACCAATCTTGCCAACCAAACATACAGAGGAAATGGACTATTAGGTCGCTGTACAGCTTGATGCGGAGATGCTGAAACCGATACCGACATTTGGATTCTGCATTTCAGTCCCCAACAGCCAAAGAAAAAATCTCCAGTTACAATCAAAAAATAAAATACACACCAGCCATATATATCAACCTAAACTAATGAAAAAAAATAAAAAAAAAAATTTACCTCTTTTTATGCTTTGCCTGAACTTTGTAACGCAAACATCGTTGCAAAAACAAAGGCTAAAAAATCACAAAAAATTAATAAGCAAAAATGAAAAGCTAATCAACAGAAAAATAGAATTGATAACTTGTATAGAAAGACTGTACGTTTCTTATGGCGCGACGTTGAGTATGTTGTAAAGCTCAACAGGCTTGCAATAAACGGAGAGGCTCTCCTCCGCTGCAATTTCCTCCTCGGCCGAAATGCACGCGCCCATCTTCCCTGCACATCTGGTCCGTACTTCTACTACTAGTATACCTAGCACGTACAAACCAAAGAAACTACATATTAAGCAACAGTGAATCGTGTAAGATCAAGAGGATTAAAAAACAAATCAAAAACAAAAAGGGAGCTTACGAGGATGTTTCGCGAGTCACCAAAGGAATCCCTGGCATTTTCTGGAGAGGATTACACTGGTTCGGTAAGTAATTTCATAGCTAAGACAGCTAGGGTTTTCCTTCTGAGTTGAAGAAATGAAATTCGTCCAAGCTTGACGGGGCGGAGAAGAAGGACGAAGAAAACCTAAAGAAGTAACCAGCTTACTTGAATATCACCGGAACTTTGGACCACCAACCGAACAATGAGAGTGTGTTGTGAAATAAGAGCGCTAGAGACGAGCTTATCTGTTTTTTTTATAATATTCAATATCTTCCAATCTACATCAACGGTCTGAACTTCAAAATTTACTAACTTTCAGGTTAAAATGTCTTAATGATTATTTAATTTGATAATAATAAAATTATATTAAATAATTATAATTTTTTTTTTAATAATAAAATTTTATTTTATACATATTTAATATATTTATGTAACTCAAAATGTAAATAAATGGTATGAATTATTATTCTATTAAGATTAAAATTTTAATATTTAGATTTAAATATGAAATATTTTAGAATTAACGAAGGAGTTGGATCCATCTTTAATGTGTTTATGAAAATATTAATAATAATTTATAACGGATACTATTTATAAATAATATAAATATAGCAACATTAATATAGTTTACCATGATAACTTGCTGTATTGTGGTAGATTATTAGATTTAAGAAGGAATAATAAGAACTTTTTAAAAGGGTAAGAAAGGAGTTGATAAATAAATTTTATATAACAATATTCTTTTAACTTTGAAATAAAAAATTATAAGTCAAATATATTTTATAATATAAATGAAATAAAATTACGAAAGCATAGTATTTGTAAGTTTGGTTATTAAATATTATCAACGAATATGTTTTGTAGGTTAAAAATCATAATAAAAAAATTTATTTTAAATCATGAAAATTTTAGTTATAAAATATTTTTTAAAATTTCGAAAGACTCATTCATATATTTGTTCAATAATAAAATAGATTAGTCAAAAGTTTTATAATTTTTTAAAAAAATAATAAAACTTTTGAAACTCCAAATACAGAAATATTTTTACAAATCGGAATTGTAATTATTCCCATCAGACATTTAGATTTTGCCCTTCCCGAGAGAACTGCAAGAACATAATACCAAAAAGTGAAACTACCCTTTCCCTATGGATCATAGGACCGATTGCCAGCAGCCATCACTTGCACCCGATCGACGCGAAACAAAGACCATGCGTTATCTGTATCTGCTGGCCAGTTTTCTGGAAATTCTCTGCACTGTTGTGTGTTTAAGAATTTCCACGTCCTCCACGTCAATTGGCAAAAGTCCAGTTTGGGTGCCGTCACTGTCGGTGTCTATGTCTCCTTCGATTCTCAATCCATTCACCCTCCCGGCTACCACCGAATCATCCCTAATCGCCACAACGATATCTGCCATAGGACGAGAAAAAAGGAAATGAGCCAAAAGACCGATGGAGAAGAGTCATCCATGAAGAACACTCCTCCCTCAGACTTTGATCAATTGTCTATAGTGTCCAAATAATGATCCGTACTGGATTTGAAAAGAACCATAAAATGAAGCCACAAGAAGCAGATGAGAGGGATAACATGCACTGCATTCTCGGCAAACGAACACGCGATTTCTCCTTGTTAACCATTTCCACAATAGGATCATAAGCTGGCAGTTCATTCCCTTCCATCAGGGCTTGTATTTCCCTTGTGATGAATGCTGATCCGTTTGCCGGTGCCTGTAGTAATCGTTTGCCACCTGGCTCCAGCTTGAAGATCTATGCATCTTATCTAGCTAATTTCTTTCTGGATTACAACTCATGCGGAAACGGAAGTAACAGGAGAAACAGATCGAAGATTACTCTTTATTATGATGGCAAGAAAGATGGGAAGTGATGTAATATTTTCCTCTTTGTGATTGTTTAGTGAGGGATGTCTAGAAAAACGGCTTGGAATTTGGAGAACCTGTTATGGGTAATGTTGCTTTGATCCGACCCTGTTTTGCTATTCATTTAAAGAACTTGTATGTAGACCGGTGTGTTTTATTATATAAGATCCAATTTCATAAGTTCTTGCAGATGTGAGAATAATCGATCATATTCGTCAGGACAAATCTATGATGTAATAAAAAAGATTTATTTTTTGTGTTTGCATCATCATCTGTCTTATCTTTTCCATTGCTGTAATTTTCCTTTATTATTCAACGGTTGCGGATGCTGGTGCGAGTGCGATAATGAATTACGTATTACAAAAATAATAAATTTTGTAGTTTATATTTATGATAAAATATAAATATTTCAAATTTATTATTAATATATATATATATATTAAATAAATATTATAATTAAAATATTCATTTTTTAATTATTAATTTTATCTACGCTTATCGAAGGATATCATGGTTCATCTCAATTATTGAACAAAAGATCTCCCGACACTCCAATAATGTTTCTTCACCGTGCATGAACCTCATTGTTTTGTTCATCTTTATATGGAATATAGCCTTTTTCATCTCTCGGTGTATAATACAAGTAAACACCGCGAACTCAAATAACTGAAATTCTATATACTTTTATAAAGATATTATATCAATTCTTACAAAAAAATATTATATCCATCAAACAAATTTTATTTAAAAAAAAATAAAATTTACATCATAACAATAATTAATCATTTTTATTACGTGAATGAATCCACCAATATAATTTTGACATAGTGGTTTATTCGTATATTTTATTTTCTTAATTTCAAGGTATTGATTTCAATCCCATAGAAATAAGTTATAAAAAATAAGGTGGATGCACATACAATACTAATTTATTTGATTAAAAAATATATAAATATTATAAATCAATCTCATTTATATAATAAGATTTATATGAGCCCAATAAAATAAATAAATATTATAAATCAACCTCGTTTATATAATAATATTTATACGAGTCCAATAAGTTTTTTTAAGATGATAGAATGCTATAAAAAAGAAGTTACTGACATAATTTGAAGATAGTAATTTTCCTATATTAATTTAAGATCGTATATAATAATATTAGTATTAAATCTGTGACCCACTAGTAAAATTTACGTCCGACAATTGTACTTTATACATGGACGACCAAGGGACATATTTTCAAAGAATGCGGAACACGTGGACGACTAGGTTTTCTCTAAAGAAAAATCTCCTCAAACGTAAAAGCACGGATTATTGAAGTTTGAATATATGTAAAATAAAATCTCATTTTGTGGCACAAAAATAAACGGGACCAGACAAAAATCCGACCATATTTTTTTTGAACAAAAAGAATCCGATCATATTCTTATAGTTTATAGATATTCTAAAATTACATTTTTACATTCTAAATCTATATCACTTTGATTAAAATATTAATCATGACTCAAATATATGTAACAAATATGAATTGAATAAATAAATTCGATTATTAAAAAAATGGAGAATAGTAGTAAAGATTACTCTGCTTAATGATTAATATTTGTATTATACAAAGTCATATATAAAAGTCATCAAAACATGAAACCAACAACATGCTATTCTCATGCCAAAAAAAGGGGAAAAGGAAGAACTGTGTTCCCCATCTCAAATCTCTACCTGAAACGGTACATCATTGAAGAGTCCAAGAACAAAATCCACCATTGGCCTAAGCTCATCCCAATTTCCATCTCTGAAGTACTCATCTCCGCATTGATTAGAAAAGCTTAGATACGATGTTATAAATGGAGTTTGGTTTGGTGGCAAACCCACCTGGCCAGCATACATATGGTTACTACTTTCATGGATGGGATCATTCACACAATTCCTTTCCATCATCTCATCGACTGAAACATCAGAGCTTGGATGCTGATCTTGTCCATCTTCTGATCCAGTAAAGTTTATGGTGGAGCTTGAATATCTAAGACTTTGTTTCGACGAGTATTTTGGGCAATCTTTCAACAAATATTTCTTATGACAGGGAAGTTCTCGCCTGAATATTCGACAAATTGTCCAAACTTCCTGCAATATCCAAAGCGTTAATTAACAAGTAATAAATCCCCTTTGAACAGAGCAAAATTCTATACTGCAGGCTGTTCTATGAAACCTTTTCTTATCTTCTGATGATGAATAAGGAAGCTAGGAAAAGTACAGGGCATAAGTAATATATGTAGTGTGAATCTTACAGCTTCTTGAGTGTTGCGGTCCTTGGAGTTTGCAACAGCAGAAGTTTTAATTGCAGGAAGGCGAAACTCGTGCATCATCCAGTCAGTTTTGGTGCCTTTTCCAGCGCTTCCTCGGTAGTAAACTAAAGATTTTTTGAGGCCAATGCACTCATGGGATACTCCATTACAAAATATAGGCTTGTCAATTCCAGTGGCTTTCCAGAATCCAGATCCTGCAACCCTGTTGGGTCTTACGCTATTCTTGTATTTTCTTCCTCTTCTGCAAAAGAAGTACCGTTTCCGTTTCCCCACTATCGGTGTAAAATTCTCCTGCACATTCACCAAAAGATGTAATGCATTATGGTGATTGTTCTATCAAATGCTCAGAGATTGCGAGAGTATTTTGAACTGAGTGATTCTAAATACAAGAACTGAAGCATACGTTGAAGATCCCAAGGCTCATATTTGTAGATATCAATATGTTTGATGAGATCAGTCTTGATAGGTTTCCTCTCCACTTTCCTTCTAAGATAAAAACCTACAAGTTCCTCATCTGTTGGGTGGAACCGAAACCCTGGAGGTGAAACATCATCATCTTCATATTTTCCTCCAGCTTTTAGATCAGTGACCTTTTCCACCTCCATTTCTCTCTTCCCCCATCTCAGACTCCTAGCAGACCACTTAATATATATAGAGGCATCCCAATGGGAGGGTTTTCAGTCATAGCCGCTTGGTTTGAACTCCAACCTGGCTATGTTCATAATTTACAATAATTCATGACTTGGTCAGCTGAAAAATAATTACCTTTTAAAACTTGTTTTCTCTTGCCAAAAAGATATGTAGTGAGGTGAGCAGCTTTGAAATTGTTTATGGTTGATGTTGAAGCCATTGTTTTGACTATCTTGCTTCTATGAATGAAAAAGAGTAATCTTGTTTCATTTTGTCTTTTCAACTTGGAAGTAGGGCCCACTAAATGTATTAAACCGATCATGCCGAGCCGAATCAATCGATTTTGAGATAGTTTTATAAATGATATAATTTTTATTTTTAATTTGATATTTATAAATTTTGTATTCATCATTATACCGAATCAAAAACAGAAATCTATGATGTTAGATACGGTTCGGTAATCCATGTATTTGTGATATATCGTTCATAGATCCTCGGTAGATACTTTGGTTTGAGTTGTCGATCCAAACTTAGTATATGTTCACTTGTAGAGTACTTGCTCAACTTAGACTCTAGTGCATGTATTATTTTTCAAACATGTCAATTTGGACCGATGACTTTTGTCATAATTGCCAGGATGGTTACCCACTTCACATGAATTTTGGATATGATTTTTATTTTGGAAAATAAGATTTGTCGTCTAACAATGTGTTGAGAAGTTGTTAAGTTTGGAGGTTGTGAATATAAACTTTGAATTATAATTCAAAAGAATTTTTTATTATTTTTATTAAAAGAGAATTTATTCGAACATAATACTAATTTCTCTTTGGATATTAGTGCCAGGTTGGATGCATTAAATTAAATCTGTAACTATGTTTTTCTTATGCTTCATATGTGAAAAGGGAAAAATTTTGACAAACATACAGAAATAATAGTCTTACTAGTTGGATATAAGGACACATCCAAGGCTTTTATAACTTTGTAACAATAAGTTGACAAAATTTAAGCAAGCAAGGAAACGGATATAGTCGACGAGAGGGAAAGAGGAAAAAACGAAGCAACTACAGAGGATTTTAAAATATCCTTAAATGATAAAATTGACTAATGTATTATTGAAATGTACATTGATATTTTTTTTAGATAGAAGAGTATCCCGTATTTATAATATTAATATATTGTTTCCATCGTGTAACACTCGTCCATTATACTAAAAAAAATATATTCAAGATTTTCTAATAATTTTAATTATTTTTTATCAATATTAATTAAAATAAATATATTATCAATTTAAAAATTAAATTCAATCAAGAAAAACTAATTACTTAATATATAATATAAAAAATTAAAACTTTATATCTTTTTTCAAGTCGTACTTCTATAGTCCTCATGCTATATCTTTCTCACACCGTCTGATTGATAAAATATTTAAACAAAACATTTCCTATAAATATTCAGTCCCTCCCTGACTCCAAGTTCGTACTGAGAGCAACCCAACCCATGAGCAACAAGTTCCACCCCGCGTGCTTGGTGACATTTTTGTGCACTCATGCCATCGTCATCGACTGACGCAGAGGGAATTGAGTGTAATATTCACAACATCGAAATGAGAGTGCGTTGAGAGGACGAGTTGTACGGTGGGGATTTGGGTATTTTCTTGTTCACACAGGATGGTGTGGTCAGTTTTTTATATATAAGAAAGTACCAAGAAAGGGGTGATTGATAGAGACCATTTGGAAAACAACACATATTGTGGAAAATTCAATGATGAGATTTATTAATTTTTAATAAAAGATCAAGAGTACATAATTAATATTTATAATATTACGGGGAGTAGTTTGATCGCCTTATGGAAGAAACATACGCCGACGAGACCATTACAGCCACAGAGGACGGAATAGCTACCTCAGGCAAGGTGAAATTTCGGGACAAAAACAAAGATCTTAGCCGCCCACACGGAGAGTCTATCACTTCTCAGGATGAGACGATGGAGGAAGTCTATCCCATCTTATAAAGCTAGGCTATTGGGGAAGCAACCAGACCGCGTAGACCACTTGGAGTTTAGTGAGGAGGACATCACGATTGTGCACGATGAGAAGGGGCCTTTCATCGAATCTCGGCTACAGCCCACGACCAACTGAAACAAGTCTGGCAATATTCAGTAGTAGTCAAGCTGTTGGGACGTTTCATTAGTTATGCGGTGATGTGCTCAAAGCTTAAAGCATTATGGAAATTGCCAGTTGCTCCACGGGTTATAGATATGGAGAATGGCTTTTACCTGGTACAATTTCATAGTGCGGAGGAGATGGAGCAAGTTTTGCTGGAAGGGCCATGGATGATTCTCGGACACTACTTGACAGTACAACACTGGTTCCCTGGCTTCCGAGCGAGTGAGGCTACTGATAGCCATGTGGTGGCGTGGATACGTTTACCTGATTTGCCTTTAGAATTCTACCATGCCAGGATTCTTACTCTGGTGGGGAATATGGTAGGGAGGACAGTCAAGATTGACAATACCACCCTTGGAGCACAACGGGGTCGCTTCGCTCGAATAGCAGTAGCCCTCGACCTCTCCAAACCCCTGCTACCTCGAACCCGTATCGCAGGTCAATGGGTTCGCATAGAGTATGAAAATATGCCCCACATATGCTTTGGTTGTGGCCGTGTAGGACATAATCTGACTATGTGCGCGTACACAGCTCGTATGAGAGAAGCTGACACCCCTCCGACCGTTCCAGAGTCCAGACCGGACAACTCTGGCACCAAACCGCCGAGTTCGGAGGTAGATTCCTCGGGAAGGAAAGAACGCGAAAAGGAAGCTGAATTTGGTCCCTGGTTACACGCGCCCCGAAGATCTCGCCGTACATACCCCCAAGGAAAGGAGCAGACAACGGAAGGAAACAACCGTGTATCCGAAAGGACAGAACTAGGAAGGATTCAGGAGTCTTTGCATAAAGCCAGCGATCTGGGACAGGGGAGAGAGCAAAGAATCCGTAAGGAGGAAAATCAGGCAGGAGTTTCGCAGAAGGCAGCTACGGGTTCGCGCTTTGCGGCCCTGATTAATATTGCTGAGGAACGTATGGACACCCACAAGCTGAAAGGGGGTCCACAGAAGCCTAGGGCTGTAAACCTCCCAGAACAAAACGCACATGCTCTCTCCTCGGCACATGGGAAGACAGCATCCGGGTCCAGTAGGACGATGGGCTCTTCGTCTACAGGTACGATGAGAGCCCATAAACCAAACATAGAGACAGCCCAGGGATCAGTTGGGCTGTTAACCCAGACAACATTGGCTGGCCCGTCCGTGGTGCTCCAGAATCCAGCTGCGAAGGAGCAGCAAATACTGGAACCAAGCAGTGTAAACACTATGAAAGAGCCAAGGCACCCGAACTTGGTTATTGCACCAGCTTCAATCAGGAAGCGACCCATTGATCTGGCTCACAGGAAATCGAAGAATGAGAGTGAGGAGGAGCCTGGGCAGGAACTTAGTATTATACTAGTTGAGCCTGGCCCTTCAGTAGATGTGGTTCCCCTAAAGAAGACAAAAGTTAATGACTCGGTTATATACAGAGACAAAGCTCAAGCAGGTCCTAGCTGGCGTAATGCACACAGCAGGGACGAGGGAGCTAGCGACTTTATGCAGGCAGATTTACCTCTGGATTGATCCGATACCCTAGCCTCCCCTCCCTTTTTAACTTATGTCTATCTTATCCTGGAACTGTTGTGGAGCCGGAGCTCCATTTTTCATCACAGTATTGAAGGACTTGGTGAAAAAACACAAACCTGATATCTGTATTATACAAGAGCCACGTATCAGTGGAGCTAGAGCAGACCTAGTGATAAGGAAACTAGGTTTTGATGGTTGTTTTAGAGAGGATGCTTTGGGTTTCTCCGGGGGCATCTGGATCCTTTGGGATTCAAATACTACACAAATTTCTATCCAAGCTTCATCTAGACAATTTGTTCATTTTCACTGGAGCAAGTCTGATGACTTTGGGGTATGCACAGCAATTTACGGAAGCCCGATACCCACTCGCCGTGCCAAGTTATGGGATGATCTACGCTCTTGGGTGGTAGGTAACAGGGCACCATGGGTCTTAATTGGCGATTTTAATGCCCTTCTCCATGTTTACGAGAAGCGTAAGGGTGGCATTCCAGCACATGCTATACACAATGATTTTCGCCAAGCAGTGGATGATTGTAATCTGATAGACATTGGCTTTGAAGGGCCAAGCTTTACGTGGTTTAAGGGCAATTTGTGTGAAAGATTAGATAGGGCTTTATGTAATAACTCCTGGAGGTGCAAGTTTCCGGAAGCAACCTTGTTACATCTACCGAGAAGGAAGTCTGATCACCGTCCCATCCTACTTTCGCTATCGAGTAAGCCTAACGAGTGTAGAGGACCACGTCCATTCCGTTTTCTCGCTGCATGGCTCACGCATCCGAGCTTTAATGAATTTGTTGCTGCAAATTGGGTGACGGGAGATTCTTGGCAGGCCACGTACGAACGTTTTGTGGGAAAGCTCAAGGTTTGGAATAAAGATGTCTTTGGGAACATTATGAGACGGAAGGAACTCCTTTTGAAAAGGATGAGGAATACGGAGATGATCCTAAGCCATCGTGAGTCCGCCCAGCTCCGGACTACACTTACAGAGCTCAGGCAGGAGTATGAAGCTGTACTCATACAGGAGGAGCTCTTGTGGTTCCAGAAATCTCGCACGAAATGGATTAACTACGGGGACCGCAACACCTCGTATTTCCATACCTCAACCCTAGTCAGGAGGAGAAAGAATACAATTTCACGACTGAAAGGGGAAGGGGGTGATTGGATAGAAGATGAAGATCAACTAAGGGTACTAGCTGTTGATTTCTTCTCCCGTTTGTATAGTAAGGAGGCTGTGGTCATCTCCACCAAGCAGGATCGAGAATGGCTTCCCGCGTGTGTCCTCCATGGACTTTGCAGCTCTGTTGTGTACACCAACGATAGAGGAGGTTAAGAGAATCGTCTGGAGCATGGGAAAATATAAAGCACCAGGGGTGGATGGCTTACACCCAATTTTTTACCAATCTCAATGGGATACGGTGGGCGAGGATCTTACTACCCTAGTCCGAGATTTCCTGGCTACAGGCAGTTTGGATCCGATACTTAACGAGACCCTACTAGTGCTTATCCCAAAGGTTGCCTACCCGACTGACATATCCATGTTCCGACCAATCAGTCTCTGACAATGTATCCTATAAGGTGATTACCAAGCTTCTTGCAGAACGAATGAAACCATACATGGAAACTTTGGTGTCTGAAACGCAATCTAGTTTCGTCGCTGGGAGACAAATCACTGATAACACCATCATAGTCCAGGAAGTCATCCATTCTATGCGAAAGAAGCAGGGGCTCGATGGGTGGATGGCCATTAAGATTGACCTTGAGAAGGCCTATGATCGTCTCAGCTGGGATTTTATTGCGGAAACCTTGACAATCGCAGGCTTCCCAGAGTCTCTGGTATGCTGCATTATGTCCTGCGTTTCTACTTCTTCAATGAGGATTCTATGGAATGGAGAGGCCACTTCAAAGTTTTTGCCCTCCCGTGGCATCCGACAAGGAGATTCACTGTCTCCTTTTCTGTTTATCCTATGCATGGAGCGACTTGGCTCACCTTATCCAACAGGAGGTGGATGCCAATCGATGGTTACCAATTCCGTCTAGGTAAAGGTGGTCCACCTCTCTCCCATTTGTTCTTTGCTGATGACCTCTTCTTGTTTTCAGTTGCAAAGAGGGATCAGGGTCGGCTTCATCCACAGAATAATACAGCAGTTCTGCGACAACTCTGGACAGAAGGTGAGTCTTCAGAAAACCAGAATCTTCTATTCGAAGAATACGTCGAGACAATATAGAAGAGAGGTCTAGTGAAGTGTTGCACTTCCAAATCCACTGACTCACTGGGTAAATATCTAGGTGTTCCCATCCTTCATTGGAAGACACACCAAACTGGTATTATGGAGATCTGCTTGTGTAAGCTACGTCACAAACTTTTGGGATGGAAAGCAAGTTCCCTTGCGCTTCGCAGGAAGAATCACGTTGGCCAAGTCAGTCTGGCTGCTATCCCATCTTACATATTGCAAACCATTCTGTTACCAGCAGGAATAGTGTCAGAAATAGAAAAAATCATTCGCAATTTTGTGTGGGGTTCACAACCAGAAAGGAAGAAGCTCCACCTCCTACAATGGCAAAGGGTGTGTACATCGAAGGAGGAAGGGGGGCTGGGTCTCCACCCGATCGGTGAATCCAACTAGAGTGGCGATCATGAAGTTGGGCTGGAGATTCTTAACCCAGCAAGACAAATTATGGGCTAGAGTACTGGCACATAAATATTCCTGGGCTAAGCAGAAAGACGAGCTGCTGTGGGGAAGGAACTCTGCGGTAGGTTGCTCGGTTACCTGGAGAGCACTTTAGGCGGCCTGGCCTGTCATCCATAAGGCTAGTATGTGGATGGTGAGGAATGGACGTCAGGAACGCTTCTTTGAAGACAGTTGGCACGCAGAACTAGGACCATTACGATCAAGGCGTTGCCAAATCATCTGAAACATGTAAACATTCATTCCCTCACTGCTGGTAATGGTACTTTGAATGAATCAGTATTTCGGGAATTCTTTTCTCCAGAAATATTCAACCAGATTGTATGCATACGTCCTCCTTTGACTCAAGCAGAACCTGACGTGCTGCGTTGGAATCACACGATTGATGGAAGATTCTCCAACAAATCAGCACGAACTATCCTCCGCGAAGGTCAGGAGTCCACCTCCCCACGTTTATGGAAGAGTATCTGGCAGTGGCAGGGACCGGAAAGAATCAGAATCTTTCTGTGGTTAGTGGCGCATAATCGCCTACCCACTAAAGAGTTGTTCTTCAAGAGGCGCTGCGTCTCCTCCGAGGTGTGCCCTTCTTGTGATCTACACGTTGAAACTACCTTGCATGTCCTCAGAGATTGCCGGAAGGCTCGTGATATTTGGCATCAAATCCTTCCCCGAGGTTTGTACCATGATTTCTTTTCAGCTAACTTGGAGGAGTGGATTATGAAGAACTTGAAATGGAAGAGGAAGGAAGGCCAAACACACTGGTCCCTCATTTTCGGCACTGCAGCATGGTTGTTATGGCAATGGCGAAACCAGTTCGTCTTCGACCACGTCGCTGCAGTGGGGAATCAATCTACGTTACTTATTTACAACAGAGTGAACGAGTTTTTGCTAGCTCATGCCATGTTAGCCAACAACTTATTGGGTTCGAAAGGGAAGGAGGGGAAGTGGACTAGGTGGATACCACCAATTAGCGGCTGGTGCAAACTGAACTGCGATGGGAGTTATGAACCGGGAAAAAATATTGCAACTGCAGGAGGAGTTCTCAGGAATGCTGAGGGCAAATGGATAATAGGTTTCACGCAACGTGTTGAAACAGGCTCAGCATGGGAGGCAGAACTCTGGGGCGTTAAATCAGGATTATTTACAGCCCTCTCCTCTGGCATTGTAAAAGTTCACCTGGAATCAGACTCTTTTGAAATCGTATCAGCCCTTCAGATGAAGGAGCTCAAGCCACCATGGAGCCCTCTTTTACTGGAATGCTTACACTTACTGCAACGATTTAGGGAGATTTATATAGATCATGTATTTTGAGAGGCCAATAAAGTAGCCGATGCTATGGCGAAACTGGGCAGGACATATCCTGTCGGCTGTCATTTTTTCTGTACCCCCTTCTCTAGTGACCGCAATGGTCCACTCGGAGGAGTTTACCAATAAGCATATCATTCCAGCCCTCTAAGTTTATTAGACGGCTGCGTCTTCTTTACCAAAAAAAAGAATACTGCACTTTCAGAATATTAACTGATAACTATTTATATACAGAAAGAAAACAAGAAAAAATAACATGAGTTAATATTGGAAATCTACCTTGAATTGATTTGACAAGGTGAATCGGCAGCAAGCCTCGAGCGCTGGTTGAATGACAGAACCATGTGATCCTTGATCTGCTATGTCTCAACGAACACCTACCAGAAGATGTGTGGACCACACATCCACATTCACTAAAATTTTCTTACTTCTCTACTTCGTACAGCAGGTTGCGTAATCTTGATGGGTTCGGCCTGAAGGATTTGGAAGTTGTCGTCATAATCAGAGGCAGAGTCATCTTCGGAAAATACCTCAGGTTCACTGGACGCTGAGGAATTGTCTTTGTATGTAAGCCCAAAAGCCCCAAAACCTTAACAGTTGTCACGCTATCTATTTGTATTAAATATCATTTGCAGACATAATAAAAGAGAAAGATGTTTTTACATTTTCTGCAGACAGCAAAATTATGGAATTTTGACTACTGCAACTGTTTGAAGAAATTTTTAGGGACAAAATTGTGTGACCTTTTGACATGTAAACTAGTATGCCATTCAACAGTTGACCACAGAAAGCAAGAGCATAAACAAAAGACTGGTTAGAAAACAGCAAATGTAAGGGTGAAGGTTGATATTTATCTGTCTGCTACCTATTTTGGTGTCGTCCATTGGCTACCATTTGGAATTGGTGGGGACAGGTTGGTTTCCAACATCAAGACCTGGATATGAATTCTCGGTGTCACTCATTTGCTCATTACATGGGAAGACAAGAGCATGTGATATTCCTCATCAGCTACCTCCTCTGCAGACCAACAGCAACAACATCTATGGCCTCTAACTTGTGATTCTAAATGAATTCGCTCTACCCTTCTATCTATTTATAGTTCCTTGCTTGACTCACAACTCATCAACTCTTCTCACTCCAATAACAATTTTCCCCGAGCAACAAGCCTGCTAACTGCTTTTTCTTCACTCTCTTCTTAGAGATACACACCAGCTAATTAAGACCCTATGGCTATTCGTTTTCCTGGTGTTCTTGCCAAGCAGGGCCTTCGGCGGTCTCTTTCAGCATCAAGAAAAGCTGTACCAAAGGGTTTCCTAACAGTTTATGTCGGGGAAACCGAGAGAAAGCCGTATATGGTTCCAGTGTCATATTTGAATCAGCTTCAGTTTCAAGATTTGCTCAGTAAAGCTGAAGAGGATTTTGGTTATGATCATCCCATAGGTGGTCTAACAATTCCTTGTGAAGAAAACATTTTCCTCGATGTCATTTCTCAATTAAGCAGATCTTGATGTGGAGATAGGACGGTAGCACTCGGATAGGAAATTTTGTATGCAATCTTTTGATGTAAAAAAATACTTGTGTAACAATGCTTCAGAGATACAAATCAAATTTTATTCCCGCAACTCAAGCTCTCTTTACAGCTATTTAATACCTCTCATGCCATGATCTACTTTTCACTTACGAACGTTGCCACTGTACATTTCTTTGTTGCAAAGACCAAACTATCGAGCGATGTTGATATTGGAAAATAATCCAATCCTGTGTTGGAAGAGCAACTGACTCTGTCATATGGTAGGGTTACTACTGAGTTCGGCAGGAACTTGAACAGAGGAAAGAATGTTTACTATGATGTGATTGAAATGAAGCCAACGTTAATTTTACAGACTTCTGTAAAGATACAATCATGTTGGGACTTGAGTACAAAACTTTTGCTGCTTGATATTGCAATTCATACAGCTATCACAGATGATATGCCCTAACAAGGTAAACCACTTTTAGGTAAGAAAACTTGTACACAAGAGGAATCACTACAGTACATTGAACATCATAATTGATTTCTTGCATTCATAAAAGCATATGGAACTGTTTTGGTCATATTTTGCTTCATTAAGTTCATTGTGGGCTCCGATCCGTATAATATACTCTATGAAACTTAAACCTTCTTTTGGTACTGTCATTTCAATTATCTAGTCAAGCTGCTTGCGCCTCAAGAGACAAACACTACTGTGTGTCATACCTGATGTCTATCCAATCTGCTTTTATTAAGTACTCTGCTGTAAATTTGTCCGTTCAACAAGAGAAAACTAAGATGATGACAGCTAATTGTCTCAGACATGAACCTAACCAAGAGGTTTTCATAATTTTGCATCTCTATCAACATTGGCATTCAGTAATGAACCGTCTTTTTCTCAAGCTGCATCTGCTCCTCCATAGGCCATCTGTTCTAAGTGTGTGGCAGGTTGATTCCCAACATGTAGACCCAATAACAGGATCCAAATTGTCTGTGGCATATAGCTTGGTGATTTGTTAAAGGACACAACCATGTGATGCCTTCTTCAGCCATGTTTTCTGCAGACCCCAGCAAAAATGATTCTTGGCCTCTAACTCTTCATTCTTAAAAGATTTTTCATATCACACTTCACCTATATATATCTCCATTCTTAGCTCGTCACTTACCAAATCCTTCCACACTCAACTTTCCCTGATCAACAAGCCTGTAAAAGTGTCTCATCCTTGAGAATATATCAACAAATACACATGGCCATCTTTTTGCCTGGTTTTCTTTCTAAGCAGAGTCTGCGACAGTCTGTGTCTGCAACAAAAAGATTAGTTCCGAAAGGTTTCTTGGTTGTCTATGTTGGGGAAACCGAGAAGAAGCGATACGTTGTTCCAGTATCATACTTGAACCACCCCACATTTCAAGATTTGCTCAGCAAAGCCGAAGATGAATTTGGTTACGATCATCCAATGGGTGGTTTGACACTACCCTGTGAAGAAGAGACTTTTCTTGATGTCGTTTCTTACTTGAGTCGCTAGATCTTAAGAGATAGAGCTTAACAATTCTCTTTGAACAATTTTGTACGGAAAAAATCGCCAATTTTGTTGTAAATATTTTTCGGTGAAAAGTTGCCAAATGAGAAATATTTTGATATCATTCTTTTACTGTTGTCTCAGTGAACTCATACCAGAAGATCTCTTCACCACTCATTCACTTTTACTGGAATTCTCATCAGATCCATAAGTATATAACCTTCCACTTCATAACAAAACCACACCTGACACTATTTATTTATAATCAATATCTTCTCCGAAGACAATAACAGTGAAACAATTCCAGTTTTTACATTTCCTGCAAAGTACAAAATTACATTTCCATGTGTGGCACTGTCAGAAAACCACATCCGATGTTAGAGTAGAAAGAATAATGTAAAAACCAAAAACTGTTCTTCCTGCCTATTGCATTGTTATTCTTTCATCTTCTAACAGCATATCCTCATTCTGCTGTCGCAAGCATGTCTAAAATCCAGATAACAATTTACGCATGGCTGAGAGTACTTTCTCGGTCATGCCATGTCTGTAATCTAATGGTGAGTTGGCTGCACGTCCTTTTCAACAGGCATATCATTTTGTTGCGAATGCTTATCCTCTAATATCTGGAATTTCTCGCCAAGGATTAAAAGCTGAGGTCCGTGGAGGCAAATAGAATTCATATATTCTCAGTCATTTACGACAGGACCATGTGATCCGTATTAAGCTATGTCTCATATCTTACGCTGACCCCAGTTAATAATTCTTGACTTCTATCTCCAAATTTTAGAGGGCCATTTAGTATATATATTCTTCCCACAATTGGAACGATCTCACATTCCTTAGCAGCTTCTCATGGGAACTGTGGCCTTGACTGTGAACCAGGTCTGACCTTCAATATGGCATTCAGTGTCACTTATTTGCTGATTGCTTGAGAAGACAAGAGCATGTGATATACCTAATCAGCTACCTTCTCTGCAGACCCACAGCAACAGCTCTTGGTCTCTAACTTGTGATTCTAAATGAAATCACTATGCCCTTATCTCTACTTATAGTTTGTTGGTGATGTTGAAAAGAACCTATAAAAAACTAGGATGGTTATCTTTCTCATTGCTAGAAACTAAATTTATACAATAGAATAAAACCTGAAAAAATCTAAAAATACGGAACCTAACAATCTGATCTGAACAGATTAACTTATTCAAACTAAGAAACAAATCAAAATCAAATCAAATCTTCTAAAAAATAGAACAGCTCCTAAGACAACACCCACATCTCCTCCTGGATTAGGAGCTGCATATTCTCATCTCCATCCTAACGATAAATTTCTCCAGCTATGTTTTTCCCCAAGGATTTGTACCAAAAGGCGGTACATAATATTTAATCTCCACTTGAACAAATGAGCAATATTTGCATATAACTCCTATTTCTTCATCCAATATAAGCTCATGCTTCCCTTGACAGCAAGGAGTAGCCGTCTGGAGGCCAGCCAAAGGTTGTGAAACTTCAGCTTCATCTGTTTTCTTTGCAGACTCAGTGGTCTCATCTTCACAGAGAGCTAAAGCCATCTCGGCCCAGAGGGCATCTAATTCCTTCTCCTCTTCTGTTTTTTCTGGCGGCTTTGACTCTTTCACTCCAAAAATGAATTGTTGTCTTTTGTTGTTACCCTCTTTTGAATCAAATTTTCTTTTCCTGCTTGTCCCGCCATGAACAAACCTCTCTCCAAATTCATCATCATTGTCATCCAGCTCTTCCTTGTCTCCCTTTGCATTATCAACATGCGTCCCACTATTTTTTCCCAATTCACTTCCATTAACTTCATCATCAAGATTAGAATGTACACAAGGATTTGCTTGCTCCCACTCCAATGAAAAATTTTTCCCCTTCATCTTCACTAAGAACAATCTTTTGCCCTTAGAATCAAAAATCTCACAGGTTTTGTCTTTAAAGTTTAAAGAAAAACCATTCTCAACGAGCTGTCCAACACTCAACAGATTTTGGTTAATTTCAGGTACATATAAAACATTAGGAATCAGTTTTATACCTGAGATTGTTTCAATGCCAACATCTCCCTTGCCTTTAACATCAATACAAGCTTCATTCCCAATTCTTACTTTGGAAACGTATGATTCATCAAGCTTCTTGAATATTGACTTATCATGGGACATATGGTAGGTACAGCCACTATCAATAAGCCATGCTTCACTGGAGGTATTTCCAGGAAAACAAGATGCCACAAATAAATACTCCTCCTCCTGTGACTGGTCAGCCACTTGAGCATTTTGTTCTTCTTGTCTCTTGTGTTTGCAAACCTTTTCCACATGCCCTTTCTGATTGCAAGACCTGCACACAACATTAGGCCTAAACCAGCAACGCCAAGCCTCATGTGTTGTCTTTTTACAGTGTTCACATGGCTGAAATTTTCTTTTGTCACCATCTTCACTGTTTCCACTCTTCTCCTTCTTGAACCACCCTTTCTTGTTGTTTTTGTCAGCCTGAAATGGCTTTCTAAACTTGGCTTGAAAAGCACCTTCAATCGCCGTCTCTTGCCTAAAACCTCTCCTTTGGTCTTGAGCGCTTAATGCATTCATCAACTCAGCCAAAGAAATTTGTGAAAGATTTCTCGAATCTTCCAGAGAAGATATCTTGGCTTCAAATCTTTCCGGCAAGCTTACTAGCACCTTCTCCACAATTCTGCTATCAGGCAAGTCCTCTCCAGCCAATCTGATCTTATTGACTATAGTTAAGAGTCCATCAGAGTAAACTTCTATGCTTTCTGTTTCCTTCATTCTCAAATTTTCAAACTCTCTTTTGAGATTCAAATTTTGCATCTGCCTGGTTCTTTCGCTCCCTTGATAAGTTTCCTTGAGCGTATCCCAAGCTTGTTTTGGCGTCTCACAAGTCATAATTCTTGTAAAAACTAACTCAGAAACAGCAGCATAAATCTGAGACAAGGCTTTTGGAGCTTTTGCCTCTTCATCAGCATGTGCTCTAATTTGATTCAGAGTAGGGTTGTTGCCTAATGGAGCTATCTGTCTTTCTTCTTCAACATACTGCCATAAACCGAGACCTCTCAAATGAGCCTTCATCTTTACTGCCCATATTTGATAATTCTCTCCAAGAAAAATAGGGGGTGACAAAGAGGTGTTTGTTGAAGACATTTTGACACTGGTTCACTCAACACAGGTCCTCTAAGAAAATAGCTCCGCTACCACTTTGTTGGTGATGTTGAAAAGAACGTATAAAAAACTAGGATGGTTATCTTTCTCATTGCTAGAAACTAAATTTATACAATAGAATAAAACCTGAAAAAATCTAAAAATACGGAACCTAACAATCTGATCTGAACAGATTAACTTATTCAAACTAAGAAACAAATCAAAATCAAATCAAATCTTCTAAAAAATAGAACAGCTCCTAAGACAACACCCACATAGTTCCACACTTGCCTCACAACTCATCATCTCTTCTCACTCTTGCAACAGAATTCCCCGAGCAACAAGCCTGCCAAGTTCTTTTTTCTTCACTCACACCAACAAATTAAGACACTATGGCTTTTCGTTTTCCTGGTGTTCTTGCCAAGCAGAGCCTTCGACGGTCTCTTTCAGCTTCAAGAAAATCTGTACCAAAGGGTTTCCTAGCAGTTTATGTCGGGGAAACCGAGAGAAAGCCATATATGGTTCCTGTGTCATATTTAAATCAGCTCCAGTTTCAAGATTTGCTCAGTAAAGCTGAAGAAGAATTTGGTTATGATCATCCCATGGGTGGTCTGACAATTCCATGTGAAGAAAACATTTTCCTTGATGTCATTTCTCAATTAAGCAGATCTTGATGTGGAGATAGGACTGTAGCACTCGGATAGGAAATTTTGTATGCAATCTTTTTATGTAAAAAATACTTTGTGTAAAAAGGCTTCAAAGATAGAAATCAAAAGTTTATTCCATCATCTCAAGCTCTCTGTACAACCTTCTTTTATACCTCTCGAGCCATAATCTCCTTTTCTTTTTATGAAAACGATTATGATGCATAGTAATCAGAGTTATGTACCTACGTTAACGTGAGGACCTTAGTGAATAGTCCTTAGAAAACAGAGCTGAAACAGAGTAAAGCCATAAACCTCCTAGATATTGCAATTTACGTTAATTTTACAGACATCTATACATGTACAATCATGTTGGGACAAAAGTACAAAACTTCTGCACTTGATATTGCAATTCATAAAACTATCAAAGATAACATACCCCAACAAATTAAACCACTTCTTAGTAAACACTATTGTACATCATAATTGATCTCTTGCATTCATAAAAGCATATATAACTGTTTTGGTTATATCTTGCTAGAGTAAGTCGATTCAATTGTGGGCTCTGATCCTCATAACATACTCTAAAAACTTAGACCTTCTTTTGGTACTGTCATTTCAATTTCTAGTAAAGGTGCTTGTGCCTCAAGCGGCAAACACTACTGTGGTTCATGCCTGATGTCTATCCAATCTGCCTTTATTAAATACTATGCATTCAATTTGTCTCTTTAACAAGAGAAAACTAAGATGATAACAGCTAAGTGTCTGAGACATACCTAACCAATAGTTTTTCATAATTTTGCATCTCTATCAATTTTGGCATTTTAGTAATGAACAATTTTTTTTTTCCAATCTGAATCTGCTACTCCATAGGCCATCAGTTCTAGTTGCGTGGCAGGTTGGTTCCCAACATGTAGACCCAATAACGGAATTCAAGTTTTCTGTGGCATATAGCTTGGTGATTTGTTGGAGGACACAACCATATGATGCCTTCTTCAGCCATGTCTTCTGCAGACCCCAGCTAAAAAGATTCTAGCCTTCTATCTCTTCATTCTGAAAGATTTTTCATGTCACACTTCACCTATATATATCTCCATTCTTAGCTCGTCACTTACCAAATCCTTCCACGTTCAACTTTCCCTGAGCAGCAAGCCTGGAAAAGTGTCTCTTCCTTGACAATATATCAACAAATACAAATGGCCATCTTTTTGCCTGGTTTTCTTGCTAAACCAAGTTTGCGAAGGTCTCTGTCTGCAACAAAAAGATCAGTTCCGAAGGGTTGCTTGGTTGTCTATGTTGGGGAAACCGAGAAGAAGCGATACGTTGTTCCAGTATCATACTTGAACCACCCTGCATTTCAAGATTTGCTCGGCAAAGCCGAAGATGAGTTTGGTTACGATCATCCAATGGGTGGTTTGACACTACCCTGTGAAGAAGAGGCTTTTCTTGATGTCATTTCGTACTTGAGTCGCTAGATCATTAGAGATAGGGTTTAGCAATTCTCCTAGAACAATTTTGTACGGCAAAATTCGCCAAGTTTGTTGTAAATATTTTTTGGTGAAAAAAGTTGCCTAGTGAGAAGCATTTTCTCATCATTCTTTTACTATTTTTTTTCATTCAAACCACATACTCTTGACTCTCCCCCACTCCATTTTTAGCTCTCTGCATTGCTTTATTACAGTGAAAAGTTTGAATCAACGAAATTAAGTGATGAGTATTTCCATAAAGAAACAACACAAGATAAATTATATGAATCAACGAGTCTCTTCTAACCATGGAAAGGTCCGTGCTTATGCATTTATTTCTTATGCAATATTGGCGCCAGAGTAATCTAATTATTTGACAAACTCGAGCACTAGCTGCCTGATACGGAAGGCATAACTATGTGATCCTTAAGTTTGGACACCTACCACAAGATCTCTTGACCACTCATCCACATTTAGTAGAATCCACTCCTGATTCATAAATATTTAACATTCCACTCCAAAACCTAACTTGTCCCTACACTATTTGCCAAGCTAATCTCCTACTCCAATACATTTATAATCTTGTAACCTTGAATTTAAAGGGGGATAATGTTCTTTGTAACCTTGAAATGGAAACTCTGATAAATTATAAACTATCTCTGGTTACCGTACTTGACAGAAATAGGTTGCAGATGATCAATTAAGTTGATAGTCTCAGCTTATATCTCCAGTGCAGACCGGCTTCATGGAAGGGAGGTTTATTGCAGATTCCGTGATGGTCGCGAATGAAATTATTCACTCTATGCAAATGTCTAGAGGTCCGGGTTGGTGCTTCAAATTGGACTTCCAGAAGGCGTATGACTCAGTTGAGTGGTCCTTTCTATTTGACGTGCTGGTATCAATGGGGTTTGGGGAGAAATGGTGCCGCTGGATCCAAGCTTGTGTTTCCTCGCCGCGCTGTGCTGTTCTCATTAATGGAGCGCCAACTGAAGAATTTTCGTTGGGTAGAGGATTGCGGCAGGGAGATCCTTTATCTCCCTTATTGTTCAACCTTGCAGCGGAAGTTTTGTCACGTATGGTTGGACGAGCGATCGAATGCCATCTTCTGCAAGGGATAACTATTGGCGGTCTCCATCTAACACATCTTCAATATGCGGATGATGTTATTCTTTTCTGCAACAGAGATCGACAGGGTCTACTGAATATCCAGAGCATACTCCGCTGTTTTGAGCTGCTGTCAGGACTCAAGGTGAATTTTTTCAAGTCTGGGCTGGTGGGCATTAATGTCCCCTCGGATGAAGTGGCAGACATGGCCCGCTCCTTGCATTGCAGGGTACAGTCTCTGCCGTTACAGTATTTAGGGGTCCCTCTAGGTGCTAGTCCTCGCAGACGCAGCACATGGGCTCCGGTGGTAGCTCGTTTTAAAAGCAAACTCGCTGCTTGGAAGGGCTCGCTGCTGTCGATAGGCGGCCGTCTCACGCTGATTAAAGCTGTACTCAATAGCCTGCCGATATACTACATGACGTTCTTTCAATTGCCAGTGGGAGTTAGGCGGGTGTTGGAGCAGTGGACGAAACGATTTTTCTGGGCAGGGACGGTGGACAAACGGTGTCTTTGTAAGGTGAGATGGGATACGGTAAAAGCTGCAACCAGTGCGGGTGGGGCGGGGGTGGGCTGCTTGCAGTTGCGGAATTATGCATTACTCACGAAATGGAGTTATCGTATCGCCAGTGAGACGTGCTCGCTATGGCGCCAGATTATTGCACAGAAGTACAATCCTTGCCTGCGTGTGGAGGGCATCGTCAGCGCCGTTCGTCGAGGCTCGGCAGTCTGGAATGGAATTGTTCATGTCAGTAAACTCACAATGCCAAATGGCCGATGTCTATCCTCCTTTTATCACTGGAAATTAGGAAGGGGCGACACCATTCATTTTTGGCATGACGTGTGGTGTGGAACAGCACCTCTCCGAGACTCTTTCCCCAGACTATATGCGCTGTCCCTGGAGAAGGATGGTCTGGTGGCTCAGTTTGGGTCTTGGAGTGGTGTTGAGTGGCATTGGCACTTTTTGTGGCGCCGTTCAATGTTTGTGTGGGAGGAGGAGGCCGTGGTAGGTCTCTTACAGTGTCTGGAAGGGTGCTGTCCGGATGTCCGGGTTGATGATGTTTTGTTATGGGGTGCCCAAAGGTTGCCATTTTCTGCCAAAGTATGCTACCAGTCCCTTGCAGCAACTGGTGCTATGTCTCCTGTACGGACAATTCCTAATGTTTGGCATCATAAGGGAGCGCCTAAGTGGCAGGTGTTCACGTGGTTGGCATGTATGGAGAAACTTTCTGCTAAAGGTTTGCTAGTTCGCCTAGGTATTTTTTCCGTAAATGATCGGTTTTGTGCTGCTTGTGGAGGGGTGGAGACGGATTCTACCCATATTTTGTTGGACTGTAGGCAGGCGTGGGAGTGTTGGTCCTTATTAGTCAAGCATTGGGGTTTTTGTTGGGTTCAACCCAGATCCTTTGTTGCGTTCTTCGATCAATGGGCAGACTTCCCCATTCCCAGTCGCTGGCGTAATCTCTGGTATGTATTATTATTTTCTTGTGCCTGGAGTCTATGGTTGGGGCGCAACAATAGACTCTTCCGAGGCGAAGTTAGAAGTGCGGCGGACCTCTATTTTAATGGCATGCGGCATGGATTCTATTGGGCAAAGAATAACCTTCCAGAAGTGTGTATAGATAGTCTGGATGTCCTTCCGGTTGGGGACATTGTCTCTGTGCTGGCTCGTTAGTATTTGGCATTCTGCAAAATCCTGATCCTGTCTTTTATACACATGCTCTGTTTGTTTCATGGTGTCCATTGCGCTGGTATATTTGCACATTGTATAGGTCTGCTGGTGGTTGTGACATTGGTGGGTTTCTGCAGGTTTTATTTTAGCTCTTCTGGGCCTGCTGTATATTGCAGCAGATGATATTGCCAGAGGCTGAGGCATGGGAATTTTTGACACGTCACAGATGGTGGTGCAGGTCTGCTGAAAGTTGTAATCTAGGTGACTTTCTGCGTGTTGCACTTTTGTTTTTTAGTTGATTGTGGGGCTTCCTGGGTTCTCCTGGGGACGCTATAGCTTTCTGCGAGAATGTATTGCCGGTATGGCGGTTTTGAAAGTGCTGTATTGTTTCGTTCTGGCAGTGTGCTGCTCGTGTGTTCCTTTGTACAGACTATTTGTATTATTCCCCTCCTTAATATCTATATATCGATATATCCTCAAAAAAAAAAATCAATTAAGTTGATAATATCGGCAAATTACCACCAGGAAGTACAAAATACACAGGTTTAGTTTGCTTCGCATCGCTCTCGACGTCAATATCTATCTGTCTGCTACCTATTTCTTGTTGTCCATTGGCTACCATTCGTATCTGTGGGGCAGATTGGTTTCCAACATAAGCATTCATATCTGCTTCCTAATTCTTGTAGTCCATTAGCTACCATGTCTGTCTGCTATCTATTTCTTGTCGTCCAATGGCTACCATTCGTATTTGTTGGGCAGATTGGTTTTTCCAACATAAAGACCTGGATATGAATTCTCTGTGTCACTAATTTGCTGATTGCTTAAGAAGACAAGAGCATGTGATATCCCTCATCAGCCACCTTCCACGCAGACCCACAGCAATAGCTGATGCCCTCTAACTTGTGATTCTAAATGAATTCGCTCTGCTCTTCTATCTATTTATAGTTCCTTACTTGCCTCACAGCTCATCACTCATCAACTCTTCTCACTCCAGCAACAACTTTCCTGAGCAACAAGCCTGCTAAGTGCTTTTTCTTCACTATCTTTCTTAGAGATACACCAACAAAGTAAGACCCTATGGCTATTCGTTTGCCCGGTGTTCTTGCCAAGCAAGGCCTTCGACGGTCTCTTTCAGCTTCAAGAAAATCTGTACCTAAGGGTTTCCTAACAGTTTATGTAGGGGAAAATGAGAGAAAGCCATATATGGTTCCTGTGTCATATTTGAATCAGCTTCAGTTTCAAGATTTGCTCAGTAAAGCTGAAGAGGAATTTGGTTATGATCATCCCATGGGTGGTCTGACAATTCCTTGTGAAGAAAACATTTTCCTTGATGTCATTTCTCAATTAAGCAGATCTTGATGTGGAGATAGAACTGTAGCACTCGGATAGGAAATTTTGTATTCAATCTTTTGATGTTAAAAAATACTTGTGTAAAAATGCTTCAGAGATACAAATCAACATTTTATTCCCGCAACTCAAGCTCTCTGTTTCTAATACCTCTCCTCCCATGATCTACTTTTCACTTGCGAACGTTGCCACTGTACATTTCTCTGTTGCAAAGAGCAAAATAGCGACCGAGGTTGATATTGGAAACTAATCCTTTCCTGTGTTGGTAGAACAACTGACTCTGTCATATGCTAGGGTCACTATTGAGTTTGGCAGGAACTTGAACAGAGGAAAGAATGTTTACTATGGCGTGATTGACATGAAGCCAACGTTAATTTTACAGACTTCTGTAAAGATACAATCATGTTGGGACTTGAGTACAAAACTTTTGCCACTTGATATTGCAATTCATACAGCTATCACAGATGGCATGCCCCAACAAATTAAACCACTTTTCGGTAAGAAAACTTGTACACAAGAGGAAACGCTATTGTACATTGTACATCATAATTGATCTCTTGCATTCATAAAAGCATATGGAACTGTTTTGGTCATATTTTGCTTCATTAAGTTCATTGTGGGCTCCGATCCGTATAATATACTCTATGAAACTTAAACCTTCTTTTGGTACTGTCATTTCAATTATCTAGTCAAGCTGCTTGCGCCTCAAGAGACAAACACTACTGTGTGTCATACCTGATGTCTATCCAATCTGCTTTTATTAAGTACTCTGCTGTAAATTTGTCCGTTCAACAAGAGAAAACTAAGATGATGACAGCTAATTGTCTCAGACATGAACCTAACCAAGAGGTTTTCATAATTTTGCATCTCTATCAACATTGGCATTTCAGTAATGAACCGTCTTTTTCTCAAGCTGCATCTGCTTCTCCATAGGCCATCTGTTCTAAGTGTGTGGCAGGTTGATTCCCAACATGTAGACCCAATAACAGGATCCAAATTTTCTGTGGCATATAGCTTGGTGATTTGTTAGAGGACACAACCATGTGATGCCTTCTTCACCCATGTTTTCTGCAGACCCCAGCAAAAATGATTCTTGGCCTCTAACTCTTCATTCTTAGATTTTTCATATCACACTTCACCTATTTATATCTCCATGCTTAGCTCGTCACTTACCAAATCCTTCCACACTAAACTTTCCCTGATCAACAAGCCTGTAAAAGTGTCTCTTCCTTGAGAATATATCAACAAATACACATGGCCATCTTTTTGCCTGGTTTTCTTTCTAAGCAGAGTCTGCGACGGTCTGTGTCTGCAACAAAAAGATCAGTTCCGAAAGGTTTCTTGGTTGTCTATGTTGGGGAAACCGAGAAGAAGCGATACGTTGTTCCAGTATCATACTTGAACCACCCCACATTTCAAGATTTGCTCAGCAAAGCCGAAGATGAATTTGGTTATGATCATCCAATGGGTGGTTTGACACTACCCTGTGAAGAAGAGACTTTTCTTGATGTCGTTTCTTACTTGAGTCGCTAGATCTTAAGAGATAGAGCTTAACAATTCTCTTAGAACAATTTTGTACGGAAAAAATCGCCAATTTTGTTGTAAATGTTTTTCGGTGAAAAGTTGCCAAATGAGAAATATTTTGATATCATTCTTTTACTGTTGTCTCAGTGAACTCATACCAGAAGATCTCTTCACCACGCATTCACTTTTACTGGAATTCTCATCAGATCCATAAGTATATAACCTTCCACTTCATAACAAAACCACTCCAAACACTATTTATTTGTAATCAATATCTTCTGCAGAGACAAAAAAGTAAAACAATTCCAGCCTTTACATTTCCTGGGCAAAATTTCATTTCCCTGTATGGCAGTGCCAGAAAACCACATCCGATGTTAGAGTAGAAAGAATAATGTAAAAACCAAAAACTGTTCTTCCTGCTTATTGCATTGTTATTCTTTCATCTTCTAACAGCATATCCTCATTCTGCTGTCGCAAGCTTGTCTAAAATCCAGATAGTAACAATTTTCGCATGGCTGAGAGTACTTTCTCGGTCATGCCATGTCTGTAATCTAATGATGAGTTGGCTGCACGTCCTTTTCAACAGGCATATCATTATGTTGCGAATGCTTATCCTCTAATATCTGGAATTTCTCGCCAAGGGTTAAAAGCTGAGGTCTGTGGAGGCAAATAGAATTCATATATTCTCAGTCATTTACGACAGGACCATGTGATCCGTAATGAGCTATGTCTCATATCTTACGCAGACCCCAGTTCTTGACTTCTATCTCCAATTTTAGAGGGCCATTTGGTATATATATTCTTCCCACGATTGGAACGATCTCACATTCCTTAGCAGCTTCTCTTGGGAACTGTGGCCTTGACTGTGAACCAGGTTTGACCTTCAATATGGCATTCAAAGTCGAATTCTCATCCCATGTATAATACTACGGTGGTTAGATCCTCTGTATGACATCCTATCAGACACTGGAAAATTTCAAGTAAAATGAAATTTTTTTTTTTTGAGCAAAATGAGATTTGCTGTTTATTCTTCTCTGTGGAAAGTACGCTTGGCTGTGTGTGATTGTCTCGATCATGTCTGATCCTAAAATCACTTAGCTACACATCTGCTTCAAACATTAATACCCATGTGGAATTCCAATGCTTAGCATGCCCTCTCTTACTGGCTTCTTTGTTTACACTGGGGCATATTCTTCCTAAACATGAGGGCAAAAGGAAGGACAGAAGCTTTGCCCAATCTCTGTATTTGTTTTCTGTTGGAAGGACAATGCGACACCTGTAGAGCAGTGTTCTGAACCAAACAGACCGTACATAACAGGACTTGACACTCTTATCTCAAGGTTGTAGAGGACCATCTCATCAATATATATTCATACTCCTGAGAGAAAACAGCAGATCACTTGCAACTTACTCAAATCTGCGTATTCGCAACGTACACAAAACTTGGACCCAAAAAAAAACCCTGTGAAGCTATTCCTTCGTGGACAAACACATTTATACACAGGGCATGGCTATTCCTAGCATATTCAACATCTTCTGCTATGCCGGAAACAGTTTCAGTGCAGTTTATGTAGGGGAGACTAAGAAAAAGCTCTTTTTGATGTTGCGGAATCCGATTTGGGTGGGCCATTCTTTCAAGTTTCGCTAAGGAAAGCTGAAGAGGAATTGGATCCTAACCATCCAATGGCTGATTTCTGACAGTCACTAGCTGAGAAGTAAGTTCCCTTTAATTTTCTTCTGATCAATGGTTGATTTCGTTTCACTCACTTCTACCAATGACTGGCAGTATCAGGAAATCTGGTTAATTCGTTACCAAAGAAAGCTATTATTAGTCCAACCAGAATAAACGAACAAAAAATGCAGCCTGATAATGTCTTTGCCATTAGAGCTGACATGGCCAGACATGAATGGTCACCTTATACAACACTTTCCCTCACAAAATTTTAATCCAATAAAATGGCGGCGCGGAAGCTCATGCTCGGCTTTTAAAACAGGGAGTTACATATCGCAGCGACAAAACTGTCCATGTAACTGAGCGAGCATTGAACAGCCAAACCCACTGGCTTCTGTAGAAAGACTAGGTTTTTCCCATATTACCAAATCCTTCGGCTCTATCACTGTGTTTTTACACCATTCATCCCAATGTAAGGATCTTTCGGCCATTAAGAAGCTACATGCTCACCTACTCAGAAAAGGCTTAATCTTTGACTGGCTCAATATCCAGAGCCAACTGATTTACACCTATACTATATGCCTCAACAAAAACAAGCTTGAAACCCTGACTCGCTGCTTCCAGTTCATTAAGCCGGGGAACCCATTTGTTTTCAATTCCTTAATATCCGATTATACTCGAAATGGGTTTTCATTCTATGCACTGAAAGCCTTTTCTTTCATGCACATCAACCGTGTCCCCATAGATTCGTATGCCTTGTGTTGCTCCTTAACAGCCTCGTCCTCTGTTAAAGATATGAACTTTGGCAAACAGATACACGCCCATGTAGTGAAATCAGGTTGGTTGCGTAGTCTGTTTGTGGGCAGTGCTATAATTGATTTGTATTCTAAAGCGTCGTTAGTTAGGGATGCGGCTATAATATTCGACGAAATTCCGGTAAAGAACACAGTTTGCGCTAATGCGCTTTTATCAGGATACATTGAGGCTAAGTTATGGGATCACGTGCTGCAACTTTTTGGGAAGATGCCTGCTTTGGGTTTGGATTATGATAATTTAACATTATCGATGATATTAAGAGCATGTGCAGGGCTATCTGCAATTGACATGGGCAGGCAAGTGCATGCCTATGTAAAACGTAAAGTTTATGTGGAAAACGATGTTTTTTTGCAGAGCTCACTGATTGAAATGTATGGCAAGTGTGGTTTTGTGAGGAGGGCGTTGCAAGTTTTCAATTTGTCAGGATTTAAACTTGGAGGAGAGAGATATAGGGATATTGTTCTGTGGACTTCAATGCTTGGTGTATATGGCAGAAATGGATACTTTGCTGAGGTTATTGAATTGTACAAAGACATGTTAAAAGAGGGAATCAGACCTGATGGAGTGGCCTTTGTGACAGTCATCTCAGCTTGTGGTCACTCTGGTCAAGTGAAACTTGGAATAGAGTATTTTGAGACCATGGTTCGTGAATTCAAGTTGAAGCCCTGCCCAGAGCACTATAGCTGCGTGATTGATTTGCTTTGTCGGGCTGGTGAGTTAGATAAAGCATGGAAACTGGTCAATGAAATGCTAACCGAAGGACATGAGTTTTCCAATATTTCCATGTGGGGGACCTTACTTAGTGCTTGCGAGGAACAGGGAAATTTAGAGTTTGGCAGATTGGCTGCAAAGATGGCACTTAAATTGGAGCCTCATAACGTCGGGATCTATGTTCTATTGTCAAATTTGTACGCTAGGTTCAGTATGTGGGATGAAATTGGCCGGCTGAGGGAAATAATGAAAGAAAGAGGGCTGAAGAAAGATGTAGGCTATAGTTGGATTGCGTAGCCTGTGGGGAAGAGTGAACTTCATTCTGAAAGGCATCAAGAATGCTAACTATAGTCTTTTGCTTCATTTGATAGCTGAGATTCTTTCACTAGAAATCCTACAAGTAAGTTGAAACAAAATCATTTACGAGTTGAAGGTCAATGATATCGAATCCGGATGTAGAAAAAATTATCTATATTTAGAAAAAAGATAATTGAAAAGAAATTTGTCTAAACCATGCATTCACTTTGCTCGCAGATGGGGAGATTACTGAGGTCAGAAATCAGCTACCAGAGAAAATGAAAGAAATTGAATTCTAAATAAGGCTAGGCTTTCATATATAAGTGGACAAATGTAATTGACGATTTTACCCCTATAGTCATCTAGGATATCTCGCGCTGGTTGGTTTACTAAAAAACGTGTAGTAAGGTTTGTAGCAGGCAATACTTTTGCTCTCCAACCCGAATCAGGTAATGTAAATTAGCGAGAAACTATTGTTTAAGGGCATGAGAAATAGTTAATTAACGAAAAAGGAACGCTGAAGATCATCCTGAAATAAGTCTGTCACCTCACCCTCTCCCTCAATCGCAGAGAAACAAGATGAGCAAACCCGAAGACGCTGAAAAGAAGGTAATTTTGTTATCTGAAGTTTTTATTTTTATGACTGCCCTGCTCTTTGATCACCGAATCAATGCTTCCGAGGTGCTCAAAACTTTATCTTGGAAGCTGTTTTTATTGGTGCCACTGCTGGAACCTTTTTTGGGTGGGATTAGGTTTATTTTAATGTTATGTGATTAGTGCAGAGCTGGAGCGTGGCTCTTTGGTTTAGAAGTTTGATTTGAATGGTTACCCAATGCTAGACTGAGAGGAAAACGATGACCAGAAGCCCAATTTATGTTTTTTTTAGTTATTTGTTAGCCCTATTTTCCGAATTGATTTAGGTCCGTGTTGGTTCGAGTGAAGCTTGAACGTGAAGTTTGTTTTAGCTCCACTGCATTGTCTTCATGAAGTGCTGTGTGCTCGATATATTTTTCCGTTTTGCTAGACATTTCCCTTGAGTTGTTGCAGATATTCAATGGCCGTACTTTGGCATAATTAGAAACTATGAGACACTTTTTGTAAGTTACAAGTTGAGGATGTTTTCTACATTGTTGCTTCTGGATTTTAATGTAGATCTTGAGTAAGAAGCTCAAAGATGTTGAGATTAGCATTCCACTAGTGTACGGAAACATTGCATTCTGGCTTGGAAAAAAGGCGAGCGAGTAAGTCTGTCATTTTGCAGTTGATTGCTAGTTTATTTTCTGGTTGAATCTTTGAATATATTTCTTTTATGTTTTGTAAAATTACTGATCAGGTATCAATCCCACAAGTGGACTGTGTATGTACGTGGAGCAACCAATGAGGATCTGGGTGTAGTCATAAAGCGAGCTGTTTTTCAGCTTCATTCAAGTTTCAATAATCCAACGAGGGTTATTGAATCACCGCCTTTTGAACTATCAGAAGCAGGATGGGGTGAATTTGAGATTGCCATTACACTATATTTCCATGGCGATGTTTGTGATAAAACCTTGAACTTGTAAGTATTTTTTTTATTCACTTCTGGATTTCAGTTTGGGTCATAACGTTATGGAAATGTTAGATTTTTATCAAATAATTTTATAGAGAGGCTAGGCATAAACGGAGAACAAATCCAATATTCAAACCCTATGAGTGAATACTACTTATGTTCTGATCCGCAGTTGTCATTGTTAGCATCTCAGATTTTAGATGACATAGGCCAGATGTTATGTTGTTTTGCATTAATGCACCACAGATATCATCATTTGAAGCTTTACCCAGATGATGAATCTGGACCCATGTCAACTAAGAAGCCCGTTGTTGTGGAATCCTATGATGAGGTTGTTCTCCCTGAGCCTTCAGAGTCTTTCTTAGCTCGCATCCAAAATCATCCAGTTGTAAACTTTCCAAGATTACCTGCTGGTTATACTTTGCCTCCTTATGGTATGTCCTTTTCGCTTAATTCTGTAAACCTGTAGACATTCATTTTTCTTGCTTTGGATGAATTGGTTGACTCTGCATTGCTTGCAGTACCAGTTGAGGATGTTACTAAAAGAAAGAGAGGGGACACTAAAGATCATCCGCTAAGCCAGTGGTTCATGAACTTTTCAGAAGCCGATGAGCTATTACAACTGGCAGCTGCTCGTCAGCAGGTCAGATATTAATCCCCGTACTTGACGTTAATCTATCATTTTTAAAAAAATCTTATCTAAAGGCAGTGATATGCTCGTCTTCCTGAGAACCACCTTGTCTGTAGCTCTTTATAGTTTGTTAAGAAACTTCTGCCAAAAATCTGATTTTTATGGGGTGTGGACTGTTTTCTTACCTGAGAATTTTCTTTATGCATTTTGTATAGAAGCTCTTCTTTCTTAATGGTTCTGTCCCAGCCATTCCCCAATTTTCCCAGAGATAAGCTCTGTCCTCTATGTCCTTTTCCCAGCTCACAGATGCAAAATTTTAAAACAGGTTATTATATTTTGGTTCTGACACCAAAGCATATAGAGCTTGTGGTTATACTGGCAAGGGTTTAGCAATTTGGTTTGTGGAATTTCCATTAGAAAGTACCGAGATTTTTATGGAAACAGGAATATGTTTGTTTTCCTTAAAGTGGGTCATATTGACTCTTCACATAGTTTTCACAATCTGTACAAACAATTTCATGAACAAGCATTTCATAGAAATGGTATTCAACACTGTTTTGATATAATGGTAGCATGGCTTTGGCAGCTTGCTTTTCTGATATGGATCAATGATTCAGTATTTTATACTTTTTAAGGATTGAAAGAACCAACTTTTTCCAATTTGTTTACTGCACAGAAGTTCCTTTCTATTATAAATGCCTATAGCGTCTCTCCTCTCACAAAGTCTAGGAATCAGCTCATTTCTGAAATTACAAAATATTTTTGGGAGTACAGTATTTTGTCCACGGATCATTTGATGTAGATTTTTCACATGAAATTTCCCGGGGCTAGTTTTGGCTTGAATCCATTTTTATTCATCAGTAGCCGCTGCTAATAATATTCTTAGGTCGATGTCTACCCTTGGTGCATACTGCTTTCTGCTCAAATCATTGTCATTGTCACTGCAAATGATCCTTTTTCCATTTCCTGTAATTGTCTTGATGGTTTTCTTCATTTGATGCTGATTAGAATTGAAATTAATTTGAAATGTTTATAATCCCAAATTTCGCTGGCTAATAGATGAGTGAGTTCGTCTTTGGAGATACTAAAGTTCTTGGAATCTATTTGTCCTTCCTGCATTGGTAGAAATATCCTTCTCACTCAAGCCTAAGATATACGATTGGAAACTGTTTCACTTTTGCACAGAGCTGTATTGTTTGACAGTTTGGATCCATTGTGTTAGGTGCAAGCCCATATAGCAAAACTCAGACGACAGATAAGCTTGATAGATGGGCAGCATCAACAGTTGAAGACCCCTTCCGACCAGTGACTACATTTTCTATGGAGAATTATGGTATTTCTTCTAGTTAATGCTTGCAGAAGTAGATGGTGTAGTGTGCAGCAATGACGTGTAGTTTCTCAACTAAGGAGTTTTCTGTACCCTTTCTTCTTTTCTAGTTCCCATGCTTGTATGTGACGTGACAATGGATCTTTGTCAAAAACAAACAGAACGACGTGTATCGTTTTGTTAGCTAAAAATGACCATCGTCGACTGGATGTCTGTAGGTACTTTCAAAATCAAATTTGATCTGTGTGCAGAAGATACCGATGATTTTTCCCGCTAACATATTGCAATTGGAAACAGGCATTAAAATCTTCTGGCCCTACTCAGATTCTGAAATTTCCATTTTTTTCTACTGAAATGCTGATTTATTTATTTCTCAAAATAGTTGTTATTGTTATTGAAATATTTTATCTGTTTTGGTTAGTGCATAGGATACAATTATTGTGGTATGTTGATGATATACCTTTTCAGGTACTTCGTGTGATGCTGAGCACTAGAAAAGGTAAATAGAAATCTGAGATTTTACCCTGTGAACTGAGAAAATTGCGATGCACCCTCACAGTGCTCTTAGTTAGGTGCACATTCACAGTAAAACCCATTTCAAAATTTTCCAACAGAAATGGGGTCGTTTATTCTGGCTTTTGGATGGTTTCTGCATGTGCTGTCCCTGTCATTTCATTTCCATTGTCATTCTCGTCTTGGTTTTGCATTTTCCAGGTACAACCCTATCTTTAGTTCTCAGAAATTTTACTGATGCCCTTTTCAAGTGGGTCCGCCCAATTAATATTCTCCTCCTACCAGCTAAACAAACTCCATGTCCATCTGTGCTTTTTGTAGTCAAGGTCCTAATCTAATAATTAATCAGTGCTCAACTTTCTTGGTCGTGATGATCATTGAATCGTTAGAACTTTTTCAACGATCAATACCTGATTGATTATCTTTTCGTTCGATAATGCATACCAGTCTGCATTCTCGGGCCCGGCAGGCCTGACTACTTTTCTTACAAACCCATGTGTTTATAATACGCTTTGCCGCTTCAGTTTCTGCCATCACCATCAGATACTTCGTTGTAGAGGGTTACGAGATATTAAGATGGAACCAACTCTTGAGAATTCGAAGATTCTGTCAAACATAGTAGAGGAAACCCAACTTGTACTGGTAGAACAGTTTGTGAAAAAAAAATGTAGTAAAAGGGTTAACAAAATCCGGGACAATAGATCAAAGATGGCAGTCCTCTGCTTTGAGAGATGGTGTGTCTGGTAAACCTGAAGGTTCTGAAGAGTCATAACTGGTTTTACAAGCCTTGGGTATGTTATCTTTACAGGACGGTTTGGTGGCAAGAGTAACATGGCCTTCATGTGCTAAGCAAAACAGGAAGGTCGTCATCGACTATGCATAAGATAACATGGTCTCTTGGGCTCAACGGTACACCACATGTCAGTAAGAATGGTGGGCCTTCCCGTCTGCTGCTTTTATTGTTCATTCTAGCAATCAATCCTATTCACAGAACATGGGAGAGCTTCTCTCGAAGACGGCGACCTAATGGTAACTTGTTTAACATCTTCTGGTTCCTACATATGTGTCCCTTATAGGCACATACAACTAACTACATGCACGTAGATAGGTATATATATTTATACAGACATACAGAATTTATCAGCAAGCCAGGTAGGAGATGTTTATGTTGGACTTGTTAGGTCTATGTATTATCACACTCATAAATAGCGTTACTGCTCTTGGTTTCTGGTTGAACTCTTCAGTCTTCAAGACTCGTACAGTTGGCGTAGGTTGTGGATTTTGATGTACCAAAAAGAGTATTGGATATAACGAGATGGAGCTTAGAGGCACTGTCATACATTTGCAAAATACAAAAACCAAAAAACACAGAAATGCAGGACATTTCCGTATCAAGCATCAAATCTAGCTTTTAGCGGTTCGCTTTCCGAGCCTTGGAACATCGATCGAGATAGGGTTTGGGCAATGAAGTCTGGGGAAGACGACAGAAGTGGTGTACATTTTAAGTTGATTTATTTCCGATAATACCTCTTTTTTATTGTGGTGGTGGTTCGAGCTGGACCACATTAATTGGTAGCTAGCTAGCCTTATGCGACACTTCTTTTTCCAGTAATGAACACTGCTCCACTGGATGATCAGAACTGCTGACAATTTGAGCAACTATTACAAAACCATGGCTGCTTTCCCCAGCTTTCCCCACTTAGGTTTCTCCAAGTTGGCCAAAGACCATAACTGTGGAAAAGTGCATGCATGTAAGCTTGTCAATTAACTTATAGAAACAGTAGTTTATGACCCTGCAGCTTATAATTGCCTCAAATTTGATAGAATAGAACCAACCACGCCCCCTTTGTTTCCTCTTTGTTTCTCCAGTCAGGTACACCATTTATATGCAGTATAGCAAATCATAGAAGGCCAGTTGTCATGTCTGCGCCATCATTCATGCTTAATCATAATACGGATTAGATTGAAAGACTATAACTATCGGAGTTTAGACCACCTAGTACGCATCTGCCAATAATAATATCAGATAAGGTGCTCAGGTTTAGCACAAAAGCTGTCTTTGTTGGGACATAAACTGTGGGATCTTAAGTAGTTAAGAGTGATCCATACAGGCAAAGGTAGCAGTAATTATCTGGAAATGGTTTGCAGAACACGAAATCACAAATCTAGCTACAAGCACAAAAATAACAAAACCGTCGGTAAGGTTGTACTCTCCAGTACACCCGTTGTGGGTCCGATGATACAGGTATAGACTATGAACATATAGCATTAGAAGTATGATAGATAGAACATAAATAATCACACCGGTGCGTCACAAAGACAATACCTTATCTTATTTCTATTAATATTGTTATTTGAGACCAACCTACCAGACAAATAATTTTAACTGCGGATTTAAATGCCATTTTCACAATAAGAAAATTGCAGGTTAGACTGTAATTATAACTGGGTAAGAAAAAATGGAAACTTCGAATTAAAGGCCAAGTGAGGAAGAGGGAGAGGGAGAGGGAGAGGGAGAGGGTCCGTGTTGTCATTAGGAGGGCCAACATAGATGTGCAAACCCAATAGAATTGGCTCCCACCATGTCCTTGCCTCACATACACATACCCCCGAGTAACTCGTGGTTTCATGTCCTTTGCTCCCACATTCCACATGACCATCTTTCTCTTAATTTTCTTCATAAATACCCCCATCATCGCCTTACTCCCTCCATCACTACCATCAACTTCAACTTTACTACAACACACACTCCTCCTCCCCCCTCACCTCAACTTAACTCAGCCTCCTCAGCTTTTACCCAAATGGCCATCAGGAAGGCGAACAAGCTGTCCCAAGCAGCAGTCCTCAAGCAAATCCTCAAGAGATGCTCAAGCTTGGGCAAGAAACACGGCTACGATGAAGATGGCCTCCCTCTTGACGTACCGAAAGGACACTTTGCTGTGTATGTTGGGGAAAACAGAAGCAGATACATTATACCAATTTCATTCTTAAGTCATCCTGAGTTTCAGTGCTTGCTTCGACAGGCTGAAGAAGAGTTCGGCTTTGATCATGACATGGGACTTACCATACCTTGTGAAGAAGTCGTTTTTCGCTCTCTAACATCAATGCTCAGATGAAAGAAGCTTGTATGTGAACATGATTGATATTGTGATGGTGGTTTTTGCTCGGAGAAGGTGACCAAAGATGAAGCTACACTGATCTGATGGCTTCTCTTTTTTTTTAACATCTTCTCCATTGTGATTCTCTTGATCTTCATTCTTGGGTTTTCTTTATTTGTATTTTTTTTTTCTTCTTAGACCCTCGTTAGGATTTTATGTCTAGCTAATCGCTAACCTCCAGCCATGAAACTCTGTAGGGTCTGATTTGTATAAACCTGGTTTTCCTCACAGAAGATGCATTAATCAACATCATGTGAGAGAAGAAGTTCAAGCCCTTTTCAAGGAAATAATTAATTGCAATCGTATCTTGTTTAACGTTGTCAATGTCTCCTTGTTTTTTTCTTTACAGTTTCTTCTCCCGATGTTCAAAAGTAGCATACTCCGCGTGTACCCCCATTCAGCAAGATCTGTGCATGAGATAACAAATGGGCGAATTAAGATATCCGGTCGTATCAAATCAAGGACATCTATAAAACTCCACAAAACTGCATCCCTTTCCACTCTCCCTCAAACATCATAATTTTGTCAGAGAATATGGGGTACTTGAGTACGTACGGATCACGGTGCCATTTCTACATTATTCTAACTCCCAATAAAACCTCCTCCACTAAAATGCTCAAGCCAATGCACAAGCATCCAAAGGATCTGCATTTGCACCTCAGTATTTTAACCCCATGACTGTACCACAAGAATAAAAGCACCTGAGCTTATATAATAACCTACTCTGATTGATTCCATATATAGCTACTAGCTAGCTAGCCGGCCAGGGGATTCTAAATACCAGGCTCCAGTTGAGATAAAAATTTTTTAAAAAATCTGGAATCAGACTCGTGAGGCCCTGACCTGAATTGTCACGCAGTGAAGTGGCATCTTTTCCTCCTTGGTCACTGTGAAATGGCATCTAAGTTTGAATTAGATGACTTAAATAATTCCTTCGTAGCACGACTAGTCTCCCTCTTTTCTCCTCGGAAAGTGGGGAAAGTGTATTCAGTTTTGGTGAAAAGCTTTTTCCTTTCACCTTTTGTTGGTTTGCTTTCATGTCAGCTTTTGTTTCTTATGAAGTTTTTCTTTTCCTTTTTTTTTAAAAAAAAAGTACAAGAACTTTTCATTTTTTTTCTGGTAGATCACTGCTATGTACCTGCTCAAGGTACGGGGTTTCAACCAGTAGTTAGTTAGTTTCAACTGCTAATCAGTTAGGTTTTCTTCTTTCTTTTCCTGCTGACAGTTGAGTGAGAAAGCTATAGAGTCACCTCTTACAAAATAGTACAACATTAACATTATAATTATACTTTAAGATGTTCCAGTTTCATCACGTGAAGAACTTATAAGATTTCGAAAAAATGATATATTTTCGGGGTAGGATATATTTAATTGATTTATAATAATAAAATTTTCCATGCAGTAAATTATATTTTTTCGCTCATGTTTTACTGTGGAGCTTCCCGCACTAGAAAAGCCAAATTCTACGATCAATTGTCACCTTCAAGAACTCCTTCGAGGCAAGGAAATTTAAGAATAATGAAATATATATAATAAGGGCCATAGGGTGATGGGACAGAGATAAGCAATATGTATAGATCGCCCCGACAAACGATTAATCGTCTTGAGACAATTATATAAATTGATATATATTCAATTGAATATTTTTGAAAAAATTAGAAAAAATATATTTCGTCGGTTCTCCAACAAGAATTCAAACCCATTACCAGAAATGAACGGACTATTAGCCGAAACCTTTGTATATTGTCTGGTGACATTAACGTAGTACATACATAGGCAACAGATAACGGTTGGTCCTGCAACGAACCAACATATCTGTTTTTTAAAATCTGTGGGAAGGAGCGTATGTATATTCTCTATCAACGGTAAGTGTTTTTCTTCTGTGGGAGCTCTACAGAGGTGCAAAAGGCAGACCCCCTGGGTTAGGTGGTCCTCTGTTTTCATATAATGCAACCTTCGCCTCTTTTACTGTTTGCCACATAATAAGATCTGACAATCACAACACGGAGCTATTCCATAGCGGCAGCCGCTTCTCCAACTTTCTTAGCCTGGCCTAAAAGAATATATTCTGATACGCAAAATCCACCCAACAGAACTTCTTGCTCGTAAGAAAATATCTTTTCCCATCACTGGCTTGCTGTGAGGTTAGATCTCCCTCCTAACATCCCTCTCTCTTTATAGGCCATAGTTTGTCTGGAAAAAGAAATCAATGCGTATAATTTGGGGAAGGAAAAAAAAAAAGAAAACATCTGTCTAGCCCCAGAGACTCCGTGTAGTTTGACGAGAAACCCCATAAAGAAATTTCACGATTTTAGCATATTCTGCACCAAAAAGAAAGTATGCTTTAACTTTAATGAATCCAAGGATCTGTGTAGTGTAACAAAGATATAGTTGGTGTACGTACTACTAGCCTATGAACTTTATTCAGATATCTCTGCAAAAGGGATGCGCCACTATATATGACTCTTGCACTAGGATAGCCCTCTCTCTTTGTACAGTTCTATCTATTTTCATCCTTTTAATTAATCTGGTGCAGAGTACAAACAACTGCTGCTTCAGCTTTCAAAGTCATGCTCTCATGGCTTCTCAGTCCACGGGAAAAGAAATATGCAAAAGAACTGGCCATTTCTATTGTATAATCAGACATGTGTAATTAATAGCTTAACCAACTCTGACTAACGTTCAAGACGGAACCCGAACTGGACCAATGCCACCCAAATTAATGCGATTATATCTACTGTGAGAAAAGGAGCATCAGTGACACGACCACAAATCATAATAATCTGGACATAGAAATTAATTACAAAGCTAGCTTTGACTGAAAATGGACAACTTCACATGTACCAATTTGATAAATAGTGTAGAATAGTAGTCATATCTTTCACATCATTATGAGAAAAAAAAATGACGAGAAGACTCGAGTCTATGGAAACAAAGTTCACAGTTGGCTGCATGTTTCTTCTGCAGTTTGTCCCCAATGTCTTGTTGCCACCCACGTTCCACAGTAAATAGTAACAGTATCCTTCCTTTCACATCTTTTCCGTCACTTATTCACCCATTTGTTTCAACAGAAGCTTTTGTCCTTGAATATCTCGGATAGGAATTATTCTCTGGGAATCTTCCGACTCTCTGCCTCAAATGTTTCTCGTCAAGTGCTTTCTTCAACCATGTTCGAAATGTCAGTGATGTGTTACTTCATTTCACAATGTCCAGTTGATGCCAATCAACTTCGGTTGATCAGAATGCCGCTCTAAATAATAAACATAAATATCCTGATCGAAGTAAAAAGGTTCATAAATGGAAGTTGATGAATTGAAAAGCAAGATAAGAACCTTATTTGACAATTCCATGAAGGTATAATAAATAAGGATTAGAATTTCAAAAACGGGCATATCTTTCAATTTTATGTATCTATTTGTTTTGTTATGTTTCAACCATATAATATAAAACTACAAAAAGGCATTGAAGTTGCGTCTTTTCTTTACGAATGCGGTGAAGAACAAGGAAAGCCACTTGTGTGGGGAAGGTGGTAAAGCGGTGGGGATAACATGTTGTGCTCCAAAAATCTATTTCAAGAGATACTACGAGTGGGAATTGTCGGACTGATTGTCTGCTACTCATCACTATACGTACCTATCTCCACCCCAGCAATTGCCTATCATTCCTCTCCTCTCCACTCATCCTCGATCACCCAATGCAACCAACCAAGTACAATAACTGAAATGTCCTGGAAGAAACCTGCCAAACCAGGATAAACTATTTCTTTCTTTTCAAGGTAAAACATGCAATTTTCAGCATTTGAACTGTTGGACAAAAGTAAAAGGCATTACCAACTCTGATATCCTACATATGTTGGCATTTGCCATTACAGTAAAATCAAGCATTGTCGAATCCACAACAGTAATATTATATTATAAAATGCTGTTTAATAGAATCTTTTCTAGAGAAAGGAGATAGAGATAGAGAGATAAAACTCCCCCATGATAATGTGGTGGAAAAACTTGGCAAGAATAAGATGTCCCACTCTTGCTGTATCATTATCAAGAACTGAGATATTCTTTTCCAGAGCCAATCAAAGTGGTTCCATGCAATTTATGGGGCTATGAGTTGGGATAGCAAAGGTAGATGCCTGGGGACAAAATTGTCTTATTGTGATAGTACGAATCTGTACCGGGTGGTGCCTGTTTTTTCTTTTTTAAAAATCTCTTTTTTTTCACTAATTTTTGCATTTCGGATTAGTAACAAGACAACAGACAAATCGGTGACAACTGGAAAGCTTGTTGGTAAGATATAGGGAATGCTTTTGGGATCACCCTGTACGCTCCTTCTTACTGGGCTTCGTCAGGCCCAAATCATTCTTCTCGGGATAACAAGGTTGCAGGTCCTAAAAATCACCGAAGCCTTGTAATAAAATATCTTACGCCATGGAAAGGCATTTCCCTGTTATTGTAGTGGAAACACAATCATCAGTTGACTCCGGTAGACTCAAATAGACGATGATTAAAAAGTGGAATATTCAGGATTTTCTCCAGGGGTTGTGGAATTCCCTTTGCACACCATAGCATCTTTCTTCTACTTAGAAAGTGCATTTGCTGCGGAATGAAAACTTTCTTCCAGTCCTACCTGAATCTCCTTTTGCTGCGGAATTTCCTGTTGTTTGCAGCAGGAAGGTGATGCAACTTGGATCCTTTTAGTGCAGCACTTCATGTGGCTGCCCTGTAAAGGTATCGTCTGTACTCTAAACTTTCTATTTAAGGAGGTTTGGATTGATTTGATGGATAAGAAATGTCCATTCTGTGATTATTGTCCTGAAAACCCAGATCATGCACATTCTATTGAAGTTGCGAGGTGTGGGTTTTTGGGGAATAAATACTGATGATATATGTCAAATAGTGTGGATTAAGCTTTTCATTAATGGCAATGGCCTTGTGATAGATACAACACACGAGAAGTTGTGGACAATTTTCATGTACCAAGTGGATTAGAGTGCACAAATGCAATCTCAATACCAGTAGAGATGATTAGTATGAATGTCGGCAACTGACAACTCTCCCTTCGACACTCCCCTGCCGTGTGATAAACCAGAGATTCACCGACAAAAGAAAAAAATTCAACGTTGGTCGGATTCAATTCCCTAATGACTAATCGGAAAGGATATGATTAAATAGTAAAATTATATCGACTAAAATAGATTAGTCATTCTTGTCAATTGTAGATATTTTTTAATTTTTTTAAAAAAGTCCCTAATCACAGAAATCAGATAGGCCCATCGCTCTCGTTAACTCGGCCTTTTGGTTTGCAGCAGACAGTGGATTTCAGGGGTGAAAAAGTCCACTAAGCAGCCTTAAATCTATCATTTTTGCTATGGCTTTCCCTAGATCTACCAGCGGGTTATCTTTCGGTAGTCGTACATAAATGGGAAGAGTATTTGAGGATTAATTTCTCTCCAATTATAAATACTATTATCAGAGGGATTAAGTTTTCATGGGACTTGTTCATTTGTTCCCTTAAAAATATGGTCAAGTGAATGGATAGATTTTAATATAAAAATAAACATATGAAAGTGTACACATTTTTTAACAGCGGAATTAAAAGAGAACAGAAAATAAGATAATAAAATACCCTTACAGTTAGACCAGCGTCATAATATTGAATTTACAATAAATGATATCGAATTTATCGATAAGCAGTACGCTCTACCCGATTTTTGTTTTGACTCGTGATGACTCGGTTAAGAGAAAAAAAAATCCTCTAATTGCGGTCTCCGCAACAAAATCAAACCCTATGATAATAGGCTAAATAAATATTCTAAAAAAAAAACCGCAAAGGCATTCCCCCAGCAAGTACAAAAACTTTTCCTTTTTTTCCTTGGCGGATCACTGCTATGTACCTGCTCGAGGTACGGGGTTTCAACCAGTAGTTAGTTAGTTTCAACTGCTAATCAGTTAGGTTTTCTTCTTTCTTTTCCAGCTGACAGTTAGTGAAAAAGTTATGAGATTATCATTATAGCTATTCAGTTTAAAAAGTCAAAATAGTCTTCCGAACTTCGGATTCGTCTACGTGTCAGGCTTCTCCGGGCTTTACGACGATAAGTGCTCGATGTCCGGGTTTGGGTTTTTACACAAAGTGTGAAGCATGACTCTTTAAAACTACCTACCCGCTTGCTACCAAGCCCCAAAGCCGGAGAGAGATCACCCCCCACAAAAATGGGCGGCCCCGATACGGATTCAGGTCCCTTTGTCTCTCTCGTTTCTGTTCTGTCTAGATAAATTTTCTCGCTGTTTCTTTGTAAGATTTGGATCGCTTTATTTCCTCTTGCTTGTAGTAACGACAACAATCATCTTTTCATTTTTTTTTCTTTCGATTCTTCCCTTCAGATTCCCTCTCCTCCTCCTTCTTCAGCGACAGATCGGCAAAGATCTTCGTGGCCGGGCACAATGGTCTGGTGGGCTCTACCATCGTCCGCAAGCTCCTATCCCTGGGCTTCACCAATCTTCTCCTCCGCTCTCACGGCCAGTTTGACCTCACCCGCCAGTCCGACGTCGAGTCCATCTTCGCTGCGGAGAAGCCCCGCTTCGTTATTCTTGTCGCTGCCAAGGTGGGCGGCATCCACGCCAACAACACCTACCCCGCGGACTTCATCTCCATTAACCTTCAGATCCAGACCAATGTCATCCACTCCTCCTTCCTTCACAACGTGCAGAAGCTCCTCTTCCTCGGCTCATCCTGCATCTACCCCAAGCACGCCCCCCAGCCCATCCCCGAGAGTGCCCTTCTCACTAGTCCCCTCGAGCCCACTAATGAGTGGTATGCTGTCGCCAAGATCGCCGGTATCAAAATGTGCCAGGCCTACCGCATTCAGCACTCCTGGGACGCCATTTCCGGTATGCCCACCAATCTGTACGGTCCCAACGACAACTTCCACCCGGAGAATTCTCACGTTCTGCCTGCCCTCATTAGAAGGTTCCATGAGGCCAAGATGGCCGACGCCAAAGCGGTGGTGGTTTGGGGGTCAGGAAGCCCTTTGAGGGAGTTTTTGCACGTGGACGATCTGGCAGACGCGGTGGTATTCTTGATGGACAAGTACAACGGGGTGGAGCATTTGAACGTGGGGAGTGGGAAGGAGGTGCCCATAAAGGAGTTGGCTGAGCTAGTGAAGGAGGTCGTGGGATTCCAAGGGGAGCTTGTTTGGGACACTTCCAAGCCTGACGGTACTCCCAGGAAGCTCATGGATAGCTCCAAGCTGCTTGCCTTGGGTTGGGAGCCAAAAATTTCTCTCAGAGATGGCCTGGTCGATACTTATAAGTGGTATGTCAAGAATAATAATGTCTAGTTTGCTTTTCTTCGCGATGGTAATCCAATTCATCCTTGTTGATTACTCCTTTGTATACCATGTTTTAGTTATACTAATGTGCCCCTACAAATTAGATAGATATTTCAAATGAGGAATTGCTGAATCCTTTTGTGAAACCAGTACTTTGTACTTTATTGTAGTTATCTTGAATTGAATAATGCTCTGTTTTTAACATAGCTGAACAAACGTTGTTGCTTTGGTTACATTGTCTTCTTTCTACATTGAGAGAAACAAATAATATTGATTAATTCATATCATATTGGTAATAATAGATGCTTGCAGAAGTGTTGCCTCTTTCTCGTTTTGCTTTCCATCTTGTGTATTCTATCTAATTTAATTTGCTAAGCTTTTTTTCTCTATGATAATTTCTAGAAAAATATCAAAATGGAGAATGTCTGAAGCATATGTATTTGGTTCAATACTATGAAGCGTTCTTTCTTGTTTAAGCTCTATCTTAATCTTTTTTTTCTTGTTTAATAATTCAAAAATATTCAATTGAATATTCAATTGAATATATATCAATTTATATAATTGTCTCAGGATCCAAACCCGGACATCTACCCGTTACCGCCGTAAAGTCCGGAAAAGCCCGAGACCGAACTCCACTAGACTACTTTCTTCTTATAAAATATTACTACATTAACATTATAATTATACCTGAAAAAGATCTACCAGTTTCATCACGTGAAGAAATTATAAGATTTCGAAAAAATGATATATTTTCGGGGTAGGATATATTTAATTGATTTATAATAATAAAATTTTCCATGCAGTAAATTATATTTTTTCGCTCATGTTTTACTGTGGAGCTTCCCGCACTAGAAAAGCCAAATTCTACGATCAATTGTCACCTTCAAGAACTCCTTCGAGGCAAGGAAATTTAAGAATAATGAAATATAAGGGCCATAGGGTGATGGGACAGAGATAAGCAATATGTATAGTTCGCCCCGACAAACGATTAATCGTCTTGAGACAATTATATAAATTGATATATATTCAATTGAATATTTTTGAAAAAATTAGAAAAAATATAGTTCGTCGGTTCTCCAACAAGAATTCAAACCCATTACCAGAAATGAACGGACTATTAGCCGAAACCTGAATTCAAACCCCGAAACCTGAATTCAAACCCATTACCAGAAATGAACGGACTATTAGCCGAAACCTGAATTCAAACCCCGAAACCTGAATTCAAACCCATTACCAGAAATGAACGGACTATTAGCCGAAACCTTTGTAAATTTTAGCCCATTACAAGAATTCAATCGTATCAAAGTTTATCTCCAATCTCTCCAGGCTACAAACTAGCACTATCAGAAACCTGGTGATCTATAAAGATAATCGCTTATTTTAAGTGAACAGAACTGAGATAAATCATGTAGGTTCCAGTACTCTTTCCATGTCACAAAGGACATCATCTGTCATGCATTTTCAAAATTTTAAATCAGGGAACTAAAATAGATAAATACCACAACGTATAGTACATTAACAAACGCTAAGGACTGGTGTTTTAAATTATTAAACAGCGACAAAAAAAAGATTAAGATAGAGCTTAAACAAGAAAGAACGCTTCATAGTATCCAACCAAAGGCATATGCTTCAGACATTCTCCATTTTGATATTTTTCTAGAAATTATCATAGAGAGAAAAGCTTAGCAAATTGAATTAGATAGAATACACAAGATGGAAAGCAAAATGAGGAAAAGGCAACACTTCTGCAAACATCTATTATTACCAATATGATATGAATTAATCAATATTATTTGTTTCTCTCAATATAGAAAGAAGACAATGTAACCAAAGCAACAATCGATTTGTTCAGCTATGTTAAAAACAGAGCATTATTCAATTCAAGATAACTACAATGTAGTACAAAGTACTGGTTCCACACAAGGATTCAGCAATTCCTCATTCGAAATATCTATCTAATTTGTAGGGCCACATTAGTATAAGTAAAACATGGTATACAAAGGAGTAATCAACAAGGATGAATTGGATTACCATCGCGAAGAAAAGCAAACTAGACATTATAATTCTTGACATACCACTTATAAGTATTGACCAGGCCATCTCTGAGAGAAATTTTTGGCTCCCAACCCAAGGCAAGCAGCTTGGAGCTATCCATGAGCTTCCTGGGAGTACCGTCAGGCTTGGAAGTGTCCCAAACAAGCTCCCCTTGGAATCCCACGACCTCCTTCACTAGCTCAGCCAACTCCTTTATGGGCACCTCCTTCCCACTCCCCACGTTCAAATGCTCCACCCCGCTGTACTTGTCCATCAGGAATACCACCGCGTCAGCCAGATCGTCCACGTGCAAGAACTCCCTCAAAGGGCTTCCTGACCCCCAAACCACCACCTCTTTGGCGTCGGCCATCTTGGCCTCATGGAACCTTCTAATGAGGGCAGGCAGAACGTGAGAATTCTCCGGGTGGAAGTTGTCGTTGGGACCGTACAGATTGGTGGGCATACCAGAAATGGCGTCCCAGGAGTGCTGAATGCGGTAGGCCTGGCACATCTTGATACCGGCGATCTTGGCGACGGCATACCACTCATTAGTGGGCTCGAGGGGACCGGTGAGAAGGGCACTCTCGGGGATGGGCTGGGGGGCGTGCTTGGGGTAGATGCAGGATGAGCCGAGGAAGAGGAGCTTCTGAACGTTGTGAAGGAAGGAGGAGTGGATGACATTGGTCTGGATCTGAAGGTTAATGGAGATGAAGTCCGCGGGGTAGGTGTTGTTGGCGTGGATGCCGCCCACCTTGGCAGCGGCAAGAATAACGAAGCGGGGCTTCTCCGCAGCGAAGAAGGACTCGACGTCGGACTGGCGGGTGAGGTCAAACTGGCCGTGAGAGCGGAGGAGAAGATTGGTGAAGCCCAGGGATAGGAGCTTGCGGACGATGGCAGAGCCCACCAGACCATTGTGCCCGGCCACGAAGATCTTTGCCGATCTGTCGCTGAAGAAGGAGGAGGAGAGGGAATCTGAAGGGAAGAATCGAAAGAAAAAAAATGAAAAGATGATTGTTGTCGTTACTACAAGCAAGAGGAAATAAAGCGATCCAAATCTTACAGAGAAACAGCGAGAAAATTTATCTAGACAGAACAGAAACGAGAGAGACGAAGGGACCTGAATCCGTATCGGGGCCGCCCATTTTTGTGGGGGGTGATCTCTCTCCGGCTTTGGGGCTTGGTAGCAAGCAGCTCACCCTCTCTTCCTCCCTGTATGTAGTGCTGTCTTATGTGATGTGAATGAGTAGTGTCCTCGGGTAGGTAGTTTTAAAGAGTCATGCTTCACACTTTGTCTAAGGATCCAAACCCGGACATCTACCCGTTACCGCCGGAAAAACCCGAGACCGAACTCCACTAGACTACTCTCTTCTTCCTTATAAAATATTACTACATTAACATTATAATTATACCTGAAAAAGATCTACCAGTTTCATCACGGGAAGAAATTATAAGATTTCGAAAAAATGATATATTTTCGGGGTAGGATATATTTAATTGATTTATAATAATAAAATTTTCCATGCAGTAAATTATATTTTTTCGCTCATGTTTTACTATGGAGCTTCCCGCACTAGAAAAGCCAAATTCTACGATCAATTGTCACCTTCAAGAACTCCTTCGAGGCAAGGAAATTTAAGAATAATGAAATATAAGGGCCATAGGGTGATGGGACAGAGATAAGCAATATGTATAGTTCGCCCCGACAAACGATTAATCGTCTTGAGACAATTATATAAATTGATATATATTCAATTGAATATTTTTGAAAAAATTAGAAAAAATATAGTTCGTCGGTTCTCCAACAAGAATTCAAACCCATTACCAGAAATGAACGGACTATTAGCCGAAACCTTTGTATATTGTCTGGTGACATTAACGGAGTACATACATAGGCAACAGATAATGGTTGGTCCTGCAACGAACCAACATATCTGTTTTTTTAAATCTGTCCTTTGCACACCATAGCAACTTTCTTCTACTTAGAAAGTGCATTTGCTGCGGAATGAAAACTTTCTTCCAGTCCTACCTGAATCTCCTTTTGCTGCGGAATTTCCTGTTGTTTGCAGCAGGAAGGTGATGCAACTTGGATCCTTTTAGTGCAGCACTTCATGGCTGCCCTGTACAGGTATCGTCTGTACTCTAAACTTTCTATTTAAGGAGGTTTGGATTGATTTGATGGATAAGAAATGTCCATTCTGTGATTATTGTCCTGAAAACCCAGATCATGCACATTCTATTGAAGTTGCGAGGTGTGGGTTTTTGGGGAATAAATACTGATGATATATGTCAAATAGTGTGGATTAAGCTTTTCATTAATGGCAATGGCCTTGTAATAGATACAACACACGAGAAGTTGTGGACAATTTTCATGTACCAAGTGGATTAGAGTGCACAAATGCAATCTCAATACCAGTAGAGATGATTAGTATGAATGTCGGCAACTGACAACTCTCCCTTCGACACTCCCGTGCCGTGTGATAAACCAGAGATTCACCGACAAAAGGAAAAAATTCAACGTTGGTCGGATTCAATTCCCTAATGACTAATCGGAAAGGATATGATTAAATAGTAAAATTATATCGACTAAAATAGATTAGTCATTCTTGTCAATTGTAGATATTTTTTAACTTTTTAAAAAAAGTCCCTAATCACTGAAATCAGATAGGCCCATCGCTCTCGTTAACTCGGCCTTTTGGTTTGCAGCAGCAGTGGATTCAGGGGTGAAAAAGTCCACCAAGCAGCCTTAAGTCTATCATTTTTGCTATGGCTTTCCCTAGATCTACCAGCGGGTTATCTTTCGGTAGTCGTACATAAATAGGAAGAGTATTTGAGGATTAATTTCTCTCCAATTATAAATACTATTATCGGAGGGATTAAGTTTTCATGGGATTTGTTCATTTGTTCCCTTAAATTTAACCTATTATAAAAATTAAATCCTAAAAATATGGTCAAGTGAATGGATAGATTTTAATATAAAAATAAACATATGAAAGTGTATACATTTTTTAACAGCGGAATTAAAAGAGAACAGAAAATAAGATAATAAAATACCCCTACAGTTAGACCAGCGTCATAATACTGAATTTACAATAAATGATAACGAATTTATCGATAAGCAGTACGCTCTACCCGATTTTTGCTTTGACTCGGGATGACTCGGTTAAGAGAAAAAAAAATCCTCTAATTGCGGTCTCCGCAACAAAATCAACCCTATGATAATAGGCTAAATAAATATTCGAAAAAAAAACCGCAAAGGCATTCCACCCCAGCAAGTTATTGATAACGGGCAATACCTTGGGCTTTTTCACATCAGAACTTACTGGGTCAACTCAGATCCAGTGAGCTAATGAAGCAAAGGTCTTGTTTCGCTCAAAAACTGGATGTTGTAACCCATGCTCACATGGCAGCATCTCTGGAACTCATCGGCGTTCAAAAACCGGCCCCAGCTTCCGGAGTAGGAACGGGACGAGACGATCCGGAGGATTTCTTCGAAAACAACCTCCTCACATGGGATGGCTAACGGTCCCGCGTTCCTGAAGCCATACTCTTCCTCGGCTTGTACGAGGAGGTTTTTGAAGATGGGGTGGTTCAGATACACCGCACGCACAACAAACCGCTTCAGGTTTTCGCCAACGCAGACCGCGACGTGTCCAGGAGGAACATCGGACGGCGCCGCAAGCGAAGAAGCCGTGAGCCTTGCCTTTCTACGCCACCGTTTCAGCATCTGCTGAACTCTCACAATGTGCCTGATCTTGTTGGACTTGGACATTTTCTTTTCTTCGAAAGTGAGGCAGCCAGAGTTGAACGGAGGAAAACAGACTTTTCCTCCCCGGAGGAGCGTGTTGATGTCGATATTGTATATACTTCGTTAGTGGAATAGAGTGGAGTGTGGAATGATAGCAAAAGACTTATGGCGGGCATAAAGGTCGATGACTTTTTGTGTTTTATAAGGTTTGATGAGTAGAGAAATGCTCTTTGTTGCTATTAATAATAACGAATATTTGTGTGTTGTCAGGTTAAGGCCATGTGATGACTGATGAGTAGAGGACCAGGTAATCACTTTACCCTCTCCCTTTGTTTACCTTTTGTTTCTCGATGGATGTGCACATCAGTGGATTCTTGAGGAAATAGGATTAAATCATGATAAGGTAAGTACATCAATTCAAAAAAACAAAGGAGAATGAACGAGAATATCTGTTAGATTTGCAGTTGTGATGATGAACCCTATCTTATTTTGGAATTAAAATGTATATCCGGACTCCATCAAGTTTTAGGGATTGAATTTTGATTTGCCACTAACATTTACTTTACTGTGTATTTATAGATAAAAGAAACAGATTTTGGGTGTCACTGTTATACGGCGGTGTGTCTGGATAGAAATGATATGATTTCTTCAGATTCTGTCTGTCTTGTAATTGCAGAACCACATATGATGTCAGTATCCCGTAATTGCTACTCGAATGACTCATGTCCGGATCAGTTTTTCTTTACACCATCCTTAATTTGCGCTTTGGTTATGAGTTTCAATCTACACAATCATTTCCAGAACAGGAATTTATTACTTTCATCTCTTCAACAGTTTCTTAGCCTGCTTTTATAGTGGTTTTCTTGTGGTGTCAAGTTTCCATAATTTGCCTGTCTGGCAGCCATTTCTTCAGGCTGTCAGACTATGACTTTTTCCTGGTATATTTTACCATTGAACGGTGGAAATAAGAAACAAACCTTTACATGCGTAACGAGTCGAGTAGAAACTTCTACTATCTGCTATTTTCTATTTTAATGATGGGAATCGTCACTGCATGTTAGATTTATCTTTCTTTATATGATTCATTTCGCATATTATACAGAAATACAATATTGTCCAGTTTCTCGGCTCCCTGTGATCCCATGATCTGCTGTCTGCCAGTATCTTTCAAAAACAGAAATCCTCATTAAAGTAATACGATAGTCCAAGATTTGCGGAATATATGCTGGGCTATTCTCTTGAACAGATTACATGGGTCAATCTGGGTTAAAGGTCAATTTCCGACTACAAAACACTCTCTGGTCAAGTCTCTATTACTGTGAGAAAGTGATGCTGTCCGTGGGGAGTTGCACGGGTTAAGATAGAGGAACATCTAATCCTGTTGGAAAATGCTCCTCAAACAGCTATTGACAAAGTGAATCAGGGAAATGTGTAAAGTGCTCTAGGAGCAAGGAGGGTTGTCTGGCAGTTCCTTCAACAATGAGGACTAACCTGGTAGATCCTTATGCATTTGTGATGACTGGAATTGTTCTAAAAAAGAACCATTTTCTGGCGAGAGAAAATGAAAAACACATCTTAAACCCCTCGCAATCCATGGTATTGCACAGACTAGTGGTGGCAATAACTTATGAACATTAGAATTTTGACTATATTTGCAAGTAGAAGACTTTATGGAAAGGAATGCGCATACCTTACCTTAATTGACGGCAGCCAACATGAAGGAACATGCTCATGTGTCCCTATATGTGTAAACACGCCTTCTGCTAGAGTCAATTAATAAAGTCTGGCGTTATATTCTGCCTTCATCTTACATGTTACACTGTTTTCTCATTTAAAACCATGTAAATCCTGAAAGATTTCTTGGAATCCTTAGCATCAACTACTTGCAAAGTTGATCTGATTGAAGAATACATCTGATTGAAGAATACCTGGAACTCCTGAGTTTAAGTCTGACTGGATGCTGATGGTAATATTTTATTTGCTTCTGTAGCTGCCCATTTCCGAGCTAATTCATCATCATTAGGATGAATTAAGTTGGCACCATAATTTCTATAGCTCTTCAACCCACCAATATTCAAATATAATACTGCATATAGTACTGATTGAGGGGAGCTCTGTAACTGAATAAACCGACAGAACAAAAGACGAATCAGTTCACAGACCACAGGAATTGAAGATATCTGATGTAGATACAGTTGAAGCAGCATCAAATAATGCAGGTGGTGGCAGAAATAGAGTTCAATAAACTATCCAACTGTTCTTCCACCTTCAAACATAATGTATGGAGGTCACTTGATCAAGAGAGAGAGCCAGGTAGTTCATTTTGGTTTCACATGAAACGGGCACCGGTGTAGCTATATTCTGTAAATTTCTGTGTTTTTTCTGCAATTATTTTGTTCAGTATTTGCACTCCAAAGCTGTTGCTGAGGAGACATAAGAAAAAATAATGGCTAATATTTATCTATTTCCTTCGATGAAACGGCAGCGTTTGACTTCAGCAAGTTTCCCGATATGCCCCTCGAGCTGGAAACTCCAGAAACATAATTCAATCCGTAGCAGAAGAAGCAGAACCTGCGAGCAACTACACCGGAGAGATGAAGGTGGTACAATCCTGTACAGCAATGTCTCACTTACACCTTTACGGTCTTCACCCACACCGGCATCTCATCACCTCCATACCTACACCGGCCCCAACTCCAGCCGTCCGTTCCCGCTCGTTCCCTATTCAATTCCCAAAATCGACAGCCCGAATACACACACGAACACCATCAATCCACCAACGAAACACCATAAAATGCATGGCCAGTGAGAGAAGAGTGAAAAGGGTAGCGAGGCAAATAGAAAGAGAGATCTCAACTATGCTCATAACCGATAAGGTTTTACAGCGCGCCGTTTCGCCTGAAGTGGCTTTGGGAGCCGACAGATACCTGTCTACCGTCACCTCCATTAGTGAAGTCGTTGTTACCTCTGATCTTCAGGTGGGTTATTCTTGTCATTTTTACGGTGAGAGAGTAGTGTTCATATTGTTTTCTCGTTTTCTTTGTATTGTTTATTGGTGCCTGTTGCGTTGATTCTAGTTGGTGAAAGTGTACGTGTCGGTGTTTGGGGATGATAGAGGGAAAAAGGTTGCGATCGCTGGATTGAAGTCGAAAGCGAAATATGTGCGGAGTCAGCTGGGGAAGCGTATGAGGCTGAGACTCGCCCCCGAAGTTCGGTTTATTGAAGATGAAGCGGCGGAGAAAGGCAACAGGGTAATGACCGTTTATGGCGTCTTCTTTTATATATCCCATTGCTGCGATCAGTGTCTGCCTGTGCATATGCCAACTTTTGTTGTGTTAGAAAATTCATTTCGTGTGCTCTTAGTGATCTTGTGCGGCTTAATCCAATTATTTTGTGATGGATGTAGTTTTACTGCTGATGCGTCGGACTTGTCTTTGCATTTTAGGTCCTTGAAATCTTAGATAGGCTTAAAGCTGAGAGAGAGAAAAAAGGGGAGAAATCTGATGAGATCTCCGAGCCACAAGATGATGAGGAGTGGGAAGATGAGATCTCTGAGCCAGAAGATGACGACGAGTGGGAAGATGAGGACCTTGACGAAGAAGATATCATTTATGTCAAATAGTTGCTACTCTGTTTTTGCGGGCGTAGATTGTTTGGATCTTGCCAAGGCAAGTTTGACCTCAGGTTAGTTTTTTCTGATGAGTTTAGATTCTCTTCTTGATTGATGATTCAGTGTTTAACTGGTTAAAGTTTTATCGATTGCCTATCAGTTCTGCGGATACAATGATCTATTCCTTGCAGAGCAAATATCGCTCTATACACTTTGATTTATAGCCAAGTAGTGAACCAACTGAAGAGCCTGCTCCTTAAAAGCCTTACAATGTTGAGAAACTCTTGGAACTGTGCTTGTTTAAGATGACCTAAATGCAATGATATTCTAGTTGGTATGAAGCATATTCGACATTCAATATAGTCGTGTAATCAATCTATTGACTGTTAAACTGTGGTATTATCACAATTTTTATCTGTTTTCTTATTGTACAGCGTTTCTTTTGTATGAATGCAGAATTAATAAACCCAAATAGAAGGGGCATTTCCTTGGCTCCATCGCCTAACTAGATCAAACATTTGACCCATGCCTTAGCTCCATGGGGAATGTTGGATATTTTTACTTTCTGTGTTCATTGTGATTATTCATCTCCACTGGATAACATCCCTTGCAATTATGATCTCTGTATCTGATATATGCCATCAATTCTTAGCATGAACTGATTTGATGATCAAATCTCTCTCAGGAACACTGGGATGGTCTTCAAGTAGATAGATCAGCAAGTCGCAGTCAGAAGAAAGACTGGTACTAGGAGTCCATGTTAAAAAATATTTATTGAGCGCACCATCGACTATAGGGGGTAGCCTGTCCCAATTTCGAGGCGATATTCACCGTGAAGATTTGTAACCAGTTAATTTTAGTCTAGTGCTGCAACATCGATCGTTATAACTTAATTACGTAGAATTGCCTAGCAAGCATCTAGTAACATGATTGGGGAAAACATATACTCACAATATCGTCATTCATCTGTGATACTATTATCAATACTCAGATATGGAAAATGCAGTTCATAATCGTGGATTAGACTTTTGGGAAGTGAGACTAGACAGTTTTCCAGGACTACAGTATTATTTAGAATTATTTACCAAGTTAACAATGATCAAAAATCTCTTTGGAAATCGTACGAGCTAAACAATTTTCAATGACCACGTTAACAAACTCCAGAAAAAGTAATTCCATGTTATAAGCAATGCATGGTGATCCCCAAAAAAACTTTACACCAGAATCATGAGCTGGTACATTTCCACTGTCATACATTATTTCAACGGCAATTCAACTCAATTCATGGTCCCAAATTTCAAGAAAATCATCTCTCAGTGGTGCGCCTTTGCCTTTGCTTCAGCTTTCGTTTGAGACTTGGCCTTCGCCTGGATTATGAAATAAAATACGCATTCAGTAAGAAAACATAATTGTTTCAGAAAAAAAACCTTTGCAAGTACTCATTCCACCAAAAAGTGGCATATGCAAATAACAGGACAAGGATAGTTAATCATTAAGGATAAGTTTCACAAGATGTATCACATCATTGAGAAAGTTATGCCAAAGAGAATCGAATAATGACTGTCCCATGAGAAAATTTACCATCACTAGATTATGAAATATTAGGATAGGATAGCTACGATGATACGCAAATATAATTGCAAGAAAACACAAGAAAATATTTTCAGCCAAAGAAAGTAAGAGTTGGGAGTTCTGAGAAAGCTAGTTGAATTGCGGGATCTGTTGAATCCATTATAACCACAACAGTTTCTTACATGACGACTAAAATGTAGAATTAAACAAAAGCGGTTCATATTCTGTATAAGTAGAGTTTCAACATATATGACAATTCAATGCCATTTTCATCCTATAGACTCCGATAATTACGAACTTTCATCTAGAGATACCCCTCAGAACAAACTTCACAAATTAACTTTCATTCTCATTGCCAGTATTCCAAAAAGACTCCCATCCTAAATTATTTGGCGCAAAATCAATGAGTCGCAATACAATCAAACCATATTTACAATCCAAATATAGTCTCTGACCAAAACAAGCACATTCAGATAGATGCTTAAGCACAGCTGAAACGTGAGGAAAATAAATCCACGCACTGAAGCATAACTGAATCATATTTCACATGAAACAAAGTCGCATTGTGAAGGTACAAAGCATAGTGCAGAGCTTGAAGAGCCAACAAATCAGTAAAGCAATGCACCTTGAGATACTTGAGCTTCAGACTTCCGTATACCAAACCAGCAGAAAAGGCAGACACACGAGCCACCTGATAAGCATAAAAAATTAAATAAACAAACGCAATTCAGCTTCAACAATTATATATCAGATAACAGCAAATCCTTTTCTCCTAATCTGTGAGTTACTCAAAATGATCAATCAAAGATGGAAGAAGACTCGCGGAAAAGTTAGCCGATTCTCTTTTAGTTTTGTTGTACAGTTCTGAATAGCAACGAGCTTTAAGATTAGGCATTTTGAATATGATCCATGTTCTAAAAATGAAATTAAGACGGAAGATGGGAAATTACCAGGGCGAGGGTGCTGGTGCCGGAGTAGGGTCCAGGTGGTGGTGCCATTGGAGGGAATTGATACTCTGTTATCTTGAGATCCGCTCGATGTGGTGAGATGCAGCGGAAAACGGTAGCCCTAGATATCGATTTTGTACTGGGGTGAGACTCCAGGGGTTACTCCATAGACTTCAACCGGAGGGGATTTAATCAAGTACGCTCGAGCCTAGCACAGGTTCCGTTGATTTACTGGGACGGATCTTAAACATGGGCTGATCACATTTTGAACTTCTGGCTTTATTCTACATCAGACCCATACGGATCAGGCTCACTTCTAGGCTCAAAAAGCATAATGGGCCGAATAAGAAAAGCTTTCCACGGGCTCATAACATATGGACTTTCCAAATTCATGGCATGGTCAAATTCATTGTCTTTCTCCCAAAGGAAGGCCCGTTTTTGTCTTCCGAATTAACCCAAAATAGGAAAAAAGTAATAATTTAGGAAAGTAGCTATCGGTGGGCTCACTTTCTATTCAATCCAAGTATAGGATGTGGGATAGGAGATTTCAAATTTCTGTCAAATATGGTAATATCCTTCTTGTCTTGAGCTGTGAGAATCTTCCTTGTCCTCCCTCCACTTGTTAGCCATTTCTCTTGGCCTCGACCACTTTAGTGCTCCCTTTCAAAGCTATTAATCCGATGGATGGACAAGAAAATAAGAATCAGAGCTAGGTTTACTAACCCTACGATAGTATTGGCAGAAAAGGTAATTTACTAATTTACCAATTCTGCAAAATTTTATAGTAACCGAACGCGTGAGCTCAATGCGCGTGGATGGGGACAATCGTACTGAAGCTGGCAACGCTATCTGGACCAAGATCTTTAGACTGCCCACGGAATCACGGATTGACCGCCGCTTATTTAGACCTATAACTTGAGGAAATCATTAATATTTTTATTTAGAAAAGGTAAAGTTAGCATATAGCATGCACTATACAGATTAATGTCTGTCAAATCTAAAAAGTAAAGATAATATTTTTAAAATTATTAAAAAATTGAAAGATAATGATATGATTATTTATACACGTGATAAACCTTTGATATATTAACTTAGTTAATTTGTGCATATTGAAATGAAAATAAAAATATTTTTGATATATTATAACAAATTAAAGATTTTAATTTATTTTGAGAATGATCTGGTGGATAATCCCGGATTAGATTATGAAGAGACAAATCTGGATAAAAATTATTCTGTTTTTTCATCTGGGATAATATTTATTATTAAATAAAATTAATTATTGGTAAAAAAATATTTTGTATATAAAAAATTATTATAATCCACAATTACCCATTTTAATACAATATATTGTTAACTGTCCATCATCTTGTATAGAAACTGACAGTAATTTAAAGTACAGCCAACATTATTGGAGAACAGCTCCGATTGAGCGGTGAAGACGGGCACGACATGTAACAGTAACAGTACTGTAACACAAACACTTAGAATTCGAAGTTTAGTTTAGTGTATTTTAATCTTTTATTTTATTTTATATTTTTAAGTTCAGAAACATAAAAGTTCGTAAAAGGGATTCCCTTTGAATACAAAAAACCTAAAACCAACCGCTTTTAAATTTTCCTGGACGATAGATTTCCTTCGCAGCTCTGCCTGTCTTTCTCCCGAATACCTTTTGCTCTCATCTCTTCCATCCAGCTATTCCCATGGCAGCCACCGCCAACATCTCTGCTTTCCCGAAAGCTTCGATTTCGTTAAAGTCTAACCAGCGAATACCCTCGAAAGCACCACTCTTTCTCTTACCCAAAACCCTCCAAAAACCCTCTGTTCCCGCTCACAAACACGGACTCTCCCGCACTATAACTTGCTCCTCCAAAAATCCTATATCTGAGTTTTTCTCCACTAAAAAGAAGTCCCCGGATAATCTGAATTCCTCAAGTTTTGATTTTTTTGATGACGACGATAAGCCCCGGGAAGAGTGTGGCGTGGTGGGCATATACGGAGACCCTGAAGCCTCTCGTCTTTGCTATTTGGCCCTCCATTCTTTGCAGCACCGTGGTCAGGAAGGAGCCGGTATCGTTGCTGTCAATGAAAAGGTTCTTCAGTCTATTACGGGTGTTGGTTTGGTGTCTGAAGTGTTTAACGGGTCTAAGCTTGATCAGTTACCTGGTGATTTAGCTATTGGACATGTTAGATATTCCACAGCCGGTTCTTCGATGCTTAAAAACGTGCAGCCATTTGTTGCTGGCTACAGGTTTGGGTCTGTTGGGGTGGCTCATAATGGTAATTTGGTGAACTATGGAAAATTGAGGGCTAGGCTTGAAAATAACGGTTCAATTTTTAACACCAGTTCTGATACCGAGGTTGTTTTGCATTTGATTGCTATATCAAAGGCCAGGCCTTTCTTCCTGAGGATTGTTGATGCATGTGAACAGCTGGAAGGAGCGTATTCCATGGTGTTTGTTACGGAGGATAAGTTAGTCGCAGTGAGGGACCCCTACGGGTTTAGACCTTTGGTGATGGGAAGGAGGAGCAACGGAGCTGTTGTCTTTGCATCCGAAACTTGTGCTCTTGATTTGATTGAGGCCACTTATGAGAGAGAGGTTAATCCGGGTGAGGTATTGGTGGTGGATAAAGATGGAATTCAATCGCTTTGCCTTATGCGCCATCCAGAACCAAAGCAATGCATATTCGAGCATATCTACTTTTCTTTGCCCAACTCAGTGGTATTTGGCAAGTCAGTGTACGAGTCCAGGCGTATTTTTGGTGAAATACTCGCGACTGAGGCTCCTGTTGATTGTGATGTGGTGATTGCGGTACCAGATTCTGGGGTGGTGGCCGCACTTGGTTATGCAGCCAAAGCAGGAGTGCCATTCCAACAAGGGTTGATAAGGTCGCATTATGTGGGGAGGACTTTTATTGAGCCATCACAGAAGATTCGTGACTTTGGCGTGAAACTTAAGCTCTCACCAGTAAGGGGAGTCTTGGAAGGGAAGAGAGTCGTGGTTGTGGATGATTCTATTGTAAGAGGGACTACCTCATCAAAAATTGTTCGCCTGCTCAAGGAATCTGGCGCTAAGGAGGTTCATATGAGGATTGCTAGTCCACCCATTATTGCTTCTTGCTATTATGGAGTAGATACACCTAGTTCTGAAGAGTTGATATCAAACAAGATGTCGGTAGAGGAGATTCGTGACTTCATTGGGTGTGATTCGCTTGCGTTTCTACCTCTAGACAGCTTGAAAAAACTGCTGGGTGAAGATTCTCCTAATTTTTGCTATGCTTGCTTTTCTGGAAAATATCCAGTCCAGCCAAAGGAAGTTAAGGTGAAACGTGTTGGTGATTTTATCGATGATGGGTTGATTGGAAGTCTTGAGTCCATTGACGCCGGATGGGTTCACACACCCCAAAGTCAAAATGTGAAGAAAGTTAGCGATGCCCGGAAGTTGTCACCCTTATAATGACATACGCTGTTTGTCAGCGCCTTCAATTTGCCGATTTAATGGTTGTCCTGAGTAACTCACCAGCATAAAGCAGTATCAAGCTTGTGATGCCGATTGTGTCAAACATCTTCCATTCTCCTAATATATATATGCTTCCCTAGATTAATTCAGATTCCGGATTCTTATACCACAATTTTGTTGGATTTTATTTTTGCTAAGGTTTTGTCTTCTATTTTTCTTTTTAAAATAGATGATTCTGAGAAGATATTTAGCATACAAGGTTTTGTATTTCAGTGCTAATCCATGCAATGGATACTGTGTTGCAATAGATAGTTTAACTTACAGATTCGCCTTCGTATGGAAGCTCTTACAAGTCATCCGATTGACACTCTTAACCTTTTTTCGATTTTCATCAAATAGGGTTTAATCATATGGGTGAATGGTGAACTGTAATTCCTCATCAAGGTTTAATCGTAAATGTCTCGCATGGAAGTGCTATGGTATACATATAGTCCTGTCAATCTTAATTAGATGCTTCCTTGTTCGGTTTCTTTTCTTCCGATCAAAAACTGTATCCTTCCATCTTCCTTCGACAGGTTCAGTTTGCTTCTGTCCCTTTTGGCATATTATGCACCGCTAGAACAACAAATTTATACATGTATATTTACGCGACCCTGTACCGTGAGATCAATCCTGTCGCGTCAAGGATTGAATTCTATTTTAAATTAAAAATAAATAAATTTTCTTATTTAAGCATATCTTTCGGATAATATTACTGTTTGAACTTGTCATTCCAGCAAAATCGCGGTAGGTTTCGTTACGTCTTCTTCTTATCATTAATAGCACAAGGCATGACCTAATTGACTAGTTGACTCGGCCAAATCTCTAATTTTTGTTCAGAATCATCACGCTCCTAGCAGGAAGGTGGAGAGCAGTCAAGTCTTTCTGGATTGACATAAACGGAGACATGGATTGCGCTCGACACTTCCTTCAATCAGCCGCCGTTTGTCGTGTTGTTGCGTACTGCAAAACTGAAGTGGGTCTATCATCTACGTACATGGAAGTCAAACTGGTAACTTTAAGAATTAGGTGCATCCCACCCCGACAGGAGAGGGCACTAGGCTGCTTTAATAAGATACACATTCGACCAATCCGATGGTTGTCCGAACCTGAGCACATGGACATGTAATTTGGCACCCGGACCTCAGTACGTGTGTCTTGGTAAAGTTCAAAGCGCCTCCCCTCCGTGTAAGAAACATCTATTCTTCTTTAAGCATCTATTCTTCGTAAAGTCAACAAGCACCTCCCCTTTGCCTGCCACATTCATGGAGGCGGCAAACTTCTTGCTCTCAGATAGTATCGCAATATTTAACGGCTTCCCAGATGGACCATACTGAGGATCCTAACCAAGAATCAAGGGGCGGTTAAAAGGAGCGCCAAGTGGCAGCCAAGCCCAGTAAAAATGCCGGCAAACTTGTAGTCTGGAGTCATCGCTCACAGCTCGACAACAATGCCGGCACGATTCTGGTCATTACCTTCAAAACTTAGTGCATGACATGTATGCAAAGAACATCATTTCACGCTTACGAACAGCCAAAGACAAAATGTAGAACTAACGTCAAAGACAAAAAGTACAGCTAAAAAACAGCATCAAAGCAAGGTTCACTTACACAAATAAAGAGGAAATTCGGATAACAAAACATATGAGGTCTAAGAACTGTTGTCATTATGAATTTATCTCTATCAGAAACAATTAAAAGCCATAAACGTAGATAACATATATATAAGAACCTGTGTATCGCTTTAAACAAAGTTCCGAGATGGATGCAGAATGTTGCGAGCTAGATATATTAAGACATCTGTTGGAGATGGAAAACTAATGAATGAATGCGATGAAGAAGAAATGTGAAAGCATCAGAAATCGATAACATGACGGCAATCGAAAGCATCAAATCTTTCAGCCCTACTGCTTTGAATCAGGCTTTGAATTTGTCGCACAATTTTGTTGTTGGAGCTCATGAACATTGATTTGGGAGGGTGATTGTTGATGCATTTGATGCATGTTGAGTTGGGAAGGCTGTGGCTGCTGCATCTGGTACATCTGAGGGTTGGTAGAAAGCTGCTGCTTAACCATGTCCTTGGATGGGTCAGAATTCCCGCTTCGGTCTGCGGTAGCAATCTTCAGTCGTCGGACCTCGGCAGTTAATGCTTCATTCAGTGCTGCCATAATGCAACATAATCAAGTATGAATCAACATACAAAATCTTACCACACACCCATCTGACAAATATCAAACTAAAACAAGAGCTAGTGAACAAGGATGATGCAGATGCCACCCACAAATAACGGTCTGCCATTTGGTAAACACTCTGAACACACATAACATGATGAAGGCTAGAAGAGTCAAATGGGTAAATTTATTTCAGTATCACCATCGGTTCAAGTGCTTTATGCTCATGAAACCATTACTTATTATCCCTACCACAGACTGCAAAAGTAGAGTTATTACAACAAACAAGATCACACATAACCCATGTTTACAGAGCACAAAACCATTCTATATCATGTCTCGCAACGGTAAGATTTTCTTTCAACACCAAAAGTACACTAAGGTCAATGCATTAAAAGTAAAATGTTAAGGAAAAGGACATTTATTTACCAAGATTGACAAAAGAAAACCTGAAAAATCCTTTCACACATGCCGGTTAAGTATTATTACTGAAATCCAATAATAACTTGCCATGACATCTAGCCAATTCATAGCTCACATCATAACTGAGAACAACAAAATCATACTTTAACTTCCCCAAACTTAATGAATTGCAGTCGGTTTGCCACAAATTTGTCTAAAGCCTAGATGAACAGCAGTGCTAGGTATAGGAACTGAATGACATAACTTAGGTGGAGAACTGAGATAAGTAAGAGAAGTTTAAAAGTAAAAGAAATACCAATTTACCTAACATGTGGTGATAAGTAGCTCAGTAATCCCCATTGTCTCGTATTAGCAATGTTCATACAAAAAATTACTTCCAAACGTAAGTTACAAGTGATAGCTTTTGTATAATTTTGTGACAGTCTTGATTATACATAGCCTTCTGGTTTCAATAAAGTTACTCGTTCCATCAAAAAAACAAGTGATAGGTTACAAGAAAGAAGCATCAGAGGAGCCAACTCAAAATTATTAATTTGCTTCATTCTGCATGTCTCTCAAATTTTAAGCGCAGTAACCAGAGTGTTGACACATGCTAGTATGATGATATGGGATCACATGCACATCTATGCACCTTTGACAGCACAAAAGTGAATGTAATTTGCAAAGCGTTATTGCATCAACTCCTTGACAAACAAAAAATATCGTCAGTTATTATGTTCAGGTTTGACAAAGTAAAATATACTGCACACAACAGCGCAGTGAATGTGATTGGAGTACAGACAAAAAGAAAGAATGGAAGAAAACAAGTACCATCTCGAAGTTGTGCCTGTTGCTCCATGGCTTGGAGACGAAACTTTAATTCATTATTTTGGTTGGTCAGTCCCACAGAATCTCTCTGGATGCAACAAAAGGACGAAGGGAGAAAAGATTTCATAAAAGGAGCAGAAACAGCTATATAGGACATAATTTTGAGTTAGCCGAAACCCACCTGCAACATTGTAAGTTGCGCGGACAATGTTGTCGCTTCTGTCTGGAGAGTCTGAACTTTGTGTTCGAGTTCTGAAATATATCTCATCTTCCTTTCCTTGGATCGAGCTGCAGACTGACGATTCGCCAAAATCCTAAATTGAACAAGTCAATTAAGAGGATGAAATCAAAGAGCACTACAAGATGAAACATTCCACTTGCATAATATAACACTTACCTTTTAGCACGCTTTGGGTCAGTTAAAGCAATCTCAGCAAGTTTCTCATTTGCCATAATTTTCTTCATTTCAGCACTGCTAAACTCTCCATTGCCAAATTCCAAGCTGAAGGCATTCCCATCAATTGAATTGCTAGGTGAAAGTTGTCCAGGACGAGGTCCTGGTGAAGGTGGCATCTTGGGAGACTCATCATCACCGAAGTTCAATTTGCCCATGAAACTGTCCATTGAAATACTTCGATAGTGTCTACTGGTCGGAGCAATATCTCCTCCGGCAGTCCTTTTGATCCCTTCCCTCTTCTCTGTTGATGAACCAAAGCCTGCTTTTGGCAAGCTACTCCCGCTCTCGTTGACGCTGCTTTCTGCCTCGTTGTCACTGCTGTCTCCTCCATTTGTCTTTGTCCCACTGGCCCTACTACTGTCAATATCCTCACGATTCTCATTACCAGTTTTGTCATCGGTGCCAGAAGAGTTCAGTGCATCGATGCCATCCAAGTTCATGTACGCAGAAAACAAATCTTCCACAACTTCCCCTTCGGATTTCCTCTCACCAATTCCCTCGGCATTACTCTCACTGCTTCTCTCCCATTCTCTCTTAACCAACTGAGCAGGAATAGCCACCCCAGAGTTATCTCTAGCAGACACTGGCAGCTCCAAGCCACCTGAGCTCCTCAAAGGAATAAGTGGCGGTGAAGATTGCAACACATTAGCAAACCCAAATGGAATATCACTATTAGACCTTCTATGTGCTTTTCGTGGAGGTAAACTCTCACCCACACGAGGAGCATTGCCCCGATTAAAAGGTGAGGGAGGCAACAACAAATGGGAACTTGAATCCTTATCCTCCATTGACACATCAATCGGTGACACGGGGTCAGACACAGAAGTTGAAGGAGAGTCACGAAATGAAGCAGGACTCAATGGTGGCAGTGAATCAAACGAGAAAAATGAAGATGGCTGTGACAAAGATCGGGAATGAGAAGGTGCAGGACTAAAATTCTGTGAACTCATTTGCTGGTTCATTGGCCTAGACACTGGGATCTGGGAATAAGGTGATATAGGAGGGATCTGATTGGGATGTGAGGGTGGTATCCCAACTCTTTTGCTACTTTCAGCACTAAAACCTTGCGCAAAATGTGCAAAATGCCTTGTACGCATTTGGGTCTGGTTCAATTGAGTCATATCAAATACACTGGCTGACCCAAGAGGCTGTTTAGGCATTGAAGACGATGATTGAGTAGTACCAAACGAAGACTGTAGCCTTTGCATCATATCAGTTTTAGCTCCTTCAGTTTCGCCCATGCTTAGCTCACCCTCTCAAAGAAATCACCAATCAACTATTATGAACACAATGCTTCCAGAAACCCCAATTCAACAACAGGACCTTCTCACTTCACACCAAACACAGACTAACAAAACAAGACAATCCCTCAAACTAAGCAAAATGCGCAATAAGAATAAGAGAAAGATCGACAGATGCACTGCACCGGTACACAAAGTAACCACATAAGCATGAAAATCGAGGGACCCAAAAGCGAAACCTTTTTCTTTATTCCAAACAAGTACTCCTTAAGAGTTGTAAAACTACTACCTCGTAAGCTATGAAAAGCTAAGAAGCAAAATGACCGGCCAGCGCACCTCAGCAAAATGGTAGGAGGAGCAGGATAAGCATAACCCACCGCTTTAAATCCACACACAAGACACGCTATTGATTGGTAGTTTAGTCTAATGTTGTTCGAAGTTTCAGCGGCGGAAATGGCGATGAGGAAGAAAAGAAAAATTAAAAGGACAGTAAAATAAAAATAAAAATAAAAATAAAAGCAGGCGCTTTATGTGTTCATGTTCTCGCTGGGACTTTAGGACAAGTACTCTGGTTAGAAATGGGAGATGTAAGAGAAAAAGGAATTACGAAAAAAAATGGACACGTATTTGAGTTTCTCTCTCCATAACGACGAGGACTGGGACACGGACTTTATGAGGGAGGCGGAGGACGCGTGCATTAAATAAGTGACCATCATCTGAATTTGCAATGAATTTGAATTTCATTCCGACCTCATTTCCCCGTTTCCTCTGTCACCGCAACTTATTTGGTAAGGTATTTCAAGACATCCGATTATTTGCCAAATTCCGGGGTTTTCTTGGATAGTCTTGCCAGTAAAAGAAAAAAAAACGATTAGAGCCATCGCTACACGCGCCTACCATCCCAGTGAGGTACAGACGTTTTAGTTTCATCTCACCTTCGCATAATAATACTTTTGGGAAGATTATTATAATTTAATTTCGGAATTACGTTATTAGAACAAAAAGGGTCTTCGAGCGGATTGTACAATAATTTTATGATTTTAAATGATTAGCTTGCTACGCAATTCGTGAGAGTGGGATTAATCTATCATATGGTTGTATTTCCATTTCAACTTTTTTCCTCTATTTTTATACCATTAATTTCTTTCATTTTTATAGTATGAAATCCCACTTGTATTTTCTTTCCACTTTTAGTTGCATAGCAAACTCTAATTTTCCTTGTTGATTTTCCAATAATTCAATTATTTGGGATTTTTTTCTTAGTTTGATCACTTCCTCTATATTTGAGTGGATTCGCTCGAGGAAAATCGTTATCCTCTTCCATCTCCTGGTTTCTTTACCAAAGTTTACGATTAACAATGTAAATGTTTAAACTCTTTAAATATTTGGTCTTAATTTTCTTATATTTTATGACGACCTTACGGTGAGATATGGTAGTATATGATGCACCAATATTCAAAATCCTTCTATAGTTAAAAACTTGGTTGTGACGGTATCGTCTCTCGAGTTGCATCGAATTATGGGAAACCTTGCCGTCAAGAGTGCTTTAATATTTAGAGGTATATATCAGTCGTTTGGTTGGAGCTTAGAATTACGTGCTCATTTGTAGGCGAGGGTCACGTTCATGCATGGTTAGTCTTCTCTCTGTATCACTATTACTAACCATTTATATGGAAGAAAGAAGGAAGTTGTTGCCAGCCATGATTGGTTATTACTTTAGTCTTTCTTGCAAGTATCGTCAGGTTCTGTTGTCAGGTTAATTTTAAACAATTGGAACATGGGATTGTAAAATAATGTCAAATGTATCGGCATTGCTTAATCGTATTTTCCGTTGACCATTTATGTTTAGACTTTAAACCCAACCACGCGATTAAAATAAATGGATTCTGGCAATAAAATTACTACCACGGAGAATTCCTGACAGCCTACGTTCTGTGAAGAAGGGTTGGGTGAAAAAGGTGGTTTCAGGCAGTATTCCAGAAATGCATGCGGCTAAAAACCTTGGATTGGTAATTGGAAGCTTATGCTTGTTTGCATAAAATGTTGACCTAATCAACCGGTTTGTATCCAACAATTAGGACATATAAGGCTCCCATTTCCTTAAGCCTGTCACTTTCACCAACCTCAGTAACGAGGTTATATGTTTGTAAAATCTGTTACTGGTTGGACTGCTTTTGGCATCGTGTACCCCATATGTAAAAGCATGGTTCCTCTCCGTTTCTTGTTTAGCGAAAACGACGGCTAAACCTAATCAAAGTATGAACAGGAATCTCTAGTTATTAGAACTTCACCGATAGATCAAATGAATTGGATATACAGGATAACGTACGGCACCATACAACCCCTTACAACCCAAGCAGCAATGTTGACTTCAAATGGCGCACCTTGTCCACAATGTTGATGTTCATTGTCACCAAAAGTGAGACCATGACCCCAGTAGGGGGCGAATACCATCCAACAGAGTTCTGTGGATCCTTGAAAAATGGTTTGATATTATTGATCATCACGGACAAAATAGTTGGTATTGTGGCACTTCAATCGCGAAGAATTAAATAGGAATCACCTTACCCGCAAGTCACAACCCTACAAATCACAATCGGTGTTGAAACTGGTGCTTGGCGTTTGATATCTTATCCCGACACCGGGCCGGTTTGGTGCTTAACAATTACATGATCTGCTTGAAAGAGAAAAAGCTAATGCCTATCAGAAATGACAATTGGCAAATGCCAGTGTGCCCCCACTAAGACAAACATGTCATTTGACTAGGTAACTCGGTTGCTATTGGTGGTTTTATTTACTATCTGGTATCCGCAAAAGAGATAAAAGATTGAGGATGATATTTTCTATTCGAGAAGGAAAAATACGCAGAAGCAATGCCGGTTAGATATTAATATCAAATATCTTAAATTTAAGTTCATGTTCGGTGGTTTCCCATCTCCAAGACCACATGCCATGATGTGCACGTGGCCTATGGACGGGCCATGGATGACATCTTATGTTGACCTCGCCTAAACTAGTGGGCCAAGGAGGAATACGAGTTCAATAGTTTGAGATCGCAGAGCTTTAGTGCTTTGAAGAAGAAAAGGACAAGCTCTTCAAGGCTGAATGAAAATGGGCAGCTTGGTTTTCCTTCAGAGGCCCAAATGCATGTTAGTTAACGGAAGATAACGTTTTCGCAACTCACAGAAACTATGAGAAACTTTGGATTATTTAGTGCGGAGTTTCTGCAATAGTGGAGTGTGTGTCGGGATAGTTCCATACTAGGTTTGCTAGTTGGCTGCATGTTGAAAATTGGTGGATTAGATTGTAGCTAGTGTTAACAAGAGATGCTTGCCTGCAGAGGCACGACCCGGAGTTGAACTACATTCGTCACTACTGTCTTGGTTTCGTAGAACTCCGGTGGGGTTTTTGACAAAAGGAGGCCAATAGTTGGCCTGCAAATAACATAGTTAGGCACAAGGGAACTCACAATCCAGGAGGCATGCAGGTTGGACACTCGCTGCTGCTCAATTAAAATTGACAATGATAAAACTTAAAAAGTTGGTCTTCCGGTGGGTTGGCTGTAAAATACTAACTACAAGGCTTGTGTTGAAGATAGAGATCAATCAAAGAGATATTGTTGAAGCGGAAAAACTGAACACTCAAGTATCCAAACACGTAGACAGAATGAACCTACGAACTCATGTCATTCGCATTGTCATTAGTCACAAGATTTTCTCAGTGCAGGAGGACAGATCGCCCAGTTTGCTATTATTTTTTGCATAACATGCCAGGGAATAATCTCCAAGGAATACGTTGATGTACTTAAGCATATGGATCTACTCCCCAAAACTTGGCAGGTTGGTTGGTCCTGTAGTTCTTGTCCACCTTCTGGATCAGCTCCATGTCCTCTTTTGTCAACTCAAAGTCAAAAACTTCAAAGTTCTCCTTCAGTCTCTCTATCTTTCCAGACTTGGGAATGACAACGGTGTTTCGCTGGATGCCCCACCGTAGAACAATCTGAGCAGCTGTTTTCTTGTACTTCTCTGCCAAACCCTGACCACAGAGAAACAAGAATATTGAGAAGAAATATTGGAGTTAAATACGATACTGAAACTGCAAGGATAAACTGCTGCTTGATGGTCCAGTCCAGGAATGGAAAATTTACTTTGAGAACAGGATCATCCAAACATGACCGCGAGCCAAACCATTCAGTATTAGCCACACCACCTCCAAGAGGCGTGTGAGCAGTAATGCTGATGCCATGCTTCAGGCAGAATTTGACAAGAGAATCGCCCTGGAAGTATGGATGTGTCTCTATTTGATTGACAGCAGGTTTTACCTTGGAGTAAGCCAAGCAATCTCTAGTCAGAAAGATGTCATAATTGCTGCAAATGACTTTCCATCAGCGCTCAAATCAAGATACGAAAAAATGGGTAAAGATATTGCAGCATCCATAAAAATTGTAATATGAAACATTGGTCTGCAGCCTTTTCATAGTATAAAGCAAGTTATTTGAATTTTGTTTTGCCGAATTCCATAGGCGACCGCATCCTAAATTCAAACTAATAATTCAAATATTGTTCATTACCCAAGTTAGTCCCGAGCAGACAGGAAATAAGAGTCAAATCACATTTTTAGAGTTCAGGGGGGAAACGTAATCAAACTAATAATTCAAATATTGTTCATTACCCTATTTTTTTTTTGACAGAATGTTCATTACCCTATTACTTCCAGTCGGGGGGAAATGTAGCAGAGAGGAAGACACACATGCATAAATACATTGAAAGATGATGACTATGGCTATTTCATATCTCACTGCATCTCTTTTTTTTGAGGTAATATCGATAGGTATATTAAGAAGTAAGAAGAGAAACAGATAGTCTGTACAATGGAACGTTGGCTGAACACAATGTTCAGAATGAAACAGACAGATCCTATGACTAAGTTACAATATCCATAACATTCAAAACACCAATTCACTGCATATTGATGAGAAGCAAAAGCCAAACCCTCCAAACTGGCAAGAAAATCTGCAGGGAAATTCGGCATCCCCAGGTGAACCAGTGAGAAACGCAATCAGCTGGGAGCGAAGATGAGATCCACAGCAACCCGCGAAGGGTCCAATGACCAGCAGACCTATACCAATTATCTGGCCATTAAGGAGACAAAATCTCCCACAGGCAACAGATCCAAGCTGTCAAGATGTACATCACTAAGATTCACCTTAGCCCAACAAAAACCATGGCGCAAACCATTAAGGAACAAGTCATCCGGGCTGACCACTTCTCCCCTGAAGAGCCTGTGATTCCTACCTAACCAAATGCTCCAGGCAAACGAAAATATCAAGACATACCACACCTGTTTCCAGCGAAACGGAATGGAAAAACCAGCCCACTGTATAAACAGATCAGCCATGGAGCATGGTTGCACCCAACTTAATCCACAGTGTTTGAATAATAAGGACCAGCTTGCCCAGGCCTGTTGACAGAGTAGTAGCACATGATTGGAATCCAGCTCCTGTAAGCCACAAGCTTCACAGGCACCCTCACTGGCGGAAAGAATGCCAATCCGTATCAGGTGGCCTTTGGTGGACAGCTTCTCCCTGCAGGCTAGCCACATGAAAGCTTGCCATTTAGGAGTTCCTTTCTTGCGCCATACATTTGGAATTAGTCGCACCTCTCTCGTAGTGTAAGCAGCTTCCAGCGAGATGAGAACTGGCTCTGTGAATCTCCCCACAATAACCGATCTTCAACCACCTCTGCAGGGGTGTGGCTCGCCAACATAGACAGGAGCTGATCAGCTTCATTGGCCTCCCATTCAAAAAGTCGCCTCCTCCACACAAGGTTCCATCGCCAGACATTTCCTTCCCTGTAACCAAACTGCAAAATTACTCCCTCTTGAGCCAAGGATAAAGTGAATAACCGGGGGAATATGTCCTTCAAAGGAGAGATATTGCACCACACATCAGCCCAAAACACAATGGTATCACCTCTTCCAAGTTGCCAACGGTGGAAAGCAGAGAGGCACTGACCATTTGGCAAAAGGAGTCTACTGGTCTGCACAATACCTTTCCAAAGAGCAGAAACATTATTATTAGCGCACACAATCCCTGTAGCACGCAAAGTGGGATTATATTTCTGCATAATAACCTGCTTCCACAGCGAAACAGACTCGCTGGCTAGTCTGTAGCTCCACTTCGTCAGCAATGCAACATTTCGCCACTGGAGACACCCCAAACCTGCACCACCATTATCCTTCGCTCTAACTGCCACCTGCTATTGCACTTTACTCAGACAGCGCTGATCCACTTTACCTGCCCAGAGGAAACACCTCATCCACTTCTTTAAATCCCTCCGTACAGCAACCGACAATTGGAAAAGAGACATGTAATAAATTGGTAGGCTATTGAGCACCGATTTCAGCAACACCATTCGTCTTCCTAATGACAATAAGGAGCCTTTCCACGATGCCAACTTACGTTTAAACCTCTGAATGACCGTCTCCCACTTGCTATACCTTCGCGGGTGTGCCCCGAGAGGTACCCCAAGATACTGAACGGGTAGCACCTGCAGTCGACATTGAAGCAAAGACGCCATATGTTCCCACTCCTCCTGAGGCACATGAATGCCTACTAATCCGGATTTTAAAAAAATGATCTTCAACCCGGACAGCATCTCGTAACACCTCAACAATCGTTTGAGGTTCAGCAGCCCCTGATTGTCTCCCTTACTGAAAAGGATTACATCGTCAGCATATTGGAGATGCGTTAAGTGTAAAGTGCCAACCTGAATGCCCTGAAACAAGTTCTGTGCAGCCGTTGTGGTGACCAATCTCGAGAGTACCTCCCCCACCAAATTGAACAGCAGCGGCGAGAGCGGATCACCTTGGCGTAAACCGCGCCCCACTGCAAATTCGGAGGTTGGCGCACCGTTGATCAATATAGCACACCTTGCCGTAGAGATGCAGGCCATAATCCATTGGCGCCAACGACTACCGAAACCCATCCGCGTCATAACAGCAAGTAAAAAATTCCAATCTACCGAATCGTAGGCCTTCTGAAAGTCCAACTTGAAGCACCAGCCACGCCTCTTAGAGAGCTTTATGGAATGAATCAACTCATTGGCAATCATGATCGAATCAGCAATATGGCGACCTTCCATAAAACCGGTCTGAAAGGGGGAAATAAGTTGATCTGTCACTTGCTTGAGCCGGTGAGACAATAGCTTGGCGACGATCTTGTACAAACTGTTGAGAAGGCTAATTGGCCGGTAGGAATTAAAATCAGAGGCACCCGGTACTTTAGGAATCAATGTAATGAAGCTGGTATTAATCCCACGAGGCAGAAATCCACTTGAATGAAAATCCTTCACCATTGTGACAATATCCTTGCCGATGATTGACCACGCTTGCTTGAGGAAATAGAAATTATAACCATCTGGACCAGGAGCCTTGTGACTACAGCACGCCCAAACCGCCTGCTGAATTTCCTCATCCGTGAAAGGTAGTTCCAGACTTGCAGCGGCTGTAGGTGAAAGCCGTGGCAGTTCTAGACTGCCCAAGTCTAACCAGCAAGTTGCCTCGCTCTTAAAAATCTGCTGGAAGTGTGTGAGCGCAGCAGCCTTGATGTCGGAGGGTTCCGTTATCTCCACACCATTGATATGAACTGCACCAATGAAATTAAAACACCGTCGCAAGGAAGCACTTGAGTGAAAAAACTTACTATTTTTATCCCCCAACTTAAGTCATTGCTGTCTAGAGGTCTGCCTCCACATAGCCTCAATTTGCTTCTTCAACTCCCATTTCTGCACCTGCAAAACGTTATAGCGCTCCACCAAATCTGTCCCCAAACTCCGTCTGCTCTGATCCAAGGAATCAAGTTCAAGCAGAATTTGGCGCAACTTGTGTTCCAGCACCCCAAAATTTACGGTATGCCAGGCTGTAAGTTTCTTCTTTAAAAAGGCCAGCTTCTTTACTACCCGAAAATCGCCTGGGAAGCATTGCCCTGCCTCCTGCCACGTGGTCTGTAACCACTCAAGAAAATGTCTATCTGTCCACCAAACATCCCACGTTCGGAACGGTCTTCGTCCCCAAAAGAACATATATGCTTTCAGGATGAGGGGAACATGATCTGAGAAGCCTTTATCACCAGTGTATAGCCTATGTCTGCTAAAATGCTGACACCAGCTTGGAGACGCTAATACCCGGTCTAGACGAGACGCCCTACATGCAGTAAACCACGTGAAGTCCTTGCCAAGAAGTGGCATGTCAATCAAACCACTACCATGAATGAACTGAAGAAAACACCTTGCTGCAGCGGGATTAAAATGACTGCCAATCCTCTCCATGGCATTGATTGTCTCATTGAAATCGCCCAGGATAACCCAAGGAGCCTCATCCAAAGCTTTCCGCTGGTGCATTTCTTCCCATAAACATCTTCGTTCTGCCTCAATGTTGGGGGCATGAAGGCCAACACACACAAAACTAAACCCGGACACTCTGATACGCATCTGTATTAATAGCCACCCCGCATATGTTTCTACTCCAGTAATCTGAACCATTGAATCATTCCATAAACAAACAATGCCACCAGCACTGCCTTGAGCATCAACAGCTGTCCACTTAACATTTGTCCCAGGCCAAAGACTACCTGCCAAACGATCAGTGAAGGTTTCCTTTTTAGTCTCACATAGAATCAACACGCTAAGTCTCTCCCTATAAATAAGATTACGAATTTGGCTCTGTTTCATCCTACCCCGGCACCCTCGAATGTTCCACATAGCAAAATTTATCATGACAAAGACGAACCCCTTCGCAAGCAGCCATGACCACTGCACTAACGCGTGCAGTGTGCTTGCTGCTCCTGACCTTCCTCTAAAATCCTGGTCTTGAGCTTCTGACGAATAGCTGCTTTGGTTTGCTTCTTCCGAAGACCCAAAGTGTCCATAACTGTCAACGTTTGTTGGACTTCCAGATCAACAGGACAGGAATCTGGAATCACACTCCGCGACTGAAGCCTCTCCTCTAGTCCCAGAACACTATCTCGGGTGGCTGCCAGAAAGGAAGGATCCTCAGCAACCTGTGGAGCTGCGAATGGCATAACCTGGCTATTTCCTCCCGAAGTTAGACTTCCTGTGGGTTTAATGTGCTTGAGTTTCTTCTGTTTACCCAATCTATTATGAGCTGCTCTGCCTGTGACACCCATACTCGAAGCCTTGGCACCCTCCTTGCGCATTCTAGCAAAAGCCATCTCAGGCTGTATAGGCGAAAGGGCCTGAGACTCCTCTCCAAGAGTGTTTGGCAATGACACAGAGGTGGCCATCCGTGGAGGCAAGATCTGTCGCGTATCACTCTTCTCTTGCCTTCCTTGGAGCACATCAGGGGCAGTAAAATGACTGATAGACCCTCCAGCATAAGTGGAAAGACTAGACAGCCCCTCATTTAACTGTAGCTCTTGCAGCTGGTGTTCCGTTGTGTACTTCTTCTCTAAACCAGATGGTAGAAACATCTTGCTAGACCCCACAAGTCCCTCAGTTACATTGACCATCATACTTTTTCCCACACGTGTGACTTCCTGGAGAAGCTGTCGACAAGATCCTCGGACTTCTACAGGGGACATGCTGTTGTTGTCCTCTCCAGACCTACTCTGCTTCCCTTCTGACAAAGGATGGTTAATGGGGACAGAAAGGTTGTTACTGGCACCAGAACCAGTAACTTTTTTGGCCACCTCGGGCCCCACACCTGCTCTCTCCTGGGATTCCAGAATGCTAACCGAAAACAACTTACCAGCAACCTTGAACTGAGCTTGATGATTAATCTCCATCTGCATGCCAGTTACCACCTGTAGCACCGCTGCATCAAGGCAAGACCAGCTAATGGTCTGGCGATGCACCTGAACTATCGATCCGATGGGGGAGAAGGACTTGCTTAAAAGCATCCTCACACCAGACATTCAAAGGAAGGCCCTCGATTTTCACCCAACAAATCCTTCGATGACCCATATCATCCTGATTCCAAGGATGAATATCAACAAACAGTCCATTCCAATAACTGAAGTTATTTGTGAGCTCACTGGTCATCAACTCATCAGAAGCGAAAGTGAGGAGGCGTTGGTGACCCCCCATCGCAGTGCACTCGACCCCCACTGGTAAACAAAGTGGGTGACAACAACCTGGACGTAATATACCCACCGCACTTCTCTGTAACCTAGCTTGAGCTCCCACATCAGGTGAAAGTTCCACAGGGATGCAGGCAGGTATCGGAGAAGCAGGCGCCACTGTGGCCTCCACATAAGTACGTCTATCACGCTCCTGGAACAACCTGGACGGTACCTCAGTCTGTGGGAGAGGATTCACAGATGGCGGAATGGTTCTGAGAGTGGCTGAAGGCAGGGGGCTACTTGGACCAGCAGGATGAGTATAACGAGCTACATTAAACCTCATCCATGTAGGACCACCTATCAGGGAATTGAGTCTCCTTTGTCTAGTAACTTCCTGTACTCCACACCTCACAAATTTAGCAAAACCAAAACGGGATCCCCGCCTGGATTTTCTGACTGATATAAAGACATCAACAACGGGTTCAATAGCAGCAATTTCTTTGTAAAGTTTGCCTGACTGCCAACCCTCTGGTATACCTTCAATATAATAGGAAATGTACCGCTCAGAATTAAACACCTTATCTGGTTTCCATAGTGGAGGAGTGGACTTCGGCGCTGGTGTTAGAGAAGGCAGAGGGGGCAGGCCATGGGTGAGGCTAGCATCAAGATTCGTGACGATAGGTAGGGGTGGGAGAACCGGGGGGGCTGAGGGATGGAGAGAGGGGGGAGGGCTTTGGCTGTGAGAGGGGTCATTGAGTCAACTAGTTCACTCAGTATCTCACTGCATCTCTTACTAGTCGAGAAATAGTGGACCCATAATTAACTCTTGTTCAAGAGACTAGCGAAGACAGGATGTGTTATTTTCAAGAACCGAGTGGCAGCAGTTACATTAGGTGGAAGGAATTTGTTGATTCTATTTTGAATTTTAAGTAACAATTCACCTGATTCCGATACTCCGAACTAAACCCATGGAGAGCAGATCTTCCATGGCATGCCAGGTGGTTTCCAAGGATATAGTTGTATCAATTTCCAGCACACCATCCTCATCCAAAGCACTACTAGTTGTACCCACTCCTATGTGCGGCAAATACACAAAAAAAGGTTTCAGAAATAAGATTTATATGAATAATAATTCAGAAATTCATTGATAAATACTCTTGCCTTTAATTATTCATCAGAAATTGAGTGATATTTTTTTTTACTTATATGCTCCATCTTTAGTCATTTCGTACCTTAGTTATATGTTCCTGCTAACAATAAATGAAATAAGACATGCATATCTCAAGATTAGAGCATTCAACTAAAATGCATTCATCCCATTAGATAACATAGTGGCTAAACAACCCATATGTTATGTTGTGGATTTAATGTAATAATTTAGATAAAATTAAGATAGGATAAGATAGGATAAGATAGGATATTTAAGATATGATTTATCTATAACTTTAATCTAATAATTTTAAGATAAAATTTATCTCTAACCCTATTAGTTTACATAAAAATGCATGTTAATGGCTTGTAATCAAATAATTCTTTTTGTATTTCATTATTAATAGTAGAATTTCTTTCTCCCTCATGTGAAGTCTGTAGGCTTTTTAGGAGAAAAATCTTAGTGTTTTAAAATTGGGTGTCACTATAAAAAGCCCCAATGTCTTTTCTCTTTTTTGTCTCCTATTATTTTAGATCGAGAGGTGTGAATTGAAAAATCCTAACAATTGGTAATGGGGCTAGGGTTTATTTACAACGATCTACAAGGATGGAGAGTGCAAAGATACGAATAGACAAGTTCAATAAGAGTGATATCAATTTCTGGAAGATGCAGATTAAAGATTATCTGTTCCAGAAAGATCTTTTCAAACCTTTGTCAGTGGTGAAGCTAGATTCCATATCGTAGGAGTAGAAACTCAAGGATCAACAAACACTAGGATTGATCTGACTGACGTTGTCTAGAAACATTGCTTTCAACATCATAAATGAGAATACTACATCAAAAGCTTTGTCAAACATGTATGAAAAGTCTTCGGCGATGAACAAGGTATATATAATGTGTCGCTTATTTAATTTACAGATGAGCGAATAAGGGTCTATAGCAGACCATATAAATGAATTTAATATGATTGTGAGTCAACTGAGTTCAAATCGTATTAGTTTTGAAGATGACATTAAGGCTTTAATTTTGATATCGTATCTACTTGAGTCTTGGGTTACTGTAGTTACTGCAATTAGAAATTTCCGTGGATCTGAGAAGCAGAAGCCTGATGAAATCAGAGATGTTATTCTGAATAACAGTATTCGCAAAAGAGAACTCAAAGATTCATTTGGTAGTGCTCTCAGTATGGACAGGAGTGATAGGAATAAGACGAGTGGCCACAACAAACATGGTCGATCAAAATCAAAGCAGTAGGGAAAATTTCCTAACATAACTTATATAACTTGTTAGAACTATTTGGAGAAAACTTACTTCAACAATGAATGCACCAAGCAAAAAAAAAAAGCAGGATTAGAAGCTTGGAGATGACAGTAGTTTAGTTAACTCAACAAAAGATTGTGAGGATGCTTTAATCCTTAATGTTGACAATTCAGCCAAATCGTGGATATTGGATTCAAATGCATCATTTCATTCATCTTCTTGTAAAAAATTATTCTGGAATCTCACAATTAGAAAATTCAGAAAGGTATATCTTGCAGATAATAAAGATGTTTACTTAAAAACTCTAACAGGAAATTAGTGGACATTGCAGGACATCAGATACATTGTGGGTCTCAAGAAAAATTTGATCTTTGTAGGTCAATTGGATAGTGCAAGTTATACAACAGGGTTTGAAGAAGGTTGTGGAAGACTGTTAAGGGTACCATGGTGGTAGTACATGGGCGTCGCAAGGTGTAAGAACATGGTTGCTGTTGTTGAAGGTGTATCCAAATCAAATATGTGACACAACAGGCTTAGACATATGAGTGTTAAAAAGGAATGAAGATGTTGTTTTCAAAGAGAGTGTTGTAGGGGCTGAAATCGATTGATATGGGTCTTTATGAAAGCTATGTTATGGAAAAACATCAGTTTTATAAAGACTAATAGAGAGCCACAAAAAGAATGGTTAGAACTAATACACACAGATGTATGAGAGTCATCTCCAACTTCATATTTTTGAGGTTCGAGATATTATGTTATTTTCATATATGACTTCAACAACAAGGTATGAGTTTACTTAAACAGAAGTCAGATGTGTTTGTCATTTTTAAAAAATAGAAGGCTGAGGCTGAGAATCAGATGAATTTGAAGATCAAGTGTCTATGATCAGACAATAGAGAAGAGTTTGATATGTCAAAATTCAAAGCATTCTGTAATGCTGAAGGAACAAGATTGACCAAAACAATTCTAAGCAAGGCTAGATAGAATGATATTGCTAAAAGGATGAACAAAACTTTAAATGAGCGAGCAAGGAGTATGAGGATACATTCTGGGTTGCCTAAGGTATTTTGGGTTGACGTTGTGAGCACTGCAGCTTACCTGATTAATAGATAACCTTTAGTACCTTTGGGTTTTTGGATTTCAAAAGAAGTATAGGCAGGAAAAGAAATTAAGTACTCTCACTTAAGGATTTTTTGTTACACTACTTATTTTCATGTTGATTAAAAAAACGAATAAACTTGATGTGAAGGTTGTAAAGTGTTACTTCATAAGATATGGTTCTGACATGTTTGGATTTAGATTATGGGATGCCAAGAATAGAAAAATCATCAGATATTATGATGTGACATTTGAGAAAAATATTTTATACAAAGACTATGAGAAGATGGGTTTAGAGAATATAGAACAAGTGAGAATTGAGGTTGAATTACTAAAAAAGTCATCAAGTAATGAATCAACCAGTTCTCAAAAAATTTTAGAAAATATTGCTGTAGAACCAGAAATGGAGAAGGTTACATCAGAGCAGGTGTTATAGAGACCTTCAAGATCTGGCAAGATACCATGGAGATATCCCCATCTTTGCATTTTCTTTTGCTAACAGAAACACAAGAACTCGAATCTTATAAGGAATCAAAACAAGTGAAAAATTCAATCAAGTGGGAGCAAACCATGGTGTTGATGAAAGAGAAGTTACAGTCTGGACTCTATTACCTTCAGAGCAGTAAGGTAGAAGGGGAAGCAGTACTGGCTTCTGGGAGTAGAATTATAAGCACAAAGAATTATCTTTGCATAACAAACAATATTTGCTATATAGAAATCAGGCATTTGATTTTTGCAAACGCGAGATATTTGGAAAGCAAACAAAGTTGAAATATACAAGAAGAAAAGAGAGAAGACGGGTCAAGCCACTAAAGATATTTCCAAATATAGTTAAATATAATATTTTGGGATATATTAATCTTGTGATATTTACGTTATCTATAATTGAAACTGCTGATATGATGATCAAGACAATTCTAAAAGAAAAGTTTAAGTGTCACTTAAACTTAGTTGAAAATTGTAGTATCTAATAGAGCCTTAAGTGACTGTGACGAGAGAAATTATTCGATTGATTGAGAAGATTAAAGTCAATGAAAAAATTTTATGTTGTGACTTTAATATAATAATTAAGAAAAAATATCTTAGATAAAATTTATCTTTAACTTTAATGATTTAGATTAGATTAAGATAATATATCTCATATAATATTTATCTCTAACCTTATTAGTTCACCTATAAATATATATTAATTTATAATATAATGATTCTTTTTGTATTTTATTATTAATGGTTCTTTCTCTCATGCAAAAACATAGGTTTTTTTTACAATCTTGTTAAATCTTTGTATTTTTTAATTAGATATTATTACAAAAAATCTCTGTATTTTTTCTCTTTTTTTTCTTATTATTTTAAATCTGACTAATGTGAATTAAACTCGGCATAATCACCGGTATGTTTGGTGGCTATGGGGAAGTGAACAAGGTAGAGATCCAGATAATCAAGCTGGAGCTTCTTCAAACTATCTTTGCAAGCTTCAACAACATGGCCATGGTCTGAGTTCCAGAGCTGTGATCCTAATGAAAAACAGAGAAACATGAAGTGAATTGGCAGGACAATAAACTGTAAAATTAAACAACAAATCTACAATGAATTTAAACGCAAAATACAAGTAATTCAAGCCACCCACCTTGGTCGTAATAAAAAGATCCTCTCTAGTGAAAAGCCCAGTCTGAAAAGCTTCAGCAAGTGCCTCCCCCACTTCTTTTTCATTCTTGTAATCAGCTGGAACCAGATAGTTATTCAAGCATCACTACAACTGTCTAAGAGCTAAACGAATTTTTTAAAAATAAAAGGCAATTAAATCGATCTGTTGTTCGACTTTCAGCGGCGATGAAACAGCACCGTTCTTCGGCTTCCTCGGCGCAGCTGCCGCGCTCGTCTTCTCTTGTAATTGGAATGCTTTTCTCTTTCACATTGACTAGTTTTCGCATTCAATTCGATTCCTGTAACTATCAATTCTCGCTTTTGTTTTGCCATTGTTAAATCGATCTGTTGCATTTGTTATATGTGAAGTCATTTTGTTTTGAGCAGCGGAATACGAGCTTTCTCTATGATTAATTATCATTTAGTGTTATTGCTCTGACGTGGATCTTTGTTTAGATTGCTTATTCATAACACTGTTGTAACTGTAATTGAAACTATTAGCTGATCTAACTGCTTTAGTTAGATGAGCATTTATAATTTATATATTTCGAGATTAAATTTTTAGATAAGTAAAACTTAATAGAAAAGAACATCTGAGTTCTTCAGATTTGAATTAATCGGCTGTATCATTTCTGCTGATTTTGTTGGGAAGGTAAATGGATAGAATATTGAATTGTATCGACTTTTTGTTTAGGTATGGGGGCTGCATATGGAACAGCCAAGAGTGGAGTTGGTGTGGCATCTATGGGTGTGATGAGGCCGGAGCTGGTGATGAAATCGATTGTGCCAGTTGTTATGGCCGGAGTGTTGGGTATATACGGATTGATTATTGCCCGTTATTATCAGTACAGGGATTAACCCCAAGGCAAAGTCCTACTACCTTTTCGATGGGTACGCACATCTCTCGTCCGGTCTTTCTTGTGGCCTTGCTGGGCTTTCTGCTGGAATGGCTATTGGAATTGTTGGTGATGCAGGTGTCAGGTATGTTTACTGTTGTTACATTTAGAAGAGATAACTCATGTATTCTAGGCTTTGTTGGGCTTGCTGAAGAAATCTTGTAGTCCCAAGATGGATTAGTCCCTTGTTAATCTGGATGTCCTACGTTTCCCATAGTTATGATGTATGGTCCTGCTAATGATTATTATCCTTAAGAACGCATTTTTAGGGCTACTGTACATTGGTCTGGCCAAATTTCCGTATCTTATGCTTGACATTGATTGTGGCTTTTTTCCTTTTGCTGCAGAGCAAATGCTCAACAGCCCAAGCTGTTTGTGGGAATGATTCTCATCCTCATTTTTGCCGAAGCCTTGGCTCTGTACGGCCTTATCGTTGGCATCATCTTGTCTTCCCGAGCTGGGCAGTCAAGGGCAGACTAAGTAGAGTGTGCGTCGGGATAGTTTCTTACTAGGTTTGCTAGTTAGGAGTATGTTGAAAATGAGTGGATTAGATTGTAGCTAGTGTTAACAAGATATGCTTGCTTGCTGAGACATGACCCGGAGTTGAACTACCTTCGTCACTGTCTTGGTTTCGTAAAACTCCTGTGGGGGTTTTTACAAAAGGATGCCAATAGTTGGCCTGCAATTAACATAGTTAGGCACAAGGCAGCTCACAATCCAGGAGGCATGCAGGTTAGACACTCGCTGCTTCGGAATTAAAATTGGCAATGGTAAAACTTAAAAAGTTTGCCTTCCAATGGGTTGGCTGTAAAATATTGATTACAAGGTTTGTGTTGAAGATAGAGATGAATCAAGGAGATATTCTGGAAGCGGAAAACTGAAAAGTCAAACTGTGAAGTTGAACAATTGTATCAAAAGTATAAAAAACCAAACAGAAGTAAGAGGACATAAAATTAATTTAATAATTTTTTAATCATTTACTTCCAAATCTAACACCAACTCCAAGTATATCCAAGCAGATAAAATGATCCTACAAATTCATGTCATTCAAATTGTCAACACTCACTGGATTTTCTCAGGGCAGGAGGAACGATCGCCCAGTTTGCTCTTATTTTTTGCATAACATGCCAGGGAATAATCTTCAAGGAATACGTGGATTACTTAAGCATATAGATCTACTCCCCAAAACTTGGCAGGTTGGTTGGTCCTGTAGTTCTTGTCCACCTTCTGGATCAGCTCCATGTCCTCTTTTGTCAACTCAAAGTCAAAAACTTCAAAGTTCTCCTTCAGTCTCTCTATCTTTCCAGACTTGGGAATGACAACGGTGTTTCGCTGGATGCCCCACCGTAGAACAATCTGAGCAGCTGTTTTCTTGTACTTCTCTGCCAAACCCTGACCACAGAGAAACAAGAATATTGAGAAGAAATATTGGAGTTAAATACGATACTGAAACTGCAAGGATAAACCGCTGCAAGATGGTCCAGTCCAGGATTGGAAAATTTACTTTGAGAACAGGATCATCCAAACATGACCGCGAGCCAAACCATTCAGTATTAGCCACACCACCTCCAAGAGGCGTGTGAGCAGTAACGGTGATGCCATGCTTGAGGCAGAATTTGACAAGAGAATCCCGCTGGAAGTATGGATGTGTCTCTATTTGATTGACTGCAGGCTTTACCTTGGAGTAAGCCAAGCAATCTCTAGTCAGAAAGATGTCATAATTGCTGCAAATGACTTTCCATCAGCGCTCAAATCAAGATATGAAAGAAAAGGGTAAAGATATTGCAGCATCCATAAAAATTGTAACATGAAACATTGGTCTGCAGCCTTTTCACAGTATAAAGCAAGTTATTTGAACTTTGTTTTGCCAAATTCCATATGCGATTGCATCCTAAATTCAAACTAATAATTCAAATATTATTCATTACCCAAGTTAGACCCGAGCAGACAGGAAATATGAGTCAATCACATTCTTAGAATGCCTTAGCCTATTACTTCCAGTCATCTATTTTGTTCAGGGGGGAAATTTAGTAGAAAGGAAGTCACACATGCATAAATAGTGGACCCATAATTAACTCTTGTTCAAGAGACTCGCAAAGACAGTATGTGTTAATTTCAAGAACCAAGTGGCAGCAATTACATAAGGTGGAAGGAATTTGTTGATTCTATTTTGAATTTTAAGTAACAATTCACCTGATTCCGACACTCCGAACTAAACCCATGGAGACCAGATCTTCCATGGCATGCCAGGTGGTTTCCAGGGATATAGTTGTATCAATTTCCAGTACACCATCCTCATCCAAAGCACTACCAGTTGTACCCACTCCTGTTTGCGGCAAATACACACAAAAAAGGTTTCAGAAAAAGATTTCTATGAATAATAGTTCAGAAATTCATTGATAAATACTATTGCCTTTAATTATTCATCAGAAATTGAGTGATATTTTTTTGACTTATCTGCTCCATCTTTAGTCATTCCGTACCTTAGTTATATGTAACTCCTAACAATCGATGATATAAGATATGCATATCTCAGGATTAGAGCACTCTACTAAAACGTATTCATGCCATTAGATAACAAAGTTGTTAAACAACCGAGCATAATCACCAGTATGTTTGGTGGCTACGGGGAAGTGAACAAGGTAGAGATCCAGATAATCAAGCTGGAGCTTCTTCAAACTATCTTTGCAAGCTTCAAAAACATGGCCATGGTCTGAGTTCCAGAGCTGTAATCCAGATGAAAAACAAAGAAATATGAAGTGAATTGGCAGGACAATAAACAGTAAAACCATACAACAAAGCTACAATGAATCTAAATTAAAAGTACAAAAAATTCAAGCCACCCACCTTGGTCGTAATAAAAAGATCCTCTCTAGTGACAAGCCCAGTCTGAAAAGCTTCCGCAAGTGCCTCCCCCACTTCTTTTTCATTCTGGTAATCAGCTGAAACCATACAGTAAATCAAGCATCATCAATCCATGAACACTTTAGAATAGTCTAAAAGCCAATTTTTCTTTTTTGTAAAAAAAATCGACACTTGAAAGTATAGGACGAGTACACACAAAAAGGGGAGATAAAAGCCATGAGCAAACCTAAGGAAGAATGAGTAAGTAGAGGTACCAGCGCAGTCAAAATGGCGATAACCGATCTTGATAGCGTTGATGATAAGGTCTTTGATGAGTTCTCCTTCCATTCGCCACACCCCCAGACCAACTACGGGCATTTTGAAGCCATTGTTGAGTGTTATCGCCATTTTCGTGTTTCTGCTTCCTCCTGGGCTCTGATCTAGATACTTTCTAAGGATGCTCGAAAGATGCTAACACCTGGCTTGCTTGGCTTTGTGATAGAAGGGAAATAATAATGGGTCTTTTTGGCAGATACTGCAAAGCTTTAATGTTTGGAAAACGAATTAAGCATAATTTTCATTCTAATTTCTAAGACTAATTATTATTATTCTATACGCTAGAAATAGTATTTTGTTTCACATAATTGGATTTATGCATTGGACGTGTGAAGTCTCCGAGCCCAATCCATCATAGACAACGAACCCAGCCCAATTACGAAACTCGTTTTGGGCTTCAATGCCCAAACAAGAAGAAACCCAGGGCTGGATTCACCAGATCCTTCAACCCATCCGACATTTTGTTTAGCCTTCGTTGGACCAGTCTCTTCCACTCATTCTCTTCTGTCACGGCACCAACCAGAACCAGACACAGACAGAAGAGAGAAGAAGAAGAAGAAGAAAAACTATCAAAACTCAAAAAAGAAAACATAAAAAAAGGAAAAAAACCGCTGTATTTAACATATTCAGATCCAAACGACTCCGTCTCGGTCACCAATCAATAACCTAACATGTCTTCGACTTTCAGCGGCGATGAAACAGCACCTTTCTTCGGCTTCCTCGGCGCAGCTGCCGCGCTCGTCTTCTCTTGTAATCTGAATGCTGTTCTATCTTACGTCGACTAGTTTTCACATCCAATTTGATTCCTTTAACTCTCAATTCTCGCTTTTGTTTTGCCATTGTTAGATCGGTCTGTTGCATTTATATGTGATGTCATTTTGTTTTGAACGGCGGAATACGAGCTTTCTCTATGATTAATTATCATTTAGTGTGATTACTCTGACGTGGATCTTTGATTATATTGCTTATTCATAACGCTGTTGTAACTGTAATTGAAACCATTAGCAGACGTAACTGCTTTAGTTTAGATGAGAGCCGTTATAATTTATAAATTTCAAGCTTAAATTTTTGGCTCAGTATTACTTAATAGAAAGAACATCTGAGTTCTTCAAATTTGAATTAATCGGCTGTAACATTTCTATTGATTTATGTTGGGAATACCAATGGATAGAATATTGAATTGTATCGACTTTTTGTTTAGGTATGGGGGCTGCATATGGAACGGCCAAGAGTGGAGTTGGTGTGGCATCGATGGGTGTGATGAGGCCGGAGCTGGTGATGAAATCGATAGTGCCAGTTGTTATGGCCGGAGTGTTGGGTATATACGGATTGATTATTGCTGTTATTATCAGTACAGGGATTAACCCCAAGGCAAAATCCTACTATCTTTTCGACGGGTACGCACATCTCTCGTCCGGTCTTTCTTGTGGCCTTGCTGGTCTTTCCGCTGGAATGGCTATTGGAATTGTTGGTGATGCAGGTGTCAGGTATGTTTACTGCTGTTACATTTAGAAGAGATAACTCGTGTTGTAGGCTTTGTTGGGCATGCTGAAGAAATCTTGTAGTCCCCAAGATGGATCAGTCCCTTGTTAATCTGGATGTCCTATGTTTCCATAGTTATGATGTATGGTCCTGCTAATGATTATTTTTCTTAATAATGCATTTTTAGGGTATTGTACATTGGTCTGGCCAAATTTCCGTATCTTATGATTGACATTGATTATGGCTTTTTGCTTTTGTTGCAGAGCAAATGCTCAGCAGCCTAAGCTGTTTGTGGGAATGATTCTCATCCTCATTTTTGCCGAAGCCTTGGCTCTGTACGGCCTTATCGTTGGCATCATCTTGTCTTCCCGAGCTGGACAGTCAAGGGCAGACTAAGGAGGAACATCCCTGCCTGGTTGTATTCTTTAATCCCTTCGTGTTAATGTGGTGAAAGATTCGTGCTTTTCTTCAAATACAGATTGTTGGGAGGTGCATGGGTTCTCAGAAATTCTTTTCAACATGGTGTCTGCTCCGCCTTTTTTGGTAGTTGATTTGTGCTGTCTGCAGTAGTACTGAGTTTGTATCCATAATAAAAGCTTCGCAAGCTGTACCTCTTGTAGTTTATGTTTCGATATATTTTCAGAACTGAAGATCATAGGATGGAATCTGTGCCATCCATGAGCTTATCGTTAATTTAGGCTTTACCATCTCTGTTTTTACTTTGAATTTTGGGGAAATTGAGTGTCCCTTTGTCGTTTGTATCAATATTTTGAGAAGAGACACCATAGTATAAGAATCCAAGTAATCTCTATACATTCTCATTGGATCTTTCCTATTCGGACTGAAAATACAGCGAAGGAAATTCATCTGTTGTTTCTAAATTATTTACCATATTCGTAGTTTCCGAAAATCGCTCCATGGTAATAAATATATCTGATTTACTGTCCAACAAGAAGATGGGTATAAATAGTGCGTGCCCTATATATTTCAAAACCAAACAGATCCACTTTTAAGCACCTTTGACAATTCGGTACGAGGTTGTGGAACTGAAGCAGAAAAATGTAAATACAGAGCGAGATCAGCCCTTTGGGCCTCTGTCATCCAACAACAAAAAGGGAGGAAAGGAAAGTTTATCCTACGACTTCATCTGTAGGTTCTGTAATAGCCCAACGAAAATTGTCCATTGGGAGGTCCACCAGAACCCTTTGTTGATATTACTGATTCCATGTCGAGGTCCAGAAACAGCAATTTATGTTTCTTTTTCCTGTTTCTTTCCCGTGCCATCCTTGTTTGCCCATTCAACGAGATGAGAAACATAAGAAGATCCAAATTAAATCTGTGGATTAAGGTTAACTATCGATCAAAGTCTCAAACCTAACCGAGCCACATATTCAAACACGAGCAAGGTTTTTACCAGATCAGACTGGAGATCCAACATAAGGGAATCGCATCAATGGTTTAAATTTAACGTTGATAGAGCTTCTCCTCGGAAGGATTCAACTTGAATCGGGAACCACCCGAACTAGTCCTAACAGAACACCAACTAGTGACAAGCACCGTCACTGGAGTGATGTCTTCGGTTAGATAAAAATAAAAAATAAACGTGGAACGATAAAAATAAAAAATAAACGTGGAACGCTTCAAAACAAACACGTCAATTGTCATAATCAACCGGCTCCATGCCATGTTATCTCAACGTGAGCCACGAAAACTATGAAATCCCAAACAAGTGGTGCCCTAACATTTCCATGTCCGTCCATTACAAGGGTTCTCATTAGTTAATCAAGACAAAAGTGCAAGCTAAAACTATAATTCTCAGCACGATTTGGCACAGCGAGCAATACCATCTTTTCCAAAGTAGGTGACCAGAAAAAATTAGGCCATGTTTCTGTTTGCTTGTTGCAGTGTACGTACGTAGGAATCTCCTTTGTCGAATCATTAACCATTGTCGGTTGCACATCATCACCTGCACCGCGTGTCCTGTTTTTCTTTAAAGTTCGTTACTGTCCTCCTTGAACAAAACCTCTGCATAACCTTTCCGTCACGAAAAGCTTACCAAATCTTAGAGTAAACTAACGAAAAGAAAAGGGTAAATCGTAAGACTCTAGCTCTATACAGGAAAAAAATATGATGCCGTGACGTTGGAAACCATTCCTCCGTCTAGTACGAAGGGATAACGTTCATTATATATATAGCAGCACAAACCCATTTGAATTTCGAAGTGCGTATTCCTATGTCATCCCATTTCGATGTGTTTGTTTTAATTATGTTTTCGATTCAAGAGATTGATGTCGCAACGTGATTCGCGGAAGTTCGTGGCAGAATTTCGTGAGATCAAGCTTATCTCATCGTTCCAAACTTCAAAGAAGAAGAAAGAAAAAAACTATGGCATCCATCTAATGATTTTATCTTTAGTTTCTGGACCACCAGAAAATAAAGTCTAGGGTGATCCGGCTTAGGTTAGAAAGAATATGCATTACCCATTAGCAAGGCTCGATAGTGATCGACTTAACTGGATGCAACCTATGTGACAGTGTCCGGAAGTAGTTAACAGTTGATCGAAGACAGCCACCGCCGGTGTGCATCTCAGAGATGTGTTAATCAGACATCTGAATCTCGAAATACATATTTAAACCGTGTGTATGTCGCCACGAATGCTACTTTTTTTCTTCTTTATTTCCTGTTATCATCACGGGGTGTGTTGTTACGTGCCTACCAAAGAGACGAGCATGTGAAGAGAGGCTATGTGTAGTCCATACGAGTGGAAGCTCCGCCAAGATCACTCTGCGCAGAATAGGAGGACCCCACCGAAGAAGTGGCCTCAAAGTGTGGTCCTTTTAAGTGGGGCGGGATGCATCATAGCTCCGGATTAGCCGCCTGTCTAGTTATAGGGCCCAGCAGCAATCAAGGAGCTTCGGTTTGTTCTTTTCAAAATCCTCAGATCTACAAGGCCCTATCAAACACCGCCACCTAAGCAACTGCCGTCTCTTTGCCAAATGATGATAAAAAAAAAAGAAATATCACAATGCCGTGTCTTTTTGCGTCGTTGATTCGATTCCTCCTTTCTAGCACGGTTACACGAAGCATCGGTCCGTCCCTGTTTTTTGGATGGTTGTTTTATACTTATCTACAAGCATAAATTATTCTAAAATTTCGTAAAACGGTATTTGTTTGAAATATAGAAACATGGATAGTATTTACTGAATTATCTCAATTTGTTCTCATCTTAAAAATATTATAATCTAAATAAATCATGGTACCGAGTCTTAGTAAATCATAAATTTTCAACCCTGAGGTCACTTAATAAAAAAAATATTATCGAGTCAAATATATAATTAAATATAAGTTTACTCTGACCAAATTAAACCTGATTTTCCGTGTTAGTCACTGAATTTTAAAAAATTAGACCACAATGGTTTGGACCACAATTAATTGCGTGGGGGCCAAAAATATGAATTTATACTCAAACCGTTCCTTCCTGATCTTCAAACATGAAAAATAAAAAAAATAATAGACATTAATCAAATCGCAAAAGGAGATTTTGAAACAGAAACATTATTCAAAAATCAACAAAAAAGAAAAAATCAAACGTAGAATTTATGGTAGTCAAGTCAAAACTGGCTGTATTTGGAGCATGTGTGATGGTCTTCCAATTGCTCCTAGGTTTGATACCAAACTATCCATAGGGTTATTGACTATGGACCATAAAGTTTTATGTACTCTTAATAGGAAATTAATAGTTCATTTTATTTTCAAATGGAGTCGACGAGGGGTTCCACATACCGCCCGGACCGTTTCCAAGTCAAAGAGTCAACCGCACGAGTTGCGTGTAAAATCAGTATGATGTGTTGCCTTGCCTAACAACTCCTCCCATAATAATCACGAGTCCTCTCTGGTCCAACACTTTGGGTCATCATTTTCATGCAGAATCTGTATATTTTATGATTAAATACTTACGGTTAGTATCCATATAATATATTAACATCGATTGTTTTGTCGTTTTTAATGTTACTCTATGGTATTATCTGGAGTAGATCTCCATAACACACATAACCAACTTCCGTAAATACAACTTTCCAGATTTACGAAAGGGCAGTTCTGTCTATCCAGCATGTTAAATTATCTGCAATATGGACCACCGCCGGGACATGTAGAACCCTTCCCGGGATGAATTAATATCCGAGGGTGGTTGAGAGGAGATAAAGGGCAATTGGGTAACAACGCACCAAAAACAATTACGCAAGCTATGGCGTAGTAGTGCAAGGAATTGTAAGTAACCGGTTGTTTCTAGCGAAGGGATGAACCTAACCCAGATAACATGGAACCCACGAACCCTCTTTTGGGCTCTTTCCCTCTTTCACTTTCAGTGATTTTTTTTTGTCTCCCTCCCTTTTATGCCTCTGAGTGTGTTGCCTGTCGTTACTCTTTTTTTTTTTTTTTCCGTTTTCTTATCTATAGATTTTGCTTTCTTGTTACCAAAACTTGATTACACTCTTTTCCGCGTCGGATGCGCGTCGATAAACTGGAAATGTTTGGTTGTCAACATTTTGGAAAAGGAAAAAAAAAGGGAATTATCAAGTTGCAGATTCGAATCGGGGATAAGGTCAGCTAAGGGAGGTCCCTTCTCCACGCGTTATCGTGATATTTTCACGGGCTTGTCGCCATCGGCCCATTGTGGTTTGGGCTTAAACGTGGTTTCAGATCCACCTATTTAGTACGTACACGGTTATATGTCAGAGATGATGTTATCGTATCCGTTGATCAGTAGAGAAGTTTAGTTATAATTAAACTTTTGTATTTGATGAAAAAAGGGAAGAAAAGGCAAATCCAACTTTTGACTTGGAATTCCATATTTTGCTGCTAAATCCTAAAGAATGCCATACTAACAAAAAAGTTAATTTTATAAATCTTACACCTGTACAGGGGAATCAAAAATGGCAAGAGGCAAATCTGGAGCGAACTCTATCAATACGTGGCAGAATCCAACGGTTCAAGCGGATCCAATATCTCCATGAAACTTCCCGGCTCCTTCCTAAATCTCCATGAAGATATCGCATAGGCGGAAAAAATCGCTCGCGACATGTAAACAGAAAATGCAATTTATCGCCACGTAAGTTGCATAGCTGGCGCTGAAGGAACCCTAAACTAAGCAACTCCCTCGCAGGAGGATCACCAACCAGGCCCCACAGTCCCCTCGGCACGCGGCAACTCGACGCCGACTAGTCATCGCCAGCGGAATCTCAAAACCTACTCCAAGGAAGCCAGCCCGCCTTCTCTGCGGAAGGAGAGCTCCTGATTTGTTGTTTCATTTAGTATTTATTTAGGAGAGAAGTAAACTAAAGAACGAGAAATTGAAAAAGGACCTGTGTTATGGGCCCAAAACTGGGCCCATGCAGCCCAACTAGCTTCCCCTTCCCTCCTATAAATAGGTGCCTCGTCTTTCATGCAAGTCTCGCTCAGTTCATATTTCGCTGCACATCTCTTTGCAGTAGACACCCTAAAGCTTAGCTTTTCTTCATCCCTTTCTCTTCCCCAAAACCAGATAAGCACACAGATCTGTATGGTGTGGTGCTATTCGGTTCACAAGTTTTGACGCTTTTTTTTCTCAGATTTACGCATCTTTCGGGGTTTTTGTTTGGGAAATATTTCTTCTGACTGATCGGTGTGGGGATTACAGAGAAAAGTAGGGTAAACAGGGGGGCTTCGTCCGGTTGCAATAGATCTTTTACTGCTTCTTTTGAGGGGGTAGCCGGGGCCTCGGCCTCGGCGGGTGCTAAAGCCCCCACCTTCACAAACTGAAGAGAAAAGGCAAAACCCAACTACACATTTTTTTGTTCTTTCTTTTTCTTTGACAGTTACAAAATCTACCTATTAACAACACCTTTGTAGAGACAGAGATCGTTGCGGAATAGGAGGATGCCGGCCCTAGCTTGTTGCGTAGATGCTGCGCCTCCTGGCTACGCTTTCTCAGCCGGGGATAGCTCCCTCCATCCGTCGCCGGTCGCTTTATCCGCTGTACCTCCGGCACCACTGACCACTACAACCACCACGACGGAAGCACCCTCCCATTGGTCGCCTTCCCTCTCCTCCTCACTATACAAGGTTGACTCCTGGGGTGCTCCATACTTCTCCGTCAACTCCTCCGGCAACATATCTGTCCATCCTCACGGTACCGATACCCTGGCCCACCAGGAAATTGATCTGTTGAAGATCGTGAAGAAGGCTTCGGATCCGAAGTGGATGGGCGGGCTCGGTTTACAGCTCCCGCTCCTTGTTCGCTTGCCTGATATTCTTAAGAACCGGATCGAGTCTCTCAACTCGGCTTTTGATTTCGCCATACAGTCTCAGGGTTATGAGTCTCATTATCAGGGCGTGTACCCGGTGAAGTGTAACCAGAACAGGTTTGTTGTGGAGGATATTGTGCGGTTCGGGTCTCCATTCCGATTCGGACTCGAAGCTGGGTCCAAGCCGGAGCTCCTTTTAGCCATGAACTGTTTGTGCAAAGGGAGCCCCGATGGTCTCCTTGTTTGCAATGGGTACAAGGATAGCGAGTACATTTCACTCGCTTTGTTTGCCAGAAAGATTGGTTTGAATACAGTTATTGTGCTGGAACAAGAAGAGGAGATCGATTTGGTTATTGAGATAAGTAAGAAGACATCCATCAGGCCAGTAATTGGGTTGCGAGCTAAGCTGAGAACCAAGCATTCCGGCCATTTCGGATCCACTTCAGGCGAGAAAGGGAAATTCGGCTTAACCACGACCCAGATTCTGCGGGTTGTGAAGAAGCTTCAGGAAGTAGGCATGCTTGACTGCCTGCAATTGCTGCATTTCCACATTGGATCTCAGATCCCCTCTACTGCCTTGCTTGCCGACGGTGTTGGTGAAGCAGCGCAGATCTATTGTGAGTTAGTCCGTCTGGGAGCGAATATGATGGTTATTGACATTGGAGGCGGGCTCGGTATTGATTACGACGGGTCTAAATCTGAGAGTTCAGATCTCTCCGTGGCGTACGGTCTTGAAGAGTATGCTACGGCAGTTGTGCAAGCAGTTAAGTATATTTGCGGCCGGAAGAATGTGAAGCATCCAGTTCTCTGCAGTGAGAGTGGACGTGCTATTGTGTCGCACCACTCGATTTTGGTATTCGATGCAGTGTCTGCTACCGTTCCCAATGCGTCATCATCTATGACTTCGTTCGGATTGCAATATTTCCTGGACGGACTTGCAGAGGATGCACGCGCCGACTACCGGAATCTGACTTCCTCGGCCATGAGAGGGGACCACGAGACATGTGTGTTTTATGCGGAGCAGCTGAAGCAAAGGTGCGTTGATCAGTTCAAGGAAGGGAATATTGGTATGGAACAGTTAGCTGCTGTCGATGCTCTTTGTGAATTGTTTTACAAGGCTATTGGTATGAATGAGGCTGTGCGTACTTACCATGTGAATCTGTCGGTTTTCACTTCGATTCCTGATTTTTGGGGGATCGATCAGTTGTTTCCAATCGTCCCAATTCATCGACTGGAACAAAGGCCTGGAGTGAGAGGAATTTTGTCTGATCTAACGTGTGATAGTGACGGAAAGATTGATAAGTTCATCAATGGTGAGTCTAGCTTGCCGTTGCATGAGATTGGGGAGGGTAATGGGAATGGTGAGCGTTACTACTTGGGGATGTTTCTGGGCGGGGCTTATGAGGAGGCGCTCGGGGGAGTTCACAACCTGTTCGGTGGCCCTAGCATTGTGCGGGTTTCGCAGAGCGATGGGCCGCACAGCTTTGCCGTGACACAAGCTGTTCCGGGCCCGTCTTGTAGTGATGTCCTCCGGGTTATGCAGCATGAGCCCGAGCTTATGTTCGAGACGATCAAGCACAGGGCAGAGGAGATTTGTCACACAGATGAGGATAGTGATGATGGCGATGGAGATCATGCTATGGGTAATGCAGCGATAGCTAGCAGTGTAGCTCGCTGCTTCCATAACATGCCTTATCTGGTGTCTTCTTGTTCATTGACTGCTATGAATAATGGTGGGTTCTACTACTGCAACCAGGATGATTTCAGTGCTGCTGCTGATTCTGCTTCTGTTGATGATGAGCAGTGGTCCTATGTATGCGCTTGAGATTATCGTTTCATCTCCGTGGTTGGTTTTTGTGCTAGAGGTCGTCTGCTTTATTTTTTTTTGTTCTTCCATCGTCCATCGTCTATAGTTAACTTGGTTAATTGTCGATTTTCATTCATGTCCTTTAAGAAAATGAAAAGACAGACCATGCCTGCTTTTTACATCTTATGAATGTGAAAGGGAGGAGGGACAGGAGCCGAATTTTTCGTCCTTGGAGCAAATTCGGATACTTGTTTCCTCTCCCATTTCGTTATTGTCTACATGTAGACTTTGCCTGAAGAGTTTCGCTGAATAATTTCAATGGTGCCTTTGTAATTTCTTCCTGATCTATGCGTACAAAAGAAATATTTTATCATGCGGGCGTAATTTTAAATAGAGGCTATATGTAGGGTTCTGTTTTTTCAGGCAATGTGATGAGGGGTCCGGTATTTTGGTGGACGAATCTTGATATGAAGATTCTTAAATTGCGGTTTGTGGGTCTCGGTCACTCCTTTTATATTTTTTATATATACATGTCCAATCTTAATATCAAGATTCTTAAATTGCGGTTTGTGGGTCTCGGTCACTCCTTTTATATTTTTTATATATACATGTCCTGCTGCTGCCTGAGAATTGCTTGAATAATGTAGGAAAACCATGATGACGGCAATAATTTGTATTCAAATTTGCAACACCTAGGCTCCCATGAATTTGGCAGAGTAGGGTGACTTTTACTTTAGAGTAGTGGGGTTCCTATTAACAGCATATGTGGTTTCCGAGAATTGGCGATCAGAAGCGTTTTTCACAGGGGTTCCTTTCATGAGAGAGTCGTATTTTGTTGACCACAACTTTGAAACTCTTACTGGGAGCCTCAAGACGTCATGTGGTCAACTTGAGTCGTACTGTATGATATATACATGTATATACGCATGGGACAGGAGATGCGAAAACTGGTGGTTGGCTGTGCGGCACGCGAAATAGTAAGATATATGTCCGTTGCTTTCGGCCTGTGAATACAAAAAGCTCAACAAAAATACTAAGTTAACGAGTCCACGAAACATAGGAAAGTAACTGGAAGGTAGATTTCTCTTAATAGTGAAAATCGTTCAAGCAGCTTAAACATAAGCACAGAAAGTGCGAAAGAAAAATCTTACCGGGCTCACAAGTTGGTTTGGCATATTGATGGCTACTCCTATTGGAATAAAGTCAAGATCCAGTAATGCTAATTGATATGATGAGGGTCAGAGCACATGCATGGCCTCTCCTGCCATGGAGCCCAGTGACAACCCAGCTCATCTATCGTCACTGAATCCAAACAAAAGCGATGCTGATTTTTTGGCTTTCTTATTATATCCTAATCCAGTTCGTTACTGTTGGTCTTTCTTTTTGTTATTTACTAATTAATCATTATTCATCAAATAATTCATTCAACAAGCATAATGGAATCTCTAGGCATCTTTCTACTCAACCAGACATTGTCCAATGCTGTTTGTACCTTGAACTTGGCTGTTGTATAATCATTATGTTTTTGTTCTTGTTCTTCATCGGAATGTCAAAGCCCCTTCTCTGTTCTTGTTTTTGTTTCATTTTGAAGCTGTGGTGATTTTCGTAGAGCACATGCTGCCATCGCTTTGAGAGGCATAATAAATTGAGGAATTCTTAGCTGATGTATTTACTCATCTTTCTTCACATGCCTGTCTAGATATCTATATGTTATTCCCAATCCCATGGATTCCGGGCGAGTTAACGCGGAGCTATCGGCCTCTAGTGGGTGAAATCTTGTGAAAAGGTACAAGAAAATTCTGTATTACTCGTATTAAGAGCAGAATATCAACTGTTTCTCCTTTATCTAAGAATATGGTTTCAAACTTTTTCTTTGTTTGATAAAGAAAAATCAGAGAGGATAAATTAAACAAAAAAGGCACAGTTATCCTGTTATTTTCCAGGAACACAAGCATCATCAAAATTATGGGTTCATTATCTGTGAGATTCAACCGTTTTGGCTCATTTGTTTTTCTTTCAAAAGCTTTATTCCTGCATATCTAGATATGTGGTAATCTGTGGTTGCTGGTGAACAAGGCATCAGTCTCTATTCTGGGACAAGAGTCAACAGAAATTTGCCATCCGCACATTAGACTCCGTTAGATTCTCGCTCTTCCAATTGCCGCTGAAAACTGGTTAATTTCTAGTCTTCAAAACTTAATTTGTACTCTATCGCTGCCTTGAAGGATGCCAATAGAGCACTGTGAACTCGTGTTCTGCATCGGACAAGCACTGAAATTTTCAGATATAGGGATGGAACTTGAAAACTTCTGGATATGGACGGAAACATTGGCTAGTGATTTGGGTTATATTTGATTTGAACCACAAACAGTTACATGGGTGAGCAAGTGTACCAACGGAGGAATAGGAGATCATATCTGTGAACAAAAAGAGTTTCAGAGTTTCACTCCTGAAGGAGGAAAATATCAACAACCTGAACTCTGCATTCCTGTTCAACCTCCCCGAAGGTTGAATCACAACCGAAAGAATAAACTTTCTCTGTGCTATGCAGTTGCTCTATCATCACAGAATGGTTTTCAGCGCATCTTTCACATAGGAGTACTTGAATTCGAAACCCAACTCCTTGGCTCTGGTTGGAAGCACCCGCTGTCCATCCAAAACCTGCACAAAGGAAAATAATGTTTGGACAACATGTAACTGGAATCAAAAGGGAAGAAAGACAAAATAGGAAGTGAGTGTGAAAGTTTTTACCACGGAAGCACCTTCACCAAGGACAGCCTTCAGAGCGAACTCTGGTACAGGAAGCCACGAGGGCCGGCCCATTACATTTCCCAACTGTCCACACATCTCTGCCAGTCGGACCGGATGCGGTGCAGTTCCATTTATAACTCCTGACATGAATATTACCAAACTTTGTTCAATTAGTGTTATGTCCGAAATCAATGCGCCCATGGCCACAAATTTGAAGTACATGCCCAACCTTCAGAGAAAATCCATGATTCAAAGATCTAAAGTCCTGATACTAAACTGGGTACTACTGGGTATCAGAAGCCCAACTTAACCAGTATGCTTAGTAACATGATTGATTATTGATCAATGATTGCAGAAAAAGAAATAATTGAAAATTGTGGAAGAAAAGTATAAACCACAAGTTTTAGCAGGAAAGGGAGAAAGACAATTGTCGTTAAATCAAATAAAGAGGTTATACCTTTATAAGATGGATTTGTAATAGCTTCATATATTAAGTTCACCAAGTCATCCAAGTGAATCCAAGAAAACCTGCACAAGGACAACGTCAAAACCATTAAGTGGGTAGACAGACATTTTCGAAACAGAGAAAAAAAAAGGAGCGAGAGATATCGAATATCTTTCCCATTCAACTGATGGATACGTACCACTGTTTTCCAGAACCCAAAGGTCCACCGGCAAACATCATGAAGAGAGGGATCATTTTAGCTGCAGGGGATCGAAGTTTAATCATGCATGCACATTACAAAGGGAAATGTGCTTAAGACTATCTCAACTACAGCAGATCTTGTGTTTGTTTGCCTTGAAAAATCTAAGACAGCTGCAAGATTTAAGGACGTGGCTTGTAGGCCAAATTAATTTAGATTATGGTATAGTTGTTCAGTATTATACTGGTTGATGGCACAATACAAAAGGTAAAACTGTTTTGTTCAGTTCTTTTGGAATTTCTCTCTGTTTCTGAGTATTAGATGATGCAACCTAACCAAGTTCTTTTGGAATTTCTCTCTATTTCTGAGTATTAGATGATGCAACCTAACCACATACAAGGAAATGGAAAGGACTCAAAAAGAATTCATTATACCTAGAGCACCACCATCTTTGCCAAGCACCACACCGATGCGGATGAGAGCTAATCTGACATCATCGTTTACTTTGAGGGCTGTTCCTTCCCATTCTCTACAAACCTGAAACAGATAACCTCTTATGTGGCAGAGACTTGTGGGAGTTAATCTACCAGGAAATTTTTCTGGTTTTTTGTTGCTCATAGTCTCACCAAGTAATAAATCGAAACACATTTACCCTTCACAATGCAAGTAATATACCAATATACCATCAAACAAATAGGAAGTAAAGATGAATAACTCGGAAAATAAACAATCTGCCTGCACCTCAGCCAAGAAGTCATTTCCAGACGGACTATGCTCATCAAATACTTTTGTTTCACTAGTGCCTGAAGGGGAGTTGAGAGCAAGCAGAAAAGTGAGTACGCTCTAATCCATTTAATCTCGACTTCTGGAGATTAAAAATAACAAGTTAGCATTTAGGGTGGAGGAACGAACCATAGTAACCAACTGCTGTTGCACTAACCAGAACACTTGGCCGAACTCCTTCTGGGCAGTTATTTATTAATTCTACAACCTGCAAAATCAGCTAAACGCTCAGATTAGCCGATTCATTGAACAAATCCTACCACAAAAACAAAATGACAGAAATAGATCCAAGGGACTGGCGAAGGAGAACATTTATTACTTTTGAGGTAACTCTAATCCTGCTTTCCTTGATCTCTTTCTTGATCTGCAAGACCAGAAGAGATTGGTATGTTCCCGTTTCTCAGGATAGAGGCAGAATAAGTGATTAACAAGAAAAAGAAACGCCGGCATATCTGTGTCACTAGGGACAGCAAAATTGTCACTGTATAACTAGAAACCTTTTAACCAAGATAAATATGGCAATCAGAATGCAGGTGTTGAGAGAAATGCCAAGCAACAGAGACTGTGTGAGCTATCATATATGTCCAGAGTTAAATATTGATGTGACATGCAAATGGCATCCAGAAGTAAATGAAATTTCTGAAACCAGGGTGCCATTCATGCTGAAATTTCTGAAAATGGGTATGCAATACTAACCTCAGAGGACCATCTTGTACTGATGGGCATCCCAGCCAAATTAACCACAGCATTCGAGTCTATGATACAGTTTTTCCATTCTGGTTCCTCCGCAATTACGACCCCAGGAAACTCCTTAACTACATTAGCCAACAGGTAGAATTCTTCATAAAATATATATTATTTTATTTATAGCTCGTTCATCACATCATAACAAGGAACCTGAAGGGAAAATGAAAAGCTAAAGAAACAACAAATTGGCTATGTGAAAAAGAAGCTGCAAACGTATACGCAGAGAAAAACTAGAAATATTAATTACCTTCTTACCGGGAAATATTGACTCCGCTTTAGATCTAGAACGTGTCAGGACTCGAATGCTATGGTTTTCTGCATGGAAGTAACACCAAGAACAAAGGTGTAGATCAGCACATTTCATCTGAAAATGAAATAAAAAGTTTTCACATAACACAAAATCTTTCCTGTTTCAAAGTTATAGCAGAGATGGACCAGACCTGCACGCAGTCTCTGTACCAATCTTTTCCCGATAAAGCCTGTTGCTCCAGTAACTGATACAGTCAACTGACTGCCCTGCATCAGCTGAAACTCTCAATTTTGTTGTTCTTTTTCACTTGAGTAATGGAGAACAACTATAAGAGAACGACATAAAAACATATGGATTGAAGAAAACAGAAAAACAGAGGAGCACACCTTTTGGTTTTGATCAGAGGAGCAACATATTTTCAATTTCCTACCAGATATCAGCTTTAACATAAAAGGAAAACATACATTGTCAGAATTACGCCAAAAAACCTCAAGAAATCTAAACATATGGCAGTGGTGAGAGATGTTACTAACTGTGATGGTTCGAAGAATCTGAAATGAAGGAGAGACAGAGTGGCCCCTTGTGAAAACAGTTGATACTTCCATTCCTTATCTACGCTGCAATTCCTTATGGTCTATGTCTCGCTCCTTTCCTTCTCTGTGATACCAAGGTCCATTTTGCGTGCTGGTTTCTGTAGGGAGATAGTCTATCTGTTATTCGTGTTTCATTTCGGACCACAACCAACCGACGTGCTATGTGCATCACCCATTTTCGTATTTCTTATTGGGCCGATAGGACCCTCAATACAGCCCAATTTGAAAACTGTGCTCATTTTGGCCTACAATCTGCTTCTGAGCCCGGTATGTAAGACAGGATAATTAGAATAGACCCTCCGTAGGCGGTTTCTGATATCGGTATGTAAAGGAGAGTCGGAGAAATGGTAACTGTGATTAAGTGGTGCGGCGCTGTAGCAAAGCGGTCGATGTTCGCCCAACGATCAGCTGCGTTCTCGTCCTCGTCGTCTTCAGTATCCGAAGCGTCAAGTGGGGCGGTGGCGCCAGTTCTGTGCGGGCGAGGGGACAGGAAGACAAGGAAAGGGAAAAGATTCGCGGGAACCTACGGTAACGCGAGGCCGAAGAAGGAAAAGAAGATCGAACGCATTAAGGATAGAGTCGAAGTCCCCAGGTCCACTCCCTGGCCTCTTCCTTTCAAGCTCATCTAAGTCTATGTTTTTAACCGTTTCTTTCACTATTGGAGTAAACCTAGGGTTTCTGCGTCTTTTATCGTGGTTACTACTGCTGTAGCGTGTGAATTTTTGGCTATGAAACTTATTCGATGATTCATGGATTGCCACTCTGTGGTTTATTATGGATACAAAAAGTGTTGAAACTACTTGCTGTTTGATTAATTAATTGAGTACTAGCTCTGCTATTCTGCTAATTCCGATGATGAGACAAAACGAACTGAGACGATAGTGCCAATGCCCATCGAATTTCTGGGAATGGTGTTTTACTGCTGTCTCATCTAGTTTCAGTTGATAACCTCAATCCTATGTAAATGACCCACCAAAGCATGAAAACTATTGCCAGAGTCTTGCATATTTGGAATACAGCTTTGTGGATGGTCTTTCTCACCGTCTGTTGCTGTTAAATGTCTAATTCTTTTCGAGTTAACTTGTGTCTTTGGACGATAAAATATCTACATTACATTTTATGGTGGATATGATTTAGAATTAGAAGTTGGATGAGAGTAATGGATCTGGCGCATAGTCGAACGAAAATTTCCCCATACACATGAAACTTGCAAAGCTATCAGAGCTAGATTTCTCCTTGTCAATTGGAAGGAAAATGCTAAAACATTAGATGTTAGGATTATTAATGTAATCCCAAGAAGTCGAAAGTAGAGCACCAGTGAAGCATATTGAAACAACCCAACTAAACAGTTATCGTCTATTTCCAGCATCATTCCCACTGTTGCCATTTTAATACGGTTGCCCCAGTATTAAAATAGGAAAAGGAAGAGCACAGTGAATACTCCCATGTAAAAAACAGTCTTTGAATGCTTGGTGTTCTGCTTTGAATCTTTTTATGTGCTTGAAGCCATCGCAAACTGCAGATAAGAGCACCATGGATACCAGATGTTAGACTGAAGGCGTCAATGTTGCTTGTAAAGGCAAGTATAGTTCTGTTTTCATGCTCTCGTTACTTATGCTATCCATCACAAAAAGTTAACGCTTGATGGAAAATTAATTTATTGATGTTAAAAGTGCTAAGAAAAGTATTGCATGTTCATCTAAATGTCATCAGACCCACGGTGTCATAAGAAGATTCGTTAAATAACCTTATAAAACATTATTCATACGAGGTAATAATTTTGTTAGATGTTTTGTTATTAGTTTTTTAGGAGAAATTATAATTACAGCTTGTGGACACTTTACCACAAACCCTTAAGAGATCAATGTTCGTGTGCTCGATTTCACATGTTGGCTGTTAAAGCCTTCATTCTGGTTCCTGTTATTGGTTGATACTTGATAGCATGTACATAGCATGTACCTAATAGGATTGATTCCGTAATTCTGCCTTGCATCAACAACATGACCCAGCAATTTCTTTGTTCTCTCCGGACCATTTGGATTTTCCAATTTCGGCGGACCAATTTCCAGAACGCTGAGGCCGTGAGGAACCACAAAGTTCGATTGCAACAGAGAGCGTAGTAGCCATAACGACATGCACAGCGGAGTGCAGCCCATCCCCATGTAAATACACCAGCCTTAAAAAAGAATCTGGGCCTGTCTTAGTTAGTCTTAGTTTGCATCAGGGCCACGGTCGGTCACATTTAATATGCTGCAACCAGTTACAATCTATTCAATGGCGTACCGGCCGAGCCCAAAATCTGTTCATGGTCTTAGAGCCTTGAACAATGCTAATGAACAAACTACACAAATTCATCGAAGGTTAGGAGAAAATCAAAGTTGTTTTGAGTCTCGTAATACCGGGTGGTTAACACAAAGTAAATCTAAGTCTAGACAACGGACAACGGGACGACCAACCCGTCTGTTAGCACTAGCTACCCTACTTTGGCGATTCCAGTGCAAAATTTGACCTGTTCAATTTTTTTTTTATCGGATTATTTGTAGTCACTTGTCGGGGCTTAACTGAAGCCCAGCTTATCCTAATTGAATTCTGTCACAAATGATTAGCAGCACACCTCAGCCTACGTACAAATATGGATTCGCCCAATTGAAGCCCGTTTTTTCAAAATATTTGCTGAAAGGATTAAAGATCGTTGCAGCCCTGATTTTTGCTGTCATTACCGATTGGGGCAGAGACAATTCTTCAGATAAAAAGTAAGTACAGACATAAAAGATGAAGAAACATTTCATAAAGGTTCACCACTTCCTGTCAACAACATAAACAGGCATGCTAACCTCCATTATCTTTCACAGCATTCACGGATCATTTCAATCTGCATAAATGGCACAGTTGCAACTTAAATAAGTGAAAACAAAACTACCAAATTTGATGAGATCTTCTAGAAATAACAAAAGGGCCAAAACAAATCAAAATCAAATCTTGGCCAAGTGCAACACCACGTTGAGAAAACCCAATCCAGGCCGCTAAGAAAACCACTTTGGACTTCCTTTTGGTCGATACAGTTAACAGCAATAAGTCATGGTAAGGGTGAATATAAGTCAATGAAGTCTTCTTTCAGGGAAAATAGAGGATTCCGATGTCAAAATCCTTTTTTAACAACAAAACCAGTGTAGGAGGAACTTTGATGAACAACAACCGTTTGCAGAAATTATATATGAATCAATTGAGATACGAGATATCATGCAAGATACAAGAGAGCAAAGATCTAACCTTTTATTTATTGCCAAGGAAAAAATGAAAGACATGGATTTTAGTAATTATCTTCTCGACCATAATCATAGGCAATCTCTATCTGCAAGATAACAGATTATCAGAAAAAGAAGCATAGCTAATTAATGGCAACCGACAGAGTCTGCATGTAAAAATCCACTAAGCTCGGTTAAAATGCCAGCAGACTGAAAGGAAAACAGCAGAAAAAACACAAAAATATGGAACCCTTCTCTATATTCTATTTCTATGGTTTTTCCAATTGTGATATAGAGGAATAACACAGAGACTCGAATTAGAACAAAATAAGACTCAGTTGAAGCAAAGAGATAGACACTAAGAAAGGAAGCAAAATGAATGAAATATTGTTAACAATTCCGGGTCCCAAATAGCAGACCTTAGTCTAACATAATCATCATCATAAATTACTCTTTTGTTGCTAAAAGTGTTACTAAGAGTGCGATTGGCACTTTTGGAGTGTAAAAAGCACAGTATAAAATCATCTTATGTTTTTATCTACAAGACACTGTTCAAATGTTCCTTGTGGATCATTTGGCGAGTTAAAGGCTACAGTATTTTGCCAATGCAGGTTGTATACACTAGCCACATTTAGTGTGACCGGGCAAAAAAACATAATAGTTCTTACCAACGACGCAATCAGAAGAAAACACTCAGTTTGACTGTTCGTTCACAAACACAAAAGGAGCACAAGATTCACACGATGCATATGAAAGGTGTGTTATCGATCAAACATCCACCAAGAAGAAAGGTTCTCCAGTTAAGAATGCCAGTCCATTGACATCTACAATTTTTATCCATGTCGGCCACCACACCGTATAGTACACTGAGAATGCATTTCTCGGGTCATGAAATCTAATTACCACGCTTGCTTACCGACGCAGTAATGTAGAACGTAGCATAAAACAGCAATCTACTTCTAGACAGTCCCAACATAGATAAGCACAGCCGCATATCGTGGGTGAGAAGTGACCAAGTTAGACTAAAAAGGAGCAAGCAACAGTAGTAATTCCCTTCTAAGAATGAAAATAGCAGAAAAAGATGAAGACAAAGCCATTGAATTACCCCAGCAGGCGGAGTTGGATTCCGAGTAAACTTGCTACCGCCGGGAGCCCAAGGAACTGTTCCCAGAAATAAAAATCAATTGAGTTAAAAATGAACACCCATAGCATAACCACACGAGTTTACAAAGGTTAGGTTTCGTATCTGCGATCAATAATGCCGCGCGAATAAATCACCTACCAATATAAGGATCCGGGTGGCGCCACTTATTGTACTCGGCTTCCCCACGCTCTATCATTCTATCAATTGTGTCCAGATCTTCCTGCGCATTTATAAAAAAAATTAAAAAACACTTTTTCTAATTCTACTTCGTCGTGAAAAAAATGCAGCCAAATAGAACAAAAACGAAAATAACAACGATAACGATGCGGAAGAAACATAAAAGTAGAACAGACCACGTGTTTGTTAGCGTCAAACTTCTTGCGGAGCTCATCGGCCTGAAATGGAGAAAGACAGGACTGGTTAGGGAGAATGAAAAGACGGAAACCAGAGAAGTGGTGAGAAGGAGTGAGCTTGATCTAATGATGATGACGATGGAATGGATTGCTTACATCATCGTAGAATAGGTGGCGATGGACAGCCCAGTTAAGGGTGTTTTTAAGGGCGCGGCGGTATAGGATCCGAACCCTCTCCTTCTGTGCTGCTCTGCGAGCTAGGTATCCAGCTGATGAAGCTACGCTCATCTCTCTCGCCTCTCCTCTTTTCTCTCTGGATTGCTCCTAATTTTTTCCCTGGTTTCTGGTAAAGGGGCGAAACGGGCAAGAGAACTGAAATTAGATACTGATAATGTCAGGCGGTGTCGTTTAACGGTTTGTCGCTGTACGCGCCTTAATAAGAAGGATTTGTTAGGAATGATAATATAGAGAATTTAATTTGTTTAATTTATAATTAAAAAAAAATTGTGAAAATATATAATTATCGTGATTCTTTAAAAATATTATAATAATGAAAAATTTAATCGGACAAGTTCTCATCCTAATTCAATCAAATAAAGTAATTTAGGGTATTCGATGATTAGAATGATAGTGTAACTATTGTCAATAATGAAACCTTAGCTTTTAATATAAAATTTTGAAACTGAAAAATAAATTCTATTTCCCTCGACAGGAGAACTGAAAAAGGTATTTGAAAATAAAAATGTTTTAATTTTATATATTATAATAAAATCTGACTGATTCAATAATAAATTGACTTAAAAAGAATAAAATCATGCCAGCAGACCGGTAGTTAAGGGCAGAGTATTTGAACGAAGCATTTATGAACATATTGTCAGGATTACTCTCTTCCCGAAAAATATGTCTGATGGGATGTGCAGTAACCACGCTTATATGCCGAAAGACCAACATCATTACTATCTTCCCAAAAAACATGTCTGATGGGATGTACAGCACTCACGTTTATATGCCCAAAGATCACCCAGTTCCCATATGGGATAAGTCACCCTGCCCCACCCCCTTGGGCTTGCAGGCGTGACAATATTCTCACAAAGGATGACGAACCTAAGGCAAGAGAGCAAAACTAGCCAAAACCAAGCACAGCTTTTCAATAAGAGCCAAATATCTGTTCACTCTCTTACAATCACAGAATCTATTTCAATCATGGAAAGAACAGCATTAGACCTATCTAGTTAAACAATCAGATCTCTAGTGTAGGTGTGTATGGCGTAATGAAGCCTACAAGAGGGACGACTTGCTGTATGTCCAACCCAGGGACTTTCTCTTAGTGCTAGGGGGTGTGAAGCTAAGACCGAACATCTCCTTGATAGCTTGTCCATGTTCTACAAATCTGATCAACTTAGCCACAATTGCAGCACTCTCCGTGATATGGTTCATGTCCTTGAAGTTGCTCCACAAACGGCTGGACAACTGCATCCGCCTCCTTTTGGAGTTCAGAGCAATACCCCACTTCTTGTAGAGTGCATTTCTCTCAGCTTCAGACAATCTCTTATTCATCAGCTTGCTCAGCATCCCTCTCTCACGATGAAGAGCTTTGATACTGGTCTCATCATAAAAATAGATTAGGTTAGGTTGGAGTTACCTCAACCACACAAACAAAGGGAACCATCCGTTGGGTTAAGCTATTGCTTTACAAGAAAAAAAAACTGTGGAAAGCACTGATAAACATTAGCAGTCATCCTTCTATTTAAACTACAGAATCGAAAATGTTACTTTTCGGGATAAATGGAAGAGCTGTGAAGTTTATGGAATTCAGCGTCGTTAAGTTGGTCAACAAGGGCAAGTGGATTAGCTCGTCTTTTTCATTTCTTTTCTAACAATCCAGAGGGGTATGCCATGAGGAATTTACGCATCCAATGCTATTGGCATCATTGTCATAAGAACATTGAACAACTGTTGGGCGGTGAATGGAAAGAGAGAGAGAGAGAGAGAACCTTGAAGCAAGAGTGAGTGGTCGGCCACCTCCAACAGCTGTGTTCCCTTGACATAAGGCTTCCTTGAGGAAGGAAAGTCTCCTAAGCTCCACCTCAATGTAAATAGAATCCATCGGATCACCTTTAAATAGCAGGAAAAAGTAGGTTCTGTGGACCAAGGAAACATTGCAACTTTGCCAAAGTTCTATAATTGCTCTCTGTTTTCTCTCAAATTCCATAGGCCAATCACGAGAAGGTTCTGGTGCTTCATGCATTGGATCCAAACCTACGTCTTTCAAACTCTTTTCAGGACTAAGAGCCATTGTCTGTGACTCCTGAATGAGCAAAGCAAGTAATATCAGAAGCCAAATCTTTTGAGAGAACCTGACAATTAAAATGAATCTGAAAAAGGCAGTGATAAAGAAAGAAAAGAAAAGGAAGAAACAGCTGTAAACATGCTCACCTTACCCACCACAAGTTGTTTCTCATACTCTTGCTTGGCCATCTCCTTCAGTCCAGCAACGAAGTTGTCAATGCTAGGAATATCCTCATCTGCTGTAGTTTTGATGCTCTGAGATCTCATATCACATGTGGATACACTTTCGAGAGATGACTGTGAATCATTCCTATACAACCGTGCAGGGGTGGAGCCATAGTTTATTGGGTCCCACTTCTTTCGAAAACCTTCAGGCCTCCCAGAAAACTTCTTCACCAACCCACTTGGAGGTGTGCTCTCTATATTCTCAATGTCTGGAGAAGAACTAGTCATGAGGTTCTCTCTGCAGCTCCAGCTCCTGGTTAACAGCATGTTTCTGGAAGTCAACATATCACCTTCCAAGAATTGTTGAGATGGTTCATCAGGGTAAGGACTGACGAGAGAATCAATAGTCCTTTGTACATTATTCATTCTTTGCTCCAATGTGTTATATACAAAACCATTTTGCGCTCGACTTAATTCTCTATCAGCACTGGTTGGTGTAGATAATTCAGGGCCTGCTGCAGCTCCATCCCCTGACTCTGTCAAAGCCAAAGTTCCTTCGTGCTCACCATTAATGGAATTGGATTCAAAATTGTTCCTCCTGGTCTCTTCCATATCAATACACTGAACTTCCTTGCAGCAGGCATCGGCATCTTCTGCTGTTCCACCCACATTATTATCAATGTTGTGACATGAAAGGGGTCGAACAATCCTCCTTCCAATTGACATTAATGGCGAGCTACTGTCAGACAAAGAACGATTTTCGGTGCTATCATGAAGGTAGGGCTCCTCACTATTGCTTCCACTGTCATCATAACGGAATTTGTTGAACTTTGTCATGCCACCAGTGTCACCTGACAACTCAGCTGCCAAGGATTCATCTTCCGACATCCCTCCTGCTGGCTCAACCTACATCAGCATAAACCAAGAGGCAGCAGTTGGAGCGGCATTATCAACCAAAACAATATAGAGATTTTAAAAAGTTGTGATTAGCTAATGAAAATACCCCTTTTCTTGGATTTTGATCATTTCCAATCATTTGCAGCAAATCCTGAACCCGAGATTCAGCAAGATCCCGTTGTTTGGTCAACTCTTTAATCTCCTTCTCCATCTGTATCATGTATAATCAAGTGATTGATACAATGCAAAAACTCTCAAATCTGTACTTTCTGCATAGTTTCTGACTATCATCAAGTCTTTACATCAATCAGTTAAATAGATAGATCAGAGTCTAATTAATGCAGACTGAGGCTTTCAATGGATGCTCGGAACAATTCAAGACAAATGCAGTGGAGAAAAATTAGAATTCTTCCCTCTGTACCAAAAGTCCCAAGTTGACGCTGGCACAGTTAAGTCAGGATTTTAAGAGCTAGCTTCAATGTAGGAAGTATACCTTCTCGTTTATGTTAGATAGGCATTCAAAGGTGGTAAGAATCTAGTCCAGAAATGAAACATACACACGCAAGGCACAAATGTTGATGTAAAAAAACAGAAAAATCTACAAAAAAGCTAAGAAAACAACAGCAATCTACTACCAAGAGGCTTGACCATCTAAACAATAAAGACAAAATCTAAATTTGTCTTTTGTACTGAAAAATTGAGAAAACACACTAACGTTCCTAGCAATTTGGAATGCACAATCACACAAGAAATAAAGAGAGAAAACTAATCATAAAGTAAAAGGTTCATTATATGCCTATGCTACTGGATTATCTAGGAAAGTTATTTGCAGAACAACTTTAAGGAAGCTATTACCTTTTGAATTTGAAGATCCTTCTTTCTCAGTAATGCTGCATAATCATTGGTAGAGGAAACAGGGGCAGGAGTTCTCAACTCACACTCTAGTCTAGCCAGCTCCCTCTGCAAATGCTTCACCAATGCTTTATCAGACATGACTACGTTAACCTGTGCTTTTGTAGTAACTTCTTTGGCACAGCAAGCAAACAGAAGAGTGTTTCTCGTTTGCTCCACATGGCTGCGAGCTGGGCTCAGTGTGCAGACAATGGCAGTTCTAGCATTGCCACCCAATGCAGGCTGGAGTAACCGGGTCAACTTAGAATCTCTGTAATTGATGTGTCCTTGTCTTCCTTTACTGCAACCATCATCACACAAAATCGATAAAATTAACATAAATTCTTAACTGATGCCAACTATGTCAGCGTTGAAGTTTACTTGAGTAGCTGAACATTCATAATCTCCCAATCATTTATGTCTAAACTTCCATTACCAAACAGCTACAGGGTAAAAACACTGTAGTTAAGAGAAATAAAACACTGTACTGTAGTTAAGACAAATATGGTAAACTGTTCAACAGCTCTATTGGCATCCTAGAAACAGGTTATACATTTGGCAGGTAACAACAGAAATTACAAACATTAATATGGAGAGGGAGGAAAAATAGTCAACCTTAGCTTTCGAATAACAGTTCCCAGAGTGAGTAAGCTCCGGTTTATATGGCAGCCTTCTTTCAATCTTGCACCGGTAGATAATGCCTGAGACGCACGCTCACTTCCAGCCAAATCCACAAAATTCTGCACAGAAAAAAAACGTAAATGCCCCTCTGTTGTCAATGACACGTTATTAATCTATTAACTTAGAAAACAAAATGACGCATACCACTGTGGCAGAAAGAGTGGTTGAATTTTCTTTGCCTAAGAATTCACGAGCAGAACTTTCAATTGTCTATAAGAAAAATTGGAAACGATAAGTAAAATGAAACGTTTTAATCATATAAAAGGATGCAAAGTTATACTAGAGAGTAATGATATGAACAGAAAAGGGAGGGAAAGGGGCATTACCAATCTAAGAATTTGATGAGATCTGGAGCTCTTCTCATTCAGGGAAGTCTCCCCAATCCGTCTTTGAGCTGTGACAGAACAACAACAAAATAAGTACATACACTGTCAATTTAGCAACACATCAATATGTACAATCCGTTACCTTCACAAACAGAAAGGAGTTCCTTTAGATGGTTCCAGTCCTTCAATGTTTCCTCCGTAGCCTTCTCCACTATGGTCCCTTTCTGATGAGATCAACAAATTAGAAAATTTGTCAACACATCTGGATAAATTATAGAAGGAAAGCAACATTTACCTCTGGATCATCAAGCAACCTAAGTGGAGTGCTATCTGTGCTAAGAAGGTCTCTAATAGCTTCATTGTATATCTCAATTGCTGAGAACTTCAAAACAAATGCTCTTTCTTCATGCTGCACTAGTAGCACAGTAGTATAGAGGTGAGATATTCAGCATGACAGCATAGGTATTAGCAAAAGCATTTATGATGAAAAACTGAACAGAGGAAAAGAAAAAGGAAACATAATAGAGGTTTTGCTTACCCTGTGTATATAATCAAATATGTCTGCTACAGTATATTCAGTTATCCCAATCATAGTGTACGTCTTACCACTGCTTGTTTGGCCATAAGCAAAGATACTGGCTGGGGGAAAAAGGGAAAATAAATGTAGGCGAGAACAAGTTCCGGTAATCAATTAGTTGACAAAGAGACCAATTTTACACTTACAGTTGATACCACTGACAACCGAAAGAGCAACTTCCTTGGCTCCAGCGTCATACACTTCCCTCGTGGCGCAGTCCCCCCTAAATACTCTATCTGTAACAATACATTGACAAAGGAAATTAGAAGAAAAGTTTACAAAAAATAATTTGACCCTAAAAGCTGGTCAATAATTTCAGATGAAATCCAAGACTTCTAATACTGAGCCACGGGTGATGAACATGTCCTGTTGGCATGCAAACTAAATTCACAAGAGACAACCAATCCATCCCCAAGCATAATGAAGCCAACAGTTTGCCACCTCTAAGGTTTGGACACTAGGAATAGCTTCCGCAGGATGAAATAACAGAAATATTTGAAAAGTTATGTTGCAAAATGACTTTGGAATTTTCTAATCTTAAAAAGCATATCATACTTCTACCCACGCATTACAGAAGCAGAGAAAACTGGAACGCCTTTTGGGGACCTTGCACCAGGAATGATGTCCAAAACCTCATGCCCAAACTCTCAAATCTAGTGGCATATCACATTCGCAGTTTATAGTTGAACAGAAGACAGAATTTTGAACTGATTACCAAATGAATATGCAGATGGAAATGTGGAGCCTTCACGGAGGGTATTCCGGTACAAGATGGTGGTGTCGTTGATGCATTCCCAATCTACAACTTCACTTGCCACAATCTCCTTCTCGTTCAAAGGCCTCAGCCTCACCAAAACAAGAATCTTCTCCTCGCGGGTGCTCGCCATCTGCATCTTCTCTACCTTTTGTAGCTCCTCAGCTCCAATTGACCCCATCCAAGCTTGATCTTTTCAACCCCACAACGGAATCAGTTGAAAATAACCCATAATCCCAAAACTCCAAAGGAAAACCAAAGACATGAGAGCCGTATACTCACAGTTGCTCTCCTTTTACTAAAATGCAAAAGAGTTCAGACGTTAAATGAATGTCGTAGCATTTGCCTAAATTATACAAAGTCCATCTCCCTTGCTCCTGAAGAATCTGCAAAAATAAGTTAAGAATGAGCAAACGCACAGCATTTGCTAATTATGGGTCACGCCAACAACAACACCATGTTAATCATCACTCTTAAGTTTTAACCAACCACCCAAAACCAAAATTGTCAATATCATAAAAACTACTTTAAAGGCTATCGCCAACGAAACATTAACACTTGAAGCTGCAACGAAAACCCCAATCGTGGATACTAATCCAAACCACCCGAAAACATAGATAACAACCGATAAATAAAAGACCTTTAGTCACAACATTTTTATTCACTAAAAAGGGAAAACAATCATTAAACCCATATCAAAATTCTATCTTCCCCGCAATGACAGTAAGACTAAAAAACGGTAGAAACTGTAACCAGCTATGCTTGAAAACCAAGTAACAGAAATTCTTCTCAGTAAGCAATGAAGTCAAGTCTCTCTCCGTCACTTTCCTGTAGCATGGTCCCCATTACACCCACCTCTCTCCCTCGTAACGTACACATACATAATAAGCATACATACATGTATAACACAAATACATAAGAGAATGCACCTACAAATTATGGGTCATTGTCAACAAACGGTGTAGCGAACACGCTTCACCGATGTTGTTCAGATAAGATAAGGGCCACATTCCGGGAAGCAGCTAAACGTCATCGTTTCCTGCTATCTTCCCACGCGATCCTGAATGGCTCTGATCTGAAAAGTATACTTCTCACTCTTTCTCTTCAAATCTCGAGCTCTGCCTTTTCTGCTACACACAAAACCAAAACAAAATATAACACAGTTACCTCCACATAACGCCAGAAAAGATTATTAAATAATGTCTAGTAGTTAAAATGTTAAACTCCCGAAATTCATGCACCTAACCGTTGCTATTAAAAACCAAGAAACGGTAAACTGTGGCAAAAGAGGAAAAACAAAAAAAAAACAAATGTATCAAACAGTATATCAATTTACACGAATCAGTCAAAACTAGCCAGGGTAAGATACTTGTTTTTACTATTTCAGGGAATTGAATAGACTGATACCAGCTTGGATCGAGACTTGACTTGGACGCAGATTTGAAGCAGAAAACACGAAAGCAGAAAACTATGCTTTACGCGTCAAACAGTTATACGAGAGCCAAAATAAATATACAAGGAATGAGCAAGCAGCGAGGGTATAAATGGTATAAGTCGCTGCAAACCTATGGAACAGTGAAGTCGGAGAGGATTTCACTGCCCACGGATTGTAAACTAAGTTAAAAAATGAACACTGTAAACGGATTTTTGAGAGAGGAGGACGACAGTTTGGTTTGATGGATCAAAGCAAAGTTTTGTATAACTATGATATGGTGCAGTTCTTCTCTCTCTAAGACCGGGCGTGGAAGTAAATCAGATGGCGACGCGTCGACCAGTGAGGAACGCGGATGGTTATTCTCCGGCTCCACTATGGAGGTGTGATTTTCCGGTTTAGTCCTTGTACTGAAAAATATTTTGATTGGGTAGGTTGAAGGGAAGTCACGTGCCGTTGGCAGAGGCGCGCTGGTTTCGCGCCACGTGGGTGTGTATCCATAGAAAACATTAACGGTTAAGATTGGGGTCCTGGTAGATACAAAGACCTTCCAAAATATAAACTGACACAAAAAAATAAAAGGCTGTTAATAGTGTATGTATTAAAATAAAATTACCATCGAAAAAAAGTGAATCACCAATTTTGCCCTCGCTCGTCCGTGGATCACGGATCGTCTTTTTCGGTGGTGGCGCGGATCTTAGAAGAGCATAGAACAAGAAGAAAACAATAAAAAGTCCTCGCTTTATTCTGTCGGTTGTATCAACCACCAGCTATAATTATGGTATGGCACAAAGTGCCAAAAGTTAGATCTACATAAGTGCTATGTTTATGGTCATCGACCTCTCTTTTTCTCTTCCGTCAGGCAATTGTTTATATCAAACAAGGTATTGTTTACCGTCTTGATTGTATTAATTATTCTGTTCTCTATTGTTTCTTCTAATTCTGGCTCTACAGATCGGAGGATTTGACGTATTGTGTGTAATTGACTGTTGCTTCTTGTCTCTTCTTTGTTTGCTCCCATGACTCGGTGCGTGCGTGTATGGAATGACCTGACGGGGACAGCTTCATAAAACAAGTTAGATTTGAAGTGATAGGGTTGGTATACATACATATATGTATCTCTACCTAGCAACTTCCGAACTATCCGTAAGAGATTCCAATGTTTTTTTTTTGTTCAGTGCCAATAATTAGTGACGAATGTCGTATGATTCACCCATTTTAGGTGGTGACCGGAGATGGAGATAGAATTATAGAAATCAGCAGAATTGCTCTCAAGGGGAGACGATGACTTTTTGCTGGAAATTATTATAATGTCGCACGCCTCTATATTATAATAGTATGGGGTCCATGGGCAATTGGGCATTCTTCCCTTTTAAAAGCACCCGCAGGGTTGATAATTAGATTGGTATGGATGTTAACATAATGCCTTTCTTCGAAGTGCAGGCAAGTTTGTAAAGCCTACACATTAGTCTTCTGTTTATTAAATCTTAAGTCTATAGTTAGGATGGCAATTTGGTGGTTGATCAACTTAATAAGCCAACAGCAGTGGTAACAAATTCAAGCGTGTACCGTTAACGCCTAGCTCTGGATGGTTGGTCACTTGCTTTCTTGATTGTGACCGGAGAGATGCAAGTAAAACGAGTTTAAGGATAAGAGTGGTTGGCTCTTAATTAGGTTAGTATTTTATCCCAGTCTTGCAAAGGGGAAAAGATGAGACGAAAAGGAGAAAAAACCTGTTAAAGAGAAAGCTTAGAGAACCTGTAAAAGTGAGAAACCTAAATCTTTCTCAGAAGGCCAACTCAAAAGCACATGTGAATAAAGGTAACTAGTTTGGTGATTCGAGTAATTAGTATAATTGTTTTGGAACTGTTTATCACGTGCTCGGTTTATGATCAATCCAACAAAATTACCGGCATGCACATTAATCCCCTCAAGGGAAGAAAGATCTACAGGAGGGAGACACCTGAACAAACTGCATAGTTAATTAGGATTGTGAGAAATTCCGGGAAAACGTGTCATGTAAATTAATCTTGCTTCAGAGACAAGATACATACTATGGCAGTGAAGAAAAAAGTGTGAAGCCACTGTATGGTCCCATACCTATGTCTCTTCATAATGATTTCCATTACTGGAACATGAAAGGTAACTATGCTTATTCCAATCTCTCATTACCAACAGTTTGGTGCATCACAATATCTGAAGAATCTAAGAGCTAGCTTTTCTCACCTACTGATACCGATTTTAAAGATTACAGGCATACTGAAGGACAAGGAAAGGACTGCAATCTGTAGTCTCGAGTTTCTACAGTCAGGAAGTTTAACGCATTCTGGAATTATTGGTTTCACGACCGATTTAGTGAGAGAGTGGTTGCACATTCTTTTCAAGTACAATTTTTCAATAATGAATATGATCTATCGTAATTACTTGCACACACAGGCTACTAAACTTAGGTTTCTCCCACGAACATGTCGAGCCGACAGTCTTATTTAGGCCAACTTTTACTTTAATATTGGTTTTGACTTTGGTTGGTCGGTTTACATTTCTTTCAAGAATTTCGAGTCGAAGTTATTAAGGTTGGATAACTGACCTACCACAAGTTGACAAAAATAACATGTTAAGAAATTGAAGAAAGCAATTATGTCTAAAGAAGAATCCATGAAATTCTTTATGTTTGGGATGAAGTCAACCAGCAGAAAGAATTTGTGTGTTACCGTTAACTCGATGTCTTGTTTATTCAAAAACCTCCACGTCTTGTTTAGTGTTAAAGAATTGAGCCCAGGATGGTATCTGATCAAAATCACTTTGGGTTTTCTATGTGGCGGCCAGATCGATTGGGCTGGATTACTGTCAATTATGGAGTATATTTCACAGTTTCAAATCACTCCGGGATTTCTATATAGCCCATTGTTGAAAACTCCAAACCAATATCATTGTGAAATAATAATAAATAGCCAGAAATTACTCATTTAATAATTTTGTTATTGATTACTTCCTCCTGATTCCTTCCAATGCAAATGCATAACCCATAACATTTTTTTAGATCTGGAATCTTGCACCATTTTTCTTAAAAGGAAAACGTCCCGTGTGATTGGAACGAGCTTTAATTTCTCCGTACACTAGCCAGCTCGTAACATTTAGGACACAATAACTATTTCCTGCGAACCGAACAGAGTTATTAATCATTACCCAACAGCAACCAACTAGCGACTAACAAGCTAATATATTGTGGCGTTTCTTTTTTTCTTACATAATCACTTCCGAATTATAAGACGGTTCGTTGTCCCGGAGTTGACCAGCAGAAACCGAATTTTACTGAGGAATGAAGTTGTGTCCAAGCACTTTGCACCGTATAGAGTTGAGGCATCTTCTGAATCTGTATATCCTACCTAAGGGTCGGGGGTGTCATGACTTCCTTGCCAAGGGATGGACTGTGAACATAAAACCCCAATGTAAGATACTATTTTTTGGATCAGAACTTAAATGTACACGGTCCATGCGAGGATAGACCAATAGTTTTGCTGCTTGCTTTTACTTGAGGACTAGAGAATTAATTAAATGAAAAAGCTTACAGCGAAGCTGGCCACCATGATAGGAAGCAACTCTGCAACCACAGCATTGGCATAAAGGCCTACTGCTACAGTTTCTTGTATGCCTCTGTGAAGCAAGAGAAAAATCACAGCATAGGCGCCTTGAATAATGGTAGAGAGAGCAATTTCAAGTGAACCTTCAAATTTCGCTGTCAGCCTGACAACACATGTTATAATAATAGACAAGGCTGCAAAATAATGAGAGACGAAGTAGTTCCCCTGTAAAACATGGAGGAGGAGGAGATGAATTAGCCCGCTGACAACCCAGAATATGCTTCTGCACTGCCCTCGTCTTCTCGAGAAGAATTCTTCTATGTCAACAATGGGGGCATATACAAAGAAGCGGAGGATGAGCACCGTAACAGATAAAGTAATCAACGAGATAACAATACACCCCATAGACAGACCTAGTGGTGATGCAAGTGAAGGAAGCAATGGAAAAAACAACATGTTTGACCCATTAAGAATTCCAGTTTTAAAGAAAGCTTCAAAACAATATTCCAACAATAGTCCCATGAATTTCCTCATAGTTCTTGACGAACTGTTGTCGTAAGAGGTCGTGAGCACTCTAATTCACACGTACCATCCTAATGAACGTATACATTATTAGGGTTTTTTTCCTGTGTCGAGGGCTTATGTTTAGAAGCCAAGAATGGTAATATGATTAATTTACAAACAGTTGACCGTTACCGTAGTCGTTACAAACATTATTAGGGTTTGATTCGCATATATCTTCGTTCGGGAAGCAAATGGTTTTAGGTAAGTTTTTTATTTATGAAAGGAAATAGAATCAAATAAATCAAGTAAGTATGAATTAATTATGTCATCCTTAAGAATGATTTTAATTTAGCTGTTTTAAATTGATAAATTTTCAGATTTTGTCGTTTGCGAAGGATGCCAGCTAGAAATGATAAGAATAATGATATAAAATAGTGAGAAATAAGAAAAGTTGCATGTCGTTTTCTGTCTTTCTTTTTCCCCTAGTAACCTATGTCGATCGTGTGGGAGGATCCGTCTTATTATTAGGTGCAAATTAACTTGTAGCGTGCATATATAGAAATGAACGGCGAAAAGAGCAATATCAAAAGCAATGGCTTTAAAGAAGCGGAGCGGGTCAGGGAAGATATGGAATGGGTGGCCTAGAATTGCCTGGGAGGAGCTTTCAGTACTTATCGGTTTTGAAGATTGTGGCTGTCAAGAGACAGAGGCTGCTAGAATATATATCATAAATTGTTCCATAAATGAATCGACTTTTGTGTGCTATGACGGAGTGCTGTGCTACTAAAATACAAACCTGTACGGCCACCAATATATAAACTTTTTGGCTTATAATATATTTAAAATATTCGCATTATAATCAACTTATAAATAAACGATGACTATTCTTATTAATAACTATTAAAATTATTATTTTGGATTACTAATTGACTTAATAATTCATAATAAGAGAACAATGTTGACTCAGACCGGATGAACGAAACATATACAAATATTGCACCTACTTTTAGTTCCAACGTTTAAAATCCGTCATAACGTTAACTTATCACTTTCCTTTTTTGGGTTTTGCTCGAGGGTCCACGGAACATCGGAAAACAAATTGATCTCTGCTGGATTCTTCATCCTTTCTCCCCATACTTCATTACCATTGCACGTTTTCAGGCGACCTAAAAATGTGCCTGTGCCAACAGCCAGGAACGAGGTATTTGGCAATTAGCTTTGGACTTTAGTACTTAACCCATACGATCGGTGTTGGGTTTGTCGCATAGAATTGTCTGCACCATAATTAATAATATAATATAATACAGTACAGTACTTTGTGATATCTCTAGTACCAACACAACCGATCTGGCATTGTTAACTCCTCTTAAACTTACTCATGATGGAAGGTGTGACATCACCGGAACTAAAATCCGTGACCAACCAGCCAACGTGCTTCGGTTTCTAGTTGGGTAGTGGCAAGACTGTGGCCCATGATAAAATTATCAAAGAAACATGAAATCCTACTGCTGACTTATTTATGGTTCCATATCTCCTGAAAGTGATCCGTTTATATGAGTCGTGTAGGCCATTAGTGGTGTCTTGGCTGAACGTGGTTTTCACCCCCACGAAAATACGCGTGGGATTCCTATGGGTCACTATTACAGGAAAAAATAGCGGAGGATAAACCAGAAAACAGCTAAGAAAACACCGGAAAATTGTACAGGTGTACGGACGCCATGCGATATGCGGCCATTCCATGTAGTGTGTTTAGGGAGCGATTATCGCACTACTGGATAAAATAGATTAAAACGATAATAATTACGGGACCTTTTATTAGGCCCCTCATATCCGTAAACTTTTATTAGTAGGTGGAAGTGAGATTACGGAAATAACCCGCTAACACCAGCCACTAACCATTAGTGAAATTGGGCTGAACTGAGGTAAAGATTTTTCCAGTGGAAATTCCAGAATCCAAGGAAGAACCTGTCCCACCTGATACATAGATTCCATTGTCCCAACTTCAAAGTCCAAACCAACCATGTACCACAAAACCAACTCACTTGATAACACAACAGTGGGTAACATTACACCGGGTAACATTACACCAACCCACCTCACCTTCATGCTAAACCGACGGTTGCCCATCTGGTACTCCTTTGAGAAAAGATTAACAACATTCTTTGTATATGATTATATTAACATTTAAACCAACCTAACCTAAGGGGAACGGGTCAAGGCTAGCGAGTAGCGACCAACTTACCCACCTGGGATTCCTGAGTTAACGTGTGAAATGCAAGGCGGCATAGACAATTTTGAGAAACAGTAGCGACATGGCATATAGATTGATTGAAGCCCCGGGTTCCATTTTCTTCCAGCTGTCCGCTCACCTTCGCTGGCTCGCTGCCTCTTCTCCTCCACGTATATAACTCACGCACTAAAGCCTAATCCCTACTTTCTTCGGCTATTCTATATTTATCTTATTCTTCATCTTTTTCTTTTCTTTTCTTTTCCCTATCCGGTCTCCTCCCTGTAGCCCATTTTATTGCCGTTCACATATCTGGATTTTACTGATCGAATTAATTTCCTTTGTTCGGTCCAAATGACTCTGCCTGAGCGGATTAAGTGATAAGAACAAGAAGAAAGGGAAAAAGAAGCATGCGCTAGACAACTACAACGTACATAATAACAACTGTAAAGAAGAAGAGAGAGTGTGAAAAGGAGAGCAGAGAAATGCGAACGCTATGTGACGTGTGCGAAAGCGCCGCAGCGATCCTGTTTTGCGCGGCCGACGAGGCCTCTCTTTGCCGTGCCTGTGACGAGAAGGTAATTCGATTTCGAGTTTCTGTCGAGAGTGGAGTTGGATTGATTTTGAGATGAACTTGATTGGATATTTCCTTTTTAAGTATTTGATTGAATATTCTGGTTGGATTAACTCTCTATGATGACTCGTCTCTTCTTTTTTTCCTGATTAGATAGAATCAATTGCTCAAGTCCATCCTCGATATTGGAAAAATGTCTAGTCAAATAGGTTTAAAGAGTATCTTTTTTTGGATATGACAGAAAAATGGTAATCGGGATCATTAGTTCATAAAATGAATCCCATCTCTTAATCATTGAAGTTTAATGATGAATATTTTTGCTCGATGAAAGTTAGTAATTTATTTAACATGTTGTACCAAATCGGTGCCTGTTCATTGTATAACTGTTAATTGAATTTTTGGTTCCAAGTAAAATTATTTCTTTTCATAGCAGCATTATACAGTTTTGCATGTGCTGGGGTTGCAGGTCCACCTGTGTAATAAGCTTGCAAGTCGACATGTACGTGTGGGGCTTGCTGATCCAAGTGATGTACCCCGTTGTGACATATGCGAAAATGCACCAGGTAATGCAGGACTTCTTGATGTTTTACATTCTTCTGCTGCTATTAAGAGTGTATGTGGCTTGTAACTCGTGTTTAAAGATTTGAGCTTTTATTTTACTTGGCGATACGGATATAGCGTTCTTTTACTGTGAGATAGATGGTAGTTCCCTCTGCCTTCAATGTGATACGATTGTGCATGTTGGCGGTAAAAGAACCCACGGTAGATATCTCCTATTGAGGCAGAGAATCGAGGTTTGTGTCTATGGGCCAACGAGTTATAGTGCTTTGATCGTTTTTATTTTCGATAAAATGTTCCAGAAATTAATATGCTTCTTTTCATATTTCTTTTTTAGTTTCCAGGTGATAAACCTGGCCGTTCAGAGGAGTTAGGACAACAGCCGCTTGATCAGAATGAAACTAAGAGGGGCAAAATTCAATCGCCTAAATTCCCATTGAGAGAAAATCAACATAACTACCAGGCATCTACTGCTCCGATGTTAGAGAATGACACTGATGGTGATGGAAAAATGGATAATAAGTTGATAGATCTTAATACCAGGCCGCAGCGTGTTCATGGACAAAATTCAACTAACCAGGTATTTGCTTTTTTGACATCCATCCTAGTTTGTTTGAGAAAAAAAGGAAACTCCGTGATTGCATTTTACATCAATGGCCGTGATGGTATCTTTGAGGTTTCATGCTTCACTCTTATTATGGTTATTTGGCTGTTACTGTTTGAAGGAACGGCTCTTAGATGTCAAAAGTGGTGCCAATGGCGATTCTTCTGGAGTGTTTCCTGTTGGATCCTTCAAGGTCGAGCCTGAGAAGTGAGAAGGTATGATTGTTTGAACTATTTGTTGGATAAAAACTCTGACATAAAAATATATAAGACTTCATCTTTTTTAAAGGTTGCTTATCAGTCCATTATTTTTGGTCTATTGAATTTGGTAATCTGGTAGATTATACTTGATAGTTAAGGCACTAATGTTACTTGAATACTTTTAAAACGGGAAACGATAATGCTATATGGTCTCGATTAGAAGATATTGGTACTTCAAATATGTAAAAGCACTATACTCCTACCCTCTGTCTAAGATGCTTGTAAAGGGGCTTTGTAAGTGTCAGGGTGAGGAATGGCGATTCTTCACCATGACTTATGTCGGGACTTGAGTTTTATGTTTACTTCAGAATCCTGCAAAGTAAGCAAAGCAAATGTTTTTGAGTCTTTGTTCTTTATCATCCGAATGGAATATGCTAATAAAGGAATAAACATGAAGCACTGAGCTCGTGCTTCTGAAACTCGCCAAATAGTTCTAGTGTCGAGGAGGTTAGTCTTTGCTAAGAATTGGATATTGGATTTCATCCGTAACCAACAGTTTTAGTGTATCCAATGAACTGGATATTGGATTCATGAGCAGCTAACATTTCTTATGTTAGAGCGGAAAAACATGCAGTGCTTGTCACTGGTATTTGTGGTGCAGACATGAATAGTAACAAGATTTGTGCCATATCATATAATCTCTCTTCTTGATGATTTCAAACACTTCTCTGTGTTGGGCTTGATTACATGATTTTGAAGCACGTATGATGTGATTGATGACTTTTATTCAGAGTAAGGCTGACGATTTGTTAATGTACAGAATAGGGATAGATGATGTATCTTTTTATTTCTTTCTTGATTCAAGGTAGAACCTGAGCTAGGTTACATCTCAATCTGTGTCTTTTAGAGGCTATTGTGGATCTAGAAATGATTATTTAAGGACTGGAAAGTCTTCTCTCTGTTTTTTATAGAACATTTTTACTAGACTTTAGATGTGCCAGAGAAATGGGAAACGTAACTTTCTGTTCTAGTTGGGCTGGGTTTCATATGTCTGAGGAGGATTGGGTCGATGTTTCATTTTTGACCGGGGAAAGGGACCATTGGTTCAACCAGTTCATTGTATTTGTAGTAAATAAAGCCGTTGCTTGACGAGCCTGATGTAGCTATTCCCTTGAGGTGCAGCCAAGTATAATTCTCGTTGAATTTATTGAAAAACATTGAAAGTTCTTTATCCATCAGTAGATGCTGGAACCAAATTGTTTTATGTGAGTGTCTAGTGTAGGAAGATCTTTTAATTTTTTATGGTGGGCATATAAAAGAGACTTGTAGCTTTGTAGCGTGCACCGATTCCAATTAGATCTAGCTTTTTCTTTTTTAACGATGAAAATAGGTAGTAGTTGTTATCTTCAGCCTACTTTTCCATCTAAAATGTGATTTTTAACCATGAGTTGGATTGAATTGAATCCTGAAAGTGCAATCCTGTCCTTTTTTTTTCCTTAAGCAGTGCAATCCTGTCCTTTTTTTTCCATAAGCAGTGCAATCCTATCCTTTTTTTTCCATAAGCAGTGCAATCCTGTCCTTTTTTTTCCGTAGGCAGTGCAATCCTGTCTTGATCGATGAATATAATATTTTGGTGGAGTATATGATATTCTTTTGTGGAAGAAAATGATGCTCTGTGAATTTCTATATTTGTTATAGTAATAAAGGTATTCCCTTACTTTGCGTAGCTGCATATGCCTTTGGATGCCAGTTGATGAAGCGAGGCCACCGCAGCCACGCGCATACCTGCTCGGTGGATTATAGCTCTCATTCCCTGTGCAAAGTTGCTTAGGTGAAGAGTTTGAACAGGAAAGGCAAAGGGGGTTAGGTGAAGAGAAATTTTAGACTGTATATCTATATCAATAATATCAATATGGCATATGCAAAATATTAATCAAAACTGTTGCCTGTTAGCGTTAAGATTCCGGATGTATTAACAATCATCTACGGGTCATTTTACTGTCACTTGATTTTACTCCTCATTCACCTGGACGACGATATGAATGGAAGAATATAATCTTTGGGCAATTTAGCGATTTCCACCAACACATTGTAAACATCACATTTCTTAAGTTTTTGTCTCTCTGTTTGATAATTAACTGCATCCCCTTCTTGCTAAGTGATCGGTACCTTAGCTCGCGGATTCGCTATGTTGAGGACTAGCAAGGTACATAAAACCTGGAAGCAATCCGTACGTAATAGGTCCTATGGCACTGAGGTGCCCATTTCAAGGTCTTGAAGTTGACATTCTCCTCACCGTTGTCCCTTTATGTAAGCATTTTCGAAGTAGCCAATTCCCCAGGCTGTACAGTTTCGTCCAGCTATTTGGTTTTGGGTTTTCAGTGTTGCAGTTTCTTCATGCATTTTCTGAGTTACCTTCATGAGATACTGATTAACGCGTGCTTTATGTAAGATCTCAGTTGCATCCAGAAGAGAAAGATGTTTCAATAGGAGGGTGCACCCTGGGCCCATTGTTTTGAAGAGATGTTGCAGTTTAAAGCTTGTATAGACAGAGTTCTAAACGTTTAGGAAATAGAAATAGGGGGAGACAAGATGCAGCATTCTAGTGAATCACGAGCAAACATAGCTATTCTCACCGGCAAAAGGTTGATCATCATTCTTGTTGCTAAAATTGTAGTACATGTAATAAATAAAGATCAAAAATAGTCTCCATGGCTATAAAATCATAGTCACACTGAGGAATAGATTATTTCTGCGTTTCACGCATAAATCTGCATTCCTTCGTATGTTGGCGTTAATTTTATGTAACAATTTAATACTTGTATCCCTTGACAAACAATTCTTTCTTGGCCTCTTCGGACTCTCCTGAAGGATCGTACTTGCCAAGCTGAGCAGAGGAGTTGGCCTTGGCACGGATGAGCAAAGCATCCTGAGCTGCCTTTACATTCTCTGGTCTACCGCCCCATGTCTTCAAGCAAGTGTTCTGTAGAGCCCTGGCATATGAGAATGACACATGCCACGGGTTTGGTCCCTGGTTCATGGCGTTTAGGTTCAGGGTTGCTTCAACCTCGGATTGCCCCCCGGATAAAAACTGATACAATCAATGATGTAGAGTTAGCTTACGCTTCTATAATCCAAAGGTATGCAGGGCTTTTAACGAGGAACTCAAGGCTTTAATGCATTGCGCAATTGATGTTAAAAGTAAGGAGTTAAAGGGAACTTGTTTTTCGAAAAAATAAAAAACAAATTAATCAAACTTGCCATGATTCCAGGAACGGCCGGAGGAATTCTTCTCTTGAGGAGCTTGAGGGTGTATTCAGCAACAACTTCAGGTCTGACCTTCTCCTTTGACTCAGCTCCAGGAGTGACCATGCTCGGCTTGAGGAGGATGCCCTCAAACATGACATTATTCTCGGCCAGGTAGAAGAATACCTCAGCCCAAACCTTCTGTGCTACTTCAAAGGTTCTGTCAATGTTATGATCACCGTCAAGCATGATTTCTGGCTCCACAATCGGGACCAATCCATTATCCTAAAAAACCAATGAAACACGGAGTATTCAGAGTCAGCTGAAATTCACACACAACGTAGCGTGCAGTCTTGATCTTTCTTAGCTCCATACTTGAGAAATAGCAGCATAGCGGGCAAGACCCCAGGCAGCTTCCTTCACGGCCAAGGCGGATGGGCCATTGGGGATGCTTACAACGGTACGCCTGATTAATAAAAGAGAATTATGAGATGATATGAGGATTTAGAAACTATGAATCACAGCGAACGAAACTTTTTACCATTTTGCGAAACGTGCACCTTGCTGGTAGTAAGCAGCTGAGCGGGAAGCAAGTCCATCAAGACCTTGGCACCAGGATTCATTGTTGGATCCAGTAAGGGGTACCAAACCCTGTTGATTTCCTTGTCAAATTGAAATTCTAATTCAGTTCCATTCAAAAAGAAACTCCAAATATACTCGTCTTATATACCTTGTCGACTTTGATACCAGGTACAATGTTCTGCTCAACCAGAACATCAACCATCTTCTTGCCTTCAGTGGTGGATTGGTAGAGTGTCTCCTCGAAGAGAATGGCACCAGAGATGTAATTGCCAAGTCCTGGTACAGTCACGAGAAGGGTACGGTATGCCTGGCGGTTGGCCTCAGTGTTCTCCAGCCCAATTGACGCCAGACGTTTGCCACAGGTAGCATTTGACTCGTCCATGGCCAAAATACCACGCCCAGGTGACGCAATGGTTTTCTAAACCCAATAGTCGACGATTAGACATAGATTGAATCATGTCATAAGAGCTGTGTGTAAGAATGAGTTTTTGAATTGTCATCCAGTAAAACTTTACGTTCACTACAATATATATATATATATATGTACCAATCATAACAAATTCAGACTTTCTTTCTCTTTCTCCCTCTCTTCATTCTTATAAATCTTTTCTTAGAATCTTCATACAACCATCACAACTCTCATGCTCTAAATTTTACTTTTGACTATAACCCATAACAAGGAGCATGCATGTAGCACCAGAATTCCATACAAAGTGACAAAAAACTTCATTGCTATGGACAATTAATCCAGTACAAATTAAGCTGATATAGGCGCTTTATAGAATACCGAGCTTGGGTTTAGTTCCTTCAAATATCTCCTCTAGCGGGAAGATATAGTTGGGGTTAATTTCATTCCCCGTAGAATGGTTTAGTGGTTTTTGTTTTCTTGAAAAACTACAAAAATATAGCAAAAATCTAGCAATACTCTTGTTAGCTATTAATGACTTACACTCATTATGCATTTAGATATGAAATCTTAACAGACGACCAGGTGTCTTTTCAGTTGTATATTCTATGGGACACACAGTAAACAATGCCGAGTGGAAGGTGCAACGAGACATACCGCGGTCTTGACAAGCTCATCGGCGTAACCAGCCCGAACAGTGAATGCAGATGGGGCGGTAGGGTGGAACCTCACTGTGGAGGCTGAAGATTGGCGGAGGCTCTGGCCCTTTAAGAAATCAGATTTGTTGAGGAGGAGCGATGACTTGACGAGCGAGGCTGAGGCCATCTTTACCTTGTTTTCCTTGAGAGAAGAGCCCCTAGCACAAAGCCTTGCACAAGCACTCTGTTATCTTATCTCCTCCCTATATCGAGCCTCTTTACCACAAACGTACATGCATGCAACCTCTATATTTATATTGGTCTGGTATGTTATCATGAGATGTCACATTTGAGGCTGTCGTTGGTGGACGAATAGGAGTTTGCCATGTGGATAGTTGAATTACATACTTGACCTGGTGCGTACGTGGTTGAAATGGACGGTTGCATTCTCACCTTATAAATAAATGAATTATTGAGTCATAAACCTGGGATTTTTTATTTCCTGCTTATGGATCTCTTGTCCCTATTATGCCTAAGGTCCCTAATCAATGTCTTTTTAAGTGAGTTTTGGACATATATACAGTCACTGTGATAGAATCTCTATTGCTTCTGTCTTTTTACTCCATTTCATTTATGGCTATGGTTTGATTGCTGGATTTAACGGTTTGTGAATCCCATATCAACCGTGCTAATGCCTATGGATGGACTGGACCGGAAAACCACTCGGATATTTCTGGCCACATAGACCTTGTTGGGCCTACAGATCATTGGGTAGGTCTCTAGCTCAATAGCATAGACAAGTGAACAATGTCCGATTGTGTGTGGTTAATGCTCTGCGCAAATTAGAACCTCACATGAAGAGTCTTTGTCTGGCTCGTTGATGCATATGAGCAAGTTTAATGTGAGCTCCGAACCCGGGGATACCATACGAGAGTCTATATTCAATGAGCTCCTCAAGTTTACATCACTCATCCAAATCAGGACAACAAACATGTTACATTAACACTCACTGCTGGCGACATATCAGTTCGAAGATCGCTATATCCTGGGAACAGTTTGGCTCGCGGTGACGGCTGTAGACGAATTGAACGGTATTCCGCTTATAATTCAATCGGACAGAATATTAAGAGTAATGTATAGTCAATATAATTCAGTCGGATCATAACTGCAAATTCACTCCACTGTCGGCTTTACTGTTCCAAATGGAGCTCTTTCTTTCATCCTTGTTAAATAAAATATATAAAAGAAAAGAAAATCCCACATCCACAAGTTTCTTGCAAACCCAGGTTACATTTTCAAAGGAGAGATGCTTCTACTGTTATTGGTATTGAATTAATAGTGACGGGGCCCCATATTCTAAACCAAAACAGCCATCCATCTAATAATGGAAATGGCAAGACCACCGTACGGATCGCGGTGCTGGTACTCGTGAAACCACATAATAGTGTGGTTAGAAGGCAACCTGGTCGGTATAGACCCATTAATGAACTACAGGTATATGGTTGGTGCCACATAACATCAATGTTTAACCATTAGAGCATAAGCAATATGCTGTGCTGTTGTTCCATCAAACTCCCGTTACAATTACTGGCTGTAATACTTACGTGGGGATTGGTTATTGTTTCCGTATTTATCTCTTTAATTTTTTTAAAAATGACTGTAATAAATTATATCGAAATCCAACGCTTGCTTGTATTTTTCTTTTTTGTTTATCATAAAATGCAGGAAAATCAAATTTGCACGATGAGACAAGTTGGAGAATAGCGCTCAGTTTTTATTACATTTAGTTACACTTGAAGCCATCACGGTAATACTTAAACAGAAAATCACAACAAGAATTTGTGATTCAATGCCAGAAATTGATCACCTAACAAATCCTCTACAATCTTGGCTTTTGCAAGATGAGAGACATCTTCACTACTTTCCTATATATGGAAAAGAGTATGTATAAATATTTAAGAAAAGTTGGGATTAGCTGCAAAATATGCAAGCACGCCAACAAATGGAGCATTGATGTATGTTGTTGGCTCGGACTTCCTGAAATCAGCTCTGTCATCTGCGTAGGAGTCATCTTCACTTGGTCCACCTACAATGGCTCCAACAAGAACATTAGGATTAGGATTTGATGAATTGAAGTAAACAGATCCTTCTTTGCAAGCGATAAACTCAGGATGATCCTTAGTGGATGGCAACGACGAGCCACGGTGATGAATCCGTTGAGGATAGTTATTGCTGTATCCAACCATGTAAGACAATCCCAAAGGATTATCTCCTAAAATGTAATCCACTTGCTTCTTAGCCTGCACTCGAAGCGAATGTGGGCTGACATTTACATTCCCACAATTAACCGATTGGGATGTTCGTTCCAGGTAATTTGCGTAAGCAAGTAGCAGAAATGAGATTGTTGTCGCGTGTTGCAGGTTGCTGCCCCCTGGCTTGTATATCAGACCACCGGGGGTGTATTCTATGTGAGAGGAGGATGACTCAGGCACTAGTGTGCACATAAAGCTATCAGCCGATGCTCTGTATGATTGCAGGGAGTAGACGTTTCCTTCCAGGACATCCTACAATAACGACAGAACAAATATTAAATAATCTGCAAGTTTTATGAGAGTTGGAAACCCCACACATTTTCATCCCTGAAATTTAGAGCAGAAATTGGTAAAAAATTTAATTTACCCTGGAGACAAGAACGTTTAGACCAGCATGTTTGTTGTCCCAGCCAAATTCGTTAATATTGTCATCAGCACCGAGAGTTTTGCCATTGTTCTCCAAGTAAGATCGATAAGTATCATCAGAAGATGCCCTCCTAAGCCACGCTGCTCCCCACAGCAACTCATCCTGTAGGGTCAAAACCAGAACGTGAGTGGTGGATAAGACCAATTATCTTATACTTAAATAAATCTGTAGCCTCTTATCCAACCACATAAAATAAGAAACAAAATACAACTTGCATGTGAAATGAACTTAGTAAAGGATCTGAAAGATAGATAGATTAGCATCTATAAATATATTAGGCCATGATTAAAATTCCATGTGCTTTCTTACCTGATACCCATCAAAATCACAATAGAATGGGCATACTCCATCTCTAATGTTGGAGTTGTCGCTGTAAGCTCCTCTGTAGCTATCAGCGTATTGAAAGGCATTAACAGCACTCCTAAGTAATGTTTCTGCATATCCTGGATCTGATGATCTGAACGCCATAGATGAAGCTGCCAAAGCCGCCGCAGTCTCACCAGCAACATCAGATGCTGGGTTTGGTGCGTCCACCGCATAGACCGTCCTAGGAGTGTCCATGTCTTCTGGTCTTTCCCAACAATTGTGGTCCGCATTTGGGTCCCCTACCTATAATAATATCAATGTTTAATAAAAAAATCAAAATTTTAATATAATTCCGACAGATTAAGCACTGAAATCAAGCTTCTATTCAACATTAAGGCAAAGGCATGCAGGGACACGCAAATTCACGGACCCTTAAAAGGAAAGAACAAAAGTGGAGGTGTCGTGTACACGAGATAAGAGAAGAATCCAGTATATTGTGGGTCCATCGCACCTCTGTTTCACCTATAATTTAATTCTATTTACCACCGCTCTACAACAGTTCAATAAATAAATATACACACGAAATCTTTATTATTGATGCTGTTTATGACCAAGTGATTAACTCTCCGAATTGCTCCTTGTCGAGCCTTTTAGGCAGAAAAAGAACATACTCTTGACAGGGATAGCCTATGAAAACGGGCTCGGCTTTCTTTTAGTAGCTGTACGGACCAACAGGGATAGCAAAGTCATATCAAGCATTGCTGATGCAGAGTTGCTCAGCAGCAGTAGAATTTCAATAAGTTGAAATTTAATTTAATTGACCCAAAACTTGGAAAAAAAAGTAAGATAATATTAAAGAATTTATACCTTAATATAAATATAGATTCGGGATCCCATCATCGCACCTTCTTTATCTAAATTATGCACATAATTTAAAGATTTATAAAATAAATCTTAATCTTATCATGAGATTCTTAAGAAACCCGTCATCAAGAGATGACTTGTGGGGGACGAAAGGGTCAATACGGACTTCTGGCCTACCCCAAACTCCACGGGTGGACTCAAATTTCCACGATTAGCTCAACTAAAGACCAGACGACCCACAAACCAAATCCCCCAAGTACCCCCACCACAATACAGAAAAAACAAATTCGTCACTATCATACCACAAAGGCCATGCTGGTTACCTGAACAAAAATCCGGTTAGGCTGAGAAACCGCCTTGAGCAAATAATCTGTAGCCCAACGAATAGCAACGAGAGTGTTTCTCAACTCATTTGGAGGCATCAACTCCCCGAATTCAATTACGCTCCACGCCAGCATTGTGGTGGTAAATGCCATTGGGAAACCAAACTTGACATTGTCTCCAGCATCGTAAAACCCTCCGGTCAGGTCTGTCTTATATGACCACCCATCACTCAGCCCTGAATTGGCACGCCAGGTGATGCGCTGGTCTTGTGGCAGAAAACCAGACCTCTGGCCCTCGAAGAAAAGAATGGATTTCGACAATGCTTCACCATATTCATGGTAGCTAGACTCTAGTAGTGGCAGTTTAGAGAAAATGGTAGTCAGGAGGATGAGACGACTGATAGAAGAGAGCTTCATGGATGAAGATGAGCGGCAGTTGTGGTAGTTACTGGTGATGTCTGTTAGTATACACCACTCTTTCTGCTCTGTTCTCTTTCGGTTATACCTCGTGTTCAGCTGTGTAGAGTAATTCGGTTGCGGGCCTTTTATTTTGCTACGTGGGGGGCGTCACGAGAGGGAGAGAGAGAGAGCAGAGGATGGGATGCGTTTAAGCGCCGACACTGACTAGGATGTAGTTTGTCAGTTCATTTCACGTGTATGTCTATTCACTGTTCACAACAGGGGGTGCGCCCTATTCGGAGCCATGGCGAGGTGAGGGGCCTTTTCAAGTCCCTAATAATTATCAAGTATATGCGAAATAGAGAAAGAATTGCACGTTCTTCCTTAAATGTGAAGCCGACGATTCGTTTCGTTTCGTTCGACGATGAAATGGACGACGCCGAAAGGGGATTTGATTGGGAACAGAAGAATGGGCAGATAACTAATTCAATTCGAAAAGCATTAAAGTTTTTTGATTGCGTGGTGAATGTTGACTATAAATGGATGTTTTATGGTGTACGGAAGTGAAGTAAGGACAGGAAATCAACACAATTAAGACAATACTGTATACGTGAATTGATTATAAAGTAAAAATGAGAACGTAATTTAAAACAAGAGGCAAGCACCGAACATGGGCCTATGATACTTGAGTACCTTGTAAGAAATGATGATCTGAGACTTGGTTGAGTTGATGGGCACAGCAATAATTTCCTTCGACATCGTTTCTATAACTTGATCGCCGGATTGGAATCAAAGCATGTCGGAAGCAGAATGACAAAAAGAATAGCAGGCACTTATTGTATTAACCCAGATTCTCGTCCCCTTTTGCCGGTAACTTGGGCGGTGTTTATTACATCGATCATATGTGTACAGGACAGAATAATAAAATATGCAGAATTGATTAGAAAATTCTGCCATCTTATCCCTTTGTGCATGTTTGGTGAGTGTAATATTTCGATAGAAAACACGGATTTCAATTTCTGATCCGAAACCCCAAAAACAAAATAACTATCTCACATAACGTGGGTATCAACAAGAGGGTGATCGGTGTTTGCATTTGTCTCGTGCCCTTTCCTCCCTCTGTGAGTGTATACTACCAAGTTCAAGGTATCGACCAAGAAAATGATCGATTCCAACCCGTCATTTTTTTAGATCAATATTTATTATTTTTTGTCTATATCATTAAATTTTCTAGTTCGATGGTTTTTCGTCAGCTTTAAAAGATCAGGTTCATTCTTAAAAAAAAAAAAGAAAAAAAGATCAGGTTCATTCCCCGAGCTCGGTTTGGTGGTATTTCTTTCGAAATTATGAGAAATTCTTTTATGTGTGATTCTAATTAATCTGAAATATTTTTAAAAATTTATAATTAAAATTAAGGTTTGAATTAGTAAATTTTATGATTTAATCACATATTTCGAAATTAATTAGGAGAAACTCTTATTTGAAACCTAAATTACGTGTTAATATATAAATTTATGGAAGATGTGATAACATGTTCTAGGTAACATCAATTCATTCCCAATTCCCCGTTCATGACAACAAAATGTAAGTAGACAAATATCCTGTCCTATCCATTAAAAAAAACACCCTGCAATTCTGCCGAAATAACGAAGCAACTTGATGGACATATATGATAAAGAAATGTTTGCGGAAAGCAAAGCGTATATAGAAGGGTCACATATCTCGGGAATGACCAAAATTATCATCTTCAGTAACTTATGGTCATCTGATGACAAATGAAATGACCAAATCTTTATGGAATCTCGAACAACTTTTAAAGAATCAAAGTGTCCGCATCTCTTTAACTTTGCATGTTGTATTGCGTGCTGGTAAAATATGCTGCCTCAGCCTCTGCCTCTTTCCAACTGCATTGGTTAACAGTTAGGCAGCAGACACTTTTACGTCAGCGTGACTTCTTGATTGGATTTAGAAAATCGAATATTTGTGGCGAATATAGCTAGTTTTTATTCAGTACTTCGTTCTTTGTAGTAATCATTTTTTGGGCCAGGCTTTTTTGATGGAAGACCAAACACAGTCCATGTTTGCTGCAATCAATTTTTGGGCCAGGCTGCTTTTTTAAGACCAAATAAAACTTTAAGACCAAATAAAACACGTTCCATTTTTCCTGTAATCAAGTTTTTGGGCTGATCCAAACACCAGTTAAATACCTGGAGCCCTAAGCTTTGAAACAGCTCCTTCACCCTTAATAAAGCAGCGCTGAGAGCCGACTATGTTAATCAAACATCCAAATTGTCTGACATGATCCTTGGCGGTCGAGGCTTCTTGGCTTTCTATAAACAAGGAAACGAGATATGGACCGAAGTTGAAAGGACGATCTTTGTCCTTGACATGAAATTCTACAAAGGCTAATATTATCGCGTGAGCCCTAGTCTTAACTAATACTGCTCACTTTCAATTTAATTTGGTAATTTTTAGGTGGTTACGTGTCTAACAAATTTAGTGTTAAAGAAATTTATTATTTATATCTTACATAATTTTAAAAAAAATTTATAATAAAAATTGGGCCAGGGCTGAAATCTAATGGGTTTTATCCAATACTGAAAATAGCCCATTGACCATATGGGGCTGCTATTTCTACCCACTGCCAGTATCCCTTAATCGCGCCTTATTACTCTCCGTATTTTGTCCGCATAATTTTATGATATGAGGTATTTTCACAATTTGTAGCTCCCTGACCGTTATCGACATCGTTGCGTAACCGGGAAATTCAGGTCTGATTTTTTTCTTCTTTCGAACCCAGTTGAACGTTAGGGCTTGCTTTTTACTACTTTGTATGTTGTGCCGGTTCTTTTTTTAGCTGAATTCTTCCCGAAATAGGTGAAAATGGCTTGTTTTGCTATCTTGTGCATGGGCTTTGTTCTGTGCTCGACTTCAATCTAGATTGAATGATGATATGTAAGATTGCTATAGTCTGAATTCATAGAGAATCTATAACCGTTATCTCGTCGAATCGAATTAAGATATACTCTAATTTTTCCTTATCATTTAGGTTAGAGCACTAGCCATTAGTCGTGATCGATTGCTTACGGTATAGAAGTTTTCGTGATCTATTTGAAAAGTCTAGAAACTCAACATATGCTACCTGCCGACAGAGATGTGGGGAAAATTGGCTTCCTACTGTCTTTATTTATTCTTTTTCCTCCTCGTCCTCTTCTGGATCAAATTATTATGCTTGTTTTAGTTTTCCTCCAGGGGGAGGAGGGAATCTCACAATCTCTTTAAAACCTTCTTGTCATCCTGTCTATATTGTTTCAAGGGGTAGAAAACAGCTGCTTTATTTTATTGTTTTTATTTGATTTCACCTAGCTGCAGGCGTAATGGAGATCGGTAGTCAAGAAGATGGAGTTTGTATCAAGCAATTTGTATTCTTGAAAACTGGATGTTGTTTTGGAGAGATTGATTGTTTGCAAGAGATGCTTGACATTTTTATGAAGGATATGGCTGAGAAACTGAAGTTTCTGGTACCGGGTAGATTGGTATCTCTGCCTTGTAACTAATCAGGATGGAATGCCTGCTGAAAATTTTCATTGTATACTCTTGGAATATGGTGTTTTGTTTTGGAGGGGATGGTAGGGGGTTTGGCTTGAGCTAATGGATGATGATGGGTGTGGTTGTCATGTGGACAGGCTGGAGGCAGCTGCTTTTGTTGGTGGTTGTGTGGTTTTGCAGAACTGTGGTGGTAGGTATTTGTGAGGGTACTTTTGAACATGCGTACTGGAAGCAGCAGGAGCAGAAGTAGGAGCCCGATGGATCGTAAGATCCGCTCTGATCGTTTTTCTTATCGTGGTGCACCTTACAGACGGGACTCACATCAGGGTTTCAGGTATCTTTTTCGGTTATTCAATTTTATTTCTGTTTGCTGTGTTCTTCGAGAGCCTAGAAAGGAAAAATCAGTGGTGAACTTGGAATCCATTTGTGACTTAATTGTAAGACTTAATTATATCTCATAATTATCTAGTCCCTGATGAGTGAATTTCTTAATTCTGCAGTTGATATGTTAAAAGTTTCAGTTTTAAAATTGTATGTGCACGGTTGGCTGTTGAACAACATCATCAATAGCCTAACGAATAGTGATCATTTTCTGTGTCGTGCAAAATGTGAGTCTTGTATTGAATGGAAATGTCTACTGTAGCTGCTAGTTTCACATTCTCTAGTCATGGGAAGTCTTTTCTTGCAGACATTCTTAGATTCCATTTGCTGTGTTCATGGTTTACTTTTCTTTACTAGGCCTGTGGTCATGACCTTTTAATGAAATTATGTACTTGATTCCGCAGCATGATGTAACTATAATATGTGGTAGCTCAGAATCACCTTTTCGGTGGGAAAAAATCAATTTAATCTTCTCATCTGTCAGTAGAGAGGGAATTAATCTATGCATGTGGGTGTATTTTGTGGGTTTGGGATGGAAGGATTGAGGTCGTGAGGGCTGAACCTTTATCTTAAGTTCTTTGCACTTTAGTTTGTCAGAAACTTCTTGAATTTAATGCTCTGTCCCTTCACTCTTACGGAAATCATAGTTGTAGGGTCTTTTAATGAGTATCTCTATTAGTTGTCTCCTTATTCTTAGTCAATTTTTCCCTCAGAAGTCTGCTTAACAAAATATTAAATTTTTAATTATTCCTTCTGTGTTCAATATGTTTCAATATAACGGTCTAATTTGGCTTGATATTAAGTCTTGTGTTTATGTTAGCAGCCAAAGCAATCTGTGCAAGAATTGCAAACGGCCTGGTCACTTTGCCAGAGAGTGCCCCAATGTGGCTATATGTCACAATTGTGGACTTCCCGGGTATGCATCTTATTCTATCTTACGTGTAAATTGAAACATATAATATTTATTTGCTTCAACATAATTGTCTGCGGCAGTTTATGTTTTTGTAACCATGGCTTCAACATTGCCATGATCATTCCTCGCCTAGTTTTGCAGCCTCGGCCGTCATTGTATGACCATAAAATTGCTTCAGTGACTATAAAGGTTGCCTATTTACTGAATTTGCCTCTGAAGCTTGTCCTTCGCCATCATCTTACTGTTGTGTTTCAACTGCCGTGTTTTTTAGAATCGCTACTAGTGTAACTAACTTGCATAATAGTTTCTATTTAAGGTTATCATCTTTATTCGTTATGAATGCCCTTTTGTTGGGAGTAATTTAGTTGAGGTCACACCTCCTATGTCCCAGGTGTTGGTTGCTCTTCAAATTTATCATCTTGTTATCTTTGCTCAAAATCCATCAGTGTTGACTGTAACACTGCCTACTCCGGTGGATCTCGATATTAGACCCTTGGACATTACCCTGAACACAACTTAACTGAGTCATTCTTGTAAGCTAGACTAGGTTGAGTGTATTTATTACTACGTTGTCCATACCTTGTGAGCATTATTAGGTGATGCAGCTTTCTTTACCACTTTGGCTGACTGAGTGCATCTCTCTACTTCATTGTTTTCACCTAATTGGGTGTAATTTTTTACAGGCATATTGCATCAGAGTGCACCACAAAATCCCTATGTTGGAACTGCCGAGAGCCCGGGCACATGGCTAGCAACTGTCCCAACGAAGGCATCTGCCATACTTGTGGGAAAGCTGGGCATCAAGCTAAAGAGTGTACAGCTCCCACGCTGCCTCCTGGGGACTTGCGGTTGTGCAACAACTGCTATAAGCAGGGGCACATAGCCATTGACTGTACAAATGACAAGGCATGCAACAACTGTAGAAGGCCGGGCCACCTAGCGCGCGACTGTCCCAATGCTCCCATTTGCAATGTGTGCAATGTGTCTGGGCATATGGCTAGGCAATGCCCTAAAGCCAACATGCTTGGAGACCAGGTTAGCATTCGCAGCGGTGGTTATCAAGATGTTGTATGCAGGGACTGCCACCAGTACGGACACATGAGCAGAGATTGCATTGGCCCGTTAATGATTTGCCATAACTGCGGTGGACGAGGGCACCGCGCAATTGAATGTCCCTCTGCAAGGATGATGGATCGATATCCTCGCCGGTTTTATTAATGAATGATCTGAGCAACTTTTATGCATTTTGCTTAATTAGTTATAGGATTTGCCTAATAATGGAAGTCGGTAGTAGTTTCGCATTCGTTCTGCATGGATAGTAGGCATGTATCGATGTTGATGGGGACCGTCTGTTTTCCCTGTGGAACCTCACAAGTTCCAGACGTCGCCGTTGGCTTGTGTTTGGAATAAAGGATTAAGTCTTAACTAGGTGACATTTCTCTGTATTGCGATTGAGGAATGGTCTTTATTTCCTTGCGCAGCCACCGTGTCGTGAATTTTTGTTGCTTGTTTCTTCTTCTGACTATGTTGATCACATGGTGTGCCACCGCGATTCCAAGAGGGCAAAGGTTTGCATTAATCTAGATTTAAATTATTAGGTAAACAAATACAAAGAAATATTATTAGGTTTCCGGATGTCGCGAACTAGCTAGACCAAATCGATCAACACAACACGTCTACTAATATTATCTCTATTCTTCAACTCAAAGTGGACACTTCAACCTGTAAGTTGGCACAGCGACAAGTCGAACAGCTCTTGGTGCAGTGAGCCCGAACACATCACTCATGTCAAGCTCGTCGGGCTTAGTCCCATCAGGTAAATCCCAGTGAAAGGTATGAAGCAAATGAGCGACTGTCAAGTCCAACGCATACAACCCTAACTGCATGCCCGGGCAAGACCTTCGTCCCGACCCAAACGGAATAAACTCGAAGTCAAACCCCTTAAACTCCGGTGCCCCTTCCTTCAAGAACCTACTGGGATTAAACTTGTCCGGGTCTTCCCATGCCCTGGGATCACGGCCAATGGCCCATGCATTGATCATGACCCTTGACCTGGCAGGGATTCTGTAACCAGAAACCACGCTATCCTCGGCGGTCTCATGGAGGAGGAGGGGAATGGGAGGGTGGAGCCTGAGGGTTTCCTTCAGAGCACATTTAAGGAAGGGTAAGTTTTCCAGGTCTGATTCTTGAACTCTCCGGTTCAAGCCAACCACATCCGCTAATTCTTGCTGGACTTTCTTGAGGTCTTCGGGGCTCTTCATTAGCTCCGCCATTGCCCATTCTATTGCTGATGCCACAGTTTCGGTCCCACCAAACATCACATCCTGTCAAGATGGATGACAAAAATTTCAGACTCAAGCACAAATTTGACTGGTTTTTCTAGACATGTCGAAGGGAAGGAGAAATGATTAATTTAGCGACCAGATCAGCAGATCATGTGAGACTGATAACAGACGAAAGCAGTAAAAACGTGCAAATGATGCATGCAAGGAATTCCCTTCTCAATTTGGAATAGAAATCTGCATATCAGGAAAATTTATATGAATGTCGTGGTTTCGGCCTGTCTAGTACCCTTACCATAACAATAGCTTTGATGTTATCTCTGGTGAACTTGATTGCTGACTGTGAGATATCAAGATCAGTTTGCACAGTCTCCTCACTGTAAAAGGCCAGTAATTCATCTACCATGTCTGTGTCTACTTCACTTTCATCTTTGCCAGCCTTCTCGCTGGTCTTCTTCTTTGCCATGTGCTCGTCGATGATGGAATCCACGAACCTGTCCATCGCTTTTCGTGCTCTGGCTAGCCTCTTATTGAAATCTTGCCCGTGAATCCAACCCAACGAGGGAAAGAAATCTGCAATATTGAAAGCGCCAAAAAGCTTTGAGAATTCTTGCAAAATTTTCATGAAGTCCTCCTGCCCTTCCCGGGAGTATGACCCGAAGGCAGCCCGGTACGTTATGTTCTTCGTTAATTCGAATACCAATTCACCCAAGTTCACTGTGGACCCAGTGTTTTGCGTCACCGTTTCCACTAAGGAGTCCACCTCCTCTCTTACAGAAGCCCAAGACTCGGCCCGTTTTCTGCTGAACAATTTCATGACGCAGATTTTGCGCATCTGACGCCAGAATGGGCCGTAGTTTGCAAAAGCCATGTCTGCTCTGTCGTAGGACAGATAGGCTATGGCAACGTTTGCAGGTCTGTTAGCGAAGTTGATATCCTGGACCTGAAGAACCTCTCGGGCCATTTCCGGTGTTGACACAGCCACCACATGAAGACTACCCATCTGAAGGTGAAAGAGCCCACCCCACTTCTTCGCCAGAGTGGCTAGGCCATGGTGGGTCAGTTGGTCCACCATTCCCAGGTTACCGATAATCGGATACCCTATTGGGCCTGGAGGGTAATGGAGTTTATGGCGAAACAGAAACAAATAGATTATGTAAACAAACAATGGAGATAGAAGAAGAAAAACCACTGTTGAAGATTGAAAAAACTGGAGAGATAGGAGAGATTCCATTGTGGTGGACTTGCTAAAACCTGAGGAAGAGCAGACAATAGCCAGGTACACTGTATACTTGCCAGGGAGTGCATTTATAGATGGGACCTAATCATTTCTCCATTGGCGTTTTAGGAAACCTTCCGAAAGGTAAAAACCGATTGTATATGAAGTCACAACTTGCTCGAATATATTTACTTTGCCTAGAGTAAATGACATAACTACTGTTTTTCGTTGCAAAGTGGTAGCAAAAGTGCTTTACCTGCAGATTTGCTACCTACACAGGATAGAAACATAAAAACTCGTTTGTCCCATAAATCGAGCTAATCTTTATACTAGGATATATATCCCTATCGCGGATAGGATAATCAGGACGAGATCTCCCTCCCTGACTGGATATTTTTTTTTCCATCTATTCTTCTACTGTGGTAGGTAAGGTAGGATTAAGAGGTAGAGAAGATCAACGTATCTTTTTTTTCCCCTGATTGAATATGAGAAATTAAATACATGCACAGTACTAATAAAATTTCCACAACCGTCACTCATTATTAATTTTCTTTTGCCAGTAATGGATAGTATGTATACCGTATGGGAAATTAATGATAAGCGAAATAATATTCGTGATTAAATTTTGTAAATGATTTGCCGCTCGGCATTTGGCATAGGATAGCCAACTTGATAACGATAGAATCTTTTTTATTCTTTCTAAAATAGTTAGTTGAACAAATGGATTCTACCAAAAAAGAAAATAAAGGAGATTTCATGTTAATCCTTGTTTGACAGGCACGTAGCTGATATTGTTGTCGTGATGAGATTCTCTTCCTGTAATAGGATACACCTCGATAGGCACCAGGTCATATTTCAGCTAATTGGGCCGTTTGTCGCATTTTTGGCTTATTCTTAAAACTATATGAGGGTATAAATGGAATATAATAAGTAATACCAAGGAAAAATAATAATTCAATTTATAACCATGTCATCAATTCCGGTGCAGAAAATTGAAACTCCTCTCTGCAAACTGTTGGTCACAACTAAGTTAGGGATGGTTGCTCAATGACATTGCACCTGGGCTAGGATCGGATCTCCAATGGATTGGGCAACCTACCCACCTTCCTTCCTGTACTGACCCGGAGTAAAGATATTTCTGAGCTGGCCTCCCTGAAAACACAGCAACCACCAGAGGAGGCAAGCTCCACTTGCGAGTGGAGCAATTTTTCCTGATCACAAGAAAAACAATCATCCTCTGTCTCCCCTTGTTTAATGCCAGATGGGTCATAGCGCATTATTAGCTTTTTCTTCCTTCAAGGTCATGGCACTTGCAGGGACATGCACACAGTCAGCAGCCACCCACTAGAAATATTATGATTCACCCACTTGGCAAAAGCACCATGTCCCGATTACAAAACCTGTCGTGATCTAGAATTGACACCACCACCATATTTAAAGTCAGAAATTGCCCGACTCTATCCACCACCCCAACTTCCTTTTAAAAAAAGATGTCTGCCGAACTGTTTTGAACATTTCAAAGGAGGCCATTGACAGCTACCTAAAAGTCATACTATGAGCGGGGAAAACTATGTATTCAACAAAACCGTCCCTTTGACTCCATCATCTAAATTGTGTCCCTTTTTAATTAGATATTCGTACTAAATGTTTTTTTTGAAAAATTGCATGAAGAAAAAACATTAAAAACTACAAATATTATAACCTCCCTACAATCCGCTACAAACCAAGACTACCAACTAAACCGGGGGCAAACCAGGGTTTACACTGACCTACCTACAATTGATCCAGACTATCAAAAACTCGTAACCATATGGTTCAACCTGGAATCCATTACACCTGTCTCCTTTTTCCTTCTCATCTCCAGCACTTTTCGGTGGCTATTAGAGTGAATATCACCCGAAAAGGTTGGGCTACAAGCCGGTCTATACTCGGGGAAAAGCCGACCGGATTTGTATCGAACCCCACATGCATTGCAAAGCGTTTTGGGACCAAGAGGACCGGTTCTCCATTGTGGGGTTTTTTGAACCAGACAATGACTGCATCGTCTCTGAAACTGGACCGAAACCATTACCCCACCCGTTTGACCCGATGGAGCTCTCTTCGGTTTTTTTATTGGTGGTTCAACCAAACCATCCAAGTCTGAAGATTGGACGGAGTTGGTCAAGGTGAGGCACGAAGAAACCGATGATGTTGAAGACGCCGACGACTCGTTTTGTGGAGATACAACCGACCAGGTCCGACTGGCTGGTCTGGACCTTTTGGTTCTTGCCTTAACCGGGACACGCCCAGCAAAAATACTTGAATTTTTTGTCAGAACTGGTGTAGATTCCGGTTCTAGACGGTTCTTTTCATGTGTTTCTGCTTTCACCGGGCCGGAAGTATACAAAAGGGGGACTTCCGATAAGGAATCGTCCACAAATTGAGAAACCCATTCAAGGTCCGCTAAATCATCAACCTGCAGATTACAGGAACATGAAGTTTTCATTCTAACCGACGCACAAACGAACAACGGAAAAGTCTAAAACTCTTTTAAGAATATTTCATCCGTTTTAATTAGAAAAAAAAAAGACTCACCGGCACAGCAAGTTCACTTGCAAAGAAGGAATCAGAGAAAGTGCTTGAGTTAGAGTTAAGGTCATCGTCTCCTTGGTCCAGAGACGAGCCAGGGAGAGAGTCTTTCTCTAATTCCTCTTCTTCTGTATCTTTATCTTGCTCTTGAATAAGATTTTCCTTAAGTTCACCATTAGAGAAATCAAAAAAGCAGTCAACAGAGAAGTCTTCGCTTGAAACAACCCCATGAGGTGCGGTAAAACACCAGATATCCTCGCTGCTAGTTTGTTGGGTCGATTTCATGGAAAGCTCTCCGCGTAAACTTGGTTTCAAAGCTCTTGCTTCCTTGCAGAACTCCATTTCTATCAATTTAAAATTCCAAAAATCAATCACCAAAATTATATTAACATACAAACAACCACAAGATTCCAACCGATATAATCCACTCTCTTAATTGTATAAGAAATACTCTGCAAGGAAAACCATCGCTTGTTTTTCATTGTTTTCCATGGTTTACCTGATAAAGATGAAGAAAATTGAAGAGTTGGCTGGGGCACTGAAATGAATGCTGGTTCCTGGAAGTGGTGCGGAGTTAACGGCTTATCTTTGGCTCTTATCTCCCTCACTTATATATATTAAAGGTTTATATATATCGAAGGTTTTGTTTTTTTGTTTTGGAAGAAAATGATGTTGTCCGTGTAAAAGTATGATATTTGGTCAAGTTACGAACTGACTATTCTCGGTAAGAAGTTTCATGGGTTAGCCTGTTTTGGACGTTAGCCTTTCTTGCCACATGTATTTTGCACTCCTGACTATCCCGATGGCTTTGTCATTTTATTGGATTACAGAATTCCAGCTGTAAATTGTATGTTTTCCTAAGTGAATATATTCTAAAACAAAATTTTGATTTGACATTTATAAGCCTTATTTGAGCTAACAATCAATGCATATTAAAAAAAATTTAAAATTTTGATTCTATTAAACAGCTAGCGAATGCAATATTTTTTAAGTTTTGAAATGTATAGATATAGAGATTTGAACTATGGAGCCATAATTATTTCAAATTAAAGCAATCTGTACAGTGCGGGAGTTGGATTGTGGACTATGGAGCCATAATAATTCAAAATTAGAGCAGTAAAGAACCAATCAGAAAGAATTTGAGATCCAACCGCGAAACCACTATGCTTTTCGCCTTCCCGTCTAAACAAATTATTACCATTCAAAATTCTGCATATTGATTGCCGCGTCAATTCCGCCACCATTTCTGAACAGATCGGCACAAGGCCCCTTCCCTTTCCCATATTTGATCCTCTCGTCACCCCCACGTTCTTGTCTGAAAAAACTGATTAATCCAACGGATGAAAGCCCTTGCATGCTGTCATCCAAAGGTCTTCTGCTCGACGTGAAGTACATAAATAGGACGTGGAAGTCAAATTCGGGTTTTTATGGGTGGAGATTTTTATCGCGGAGATAAGGAAAGTCCAAGCAATCTGATTGCGCGTTGCGTTATGGCCTCGAAGCTGGCACTTGTGGACCATTACCAATTCCCAATTATACATTTATTTCTTCTCCTCATCCCAGCAATTTTTTCTGCAACAATAAATTTTCTCAATTAACTTTTTTATTTTCTTATTTTGTGTCATCTACCCGTCGCCGTTTTGTAAAATATTTTAATAAATACAATACAAATTGTCCCTTCAACATTTAAATAATAATTTACAAGGGTAACTGATTAATGCCTATCTTTACCGATAAGCAACAGACCAGGCCCTTGTTGAACGGAGACACTGTCAAATAATGTCACATTGAAACCCGCGGTCAATGCGCGATTATACAGGTAGAGCGTCTTTCTTTTTTTCTTTCTATACACTATTTGGGTATATCAATCAATCTAAATATTATTTCTTAAAGCAATCGATATGTGCATAATATATTATATAAAACCAATTAATATAAATAATAACGAAAATCATATATATTGAACAAGTATGATATGGATTTATTTTTTGCAGGTTCAAATAATTGATTCTGAATGTAATCTAACAAATGACGTACCCACTGTCTCTGTCTTTGTCTTTGCCAGTTACACCCGTCTGGGGAATATCTAGCCGGACCTGGTAATGTATGGTCGGAACTACAAGCAGACTAGTCAATCATTTGGTAAGCTAAGTAATATTTTTATAGATCTGATTCGTGGCAGATTTTAGCCGGGCCACTCGGAGGAACGAGAGAGCCCATCGCCGGTTTTATGACTTTTAATATTCCATTGCGAGTTTTATACCCGATCCTGAAGCATCTATGATACTCTCAAGAATATCATAAATCACGCGTAGCTTGTGAGAATGACACAATCATAATGTTCGCATCCCAAAAAATAGTACAATAAATATAAAATATTTGTGAATTGCACAATATAATAAGAAAAATAATACTTATATAAATACGGAAGAACGAGGATAAGAGTACAGGAGCAAAAGAAACAGAAACTAGCGATAAAGGCATCCATATGTTTGATTTATTGCACGGTAGTGATGGATTGGTGAGCCGGACATTTTTCTTTTTCGGGTCGCTAGGGAGCTTGATGGTCACCTTATGGAAGAAGCCTTTTATTTTAAATAAAATACTCAAATTCATGCACTACCCTCCAAATTGACCAGGCCTGCTGACTTGTTCAGTATGACGTGAAACCTAATCTCGATTCAGAGGCTGAGTAGTTACAGAGGTAGAGTCGGACAGACAAGTGGCAAGCCTTTCGCCTCTCTCTTTCTTTAAAGAAGAGCGAGTGTGGTCACCCAATTCTTAGAAGTATGGGCTGCCATTCGCAGAGGCCCAGGTAGCCGAAAACTGTAAAAACCTACATATTCAACCATGCAGCCTTACGGCCCAGTGAGATCCTGCTTCTTTCGTTTTTCAGAAAAAATAAATAAAATCATTCAATAGATGCTTGGTAGTCAGAAAAATAAGATAAATATCGCTGGATTGCATGGATGACTATGATGTGACTTGGCTTCCACAATATATATATGGGCATGATGTTATAAATAATATCATCATATAATATATATAAATTTTAATTTTAATTTATTTTTTTTCGACGTGGATAACACTTGATTTCAGCCGAGTCTTACACTAAATCCCATATTCGAATAAGATGAAAACAGGTTGGCTAGGTAGATAAGGTTTTTGATAGGATTGCAATCAAGGCTTGAAGGGTGTTTGAATGCTGTCGTAAACGCACTTGTTAACCTACACTCTCCCGCTGAGATAATTTTTTTAAATGAGTAAAAACGTGGAAAACAGCTCATTATCAACTATTTCATTGAGGACAATGATAACAGATCGATATGTTAGTCTTATGTCTGTTTGCCGTGTTTCTGGTTGTCTGATTTGCTGGCATAGGAAGAAACGACAAACAACAACTAGTCAACCTTGATAACGTGCTTAAAATTTTTGTTGGGATATATGATTTTAATTAAAATTAAGGACTCTGATTTATAAAATCATCACTAAGATTTTTTGGTAACTTTAAACTTCATGACCGACTGATAGTGGCATTTTGATGGGAGAGCCACCAGAAATAATACCGACTGATATTTAAAGATAATCAAATAACAATAAATCTTCTGCATACACGCACAGCAATTAGAGGTTATCTTCGTCAGTAAATACATTGGTTTTCCATCTTCTCAGAAGACGTCCATAATAAAATATACAGAGGAAGTGACATAAGATACAACATGAACTAAAATGGAGGAGTCTCCAGTAACTGCCATTGCAAAGTTTAATTAATGTTTAATCTCCAAAATAGACTAGATTCAACTAGCATCATGAGCCCTTCATCTTTTAATACCACAAGGCAGAAAAGGCACTTTAAACCTCACTGTGCGAGTAACTTTGAGTCACACGCCACTATTTTTACCCGACCGATATTCTCTTGGGCGTCCTCATTTTTGAAAGTTGCATCCTGCAAAATAAAAGTCCAAACATTGTCGCAGAATCGGTAGGTGTGCAGATGTCCCTGTAAACAAGAAAGGCGTCCAATTATGGAAAAGAAAAAATAGAACAAATGATGATAACCAATTATCTGGCACAAAATGACAGGAAGGTCTCATTCAAGAGGCTACAACATGATAAGAAATACGAGGAACTTGATTCGAATTTAAGGGGAAGAGGAACAACAGGACAAGTTAAATGAGGATCTTGATTCTAATTTAAGTAGGAGAGGATGAAAAAAGAAATATTAGAAATCATCTTGTCATTAACAATTGACAATTGATAATGAACAAGTACCCATAACCCATAGGTGTCAAGCCATACTTGGCTATGCAATAAATTGCATCTTTTCTAAGGTCGATTAGATTTTTCAGTAGCATCAAATCAGCACCGAAACTTAACAACAGTCCACAAATCACACATCACACATCACACATCATTTTCAAACCATGGGTTTCTTTCTTGCGATCAATCTACCGAAAAATACAATCCTTTCTATCTGAATAAATAACACTGGCGCCTCTACAAAATCAAGCACGTGAAGCAAAAAAGGATCCCGTAGGCAGTCATTCTGAAGATTTTCCCCCAGTTGCTCAATCCTGCCTAGTTTGAAACAAACGCTACAAACTGATTCTATTCCCCCATACCAGCTGGTTAAGCCATTTACGGACGATATTCAGCCACCGTGGTGAACAAAAGACAAAGTAATAGGAGCATATTACATTAGCATCCTACGAAGTTAAGATTTTTAAAAAAGTTTAAACTCGTGAAAAAGGCAGAAAGAAGCACAATTTATTTGGACTTTTTTTAATTTCATAGGTTCTCATCCCAATTAAGTTGCAGTATCCTTTTCATGCCAGTAAGTCGCCACTCCAAACATGATCCCAAGAAAGTAATCGATGCTTTAGTGGTTTGCTAGCTTCTAGATAAAATCCAGGAGGCTCATCTGTACTACTTGCAAGATTATATAAAGCAGGTACGACCCCATGGAATATAAAATTAGAGAAACAAAACTAAGTTCTATGCCAAGAGGTTTTATCTAAGGAAGAGGATTGCCAAACCAGAGGAGGCTCCCCAAGAAGAATCAAACATAGAGTATAACGTTTCAAATATAATCCGATGTTCTTGTTATAAACGAATTACCTTGATGGATACTTTGCTCTTGACCTGACTCTCAAGAGCTTCAGTCATAGACTGTGAAATAAAAAATATTGATTAAAAAAAAATAAAACAAAAAAAAAGACAGAGAAGAGGCATACCTTGTCGAATTGGACGAGGACCTGGATTGCGAGTTCGGGACTAAGGGTTCCGTTCTGCACCATTTCGTCGAGTGTCTCCGTCAGGCACATCCCGATCGTCGATCTCCTGTAGAGCTCAAACGTTGACATTCCCCGATGATCTGCCAATCAAACCCAAACAAATCTGTAAATTTGTAACCCTAGAGACTGTCATATACACACAAAGAGAAAGAGATGCTCTTAAGCGAAAGAGTTCCCACTCCAGTACTACCCTTTGGTGCTTTATGATTGTTGTTGGTCTTAACTTTCGATACCGAGCTCGAGGGAAGAATTGAGCGGTGAGAATTTGGGGTCTTTTATACCCTAGTTTTCAAGAATGGAGGTTTTTATATCCCCGACTTATCTGTCAAGACCTTTAATTACCATTTTAGCCCCATCACAAGAAAAATCTCTTCATGGGCCAGCTTCTTCTTGATTTGTCCGCAGCAATATCGGGTCGTTCAATTTAAAACTGGATAAAGAAATGCAGAGAAAACATAATTAACGAATCCCCGATTATATTATATTGTAAGTTTCTAGACAAACTTATACAGGACGATGCCGAGATGGCGTAACATACAAGTACTGAATCGATGACAATAATCATCAATTTACTGAATAATGATAATATACTTGGCCATTATGTCACGATTTTCAAATTTAAAATGATATGGTTGTTTTGAGTTAAACCGGTATTAACATAAAGTACTAAGCATGTCAACTACCAATTCTCATGCCGTCGAATAGAGGAAGAAAAAATAAAAGTGGACACCAGAAAGACCAGAACAATTGTGTTCTTAAGGGTAGTAATAAAATAATAAGAGTCATTAATTTGTCTAAACTATATTATTATAGATATTTAATTCGGATTTAATATAAATTATACCTTCCAACTTAGCTAAATATCTGCTGATACTCATATTTTCATCATAATGAAATAAAACACACTTTTAAGCCTATTATTATATTATGTGGAAGGCTGGAAACAGAAAACATAAATCAAGTTAGTCGGCGGTTAAACGGGGTAAATATTGAGGATTAATCGTGAGGGTCCCTTCCCTCTTAGTAGTTTGAATGAACAGAAATTGGAAGCTTCAGTCGATAGAGCAGATCAAAGCCCCAGACGACTCTCCGTCCGTCTTAGACGTGCTCGCCAATAAACAACAAATTGCATTTTCTTCGTCTTCTCGAAATCATCTCCTCCTGTCTCTCTTCCGGTATATTTCTGTGACAGTATTTTGGATTCAGCACCAAAAATATCGATTAACGTCAAAGCACAGAAAAACTAAATTCCGCAAGTGAATGGAAGCAATTAGAAAACAGGCAACCAAGCTTCGAGAACAGGTCGCTAAACAACAGCAGGTACCGCAATATCTAACCTTTTATCTTCATTGGATTCCGGATCCAAGTAGATATTTTCGGAGTTCGATTTCCTCAGTCGCACCGATGTTTTTAGCTATCAACCCATCTTATTTTCTTGTATGATTGCGTTGAAGGGACAGAAATTGAACTTCAATGCACATTTTGGAAACTTTTACTGATCTGGAGAAATCTGTCGTTAATACTTTCGCGTTATTGCTGCATAAAAGCATTCGTGCATTTTCAACTCTTAAAAAGCGGAGCCGGTTAGACGGTGGATGGATTTGAGGGCGTGAACTGAATGCAAGATATTGTTGACAAATATAAAGGTGCGAAATGAGGGTATTAGGGAGAAAAATTAGTTTTCCAGCTAATTGAGCTATGTTTGGAGATTTAATATATAGAATATAATTGGAGAAATTTTATTTGGCTATATCAATGCTTTTGGACTCAGCTACAGTGTCGTTGAATGGATTATGATTTTATTTTTTCAAAAATGATTGTTTGGAAAAGTAACGGTTGAATAGGAGCAAAAGTTTCAAATTAACGATATTAGTGACGGTGTAAATTACCCGGTCAACCATCTTCCACTGTACTATTTCAATGAAGCTTATGTTGTTCTTTTGTGTCTGCACATATTCTTTCTGCCTTATGGCATGCCAACCATTGCTGCTTGTAACTGATGGTTTATATTTGTATTGAAGCCAAATTTACTGTATCTGGTTGATGTGGTTCCTGATGTAGTTGGTAATTAGTCGTCTACTTCAATAAATAACTAGGCTTGATTGCCGGTTTCATGAACCGGCTGTTCTTAGAAACAAATCTTTTGATTGCAATAGCGTTACTTCAGGCTGTTCTCAAGCAGTTTGGTGGATATGGGGGTTTGGACAATGTTGTCTCCGATCGGGAAGAACTACAGCAACATCAGAAACTTGAAAAGCTTTTCATTTCAACTCGGGCTGGCAAGGTTGTCTAGTCTTCCTTTTGCATATATTTCATGTTATTGGTTCTATTGGTAGTTTACGAATGCTGAGTGTCATTCTTCAGCATTTTCAAAGGGATATCATCCGTGGTGTTGAAGGTTATATTGTCACAGGATCCAAGCAAGTTGAAATCGGTGAGCTGGAGAAAGTTTTTTGCATCATTCTTCTTGCATTCTTTCTTCAATTTCAGCAAGGAAATGTTACTGTTCTGTTTTTATTTATTGTTTTACGTCAGGAACTAAATTGTCAGAAGACAGCAGAAAATATGGTGCTGAAAATACCTGTACGAGTGGCAATACATTGTCGAAGGCTTCTCTAAGTTTTGGACTTGCTCGTGCTCAGATGGAGAAGGAACGTGGAAACATGTTGAAAGCTCTTGGTACACAGGTTTGACCACCAGAAGTCCTTTTTTTTCCTGTTGTATAGTTTCACCCATAAGTTCCAAGTATGCAGTAGACATCTTATAAATCCTTGTTGATGAGTTTACTTAAATCTGTAAACTGACGAATGTGGCATTATACTGCCTCTAGCGGGTTAATAATTGGAAGGCTGGATGTAGTAAAAATTGTGCTTATTAAAGCTGGTCGCATGTAATTGAAATGTCTCTAGTCCAGTCTATATTTGACTCTGCAGATCTGAATTTACTTCTCTTTACATTTTTTTTGTTTATCTTATATATCTGCCAATTTTGGTGGTATTCTAAGTCATATGCATGTATTTTATGCCGAGTAGAATACTTGTACTGTATTTACACTTAGGTGTATTCTCTGTGTTGTTCGTTTCAAATATTTGCTGCCCATCATTGTCGTTACCATAGGCCTGCGAATCATGAGTCTGATAGTATCCATCATACTTTCTAATTAGGTAGCTGAGCCATTAAGAGCAATGGTAATGGGAGCTCCACTGGAAGATGCTCGGCATCTTGCTCAACGGTATGACAGAATGCGACAAGAAGCAGAAGCTCAGGTATTCTGAAATATGTAAAATTTGCTATCATAATTAAATCGATGTCTCTATGTAGATCTTCCTGTAATGTTCTTTTATAGCATTTTCCTGTTTAACTTGTTCTTTTCTGTTTCCAAATAGAACTCTTACAACTTTAAAAAGAATTATCTTAAGCATGTAAATGAATCGTTGGCATAACATAAGTTGAGTGAAAGGCTTGTTAGTTCCTGTGCCTCTTTCTATTTCTCCTAAAATTGCTTAGTTTGCATTCTTTTGAACCTAGACAGGCTATTGAAGTTTCCAAACGCCAGGCAAAAGTGAGAGAAGTGCCTGGAAACTCTGAGCTTGCTATGAAGTTGGAATCTGCTGATGCAAAGCTGCAAGATTTGAAGTCAAATACGTTAATGTTGGGGAAGGAAGCAACTGCAGCAATGGCTGCTGTGGAAGCTCAACAGCAAAGGCTGACCATCCAACGGCTTCTTGCTATGGTACTTGTGAAATCTAGGCTTTTTCTACCATGTATTTTCCCCTTGAGTTGTGTGCTTGGATTGGAGAGATTATCTCTTTTGCTTACTCTTCTGTCATTCTTGCATCAATTTGAAGATTGAGACAGAGCGCTCATATCACGAAAGTGTCCTTCAGATACTTGATCAGCTTGAGACGGAGGTCTGTGCATGTGCCATGAAGTCTATCAATCAAGTTTATTGTTATTTGTTGGTCTCAGAAATAAGTTCTAACTTTTTTTCCCCAAACCATCTTTTGGTACTTCAATAGTTGATTTCAGAGCGACATAGAATTGAAGCACCTCCTTTCCCTAGAGTGGAGGATACTATGCCTCCACCTCCACCATATGCAGAAGCTAATGGCACACATGCTTCTCAAGCATATAACGGCTTAACTGACAGCATGGGCTACTTCTTAGGGGAGGTTAGGCACGATGTTCTTCTTGTTATTAGCTGTATTTTTTCTAAGGAAAATTGCATTAATTTCTGATAACAGGCGTGATCATGTTTTTGATTTACCATCCTGCTGCAGGTCATGCACACATATCATGCTGAAACTGATGTAGAACTGAGTCTGTCAGTTGGTGATTATGTTGTGGTCCGCAAGGTTTTTATCTTTTGTAGACTTTTTTCCCTGGATTTTTGACTTTTTTAGAATAACTCTTGAGAATTGAAAGGTTATCTATCACATTTTTTAAAACTTACTTGCAAACATTATGGTATGCATTCTCGGCAGGTGACAAACAGCGGGTGGGCGGAGGGAGAGTGCAAAGGGAAAGCAGGTTGGTTTCCATCTGGATACATCGAAAGAAGGGAACGTGTGCGAGCTAGCAAAATAGCCGAAGTATTTTGAAGGTTTTCTGCTGGGTGTTTGGGTTCTATAGGTGCGTTTGTTTTGCTCGGCAAGCGCTCGAATGCGGTACATGTTCTGGCCCAACTAGAACGCATAGCTGTCGTTCTTGGGATGTAGATATTAACTTTACCATTTGATCTTATTGATTTACGAAATCTGTGCACTAATATTCCTCATTATATCTTCGTGCACGAAATGATAAGTTTTGGACCGTAGTAGTTGATATTCTGAATGATATGTATTGTTTCTCCCCCCCTTTTTTTGTCTCTTTCCTGACCTTTGGGATTTGGCCACTATATCATATAGTTGCGCAGGCAAACTTTTAGTTGCCTTGACCACTCCCTTGTCCTTTGCGTTCGACTCCTCTTGGGAGCCTTTCCGTCTCCCATCAGTGTACTACTAGTTTAATTCCCTTCAAATCCGTTAGTCATAGTATGCATTAACTCTAATTATTATTCAAAACCCAAAGTTTTGAACTCGAGATTAGTAAGATTAGACAGGAGATAGAATTGAAACTCTCTAAACCTGATAAACTACTCTGAACGACAATTTTTTGTAGAGGAAAATCGCGGTCAAATGATCAGTCTTGTAATCTTGTTATGGAGAAGCAAAAGAAGCGAAGTCCAAAATTACTAGTCTTGTAATCTTCTTAATGTAATAATGTCTTACCATTAAATATTAGAGATTGCATTTTAACTCCTGATAGAAAGGAATTGTGATGCCGAGATATACTCGTATTAAGAGGCAATTCGACAGTTGTTTTAGTTTTGATGGCGCATCATTCGCTCCATGAATGATTACATAGAATCCTATTTACTGATTCTTAGATTCATAAATTGCTAAATGGACGGTAAAATTACAAAATAATTGTTGAAAGCTAAGACAGCAGCTGTTATGGGCATTTTTTTTAATCTCAAATAAATACACACTCGAGCGAACTTTACGGCGTGCTGAATATTCTGGAAATTTGCCAGAGGAACATTTTCACAGTTATTTCCCCTCCAGGTAATCTATCATAAGATTTGTTCGACAACATTGTGTCGAGGAGAACTTACCCACTAATAGCTTTGTCGGTTGGCAGAGAGATAAGCAAGAACGATGGACAATAGAACGACAAACAGGACAATCTGCATTTATATTGTAAAACAAGTCAGTTGATATTCCTTGTAGAATAAAAAATAAGTGATGCACAAGCAAATCAAACGGTAAATTAATCAGTAAGATAAAGAGGGGAAACGATTATTTATATCAAATTAAAACAAATCACAAGGTACAAATATTTCAAGAAAAACAAATTATTTTCTAGTTTACTACATTCCCGCAGACGCAGCACATGAATAGAATTTCCAAAAGAAAACAAAAGGTCGAAATAGTAGTAGACATAGAACGCTTACCGCCATGGTATTATACTTAGGCTCACTGTCCGTTACGTACAGTTTCCTGGTAAAAGAAAAATTAGCTTCAGGTAACGAGAACAAAAGAAAGCCATATTAATATGATAGAAGCATAGCTTGCAGACCTTTGGTTTAGCAGCCCAGACTCCCTACAAGTTTTTTGTATCGCTTCCAGCCTACTCAATGCTTTTGTTGCATTAGGATCATTTTTGTTCACCTGCAAGCATAAAAGAGATGTGCTGCCACGGTAAGACTTTGTAGTAATTATTCTACTTAAGGAAACTGCACAAAGATGGAGATGAAAAGTCGGGTAGTTTTTTAAATACTCGAACAGTTTAGAAAATGTATTTCACACCCCAAAAAAAAATGAATAAATAAGGATTTTCTCTGTATATTGAGACGGTTTCATCTTCAGAATTAGCAGGAACCCTGTACCTTGGACTTCAGCAAACAGGAAAAGTCAAAGAAAGCACCGTACACATCAGCCATTGTTTTTGTTCGGTCAATGATTTTAGCGGTAAGACCTTGAAAAAAATTAACAAACAATCAAACAGCATTAAGTAAACACCACAACTCCAGTCCTTCATTTTCGACATTCAGATAATTTGATTTCCGTCACAATGAAAAAAGTTTTACCTCGCCTCATTTTCACTACGCCTCTGAAGACTTCAATGTTGTCATAGCAAATGGCTAGAGTCCCGATGGCCATGATCTAGCAAGAGAGTTATGTCAAATGAGACAAAGCTTCCATAACAAACCATCATATTAAAATAGGAAAGTAGGTATGACAAATATAAAATTACAGGTCTGTAAGTATATATCATAGATTTTCTGAAAAAATGGTAGCACAGTATGAACATTTCCAGGAGAGAATGGAGCGGATTCTCACTTTGTAGTATAATTTTAGCAGTAATTTAATAAATCAAAATAACGTTTAGAAACTCTGAATAGAGAGAGATGCGAAACCAATCTGCACATTCTATGGTTTGAGAAAAAGATAATATATTACAATTATATAGATAAACTAACTGCGAGAGTGACAATGGATAAAGTGGTCATGGTGAGACAAAAGATATCAAAAACAAGAATACTGAAAAGAACACAGGATTACCAGCTTCATAGGTTCAGTCTTCAAATAACATTCACTAAGTAACAAGTTTATTTGATTGCTTAAACAGAACCTTGACAGCAACAAAGACTATCTAGGAATAATCCTGATTATGAGCAGCTTGACCATCATCAATTAACTTATGACAAAACCAGTATGCAGTTGCTGGCACATTCGCAAAATTGACCCCTACTTTACCGATTCATTATTTTATTCCAATGCACGTAAAAATCAAGATATGCAAACAAGGAATCTGTTGCTTATTCTCAAAATAAATTAGTAAATGTACTCTCTAAAGTATTTAGATATCAATCTGGCATAATTCCCACCTGAGGGATGGCACAGAACCGAAATATAGCAGGATCACGCAATGCAGACATGTATCTCAAGCAATCATCCATATGCATTAAAGCATTGGTGACCATATCATTCAAACATTGCACTGCCTTGACTGAATTCTCTTCGTACTTCAAATCCTGAGAATCATAACATGTGGATGAGGAAATGCCAATTAGAGGAGGTGTACCAGAACAATTACAGATAAATCTACGCTCATATTTGGGTTTAAATCATCACGGCACTAAATAAACACCAAAAAATATAGCAAATATTGGAATAGAGACTACAACCAAACAAACCTCGAGCTTAGTAACATATTTACTCCAGATTTCACGAGGCCAAAACATGCGTGACTTGGGTATCTCATTAATATCCTCCAGATAATCTCGAATAATGTTGGTTTTCTTCATATAACAGAAACGAAAGACACGGAGTTAGAACTGATTAAATACTAGGGGTTGCCTCAAAGAAATTTGTTGCTTTGAGCAAGAGAGAAGTACCTGAAGAAACAAACCCATTGAATTGGAAATACTATCTGGAGCCAGATCTTCCAATCCAGATGCATGGAAAAGCTTGGACAGACCAAGACCAACCAATCCAGCCACATAATGGCAATATTCATCATAGTCGTCTACTGTTTCCACCTACAAGACAAGAACAACCATAATTTCACACAAGTGACATTTCACCGATTTGCATAATGCAAAATGAATAGTGTTTTGACACTAAAACTCATCCAGTTTGGAGAAGATTTTAACTAGCCTCAACAACCACTTGATGACTAAACAAGCCTTTCCTATGTAACAAATAACTTTGGCTCATGAGAACCCACAGTTATACGCTTGCATAATTGATATAGTTTTGGATACTGCAACATATGCACGCACAACTGTGCAAGAATAACGTTCTATCAGATATCAAAAGATAAAAAAGTTCCTAGTTATAATTAATGTAGTTAGAAGTTACACGTGCAGCCTGTCAAACAGTAACATCCCTCGTCACTAACCTCCTTGCATATAAATTTTGCCATTCCTGCACCCATTCTTTTGGTAATATCCTCAATTGCCTCCTGGTAACTGCAGAGTAAATGGAGGGTCAGAAAGCCATGGAAACCTATGCTGATAAAGTCTACCTAAAATTCTTCAGAAACAATGTGGTCAGGTTTTATTCAGATAAGGACAACATAAGTTTAAGTATTGGCTTAGGCAAACTTCGTTTCCTAAGTGTCAACAACGGCTATCGTGAAAGTAACTCCACTCACTTATAATCGCCTAAGTTCTCAAGCTGTTTAGATACTCTTAATACAAAAGGCCCGGATAAAATATTTCCACAGAAACTAATAGAATATAAAATCCTCAACCAGCCAAAGTAGGAAGGGATAAGAAGTGGAAATACCCTTTCCCGAGCTCCAGAAAGGCAGTTGAAACATCATGAAACTGATCCATCAGAACCTTATAGTCCTTAGTACCACCTAAACCACAAATACAAAAGAACAATTACGGATAATTTTACCGAGGTTTTAATGATTCGAGTATCATGGTGAATAACTAAGCTCTCTGATGAATGGACTTAAGCAGCTTTCCTGAAGACATAACAGAAAACGTAAATTTACCCAAACATGAACTGATAGTTAACTTGAAAGAAAACTCACACGAAAAATGCCAATCACGATCATAAATGTGGCGGTGAAAAGCTATCAGAATTGGCACTTTGACTTCTGTAGGTATGCTTGTGTCATCCTCTGCACAGAAACCAGAAAAACCAAATCAGAACAAAACCAAGTAGAAGGTAAACAAGCCGATTCATCGTCGTCATCATCACAAAAATGAAACAGTAATAGAACACACCAACGGTGTCGAGCGCACGAAGCACCAAATAAAATATGCAGACCTGCAATCCACATCGGACAGATTAGTAGCTTTACAGTTTAATATTTTTCGAAAATGACAACGCACAAGCAGCTCGACAATACTCCCCGAGATCCTCAAATCCGATAAACAATCTCGAGTTCAGGTCTCGCCTTAAACATCTAATCTCTGACTACATCAAGAATAAAAAACATGTAATCTCGGAAACATAAATAAACAGTAGTCACGGATGAGGAATTACCGCATTACGGAGCTCGGGGCCGAGCTGTTGAATCACGAGAGCGAAGCTGCGAGAGACCTTGAGTAGCATGGTGTAACAGAAGGCCCAGTGCGGCTGCGGAGGGATCTGCTTCTCGGCGTGCCTCGCCGCCATCTTCAGCTTAAACAGCGGGTAAATATCGTTGGGGTGTTTCAGAACCGCACCTACACTTCCCATTTTCTTTTTCTTTCCGATTCTGAAAGATCAGATCAAATCAAAGCTTAGCGAGAGAAGTCGGAGTTACAGGGAAACCACAAATGAGACTAGTATGGTGAGTTCTTTGTTATTTCGTTTTCTTTTGTTTTTAGTTTTATGGCGGGGTAGAGGTCTGGCTGGTCATGGTCCCCGGCGTATGAGTAATAACGATATTGGGTGGGCAGATTTTATTTTTTTTCATATGCATAAAAAATTAAAAGTCCATAGTCCCGAATTGGTGAAGTTCCTGTAATGTGACCAAATCAATGAATATTAAAATTGTGCATTCTTTACTTAGGAAATATCCAGAAAATGAAAACAACGGGAGGAATATGTAAATGGTGCGTTCAGATTTGAGAGAGACGAGGACTTGGAACAGCGCGGTAACGTTTTAGTTTTTATCTAAGGTGCGGGAGGAGCGTCCTCCTCTAGCTGTTCTTTTTTATTCTAAACGATACGTTTTATTGGATGCTGGTGTGGTTTTTTTTTCTGACTGATCTTTTTTAACAGTCCTGCGACGGTAAAAACTTCTTAATGTGTTGGACTCTTTCAATTAAATGTCAAAGAGTTACTAAGTACTATAATTTGATACCTAAATCAAATAAAAATAAAGTCTTACATCAAGTAATGGTTGTAAGGTTATGGATACTGAAAACTGTAATTTGATATAAACAGACGACAAAATCACTCTTAGCTATTTATATATTTAGATGGCGCTTAGTAAAAAAAGAAAAAACATTAAAATAGCTTAAACTACACACATTTACATATAAATGCACACGAAATAAACATTTACTCGTTGGAAATGATTCTGTAATTAATATAATGTGGCCGGAGTTAGAGAAAAGGCCAAATCGCAATTATTGAAAGGCTCGTCGATCTAAAAACTATAAACAGTGTTTGTTGGGTAAAAGAATTATGTTTCGTGTTTTTTTTAAAAAATTAAGTATATTTACTTTGAATAACAATATATTCTTCGAGTTTTTTTTATCCGTAGCTTAGTATGCAATTGAGGGTAAAGTATAGCTGTAGTCCAACGTAACCAAAAGACTTAGGCGCATATTGTGGCTGAAGACCTTGTCCGACGTATCTCGTTGGCTCCGAAAGAAAAAATAATATACGTGGACTTGCTTTCTATTTGTCGTGGGAGAGAAAATGGCGTTTTACGGTTGACACGTTAAAGTTTTCTATAACTTCGTTTCTTTATTTTAAATGAAAAGATTGGAGACCAAAAGGCCCCAGACAACAACTTAGGCCAAACATCTGGTTTGGCAACTGTCTATCGTTCTGGTAAGTGGAAGGCATGATTATTCCGTTCTGTTTATTAAATATTTAGTAATAAATAACAGATAAGTCTCACCTACTCGATTTCACATCAAATAATTTATCAGGATTTAATTCTTAGGACTTTCGTGTCCTTTCTTTCTTCAATAAAACAAATCACTGAGGAAGATAAATAATTCGAGTCATCCCCAACATTGCGTTGCGGTCCCATGTGACAGTGAATGAATTTTAAAAAATTTGTTAAAAACTTTTCTCAAAATCTGAATTTGATAAACACATGGATTCCATGTTCTGTCCGCGAAAACTTCTCCAAAATCAGAATTTGGAAAAGGCATGAATCCCATGTTCTGTCAGCAAAGGACGCGGATATATATACATATGAATCCGGAAACATTCATCTGTATATCTGTCTTATATATTCTTTATTCATTTTTATTTAATGTTATAGTTATTAACATATTATATTGTTATTGTGTTTTTATGATTATTATAAATCTAAAATTAGTTATTCTATCCCAATCTAATATAACTGGATATTCTTGTTGATCATGTTTCGTGTGATTTCTTGTATATGAATAGAGGAAAAGAACTATGTGTATATATGTCCATATCTCGGTATAAATCAAACCAGCTGTGGATAGCATTGTTTTGAACGTTAAAGATATTTCTTGATTTTTTTAAAGATATTTCTTGATATTTATAAATAGGGTTCCCACTTGTTACAGATCAGGACGAAATTCCAATTTTCGTCGTTAAATTTTTTTCATCAGTTTCCAGTGTCAGTCGCCGACGTTAACTTGTAACAGGTAAAGCGACGTGATGTTCGTGTAATCCAAAACATCGTACCTTCACAATTCACAGCCTTTCCGTCTTTTACTTAAAAAAAGACGTTTCAGGGGAGGAAGCATAATGGTACCGGTTTCCGTCCACATCGTAGCAAGTTTTTTTTTTTGAAGAATCACATCGTAGCAAGTTGATTGGGTATTCATCCTCTATGGTTGATTTGGTAGGTGACACAGCATTAGCAGCGGTGGGTTAACCTGAAATAAAAGAGTTACACAAATGATGGATTTTGTCGTCTGTTTCACCCAGTGTACAAGTTTCATACATATAAACAAATGAATGTGGAGTTCGAAGGATTGACTTTCAGATAAATTTTGATTTAGGCGCACCCGTTCTTCATACGAATACGTTTGACTAAATAATCATAAAGGCAAAAGTCTCTTCGTTCAGGTCCATTGTTCAATTTTTTTAATTTTTTTTTTGTTTTGGATGGTCAATTACACAACCGGATATAATAAAAGCCCTACTTGAATAACAAATACCTCGAAGATTTATTACACAGAAAGATCCAAAGACTTATTTGTCCGGATAGATACGATAGCAATATTAAAGAGGCATCTGAATCGTTCTAATCCTGCTATGGGATGCGATACCTGAATATGCGATATGGGCGTTGAAAGCCAATAAAGAGATGTAGAACTTAGTCCGTCAGTTGGTGTTTATGTAGACTTTTTTTCCTAGGGATTTTGACTTTTTTAGAATAACTATTAAAATTTGGAAGGTTGTCCATCACATTTTTTGAAACTTAATTGCAAACATTATGGTACGCATTCTCGGCCGGTGACAAACAGCGGGTGGGCGGAGGGAGAGTGCAAAGGGAAAGCAGGTTGGTTTCCATCTGGATATATCGAAAGAAGGGAACGTGTGCGAGCTAGCAAAATAGCCGAAGTGTTTTGAAGGTTTTCTGCTGGGTGTTTGGGTTCTATAGGTGTGTTTGTTTTGCTCGGCAAGCGCTCGAATGCGGTACATGTTCTGGCCCAAGTACAACGCATAGCTGTCGTTCTTGGGATGTAGATATTAACTTTACCATTTGATCTTATTGATTTACGAATCTGTGCACTAATATTCCTCAATATATCTTGTGCACAAAATGATTAAGTTTTGGACCTTAGTAGTTGTTCTTGTGAATGATATGTATTGTTTCTCTCCTCGTCATTTTGCCCCTTTCATGACCTGTGAGATTTGACTACTATATCATATAGTTGCGTAGGCAACCGTTTAGTTGCCTTAACCACTCCATTGTCATTTGCGTTCGACTCCTCTTTCGGGAGCCTCTCCGGCTCCCATCAGTGTACTTGTTTAGTCATAGTAAGCATTAACTCTAATTATTTTTCAAAGCTGAAAGTTTTAAACTGGAGATTATATTAAGATTAGACAGGAGATAGACTTGAAACTTTCTAAATCGTATAAACTTCTCTGAACGACAGTATTTTTTGTCGAGGAAAATGGCGGTTAGACGATCTGTCTGGTAATCTTGTTAGGGAGAGGCAAAAGAAATTTAAAGTCCAAAATTACAAGAAGATAATTCTTCAATTTTAATGTAATAACGACTTACCAATTAACTATTAGAGATTGCATTTCAACTCCTTATAGCAAAGAATTGTCATGCCGAGATATTCTCGTATTAAGTGGCAATTCGACAATCGTTTTAATATTGTTGGCAATGGTCATGCGTATCATTCGCCGCTACGCGTGTTATAATCGCTCCATGAATGACTGAATAGAATCCTATTTACTGATTCTTAGACTCATAAACTGCTAAATGGACGATAAAGTTACAAAATAATTGTTGAAAGCTAAGACAGCAGCTGTCATGGGCGTTATTTTGTTTTTTGCAATCTCAAATAAATACACACTCTGAGTCGAGAGAGGCCATATGTATATTATACACAACACTTTAATAACTCAGGAACATTTTACAGTTATTTCCTCTCGAGGTAAGTAATCATAGCATTGGGTCGAAGAGAACTTACCCACTAATAGCGTAGTCGGTTGGCAGAGAGATAAGCAAGAATGATGGACAATAGAACGACAGATAGGACAATCTGCATTCATATTGTAAAACAAGTCAATTGATATTCCTGGTAGATTCAGGAATAAGTGATGCACAAGCAAATCAAACGGTAAATTAATAAGTAAGATAAAGAGGGAAACGATTATTTATATCAAATTAAAACAAATTACACGGTACACATATTTCAGGAAAAAAAAAATTTGTACTAGTTTATTACATTCTCGCATACGCAGCACACGAATGGAATTTCCACAAGAAAATAAAAGATCGAAAGAGTAGTAGACATAGAACGCTTACCGCCTTGCTATTATTAAACTTAAGCTCACTGCCCGTTATGTACAATTTCCTGGTAAAAGAAAACTTAGCTTCAGGTAAAGAGAACAAAAGAAAGCCATATTAAAGTGTTCGCAGCATAGCTTGCAGACCTTTGGTTTAGCAGACCAGACTCCATACAAGTTTTCTGCGTCGCTTCCAGCCTACTCAATGCTTTTGTTGCATTAGGATCATTTTTGCTCACCTGCAAGCATAAAAGAGATATGTTGTCACGGTAAGACTTTGTAGTTAGTAACTCATTTACTTAAGGAAACTGCACAAAGATGGAGGTGAAAAGTCGGGCAATTTTTGAAATACTCGAACAGTTTATGAAATGTATTTCACACCCAAAAAATGAATAAATAAGGATTTTCTATGTATATTGAAATGATTTTATCTTCAGAATTAGCAGGAACCCTGTACCTTGGACTTAAGCAAACACGAAAAGTCAAAGAAAGCACCGTACACGTCAGCCATTGTTTTTGTCCGATCAAAGATTTTAGCAGCAAGACCTTGAAACAAATTACCAAACGATCAGAGAGCATTAAGTAAACATCACAACTCCAGTCCTTCATTTTCTACATTCAGATAATTTGCTTTCAGTCACAAGGAAAAAAGTTTGACCACGCCTCATTTTCACTACGCCTCTAAAGACTTCAATGTTGTCATAGCAAACGGCTAGAGTCCCAGTGGCCGTGATCTAGCAAGAGATTTATGTCAAATGAGACAAAGCTTCCATAATAAACCATCATACTAAAATTGGAGCATAGATATCACAAATATAAAATTACAGATCTGAAAGTATATATCATGAATTTTCTGAAAAAACGGTAGCACAATATGAACATTTCCGGAGGAAAACGGAGCGGACTCCCAATTTGTAATATAATTTTAGCAGTAATTGAGGAAATCAAAATAACGGCTAGAAACTCTGAAGAGATAGAGAAATGCGAAACCAACCTTTCACATTCTATGGTTTCAGAAAAAGATACTATAATTACAATTATATAGGTAATCTAACTGTAAAAGTGGCGCTGTATAAAGTGGTCATGGTGTGACAAAAGATACCAAAAACAAGAACTCAGGATTACCATTTTCACAGGTTCAGTCTTCAAATAACATTCACTATGTAACAAGCTTATTTGATTGCTTAATCAGAACCTTGAGAATAACAAAGACGATAGCTAGAAATAATCCTGATTATAAGCAGCTTGACCATCATAGGTGAAACGAATGATAAAACCAGTTTACAGTTGCTGGCACATCAGCACAATAGACCTTTAATGTACTAATTCATTATTTTATTCCAAGCAAGTAAAAATCAAGATTTGCAGACAAGGAATCGGTTGCCTCTTCTCAAAATAAATTAGTAAATGCACTCTCTAAAGTAATTAAATATCAGTCTGGCATACTTCCCACCTGAGGGATGGCACAGAACCGAAATATAGCAGGATCACGCAATGCAGCCATGTATCTCAAGCAATCATCCATATGCATTAAAGCATTGGTGACCATATCATTCAAACATTGCACTGCCTTGTCTGAATTCTCTTCGTACTTCAAATCCTGACAATCATAACATGTGGAGGAGGTAGTGCCAATTAAAGGAGGTGTACCAGAACAATTACAAAAACATCTACACTCGTATTTGGGTTTAAATCATCCCGGCACCAAATAAACAACAAAAAACATCGGCACTATTGGAATAGAGACAACAACCAAACAGGCAACAAACCTCGATCTTCGTAACATATTTACTCCAGATTTCACGAGGCCACAACATACGTGACTTGAGTATCTCATTCATATCCTCCAGATAATCTTGAATAATGTTGACTTTCTTCATATACCAGAAACAGAAGACATGGAGTTAGAACTGATTTAAAACTTGGGGTTACCTCAAAGAAATTTGTTGCTTTGAGCAAGGGAGAAGTACCTGAAGAAACAAACCCATTGAATTGGAAATACTATCTGGAGCCAGATCTTCTAATCCAGATGCATGGAAAAGCTTGGACAGGCCAAGACCAACCAATCCAGCCACATAATGGCAATATTCATCATAGTCATCTACAGTTTCCACCTACAAGACAAGAATAGCAATAATTAAACACAAGTAACATTTCACCAATTAGCACCATGTAAAATGAAACAGTGTTTGACCCTATAACTCATTCAATTTGGATAGGGTTTTAACTAGCCTCAACCACCTCATGAGAGCCCTCAGTTATACGCTTGCATAATTGCTATAGTTTTGGACACTGCAGCATATGCACAACTGTGCAAGAATAAAGTTACAGCATATATCATAAGATAAGAAAGTTCCTAGCTATAATTAATCTGGTTAAAAGTTACACGTGCAGCCTGTCAAACAATAACGTCCCTCGTCACTAACCTCCTTGCATATAAATTTTGCCATTCCTGCACCCATTCTTTTGGTAGTATCCTCAATTGCCTCCTGGTAACTGCAGAGAAAATTGAGGGTCAGCAAGCCATGGAAACCTATTTTAATAAAGTCTACCTAAGATTCTTCGGACACATTCTAGTCCGTTTTATTCTCGTAAGGACAATACAAGTTTCATTATTGGCTTAGGCAAACTTCTTTTCCTAAATGTCAGTAACGGTTATCGTTAAAGGAACTCCGATCACTTATAATGGCCTAAGTTCTTAAGATGTTTACATACTCTTAATACAAAAGGCCCACATAAATATTTCCACTGAAAATCCATCCTTAACCAAAGGTAAAGGATTCAATCTAACTTTGAGTATAGAACATTCTAAAAGTTTCAGGCTAACTGGACCAACCCATAATTGGTGGGTATGATGTAACGGAAATAATCAGTTATTATTTTCGAAAATAAATATTATTTAATTAAAAAATTATTTTTACAAAAATTAATAGAATATAAAATCCTCAACCAGGCCAAGCAGAAAGGGAAAGGAAGTAGAAATACCCTTTTTCGAGCTCCAGGAAGGCAGTTAAAACATCATGAAACTGATCCATCAGAACCTTATGATCCTTCGTACCACCTAAACCACAAGCGCTAAAGAACAATTAAGGATAATTTTACCGAGGTTTTAATGATTCGAGTAACATGGTGAATAACTAAGCTCTCTGATATATGGACTAAAGCAGCTTTCCTGAAGACAAAACAGAAAACGAGAATATTAGGACTGATATTCGTATGGCCCGTCTATTATGTTTATATAGACTTGTGGATGTACAAGTCGAATATGTTAGTTATGTAAAAATCGAACATGTTAGTTATTTATGTAAAAATATGAAGCTTGATTAAGTGATTTAATACAAATAAAGGATTTTATCATCTTAAATAAAGATAGGAGTCATTCTCTTTCGGTTATATGTATAACCCACGGGCCTGTAGTTAATAAAGATTTACTTATTTAGCAATAAGTCCACTCAACGTTTATATAAGGATTGGATTGTGACCCTATACTGTATCGTTAAACAATCATATAAAATAGACTTTTGTTCTTAATCATCCCCTCTCCGAAGGGCAATACACGGGGCCTTGTAAAACTCAACTCCATGGATCTCACGCTTCCATAAAGCATATATTCCATCAAATTTACCCAACCATAAACTGACAGGTGAAAACTCACACGAAAAATGCCAACCACGATCATATATGTGGCGGTGAAAAGCTATCAGAATTGGCACTTTGACTTCTGTAGGTATGCTTGTGTCATCCTCTGCACAGAAACCATAAAAACCAAATCAGAACAAAACCAAATAGAAGGTATACAAGCCGATTCATCGTCGTCGTCGTCACAAAAATGAAACAGAAATAGAACAAACCAACGGTGTCGAGCCCACGAAGCACCAAATAAAATATGCAAACCTGCAATCCACATCAGACAGATTAGTAGCTTTACAGTTTAATATTTTCGTAAATGACAATGCACGACTGGCTCGACAATACTCTCGAGATCGTCAAATCCGGCAAAATAATCTCGAGTTCAGGTCTCGCCTTAAACATCTAATCTCCTACTACATCAAGAAAAAAAACATGTAATCTCGTAAACACAAATAAACAGTCGTCACGGACGAGGAATTACCGCATTACGGAGCTCGGGGCCAAGCTGTTGAATCACCGTAGATCGAAGCTTTTAGAGACTTTGTGTAGCATGGTGTAACAGAAGACCCAGTGCGGCTCCGGAGGGATATGCTTCTCGGCGTGCCTCGCCGCCATCTCTTAGGGTAAATATCGTCCGGGTGATTTCTTATATATGAGTATAGGGTAAAACAACCGTTTGTATATTCTTATATCGGTATAGATCAAATCACCGGTGGATAGCATTGTGTCGATCGTTGAGGATTTTTCTTTGCAGGATTCCCACTCGTTTCAGATCAGGACGGAATCCCAAGTATTGTCGGTATTCTTTTTTATCAGTTCCGGTGTCCATCGCCCACGTTAACTTAAAACAACTAAAGCGACTTGACGTTCGTGTTAATCCAAAACACCGTGCCCATAACAATTCAGTTTTTGTAACTACTTGCTGGACAGGATAGGAGAGTTTATCCCACTTGCGGGACACCTCTGGTTCGTTTGCACCGGATTAATTGTCGAAGACTGAATATTAGAAAATCAATAAAAAAAAGACCGAGAGGCTGTTAATTGCGAAGGGAAGTGGCTGAAAATTAAATGAATCCTCCTGGCTTCAAAATATCTATACTATGCTATAGTCCATTTCTGACGGGAATCTATCTGGATATAAGATCTATAATATATAATTCGATTGATGGTGACCTAATAGTGCTCAATGCTATAGTTTTTTTTTTTGATGAAACGATGACTTGTATTACTTCACAGAAAATTACATCACCCAAATATACAACTGATGCAAAAAAAAAGACAAAGCGCTGTGTTAATACAAAGCTATACAAAACGCAGGTAGACCTTGAATGACTATCTAACCTGCCTAGAATAACTATCCAGGTAGGTTGGACTTTCACTCCATCACCCTATAACCTGATGCCAGTCACCTATCGGAAGAAGATAGGCTCCCCTGCATATGTTAGAGCTGATGTACAGTCTAGACCAATCTATTCCATACATAATTCCTTCCAGTGCCACTTCAGCAGCACTTTTATGTTCTGCTCTATGCACCTTCATGTTCCTAGACACCCGTAAATTCCACACTGTCGCCATCAGTATACTATCTCATATCTCATGTTTCTTTTTACATATAAATATACTCTCCCACTGATTAACTAGATCCACTAACGTTTTAGGCTGCACCCAAAATACACCCCACTTACACATGACCGTCGACCAACACTTCCAAGCAAACTGACATTGCAGCAAAACATGATCTGCGTTAACTTCCGTAATATCACAGTTCAAGCATTGTGCATCTTCTAATCTCAGACAGTTAAGTCTTGCTAATCTCCCTTTGGTTAGTATCCTGTCCTGGCATGCTAACCACAAAAAGGCTCTACTCTTCGGGGTGCCACACCGCTTCCATACGTTCGGGATCAACACTCTTGCCTCAGATTCCTGTTGCTCTTCCAACCTCTTGTAGCAGGCTTTTACTGAAAACTTTTCTACTCCTGTCTCCCATATCATGTTGTCGGAGTAGACTTGATTTATACCACACCCTTCTAGCCACCTCTCCATTTCTGTAACTAGCTCTTCTTCCCAAGCAAATAAGAACCTACGCCAAGAAAAGATCCAGACCCAACACCCATCTCTCCATCTGCCCATCTTCTCAACCGTACACAATTGCTGGGAAGAAAGTTCAAACAGCCTAGGGAACTTTTCCATTAACACTTCCTCTTTATGCCATAGCTCCTTCCAGAATAAAATCCGATTGTCTTTTCCTAATCTCCACTTAAACTTGTCACGAATGCATCTGCCCATCATATTGTCTCCATTAAAACACTCCACCACATCCCTCCAATGGTTTGGAAGATTATTGTTCCTGAAGGTGATACCCGCACTACCCATCTGTGGACCATACAGTTCTCCAAAAATCTGGGACCAAAGGTTTTCAGACTCAGCAAACATCTTCCAACACCATTTTAATAGAAGAGCACGATTCTTTATAGTAAGGTTCCCCACTCCCGCCCCCCCTCTTGATGGACTCGAGCACACGATATCCCATTTCACTTTATTTATACACTCCCTCTCCACGGTCCCTTTCCACAAAAATCTTCTGAACAACATCCCCAATTCTTTTCTCACTCGTTTCGGTATCTGAAACATTGACATCAAAAATACTGGAAGACTGTCTAAAACCGACTTAACAAGGGTGAGTCTACCACCCAGAGAAAGGAATTTTCCTTTCCACACCCCTAGCTTTCTCCTGACTTTTCGGATCACTCCTTCCCAGGTCTTATAGCTCTTTGGATTTGCCCCAAGTTGCATTCCTAGGTACTTTATCGGTAAAGATTCTAATCTGCACTTCAGTTCTCTAGCCACTCCATCAGCCTCTGATTTGGGATAGTTGATCCCTATTAGTGCACTTTTATGAAAGTTCACTTTTAGCCCAGTGAGTAACTCAAAGCACCTCAACACTCTCTTTAGGTTCTTAAGCCCGGTGACTGTGTCTCCACTGAAAATTATAACATCATCTGCATATTGCAGATGTGTTATAGTTCTACTTCCCACCTTAACACCATGAATTAACTCCTTCTCCTCCGCCTTTTGAAGAAGTCGAGATAGAACCTCTGCCACTATATCAAACAGCATCGGAGATAACGGGTCACCCTGTCTCAGCCCTCGTTTTATCTTAAAGTCTCCAGAGGGAGCCCCATTTACCAAGACATTGACTTGAGCTGTTGAAATGCATTGCTCTATCCAGCTACACCACTTCCTATTAAAGCCCATCGCTTCCATGGTCTCCAACAAAGCACCCCATCTAACTGTGTCGTAAGCCTTACGGAAGTCCACCTTGAAGCACCACCCTTTTACTTTGGAGACTTTCATAGCTTGTAGTGTTTCAAATGCAATCATCACTGAATCCATTAATAATCTTCCCTCAATAAATCCAGATTGCCATGGCGAAATTAGACTTCCGATAACTCCTTTCAACCTAAAGGATAATGTCTTCGCTATGATCTTGTACAAGCTGTTTAGTAAGCTTATAGGTCTGTACATATGCAGTCGCGCAGCATTCTCCACCTTGGGTATAAGGACCAAAAAGGAATTATTAATTCCTTTAGGTAAGCAAGCAGCCTCATGAAACTCCTTAACCATGAATAAAATCTCGTCCCCTATGACTGCCCAAGCCTTCTTCAAGAAGAGGAAATTGAAGCCATCAGGACCTGGTGCTTTCCTGCTCCCACAATCCCACACTGCTGCTTGCACTTCCTCATTTGAGAAGGGGCTGGTTAGGTTAGCAGCCTCAGCCTCGGATAGCCTACTGAACTGCAGATTTCCCACGTCGATCCATTGATCAGCGTCCGACTGGTAGATCTCTTGAAAATAATTCTTCACCTCTCTCTTGATCTCCTCCGATGATGATAAAACAGACTCCCCCACCTCTAGGACTTCCATATTATTTCTTCGCTGCCGTGTACTTGCTGTAATGTGGAAGAACCGGGTATTTGAGTCCCCCAATCGTAGCCATTGGACCCTAGACTTTTGTCTCCACACCGATTCCATCTGACCTTTCACTTGCCTTTTCTTCGCCTGTAAAACTCTATAATGTTGTTCCTCCTCTGCTGAAATGGCCACCCCCCCTTCTCTGCTTGCATCCAACATATCTAACTCCTCCACAATCTGCCTGAGATTTCCACTATTTTTCTCACGAATGCTCTTGCTCCATACCTTCAATTTGCTTTTAAGAAACTTTAACTTTCTGATCAACGCAAAGTTTCCAGGAAATTTCGCCCCTCCTTCCGCCCACCATTGCTTAATAAGCTCTAGAAAATATTTTTCTTCCCACCAGTAATCCCAAGACCGGAAAGGTTTTGGGCCCCATGAAATCAGCTCCTGTCTGAGGATTAAAGGGATGTGATCTGACATCCCTTTGTTGCCCGCATACAGCTTGAAATTCTGGAAATCAGCCGCCCATTCCATGCTAACCATAACCCTGTCAATTCTGGAGGCTTTTTGACTAGAAAACTATGTGAGGCAATGACAAATCTGTGAGGCCGCCCTCATCCATAAACTTTCTCAGACTCTCAGCCCCTCTATTATCAAAATGATGTCCTGTCCTCTCGCTAGCTGACAGTACTTCGTTATAGTCCCCCATTATCACCCATTGCAATTGGGATTCAGCCTTCACCTCCAAAATCTCCTGCCAAAGTACCTGTCTCTCACCTACCAAATTAGGAGCATGTAATCCGGCATACACACATTTTTGCCCCGACCTCTTGTCCTCAATTTCCAAGTACATCCACCGCTCCAAACAAGTGTAATCCGTCACATTAACTCTGGATTTATCCCACATAGCTATGATTCCTCCTGCCCTGCCCCTTGCCTTGCAAGCACACCATCCCACAGAGCCACTTGGCCACATTCTATTTACAATGGCCTCACTCACCCTTTCTATTTTCGATTCCAAAAGAAAGCATAAAACAATGGCATTATGTTGGACTACTGTTCTAATATCAGCTATTTTAACACTACTCCTAACACCTCTAATATTCCATACACAAGCATTAATCATGATAACATGAAACACCAATCCACGAAAGACAAACCTGAACGAGTCTAGCTTTCGATGTGATTTCCCCAATCTTTGTGTTCCTCTTCTATCATCTCCAACACCTTCTGGCGTAGCTCCTCTCTTGATCTACGGGTTGCCAAGTCCAACCTGTCCATTACGTCCAAGGTGGCTTCTACCTCCTCTTCCATCTCTGCTTCCTCCATGCTCAAAGTATTAGGGACTAGAGATAAGGGGATTGAGGGGGCTGTGTCCGGCACTGCCATAGCTCCTTGGGACTCAAAAACATCATCGAGAATCCCTTCACAACTGTCTCTGCTTGTATTTTTGTCCGCTCTATCGTGAGCCCTTGCTCCAACTCGACGTTCTAACCTGATTCTAGCATATGCCTTTGCCAGAATTGTGTCTGACCTGAAGCTGCTCCTATCTGAATTCTCCTGTTCAGGTTCCCTTAGTGTTGGGTGAAGCAATTCTTCAGCTCGAACTGGAACCATGTCGCTGTCCACTCTCTCTTTTTTACCACTGCAGCTTATCTTCTGGGTAGCATCATTCTTGTGTTTCCTTGTACAGGGTTCACGCATTTTCTGATTAAGCCCTAGCACTTCGGGAAAACTAGACTCCTCTCTGTTTCCTTCCAAGTCAGGTGCAAGGTTATCCAAAGCTTGGCTAGCAGGCCTAAGTTCTCTATCAATCTGTTCAATTCTCATCTGACCTTCTGAACTTATCTCAAAAAAATGGGCTGACTTACTAATTCCATCCACATTTTCCGACTTATCACCCCCGGACTTCAGGTCCCCACCTTCTGGGCTAGGACTGAGCTGAAGAGCACATTGAGGGAGCCCCTCTTGTCTCCAAGCCCACCTCGTGGGATCCTGCCCTCCTTCAGATATGTCTCGTGCATTATCTGCTACACAGATATCTGTCTCCTTTCTCACTTGCACTTGTCTAGTGTCAAGCTCAAAGGATTCCTTCCTATTCAGAGACTTTGCCTTCACATATGTAGAGAAACTTGTATGACAATAGCTATTTGTTCCCCATCTGTCTCTGTCATCAAGTCTGCAAGTTCCTTTTGGGTGAAGATCCTCAGCCACCGAGATGTTGAAGGGGCTGTCATTCACGAAGATAGTACCCTGGCCGCTGACTTTTCCCTTCTGTCTAGGGCGCACACAAACCCATGCTGATTCAAACTGTACTTGGTTCAGAGTATCGGAGTGCACCTGCACCACCTCGCCGAAGGTCTGTGCGATCCTGCTTATTGTCTCCTCTGTCCAAGCAAGCAGGGGGATGCCCAAAATTTTCAGCCAGCATATCCTACCGGACACCTCATCCTCCGGGCTCCAAGGGTGGGCGTCCACAAAGATATCATTCCATAGATTTCTATTGCCCGCCAGTTCCATACTCAGTAACTCATGTGATGGGAAAGTAACCACAAACTTACTGCCACCCATGCTACGGATGGAAACCGCTTCCGGAAGTCTCTGTTTATTCAGGCTGCCATCTCTAGCAATCCCTACCAGACTTCTGTTTAACCATTCTCTATTTGTCTCTGACGCCCTCGCTATCACTTCAAACGCTTTATCCTTCTGTCCTTCAGTCTCTCCTCTAGTTCTGACTACTTCCGCGAATGACCGTCCGAGAGTGGGTTGATGAAAGATAGGAGTATTTGTATGAGTAATATTCTTCACCCGACTGTTACCTGCCTTAACATCTTCATGGCTAGGTTGTGTTCCCCTTCGTTCCACTGTTGGGAAAAGACCCTTAACCTTGTACTTAGCCACACTAAACTTCAGCTGCCTCCCTTCCGCTCTAATGCTGTTAAGTTTTTTCGGTCCGTTGCTGCTCGTAGTTCTCTTGGCGAATGAACCTGACGAAACCAAATTTGGAATTCCTAATACTCCTCTTGAAGGGGATGTAAACATCCACCGTCTGCTCCCTATTATTAATAAACTGGTAAAGTCTATCTGGGCTCCACGTCTCTGGGATATAATCCACAAAATAAGTAATAAATTTTTCCTTCGCGAAAATCTCCTCTGGCTTCCATCTCTTGTCGCTAAACTTATCTTTGAAGGTCCTTTGAGATGCACCTGCAGAGAGGAAAGTAGAGCTAGCGATAGAACGGGGTATCGTTTCTGGTGGAGGTTGGTGGTTGGTGGCTGGCAACTGGTTTTTTGGGGGAATGAGGCTTGACGGTGGGGGATTTGAAGTGTCGGTGGCTAGGTTGGAGTTTTTTTGGGGGTGGTTTCGGTCGAGGGAAGGGTGCTGTGGGTTGAGAGGATTTTCTGTCAATGTTGGGCCCTGCTCAATGCTATAGTTAAATCCATGTTATACTCTTAACAATATGATGAGTGCGTATAAGTGCTTATTCTATTTGACTCAGTCAACTAAAACACTTCCAGTTTTGCAACACACTAAAATATAAACAAACACAAATATATTGACCAAGAAATAAAAGAGTTACACCAATGATAGATTTTGTTGTCTGTTTCAACCAGTATACAAGCTATTTAAACAAATGAACGTGGAGTTCGAAGGATTGACTTGCAGATGAATTTTGATTTAGGTGCACCCATTCTTCGTACGAATACGTTGACTAAATAATCATAAAGGCAAAATTCTCTTGTTCAGGTCAATTGGCCCAGTTTTTTGGATGGTCAATTACACCGCCGAGTATAATATAAGCCCTACCTCTATTTTTTATTACACAGAAAGATCTAAAAGACTCATTTGTCCCGATAGATACGATAGCAATATTAAAGAGACATTTTGTGTTGTGTTCGCAGGTTGAAGTTGACAAGTGGGCTTTCAAAATTAGAATCGGAGATTATGAAACGAACTACATATCAAGTCTGGTCCGAAGTTATGACTTTCGTCTTCACTAGGCCGATCCGACCCCAACCGAACCTCCTATGACGTGAATTCTACGAGACTACCCGGAAATCGTTACCGAATTTCGTAAGCAGGAACGTAGACTTGGCACTGCATAAAGTAATCTGCTGGGTTTCCCAATCGATATTAAAAGAAAGGTAATAAATGAGGCAAAGAAGAGATTGACTCATTGTTCGGAAAGAAATTCATTCCACCCTGATGCTCCAGATACTTGGTCTTCCCTAGCTTTGGTATCAATACCTTCTTTATCTGAAAAACACTATCTTAATGCACACATCATTTTTGACGAAGCCGGTCGTTGATAACACCATCAAGATTTTTGTAAATCGTCTTACATTTTGGGAGCTCAATCATAGCAACAAGCATCAAATCAGTCTGTCATCTAGAATGGTTGCAAACTCTCCTACAGACCAACTAACTCAGGTTTCATTTTGACAGGGATCCAAGATGTTATGTCTCAGTAAGCTCAGAGGCTATCTGGAAACATTCAAGCTTGAGCGACATACTATGATTTAGTTCGAGCTCTACCCTTTCTTGGTAATTCAGTTCGCACTCTACTGCTACCACGTCGAGCTCGCCCGGATGGTCTACTAGGTACTTTCTTTCTCTGCTGGAACAACAATAGGAAACATCAATTTTGCACAGTGCAACAACTGTAGGGTAAGTATTTTCATCAAAGGAAATCTAAAGATTTTCATTCTTGTTCTTTACCGGGGTACTGGATTCCATCTTTGGGCCTTTTCTCACATGCACTCTACGGGTGTCTCTCTTTTTCTGTTCTGCCTTCAATTTAGTTAGACTGGGCCGGTACATAATGACAGTTCGACCAATTTGACCAACCACCACTGAACCCGTTGCTTTCTCTAATTGCTGCACCACATCCTCCAGCTCCCCAGGACAGGTTCTATGAATTTTAATCTGTTCAAAGCCGTTGAGGGTTAGCATGCTGGACAAACAAAGCCATCAATGCGAATGCATAATCAACCAACAGCAAGTTTATCACCAAATCAAAGTTTGCACGAGTTAATTCAAGAATATGTGGTACCTTTAAAACTGCAGTTTTACAGGGATATCCACAATGAGCCCTCCATTTTATTATAAGTGTATTGTAAGCACTAACGGGTTAATATATACAGGATACTAATAACTAAGGATCAAACCCCTGAACATACGATACTAGTTCTACATTCCAGAGCAAACAACTAATCAAACTTCACCTTTAATTCGACAAGACAATCCCAAGGAACTCCCCGTAAGTGTTACTAACAAATTTCAAATTTTTTGTAAATCTGCCAATTAACTCTTCGGCATAGAAAGATGAGGTTGGTGAACTATGCAGCATCTCAGCAACAGAAGAATTCTTTGCTTACAAAGAAAAAACAGTACTATACCAGAAACGGTACAATGCATTAAAATAACATCCGGGACAGAAAAGCAACAATGGAAAAATAGTTGATTCAATATTCCAGCTATCAGAACTACAAAAATTTTCAGATGCATAAGTTTATTACACATCGAAGAGTTTAAATAGGAAGAAGTGAGGCACAATCAATTTAGTGAAAATACCTTAAGCAAGTCAATCAAAAAGTTACCTTCAAAAGCTCATGTGCTTCAAGCGTTTGGATAAAAGAAGTGGCTAAGTTATCAGTGACACCAGATTTGCCCACTAGCTGACCTTTTAGCTTCGTCCCCAAACTATGTGCATAGGAAGCCAACTCTTTCTTCTCTTTCGCAGTCAATTTCGGTACTTTCAAACTATTCCTCGTCACATCGGAGGACGCTTTAACCTCCCCAACAGAATTATTCTTCAATTCCAAATTATTTTCAGTGCCACTCCCAATATCATCAGCTTCCTCTTCTATTTCTAGATCTTTCTCCTCGCCTTCTTCAGTTTCTGATTCTGAGGGGACCTGGTCTGCTTCGGTTTCATGTTCTACGGCTAGGGGCGAAGCGAGAGTGGCTTTACATTGGACGATAAAGAGACAAGGAGTGCACAGAGAGTGAGAGTAGAGGAAGGAAGAGAAAAGAGGAGTGGGTCTTCCAGTGGTTCTTGGAATTTGGAGGCTTTCACAGCGATTTGAGAGGACGGCTTTCTTGGCGTTGGTGGCGGCAGCAACGCTATAAGTAGGCCTCAAACAGAAGAGCAGTGAGGGCTGCGGTGGAGGGCGAACGAGGTGCTGCAGAATGTGATGGGCTGCTGCAGATGAGGCTGATGGTGCCGCCATATCTATGATAGAATATCGAGAGTAGAGAACACGGTTTTGTGGGATTTTCTAAAGTTTTTCCTCACAAAAGGAATTAATTTTCTTATAGTAAAATCTAAAACAATTAAACGTACAGGGTGTTTGGTCTAGTGGTATGATTCTCGCTTCGGGTGCGAGAGGTCGCGAGTTCGATTCTCGCAACACCCCAATTGTTTTTTTCTTTTATTTTTTTTTCAAAATAACCCCTTGGACCCGGCCAAGTGTCGAACTCCTATCTTATCGGATGGGCCCTAAGCTAAAACACAAGTAGCCAACATTTATGCAACACGTTAAAGAAGAGTGCCAGTTGGGCCCAGCTCAAAGCAAATCTGCCTGCCCTTAGGTGTAAGTTTTAAAAATACAAGTTGGGCCGAACCCATTCAAGCTGTCTGACAACAGACCCCATTTAACTTCGAGCTTAAAACAAAAAGGCCGACCAAAGGGTCCCATCAAATGACGGCCCGTGAGTAGAACGTCATTTCTCGATAGTCAATTCAACTGACTCTAAACAGGCGAATAAGTGACACACAAACTTGATAGATACCTTAAAACAATATACTGACCAAAAATGTTGTAAAAACGGGTTGGGTGATGATGGCTTGACCAATATACTAACCTTGACCATGGTTCCCGGTAGAGCACAATCAGCATTACTCTTCTTTTCGGACACATGATTATGATGTCTATACGGATTTCTGGACTACAGTATATGACACGGCCAACTCTCGGACTCCAACCCAGCAAAATCGGACGTACGTGAGAAATCACATATACAATATTGGGTTAATCTTTTAATTATATAACTTAAAAAATATTTTTTATTATAAATAATCCATCGTAATATATATAAACTCAATATCCAGTCGTCACTTTGACATTGTAGGCTGCCGTTCATCCATGTTGATATATCTAGTTTAGCCGTACCGTTCACATGGGCCAGAATTTTCTAGCCCAGGCTATAACGGAAGAAACCCATTAACGGTCAAGCCGTGCGGAGCATGGATGCACGTCGCTGCGGTACATCCCGAGATTCTAACCCATTGCTTTCCCTTGCTTGTTAATGCTGCTTGTTAATGCTGCTTTTTAAAGCATCCATGACGTACGAAACAATTCTTGCTATGGTAATAGGTCAACCCCACCACATCTTTGAGTTTGAATCATTTTTCTATTTATGTCGAAAAACATGGTGCACTGGCAAGCTTGATAAAGTTGAACATGTAAACCTGCTGTTTCCATCAGTAAATTGATGGGGCTTACCTATCCCATCAACTGGTACAAGGTAAATGGGCCAGATTAACATTTTCCTTGGCAGTGAAGGTGCAACTGATGAAAACCAGGACGATGCTTCCGGGTTTACTAAAGTCTTTGCTAAATTTAAACCCCCTTGTGAAAAAAAATAACTTGATGGGTATAACCCACATGTAGCGGCGGTGATGGACAGCTTAAAATGTAATTAACTTGGCCTCACAGTCAGAACCGGAACAATACAATACACGAGCAAGACTTCCTATCCTCGCTTCAATCATCCCTCTTCAGTACTGGAGGGATAGACACGACGCACGACCTTCGCTTGTAAACTTTTGTCGTCAGAAAAAAAGATATGTGCAGGTGTGTTGTTTTAATACACTGTAGCTTATTGACACAATATTCTTTGTGCTCTGTCCTCTGACATAATGCCCCTGCGAGAGTAGTAGTGAGTTTTCGATGGCTGATTCGCTGTCATAACAAGCCATTCAGGGGGTTGTACGCTACTATAGATATTGGACCCATATCTACGTCTTACCTTTAGTTTCTTTTTTCCTCCGTGTGTTGTGGTTTAAAGGTTCAAACTTCAAACTTCAAACCCACTCGAAGGATTAGATGGAATAATTGCATACGGAAGGCACGATAATGAAAGGAGTTATGTCCTTTTGGACCTGATGTGTTTGGCAAATAGATTTTCCTTAAAGTCCACACTTTGTTTTTTATATCGGACTACCGATCATTTTTATATAATACTGTACCATCCAATGAGTACCTTTCAATCGGTCCCGGCGAGGAACAGCGCGAGGTGTCAGGCACATCATATCAAATGCATATGCCGTACTTGGGTCCTTATATAGTTCAGTTTTTCCTTTTAAAAAAATAAAACATCTATTAGCATACTGATGTCGCCTTTACTGTGTTGGATTTGGCTGGTCAATTCCATATAATCAATGGCTGCGATTAAATTCTTCCCCCCTTTCTCCATTGGTTTTTTATCAACTGAACTAAACCCTGTAGCCGTTAACAGACATTGCCATACCGGTAAACCCGCCTGCGCATCTTCCGAGAAAAGAACGAGTCTTAACCCCCTTTCTCGTGGGCTATCGCAGCAGACATAATTATTGGTCATTTGCAATTGCGATCGGGAAACGGACAACAATAGATTACATTACCACATCTGATCCAAGCAAGCAGATTCCAGCCATGACAGGTGTCTACCCAACAACTATCATACGTGCATTTATTATTTACTGTATTAATTCTGTGACTGTGATGATTCCATGATCAGAGCTTTCTCGAGAGAGGGAACCAAAAAAAGAGGGATCGAATTACAGCATAATCGAGAGCACTCTCAGTATAGCTAGTAAAATTGACCATACAACAGGGTTCACGGGAGCCATCACATGCTCCTTACTAAATCGTTAGAGCAGGTAGGGTGGTTGATCCATCTATCAGCGCCCTTGCACATACATTTGTCGAAGGCTGCAATGGCGAAAAGACGTTAGCTTAACAAATCGTGATCGCTGCTTATGAGGATGGATGATACGAAGGCTATGTAGTCCAAACGAAAGCCACACGACAGTGTATTTGCTTGCTGGGTCACTGCCACCACATGATCGACCCTGTTGGTCCCCTTAAAAGCGTCGTACATATAAAGCAATAGCTAAAGCCGCTGAGACACATGGGAGAATATCCTGCATACCCGCCGTCCAATTTACCCGTCGTCTACCACCCTTTTTTTTTCTCATTGTTCCGATTTTATTTGGTTCCACTTCAGAGGGAATCCATTCGCATCGGGAGCATCCGATCCTCAATTATACTAGGAGTGGTTGCATTTTGAATTGGATATTTTAATTAAAATTCCGACAATTCTAAATATAATTGAAGGAAAAGGTATAGATAGGTCAATACACGTTAAAAGGGCAACGGTAGTTGGCAATTCGAACCCAAATCTAGCGCGTTATATTAATGGATTCCGATTTAAGAGTTGGATTTTGATATACTTCGCTTAGAATAACGTGGGCACCACTAATTGGAACTTCACAACTACCCTCTAGACAAATAATTACTTGGTATCTTGAAAACTGTAATCACTTGACGAACGATACTGTATGCAATTACTGGTCAAATCTTGTCTCGTTAATTTGTTTTTCCTGCAAAAGAGTTTAACATTTCTTCCACAATTATCGTCACAAAACATGATTCCTTGTCCTTTAGGAGACTGGATTTGGTCAGGCGGAAATTTATACCGATAATGACATTTCAACGTTCATCTTAATATATAAATTCTGAAATGACACTTGATCCGTTTTGCTAAAAGCAGGGTTAGAGTACGTGAAAAGAAAGAAGAAAGGTATAGCTATTTTTCCTGTATTTATCTGGCTTAAAAATTACTAATTATTTATATATATAATCACAATTATTTTGTTCCCCTTCTCTACTTGCGAATCCTCATTTTGTCGTAATCGTCACTGTTATTCCCGCTCATTTTTACTTCCTTAATTTTCAAATGCTCCCTGCTTCGCGGGTCCAACACATTAGCATAAGCTCCCACGCTCCCACGCTCCCACGCTCCCACTAGTCACGTCACTTCTACAGTAACTATCGCAGCGGTCTCCACTTGAAACAAAATTTTTAAAACCAAACAAAATTTTAAAAACACAAAACCTATCGCTTGTCGTTCTCTTCCGTCTCCCTCATCACGCCAGTCCATTGAAAATTTTAGAAACTGAAAATACAAACTTCCTTCTGTGTCACTCTCTCGGCCAATCCATTTACCTCCTCTGCTACTCCTTTGTCTTAGAGAAGAAACAAAATCCTCTTACGGCCCCTCTTTTCCCCTTTTCAATAGCTTGATAACATAAAAAGCTATGAAAAGGTATATTTCCAACTATACAAAAATCATAATCACAATGGCACTCGCCTTTGCCTCAGAAGCCATGTGACCTCCTGACTGATTCTTCTTCTTCTTCTTCCTCTTCTTTTCCGCCTTATTCTACACTTCTCATAACGAGTCACAACCTCGCTGACTCGTTCAGTAAGTCAACAATTCGGTCAGATGGCGTCCTCTTCCCGAGCACGAAGCAGTTCTCCGTTTTCGCATAGAAAGCCGTCAAGTCCGTTCTCCTCAACTTCATCAACTTCCTCATACAAGCTGATACCTCGATCCTGCTCGTCTTCAGCTTCTTCTTACGTCAACTCCGGTGGGGCCGGGTTCAGCTCCCGATCCATGACGTCGAGCCGCGGTCATTCTGATTCAATGCACTACGGTTCACACGGCGGGTACGGGAGCCGCACTCCCGTCGGGTTCGGGTCGGAGGAGCTGATCGGCGAACCGCTCGAGTCGGCGCCAAGGAATGGGGATAGTATCTCCGTGACGATTCGATTTCGACCGTTGAGGTAACGGTAGATCTAAGTGTAGCGGATCAGATCTAATTGTGCGAACATTGGAATGGATTGTGTGTTTTTTTATCAACTTTGTATTTTGTTATGGATTGAGGGAGAGTGTTTGGTTACAGCGAGAGGGAATTCCAGAGAGGGGATGAGATCGCGTGGTATGCAGATGGGGATAAGATTGTTAGGAACGAGTATAATCTGACAACAGCTTATGCATTCGGTATAGTTATTATATTTATGCTTTTATTTTAATTTTTGCAATTGATTTTATCTGTCTATGATTCCGATTAGATGTTAATAGTGCTGATCAATCTACATTCATGTAGATAAGGTGTTTGGACCACATACTGGTTCTCAAGAGGTATATGATGTTGCTGCAAAACCTGTAGTGAAAGCTGCCATGGAAGGAGTCAATGGTCTGTGCATTGTGACATTCAAGTTTAGGAAGTATAATTTTATTTGTTGGAAGTAGCTTCACGAGTTTGTTTGTCAACTTGCGGAGTTAACTGGATCTAAAGCTTCTGTATGGTTCTTTGACCCTGTTTTTTTTTCTTCTTTATTTTTTCCGATATTGCAGGAACTGTTTTCGCTTATGGTGTTACAAGTAGTGGTAAAACACACACTATGCACGTAAGTTAAAGTTACTCCGAAATGATCCTAAATATCAATTCCAATCCAATTTTGTAGCTCTAACATCGATATTATAGAAGTGCTTGTACGCATGTTTATTGTTTATTCTTCGATTTCCTAATATGGACTTCATCCGCATGAGACAATTTCATCTATTTTTGTTTTTGGCTTTTTGTTCCTACGCGACTGCAGGGAGATCAAAATTCTCCTGGTGTTATCCCACTGGCAATAAAGGACGTCTTTAGCATGATCCAAGATGTATGACTTCTTACTTCTTAAAATACTTAATAGCTTTGAAATATGTAAAAAACTGCCTGGCGCATGAAGAGTACTAATTGTATTTCTCGCTTCAGACACCAGGAAGAGAGTTCTTATTGAGAGTCTCCTATCTTGAAATCTACAACGAGGTCGGTAGTAGTAGTATGCCGATTATGGCGACCAGTCTTATGCTTATTTTCATATTTTTGAAAGATAAGTTGATTTATGTTTCCTTAAATGCTTGTAATATCAGGTGATAAATGACTTGCTTGATCCTACCGGACAGAATTTACGTGTCAGAGAAGATGCTCAGGCACGTTGATTTTCTTTTGCGAACGTTAATGTGATACTTATCATAACAAAATACAAGATAGTTACCCTGTAAAATATATATTTATTTTTTTAAATAATCTCTTTGCGCTATATTTTACTTAGCTTTCTTTTATTTATTCTGTTAACAGGAAACTTCTTTAGTAATGGATGAGACTGATCTATAATAGTATCCGAAGCTTCCTCCTACAAATTAAACATGATTCTCCAAAAAACTTTGGCATGCAAATTGTAACATCTTAGATGAAACGCTTTTACCTTGATACAGTGTCAACTATATTATAAATTATACTCCCTGTTAATTTATATGGTTGCACTGTGGCTTACAGGGCACTTACGTCGAGGGTATAAAGGAAGAAGTTGTGTTATCTCCTGGCCATGCACTTTCGTTCATTGCTGCTGGAGAAGGTAGTTGCATGAGGATACCGTTTTCATCCCAATGTAATAGGACAAGATTCGTTGGTGATAGGTTCTTACTGATAAGCTTTTACTGGTATTTCCAGAACATCGTCATGTTGGTTCAAATAACTTCAATCTATTGAGTAGCCGGAGTCACACAATATTTACTCTGGTAAGCAATCTAGTCATATTCTCTGCAATCTCCGTTTATTTCCCCTACCGAGTTTTGTCCTTATGTTCTTTTCATTTTCTATTTTTCGTTCAGCTTACCATTAATTGTGGACGCAGTGCCTTTTGTCACTCAGTAGTCGAAATATTTCTCTTATGCATGCAGATGATTGAGAGCAGTGCCCATGGTGACGAATACGATGGAGTTATTTTCTCTCAACTTGTATGTTAATTTTACTGGCATTATGAGGATGTGATATCTTTCTCAGGCTATGCCTCACTCTATTGCTTTCTTTGTCTCCTGATAGAATTTGATTGATCTTGCTGGATCCGAGAGTTCGAAAACTGAAACAACTGGACTAAGGAGAAAGGAAGGATCGTACATAAACAAAAGCCTTTTAACCCTCGGAACTGTATGTATCTCTGCTGTCCCTCTGAAATCAATAATCTTAGTTTCTATTTCATTTCTTCAATGATAAAAAAATAATTCAGGCAATCACCTATGTGTAACATATAATCGAAGTTCATTATTTGATGATTTTTGAGGCAGACCTGCAATAATTTTGAAATGTGCTGTGAAGTGGTTAAGCTTTATAGCATTAGTATTATTGCTTTGGCTACTAATTTTACTCTTATGTTCAGATGCTGAAAAATTTATTTGTTTTGCTTTACCACGACAAACCCTTATGGTTATGTAGCCTTATTATGCTTCTATCTTTCTCATTCTTGAGTATATGTTATCATTCTTAAACCAAGGTAATCGGAAAGCTGAGCGAAGGGAAGGCATCCCATGTTCCATACAGAGATTCAAAGTTGACACGTCTTTTGCAGTCTTCATTAAGCGGCCATGGACATGTTTCCGTAAGTTTGATTTTGTAATTCTTATCTGTAAGCAAATGCTTGCGTTTTTTTATCAAAGGTTTATATCATTGTAGACGTCCACTTTAAAGGCATCAAAATGGTCCGTCTCTGATTCTGACTAAATATTTATCTTGTTTTTATGTATTCTCTCCTTGCATAATCATTATGTCAGATCATATAGATAGTCTTGGGGCTTAACCTAATAGGTTGATGCATAAGGTTAACTTAATCTTTGAACATAGTCGGGAAAGCCTTGTATTTGACTAGACCTATGCAAGATCCAAAGGTTTACTACTAAACAGGTTTTGTTACAGCATAAACTACTATTTTACGTTGCCTAACATGTTAAGTTTTTGAGTTGAGATGGTCATTTGACACAATCTCATCCTGTCCAGTTGCAGTTGCCCTTGCTAAAAACTAGAAAGAAAATGCAGTGCCGTCTAACCTATATTTTTTCTCGTAAACTCTCGTCCAGCTGATTTGTACGGTCACACCTGCTTCTAGTAATTTGGAGGAAACCCACAATACATTGAAGTTCGCTAGCAGGGCAAAGCGAGTTGAAATCTATGCCTCACGCAATAAGGTGAGTAATATGTGTGGAGGTGCATGTGATATGCCGGTTACAATTGATCTAAATGATGATAAAAAGCTAACCTAACTTGGTTTTGTGGAAAAATGGTTCAGATTATTGATGAAAAATCGCTCATCAAGAAATACCAAAGAGAAATTTCAACTCTCAAAAGTGAACTTGATGATCTGAGGAAAGGGATGATTGCTGGTGTTAACCATGAGGAAATTCTAAGCTTAAAACAAAAGGTTGAAACTTTTGGTGCTTTGTTTCTAAATGTTACTGAGTCATTTCTTCGTACGTATTTCTTACACTAAGAATTATCATTCATTGTTTGTTTAACAGCTGGAAGAAGGCCAATTTAAGATGCAATCAAGATTAGAAGAAGAAGAGGAAGCCAAAGCTGCTCTCATGAGTAGGATTCAGAGACTGACCAAACTCATACTTGTTTCTACAAAGAATACAATTCCAGGTCCGAGTGACATTCCAGGTCACCAGCGGAGTCTTTCTGCCGGAGATGATGATGTGAGTCCACTTTTCATTTCTTATGCATACCGATGCAGTAATAATTGGCATTAGCTTAGTCTGAAATATGACTGACTATAATTTTATATATCAAATAAATCTCTGGGCAATGAAGCGGCACATTAGTCATTTTTTTCTCCTCTACAATGTCAATTTGTTTTAACACTTTTGCAGTCATCTCTTTATGGAAAATCCCTCTTTGATTAAAATAGATTTTCTTTTTCAAAATTAAATTTTGTTCCTTACATTACGAATTTTTACTGGCAAATGAAAACAAAATCACTTTTTTTTTTTGTTAGAAACTGGACATTTTGCAAGAAGGTTCTTCAATGATTGAAGCCAAGAATCAGAGAGATTCATCTGCTTCAACAGTTCCTGCAGATCCATCTTACGAATTCAATCACACAAGGTCCTCGAGCAAATGGAATGGGGAATTCTCGCCAACGATTAGTGTAGTGACTGAATCATCTCAAGCTGGTGAACTTATGACTGCTTCAAAACTGTCCGTGGTAAGCTCTTTTTTTTTTTGAGTTTTTGCTACAATCTTGCTCTCACCCAAAGTAAAGGAATGTTAGTATAATTGTTTGCTCCTGCTAATGGATGGAAGATTCCCCTCCTATTTTGACCTTATGCGAAGTTCCAAAGAATATTGACCTAATGCTCAAAATTGTACGCTATTGCATAACACAATGCCCAAAATTGTGCAGCCCCCTTTGAGGAACTGCATTAGCAATTGTGTGATTTATAGTGCTTGGTATATAAATTGCAATAGCCTTATTCGTAGTCTATATAATTTAAATTTATTCTTCTATGCTTTGCCTTTGTAGGGAATGAAAGAAAAATAGAAGTCTGAAACAAATATCTGATTGTTAGAACTGACTTTCTTCTCTTCCATTTCTAGCTGAATTTTACAATTAAGTTTCACCATGCTTCTCTTCTGTGTTTCCTTTTATTCTGAGCTTTTTCGAATAACAAGTGTGAAAGCAATTGCTCATTTCATCGTTTAGGGTGGTATGACCCAAGACCAGATTGATCTTCTTGTGGAGCAAGTAAAGATGCTCGCAGGAGAGATAGCATTCGGCACCAGTACTTTGAAGCGTCTGGTTGAACAGTCCTTTAATGATCCTGTCAGCTCACAAAGTCAGGTATGTATTTATTTCTTCTGGAGCAAAATTCCTTTGTTAAGGCTTATGTTAAATGCTGGGTAAATTATTTCAGAAAGCTTATATACGATAGGTGAATCTGTCTGCTGTACTGTCAGAGTACAAAAAGAAAAGCAAGCGCTTCTTTCTTAATTATAAACCAATGTCATTAAATTATTTGCAATTAAAAACATCATAATTTTAAAAAAATTTCTGTCTTACTGCATATTTATATTAGAATATGGAATCTAAAATGGTCTGACTGTGGTTATAAATACTTTTTCCCGCTGACAGATATGACAATTTAATTTGCATGATTTTCGACTGCAGATTCAAAACTTGGAACAAGAAATTCAGGAAAAGAGGAAGAAAATGAGAGCTCTGGAACAACGCATCACTGAAAGTGGTGAAGCTTCAATATCTAATTCATCTTTGATTGATATGCAACAGGTAATTTCTTTTTTGTGGAATATATGGTGGCAGATTTAATGGAATTTCAATTTTTTTAACTGAATTTATGCTGCCAGAACATGACAAGATTACAGGCCCAATGCAATGAGAAGGCTTTTGAGCTGGAGGTCAGTGTATTCTTCTCAATATTCGATCACGCTTCCTTTTGGAAATGTTTTGTCACTAAAAAATCTCTTAATCTTGTTTATAAACTGCTTGTCTGCGACATTACTTTTTGATATGTCAATAGACATTTGCCTATTTTTACAACCCCCTTAAATCTGGTGTTTGGATCTTTCTTGTGTCAATGCTCATAAGAATCATACAGCTTTAGGTGTTTTGCCCAGGATACCACAGCCTGAAGTTTGAGAACAGTGAATCCTTCTGTGATGATTTAGAATCTTTGATATGTCCTATTTGGTGCAGTTCCGTCTCTACTGTTTCTTGTCCGATAATTTCAAAAGCCCACTTATCCACAATGAACATTTTTTTCATGTTTATTTCAGCTGAATGAATTTGTTTACTTGATGCAGTTAAAATCAGCAGACAATCGTATTCTCCAGGAACAACTTCAGAATAAGGTAAAGACCAATTCTTTATCACCCTTTCTTCTCTCTTGTGTTTCCATTTTTTAAAAATTCAAGCAATGAATCTAATGTCTGGTAGAGGATGCTAGCTTGTTTGTATAGTGTCTTAACTTTTTCATTTTCTTGGTTATTGCAGTGTTCTGAGAATAAGGAATTGCAAGAAAAGGTGAACTTCCTTGAACAACAGTTGGCTTCACTCCCTGGTGATAAATCATCTCTTGATTATGGGAACAGTTTATCCGAAGAATATGTGGATGAGTTAAAGAAGAAAGTGCAGTCACAGGTCTCCCTTTTTACTATGTTTATTGTTATTATTATTGAAGGAGTGTTTGAGCTTGGTCATTATTTCTAAACTTGATTATTATTGCTCTATCTTGTCTGGAAGTATTATGACCTAAAGCGTTATCATATTTTTTACCGTGAAGTTCTTTTTTTTTTAAGTTCTGTAGTGAATAATGACTTTGAAGTTGCTTGAATATTTTAAGCTTCGTTTGGCTTATGATCAGTTAGATGTTTTTCTCGTCTTCCTAGGAAATTGAGAATGAGAAGTTGAAGAGAGAGCAGGTTCAGCTTGCAGAGGAGAATAGTGGGTTTCATGTGCAAAATCAGAAACTGGCTGAAGAAGCTTCTTACGCAAAGGAATTAGCCTCAGCTGCTGCCGTTGAGTTGAAGAATTTGGCCAGTGAAGTAACGAAGCTGTCACTTCAGAATGCAAAGCTAGAGAAAGAGTTGTCTGCTGCCAGAGAGTTTGCATATTCTAGAGGCGCAGGCGTACAGACTGTCAATGGCATTAATCGCAAAAATGGTGATGTTGGTAGGCCAGGGAGGAAGGGACGGCTATCTAGCAGAACAAACGAAACAGTAGGACCACATGGTGATGAATTGGACTCTTGGAATCTTGATTTAGAAGATTTAAAGATAGAACTCCTTGCAAGGAAACAACGAGAGGCGGCACTTGAGGCTGCCTTGGCTGAAAAAGAATTCATAGAAGATGAATACAGGAAGAAGGCTGAAGAGGCAAAGAAAAGGGAGGAGGCTTTGGAAAGTGATTTAGCAAATATGTGGGTGCTTGTTGCAAAATTAAAGAAGGATGGCGGAGCAACTCCTGAGTTGAATGCTAATGAAAGATATAGCGATGATTCAGGTCACCCAGGTGATAGAAAAACCGAGGTGGTTGAAAGCGATAATGTCTTCGAGGGAAGACAAGTCTCAGATACATTGAAACAAGCAGCCGAGATGCCCAAGGAAGAGCCTCTGGTTGTTCGCTTGAAGGTCATATACTGAATTGCTGAATATTGTTATTTACCTCTGTCCATCTTCCACAATGTCATCTTAAGCTTATTACTTCTATGCCACACTCAAACTAAACTTAAGAGGTAACTTTAGAACTAGAATCTGTTTAAAGGACAACAATTATGAATTTGTCTTCACGTTAGCTCATAAAAATGTTCTATGAAACTTTTCTGTGTCTCTGATCTTGTAGCTTTTAGTGATTTATGGCTTTGAAGTGATTTCTGTGCCTTTCTCTGCCTTTAGGCACGAATGCAGGAGATGAAGGAAAAAGAGATGAGATATCAAGGAAATGGAGATGCCAATTCCCACATTTGTAAAGTGTGTTTCGAATCTCCAACAGCCGCTATTCTCCTCCCCTGCCGACATTTTTGTTGTACGTTTCTCAAATTTTCTGGCCTTCAATGAACACCCCGTTTTCTGAATATCAAATGGAAACCATAACTATTGCTGGAATATGTCATTGCAGTGTGTAAATCTTGTTCACTTGCTTGTTCTGAGTGTCCCATCTGTCGCACAAAGATTGCAGATAGGCTTTTTGCTTTTACTTCATGACGCTGCCGCGTGCACCCTCCTTTATTAAGGTAAGCATGTTTCCGTTTATTTCTTTCTCCTCCCAATCTACTTTGTAGTTATACAAGTAGCAAAGCAGAAGAATCAGCTATTTACACTGCATGTATGCATATATGGAAATAGATATTAGCAAGTATAGTAAAGGTATCCTATCATATTAGACATACGAGTAGTATCGCCAGGTCTACAATTCACATTAATTATATATGAAGTATGCCTTGTATTTTAAGACTGCGCATGAACGCATATTCTTCTATGGCATTTGTACTTTTATGGAACTTGCTATTTATAACTTTTTTGCTTTATTGTGTGATAATTTATGCTGCACAACTAATACGGATTCTGTAGTTGCTTGAACTTGCGAATAATTTGAAATTGTCGTCTAAAATAATCCAGATATACTTTAATGGATGAACTAACATGCCACTTGTTTTCCTTCTCCCTTTTCCTTTTATTCTTATATTTGCAGGGTTTATCACTTCCACCTGTTTGCTAATGCATAGTGGGTGCTATTCTTTGATTAGTTTTCTGTATGTAATGGTACGTGAATATATTGTTTGTCTATCTCTCCCTCGAGCTGTAAAATAAGTTACAATTAAAGGTGAACCAGAGATCAATATAATCCATAGCATCCGACTCAAGGTACAGCGATATTTTTCCGGTGCGGTGACTATTAAAATCTTTTACAATTTGTGCATTTATAGAAGAAAAGAGTTTCGATCACAAGCGTTATTTCCCTTATGTCGCCTATTCTTACCCCATTTGATTCTGAAATACGCGTCCCATAAGCTGAACCAAATGTGAAGAAAAAAAAGAGGATATATGGACGAGTTTCTGTCTGACAATCTTGATCTTAGGTTGTCAAATAAATAGTTCAGGATTCTAGAGGATGCAGTACGTCTTGTGATCTTGTGTTGTCAAGCAAACATTTAAAAAATTTTTGTTTAAAACGGATTTGATTAACTATGTATATATAAGGCACCACTCATCGTAAAACCCAAAGGTTAGCTTCGTACAAGTAAAAACGATTCGCTCATGCCATGCAATGACATGATATTGCAAATATTGAACGATATGATTTATATATTATCTTTGTATATCTTCGATACTCCACGTCTACGCTTTCTGATAAACCAAGCTGTACTCACTAAATTGACTGATTGTTGGGAAATAAAAATAAAAATTATATATAACAAAAGAATACTGCCAATATATGCAATTTGTATTTTCATTATTCTGAACTCATATGCTTATTAGTGCCACCATAACTACTCCATTCTTTGCCTCTTAGTACAATGCAATTGGGAATTTGGTTTCAGTTCCCCGAATCCCTTGATTGAGACATAAAGATACCATATATTTCAGCCATCTACATCCCTTACACGAGCACTTAATATATATACCAATTCATGCTCAATCAGGAAGGGCAGTGACTAAACTAGACTTAACAGACATGTATTGTTGGGAATTATCCCCACGAAAGTCAAGAGAGTGAACAATTGTACTAGATATTCTTCTATAAAAAAAATAACTAGCACAATAACCACAACTACTATACCAAAACAAAAAAATGGACTATTAACTAGAAGAGAACACCCAAAGATTTACGAGGTTCAGCCAATTTGGCTTACGTCCTCGGACACTACTGAATAATATTTCTTGTAGAAATATTACAAAGATAAGAGATGAAGAACAAACTATAAGAGAAGACTAATACTTATTGGGATGATCTATTAGGATGGTGAGGGGTTCCTTTTATAGGTGAAGGAAACTCCTCCCCCTTGTAAACTATCAATGTGGGATTAGTCACACTCACACTAATTTACCAATATACCCTTCTTATATTAACAAATCTCCACCTTGGCAAATTCCACATTTATCTTATACTTGTCCACCAGAATATCTCGTAGTGTCTTCAATCAATCTTCTTCAAACTGTGACAATGTTTATCAAGTTTAAACAATGTTGAAACTTGATTACAGTCACTACTTTCGTCATCATATCAGCAGGATTCTCAGTGGTCAAGATCTTCTGTATCTGAACTCCACCTTCTTCCAAAATCTCACGAACAAAATGATAACAAACATCAATATGCTTCGTTCTTGCATGAAAGACTTGATTCTTTGCTAAGTGAATAACACTTTGACTATCAGAATATAATTTGACATATTTCTGATCAACTCCCAAGTCTTTAAGCAATCCTTGAAGCCAGATCGCTTCTTTTTACAGCTTCTGTGATTGCCATATACTCTGCCTCTGTTGTAGACAATGCCACAGTTGACTGTAAAGTAGACTTCCAGCTAATTGGTGCCTTAGCCAGGGTAAACAAATAGCCAGTTGTAGAGCGTCTTTTATCAATGTCACCTGCATAATCAGAATCACAATATCCAACTATACATTGACCATATGATTCATCTCGCTCAAATGCCAAACCAACGTCTACAGTATTTTGGATATACCGTAGAATCCATTTCACAGCCTGCCAATGATCTTTTCCTGGATCATGCATGTATATGCTAACAACTCCAACAGCTTGTGAAATAACAGGTATTGTGCACACCATAGCCATCAGGCTTCCAACAGCATTTGCATATGGAACTTTTTCCATGTATTCTCGTTCTTTAGTCGTCTTTGGAGATAATTGATTACTCAATTTCAAATGATGAGCAAGTGGAGTACTTACAGGTCTTGAATTGTTATTCATACCAAAACGTTGTAGTACTTTCTTCAAGTATTCCTTCTGAGTTAGACAAAGTTTGTTCCTTTGTCTATCCCTGCTTATCTCCATTTCGAGAATCTTCTTGGCTTCTCCCAAATCCTTCATCTCGAATTCTTTGCTCAATTGTGCCTTCAGTCTGTCAATATCTACTTGATTCTTAGATGCTATCAACATATCATCCACATATAAGAGTGAGTAGATGTAGGACCCATCTCATAATTTATGAAAATATACGCAATGGTCATACTTGTTTCTTGTGTACTTCTGGCTCATCATGAACTTGTCAAATCTCATATACCACTGTCTTGGTGACTGTTTCAATCCATACAGTGATTTCTTCAGTTTACAAACCCAATCTTCTTTTCCAGCAACTTTGTACCCATCCGGCTGAGACATATAGATTTCCTCTTCCAAATCTCCGTGTAGCAATGCGGTCTTCACATCAAGTTGAGCTAGCTCCAAATTCAACTGTGCCACCAAGGTCAACAAGATTCTGATAGAGGTATGTTTTACTACTGAAGAAAACACCTCATTATAGTCAACTCCTTCCTTTTGAGCATAACCTTTAGCCACAAATCTTGCCTTGTAGCGAATGTCATCATTCGGAAATCCATCTTTCTTTGCAAAAACCCATTTGCAACCAATTGCTTTCTTTTTCTTTGGCAGTATTATCAGTTCCCAAGTCAGATTCTTCTGAAGTGACTTCATCTCTTCATCCATTGCACCTTTCCATCTTTCATTTTCAGTACTTCATACTGCTTCAAGAAAAGTGGATGAAACATCATCTACAACTGGAAGTGCATAGGCCACCATATCAACAAATCTAGCAGGCTTCTGTATTTGTCGTCTCGGCCTATTAACTGCAATTGACTCTGGTTGCTGTTGAGGCTTTTGGGTTGTAACCTCTTCTTCATCTGACTCTTCTTTATTTGATTCTTCTTCTATTATAGAAGAGTTTCTGGTAACATTGTTTGCTGGGTTCACCTCTGTCTGGTCAAACTCTACCTGCTTTGGTGTATCATTGATTTCTTCTTTTGTTACCTTGTTCATCATAACAGATTCATTAAAGGTAACATCCCTACTGATGATAGTCTTCTTTGCTTCTAGACACCAAAGACGGTATCCCTTCACTCCAGGATTGAATCCCATAAAGAGAGCCTTCTTTGCTCGTGGATCCATTTTTGATTATATGACATGATAATATGCCGTAGAACCAAATATGTGCAAAGAATCATAATCTGTTGCAGGTTTTTCAGACCAAGCCTCCAGAGAAGTTTTGCCACCTATAACAGATGATGGCAACCGATTAACGAGGTGTTGACCATATGTTACCGCCTCAGCCTAAAATTTTTTGCCTAACCCGGCATTAGACAGCATACAGCGGACTTTCTTCACCAATGTCTTGTTCATACGCTCTGATACCCCATTCTGCTGTGGTGTTTCTCGAACGGTAAAGTGTCGAACTATGCCATATTTTTGGCATACCTTCTGGAAAAAATTACTTGTGTATTCTCCGCCATTGTCTGTTCGGAGTATTTTGATCTTCCTTCCGGTCTGGTTCTCTGCTTGAGCTTTTCATTTAAGAAAAATCTCCAACACTTCGTTTTTGTTCTTCATTGTAAACACCCACACTCTTCTTGAGAAATCATCAACAAAGGTAATGAAATAGTAACTACCTCCAAGGGATGGAGTCTTCGCAGGTCCCCACACATCTGAGTGTACATAATCCAAAATACCCTTGGTATTATGAATAGCAGAACCAAACTTCACTCGCCTCTGTTTTCCCATTATGCAATGCTCACAAAAATTCAATTTGCAAGCCTTCACACCTTTCAGCAGTCCTTGCTTGGCAAGAAGTTGCAAGAATTTTTCTCCAGCATGTCCCAACCGCATATGCCACATCTTGGTTGCATCTGTGTTCTTCTGGCTGCTAAGAGTTGTTACTGTTGTTGCTGTCCCAATAACCGTACTACCTTGATAGTAATACAGGTTATTCTTCCTGATACCTTTCAACATCACTAGTACACATGAAGTCGCCTTAAGAACACCATCTCTCATTATTACCACTAGACCTTTTGACTCCAAGGCCCTCAATGAGATAAGATTCTTCTTCAAGTTAGGCACATATCACACATCCTTCAGGATTCTCGTTGATCCATCATGATTCTTCAGTTTGATTGAACCAATCCCGACAGTTTTACATGGATTATTGTTACCCATGTAAACAATTCCACCATCTAATTCTTCAAAGTTAAAGATCCATTCTTTAACAGGGCACATATGATAAGTGCATCCTGAATCTAAAATCCACTCGTCTAGTTGAGAAGTTGAAGATGATACCACAAAAGAGAAATTTGAATCAACATCACTCTTGTATTCGGCTACGTTTGCATCTTGTGAAGCTTTCTCTTTCATTTTTAGCTTGGGATAGTTCTTCTTCCAGTGCCATTTTTCTCGACAAAAAACACATTCATCTTTGCTTAGTCGGAACTTAGACTTGCTTCTTCCTCTCCTTGCTTTATCTTGACTTTGAGAGCGACCTCTCACAACAAGAGCTTCGGTAGTATCACTTGTGCTTTCTTGCTTGTCCTTTCTTCTGAGTTCATAGCTATATAAAGCCCCACAGATTTCTTTGAGAGATACCTCGGCTTTCCCATGAAGTAGTGTAGTTTCAAGAAACTCAAAATCTTCGGGAAGGGATCCCAATAATATCAAAGCCAAATCTTCATCATTGAAGGTCACATCCAAATTCAACAAATCAGCCACAAGTTGATTAAAACTGGGATGTGATCATTCAATGTGGTACCTTGAACATATGTGAAGCGAAACAATATCTTCTTTAAATACAACTTGTTTTGACTGCTTCTCTTTAGAAATTTATCTTCAAGTGCCTTCCATAGTTTGTTAGCAGAAGTCTCTCTTGAGAATGCATACTTCTGTTCCCTTGAAAGACATGATCGTATTGTACCACATGTCACACGATTCAGAGTCTTCCAATCTTTATCTTCAATATCAGCTGGTTTTTCTTCTTCAATGGCAATGTCTAGACCTTGTTGAAAGAGAGCGTCTAGAACCTCACTTTGCCACATTCCAAAATGACCAGTACCATCGAAAATCTCCACTGTGAATCTTGCATTTGCAATTGCCGGTATCACAGGTCTTCCTGGAAATGAAGACGACGTGGAGCCAATTTTGCAATCAGTCATTTTCCCTCTAACTTCTGTTAATAGCTATCAATGCGGAACAATGAGCTAAAGGAAAAACTTTTCTGATGTGGCAGATCAGATAAACTGCAATCACAGAGCATACTCAGTATAATCTTAGGCTCCGCTACCACTTGTTGGGAATTATCCCCACAAAAGGCAAGAGAGTGAGCACAACTATATGATAAGTAACTAGAAGAGAACACCCAAAGATTTACGAGGTTCAGCCAATTTGGCTTATGTCTTCGGACACTACTGAATAATATTTCTTGTATAAATGTTACAAAGATAAGAGAGGAAGAACAAACTATAAGAGAAAACTAATACTTATTGGGATGATCTATTAGGATGGTGAAGGGTTCTTTTTATAGGTGAATGAAACCCCTCCCCCTTGTAAACTATCAATGTGGGATTAGCCACACTCACACTAATTTACCAATATACCCTTCTTATATTAACATGTATTACTCAGGTCATTCATGTTTCATATGATAAAAACGCCTGCAACCTCTAACTAGGAAACACATGAATTATTGTCAGAAAGTAAATCACCTTAATTTAAGTTTAAAAGAAAAAGAATCATTGCCAGAAAAAAGCTGGATCTGAGAATTGATAGCCTAAATATGAAAGTCAGATTTTACTGATTTGATGTGTGTTAAAGACAGCATATCGATTATTGAGAGTTGCAGAGTTTGTACAAGGATCTGTATTAAAATATCTTTTCTTCATTTTCTGCTAATTTCAGATTGTTTGTTTTCTGGGAATCGCTCTAACTAAAGAGTAAAACCAGTTTGATGAAGATATAATGCATGAAAGTTGAGGACCCAGAAGGTTAGATCGTCTGGGTGAAAAAAGTACTTTACGAGAGATCTTAATCCTTCAATCTTACCGGCAAAAAACTTTTTTGAGACCCGACAAAAGTACAGCCCCAGAAAAAACGAAGGCCAGCCGTCGTTAGCTAAATGGTGCCCTCCAGACCCCGCAAAAACCATCCGTAGTAAGTGAAGGATCAAGAAAGTCATCGACATGCCAGCCAGGAACTGTCTCTAAGTACTCCGATATGCTACTGGTTGAAACCGAAGCACTGTCAATGACATGACTGTCATCAACTGTATAAGCAGTGGATGGTGATGGTATCTCAATTGAAGCAGAACTGAACATTTCATGGGAAACTGAAACCGAAGTTTTCCTCTTCATGGTTGGTTGATGATGCCTTCCGTCGCTAGCCTCAGAGCTGTTTGAGGAGGAGGATCTCGGATAAGAAGAAGGGGCAGCAGAGAGCTTAACTCCAGTGAGAAGAAACCGATTGTGTTTCTGTGTGTACTCATTGGCTTTGTGGATTGAATCATCACATTCTTTGCAGAGAATCGCCCTGTCTTCTTTGCAGAATAGGAATGCGCGTCTCGCCTGAACAACATTTTCCCAGAACATAAATATTCAGAAATCCAACTAAATCCGTTCGTCTCCAGATCTTTTATTTTGGCAGATTTTAATAGAACAGAGAAAATATTGAAGAAAAAAAGAGTAAATAGTGTAGGATCTTGTACGTGACAGATGTCGCAAAGTGGGGATTCCTCAAATGAAGGATGGAGCAAAGATAACCGCACGTGCTTGCCCGCTAGTTTGTTTGCATGGTGGACTCGCCGATCACACTCATCACACAGAGCAGCTTCATCCGCATAACAGAACACAGAGGCCTCTGCATTGTCACATACGCCACACCAGATCTTCATTCCCTTCTCACTCTATCCTTAAACCCTCTTTTTCTGGCTGTTCGTTCCTTTTATGAAGGGAGATGAGAAAGAGGCTATTCAATTCACCGGTGAGCGGATGAAAGGATGCTGACAAAAACTGGTATGGGCGTATGGGGTAAAGGATCTACAGTTACGGATAAACAACTAAGCTCAGGATTCTTGATGGTATCCGACTTTTTAGAGAAAGCTCTGGATGGTTGCCACAGTTTTTCTCCCTCTATATTTTCTATTTCTTGAGTAAAGAAAATGGGAGCAAGCTGGCCTTCTAGGCATTATTGTATAGCCAAAGCCATCCTTGTCATTCCCACTGGAGCTTTTAGTTGGGGGTATGGCTTACTGTTTGCATTTATATGCCAACTTATTGATCCAAACTTCTCTCCTCCCAACCCCATTGTAGGTTAATTGGACAGCAGAGCTGGCTATTTATTTTTGTATTAACATAATAATTGTGCTCATAATCCAAATATATTATATCAGAGCTTTATAAACGCGGCCGGGTGAGATTCGGCGGCCATGGCTAATCTTGTTATCCATGTCCACACATCTTAATTGAACGGAAACGGTCAATTTGTTCCATCAACTGACGAATAAAGACAAGACAGCAGCCCTGGCATTGCAGAGGTAGGCTTTCCACAGGTTCCTGTCGTTAATGGCCTTTTATTGATTTCATTACCGTTTTGCTCATTACTGTCTTGTGATAGGAAAAAGGTCAAACTTGGAACCCAATCAAACCCCTCAAGTTGATTATATCAAGAGATTATCATGAATTGGTCTGAAGATACCCAATGAAATTAACAAATGCTTAAATGCAAGATGCAATCTCAGAGGAAATCAATGGCCTGGGAATTCTTTATACTAGACAATTTGTGTAGGATTTTACTAAAGGTCCCTTATCTTTATATACTTTTAAATTATATTCCCCGCAGCTTCTCTATAGAGGGACAGGCAACCGAACTTGGAGCACTCGCTAATCATGGATCACATCGTCGGATGTTGCTACTTTATACTTTCACAAACGTATTTATAAGAACAAGAATCAGGGTAACCATGGGTCGAGTTTCAAAACCAGGTGGTGCTCCCCAATGACCAACATTAATGGTGTGAAGTGGTCGATGACTTGCAACACAGGCAGTCTTTGATATTTTCTTTATTAGTTAACCCCAACAATCCAAATCCACCTTTGAGCCGTACCCTGCAATTTGGCTAATCCTCTGGAAAGATTCATTTGTCCGTACGATGTATCTTCGAGATTTCTTTTTTTTTTCAGAGCATGTAGTCATTGCTTCCATCATCGAGATTATTTAACTCAAGATATTTTAGTTTCTCAATTCCGAAATATTCCCAGCGAAGCCAATTCGTTGACTAAATCCCTCCACGCACTTCCCTTTGAGCCCGAAGAATAAATAGTTTTCTCTTTTTCTTCTAAAAAAACCCCGTCAAATGGTTTCACGACACGTCTTACTGTTCAAGTGTCAACTGACTCGTTTTTTAACAGCCGCTGTTGGCTTCTGCACGTTCTGTGAAATGGGAAAGTTCGCCACGTTTGGCAAAAGAAACGGACATCCATAGCCGTCGATCAGGATGGATGGATGGATGGATGGATGGAGGAGCATTTAGGAGGCTTTAGTTAATGAATGGACATGGAAACAGTAGCTTTACCCCTTTTCACTAAAATCGGTAAACACTGCCGGACAAATAATACTTTTCAAAGAGCTCATCTTGTAACATTGGAATATTATGGCAAAGCGGGTCGTCAAGACGAGGAAAGAACATCGCCCTTTCCATTTTCGTCACGGCTCCCTCCCATATTTTCTCAGATGAACACTTTAATTATGTTTCTTAAAAATTAGTATTAAAATACTTACAGAATATTAGATTTTTATAATGATATGTTTTAATTTTATTTTAACTGTTAATTAATATTAAATATTACAATTTTCTAAACATCATTATCAACTCCGATTTTATTTCCTTATACAACCAAACACGTTATTTGGATTGTTGTAATTTGTAAACAAATGGGTATGGGGTCGGACACATGAATCATGCGAAACAGACAAATCTACTAAAGTAAGATTTGGAACAAAAGTATCACTGCGGTAAGAGGCATGCCACATGTGTATTGTGTGAAATAATATTTTTCGGGCAGGAGTGGGTTGTCGTCGAAGGTGAATGTGACCGTTGAGAAAACCCAATTTTCAAAATTTGGGTGTTAACCCCAATAAATAAATATTAATAACTCCAAACCATAATATCTAAATTTCAACCGCATTTAAAAATTCCTGCTTTGTTCTGTGTTTGAATCTGCCGCGAGGATAAGATGGGTTGCTTTTTAAGTTGTCCCCTTTGAAGTTACGTTCCGAATAATTCACACACGCAATGTTACGTCAAACCACCCCACAAGGTCAGGTCAGACTCCGAGACCTCCCTCAAGATAATCATGCAATTAAGAATAAAGTATAAAAGTGATCCCGACAAATACGGAAACAATTATTTTAACGCTACTTGACGGGAACTCGCAAGGCGAGAAGATAGTGGTCGCAAGCTAAATGGATTATTTGACGGATTTAAAGTCAATATATTAATATCCTGATGGCATCTCAATTCATGGAGGCCAACCACGCGTGACCCGCCAGAGAAGAGGAAGAAGGTTACTTCGTCCTTTGTAATATTGAGCTCATATCGTTACTGTGACACTGTCCGATATGTTTGACAATAGGGGTTAGCATCTTAGGGGGACGGTTATCCGTCGAATTTTATTGGTCAGAGACAGATAAATTGTTGTTATCACAAATGGCATACGGCAAGGGGGAGTTTTTGCTTGGTTTATTTAAATATTTTATTTTATATAATTATTAATTATATAACAATACCAGAAGGAGGTTAATTTCTCATTTCGTTACATTAAGCTCGTTAAAAAATAAATAAAATAATTCCAAATCTGCACGCCTTTTGAATTTATGATACTGAGTTATGAATCTGAATTATAATATTATTACATATAAATTAATGTTTTTCTTCCCTCCTTGCGAACTATTTGTTGGTTCGTGCCGCTGGTCTCTGTTTGCAAGAGACATTATGTATAACGAACCGAGCTGGCTGAACGACAAGTCTCCTGATAACAAAATATTAGAATAATTAAAAGGCTCATACAGACCTAGACGCTATGTGGGCCACGTATCGAGCTAATGAAGTGCTACGTTATCTGGGTGAACGGGCCTCTTCCTAAGTTTAGACTCATCAGTCTTGGTCCAACTAAGGCGAGCAATCTATCACGGTAAGCCCAGTATGGATCTATTCTAGAGGTAAATATGTATTGATAAATACAAAAATATACTAACGAAAATAACTAATTCTTCATATAAATAAATGTTTAGTTAATTTATTTGTTATTTATATTTATCTATTTATTTTTAATGACTCTTTAATAAAATAAAATCTTTTTTTTAAAGTGTTACCTTTTGCCAATTTTTATATGATAATAAATTATATATTATGAATTTAAATGGAAACATGTAAGCAGCTCATCGACCTCATCTATTACTTTATTTATGTTCATATCATAATTAATTTATTTATAATATTAAAAAAAACTCATATTATCCTTTCGACCTTAATATTATGCATGGATAATATATTTTGTCCTAAATATATATTTTTGTTTGCCCCGCCTTCCGTCATCATTTTTGCCCCAATTATATGGCCCAATACGCCTTTCACCGCTTCTTCTGCATAATCTCCCTCCACTAAAAGCTCCTTCACTCTATCAGGATTTGGTTGCCAAACCGAACGGTCATATCCGGTTCTTCTCCCGCCAACTGCGGCTATTTTGCACACTAGTTAATGGCCGCATTGCTTCCTCTGTCTCTCTACTTCCCGTCATCTCCTTGCCATATTTACCAGGTGACCAACTCATTTTTTCTCGGTACCATTCAATCCTTCTTCCTGTTTATCAAACCCTAGTAATTACCGTACCAGTGAGCTTGTTGTCATCTACTGTAATCGTTTACAGCATTTCTCATTTTCCTATAAATGCTACATCTAAATCGATATGGACTTTTTGGCTACAGAAATGATTTATCACTTTAAACGAATTTGTAGTAACTTTTTCTACTTATTTTTTTTTCATCTGTCACTTCGTAAACTTATCAAGATGCATGGTTAATGCGTGTTTTATGCCTTTAGGCAGTTCCTTGCTCTACACTGCAGCTTTCAACGGCCCACGTATGGAAAGGCCATCCTTTTGCTTCACGGAAACTCGATCTGGTTTTTCATGTCACTTCCACAAACTTGAAAAGGTGATCATTTTCTAATTTGATATGTTTGTCATATAATATTGCTGATTGTTAAATAAATATCCTGTAACTTGTTAATGAGGCACCAATGATTTGTTTGGAGATTGTTCTCTTGATAGCATTCCTTTTATCCATTACATGTAACTATTGATTGTAAATATGCTGTATTTGGGTCAAATAAAACAGGAGAACTTTGATCTGTGCAGTCAATAAAGATGCCGAGGACTCTTTCAAAAAGACTGTTGAAGTGGATAGGCTGATAGATATGCTGAGGAATGCGACTCCAGTGGAAGTAAGTAAATTCCAGCTTGCAGATTTTTTTTTACCGTTTCTGCTGAGGCATCTTTGGATATTTTTTCCTTTTTTGTTCTTCAAGTTGTTTTGCAATGGCTATCAGTGATTTTTTATTTTTAAGACAGCAATAGGGCTGCTATGAGAGCAGTCCTATATGCTGAAAAAAATGCAAGGAGTAAGGACCAATAACCCTAAAGCCACACTTTCTTGCTTCTCAGTAGTTTGTGGTCATTCTGGAGCAATGCTTTATAGCTATATTCTATTGTGGGGTCTATGTTTCTTTTGACCAAACTTAGATTGTTTACCAGAACAAAGAACTGCATTGAAGCCCGATCTCTAATTTGTTATTGTCACATTTTCTCCCTCCCTCCGAACAGTTTCAGAAGCTTGTTGTAGAAAACGTTCTTGCTTTCAATGAGGGCTTCTGGTTGAGGCTTGCAGCTAGGAGTGATACCTGCGAATCAGAGGATGACAAAGCATGGTTCTTTACTTGATTAATTTTAGTCCTCTTTATGAATCTTGAATCTGTCCTCTTTTTGAACTTTCGTTTTTGTAATAATCTTTTGCCATTTATTTTCTCTATTGCAGAGAGATTATGAGGAATTGGCTTTATCTGTGATGAAAATAGTGGATCGTCTCGTCCATCTGACAAATGTACCTTTTACAATTTCTGTCAAACTCTACCAGTATCAGGAGATATTATTTGGTTTTCCTGTTTGTTTCATTAAAAATGCTTTTATGTTTTTTGATTGTTTTCTTCTTAGTTGCTTCCTTTCTATTTCTTTAGGAAAGCATTGAATCAGCCACTGATGTTCTCAAGACAATCTTGAAACCTGTAGTTGATGAAGAAGAAGAGACTGTATGGCCTCCAAGAGACCCGGAAGCTCTCAAGATGATGGAGAAAGTAAGTCTCGCAACAATATGGTTCAAGTTCATTTTTCACCTTTTGCTTTTGTTTTTATATTTTAGTTTTGTGCTGTAGTTCTATTATTGAAGCGTTAAAAGATTTTTCTTGCTTCGATTCATTTATTATAACTATATTACAAAGTTATCTAATCTCAATTATCTTCTTTGTCCACTTATTGATTTTCTTATTTTTATTCCTATGTTTTATGCTTATTATCAGGCAGCTTAAAGGTGAAACTTGAATTTTTGATTCTTTTATTGATGTGCTTTGCATTTATGCATGCATGATGAATACTATTTCATCAGGAGATACTCCAAAAGGAGCAAGATGGCCAGCTAGATGAAGGGTTTCTTTCACAAGTTAGTGCACAACTAAGACAAGTGAGTGGTTATATAATTTTCCTGATTAAATGACTAATTATCTCTACCTTTCATTTAGCATTTTTGTTTTGCTTACGGTGAAGAATCATGAAGTGATCCAGCAAAATCATGAACTGATGTACTGATATTACAAGAATAAGAATGTGCCTAAGGAGTTAATGAAGTGGGGTTTTGTATGTTGTTTTTGTCACATTTTGACTATCATATGGTACAAATTTTTGGGTTTAATAGTTGAGTTGATAACAAATGTAGAATATTATCTTGAAGTTTTTTGATTCCATCACTTCAGTCTTTGCTGCTGACACGTTAAAGTAGTTATTCATTTATTTACAAATATGTAGGCAAAAGAAGATGCGGATAAGCCGGGTCTTGAGGCAATGTTGCAAAAGGTTTTGCAACTCTATGCTTCCACAGTTCTTTCTAAGCGTAGTTATGCAAAGGAAGGTGATTCTATTTCTGTACTCGTTATCTCAATGCTTGGAACTGATGTGTGAAAAACTGAACGATCTTTCATAATTGGAACTATTTTTCATTGAGCCTCCAAGATTTAAGAATTGTGTTGGGGTGAGGCTAGCAGTCTGTGGCTACCCAGCAGCTTCGTAAAGTTTAACACCTCTAGCTTTTCTGTTTCTGCTGCAATATCAATGAAGAGATGTGAACTAGAACTAGCTAACAACAAAGGTATTGATAGCCTACCTGAGGATGCCGATGCTGTTACCTAGTTAGAGCGACGTTGAGCCAATGTATTATCTTGCGCTCTATGTTGTTTACTTGCAAAGTTTTACAATATGCGCGATAAAGCTTGAAATCTCTTGTTATAAATCCTTAACCACTGTTGTTTCTTTCCTAGTCGTTTGATAATATGTACACTGTTTTTTTTTGGTATGCAGGAGATGATCTTTTGAAAGCTGAACAGTTTCTTGAAACCATAATTAAAGGTATCTGCTGCCTCCCTGCTCTGAAAAAGCAGTAAAACATAAACTTTGTCTTTCACAAGAATGGGATTCTTTTAATCCTAGGTCAATGGGAATCTATGATCTGTTTTCCTGGAGTTATCCTGAAATTGAGGTATACCAATGTTATACTCCTGTGGGAATTGTTCCTTTGCAAAGCAACTGCAGCAAGTTGCAGTCTTGTGGATGCTGCAATGTGGCCATTCATAGATTCTCCACATGTGGGATTGTGAAGAAACAACTGCTCTGGCAGATCAGATGTCAGGACATTTGAGTTGGCATTTAGACGTAGTTTCTCTATTCTATGAAAGAATTGTTAGAATGATAAGGATCACATAACAGGCATACTGCTTATTTGTTACTTGTTTCCTTTTGCAGCTCCCGAGGAAGAATGGAACAAACTTTTGATAGACGGGTTGACTGTCGGCAAAGGGGAAGTTTCGCCGGAGGACTTCTACACTGTCATAAAAAAACGAATTGAGAGAGTGTTGCTAAGAACGGTAAGCAGAGCAGTGTGTGGGCGTTTGTATTCTTTGCTTCTGATTACCCTACCTCTCTTTTTGTCTTATTCACACCCATGCGCCAAGTCTTGCATAGAATTCGTCGATGTTCTTGTCCCATTGCTCATCCATTCCCTCTTAATTAGGAGGGAGGCTCTTACCAGCAACGCATCCTTAACGAGTATCTTAAGGGCATCCAATCAAGAGCAGAGGGGATCGTCCAAGTGCTTCAAGGAAAACAGTAGTCAACCTGAACAGAGTTGAGAAGGCATCTCTTTCTGTAAAAAAGAAAAGAAAAGAAAAAGAAATCTCTCTTTGAATTCAAGATTTTTCCTAACCCTTAATTTTTTAGGGATATATACTATATTTTTAAACACAATTTTATTTTACAGAAAGGAATCAAATTTATTAGATTGACTACAGTATATTTTCCCGTCCGGTTTCCCTCCACGACAACAGTGTCGGACTGTCAGCGTTAAGGTGACCAGACCAATGTGTCCAGACTCTAGTATCATCGGCTACCACGTTTACTAAATCTAAACCCTCCATTTACTGCACATTGTGTCATTACGACGTTCAGTTTCCAATCCAACGGCTGGCATCTTTCTAAATACGCGCCACAGGAAAACAATGCAACCGCGAAACACAATCCCACGGTCATCCGCCACCTGATGACAAACAAACTGCACGGAATTTTTTAATCATGGAAAAACCTTTTTTGTTAAATGCAGTCAGTGCACAATAGTGGAAAATTATAGAGAATAAAACGTTCAAAATGATACACACTGGCTAAATCCAACTCAAATATAGCATTACGCACCTCGACCCAGATCTGAAGGGAGAGGAAAAACTTAAATCGCACTCTTCTTTCTTTCCTTCTTCCTCTCGATCTAAATTAGTCATCCTAGAACAGATTATAGGCTTACTTTCGCTTGATAAAGAAAACAAAACGTATCTGTCCTTAGCCATTGTAGATGCGATTGGCTTCATTTCTCTGATCTTTCCATTTCCTGATCAGATCTGAGGTAATTTTTCTCGCGTTACGGTTTTATTAATGCTCGCATGAAAGATGTAGTGTCTGTTAAGATCTATTATCTACCTCGTTTTCACGACGTTAGGTCTTTTTTTGTGGAAGCTCAATAGCGGAAATATCAGTTTACGTTTAAATTTGGCGTTCACGGATTCACGTAGATCTTATCCTCTTCCTTTTTACTGTTAGGTCATGCGGATAAAGTGAAGCTCAGTACTTCATTTTTTTTGGAATTTAGGATGTAATTTTATTTGAAGTGACTCGTCGGTTTTATGATTGGCGTGTGTGTTTGATTTGTTTTCGTTTTGATTTGTGGAATGACAGTGTGCCGTGCATTGTTTGTTTGTGCAGTGGTTAGTTGGTTGATCAGAGAAGATGTTGACGAAGTTCGAGACAAAGAGTAACAGAGTGAAGGGACTTAGTTTCCACAGTAAAAGACCATGGATCCTTGCAAGTCTCCATAGCGGTGTGATCCAGCTGTGGGATTATCGCATGGGGACGCTGATTGATCGGTTTGACGAGCACGAAGGGCCTGTGCGTGGTGTTGATTTCCACAAAACTCAGCCTCTTTTCGTCTCTGGAGGTATATATACTGTTAAACTCTCATTTAAGCCATGGTGGTCAATGTTGTGGTTTATGGTTGAGTTTATACTGGGCCTCTTCTGTTTTTTGGTGGTCTTGGTGTTCTGTTTCTTGCTTTCTCGATCAATGATTTGCCTCAGTTAGTCGTTGGGAGGGTTCTTAGCCCGAAGAATTTAGTTTGAAGACTCTGGTTCAATCTTGTATGCTAACCTGGTATTCTTTTTTTTATATATATTCTCTAATGATTTAATGAGTGTGGTTGGATATATCTTTATTTCTGGACAGATAGTTTTATTTTGTGAAAAAGTGTAAGAACAAGGCGTAGATAGAATATTAGCCTCTTTTTTTTTAGGTGTGTCCCTTGCTGCAGAATCCTCTATTATAAATTCTTATGCTACTTTTTTGTTTTTAGAATTGATTGGATTGGTAATCCATGTGGGAATTGGAAATAAATTAACAATATCATTTCATATCATAAACCGTTGGGAGTTGCCTTTTCTCAACAAGAAAAAACTCGATACTAAGTTCTCCTGACTAAACACTAATCGCTCTAATGTACTGCACTCAACCTTGCCCCTCACTCAAGTGCAACAATGAAGTGCCTCCAAGAAAGTGTAATTGTTCTTTTTTCTCTAGGAGAGCAACGCCTCACATTCAAATACCACGAGTAAGTTTTATTATTGTTTAAATATCCAGCCGGTGTTTTAGCATACTTATTAGACATTTTGGCATTGGAGTATTTAATATTAAAAAACTCTGTAAATTTACACAAAATAATTCGTAAAGCTCACATTTTTTCCCTATCAAATGACAGATTTTGGATTACTACTTGATGAAAAGTTTAAAATGTTTTTTGTGAATGGATAAAAGGTTTAAAATGTTGATAGATTTAATTCCAGTCCTGACTATTCAAAACATCATAAATACAACGCATATCCCATTTCTATTTATTAGCAAACATAGTAGTCAGAAAAGCAAAGACCAATTCCACAATTCGCTTTTAATTTCATTCCATCACCAATTTTAATTTCAATTTTTTTCTGTACCAAATGGAACATTGGTAGCTCATAACACTTAAGTGACTACCAATTCCTGGAACGTTTCTGAAATGTAGTTTTATTTTCCTAATTTTCTTCTACGGGTATTTAAATCCATTCATTTGATTGTTAGGTGATGACTACAAGATAAAAGTGTGGAACTACAAGATGCATCGTTGTTTGTTCACTCTTCTTGGACATCTTGATTATATCCGCACTGTACAGTTCCATCATGAATCTCCATGGATTGTGAGTGCTAGTGATGATCAAACCATTCGCCTTTGGAACTGGCAATCACGCACATGCATTTCGGTGTTGACTGGTCATAGCCATTATGTGATGTGTGCTTCTTTTCATCCCAAAGAAGACCTGGTAGTTTCTGCTTCTCTAGATGAGACAGTCCGCGTATGGGATATTGGAGCACTAAGAAAGAAATCTGTGTCCCCTGCTGATGACATCCTTCGGCTAAGTCAGATGAATACTGACCTCTTTGGCGCAGTTGATGCTGTTGTCAAGTATGTCCTGGAGGGCCATGACCGGGGAGTAAACTGGGCTTCATTCCATCCTACCCTTCCTTTGATCGTGTCAGGTGCTGATGATCGTCAGGTTAAACTATGGCGCATGAATGGTAGGTTGTTTCAGAGTCACCTTTACGATTATAAGTCATGTACTTATTAGGCATCGTGGGTCTGTCGTCTTTTTTGTTGGTACTGAGGAACTCGGGAAGTGACTTGGCTTGTTTTGTTTTGTTTTGTTTTCAGATACTAAGGCTTGGGAAGTGGACACAATGAGAGGACACACCAACAATGTGTCATCTGTTATGTTCCATGCCAAGCAGGACATAATTGTCTCAAACTCAGAGGACAAAAGCATTCGCGTGTGGGATGTGACTAAACGAACTGGAGTTCAGACATTCCATCGGGAGCATGACCGTTTTTGGATCCTTGCTTGTCATCCTGAGATGAATCTTCTTGCTGCCGGTCATGACAGTGGCATGATTGTCTTCAAGTTGGAGAGAGAAAGACCTGCATTTGCAGTTAGTGGAGATTCCCTTTTCTATGTCAAAGATCGCTTCCTACGTTTGTTTGAGTTCTCTACTCAGAGAGAGACTCAGGTACTCCCCATCCGACGACCTGGAACCACAGGCTTGAATCAGAGTCCCAGAACTCTCTCTTATAGTCCAACTGAAAATGCTATTCTGATCTCCTCTGATGTGGATGGGGGATCTTATGAGTTGTATGTGATCCCTAAGGACAGCATTGGTAGGGGTGACGCTGTGTCAGAGGCAAAGAGAGGTGCTGGTGGATCTGCTGTCTTTGTGGCTCGTAACAGGTTCGCAGTACTTGACAAGAGTAGTAATCAAGTCTTGGTTAAAAATCTGAAAAACGAGATTGTTAAAAAGAGTGGTCTTCCTATCACTGCCGATGCAGTTTTCTACGCTGGGACAGGCAATTTACTTTGCAGGGCAGAAGATAGGTTGGTGGTCTTTGATCTCCAGCAAAGGCTTGTTCTCGGTGATCTTCAAGCCCCTTTTGTCAAGTATGTTGTGTGGTCCAGTGACATGGAAAATGTTGCTTTGCTCAGTAAGCATGCCATTATCATAGCTACCAAGAAGCTTGTGCACCAATGCACACTTCACGAGACAATACGTGTAAAAAGTGGGGCATGGGATGATAATGGTGTGTTTATTTACAGCACTTTGAATCATTTGAAATATTGCCTTCCTAATGGAGATAGCGGCATTATTCGCACTCTTGATGTTCCTATTTACATAACCAAAATTAATGGTAATACTGTATTCTGCTTAGATCGGGATGGGAAAAGTAGAGGTATTGTGATTGATGCGACCGAATATGCCTTCAAGCTGTCTTTATTGAAGAGAAGGTATGAGAATGTTATGAGCATGATTAGGAGTTCACAGCTTTGTGGCCAGGCAATGATTGCCTATTTGCAACAAAAAGGCTTCCCTGAAATCGCTCTGCATTTTGTCAAGGATGAGAGGACCCGTTACAATTTATCCCTGGAGAGCGGAAATATTCAAATTGCCGTTGCTTCTGCAAAGGAGATTGATGAGAAAGACCATTGGTACAGACTTGGAGTGGAAGCGCTCCGCCAAGGCAATGCTGGAATAGTTGAGTACGCCTATCAGAGGACCAAGAATTTTGAGAGATTATCTTTTTTGTATCTCGTAACTGGTAACTTGGAAAAGTTATCAAAAATGCTGAAAATTGCTGAAGTGAAGAATGATGTTATGGGTCAGTTTCATAATGCCCTCTACTTGGGTGATGTCCGAGAACGTCTAAAGATCTTGGAGAATGCTGGTCATCTACCACTTGCTTACATCACTGCTAAAGTTCATGGGCTGGCTGATGTTGCTGAACGTCTAGCAGCTGAATTGGGAGAGAACGTTCCATCTTTGCCTGATGGTAAAGTAGCATCTCTTCTTATGCCTCCATCACCTGTTATCTCTGGTGGTGACTGGCCTCTTTTGAGAGTGATGAAAGGGATTTTTGAAGGTGGGCTGGATAATATTGGGCGAGGTGGTGTTGATGATGAAGAAGAAGCAGGTGAGGGTGAGGGTGAGGGTGATTGGGGTGAAGAATTGGAATTGGTTGATGTGGATGTTTTGCAAAACGGGGATGTTACGGCAATATTAGAGGATGGGGAAGTAGCTGAAGAAGGAATTGAAGAGGGAGGATGGGATCTTGAAGACTTGGAGCTTCCTCCCGAGGCTGACACACCAAAGGCTTCTGTCAATGCTCGCTCTTCAGTTGTAGCACCAACTCCAGGCATGCCTGTAAGCCAGATCTGGGTTCAAAGATCATCACTAGCAGCTGAACACACCGCTGCTGGCAATTTTGACACTGCTATGAGACTGCTTAACCGGCAACTTGGAATTCAGAATTTTGCTCCATTAAAATCCATGTTTATGGATCTTCATACAGGTAGCCATACCTACTTACGTGCTCTATCATCTACTCCAGTGCTTTCACTTGCCGTTGAACGTGGATGGAATGAATCTTCTAGCCCCAACGTGAGGGGGCCTCCAGGGCTGGTGTATAATTTCTCTCAGTTGGAGGAGAAGCTCAAGGCTGGTTACAAAGCCACCACAGCAGGGAAATTTACCGAAGCACTTCGATTCTTTCTCAACATTCTTCATACAATTCCTTTGGTTGTTGTTGACTCAAGAAGGGAAGTTGACGAAGTCAAGGAGTTGATTATTATAGTGAAAGAGTACGTGCTGGGCCTGCAAATGGAACTTCGTAGAAGGGAGTTGAAAGATAATGCTGCTCGCCAACAGGAGCTTGCTGCGTACTTCACTCACTGCAACCTTCAAACACCTCACCTTAGGCTTGCCCTGCAAAATGCAATGACCGTATGCTTCAAGGCAAAGAACCTTGCTACAGCAGCTCAGTTTGCCAGGCGATTATTGGAGACCAATCCAACAGCTGAGAACCAGGCAAAGGCTGCCCGGCAAGTTTTGGCAGCTGCTGAGAGAAATATGACCGATGCTGTGGAACTGAACTATGATTTCAGGAACCCGTTTGTGGTTTGTGGTGCAACATATGTGCCTATTTACCAGGGTCAAAAGTATGTCAATTGCCCATATTGTAGTTCCCGGTTTGTACCCAGCCAGGAAGGAAAGCTTTGTGCAGTTTGCGACCTTGCAGTCTTAGGGGCAGATGCCTCAGGTCTGCTCTGTTCTCCTTCCCAGATAAGGTGATCAAGGTACGAGGTCCTGGAGGCTTAAAACCATTTTTTTTAAATATCATTGATGGTAGTGCGTACTAAATGGTTTGATAATTTTCTTTGTTGTCAATTTCTTTTTCTATTATTGGATTTAGTTCATTACGGTTGTCTGTAAACAGAGACTTGAGAATTTTGATTTGGTCTATCCTTGTTCGTTGTTCATAGAGAAGAATAGTTAAATGACGATTGTTAAATATCTGGTCTTAATATGTAGGACAGATACATGTGGGTGCATGTAGATTCGATTTGGCAAATTTATATTACTCGTGGTAATTTTCTTGTAACCTCGTTATGTATTTTTATTTTAAATAAAATGCTTTTTAAATATGTTGTTCGGCATCTTCTTATGCAAAATAATTCCCTTGTTTAATTTAGAAATATTTATATGCTGCACGCACTTTGTAAAAAAAAAAAGGACATCACATACAACCAAAATCAGTGGGATTTAGGCATTAGCTTCCCTGGGTCGGGAGCTAACTGTTCTGTCCTATCGGTCGAAAGGAACAAAAGAGAGTGCAGATTAAGTTAAAAATGCGTTTACAAAAGCAAAAAATCGAGGGTGTCATAAGCCAAAAGTCCGAGGTTAGCTAAGCTGGGTAAAAAAAATCGAAGTCTAATTTTAGAATGGAACCATTTTTTTTTTCTCTTCTACATTAACAAGCAGCGGTATAATCCAAATAGACTGATCGTCCTGAAGTATCCAGGATATTTTTGAACTCGAGATTTGGGGTTTAGGTTACAAAGGATGATCCAAGTCTTGCTGGAAGAGTCTTGTTGGTTAGGGCCCATTTATGAGATAAGATGTTCCCAAGAGAATCTGAAGAACCAGAAATGAAACCATTCGGAGTCTGTAGCCCATTTAGCCTTTGTTGCTTTAGTTCCTGCAGAGTGACAGTTTTCTGAAGCATCTGACATGCGTTTCGAGGGTGAAAATTGATACCTAGACCTGGACAGGGATAAAGCTGAGAATTTGTTTCCTGAGAGACTGTTTTAAAGTGGTTACCCTCCGAATCCTCGCAAGTGGAGACGCAGCTCATGTACATAACAGTGTCCAAAGTCTAAATTTTTTTTTTCAAGAGATTTTGTCTACAATTGAGTCTTTTTTAAATAATAAATATTATATTAGTTAAATTTTATACCACGAACAAAACCGTCCCAAATACGCATGGATTGGGATACGAATATCTATAATTTTTCAATTCATTATTATTTACTACTCAAAAAATCCGTCACAAATTTCACAAAAACTGTGGTGCGCGATTCCTTATATTCAAGTTGTAGTACCTTTTTCATGCTACACGTGGTTTGGTATACTATCGTGTACATTTCATCTGGTAGAGAATATTCCGCCTTTCTGCGATGGATTCCCTTAACTCCCCCTTACTTTTTTGTAGTACGAAGACACAATACGCATAGCTGGAGTTGCAGTTAAGTCCATGCTATTCAAATAATACACCTTTGATTTCCTTTTTATGCAGTTATATCCTATATATCCACAAAGCCAAGATGGGACGATACAATTACAGTGAAGATGTATTATGACGGTTAAAATATGCAATATATTAAAAAATTATGCATACACCGAAAATATTTAATATGAATTTTCTTTTACAAAATAAAAAGAATGGTACAATTTAATTAGAATACAACGGTTATGAGATCAACTGAATTTAATTTTAAGACATTCTATTTCTTTAACGCTAGCTTTTAACATAATTAAAGAGCCTATGAGGTGGGAAATTAAAGTAAAAGATCTCTTCCTGTTGAAGAAGGCCCATATCCGAGTTGGCAAACTTAGAGATCTTTCTGCGTGTCAAGGATTCATTGGTGGTTATGACGTATTCACCAAAATCGTGAGCTACACGCCACAGATCCACAAGTGTGATTGAGGACTCCTATATACCATGAAGGACCAATCCCAAATGCAATCCGCAAATTAGAATCACGCCCAAATTTTAAGAAACCAGCGCTCAAACAAGAGACCAAGCAAACAGAACCTTTATTTTGTACCCCAAAAAAAGAGAGAAGAAAGAGATGGCCCAGAGATCTACCGCAAAAACAATCACCATGAAGCCACTATTGCAAGCAGGGGAAGATGCTATCGTTTTGGAAGAACAAGATTGGGAGTTGATCGACCAATTCGATGCCGATTCGGAGACGGAGTCGCTACACAGTGTTGAAGATGGGTTTCTTTCGTGGGACACCTTTACGGCCCCAGATTCCCCGAAACCCGACCGAGATTTACATTCCCAGAATGCCCTTCAAGCAGCGGACGCTAGTGATCACGTGATCTCCCCTCTGGAGTACGATGGTTGTGATCGGGGAAAGTTGGGTGTGGAGCCGCTGGTGTTTTCTGATGGTACGAGGGATCTGCATATCCGCGATAGGGATAGCGATGACGAGGGCGAGGATGAGGAGGACGACGATGACGGTGATGGGTATGGATTGGATGATGAGCTGGTGCCGTGGCAGGTGAGCGGGAAGTTAGGGAGGCAGCGGATGAGGAAGTTAGGGAAGAGGGTGTTTGCGAAAATGAGCCATTCGAACCAGAACCGGTATCGTTTTGTGAAGGCCGGGTGCGTGAATGGTAAGCATGGACTGGGTATCAAGGCTTAATCAGTGTCTTGCTGACAATGGTTGGGCGAAATTGAAGGTAACTGGAGGGAAATTGCAGAAAAATAAGACGTGATATCTAATCACTTATGATTGGTTAGTTGTTGTAATTATGTTAATTTGACTAATTCGTTTCCCTTTCTGATTTAACTCATGTTGATTGGGACGATAGATGAATATTAAAAGAATGTTCTTTGACCTATTTTCTCATTGTTAATAGATGATTTTCTTTCAATGTTTATAGTATCTTCAATTTTCTTTAATTATGTCTCTGAACGATTTTGTGGGCAAATTGGGTTGAATCGTTTATGTGCAAATGTCAACTGCTGTATAAAGACAGAAATGGTTTCTATCACACCGAAGAAATTCTCATTCGGTGTATCATTGGCTGTGGGACTGTATCCAGTTGTGTTTTTTTTCAATATTATTTGAGATTGAGACAAAGTTGTTGAACGGTGAATTTTAATATTGTTTATGTTGTTTTTGAATAGGTTATTTTGATTACTGAATTGAGAGTTTGTTGGTTGTTCACTGGTTTATTTTGAGCTGGATGTGGTTTAGCCTCCTATTGCTCTGATATTCAGATGATTTACGTAAGCTTCTTATGAAGATTAGCTACTTACATGCAATGCCCAAGTCTATTATACGGCAGTTTCTCCTTGTAATTAGTTGTCGGAGTTGACCGAATGAATGGCTTGGGTTCTGTTTTTGGACCTCTCCATCTGGAGACTGTCTGAAGACCACCAGAATAAAACGGCTGGATGGATCTTGTTGGAATTTCTTTTGAAGGTGAATAATACTCTTCTTGAAATTTATCTAAAATTGATGCATGAGGTATAAACTTCGGGAGTGATGAGGATTCGATTGTATTTTCAAAAGAGTTTCCATCTAATGAAGTTTTGCTACGTATAGGATGATAGTTCATAGTTGTGTAGCCAGAGGATGAGGATGATATTTTTGAATTATGTGGATATTGAGGTGTAGGAATTCATTTAACGATGCTAATTATTTTAAAAATCGTTTTTGGGTTATACTTCCATCCGTGTTCTTTTTCCTCCAGGGGACTGCTTTAAGCAGATGAAAGCAGTAGAGATGGAGATATTGGGTTTATGAGAAAATCCCTGCCTCACCTGTGGTCAGGGTTTGTCGCTTATCTTTGTTAATTATTCAGGTCTAATCTGTATTATATGTGCTCCTACTATTTCCCATTTCTCAAGAGATAAGAAAATGGGAAAAGTCCCTCGAAAAGCATCTTATTATTATGCTCCTCATTTTTCTCATAAACAGAGCCTGATACTTACAGGAATCATCGGAGCAGAGAACGTGTCCTGTTTAGTTCGACATTCAGTCATGGGATAGCTATCACCTTCTTCTAACTCTTCACCGCACACGTCAATTTCATCACCAAAATGACGGGCTGACTGCCATCTCCACTCGCCCTTATGGATGGATGTTCCCACAGCTTCACATGCTCTTGTCTTTTGTAGTCTTATCCGTGCAGCTGACGGGGAAAAAGCTGGGCTGTCCTATTTTCAAGCCCTGGCCCCATCATCGTCCATTCTTTCCGGAAATCGGTTTCAATGCCACAATTACTATTATCACCCAAGCATTATACGAAGATCCGAACCTATCATGCAACTGCAAGCATTACACACTCCCCCGCCGCTCCACCCTGTGCACTGCATCAACAAACAGTGAGTCTGCAACACTATTACCATAGTCGCACAAGGTAGCCTAGGCATCTGGGATTTGCAAACACTAAGTGAGTGGACTAGTGACAAGGACGCAGGCTTTTGCGAGCTTCCATCCAGATTAGTGTTGGAAATTGCCGTTTCACTGTGACAAACAGGAGAATTTTCTGTTTACGGAGCCCCCATAAAAGCTCATTAAGTTGAAGTTAAGCTTAGAAATAAAGAACAAGGAAAGTTGTATGCTTGAGCACTTGGTCATAGTTTTCAAAAAGAAACGGAGAACAAAGATATGATGAATAGGATTTCCTCCTCCCACCAGAGAAGGGAAAAGACTACAACAGAGGAGTCACGATTCGTAGAAAAAAGCTATCGGAACCAAGTCTCTTAAAACAGAGATGGTAAAACTGCGTATATACACCTCAATGACCCATTTTTACGACAGGAGTACAGATTTCATTCTTTAGGTTTGACCAGAGTGAACATTTGATAACTCAAGGGAGTACCGACTACAAAAGAAAAAGGTTCAAAATGCCTTTAAAAATGTCCGATATAGTGAAAAAAGCTTATTGCTTCAAAGTGCTCAGCCCCTTTTGGCCTCTTTTCCGAAAGAATTGGTCACATCTTAAAAAGGATCTAAGCTGTAAAGTTCCACATGATCAACAAGCAATGCTCTCATTATGTACGGGACGTGTAGGACATTGAGAAAAATGCTACGGAACAATTTTGGTCGGTACTGATGAGCTGCTAGTTTCGCAGCAACTATGCTTAACGATTCTTGTTATTTACGATTTCTAAAAGAAACAGGAAAGGGAAACAAAAGGAACAAGAGAAGTTGTCCGCTCCAGTTCAAAACCTAGATATCAAGAAAAGGGCCACTGTGGTACAGGCGGCCTATGGGTTCGAGGACGAATAGCAAGGTGAAAGCTGCCAATTATCTGGGTTCCACTGTTGCGAACAATAAATACATGACACGAGTTACGGGACTAGTTATCTCTGTGATTCATTCGATGCCCTACTGTTACATATAGGTGAGGACTAGCCTAGCAATCCAAATGAGGAATTTAGTCCAAGTGAGTCAATTTTCATAAACATTACAACAAAATATCCTATGAAGCAATTCGCTTTGAATCTAAACGGTGGCATCGACATTAGATTTTCTTGGTACTGTCCCAGTTGGATTTTCAGACACATCGATATAAATGGCACACAGATAATAAAATTTATAACCGAATGTGTACTTATCTATTTTTCTCTGACAAGGAGACAGAAAAGAAAACATCCATTAGAGTGGTACCGGGATACTGGATATTGGTGAATTAATTAGCCGTTGGAATTAGGAACATCGAGAATATATTTATAAAAGAACTGTTTTCTTCTCTTTTTTTTCTACAGAAAACAAATGAGCTTTGTTTAATGAAACAGCCATGATCAATTTATTATTACACGAAGTAGAAGTGCCAGTACAAGGACAATGTCTCTAGCTATTTGTTTACTGTAAGATGCCTAGTTGCTACTGGCTAGTATTACTTATTGGTGTCGGGTAAAGATGGAAACCAGCAAGATAATGGCATCCATTGAGGATTGGATTCTTTTTTTTTCTTAAAGTTGGTGTGATTCTATGGCGGTTGTAATTCTGGTAGTTATTTAGTTAAAACAAGAAAATTACTGTTATTGTCTTACAACTCTAGCAATGCCCATGAAAGCTGGAGAGCCCCCACTAACTTATCACCTGAATGGAGACTGTTTATGTCAGCTGTAGCTTAAGAAGCGATAACTTGAGAGTGCCCATCCAAACAACTACAGTATCAGTTCTCCAAATTAAGGAAACCCTTTGCAGGTCTTGTATACACGTAGCGAAGAAGATTGGGAAAAGGAAAAGGGCGTGAGGAGGAGAGCTACTGAGGAAGTGGAAATCGGAAAAGAAGGGTAATAGTTCAGCTAGCTGGTATTGAACTAGCGACAGTAAGGAGTGGTCATTAGTGATGAGTTATGATATGACGAGGCAAGGAAGTATAGGTAGCATAAGATGCCAAGAGTGTGGAAATCAAGCCAAGAAAGACTGTGTTTATATGAGATGCAGGACCTGTTGTAGGAGTAAAAAGTTTCAGTGCCAAACACACGTCAAGAGCACTTGGGTTCCTGCTTACAGGCGGCGCCAGAAGGCTCAAAATCTTGTTTCTGTTCAACAACAGCAGCTTCAAGGACAGAACCCTAAAAGACCGAGAGAAGATCTCAGAACAGGTATGTTACACTTGATAAGACTTTAGATCCATAAACTATTTTGAGACTTTTTCTACTATAGCTATATCTTTCATTGATTTGAATGTGTTGAACACAGCAACCCTAGCTAACAGTTTTTTCTTTTTCTCTATAAATTCTTCTATGAAGGATGTAATTCTGACAACAGGTTTCATACTACACAAGATACAGATTCCTACTGTTCCCTACTTGAATCTTGATTTTTTTGGATGAATTTCTCAGTTTATAGCTTTCCATGGTGGTTTTCTGTGACTTTTCAGGTTTAAAAGTGGCTAATTTTCCTGCTGAAGTGTACTCTAGAGCTACATTTCGTTGCCTTCGTGTGAGCACCCTGAACGAAGCAGACGATCAGTATGCATATCAGACAAGTCTGAATATCGGAGGCCATGTTTTCAAGGGTATACTCTATGATCAAGGCCCTGAAGATCGTTACACCTTCGGCGAGAGCTCCTCCCGTCAGATTCAAGACCCTAATCTCGCAAATGCTCTTGCCCTAAATACTGTTAATAGTACCAGTTTAGCACAAACATCTGGTGCTGTTGTAGAGCCACAGCTTGGTCGTTCTCCTTATCCATTTCCTCTTAGTGCTTTCATGTCTGGTACGCAACTTTTCCTCCACCCAAAATCTTAGGCCTCGGATTAATTATCTTTCAAAAAATAACCAACACAAACGAAATAGAAATGTTAAGAAAACCCAACTTCTTCCGGATCCTGACTTGGATTCTCACCTTCTCTCCCCTCTTGCTTTACTTGCATTTCTGTTGGTTCCAGTTATTACCATTGAACTCTCGACTAGCTAACTGGAGCCTTGTCCATTGATTGAGTGGCCAATAATATATTTATAATGTTACTTCAGCCCAATTTCTGTGATCTTGCTTGTGATGTTTGAAGGTAGAAAGGAATGTGTAGGCTTTTCTGTTTGTCTTCTTGATCATTTCTTTATCTGGTTGGTCAGCCGGTTTATCCCTGTTTATCCGCAGCTTGAACTGGACTATTTCTGAGTCTTTAAGTTGTGCCCATTAGACAGATTCGAAGACGACTTTCACACAAATTTATGTTGCCAACTATGCATCGGTATCGAACCCAATGTTTTCTGGAGGACATATAAGCGATTCATGGAACCACTTGAAACTATTTATATATTCAGATATGTTCTACATGCTACAACAGTTGTCTTTGTTCAGACTAAAAAAATAGTTCAATCACGAGCATAAAAGCTGCATAAAGATTGTTATCTTAATTAATCTGCAGATTGTTCTTTCTTTCTGGAATTGCTAGTTTGTTTTTTTATTGACTCATGTAAATCTTCTTAGTGGGTACAGACTCGATCACGTACGTGATTATCTGCTAGTTAATTAGTTTTCTAACTCAATAAGGGGAATCACCCTACACAACTATAAAACACAAGCTAGCTCTGAGGCCAGTCACTTTATGTTTTAAACAACATAATTTGAGCATCACAAGATTTTGGAGATGAAGACTTTTATCTGAAAAATGATGCTAGAAAGACAATAATCAGATCAACTAGTGATTGATGCCTGTGATATGTGGAAGATATTAGAGAACCAGCAACTGAAGTCATTGCACCAGGGTCCCATTTAGTTTTGGATGCATCTAGAGACTAGAATCAACCTTACACACATTGGATCCTCACAAATATATGAAGAAGGGCTAGCTAGCTCCTGGGTTTCCGAATATAGTGTTTCAAGGAATTGCCTTTTTGTTTAAACAATGTCTACTTATAGAACAGATTCTGAAAGCAAAGTGAGTGTAAGTGGTAATTAGTGGTAACAATCTTGACAAATCATATAACCTGAATTAAGAAACCTCTTTAATACCCTCAAGAAGAATGTTGTTCCTTTTCCCTTTTCCTCTTTCTGCAGAATAGGATATTGCCACTATTCATGATGTTCAGAGCACCATGTTTACAATGAATGCATTATTGGCCTTTTCTTTACTAATTAGGAATAGAAAATGAAGGCGTTCCACTCAATATATATACATTGCGCCTTCATGAGATGCATACAAGGCTTCTTGTTTCTCTGAAAGATTAGCTACTGCAATTTGTTTTCGGATCTTCTTATAAGTTGCTGGCCATGAGAGTTTCTTAGTAACATGCAATAATAATAATTGATTTAGTCAGGTAATTTTTTTCCTGGAGGTGATTTATGGGTCTAAAATTAAGATTCAAATTCTTGATTAAGAATGTATTACTCTTACCTAGTGATGAATATAAATCGGTGCAAGACCAGTTACGAGTTATGAACTAGTGGGAGCAGAAGGCACTGTCGATGAGTAAGTGGTGATTATAATAGCAAAAATGGATCCTTTGATGCTTTGGCCTAATGGCCGTACAATCTACCACAAATTTTAATTTAAAGGATGCATGTCAATGATTAAGAAAGTTATAGCGTAAAAATTTTATGCAGCAATCCTGGATTCTTCCACGGAATATAATATATATAACCAAACCTAAAATTAATCCAGGGGTGGGAGAGGCATCCAGGAATAGAGGGTACGTAAAAGGCTGCCTAGCTACCTATAATCACTATTTTAAGCGATCACCAAGACACTTAACCTTTTACGGATTCTAATTTTCTGTATATTATATTGATTGGCAGTACATACTTATTCTCTTCTTCTTCTGCTCTTGTTTTAACTAAGATTAGGATCGACTGATATTTACAAGAACTCGATTCCTCTGATAGGATTTCATTTTTGCAAATGACACGTTTTCCCTAATTATACTACATATCTAGATCTTAATTAATTAATTAAAGCTGCAACTTACAGCCTCCTTTCGGATGAACTAGCAGGTCTGAAGTGAATGCATGGTTTCGTCGTTTTGGTGCCATGCAATTGGGAAAACCGTGCGTAACCTCTTACCTCTTATTGTCTTCACAGAACGGGCAAGCTACTTGCGCAATCCTTCTGATAGTTCTTCTATTGCTTAGAAATCTCTCGCACGGATCCTCCCTATCACCCGATGATTAACCACATAAAAGCCTCACCTTCTTGATGTAGCTAGAGTATGCCGTACCTCCACGGCTTCAGTACACACATTTGACTCCTTTTCCATATATTTGTACCAAAATATCACAAATAAACAGACAGTTTCCTTCTTATATATCCTGCAACAGAGTAAACTCCAGGAAATAGCTGGTCGAAAAGAACCCTGTTATCTGATGAAATCATCCGTGTGGTGTCTCCCCAAATAAGGATAGTAGCCTGCGTGTTACAAGGCTTCTAACATGAGGCTTTGTAGCCCATTGTACCACCAAATAAGTCACCTCAAAAATATGCAATCAGAAGCCCAACAAAAAATAGGCCCCCCTTACAGGCCTCGGCATATGCAGCCCAATAAAGCCCACACAAACCCACCCTTGGCCCGCCCAGCACTTCTGGCGCGAAAACTACCCTTCGTCTCCCGCCAAAACCAAGCCTCTCCCCGGTCTACGCAACACAAATCCATAAACCTGCACACTATTCTCTTGTAAAATACTTCCCGCCATTTAGTTTCTGCTCTCCTTCCGTCTCTCCGTTGCCATGGCTTACGACTCCTCTCCCGCACCGACTAACGGTATCATTCCCCTCTCTCATTTACACTCGATTTTCCTTCTGCTTCACACATCTGAAATTTTCGGTCCCTTTTTTCATTTCAAAATTTTATTTCCTTTAATATATCTCTCTTTCTCGCAGGACCTTCTTCGCCAGATGACCAGGCATCCAGTCCAATCGGCAACTCATTCTCTTCCCCAGCCGCATCTGGGCAGAGTAGACGTCGCACTGGCCGATCCTCCACCCCCTCCGCCACCCCTCCAGCCAATTCCAGATTCGCCGCATCCTCGGAATCAACACCGATCCCGAATTCAAATCCTAGCCGTTCCGGCTACAACAGCCTACGTGGCCGCCATCATCCAGTCTCTACACCGTCCTCCGACTATCCGGCCTCGTCGGAGGCCGGAGGAGATGACATGGAGGAGGCTTCCGTGCCTACGTTCGTGTGGGGAACTAACATTAGCGTGGAAGACGTGAAGAGCGCTATCCAGATGTTCTTGAGGCATTTCAGGGAGGACGACCGGAGCCTGCAGAGCTCCTCTTCGGTGGTGTTTGAGGAAGGGAAGTACATGAAGGCGGTGCATAAGGTTCTGGAAGTGGAAGGAGAGTCACTTGATGTGGATGCGCTCGATGTGTTTGATTACGACAGTGATCTGTATACCAAAATGGTTAGGTATCCACTGGAAGTGCTTGCGATTTTTGATATCGTTTTGATGGATATTGTGAGCTTGGTTAATCCCTTGTTCGAGAAGCATGTGCGAGTGAGGATTTTTAATCTTAAGACCTCCACTACTATGCGAAATCTGAATCCTTCTGGTTAGTTTCTTCCTCTCACTTAACGTGTATTATATCTTGGCTCAATTTGATTTGCTAGCTAAAGTTCATGGGATGGTTTCCATAGATATTGAGAAGATGATATCTTTGAAGGGAATGATAATCCGGTGCAGTTCTATTATACCGGAAATCAGGGAAGCGTTGTTTAGATGTCTTGTGTGTGGCTATTACTCCGACCCTGTTCCTGTGGATAGAGGTATGCATGCTTAGCTGTTGTTTCGCTTTGTTAATCGTTTCATAACGGTTTAGTCATGGATATTGTCAGGACGGATAACTGAACCTACAACATGTTTGAAGCTTGAGTGTATGGCTAAGAATTCCATGACACTAGTCCACAACCGATGCAGGTAATTTCCGTCTTCAATTTATCGGTTGGGTCGTCCGAATCACTGGAAACCTGCTATGAGTTTCTTACAGAAAAATCATGAGTTTTAAAATGTTTCATCTTGATAGTATTCCTTCTGTTTGGACACGTTTCTCTGTGAACCAGTTTGTTACATTCTAAAATTATGGTTACTTTACTCGGTTAATGTATATCAGCGCGAAGACACACTTGAATATGCTCCTATGTCTATCAGACAGAAAGTATTTGATTTATATCAATAAATTAAGCTCCTCATAGTGGCTGTGCCTTGGCGCGCGTCTAACCCATAGGCACTGCCCAACATAGGCTCAATGCATCTAATGTTTGAACCATCAAGACCTATGTGCAGCCCTATAAATTGAAAACCCCAACTTAAACGAGGCTTTGTACTATGGCATTCATTTCTCACAATATCAAATTCATTAGCTTTATGGAATAGTTCTGTCAAAATTTTTAATAGGTCTGCTCCCAAAATCAGGTTTCTAGACAAGCAGATTGTTAGACTCCAAGAGACGCCTGATGAGATCCCTGAAGGAGGAACACCACATACAGTAAGCTTATTGATGCATGACAAGTTGGTTGATACAGTAAAGCCTGGTGATAGAGTCGAGGTGTGTATGCCATGCATTACCTTGTTCAACCCTATCTAAGTTCTTAAAACTGTATATTTTGTTTAGGCATTCTCCCTGTTCAACAGGTCACTGGTATTTATAGGGCTATGAGCGTTAGAGTTGGGTCTACACAGAGAACTGTGAAGTCACTATTCAAGGTGTGCAAGTATTTTGTTCCCTTTTGAAAATTTCAACTATGGGATCTGAGTTTGACGATATTTGCCTTCTCATTGCAGACATACATAGATTGTCTTCATGTGAAGAAAACTGACAAGTCTCGAATGACAGCAGATCCAATGGAAGTTGACAATATTCCAGGTAAAATTGAGGAAGATGTTCAGTTTGACGAATCCAAGGTATGCTTATATATCCTTCTTCTCACTGACAAACATATATTCGTCATGTTGTCACCACTGACCTCGTTCTTGTTTGTTATTGCAGATAGAACAACTGAAAGAACTGGCAAAGCAGCCTGATATATATGACCGCCTCACCAGGTCTTTGGCACCAAATATCTGGGAGCTGGATGATGTGAAGAGAGGCCTTCTTTGCCAGGTAATTACACATCTTTGCCCCTGCATTATATAGTGAAGCTTGTAGATCCATTTAATGATTTTTTATTGGTTGCGCAAAATCCAGCTTTTTGGTGGGAATGCCTTGAGATTGTCATCCGGTGCAAACTTCCGTGGAGATATTAACATCCTTCTTGTCGGTGATCCTGGAACCAGCAAGTCTCAATTGCTCCAATATATACATAAGTTATCACCCCGAGGCATTTATACCAGTGGAAGGGGGAGCTCTGCCGTTGGGTTGACTGCTTATGTTAGCAAAGATCCTGAAACAGGGGAAACAGTATGAGAAACTTTTCCTCACATCCTCATTTTTATATAAAACCACTATCAGGTGTGTGTTAAATCATTGTAAAGGATGTCAGATATAAATGATTTCATGTTGTAGGTTTTGGAGAGTGGAGCACTTGTCTTGAGTGACCGAGGCATCTGTTGTATTGATGAATTTGACAAAATGTCTGAAAATGCAAGGAGCATGTTACACGAGGTTGGTTAAACTTTCCTCTCCCAGGAGTTTGGTTGCGCATATGCTGGAAAGTTAGTATTATTGTTGCATACTTCATCTTTGCTTTCATAATGCTCTTGTTGGGGAGCTTTTGTTTGTCATGTGGCCTTGTTTTTTCATTCTGTTTAAATATATCCAAGGGAATTGCAGAAGTTCTGAGATAGTTTGCTTAGTAGAAGAACAATGAGTAAACATGATTTCTATATGCCACTTTCCAGTGCATTACACGGTATATTGAACATTTATAGCTGTACCCAAAGTGATTCTTCATGCCTTTCAGGTGATGGAACAACAGACTGTCTCTGTTGCAAAGGCTGGTATAATTGCTTCACTAAATGCTAGGACTTCGGTGTTGGCTTGTGCAAATCCCATTGGTTCACGGTACAATCCTCGGTTATCAGTGATTGACAACATACACCTTCCTCCCACCTTGTTGTCTAGGTAATAATTGAAGTGCTTGTTGCTGATAGTCAATTAAAGTTGTACAACTACTATTGATATCCATGCGATATTTTACACCAAATTTAAATTCAACAAACTTTATGCTTCCTTCGTAAAGTAAAATGGAGACGAAAATCTGGCTCTCTAAGATGGTCTACTGCTGGAATGACACTGATTATGGATATACTTTTTCAGGTTTGATTTGATATACTTGATTCTCGACAAGCCTGATGAACAGACAGACAGGCACCTAGCTAAACATATTGTTTCATTGCACTTTGAAAATCCAGAGGTTTGTGATTTATTTCTAGCAACTCATTGTGTCAGAATCTCATTTCTTTTATTTGCTAATGTTTTCTCTGCATGCAGAGTGCAGTGCATGATGTCTTGGATATTGCTACATTAACCGCATATATGAGCTATGCTCGTAGATACATCCACCCACAGTTATCTGATGAAGCCGCTGAAGAATTGACTAGGGGATATGTTGAGATGAGGAGGAGGGGTAATTTTCCCGGGAGCAGCAAAAAGGTATGATGATGTACTATCTTTTCATCCATCTCATTTCTGCCCGCTGTTTTGGAGAAAATAACCTTCCCGTACCTTTCCCATGTAGCTTATTTGCACTCATTTACACATGTCTTGATATGTTTCTTGGTTTGCAATCATTACAGGTGATAACAGCAACACCTAGGCAGATAGAAAGTCTGATTCGCCTTAGTGAAGCTCTGGCCAGGATTCGATTCTCAGAATGGGTTAGTATTATGAGCTTTGTGTTTACCAGTCAAAAGACCCCAAAGTTGGTTCTTTGATTTTGGTTTTGCTGGGGATCGCAGGTTGAAAAGCACGATGTAGTGGAGGCATTTCGGCTTCTAGAAGTTGCAATGCAACAATCAGCTACAGATCATTCCACTGGTAATTGTTGCTCCTTGATTATTAGTTATATTTCCATGACGAGTCAAAAGAGATCTAATGCTTCTGTCTGTTTATCAATTTTTTTATAAAGGCACTATTGATATGGATCTCATTACAACTGGAGTATCCGCCAGCGAAAGGATGAGAAGGGAGAATCTAGTTGCAGCAGCTCGGAACATAATTATGGAGAAGATGCAGCTCCAGGGACCTTCAATGCGGTTGTTGGAGGTATGATTCCTGTTTGCTGGCTGTAAAACCATTATGTATCTGTTGAATTTTTTGGCAGAACTATAATTTGTGACTAATCTGTCCTATAGTTATTGGAAGAGCTGAAGAAACAAAGCCTTGGTAGTGAAGTCCATCTTCATGAGGTAAGGGTACAGTTGGTCTCTTTACATAATACAAACGAAAATTACGAATGATTCTGATGGGCACCTTTCCGATTTACTTTTTCAGCTGAGGACAGCGGTTGCTACTTTGGCGATTGAGGGATTTGTTGTTGTCTCTGGCGACAGTGTGAAGAGGGTTTAATTGGAGACCGAGAGCGCCGGAAACGGTGGAATCATGGAATCGATTTATATTTACAAATGGAACTTATATTCCAGAAGGGGAACAAAGTAGGCACGCCTGCGTTCGTGTGGTATATATTTAATCTGCCTGAGACGTTTTAAGCATCGTCAATTTTAGGCGGCTGTAATTTAGCAGCCGAAGAAAGCTTGTTTACTGTTGATGGGAGTGTAGGGTAGATTATAACCGTAAATGATTTTGTTTAGCTTCGTAGTTGTTAGTTCAGTTACTATTTTATGGTTGATAGCGCGACTGCGGGATGTAACGACTGCCGTAGGAACTCACCAATTTTTGTAGAGGGAATATTTAAGATCCGTTGGCGCGACATTACTTTTGTGTTAGATGGCAGGCTGTAATAAATCCAATCAGCATTTATTCAGCAAAGAGCTCAAATATCCAATCAGCATTTATTAAGCAAACAGCTTAAATTTTCGGGAAGTTAAATATTTATTTTATTCTTCTTCTTTGTATTAAAAATCAAACTTTCTAAATTTTGAATTTTAAATGCAGTTATCATTAAACACAATCTGCAAGATTTACCATACAATTTGTAAAACTCACAATTTCTGAATTTTTCATACAATCTGTAAAATTCATAATTTTTCACATAACTTTCAAAACCCTACGAATCTTTAAAATTTATCTATTCCATTATTTTTATTTGGAAAAAAAACTAGTTTATAGATCACTGTAATAATGAATGTTCAATATTTTGGTAAGATTTTGGATATTTTGGTTTTGTGTAGTAATTTGTGCAGAGTTTGTCTTAAGAAATTCGTGGATATATTGATATGTTTAGTGCAATACAATAGGTTTAGTGTGGTTAAATATTTAATGATTAAGTCATGCTATTCATATTGTATAATGCATGTGTGCGCTATGGTTTTAGTGTTTGTTTGTGTGGTGTACTACATGTAATATGGGACATGATGTATATAGCCAACACTAATATGTTGGTTTTTACTGACAAATATCTATTAACAGTTTTGTAGAAACAAACGATGACAAGAATGTGGGGAGTGGACTTTGATAAGGATTCATCAATCGAATCCAAACAAAGTGAAGTTAATATTTTGGTGTGAAGCTCATCATTTGGAGGGATGGTGTATACCCATAAATGACCAACGATTATACCATTTTGAGGAGTGGTGGTAATTAACTGAATGATTGCAATTGACATTGTAAAATGTATGAATTATTCTGAAATGTATGAATAAAATTTTCAAAACATATTTTGTGGTATATTTGTAAAGATTATTCACACTCACATTATATGCATCGCATACAGTATGACACTAATATAATGTTGGCTGATTCTATTGAACGTTTCTCATGTGATGTAACTCAATTTTATCAAATGGTGGACATTGTATGCGTCATATTGTGTATCTCATGTGATGTGGCTCGATTTTATCAAATGATGGCTCGATTCTATCAACTGTGGCTCGATTCTATCTAATGGTGGACAATACATATGTCATATGGGATGTATACTACATGTGATGTCATTATATTGTTAATAGAATCACAACCATAATGAATATTAACCGTAAACAATCCACTGATAAATATCATTCACCAACAAAATCAAAGACATAACATACTAAAAGTTCCAAAATATCAGTGGACACTATAAAATATAAGAAAAAAACAAACACTACACTATGCTTCATCCTAAGTTTTTTCCGGAGTTTCATCTGGAGGTGTGATAATGGGTTGTGGTGAAGCTTGACTGGATATGTGTCTTATCTTGTTGAAAAACTCAATCACACTATTTTGCATCCAAAGTATTCAGTCTTGACATTCATCAATCCGATCACACAGACAGGTTATATACTCTTGTCTGTCTAACAAGAAAAATGATGAGTGGAAATCATAATATGTTTCGACATTATGTAAAGCACATCAGACATGGAACAAACATTATATAATGAAACAGATGTTACAAACGTTTTATCCATATCTGTTTTTTTTAAGGAAGTGTCAAGGGATATAGCATTTACATTTCACAAAAACAACCTCATAACTCACAGACATTTACTCACACTTAATTCATTTATAACTCATATTCATTCATAAATACAATACAACAATTAACATTAAACACAATAACTTAGGATTACCTTACAATGATACATCTGAACTCCACACCTTTACAATATTTCAGATGGATTCTGAGACTTTTAATGTCGACTTCTTCAAAAGTTATGAAGTTCTAACAAATATACGTTTCTCTGTAATTTTTTTTCTAGCTTCAATAACCCTCTCCCCGGAGAAAACTCACCTTCTTCTTATTTTCTTCCACCTGTTTGAAGAGAGAGAATTCTGAAAGTCATCCTATAGTACCAAAAGCAATTTTTGAAAGTCAGTCTTCTTTTTTTCTTTTTTTTTCACGGACAGCATCATGTCAGTGTTTTTACATCTACATCAAAGGTAAAATGACTATTTATCCTCATGAAAATTTGAGCTGTCGATCTCAAAAATTTTGCTAAATATGTCTTGATTGGATATTATAAAATAATATTTATGAGAGGATAGAGTAAATCCCAGATGGCACTCCTGGTGCCTACCCGAATGATGGGTATGAAGTCTTTCTCCGAAAAGGATCTAAATCCCTTGCATATTAGAGTCTATGGCTGGCAGCGCTTGGTGATCGTTCTATGGGCATGGGCTACACCAAGTGCCATTGTCCCCCATCCTTGAAAGCTAACTTGGCCTAACTTTATTTATCTTTTGACCTTCATTTATTTTGGATTCTGGAAAGAGTCTACAATGTTCTTGAATATATTCAAGGATACATTTGTGTGATATATTGGGTCCTTACATGTGGCCCTCAAGTAAAATATATCTTGTGTGTGGTCCAAGTAATATATATAACGGGAACATAAGAGGGTACGAAACCAATTAAAGAAAGCATAACTTCTCTAAACTCTCTTAACAAATATTATTAGGATCAACAAGCAGGCTAGAATCTCATTTTACTCATGTATTTAGAAGGTTTGAAACAATTTAAATAACACTAGCGGAAAGGTTAATTTGTAAGATTATTATTTTTTGAGATCATTGGGTTTTGCCTTAATGCGGTTTATAGGATCTGTTAAATAAATGGTAGGAATTTTTTTTAATGGATTAACATAGGAATTTTTGCAGATGCACGCCAATTATTGATATTTTTACCCTTTTTTTTGGTTGTTTCGGTATTAATTAACTAACAAAAATCTCTACAGTGAGCTGTATTCTATAGGCCGGATCAAATTTATTACAAAAGGATAAAACTGTCATAAACGCTTGTCCGAAACGGGGGGACTAAAGGAAATACATCGATAGTGTTATGAATATCAAATGTGGCAATTGAAAAGACAAAAAAAACTTATTATGTCTATTCAATTGTGTAATGAATATTTTGTAACTACAAAACTCTTTATCCTCCAATGTCTCTTCATGTACCAAATCATGTTACCTATAAATAGGAGGTAACATTGTTCACTTTGTACACACTTGTTTTGAGTACTTGATATGATCTTATACTCTCTATCTTGTTCTTAAGTTTTCTCTCTTGTTCTTTTCTCCTCAATTCTTCCTTATTCTTTTCTCCTCAATTCTTCTTATCGTTATATTCTATAACACGTTATCAGCATGATACTCTTATAAACAAAAGGAGAATCAAGAGTCTTACAAGAGTTCTTCACAAAGAACAAACAAGAATCTTAGTTTCTACAAAGGTATATTTGGGTGAGTATAATTTTATAATTATTTAGATATAATCATGTTGTAATATTATTGTTATGCTTCAAATGTGCTTTTACAACAGTAATATAGTGGAAAAAGTTTCACAAAATATTCTGAGTTGATTTCATGCCTTCTGGTGGCTGAACAACACATTGAGCTATTGATGAGAAATCATGAATCTCGTCCCACTGGTTCTGCTTCATTCCCTGAAGTGAATGTGATGCTATATCATAATCATAATCGTGGTCGTAGTCGAGGCCGCGGACGAGGACGAGGACGAGATTATATTAAATTTCATCATGGTGGTGGTCAATCAAGTAAATTTATCATCCAAAGAAAGTTGTAAAGAATGAAGGACCTAGAAAAATAATGAGTGGCATAAAGAAAAAAAAGTTACAATTAGTAACTGTCATCGATGTGGAATGCAAGGTCATTGGCAACGTACTTGTCGTACACCAAAATATTTTGTCGACCTATATCAAGGATCTTTGAATACAAGATGATTTGCGTATAAGTTTGTCCAAGATGAGTGGCAAGAATGTGGAGACAAACTTTGTCCAAAATGATTTCATTGAATTTGCTAATGGCCTTGAGAATATAACGCACTTGGATATTTCTAATTTTCTTAATGATCCAAATGATGAAAGTGCAAGAAATCAAGAATGATTTTAATTTTATAACTATGCAAATTTCAATTATGTTCTCTTGTTTTATTATAATACAAGTCTATTTATTTTATTTTACTTTTTTATATTTAATTTATTTTATATTTTCTTATTACTTTTATTTACTCAATGAAGAGAATGGATATTGGCATGGATATCTCTAAGATGAACGCCAAGGAAATATGTTTGGTTGACAGTGCCACAACACATACAATATTGAGAGATAAAAGATATTTCTCTTATTTGGATAATAGAAAAACCAATGTATATACCATAAGTGGTAGTACAAGATTGATTGAAGGCTCCGGAAGAGCAAATATTATTCTATCTGGTGGTACCAAAATAATGATAGAAGATGCATTATACTCTTCTAAGTCTCAAAGAAACTTGTTAAGTTTCAAAGATATTCGTCTGAATGGATATCATATTGAGACAATGAACGAAGGAAGCATTGAGTATCTTTGCATAACTTCAATAATTTCGGGTAAAAAGTATATATTAGAAAAATTACCCACTTTTTCTTCCGGATTGTACTACACAAGTATTACAATGATAGAATCTCATTCTATAATAAACCATCAGTTTAATGATGTGTTTAAAATTTGGCATGACCGGTTAGGCCATCCCGGTTCAACAATGATGCGAAAAATAATAAAGAATTCTTGTGGTCATCCATTGAAAAAGAATAAGATTTTTCAATCTAATGAATTCTCATGTGCTGCTTGTTCTCAAGGCAAATTAATAATAAGGCCATCACTAGCAAAAATTGGAATTGAATCTCCAAAATTTTTAGAAAGAATTCAAGGAGATATTTATGGACCTATACATCCACCATGTGGACCATTTCAATATTTTATGATTTTGATCGATGCATCAACCAGATGGTCACATGTATGTTTATTATCATCTCGTAATATGGCATTTGCGAGATTGCTTGCCCAAATAATTCGCTTGCGAGCTCAATTTCCTGATTATCCAATAAAGTCCATTCGAATGGATAATGCTAGTGAATTTACATCAAAAACCTTTATAGATTATTGCATGTCTATTGGAATACAGGTTGAACATCCTGTTGCTTATGTTCATACACAAAATGGTATTGCAGAATCATTTATAAAACGCTTACAATTAATTGCAAGACCTATGCTTATGAGATCCAAACTTCCAGTTTATGTTTGGGGACATGCCATTTTACATGCAGCAACAATTATACGCATTAGGCCAACAAGTTATCATGAATACTCTCCAATGCAATTGGTTCATGGTCAGGAACTAAATATTTCCCATCTAAGAATTTTTGGTTGTGCTGTATATGTTCCAATTTCTCCACCACAACGTACAAAAATGGGTCCTCACAGAAAGATGGGAATATATGTTGGATATGAGTCTCCATCTATCATTAAATATCTTGAGCCATTAACTGGAAATTTATTTACCGCAAGATTCGATGATTGTCATTTTGACGAGACTATATTTCCAACACTTGGGGGAGAAAATAAACAGTTGGAAAATAAGATCTATTGGAATGAATTATCATTATCTAGTTTTGATCCTCGAACAAATCAATGTGAACATGAAGTTCAACAGATAATTCATTTACAAACGATTGCAAATCAACTGCCAGATGCATTTACTGACCTTAAAAGAATAACTAGGTCTCATATTCCAGCTGTAAATGCTCCGATAAGAATTGATGTCCCTGAAGGACAATCTAAAGTTACTAGTGAATCTAGACCACGTCAGAAACGTGGAAGACCATTCGGTTCTAAAGATAAAAATCCTCGGAAAAAGAAAGGAGCAACTATACAAGATGGTCATGAGGAGGATATAGTTTTGGAAAATCCAGTTGACATCATTAATAAAATTCCGAAAGAAACACAAGAGAATGAAGAGATCTCGATTAATTATGTCACTACAGGAACAAGATGGAACCGAAGCTCAATACTTGTCGACAATATTTTTGCATATAATATAGCGCTAAATATTATGGAAGAAAATGAGGATTTTGAACCTACCTCTGTGGAGGAATGTAAAAATAGAAATGATTGGCCAATGTGGAAAGACGCAATTCAATCAGAATTAAAGTCATTTGAAAAACGTGGAGTTTTTGGACCTGTAGTCCATACACCAAAAGGTGTAAAACCGGTGGGATATAAATGGGTATTTGTGCGAAAAAGAAATGAGAAAAATGAAGTCGTGAGATATAAAGCAAGACTCGTCGCACAAGGTTTTACCCAAAAATCGGGTATTGATTATGATGAGACATATTCTCCAGTGGTGGATGCAATAACATTGCGATATTTACTTTGTTTGGCAGTACATGAAAAGCTTGAAATGCGTCTAATGGATGTAGTTACAGCCTATCTGTATGGCTCGTTGGATACTGATATATATATATATGAAAATCCCTGAAGGATTTAAATTTCCAGATGCAAATAAATCAAATTCCAGGGAATTTATTCAATAAAATTAAATAGAGCTCTATATGGATTGAAGCAATCTGGACGGATGTGGTATAATTGCCTCCGTGAATGCTTAATTAAAATTGATTTCAAGAATGATCCAATTTGTCCATGTGTCTTTATAAAAAGATATGGATATGGTTTTGTTATAATAGCTGTTTATGTTGATGATTTAAATATCATTGAAACTCGTGAAGAGATAGATAAAACTATCAGCTATTTAAAAAACGAATTTGAAATGAAAGATCTTGGAAAAACAAGATATTGTTTGGGTCTTCAAATTGAGCATCTAAGTGAAGGAATATTTATTCATCAATCAAATTATGTGGATAAAGTTCTTAAAAGATTTTATATGGATAAAGCCCATCCGTTAAGTACACCAATGCTTGTGAGGTCACTTGATGTGAAAAAAAATATTTTTCGACCTCGTGAAGAAAATGAAGACCTCTTAAGTCCTGAGGTTCCATACCTTAGTGCTATTGGTGCACTTACATATCTTGCTAATAACACTCGACCTGATATATCATTTTCAGTAAATTTACTAGCAAGATATAGTTCTTCCCCAACTCGAAGACATTAGAATGGAGTTAAACATATTTTTAGATATCTACGAGGGACAATGGATATGGGTTTATATTATTCAAATTTATCCACTTTTGATTTAGTTGGCTATGCAGATGCAGGATATTTGTCAGATCCACATAAAGCCAGATCGCAGACAGGTTATTTTTTCACTATAGGTAATACTGTCATTTCATGGCGATCGGTGAAACAAACTTTGGTTGCTACTTCTTCTAACCATGCAGAGATGTTAGCAATTCACGAAGCAAGTCGTGAATGTGTTTGGCTACGATCAATGTCACAACACATAAGAGAAGCATGTGGATTATCAAGTGATAAAGAACTTGCAACTACACTGTATGAAGATAATGCTGCTTGTATAGCTCAATTGAAGGAAGGCTACATAAAGGGTGACAAGACAAAACATATTTCACCAAAATTCTTCTTTACTCATGATCTTCAAAGCAAAGGGGAAATCAGTGTCCAACAAATACGCTCAAGTGATAACCTGACTGATTTATTTACTAAAGCTCTTCCCACATCAACATTTGAAAAGCTTGTTCGAAAGATCGGAATGCAACGCTTGAAAGATTTAAATGGATGACTAAATCAGGGGGAGTATGCACTGCACTCTTTTTTTCTTCACCAAGTTTTTATTCCCATTGGGTTTTTCCTGGTAAGGTTTTTAATGAGGTAGTATTCTGATTTCATACTCACATTCTTAAAATTCAAAATATTCAAGGGGGAGTGTTATGAATATCAAATGTGGCAATTGAAAAGACAAAAAAAACTTATTATGTCTATTCAATTGTGTAATGAATATTTTGTAACTACAAAACTCTTTATCCTCCAATGTCTCTTCATGTACCCAATCATGTTACCTATAAATAGGAGGTAACATTGTTCACTTTGTACACACTTGTTTTGAGTACTTGATATGATCTTATACTCTCTATCTTGTTCTTAAGTTTTCTCTCTTGTTCTTTTCTCCTCAATTATTCCTTATTTTTTTCTCCTCAATTATTCCTTATTCTTTTATCCTCAATTCTTACTTATTCTTTTCTTCTCAATTCTTCTTATCGTTATATTCTATAACAGATAGTATTTTTTGTCTGGAAAAAAACAATTAAAAATATTAGATCAATCTCGTCGTCGTCATTCACGTGCTTCCTGTCACTGAACCAACGGGTTAGCCAAACACGTTCATCATCTTCTTTTATAAAAAAAATCGAGAACAGTTGGATTAAATTATCTTTGGAAATGGGAGAGAAGCGAAGCGGATGCTGCCCTCCCATGGATCTTCTACGGTCAGAAGCGAGGCAGTTGGTGCAGCTCATCATTCCTATCGAGTCTGCCCATCTTACCATCTCCTGTCTCGGCGAATTTGGCCTTCTCCAATTCAAAGACGTCCGTACTCTCCTTACTCCGTCAATGCTGTCTTGCATTTCTTCTTTTCTTTCTCCTTCTGTTATATTCTACTGTTGTTTGGTTGTTAGCGTCAGCCCGAGCTTGAAGTGGCTGTTTTGTTAATGCCGGTTGCGATAAGACTCGCGATCACGGCGGAGTTGTTAGTTTTTCTTTTGAACTTGCACTTGACTTCAGTGCTGCAGTGATAAACCTTGATTATACTTTTTTTTTTGTGGATTTATAGAGTTCAATTCCGTGTCAACCATTGCTGTCTTGTCCGTTATTGATTGAAACAGATTTTCGGTTTGTTGATGTCGTGTTCTTCCTATCCAGCTCAACTCGGAGAAGAGTTCCTTCCAAAGAAAATATGCTGCGAAGGTGAATATTCTTGGTGCTACGTTCTCTTTTTTTATTTTTGTTCACAGCAAAAGATTTTTATTGGTTCTAGTGTTCATTTATGCATTTTGTGTTAAGATAAAAAAGTATGAGATGGCTTGCAAATTACGTTTTTTCTCAAGGCGCAGATGGAAAAGGCAAGAGTATCACCTTCGATCAAGCCTGATACCGAGACTAATGTCAATGTGGATGACCTAGAGGTTTGTTAACAAAGTTGATCCCCACGGTAACAGTGCAATATATATTTTCATTATCTTAACTATTTTCTGTCTATTTGGATTATTCCAGGTTAAACTTAGTTGTAATGACTGAAAATAATGAGAAATTACAACGCACTCATAATGAGCTCGTAGAATACAAACTTGTGCTCCAGAAGGTATAAAAAATGTATCTGCTGATGTGATCTAGTAATACTTGTTTTCATCCTACAGAGACTGACATATGAACATTCTGATTCAGGTAGAAATACTCTTTTTTTGCTAGCTGTATAAGTTTGTTCAAGAAGTTAGGACATGCACGGAAGGATTGGTTGCAACTGAAGTTTCATAATAATGCAGTTATAAGAGTAATGTCTTTAAGTTTTCAAATCCAGCATACAATAATATGTCGATATCCCTCTCATGCATCAATTGTCACCAAATTTTTTTTCTTATCTTATTTGTCTTTTAACCCTTCTTAACACTTAGTCAATAATTTATACAAAATTCTGAATTTTGTTCTATATTTTCAAATATATTATGTTCTGTGTACTTTATACTACTTCGTGAACAATTGGACAAAATTCTAACCCTCTTTCTTTCAGACTGGTGAGTTCTTTTCTTCAGCTCTTAGCAGTGCAACTGCACCGAAGAGGGAAATAGTATCAGCCGGGAGTGGTGAAGAATCACTAAATACTCCTTTACTAAAGGATCAAGTATGAGTTCTCACGTGTTTCTGTTGTATTGGGATCATGCAAATTTTCTTCTGTTTACCCGTAGCAACCTGAGTGATTGTTTTATGCAGGAAATATCAGCTGATCCTTCAAAACAAGTGAAGCTGGGATTTATGACCGGCCTTGTTCCCAAAGGAAAGTCCATGGGTTTTGAAAGAATAATATTTCGTGCTACCAGGGGAAATGTGTTTGTCAGGCAGGCTGCTGTCGAGGAACCTGTTATGGATCCTGTTTCTGGGGAGAAGGTTGATTTTTGACTCACCTCAGTGAAATTTATTCAATACATGCGAAAATATTAATTGCTTTGGTCTTTCAAAAATTCTGTTTTGCATGCGCAGGAACACATATTCACATCTAGAAATTTCACTTATCTATATGCCACTCTAACTCAGCCTATCAACCTTAACTGCCAGTGAAATTTCCAACATTAACCATTGGATTGAGTCCATTTTCCCATCTGGCCACATGACTATGCTTGTACTAAGTGTTTGGTTTTGGTGCGTGACAATTATCTTAGATGCTAGCTTGATGCATGTATGTTGCCATGACATCATTTTACCTGACAAAGATGAAACTTGATATTATTAGAATCAGCAAATGAATTGATTTTGTTCCCCTTCTGGAATCAGTGCGGAAGGGAAACTCAACTGTTGGCTGTAAAAAGGCTAGAAATTGTTCTTCCTCTAATTTGATTGAGGAGTGTTACAATCTAGGAGATTATTTTGCATGTGTGACCTAATTATATTTTTGGAATTCCATTTAGCCTTTTGGTTTTATCTTTTCAATAAGCTATACTATTAAGGCGCATTGTGTTTTGGTGTATTTTGGAAGTAAGTCTGGAAGCTCGGGAAGAGATTAGTCAGGTTGTCGATTAGGATACTCTTTATTATTCAAAAAAATAAAAATGCATTGTGCTCGGTCATTTTGAGTTCATGTATTAACAACATCTTGTATAAAATTTTATTCAACTGATGGGGCTTGTTTCTGAATGTGAATGCTGATGGCCGACTGAGAAGAATGTCTTTGTTGTATTTTATTCTGGAGAAAGAGCAAATACAAAAATACTCAAAATATGTGAAGCATTTGGTGCAAATCGGTATCCTTTTGATGAGGATTTTGGCAAACAAGCTCAAATGATAACCAAAGTATGTGCTATTCCCTTCTTAACTATTTCTAGTATTTCATCCTTTCAAGTCAGTAATTTATAAGCTTGCTCGATTCTTGCTCCCTTTTTAACTGCATGACTGGACGAGATAAATCTAGTTCATGTATTATTATCTTCATGTGCTGCTTTACTTGAGATAATCATTTGCATCTTTTTGGTTATAAACGAGAACATTGTATTTGACCTGATATTTATAAATTTAGGTCACAGGAAGACTATCAGAAATGAAGACCGCCATAGATGCGGGGTTGGTTTACAAAAGAAACTTGTTGCAGACTATTGGAGATCAATTTGGGCTGTGGAGCTCATTGGTCTGTTTTTTTTTTCATATATTTTTGGGAAATATTGTGGTCCCATTTGGAAAACTAGCCACAATATCGATTGGAGAAGCTTTTGCAATTATTGTGCTGTTTAGATTACGTTTTGTTCATGGTTGTCTTTTTTTAACTAATGAAGGTGAGGAAGGAGAAATCCATCTACCATACCCTGAACATGCTTAGTCTTGATGTGACAAAAAATGCCTTGTCCCTGACGGGTGGAGTCAAGTCTTTGCCACAAAGCAGCTACAACCTTTTTGACTGATTCTTGGTTGCTACAGATTTTGGCTTTCAGGATATTTCAAGTCACTAGATTAAGAAATCTGTGTCCTGAATGGCATAAAATTATTTTGAAGTTAATATATGCAGATCCAAGATGCACTGAACCAGGCTGCAATCGCTTCCAATTCACAAGTTGGAACCATATTCCGGATTCTGCATTCAAAGGAGTCACCACCTACATATTTTCGGACTAACAAATTTACATCTGCTTTTCAGGAAATTGTTGACGAAAATGGGTAAGGTGCATTCTATATCATTTGTTCTGCAATTGCTTCTTGATGGTTGAATCCGGTTGTTGTCAAATGGAATTCTCTGCAGAGTCTAACGCTCATGTACCCTGATTGACATTAGTTTATGTCCAACGCTGTTGACAGCCAATATATCAAAGAGGAACGGTTGAATGACAAGACGTCTGAAAAGTTCTAATCTCCATTCTGACTTTGGGTCATAATTAGATGAATTAGTTAAATTGCATGTTATCTTGCTGCTTATCTAGTCATATTGGGTCCAGATTTCTGTCCGTTCAAAACCTTTTTGTTATTAATCCTACATCCGTTGTCATTGCCTATCTTCTAAGTCTTCTAGTTAGACGATGGCATCAAATATGGCATGGCATATCCTTTATTTTACGTGCTACTGGTAAAACATCCCAAGTGAACTAGTAAATGATACAATGATTTCCTCAAGTTGATGTGGGCTCAGATGATCATTAATTTGGCATGTCACTTGCACAATTTTTCCCAGTATAAAAACCTTGTTCTGTACAAACACTTTTAATTTTGTCACATGTTGCTAACAGAAGCATTTGCATTTTTGTTTGCGAGAGCATTCCCTAATTGTTAGTATTTAACTTTTGCTCTCCTAAGTGTTATTATGTAACTTTTGTTTGTTTAATATCCATTCCCTGATGAAATCTTTTCAATACAATTTAGATGGTTCAAATTTATGCAATTGCAGGGTGGCTAAGTATCAACAGGAAAATCCTGGTGTGTTCACTATTGTTTCGTTCCCTTTTCTTTTTGCTGTCATGTTTGGAGATTGGGGGCATGGGATATGCTTATTACTTGTAACATTGGTCTTTATATTGAGGGAAAAGAAACTTTCTGGCCAGGTACTTTTTGAGTGGTTTTGTTGAATCTATCAGATATCTTTACATCTATCTTCAGTTGACCGTTGTATTGTTTTACTTTTATACTGATTGCGGTGGGAACTTCTTTTGCTATTAGGATGTGATTCTATCTTGACCAATTTAAACTTCTCTGTTTTGTACTCTATCTTGTTGTTTCACCGAGATTACCATGGTTTGGTGATGAATGATCTTTTCTCTTATAAATTACAGAAGCTTGGAGATATCACTGAGATGACCTTTGGTGGTCGTTATGTTATCCTAATGATGTCAATCTTATCAATCTACACTGGTTTGATATATAATGAATTCTTCTTGGTCCCTTTTGAACTATTTAGTAAGTCAGCAAATGCATGCCGAGACCTCTCTTGCAGGTACTCTGATTGCACCTGTTGCATCATGCTTTAAATTCTCTCTTTGTTCTACTTCAATTATATGGTAGTTGAATTGATCTTATTTTTCAGGGATGCTACTACTGAGGGATTGATTAAGGTGCGCCCTGCCTAACCATTTGGTGTTGATCCAGCATGGCATGGTACCATGAGTGAGCTGCCATTTCTTAACTCTCTTAAGATGAAAATGTCAATCTTTCTTGGGGTGGCCCAAATGAACCTGGGAATCATTTTGAGTTTCTTCAATGCATTGTATTTCAGAAATGGACTAAATATCTGGTAAGTTATACCTTATGATCCATTTTTACAATCACCAATCCTAATGTAGTCAGCTAATACGTCCATGTTCTTGAACTGTTTCTCCACCATGAAATTTTTGCAGGTTTCAGTTTATTCCCCAAATTATATTTTTAAACAGCTTGTTTGGCTATTTGTCCCTGCTCATTGTATGGAAATGGTGCTCTGGTTCACAAGCTGATTAATACCATGTAATGATATACATGTTTCTGAATCCAACTGGTGAGTTGGGTGAAAACCAGCTCTTTTCTGGGCAAAAGATAGTCCAGGTTGGCTCTTGCATATCCTTCTCGTAGTGTCTCGTATTTGCTCTTTTTTTCCCTCTTCATTCATGATTTGGGTATTTTTGTCACTGATCCCGTGTACTGTATTCTCAGCAAGTGTAATTGTTACTTGCCCTTGTTTCTGTGCCTTGGATGCTGCTTCCGAAGCCATTTCTTTTGAAGATGCAACATCAAAATGTATGGTGCAGCTTTCGATCTTCCAAGTCTCATTTTATGTTTTTAAGGATAGTTAATCTTTACACTCTTCATGTGTTTTCTTCACAGACATCAGGGACACTCATACGATCCACTTCAAAGCAATGAGGAATCTCTTCAGGCCGAGGCAACCAATGATTCCCTTGGTCACGAGGAATTTGAGTTCAGTGAAGTTTTTGTCCATCGGCTAATCCATACTATTGAATTTGTCCTTGGCGCTGTCTCAAACACAGCTTCATACCTTAGCTTATGGACTCTTAGGTGTGCCATTAATTGGAACTTTCATGTCATTTTTATTTCAAGTTTATATTCCACAGTTGAGTTATGCTGCACTTGTCCTTGTTTTCATGGCTTATGACTTTCTGTGAGGGAGACTAATCCCATGCGGTGTGGTTTTTTTTTTTTATGACAGTATTGCTGACTCAGAGTTGTCGAGCGTATTCTATGAGAAGGTTCTGCTCCTTGTTTGGGGGTATGTCTGCAATTCTTTCTTGTCATATTTCTGTTGGTCAATTAAAAAAGGATCTGAATTCATGGTTTCTCGTCTGTTACCTTTGGATTTTGAAACATACCATTTGAGCAGGATTTTCCCAAACTGATTCAGTTTAATGACATGACTATAAACTTTCGAAACACAAAATAAAAGAAATCTCTTGTGACCAATTCTGCACATTGAACATTTCTAATATTGCAGATGATGAAGTATCTGTGTACAAATGCAGACTCCCCAGAATCACGTAAAAAACATATATGTTTTATTAAGCAAATAAGGATGATAAACTCATGCTTTCATGCCACAGGTTCAACAGTGTGATAATCCTTATCCTGGGCATAATCATCTTTGTTTTTGCGACTGTTGACGTGCTGCTGGTAATGGAGACTCTTAGTGCTTTCCTGCATGCCTTGCGACTTCATTGAGTGGAGTTCCAAAGCAAGTTCTATGAAGGAGATGGTTACAGGTTCTATCCCTTTTCATTTGCATTACTCAGTGACAAAGATGAATGATGCACTGTATCAAAATCAATCCCGCCAAAGATATATATTGATCTCAGTTTACAGAGGTATAAATTGCATTCTTTTTTCTTTCTCATTTTTAATTTAAATATGATCAGAAGATGGTTGGCATTGTATATTTCAAGGAGAGTTAGAGGTGCTTTCTATTATTGGGCTGTGATCCGCTCCCTTGTAGTTGCGGCTGCTACAGCCGGATGTGGTAGTAAGGTTAATATTTATGATTCATATTGGTTCGTCGATATGTCCATTTACTGTGGGGTTTCGTTTGTTTCTACTTTCTCAATCTTTTGCAATACTGGTTCTGATCAACCTCTGATAAAAGTTTCCTCCTATGCTCCATGTCATCACTGGACTCTGCTGCATCTGATCATAGCTACAATGCCCAAAGCATTACTATTATCTTTTACAAAATCCAGCGAGTCTCAAGCTAAGTTCTTCTTCGAGTTCGGTAATAAACAGGTACGTTTCATCACGAAGTTGTCAAACTCCGAATGGCATGAAATTGGTGAACATACTCTCAATTACACAGAGAGTTTAATCGATTGAGATATTTTTCTTTATTAAAAAAAACTAGAAGCATGGATAAGATTATTGCATTTTGTGCCGCGACGTTGCAAGCATCACCTTAGCATATTATTCTTCTTAATTAATATATATATACCCTACCGTGAAGATAGGGGTAGGAGGCCAGCTACTGGCTAGCAACAATACCAATAAGGTATAAGGTAGCCACAATGGAAATGCCGAAGGGAAGGCATAGAAGGCAATACTGAGGCAATAAATCAAATCCGTTTAACACAAAGCCGGTGGAGGGTTTGTATTCTACTGGATTAATCATATAGTTGGGCTCACAAAAGGGCGGAACCCATGTCGAAGGCTTGCTTTCCAGACTCGGTCGATGTCCATCATTTTGAGCCCACATTCATGCTCACCCCACCCTTCCAAGGCATGCAATATTCCAGCTACGCGCCATGCACTCATCACCCTTCTTGGCAACCAATTCTGCAATCATAAGCAGACAGGGTGATTAGTGATTAGTGATTACTAATTAGACGTTAAGAAAGATGAAGTTGCAATGAGGGACAAAGTGGGTCGGGTCCACTCCTAACTAACCTCACACGAATGCATGTTCTCGAAAGACTTGGGAATCATCAGCGCGGGTGTGTTGTAGTAGAAGCAATCACGACGCAACTTCTTGGGAAGGAATTGGGAAAACGGAATGAATGTCGTGCCTGCTGGCGCCATTAATTGCTCTTCCGATGTCAATCCTTCTCCCACCAACCATATCTGCCACGAAGCAGTTAATGGTAAGATACAGCAACTTGAATTCAATGATCTCCAAAATTGAAAGACAACCACTAGTCTAGCAACAATGCTTGCTCATATTTGTGGATATTCAGTTATTTACCTTTTGGGTGCCATTTCCGGAATGAACCAAATTAGTTTCAGGGATGGTGGGGTGCCTTAGTTTAAGCTTTTCGTTCTCATGCTTGTGCAAAGTAGCTACCTGTACCCAAGTAAATAATTGATCTCCAAACGTAGGGAATGATCCTTGGTACATAATTACTAGATATCAAGTACCTGGATTCCCCTCTCGGACAGAGCAGAGACGATGGCATAGGCAACCTTTGTGAGTCTTCCTCTGAGGAGAACTTTGGTTGTTCCGTTAGGTAAGCTGTTTAGCACAACCGCGACTGCAAGGCTACTCCCATCTACCAACTTTACTTTAAGCACAGGATTCTTGCGGACAAAAATCTCACCATATTGGTTGAGCTCTTCTCCCTTTGCAATTTATACACAAAAAGAATCCAACTGTTAGTTCTCACAGTACGTGAGTTCAGAATTGAATGTCTTGCAAATTTAATTATAAAGCGATTTGTTAGTTAGGTGATCTACCTGGTTCAAGAGACCAATGCTTATCACCTTAACTCCCTTCTTGTCTGCCTTAACTATGGCTTCCTCAATCAAGCTATTGATAGCCTCCCTCTGCCGTCGAAGAAAATACTGCAGAAAACAAACGAAACCGAAAAGGGTTCGTTGTTCTTTGTGAATTAAATAATATCATTATCTTGCCTAATGGTTCAGGAAACAAAATACAAAGCAAGCTTTGGGCCGGGCCGGCATTGCACCTTACCTGGATTTTGTATCTTGGTATCACCCAAGACTGGAGTTTTAGTGAATTGAAATTCGTACTTTCTGAAACAAATGTACGACCGTAAACCCAAGTCATGATCACTGACCAAAGTGTGATAGGCCACACAAGCCACAAGTACCAGGCGGTTTTGGTGTACGGTTTGGAGGCTAAAGAGGCAAATCCAATCTGCAGATGGTAGATGGACTCCGGCGTGGTGAGATGCATTAGATGCACGACGTCGGGCGAGTCTTCCGGTCTCTCGAGGGAAGTTTCATAGAGGGTATCAGACGATTTGTCCATGGTGTTATAGAGGTAGTCATAAATGGGCATGAAAAGTGAGTAATTTGTCCGGAACTGAGTGTGGTGCAGGGAGTGATATCTGCGAGACATGGAAAACCAACAAAAATGATATATACACATCATCAATTATCTATATTTCGTGCTTAATTCTTTTACGAATCCTGGAAGTGCATTTAGGCTACTTACGATGGAGTGTACATGAGATACTTAAGAGGCGGAAGGATGGAGAAGAGCCACTTTGGGACTAGCTCGAAGTTGCAGTGACCCAAGTTGTTCATCAAGTCGATGAAGAATATATACAGACTAAATGATGCCACTGAAGCAATCCCCGTGAAGAGTGTGGTAAGCAATGGAATTGCAAAGAGCGTGAAGTACGCTATATGTTCAGCGAAGGGATGAATCACAGCTGCCACAGAGTCAGAGTCACACAATTAGCTTCATCTGTCAGTGTGGTTAAAATAAATCAATTAGCTGGACTCTTAATTGGTAGTTGTTATATTACAGGTGATGGGCTCCGTGACAATGGAGGAATGGTGATGAGAGTGGTAGCGAGAGTAGAGGTAATGGTGGTGAAGTGCTCTGTGAAGCCAGTAATACAGAAACTCCACAGGACCCGCGTGAAGAAGGATCGTCAGGATGATTCCATCTGTTCTCCATAAACACAAGCAGGTAGCCTGAGGAATTAATATGACGCCTATATAAAAAAGGATCCCGTTGAACAGTATCTGATCATCCCTGCCAAGCACCAATTGAAGTCCACATAACCAAAGTGAGTGTCTTTACAGAGAGAAACAAAAATGCAGTTGAGAGACGACAATAAAGCGACTGGCATTTAACCCTCCAATATTTGCAGCAGCAATGCCTGTAAAGGGTGGCCATGTACGTCGATGACGGCCTTTTCTCCAATAACATCAAGTACGTAGTTTTCAAAAGCGTAGGAATTTATGTGTCTTTCGTAGTTCATTTGAGATGTAACGAAGAAAAAAAATGTTATGGCAGTAATTGCTATACCAGTTAGCTTCCCTGTCAACTTGCTCGAACTCAATGCCTTTATCAACTATCTTTCTGTTGCCTTTGGCGTTCTGGTAGCGAGAAAGAGATATCCATATCTGGTTGTGAAGCATCCGCACAAGGAGAAATGGGAATACGAGAAAGTAACCCAGATTTCTTTCACTTCCCTCTGTCGTAGCAAATGAGTAGATGCTATGCACCGCCCACGGGGCCAATAACAGGTACTTTTTCCATCATGGAAATGAAACGAATAAGTGTGCTTCATTAACAACAGAAAACACATTCTAATAACGATCTCTAGCTCCAATGCATGGCAGCAGAGTATAAATAAGAACCATGGAAACGAAAGGCATGATGATTTAAGCAGCATTTAGCAATTTAATCTTTCTATTAAAACAATAGCATGTAGTGGCAAATACTGTAATTATAACAAAAGAACTGGAATTGCATGCTACATTAATCATAAGATGAAGCGAAATGAAACAACGTCAAAGTATGTCGTCGGCGTGGATAGTATTACGTTAGGACCATACCTTAAAGCTCCCAAGTGGAGTCCAAGGCCAGTTCGTGAGGAAACCTGGTCTAGATGCCATTTTCCTTACCTCGCACTGCACAGTGTGGCCAGGTGGCTATAGCAGTGTGCATGTAGTTTATCACAAGGTCCATATATATAATGATGCTTCATATCTGTCTTACAAGTCTCTCCCTCTGTTTTATTTCTTTTTCTAAATAAAAAATAATCCATCAACCTGAATATATGAACGAAAAGAACTTTAATATCTCGTCCTCAACTCCCAACAAGAATGACAGCCGATATGAGCGAAATTTATGGCGAAGTCTGGAAGACACGATAAACATAAGCACCCACAAAAAAACATAGGGTGGTTCTTTACATATTCAATTATGATGGTTTAACATTTGACGGATATAGTCGAGTAGCGTAGAGTGGTAAGATCCTTGATAACTATTAATTAGTAAATATATTAAGAGTTTCATTTTTTATGGTTAAGGAAATAAATTTATTTTAAAATTTTTAGTGAGTGAGTGATAAAATGTTTTTTTCCGAATCTCGAGATCCAGGAGTAGGTAAGAACACGGGCGGTCGATAACGAAGGTATTCAATTGATTGTCGGAACGAATAAACTTTTCTTGCTCTGACCTCTGAGTTCGATAGAAGAAACGTCACTTTTCTTTCTATTTCAAACTACGACACATACTATTATATATCCCAGAGGGTGCAGGCTTTCTTTTGCACGTTTAAATTGGTATTTTCGGTTACCTTAAAAAGGGTTTTCCTTACGACCATCAGTTTATATTGTTGGTCTATGTGTAATATATTATTGTTCTTGTTGTTCTTTAAACTCCTCCTGATGCTTTAAGTGTATTCCGAGGGTAATTTCACAGATTATGGGGTCAGTGGCGTAATAGACTCGTAAACTGTGACCTGGGACAAGATGGGCACAGATATGGTAAGGATTCAATGTCATAAGTGAAAGTATGGAATTCCACTGCTATTTCCCGTTTCTGTTTCACTACAGTCAGTTTATGAAGTGAGAAGATTGCATACCTATATATAGATGAAGAAAGCTGAAAGAAAGGTTAAAATTTGTGGGGTTCCCCATTTGTAAAGAGCCATTATGGCTTTTTTCAGAGTTCCATCGGAATGGAAGACATTAATTGATGACCACTATCTGACGACTGTGATGCAGACAGGTGCGAGCCATCCCGAAGTGCATAGCATTTGGGTTCAAAATGACATCCCATTCGAGGAACCAAGGAAAATGACACCCAGTAGATAATCCAAGACTACACCCCAGACGGTTGAAAAAAAGTTTCCCCTTCCGTGTCGAGCCACTCTGGCTGGCTGGTGCAAAGGTACATGCAATGAATGATGAACCGACTATTTACGGCTATATGGTGCGGCCCTGGTTTAAGCCGTGGCTCTAGTGGTCCCCACCACGTTCTACCGCAGGCATAATAAAAAGGCAGCTCGACTCCCGACCGAAGTCTTTAATGTACGATGGTTGCCGCTTGACGAAATGCGGAGCAGTTGAGCCACATGGGCTCATTTCGGCGACTACGTGGGTGAAAATATCCCAACTGCACCGTATCTGTACGAGCCACTTTATTCAAAGCAAAGTAATTGCACGGTCAGAATCGCGAAATGGCAGTTCAAGGTGCTCGGTTCGGACAAACAACCTGAAGACACAAGTTATTTGGTTCGTACCAGTGGGTGCGACATCTCGGATCACCGACTACTATTTAATATCAACAGAGGAAAAATTTCTAAACCACCCAGAATCATTAAGAAATTTTATTAAATGATTTCAGCACTAATTATTCTATTTTTTTCTTTATGGATGTTTGGCTGCCTGGGAATAGTTTGAACTGTAACATCCATCAGATACTATTCAAATATATATCTGTTTTTCCTCTTAAAACTTTTTATAATTTTAATTCTCTAAAACTCCTTATTCAATATGGAGGCAAACGTCTTTTTCTTTCTTTTTTATTAATGGTTGATTTGATGGCTCTCATAGCACGATGTAAAAGCAACTTATCTAAAGAATCAATAGCACATGTCTTGTTAATGAAGCCAAACTTTCTATTAAATATTTCATCTATTAAAACTGATCATAAAAAAATATAATATAATATCATCGCAAAATTAATTCCTTATCTGGCTTCTATCGATATCAATGTTTATTAAAATTGATACAATTAATAAAATTAATTTGTATTCACATCTTAAATACTCAAAATTTACTTTTGTATGATTTAAATCTACGATATAAGAATTAGGAGTCTATATTTATTGTGATAGTCTATCTAGGACCGTCTATTATTCAGATATTTTTTCTTTGTCGGTAAGATAAATAAGTGAATCTGATTACTGTCAAACAAATTTTTAGGTTTTAAAAATAATTTAAATTTTGTATCTATATTTATATAAAAATACTGACATTAGATCCTCAATCGACAGTTTGAGCCCAGATATAAATTAGATAGTATTGTAAATGAAGGAGGATAGAAAAAAGATAAAGATATAGATATACACAGATATAGAGAGAGAATAGAAGGATCAGGATATTAGAGAATATCTTAAATGACAGTATGACATACATATTTATATCTCTTGGAAAGGATTATATCTGTTGGTAAATAAAAAGAGAGTTCAATGTATATTCACCAAGTATTTTATTCACAACACTCTCCCTTGAATATCCATTTAATTAAAAGTAATAGATATTCAACTTAATAACACTCTCCCTTTGAAAGTCTATTCATTATATAACTAAATGCCTTGTTAAAACCTTATTAGGAAAAACCTCATGAGAAAAAATCCTAGTTAAGGAAAAATAGTACATCATTCTTAACTTAAGAATATATTATTGAAATACTGCCTAATTAAAAATCTTACCAAGAAAACCTAATGGGAAAAAAACTTTGTGATGAAAAAAATAGTACAGTTCATATATAAAAATGAAATTAAAGTATTGCCTCGTTAAAAACCTTATCAAGAAAAACTCAATGGGAAAAATCTTAATAAAGTAAAAAAGAGTGTAATGCAACTTTTTACTCTTGACCAACATCTTAAATATTATCATTCGATATTTGATATGGTCACATATATATATAACATTATGCAAACTTAAGTATCGATTATATTTCTTATCGAGATTTATATATGATATCACTGTTGGATAATTTTGATGGATAAACTTTATCCCTAAATTTTCACAACATTTTTATCAAACATTACCGATTTACAAAGACTCGATTAAAATAGTTTTTATATAATCCACGACTTTTGATTACTCAACAATAGTTTCAATAATTTCATCTTTTCATAATGATTAGCAATCATATCAAATCTAGATCTGGATATTTTCATAAAAATACATACATTATGATTGTTTTAATAAATACAAGTTTCATTTAGCTTGATATAATATAACTTCTCAGGAAATTCAATCATTGCCTTTTGCAATATATATATCCATATTAGATTTTTATATATAAGACGTATTTAAAATATTTATTCACTGTCAGATTTATTATATATTGCAACATTATCCTTCCACCATCACAATAAAATATTTCTCTCATGAATAATCATTTATATAAATTGATACTTGTGCTATAAGCCATTTTCATCATTATATAATTTATCTCATTTTCACATAACTATCAATTTATATGTCATAATTTTCACAAATCTGACAATACTCATATTGCAAATCAATCATAATCGTCTTTCTAAATTTATCAATTATTTATAGTTTATACTCCACCATAGAGTTTAATCAATATCCTCATAAAATAGAGCTCTAAATTATATATAAGCATATTGTCGATATTTTACCTCGGTTCTATCTTTTTTCACATTGACATAATTTATCGAGATCTCTTTATTTTTCTGAATTAATTTCAGAAATTAATAATGTCAATGGAATATTTCAAATTTATTCTCTTTCAAATCATCATAAATATTTACTCCTTTTATGAGAATTTGATATCTTTGGAACTGATTGGTAACTTACATTTCGAATGTGTACCAAATTCATATATAATATCATCCCTTACAATATTATCTTACATTGAAGTAATATAGCTGAAACTCAATTATTATAAGATCAGTAAATTCATCTGACAATAATATTTATCAATGAGTTAGCTTATAAACTTCAAGTTCATAAATTATAATGAGAATCGTAATAATGATAACTCGTCATGATATTTTTTCTCCAGCTATTTATCTTTTCTCCCCCTCAATGTTAGAACATTGCCTAATTTATATTTTTTTTTGTTGATCCATCTTTATGCGGTATGATGGATAATAATATTATCTATCGCACATATAAATTTCATAGATAGTTTTACTTGGTTCCTGATCACAAACCAATTTATGAGGGGATACGAATGATTGTATATTGACATGATGTGAATAAACTTGTTGCATGACAAATGCATTATAATAAGTATATAATATCTCACAATGGTTCATAATATAAATATCCTCACAATATATATCCATTTTACTTGTATTCAATTATCAGGATGCACACACTGGGCAACAATTTTTTTTTTCACAAATTATTTTACAAACGTCACTTGCATTGTAACTATATTTATATATGTGAACATTTTGATTGATATATCATCAAAACCAAATATATATATTTCACATCTTCATCATGATTTGATATCAAATTGAACAAAGAAAGACCTTGTGCTTAATATGCATTTGCACAATAACATTCGAAAACTTATGTACCATGGAACATCTTATAGTTTTGCAATCATAATCGACATAGTTTATCGATGTATATATCACATTTTCAACCGGGATTGGCCCATCGGTGATGTCATCTTTTTATAATTGTACTATCTTATCTTTTGTAACCTTAATAAAGATTTAACATATTGTCCATGTCCTTAATCATAGATATAATATAAAAACACATTCACTTCAGGAAATTATGCTTAATTTTTAAGATGAGATACATACGGTTATTACACGACTATTATATTGTATCATTTAGTGTAAAGCATAGACCATGATAATTATAAGATAATATTATATTAAAATAAATAAATAAAAATAAAATGATCTTATAATGCCTATAATATCATATATTTTGTATAATATTAACCTTCCAAAGAGAATTATGGTGCACTACTAACATGCTTTATGCAAGGAATAATATTGTATATAAATTCATTTTAGTTAATGACTGAATTATGATATGTTATGTTCATAACTAAAAATTATCATTTATCTTATATTATATATGAAATTATATATATAATTTTATTGACAAAAAATAATTATGCACAATCCTAATTTAGATTTATATAATATAAAAAATTGTGTCTTAATAACAATTAATTTCATATGCATATGTATACTGTATACTAATTATTAATATAATTGATTATTATTATATAAAAAAATAAAAGATATATAATAAATTTATTAAATAAAAGAAAATATTATTTTTTTAACCGTCACTTCTCAAGCATGAGATTTGATAATTCCTCATCAGATCTTTGCATCCATAAACTATCCGAAACTAGAATTTCTTGCAGTGAGAGGGTGAGATGCCAGATAAGAAGATAAGTTTTTTGCTAGAGAATCATGCTGATAACGTGTTGTAAATGAAAGAGGAGAGAAAGAAGATAAAAATATAGATATACACATATATAGGAAGAGAATAAAAGGATCAGTATACTGAAGAATATCTCAATTATGATATACATATTTATAGTTACTAAAAGATATCATTTATATCTCTTGGAAATGATATATCCGTTATTAAATATACATCTCTTGGAAAAGATATATCTCTTGGAAAAAATATATCCGTTGGTAAAGATATATCTCTTGGGAAGGGTTCAATGGATATTCACCAAACATTTTATTCATATTTGATAATGTAGCTCTTAAAAATAATTTAAATTTTGTATCTATATTTATATAAAAATAATGACATTCAATTTAAGCCCACATATAAATTAGATAGAAATTCTTTTTGGTCAGTGATGTAGATTTAAAAAGAAGGTTACAGTTTAAGAGATCATGAGTTGATTATAATAAACTTTTAAAAAATTTATTCTATATTTTTTTCGCATTAAAAAAAGCATAAATGATAACTAACTACCATGTACTGTTATTGCGTACGTCTTAATTACTCGTACCTCAAATAGTTTAGCAACATTAAAAAGGGTACAAAGTTGTATAGTTTAACTCACGTTTGTAATTAATGACATATCTTTTTTTTTTCATCTATTTTCTGTTAAAAGAAATAAGAAAATTATACTGAATATTACCGGTGCACATGCCCATCGTTAATGCCGTTAATGGGCCAACAACATTCGCACCGACATAAAGTTGTACGGTCCTAATCATGTGTGTTATCATTATATATTTTTCCCATCTTTACCCCATCCGAACATAATATTAATAATGATAACAGCTACCATATAGTGTTGCTCCACATGTCTCCTAATTCGTCTGTCGTTTAACCCATGTTTCTAATTCCTGACATATCATTTTCTTTTTGTCTGTCATGTATCTAGGAAAATGATAAAAAGGATATTAACTGACATATATATCTGCCAATATGCGAATCCGATTATATTATTTTTATCTTCTTTTTATGGTCAATTTTTACTAGTTTGAATCCAACACGTCGTATCTACATATTTCCTAGATCTTAGGATCAGAAAGTGTGTCAGTTGAATTAAGTATCCTTGGCGTTTTATCTAGTATTTGTATTGAATCGTCGCCCTCAGCCTGAAAAGTTACAACATGTCTCTGTAATTTAGGCTTAATTCCGTATTACTTTGGAGACCAATAAAATTAAAATTAATGTTAATTTGATTATATTTGATGAAAGAAAGAGTTGGATTCAAGTGTTCCTCTTCTTCACGTTTGTCTATAAAAGTATATCCAGAAGATAAGAAGATCTCCCAAACTACCTATTCGTTCAAGCAGATTTGGAATTAGAATTGGAATTTTTTTTGAAAATGATAAAATATTATATATTTGAATATCAAATTAATCAAATTGATGTAAATTTAAATTTTATTATCATAAATTTTTTATTTATTTTATTTACAAATCCAGTTATAAATCCGATAATTCTACCTAAACGGACAGGGGAAGGCCAAAAGCCCACGTTACATCCATATTTTTTGGCTAATCTAACCCATTCACAAGGCACTTCGGGCTCTTACTTTAGCCCATTCGCAAGGCACTTCGGGCTCTTATATTTAGCCCGAGTCGACGGGCCATACTGACGGATCGATGGTTCATTCTGGCTGTAGCTTTATGCCAAGCTCACTTTTCACCCCCACAAACCGTAATAAAGAATGCGGTTCGTCTCTGCGAGTTTCACCGGAGCCGTAAAAGACAGTGGAAAGAAAAATAACCACTTATCTGAGATTATGAATAAAGAAAAAGAGCTATTGTGTGCAAAGATTTGAAAATCATAATCTCATCTTCTACGCTCATTACCACCTCTCAGTGTGGGCAACTCGATCATTTTGAATGGTTTCGGTTGAAAATAAGGACCATTGATGGCCTCGCCCACCATGTTTACACGATATGGTTATTATATGCCAAATCGAATTTTCGGTCCGAAGACAATAATTGCCTATCGGGCCGCGTTTCTTTGTTCTCCGGCCTCTGTTTTCTTAAGACTCAACCGTTGGTACGTCTTTGCATTTATAAAGAAAGAAAATCAATTTATAAGATAGTTCTCATGCTTGATTTCAGCTACATTCTACCTTGGAACAATGCGTTTACGATCCATGTACCTAATCCCTTTCATGGTTAAGAATGATTAAAGGGAATGCTAATCAGATGCAAGATAGAAGCAGAGTATATATGGGCTCATTGTACAGAGGTTCGCGCTCCAACAACCGTACGAGAACTTGACCCCTCGGCCTACCCTGGCTTACCCTGTGTTTCTTTATTCGGTGGTTTGTACTGGTTTTTTTTTTTTCAGATTTGCTCAAAATTTGAAATCTCACAGATTCTATATTCCCTGACGGAAAAAGAAAGGACACTCTCAAAACTGGAAACATGCATCCGTCTGGAAAAGGGACATAGTGTATCTATCTATAAAGGACAAACGTTACGCTGTTTGATTTAGTACAATACCAGTTGACCTGTAACGTTTAAATCGGTACAAATCTCCGGATATTCCCCCGGCTTTTTCTGATCAAGCACCTAATACTTGGAATCCTTATACGTCAGCGTAGAGTTAATGCACGCGTCGAGGCGCCTATATTAAGGCTTATAGTGTGCCGGGCACAAACAGGGAAGATTGAGTTTTATCTGGCTCTCCATCTTTTTAAAACCTTAAAAGGAAAAAGGAAAAAAAAAAAAACGAAACATGGCTGTGTTGGGTTCCTGCCCTCCTTCGATTCCTTCTCGAATTATTGTTTTCTTGGTTTTGGTTGTAAATGTGGCAGTGTTGTGTAACGGAGGCATAACAAGTACATTTGTCAGGAAAGTGGAGAAAACTGTTGACATGCCCCTCGACAGTGATGTTTTCGAAACCCCTCCGGGTCATAATGCTCCTCAACAGGTTGTTTCTCTACGCTTGTAATTTGCGATTCTCTTTGTTTTGTCGACGATGCACTCGAACATTCATGTGGGTTGAGCCTTGCTGTTTTACTAATTTCATGCCGTGTTCATGGTGGCTGGTTGGTGGTTTGGCAATAAGGTTCATATAACACAAGGAAATCATGAGGGGAATGCAGTGATTGTGTCATGGGTGACGGTAGATGAACCGGGTTCAAATGAAGTTCTTTACTGGAGCGAAGATGGCCAGGAAAAGGAGAAGGCTAAAGGCAAAATTAAAACATATAAATATTTCGATTACGCCTCTGGCTTCATTCATCACTGCACTATCAGGAACTTGGAGGTGAGGTTAAAATTGTTTGATTATGTATATTTCTGTTTTGCAGAGAGTAAGTAGGGAATCATGTTAGTTCATTATCATTCCGTAGAGCTCTGTTGTAATGCATCCTTATTCATCTGATATCTTGAGATTTCTGGCAGTTCAGCACCAAATATTACTATGAAGTTGGGATTGGGAACACCTCACGGCAGTTCTGGTTTACAACCCCTCCTGAAGTTGGACCTGATGTCCCATATACATTTGGTCTCATAGGTATGCATTCAAGCTAATGGCTAGAAATTTGGTTTTGCCTGAAGTTATATCACTCATATCTCCATTTTGGTTTCCTTTTGGCAATAAATTTTCTTCACAAAATGCTTTGGCATTGGGGAAAGATGAGTCCTGGTCCTGAGGTTTTTCTAAGTGGGTGATCATGAAGTTGCTAGCAGTATAGGTTACATGAGTTTCGTAATTTTGCAGGTGATCTTGGTCAGAGTTTTGATTCAAACAGAACACTTACTCACTATGAAAAGAACCCGCAGAAAGGACAGGCAGTATTGTATGTTGGAGATCTTTCTTATGCAGATAACTATTTAAATCATGACAATGTGAGATGGGATACGTGGGGAAGATTTGTGGAGAGAATTGCTGCTTATCAGCCTTGGATATGGACTGCAGGAAATCACGAGCTTGATTTTGCTCCAGAAATTGTAAGTATAGAATTAATAACTTCAATTCTATCTTGCATTTCGGTACTGTATTACATTCCTCAGGTTTCTAGCAGTTTTTTGAAATAAATGAATTCCTGATAACCCTATCTACTGTTGTTGTAGGGTGAAAATGAACCTTTTAAGCCTTTTTCTCACCGGTATCACGTTCCCTACAGTGCATCACAAAGTACTGCTCCTTTCTGGTACTCTATCAAGAGAGCTTCAGCATATATTATTGTATTGTCCTCCTATTCAGCATATGGTAAGTACACTCCTCAGTACAAATGGCTTGAACAGGAGCTGCCTAAAGTGAATAGGAGTGAGACTCCATGGTTGCTTGTTCTTGTGCATTCACCATGGTATAACAGCTACAATTATCATTACATGGAAGGAGAGACCATGAGAGTTATGTTCGAGTCCTGGTTTGTTCAGTACAAGGTTGATGTTGTCTTTTCTGGTCATGTTCATGCTTATGAACGATCTGTAAGTATGATTTCCCTTCTCTGATTTATCATCACAGCAACCACTCTGCCAGATAGTTGTCAACTACCCCCTTTTATCTACAGGAACGCATTTCCAATGTCGCATACAACATAGTAAACAGACAGTGTACTCCGGTAAAAGATCAGTCGGCTCCAGTTTACATCACCATCGGCGATGGAGGAAACATTGAAGGCTTAGCAAACAAGTAACAAATCGAATAACCTTGAACACCACAACCAGCTTGTAGATATATGTATGTATCAATCTGTCTGCTTGGAATTGTGAAACAACCTTGTCTGCTTGTGTTGTGTAGCATGTCGGAGCCACAGCCAGCTTACTCAGCGTACCGTGAGGCTAGTTTTGGACATGCCATTTTCAGTATCAAGAACAGAACCCATGCTTACTATAGTTGGCATCGTAATCAAGATGGATACGCTGTGGAAGCTGATAAAAAGTGGTTTTTCAACAGATTCTGGCATCCGGTTGATGATTCTAATGCAGGCCTAGAGTGATAATCCCAATTTATTCTCTTTTGTTGACACTACGGAATAATGCTCCTTCCTATACACACATATCCTTTGCTGTTCAGCTATTTCAATTTTCTTCTTTAATGAAATGAAACCTCACTTGTAAGAAAATAAAAATGTATCAATGACCCTAATACCATACAAGAATCCGTGAAAGTCATCTATTTTCAGATTCCTGATATCGATTGCAAGACTATTTTTTTTTTATTAGACACTATTATAATGAAAAATTAAATAAGAAAAATAAATTTCTATTTTAAAAATTAAACAAAACAAACTTCAAAGATACTCCAGAAATTGAACTGACCTTCAAGAATGAATTTTGCGAGTTCGCCAGATAGCACCATAGCAGAGGAACGCTGGAATGAGACGGGGATACTCGTCTTCTAGGTTAACTCACTCGACGACGTGTCAATCAAAATCTGAAGTGTCACAAGTGTGAGATGAGAACTGTGGGAACTACTACACGTGGCGGTACTTTTTTTTTCCTCGTTCCTCTCGTCCGTAATCATTTTTCGCCTTGGAAACTTCCTTCGAGAATCAGTACTTCTCCTCATCCTCTCTTCGTCTGAATACCTAAATCTAATAAACATAGATGGCTATAGGTTATATTTTAATGTCGTGGACCAAACAATACATACACAGAGTTGAATAACTTCCTTAAACAAGCACAACTCTCGCATCACAATCCTCACATGAAGCGTCCACAGGAAGCTTCCTGAAATGGCGGAGGAGGTGATCGAGACTAACAACAAGAGTAGCAGCGGCGGCAGAGATAACGATAGCAACGCCTTGTCGGCAGAGCCTGATATTATCGGCGGCAAAAATATCAACGTTCGTGACAGCACGAATGTGAAGAATGTAGATCCGGAATTGTTCAGTTGCTTGCTTCAGCCTGTGACTACCGATTCCGATCCGGATTATATCGGCATGCGCCGTCTCCTGCTCTACCGGAAAGCTCAGTCCGGTGGTCATCGCCGACTCGTAAGCTCTTTTCTTACTGTTTTGAAGCTCATTGTGATCGTTGATTATATAGTCGTGTTATTCGTTTTTTCGAACAGCTAAATGAAGCTCATCCTGTCTACGGATCTTGATTTTCTGTAGATCTTTATGTAATTTGTTTTGTTAGTCAATCGGGTTTTGGCTGTTCTTTTTACAAATGTTTCGTTTGTTTGTTCTTTTGCTTTCTTGTTATAGTTATAATTGTGATCCAGTTCTCACACACATCTAACAACATACTGGAATTTATGTAATGGTTTAAGGCGCTGGTTTGTTTTGAAGGATTGGAAATGTAATGGAAAAGGATATGTGAGCTACCGAAATTATATTCGGCGACCGAGAGATTGGGAACGTTTGATACAAAGTCATCATAGCACTCCAGGAAACAGGTTGCTGAAACTAAACTTTCTTAAATTTTGAAGCATAATGAACTGCCTATCTTTTTCATTTATGAAACATTTTCTTTGGAGGCAAAACAGAAATATGTTTTTAGTAAGAAAAGGTGTTCCGAATATAGGCTGTGGAATGTCGCACAATATCAAAACTAGTAAAACTATGTCTCTATGATAGTGAAAATCTATGATTGTTAGTACTTACCATTTCCTAATATGTTGTATCACATATAAATGGTGAAATGACTGAAACTCGCTATTCATACTTGTTCACTTCAATCTGAGAACTGTCATGAAGTTTTGCCCCTGAACTTTGAAGGTTTTGACTGCTATTTTGAATCTATGTTTCCGTAACATTCTGACATCAGGGTAATTTACTGGTTGATGCATCAGTGGGCGATGGTTTCCTTCTCCAAGTCCGCTCTCACATTTGTTTGAAGTGGAAAGCTGGACTTCTAGCAAGGTATGTCTCAGTATTTCAAGAAATTTCATCGGGTGTCAAGAAAGTTATATTTTAATCCTAACATGAAAGTTACTGCAGAGAATCTGTATATAGTTCTTTAATTTTCAATAATAGGAAGATGGAGAGATTCTTTAATAGCTGCTTTACTGAAATAGTTACAGACTGGCTCCACTTCACCGATCTCTTGTACTTCCTTGTAATGGTGAACTTCATTCACAGGACTTGCGAAGTGGGAACCCTCCTTCAACTCACAGAGCGAGTATCAGTTCAAGCGTTAGTGATAGTGATAGCCAGCGCCGTCGAGGCTCTGAACCTGCATATTCTTTTGTTGGAATGCAGTGCATCTTTGATCATTGCAAAGCTGCTGGTATATGTTTTTAAATATTAAGAGATACTGATCTCAATTTAATGTATACAAAATTTACTTTCTTATTTTTCGAACTGGCAACCTCATTGTTCTATCTGCAGTTACTGTTTTGAAGTTTGGGCACATGAGTTCGGACCTCCTTGCATATGGGGCATCAGATGGAACCTTGACTGTGTGCACAGTCTCTGAGCCACCTTCAGTCATCAGACAATTCAAAGGGCATTCGGGCGATGTCACAGGTTGGATCAGCTGGTACTAATTCTGTCGTCTTTTCTTGCAACTTAGTCATGGAATGATAATAGTTTTAACCATGCTTTGATTGTCACAGGAATATGTTCATTCACAGTCACCTTATATATATATGTATGTATATATATTGCTAGGGCTTTATTTCTATGCCTCTCAATAAGCCATTCCTTACATATGTAAAATAGGTGGTTCTTAACATGTAGAATTAGAGTAAAATATCGAAATGCCTCCGATTTGAGTATGGCATCAATGCCAGGAAATTGTCACAGTTTCACGGTACCCATTCTTTTATATTACTTCTTGGAAGATGTAGCATTGCAGGCATTTGTAGATTGTTTCCTCTCTGATTAAGCTTTTACTGACATGGACACACCATTAGGGTCATTAGCTGTGTTGTATTTGTCAATTTTCATGCTGTACAGAATTAAAATATTAGCTGACCATGGCAGCACGCACAGAATGTAATGAAAAATTATTTTTCGTTTTGTGCCTGCATTTTTTGTTGGCTTAGTTTGAGCGCAAATAATTGGTTCTTGATCAAATACAATATCAGACAAGGCATTGCTGCTGACTATATACACATCCATGTTAATTGTTGTTGCCTCCACATCCTAAATCTTGAAAATTCTTCAGATTTTGATTTCTCATCCAACAATCAGTATATAGCATCATCATCTACGGACAAAACGGTTAGAGTATGGGAATTATCTAAAGGCCTTTGCATCCGAGTAATATATGGAGTCTCTGCACAATTGTGTATCCGTTTCCATCCTGTAAGTATGCTCTGAAGTTTGTGCCTTCATTCGTTTATGTTGATTTTTTGAAAATGTTATCCTTTGTGGCTTTTGATTGGCTTTTATGGTTGCATTTCTAAATTATATGTTGTGGCGAGCGGAAAAATTGGATTTATCAGAATTGGTTTTGTCACTAACTGAGGAATTGGATTAAAGTGTGCAGAACATGTCTGTCTACCTGGTCTGTATCTCTCTCTGTGTGAAAAAATGGCTTTTGGTTTAGCTCATCTCATGCATTAGCACACACATCAGTTAAGTCATTAATGCTTTCAGGAAACTAATTCCAAATTAATTTTCGTCCAATTTTTTGATTGCATACTCTTTTATCTTTTAATACTGTACTTATACAATTATAAAAAAAAATACTGTAACTCTACTGCAACATTTCTTCTACATTATTTTCTTCTTTTTCACGAATTGAGGTAGTTAACTGCTGATCTCTTTTCTCTTTTCTCTTTTCATCTTTGATGAAGGTAAATAACAACTTTCTTTCGGTTGGCAATGCAAACAGAGAAATCAATGTAAGTATTAAGTTCCTTGGATTGGGTTCAAAACATGTTGATTTTTTAGTAATTTCATGTGTTTATTTGTGTTCTTCTCTTGGAATTAATTGGATATTAATTCCCCTTACCACATTAGCATCTAAACTGATAGACCTTCCTCGTGTTTATAATGATGCTATATACTGATCAAGGTTTTTATGTTCATGCTTTCATGTTGAAGCCACGTTGACCTCTGAATTTGTGATTGGACTTGAGCACAAAGGAGAACATATTTCTTGCAATTTTAGCGTGGCCTGAAATTTCCATAGAACCTTGTATGATTGGTGGTGGATTTGTATTTCTTTATGATGTACCAGGTATTTAATTTCAGCACAGGCAGGGTTATTGGTAAAGCAGTCTTTGACGACAAGCTCACCTCTATGGATCATGATCACACTGGTCAGCTCATTTTCTGTGGAGATGCACAAGTAATTCCTTTACCACCTATGTAATCAGCAGATTGATTTTGTATAATCTCTCATGGACAAACTCACGCAGGGATGTATATACTCTGTAAGCATGAACTCGCACACAGGTGCCTTATCACGTTGTCATCGTCACCGAATTAATAGTAAGAGAAAATCCGCTGTTACAACTGTGCAGTATCGAAGTTTCTCTCTACTTGCACGTGGCCCTGTGTTGCTGGCATGTACTCAAGATGGAAACTTGTCTTTCTTCAGGTATGCATGTGAGAACACACCTCATTTGTGTATCTGGTTTGAATCACTGAAAAAGAAGATTTTTATGTTGGTGTTTGCAGTGTTGCATTGGAGATACAAGGTTATCTAACTGTTCGTTGCTCTATATCTTTGAATTCTCGCTTACACGGCATTAAGGTTTCCTTCTGCCCTCTGCTTTCGCTTGAAAAGGGAGAATACATAGGTATGCATTTTTCTCTGTTTGCAGACCAAGGGAACTTCATTAATTGTTGTCCTTGTTGACATTCTTAAAATTATATAGTTGCTGGAAGCGAAGATTCAAACGTCTACTTCTATGATTTAACGCGACCAAAGCATATGTGTGTCAACAAGCTACAGGTTCTGTCTCATTTGCATGCTAAATGCTAATGGTTGGATGTGCAAACCTACATGTTCTCAGCATGATTGATGTTTCTGCTTTCAGGGTCATCGTTTTCCAGCTGTTTGTGTTGCTTGGAACCATGGGGAGAATTTGTTAGCTACCTCTGATCTTTACGGCGTTGTTATCGTATGGAAGAGGGCAAAGTCCAGTTAAATATATTTAACTACACGTCTCAATCTCTCCACCCGAAAGATTTTAGCCTTGCTTTTTATTGCTCCGACACAGTTTTGTGGAAGAGGTGGCGTCTGAGACCATGAGATTGATTATCCATTGCATCAGCACGAGAGACCCGTCGATCGTTGTTGTATTAAATTTTGTATCCCTTTAGATATCTGGTAAATACATTCGATTGTTTGAGATTTGAGGTTAAATAATGCATGATTCTATCTTTTCCACTATTGGACATTTCCATGCTTTACTTACTGCGCAAGCTCGACTTCAAATGATGCTATCATGCAGATTCCTGAAGGTATCCTTGAAACCTGAAACCGGTGGACCACAGTACATGTTGCCTTTCATTTGCAGTAGAGCAAAGCCATTTCCAAAACTATAGTCATCGATCATGAGATGAAAAAAAGGAAAATCACGGAATCAATTCTTCTCTTATGGACACAACTACTCCGGTCCAAATAGAAACGTATATACCTGTAAATATAATTATAACCATTGAATTGGTATAGAATAACATTTTTCTCCATTCACCTCAATTTGCGAAGCTGAGAACATGTAACCCGGATGGATAGAAAGTGGAGTCTTAAAAAAATCCAGGTATCTATTTGCATTTCGATGAGTTAAAAAGTTCACTATACACAGCACTGACTAATGGACAACAAGACAGCAAGAGATCAACATGATACACGAGAGGACACGTACTGGACCTTCAAAGGAAAACAAGACGATTATCCATCCAATCCTAAGAATCGAATAAGATTTTCAAACCAGTTTCCCCCTGCCGTCAAAGTAACAAACATTGAAGCCAGCGACGCAGATATCACTGCCTCCATATTTTCTAGAAGCTTAAACAACGTTAGAAAGAGAATTCCACTTCCTCCACTAACATTCTACTCTATTTATTCACTTCTGTCACCTCCTTCGCCTCTTCGCCTCCACCTGACAAAAAACCATCAGAGGATTAAGTAGATAATAGATATATAAATAGAATAGTAAATATGAGAACAGTAAAATCTTGTTTCTGGCATCCTTATATAATTTCTGCCATATCCAATCACCTAACAGAAAGAACTGCAAAAGGAGCTAAAGCATAAGGGCATTCGATGTATTGATAATAGAGAAACACCCTCGCTCTTAAAGAAAGCAGCGTTCAGAAAACAGGAGCAGAAAGCACCAAATCAACTCGAAAGGCTCCAATATAAGCTCTAAAACAAGGACATTAAAAGTTCTTCTGAAGTAAACTGACAACAGTATTAACAATTCAGCCCTGAATGAAAATTTTTCCAGATCAACTCGTGGCTCCTCACAAAGAAACAAAAAGCCACCCGGCATTCACATATATTACAGTAAACATGGAGCTTCCATTCTTGTTCTTGTGCAAAATTGTAGCAGAAGTAGCTACGCGGTGAGTTGTGCATGTGCACGTTAGAAACTGAGTTTCTCATTTAGATGTTCACAGCCATAATCATATAAAAATAAAAAAGCTGGAACTCAATAGATCATACATATCAGGGCATGAAAAACAGTATGATGGCTTGGACACGCATCCAACATTCCAACAGATGCAATACCTTTGTATCTGATTGCCTGGGCATAGGATGAGAATTCTGCAACTTTTTGTGGCTAGCAGAGGAGCAATTCTCACAGAAGAAATGCTCAAGAGTTTTCGCTTCCTCTGTAGTCAATTCTATACAAGCAGGATGAAACCTGAATCAAAGAGCAGCATGCTGAATGATGCATCGGTTTTTCCACCTTGCATAAATCGGCATATCAGGCAACAAATCCACAAAAATGGACATAAAACCATCATCAGAAAGGTGAGAACAATTTCAATGCAAGGCGAAAATACGCTTCACGACTAAACCACACACGCCACCGAAGGAATCACAGTCCCCGCTTTCTCAGATCCCAGACATTTGGAATGACATCAAACTACTACTAAGATTTTTTTAAAGAGTAATTTATCAGGAATTTGCACAGCATCATACTAGTAGTACAAACTCAAGTGGAAACTTCAATCCCAATCGCCGCACGCCACTTACCAATCGCTGCAACCTTCACACTGAACCATTAGATCATCAGGATTGTAAGGCATCTCACACTTGCAATACCTGCCGCATATTATTTCAAATACCAAAATCAATTAGAAAAAACATAAGCGTAGTAAGTTAAATTAATTAAAGAAATTACAATCCTTAAATAACAAAAAGCCGCAGTAGCGAAATAACCTACACGGCGACTCTGTCGGGATTGAAAGCTCCCGTAGAGGAATTGTACTCAAAACGACAGAAGAAGTCCTCGTTCCCCACGGCCTCAAGCTTCGTGTAACTTTTGAAACTATGAACAAAACACTTTCCTTCTATGGTGTCCGCGCTCTGTATATCGAAATGATCCGAGAGGAACACCTCCTTCGACCCGTGGAACTGCCGGCGTCCTCCAATCGACTCCTCAGGCCGGTAGTACCACCTCAAGTGCACCCTCGCGTTCGCTCCCCTCCCGTCCGTTTCGATCCGCTCTATCCTCGCCACGTACGATGGCTTCGATGAGTCCGACGGCCGCAACAGCACGCAGTCCCCAGCTAAAAAACAAACGACAAAATCGTTGGCGCGCGTGAGACAGCGAGAGAAAGAGAACGAAAGTTTGTTAGAAAGTGTTGGTTAAAAAACTACGTTTTGTTTCCGCGGAATTCGAGTTACTAACCAAACTTACAGGTAACAGTTTAGCCGATGTAGTACTAGTAGTTACCTTTGATTGTTTTGTTGATGTTTTTGACAGTGTAAGAGTTTAGCGTACGCTTGGGGGCTTTCAGTTTGGCCATGGAAGACCAAAAATGGCTGGCTTTAAGAGTCCCTTGTCTTTAATATCATGGAATTAGCAACAAGGGCGGGAGATGGACAGAGCAGAAGGTAATAAAATAATCGTTCTAGAGAAAAGAATAGCAACGGACGTATGTTCCAGGACTTTGCAGTTGGAGGATATATTGGGAGCGGAAACGGGCGGCGATTAGAAAGAAGTCCACGTCTGCATGATGAGTGGAGTTAGTGAAAAGTTTTGGCGGGAGCGTGTTAACGTCGTCTGTTTTAGGGACAAAATTGGGGTGGTTGTAACTTGTAAGATAGAATAGCACGATTATTTTTTCGGAAAAACGTGAATTTTTATTTTTATTTTTTAAGAATAAAAAGTATAATACTATTATAATATTTCTATCAGAAACAGGTATTCTAATTGACAATGCTTTTCGTTGACGAAATGAAGGGTGGCTCAGGATGTTCAACTAGTCAATGATCGTTTTACAAGAGATATCTTGGATGCATCGCCTCCGAATTCTTCAAATATGACCAACAAATTCGAAGTCGGCTTCATCCATGCCCTTGGTACATGATACCTGAAATTATTAAAATTGGTATGCCTTTCAGTTTAGTAGCATCCCATCCTTGAATCTTCCATGAAAGTGCAACCCTAGATAAGTAAATAAATTTATCAGTTTGGGGTATCTGGAAAGTCGTTACCATTTCTGAGTGGGCTGGCCACACCCGATCTGGCATCTCGCAGGCCGGAAAGTACCCAAGTAAGTGCATCCAGTGCAATTGCCATTAGCACTGGCGGTCCAATATCTTCCAATGCTTTGCCCGTTGACCCACGCTTGGCCTTTCCCCATACTACTCAGGTCCAAAGCCAGTGGATCGTCTCCTTCCGGTGAATCAAAATATGCCTGAAGCAGCCCAGTAACACCCTCGCATTGTCTATTTGCTAAAATTGCAGAATTGATGAGGTTGCATGGTTTTGATGTCATACCTTGTACCATGTCAATGGCTGTTGTTTCTCTCCGACAACGGACTCTGGAATCCAATCAACTAACGGTGTGGAATCTGGTGATGCTAGATTGATGTCTTCTCCTTTAAGCCCAACCTGTGCATGAGGAAAGACAAAAGCTATGTGGTGCAAATGGGAAGGCAGAAACCATGAGAACAGAAGGATGGTGAAGGCGGACCTTGTGTGACCATTTCTGCCAGGTCAAGTCCCTCTGTCCTTCATCTAAACCATGAAGGACGACTGGGCCAAGAATCCCTGAGTTCCATGTCTCGTAATGAGGACCAATGTTCTTCATCCAGACAACATACAAAATCAGTAGGAAAATTGCAAAGAAAATTATGGGTGGAAATAACGCGACGTAGATTGTATGCAGAAGAAGATAACCCAAATTGATTAATCTTTCGTAGAGTTTGGAGCATTAACTGGCAAACCGACGGTAATACTGAGAAGCGAAATTATGTTTCTTCCAGCATCTAGCTTCACTTCCCCTGTAAAAGTGAACCTCCTGCTTTCTCGAGTCCCATGAGCCGTTCCTACAATTAGACCACAATAAGCTTACTTAACCCCTTCTTCTAAGAAACTAAATTGGTCGCACCGGATCGCCCACTTTTACTTTCTCTGTGTGAAATTCGACTTTGTACCTGAAAGTTGTCCATTGACAAAGACATGCATGGCGTGGCCGGCTGACTGAACTGTAAGAGTGGGGAGCTGGCCTCCTCCCAAGAATGATTCGGACGAATTTATATCAATTCTGAAGGAACAATTCGATCTCAGTGTCTGTACATGTCGATCAGGTTAGATTGATCGACTGCACTAACCTGGTTGTGTACCATAGGTAATCACTTGTATCTCTTGTAATATTTAACTGCTCCAACAAGCCGACAACAGTGGTCGTTTTTTCATAGTCTACTGATGACACGTCTTCATTGAAGGTCTCCCAGGAGAGCAGTTTTCCATCTGTGGACAACATTTGCACTTGAGAAGTTGGGACTCCAACCTGGCAAATTGAAAGATGAAAAGTCTCTATCATTCTAGCTTCTGAGAAAACATTTTCTGTCTGTGATGAAAAAACACAACCAAAGGAGCCTAGCTATTTGTGGCGGCTTTGTGAACGTGAAGACCATCAGAAGATAAGCTTGGGAGTCCGGAAGCTTACTTGGGCAGTGTTGAAGACAACATTTTTGCAATCGGGAAGGATGCTGATGGACCATGGTGGGAGGCTGTAATGCAAATTATTGAACGTGACCCTGGCTGCTTGCTTCAGATTGAAGTTTGAGAGAAAAGCTGCACAGTCTCCTGAATCAGACGAGAAAACATATGCCTGAAATGTGGTTTTTAGGTATGGACAATTGTCAGGAAAACTAAAAGTAGATTGTGCACTGAAAAGAACCAGAATAAGAAAATAAAGGGGCATGAAAATGGAGATTCACATAACAGGCACAGCTAGAAAACGATGTTCGAACATACACGTTCATAATTTCCCAAGGATGTTACTGTCGGATCACAAGTAATCAAGGCTCTTTCACACAGCTTGATAGCCTTATGAAGATCCTTCAAATGGCCGTACTTTGGTTGCCTTATCAAGCCTGCAGAAATTTGAACGATCCTGCCACAAGTTAGAGGTTTAACAGAGAAACCAGTAGCTTAAATCGCAGAAATGCCATAAGATCTTTCACCATATTCATCAATAGGAGCATCATAGTCATAGCTGGTAGTAATAAAAGGGCCACCAGCAGTTCTCCCAAAGTTTGTTCCTCCATGATACTGCAGAAATCAACAAGCTCACAAACTAAACATTTCTTCTCGCTTTTGCATTTAAGGTATCAGACACTAACCATGTAGTAGTTAACAAAGGAGCCACCCTTTTGAATGAACCGAGCAACAGCAAATGCTAAATCCTCAACTGGACGCTGGTAGATTGGACCACCAAAGTCCGTGAACCTATAGAAATGATAAAGAGTAATCGCCTCGCTATCCCATTATATAGTAAAAGGAATGACTCGATTTTGCAATATATATATACATATGATGCTTACCAACCAGTCCAAGCTTCAGTCCACATTGTGGGTTTGTAAGGTTTATTCGGAGAGAAATAGTCACAATAGAATCCATTGCATGTGTTTATCTGTCAATAAGAGACACTAACACCATGAAATGTAAAGTCTTTTTCCAATCCATTTCCTTTCACTTGCTGCTACTGAAGGCTTTGACGCATAGTACAATGAGCTTTCTAGATTATATACTCCAGGAGTGCAAATATTTGGTTATCCGTAAAACAGAGGAAAAGGAGAAAAATGAAAGAAAAAACTTACGACAGGATCAGGGGCATCGAATTCCTTGCACATTACCCACGGAACCCCAGTATCAGTAGCAATAGCCATATTTGCGGCCCAAGTCATGTATGCATGACCAGCTGCTCCAAATAATTTGTCCTCTGGCTCATACTCGTTCTCAATCTGAGCAAGAGAGGAAAGAAAGTGCAAGCAAGCTCACACAATTATACTGGTTACCTAACTTATGATCGGCCCAAATAAAGCAACAGAGATGGTGGAGAACTGAAGAATCATAATACCTGAGAGAGGATGATAGGACCACCTTGAGTCTCGAACAGCTTTTCATCCTTCATCATCTGGACAATTTTTTGAGTGAATTTCTGCATTGCCATCTGCAAGACCGAGATTGTTAGGCATTAAAATGACAGAAGCTTATGTGATGTGGATGGAATCGAACAAATTTCATGTATATTTCTTATAGATGTGTGAAGAGATACCTTGAAAGGCTGATTATCAGTTCGGAAGCTTATGCCGGGAACATACTTCAACCAAACCGGAAACCCCCTAAAAACAACGGCAAGAAAGAAGTACCATTCAGGAACTGAAATTTAGAGAAGAAGAACGCAAAATCACCATTATCTTACCCGAAGTTCCACTCTCCACATATATAGGGTCCAATGCGAAGATGAACGTACAGTCCGGCTCCTTGGACGAGCTTAATGAACTGGACTAAATCATACCTTCCCTCAAAATTATACTAGAAAATGACAAAATGATGAAAGATATCAAGTTTCCCGTCCGTGGAATGACTGAGAAAAATGGGTGAAAGAAGCAGAGGAAACAGAGGAAAATTGAACCATAAAATTGAAGGCAGAGTAAAAGGAAACAAAGGGAGGCTACATTACATTGCCAGGAGAAGGCTCGTGGAGATTCCAAAAGACATATGTATCTATAACATCCAGACCACCGTCTTTGGCCTTGTGTATTAACTCTTCCCACATCTGCATTGACGATAGATTACATGTGAAAACATGCAGTCCGTATCAATAACCGAAAAGTGGGAAGATTTCTTGCAAGGTGATGACGTTTTCTTGGAAAAATTCGAAGGAGAGAAAATACACAGAACCTGAAGAGTACTTCTGGGATAGTGAATGGAGCCAGAGAAGAGAATTCTCCGCTGTCCATTAATGATAAGCGCCTTCTTGTCATAAGTAACATTGCACTGAGCCAACTGGAGACATAGAGACAACAAAACTATGCAGATAGAAGACCATTTGGAAGCCAAGTTAGCTTCCATGTTTCGTGTAATGACGAAGAGATAATGAGAGAGAGAAAGGTATCAACCCAGCAAGAATATCGAAATATGGGAAAAGGCAGGAACGAGGCACTAGATGGAAAAGTGGCTATCTGTCTACCACTCTGCAGCTAAACAACAATGGTGCACTTGTTTCGGAGTGTGCTTTATTCTGATAATATGTGCAGAGCAGCAAGAAATTACAGTCGGGAAAAATGTGCTAACCTTCACGATATAAAGAAAAGGGCAATCACACAAAAGCAGTGATTAAATCTCTTCCAAAAAAGCAACAAAAGAACCAACCTAAGGAAGGTAAAGTTGAAGGAAAAAGTAACAAATGAAGTGACGACTTCCGGGTTGCCTCCAGGACTGCCATAAAGTCCAACAATTCTGTCACTAGCCATTTTTGCGTGGAGTTGGTGAATAACTCAATAGAAGACGAAATTTGCAATTTGGCGGTGCTAATGATTGCGTAAGAACTAAAATTCTCCACAGATGATGAGGGAAAGTCTTTGGAATTGACTAACTGCAATCCGGAGTAGATAACCAAAATGTAGTTCTACCGTATCCATAAAGAATCGGAAGTGAGAAAAGGATATCATGAATATGATAAAGTTCTCTCCAGAACAAAGTTAAGAATATATATCTATAAAGTTCATTCTGATGTACAATTAAATGGAGAACTCTGGTCCTCTGTCACTTTAACACATTTCCAATCCTCTCTTTAGTGTTTTTTTTCTCTTACAATCCCCACATAAACTGCACTTGCCCTCTTAAATTGTCCAAAAGCAGATTTCCTGTAGTTCACCAAGACCATCTTTTGTATAAAACACGTACTTGCGACAGCAACTATGCGGTTTGTTAACCGGCTTCAAGTAGCAGACAAAAAGAGCTACTATTTGCCTACACAAAATCGAACAAATCCATGTGAAAGAAATGATGGGAACATAGGATGCTCTTCAATCCATGTAGAGCATTTGTGTAGGGTTTGAATAATGGGACACATGTGAGCAGTGACCCCATAAAGCAATGCCTTCCCGGGGAACTCCATCACATCACAAGAAGGCTATTGGGTCCTTTTCTTTTTCCTGTGACCCCGAGAGATCGACGTTGCTTTCTTCCCTCCAACACCGACGACAAATGAGTACAAATTTGCGAATGCCTTTGTCATCTTTCAGATTTCCCATGATTCAGTTTCCCTTGGTTTCCATTTTTAGAGTTAGCGATACAACTGGTGCAGAGGTAAAATATGGACAGTATGCCCACAGGAGCAGTCTTCCCTCACAAAGGGGGAGATAATGGCAGACATCAGGCAAATCCCACCATTTTTATTTCAAACCGGAGCTTTTCAATTTGTTACTTGTACACTTTTTCTTCCACATAATATAAGGAATGAATATGTTTCTTTACAATATACTAGCCTTCCAACCAATACTAGTGATACCCTACACCTTTGTTTTTATACACAATCTTCATTCTACCATTGGCAAGTGAGGTGAATGTTATTATAGGATGGAGACAAGCTCCGGCTGATATGGGTTTGGAAGCAGTTTAGCATGACCCTGTAAATCCTCCATCAATCATTTCATGCTACGAAATCATGCAATATATGAGAGGAATTGAACCGGTGTTGCCTGTTTTCAGGATTTATGCATTCAAAGTCTGTGGGTTCCACCCCAACAGATGATCCTGATGCACTGAAGATGTCCTCTCCTCTCATGGGAACAAACCCCTGATGGGTTGTTGAAGCAGATATTGGAAGGTTGCCGTCCTCAGAATGCTGCAAACCTAATGTAAGGGACACCCCATTGCCACTCCCGAATCCCCCAACATCTGACATTTGATAAGTGGCTGCTGCCGCCATGAACCTATCACTGCCTACTCCAGAATGAACCATGGCATCAGGGAACACACTCGAGTTAGTAACTCTACGCCTTTGATCCTCCCGAAGATTGAGTAAGCTATAGTCAGTCAAATCCTCCTCACCACACCGGGTCTCAAAATTGGTTCTGGAGATTACCCCTGTTAATTTTACGTCAGCAGCATTCTCTGATTTGGAATCCATCAAATGTTCTGTACTGCATCTATCTGTGGGTATTGAACTCTCCATCTTTTGCATTTCTTCCCTTCTATCTTCAGAGGTTCTAAGATCACCTGTCGTTTGTTTGGCTGCATTCTCAGAGGAAGAGATAGAGTCCAGCTCTGCATCACCAGTCTCTTCTTTGTACATCTCTTCAACCATTGGCTTCCAGAGACGCACCCGCGCATTAATGAACCAATTCGATACCTGATCAAGACCAAACAAACAAATAGATGAATGGAACCCATGAAAGTAAAAGGTTTCTCTGGTTATATCTTGCAATAACTTGTCAGATTTGACAAATTGACCAAGACATTGTTAATTGCCTTACTTCCTCAATTATATCAAATGTGATCAACTTTGACCATGCAATATCTGAAATTTCCCACAAGCAGAACCCAGAAATATTCACAAACCAATATATCAAGAATCTCAGGACTAGAACCAATATATCAAGAATCTCAGGACTAGAAGTGAGTTTGGACGATAGAGTCACAACAAGAGATTAGTCTGTTGTCAAAAATACTCTTCATTATTAAAAAAAAAGACCGTAGATCAACATTTTCAGAATACTTTTACCTGACTTCTGGTTAGGCCTGTCTGTCTCGCCAACATGATCTTATCAGAATCCTTTGGATAACTGGTCAGATGGAGGAAAAAAAACAGATAATTGCAATTGATGCAATGGGGCCTAATTTACAGTAATCAAAGTATGAAGTATTACTCAGGAAGAAGAAGGAAAAGAATAAAGTTAGGGGATTTACGGATGAAGGAAATGCTCAAAGAGCCAAGCACGAAGAATTGAAACAGAACTTTCAGGCAGCCCTCTTTGTGGCCTCCATGCGTGTTGCTGCATCATGCCCAGTTGATGGAGAGCTCTTTGTTGCTTGAGGTGCTGATCCACATACCGAAGACGAGTTATCCCCAGTCCTTTGCTGCTTTCAGAAGTATCTTGTTCCCCGAGACTTTTACGTATAGCTTGAATCTGTCCTGTTATTGCATCACGCAAGCATCGAAAATGGCGAGATATTGTCTGTAAGGCTAAAGATGTATATGGTTTAGCAGCCCCACTCCCAGCAATCGCATCAAATGATGATAACACAATCTGCATCTGGTTATGGTACAGCTTGTACCTTCTATCAACCTAAGACAAGACACCACCAAAAAAGAGACCTGTTAGATCAATTGTCAGGATATAACCAATGATATTGGAGCCTATCAGTCTCGATTGTATATACATATAGAGTCACTGACAAGTCATTTTCAAGTACAAGACAGCACACTTCAAGATTTATAATGCACAATATTTACTATCAATACTTGCAACATTCAGGAAAACAACTGCCAATGAACAACTAAAAAGGAAGACAGAGACATGTATGCTGGTGGATCACACAGCAGAGCAAAGTATCGTCAAAGTCACTAGAAGTTTCTCCATTCAGACATTAGTAAACAAAAACTACACCTCCAGCAGTGAACCTCGACATTCTTCTTTTCTTCCATCAGCGCATTCACATAAATTCACATTGTTTATCAATGAATATATTGTATAATGGTACTTTTGGCTTCAAGCAGGCTTGTGTCTTTAGTACCTAAGGTAACTTATTCTTAATGTGCGTATATGTGATGTGATGTTACAGAACTAAGAAAATTCGAGATGTATAAAGAGGGTTGCAGAGAAGAGTTGCATCTTCCTAGTCAGGATGACAAAGAGTAGGTGGTGAAGTATGCTAACAAAATGAATAGGATTCTTACCTCATCTAGCATGGACAAAAGCTTTGTAAGCTTAGTCTGCAAATCCTGACGCTCAGCATGTGAAAGCTCATTTGGCAAGTTGGTAGATTCTTTGGGGTTTGAAGACTCGTTCTTCGATCCACCTTCACTGTCTTTTAGTTTGCTCATTTCATTCTCATTTAAGCTTTGTTTTTTCTCTTTAGCAGGTTGGTTCAATGCTTTTCGAACATTAACAACTTCATCAAGCAGTTGTTGTGCAGCTTTCAGATATTTGGAGCAGGGAATTGTCCTTGCAATACTCATCAGTCCATATTGAGATAAATCTTCTTTATTAGAATCTTGATTACCAGCAGGAAAACCATGTTGAAAATATTCAACATTCCTCGTATGCTCCTCTCTGGAAGGGCCAATCCCGTCACCACCATCACCAGTGACTGATGAGTTAGGCCCTAAGAACGAGGCAAAACCAGGATTGGAATTACGATAGGAGACTGAGGGTATTTGAATTCCAGATGGTATTTGTGTGCTAAGGCTGAGAGACAGGCCCTGACCCTGCAAGTTCTGCCCCCCATGAAGAATGCTAGAAGCATCACCCATTGAATGCATAGCTAGCATCTCATTTCTACCATCTCTCCATGTACTGAAATCATGCTCTTCAATACGGGATCCACCACCAACAGTTGACAAGATTTCTTGCTGCTGTGGGCTAGAGCCGGTTGCCTCCATAGACTGAATTTCTATATAATTGTTTTGCTGGTGAGAACTTCCAGCCAAGGTATCTGTGTATGACCCGGAATTCATGTAAGTCATTACATTACCAGGAAGAACTGTGGCCTCAGGATATGAACCAGGAAGATATATCATTGGAGTAGAATCTCTTTGGTTGTTTGAACTAGTGAAGTAAGTAGCCATATCTGATGTTAAAAATTTCCTTGCTGATCAGATCTCTTATTCACTTGAGGAACTGAAAATGACCATTGGCAAAAGAAAAAAAAAATCAGTAACAGCAACACAAAGCATAATTTTGCCTTTAAAACGAAAGAAAAACAAATATCCATGTCAGGGAATACACATAGAGATTAAGAATTTGAAGCACTTGGGCTATATCTATTGTTGCCTTTTCTTCCCAATCACATCAAAACACCAAGCATAGACCGATCACCATAAGCCTTGTGATACTAAAAGACAGTTTTTTTTTTCCACTACCATGGGCTGTAGTTGAGCAACAGGTGCTCCTGTGTAGCTGGAACCGTTTTACGGCAGATACAGAAATAAAAAGGAGACAATCCACCTCCAGAGGATCTATTTCAAAGATTTTGAATGCTTCACAAGAAGAAGATAGGATAAAGCCACTTGCAGCAGAAAATCTCCAGTCGGTAATAAATACATGATGATTAAAATGCCTTTTTATGTCAGTCCAATAAACGAGATTATTACAGCAGCAATAAATCTCATCATCAAAACCTAGAAATTTATCCTAAAAGTTTGATCCTTCAAAAGAAATTACATTTAATGAAGCAGCAGATTTTAGCCGGAAACCAAAGTAGCAAAACACGAAGCAAGACAAACCATCTGCAAATCCCAATGGATGCTTGATTCCAAAAGTATAAAATTTCTATCTTATAATAGTCGTAGTCATCGTCGTTGTCATCTTCTCCCTCTCCAGGAACAAAAGAAAGAGAGTTGATAGAGAAACGTGAAAAAGAAATCATAGTTAAAAGAAATCAAAGAACAGACAAAAGTATAAGAAATTTCGAAATAAAAAATTACCTGGAAACCAGCAGCGCTTGTGTGTGTTTCCGCAAACACAAAATCTCATCGATGCAGCCTGATTTGTCGATACACAAACTGATCCCAATGCATAAAACAGAGCATTTAGTCATTACATACATCTTGACATGCACATATAAGTATATATAAAAGCTAACTATCTTCTCTCTTTTTCCTTTTTTTTTTTTCTGAAATGAAGAGATAAGAAGGTGAAAATAAACAGGAAGTGGTGGTGGCAATGAATTTCCTTACTTTCAATCTTTTACCCTCATCATATATTTCCCCGTCCATCATTTCCATGAAAAACCCACGTGAGCATTTCCCAGTCTCTCACTGTATCCGTAAGCTCTCAGAGAAAATATTAACTTTCTCTTTCTAGCTATTTTCCCGAGTTCTTTTTTGCAATAGTTTCGTCCTTTTAGAGCCTCGGCTTTTGGTATTTCTCTTTAATGTCCCAGTTTGCGAAAAAGTGGTAGTTGAAGCTTGACTTTCTGTTCTTGTTGTTTGTTGTGGTTGATGCTGATATTGCTGTTGCGGCTCTTGCTTCTTGTACTAAGTTTCGTTGATTGTTGCAAGTTGAATTCCTTGATAGCTTTCTTTAGCTGTTGAGGGTTGTGTCTGGTTAAGGAGTTCAATCTTTAACTACCAGCTGGTGGACCTAAAACCTCTTAAACCTCTTTAGGAATTAGGATCACCCACAACCATCACTTCCTCTCTCTCTAACCTCTCCCTCTCTCAGGCTGTCCCTCTCATCCTTGAGCATGGAAAGTCTGGTCTTGCTGCAATATCCACCATACAAGCATATTCTATTCTCTGTAGTCTACACACACTATCATTTCTTTTTCCTTTTTTCCTCCCTTCGCAGCTTATCTATCTATCCTCCTCCATTGTATTATTTATTTGCTTGGTAGTCTTTGTTTATCTGTCTCCTTCTTTTAGTTAAAATCTGAGGGAAGCTGCATTATTATGGACTCCATATCACTGCATTTGTCCTTTTCTGCTAATCTCCAAACAAATATCTTCAACTTTGACATTGTCCTCCTCCATCTTCACAGTATTTCTACTTCTTCCCCAATAGCTAGCCTGGGCTATTGCCCTATTGCTCCTCTCTGTTCACCGCCACAATCTCGTCCAACAGTGACCAGTTTGTGCATTGGCAAACTAACGTTGGCCAAAGTGCAAGCGCTTGATAGCCAACCATTGGCCACGTAAAGCAAGAACTAAACATCAGCACAGCACCCAAGTGGTAAAAAAGTTATGTTAAAGGAGAAACAATAATTGAGAGAGCACGTTCCAAATGAAGGGTCCATCCTTACATTATAACCTTCTAAAATTTACACACTTTATCAAGTTCTTCTTTCCTTATATTTATTGAATTTATTTCCTTAAAAGAAATGCTATGATTCGGCCGACGACAGAATAATAGTGGTGGGTGTTCATCTCCATCTAAAAACAATGGACCTCACTTGTAAGGTCTTGGTAATAATACAACTTAAGCTTTGTGTAGTAAAAAAACATTTCCCGTAACGACTATTCCCATGTTTCGGGGGAAATATCCTTTGGAAGTTAAGGGAGGTAGACAGTTAAATAGAAATAAACTACGGATTTTAATCCATTCGAACTACCTTAATCAATGGCATAATTGGAACAGAGGAATCTATAGTCCAATTAACTAGTATATATTTTCCCTATAACCATTGCTTTAGGTTGATTACTCTATAATTGTCAACATAGTCGAGCAATATAACGAATGATGGTGATTGGGTTGTGACCTTCCAAGAGATGTCTCTGTGCTCGAAATCGGCTTTCATTGAAATTGGCTAAAAGTAGTTGCCTTTCATGTTTTGGGTTTTGACCAAAAGTGAAGGCCAAGAGTAGCTCACCAATACTTTCTTAAATACTCTCATTGTGTGTGTGCGTTTTTTTTTCTCATTTACAATTCCAGTATACGTGAAAGAGGGAAAACAAGATTAATCGAACTTGTTCTTGCACATTTCGATATTGTCTTGTTTGAGCAAAACCATCCAACAATTTGGACACCATGAACTTACCAAGTGTGCGTATGATGGAGTTTTTTCGAGTAAAAGTTCCATTTTCTGTTCTTTCACCTCTTTTCTTTCTCCTTGTTTGACCTTCTCGGGGGGCAGGTCAATGTATCAAGGATCACTTTCCATGAGATTGGCAAAAGCAAAACAGACTCAATAATGGACCCATGAATTATAAACCAAAGTAGGTTAATCCGACGAACAGATTAATCTTATGCATTTTTAAAATATTTTTTAAGAAAAAAAAGTTAGGAGGAGGAGACCGGTCCTCTCCTATGCTTTGTAATGGACAGGCAAAAGTGTGGACTCCTCTTAAAGCTGCAAGTCATAGCGATAGATCGATCAACATATATTCAACGGTTATGCTTTATTGGCTGACAAGGAACATGACCTCAATTAGATTGAGTAGCCATTGCCTAAAAGGCGAGTAGGTCCATTTAACAAATTCATACCAACCCATTTTTCCAAACATGGATCTTTTTTATCTTAAAATAATTTACATATTCCAATAAATATGTTCTTCTGTTATAACTGCTACCAAGTCTTTGACATAAGCTGAAAGATTATGGCACGAAGCCGAAGGAGTTCGAGGCAGTTTGGTAATAAGCGCATAATGATAGGACCAATAAAGAAATGAGAACAAAAGGAGAAAAAGAAGACCAAAGGGGCCATTTGGCATTTTGGCAAGGGTTGGTCGGCACGTAGGCATTGTATAAACCAAAAACATTAACCTATCTCACTAAGAAAACATGTTCTATTTTTTATTTAGGACAATAATTCATTTTTCAATATATTATTGAGGTCTCTACTCCTTTTTTTTTAATTTGTTAAATCAATTAAAAAATCGAACGACCTACTGCCAACTGTGTGTATTTAACTTGTACAACCTAGTCGACTTGTATGCACATAGGACAACAACATAATTAAGTCAATCAAATCCTGTTTGTTCACATTGTGACAAGTAAGCCAAAGCCAAGAACTGCTAGCATACGTGACCCATTTGATTGCAAGATTGGTGACTTTTCCACACCGCTAATTAGCTAAGGTTTACACACCTGGCACATATTATAGAGTACTTTATTGCTTAATTAATCAACTAATCAAGTGCTTATCCTTTTTGGTATGGAATGCGGGCCCCATGAAACAAGCTCAAGCAAGAAACCACTTAGAAAAAGAATTGCATGGGCTCCACTGGTTATGTCAGCCGTGACACGAATTGGCCCTACTCTTTGTATAATGCCTTGTGGGTCCCTTGAAGGATGCGAGCTATCAGATCAGCTATGGGAAGGAAGAAAGGCTTTTCTTACTTTTGTTGTCATCGTGAGGAACGCGTAAGACTTTTCAGTTTTCTCACTGCAAGAGGTTTTTGCTTTTTACTCGAAAAGGGAAACGAAACACCCGAAGCTATTACCCGTAGCCTTTGAAGGTTTATTTTTACTGCCGCCGTAGGGTGGTGGATCGAGTGAAAAGTCTGTGGCAGGAATATTTTTGAACTGTAACTGGTAATTGGGCATTTGGCTATGTAAAATAGGATTGGATTTGGAATATCTGGTTTCTCATTCTGAACGTGAGATTCCACATCGGTGACAACTAGATCAGGGTTTTGGGATATGTTCCCTTTGGTGTGTTCGTTTGTCTGGAAAATATGATCATTGTACGAATCAGAGGTCTTGGCAAGATTAGCTTTTGCTGCTGGCTTTGATCCAGAAAGGTCCCACTCCGTCCGTGGAAGGTATTAGTCGAGCTTCCTGTTGTTTTCATTGAAATACATACTGCTCAGTTCGAGTTGAAAATAGATGGAACTTTTCAATTGAAGGTTGGAGAATGGTCGTCAAGTTGGTCTTTCACTGATCATTCACAATGTCCTACCGACAAGGAAGTGGCTCTCGAGTATTCTAACGATCATGTCTACTCATTATGCCACTTGAGATGTATCATTTTGACTTGGCATCCGATATTATTTGTAAATTAAATATGTAAAAGTTAGGTTTTAAATTTGAGACGAGATATTTTCTTACCGTTCCGTGGGCCTATATTACCCCAAAGCCCAAGTACACACCACGCAATACTATGCTAAACATCCTATACTTTTCCGAAATTTAATCGGCTCGACTCAGGCCCAATGCCTTTATGACAACTTGTGCCTTTTGGGTTAGTTTCTGCATGGGGAATATAAGGCCGGAATGACCAATTTAATAATTTTTAATATAAACATTATTATTATTTTTTTAGTTTCTATTCACACTAATAAGATGATAAAAAAAACCTGTTTCATTCGTTTAATTAAATACTAAGTCTCTAGCGTCTAAAATCTTAAGCATTGGTATACCATCCTACGAAGCACGATTACTAGTCTATCTCGCATCTCGTCGTTACTTCAGAACTGATTCTGTCACTCTTTTTGAGATTCAAGATGTTTGACAATACTGTATGCCCATTATATTATGATACCAGGTGCATTTTAAAGGCCGAGAAATATGACACCAATGTAGCAATAAGCGTGCTATAATGGAGGATTGATTCCGGTGATTCATCTATGATGGTTTTTTGTAGAAATTAAAGTTGCAGCTGCTTTTATTCTTTAAAAGTCTAGCCTACCGATTTAAAAGTTTTTAATTAACATCCCTTGAAATAAAGGGATCCAAAGCTTCCAAGCTTATGATCTGTTGCTTTTTCAGTATCTACCGATATATTAGACCACAATAATTTAAACGAGTGATATCACAGGCTATTAGAATTGGTCATAACTTAAACGAATATCAAGGAGAATCTAAAAGGTTTTTTTTCATTTTCTACCTTTGGCAAAGGCGAGAGTCACATCAAAAACAGAGTCAGCTATCAGCTGTCGGTTTCGATTTCGATTTCAGGAAACCTGCCAGCACCGCTTTCGCAGGAAATGCAACAGGACTACCGCCATATATATACAAGTGAAACGAGAAAAAAACAAAAACGTTTCTGCCTGTGCCTGTCACGATTTACCTGAAACATGAATAGAATGGAAAATTTTCAGTATGAACAGATAAGGCGAAATTAGAGAAATTAAGTGACCATAATGAAAAACATGTGAGCTAACCTTTTGTACAATACCCTAACATCTTCCCGTACGAGCTGACTTTCAAAAAAGGGATCACCGGAATCTTGCAAGTCAACCGTCTCCATTTCAAAATCCTGGTAACCACAATACTCATTCCATTCAAACCACATCTTTGAGATTGCTTCCTTCCGGAAGCAAGTGCTGTGATCCTCCTCCTCGGGCGAATCGGCTGCAATCAATCTGTATACATACACTTTCCTTTCTTGTCCTGGTCGGAATGCACGTCCAATTGCTTGACGAGTCACTGAAGGATTAAGATGCACATCCAAAATGATAATCCGCGATGCCCCCACCAAAGAGATCCCTTCTCCACATGCTTTAATTGATCCAAAGAAAACTTTAGCGTCCATGGAATTGTTGAAACGTTCCATTGAAAGCTCCCGCTGATCAGATGTTGATTCACCAGATATAACAAACATTTCTCTCCCGGTAATCCAGCCTTTCATTTGCGCAACCAGCCTTTCTAAAAATTTCAAGGGTGTGAGATACTGGCCGAAAACTAGAAGCTTCTCACCAGCTGACTCACATAACCTTAATATACTGAGAAAGAATTTGGCCTTGACTCCATCATTCACGTCTATGTTCATCAGCAGTTCGTCCATCTTAGCATCAGAAGCAGAATTCTCAGAGAAAGATTTCAACTTCGGGTGCAGATAAACAGCACTTCCAACAGAACTTCTCTTGAACTTCCAAGTATACTTGTTCAATTCCTGCACTTCACGCTTCTGTTTGAATCTTAGGTTAAGTACCACAGTGAAATCAAGAAGTCCAGGTAACTCATCCAAGAAGTCTCCTTTATAATAATGAAGTACCTTGCCGGTCATCTCTCGGAGATCTCGCATGACACTCACTTTTCTTTTGAAATCTTGTCCTTTCTGTAAAGTGTGCTCGACCAATTCATAGAAAGCTGCTTCACCACCTGCTTTGAATTGCTTCTTCTCTCTCGGTATATCAACTTTACTCATGATGCGCTTTTTAATGGCTTTGGACGTATCTAATCTCAGAAACTTAGGCCGTACAAGATTCAATATATTGAACACCTCCTGGACATGGTTTTGGTAAAGAGTTCCTGAAAGTACAACTTTTCGAGGTGTCTGCACTTGTGTGATGGACTGTAAAACATCTGTGTTTTCATTCCTCGGTGTGTGCCCTTCATCCATAATCATAATTGAAGGTCGTTTCAGCAATATCTCTTGACAACTAGCAGAAATGTCATTTCCATCTTCACATACAATGGAAGAAAACTGTTTGTACCCTAAGAAAAGGATGCTTTTCTGTGCTACCCATTGTTTCAAGACTTCCAGTTGCTGAAGTCGACTATCTGCTTTCACAGAGTAAAAATCAAACAGTGGAATATCCTCAACTTGCCATCTTTGAAATTCTTTTTTCCATGTAGGCAAAATTCCTTTTGGAAGTACTACCAGTGGTCTAGCATGCGGATATTTAGCTAGGAAACTTTGCACGAAACTAATTATCATAAATGTCTTCCCTGAACCAGGGGCATGGGCCAGGATACAGCCCCCAGGATTATCTGCCACCAAATTACTGCATAAAAAATTGAAACCCTCAACCTGATGAGGTTTCATTTGCTTCGTGTGCCTTGGATGAGCAGTGATGTCAGTTACGACCAAATCTTCTTCAGGTAATTCAACTCCTTCCATTCCATTTGAATCTCTAGTCTTCGTAGTCTGAGATTCAGACATGTATGTGCGAGTGCTCCTTTTTCCCTGAATAAAAGTATTCAGTAAAAAGAAATCAAAGTTTACTGACAAGGACAGCTGAGCAACAAAATTTTTTGGAAGCAGAAACACAAACATCAAACATAAAAAAAATAAGGTTAAAATGTTACCGGGATACCAATGGTTCTCATTGTTTGGTAAAAACAGTTCACCAATTTCATGCACCATTTCCAGCAAATAAAATAGCATCACATTAACCGATTAATTACTACCTTAGAACATATAACAAAAATTAGCACTTCAACCTACATGAATAAGTAAATAAAAAATTTAGTATGAACACTGAAACATAAAAGAACCTTTACAAGATCAAACAGATGAAAGCAATACCTTACTAAACTGGATGTCTATAATGGTATCAATGCTTCGATCAATAACCCCACATATACGACAAACATAACCAATGTCATCCTTAAGTACAAAAGAGTGATCACAATAATCGTCATCGTCTTCGGTATGATTGTTAGAGGAAGGATATTCCTCAACAACATCCTACAGAGCAGAAGACAAAATAAAATTACATAACATAAAGCACCAATAGAAAATATAAAAGGTACAAATTTGAATCAACATAATAAGGCTTTTGCAGTCTTCCACAGCCATAATATGAGTAAAGACCACTTTTATTTTTTTTAAAAAAATAAATAATCACAAAATCAGTAAAAGAAGCTATATCACCAAGAAGAATTGGTGAATTTATTGTTAACAACAGATATGATATGGTTAAAGAGTTAGTTTGTATGAATAGACACAAGGAGAAAAGTCAGGATATAACCAGCACTTGTGTTCGAAGTCCTACAGAGACACACATATGAGCAAGACCAGCACTTGGTGAATCTAATCATAGTCCTTTACTTTTAATCTCTTCTTGAGCCTTTCCTAATTGTGAATACCTTTGAAGATTCCAATGCAAAGGACATTTCCTTCCAAATATCTCCTAATCCGTCATCTACAGTCTCAGTTTGGAAATCATCCTCTTCTACACCAATGTAAACACCTTTATCTTTCTTGAGACTATCAATCCCATCAGCTTCAAATATTCGAGCTTGACTTCTTTCATTGTCAAGCTCCATAACCTGTAAATAGCAGTATTCAAATAGAATGTGAAATGATAATAGAAAAGTTGAGCTCACTGCTGATTAGATTCTTAAAGTGAAATCACAGAGACATGCAGATGATTCAGGAGTGACTATATAATCACCAGCTGCAATCAGATTGTCAATGCTGATTGAGTCCAAAATAGAACATAATGAAATTGATGCAACGAGAACAATGAGGGGATAGATTTCTCAGGATTATCCTTGTGATGGCAATATTCCATGCATGCCTTCCCAAAACTTGTGAAACTGCATTTGTTAGGTAGACCAAAGCTCAAGTAAGAGGAAACTTCATCCAAGACGCATCCCACAATTCATCACAAAATATCTCACTTAGCAGTAAATTGGTGGTTACCAGCTTTTCCATCTAAAACCCTTTTATGACATAGTTCTAGTCATTTAAGAAACCAAAACTCCAAACAGAGATCCACTAAGACAGCAAGACTCTTCACTGTTTATTTGAGCAACTTAAAGGAAGCACAGCAACATCCACAAAACATATACAGTTCACAGAAATAAGTTGTTAGTTATCTTAGAGGAATCATATTCATAACACAATTGCAACAAAGTACCAGACTTCTTATCATTGCTTGGATCGCCATGCCAAAAGAAACTTAAAAAGCAACAAAATCTCACCACTACACCTTTGGCAAAAGGTCAAGCAGGCCTGGTCCAGACAATCCCTGTTATTGTTTAGATTACTAAGCACAAAAGCTTAACAGGTAACAGAATCTCACCGCTATATCTCTTGCAAATGGTTCAGCAGGCCGGGGCAATACAATCTCCTGGAAGGGACATGAGGCATATCCGCGAGCCCCCTGATCTTCATCATCAGAATCGATAATCACAACAGGAGTTGCAACATTCGTATTTGCCACAACAATGGCCTTGTTTTCAGTTGTGGAGTCTTCTTCATTCACACCATTCCCCCCATCCATAGAGGCAGGAAAAAGCACAGGATATTTCGAATAAAAACGGCCAAGTGTTTCATGATTTCGACGAATCAGATCTTCAATGTCTTTCGTAACACTACCATATTTACTGGAATCTATCATGTCCATCAAATTGCTGAAGGAAAATGGATCAGAATAATCTACAACCTTCGGAGATGATTTCATCCTCTTATTCATTCCCTCGCAACATGTCTCTGTTAACAAAACGCAACACTAAGCGCTATTCATAAACAGCCGCAATTATAGCATAAAAAACGTCCACAAAATCCAATCACTCATAACAGAGTACCACGAAGAACAAGCATTTATCCAACAGAGAGAGAGAAAGAGTGAGAGTACGTTTAGGAGCTGCGCGTTTTCGACGAAAGCCGTTCAACGGAGCAGCTTCCATTTTGATTTCACTGAAACTTAAGAGAACACGAAACAGGAGAGACTAAGTTAATAATAAACAAAGTTGAACCACAAACACACATAACAAATATTGATCATATTCACCTAACCGGTACTAACCGCTGCATGCGGAGGAGAGTTGATTAAATGTCAATGATATCAAACCCTAACCAGGTGAACGGGATTTGCCTAAAAATGAACGATCACCCGGTTAGGAAGTCGAAGTACATTCCCGATTAACAAATCGCGCTTCCTTTCTATGTAGAAAACTACACAGCGGAGAGCTGCGTTTCTTTCTTATTTTCTGGCAGGGCTGGTTAAACTGAAATACTGTTTTTGAGAAAGTATTCAACGAAGTGACAGTGGCACCTCAGAGGGTGCGTGTTGTCACGACCGAATATCAGACTACGCGTCATTCATCATATTAGATTACGAGTCATTCGGCTTCGTGTGGGACCCGACTCCCAAATCAAGGAGCACATTAATCAATGAGAGAATCTTTCCTCATTATGTTCCCCACTATGTTTCCCATTATGTTCCCCACTAAGTGAGGGAATCAAGGAGCTTACTTGGGATCCGCATTTGTGCTTTCTACTTTTCTATATAACTGTTAGATCATACGGTTTGATCTCCACCATCCATTGGGAAGTTGTAAAGGCTATATAAGGGGTGCCTCCCCTCATTTGTAATCATCCAGCAATACTTGCAATATTGAGAGTTTAGAGTTTTCTCTTCATTCTTGTGTGTCTCTCTCCTTTCGGTTCAGTTCTAAGCTTAGCATTCTAGCTAGCTTTGTGAGGAAGGCTTACTTAGCCTATTGCGAGAGCGATAGTCTAAGGCAGCACGAAGAGTTTCTATTCCGCAAAACTCTAGTCCCGTGACAGTGTGTCCTGTAGTGTTTTCTTTTCCTTTGTTTTTGCTGTCGTTCTGGAAAATCGGAATACAGGGTACACGCACCGTGTAGCCTCGTCGGATTTCTATTGGGTGGGCATTTAGTTTGCGGATCAATATAAAATAAATCTCATATACAAATTAAATTTAATAATAAAGTTTGATTTAATTAAAAATTAATCAATTTTATAACAAAAAATAATAAAATAAATCTATATTATTGTTTATAAATCTAAAGCCAATATGACCGACGCGTTGAGATAGCTCTGACAATCTGACATCTGTACGGTGACTGATTACACTAATAATTGAAAATAAACTGTTCGTCGTCTGGGGCGGAGACTCATAGGTAAAGGTAGTGGAAACTTTTCCAAAAATGTGACTGGGTCCCACAAATCCGTTTCTCCGTTTTCTGTTTGGAACGGGTGAAAAATATAGAGAAGAGAGACGAGAAAATGCGAAGCAAAACCCATGAATTGGCTCCCTGCTTTGGCATTATTATGAATTTGCCCCGTTATTTTCTTTAACGATTCTGGTCCATTCTGGTAGTTTCATGTAGGACATAGGTTTAATTGAAATTTCAAAGAATCGAGGGTATATTTGCTATTATTCAAAATTCCCAATCTTGTAAACATAATTACAGGCACATCTCAACTCTCAAGCGAAGGAGTTGAAGGCCAGCATTGGGAAACACCTGTATTTTTACCGTCTGCAAGTATTGGTGGTTGTAAGTACAACGGATAAACCAGATTTAATGACCCGCAGGGTGACTTTTGGGGGTCTCCTTTTCGCGCTCCATTCCAGCCGCCCTTTCGTAATCGCTGACCATCGATATTCTCAACTTTCCTCACGTCCAGTGTTCGATTCCCCACAGACCCCATCTTTCCTGATCTTTTCCCTATCTAACTTTCTCCATAATTATGTGTCCAGATTACTAATATATTCAACTTCTTTGACACACTACTCCTCTCTTCTCTCTCTCTCATTTTCTCACTCTGGTTCTCATTCGTCTGATGGCTTCTCTGCAACACTCGCCGGATATAAAGGTAACACCGGAAAGTTCTATTCCATGTGCTGTTTATTTGGCGCTTAAATTTTTTTAATTGTTTAGTGAATTTGCTTTTTTTTTTTTGAAGGGCGCGAAAGTGCTTATGGTTGGAGCTGGGGGAATTGGCTGCGAGCTGCTCAAGACTCTTGCTCTCTCTGGGTTTCAGGATATTCATATTGTGAGCAATTCGATTCTTTTGTTTCTTTTTTCACGTTATTGAAGTTCAGAAATGGGTTTTGTTTTACTCTGTTTATAGTGGATTGCTTGTCCTAGGTTTTGTTGGTTTGGTAGGGTTTTGAACCGCTTATGAATTTTCAGTTCTTTTAAAAGGGTATAGCGAAGCCAAGGATGTGAAAAACAAATAGGATTAGGGCAGAGTTTTCTTTCTTTTTTTTTTCTGTCGGGGCATGTTACATGTGTCCATAAACAGGGTTGAAGGAAATTAATTGGGTTGTGTCCACAAACGTAGTCTTCGTTTGCTCAGAGATGGTTATCATGGCAGCCTCCCTGAAATAAGTGACCAGAGGTTGTGTGCAATGAAAAGGCAGCTTTAGTTTTTCACGAGTGGGTGCACCACTGACTTTTATTAGCAAAAATAATTTAATTGCTTCCTGGGCATAAGGGAATTATTTGCTGGCAATATTTCTATGTAAGGAGGCGGTGATAATAGAACAAAAGATTACCTTTTTCATACAACATATAGTAGTTTTTTGTGAGTTTGAATTTTCAAGCTGGCTGTGAGGCCATCATCTTATGATTTGGAACTAAATGTAGGGTTGCTGTGTGCTCTTTGACCTTGTTGGCTGCCTGGGTCTGAGAAATGCTGTTTCAGAGGATTGCCCAAGCTTTTTACTAGGGCCTAGGGTTCACCATGACTGACATTATAAACTTATTTTGCTATTAATTTGAACGTTATCAGTCTGATGGCTATTTAACTGTGGTGCTGTCAACCTAATCTTGATCACCGTTGGGGGTACTGTTTTCTTCTCACTTTAGTTTACCTGTACATGGAATGAACATGTCATAGATAAAAATGCACCTACTGGTTAACCTTGTTTCGTAATGATATCCTGATAATCTATACAGAAGCTTTTGTAAATGTTAATAACTGAGAGGTGGAGGAAAGAGGACCTGTTGATTCCAACTGGAAGTTGTCATAACCAATAATTTTCTTACCAGTCTGTAGCTAGGCAGGTAGCATTCCAGAAAAGGCTAATCTTTATTCACTATTCATGAACTACTTAGATGCCAGGTGAGTCATTATTGAAATCTAAAGCAAGTAAATAATAGTTTGAATCACATTGGCAGTCTCATTTGATGCACTGTACTTAATAAGTAGTTCCTCAAATTGCAGTATTCATTTGTGTTATCTTTTTTTTTCAATGTGCAGATTGACATGGACACCATTGAGGTCAGTAACCTTAACAGACAGTTCTTGTTCAGGCAATCTCATGTTGGGCTGTCGAAGGCCAAGGTTAGCAGTTTTGGGCTTAATGTCTTGGATATGTTGACATGGATGATACTAAATCATGCATCCTTTCTCATCTCCTCTTGTATCCCTTAAGGTTGCCCGAGATGCTGTGTTAAGATTCAGACCTAACATAAGCATAACACCGTATCATGCAAATGTTAGAGATTCTGAATTCAATGTGGACTTCTTCAAGCAATTTAATGTTGTTCTAAATGGACTTGACAACTTAGATGCTAGGCGACATGTGAATCGCCTTTGCTTGGCAGCTGAAGTTCCTTTGGTGGAGAGTGGAACTACTGGGTTCCTAGGACAGGTGATCTTTTGTCAGTTCAAGTCCTCTATAGAATCTGCAAGCACCGAAATTATGCATTTATTCTTGTCAATGTGTGTGTTTGTGTGCTTGTGTCTGCTTTGTACTTTAATTATACAAGTGTGTGGAAGCTGTTTTTTACCAGTTGAAAGCAAGATTTCTAGTTGTATGGGTTTATCATCTCAAGATTGCATCTTATTTTGCTTTTTATTCTCCCCCTTCTCTGTTTGTCTCCATGTGAGATGCATGTTTGTGACTTTGCGAAGTCAGTATTTGTTTGAATATTTTGTACGTATGGTGGCCATTAATTTTTGGTTAATACCAACTTTCTCACTGTAGGTTACGGTGCATGTGAAGAGGAAAACAGAGTGCTATGAGTGTCAGCCTAAACCTGCACCAAAGACATATCCTGTTTGTACAATTACTAGTACTCCGTCAAAGGTATATGGTTGTTCATTATGTTTCTTTAATTGTCAATATGAATTGTTCATGTTTATGATTTTTAATGATATGTTATGAAATTTCAGTTTGTTCACTGCATTGTTTGGGCCAAAGACCTGCTTTTTGCAAAGTTGTTTGGAGACAAGAATCAGGAAAATGATTTGAATGTTCGCTCCAGTGATGCTACTGTCTCGTCAGAACAAGCAGAAGACGTGTTTGAACAAAGAAAAGATGAAGACGTAGAGCAATATGGAAGGAGAATATATGATCATGTATTTGGGTATAACATAGAAGTAGCCTTGTCTAATGAAGACACATGGAAAAATCGTAATAAACCTAGGCCTGTGTACAGTAGGGATATTCTACCTGATAAACTGACTCGACCTAATGGAAATGTTGACAAAGGCTGTATGTCTGAAGATCCCTCCTCAGCCTCCGCTATGGTATCTTTGGGTCTGAAGAATCCACAGGATATATGGAGCCTTGAGGAAAGTTCAAAAGTTTTCCTGGAGGCTCTGAAACTATTTTTTGTAAACAGAGGAGAGGTTTGTTGATATTCTGTATCTAAAGAAGTGAGCCATGGTGATCGTTTGTCTTACTTTCAGTTTGCAGTAAAGTTCTTTTTTTTCTTTCCTGGCATGGCAGGAGGTTGGTAATATTAGCTTTGACAAAGATGATCAGCTGGCTGTGGAATTTGTCACTGCTGCTGCTAATATTCGTGCTGCTTCATTTGGGATCCCGTTGCATAGTCTTTTTGAAGCTAAAGGCATTGCTGGTAATATTGTGCATGCAGTTGCAACAACCAATGCTATGGTTGCTGGTTTAATTGTGATTGAAGCAATCAAGGTATTGGAAAAGCATACTGATAACTACAGGTTGGCCCTACTCTCTTTTATGTATGTTGTTTCATTATTCCATTGCAAGGCTAATTTGGCCTTCAGAATATCCCTGTCTGCACTTGAAACTGTAATTAATTTCAAATTCATAATGTGCTACCTTGCTGTATTTTTATCGTAGAAATATTGTTTGCTGAGCATTCCATCCAACAGTAATATTAAAACCCAATTGTTTTACAGCTTTTTATTTCTAACTTTATTTATTTTTCTGTTCAGGATGACCTTTTGTCTTGAGCATCCAACAAGAAAAATGCTTCTTATGCCAGTAGAACCCTTTGAGCCAAACAAATCCTGCTGTGTTTGTTCTGAGGTTCGTGAAATTCATTTCTTATCTGATAGTTTTCACTCAATTTTTAGCGTCTTTTGCATACCATTCCAACCCATTTTGTGCTTGAAACAGACACCACTGTCCTTGGAGATTAATACTCTTCATACCAAGTTGCGGGATTTTGTTGAAAAGATTGTTAGAACCAAGCTTGGGATGAACTCTCCAATAATCATGCATGGATCTTATTTCCTTTACGAAGTAGGTGATGACCTTGATGAGGATCTGATTGCTAAATATAATGCAAACCTTGAAAAGGTATTACCTGTTACTTGTTTGAATAGGTGCTACTAGCACATGTATTTTTCCTCATTTCTGATGCTATTTATGCTTTCAATGATCAGGTGCTAGCTGAGCTTCCTACTCCTGTCACTGGTGGGACAATGATCTCAGTAGAGGATCTTCAACAAGAGTTCACTTGTAGTATCTACATCAAGCATAGGTCTGTTCTCGCCCTAGTGATTTATTATTTAGAGCTTTTGGCATTTTGTTTGACGATTGTCTGCAGTAATTTTCTTGGCATTTTAGATATGTAAATTTTAGTGCCTTTCATTTATCTGTTATCCAAGTACCGGTGTGGCTAATTGTTCCTTTGGATTCTTGCAGAGATGAATTTGATGAAGAGAAAGAACCTGATGGAATGGTTCTCTCTGGATGGACACAACCTGCTTCAGAGAAGGACGATGAAAAGAAATCCTTCGGAAATGGTGGGAGTACATCAGAAACGTTGCAAAATGAGCCCGTGGAGGTCCAAGAAGGTGTCAGTGAAGTTTCAGATGGGACTGACGCTCCAGGGAAAAAGCGAAAACTGTCAGAGTTTTCGAGTGATGGCGATGAGACTAGGAATCATGACAATATACAAAAGCTTGATGACGAAGATGATGGCGATGACCTTGTGATACTAGATCATTTGGAGAACGACACCGATTCTAAGAAGAGAAAGTTGCTATAGTTCACGCTTCTGCTTGATTTCATAGGGCTTCTTACATCCTAATTTTGTACCTTTAGGGAGACATGGTGATTCTTTTGGACTTATAATTCTTGTGATTAGGAGTACTTAGTATTTTCCTCCTTTTTTAGCTTGGTAGATGCTATTAATTGTCATCTCCATCTTCCCTTTGTGGTTCAGAAATGTGGCAGCAAAGTTCATTTGTCAGTCGTCAAAACTTAGGTTAACTGTGGGAGTTGTAAGCGTTACAAAGTACCTTAATTTGCTAGAAACTGACTCCGTGTGAAATTAGTGATCAAACTAAATGTTGTTTATAATATTTGAAGCAACGATTTCGAAACTGTCTGCTCTTCTCAATGTTTAGAATTAAGCCAATGTGTTGCTTAATCAATAAGAAAAGAGAAACAAAACTTTTCGTGATTGCCAGTACGCCATCGTATCATCAGACGGAACTACACTCAATTACAGCTACCAACTACTGTACAGAATATGACAAAATCTTGTTGCAATAAGATGGAAGGCAAGCAGTCTCTGGCAGTTCATTTTTATGCACCAACACATGGTGTGGTTCCCGGGGTCGCATTGGAGGCTATTCGACAAGGATACGAAGAAACATCCAAACCCTTATTCCTGTCTCAATATTTCCTCTTTCTTGGCCTCAGGATGTTCTTGTTTCTTTAGATCATCAAGACAATGAACATCTGCCATGCACATAAATGATCTTGATCTCCCCGAATAATACCTTGACAACCCCAACCCTCTCCTGCTCAAAAACAAAACGCCTGATCATACATTGTCATTGGAAGGAAAACAATAAATTAAGAAATTTTTTTTTAAAAAAAAAGGCGATCGTCTTACTTCTGCGGAAGACTGGCATGCAATGCACTCATATCGAAAGCAATCTTTCCAGCGTGGTTCTCCATTTTGATTGTGAGAGCGGTGTCAATGGCAGGCAGCTTGGTTCTTTTATGAGAAAACCTGCGGCCCGTCCTTCGTCATATATAATAGGCAGCTAGGACCTGGGGTGTAGAGGGGGGGCTCATACGCATCTGGGGGTAAGACCTCAAATCATCAGGTGGAGGATTGGATAACATATTTTTTAGCGTTTACGGGCACACGCTAAAACATAGATCCGCCCGTAGTTTTTGTGGCTTTCCAAATCTGCTTTTGAAACGCATCCACATCCTTAACGAACCACCTATAATATTAAATTATATGACTATTTTTTTTTTGGATTTAAATCTAATAATATATTGTTCTTAATATGATAAATGATACAGAATTAATTGATAAACTTGTTTGGATATATTTTTTATTTTTCTCTAATACAAATTATACTTGTGTTTTTGTTCTCTACACGCCGACATTTCTGACCCAAATTTACCAACCTTCTTACTAGTAACCGTAATTTGGGGTTTATGCTCTGTCGCATATGGTCGCATTGCCCAGGCTAAATATACAAATAAGTCCATCACTGATGGGGTCAGGTTGGATCGGGTGAGAGACCCATTTCATATTCGACCCGATTTATTTATCAGTAGAATTGATTGATGACTTCTGGTAGTATTCCATTTTTTATTTTTTTATATAAATAAACAGTCCTAAATGAAAAATAAGCAGAACAGTCTCCCGTTGATTCTAAATAAGCAGAAGAAAGGGACAGCACTTTCGATAAGAGGGAGGCACAGAACTCTTGTTGGGTTCCTTCTTCTCATGTTTGATTTATTTCTGGGAGTGAAGTTTCCTTTTCAAGCTGGTTCATGTATTCATCGTAATAATTATTATCTTCTCGGATTTCAGTTGTATATTTTTTTTATTGGTGCGTGTATATAGAATTAATATGTGCGCAGTGCTAAAGATTTGGCATATTTGTTAATAGTAAATTATATATAGGGTCGCCGTACAACAGAAATCAATTCCTTATCTATGTAAAACCATGAAAGCAACTACTACAAGAATAGAATTGAAGGAAGATAATTTAAGTTTTTTTAACAGAATGCTTACTAAATACAAGAAGAGATGTAACCATTATAAATTACCAGACCTGAACCTCTGTAATGCTAACTAGCATATCTGATACGTTCAATAACAGCGCATAAAACCACCACCGGAGAACCGAACCCCAAGTGTAAAACTTCCGACATGTAACATGTACCGCTCATCATCCCTGCACGTGTTACCTGCCATTGAGGCCGGCAAATTGGGAGGATGTTCCAGTTCCAGACTGCAAGCCAGTGTTTTCAGCAGAGCTGTTTTTCTCTTCTGATACTGCGCGATTATCAGAGCTAGCGCTCGGAGTAGCTTCAGAAGTAGAGGATATAGCCTCGTCCTCGGCCTTCCCCCGTGAAAAAGCCTCTTGAAGCTGCAAGGCATACTCCAAATTCCACAGCACATCTCCCATGGTGGGCCTGTCGACACCGTGTTCCGCCAAGCATTTCTCCGCAGCCTCAACGAACTTCTTCAATGATTCAGGATTGATGGTACCCACCAGGAGAGGGTCGATGATCTTCTCAAGCATGCCCTTCCTCTTCGATTGCATTGCCCACTCAGCCAAGTTAACCTGCTCTCTCGGAAGCTGTGGGTTTAATGCAGACCTTGCACACAGTACTTCAAGCAGCACCACCCCGAATGAGTATACGTCAGATTTATCAGTTAGCTGCTGTCTCCTGAAGTACTCTGGGTCCAAATACCCAAAGCTTCCCTTCACAGCGGTACTTACATGACCCTGCCCCATTGGTGCATCTTTGGAGAGGCCAAAATCTGCAACCTTGGCGACAAAGCCGTCGTCAAGCAAGATGTTTGTGGTCTTCACATCACGGTGAATGATACCCTGGGCGGTGCCAGTATGAAGGTAATGGAGTCCGCGAGCAGCTCCGATACAGATTTCCAGTCTTTGTTTCCAAGTCAATGGAGGCAAATTCTTTCCGTACAGGTGATCCTTGAAAGGTCCATTGGACATGTACTCATAAACCAGGATCATTTCATCATTCTCGTCACAATAGCCAATCAAAGAGACCAGATGTCTGTGCCTGAGCTTGGACAACATCTGAATTTCTGTTTGGAACTCATTGATTCCTTGTTCAGATTGTGGGTTCCCTCTCTTCACAGCAACTTGGGTGCCATCATCTATCACGCCAATGTAAACATTGCCGAAACCACCAACACCAATTATTGCACTTGAATCAAAATTCTTGGTGGCTTCCTGCAATTCTGAGAAAGAGAAATACCGGCCAAGGCCAAAAGTTGAGGAGTTAAAATTGGTCTTGTGAGATCCGATTGATGTTTTGCTGGCCATGAAGCTTGTGTCACCAGCATGGAGAGGAAGAAGCCAAGAAGAAAAGCTATTCCTCTTTTGCCAGTCTTGTGGTCTCTTGTGCCATTTCATCACCATCGCTCCAAGACCAACAAAAGCTCCGAACATCATCGCGAACCCCACAGCAGCAACTGTGCCGCGATGGGCAAGAGCCTTTCTACCATCAACTCCAAATTCTCCATCCAAACTCTCCACTGAGTTGCTTATTTTAAGGATCTCCAAGCCATTTAGAATAGCATTTCGCGTACCGGTCACATCGTTCATAGGACCAACCTGAACAGTGAGCTTATTCGAAATCAGCGAAGAACTCACCACAATATCTTTGAAATATGGAGCCGCCAATTGGTTTCGAATGGATGACAAGTCCAACCCAGAAATTCCCATTTTCTCATTAATGTAGACATTAAAGTAGAGATCGTTGAGGGATTTGCTCACTATGTCACAGAAATGCAGCCGAATCATGTAGTCAAACGCCACGTCAACAGCAAAATTCCATGTTATATTGAAATTTTGAACCGTTGTTTTCGCATCAGCCATCTGCTCTGCAGAAGCATAAACCGTTGCTGGTGCAATCAGAGGCGAAACTCCCTCAAGGTATTTGATGGCATTAGTAGGTACGGACACTTTTGCAGCCAAGGATGCTTCCTTCAGGAATGGCTCATCTGGAACCCATGTCCTGGAGAGTGTGTCATTCACGGAGGTAATCAAAGGCCCACCCATGTTAAGCCTGTAAGCCACTTGGTACCCATACTTGGTCAGGCCAGAAAAGCCGGAAACTGGGAAAAGGCTGGTTGCTTCATCGGTGATCAGAATGTCTGGAGCCGAGACAACCTCAATGGCATTGATGAAAGCGGCAGAGTTCTTCATCGGTTGAAAGCGGATGGAGAAGTTTGGCTCGGTCACATTAAGAAGGTACTCCTTGACGAAGGCTTTAGTGTCGTTTTGAATATTAAAGTTGTGAAGCAGGACATACTTATCTGTGGTGACCGAGAATGTTGCTTTATGAAGATCGAAACTGGGGTTACTCAATGGAAAGAAATGGAGGCGCACCCAGTGCCATCCTGGACTCTTCAGAGTAAAGGAATAAGTGGCCTCCTGAAGAAAAATTCTGGCGGATAGATATATAGGTGAAGGGACGTCAGCGGAGGGGACAGAAGCCATGAGATTTTCATCGGTTTGCAAGTAACCTTGAGTTTCCTGATCTGTCTTGAAGAGCCTTCCATCAGGAACTGTAGAAAGGCTCTTGGACCCACAACTTATGAGGATCTCGTCAACCGGTCTGAAAGAAGCAGCATCAGCGGTGGAAATACTTGAAATGAAGGTGCATAGAAGAACCAGGAGGATAGCCATCAATGACAACGATGGAGACAACAAAGAAGACAAAAAAAACCCCTTGGTCTTAAATGTTGGTTTCTTCTCTATCTCCATCCCTCCTAGGTCATCAGGAGAGGTTCAGGCCTAGGAACGAAACTATCCAAACTATCTCCAGAAACAAAGGCGTCTTTCAATCCCTATAAAAAGGATTGTTGAATTGTCAACTTCATTTTATCTTTGATCATTAGCTGGGGAAAGGAACCGACAGGCCAATAATGAGTCAATGTTTATGGGGAGGATTTTTGTCCAGAAATTAGTTGGGGGGTTTTGTTGCCTATTTTTGTTACCACCAGCAGAATTTTGTTCATCAAAAGCCACCACGTTTGAAATGGTCAGACACCATTCCTGGAATGCCTCTCCTTTCTCTCCTCACCACTCTCCTCAAAATCTCCATTCATTCGTGCAACTCAATTATCATATCATTCTGGCTTCAGGTTCTGAAAGACTTTATCTCCTTTTCGCAACACTTTTCTTTCAGCTCTTAAAAATAAAATAATCAATAAAAAATTTTGTTAGCAATGTCGAAATTCTTGTTCCTCATATTTAAGGGAAATGAAGTTTACTATTACGAATTCAACTTTTAACCGGATTACAATAAATATTCTTGATAAATGAACGACTTGTAGCCTGGTGGAGTTTGAAGGAAAGTCTTGTCCTATTTAGAACTAGGGGCGTATTATCCCAAAATTAGGATTTAGGATCAGTCTCGAATCCCAATTATCAGAAATAATCAAATATAAAATTAATATTATTTACATTTAGGTCTTAATTAAATTTTAAAATTAAATTTTAATTTAATTTAGATAAATTAAAATATCTTTAAGTTTAATTTGATCTTAATTTATAAATAATTTTGTAAATATAAAATAAACTGAATTTATTAATAAAAAATTTTAAAAATAAAAAATTTCCCATAAAAAATTATTAATTTATTCAACTGCATCATAATTTAATATATATATATATATTTAAATTATATTCATTTTATTTAAATAAATTTATTTTAAATAATAATATTGAATTTGATTGGTTAAGACGAAACAAAACTGAAAAAATTTTAGAAAAAAAAATTGGATTACACTTGAAAACAATGGTTTGATTTAAATAAAAATAAATTTAGTCCAGTCCAAAAATTCTGAATACTGGCGCACCTACCCAAAACATCTGGAATACGCCGTCGTTTATCGACTACGATATGAAAAGAAAGCATCTTTTGTTTCTTAGGGAACAAGCTCGCATAGATCGTCTTTCACTTATAAACGAGAGAGGGACACCGTCGCTCGATCTATCTGACTGCCGCACTTGATAATGTCGACGGAGGCAGAGGAAGCTGTAAGACGCCGTTCATCAGTCACCGAATACCGTAAAAAGCTTCTGCAGCACAAGGATCTTGAGTCCAAAGTCCGCCAAGGTACCATATCTATGTCCTCAAAACCCTAAGAATCAATCTCTCTCATGTTTTCTTTACAATCGGTGTCTTTAGTAGCGGATTTAGGGTTTTCTCTATCTGTGATTTCGTTTCAAGTTTCTTGTTTACTTGTTATTACTATAAAATACGATGGAATAATAAGCTTTTAAAGCTAATGAGCTTGAATTTGGGTTTGAGATTTTTGTAAAGGTATGGGACGTAAATTGTAGCTTTACCTGGAATGGTTTTAGTTTGATGGTAGGCTGTTACTTTTCTAGTCTGGCTGGCTGAGTTCTGGTTTTTTATTTGTGTGGGCTTAAAAATGACACATGGAATTGAGGCTTGTAAATCCGATATTATTGAAGAGTTTCTTAGGGTGCTTAAATAGCCTACAGTTACATTAAGCTTGTACTTTTTTAAGAGGTTTTTAAATGTTTCTTATGTTCAATTTGTTGTTGAATTGAGTGACTTTGAGATGAGTGTAACACTGGACTTTTTTGTTTTCGCGAAGAAAAGTAATGGTATTGATCGAACAGAGAAGATTTGTGACTATATTTCTTGAGAAAATTAGGTGAATAATCAGTAATTGCTGTCTTATGTTTTTGGTCGTCTCGGATGGGTCTTGTGTTATTACTTCTGTGTGATATCAACAGCTACAATTAACATGTCTTATGATTAAATTTGTTCAGTGAGAGAGAATTTACGAGGTTCAAAGAAGGAATTTGCTAAAACTGAAGATGATTTGAAGTCTCTGCAGAGTGTTGGGCAAATCATAGGCGAAGTTCTCCGGCCTCTTGATAATGAACGATGTACTTATCTCACTTCATGATGTGGAATTGTTTGGTTTCCTGTGCAATATTTTGATAGGGAACTAATGGATTCTCTTGTTCTTTGTAGTGATAGTTAAAGCAAGCAGTGGTCCTCGGTATGTTGTTGGCTGTCGCAGTAAAGTTGATAAAGAAAAATTAACTGCGGGTACCCGTGTGGTTCTTGATATGACCACTCTCACCATCATGCGGGCTCTTCCTCGTGAGGTAAGCCAACCACAGCTTGTTTGAGTGAGTGCTTGTTCATGGAATTGGTCTTTTGTTAATGTTTCTAGTCTAATTTCTTATAGTACTAAAACTTTGTTTTGCAGGTTGATCCAGTTGTGTATAACATGCTTCATGAAGACCCGGGTAATGTTAGCTACTCTGCAGTGGGAGGTCTGTCAGATCAGATCCGTGAACTCAGAGAATCCATAGAACTTCCTCTTATGAATCCTGAGCTCTTCCTAAGGGTGGGGATCAAGCCTCCCAAGGTAATGATATTCTCAACTTGCTCCATTTGGAAGCAGAAGAACATAAAATATTTATTCAGATATTGAACTCAAAAATTGCTCCAGGGTGTTCTTCTTTATGGACCTCCTGGGACAGGAAAGACATTATTGGCCAGAGCTATAGCTAGCAACATTGATGCCAACTTTTTGAAGGTTAGACATTCTGTTTTCAGCAAAAGATATGGCTCTCTGGTTTGATGCTTTCCTTTTTCTTCTTTTCAACTGCTCCACTGGTCTAACGAGTACTTATAATGGAAATAGGTTGTATCAAGTGCTATAATAGATAAGTATATTGGTGAAAGTGCAAGGCTAATTAGAGAGATGTTTGGTTATGCCCGTGACCATCAAGTAAGAGCTTACATTCTTGTTTAACATTTTCTCTTGGTGGCAATTTTTTTTACTTGTTTACCGTTCACTTTTGCTTTTGAAGCCCTGTATCATATTTATGGATGAGATCGATGCTATTGGTGGACGTCGTTTTAGCGAGGGGACCAGTGCTGATCGTGAAATCCAAAGGACATTGATGGAGTTACTCAATCAGCTTGATGGATTTGACCAGCTTGGAAAGGTACCTTTATTTTTTTTACCTAGATCTCTGTATTGTTTGTGTATACTTTACATGTTATGCAGTAATACTGTTCTTCATAAGGGTACTGAAGCTGGAGCTCATTTGCTAGGTTAAAATGATCATGGCCACAAATCGACCTGATGTTCTGGACCCTGCTCTACTTCGACCAGGTCGTCTGGACAGGAAGATTGAAATTCCATTGCCAAATGAGCAGTCAAGGATGGAAATCCTCAAAATTCATGCTGCCGGAATCGCTAAACATGGTGAAATTGACTATGAAGCAGTTGTGAAGCTTGCTGAGGTATTGCAAGGATATTTGTGCACACAAACAGCCATTTATAAGCATCTCACTTGAATACTAAATCTTTTTTTTTACTCCAGGGTTTTAATGGTGCTGATCTTCGGAATGTTTGCACCGAAGCTGGGATGTCTGCCATCCGGGCAGAGCGTGATTATGTCATCCATGAAGACTTCATGAAGGTACGGTGTTGTCAGCATTATATGGATGTTACTCCTGATGCATTTATCCGTCTCTGCATCTCTATCATTAAAGAATGATCATCTGATGATAAATATGGAAAAATCGATTACCCTCTTCTTTGTATTGGGTTTCTGCTATTGTTTCTGACTTTTCTGACGCATCGATTGCATCCCTTGGTGCAACATTATAATGATTAATGGTTTTTGCTATATCAGGCCGTGAGGAAGCTGAATGAAGCAAAGAAGCTGGAATCAAGCGCTCATTATAATGCTGATTTTGGGAAGGAATGAGACCATGCTTGCAGTAGTAGGGAAAATTCTACCCGTTTATGTTTTGCGGTCAAATTTCATCAAAGGAAAAAGCCAAGACATTTATGTTGACTGGAAAACATTCGACTATGCGTATATGCTTTTATATACCCTTTCCTCGATTTCATTCAAAGTTACACAATCTCCTATGATTCATTTCAGCTGACCGGATTATTGGTTTGGAATTTTTCGTTCTAGCCACATTTGAGATTTGGGTAAAATTCGCAATTCGTATACTTGAGTAAAATCCTAAGTTTCTCTCTATTCTATTCCGATGAAAGCTTGTAGTAACAAACAAATGTTGAAATCTCTCAACTATCTACCAATTAGAGCTTCATTCTCATTCGCATTCCTTTCGCATTCCTTTCTTAAACACAGTATTAGTAGTATGATACAATGTTAGTCCGTAAATTAAGATGCAAACCTTACACCGCATTAAAATTGTCAAATTGAGATTCCAGTTTCGCAACGCTATATTTTGTACGGTTCGCTCCCTCTTCCATACTTCTTTCACGGATGCTTACGCTTCGAACCGTTGTATAATCAGACATTTGCTTGGACCTGTCACGAGGCTCTTAATTTGGAACAAGACAAACATAAACAAGCTGTACCGAACGAAGTATAACTTTCTAATCCTTTCCCAGTGCAGTTATTACCGAATCCTATATTACAGAGACATTAGTTGTGTTCTGTCGTCCCAATCCGATCACTCTTTATCTATATCTGTTTACTCGGCAAATAAAATCGGACGGTCAGCTCTGCAAAATCGGCTTGGCGCACTCTTACGCAATCTACAACAGACGGATGAGATTTGGATTCACTCAAATAGATATCATTTGCCTTTTTTCGATTAGCCGTTTGCACAGAATATCATTTGCTAACTTAGTTTCCATGGTACGCTATTTGGCACAAATGCGTGTAGCACAATTATCGGATTAGGAAATTTTACGTTGTCAGGAATGCATCGCCAATGGAGACAAAGCATCAGTTCCACTGTAAAGAATCAAGAGCTTGTTGATGAATCTGTTTATCTCCAGCTGCCACCACGTTGAAACCTGAAGATAAATCAAAAGCCGGTTAAAATGACCACCTGCCGCTAATGCCAGAAAGACCAAGTTTGTAACTTTCTGTTGGATGGTATGAATCACGGGAAACAAATAAAGGCATAGCGGAATCAGGTCAACTACACAGGAGAGAGCATACTTGTTGCACGAGAATCTGGTGAAGCCTCCCAACAAAGAGGACGCCCTTTCCAATCCGTGATGATGCCTCCAGCACCCTCTATCACCGGTATCAGGGAAAGGAAATCGTATGGCTGATCACAATAGAAATAAACGTAGGTCAATCATATATCTGCATTGGATTTCATTTCATGCATTTGAGGAAGTAAGAACATTATAGATGATGAAGGAGATACCGACCTTGAGACCGGATTCAATGACAAGATCCACATATCCAGAAGCCAAAAGCGCATAGGCATAGCAATCACAGCCATATAGTGGCACTTTCACCTAAGGAACAAATTTTAAACAGCGGGTAGGAAAGTAGAAAACACAAAAAGATTCAGAAATCTTTACTTCCAATAAAGAAATCATTTATCTGTTGACAGCAGAAACATTGTAAGAGGTTCTTGGAACCAAGCTCAGTCACGATGCAGTATGTCCTGAGGAATCTACCAATTGATGCAAGTTGAAGCCTCTCCAATTTAAGAAGACGGGACTAGGACGATTCTCCAAATAAGACAATGATTTAGGATTTTCTTTCTGATGCTATGAACTAACACCTCAAAAGACAGCAGGGTGTTGGAATAAATTTTCAGTTCAAATCACTTCAGTGTCCATGGGCATTTGGGCACATAAGACGTACCTTATTTCTAACACGAACAAATGCTTCTTCAGCATCCCCACTGAATAGATGAGGACTCGTAGTGTACCTTAGGAAGCAAAAAAAAGAGGTTACAGCTCCATACCAGTCAGATGACAATCATTGGAAGAGTTAACATATTTGCAACTGATTTAAGAAAATAAGAACTCAAAGACTTGCATTATATTCATTGCCGAAGAGGAAACACACTTACAGATAAGCTTCTGACAATTTTGAACAAGTGCGTATAGACTGCTCCTCTCCATTCAGTTTTGTTCTCCTTCCGCTTATCCCAATCCATCTCTCTCTTAGTACGGGCTGATCAACTATGCCAATGATCTGCAAAGCCATCATATCAATTTACTGTAAGTTGCTGCTCAAGCAAGAAAGAATTTTGAAATCACACTATCAACAATCAACAATCATGATTCCTGGCTTCTACCCATCAATTTTTTTAAAAAAGGCTTTACTCAGGTCATAACTACACTACGAAATAAGAGGAAAGCAGAGAAACATAACCTTCTATTGTCTACAAAATAGTAAACATACGTGTCAGTAGCAAACGTTTCTTACCGGTTTACCTCTGTGCAACAGAGCAATGAGAGTACCAAACAATGGTTTACCTGGCAAAACAATCAAACAACTCCGAATCACAGATTTTTTAAGACTTTCGAGTGGACAGAGTACTGAATGCACATTGAGCAATCAAAGCAGGAAGCAAACCGGTAATAAAACTCTTGGTTCCATCAATTGGATCCAAAACCCAAACGAAATCGGATGATTTCTCTTTACACCTCCATCCATTCTCCTCCCCGTAACTGCCAATATGTTCACATTTCACAATCTCAGAAATTTACAGTCTTCAGGAATCGTGGATAAAGGAAAATTTAAGAGAAAAGAGACCGACGCACATTGCATGATTAGGTAAATTCTCGAGGATGATCGAGACCATGGACTCCTCGGCTGCTTTATCAGCAACCGTCACAGGACCTACAACGACAAGAAAGCATAAGCGACTCATAACACAGAATGAGTGCTTTTGGGAATTGGCATAGAGAGTAGACTCACTGGAATCCTCTTTATCCAGGATTTCAAACTTTTTGCGGAAATACTTGCGGATGACCTCGCCGGATGCGTCAGCGAGCGCGTTGGCTACGTCGGCGAAGCTGTCGAGGTCGGCGTCGGTTACGGTGAAGGGATGGTTCGATGACATTGGCCTCCTGGTGATGAGTCTAGCTGTTTGGGTTTGATACGTAAGAACCGGGTATGAGAGCTTCGTGTTGGTAGTGAAGGTATGGGATTTAGAGTGGGAAGGCAAAAGGCAAAATGTAGGTTTCGAATTCCTCGCGAGGAAATGAGATTGCGAGACGGATTCTAATCGAGAGAGCATTTGTGAAAGAGAAGAAAGAAGCACACGGGATATAAATAAGCGGGAAATGGAAACAGACCGCGCAAGAAGAAACACAAGAGGAAGAAGAAAGTGAGTTAAAGAGTTCAGTTACCAACAGAACTACTACTTCCGGGCGTCGCTTTGTCGTCAAAGGTTAAACGAGACTGGCACGTGGATAACACATCACACGTACGTGCTAATACCAGCTTGAGCTATGAACACCACTATTAGTGTGTATTTGTAACCCAAAACATTACTTTACGGGCCTGAAAACCAATCACCAAGGCCCATTAAAATACCCGTCTGGGCCATCCTTCAACCTACTAACAAATCCGGGCTAGTAACACAGTTGTACGCCTTGGGTTTGTCAGGCTGGCTGATGGATACCCTGGGCTCACTTGTGCTTCACTCCAAGCTTCGTTTTTAATTACATAGCGTACGATAAAGCCCACCAACTTCAACTAAGCCCATTAAGAAGAGTTCGACAAAGCCCACCAACTTCAACATTGGGTCGTGTGAATATACACTTGCGTATTTCCGGACCGAGTAATGAACTTTAAACAAAACATTTTTTTCAAACATGACACGATCATCCACACATGTATACACACCAATTATTATTACAAGATGCAGCAACAAATGTTCAAACAAGCAATTAAGAGAACCACAGACATTTACAAGAATTTAAACAAGCAGAACATCATTCGCTACGGTGGCCTGGCAACTTCTCTTTGATCTTCTCCACCAGACCTTTCTTCTCGTGTTCATGGTGCTCTCCAGCTGGGGGGCTAGTGGTGGATACAGGTCCTTTCTGTTCATGCTCTTCCTTGTGCTTCCCTACATGAAGCTTCTCCTTCAGTTTCTGCGCCAGACCCTTCTTCTTCCTCCTGCCTCCTTGCTCATCTTCCTCGGACTGCAAAACAAAATGGTCAGTGATTTCCCAAGAAAATGTCATAACCAACTGGGGGTTGGTCAGCTCGACCTTTAACGAATACTAAAACAAGCTGTAGTTTAAATTAGAAAATTGAGCCAACAATTAAAATTGATCACGAATTGCCTTACACTCCTACTCATCTCTGCCGGATAACGTACCAAGAACTAGATGCGAACCTAACAGGCTAACACGCTTCGGGCAATTCTATGAAGTTCTCATTCCAATTTATTGAGACCTTGTCAATGTTTTATAAAGGACAAGCCAAGTCGAGACATGAGCCTCGACTGATTCGTTGCTATTTAGATTGCAGCTCAGCTGAGTGTTGCTGGACAGCATAATTCCGGGAACTGAAGTTTGATGCAAGAACGCAAGCAAGTATTATGTAATTTATTCAACTCACCGAGCCAGAGCTTGAGCTGCTAGATCGTTTAATCTCCTCAGAAACCTCTACTCGCATCTGTTTCTTGTGCTCGCCCTCGTCAGTAGGCCCCCCACCGGGTAGGACGGTCTCATCCTTCAGTACATCACCGACTGTGACACCAGTACTCGCCAAAGGTTTGGTATATGATCCCTTGACCTCCTCCTTAGTTTCAACTATCGGTTCCCTGCTTTCCTCTGCAGTCTCAACTGTTGCTCCAGGCTCTTTGATTGCTATTCCCTTGATTTTGACAGGATTACCGTGTTCATCTGTTAGTTGTACTGGGTTTCCATGCTCATCTGTTAGCTGAATGGGATTGCCATACTCGTCTCTTAGTTCCGCCATTTTCCAAGCAAAGCTGAAGAGTAAAGTCTACGCTGCGAAGGAAGTCTAGAGCTAAAGCCAAGATGGATTTATTTTGAGTCTGGACTTGGAAAAGAACAAATTACTCGGCGGTGGAGGAGAAGGTGTGCTCCTTGCATGCAACGTGGTACTTACACGTTGTGTATAAGGTGCTTAATAGACGAAGAAGTTTGCCGCCACATCAACAAGACAAGACACGTGTCAGGAAAACTAAGCACTAAAATCTTTAGGAGGGTTCAGATGACCCTCATCTGCTAAAATCCAAGACCAGGGTGTTTGCCTTATCACCCTAATGGTAGAGCATGGAGATAAGCATCTTATTGATGGCTCTGAAGTGGCCGTAGCATTTGAGCTGGTTTAGGACCCTGTACTCGCTTCCATTGCGCAGAAAATATATAGTTAACACAGATATAGACATGTCGAAAGGGGTAAAATATCCTTTTATTCACTTGACTAGTGCCTATTAGCCACGAAATCGTTCATTCAACCAATTCATGAATTTTCCCAAGATCAAACAAATTAATCTGTACAGGACAAGAATAAGATCACCGGTTTCGTGATGCATTTACCAGTAAATATTTTGAGTCATGTAGGACTTTCTACTATGGTTCTTTACAGTGTAACACCACAAGCAAATCCTGTCGATGCTATAAATTGTGTAAGCAGATTTTTCTGAACAATTCCTGTAGGCGGACGATGCATTGCCATCCAACACAGAAAGGTCAGCTCTGGAACCTGTACGTGCATAAAATTCAGGTCTCGATGAGTGGCAATAATTAGACTATATATAATAAAAGATTTCAAGTGATATGCTTGTAATAATTTGAATCTGGTAGAGTTGCTTACCTCTTAATAGGAGAATAGAAACTCATGCTTTCACAGATCTACTCCAGAAGAAACCCCTCTTTCTAGTAGTGTGAATGTCGGGTGAGGATCTGTTACCTTTTGATCCAAATGAAAAATGCCGCCACAATAAAGGTTTTGCCGAGGGGCTTTTCATGCTTGAACTGGAAGCCATCTTGGGACCTTTCCCTCCTTGTCCATTAGCCTTCACATAGTCAAACATAATAGAATTACCGTCAAGATCTCTATCAACAACTCGATTCTTTGATCTCTTCTTCCCGGCCTTTATATCCATTCGTGCTTTAAATGCTTTCTGAGACAGCTTCAGTGTCTGTTTCTCACCCAATGTACAAATAGGGCAAGGAGGATCATACTTAACAGTTTCAGGCGTCATCGTCTCCAAACAGTCGCCATGATAAACATGCCCACAGGTCAGGACGGATACAATACCACAAGCCCACAGAGATTCCTCCGTCAACAGCTTGGAGCAAATGCCACATGTTTGGTGGTCAATAGAGGGGTAAGATGATATTCGATCATTCCATCCAGTACTCTCATAATTGAAGCCCAAAGACTCACTATCAGGAGACCAGCTTTCTCTGTGAGAGATCGCTCCAAACTCAGAAAATGCATGCATAGACCAACTATCCGAAGACCTAGCTTTGGATCCACGAGTAGATTTGTTGGCCCGAGCAGGTATCGGTGACCTCTCTTCAGAAATTGGAAAGGAGTTTGATGATTTCAACCCAGGATATTTGGCATCAGATTCCTGCTCTGTTAGTCGATGCCCTGGAGATTTGAGGACCCGCTTTGAAGTGGTTGAGCCACTAGGATGCAATTGATTGTGCGACAATGGCTGACTTGTAGCATAAGATGATGTAGAAGGCAAAGTTAATGACAATTTCATGGGCGAGGGACTTGAAACAGTCAAGACGTCTGTTGATTCTTTAACCTAAACCGTCAACCAATACAAGAAAATATTTCATAGTAAGCGAAGCATGACAGGCAAATCAGAGGATCTTAAATTAAACAAGAAAGTCTTTTAATAGGAAGAACCTCTGCCTGTACCAAACTCGTATCCATTGAGATGATCCTTGAGATAGGCTGATCTGTAATACAAACAAAAGCATTAGTGAGAATAGATCAACTGATTTTTGGACAAAAAGTGAGCATCACAGAGACAATTGACAGTTCAAAGTAGACAGAATTTTATAGAGATTATACATATTTATGATTTTTTTATCCATCACATCTTCGAATATTTCATACTTGCTTTTTTTTTTATAGACAATCGACACTTATTTAGGTAGACACCTTACCAACAGGGCAAGCTCCATTCACAAGACTTTTTTATTAAATACTTAAGGTGCCGCAGACATTCTTCGCTGAGACCAACCCATAATAGTTGTTGTATTCCATTGCATCATAGGACTTTTACTCTTTTACTGCCCACGTTGATAAAGGCTCTATTCCAATTTTTACAGCACACTTCTCACGTCTACTGTCTCTAAGCATATCTTTAAACACGACAGACGAGTCATATATAGTTGAGCTACATAAAACGATATCTCTAAGGTACATATTACCCTACAAAAGGCCTGGCGATGGTTTTCAAGCAAACTGCAAATTTAATTAAAACAAGTCAAACTACATCTGGCAGGTAGTTTACCTGATGCAAGAGTCCTTGCTCCTGAGCCAGTTTCTCCCGACGTCAGGGACTTCTGCGATGTATGTCTTTGTAAGCTCTCCTGTGGGCTCCCATCTTCGGATGTGTAAGCTAATTCATACTTCGTATCCGATCCACAGCTCCTGGCAACCCCATCAGAAAACCAATCTATTGAGGCATCCTCCCCGGCTACACGCCCTCGATTATCCCATCTAAAACTCCATGTCGGTGAATGGCGAATATTTCTATGCAAGATGTCAGTTCCCGGTCCACTCACTATATTTTTATCTCTAGCAGCGACACAACAAGCACTCCCCATGCTATAGCACACCAATTAACAACAGCTTCTAACTGGAATTCACAATTTTCAGTGACAATCTTCAAACTTCATAAACAAGTTACAATGAGCCATCATCACCACAGACCAGGGACGAGTCAATTACAGTTGTTCCTCTGCAAGTAAAATTAAAAATACATAAATATTTTTTTAAAAGAAAAACCCGACAACAATCATAAGTTTAACGAAAACAGCCCAGATCATGGGATACAGGCTTACCTCGACGCTATCAATCATTAAACTGTTAAACACTTTCAAAACCTTAAAGTTCTAAGGATCTAAGTACACTAGCTGATCTAAGCTACCATAAAATTGTATAAAACCAATGAACGCAGCGATAAGTCGAAAACAGACATTCAAAAAACTCCGGAGAAGTCAATCGCCCAAAAACGATGAATTGCTTTCCCTCTCCCAGACCCAAATATTATTTTCCGGGTCGAAACCTATCATTACGATATTATATGGCAGAAAATAAGGCAAAGAAATGTTCAAAGTGTCAAATAAAGAGACTCACCAAAAGTCAATAATCAACTAATGCGACTTTCAGATAGCCGACTTGAAAACCCATATTAAACTGAAACTTTAATATTAATAATAAGAATAATAAAAGTTTTATGACGGCTTTCGGTAAGTTGATGTTTTGACGGTGCAGTGTTCACTTAAAAACAGCTAAAAAGAAAAAATCACAGTTCACACTTATGGCAAACTTTACCAACCGCAATAGCAACAACAACGGAGACCTATTAAATGAAGGATAAACAATCGAATCAATCTGCAACTATTTAGGAGAACTAGTAGATTGAGTCCAAATCCGTAGAACCCTTCCTCCATATATAGAAATCATGACATAATCGGAATGTTTTAAAAATGAGTCATACGTCAACGTTATGAATACTAGACGTGTCTCTTAGATCCGACTTCGCCTCCGGAAGATACTGAACCCAACCCCGGATAAGTACCGAACAGACAACCGCCGCAAAAATCTGATTAGTCCGTACCTTAGCCGGAGTAGACTCGTTGCCGTCCGGGAGCTGTACTGAGAGAGACTGAATGCGGTTATTTAGAAAGAGAGAGCAGAGTGCTGAGAGCATAGAACGAGAGGCTGCTGCTGGTTGGCTTTTCTTTGCAGGAAGAGGGAAAAAAGAGAGTGATAGAAGAGCCGTTTTTTGGACGGATCTAATGACGACGTCAGAACCTAATGGCCTCATGGGCGAAGCGAATCGACGTGAGCCTGGTTTGACGGAGTTAGAATCGACATGCGACTTTTGGCGCCTGCGCCACGTGTTCGCGGTAAGAGTTTCAAAAAATGGAAAATAAAAGCGAATTATAGTGTCCGGCGGTTTGTCTGAAAACGGGGAGATGTGCATTTATTGTGTTGTACTTGGCTGGATTAGTACGCTTGTCTGGGGTAGTACTTTGCTTTTCCTTACCCTTTTTTGGCAGAAAAAAAAACTGAGGAGACCAACAAAAGGAACGGGTGGTGACTTCTGCACTAAGCGGAGTGCATAGTACGCATTCTGTGCTTTTCACGTTGCAAGAAAGTATCTATTTTGTGTGAGGGACTAATTTCAAAATGATTCCGGATGAAGAGTCCCTATTCCCAATCTCTTATGATTTATTACATTTTACTTTATTCTTTTGAAGTTCCTTTGTATATTAACCCAGCAAGGAATCATGAACAAAAAATGTAGCGTCGGTTGAGAAAAATGGTGGCACCGATATGATTTTAGTAGGTGGTGACAGTTGGACGTGGCAAAGAAGGCAATGGTTGGAGTTTTTGAGTCGATTTTGTGCACGTAAATGGGAAAGGTGAAGATATATTTATGTGTGAATATTATATAGTCTCACAGATGTCACGTTTTGTTTGAAGGGAACCTCGGCCGGGGACCGGGAGGCCAGGCCAGATCTAGAGTGCAGCGAGAGTGACAACCCTCTTGTTCTTAAAAGTTAAATGTGAGTGAGTGATACAAGCCGTGGAAAGTGAAATCTGAAGGGTTGAAGAATTGGGTCCTGTCAATTGGTGGCGTGTAATGGTTAGGGATGTGTTATGATGGATTACGAAATTCGACATTTAGTTGTCTAAAATGGATTGGGATTGGTTGGGTTTGGCCAAACCCTGGATGGATGGTTCAACATATAATTATTTCGTATAAAATTCTATAAAAGCAAACAGATTGAAATACATAATAGTTTTTTCATATGAAAAAAAAATAAAATTAAATTAGGAAAAAACATGTAACTGACAATTTAAATTTCAATTTAATTAGAAATAAAATTAGAATTTTACAGTTAAAATAAAACTAGTATTATATAATTATTCTGTTATCAAATACAAATTAATGTTAAAACACCACATAACAAAAATAACAATTCTAAAATTATTGATTTCACAACACCAAAACTAACAATCAATTCAATATCAAGTGAAAAGGTTTAACAAAAATATAATGAAGGCCTCTCTACCACCTTACTTCTAATTGAAACCCACTTTTGCAACCCTTGAAATTTCTCTCAGATTACAAATAATTATGTATATCAAATATATTAATTTATATCCAATGATTCATATTCTTTATCAGGTGTGCATGTTTAGTATAAGAAATTTATAGTTCATAATTAGAAAAAATATATTTCATTAATTTTTAATCAATCTATTAATTAATTCATTATCAAATCAATAACATTTTATGTTTATAAAATTAATCCAATATATTTCATTTATTTTTATTTCTAATATCAATTGTTATTTCGTGTACTGCAAAGGAAACTCCCGGTATTACTTAATCTGAATATTCGTTGGCTGCGAAGTCCTTGATTTTCTGGTAAGTTCAAAAGGGCCTGCGAAGCTTTAGAGAACTTTTTCTATGTCAATGAGGATGCTGGAAAAGCATCTGAAGTGGTTTCTTTTTGTCATTTACTCTGTTCAATTTCTGTTTCATTTTTTGTAAATCACCATTACTTTGCTCTATCCTCAGCAAATACTGTGGAGAGATTCTAATCTCTAACCCATAGCCTCAAATTTTATGTCCCATAAGCAAAATTCCTTCCCCCCATTACACACTTTTTGATATTTTTTTATCTGAAACTTTTTTTAAGCTATTCTATATTAATCTTAAAAAATCGATCATTAAAGATAAATAAATCTTACAATACAATGCACAAATTAAACCCGATGGGTGAATGCAAAACATAATAAACTTAATTGCACCATATGATTATTTTCTCTAAGAAACTATATACATATATATATTATCACATAAGGATCCGAGGCTCATATATGTAACACAAACCGGAGTTCAGAACTTAGTACGTACTAACTATGTATATCCAGCTGATACATGTATTTATACAACGTCGACCTAGGAGTTGTACAATACATATTGATACTCTTGCTTTCATTTATTTCCATATACTGCTTGCTACGTATATATATTTATATATATAGGACTAACTAGCTTTGAGCGTTGGCGGCATCAGTTTGGTATCAACTTGAAAGGAGGCCTAACAAGAGCCGGCGAAGGATTATAGTTTCCGTAGTCTTTTGTGTTAGCCTTTAAGAGCCGTTCGTGGATAGTATCATCAGTCACCCCGTTGCTGTGTGATGCCTTGCCTGGCATATCCTGTGCACGTACCAAGTAAACAATGAGATGTGTATTAATGGCAGAGATAATCTTATTATGGTTTTAGTATAATCGTAGTTGTTTAACACAGAGATTGCAAATAGTTTGGGGTCTGCATGGGTATTGATTGAAAACCTCATGGGTTGCAATACTGGCATCAACTCTGTTGGCTGGCTGATCATTCACCAACTTGGACCCTCGACCTGCAAAGGAACAAGAAATGAAGGTTTATATCATGTAACCTAGACTCTGACAAGACATGCTAGTTTGGCGTCTAAGAAAGCTTGAAGCGTGGTTGCGTGTAATAGACTGGGATTTGTCTCTTTTAACAGACAAACATCGGTTGATTTCATGTTATGTACGTGGCTCTCCCTTTTCCTTGTATATGTATCAGCAAGAGTTGTGATTATAATGCATGTATGGACATGCACCAAAGGCTGCCTCAAGGTTGACAGAAAAAGACGCACCTGCAGAAGATGTTGATGGAAATGATACCGTAATAAGGAGGAAGAGAAGACAGACATTCCTGACAAGCATGAGACGACCCATTTCAGTTTTTCGGACAACAATTTTTGAGTCTTTCGAGAGAGTATGTATGTATGGCCTGAATGGATCTTTCTCTTTAGTCTGTTAATTGCCAAAAGCACGCTAGGGGTTCTTCAAGAGATATCCATCGCGATATAAATCTACAAATCATGTATGCTTTAAGTAAACAAAAGAAAAGAAAGCGGAGCTTTAGCTTTTTAGTTTAAAATTCAAAATAGAGAAAAGGTGAAGAACACCACTTTTCTTTTGTTGGGGCACTAAGTCTAGGTCTATGAAGTTAGTGGATTGTACATTAACTAATACAGTTAACAGTATCGATCATGACCCTCTGGTGGAAATTATCAAAATCTCCTTCAGATTCTTGCAGAAAAAGAGTATTAATGAACGTTTGGGTCAGAAGTGGACATCCATGCCTAAGCCAATTCAATTCTCCGGGAGAATTTTGATTAACTCCAAACCAAAGGGATGATGATCGTTGGAACCATCCCAGTTTGATCAGATTCGACTGGGGAAGGGTTCTGGACTTGAAAGAATTTCGGGCATCGCTGAACTGGACCCTGAAAAAAGGGTAGCAGTGGAAACTAAACAAAGAGTGCTTGTGTGTCGAGTGTCGTTTGCTCCTTTGTGTGGCAAGAATGGTGAATTAGGTAGCCTTAAAATAGCCGAACAGGGAACAAAGTTGGCATAAAATATCAATTATGGATGACTAGTGCTTCCAATTATCCTTAACGACAAGGACTACCCACCAAATACGAACGAAAGGACACTGGTGGAGAATAAAGGAAGCTACTCCGCCATTTTAAAATGCTCTTATCTTCATATCTCCTTGTATTAACTATTGAAAAGTGGTGTCAGGAGTGCTCCCCCCAGATTTTAGTGAATCCACCCTTCTTCCAGCTTTGAATTATTGGTCAATCTAATCTCTTCATGACACTTATCTTCCATTCAGCTAATTACTTGCGATCAGGGGAGAACGAGAGGGGTTCTTGTTCTCCCCTGGCATGATTGGCTAGTTTGATTAAAGCAAATATACTGTTCCATATTCCCTTGCCACAGGACAATTAACATCATTTCTCTGCATAATCTTTACATTACCTGATCATCTGCACCTGTGATAAGACTGGTGGATAAGGAAATATGAAGTCGAGAAGATCTTGCAATTGCTTGAAACTGTTCTGTGGCTAAGTTACAGGTTAGCTGCACTTTTTTGGCTATTTGCTTTTGTTGTGTAGAGACCACCTAAAGATGTAGACCAGCACCACTAGTGCACCATCTTCCCACTTTGTGTCGTCCCGGGAACAATTTGGGCACAGGCGTTCAATTATTCATACATAATGCGGGAACTACGGATTTGTCTGGAAAAAGCATACTGTCTTGTAATGATTATAGTCACTTGTATTTAGTTTTTAAATATAAAAAATATTGATAGGATGTATATTTTAATAATTACCAATACAACCTGAAAATTAGTAATTTTCCCATCAATTAGATATTTTGTTAATTCAATTATAAGACTACATTGTCAAAAATTCAATCAAAGTCGACACCATGACAGAATGCAACAAAACTCATTGATCAGGATGCAATGAAAGAAAGGGTTAAAAACTAAAATTACAAATCAAACATTTCATTGATGAAAAAAAAAATGGTAAAAATATTTCAATAGGTCTACGATGATGACCCGACATTAATCATGTCAGCCTCATGTCGCAAGCTGTTTTCCCTGGTGTACGCAGCTTTGGCGCCCTGGAAAATAATGGAGAATTGACGGCTTTTGTAAGAGACGGACATAACAATGCCTGAAAATAAAAGAAGGAAACTAGACTTACTTGGAAGATAGTTCCAAGTTTTTTCAACCCTTTAGCTCGCAGCCTTAGGACATCCCTCGACACAATGGGATCTTTAAAAACCTGAGGTACGATGGGATTTAGCAACCGGAGACAGACATAGTTTAACTTATCATCCGAAGGCACATCTTTTATAAGCTAGAAGAAGGGGAAGAAAGGGAACGTACTGCCTGGCAAACACGTGATAATGTGGTCTCAATATCGACCACATTGATCTGCCAAAGAGATTGGAGCATAGCATCCTTCCTATCTTCAATAGCTTTCAGCAAGTTCTCTTCTTTGTTGTCAGCTTGGTTTAATCTTTTCAGCTCCTCCTGTATTTGAATTAAAGAAACAGCACCTACAAGATTCAGAGCAAAATGAGTTTACAAGTTTGGGTTCAAGCCCCTCTCTTCAGGTAGAAACACACCTGAAGCAGCCATCACTTGCGACTTCATCTGGTGTCCCTTATCTCGAACCCATTCTGCTAGAAATGGTACCTTCATGTAACGTTTGTCCTTTCCGAGCTCCCTAGAAGCTTTCCTAGTGTATATATAGCCAATAGTGTGCAGCATAGCCTCACCAAACGCTGCATTGCAGTAACAGAACAAAAGGTCAATTGATCTTCCCTTGGAAAAGAAAAAGGAAAAACCAATGTACGCATTTGGCGAATTAGCTTTTAAGGCAGTATAAGGTTGTGTAAAATCAACAGCTCTTAGAGTGGTAGTTCTCAATGAATGCTAATGCTATGTTAAGACAGAAAAGGAAAGCAGCTTACCGGCGCCAGAGAGGCGACGAGCTTCTGAATTTGCCACGTTTATGAACTCTTCATGTTGTCCTTCAACAAATGGTTCAAGTCGATTTTTCAGAATCGCAGCGAGCTTATCTTCCCTCTCCTTTTGCATAGTCTGGAAATTAAGAGTATCCAAAGGTCTCAATCAGACTCGTCAAAAAGGAAAACATTACAGAATCATCGGTGCAAAGATGTATACCTTCATCTTCTCCTCAACTCTTTGCTTGCGGGTTTCACTGTCAAATGAGCCTTCCTCTACTTCAAGAGAAGATAATGTAGCTATTGCAAGTTGACCAATATATTCTTCAAAAAAATCACTCCCAAATAGCATTCCAAATACAGCTGCAGGATCTAACATGGAGTCCCTAGCAAGAAGAAAGTATTCTAACGTTTCCTTCCATGGTGATGGATGATAGAGGAAAACAAAGGATTGAACTCAAATTCACATTGCAGAATTCTCAGTCAAATAAAAGGCTAGAGAAGGAACTACTATGACTAAACAGAATGACTATGCCTAAATCTGTCATAAATGGTGCAACAGAAGATCCACTTCAAACCAAAGATGCACTTGGAAAAGAAATAGCATATAGCGAAGAATTTTTCGCTCATTTCTGGGACATACACAAATAACCAACCACGACTAACTTTCAAAAGCCACATGAAAGTATATGAACTCTTCTTCCAAACAATTAAAAGCTGATTTTAGGCCTAACTGAACTTATGTTTAAATGAGTAGCTCCGCAACTCATAACTCTTTTACAAGTTTCTTTTGCAGCGGAAAGGTATAATTAGCACTATACAGGCATCATTCTGGCAAAACATATGAAACCACTTCTGTGGAAAAGTTCAGCTATCGTCACAAGTAAAAGGAGATTAAGGAAACAAGCTACCACAAGTTGTTTCAGAGTGAAAATATTCTGAGAATACTTCTGAAATGCATCGACTTACTGAGGTATTCCTTCCTTTCCAAACTTGTCATAAGCTTCACGTTTCTCAGGATCACTTAATACTTGGTATGCCTCACCGAGTTTCTTTACACATGAAACATGAAAAAACAATATGAGCAAATAATCAAAGATACATGGTTAAAAATGATCATCTCTTCCTCAATTTTCATTGACTATGCAAGTCATTTGGTAACAAGATCGAAACAAAAGGAAAAAGGGACAGGAAGCAAGATCACACAGGAAGGAGTTACACCAATTTATAAAGCTTTCCATATCAGGATTTTCCACATTTCTAAGATATTTTCCTATCCATATGGCAGGATTCATTTATAAAGCTTCACCTGGTTAGTGAGGCGGCAAGACATGACAATGACATCCAATCTTTATTCAGAGAATTATACTAACAAACCAACCTGAAAATTTTCTGCGGCCTTGGGGTCTCCAGAATTTTTATCCGGATGAACTATCCTTGCCTGTACACAAATATAAAGATTCTCGTTATGTTTTAAAAAAATACCATCTTCATCATTATTAGTTTAATTTTCCTAATGAACACACTTCAATTCCACTGCAATAAACAGAAAATCTAGACTGCATCAGCAAGCCTGGCAATGAGAGATAGTTCTCCACACCTACCATGTAAATGCAATGCTCTTTACATTGAGATTGAACCAATGCAGCTTATGACACAACCCAAAACATAAGAAAAACATGAAATGGAATCGAGAGATCACCTTGAGGTAGTAAGCCTTCTTGATCTCGGCCGAGGATGCATCGACACCGACACCCAAAATCTCATAATAAGCAGTATCTTTCGTCATTGGCGTTTGTTTTGGCTTTTCTTTATGCCTAGGATTTGGTTTCCGATAACACCAGCCATCATCATTATAGTTACAGGCAAAACAACGCAACATCCTCATTAAGAAACCAAACAAAACTCGAAACACAATCACAACTTAAATAAACAGAAACAGATATGTCTGTGCCCATTTATAAAGCATCCGTTCAGCGACAATGAGTATCGAAGAAAGATGACAATTTCCAAATCAAAGAATCGGTTTATCTATAAATGGATAACATTAAAAAAAATCTCCGATCTTTTGATGAAAACGATGATTCCTTTCGTGGATAGACAAAACAGAAAATAGATCTTAGTTCGTATCAACTCAAAGCGACGCGCGCTTAAGCATAGACAGATATAATTTAAACAACAAAACAGAGAATAACCGGCAAACATAATAGGACAGATGGAAATACTTACTAGTTTGTAAGAAAAAGAAGATCAATGAAACCGGAAACAATTTGAGGAACAAAACTGAGAGAGCTAAACCAGTTGGTAAGGAATCTCCCTAACAATGTCGTGAAATATAGAGATGATATCTGCGTTTACGTGTCAATGAAACTGTTAAGATGCAATGGTCCGTTTATTTTGTTTGTTTCGATTGGTCAATTAGTCAAATGGAAATGAAACGGTAACCAGGTTAAGAAACCGCAGGGCGGTGTCGTTTTGTAAGGATGACGTCGACAGAATCTTCTAAGACGTGTCGGTACTAAACTAATAAACCCCTTTGCGCAGGTTTCGCCGAGTGAGTTGACAAGGCAGGCTTCCTTGAAGTTGCCTAAACGTAGAGAAGGATAGTTGTCTGACCTATATATGTTTAAATTATTCATAAAATCCCACCCTGAAAAAACAAAAATGACAGATGGACCAGATGGTCAAAAATAGATGAGCTGGAATCCGAATTGGGCCGACCTTGCCTTTCCTAGTCCTGAAGTAGACAGGCTTGATTCTTTTGCCAAGAAAGGACTTCAGTCTTGGTGGGTATATTGTTTTAGTGGCCGCTACTTGTCCTTCATGGCTGGACCAGACCATCCATAAGAAGCAGAAGCACCATGGGCCGGTTTCGAACTCTTGTTTTTTAGGCTTACGTTATGTTATTTGAGGAGCCACTTATTCACTTCATGGCTTCTGTTCGGCAATCATGAAGTTTTCTAAATTTACATTGGAAAAGACAGCACTTGCATAACAGGGAGAAGAACTAGGAGGTTTGTCGTGTAATATTATGATTAGTTGGAAGATAGGGTTCTCATAAGCAAGTAGATACAGTAGAAGTAAGGATTGGTTGTTTACATCTTTTCTTTTAAACAGTTAAACTATATCCTAGCCTATCAGGTTTTAGGTGGACAATCCACATCAAGAAGATGTATGATTAAGGCTTATTAGGCTAAAAAATCAAGAGAGGATATGATCAGTACTCCCTTGTCATCTAAGAAAATTCAAAGTTTTAATAGTCCATTTGCTTTCTCTTTTCAGCTATTCTTGAATGTTATTGACAATGTCCACCTAGCTATCCATTTATCGTACACCAAAAAGTAAAACCTGCGGCTGCAAATTAAGGAGTCCCTTGTTTTTCTTTCTCTTCAACTAGACATACGTAGAAGGAAAATTAGGATTACTACACACCCGAGACCGAGAGAATCAAACTGTGCCATAACCAGAAGGAAGACGTACGTGGACTAGCAAAAATATTCTATTTCCACTCTCCACTGTCTAGCAGTTTCCACATCCATGGCTGCTGGCTTGCAGTGTCAGATGAACTGACCAAAGTTAAATATATATATGCTTATACCCCAATATTGGGTCATTTTGATGTAGGAGTGACGCAGGATGTGATGGTCAGGTCGAGAATAATTCACAAACGTTTAAAAAATGTTTAACCTAAAAAAGTAACAGGTATAGAAACTTTAGATCTAGATCAACCATAATATTCCCATGGGACAGAATTAGAATCCCTTCTTAAAAAGTACATTAATCCAGCGAAACGAGAGAGACCCAGAAACCATGCACTACTGGCTACCACACTCACACTGCATTTTTATGCTCAACCTGATGTGAAAGCTTGTACATGGCCAGGTATGCTGGCAATGATCAACCTAATACTTATGCTCGTATTATCTTACATTAGTTATTGTCTTAATTGGTTTTCCACAACAGAAAATAGTTATAGTTTAGCACAAAGCAAACAACCATATATATAACCATAATTGAGTTCGAAAACCAACAAAACCGAGATTGTAAGATTGTGTAATTCGTAATTGACGAATATATTCTGGTTGAATGATAAGATTCAATCATCTTTAATGAATTCAATTTTTAATTTTACATCAAAATAATTTAAAATTAAGACCAAATAAATATATTTTTCTGTTATTAAAATATATATATAAAAAACAACTCAAACAAGATGCTAATTGGGTTGTTTTTTTCCTTTATGGCAAGAGTTAGCTAGCACCTGCCATCTGTGTTCAACTCAAGAGGCATCGATGGCTGTTTGTTCGAAGGCTTTTTCTTCCGCTTTCCCTTAATATAATTATATTCCATGTAACCCATCAAAGCCTTAACATCTGTCATAACAATTAAGCTGAGTCAAATTAATAAAATCCCATATAATTAAAAGTATTAATTCCTTCCATTAAGAAAGATCGAGATAAAAGAACATCTTTCCTCCCAACTCAACTGAGCCATACGATATGGCATAGCTGGCCACATAAGTTCACCATCCCCATAATATTTCTTTTTGGGCTTTCTTTGTACGTAGCATGCAAGATGCAACCAAGTCCAAAAAGATGAAAGCATGATCGAGAGGAGATTCATCATTCCTCCTCCCTCTTTTTCTCTTTGATGGGTCAATTATAATATACCCAGTACTTCACACACAGAACCATGTCACTTTTTCTTTACCATTTTTTTGCCCTCCTACTACCTTTCTTCGGCAAGATCTAGAATTTAGAGGCAGAACAGTGAGAAGTGGCGGTGACATCCTGGTAGGTACAATTTAGTAGGTCCGTTAAATAATATAAAGCACTAGCGACGGGTCATTGTTGTACCTTGCCCGTGAAGTTATTTCCTACTTGTTAAATCCCCACTCCTGCTTGCTAAAATCAGTAACTATTACGTGCCATGTATTTGTACGTACCATATGGACGGCACAGGTCAATCTGGCATTTGATTAGTGATTAATTAAGTAGACAGGTTTCAATGTTTAAGAAAAAATAGACACCTGTTCATTCGAATAAGAGTCCTGATCATTAACCTACCAAGGTACCATCATGGGTCCGGTTGTTTATAACTACGTATATCTACCTTATCCATCGTCGCTTCATCATTCTAATTAATTTGGTGGGTTGCCTTAATTACTACAATGACTGTCATGCCCTTCATAACACAAATTCAAATAAAATTAAAGAAAAATCAAGTTTTATATTAGTTACTGTTAAAAAAATATATTGCAACTTTGAGAGAAAAAGGCATCTATGGACCCATCTAAAAGTATCGGTCCCATTAGGCAATTAAATTATCCCTAAAGTTCAAATCAGTCCCCTTATTTCAATCCTTTTCCTTTCAAATAAATTGAATGACCTCCGAGATTGGGAAGATCTCGTTGATTACTACAAATGGTGCGTGATAATGTTAATCTCTTACTAGTTCCTTCCCGAACAACAAATTATTAATTAAAATATGAATTGGCAAGACAATATTTTAAATGCCAATTATTATATGTTCGGAAATACGATATTATCGGGTTAAATTTACAGGTTTTATGACATCAAGACGTACTTATTCTCATTTTTTTCTCATGTGAAATTTCCAAATTTCAATAAATATTATTATAATTCTAGAAAAAAAAAACTCCGTCGCTGCACGCAACTATGATGAATCGATTAGCACCCGACAGAACATGACAACCTTTGTCTCTTTCAAAATTTTGTATTTATGCGAAATAGACCAATGTCTCATACCGAGACAAGTTAGGTGTGGCTGAGGTTTATTTAATAATGCTGTTTTGTTTGTAGTCACTAATTGTGTCGCAAGCGCAAAAGTTTTTGGAATCTTAACATAACTATAGCCTCAGTTCCTCTGATTAAACAAATCAGGAGCCGAGTCTATTTTGTGACTTTTGTCATGTTCACTTCGCCTTTTGTTTCTACCGCAAGTAATTAATTAGTTCAGTTCTTTTTTTAACGTATTCAATTAATAATTAATAATTAATTATGGAGCTGTCAACCAGTAGGTATCCTAGGCAATCAACATTGCTGAGACAGATTCGTTTTAATGTTTTTACTGATAGACTGTTGGGGAGTGTAAGAATCAACAATATTTAACAATTATTAATAAATTAATTTCAACCAAGAGGCGGTTTAAGGGTTGTTTAGATAAAAATTGTTCCGTGCGCACACGTGCTTTGTGTTCCACAACTATATGAACATTCTCATCGGTGACTGTCATAACAGAACCCCTAACCAAATTATGATGGGTGTCTTTTCTACTTTTAATCCCATCGGTGGTGCCTATCAATCAACCTTTTACTTGCCTTTCCATTTTCACCTTCCTGTCACTATCATTTTACCTTCGTTCAATCAACTGAATATATACAGGAAGACATCATTTATTGGAGTTAGAAAATGAGCATTAACTAGTTCGGACCATAATTGGACATTTCATACTTTGCGGTGAGAAAGCGAGGGTCCCCTCCAACGGGAGAAGGTATGGTCCCTTGTCTGAATAAAAGAGAGGGAGGGAAGGAAATGTCCCTCTCGTCCTCTCGCTCTGAACGTGCATGTCAGTGTAAGATATTATGGTTAGACCTAACTTGGAAATTTGAGACAAAAAACAAGCTAATAAAGTGGTTTTTTTTAGTGGCATTGCATAGGCCTAGAACTCCATTCTCGGAATCGGATGCCGGGGATTCTTGGCCACAGCTCCATCATCTGAATCAGATGCCGGGGATCCTTGGCCAGTCTTTGTTTATTGTTTGTTCAGTAAAATCTGTACTGTGTACGCCTCAGGATTGATCCCACTTTTTCACCTACCAGCTAATACTGTCATACGTCAAAGCTAGACCATAAGTAACATAAAAGGAATTGGAATCTTATTCTTGATTGGTGAACCCTAACCATTTATTTTTAAATATAATATTGAGATTAAACAAAAAAAAAGTATAAATTTTTTTATATACTTCTCACCATTAATGGAAATTTATTTCTCCCATAAAATGAATTATTTTATTTTGATAAATAGGAATAGAATAAATAATATATATAAAATTATAGTCTAACCATTCTAATATCTTACTATCAATTAAAATATAAATTAGAAAGATGTGGTTGAGTATTAAGATTTATTTACTCCTTGAATCAAAGATAAAAAATTTGATTTTTACTCACAGTCTAATAGTGCATAATTAGTACGGAGATTGTTACATGTAATATTGGCACTGGTTCTTAATGCCAGGTATGAATATCCAATTAGTCAAAGATACAGAATATATATATTAATGATTATATTTTCATAAAAAATTTATTGTATGGTTTATTTGATATTTATGAGAGGAAATATGTTCAGTAGACAACAAAGGCATTCATAGAAACATAGTACTTGTCTAGCATTATATCATAAAATATAAAAAGTAACAGAAGGAAACCGACCAATATTATTTTATAATCTTTTGCAATCAACACCATTAATTTACTCACTCATAAACCAAAAACCATGTAATTAACCCGACCGTCCTTTATTCCTTAATAGCCATAGGTTTTAAGTCCATTTCTTCTGGTTTCTGCGCAGTTAAGCATGTCAATGACACTGATACATGTCCTCTCACAGGCCAACATAGGATGATTCAGATAATGCCATGTCTAGATGATTGAAAAAGCAGTCTGCCGGTTCATTGAAGAAGCTCGAATCTCCAAAGACACCATTTCGGACGTTCAAGAAATCGAGGATCTCGTTCAAAGATTGCAATCTGTACCTGAGCTCAGTAGCCTGAGCTCGAAGTATTGAGTTATTAGCTTCGACAATCATATAATGTTGCGAGGTGATGTTGGCTTTTGTCAAAATATCCTGATTATCCTTCCGGAGCTGAGTGACCTGAGTCATTAAATCATCCAAATGCTTCTGTTTTCTCATCCTTGACCTCCTGGCAGATTCCCGGTTGGAAATCATTCTCTTCCTCTTTCTCTCATCCATCAATTCCGGCACATTCTCCGTATAATCATCTTCAGGACCCGAGTTTAGCATCAGTGATGATACGGAGGATGCTCCACTAGAAGAAGCCATGGTGCCGCGAAGAAGCTAGCAAATTGAACACACCGGGAACAAGAAAGAAAGAGTGATGGACTTAATGGTGGCAAGCAGGACCCAAATAGTAGAAATTAAAAGTGCAGCTGAAATATAGTAAAAGGCTAAATTAAGCAGATAATATGTAGTTATTTTTACTCGTGACTTATAGTATAGACATCAAATTGAGAGCAAAAATCATGAAACATAGTACAGCCAGTAAAGGAAAACAACTGAGAAAGATTGAACTAGATGGGTCCTGCGCCGGAAGGTGGAATTTATCATACACTCAGAAAGTAGGATTTCACTGAGAATTGGAGACATGAATCTCAAACATCAAAAACAGGATGTTTAGCATGAAGGTGAACTTTCAACAAAAAACACCACCAAGTTGTTTAAGTGAAAAGAAAATCGTGGTGGCTGCTTGCAGCTTCCAGACAAAACGAAAGCATAAACAGAAAGTTTAACCACTCTTTCTCTTCAGATTTCTATTTTGACCAGCATATAGAAAACCAGAAGAAAATGGATTCAAGACATTCCAAGCTCAGGATAGAGCAAAAAACATCTGTGCCGAAGATGGCTTAAGTAAGAACTGAATATTTACTGTAAACGGAAAATATCTGGAAGGAAAACAGACATAAAAAGAAAATAAGCATCTAAGAGCCTGAAAGAAGAGGAAGAGGAGAAGGGGGAAGGGGACTTTGAAGGTGTAGGCTGTGGAATATATAGAGAAAAATCGACTGCTAGGCTGATGATTAATTATGTTAAAAACCAGGAAAAAAAAAAAGAAATCTAAAGATGAGGCAATCGAGTGGGAGGAAATAGAACTGCTTGGAATCTCCTCCTGGGAAAAGAAAAGAAAAAATGCTCCAGCCAAAAGTTTGATAGGACATATGAGGTTGAGATGGGCACTGAACTCCACAACTATCCACACACAGCTGGCAGCAAACAATCTCACTTTATTTATAACATCACAATGGCTAATTAACCTCCTCAGTTTAGAGTCATACTTTTTTTTTTCACCAAAAAACAAAAGAGTCTACTTTGCGCACACCACGGCTCTTTACATGCTACCGAGGTTTCATATTAGGGGAAGAGGGCTCTTCAGATTTTCGAGTAGCACGAGAGATCTTACCGCCTAGGGTTAACCTCTAGGATCCGATGTTTCGTTATTTGTGCACGGAACAAGAACCCAGCATCTCCTAACGTGCCTGCTAATTTTTACAAAAGACCTGTACCAGATTAGGGTTCATTTGTACAGAGTCCAGTTGTGACTTGTGATGTTCTGACACAAGTGTCCTACTAAAAAAGCAGATCTCTGGAGTTGTAAGTTAGGGTCCATTTTGTTCACCTCGAAACCCGAGCTCAACCGGCCTTTTGTTTCTCTTTGTTTAATTATATCAATTTTTACCTTTCGGTTATATCCATGGACCTATTGGTCCACTTCTTGGCCCACAAGCTCTTTTCTGTAATTGCGCGCAACTGGCCCGGGGTAATGGGCCCAAGTATTCAAATTTATTACTTGGTTTTTCTAACAATTCAAGTCTTTACTGTTTGGTCAGTAAAAACTATAAATAATGTTTAGAAATTATAAAAAACAAACATATTTTATCATTTCTAAAACCAATTCATTGTAATAAATAAACTTTTCAAATATTAGTTCTAGTTATCCTTGTCAAATATCCAGTTCATTAGGGTTACTGGTATCCGTAAAGGGACAAAGTGACTCACAGGGAGAGCAGTGACGTCGCTGTCGAAGATAATTGCTTTCTGTTGTCGTCTACAAACCAACCAGCCTCCCTGTGGTCCGGTACAGTGTATCGTCGTTTCTGGCCTTGAGAAATTGCCTTCATGGTTAAGAAATTACCGGTGGGGACAGCATTCGAAAACGAAGGCACCCGATAAATGGCCTTCATTTGTAACATCACACCAAATATTTTTTTGTCTATAAACAATCCACACCGTCCCTACCAAAGATTTCAATCGATATTTTCTTGATTTTTGCCTGCATTTTTTTTATGTTTATTTTTGTCTTTAAACCCATTGCATAAATCTTGTTATTAAGGATGGGATGTTTGACCAATTATAATTCCATCTCCATTAGTTTTACTCTCATAATTAAATGTAATTAATATAATTAATTTTTGCGTCATAGATTGATTCTATATTGCTTGGATCAATTAGTTTTCAAGCCCAAAGGGCCCTTTTGTTTTAAATCCACAAAGAAAAAAGTCCAAAATTTAGCCCAAAGAACAAAGGGCGCATCGGTCCATCGCAAAAACAAAATTTGCAGAAAAGCCCACCACACACACGTTACGTTGGTGCTTGCACAGTTGACTACTGACCGTCACTTAATTACCCCTCTACTCGCGGCGAGCACCGCCTGTCTTCCAGCCGCCGTCCGAACGCGCGCTCGGCGAAGAATTTTTGTCTCTGAAGCTTTCATCTTCAGGTGCCACTTGCTGTTATCATGATGATTGCAGACTTGTTTTCTGTTATGTTTACGGAATTCCTGGGGCAGAAGTAGGAGGACAATCTTCAGCAACCTTGTGGGATGATTGAAGGTGGAAAATCATCAATGCAACTGAGAAAGCGGGCGACGGCTGCTCGGCTTGTGGACGAGCGAGGGGATGAAGATCATGATCTTTGTGGCACTGATTCTGCTAGCAGTCGTGTTACCAATGAAGAAGATTGTGAATATGATCCTAGAGTGAGTGAAGAAGATGAGGATGGTGATGATGATGAGTATAGGGTGAAAAGTGCGTCCAAGAAGAAACCTACTTCAAGTAAGTCGAAGAGACCTGTTGCAGACAGAGGAAAATCAGCTCGTAAGCGTAAGAGAGAAAACGTGACAGCAGAGCAGAGAACTAAAGAACGTCCAAATAAATTTTCTCACTCAAGTCGTCGGAGCAAAAGGCGTGGTAATTTCATCATGGATACCTTAGAATTTTCGTACCAGTTAATGATTTCTCTTAAGATTATATCATCTTGCTATTGAGAGGGATAAGCATTTGTCTTTGGTAGGATACTGCATTTGTTATCTTCCTTTATGGGTCACTTTATTTTATCAGCGGACGACGATTTACTAAATACGCCGGAGGATGAAATTGATTTTCGGAGATTGCCTATCAGGGATATCATTTTACTGGCGGAGCATAAGGAGCGAGTAGCTGTAAGTTCTGGGCTATTTGTGATTATACTCTGTGAAAAAAAGATTTATTTATTTCTTCATCAAGAGATATGCTTATTTTATGTTGTGGACTCCAACTTTCAAGTTCTCAGCTGAACTCCCATGCACATCCTTTGTTATGCAGGTCAAAGAAGCGAAAACCTCAAATTCGACCGCTCCAAGGTAGGAACGCTATGAAAACCATCTCTAAGCAAATCGAATTATGTGTCTGCATGGTTTTGGACATAGTAAAGAAAAGAAACATTTTCCAGACCCGCGGCTGAACTGTCAATATTCTTCTATTATACACGTTTTTAGCAGTTTACTAAATGGAAGCAACGATACTCCGGGACATTCTATGTCTTAATCGTTTACTCCTCCTGATCAATCTTAAATTGTCTACCGTATAAGCACAAAACTACCTAGTCCTCTAAGTTAGAAACAAATAGTTTAATGGGCTATCCATAAACAGGAGTAAATGGCTACACAGTGTGGCTATGATGTTTATGCTTCTTTAAGATGATCAGTTTTTTCTGAGCGTTTTGATTACTATGTTGCCATGCAGAACTGGCGATACGTTTGATGAAGATGGTTCTTGTAATGAAGATCAAGATGGAGGATTTACAGAGGAGAAAACATACCGCCCCCAAACTAGTTTGTTTTTATTCAATCACCAGTCTTTCATGGATAAAGCACCTCCTGCGAGATGGTCAAAAGAGGACACTGATTTATTTTATGAGGTTTCTGTAGTTTCTTTCTGGACTTATTTGCATTTTGATCTACCTGTCACTGCCTGAGAATTTACTGATCGAGAGGGAAGATAAGTCATTTACTTCAACCTCTTGGTTCACGGGGTAATATTTTCTACTGTTGTGATCGAACTGGTATGTCTGGGTTAATTGATTGACTTGTGCTGTACATGGTGATAGGTGTGTTTATTCTATTGTTTAGAAGGTAGCAGTCCATCCTAAATTTGTGTGCGGTAAGACAGTATGGATACTGAGAGATATGTTAAGGCTTTAAAACGAAAGAGTAAGTTATTACTGGCTTTTGAGTTCAGCTTCTTTAATTGAGGATAAAAGATGTTTGTGGAACAATTTCTGAGATGGAGATTTAAAAGGTGCTAATACAAAATGCTAACTCTTGTCCCATTTTTATTTTTTATTTATTTTTCCTCTCAAATGAGTAAAGGACTCTGACATATTCAAGGATTTCTCAACTTCGCGATTTGCATTGTGGAGCCCTGCCTTTTTGTATCCTGCATATGTTGCTAGATCTCCTGTCTGATATACTTACCATCATGTGTTTTAGGGTGTTCGGCAATTTGGGACTGATTTTTCAATGATCCAACAACTTTTCCCTGGACGAACACGCCATGAAGTCAAGTTGAAATTTAAGAAGGAAGGGAGACAACATCCATCAAGGTTCTCTGAAGCTCAGACGCACCGCTGTACAGGTGAATCCTGTTGCTCTTTCTCACTCTATCATGATTAGTATAGCATAACTTATTTATATACATTAAAATGAAGTAGGGACATTGAAAATCAACTTTACTTTGCATCATGGTAATTTTATGCACTAGTTGAGCACTGCAAATGATACGGATATTTAGAACTCTGGTTTTCTTTTCCTGCCTTGTCACCATATGTTGCTGAAGACTGGCCTTGAGCACAGTGCAAATTTTTTTTATTATCTAATCTTAGGTCCATACCGCTGCTGATAAAGATAAAGATACAATGCCGTGAAAGTATCAATATATTTTTTGACCGTAATGTAGTTCACTACTGCCGGAAAAGAATTGAGAGGAATGAGGAGAAAAGAGGTTTAGTCATGTGATTCGAACTTTTGGTAAGATGTTGCATGCGGACTTGGTTTATTTGGTTAATTTTTTTTCTCTGTTGCAGATTATTCATTTTACAAAAACCTGATTGAGAGGTTACAGGAAGCTGGTAAGCGGGCAGACGAGAAGTGCAAAGGAGATGGCTCAAACTCCTCCACGAACAACCAGGCGGCAGCTGCGGATTCTAATAGTAATGTATGCACTAGTTTACCTTATCTATTGCTGCTATGTATAATTCATTCGCTTATCGAATTTCAATCCTTGAACTGGAAGGAGAAATGAAAGCTAATCTGATAACTCTTGATAGTTAAACTAACAGCACCAAAAAGAAAGGGAAAAGAAGGGAGGCATGGGTTATATATGTATGGTTAAGCGATTCACGCTTTATTTAATTCATTTGCTAACAGGAGGAATTGGCAAAATCAGGGTTGGACGAAGATGTGGCAACTGAAGATCAGGAAGTATATGTTCCCGAAGTTCACAGCACCTTGTATTTTATTATATATATACTTTTTAAGGTTGCGATTCACAGTTCATGTGCTTTCAGGAGGAAGTGGCAAAATCGAAGCTCAACGAAGATGCGGCAACTGAAGATCAGGAAGTAAACGTTACCGAAGGCCAAAACACCTCGCAATCTGGTGAAATTGATGATGACGACATATGGAATTCATATAAAAGTGAACTATAGTCTATAATTATGATGCGAAGAAGGGTTACATGTTTTATAATATTGCCCTCCCCTTCTGATATGTAATTGAACACTATCGAATTATCGGATATTAATATAATCCAGTATTTCCTAGACATCAAGTCTTCTAACTTAAGTCTTCAAGTCAAACATCAGACAAAAATTTTACTGCTTTAGCAGTTTATGTCGGAAAACGGACAGGTCAGAAGAGCAAATTGAAAACAGAAAACAGAACATGTTTTTTTTTTTTGCTAAAATCAAGCATGCAGTAGTACTCAACAGTTCATAATTGCTTCACGTCGGTAGATGCTTAATTCAAAGAGGGCACACTCTCCCCTCTCGCCACGTGGAATTCCTGAGCCCCCAAAGGTATACAGCTAGGTCCCACCTCATCCGATTATTATAATTATATCTCCTACTATAAACCCAACTTCCACATTCTTCATCGTCTCTCTCCCTCCCGAAGCTACCGCTCAGATTTCGCCGTCGTTTAGTCGGCGAAGATTTTATTTATATTTATAATACTAACGTCTTTTTTTTTTGGCAATATTTCTTGCTCTCTCTCTCTCCCGAAAACCCCAACGCAGAGCAAACGAGTCTACCAAATTGGCTATAAGTTTTCGCTATGTCATTCATTTATGACCATCGGATCTAACTCGTGATCCGCGCCAGCATTATCCTTTCCCGTTCACCAACCAAGGTACATTCGTTCCCTATTCTCCCAAGTCTATTTATTCCACTTGGATGCTGTCAAACTTCTAAACTAAGTTCTACCTTTTTCTTTTAGTTTTTTTCTTTCATACACGCGAATTGTGAATTGGTGCTATATAGAGATTCCGTTGCCCTCCCAGTGAGATGTCTGGCCCACTGGATCGGATCGCTAGACCTTGTAAGTGATCCTTTTTTGTTTGTTTGTTTCTCTGTTTTTTGCGGTTTATGTTTTAATCAATTTTGTTAGGGTTTTTTAGTGTTTTATTGCTTTTTCTTTTTCCCTCTTTGGTGTTTTTGTTTTTGTGAGTTTTAGTAGTCAATTAGCTAGTGAGCAGGAGCTGGGAGTTTTATTTTAGTTAATTTTTTATAATGTGGAGCAGGTTTTGAGGGGTTTTCGGGCAGTGATGAAAGGAGGGAAAGGAAGTCAGATTTTGAGAACTCTGAGGATGAGAGGCGGACGAGAATCGGGTCACTGAAGAAGAAAGCTATCAATGCGTCCACTAAATTCAGGCATTCTCTCAAGAAGAAGAGCAGCAGGAGAAAAAGTGATGGCAGAGTGAGCTCTGTCTCAATCGAGGATATCCGGGATGTTAAGGAACTGCAGATCGTTGATGAGTTCCGGCAGGAATTGATCATAGAAGAGCTGCTTCCTGAGAAACATGACGATTATCATATGATGTTGAGGTAATTTGGCTTGCTCACCCACGTGGCACAGTCTCGCATTTGTTTGTGTTGGGCTAGGGATGGATGCCTCGCGTTAGTATTTTGGATTTGAATCCAGTAGCGATCTGATCATTAAGTCGGCTGGCAATTTGATGTTTATGTTTGCTTGCCTCGATTGACGATTGTTTGTTTGTTTAATTTTTAATGTATTTCTCTATTTTCTAGGTTCTTGAAAGCTAGAAAGTTTGATATAGAAAAAACAAAGCAAATGTGGGCTGATATGCTCCAGTGGAGGAAAGAGTTTGGGGCTGATACCATTGTGGAGGTACTGCAATTGATAATTTACTTTTATAGTGTGTTGGTTTTTCCCTTAACTTTCTAATCTTTATGTGTGTTCTACCATATTCTTTTTTAGGACTTCGAGTTTAAAGAGTTTAATGAAGTTTTAAAGTATTACCCACACGGTAATCATGGTGTAGATAAAGATGGAAGACCAGTCTACATCGAGATATTGGGGAAAGTCGATCCCCACAAACTCATGCAAGTTACTACCATGGATCGGTATGTAAAATACCACGTGAGGGAATTTGAGAAAAGCTTTAAAGTAAAGTTTCCAGCTTGTACTATTGCTGCAAAGAGGCATATAGATTCCAGCACTACAATTTTGGATGTTCAGGGAGTGGTATGTTACCTTGGAATGATACTGTGAACATATCTTGGAGGCTACAATCTATATCTGCTTATGTTTTGTTTTTCACCAATAACTTTCCAGGGCCTTAAGAACTTTACCAAGGGTGCTCGAGATCTTATCATGCGGCTTCAGAAGATTGATAGTGACAATTATCCTGAGGTTTGATATCGTAGTTTACGTGGCATCCTTAGTTTTATATCTGCTGTCTAGATATCATTATTGATTAACTGAAATTGGAAGATGAGCTACTTTGTTTGCTGCAGACACTCCACCAAATGTTCATCATCAATGCTGGTCCTGGATTTAGGCTTTTGTGGAACACCATAAAGAGTTTCCTGGATCCGAAAACCACCTCCAAGATTCATGTAAGTTAAATTTTCATGGTTCTTTATACAAAATATTTATTCTGACTTGGTGTTTGCTATTTATCTTTTAAATGTACTTTGAAACTCTTTCAGGTTCTGGGGAACAAGTATCATAGTAAATTGCTTGAGATAATTGATGGCAGGTAAAAAGAACTACAGTAGTTGTAAGGCTTTTATTTATATATAATGCACCTTATTTGTTTAGTTCCTGTGGCAATAATCACAAGCTGCTTAAACCTTTTTAATTGAAGAATTTCACAATTCTTGCAGTGAATTGCCAGAATTTATGGGCGGTACATGTAACTGTGCAGATCAGGGAGGCTGTCTTCGTTCTGATAAGGGGCCTTGGAAAAACCCAGATATATTAAAGGTTATTTTCTGCTTGCATATAATGTAGATGCAGATGCGGGTGCTAAATGTTGTAGAAGTCTTTAATACTTGTTATTTGGCTAACAAAGCACGGTTGATTACATCCCTGTGGTGGCAGATGGTTCTTAATGGTGAACCGCGACGTGCCAGGCAGGTGGTAAAGGTTCTAAACAGTGAGGGAAAGGTTATTGCTTATGCCAAGCCACCATATCCGATGGTAAGACCTTGACGATCTTTTATCAATTTCATGTGTACATATTATAAATTTCTCGTTCAATATTGATTCTGTGTTCTGCTGGATATCATTAAGCAGGTCAAAGGTAGTGACACATCCACTGCCGAGTCAGGATCTGAAGCTGAGGAGATTGCCTCCCCCAATGCCCTGAAGAGCTACTCACATCTTCGCCTTACTCCTGTTCGTGAAGAAGTATGTTTTGACATCTATTTCTGTTATTATGATAACCAGATCAATTTTTGTCATTCCATTCATATGATTCATATGATTTGTAAGATTATGTGTTTCAAATTCAAATAGGAATTGTTCAACTACATTTTTTTCTATTTTGCTCCTGAAGTTATGTTTTTTAAATAATTGCTCATTTTTTAGTCAATATTTTTCTCCTCTGAAGGAGTTATCGGGTGCTGTCACGTGTAGAAATCTCTGGTGCAGTTAGTTGTAGATCACATGTAGAATCTGAATGGATTTATGAATGATTTTGTAAAATATGTAATTGTCTAGCAGGTTTTGAATATTACAAGTTATTGTTGGTCGTTGCACCCTTGGTAGAAGTGTACCATTAACTTATTTTCTTTCTTCAATTTGTAGGCTAAGATTGTAGGGAAATCAAGTTATGTCGGCAGTTTTCCAGGATATGATGAATATGTTCCTATGGTTGACAAGGCCGTTGTTGCAGGCTGGGAAAATCAAGTATCTCTCCACAAGCCTGCTGTTTCCGATGGTTACTAACTATGTCATAGATTTTATTATATTGGATTTGTCTTCTGCTAATTTTTCTGCTGTCTATTCTTGTGCATTTTGAATTATACAATGACATCTTTGAAGACGACCTTTCTAGTGGTTTATTCATTGGTATCCTTGCATTTTTATGTGAATTTTATAGAAAAGCATAACCTACTTGTAATTTTAAATTTTTTTGTTTGGATTACCTTCTTAATTATCTTTTAATTTATATTAATAAATGTGTTGTCATAATTGCACACTTGATATGTCTCTTTCTAACAATGATTTGGAAATTTAAATGTGCAGCAACACTTGCCCCACTTGTTTTAGTGAAGACGCCAGAAGGAATTCATGTTCGAATTTATGTAGCTGTTATAGCTTTCTTTATGACTCTAGTCATGCTTCTGCGCTCACTAGCACTACGTGTAACTAAAAGGCTTCCACAAACTTCATCTAATTCTGACTCTAGTTCTATTGAGCGTAACATTGGTTCAATACAGGAGGAATTTCATCCTCCTTCACCATCTGCGGCTTTTACCGAGGCAAATCTTCTCCCCTCTGTTCTGAAAAGGCTAGGTGAGCTAGAGGAAAAGGTAGACACACTGAAGGCAAAACCATTAGTGATGCCTTGTGAAAAAGAAGAGTTGTTGAATGCAGCTGTCTGCCGAGTGGATGCCTTAGAAGCAGAACTGATCGCTACTAAAAAGGTGCGGCAACTTTAGTGAAGAAATATAGTCAATTCTTGTTGCACTAGATTATCGTTCTATGTAATCTGCAACATTGTCAACTTGCTTTTCGTAAGACTTTATGTGAAAGCATTAGATGGCAATTTTGACTTGGTTTTTTTCTGGTCCAATTATTGCAACTTACATGCATCATTGATGGATGTGGCTAATGTACTTACTAGCCATGTTCAGCTCAAATTTGTTTTTGTTTCATATTATTGGAAGTATCACCAGTAATTACTTACCTTTTGTTTTCACTCACTGAAATTTGTGTCACCACTCACGTGGGTTTTGCTGATGTCAGGAGGTTTTTTTGTAGTACTGGATTTATGATATTTCATCAATAACGTATTCTCTCCCTTAATCCCCATTTTTTCCTCATCTTTTAAGTTGTCTTTGCATCCAGCTAATGCTCTGTTCTTTTGCTTCTCTGTCGTGGTATATACATACTTTACCCCAAAACAAGCATCCAATGTTTTAGTTTCTTCATCATTCTGTGAAAGAAAGAAAGAAACATAATATTGAAGTTGTTTCATCATTCGATAAAATAAGGAAACAGTAGTGTCTTGAACTTATCTGCTGCTTCTTTTGGAGCAGGCTCTATACGAAGCTTTAATGAGGCAAGAAGAATTGCTTGCTTATATAGATCGCCAAGAAGAAGCCAAGTACCGGGTAGGCATTTTGATGTCTGTTTCATTTATCTTTCAATGCCTTTTGTTTTTTACTGAAAACTAATACTGCGGTTTATGATATCAGAAAAAGAAATTTTGCTGGTAAGATTCTAAGCTGGAAGAGAGAGACCACATTGACCTCCCTTCTGCTACTTCTAATCCTGGTTCTAATATGGGAGCTAACATACAACCATCCGTGTTGATCTTAAAGAGGTTACACTCCGGAGCTATGTAACCCATCTGTGTCTATTACGGACGAATGCAGAGCTTGTGGAAGAAAAATCTTTACCGTCAGATCATGTTTCACGTCCTGTTCGTTGGGTCTATTTTATCCTACTTTTCACTTTCTATGTGAGTTTCCTGAGTCCTCAAAACTGTTGAGCTTTAACATCATACAAGAACATAAATCTTTGCTAGTCGTTTCGTCCTCTGCTATGGTGCTGTGATCGATTCTGGTTTTTCCAAAAAGCAATCTTCAGTTGTTATACTACCGGTGTATGAGCGTGTGATAAATATACTGAACTATATGTGATTTTCTGATACTTACATAAGAAGTTTTATTTTGTGCCATGCATTTATGTGTTTGCTAGTGTAGTAATCTTTTCTTTTTTAAAAAAAAAATTATATGAGTGTCCACTCTGTAACAATAACTAAATTCCTTTGCTGTATCGTAAATACCAATTATGGAGATTGTTAGTGTATTGTAATTCTTCAGTAAGAAAGTGCACGATTCAAGTGGCTCGTTCATTTTTGTCCCTCATCACTCTCTATCTACTTGATTGCATCAATTAATTTACTTTCAAAAAAAAAAATAGTGAAAATATGGTTGTGGTCAAAATTCCAGGCATAGACTGAATCAATCCGATTAGCTTGATGACGGATAATGGATTCGGCACCAATAGGGCACCGGAAAGGTTAAGAAAGAGGAGAAAGCAGAATTTTATTTGCATCAAGGGTTAACATCTCATAAGACAATCAAAATGGAAAACAAATCAAACTTAAATTTAATGTTCAGTTTGGTTGATAATTTTCAGGTTGCAATTATAATAGATATGAACAAAGCAGATACTCGGGCTGTTGGGATGCTATTATTTTATTTAAAATAAAAAAGCTTGAATTCAAAACTAATGAAACTAATCCAATCTACAGAAGTTCTGATGAACAGCAGAGACGTTACGAGTAAGAAAGCCAGACATTGGTCATGAAAAAACGGTATGGGAGTGTGACGGTGCCTGATAACAATTATGCAAGAATTTTAAGACTTTTTTTTTTTTAAAAAAAAAGATTTTTATTTGAGTGGATTCAGATAATTCGAAATTTTTGAAGGTTAGGTTTAAATCCTTGATTATCTGCATTGCAAGATCAAAAGTCAAAACAGAAGCGTCAGTCATCAGAGCGGCGGCTATAGAATCGACAATTGCATGAAACATGCAGGCAAGCGGAGAAGGTCTTATAAGATGGTAGACATGATACCCAATGCTCTGTCGTTTGTTCGCAAAGGGGAATCAGCGACATGTTTTCATTGTCTGAAACCGCGAAATAAACAAATCATTAGCTTCCCGTGACCAGAAATAGAGACAATGTTAGATACTGTCTTTAATCACAAGTTTAAACTTTTAAACCCTAATCAGGGAGGCAGCGGCTAGCTTTCCCGTATCACACTCGCTTCTTTATCCACTCATGGCGGCTACCACGAATCTCTCTCGCCCACCTTCCGTCTCCAAAACATTAACCCACCCGTTTCACCAGAAACTATTTAACAGATGCCCCATTTTACAACTCAGGCTCGCAAGATCCGACTCGAAAATCCCGTCTTTGAAAGCAGTCATATCCCAAACCCCAGCCGCCGAAACCACACAGTTCAAGCACTGCTTTACCACATCCGCTGATGAATACCTCTACTGTGAGAATGTCAAGGTCAAGGACATTATGGAGACTGTTGAAAGAAGTCCTTTTTATTTGTACAGTAAGCCACAGATTACTAGGAATTTTGAGGCGTATAGGGATGCTTTAGAAGGGCTGAGGTCGATTATTGGCTACGCGATTAAGGCTAATAATAATTTGAAGATTTTGGAGCATCTGAGGCAGTTGGGTTGTGGAGCTGTGTTGGTGAGCGGAAATGAGCTTAGGCTGGCTCTTCTAGCTGGTTTTGATCCAAAAAGGTATGCATAAGTTGAAAAAGCATGGGTATTAATACGCATTTTATGCAATCAAATGCGATGTCCTTTCTCATCATACTAAGGAAAGAAAAATTTCAGTTTGGTTGATTCGTGTGGGTTTGCTGTACGTGCCAAGTTATATGGCATAGCAGAGCTTTTAACTGATTCTAGTTTTTTTTTTAAAAAAAAAGGTATTACGTTTTATTTCAGTTTGCTGTCCGATAAATATGATGCTTTGTTGTTTTTGGCTAGGTGTATTTTTAATGGAAATGGAAAGCTATTGGATGATTTGGTGTTAGCTGCCCAAGAAGGCGTTTTTGTTAACGTGGATAGTGAATTTGATTTATTTAACATTGTTGCTGCTGCAAGAATTGCTGGTAATAAGGTTAATGTTTTACTTCGGATCAACCCAGATGTGGATCCTCAAGTAAGTTATAATCCTTCTTTATAACAGTAGAATTCCTTTTCGTAATCAATGGTGTTAGTGATTCAAAGAGCATATTGTTTAAATTGGAAGGAAAAAGTTGGTTGACTGTTGATCGAGTTCATTGGTACTTACGTGTGCTTTTTAAACAGACAAATGGCGTTTGTTGAAATTGGGACAGTTGGGGGTTTATATGTATAAAATTTCTATCCAGAAGGTCCTTGGTGTTTTGTTGTAAGCTGGATCAATCGGCGTAATTCATGAAAAGAACATGTAACATGTTGTAGACCTTGACCCTAATCTGCCTTTTCAATCTTAAGGATGCACCCGAATCACCTTTATTGTCTTCATGCAACATCTTTTCATCCTTTGCTCCTTGTCTGTCTTCTCAATACAAAGGATGCCCCTGTATCCCCTTTATCATCCTCAGTACGATGCCATAATTTGTCCATCAACATCACATCCGTCCATTGTCGCCTTTGTTATTCCTGGCTAATACTCAATTGAAGTCTGTATTTATACATTATAACTGCATCTTATCAAATAAACTCATCTCCCCACAACGTCACAATTTTGTTCACCTTTGTATTGCAGTAGTTTTAACCCATTATCCATTGATAGGCAACCTGTGGTGCTGTATGTTCACAATAATTGATCTTTGGATTTGGAGTTTAAATTGATTTTGGTGTTACAATGTCAGATAAAAATCATAGTTAAAATTCCTCTGTTTGTAATAATTTTCTTTAATGTAGTTGTAAATGTCAAATATTTGTTGCTTGGATGCTTAGGTTTGACATTTTTTAATCTGCAATTTAGGTCCATCCTTATGTTGCGACCGGAAACAAGAATTCTAAATTTGGAATCAGAAATGAGAAGCTGCAATGGTTTCTAGATGCTGTAAAGGAACATCCTGATGAGCTGAAGCTTGTGGGAGTCCATTGCCATCTTGGGTCAACCATTACCAAGGTATCTTAGCAAAATATGCTTGAATTTATATTTTTTACTCACTAATTGTGTTGTTTATACATGTTCCGTTCTGTGTCTGTACAGAGGCTATTCCTTTCTGTTTTACCTTTAGTGGAGTATGATGTTGATCTAATAATTTTCACAGTGATCAGTGTTTTTGGTTGTTTACCAGCCAAAATATTTTATATGTGTGTGTGTGTGTGTGTGTGTGTTGTGTGTTAGTTCTCTTAAATATTGTATATGATTCTTACATTCTTCTGAGTATAAAATGTTCTAAATCAGAACTTGTTTATTTTGCATTTCAGGTTGACATATTCAGGGATGCTGCGAATCTAATGGTCAACTATATTGATGAAATCCGATCTCAAGGTTTTGAAGTTGATTATCTAAACATTGGAGGTGGCTTGGGCATAGATTATTATCACAGTGGCGCTATCCTTCCTTCTCCAAGAGATCTGATTGACACTGTGAGAATACTGTTTTTAGATGTTACACATATGGTCAAGCATGCTTTATACATAGTCATTTGCTCCTTTGCCTGCTTATGCCAGTTGGACATTCTTCAGGACCTTAATAGGTCATCTTAATATTTTTGAGTGCCATACTCATTTATAATTGCTACATCCTATCACATGCATATTGATCCTTGGAATGTAGCTGTCCTGTCTTAACCGAAGAACAACGATTCATTCTGCTACTTTGAGAATGGCATTTCCAGCACTGCATCAAGGGTCTGCATGCTAGCATAACTATGTATATAAATTGAAAATTCTCAACACTTGCTTTACTCCTTTTTTCTTAGGTAAGAGAACTGGTGCTATCACGAGATCTCAACCTCATCATCGAACCAGGGAGATCACTGATAGCAAATACTTGTTGCTTAGTCAATAGGGTTACCGGAGTAAAAAGTAATGGAACCAAAAAATTTCTTGTGGTAGATGGAAGCATGGCCGAGCTCATCCGACCTAGTCTTTACGATGCTTATCAAGTAAGTACCATAACATAATCATCCCCTTTGATGTTTAAAGAAATTTTATTTGTTAAACTAACTACTGTTTTGATATATTCATCACTGTCTAGTTGTTTCTAGTTGGCTACAGAATTACTTCTATATGGTTAAAGTGTGGACACTATCTTCCTTGTGATATGTGAAATAGTATTATAATGACAATTTTATTTAACATTTCTTATCTTAGATGCAATAACCATGTTTATTTTCGCCTCATCCTTTGCTGGAGAAAATATGTCTATCCCTTCTTACCTATTTACTGCTGCAGCTCCTATTTGTTTATTTGATTATTTTTTCTTTCTAGATCGTAAGTTCTTATTAAGCAGCAATTTCATATTTCCCTCTTGTGATATTTTATTCTTAGTTTTTTTTCTCCTTTTGTGATATTCTATTTTCTTATGTTCTGTCAGCACATTGAGCTTGTTTCTCCTACACAACCTGATACTGAAGTTTCAACTTTTGATGTGGTTGGCCCTGTCTGTGAGTCAGCTGATTTCTTGGGAAAGATGAGAGAACTTCCAACCCCGGAATATGTAATCTTTCTACCCATCTTGGTAGAAATGTTGCTCATGCAGCTGCGACCTTTCACTTTCTAACCATGAGTTGCTTTGCAGGGGGACGGTTTGGTTGTTCATGATGCAGGTGCATATTGCATGAGTATGGCATCAACATACAATCTCAAGATGCGCCCTCCTGAGTACTGGGTATGGAATAACTTTGCATTTTCTTTGTTACCCTGCTGATCTATGCATTTGTGGATTTGTATATCACATGCTTGCAAGTTTGCCATTTTCTTTTCTTCGTTGGTTGTGATTAAAAAAAAACTGCATTTTTTTGGTTTAGAATATCCCCTTTTTCGGATTATGCATTCTGCTTTTCAGATAGTCTTCATCCGAAAATTAGATCGTAAAATCTATGTTTATCGTTGTTTAGGTCGAAGATGATGGATCTGTGGCTAAAATTCGCCATGCGGAGACATTTGATGACCATGTTCGATTCTTTGACGCCCTTTAATCTCGGCATTCGAATCAGCTGTACTGAAGCCAAATGGGTTTGAGATTTGTTCCTACCGGACTTCCTATTTTGCAAAGCATGCAATAGTCTTAGCACTTCACCGCTCGATAACGATTGTTATATATCACCAAATTCCTATTTTATGTATTTTTAGCTTAGCGCTTTGGCAGATTGGGAACTTGTCTACCCTATTTATGAGTGAACAATAACCTGTCAAGATTCCTCTGCAATCTGTTCTTTCATGCTCAAACTCTGAATCCTTACTATGCTTTCTGCCTGGCTTTGGTGGGTGTGACCCTTTACCTCAAAAGTTATGGATAATGACCATTTTGGTTGGCGCATTTACTCTGAACCCTTCACCTTGCAAGCCACCTCAAAACAGTCGGCAGATGGAGTGGAGCTGTGTGGGTGTGTGTAAAAGAGAAAATCCAAGAAGCTTCACTCTTCATTTCCTCTGATCTTTCCACACAGAATTAATTGACTGTCACAATCTTTGTGATTATCTTACACCATGGAAGGGATAAGTGGAGCTAACACTGTATTGCCCTTTTCTTCTTTACTGCTTGGAAAAGGAAGTCGGATGCTCTATCCCTTTGAATTTGATGGGATGCACTGTCCATCCATCAACTCATCATAGCGAGGTTACCTGAATGTCCACCAAATCCTTCCTGCTTCCTTTTGACAATAAGCTAGTGGCATCTACCATGATTTTGACCATTCCAGAAGAAACCGAGAAAAGAAAGACATTTCTTCCAGTGGGCACTAAACCAAGAGTTCATACGAAACTACTCTGCATCTTCTACTAATATAAAAAAAAATTATAGTCTAAAAAATCTAGCCCTTGTGGAGGAAGGAACGATAGAAAACAATGATGATCCTGTAAGCAGTGGATGGCCACGATTGCTTTTGTGAAAAAGATCTGCTTACGGGTTGACAAGTGTCCCTATCGAAGCTTCCACAATAAGATATTCCCGCCTTTCAGGCATGGCACACAGCTTTCGCGCCTTCTTGGGGCATAAACTATGTCCTTAGCTTTTGTACTAAATTCTTGGCTTGTCTTTTAATATCCACATTAGTGTAGCCGTACATTTCATGTCGTTGGCCTAAATGTCCCATCAATAAATAGTCATGAGTTTGAGCTTAATTACATTGCTATCCTTGCTCTGGAAACCTTTTTATTTTATTTTATTTTATTTCGTTTTACTTTTAACAATAATTTATTGCAAGATTTGTATAGAATTTTTTTTATTTTATAAGTAAAAATACAACGGGTTATATGTGCTCAAATTCTTTAATAACGAGCTGAATATAAATATATAAAAATCTGAAAATCCGGACGGTAAAAAAAACGAAAGAAGAAACACACAGCACATTACGCACGTACTACCTGTAATCCACACACAACTTTGGCGGTACTCCGCGTTAACCGTGGAATTTGGATTTTGTTTCAATTTTTCCTTTCTTTTTTTCGCAATTTCCTGTTATACTATCCCCTACCCGAGACTAAAAGGCGAAAAGTTGAGGACTAAAGAGGAAATGGGAAAAGGGAAAATTCGAAAATATCCAAAGCGGTTTTGGTTTCGCTCCTTGTTTTTTATTGTTCTTTCTTTTTCACTCTCCCTGTCTTTTTCACTCTTTAACTGCACACAGAAATAGAATAACATACTCTCGTTTCCCTCACTCCAAACGCCCGGATTCCTCTCCTTTTAGCTTCGCTCGCTCGTTACGTCAAGATTTTGCGATTTCGTCTTAGATCGGTGAGTAATGGGCGCCTCATTTTGTCTGTGTTCAATTGTATGGGTTTATGCTTTATCTATTTTATTCTGCATTATTTTGTTTAAATTTCCACGGAGTTACACGTTACTGATATTGTGTAGATTATTGATATCCTAGACTTTTGGAGGAGGTTTCGTGGAAAACAGCTGTTTTATTTGAGTTTGGAGTGTTGTATTTTGTATAGAATGTTTCTTCTGAAAATGCAGTAGACAGTCGGGTATCGTTGTTTCTGCTTATTGCTTTTACTTATAGGTGTTCGAAAATGGCGGGCACTCGGAGGTTGCACTTTAATTTTTGTTGATTTGGTTGATTTTTGGTTTTTAAGTTTAGATATATACTGCTCTCAGTTTCGCTTTCTACTTTTTTTTTCCTTTTGTTTTTCCGTTTAACCTTTGCTAGAGATTGTCAGTTACTATCAGCGCGCCCTCGATTTCATTTTACCTTCTGTTTGCAATTTTAGGTTTCGCTGCACTTCGGCAGAAGTTGGCCGGGCAGTGTTTGTTCTGAGGCATCCTCGTCAAATTTTTTTAGAGCTTTCTTTTCAATTATGGCCGGTGACACTGGGGCAACTCTTGCTAATGGAAATGCCACTACCCAGCCCGATCCACAGAGAACTTACCAAGTCGTTGTGGCTGCTACGAGGGATATGGGTATAGGGAAGGATGGGAAATTACCGTGGAGGTTGCCCTCTGATCTTAAGTTCTTCAAGGATATTACACTAACTACATCGGATTCCGGAAAAAGGAATGCAGTTATAATGGGTAGAAAAACCTGGGAAAGTGTTCCACCTGAGCATCGCCCTTTGCCTGGTCGCCTTAATGTTGTTTTAACTCGCTCTGGGAGTTTTGATATTGCAACTGCCGAGAATGTTGTCATATGTGGAAGCATGACTTCTGCTCTGGAACTATTGGCTGCATCGCCTTATTGCCTGTCAATTGAGAAAGTGTTTGTTATTGGAGGTGGCCAGATATTAAGGTATGCCATTTTCCTTTGAATACATTTTGTAGGGACCAATCTATTTTTCTTTATTTCTGATGACTGTCTTTAATGCAGAGATGCTCTCAATGCTCCTCAATGTGACGCAATCCACATTACAGAAATCAAGACAGGCTTTGATTGTGATACATATATCCCTGAAATTGATCTCTCTGTATTTCAGCCGTGGTACTCCTCTTCTCCTGTGGTGGAAAAGAACATACGATATTGCTTTGCGACTTACGTTCGAGTGAGGAGTTCTGCAGTTGCATCCGATTGTCAAAACAATGATGTGAATTCCGATGATGTTTCAGGAAACAGTAGGTTTGAGGTGAAGAAGTTCTCATTTCTTCCTAAAATTGTTTTTGAGAGACATGAGGAGTTCTTGTATCTAAGGTTGGTGCAAGGCATCATCTCGGATGGCAGTTTAAAGGATGACAGGACAGGAACTGGTACTTTATCTAAATTTGGTTGCCAGGTAATGAATCTGAAGCCACTCTTTTCATTTTGAAACTTTGTTTCTAATGGTCAAGCAACTTCAAGGTTTTTTGTTTATCAATGGTAATTTGCTTTCTATTCTTATCAATCCGCAGATGCGATTCAATCTGCGTAAAAGTTTTCCTCTGCTTACGACAAAGGCATGTTGATATGCTGTTGCTAGTCGAAGTTTTATATTGTTATTATTATTTACTGCAATCATCAAAGTATTTCGCATTGTTTGTTTTGATGAAAGTAATGCTAATCTTTGGTTTATAGAAAGTATTTTGGCGAGGTGTTGTTGAAGAATTATTGTGGTTCATCAGTGGCTCTACAAATGCCAAGGTAGGTTTTTTTCATTGTTGAACATTTGATCTTAGTGTTTCTTATCTTTCTTGCATCCTAAGATGTGGGGATTAATACCATTACTCTTTTGCTTTCATCTTTGAGAACAATCGAGTTTCTGGTGTATTGCTTCTATTCATTTTGTGTTTTATAAATTGACTGGACTCTGTTAGTGCTCTTTAATATATTTGTATTTATCAAAATGGAAACGAAAGAGAGGTAGAAAATGGAAAGATGCATAGTTCCCACTTAGGTACTTGGTGTGGCTGTGATTTATTTTATATCTCACATTAGAGATGAGTATTTCCTCTGCTGGTTTGTATTCACAGGAACCTCATGTTTTAGTTATCTGTGTACTTTTATTATTTTCCTGCATTGGTTATATTGTCCTCTTTGCATATATGCTGTTATATGAGAGGATCTTCCATATGAAGTCATCTCTTTCACTTATGTTATGTATTTGTATGATAATTGGGGATTGTGTCGTCTTTTGATTCCTTCATGAACATAACTACCTGTTTTTGAGAGTTTTATTTACAGGTTCTTCAAGAAAAAGGCATTCATATTTGGGATGGCAATGCTTCCAGAGAATACCTTGATAGGCAAGTATTAAATTGCTATGCCCATCTTTGAGATAATCAATGGCAAGACATCTTACCATTTTTTATTTGTCTGTGTAATTACAGTATTGGACTGAAAGATAGGATGGAGGGTGACCTAGGACCAGTATATGGGTTCCAGTGGAGACACTTTGGTGCCAGGTTCTCTATTCCTGTTTTTAGTCTTATCATTGGATGAATGAAAATAATGTATTTTTTAATTTGCCTATATGTTTGCTTTTTTCTAGATATACTGACATGCATGCTGACTACACTGGCCAAGGTTTTGATCAACTGTTAGATGTCATTGACAAGATTAAGAATAATCCAAATGATCGTCGAATTATTCTGTCTGCCTGGAATCCTTCTGATCTCAAACTGATGGCTCTTCCACCTTGCCACATGTTTTCCCAGGTTAGAACGAGACTCAGCTTCTATCATCATTTCTTTCTTGGGGGTTCTCAGCTTCCTTGATATTTCTATTTATTTTGCAGTTTTATGTTGCTAGTGGAGAGTTATCTTGTCAGATGTATCAACGCTCAGCTGATATGGGACTGGGTGTGCCATTCAACATTGCCTCTTATGCTCTCTTGACATGCATGATTGCTCATGTCTGTGGTATGCAACCTCAAAATAATTGTTGACAGAGACATACATGCACATTTTGTTTACTAATTTTCTAGAATGCATAATTTGGTGTCAAAGCACTTGTCATAAAGTATGACAGCCAGCATAGATCTGTGTATACGGATCTGCTTAATCATTTGACAAATAGATGGGCAAAAATAGACGGGGGATAAGATATTTGATCAAGACTAGTTAGTTATGCAGATGGAAATATCTTGTTTGATAGAGGATTTAGTGTTGCATAATATTTAGGTTATACTAATGCATAATCTTTAAAACGAGTGAAAAGTAATATGAGAAGCTTTACATGGATGTATGATAAGTTACAAGTTTTTAGAGAAAAAATATTAGATAAGTGTAGAAACTGGGGTATTATGATCTCTCCTTATTTTGGAACTTCTGCTGTGTTTCTGCTTGTTTTTTATTGCAAAGCTATGATGATCTTAATGATTTTATTTTTTATAAGGAGAGAGAAAAGTTATTTTAAATCTTGAAAGTTTTAATATATCCTCTGGAGAAATTCGAGGACTGCTCTTTTATCTGGGAAATAAAGATGAAATATGTGATGAACAGCCAGTTAGATCTTTTAGGTGCTAAAACTCAGCTTGAAAGTGTAACAATTTTATGTATTAGATCTTGAATTTGGATATTTGTTGAACTTCACTCTTGTTCAGGTTTCAATTTTTTTTTTAGAATTATATATGCATTTCTTGTCCAGTAGTGTATGTTGAGGATGGATGATTCGATGTGTTCAATCACTTAAGCTGTCGTGCTGTCTTGAGTTGGTTCTAATCATCTTCTATCTCGTGCAGACCTTGTTCCTGGAGAATTTATTCATATCATTGGGGATGCTCATGTTTATCACAATCATGTTAGGCCTCTCGAAGAGCAACTCCAGAAACTACCCAAGCCTTTTCCAGTTAGTGCAGTTGCAGAATCTCGTTAATTTGCTCATTCCTGAGACTGTTATTGTGTTTAGAAAGAGCATTCTTCCAATTGTTCTCATTTTGTTTTCCTTCTTAAGTTGATCTGTATTTTTTTACCCAATTCTTCTTTCAGATTTTGGAGATCAACCCAGAGAAGAAGAACATAGATTCTTTTGTGGCATCGGATTTCAAACTCATTGGTTATGACCCTCAACAGAAAATTGTAATGCAGATGGCAGTGTAGAGTTTACTTAAAGGTTTAGTGATGTCAGAGATCCACTCCTTCGTAGATGATATTCAGTTGTCTTTTTGAGTAAAGTATATTTTCCAGCTTTTCTCTGTGATGATCAGTTTGATTATCATATATATATATAGTAATGCATCTTAATTCCACTGCACAAGTAACCACCTTGCAGAGTGGCATTCAGGGTATCTGTTTATTGTTGCCTTCTAGTTACTGATATAGTTGCAGCCTTTAGAAATCTAAGGTTTATTACCTTGTGAAAAATACATAGATTGCGTCACATGAAGACAAATTGGCCATTTTGCTTGTGGTCCTATGCTCATTGGCTAAACTGTGTTTTTCATCATTTCTGGGCAAATTTGTTACGTGGTTTTATTCTGGCTGCTGGGTTTAAGATAGTTGCAAGTTTTAATACACATGGGGGGCAATGGTGTATGTCTGGTTAGATGGTGGCGATGTCACCTTTGTATGCTTACTATCTCTCTAGAGGCAGTTTTAGATTCATAATTTATTTTTTCACTTTACTAAGGTTTGGGTATAAAACAACAATAGCACAAGATTCATACTGTTCTGATCAGCATTGGACTGCCCTTGAGGCCAGATCTCTCCTGGGTTTTGTTTTGGCCCCTACCTGGGAGCGCTGTGTTTTGAATGTTGTTAGAAAAATATGAGATGCTGAAACTTTGTTTTTCCTATGATGTTTACAGGCACAGCTACTAGAGACTTGTCTCATAGATAGACTATCACACCACACCAAGGTCAAATAAGTATATGGTAGGTGGATAATTCAGGTGTCGCTTATGTGGTGAGAATCCTTTAGTTCCATTCTGACTTCGTGGTTCTAAGGTGATTTAGAATGTTGTTTCCTTTTTATTATTTTGAGGTGACCGCCCTTTTTCTTTTTTTTTGAGGGAGGGCTTAGAATTTGTATTCCGACGAATATGAATGACCTTTTGCACCTTATGTAAGAGAAACTACTATATTTTGGGATGAGTTGTAATTGGACCGGCGAGTTCTTACCGCAGACTGTGCCCCTTTGGTGATTGAATATTATTTGCTTTTGTTAGAAGATGCTATATGGATATTAGCCCTAATATGACCCAACATTTTGTCAGTTGTCCTACGGCCAAATCCATGGCACCTGAACATGCTATTACAAAAGAAATAAACTGACGACCATGTAATTAGGCTCAGCTATCACTCCTAGTCGGCTGGTTGTCGTCTATTGCTTTTAGTTATTAGCATTTTTCAACGAAGGAATAGAAACTTGATTTATTTACATTATGACGATATGATGGAAGAGATGGTTTTTAACTGTAGCCAGTTTAGGACCCATTTTTCGCTCTGTATGTTGATGGCCCGATTTCTATTAAATTTCAAGCACGAGAACACAAGCAAAATCAGGGAATTGAGGTTCGTTCTTGCAGTAGAATAAGTATATTTGGTAAATCAAATAGAATATCGTGGAAAAAAGGTAATAAACCGCACAAGCAAATTTATTCGTCCATCGGACAAAAGAAAATAAAAGAAAAAGAGGTTAGACATATCAGTGGTGGTAGTGGAACATAGACCCATAGTATCGTGAATGCCAGCTCAATACCAGGTCACCATGGTTTATCCTTTATGCTAGAAAGTAAGAACTAAAGATGCTATAAATGGAAGGACTCGGCAGTGACTCATGTTCCATGTGATCTAGATTCAAAACACAAGCCACTGCGCAAGTTTTGCAAAGAAGAATTATGTGTTTCCAGAATTTGGAATTTAATTCCACACAGTGAGCCATATCCATCTCCCATCGAGCAAACAATTCCCCTTGTCCAATGACACAAACCACAAGACATGGTGAAACTTCGCCGAAAGAATAGACATAAAGATGCAATCTAGCGGGTACAAAGAACCGAAACAAAGATAGTGATGTGAACCAAGAATGCCATTAAACAGAATAATTTGACATGCATCCAAGTCTGGGAAAAATCATGCTAATTTCCACCCATTGCATGTAATGACAAGAAGAAAGCACATGAAAGCGGGATCAATGTCAACCAGTCACATCTAGTCACAAAAGTTTTTGATGTGCTAGACACAAAGTTGAAAAGATGGAAAGAAACAAAAGACAGGGAAGACGGAGGATTGGAGAAGCAGTATCGGAGAGGAGAGGGAGCAGAGTTGGAAGATTCCCGTTACAGAGAAGAACTGCCACTTTGTTTTAGTAGAGAGTGTGCTTCGTCAGATATTGTGCTGGTCGGATATTCCGCTTTTCTTATTTTCTTTTATGATAAAATAGTTTAATCGAACAAGCAAATTAATGCATGTTCATGAAAAAGCTATAAACATGGTTCAAGTGGGGGAAAGCGAAATGATGGTTCAGTGAATACCAGCTCATTATATGCCTACCAGAATTTATACCATATCCAATTTCTCTCATGTTATGGTTTTATTCTTCAGACAAGAGACAAAAGGATTAAAGATGCTATGCTGGATGCTCACTCGTGTGCTTGTGCATGTTCTCAACAGTCGAACAGAACAACACTTTATTGCTGCTCGATGTGCTAGGAATACGAAAAACGTCACCCTGTAGGCGATTTTAACATGGAAGAAGAATATGCTCAGAATTTGGAATTTAGTTCTGTTATCAGTTATTCCATATTCATCTTCAAGCAAAGGAAATTTTCTTATCCGCATAGTGTGCATATAGATGAAAGGTCTTTCACAAATCCAATACCTGGCACTATTTCTCTGCTGCTGCTATTGACATGGCTGAAGAGATTTATGACCACTGAGTACTAAAACTTGGTTCTTCTGTTCTGTTTTATTACATCACAAACATAAGAGCTGTACTGAACGAAAACAGAGCTACTAATTGGTAAACTTACATTGGATTTGTAATATAGCTATGTACACACCCCTGGACAAAGGGGAGAAAACAAAAGACAAAAAGTGTTTGTATTTGCATATATCCCGGTTACTCTAATGCAAAAGAGTTCTCCTCATCTCTTCGGAACTGCTTCTGCCTGGCAATAAAAGCCTCGACTGTGCACCTGAACTCCTCGTTGTTCATCTTGTCAACTGGGTATACTTTTGTGACTGATCCTTCACCATGGCCAGCGCTTTTCTTGGGTATCTCAGTCATCGAGCGCCTCAGGGAAGACTTATTAGATTTGGGTCGATTCAAATTCACAGATTGGCTTCTTTGAAAGTTCTTTTTCTCATAAACAACACAAGCATCCTGAGTCACTGCTAACTTCGTGCATACGCTGTCCGTCTGTCCGTGCACAACTTCAAACCGATGGCTATTCTCGCTCTTTTCAACAAATTCTTCGTAAAGCTCGGGTTTGGAACTCCTTCCACTGGAGTCTTGACCTGAAAACTGACCTGACTTTGCAAAGAGGGTGATGACTATGACGTTACCAATCACAAATACAAAGCGAGGGCTTACAAGGATGACCGTCAAGTCCTTGAAATAGTCACTAGAGTTCTTGACAGAAAAAGGGAGTTGAATTGTGAACCTTGAAATCAAAGCCAGAACAAGGCATAGTTCTACTAATCTAAACATGTTTGCAATCTTTTGAAGTTGGCGATGCTTCTTTAACGCATTCGCCTTCTCAAGTTTGATGTTTCCGATGTTAAAGGAATCCATTTGCACAAGTAAATTTGAGAATTCAGTGGAATATAGCAGGGAAGGGTATGGACTTGAGGTTCTCACTCGAAAGAGGACAGAAAAACAAGCAAAGCCTTGGCAGCGGCCATTTCTCTGCGTAGAGAAAGGATAGCCAGTACCATCACTGAAGACTTTCTGCTACCCGGGAGCATGGAAAAAAAGGGAGAGCGGGAAAGGATAAAAGAGAAACAGAGGAAACAGGGGAGGTGCAGAGTGAAAGATGTCTCCTTTTTCCCCTATTCTGCATAGTTTGAGAAGCACAAAATACTGCAATTGTCGTTGAAACCATAAGTGGTGCAACTATAATATTTATAGGGAGTGGAAAGTACACTGCATTTAATTTCTTTTCCTTTATGTCCCATCCCTCAATTTTCTAATTTTTCAGAAAACTATTATATAATATGCTTTTATTTTAGTGATTTCCAAAGTGGCAGTGGCATTTCAATTCCATTATTGCTCTTTTTTATCTAACTTTATTCACCCATTTTCCAAATTTTTTTAGTAACTAACTTGTGATACCCAGCCCGTAGAGGGTCATGTTACCCAATTTCACATCGGAAAGATGCGAGGGAGGTCTTGGGTTTATATGTGTTATGTGATAGTATCTTTTGGGTCATGTGGTTAGAAACTCAACTCAGTGTTTCAGTTATGATTCATCACGCTCACATATACGTCCGGACTAGCTAGACCGAGGGTCCGGAGGCCGGGTCGTGACATAACTAGTTTTACTTACCTATTATTAGTGAAAAAAAAAACTGATCTCCTTAATTTTGTCTTTCTAATTCAGAATTCTGATTGATATAAATAAACTATACAAATATGAAATTTGATATCAAATCTCATTATAATTTAAAGTATTTTATATCCAAAATAATTTTGGTAATTATGGATAAGCTTAATCTAAAATTTTATAATGATTTATTCAAAATAAAAAATCTAACCTTATTTTTTTATTAGATATGAATAAATTTTATCACTCAATTAAAAAAAATTAACCAATGGCATTGTGAATTCCATTTCTTCCTTGCTAAGGAATTGCCACATAAACACCTACTTTCTCTTCATTTTTCATTCCTTTTTATGAAAACTGTCACCTTTAACGGTCATTCAGTTGCTCACCTCTTCTTCAAGACCCGACAATCATATATAATGCATACATGCAGCCGCCTCTTTTTTCCTTCATCTAACTTTGCATCTTAACGCCACGCGTCACTTTAGTATCTAACCTTCAAGCTCCTCCTCCTCACAGATTCCCTCGAAACCTTTTACTCCGTTCCCTGTTCTGTTGTTCGTTGTCAGGTTTTCATAGATATTTCTTCTTCAATTCGCGTAGCAGACGCGTAAATTTATCCACAAGGTTTGTGTTACGAACTTGATTCCTAATTATTGTAAGAATATAAACAGATATATTCTTACACGTATTAATGATTCCAAAAGAAGCTCAAAAAAATAAAATAATAAAAAAAAAAATCTATACCGTTTATTAAAGATTATGACCAGAACAAGAAGAAAATGACGTTTTGGAACCCAATCCAGTGGGCAGCTAAATAAAATAATAGAATAAAGCTTTCAGTTAGTGCACCTTTAACTGCAACTGGGCACAGATCTCTGGGCTCCATTTGGCATCATTACTGGGCTCATCGACGAAAGAATGGGTGTGAAAGTGAAGGGGCCCATTCCTCCCACTCGTGTCCCCTTTGATGCCGAGTTGTCCTAATGAGGGTCCCTTGCAATGGGTTGGTCCTATTACTACAAACCTACAAAGATTTTCATATCTTTTGTTTTATTCCAAGTGTTTGCTTTCTTTTTCAAGACACGAGTAAAGCAGCTTTTGCAGGTTGCAGAGGCTTAAGAGACTGGATAAGGCAAAAACAAGCTCTTATGATACCTTTAATTGATTCGAATGTTTAATCCAATTCCTGAAACCCAAATGGAAGGCTGAGACCTCTGTTCCGCCACGATTAGACAGAAACTGTACCGAGGTTGTTAGAATTGGATCTAACCTCTTTTGGCTAATGCATTTAGTTAATCTTTATGTTAATTTAAAGTGTTAGCTTGATTTAAAGACGGAAAGAAAGGTGTTTTTATTGCTTGTAAAGGTTCGGAATCTATAAAAGCCAATTAAGTTCCATTCGTTGGATATAACATTAGAAGGCGAGAGAATATCTCAATATTTTTCGATCGAAGAAATATTAATTCTGACAAAAATACTGTAAATATAAACCCATTGGTTGGTAAGGTCACGGCCCATCTTATTGGGCTTACAAACAGCGAACCAAAAATGTAGACCCAAATTATCTGATAATCCAGTACGAGCGTGGACGCTTCATGGAGAATATGAATGCAAGAAACAAAGCTGCTGCTGGGGCCTGGGAGAGCATTAATGCAGTGTTATCCTCTGCTTTCCATATTTCCAATTTTTTCCTTTGTCGTGACCAAAACAATGGAGTTGGCTGAAAGTCAAAGTTTGCTGGCTTCGAATTAAGATAGACATAAACACAAAAAAAAAAAAAAGAGTATTCGATTTCAACGCTGCATACCCAAGTGTCTAGCTTTATCTGTGAGCAGATTTATTTATTTATGGCGTCGAGATCCGAGATTAATCAACAACCCACCAAGAAAAAAACAGAGAAGAAAGCATACGGTATGTGAGGTGAGATTTGCACAATCTTATCTATGTTCATCATCATCATTATTATTTTAACCTTAATTATGGTCATTGTTATCGCAAACAATAATTAAAATGATACAAAAATTATAAAGTTAGAATCACTTAAAAGGGTAGACGATAACAAAGGATTGAATGACTTCTTCCAAGTACAGTACTTTTCGCTCCGTAGCCATTGCTTGAAATCTTCATCCTATGCTGCAATGGGGAAATGACTTTGGTTCAGTGAAGATTTACTATGCACTAGTAGTGGCTTGATCTGGCCCAGAAAAGATTACAGCAGTTTTGCTTGATCAATAAAATATTTAAATGTAAGAAATCATTCTGAAGTCAACTATGTAGTGCAGAGAGTCTTCGTTCATAATGAGCTGAAATAAACAAATTAGTCGGTCCTTTTGTCCCCATCTAACAAGTTGTTTGGAATTCCAAATTCAACGACATTTGCTTATCCTTGGCAAAGGTCATACGTCACACTGGAGAAGGTGAGGATCACTAGATCCTTTCGGATCTATATATAGAGGACAGTCTCGTCCAAGTTAGTCATCGAGAACCCAGAGCTGAAACGAAAAATGGCAAAGTCTGTCTCTGGCTTCCTTGTCACCTTTGCTCTACTGTTTTCCGTCCTCGTCGTCCTTGCCTCCTTTGGTATGTCAGCTCGACTTCCTTGGGCTTAATCTTTCTGTTTGCGTAGATCTTAGCTTGGTCTTTGAAGCCATCATCGTTCTGCTTTTGTCAAAACCACAGGACTGCGTGCGCATAGCTTACAGAAAATGATCTCTTTATGTATATTTATGAGAAATCTCAGTACTTACCATTGCTTTGAAACAAGTAATAAATATATAAATGTAAAGAATAAAACAGGGAGGAGAGGTTGTATCGATGTTGACTGGAGCTTTAATAATAATGGAACTTAATTTGGTTGGTTTAATTTGCAGAGATGCAGGGTGCAGAAGCGGCCAAGCCATGCAAGAGGAGGAGCGAGTCATTCACGGGCTTTTGCGGCAACGACGACAAATGCAGCTCCAAATGCAAGGGAGTGGAGAAGGCCAAATTCGGTTCTTGTCACTGGGATTTCCCTGGATTCGCATGCTTCTGCTACTTTTGCTGAGATTAGAGTTGGCACAACTTGTTAATTAATTTGCCGCTTGCACGTTGTCATCTTTCGCTCTAGTTCCCTGCAAAATAATGGAACTTGTCAACTCCTTTTGGCTGTCTGTCATAAATATGTATATGTTTTGTGGTCTTTCAGTGTCTAAATAAAGTGTTAAGATTTCAGTTCATAAAGTGAACATCTTCTGCCTACCGTCTACAAATCTGGACTTCATTATCTAAAGAAGACGGATATATAGATTCCACATGCTGCAGCCATTTGACACCGAGTCGTCAAATCATTATCATAAATTAACTAGACAATTGAATAATAATATTTATCTATTTTTAACCAAAATTGGAAGGATTTGATTAGTAAATTATTCATGTTTCTATCTATATTTACAGGATAAATTTCATTTAAAACAACTTGGATTTTAATCATTATTAAAGATGAATATTTTACTAATAAAATAAATTTCATTCAAATTCTAAAAATACGAAGGTTTTCGATTGAATATTGACGAACCTCAGTCTCTTGTAGCTGAGATCAACTATCGTTGGTTTGTGATTGTAAATAAAAAACACTCAAATGTGAAGAAGACAAACGAGCCTTGCTTCTTAGAGATTGAAACTCAAGTTATCGTCCGTCGATGGTTTTGCTTTTGATCTTAATGGCTCATCTAGAATTTTAGAAATACTCAAAAGCCCAGGCTTCACATATATTGAGTTGGGCTCTCTCTATATCTTTAATTGGGCTATATACAGTAAGTTAGATTGAGCCCATGGTCATAGTCTTGAAAATGGGCTTTATATATTAAGTTAGATTGAGCACACGTAGATCTGGGCTTTCATCATTCGAAGCTTAGAATGCTCATAGATCTGGGCTTTACAGTTAAGTTGGATCTGGCCGTGTATCTTTCTTCATTCAAAACTTACGACAACCAAACGCAGCCGTTGCAGCTCTGTTGCAAAACAATCGTAAAACCCTAATTAAAACATATAAAGCGCCTCCTATGTGACTGCTGACGCTTGCTGCTGCTTATCGTCTTCGCCTTCGCGTTCTCTGTGATCAGATCCAATGGTATAGGCAAATTCAAGCTCCATTTGTGTAATTTCTATCATAAGAAGTTCCATGTTTGGGTAATGGATTTCTGGTTCCTTTTATAGGCACCAAAGAAGGACAAGGCCCCACCACCGTCTTCGAAGCCAGCTAAGTCTGGCGGAGGGAAGCAGAAGAAGAAGAAGTGGAGCAAGGGAAAGCAGAAGGAAAAGGTAAACAACATGGTTCTGTTTGATCAAGCCACCTATGACAAGCTCCTCTCTGAAGCACCCAAGTACAAGCTCATCACTCCATCCGTGCTCTCTGATCGCATGAGGGTGAGAACACTTTCTTTTCCGTTAACCGCTTTTGTCTATCAGGGCGTTTGCTGCTTGTGTAATGTTTGTGGTATTTATGATTTTGTTTTAAAACTGTTGATGATATAGCCGAATCCTTGAAACTGTTAGTGGTGTTGATACGTGTCACTTGATCGGTGCTAAGTATTGCCTGGATTATTTCCTCTTTGGATAGCTAATTATGGTTTTGAAGTTGAATTTCTTGCTATCTTTATATGGTGATTTAATGTCTCGATTGTTTTTGTATTTTATTTTAACTTATTTGCTGCTACTTCTGTTTCTTTTTGCACTTTGGGGGTTGCTTATTTGTCTGTTTTAGAATTGAATGAGTGGGTAAGCGCGTGATTGACGTTAAGAGTATCAAGTTTGTTGCATAGAATTTTACTTATATTTTTATTTCTTGCATAATTTTTGTCTGCTTTTAAGACTGATTATTCTGAACTCAACAAGCAAATCCTTGTATGTAATTTGTTTGCAATTCTTTTCAATCATCACTTAATGCCTCTAAGCCCTTCCATGAGAAGGTTTTCTTGCTAATTAGCAGTTATTATGAGTGGCAAATTTATGCTATTGAAGGGTTCAATGTGAGTGTGGGTCTATCAATTTTTATCATTAGAGAGTAGTGATGAAGGCTATGTGTATGCCTAATGCCAACATAAGCGAATGCTTTTTTGACTTTTCAACTACTATTGAGTTTCACTTTTGCATTACTCCTGCAGATCAGTGGATCCCTTGCAAGGAAGGCAATAAGGGAATTGATGGCCAGAGGTTCAATCAGAATGGTCTCTGCTCACTCAAGCCAGCAGATTTACACCAGGGCCACAAACACCTGAATTATGTTTTCTCGTTTAGACTTATCTAGTATCTTGCCCAGTTTGACAGCTTTCACCTTTTTTTTAAGAAATTATGTGATCTGATCTTTATCGAATGCACAAGATACATTTTTGTGTTCTGTGTCTTTACTTGTCCTATGTTCAAATTGGTATTGGGATGTGCCCTACTTCATTAGATCTCGCTTAATATTTAGTTCGCTTTTGATTGAGTTGAATTGGATGGTTTTAAGTTATGGGTGGGGGTAGTCATAATTTTCATTTTGACAAAGTTCTACTTCTGACTTCATAACCAGAACTTCCGACACAACATGGTTTACAGCCTACTTTACAACCCAAGCTGTAGCTTTTTACCTCAATGCCTGATTACGGCCGGAAGGGATGCAAGATTCTTTAACACAAGTCCTCTCAAGCCACTGGCACTCCTTCAAGCTACATGAACTAACTTCCTTTATGTTTCGGACCACTTGTAGGGAACAATTGAACTTTTAAGCTTTGTTGGACCACTCTCGTTGAGCATGAGACTTGGTATTTCTTTATCCAAATTATCGTAACTGTATCCATGATTTTTTTAGATGAGTAAAATTGAATGTGTGTCATTCATTCGTGTGGGATGCCCTAGTTGTGCAGGGTCTCACACTGGTCTCGTGAGGCAACTCCAACTATATTTTAAAGTAAACAATGGCTGGTTTCTTAGCCGTAGACTGAAAAGGAGTTGGGAATTGAAAGCAAAGTTCTGGTGCCATATAAATCTTTGGTGGGAAGATATGCACATAATCTACCGGGCAAAACATGTGATTTTTTGTCGCATCGTATATGCCTTTAGCTCCTAAACTGTGGTGATGTTTTGGCTGCTATCTCTTGTCAGCCACCACGAGGTAAACACTCTTACTGGTGTTTATGGCCTGGCTTTCTATAACGGGTATCGAGAGGACAAATGCTTATAGTTGGATTTCAACCTTCGGTGCTCAATCAACTTGACAGAATGGGGAAGAATTGCATGTACTCAACATACCACGCACTACTAGGGCAAACCTTTGATACTCCAGATGAGTATATTTCTTTCATGTCGTCTTTATTGATATAGGAGTCAGTAATCAGATTTAATCATACACCATATAGGCATACCACCTTTGTGAATAGGTCATACCAAATCGGGACAGTAAATTTATTTATTAAAATTTAAAATTATAATTGAATAATAAAATTAATTTTTTTAAAAAAAAATCTGAAAATTCAGTTTTGATTTTGGAAATGAGATGTAGGATGCATCACATCTGTGACAATTGTGCGGTGAAGAGGGCATTTCCTCAAAAGACGATCCCCACTGTCCACGATTGAAGTCACAGTGAGCATCAGCATCACGCTGTTGTATTCATCGCAGGAGCTTATGTCCAAACATGACCGTGATTATCAGATCTTTGTGGCAAGATTAGCCCATCTGTCCCTTTCATTACGTATCTCTAATCTGCCAGTTTTAAGCGTGAAACCTGCTCTCTCTCGGCCGCCATATTTTAATACCCCACCCCACAGGTCAATCAATGCCAGTTGCTCGATATTTATGATCTACCTTACCAACTTTCTCACTCAACATGCTTCATTTCACAGCGAATCACCTTCTTTCCTTCCCACCAATTTACAGGTCTGTGTGCACTAAGCGAGCAGAAAGTGGTTTGTGATTAGTGGTATTCAACAACATTCTTGTAGAATATTAATAAAACATGGCTAATATTTCTTGCCAGTGATAAATATCACTGTACACTCCCCGTGGTGATAGGGCCCACCGACAGCAACAATGTCAGGTCTAAATAAAAGTTTGATGGAGGAATATGATGGGCCTCTCTGCTCATTGCAATGAGAACCGTCCATGGGATTAGGAGCTGTTGGACTATTGCACATGATTGAAAAAATCTTCCTGGCCAAATGGACCCACAATCAAGTAAATGTTGAAATTGCCAAGCTGTTAACATAACCCAGAGAATATATCTGACAAAGCGAGCAGGAACTTTGCTAGATGTACTTGGTTGTGACTTTCTCATGTCAAAAGAGCACAGGGAATCCTACCATAGTTAAAAAGAAACAAATACAATATTCTGCTTGGTGGTCACCGAGGCTTAAAGAGAATTCCTACCCCTCTGCCTTTTACCTCAATTCATATCTATAAAATTTAGGATTTGACTAAAACCAACCCATAAAATTTGATTACCCCGTGTTTCCATAGATAAATTATAATGTTACGTAAGTATGACGTTAACATTTTAAAAAATTTGTAGAACACTATATTACCCACACCTCTAGAACTTGCTTACAGGTAAAAAGTGATAAAAATCCCGGAATTTTCTTCCTTGGTGGATTATAATTGTTTTCACTGTATCAGACAACAGTATGAACGCAGCCAGGGGTTTGTAGTCCAGGCAGAAATAATTAATTAAGAGAATAAAATTTAAATATGATTTTTAAGAAATAGACTTTTGTCGTTGATGTGGACAGGTGTGTGATTTGTAATGGCTTCTTTGCATGGCAGATAAACTCGGGCTATAAAAGAGGCTGAGGAAGAGTTAGCAGACAGGCAGAGTGGTGCGCTTTAAGGTATGAAACTCGAGAAATATGCAGGATTTCTCGTGATGGTTCACATGTCAGTAGAGCTATAGCCACCACCGTCGCTACCATTTCATGCACAGTTTTGAAGTAAAATAAAGCATAACTAAGGCTCTCTTCTTCTCAGTATCATTAAAAAAGAGACTTGCATGACAGAGCTCTCTTGATGATCGATTTGCCTGAGCTCCTGAAGAGAAAATATGTATATGTGGTAGTTAAATTTTGTTGAAAGCTGCTATGTCCAAGTTCTACTCTTGACATCTTGTAGTCTTTAAATAAAAAAATTTGATTCTTTAGCTTCTTTTTCCTTCATATTCCTGATCCGAGGACACCTTTCATATTGAGCTTTTCTGCTACTCCACAGGGAAATTCTTCTTAAAATCTCCAAGGGTTAAGCTGGAATCTCGTTCAAAAGATTCTGGTGGTTGAGGTAACTCCTATTTTCTTGTATTTTACTCGGTTTTAGCTTTAATGTTCTTAAACACCACATACTGGGCAGCTTGAATTTGGTATTTACAAATTTGAAGACTGATTTTTTGACTATAGGGCAAGCATGTGAGAACTATCTTTTCTATTTCTACGCAATACGTTTCTTTATGTGATCTGTAGTTTACTTGGTTACTTGGTTTGTAACTCATACTTCATTGGTATTTGCGTCCGTTACTTTTTGTAGTGAACCTCTACTGGGTTGTGATCGATCCATCATCATCATAGTCAATTTGTTAGCTGTCAGATTAACACAATGGATTCTTGCGGTATGGCCTTGAAAGCTAATAATTTTCTGAGTGGAGATCAGTTTTGGGGGGAAAGGAGTAGAGGGAGTTTGAAAACCAGTTCTTGGCCCAGTCAGTTGGCGAAAAGCTTTAAAGCTGACCACAGAGGCAACAAGGTCAAACTAGCTGTAGCTCATGCAGTTTTGACATCACATAACACTGTTAAGGAAGCTGTGGTGAGTTGATTCGGCTTTGTAATCCTATTTGGTTAGCGAGTTTTACTGTTCTTTGACACCCTTCAGATTCAGATTCAGATTCAGATTCAGATTCTGCTCTGATCTGAAGATAGAACCATTAATTATGTTTTGTATCTTTCTAAAAGTTACTTGCTTTTTAGAACTTACAACCACCACTGATTGAGAGGCGAAGAGCTGACCCCAAAAATGTAGCGTCGGTCATTCTGGGAGGAGGTGCGGGGGCACAACTGTTTCCTCTTACGAGAAGAGCAGCAACACCGGCTGTAAGAAATTTGATCCTTTCCTTTTTCTCTTGAAGAAAAATGGCTACTGGCTGGCAACTAGTTAGAGTTTAATAGATTTGGTTGTTGGTCGGCTTCTGTCGCACCGATTTTAACTCATGATAGTGACTCACCGTGCGATTCATCTTTTTCTGCAGGTTCCAGTTGGTGGATGCTACAGGCTTATTGACATCCCTATGAGCAACTGTATCAACTCTGGCATAAATAAGATCTTTGTCCTTACCCAATTCAATTCAGCTTCCCTGAATCGGCACCTTGCACGCACTTATTTTGGCAATGGAATTAGCTTTGGTGATGGGTTCGTGGAGGTATATATAATCCTTCAAGATGAAGTAGATGTCCCCTCAATTTTCGCACAATCTCTTAACATTATTGTGTCTGACAGTGAACTTATCTTGTGGGCAGGTTCTAGCAGCAACTCAAACACCTGGTGAAGCAGGAATGAAGTGGTTCCAAGGAACTGCTGATGCTGTAAGGCAATTTACATGGGTTTTTGAGGTGAGCTTGCGTTTCTTTTCCTTCCCAGTATCATGCCCAATCAAGCAGACATGGATTCAATTGATGGTATTCTACATTTTCAGTTCTTTTCTCTTATTGAATTAGTGTCTGATCTATTATTTTGGATTTTATAGGATGCCAAGAACAGAAATGTTGAGAATATATTGATATTGTCTGGAGACCATCTTTATCGAATGGATTACATGGACTTTGTGCAAGTAGGCCATTATTCCAAATTCAACATACTCATAGTACCAATAATCCTGTCAGAATTTGAACTTACATATTTGCTATGATTTAACAGCATCATGTCAACAGTAATGCTGATATTACGATTTCCTGTGCAGCTGTGGGTGAGAGGTGGGTTTCTTTATCTATGCTTCTATATCATTTTCATTTCTTTTAGTCCATGAGAATTCGTAAGTCCATATATAATCATCTAAGTTTGTGTGGTTACTTCCAGCCGTGCATCAGAGTATGGATTGGTGAAAATAGACAGTAGGGGGCGTATAGTTCACTTTGCTGAAAAACCAAAGGGTGCTGAACTAAGAGAAATGGTGAGCACTGCAAAATTTTTTGGCTTGGACTCAGATATTTTACTACAATTGGTTGCAATACCAGAAAACTCATATTTTGCTCAATGTTTTCATTTTAATTGTAATTTTCTTGATGGTGTCTTTGCAGCAAGTAGACACGACTCGTCTTGGGTTTTCCCTGCACGAAGCTAGGAAATCACCCTTCATTGCATCAATGGGTGTCTATGTGTTTAAGACAGATATTTTGTTGAAGCTTCTGAGGTGGAGATTTCCCACCTCGAATGACTTTGGATCTGAAATCATTCCTGCAGCTGTTATGGAGCATAATGTGCAGGTAAAAGTATTACTTTTTGTCTGTATTATTAATTAGCATTTCGAGGTGTGAAAGATGAAGCTATTGCTCATTCATATATTTTTTACTTGAAGGTGTAACTCTTGGGGTCTTTTGTTCTCACAGGCATATGTCTTCAGAGACTACTGGGAGGATATAGGAACTATAAAGTCATTCTATGAAGCTAACGTGGCCCTGACCGAAGAGGTTGGTATCATAATGAGAATGACTACTACTTAAGCATATCTACTTTTGGACTTCCTTCTCTTCATTGACACAAGATCAATATATCTGTCAAATAACAATGCTTGCTTTGCAGCTTCCGAAGTTTGAGTTTTATGATCCGAAAACACCTTTCTACACGTCCCCTCGATTCCTTCCCCCATCCAAAATCGATAAATGCAAGGTACGATTGGTATCTTTCGGATTAAATTTGGGATTTCACCGAACTATCTTGCTTATGATTTGGCTGGTTGGTTTTTTCAGATTGTTGATGCAATAATCTCCCATGGATGTTTCTTGAGAGAATGCAGTGTCCAACACTCTGTGGTTGGTGAACGTTCTCGTTTAGATTGTGGTGTGGAGCTAAAGGTGACTTACCATAGATTTCTTCAATTAGCCAAGAATATTATATTCTATTACATGCTGGTCCTATTGAATATCTGAATTTTGATCAATCTCAGGATACTGTGATGATGGGGGCAGACTACTACCAAACTGAGGCTGAAATTGCATCTCTTCTGGCAGAGGGAAAAGTTCCAATAGGAGTTGGAAGAAATACAAAGATTAGGTATTGAACTCTCTTTTGAATTATTTATATAGTTAGAGAATGACACAAACCATCATGAGAGCATCTTATTGATGAGGCCTGAAAATAATTTGTCTTCTCTCTCTGAAGGAACTGCATTATCGACAAGAATGCGAAGATCGGAAAAGATGTGGTCATCATGAATAAAGATGTAAGTGACACCACTGGTTCAAAACTTATACTCAGAACTCTTTTTGATCTTTTCCCAGTTAATTGATTCATAGAAAAGAAGGCTTTTCTCTTCATAGTATATGCTTTGCCCGCCCGGAGTTAAATTTTTGCATGCACCTGGATTGCAGGGGGTGCAAGAAGCTGACAGGGAAGAAGAAGGATTCTACATTCGGTCGGGAATCACAATTGTACCAGAGAAGGCAACAATAGAAGATGGTACAGTTATATGAATCGACTTGCAATGTTTCCACGGCCTTGTTCGAGAAATTTGTCAGGCGATAGCTTTTGTTAAAGTATATACACTGGAAGAAGCAGCTAGGATGAGAATATCAGCAGCTTCGTCATCGTCAGTAGAAGCCATCTACCCTTTTGTCGTAGTTTATGCGTAAATCAAAGCAGTTTCTTTCGCGTTGTAATTGCAGATCCTTGAAAACTCGTATGATGGCATTTAGATACCCAAATAAACCAGGAGATGGACACTAGCCTGCTTCTTCTGTCCATTTTCTGCAAAACAGGATCGCTTGTATCAAAAGGCTACGACTTTATTATCTAAATAATAGAAGGCTTCACAGTATGCGAGGATATGATTGGGTTTTGTTCTATGTCCAGAGTCGAAATTCGAATATTAGCCTTTGATTAAAAATAAATGAGTCTTACCGTTCAACCATAATTTTCCATAATTTTCGGATCGGTTCTGTTTTGTCCGTGAGTTGTTCGACTTGGAAGTCAGCCAAATGCTAACACTTGGGGGTTTGTACTGATGAAACATGTCCACAGGGGGGATTAGGAAGATGAAAATGGGACAGAACAGCGTCAGCATCAGCCTGTGGCCTTAGTATTAACTGCACGTATAACCGCATCAAACTCAACGAAACCGAACCAGTGAAACCCACAGAATGCAGGATTCGAGAAATTTAGCTTTGGGGCAGTTAGAGGATGTGATCAAGGACAGTGATTGTAGTAGCAATGGCATTGTGGAGACAAAGCAGAATATCCTGTCCAAATCCATGACTGATGATCGGAAACATCCTGAGCTCGATTCCGGGAGTGCCCTTCAAGCGTTTCTTGATCATATCGCAATCAGTCATATTCCCGGCATCAAAAACTCTCCTGGTAGGCAGTGCTTCTCGTGTATCCCATAATTGATTTGATGCTCTTGAAGATTTCCTCTGCTCAATCTTTTTTGCTGTTCTGAAGTTGTGGAGTTAAAGGTAGAGGATAATGTAATTGATGCTATGCAATTATTGTACGAGAAGGATGTGTCTGGCGCTCCTATTGCTGACATTGCAGATCCTGACGCCACATTCGGAAGATTCCCGGATCGCTACGTGGGGTTCATAGATTTTGCTCGCTTGGTTCTCTGGTCTCTTGAGGTATCTTCATTACCATACGCAAGCAAATCTCGGTGCCTCTTAACCAATGTGGATATCTTTGTGGTGCAAGAAATGCAAGGAGGAGAATGTCCGAATTGGAGGGACTAGTGAAGACGAGGATGACAAGAGGAATTTCTTTGCCATGCTTAAACAGAATCATCAAATTGCACAAACCAAGGTATCATACTGATATCGCTCCTCCTTTGGGAACATAAAATGGAAGTCACTAAGGTTTTTGGTCTCTTTGGTATTCAATCATGATTCAGGATTCAAACTCGAGAATGTAGATGTAACATGATGTGTTAGTAGAGTATTCATTTTAATAGATAAAATCCTGAGTTGGTTTCCTGTAATATTGAACTAAGAAAGAGTTGTTATATTCTTGCAAAATGGATAGGTGGCGCAGTTGGCTAAATCTTTTCTTTGGGATCCGATTTTCCCTGTGCATTTGGACGATACTCTGTTTCGAGTTCTGTTACTTCTCTCAAAGCACCGGCTGAATGTTTTGCCTGTGATAGAACGAACCGATTTTCAGACCATTGGTTTTATAACACAGGTAAGCTGTCTGCAAACTATACTACCAACTTAAATAACAGTTTTGGGAACAGAATAATTGGTTGCACCATTTAGGATGCAGTTGTCCAGTCACTGCTTCAATCAAGCGGATTAGAGTGGTTTGACAACATTGCAGATAAAGCTCTATCGGAATTCCGGTAATCCTACAACCATAGCATTGCTAATCTCTTACCCTTTATTCAAATCATTTCAAGAATTTGGCTTCTTAATTTACCATGCTTACCCACAGATTTGAAAGCGAGGAACATCTCATCCTCCTGGATGAAAACCAGGGCCTGGAAGACGCACTTCACAGCCTGTGGGAAAGCCAAATTGGTGCTATTGCAGTTGTAAATCAAGAAACAAAGAAGGTTATCGGATGCATAAGGAATAGCGACGTATATCTTCTTGTCAAGAATGAAGAACTGTTTAATGATATGAAGTAAGTTTGATATGGGATTTAACTTTACTTACGATAGTAGCTAGTGAAAGTTGTCAGGTCTGAGTGAAAACAAGAGACTTCTCCATGCTATTAGAACTGTAGAAACTTGAATCGTCTGTATGTCTGCTTCCCAGGAATACAACTGCAAAGGATTTCATTCAAGTGAAGACGGACGATAAAGCCTCAGATCCCACAATTGAGCAAAACCTGGGAGCCCTTTTCTCTTCAGGCATGCTTCGTCTAAGCTACACCTTCCTCCCAAGAATGGACTCACCTGTCACTGTCAATAGAAGCAACACTCTGAAGGAAGCTATGACAATTCTAGCAGAGTCAAAAGGCAGTCTTAGCTTTATAATAGATGATTCTCACAGGCCAATAGGTGTGCTCACACTGAGAGATATAATTGTTCAATTTGCTCCACCATGTGTAGATTCCAACTTTCATGGGGGTGGCTTCTTTGAGTCTGCTCTAGAACAGGCAGGGTGTAGCATAAAAAATGGAACCATCATTTGTGATAACTGAGTTGTTTCAGTCACTCTGAACTCATTGTCAGGTTGGTATTATTGCATTGTGCTTTGATGTTAGGATTCTTCACAAGCCATCTCATAGTATTCAATCATTCTGCTCTTTCCTACTTTTCTTCGTGGTTGAAGTCAGATACTGAAAATTATTACCGTGGGATGATCATTCAAGCAGTGCAATAAACAACAAAACCCTTTGGAGGATAGTACAGTATCCTCCATTAGGCTAATCTTAGTATTCCATTTAACATAGATCAAAATGATGATTATAAAAGAGTTATCGCCTACATCGATACCATATCTCAAACCATAATGTTGTAACAGACTCAATAAATAACTGATCGGTTTTCACTTCGGGAAACAAAGCCAATACACAAGCAGCAGATTAGAATGCCAACAGAGAGCCAATCTAAAAGAGTACAGGCAGAAACTTACTTGCAACTTAGAATCTAAACATGTTGCCACATCTCGGTAATGAACAAATAATACTATGGCCCCACTGTCGGCTTTAAGAATATCTAAGATAGTTGGATAAATCTCCAGCAGATACTACGGCAGATTGGCAAATCTACCCATGGGTTTTGGAAGGAACAAGTTCCAATTTAGCTTCATGGTAGCATAACGTGTGATCCGTGATCATCTTATGTTTGATATATTTTTACCTTAAGACCTCACAATTGCTCCAGCAGGTACAATTCTGTATCTTTGATCAAAGAAGCACTGTCACCTTCATTTATGAATCCTTTCATTCCAGGCACTATTCTGGTTTCCTAGCAGTGCATGGGGCACATTCGCAGCTGTCAAAAGTGCTCCAAACTTACAATAAGAATCAGTGTGGAACGGATACAGGCAGAGGTACCCCTTTCAACCTCCACCAAGGTGGCCACAAGACCAATAGAAAAATCCCCCAAATGGTATATGCTAATTACTTATTTAGGTCCACATGAGGTAAACGGGAAGACTTAAGAAAAACGAAGGCAGGGGTGCACACTGAAGAAACATTCAGCCTACACAATCTGCATTCTATCCATTGATGGAGGCTTGATAAGAGTCCAACGATTTCTTCCATTCGGTGAAACAACCAACAGGAATCAGTGGCACCCGTGGACTGACTACATTAGTCTCCAGCTCTATCATTTATCATCAGGAGAAATCACCCCAACTTTCCATTGGCATTCCACACTACAGAGGAGCCCTTTTTTCTGAATTTACACGAATTCAAACTACTCATGGCCTTCCCCATCAAAGCCATAGCAGCAATGCTTGGGAACTGCTTCTTCTCGGAGTCAAGTATTGCCTTAGAACTCTTTGACTCACAAACCACTGCAGTTTGAGGTTTCATTTTTGAAACTGCAGACTCGTTATGACGCCATCTTTGAATCCAGGCATGCGAGAGTGTTATTTCTTGACTTTTCTTCACTGAGTCGGAGGATGAAGATCCAGCAATTCTTGGCAACTCAGTAGTATGATTTGTTATTATATGTTCTTTACCATAAGATTCAGCCATCTTTGATGCTGAACAGGTTTTGCTACACTTCAGTATTTTGCTAAAGAACTTGTCAACTTTTTCATGTGAGGAAGCTTCTTCCATTCTCAAACTCTTAGTACCATATCCAAGAGAATCTGAAGAATTGGGCTTGAGACGTTTAACCCATCTGCTGCATGGCTCCATTCCCGACATGCCATTAGGGGAAGTACTAGAATCTAATTTTGTGGCACATTGAGCATGAGATAGTAAGTGGTCTACGTCCAAACTCTGGGTTCTTGAGGAGCTTGTCTCGTTGTCGTTCTCTGCATTTGCCATATCCGGAAATACTGGAAGCTCTGGGTACATATCAGGCAATTCTTTATGCGATTTTCCTCTAGCTTCTTCATCAGATGAAGGACTTGAAGCATCAGGTGCCAATGTCTTACGACTCCCATAAACATCCTATAAAACTTATACCAGGTAAGCAGATGAATGAAAATCTTCACTATGCCTTTGACCAAAGTTTTTTCTGTTTTTTCATTGACATGGATTCCAAAAGTTGATAGCCTAATGATAAAATACTTGGGTTGCAGCAATATTTCTGATGACATTATTACAAATCCATGGATTGGGATCTGCTGAACTCTGATGTTAACTATTTGCTAAATGTACCAACTAACCTAAATTTAGAGCATATCATTTCCGTCTAGAAACTGTGTAAAAGGATATTCTATACACTATCATGGATTCAAGCGTTTAGCTTTTCTTTCTATTACCAATAGATAGAAAAATGTTATTTCAGGTAGCAGAGCCAACAGAAGCTAGAAGAATTAATAGAACATAGAACATTTACCTTATTAGACGGGCATAAAGCTTTTCCTGCAACAAAAATGTAATTGAGCTTACTGAAATTGGCAAAACTTAGCATTACATTAAGGAAGAGACAAAATTTCAGTGGACCAAATGGTATAAACTTTTTAACGGGTGGTTTCAGCAGATTTCAGTAGAAAAAGTATAAAAGTTTATTCACATTGAAATGAGACAACACAACTATTCCTCAATATTGAAATGCAATTCATCGTACCAGATAAATGGTTTTCTTGAAACGTATCCATCTCCATGGTATCAGTGTCAGCTGATGATTCTCTATATGAATTAACTGAAGATGTCTTGACATTGTCCAACATGCCTTTTCCTTCACTATCTGCAGCGCTGTCTAGTGGTTGCAGTTTCAATCCTTGCTTGACATTGAAACCAAAATCTTGAGATAAGCTGAGGAATTCACTAACTGCTTTTCCTTTCAATTTCGAGGGTATTGATACCTTTCCAAATATTTGATCTCCATCAGATATGTCTACTTCAGTCTTTTTTGTTATCAACAAGTGGTGAGTAGTCTGAGAAAACTTTGGAGGCCCTGTGGAAAATTCATTTACAGAGTCTATTGTGGTATATATTCTCATATTCTCCACATCACGAACAGAGGAAGCTAAGCCTTGCTGTCCATACGATTCGTGATACAACTTTTCAAATTTGCTTATATCTGGGCGGCTGATATGGCTATGAAACAATTGTATTTCAGAGTGATTTTTCACTTTATGAGATTTGCCAACGGGACCTCGATGCCAGTCACTGCTTGTTGATGGATTATGGATCAAAAGAGCCGCTTTCTCGTCCATTCTCTTCTCCGGAACAATCAATGCACCAGTTGACTTATAAATATTATCCTGACCACCCAAAGAAGGTTCGATCGAAGTTCTTTCACCATTAAACTCATATCCCACAATTTCAGAAGACGTTCCCAAATGATTATCTTGAAAATTCTTTGAAACAGCCAAGTCACTCTTCTCTACCAATTTACTAGCCTTGATTTCCATCTCCTGATTCCATGTTATCCCTTCTCGCCAAAATTGAGATTCTCTTATTTGAGTTTCAGTGCTGGAAGAAGCCTGCACATGCATTGAAGGTAACCAATTCTGAGTTCTGACACTGATTCCAGAGTCGAGACCAAGATCCGAAGTTAGGACTCCCCTATTGTACCTGGATGCCTCAACGTTCTTGGGAACTAAAACATCCTTCCTGTTTAGTGAGGAACTAAACGCAGGAAACCCCATAGGTTTGCTCCTCAACTTTCTCGAGCTAGTTGTCGAACTCTCGTTCATTGAACTAATCAGCTTAGTATCAGTTCCTTCTCTGTACCCTTTCACAAGCTCAGAGTTCCCGCCTTCCACCTCCAGCGCAACCGGCACTTCGCGATTCTTAAAACTATAATCATCTTCCCGCTCATCCAAAGGAGGTGGGCTGCTTGCTCGCTTCCAGTGAGCCATCCAAGCAGATTTGCGAGGCTGTTTCAACTTTTCTGGACTCTCCTCCATATCACGATAAGATTGTATCACATTATCTGACATGTAAAATAGCATAACGAATCAAAACCAATTTATGCTTCAAGAACAGAATCACAATCCCTCTAAAGAGAGTCTATAACCCCCTGAAGAAACAAAGTAAACCACCAAGCAAGTGTTGGAGGTCAGACTTGTAACAATGAAATCAATTAATTGATAACCACTCATTCACCTCCAAAAAGAAAATTAAGAAAATTCTCAATTCCAATAAAAGTTACAAAAAACGTAACAAAGACTGACCAGACAAATCTAATCAAGGGTACGCTTGACGCGGCGATTTGTGAAAAACATGGCTCCATTCACTAAACAAACTTGCGCTTGCCGTGCACGCATAGGTATGAACCACCGGAGCATGGGAAACCAGAAGAGAAAGCAGTAAAAGGATGCTTTTCGTTTGACCTTTAAAGCAGCTCCAGCTGATTCCAGCTATGAAGTGGCAGATCTATCGAGGAGCTAATAATATCAAAGTTTCAAGGAGGCGGAATTTTGAGGAGAATAGAGATGTTCGTTTCCGGAAAGAGAGAGATAGAGTGGAGCTAAAGCAACGCCGCGCCTTACAAGAGACGCTGCAGCTCAGCGAAGCGTCGTTTGTGGTTTCTTCCTACGTTTTTCCTCTCTTTTTATTTTTTTTTCCTTTTCGCTGACTAATCGACAAAGACAAAGAGAGACCCCAGACAGTAGCACTTTTTCTCTACCTTTTGTATTTTATATCTCATGCTTCGTCCAAGTTTTTATTAACCGTCGACTAATCCGGACCGGCTGCCGAGCCTACCCTTTCTAGCCTGTAGTTTAAAGATGTTTTTTTTAAAAAAGGAAATTTTGACGAGAAACTGCGCCGTTTTGAATTTTAATGTTGCGGTTCTCGATTTCATTAGTGGTTTCTTCCCATGGATCATTTATTTTGATTGTTTCTATTATGTAATAAGGTTAGAATAAAATAGTTTCGGGTTTGAACAATACAGTTTATAAACCGTTTCTGATTTTTGCATTTATTACAATCATTATTCTCCCATATACATGATAATTGAATTTAAATTTGATCGTACATTTTTTCAAACTGTCTACGTAGCCTTAATTGCGTAAAGCTCAAGCTTTCGGAAAAAACAACGTTATAATAAAAGACTGGCCAGGTACGAATTTCCAAGTGGCAGAGAGACACTGCATCAACCACGCCGACTTTCCAAGTTAATCTGTCGATCCAGTACACCATGAGGTATGCAGGTCTGCTCTCTGTGGAGCTGGACTGAATGGGCTCGGCTAGTGAGAGTCGAGCCGCATTATAGTTGAGCAATGGGAAAATTAGAAGGTATAATTGGAATCATTGGATCGTGACATGGTTGGTCAACTTATATCCATTGGTGGATTCCTTTGCCACGCACCTGGATCGCCCACCAAACAAAATTAAAGTAACCCTTGGCCATGGCTTGTCCACGTATGATCTGCTTAGCATGGCCAATCTCAAGCTTAGTGAGGGGGACTTGTATGTTGGTCGGAATGCAAAAGCAATACGGGCCTAAAGAGTCAGGCTCTCGTGTAATAAGTAGGCTGAAAATGGAGCAACCCAACCCAATGGGCTCACGTCCATGACAGCTATATCTAATATCCCTCAGATCAAACAAGAAAACCGACCAGGCCCTGGAACAGACCCAAAATTTATGCTGAGCGAAAGGGAGCATATCCGTTAATTATCCGTTGCTAAGCTATGTTCAGCGAAAACTCCTCGTTTCATCTTACCTACATCACAGACAAATCATTTCCTGTCTCTCTATAGTCTATAGTATATTCTATTAAAACCCGACTCCACTGCGTCGCTGTCAGTAAATTTCCATTTCCTCACCGTCATGTCACTCAACTCTACGATAGACACGCACGGCGCAATAGTCTCCCACCCTGAAAAATAGAATTCCCGAATCTATCCCCGCAAAAGCACGATACAGATCTGATTTTCCCCTCTATCTCTCTGTCGCTCGCTCCCCGTAACAAATAAATTCGTTACCCGCTCTCTCTGCGTCTCTGGCAGTCTTTTTTTACCAGCGCCAAGTCTATTCAAGGTCAGCTTCGATTCTTGGATCCTTTTATTGTGTTCTCTTTCCCGTATCGTCGCTATATCCTTTCCTTGTTTTGGCGATCCACTTATTGATCAGCTTGTAATGTATGGTGGACGTGTTTGCTATTTTCTTGCTAAATTTTAGATCTGGTTTTGGAATCTATATATAAGCTCATGTACAACGTCTGTTTTTATATATTTTTTTCATGCTTATTTAAGACTAGCTCCCTAGCCGTATTCGGTGTTCGGGTTCTCGTTAGCTTTTTTATTTTTGGTATTATTTGTGTTTGTGTAAATGTTTGATTATTTTGGAGACTACATGGATTATGTTTGTAGATCGGTGTCCTGTGCTTTGTTTGATTGGTGTTGCGTTGTGTAAATTCTGCAGGACTTCGAACGATAAACCGTATGGAGGGAGTTGGGGGTGAGGGTGCCTCGGCGTCATCGCCGGCTGCGCAATGGGGACACGATGCTTGGAGGATGTATCGGTATTATCTGGATAAGACTACTCCCCATGCGGTTTATAGGTGGATTGGGACTCTTGTTATAGCAGCTATCTACTGTCTGCGGTTGTATTATGTTCAAGGTTTTTATATCATTGCCTATGGTTTGGGTATCTACATTCTGAATTTGCTAATTGGCTTCCTCTCGCCTCTGGTTGATCCTGAAGTTGATCCTTCGGATGGGCCTTTGTTGCCTACAAAAGGTTCCGATGAATTCAAGCCATTCATTCGCCGACTTCCAGAGTTCAAATTCTGGTAATGGAAGTAGAACGATGAATGTGAAAGCATGCATGCTTGTGGTCTAGTCAATCTTTTCGGTACATGTATCTGTTGATGCTTTTATCTTTGTCATCATTTTTTCAAGAGCTATTCCTGTGAATATGAATGTTGTTTGTAATCAATCTATGAATGATCTTCATCTGTCCTTTGAAATTGAATAATAAGGTGAGTGGCATGTCAAAATACTCAACATTTGTAATTTTCATGAAAATGATTACTTGCTTGAGTTGGATTTTTTCAAGGAATGTGGCCTTTAACCTAAATAAATCATTAGTTTGGTCTGTTAAGATTATTGTTGGAGCCTTTCTGAACAACATTGGACTGCTTGATGAAATCCATGCTTGAGAATAACCATTTTGTTTCTCTCTTTACGGTTTCCAGGTACTCCTTCACAAAGGCGTTCTGCATAGCATTCCTTATGACCTTCTTCTCTATGTTTGATGTTCCCGTCTTTTGGCCTATATTACTTTGTTATTGGATTGTTCTTTTTGTCCTAACAATGAGGCGCCAGATTGCTCATATGATAAAATACAAGTATATCCCATTCAATGTTGGAAAGCAGGTCAGTTTCTAATCACTTCACACCATTTGCCCATGCAACTACTTATTTTATAGCAGCTTTTGTTGTGAAACTTGATGCTATTATATAGATAACATATCATTCTGGTTTCTTCGGTATTTGACAGAAATATGGTGGCAAGAAATCCGCTGCAAGCAGCAGTGGTTCCCGTGCGGACTGAAACTTGCCTTGTTAGAAGAGAACCTGATGGGAAAAAATATGTAGACCAGAAGAAGATTCATGATATTCGATTTTTTTTTTCATCTTTCGTGGGGGACATTCATGTTATGATGGATTTTAGTATGAACCTATAATCATTAAGTTCAGTTGTGCCTTAAGCATTTTACGATGGCAGAGTGCTGATATTGCAAAGTGAACTTTATTTGTGGATGGCCTCTGTAAACTGCATGATGCAGTATTGTATTCACTCTTGTAGTTTTGCCGCTTCAAAGGGAGAAAAAGCTGTACGGGTCCCTAGTAAAAGATTCTATCATTCCAACACCTTTGAAGTGAATAGGTTCTGTGGCAAATAGAAGATCTTTTATCATTCATCTCGCGTATTACATTGCTATTACTGAAGCTTATGTTGGAAATGGCTCATGTGTATGCCCACATTTTCCTTGATAAAGAAACCGGCCTCGCCTGAATAATTACCCAAGTCAATAGGATATGTGTAAGCGTAACCCTACTAACCACGGAGAAGCAAATTTTACCACTTTCTCGTATTTGCCCGAACACAGAAAGAACAAGGGGTAAATTTTTATTCTGACATAAAGAACAAAGTATATTTTTATTATGTTTTTTAAATGTCAGATAGTTACTTCTCACAGCTATGGAGATGATTCATTTTGACGAATACCACAATGATTTTATGTATATCTAGAAAATATAATTAGTATGAATTTATAATAGTCACTCGTTATTTTTATTTTATTTTCCCTCTACTCAGATAACACATTTTTGCATATAGAAAAGTTATAGATAGTCAATTACGTTGACGTAAATTGATATTATAAGAGAAACCCTATTTTTGGGGCAGTCGTATGCATTAACCCTGGGATTGTTCGTAGAGAATTTATATGCGTCGGGTTCTCTTTTCTCTGCTCAAGTCGGAAGAGGAGGCTGTCACGCGAAGTCTAAACCCTAGCTAAAACCTCACCTCTCTTCATACCGTTATCAATCTCTCGATAACTGAAACCTCAGGCCTGGAGTAAAAACAGGTGATTCAGGCAAGCAACTATGGGTAAAGTAAAGGGGAAGCATCGTTTGGATAAATTCTACCATCTCGCCAAAGAACAAGGCTATCGATCCCGTGCCTCATTTAAGCTAGTCCAGCTTGATGCCAAATTCGGCTTCCTCCGCACCTCACGAGCCGTTCTCGACCTCTGCGCCGCCCCTGGCGGCTGGATGCAGGTGGCTGTGCAGCGTGTCCCGGTCGGCAGTCTTGTCCTCGGTATCGACCTCGTAAAAATTGCGCCTATACGTGGAGCACTGTCCATCGATCAGGACATCACAAAGCCTGAGTGCAAAGCCAGGGTCAAGAAAATCATGGGAGAGAACGGTGTCACCGCTTTTGATCTCGTGTTGCACGATGGGTCGCCTAACATCGGTGGCGCCTGGTCTCAAGAGGCTATGGCTCAGAATGCGCTTGTTATTGATGCTGTTAGACTGGCTACACAGTTATTGGCTCCTAAAGGAAATTTCGTTACCAAGGTAAAAAACTTTTTTTTTTGTTAATTGTTTTCTTTTCTCTATTGCAGTTGGTGGTTAATTGATTACTGATATGTTCTCTGTGGTTGTGCCTGTAATTAGGTTTTCAGGTCACAGGACTACAGTTCGGTCATTTACTGTCTTAATCAGGTGAATTGAACTGAATTCTCAGTACACATTGGTTTGCGTCTTTGTGTTTAGTGATATATGTGCAGTTTTGACGATTTTGTTGTGTTTCAGTTGTTTGAAAAGGTTGAGGTGTATAAACCAGCAGCTAGTCGTTCAGCATCTGCAGAAACATTTGTTTTGGGATTAAGGTACAAGGCTCCTGCAAAGATTGATCCACGCCTTCTTGATGTGAAACATCTATTTCAAGGTGGCCTGGAACCCACACAAAAGGTATTCGTTTGAGGCTACCAGAAAAGTCAGCTCTCTTATTGTATTGTGATGTTTAAATTATGTTACTGTAACTGGACTGTTATATTGTTTGTGAAAAATTTGTTGATAGGTGGTGGATGTGCTCAGAGGAACAAAGCAGAAACGTCACCGTGATGGGTATGCCCTCTAGATAACTTTTCAAATTTGGTCATGCAGCAAGTATAATCATTAACTTTTTTAATTTGATGATGCAGCGTCACAGGTTGATTGGCTGTGACTTGTATAATCTTAGTCAAATAAAGGTTTAATGCATGCAAATATGGTGCACTGTGTCAATGTTTTATCTTATGGTGGATATTGGCTGTAGGTATGAAGATGGGGTGAGCATGGTGAGAAAAGTGTCATCAGCTGCTGATTTCATTTGGTCTGATACTCCCCTTGAGATACTTGGTACGGTTACTTCAATAGCCTTTGATGATTCGGTGTCTTCATCCATAAAGGAGCATGCTTTAACAACAGGAGAGGTAACCCGTTTTTCTGTCTTTGTCAAAATACAGTATTCCTCCTCTGAAATCATTATTGTGAATTGAAACTATTTTGATATTGCTGGCCAGGTCAAAGCTCTCTGTGATGATTTGCGTGTTCTAGGGAAGCAGGATTTCAAGCATCTATTGAAGTAAGAGACACGCATTGTATTCAACTTTTTGCTGCTAAGGTTTTGTTGATGTGTGGTCAAATTGTGTTGTGTAGTAGCTATATATTCAAAAGACATGTTATGGACTTCAAGTCAATTGAATTTCTGTATAATTGTGTAGTTCATTTTCCTTGGTTTGTTATGGAATGGTATTCCTTTTCACAGCGCATGATAGTTGCTAATGCTTTTCATAGGTGGCGGATGCAGATAAGAAAGGCCCTATCTCCTTCTCAAAAGGCTACTGCTACTACTGCGATAGATGGTGCGACTACTGCTATAGATGGTGAAGAAAAGAATGAGAAGAATGCAGAAGATATATTGCTAAATGAAATGGAGGAACTGACATATGCTATGGAGCGAAAGAAGAAACGGGAGAAGAAAATTGTTGCAAAGAGACTAGCTAAGGTTTTTTGTTTGACGTTCTATTGAAGTGTTAATTTGCAAAGGGATTTCACCAAATGCTGAGGGAGATGCATTGGATATTCCATAGAGTTTCATATTGTTATATGAAAATTTTAATTATCTGAGAGGGATAGTTTGTTTATTTTGGTTGTTCTCTGTTGTGACCATTGCCATGCCTTGCTCTTGATTGATTTCCCAGGAGAAGTTACGGAAAGCAACAGGAATGCAAATAGATGTGCTACAAGATGATTACGTGGACCATGAATTGTTTTCCCTTTCTTCAATCAAGGTAGGTTCACATCAAGAAATACTATACATGTTTTTGTTAGTATCTGGTGTACACGTGAATCATACTTCTGACAAATTTTCCCTTTGCAGGCTGTAGTTTGCTTTTCTCCCTTATCTTTTGATACTAAGATTCCCTGTTGAGATACATGCTTTAGTCCTGCCAGTTCTTAATAACACTGAATATTTGCAATAATGTATGTGAGAAAAATTATGAGGAGTGTTGTCCCTAATGATACATATAGGTTTGCAATAACACTGAATTCTGGGCATTATGTCTCATCTATTGGGTAGATCTTGCATTTAAAATTGGCTTTGTGATTTTCATTGTGATACTGAGGTATACCCATTCAGAGCTCTGTCAGTAGGAATATTTGACAATATATTTAATCTTTAGAACAAGAGTGATTTGGAACTATTTCTTTCAGGACTTTCACATTCAACAACACCATATATTACACACGAAAATTTTCTTAAATTTTGTTTCTATTAGTAATCTATTTAATGATTTCCTTCAGGGTAAACGGGATCTGGTAGCTGTGGGTTCTGCTGAATCTGATGATGATGATGATGGTGGCCTGAAGGATAGTGAAAACGAAGAATCTGATGAAGAAAACCAGGAGGATTCATCCAGTTATGTAGATTCTGATGAGGACCGCAAAAGGTAATTCGTAAGATCTTTGCAGTATGATGTACTTTTAAGGAGGGAACCTCAAAATCAACCCATAAACTAATGGTGTATTTGGCGGTAGATATGATGCCCAAATGGAAGATATTCTGGATCAGATGTATGAAAGTTTTATGGCCAAGAAGGAAGGAACTGCAAAGCAGCGAAAACGTGCCAGGAAACAGTATTCTGAACTCTTAGAGGTATGAAGTTATAGTCTTTGCTTTAGGCATGAATAACATTGAGCGGGGTGACATGGTTAGTTTTTGATATTTTCCAAATTTTGTAGCAAGGCATTTCTTATCCGTTTCTACGTAGTTATTTTTTTAAAATTAAATTTCAGTACGTGGACTTTCTTTTAATATTATTTTATTTTCTTATGTCTGTTCTTACTGACCGTCTTTTACTGTCTAGGATAATGACAATGGTGATGCTGTTGGTTCCGATTATGAGTCCGACAAAGATGAGGGAGACCATGAAGCAAATCCACTCGTGGTACCTCTTGATGATGGGGAAATGCCATCGCGAGAGGAGATTACAAATAAATGGTTTGGTCAGGATATTTTTGCCAAAGCAGTAGAAGGAGGAGACTTGGCAGAGTATGACAGTGAAGACGAAATGCAGGTTGATGACCAGGAGGATAAGCTTCTCGTTCCAGAAAAGAAGGCACATAATAATGTCTCCAAAGATAGTTTATCCCGGTCTTCCAAGCCAGCAGATGATTTTGAGATAGTCCCAGCTCCGGCTACAGATTCTAGCGATTCTTCTTCAGACGAATCTGACGATGAAGATGTTGAGGCAAAGGCTGAGATATTGGCATGTGCAAAGAAGATGCTGAGGAAAAAGGCAAGGGAACAGATACTTGACGATGCCTACAACAGGTATATGTTCGATGATGAAGGCTTGCCCGGGTGGTTTTTGGAGGAAGAGAAGAGGCATCGCCAAGTAATCAAGCCAGTTACCAAAGAGGAGATTGCTGCGGAGAAAGCTCAATTCAAAGAAATAAACGCTCGTCCTGCTAAGAAGGTGGCGGAGGCTAAAGCTCGAAAGAAGCGGATAGCCATGAAGAAAGTAGAGAAAGTTCGCAAGAAGGCAAATGCTATATCGGAACAGACAGACATCAACGATCGTTCAAAGGGGAAGCTGATCGAACAACTGTACAAAAAGGCCGCACCAAAGAGGCCAAAGAAGGAATTTGTGGTTGCGAAGAAAGGTGTCGCAATTAAGGGTGGGAAGGGGAAGGTTGTGGTTGACCGGCGCATGAAAAAGGATGCAAGGTCGCGTGGTACAGGTAAGCCCGGTAAAGGAGGGTCGAAGAAGGGTAAGAATGCAAAGGCTCAAAGGGGTAAAGGAGCTGGAAAGGCTCATTCAGGAAAGGGAAGTAACAAAGCCCAAAAAATGAGGTCGCGTTAAGAATGTTTTAACTGCGTTTCTAAATCATCCGTGGTTTGAATATCCCTTGAAAACTTGAAAAATGGTGGAACTAGTTCAGGACTTTTAAAAAATTTTGTAGTGATTTTTATTTATATTTGCCAGAATCTGTTACCCGGCACAATCTTGTTTTTCATTAAGTTGCGTATACTGCAGACAGTGTTCTTTTCTGTAATGTTAGCGTTTTATGCGGAAGCTGGGGGAAGAATTTTGTTGTCGTTTTCGTTGTTTCTATGCCGTGAGGGGGTTTATTAGTTCCTTTAGCATGATTTTGACTATACATACGGTAACATGGTCCGGATCAATATTGGATTATTCCAACAAACTTTGCTTTTACCTGTACTTGCAAATTTTTTAGAATACGAATGATGCCGCACTTTTACAATTACACTACTCCACTAATTGGACATTTGAAGAACATTAGCACAGCTTGGCTGTTAAGTCGTTACAGCGATTGCGACATTTTTTGTTTTAAGTAAAGAGTTGTTTGGGTGATTGCGACATTCTTCTGTTTTAAGTAAAAGAGTTATTTGGGTGGCTGAAGTTTACTAAAAGTTTAAATGATCATATTAATATATAAAACAGCCATCACAACCAACAATTTCCTTTATATCTCGAGCTCCATCTGAAGCCCGTGACTATTACTAACACATTCAACCATTTATTAATGCAAATGCTGGCTCCGGCGGAAGAAGACTATCAGACAAACTGATTCAGGTACTCGTCCACAGTAGTGTATTTGACATCGGGATAGAGCTCCGAGGCCTCCACACCAAATGATGGTTCAATCTCGAAATTAGTATGGTCTCCCTTCACGAACACCGAATGTCCAATTGACAGGATCACGTTGAGAGGAACAGTAGCCTCTGCCAAAAACAGAAACCAAATCTAAATTCCATATATTTTGCAAAATTAATCAATGAAAATAAAAGAATCATAGCCCAGCAAATCAAACCTTGTATGTTTTTTAGGAGTTGCTCCTCCGGGATGTAGACCCTCTCAAGTGTCGTCCCTATCTTCTTCTCCCACAGAGACACAAGATCATTGAATGAGACGGTGTTGCCCGGGGGCCTAACATAAAGGATTTTGTTCAATGTTCTTGGGTCCTCCACAGCCCTGATTGTGTAAGTTCCAATGTCATTTTCCTCGTTAAAAACAGCTGCAAACACCAGGACATCACGGTCGCATACCCAAAATCACAGCCAAAATCAACCTATTAAAAGAAGATAGGCCTTTGCTTACCTTTCGGATTCCCATCCCCCAAGATGACAACTTTGTCTCTAGGAGGTGCTGAAGCCCCCGGCTGGTTCAAACTAGGAAGGAAGTAACCGCCAAAGAAATTGGCCGACACATAGGTGTACGGAATACCTTCGGCTTCAATGGCCCGCCGAATGTTAGCCTTGGTGGCAAACGCCGTCTTTGCTGGCTCCACGGCATGCACTCGATCCACATCGTTCCCAAACTCGGAAGGGAAAAACCTCTGCGTACATAAACAACGAATAATCACATCTCTTTCATTAGCAGCTCGAACTTAAGACCTCCAGCTAGCCCTGTCTACATATATGGCTGACCCGCGATACCCCGAAGCTAAGTTCATTACCTTGACATTTCCGGCTTCTTTGATGGCACTGATGATCTTAACTTGATCGCCTAACTGAAGATGACCGACGGTCGAGATCACCACGTCCACCTGCTTGATCGCTTTCACCAAACTCTCATGATCGTTCAAGTCTCCCTGTGCCAAATCAAGAAAAAAAAATAAAACCCTCAAATTCATAGCCACACTTGTAGAATCCTAAAAAGGTAAAATCGGCTTGTACATGGAGGAAATTGACGCCGAGGCTCTTGAACTTGTCGACAAGGGCGGATTTAGCAGGGTTGGAGAGAGTGGCCTCTCTCACGAGAACAAATGTAGGGTGGCCAGCCTTAGCACTCGCTTCAACTATGAATTTACCGATGTAGCCCGTTCCTCCGATGAACAGAATCTTGCTCTTGTCAGCCATGGAAGCTCGCTCACACTTTTAGACCGAGGAAAGTTTGTCGAGGATTGGGATCAAGATATGGGCAAGTCAGTAGAAGGCGGCTAATTATATAGCCAGCCAGAGGGTGCAAATAGCAAAATGGGTGGTTGGTTCGGTTATATGTAGAATTACGCATGTGGCCCCGCTGTTCTGATGGCATTTTGAGAATGCCCGTGTGTAATGAATCCTGTGATGTCGGGTTGTCGGTGTCCTTGGCCGAAATGCCGGGAATGTTCAAATGGACAGATTAGTCATTAGATTAGTCATTTAAGTAAATTTGTTGGATAATTAAGGATGAGAAATTCCATATTGAGTTGTAATCTGGTGGGTTTATTACCAATTGTTAAAGAGAGAACACCTAGGATTGACGCTTAACCTGTCCAAGTATATTCGTTTTTGTCGGATTCTCAATTTGATAATTTTAAAACATTGAACCATTAAAAAATTAAAACTGAAAAATTTAATGCAATGGTTGAACCTGGACGTTTGAAAACTAACCAGTACCAAGAACTAAATAATAGATTATGAATGAGGCGGAATATTTGGACAAGGTCAAAAATTCCATTCCCGTTACGTTCTCACCTAATGAAGTGTCGATAAATCAAATAGTAAAAGAAGAATCAAAGAGCTGATCCGTTACTGATGTCCTGACAAAATAGTATGACAGTCTTTATACGAAAAAAGAAAGGTTCTAGAAGGGGATCAGGAATTAGACAGAGAAAAGGTGAGAAGAGTAGAGAATCACACGGAACATTCCGTGCCCGCTATTTCCCTTCCCTGTAACCGTCTATAAATCTATCCCCTATTTCACCAGTGCTGACAAGCAGAATTCCCTGAATTTCTGTGGAGGATTGGTCTTCCGAGTGCTTCTTCGTGGACCACCAGTTGGGCTAGGGCCTGTATCTGCAGTGGCGGGCCTATTGGGCTTAACACCTAATTCACTGATCCCACTCTTTTCCATTACAAGGTGGAGATCTCATATTAGCCCACTTCCATAATCATTTGTGACATCCCAATCTAAAGGATTTGGCCACATGTATAAATAAAATCTAAAGTATAACACATAGTTTTGTATGATTTGATTATCGTTTTCAAAATTCTAAAAAATATATATCTTATTATATAAAATTCTACAAATAAATTACAGACTCAAAAATACATATCTTTTTATATATAACTTTTCAAGCTGTTCCTTTTACTTTTTTTGATATTTGAAGTTTCACAATAATCATATCGTCCCATTAGATCGGAACATAATAAATGATATCAAACGGAATGTCACCTTATTCCTTCATATCTCGAGCTCAATCTGAAGCCCGAGATTCTTATTTGTACGTTCCACCATTTTATGAAGGAAAATGCTGCCTAGCTACAGCAAAAGACTCTCAAACAAACTTATTAAGGAACTCGTCCACAGTAGTGTATTTGACATCAGGATAGAGCTCCGAGGCCTCCACACCAAATGATGGTTCAATCTCGAAATTGGTCTGATCTCCCTTCACAAACACCGAATGTCCGAGTGACAGGAAAAGGTTGAGAGGAAAAGCAGCCTCTGCCAGAAGCAGGAAAGAAATCAAAATATAGTTAGGTTCATATATTTTGCAAAAGCAATAAAAAAGCAAAGAATTATAGCTAGCTCAACAAGTCAAACTTTGTATATCTTTGAGGAGTTGGTCCTCCGGGATGTACGCCCTCTCAAGTGTCTTCCCTGTCTTCTTCTCCCACAGAGACACGAGATCATTGAACGAGAGGGTGTTGGCCGGAGGCCTAACGTAAAGGATTTTGTTCAATGTTCTTGGGTCCTCCACAGCCGTGATTACGTAAGTAGCAATGTCACTTTCCTTGTTAAAAACAGCTGCAAATTAACACCAAGACATTAATTAGGGTCACATACCCAAAATATATCAACGGCAAAATCAACCTATTCGAAAACACTCCTAGACCTTTTGGATTCCCATCCCCTAAGATGACCGCTTTGTCTCTTGGTGGAGCTGAAGCCCCGGCCTGGTACAAACTAGGAAGGAAGTAACCGGCCATATAGTAGGACGACACAAAGGTGTACGGGATACCTTCGGCTTCAACGGCGCGGCGAATGTTAGCCTTGACGGCGTATATCGTCTTCGCTGGATCCACGCCATGCACTCGGTCCACGTCATTCCCAAACTCCGAAGGAAAAAACCTCTGCGTACATAAATATCGAATTATAATATTATATTACTTTCATTGACACAGCTCAGACTTACTCCAGTCCTGTCTATATATAGAGCTGAACCGCGATACTCCGAATTAAGCTAACCTCTTTACCTTGACATTCCCGGCTTCTTTGATAGCACTAATGATCTTAACTTGATCACCTAACTGAAGATGACCGACGGTAGAGATCACCACATCCACCTGCTTGATCGCTTTCACTAAACTCTCGTGATCGAACAAGTCTCCCTGCGCCAAATTAAAGAAAAAAATAAATAAAAACATGAATTGTATAGCTACACTTGTAGAATCCTAAAATAGCAAAATCGGCTTGTACATGGAGGAAATTGACGCCAAGACTCTTGAACTTGTCGACAAGGTCGGATTTAGCTGGGTTGGAGAGAGTAGCCTCTCTCACGAGAACATAAGTAGGGTGGCCAGCCTTAGCACTCTCTTCAACTATGAATTTACCGACGTAGCCTGTCCCTCCGATGAATAGGATCTTGCTCTTGTCAGCCATGGAAGCTCTCTCACACTTTTAAACTTTAGAAAGTTGCTGAATAATTGAGATCAGGATATGGTTTTCAAGCGGAAGCCGGCTAATTATATAGGCAAAATGACTCCGATATGATTATATCCGAATTCTCTTTTCTTTAGGAACACGGCTCTATTTTCATATTGATCTCTCCTTCCTTTTTTTTGATCCCTAGTTGTTTCTCTCTTTTCGATCTCTTTATTCATTGAAAATTTTTTCTTTTTAAAAACTTTATTTTCTCACATATGTTCTCATTGCTAATCTATTTATTTTTTCGTCTGATAAAAATACTTGATATGAATTTGATATATTTTTTACAAGGTGATTTATTCGGATAATAGCTCATTTCTTGTGGTTGTGGTCTGAGCTGGACCACATGAATCAAGCCCTTTACGACATACTAAAGGATGATGGGACTTAAGTGGGGTGGATGTCACATATCCGGACTCCGTACGTATATGTGTATGGATCAAAAACTACAACGTTAATTCAGATTTCTAAGCAACGTTAACAAAATTTTCCGACGCGGGAATTTTTTCCGACTAATCACTTCTGGATCTTTTCCAGACGACTCATTTTCCTCTTCTCCGACCGAAGCACGGGTCGAATCGGAAAATAAATTTACCGATCCGACACTCCCCCAGCGACTAACTCCCTTCTGTCAACCTTTTGCTGTTCCAGACGGCAAAGACAACGGATAGTTTTAGGGTGATCCCGATACACCTTGCAACTCAAATTACTGTTCACTGTTCACATGAACAGTAATTTGAGTCAATAGTAAATTGGATGCAATGTGCAGGGAGCACCTTAAATTTATCTCCAAAGACAACCACTTTTTCTTACCTTTGATTGCGCGGGTTTTGAGGTTTGGGGTGCTGTGGTTTGAAGCTACGGGGAGACTGAGGCGGCCTTGGGCTGGGGTCGAGGGGCTTCGAGATTAGGGAGATCTGGAAGCAGGTCTCAAAGCCCCCCCACATCTACAAGAAACGTGAGCCCTAACTGCATGACGCCTGTTGGGCGAAAGCAAACCCAAAGGCATTAGGGCTGAACCGGCGGCTGTTGATGATTAGACACTTGTGGCTTGTGCAGTTGGGATAGATAGGTGAACAGCTAAGATAATTGTGGTTACAACCCAGGAACCTTAGATACGGACGGATATAGTTCACCAGGATCTAACGACACTGTCGGTCATGAAACACCTTAGTCAAAACAGTCACTCGCAATCATCTCTCTCCTTCTGTGCATGTCATGTCATGAAATATATTTGGTCAAAAAATATCTTGTCTAAACAGTATAAAAATTATTTAAATATATATATATATATATATATTAATAAATTTTATTATTTATCTTGAGATTAAAATAAAAATCAAACAACAAGCCTCGCAAATGGAAAGCATGCCCATTTATACGAGAAGGGGCTTTATTATATACATAAACTAGAGACGGTAAAGAAATTCACTTTTTAGTGAGACAACATTTCCAAACATAAAAGCAGAAACACTTTGCGCAGACATCACAATAGCTCATCGGCCCCGTATAGAGCTGAAAATGACAGATCAGCCTTCAGGTCTGATGTTGACTTCTAAACAATTCGATAAAATACATTCTGTAAACTAAAGCGGTGTAAGTAATGGCAGCTCCATTCTTATAAGAACGTTCCCAAATAGTTGCTGATTGTGGTGTATTTCAGCTCTGGATATAGCGCAACCCCATCCAGTCCACCTGAAGTCTCGATGTCGAAGTATGTGTGATCTCCTTTTACAAAGGTGGAGTATATAAAAAGCATTTGCATGTTGTCAGGATATGGAGTCTCTGCAATGTGACACATTTTATAATAAACTCAATCAGATAAAGAAATCAGACAAATGTCTTTGAGCAAAAAGATGGGAAAATAACACTGAAAATGAACTTTTTGTTGCATTTGTTGAGGCTGAATATGCTTTTAAGTACGTTAACTTCTTGAATTTCTGTCAATAACCCACTAATCATACATATATTGGTAATGTTTTATTCATATAAAATTTGTTATATCTACTTTTCTGACAGTGAAACCTGATTCTGCTGTATATTGGTCTTCCAAGGAGTGTTAGTGTTCTGGAATGTATGGGCGAGGTATTAGATACGCTACTTTGGACAAGCATACAGAATAAAAATCGAATAAAGCACCTGAAATTCTTGCATGAACCTCAGCTTCTGGTATGTAGATCCTCTCTAGCCTTTTCCCAATCTTGCTCTCCCAAATGTCAACCAACTCATTCATGGAATAAACATTTCCAGGGGGGCGCAAGTATAAGACTTTATTCAGTGTTTGTGGGTCATCCATTGCGCATATGGTGAAGGCAGCAACATCCTGTTCCTTCACAAAGACTCCTGGAGAACAGTAATGAAAAATAGAGAAGCAGAAACCACTATGTCTCTTAGAATTGTAGACAACCATGACGTAGTGGAAACAGAAGGGGTTAATCAAGGCCTCAATCCCACAGCAAAAGCACAAGAGCAGTTTAACCGTCTCTAATACAAAGTGAAACAGAGAGTGAACCCAAAATTTGATTACGGACCTTTAACATTTCCATCTCCAAACACAGTGACCTTGTCCCTTGGAGGAGTCGTCAAACCTGGTTGAACAAGAGATGGAAGCAAATAACTCATGAAGAAGTTACAGGAAATATAAGTGTAGGGAATGCCCTCAGCTTCCACAAGTCTCCTAATCTCAGCTTTCCGCGAATAGAAGTTGTAATCCATGTCAGATATCTGAGTTTTATCTGGATCTGCTCCAAATTCCGATGGAATGAACCTCTGTAGAGATTTTACATGTGTCCATCTCAGTAACAAGAGAAGCAGATTAAGAAAAACGAATCTTATTTCGCACCCTTTAAGAAAAAAGAAAGATCTTTTATTTGTATAACCTAATATACATTTTCTATTGGACATACAATTGCATAAATTGAGGTCAGAATTTTTCCCAGATATGTTAAACACGCCTTGCAACTTGATACCCTGCAGGTTTTTCTTTTTCTTTGCCTAACTCAGGATTTAAGAAACAGGGGTAGTACATGCAATGCTTGTGAGCTATGATTCATTTTTAGATGGAATTGAACAAATTACAAGGATAAGAAGATCAGAGCAAGAACCAAATTAAATACCCTAAAATCATTTAGCAGATCAGAGCAAGAACTAAAAACCTTGACGCACCCAGCTTCTTTGATAACTCTGATAAGAAGCTTCTGATCAAGAACCTGCTTTGACGGAATCGCACATATCACCACATCCACTTGCTTCACTGCCTCAGTGAGACTCTTTTCGTCCTCAAGCGACCCCTGACAGAAGTCCAAGCAAAAATGCTCTCTTTAGAAATTGAAATGGCCAAAATCAACACTCTCTATGGCCCCCAAAACTGAAAAAAAATAAAGTATTCAAAACAATAACCTTTAGGAGCGTGGCACCTGCCGCGGAGAGAGACTGTAGTTTCTGTACTTTGACAGGGTGAGTAAATGCAGAATCCCTAACAAGAACAAAGGTGGGATGTAAGGATTTGAGGCAAGATTGTGCCAGATAGTAACCTAAGTTCCCAGTTCCACCGATTACTAGTACTCTGCTCTTCTCCTCCTCCATTGGCCTCTATGTCTAGAGTGGTCACCCGAGTTAACCCTGTTTGCTTCGACCATATATGCGAGGCCCTTGTTTCTACGGTATTACGTTGTCGTTTAGTTTTAATCATATCAACTGGTAAAATTGGCATTCCAACCAACCTAATTTTTTTAAAGGTTCCGTATTAAGGAACCTTTAAAAGGATTTGAAATTTGAAAATCCAAGATAACGTAACAGTAACTACAGCACCATTGATGACCATTTCTCCCCTCTTCCTCGCCACCCCCATGATATTCTCTTTATAAGCAGCAGATGTTTGCTGTATACTCTTCAATCTTTATCATTTTCCTGCCTACAGAAAGCTAATTGTGAACCAAGAGCTGCAGTTTTTAGAGTATAGAGTGAAACTTTGGAGTTCCTGGCAGAACCCTCAATTTTTCAAGGTTTCTTCTTTATCTCCAAAATTTACTTTTTATTTTTTTTGGTGGGAACTGAAAGTTCGACATAGAAAGAACTCTCAATCGCTTTGAAATGCTGTTCAGTTTTTTCATCATGTTTGATGCAATCGGTATAAGATAGAAAACCATGTCATTGATTTTTAGTCGGCAGTTCTGTTAATTTATTATCAAACAGTTTAGTTGCAGATGATTGAGTTAACATACGGACAGAAAAGAAGATCTAATTTTGTTATGTTTTGTCTAGTTTTCAGAGCTGTGAAAGAATTAAACACATAATTTTTAGTTTAAATGGTTCTATGTTATTTTCTTGTTGATTTTTCCTGTTATCAGAGGAAATAAATTTATATTTTGAAGTTTCAAGGCTTTTTGTCTCCTTAAATTAGCTTATTTGTTCACTTCCTGAAATTCCTCCTTTTTACAGTGTCCTCGAAGCAACCTCACTTACTTTGAACTGGTTTGAAGGTGGACATTTATACATATCATTACAAAGATGAATGATTTGATGACTAGATCGTTCCTCAGTTACGTAGAGTTAAAGACACAGGCCATCAAGGAGCTGGAATCTGAACCAGACCTCGAGTTGGGCCAACTAGACTCTACTGACGAACAAAACCTGTCAAGTTTTTTTGAAGAGGTTAATGCAATCAAGTCCAATATGGAAGAGATCACTGGTCTCCTTCTCGACCTTCGAGACCTGAATGAACAATCAAAATCCACTCATAGTGCGAAAATTCTGAAAGGAATCAGAGACAGAATTAATTCAGACATGGTCACTGTCCTTCGAAAAGCCAGGAATATCAAGTCTAGATTGGAATCGCTTGACCAGACGAATCTGGATAATCGCAGTTTGTCAAAGGCATACAAAGAAGGTGGCCCCATAGATCGAAGTAGGATTTCAGTTACTAATGGAGTGAGGATTAAGCTAAGAGAAATGATGCATGATTTTCAAGCACTAAGAGAACAGATTCTGAAGGATCACAAAGAAGGGCTTAAGAGGAGCTATTATAATGCAACCGGTGAAGTGCCGAGTGAGGAGACAGTTGACAAGATGATCTTCGGAGGTGGGCAAGTCAAAATTTTTGAAGGGAAGGCAGATTTAGCGATGGAGAACAAAGAGAGGCACGAGGCTTTGAAGGAGGTGCACAGGAGCTTGACTAAGCTGCATGAAATGTTTCTTGACATGGCTGTTCTGATGGAAATGCAAGGAGATGAGATCAATAACATTGAAGAGAATGTCGCTCGTGCTAAAATTCTCGTTAGTGGGGGGACTAACGGACTACACTATGCAAAGCAAATGAAGAACAGAAGAAACTGGGGTTGCTGGATTGGGATTCTGTTGCTGGTTCTCTTGGTAATCCTCGTCTCAACCTTAGCTTCTTGAATAGTTCCAGGACAGTAATTTGCTTGAATGGAGATTATCGTAAAGCTTGCACAGAAAATACAGTTCTGGAGTAGAAAAATAGTATGTAACAAGCGGAATGGCTCTGGCTGAAGTACTACTGTTGATCAACAATTGATTTTATTGATTGACCATAAAATTTCAGTTATAATTACAAACAATCCCTTTTAATACACTCGGAATTTGAAATTAACAACAGACTTTCAACTTTCACCGTTTAGCTCGCTTGTGAAAATTGTCAGCAAGAAGGGAGGTCCTTGGGTGGAGGCAGGATGGATTGCCCAGGGCCTTTCCCGTTTTCAACCACAAATGCTGTTTTCAGGCCCCAGCCAGTATGTAGCTCCAGATGACAGTGCATGAACCACACACCTAGCAGATAATTGCAGCAGTTAAATGATTGGAATAATGAATGCATTTGGTACTTCCATAATAGGGAGAGAAAAAAAAATGCAGAAGAAGAGAGACCTCTGAAAGTGATTATGTTTTCAACAATACCTGGATTATCTGCCCTGAATCTTATGGCAGTCCATCCACCAGTGGGCACCCCAACTGTATTTCTCTCCGGAGGATCGACCAAGTTAAAATTTTGCGGGTCTTTCTTAGGGTCAAAGTTTCCAATGCCCGTTCCAACAACAAAGAAATTATATCCATGAAGGTGAAATGGATGGGACTCAACAGTGAGAAGGTTTGTGTCTTGTAACACTAATTGCACGGTTGAATTGTAAGCAATTTTGCTCAGTCGAGTGCCTATGGTGGTGCCAAGATTGGCAGTAAGTGGTGCCCCGGTGTAGTTAAATGGAGTTGGAGGATTATCAGGAAAGTCCAATCTGAACACCCCCTTGATATTGAAGTAGTGAGCTTGAAGAAGACCGACATGGGGCATCACGAAACTAATATTGTTCAAGGAAGCAGTGAGTTTTGTCCCGTTTAAACAAGTTGCACATTGGTTAATTCCTAAACCTATAGTGTAAAAAAGGTGTCGGTCCACTTTGAGAGGTACATTTGCAGGGAATTGAGGAGAGTTTAGGCTCCTAAGCTTGGTGTTGTAGCGAAGAGAAACTGCAGTGTCATTCGGTGCTGGTAACTGAGGGAGGAGAGGGAGTAAGGTGTTGGGGATGCCTTTATATTGCAGTATAGCTGTAGCAGTTCTATTATCTACGGCAATAGGTGCATCCATAAAAGGCCTAGCAGCCATGAAATACCTGTTGGGTGATTGTGTGGCTTGAACAAGAACATTTGTTGTCTGTCCTGGAGCTATCAGAATTACTGGCGTTGTGAAAGGCTTTGTATAGACAGCATCGATTTCGACCACAGTCATATTGTGGCCAGCAATGGCAAAGAATAGTTCATCATTAAGTGCAGCATTGATGATTCTTAGGAGATAAGTCTTTCCCTGTTCAACCTCCATCGCGAATGTATCTGCAGGATTTACCAGTAACATTGATTAGCTGAATAATTGCATGCAGTGATGATGATTTCCAGTGCTGAAGGAGGTCATCTGTACGGTGAAACAACATTTTTGTACTTACGTTTTTCAGAACATGGGAAGAGTGGCCCTGGTTTCCCATTAATGGTATGGGCATCGGAGGCATTTGGCGGCAATCCTAGCAGGTTACCTTGTTTAACAATCTCTTCTACATCATTGTTCCACCATTCACCTGCACAATTGCGACGCAAAAGCCATGAGTACTGATTGTTTAGCTTGTAGGATCTTATTACATGTGCACACAAAGAAGGTCAAAGGTAAAGTTGTATGTCCTACCTAGAACTACGGTCTCTTCTCTGTGGGGCTGTGGGAAAGGAAATGGAGTTCCTTCCTTTGGCATGATAACAATGGCGCCATAGACTGTGGCTCTTAACCAAAAGATATGTGCATGCCACCATAATGTACCCCTTTGGCCTGTTACGTTAAAATCGTAGGTATAACTGTGCCCGGTTTTGATTGGACACTGTGTGATGTAAGCAGGTCCATCTGCCCAGCCATTGCGAAATTGCTTCAAACCATGCCTGCAAATTAAAAATCCTTGCCATTAGTAATATCACAAAGGGCTCTCACTTTTTCTCTTTCTGGGTTTTATTCACTAACGTACCAATGAATAGACATGTTATATTGAGCATGGTTGGTGACATTCACAAGAACTCTGTCTCCTTCTCTGGCATATATCGTTGGCCCTGGAAACCTACCATTTACTGTCACAATTGGCTTGGCATGACATAGCCTGCTTACATTTTTCACTGTTATCTGGAAAGAAACAGAGAAAAACTGTCAACGAAGGAAGAAAGCAACAGCAAGAATTAATGGTCAGAATCAAGATTGCTTTGGTCTTAGTTTAGTACTTACATCAAATTGGTAATTCTTAACTGCAGCCTTTGCTGGAACAGAAATAAACCCAACTAAACAAATAGATAGAACAAGATAATCCCAGAAAAATCTTTGGCTTGCTGCCATTTTTTCTGGTCTGAATGGATGTATATATAGTTCGAAATGCTGATGCAATGTGAAATGCTTTTGGATGAGTCATGATTGAATGGAAGTCCAATGGTTTTATAGAGCTTGAAACAGGTCAAGGTAGACTGTCAGTTGGTTAAAAAAAGAGGAAGGAGGTGTTGTTGAATTAGGTTGAAGGTGGCAATGCATACGAAAGCTTTTAAGCAAGGTATATGTCGATAAGGGGACCAGGGTTATACTGTTTAGCTTGAAGGGGAGATAAGGTCCCAAAAAAACAAGTGAGGAACCTCAAATCTTTGTTAGAAGAGTAGTGATACGAGCATGAAAGCTCTGCATAGCCTAATAGTGAGCTTTATCGTCAAGGAAAAGAGATTGAATTTACCGCCTCTTTGTTATTTGGTGTAGGATTGATTCTTCGTTTCTATTTACTATTTCTAAACAATATTGGATGGCTGAATCCATTTCCTAAGGTTAACTTTACCTTTTTTTGTATTTAATCATTTTCTGGTTTCCTTGTTCATTAACATTTGGGTCATCAACCAAATACCTTGCTTCAAAGCTTCTGCATGGCTTAGCCTGTTGGAGTACTTCTCCGAAACTGCTAAAACTCGCCAGGATTCAAGCAACCTTGGGTCTCTCTAGCTAGAGGTAACTCTTTCTGTGTACTCACTCCTAAAGAATTGCTGGCTGCCTGTGCCTTCACGAACTCATGCTTAAAATTAGTCAATCCTCATCGGCTCTACCTAGGCCGAACCGGATATGTTAAATTTCCCGGTTCCATGGGACTCAAATCAGTGGGATGCCGGTTCGGCCCATAACTAAACTTTAAGCCCAAAACAGTTGCAACTACTCGTAAAGATACCGGGCCACTATGATTGGATACGAATCTGCCACTAAAGTATCTGAGCCGAACCAAAAACCTAAAAATATAATAGATGGGCTTGGCTCAGGTACAATACCAGCCTCCCATCCAAAATGCTAATATATACATAGGACACGATTGTTGCCTGTATTTAATGATTTATCTCCGAAATTTTAAAATATTTCATTTGTTGTTAAATAGATAAATAAAATAATTTTACAAATAAAAATTTATTACAGTTGAGACGGAATAACCAGAAGAATAAATTCTGGTGTCTACATTTTACTACCGGCTTTTGTGATGGTATGGCCTCTTTTGAAGTATCTAGGAGTAGGTCTAAGCCAGGTTCCCCCTCCAATTATGCCTTTGGTCAACAGTGGTTCAGCCTCGTCAGTGGATAGTGTGTGTGACCATTCGACCCTTTTGGATCTATCAGCTCCGGGGCCATAACACTTGTACTCCGCATAGAACAGCGTACTATAACATAACTCGAACAGAAAAGAGACAGATGTTAGTGAATAATCGGTCAAAGTTGTTGTTGGAGGGGTAAAAATAATACAAGGATTTTCCAATCTTACCTTTCCCTGCTTCGGTCTAGCCAATCATTCCATCCAGGTGGAACTATCACGCTTGAAATGTAAGTGAAGGCAAACACCACTCTAGAGTAAGCACCCCACGGTCTTCCTAGAAAAGCAGAACCGTCACCGGTGATCTTGCAACCCAAGAAGACAAAGCCGGTGTTGTCTGATGGGGAGTCCCTATGTTGGGCTGTAATGGATCCATTGTTTTTGGAAGTTGAATGCAGATGGCATCTCTGTGGAAACCAATGGTGTATGGCAGACTCAAGTCAATGAACACAAATACTGATCAACTCCTTAATGATCAAAGCAACGAAAGTTAGTCAAGTTCATAGTATGATATATTAGCACTCACTTCATAAAGCGAAGCAGCATTTCCACATATGAAATCGGTGGCTCCTTCGATGTAACAGTTGCTATAGTAATGCGATCCGGTGTCGTCCAGGAGAGTGTCTTGGTAGGAGAGAATCCTGCAAGCATAGAATGCAGTTCTATCACCCGATACCCACAACGCAACAGCTTTATCTCCACTCCCGAACGTATTCTGTAGACACAAAAGATTAGTGAATTTCAAGCCCATTTATCTCCCAATATACATACTTAGTACATGTTCCAAAAGAATGATCACAATGATCGAAGGTCATAAAAATGGCAATACCTCAATGGTGAGATATCGTCCTACAAAATCAGAAGCCAACACAGACATGGTAGGAGACTCGAATATGTTCCCGCTATCTTCCCATGTTATTATAGTGTTGGAGGCCTTGGTGCCGCTCAAAGTTATGAAGGGCTTATCAGCAGGAACCATGACCTTTTCTCTGCTCAAGAAAAATCAATGGAGAAATTTAAAATAAAGTGAGAATTTTATGCAGACATGCAAGTAGGTTCATTATATTTTGTATAATATAATAAGTCTAACCTGTACACTCCAGGCTTAACCCAAATGAAAAACAATTCAGAATTATTCGGCGGGACAGAGTCTATTGCTTCTTGTATTGTCTTAAAATCCCCATGGCCAGATTGATCGACCCGAATGAGAACGGCAGTGGATGTGTCTATGGGAGCTTTGGTAATGGAAGCTATGACAGGACACAGGGCAATATGGAAGAAAATGACCAGAACATAAGCATATATCTTCTTTGCAGCAACTCCCATGTGCGTTCCCATGTGATGATGATCGCTTTTCCTCGTATCGGCGAGAGTGCTCAGGACTAAAGATTTAATCTTTTTGTACTTTACGGCTTAGTGCAATTAATTCGAGGTGCCTGAATATATACATGCCGATTGAAGAAAGTGTATTGGCAATGTAGCATCCCGAATAAAAGTCAAAATCTTGGTGATCCCTCGGGGATTTCTTACGGTTGAAGCTTAAATTAAAGGTGGCGGCTGGAATTAGAGTGCACATGCAAACCAAAGATACGATGATATTCCATGAAGCAGTTGCCATTGATTTAATCATGCTTGAAATGCAAGAATTATAAACTTGAACATGTACATGTACTCTACGTCTTAAATATTGAGGTAAACCTAGGTAGCTTGTCCAGATTAGCTATAATACTTTAGGATTTTCAAGCAAAGTCTTGATATGGGTATTCAGTCTTCTTCCCATTAATCAAACCAAATCAATATTTGTGTTACCATAACCATGTAATTTAATTATTGACAAGGACATATGGTAGTAAAAAAAAAATTGAGATTTCTTAAGTATTTGATCTTAGGATATCATTTTAATAAATTTCAATCAAAACTTAAACTGATTAGAAATTATTTTATCTTAATTAAGATTTTGAGTTCAAGAATAATATATGTAATTCTGGCCGACTCACTAATATGACATCAGGAATCGCTGTAAAGATGAACAACCGAGCAATAAGGTGACATGACTTCAACTTGATTAATCTTGCTTGTATAGTATGTCCAAAGATTTGAAAGGCGGCTTCGAATCATTGAACTGATTTCAGTTTACTCGAAAACCTACTTAATTCACCCACAGCTGTTTTGTTTGCAAGTGTGGATAACAACAGATCAGATGAGGGACAAGAAGTCATCTATGGAATGTCGACTTCTTATTATCCTAAAACAAGCAACAAACTAAACAGGGAAGCTGTCTTTATGGCAGCTCATTAGGTTGACTCCTCCTGTCACCAACGAAGCAAATGGAGCAGAGGATAACTCTATCCAAACCGGGCATGTCGGTTGCGTTACTCGTGAGTTATAATATAATTTCGGCCCAATGAACTCTTTTGCAAGATTATCCTCTACTATTTCTAACATTTATTGGGCTATTGATCTGTGTCAACCAACGGGCTTGATTAGTGAAGTCCAAGGCCCTGAAAAAACAGTTATGTCGAAGGGCTCCCTCCCGACTATAAATACTCTCTCAAAGGTAAACCCTAGCAGACATTCATTCTGTTATTTCATCTTATTTCAATTGCTTCTGCCAAATTACTCCGGCGACCTCCGCTATCTTGTTTTTTATTTTTCAATTTTTCGCTGCAGAAAGAAAAAGTGCGATGATGATGAGAACAATAATCTCGTTAATCTGATATTAACATGAGGATAAATTCTCTATTCCATTCTTAACCAGACTGAGCACTTTTTCATTTTGTTTTAAATCATTAATTTTTTTCTATTATCCATTTGATTTTGTCAAGACACAAAATTATTTGAACACTTGTTTTCGTCGAAATTGTTCGTAATCTTTTGCAAGGTCTTTCCTCGTTTTTCTTCTTCACACGACGGACTCGCTAGATACCTGAACATGTGTTTCTACGGTATGGAGAGTCGACAGAGTTGAATAGCCGAATAGAGGAAGTTTTAGGTGTGGAAATGATTCCCCAGGAATGGATGAAGTGGGTAGCTGAAATCAATTCCTAATTAAAATTGATTTTAATTGAGGTGCTTTTTTTTTTCAGTAATTTTGTGGATGACACATTGATAGGTAATTGTGGGGAGATATTTACTCCAATGATCATCTGTCCATCTGGAAAGTTAACAATAAGAGGAATGATGCACAATAAATTTAATGTTATCCAGAAAAGAGAACGGAGACCTGTACAATCACGCGGTGGAATTGTGGCTTTGACCAAGACCACTGCAGCTGTAAATATTTGACTGACGTTTTTGTATTTTTGGAAGGCAACCGAGTACAAAAGAGAAATCGAGGGAAAAAATTATATAATCTTATCATTGTTGAAAGGAACACGGCGGGAATTGATAGCTATCCTTGAAGGGAAAAGATGGAAGTGGTGAAGGAGGAAGAAGAGTACAACTGGAGAGAGGTGGTTCTGCCATCATTGATCCCGATCGTACCTGAACCAGAGCTAGAGAGAGAGACGGGAGAGAGAAGAAGAGGCAGAGACATACTTGTAGCTGTTGATCATGGACCCAACAGCAAGCACGCCTTTGACTGGGCGTTGATCCATCTTTGCAGGCTAGCCGATACCATCCATCTTGTCCATGCTGTTTCCAGTATGTGTAGAAGATTAAAGCCTGGCTCTTGAAGGATTTTGTTGTTTAGCATATTTGAACATCACTCTGGTGTTTTTCTTCATTAGCAAAGTATGGGGTTCATTTCTTTCTTTGCTTTTCTGGGAATTTTCGCAGGTGTGAAGAATGATGTTGTTTACGACACAAGCCAGGTGCTGATGGAAAAGCTCTCCGTGGAGGCTTTTCAGACCGCCATGGTGTGTGAGCTCCTCTGATTCGTCCTCAAGCTTTTCTTTTCTTTTGTGTGCATCAATTTAAATATGATTTTCATCGAATACAGATTAAACTTCTTGTTTTCTTTTCATCTGATATGATTTTGAATCGTTTTGGGTTAACCAACGGAAATTGGGATTACCGAACAAGTTCTCGAACTACTAAGAGACAGTTCCTTTTTCAATGTCCATGAACTCAACCTTAAGTTTCCTCAAATATGTCTTCATCATTTATATTACTTCAACAACCTTTCCCTTATTCATCAAAAAAAAAAAACAACCTTTCCCTTATTCACGTACTAGTAAACCTCTAGAGCTATAAACTTGTTCAAGCGAAAAATAGTAAGTCAGTTCAGTGGCTTTATTTGGAATCCTTACATGTATTGATTGGTTGCTCAAATTGTGAGTCTTGCCTCTATCTAGACTAGACTCCTGGATTCATTACAGGAATTACTAGACTCCAGGATTCGTGTAAGACTGGAATTATAGTCCCATTAATCATAATCTCAGTGAACTGATATGCCCATCATTTCTATTTATATGGAATTAGGTGAACAGTGTAGCTCGGATTGTGGAAGGGGATCCGGGTAAGGTTATTTGCAAGGAAGCAGAAACGCTAAGACCTGCTGCTGTGGTGATGGGTACCAGAGGCAGAAGCTTAGTTCAAAGGTAACTGACAAGTCCCTACTGCTCTTTGTGCGCACCAGCGACCAATTCTCTAATGTTGCTTCGTACAGTGTGTTGCAGGGAAGTGTGGGCGAGTATTGCTTCCACCATTGCAAAGCAGCACCTGTTATAATTGTGCCTGGGAAAGGTATCATCCTCAAATTGAAATCTTTTTTTTCTAGCATCAGAACTATCTTACAAAATTCTTGACTGAATTTACTTTTTTTTTTTTTGCTGACAGAAGCTGGTGACAAATCATTGATAAACTGGAACTAGTTATGTACTAGGTATTCAGCCACGAAATATGCGTGTTAGTGTCATGGTATTGATCATTAGATTGGGTTATTGACATGCAACGAGACTTTGGTGGCATGCAGAGTGCTGTGTTTGTTGTAAATCATAATTGTGTTGCAGGATTTGTGTTTCTTGTAGATCTTCTTACACGTATTGTATGCTTAAATTGCGAGTGTTGCCTCTATCCTATCTAGACTAGACTCCTGGATTCATTACAGGAATTTCTGGACTCCTGGATTCATTACAGGAATTTCAGATCCTTCGCTTAAACCTGATAAAAAAAAAAGATAGTCATTCCATTGAAAACCGATTAATAAAAGATGAAACCGCCTGCATAGGCGAGATCCAGAAAATTGGGCCTTTAGGCCTTGAATCAGAAAGGGAGAAACTAAAACTAGCCTAAAAATATTAAAGACCGGGCCGTATTTCCTTCCTACACGTGGTCCAATGACAGAAACTAAAAGAAGCTTTGTTCTGTTGTGTTTCATACAAATTCGTGGTTTTTAAAAAAACATTAGAAACAGCTTAGTGCACTGAGGAGAACTGAGTCTGTGCTGCGAAAACCGGGCCATTGAAGATGGGCATAGACAACAAACATGCTTCTGGTTGGGCCTTTGGTCCATGTTTGTCGGTTCGCTGTTTCCTTCTCCTGCATGCTACCTCGATTACGTTTTGCATGTAATATAAACCAAAGGCTAAGCCATCAAACAATTGTAAGAATGCTCGTTTTTTATCAGAATAATCTAATGGAATAGTCTTCGGATCCAAAAATAAAAGGAAAAGCTGGAGTTGGGTGTATTGAGCTTATTTTACAAGCTGATCCTGTAAATAAAATGAATATCCCTATGGATTTCCTGTTCTTTGGTTGCTAATGCCGAGTCTAACTACAACCCATGTGAGTTATTGTTAAAAGACAAACCTTACCCATACTCTTCCATGGCAGTTACGCTAAGAACCAATTTCAGGTAAGATCAAATAATCTTCTAGATTTAGTTTTCTATGATCTCATTCACCAAGTTAACACAGTTCCTAGGTAAAGACGAAGCTCGAATCCGGCAAGGAGATCGTGCTAAAGTGATTTTCCAGGAAGCAAACGGATTACAGCCATTAGCTGTTGTCATGGGCACGGGCACCAGAGACAGAAGCATATTGAAAAGGTGCTGTAGGATTATCTTTCTCTTCTTTCACTTATCTGTTTCCATAGTTGCAAACTGCCAATTATAGTTGTACCTTGTGAGGGTATTTTAGCTTCCAACTCTTACCCTTCTTCAAGTTCTTTTACCCTCTTTGAGTTGACATATATATGCAGACTTACAGGTTTTGTTTACTTTTTTCGCATTGATTGATTGAAGCTTGGAAAAATTCAATGTCGTAGAGGAGTTTCTGACTGTCAAGAGACAGATCTACTAGCAAGTCTAGCTACTCAGTAGTGTTGTTATAGTTGCTGCTGTTCCTACTGCTATCGACATAGTCATGTTAGAATATGTCATTTTCTTGAAATTTGTGAATCATTCATTCGGCTAGACATGGATTCTGAGAGATACTGAACATTCATCATTGGAAGAATTGCTGTTTTAAACCAACAAACGACTGTGTTTTCATTGGCTGATAAATATTTAGTATATTGGAAATTCTTTTCCAAAAGCATTTAATTGGGAATAAATTAATGTATGATTGGAAAGAAAAAAATTAATAGCCTTGATTGTTCTATGTCCACAAGATCCTCAAAGGTGTCGATAATCTTGTTCATGCATATGATTATTTTCAGGATTCGGGTACAAGATAAGGACATGAACACGGGAACACACTCATCCGAATAGAATCTTTGTTGTAATAAAATACAAACCAAGCTAGCTAGAGAAGCTTTAAGGGTTTTAGCTTTATACGATCTGGAATTGCACTATGTGAAAAGGGTGAAAGAACACTTTAATATAAGAGAAGAAAAATGCATAGAAAGCTGAAATGGACCAAGAAAGAGAAATGGCAATATCATCTTTCACCATCCATAGAAAACAAAAAGAATCGAAGAGATCTTGCCAGTGGATGAGACCAGGTCCACCAATTTCACTGTTATGTGTGGCATGAAAGTGAAGGCAAAGGCTTTTGTAAATCCCATCCATTAACAAGAGGATGGTGTCATAATTGGCTGTTTAATGGTCCCCGGTTTGCTTTTGCAGGCCAATGTTGAAGGTCTTCTTTCTTATTCATTACGACGAGACTATCTTGAGGCATGTCTGTTAATGCAAAACCAAGATATGAACTTTTCACCGGCAGCGAATAGGGACTTGCATGTGGGAGTTTAGGCTTATCATTTAGAACTTTGCTCATCCAAACCACTAAAGTGATGTCAAAATTGCTAGCTATTTTTAACTAAAAAGAAAGCAGAGGCATAGTTGGGTAGACGTCACGCATCTTACTTGACCGGAATACGGTAAATTATTTTACTTTTGAGCCAATTATTTCTGTCCTTGGGTCACTGGGGCTAAGTGGTTGAGCTACTACCATATATGGATAAACCTTCTTGTCTGGGAATGAATGTGAAGGAATTTGGTGTAGAGCTGTTAGACCAACCTCTTATGGCTATGCATGAACCTGATAAAGTCGCTACCTCTCAGGTAATGGAAGAAATGTCACCCCATTTTTGTGACCGGGAGAATTAAGGTGTCATATTCCTTTTAGCTATAGCCATGTTGATTGTACGGGAACCATGTCTGATTGCAAGGAATCGAGGATGACCGAGAAATCCAAATTGTATGTGCTGAAGCAGAATTGGTAAATGCCGCTTTAGTATTTGAAAGGAAACATCATGACCAAACGATTAATGTCACTTGGTTTGACGTTCTTATGAGAAACCATGCCAACGAATCCATGTCTCTTATCTCTTACATGAGTTGCTTAGTTATCAGATTCTGAATCAATGTCCATATCGTTCTGTCCTAGAGGAGCCAAGCCGGGTCCGCCTTTAGGATCATGTCGTCTGGACTTGATTGAACTTGTCACACAGGCTCATCCAACATAGGGACAACCTGTTCCATGGGAATACAAGGACTCCTTCTCACGGAAATTGCAGTACACTCGCGGCCATCCTTTCATCCTTAAGGAAATTGGTGGTTTGTCTTAGTGTTCGCTTTCTGCCTTAGAATCTATACAGAAGGGCAATTAAGTCCACAGGTTGTTGATGCTCTTTGTCACGCTCTTGCTTGCATGGGATCGCCTTAGCTTTTCTGTCCTCCATTGGTTTTGACCCCCTTCTGCCCCCACAAGTCCTTTGCGTCGGTTTCATCACTAAATTTTTGGTCCCCCTTTCAATCACCATCCATATTTTTGGCGTCTCGGAAAATCAATATGTTTTTAATGCCCAAAGTAAAATGTATTACAGGAAAAAAGATTTCAATAAGTAAATATTTTATTCATGCTATATATCACCAGTATAAATACAAATATATACGTTATTATGTACTACAATAAGCGAAAAGAATCAGGAATAGAGGCTCGTATACATGATGTTCTGATTCACATCTCCATCTTCAGATTGCTTGCTTCAATGGAACCTGCAAAAATCAGTGAAGAATCCATCTTTTAGGAACCTTATCTTATACTTGCTGATGAACAATGTGATGAAAGTGATAGGCATGGGAATTTGGTTTCAAGAAAAAGCTAATTCATTCTACTCATTTTTTCTGCTCTGATATTTCTTTCCAACTTCTTCGTCAAAAGTGAATTTGATTAACAATCATAAAAAAGATGGGAAGTTTCTTCTGAACTGTCTCCTCATTTCTGTCACATTCTCATTTTCTCTGAAGCATTGCAGTCTCTGTTATAGGTAGTAGCATCCACTTTGCTTATTATAGACCTTGTGAAATTATCGAAGCAAAAGGCAACAGATGAACACATATAATGCTAGTCTTACTTGTAAACGCCTGAAGTGGAAAGGATGTTGACCTCCCTTGATCAAATGCCACATTGCAAAGATTTTGTAGATCAGCATCCCAGGTAGATGGGGGCTGGAGTTGCTGCATTGCAAGCAATACTTGGATGAGGAAACTTTAGTTCATCATAAACATAATACACATTGAGATGAAAAGAGTTTAAGAGGTTTACAGTGAAGCAAGATGAGTCAAGAAAGGTATCAGGGATGGGAGCACTGATGGTCCTTCTAAGTCCCATGTCAGGGGGGTTTATGTCCACATCCAAACCACAACATGTAAATAGTTGTTGTTGTACGGGGTTAAGCTGAAGGTAAGCAGGATTTGTGATGTCCGAGGACATCCCAATTGTTGGAAAATTTGTTGGACAGGCAGGAAAGAACTGTCGATTGAAACCAAAAAATATGTTATTACACAGTGGAAAATGAAAATTACTTCCAAGATTGTGCTTCATGCAGGAATCTAACATTCTCCGAAGCAATGGTTTACTTACCTCTTTGGCGAATAAACTGTCGACGTTGAAGTCGAGCCTAGGATTTACCGCAGCCAACTTCATCGACAAGAACTATGCAGGAAAAATACGAAGATCTAGTCAAGAATTTGCAGAAATTCTACAAGGACTTTTAAGGAAAGTGGAAAACATAGAGCTAGTTACCTCTACTTGTCGCTGAAGAGACTGCACATAGTTAATGATTTCGTCAAGCATTCCAGCTTTACCTGTAATTTTGTTGCAGCCAGGTACCAGATCCTGAAGGTATTTCATTCTTTCACTGATCTTTTCCCTCCTTACCTGCACAGCACATGCCTATAGGTTAGACAGAGATGCTTGAAAAAATCTATATAGAATACAACAAAAAAAAAAAAGAGTGATCATAAGCCTACCGGCGTGCCTAAAGAAAGAAGCTACAGAAATTCTTACTCACCCTTTCAGCTAAGCTATGGCTATCTGTGGCTTGACCTCGGCGAGCCCGGACATGAATGTAATCTGTCTTCGGAACCTCGGTAATTTTAGAATGATCCTTGGAATTTTCAGCTGAATTTTCTGCGCAAGTCTTTATGCTTTTATTGTTACCGTTGTTGTTGCTGTTCTGGCAACTGCTGCAGCAGCTTTTGTTGCTGTTTCTATCTAAAATCTTTGAATCTCCTCCTTCCTCTGTGGATCCTTTAGTTCTTTTGTCTCTGGTGTCATCTTCTGCAACAACCTGTACATAGCCCAGAAGGAGACTTCAATTTATCTTTTCTAACTAAAGCAGTCAAACAAAGAAAAATTTAACCCTAGTCTCCCAATAAACATTTTACAAGGTTGTCCTCAAGTCAGAAATTTTACAGGAGTAACTGAACCTATCATGTGCAAGAAATTGAATGCTGTAACTCTGAAACAGACTATTCAACAGAGACAGATACCATCCAAAAACCAAAACTGTCAGAAAAAATCAGACTAGGGGATCAAGAGGCATCAAATGAACCGAGAAAAAGAAAAGATAACTTAAGCATCAATCTGGCTGTAAAAAAAATTAATGCAAAGGTTCGAGAGAAACACTGATCAAGCTCGCTGAAAAATTCCCATGACCAATAGACTTACAAAAAGAACACCTTTGGGTTGTCAAGTACCTTATCAGCTTTTCGCTTCTTGAAACTCTCGCTGCTTACTCCAGAGCTAATCTTGCTGTCAGACCCATCAGACTCTTTACCACCCGCAGCCGCGAGCGTCGCAGCAACAGTTGCTGGGCAGCTAGAGGTCCTTGCAATATTATTTATGTCAAAGCCGAACCTGATACCATCTCCATAACCGCAAGGATCAAAACCTGCCACCACATCCTGAGTAGCGCCGGTCCACCCGTTATCCACTAAACACGGGTCAGGTTTCACCAACCGGGTCACCAACTCACCTAGAGCACCCTGAAAGCCCCTCTGCTGCGGCACTTGATGAAACACACCACTCAGATCACTGAAGTAACTTTCTTCTTGTACCGAAAGCTGCTGCTGCTGCGGTTGCCGTTGCTCTTGCTTCCATTTCAAGCGAGCCCTTTGCCTCTCAAGCACTGTCATGTCCGTACAGTGCAGCATCTCAGAGGGTAGATGTGTTGCCCTATTCATCTCCAACTAAAGACGAAGATTCTGCCTGGCTTGCTTTTGTTCCAAAGGGCAGAAGGATAAATGTCTTTTTTTTCCCTTCCCTTATCTATGTATCTAAGAATAGTAGTGACACGATCGTCTCATGAAGGTGTCTGGTACTCGTATAGGTAGTAGTACACTGTTAAGATTGGAGTAAATTGCGAGCAAATGTGCACTATCTAATTGTGGAACCAAAAGGACTTGGAAAGAAAGGAAGAAAGAGAAAGGGAACGAAAAAGAAAAGGTTGATGCTGTGAAGGGTGAAGAGACGGGAAGGTGTGGGGTATATATATATAAATGGGGAAAGAAAGAAGGGTGGCCCGAATCTGACAGCAACTAGCTTGACCGAGGGTTATTAGTGCTAAGTACGTGGTTTAGTACTTATAAAGGCATCAACAACTCAGAAGTAACCGATATAGTGTAATAAAGTTGGTGTGTTTTCCCTCGAAAGGAAATAGAGAATAGTAGTAAAGGAGAGAGAGGGAAGGGCGCAACTGGGGGCAAAGCGCAATCGAGTGTATCCATAACCAGAGGCCGTGAGCAAAGGGTCCCACTGACATGACCGCCACGTGGGAGTGTCCGAAGCACGAGAAAACGGCGTAGGGTTGGACCGGTGTGGATATCGGATGGGGATTGGAATAGATCACTCCTTTCTTCCTGCTTGCCCATATCCATGACGATACCACTCCAATTCTCCAAAAAACATAAGCTCTATACTTCACATCAGAACCGACTTTGTTAGAAATTTGTACATGAGAGGAGGAGGATATAGAGGATTTATAAGTCAGGAAAATAACATACAGAGAAATATATTTCTAGTGAAACCTTGTCAAACTGCATTTATTCCTGTCAGGACAGGGAAGAAATTTATCAAAAGTTAATTTCGCGCGCCTCATATATATATATATACATTAAACATCCAGAATGACGTCTGGCTGGTTTTCCCGCGGCTATGTTGCTCACGGTTTTGCCCATAGTTACATATATTAGTTTGTTGTTAGCCTCGAGTTGGTGCTTAACAGACGATTTTCAAGTGGGTACGTATTACTTCAGCACAGTTTCTTCTTAGAAAAAGAAACAAACAACAGAAGCACAAGATAGGTCGGCCTTACTATTAGTTTGCCTTGTGTCATCATCAATCTGTTATATATCCATGAGCTTGAATCCATGTCTATGCGAGGACCATTTTTCTTTCTCTCTGGTAAAAGATTAAGTAAAAAGAAAAGCAGGACTGATGTTACTTCACATTGAAAAACAAAGAAGAAATCATTTGTACGAACCCTTTCATTGAAATAATGAAAAAGACTCTACATTCTTTCCACATCATAGGGGGATGCATGATGGCCGCAGTATTATTCTTTTTTCTCTGTCTGTATTTATTAAATTAAATTTTATTTATATGTTATGAATTTATGATTAAATAGAACTAGGTTATTCTCTATTGATACCCAACCGTGTTGGTACTAGAATATTATAGTTAAAAACCTATGCCCGTAGGATGATTGTTTACATGTAGTTCTATACATGCATGCAGACCAGATCAGGACTCGCATTGAATCCTCTTTCGATAGAACAATTGCTCTCGGTTTTGTCCTAGCTAGGACCAGATCCAATGAAAGCACGGGGATTCTGAAAGAATTAACAGAAAAATTTAACTGTCGCACTCCCGAAACTTGGTCTTTATCCAGTCATTATCATAATTTGAATTTAAATTGGAATAAATTATTTTATAATACTCAAATTTTGATTTAATAATTAATTTAAAACAATAAAACACATACGCATACACATCCTCGAAACCAATCCAATTCCATTTACATATTCTAACCACGCACCATATTTTTTGGGTTGTTCAGCCCGTGAAGGATTGCAGGAAAATCGGCCCTCCTTACGCACGGCGACCCACATGCACGCTTACACGTGGATGTTCGTAAGCATTTGACCTGACATGTCAGATATGTGACGCGGCGGATTACGTGGAGGACCGGGGCATTTCTGGTTCTCTCGTAATTTTTTGGTTCTTGGCTGGAAACTATATTTAGAGTGAGGGATTTGGTAAAAGTAATGTAACATAACAGAAGCAGTGAATAGTTTCTGGATCCACTCACCTGAATGGAAAGTGAAGTGCACAAATTTATTCTTATCCGTTAGATCAAAGAGGATCACTGATCAATCAACCAGTTCTATTTGTTATCACACGGACGCAAAGATCCCATATGATAACTGCCCCCATCACTTTTTTGATTTTATCCCAAAGTTCAAAATGAGAGGTTCATATTAACAGAAGTTTGGAATTATTACATATTTTTTCTTTCTTTTAAGTACGGCTTAATTATAATTCTGAGATATGGACAAATTAGTACGAGGATGATTATTTCGTTAATAGTAAATTAAATGGAAAATATATACATGCCAAACTTGATTGATTGGACTGTCAACAGAAATCCAGTCAGCTCCTTCCGGAGATCAGATAATTTTGTCTTTTTTCATGTACTTATTGTTGATAATTGCACCAAAAAACACCAGAGGTCTAAAATTATGCAAAACATGTCATAGGAAAGTGATTGATGTGTTAGAAAACTATATCGTCATAGACTCATAGGTTACAGTGACCAGAAACACTTTTTTAAATATAAACATATTTGGGGTTGAAATTTTAAAAAAAAGGAATTCCATAAATTATTATTTATAATTTATAAACATTTTTTTTGTTAATTCTAATTTTGATAACTCTATAACGCAACACTAGTCATCCTTAAAACAAGCCATCATTTTCGTACATTTTCAGTCATCATAAGAGAGAGAGAGGCAAATAATGTTTTACTGACTTGACATTCCTCTTCTGATGGTTTACGCGCTAATAGTAGCAACGATGGGTCTATCACCAGGCTTTAATCAATTTCTGGTGTGAATTGATCACCCAGAACTGGCTTTGACCAGTACAGAAAGGGAGTCCATTTGGAGGATGGAAATATCTATCCGGAAATCCAACTTGGATAGGACAAGCTCCTCACCTTGTCTGGACATACATATCAATACTTTCTCTCCCTGTGTCCACATAATTAACGAGTCATGTTAACAATAATAGATAAAGAATCTCTTTACCTCTCACGTTTTAGACCAGTACTGCACATACATATTCTTCTTCCGAGGAGAATATCCGACCAAATCAAGATTTTACTTGCGAATCTGTGTAGACATTTAAGTTTTAACCAGTGGGAAGGTAAGGGGTTATTTTTAAGACATAACTCGGCTTAGTGGGAGCAAGTGAACAAGTCCAGAGAGGATGAGGGCAACTTCCATTACATTATCATCTAGTGGGCCTTCTATTCCATCTCCCTCTTATTCTACTTTAATTTATGAGTATCTCACTCACCCAGTTGCATACATTTACACATGATCTTGTACTGCAACTAATGGCAAATGGGACCTAGCTTGCCAATATCTCATCTCTTCTATCGCTTTCTTGGCGGTCTTGATCAACAGCAAAATTCTCCTGTAGCACATTTGCTTTTGTTCTCTGCCTTTGTTCTTTCCTATACGATCGATCAAGCCGTTCCTATTTTGAGGTCGGTAAGTAGTAGCAAGCCCTTTTAGTTTGTCCTAACAACATAATACATCTCTACTGAGATCGACCATTACTGAATAATTACTATCACTTTATAACTCAATTTTTGCCACATCCATTTTTCTCGTGCACGCATAGTTTTATCATCATCTTTGTAAAAGCTGACAGCAAAATGCAGACGCCAGAGTACTAGCTAGTCATTAACATTCAAGTAACAAAAATAGTAATAATAAACGGTCTTATCCTACTATCCTATCTTTTGTTGATAAATGCTGGGAGCAATAATAGAAGGGACAGATGATGGCATGGGTAGGGGAGGCATTGAGGCAGTGATAGATTGCAGCAGATCCGATATATAGAGAATCCTAGTTCTTGCAGGCCCTCTCTTCTGTTCACTAGCTACAGGAGAGATTAATATGGCTGAATTGAAGTAGGGTTCATCGGAAACTGTTGCTCTCTTGCTCCATTGCACATGCAGCAATAATTCCTAATCATAAGAACACTATGGGCTTCGCTTCTCTTCTTCAAAGCATTAGTGTGTAGCTGATTTTGTTGAATTGTTTATGTAGCTCCCGAGAACAGAAAATAGGACTTTTGGAACAAGACAACTGGACATCTAACTCGAGATGCATGGACTTAACACATACACATGTCTAGATGTATGGTAATGATACACCTACACATCGCCCATGCATGCAGGTTACCAGAAAACCTTGTGCTGTTTCGAAGATCAGAAGACCAACTGATTTACTGGTTGAAGGAGAAATAGGGGTGTGAAAGTTCACATGGGATAGCCAACTAAGCCGAGAGAGTCATATTTTTACGAGGGCCCAAAACGACCCATGTGATTGGGCCTTAATGATGGAACAGCTTGTTCTGCAATAGCTAACGATAAAGTGAAAAAGCTACCGAAAGCAACTAATCGGATCGCGATTTATCGTCGGATTTCCAAGTTTTGGGCCTACTTTTATGCGACATAGGAAAACGTTACGTTATCCGCATTACTGGAAGAAAAATACTATAATTAAATAAAGCTTAAATTTGTGATCAATAGAAATGCTATAATTTAAGGTTGAATCCTTAATATTTTGTTAAAAAAGCTGATTTGTCTTAATAAAATAGATTTGACATTGAGCTGTAGATTCAGTTAAAAAATATTGGCAAATAACTAATAATATTTATTCTTCGTGTTTGCCTTTTATCTTTCTTTATAGATGAAAATGGAGCAGTAAGGAATGAAACATGAAAAAGATGCATGCAATGCAATGCAATGCAATGCACTGTATCTGCAACAGTGAAAATGCAATTTGACCAGTCAAAGACACTGTCACGGCAGTGGCAAGAACGAAGATGGTGATAGGAGTAAAAGCAAGCACGTTGTCCGACATCTGCTTAAATCATAGATCAAAAGCAAATGCTACATTACTATCGGTAAAGATATGACTTGAGGTTTTCAACTCTCTATCGTTTTCTTCTTTTTTTGCGGTCAAGATTGCCATTTGGGTGAGCCTGGCTGCTTAATTTAGTTGCAGACGAGAAGAATTGAAAGGCTGGCTTAGTTCTCTTAAGTTAACTACTCTGAGAAAAAGCAAGTATTTGAATCCATTACATTTGTTAATCCACGAACGGCAACGATACATAAGGTGATTCAAGTATATGACAGCAAGAAATCGGGGTGGATCTTGTCAGAAAGTAGATGGCAAGTGTCTCTCTAACCGAGCAAGAACCCCTCAGTTGGGCAGGCATGAAAAGTGATTGCGCGGATGAATCCATTACAACAGCGATTTTCAATGAATGATAAAGTAGAGCATACAGACAGGTCAATCACATTACGCCAAGAAGAAGAGACTTGGCGTTACTATGTAAATTATAAAAGTAATATGCCAGGCTTTGTTTGGTTGTCTTGTCTTCCTTCTTACATTTTAGTGGTTAGAATAGTTTTCTTGCCCTTTGAGATAGGTATAATGAAAAGTTTACCTTTTACTCAAACATGAAAGAACTATCCCTCCTGCTGCATTTCTATTGAGCGTCTTCATAAAATTAACTGGGCTCCTGAATTTACATTACCTCTTGACCAAGCATCCTTCTCTCGAGGCATATATAGGTCCATAATGTATATAAACTAGAATAAATAAATAAAATTCAATTTTATTTAAAATAAATATTCGTCTTATGTTTCAAAGTACAACAAAAGCATTTCATGTCATGAAACCTTGACCATTTATAATTGAGCCTGCAATGAGTCACTTTCATATTTCTTTTTTTTTTCTTTTTTTTCTTCTTTTCGTCATGTATTATTGTATTGTTATTATTATACGCATCTCAACTTGTCCGACAAAATATCCAGCACCTCTATGTCGAAAGATTGCATGATTCCCTTTGGTTGGTACGCAAGAAATGTACTTCTATCTGCTTATCCCACGTATTATTGCCGAAAGGACACCATCCCTCTCATAATCTCCATCTCTTTCTCTTTCTCTTTCTCTTTCTCACTCCCTCTCTTTGAATCGTAGATTCCTACCCCTAGGCTATAGTTGCAGGATCTAATGGACCAGTTGTGTGGGTGATGGATGGGCTCTTATGAACATTGAAAAGTCTCATATATTTCATTTCATGACCTAAAGACGTAAGCCTTAACAGGTGCTTGGTGGGGCTTCAAATCGTCGGGGGGTTCTGGGGTCTGATTCTTGGAAAAAGTATGCACTGTGTATGGGCATCTACTTCTATGTACTGTCCATGAACCATCCAAGCTAAGCACTTTTTAGGGTGTCTTCCCAACTTGCCAGGAAGGACCACTTACCCTATAAATAAAGGATAAACTTTCTTCTTTTTTTATTTAGTCTTTGTACCTTGAGTCCAGCTAATTAACTGAGACGTGAAATGCACCGGGACCAGCCCTTCCTCTAGCAGAAATTCGCAATGGACCCCAAGGATTTTTCTCTGCCTAATTATCCCAATACCATTGTCCTGGTTAGAGAAAAAAAACGCCGTTGTCCTTTCTCTTGGCATCACAAATGTACTGGGTTTTATTATGACAAGTGGTTATATCGACACCGTTCAATGTGGAAAGACGAAGAAAAAGGTAACAGAAGTACAAGGAGCCCAAGCCCATCCCCCAACTACCTCGTCCACGCTCAAGATAAGCAGGTCCATTTATTTAGGTTGGGAAATGCATCGATTTTCTCCGTTCCTTCTTCTGAGTTAGGCATGCCTGCGGTTTGGATGGGAACAGATGGGGCAACCCTTTTCTTCTGATGGTGAATGATCGAGAAAAGAGATTCTTATTTCGCAACATGATGGTTGGCAACTTTGCCTTACACCAATGGACTTGTAATCTTTTTTCTCACCTCGCCAATCGAGCGAAACCTCCATCTTATCCACTGAAAAACCAGCAGCACCTGTTGACAACGCAGATTATCTATTTATATCCAAAAAGCAAACAATGTGCTTGATTTTACATGTCATGATTTCCTGTGATCTGCTGGAACCCTTTTGGTTTTGGAAGTATGTGCTGTATCTACAAAAATCCGTAGCTCCAATTCCAAGGATCTGAAACGAATCAAAACTGTATGAATGCAGCGTTCCTTCTAGCTCCTCCCCTTCCTTGGCGCTACCTTTGTATGTAACTCCAAAAAATCTATGTTAAATGGTCCGTGTATGACACATCAAATTCAAGTTCTACACTTAAAAAATGGACATATATGTATGAATTAAGGTAGATCATTACATTATGTTTTATATTACCTCTTTTGTTCGGTAGATCACTGATGGTCGATTTTTTCCTATAAACAGGTGTCCTGAGGGCAGCTTGTGTACATGTCAGGGTTAAAATTAAATGTACCTCTAACCCATCTTTTTACTCATTGAATTTTACTTTTCAAGTTCTGCTGTTTTCCTAGAAAAGGTCTCACCCTTGGCCTTTGCTCTAACACCATCGTTGATTGAAACAGTTGGCGCTACTCTCCTTGTCTTTCTTCTTGGTTGTTTCCTCGGTGCTTTTGGATTCATCTGCATACAAAAGTCCTTCTGCTTGTCTAGCTTAGTACTAGCTATGTTTAAGGTTTAAGTTCAAGAAAGTAAGCTAGTACCCTTCCGAGCGTAATTTGTACCACAGCATCCGCATCTTTTATATTTTAATTTTTTTGGGGGGTGTTTGACGGACTAATCTATCCACTTTCTGAAATTGCCTTTGAAAAGTTAGTGAAGTAATGATGGAATGATAATACTGAAAAGAACAATATTATATATCAGGAATTCTTGAACCTGATTCTCCTTTCAGTCTGACAATAACCTGATCAGCTATTTCAGCTTGTGGTTCCAAAGTAGACTGGTCACACCTCTGCCACCTTTTGGCACCATAGGTTCTCCAACTTGCTCTAATCTCTCATCGCCTCCACTACCTCCTCTATTTATAAGAATGTCATCCTTGGAGATCTACAGCATCAATCGGGCATCTTTTCTTTACAGCCAACTCGTTCATTTTAAGAGTCTAAAGCTTCTCTTCTCTGTACTCTTTTTACCTGTAAAACTTGAGGGTTTTCGTCGGGGTCTATATTTTACGGTTAGATATGTCGTCTTCTAGCTATCAAGCTTCAAGAACCTCAAGCTCCACCTGGACACCGAGGGAAAACAAACTATTCGAAAAGGCTCTGGCCTTGTTCGATAAGGACACACCAGACCGCTGGCAAAATATAGCCAGGGCTGTTGGTGGGAAATCAGCCGATGAAGTTAAGAGACACTATCAAATCCTTCTTGAAGATCTTAAGCGTATCGAATCTGGCCGTGTTCCTCTGCCGAACTACAAGTCTGGGGGAAGCAGCAATACTAGCGAGGAAGCGAGGTAATCACATCGTTTCCTTCTCTATTTTCTCGAGCATACGCTCTCTTCTATTAGTACACATATGATCATGATCATACAGTTCTAATATATATCCAGAGCATACTGTTCAAACTTTGGTCAGCGGTGTAATTTAGAGGATTCTCTTGCTTACTCAAGCTAGACTATAATTTATGTTCTGGTTTGTTTTATAGGCTTCTGAAGCATCTCAAGCTGCAGTGAAGCCCACGCCAGTCCAGACTGTAAAAGCAAATGCTCTTACCAATGTTTCTAAAAGAAGAAAGAGATACTTGTACCATGAAGTTAATTATATCTCTGTATCTTTCAAGCCCCTCCCCCTTGGAAGAACATAGTCTCCTATCTCCTCATTATATTTTGAGCAGCATATTTTCTATTCTTTCTCGTTTCTCCATTATTTTGCTTACTCCACACCAATGAATCGACAATGATACTGACGTAGAAGTCCAAAAGGATAAGAAAAAGAATAGGAAATAGAGATAGGACAAACCATTATTTTCTTTTGAACTGGTTACCATTAATGGTTGCAATCTTCCAGTTAATGGTAAAACAGAAAAGCAAGTATAATGGCAATCATATTGTAGACGAGTTGTTCGTTAACGTCGTTTTTGTTGAAATGGGCTAAACAGAGGACTACGTTGGGCCAGCCTCGGCCCAAATGAATCAGCCGTTCAGGATACTAAGTTTTGTGATTGGTTACGGGAACCAAAGTCCTTGGGTTTGACGATTCCAACTGTCACTGTAATTCAAAGTTCTTGTTTTCTTCTTTTCTTATAGTAAAACTATATTATAGATAGGAATAGAGGTTACAGAAAAGCACATTATCAGAATAGCTGTGGAAGAACAGAGCCGAAAAACTCGTTACATAGAACAGACAGAAGATGCTGCTGCAGGACAGGATGAGTGTCGCTAGTCCTGTTTCAATCACAGTTCAAAACATCAATTGAATTATAAAAAAGGCTTCAGAAGGATGAATTCCTGGGTTTTGTTTCCCGACTTACTTGTACCAAAGGATGAAGGGAGGCAGCAATTTTCTTGAGGTGACTGTTGTAGGCAAATGGTCGCTCAACCTGAACCAAGTGGCCCGCTTTCTTTACCGAAAGCACAGTCACATTGCCTTGAAGTTGCCTGCAATCAGAGATCAAACGGAAAGGATAATTAACTTCCTCCTCAAACATGTATTTGGTTATAATGACAAGCGTTGGTGAAAAGGACTACTCTTTCAAGCTGAGAAGTGCTTCCTTGTTGAAAATTCTGTCCTCTTCTCCCCACAAGAGAAATATCTTCTGCAACAGCACATGCAGATACAGAAATTCCATTAAAGTAGAACGCCAACGCAGGAAAACCACCTATCAATGCTAGATATATCTGGTAAAAGATGAATGAATTTTAAATATAAAAAAAAACCTTTTGGATTTTTTGATCTTTTTTTCCAAGAATATACAAAATTTAAGGCTATATGACATGAGTTGGACTTGCTATGTATTCTTGATAATTACGTGGACGAGTTGGAATGTTTCTCCCCATTTTTTGTTAAACTCAAGAGTATTAATACTTCCAAACTTGAATTAATTTCAGTTGACCCTTACGAATGGTTCAAGTCTGAGAACGAAAGCCCAACCAATACAGGAATCTCGTAAGAGAAACTAATGCATGTTAGAGGACCACCTGAGACCATTGACTGTACTGTATATAAATGTCGTGCTTAAATGGAAAACGTTGATGTCCACGTTACCTCAACTTCTTTTCTTTTCCTTACTAAAAACATGTCTGGTTAATGATCAGAGACTCCTGTTAGCATACAATACTAACTCTGTTTCTTATTCTATTAAATTTTATGAAAATTCTGGTGTCTTGGCAGCTTCAACCCCAGACTAGCTAGCATGATAACAATAGCATAGAAGTACGAATAACATTTACAATTGCAGTTTGCGGTTCTGACCTGTGGATAACGAGGGATTCTGAAATCCTTGTTGGGTACAACCATTGCCTCCAGAAGCTCAGTTTTCTCCTTCCTGTTTTTGTCAAACATTACCTACAATAGCATAGTCAAATGCTTAATTGACAAAACTGAGCCGGGTGAGCTGTTCATGCATATAGGAGAAACCAGGGATACCAAGCTATTAATAACTAGAGATTTGTTGAAGTGAACCCACGTTTCAATGAATTGTTTCATTTGTTTTATCATAAACATTATGATATTATAATTATATATATATATATATATATACACAAAGAAATGGTACATATATGGAAATGATACGAAGAAAAACTCACCTCTAAGAAGTCTTTGTAGATAAATTCTGGGATCCATGGCCACTTGTTGTTGGGAATAAAACCCACAAAAGGCAAGAGAGTGAGCAATTGTACTAGATATTCTTCTATAAGAAAAATAACTAGCACAATAACCACAACTACTATACCAAAACAAAAGACTATTAACTAGAAGAGAAGACCCTAAAGAGAAGAGAACACCCAAAGATTTACGAGGTTCAGCCAATTTGGCTTACGTCCTCGGACACTACTGAATAATATTTCTTGTAGAAATATTACAAAGATAAGAGAGGAAGAACAAGCTATAAGAGAAGATTAATGCTTGTTGGGATGATCTATAAGGATGGTGAGGGGTTCCTTTTATAGGTGAAGGAAACCCCTCCCCCTTGTAAACTAGCAATGTGGGATTAGCCACACTCACACTAATTTACCCATATACCCCTTATATTAACAAATCTCCACCTTGGCAAATTCCACATTTATCTTGTACTTATCCACCAGAATACCTCGTAGTGTCTTCAATCAATCTTCTTCAAATTGTGACAATGTTTATCAAGTTCAAACAATGTTGAAACTTGATTACAGTCACCACTTTCGTCATCATATCAGCAGGATTCTCAGTGGTCAAGATCTTCTGTATCTGAACTCCACCTTCTTCCAAAATCTCACGAACAAAATGATAACGAACATCAATGTGCTTTGTTCTTGCATGAAAGACTTGATTCTTTGCTAAGTGAATAGCACTTTGACTATCAGAATATAATTTGACATATTTCTGATCAACTCCCAAGTCTTTAAGCAATCCTTGAAGCCAGATCGCTTCTTTTACAGCTTCTGTGATTGCCATATACTCTGCCTCTGTTGTAGACAATGCCACAGTTGACTGTAAAGTAGACTTCCAGCTAACTGGTGCCTTAGCCAAGGTAAACAAATAGCCAGTTGTAGAGCGTCTTTTATCAATGTCACCTGCATAATCAGAATCACAATATCCAACTATACATTTACCATGTGATTCATCTCGCTCAAATGTCAAACCAACGTCTACAGTATTTTGGATATACCGTAGAATCCATTTCACAGCTTGCCAATGATCTTTTCCTGGATCATGCATGTATCTACTAACAACTCCAACAGCTTGTGAAATATCAGGTCTTGTACACACCATAGCATACATCAGGCTTCCAACAGCATTTGCATATGGGACTTTTTCCATGTATTCTCGTTCTTCAGTCGTCTTTGGAGATAATTGATTACTCAATTTAAAGTGATGAGCAAGTGGAGTACTTACAGGTCTTGAATTGTTATTCATACCAAAACGTTGTAGTACTTTCTTCAAGTATTCCTTCTGAGTTAGACAAAGTTTGTTCCTTTGTCTATCCCTACTTATCTCCATTCCGAGAATCTTCTTGGCTTCTCCCAAATCCTTCATCTCGAATTCTTTGCTCAATTGTGCCTTCAGTCTGTCAATATCTACTTGACTCTTAGATGCTATCAACATATCATCCACATATAAGAGTAAGTAGATGTAGGACCCATCTCGTAATTTGTGAAAATATACGCAATGGTCATACTTGCTTCTTGTGTACTTCTGGCTCATCATGAACTTGTCAAATCTCATATACCACTGTCTTGGTGACTGTTTCAATCCATACAGTGACTTCTTCAGCTTACAAACCCAATCTTCTTTTCCAGCAACTTTGTACCCATCCGGCTGAGACATATAGATTTCCTCTTCCAAATCTCCGTGTAGGAATGCGGTCTTGACATCAAGTTGAGCTAGCTCCAAATTCAACTGTGCCACCAAGGTCAACAAGATTCTGATAGAGGTATGTTTTACTATTGGAGAAAACACCTCATTATAGTCAACTCCTTCCTTTTGAGCATAACCTTTAGCCACCAATCTTGCCTTGTAGCGAATGTCATCATTCGGAAATCCATCTTTCTTTGCAAAAACCCATTTGCAACCAATTGCTTTCTTTTTCTTTGGCAGTATTGTCAATTCCCAAGTCAGATTCTTCTGAAGTGACTTCATCTCTTCATCCATTGCACTTTTCCATCTTTCATTTTCAGTACTTCGTACTGCTTCAAGAAAAGTGGATGGAACATCATCTACAACTGGAAGTGCATAGGCCACCATATCAACAAATCTAGCAGGCTTCTGTATTTGTCGTCTTGGCCTATCGACTGCAATTGACTCTGGTTGCTGTTGAGGCTCTTGGGTTGTAACCTCTTCTTCATCTGACTCTTCTTCTATCATAGAAGAGTTTCTGGTAACATTGTTTGCTGGGTTCACCTCTGTCTGGTCAAACTCCACCTGCTTTGGTGTATCATTGTCTTCTTTTGTTACCTTGTTCATCATAGCAGATTCATTAAAGGTAACATCCCTACTGATGATAGTCTTCTTTGCTTCTAGACACCAAAGACGGTATCCCTTCACTCCAGGATTGAATCCCATAAAGAGAGCCTTCTTCGCTCGTGGATCCAATTTTGATTCTATGACATGATAATATGCCGTAGAACCAAATATGTGCAAAGAATCATAATCTGTTGCAGGTTTTCCAGACCAAGCCTCCAGAGGAGTTTTGCCACCTATAGCAGATGATGGCAACCGATTAACGAGGTGTTGAGCATATGTTACCGCCTCAGCCCAAAATTTTCTGCCTAACCCAGCATTAGACAGCATACATCGGACTTTCTCCACCAATGTCTTGTTCATACGCTCTGATACCCCATTCTGCTGTGGTGTTTCTCGAACGGTAAAGTGTCGAACTATGCCATATTCTTGGCATATCTTCTGGAAAGAATTACTTGTGTATTCTCAGCCATTGTCTGTTCGGAGTATTTTGATCTTCCTTCCGGTCTGGTTCTCTACTTTAGTTTTCCATTTAAGAAAAATCTCCAACACTTCATTTTTGTTCTTCATTGTAAACACCCACACTCTTCTTGAGAAATCATCAACAAAGGTAACGAAATAGTAACTACCTCCAAGGGATGGAGTCTTCGCAGGTCCCCACACATCTGAGTGTACATAATCCAAAATACCCTTGGTATTATGGATAGCAGAACCAAACTTCACTCGCCTTTGTTTTCCCATTATGCAATGCTCACAAAAATTCAATTTGCAAGCCTTCACACCTTTCAACAGTCCTTGCTTGGCAAGAAGTTGCAAGGATTTTTCTCCAGCATGTCCCAACCGCATATGCCACATCTTGGTTGCATCTGTGTCCTTCTGGCTGCTGACAGTTGTCACTATTGTTGCTGTCCCAATAACCGTACTACCTTGATAGTAATACAGGTTATTCTTCCTGATACCTTTCAACATCACCAGTACACCTGAAGTTGCCTTAAGAACACCATCTCTCATTGTTATCACTAGACCTTTTGACTCCAAGGCCCCCAATGAGATAAGATTCTTCTTCAAGTTAGGCACATATCGGACATCCTTCAAGAGTCTCGTAGATCCATCATGATTCTTCAGTTTGATCGAACCAATCCCGACAGTTTTACATGGATTATCGTTACCCATGTAAACAACTCCACCATCTAGTTCTTCAAAGTTAAAGAACCATTCTTTAATAGGGCACATATGATAAGTGCATCCCGAATCTAAAATCCACTCATCTAGTTGAGAAGTTGAAGATGATACCACCAAAGAGAAATCTGAATCAGCATCACTCTTGTATTCGGCTACGTTTGCATCTTGTGAAGCTTTCTCTTTCTTCTTTAGCTTGGGACAGTTCTTCTTCCAGTGCCCTTTTTCTCGACAAAAGGCACATTCATCCTTGCTTAGTCGGAACTTAGACTTGCTTCTTCCTCTCCTTGCTTTGCCTTGACTTTGAGAGCGACCTCTCACAATAAGAGCTTCTGTAGTAGCACTTGTACTTTCTTGCTTGTCTTTTCTTCTGAGTTCATAGCTATATAAGGCCCCACAGACTTCTTTGAGAGATACCTCAGCTTTCCCATGAAGTAGTGTAGTTTCAAGAAACTCAAACTCTTCGGGAAGGGATCCCAACAACATCAAAGCCAAATCTTCGTCATTGAAGGTCACATCCAAATTCAACAAATCAGCCACAAGCTGATTAAAACTGGTGATGTGATCATTCAATGTGGTACCTTGAACATATGTGAAGCGAAACAATCTCTTCTTCATATATAACTTGTTTTGACTGCTTCTCTTCAGAAATTTATCTTCAAGTGCCTTCCATAATTTGCTAGCAGAAGTCTCTCTTGAGAATGCATACTTCTGCTCCCTTGAAAGGCATGATCGTATTGTACCACATGCTACACGATTCAGAGTCTTCCAATCTTTGTCTTCAATATCAGCTGGTTTGTCTTCTTCAATGGCAATGTCTAGACCTTGCTGAAAGAGAGCGTCTAGGACCTCACTTTGCCACATTCCAAAATGACCGGTACCATCGAAAATCTCCACTGTGAATCTTGCATTTGCAATTGAAGATATCACAGGTCTTCCATGAAATGAAGATGACGTGGAGCCAATTTTGCTATCAGCCATTTTTCCCTCTAATTTCTGTTAATAGCTATCAATGCGGAACAATGAGCTAAAGAAAGAATTTTTCTGATGTGGCAGATCAGATAAAACTGCAACCACAGAGCATACTCAGTATAACCTTAGGCTCCGCTACCACTTGTTGGGAATAAAACCCACAAAAGGCAAGAGAGTGAGCAATTGTACTAGATATTCTTCTATAAGAAAAATAACTAGCACAATAACCACAACTACTATACCAAAACAAAAGACTATTAACTAGAAGAGAAGACCCTAAAGAGAAGAGAACACCCAAAGATTTACGAGGTTCAGCCAATTTGGCTTACGTCCTCGGACACTACTGAATAATATTTCTTGTAGAAATATTACAAAGATAAGAGAGGAAGAACAAGCTATAAGAGAAGATTAATGCTTGTTGGGATGATCTATAAGGATGGTGAGGGGTTCCTTTTATAGGTGAAGGAAACCCCTCCCCCTTGTAAACTAGCAATGTGGGATTAGCCACACTCACACTAATTTACCCATATACCCCTTATATTAACACTTGTTGCTACCAATACGTAACATTTGTTTTACTTCTTTAGCGGTGTTAGGAAGCAATAATTCTGTCCACGATGAGGAGCCGACCAGTCGCAGGCTCGCACGAGAAAGGGACTCAGTCAAGGCCACAACCGAGCCAGTTATAACCAATGAGTCGACCAAGTCGGGGTACATTTCAGCCATCTTGAAACCCACCATCCCTCCATAACTAAACCCAACTAAGGTGCAAGTAGCAACACCAAGTTTCCTTAACCCCGTGGCAATGCACTCAGCTTGAAAAGCCAAGGACCGCTCTTTTTTATCTGTGGTTGAGCTTCCAAAGAAGAGGAAGTCGGGCACGTAAACATCGTACTTTTTGGCCAAGGACAGAACCTGAAATTGCCAAGTTAATATCCCGTCTAGTGCAAAACCGTGAAGAAACACCAAAGTAGGTTTTGTGGGCTTTTCCATGATTTTGCCCTGCTTGTTGGCCTTCGTGGTGGGTTTAGAACTAAATACCCAGAAGTGTATGACTGTCCCCTCCTCTATCTCCATCTCTCGTTGTCTAACACCGGCTAGCTTCATCACGCCATGCAGCAATATGATGTATAGAGTCGAAAATCTCGCCATCCTCTCCTCCTTTCTCTCCGCAGACTCTGCTATAAACTTATACGATCAAGATGCTGCCGATGGCTTTGTGACAGCTAATGACATGTACTATATATTCCCTCGTCTAGTAAATTTCCCGAAGAACTCGACTGTCTGTTGCATGGCTTGTTGCCAGTTCTGTACTATATTTCTTTATATATATATATATTGATTAAAAATAAACACGAAAATTTAGGAGCTTTTATATCTGTATTTCATATATATATTAGTTAAATGATGAAGATGTAGTTGAACAAAAATATTAAATACAATGATAAGTGAGTGATTTTGTATAGAAGAAAAATTAAATTTGAATTCCTCTATCAAATTTGATAATGAAAGAAATTTAATATAAACTCTTCCTCTAAATTTTTAGACTTTTTTTAAAAGAGATGATAGTTAATATAAATTGAAGTTTAGTTCTCAGTGTCAAAGTTCGAATTGAATTGTGTAACCGATTCTATGATATCAGGGGATTTGAGTGATCAAAACAAATGTATTCAGCAAAACAATGTATTCAGGATTTAAATATAGAGTACTCAAAAGAATATGAGAGAATTGAGAATTTGAATGTGAATTATGAGTTATAAATATTGTAAACATTTTGTGTTTTTCTCCCGTGGGTTCGGAAAAATAGGCCGAGTTGTCTAATTCTGTTTTTATTTATTGAAAAAAATTTACATAATTCTTTTCTATCATTATAGTCATACATTATGTATGATAATGTATGACTACTTACATGTAGAGGCTGGCTTAGGCCTCCATCCTTCTACTACAGTGACAATGAAGAACTATAATTAGAGAGTGATAAGGTAACCGAAATTTTCTTCGTTAGGCAATTATTTTCCAGGGATTAATCCGAGGTGCCATTTTTTTGTTTCCCCAATTCATTCCAGGACGCAAGAATCTTCTTAAGTTGCTTATTGTAGGCACCGGGTTGTTCGTTATGAACTAGGTGTCCTGCCTTCCCGATGTAATGCAGGGTCGCTTTGCCACCCAATTGCCTGCAAGCATGCACATTTCCAGGTCTCACTGTTAGCCACAACACTAAAGGAAGCTAGTTGGATTAATTTCTCGCTTCTACGTGGCAGGTAACTGAGTGAAAGTAATGACGGTTCATGCCAGCAACATACATTTTCAAGTTTTGAGCAGTTTCCAAGTTGTAAAGGATGTCGTGCTCTCCCCACAAGAGATGTATCCTCTGCAACAATTTGCAAATGTTAACTTTTATAAGAGGCTATGTTCTCAATGTTGAATTTCAAGCTTCTGGATTATATTACGAGGAGCCGTGAAGTATCAGGAGGAGTTTGTTAAGTTATGCCAAGAGAGATGATACCATATCTTACCTGTGGGTAGTGAGGTATTTTGAAGTCTTCGTCCCTGACCGGCAGGGCCTCCAAAAGTTCAACTTTTTGCTTCCTGTTTTCAGATATCATCTGCCATCCATTCTCAAATATATTCCAGAATGACAATCTTTTACCAAAATTGCGTTCAATTTGGATCAGAAAAATTAAGAAGAATTTGACATACTGAAAGTTTCTGGATTTTCGTCATACAAGTGAAGTGCATCGACGTTACCACAAAAGCTTACCTCCAGAATATCTTTGTAAAGGAAATTAGGCATCCACGGGGACTCGTAGGTGGCAATCTTGAACAAATCTTTCACGCCCTCAACTGTATCAGGTAGCAAATGTTCAGCCAAAGACGAGACACCTAATCTCTCTTGCATACCGCGACTAATGGACTCTGTGAAGGCCATAGCCGCGCAAGTTATTACCATCGACTCAACCAAGTCAGGATACATCTCAGCCATCTTGAACGCAACTATACCGCCATAGCTAAGTCCAACCAAGGTGCATTTGTCTACACCAAGTTTCCTTAAACCCGAAGCCACGCACTCTGCTTGAAAAGCTGTCGACCGGTCCGTTTTATCAGTGAACGAGCCTCCAAAGAAGAGTAAATCCGGAACATAAACGGCATAGGTTTTCGCCAAAGCTAGCACCTGCAACTGCCATGTTAGAATCCCATCTAATCCAAGACCATGAAGAAACACCACAGCTTGTTTACTCGGTTTGCTCGTGGCTTTGTTAAAGCTGGTCTTGCCAGTGATTTTAGTCGGGACCCAGAATCGCATGACCGTCCCTGGAACGATCTCTACTACATGAGGCTTCACCCCGACAAGCTTCAGCACCAATTTCAGTAATGACAAGTAAATTGACAAGCTGTTCATCATTACTACCACCCACTCTCAAAATCTCTACGTATTGCGCTTGGCCACTGTCCATAACTTAACCATTTTGCACTATTTCGTTTGTTGTCTTGAGTAGCTCTGTTGCGATCTTCAACCACCACATTTTTGTCATTTTCCTACGCTTATCATGCTGACCCAACTATCTAGATTGGGCGAGCAAGGCGCGAACAGTGAAGTTTATTAATTGTACTGCTCCAGAGACTATAAAGGATCAAATGGACCTGTGGGCTGGGCCCAGTATGCTTCCAAACCCAAATTATATCTTTCGTGGGTTGTACAGTGAGCCACGAGCCGTCAGGTATCTTTTGTCACGGTGTAGATCGTGGGCCTGATGGCATTCTTCGTATCTCTTTCTGTATTTTTTAGTTTGTACAATGACGTGGAAGATGTGGACCGTATGCTCTTATTTTGTCTAGTCCGGAGTCTCCGGACGAAGACCTCTCTTTTGTTCGAATAAATTTTGGGCTATTGGGCTGAAAACCTAGTAGGTAAGCTGCTGTTTGATATTCTGATCTGTGGTAGTAAAATAAAAAGGCCTCTGTCGAAAGCCTTGAATTTGCTCTTGTAAGAAATCTTAACGGGATGGATGGAGTTCTCTTCTCACATTACAATACGTAAAGGACCATCCAGCAGGTATTTGGCGGATGCTACATAATACATGAATAGCGTCTCAAAGGCATGACTTTCCCAAATCTATTTCTGTTTTCTATCTTCATAGAGGGAGGCAAGGATTTTCTTAAGGTGCCTGTTGTAGACGAAAGGCCTTTCCGATTGAACAAGGTGGCCCGCCTTGTCAATAGATTGCAAAGTTGCCCTGTCATCCAGTTGCCTGCAAAACCATTCAAAGTCTCCATCAAACACTGTAGAGTGTAGATCATTAATGTCAGGAGGCAGATCTATGCTGCGAATTGCCGTCTCTTCTAGGTCATATATTTGTCAAACTTCGAAAAGGAACAAAGTATATTAAACACCGCGTAAGTGAATAACTAAGCGCACGTCATGTAGATGCATACTCTTTCAAGTTAAGCGCGCACTCCATGTTGAAAATCTCGTCGTTTGAACCCCAGAGGAGATGGATCTTCTGCAATAATATTCTCACAATCACGAACAGTTCATGAAAAATCATTTCTACCAAGACTTATGAGGCAAAAAAAATCGACGAGCTTATCACTAGAAGAATTCGATTACATATGGCAACCTACTTTTGACCTTCCCGGCACCCCGACTCGCTTGTTCACACTCCATAATGGCGTTTCACTTGATAAGACTGCTACAGTAAGAACTGATCCAGCAAGTGATTTGCAACAACTACCGAGTGGAAACTCTATAACGAAAGCTACTACTGTATCACCAGACAGATGGACGTAGTCCCCTAAATTTATAAGCCACTTGTTCATTTGCGCAGAATCTAGATTTTTTCCTCTTTGAACAAGGCTACCAACTGCATTGAATGCTCCGGCACCTGATTTAGTCAGCTCCGATGGCAGGCTATTGTTTGTATTATGCAAGTTTTAGACGGATATGGGAGATAGCAAGAAAAGTTTAGGGTCACACGTTATTACTGAAAATACAAAAACTGTCAAAAGTAAGGAATACACCGATTTCACTGATTCACCCTCCCTTGTGCATCAAACAAAGTTACCCCTAAGTCAAAGTATGGAACAAGTTTGATTTCCACGAGTGCCCGTGCTAAGGGAATGAGACTATAAGTATGGTCGTGCTAAGGGTTTCATTGTAAACTAAAAGTAGAGAGTCGTGATTTTACTAAGGGATCCGGACGGGATAGATACATTTAACATAGCAATAATGTATTATCCAAAAAAGACATAGCATGACTAACCTGCGGAAGATAAGGGATCTTAAAATCTTTATCATTAATGACCAGTGCCTGCAACATCTCAGTTCTTTCCTTCCTGTTTTCAAACATGGTCTGTAAACATGATCAAACGGTTAAAAAACATAGATCGAAATCAAGCACGTTGACGGAAATGGGTGCAGATGTCAGAGAAACTCAAATTTTGTGTATATTTTTTTTAAAAAAGGTAATAATCAAAGCCCTTTGGTTCCCAGCTTATGCTAATAATATACTATATAGAGGGAGCAAGGTCCCGCCTGCAACCACTAGGCGGGATGAACCTTTGCATTTTCGAGCCACGATTCTCCAGGGTGACCAGTGGCTTTCAGTTGCCTTTCATCCATAAAACAAATGATTTGACGCACATAATCGAACATTTATATCGATCTATATCGGTTTCCATTTACTTAGATAACCCCAACCGAATGCTGGAAACATGACATCAAGAAAAAAAAAGGGAGAACATTACCTCCAGAAGGTGTTTGAACACAAAACTAGGCAGCGATGGCAACTTATACATAGCAATGTCTAGCATTTGTTTCACCCCTTTCACTGTATCAGGAATCAAATACTCTGACCAGGATGAGAACCCGATTCTCTCAAGGCTAGCAGAACTAATGGACTCGGTCAAGGCCATAACTGAGCTACATATCACCATAGAATCAACTAGATCAGGGTACATCTCAGCCATCTTGAACGCCACCATCCCTCCATAACTCGTCCCGACCAAGCTGCACTTCTCCACACCAAGCTTCCTCAAGCCCTTAGCCACAGTTTCAGCTTGAAAATCCGGCGACCGTTCACTTCTGTCGGTGATCGAGTCACCAAAGAAGAGAAAGTCTGGCACGTAAACAGCATACTCTTTGGCCAAAGCTAGAACCTGAAATTGCCATGTCAGAATCCCATTCAACCCGAAACCCTGAAGAAGCACCACAGCAGGCTTTTTTGGTTTGTTCTCTTTTTGTTTGAGGTTTCCTCTCTGGCTAGTTGTCGTCTCGCTTGACACCCAAAAGTGCAGAACGGTCCCTGGCTCTGTCACTACAGCTTGTGACCTCACCCCAACTAGCTTCAATAAGCCACGTAACAAGGGCATGTATATTGTCAGAAAGTTCACCATCTTTCTACTCTTCCTAGCTCCTTTCGATTTGCCGTGAGGGTCTGTAATGAACCGATGCCAAACCTTCACAAGAGGCGGGTATAAATAGGCATATTAATTTGTCAGTGAGCCGCAGCTCTGGGGATCGGGTTTGAAACACAGTAAGATAAATTCAGAAATAGATAGATTTATAAGATGAGGTAGAATAGACTATATAATAAAAATAGCATGTATATTTGATTTCAGCCTCAAAATATTATATAAATCCATATCCATGATAATGTTTAAATTTTTTTCACCAATAATTAACATTTTAAAAAACATTATTAACACAGAATATTCAAGATGTACTGATTGTAATTGAAAAATAAATGGAAAATAAACAATAGATATATATATATATATATAAACTTTTCAAGCCTATAATACCTTCGTGAAAGTACCTGTAAGGACCCGAACCCGAAAATTAGGTCCTTACCGTCGTGAAACCCGGACAAGGTCAACACGTGAACCAATCCGAATCCCACAAGGCTTAGACGACTTTTCAAACACGATTCCCAAAATGAACGTATTTAATATTTCAAGAATAGAAGCATATCAAATAAGAAACAGACATCTGACATAAAAATCGAAGTGAACAAAATACCACAGCGGAAGACTTTATTCGATTGGACAAAATATCCAAAACGGAAAAAGGGTCCATATAGTCACAAGCCCAAAATCACAAACTGGGCTTGAAGCCCGGAACATAAAACCGTAACCAGTAGAGTAATAAATACATAAAAATATAATGTGAGTCAAAACATCAAACGAGTCAAACAGGAAATGCCAGAAAAGAAAACCGTGTAAAATGTGCAGGTGCGATAGTCCAGCCAAGTCGTAGGGAGCACTCACACCTCAAACGCCGTCTACGGCTCATGAACTACTCCTGAAAGAGGGAAAAACATCAACAGGTGAGATAAAAATCTCAGTAGGAGTCACAACATCATATGTCCTACGGGGACACAAGAGTACATACGAAGAAGAGGACAAACGGACTACTATACGAACAAGGACGTAACCGAAACAACCCGAAGAACAAGGAATTCACACATTTGATTTCTACAACGTAAGACATGATTCCAGCCCAATAGGTTATAACTCAAGAACTCGTAACATAACGCGACTAACAATGCCAACCAAAAACCCATCGGGATGGACATAATAAACACTCCTCGGGTAACCCCCGCTAAAGGAAAACCTGGAGCCCACTGACAGTGTTAATTTATATTTTTAAGAAATTAATAAATGCATAAGTAACCTCTACCGCCAGTGTTGTCCGAGACTAGGCAGAGAAAATATAACACGTATCATACCTGTCTCATTACTCAGTATGAACCAACCTGCGAAGACGTGGCAGGAAAACGTAAACAACACCCATACGACTCCCGAACAGGTAAGCAACTCTCGCCTATCACTGGGCTGGTGCGACACTTGGAGCAGAGGTTTGACCAAAGGGAGAATTTCGGGGAAAGATGGGTGTGCCTGTGGAGATAGGGCGTTTATACGGGCAAACACACCGAGAAAGAAGAATCATGACAGAGCTGAGAAGTCCAGTCAAACGGAGGAAGAGGAACAGATTACGCAGTAAACCAAACAGAGAAACGATGTAACAAGTTTGAGTCAACCCAGGTAGGAAGCAAACACAGTAAAACAAACGAAACAAAACGTAAATTTCCTTAACAGGTATGGGCAGCAAGGATCCACAAATCATTATACGAGAGAATTAAGAGGAGCCAAGAATGGAGGATAAGACAGAATTTGAAGAAGACAAAAACATAAACAAAGAACGAAACGATTGTCGTTCAAACATATGAGGTATAGTCTCCTACCTAACGTGCAGATGAACTGGTAGCAATCCCTTTGTTCTTATCGCGATACCCCGATTCAGATCCACCTGAATCAAATCACTATCAGAACAAGAAATCGCAAACCTAATTTAAAATACTGAAAGACAATTCCTACCGTTCGATCTACAAAACTGACGGACAATCCGACAGTGGAACAAGGAAGGGGCTAAAGGCGGCAGATTGGAAATAACGTGAGGAAAAGAGAACAGAGGACGAACGGTTACAGGTTTCTGTCTGAAACGTAAACAGGAGCAGCGGCTAGGGTATGCAGATGGGCTTAAAAGGGTACGTACAGGGCCTTAGGGAAATAAACGGGCCCGGAAATCAAAGGGACGTAGAATGCCTTAGGGGAAAGAAACAGGCCTGGAAGCAAGTCGGGTCCGATAGTGGCAAAACGGTACTTTTTTTTACCGTCTCGATTTCTATCCCGGTCAACATGTCAAACATACACATGGACCACTATAACGATGCTGACTGGACATATGACTAGGACGGGGTTTCACAGTTGTCTTGTTTGACAAAATATTGATCTCGCGTGCTCTAATTAATAGCTCTTCGCATCGTTTTCTTTGAGATTGGAAGAAAGGTTCAACGTTGTAATTAAGAAGTCAACCAATTATATTTCCACTCATCTGAATTGTTATGATTTTCTAACCAAATGGCCGTCTAGTCTGACATAGAGACGATATATAGGTGGGCTGAATTAATACATGTCTTGCCTTTTCCCAAAGGGTAATGATATATCGCTGAGAATTCGCCTCCCACCATGATAATTCTCAAGAGGTTATTATAACTTTGAAAGTTGTAAAAGAAAAATTATAATAATTGTTTTATTATTTTTTTAAAAAAAATAAAAAATTATCATCTTAGATTGCAGATGTTTTATTATTTCCACATCATTTGCATTTGTATGGATAGGTCCCAGTTCACGATGTCTAAATATAGCAAGATCGCGGGTAATTTTATGGTAGTCGGAGAATATATATAAACAGTATCTTCCCCAACAATAAAATAATATGAATTAATAATTTTATTTTTTAATTAAAAAATATTATATTCCCGATCATCATAAAATTACCTGCAAGATCGCTAGCCCGTACTGCAAAAATTAGATGACGGGAAGAAACATTACTGTCCCGCACGGAATTTTATAGTTAAATATTTAAAATCCGTCACGGCAGTAAAGAGTTTTATATTATATATGGATAGCGACATATGACAATACTTGGTAAAGCCACGTCCACGATATTGTTGACATTTTCTTTTAATTTAATTGAACTACATTTCTAAATCAGAAATATATATATTACGTGCACTGATAGATATTGTAAGAAAAAAAGATCACGAGAGTGACGGTTAGACGTCAGTTGAATGTCATTAATTGTTGCATTAACATTCAGTATCTAGATATTTCAATAGAATCGAATAAAAGTGGAGAAAAAATGAACATATAATAAATGCAAAAGACTCGAACAAAACAGTATCTTTTGTGAAACCAAAGCTAACACCCAGGTGATGTAGTTTGTGAACCTATCCTAAATGATTTGTGGGTCATATGTCTATATATTGATAAGCTTATGGGGTCCTTTCTATTTAATTTGATGGGAACTGAGCCCATTTATAGAATTGCAGGAAAGTGAGCTGGTTCTGCCATACTTTCTTTAATGCGGAATTATTGAAATTGTAATTAGTATGGGCAGTAAAATAATTATTATTTTATTTATTTTTTATAATAATAAATTTTAATTTAATTTGAATACAATCTGTTTATTATTAAATTATAATAAATTCTTTTCAGTAACGAACAAGCATTCTGTCAACGTCTAGATTAAATTAAGTATTTTTTTGTTAGGTTTCAAGCTTTAATTGTGACAGAATGCTTGAGAAACAACTTCCATACATGCCTGGCGAAAACACTTCACCAAAAACAAAAAGGTCTTGTACAACGCATCATATTCTTACAGTAAAGATACATAAACCAGCAAGTTTATTTGAGAGGTCACCGGAGGGACAACAGTGACAGATTGGTCTTATAATTCGTAACAGAACATAAGTAGAAACAACTGGCGATACAGAGCAGAACTGGCTTCTCGCTATTAAGTTACCAACTCTCTTTTTCATACAAAGAGGCAAGAATTCTTTTGAGGTGTTTGTTATAGGCACACGGCCGCTTGATCGGAGCCAGGTGGCCTGCTTTCTCTATGCAGTGCAATGTCGCCTTTCCTTGTAGTTGCGTGCAGCCAAATTTTATATATATATCAAATGTTACTCTATTTTATTTTCCCTTCTGTTTTTTTTAAAGTTATTGCTACTTGTTTCAACTAAGCAAGCTTTTATTCACAATATAAATACTAATGGGGATTTTTTAAGAGAGGAAAGACTTACTCCATCAAGTTATGAGCATCCTCCATGTTGAAAAATTTGTCCTCCTGTCCCCATAAGAGATGTATTCTGCGATATCTAAATATATAAAAAAATAAAATAATTATAAAACTCCAAAAAAATAAATTTCAAAACAGTTATATATATATATATATTAATCCCAACCTTAATAATCAAATTAGGTAATTTTAAAAAAAAATATGACTAAGTAATTTATCAAAATTCGGTTTTCCATAATATTGGTTAAAAGATTTTCTTGAGGTAAGCATGGAGTCCGAGAATGGTGGAGCAGAAGACACTAGTATGTTTTGGAATATTGATTATGAAAATGAATATCATAAAAAAAGCAAATCCCCGTGATCAGTGGAAGGAAACTGTTGCCGTATTGTTTATTTGGTTATGCTGTTTACAGATAATACTATTATATACTAAATCATGGCAAGAAGCTTCTTACCTGTGGATATGGGATACTGACGCCCTCGTGTCGGCTGAGCAGTGCCTCTATCCGCTCAGATCTCTCCTTCCTATGATCAATCATGATCTGCCATGTATATCATAGTCAATTCAGCTGGCTTGGAAAAAAGGACTGTCAAGGACTTTTAGTTTGTCTAATCCCTTAACATTTTATAAAAATTTAGTCTCTTTTATGAGATACTTCAGTGAAGTGGATATTGATTAAGCTTGAATCCGTGGGAATTTCCTGGTCATTAAGTAAACAGAGGAGGGATTTATGGAAAACTTGCTGAAGGAAGACTGGTAAACTGGTAAACTGGTAAAGGGAAGTAAAATAGTCAGGCTTACCTCCAAAAGGTCTCTGCAGAAAAAATTAGGGATCCAAAAGAAGTTGTGAGTAGATTTTTCTAGCATTTCTTTCACCCCCTTGACCGTATCAGGTAGCAACAATTGTCCCCATGATGAGAAGCCAAGTCCTCGCAGGCTAATACGAGTAATGGATTCCGTCACCTCTATAACCGAGCCAGAGACTACCATAGAGTGAACCAAGTCAGGACATCTCAGCCATCTTGAACCCAACCATGCCTCCATAGCTCAGCCCGACCAAGGTGCACTTCTCTACTCCTAGCTTTCTTAAACCCTTAGCCATACATTCAGCTTGAAAAGATGCTGACCTCTCTGTTCTACCGGTGATTGAGCCTCCAAAGAATAGAAAATCCGGCACATAAACCGCATATTTTCCTGCCAAAGCTAGCACCTGAAACTGCCATGTAACGATCCCGGTACCACCAAATGGATGAAGAAACACCACAACAGGCTTCTCTGGTTTTCCGTCCGCTTCCATTTTCTTTTTGCTCATGGCTTTAGTTTCACCTGGCACCCAGAAGTGAATGACTGTCCCTGGCTCGATCTCCACTAATTGGGTCCTCATCCATGCCAGTTTCATCAGGCCCCTCAACACTAGCATGTAAATTGGCAGGCTATTCACCATCGTAGGATGTTTGTCAGACCTACTGCAGATGTAACTTATTGCCAGATTTTATATGTGGCTACCGTATCCACTCGAATGGCAAAATTTTTAATGCACATGAAACATTTTTGGTATAAGGATTTTCATAGACGAAAATTTTGAAAATTTATATTTTATTATTGTTTAATTCAATTTATTATCAAATCAAGCAAAATTTATTATAATATAATCATTTCAATATATATTTTCTGAGTTTTCATCCTTCTAGGGAAGCAAAAGCATTACAATTTATAAATATTTCTTTCAAAAAAGGTAAATACCTTAAATATCTCGACATTGTCAAAAGAAAATTTCAGTTGGCGGTTACAGTTCTGGTTTCCTTATTGGTATGTATTAAATTTACACTAATGTAAGTTGTAACCGCCAAGTTTGTTGGACCGAAAGATGTTGAACCGGAGCTGAAGATAATCCGGCTTACTAAATTCAGAAGAACAGAAACAAGATGATATAAATTCCGAAATTAAAATGAAAGATTATTTGGAAAAATCAAATTTTCTTAATTCGCTTAACCTAATATAGATAGGTAAACCCATAGAATCGCAATCGTTGCACAAATTAGTCTGTCTTCGGTTCATACAGAAGAGCTTTATCTGTCTGGATTTGATTGTGATGGAATGCTAATAGATCCTGTCTTATCGGTGACAGCTCAACTGAGCTGGAAACTTTTGATCTTCGGCTATATTTTATTGATCGGGATCAGGTTCTATCATTAGCATGCTAGAAATGCTCGAGGTTCTATTCTTTTGTAATTCCTAGTGGTAAAATATGAAGAATACACGACCAGTTGGAATGCTCGACATTGAAGATAGAACCTGAAAGTGAATCCTAGCAAATTTTGAATTGCACGGAATAGGAATCATGCATAACATCTACCATCTAGGAAAACCTGAAAAAGACAAAACTGACATTTAGAAGAGATAAATTGAGGTAGGTGATGAAGCAGCAGGTTACTACGTTGTAAGAGAGGTACGCCATCGGCTTCACATAGGACAAAATGAGTTTCAAGTAAACTATACTAACATGTCATTGCAAGTATGGTGTAGGAAAAACAAGTTGAGCCGTCCGATAGTAAGAGTAGGATTCATACACAAGAACTTTGTATAAGCTCTCAAAACAACTAGAAGAACATGTTGATATGGTAGCAATCAGCATTAAAATTATTGATATTAAAGCACAGGAAAGTTAAGCAGTAATGTCACTCAAGATGCTCGAAGAAAAGATACTAGAGACACCATAAGTTACAGAGACTAAATCACACATGACCTGATCGAGTAAACAAACAAAGAAAAGTACCACGTAGCAGAACAATAGCCTCGTGCGCCTGTCAGTGCTTCAATTTCGAATAGTATAGACCAAGCTATAGAAGTATCTGTACTGGATATCTGTGAATGCAGTCTTCCCATGGATTACTAGAAGAAGGTTTAACATTCTTGACGGCTTCCCAAACAGCACTGTTACACTTGAAACCACTACCGAAGGCAATTTGCCACACACGATTCCCCTTCCTCATCTTGTCCTTTGCCTCGGTATAAGCCAGCTCGTACCAAATTGAGCTTGACGAAGTGTTACCAAATCGATGCAGGGTCATTCTGGATGCCTCGACATGTTCAGGCAGAAGCTGCAAATTTTTCTCAAGCTCATCGATTACTGCTCTGCCTCCGGCATGGATACAGAAATGATCAAATGCAAGCTTGAAATCTGGGATATACGGCTTCACTTTTGCGTTGAACAATTTCTTAGCAACCAGAGTTGCAAAGAACAAAAGCTGTTCACTTATTGGAAGAACCAAGGGACCTAAAGTCGTGATATTTGTCTTGAGAGCTCCACCAGCAATGGCCATGAGATCTTTGGACAAAGAGACCCCAGTTTTGCCAGCACCATCTTGTTCCTGATAAACACACCTAAATGCCTTGTCATCTGCCCCTTTATGGGTCCTAACCACGTGAAGCAGCTTATATTTTGCTCTCTTCCTGTCCTTGGACTTATTTGACAAAAGAACCGCAGCACCTCCAACTCTAAACAAACAATTCGGTATCAACATGGACTTCTTATTGCCAAAATACCAATTCTGCGTTATGTTCTCAGTACTCACAACAACAGCATACGAATTCCTATGAACTTGCAGCATATCTTTAGCAAGGTCAACAGCAACAACTCCAGCACTACACCCCATTCCCCCGAGATTAAAACTCCTAATATTCCCTCTCAATTTGTACTTATTAACGATCATAGCAGAAAGCGATGGTGTGGGATTAAACAAGCTACAGTTCACTACAAGAATTCCTATATCCTTAGGCTTGACATTAGTATTGGCAAACAAAATATCCAATGCACCAAACATCACCTGCTCTGCCTCCTCTCTGGCTGCAGCCATTGATGGTCTTGGTGGTATGTAATGCATAGCTTCAGGAACATAGGTCTCCTCACCTAGCCCCGATCGTTCTAATATCTTCCGCTGAAACTCCAATGAAGACTCGTCAAAATCCCCAGTCAGCTTTGAATGTTCCATAAACTGATGAAACTTGACCTGCAAATTATCCGGAGCTTTGTAACACGCGTAGTCAACGAGATAAACGGTCCTAGGCCGGGTCATGATATAAAACGTAGCCCCGAACACAAGAAAAACAGAGCAAACAATGACGCTGACAAGATTGTATTGGAGATGGAGCCAGAGTTGGTTGATATCATCTGGGTCCAACTGAGACGTCTGAACAATGATAACCGCCATTAGCGGCACCAAACACAGCGTCAACAAATGGCTCACGAGATAATGATAGCCCAACTTCACGTACTTAAGCTTCACGCTCTGTAAGAAATCCGGCAGTCTCCTGGATTGCTGGATCCGAACTCCCCCGCCTCCAGCTGCCGCCCGCGAGTCAGATTCAGCGCTCATTTTCCTTTCCTGGGTTCTGTTTGGACAAGGAATTTATGACAAAAAAAAGGGTCTCTTCGCGTATCTTTTGTGTTTTTCTAGGTGCCGGGGAGGGATTAGTAAACTGCTGATTGTATATATGGTGAATATGAGAGGATCAGATATACGAATGGGATACGAAACCGTGTCAAAGATAGGAAGGGAAGAAGGAGGGTAGGTATGAGGAGTTTGATACACTGTAAAACGAACAGCCTTTCCTCCTCCTGGTTACACTGCCGGTAGACAGGAGCAGATGTTTGATGACACGTCAAATTAAGCAAAACGAAGGTGCAAATAACATGATATGGGTTGCGAGTAGGAGCAGGAGATTGAGGTGGGTCTGATAATAGATCTGTAATTCGCATTACCAGTCGCTATAAATGTGTATCTGCTGGGGGGTAAGGGTGAAGACGAGGGAGCCACTCGCACGGATTGACTATTCGGAGTTGACGAATTGAAAAACGAGGAGGCGATTGGCTGGCGGAGCGGTAAGCAATGGGGTGGGTGTCTTCTGTGGTAAAAAAATGATGTCTTGAAAAAAGCTAATCATTGGGATTCCCTGCGCATCGCATTAAGGAGGGAAACAGGGTACTGCACATTTTCTGGCCACTGTTAACTCCGTATCTGGAACGCTCTGTCCGTGTCTTGCTGTGGTGTACGGGAGTGTTTAGTATCAGAATCAGATAGCATCTGTTTCACTACTATCTTGTGCCTGAAAGCTATTTGCTTTCTGGAAAAACATGCACAAAATGTGGGATTCCGTTAAATTTGAAGATAAGGTATATTTCAGTTTCCGTTTTTTTTCGATTTTACCTTTGCCACTCTGTATAAAAAATTTATATATATTATGTAGTAAAATTATTATATATTTTTTAGATCATGTTAGAATGTTAGAAGTCTTAACGAAATGTTATAATTGTGATCTCATCAAGTATATATATACTATATATACGTTCGGCCGGCGTTGTACCATGGATCGGGAGACCTTGTAAATTTGTAATAATGGTCCCTGTGTTATCCATTAATATTGAGGTAAGTGTAATTGACAATTTTGGAGTGATGCCATCGATATTTTGACAGCATAATTTAGGGTGATTGGGAAGTTGAGAACTGAAGCGAGATAGCTTTATTATGAAGCCTATATAGCAAAGACAAAACAATTTCCTGGTAGGCATTCCAATGGCGGTGGGAACTGCTGTGGTGGGGTAGAGACCACATATCTTGGTAATGGGGGAACCGCTCCCGTGAATCCGCTGTAGAGCCTTTATTCCCGGTTCTAGCATTCTTGGCCGAGAAAATTCCAAGTTCCAACCTTCATCGATGCTGTAAAGAAGTCCTGGGCGGGCCCTGGCACGGAACAATCGGAGGAGGAGTGACTAAATTTTTCGATATCTGGTGAAGTCTAGGCCCAATATGTAGCTATTTTTTGGTCATATTGTCAATCACATCTCTCACTCTAGGCAAATCCAAGCGCTCTTTCCCAAGCTGGACTATAGAGGAAGCTTCAACGAAATTGCATTATATGGGACATTATACGAGCCTTCTGCGAATAATCTTTAAAATTAAGTTAAGATCGAGTCGGATAAGATCTACCGCTCCAAAAAAAACGACTATAGAAAGTATAAATTAAATTTGTAATATGAAATATATTATCTGGTGTAACATTAAATTAATTCAGTTGATATTAAATAAATAATAATACATACTTCTAAGGGGTATTAAGAACTAGTGTGACTAAACCAACATGAAGCCCCGAGATAGATAAAAATTGTTATGTTGAACAGGCTATGATAATTTGGGAATGGAGAATATAAAAAAAAATGGGATTATTCCATTTAGAAGGAAAACAAAAAAAAAATTGATGGGCCTAGCCCACAATTTAATGCTCTACATAGCCATGTAGTACTTGAGACTGACCCAAACAAAGAACCCATGAAGAAGAGACATGACTAATGGTCCAACTTGCTCTCCAAGAAATAGAGAGGGATCACGCCATCGCTTTAGGCAGGGATGGTTACGTGTTAAACATTGATTGGTTATAGTTCCGGGTTCAACTCCTGTTGCCCGTTACATATAAATACTAGAGTTTTCGAGAAAAAGAATGTAGGCTATTTAAAGCATAAAACCACATCCGCTCTTCATAAACCGACCAGCGCACCAGGTTTTGTGGGTTTTGATTCAGGTACGCAGTCTATTTATCCCTGTAGCAAAATTTTGTCCTTCCATGTGTTTGATTGTTAGTCGGATCTTGTTACCTCTGCAACCACTTTTTATTGCTCTTTGCGGCTGCCTGGGCATGATATCGAGCAGTTAGTATGCAATTTGAGGGTATTTATTTGCTGGTCATCTTGTTTGTTGTGTAATGAAGGGTCACTCTTTGTGAGATTGGTTTCTGGGTTTTCCTAGATGATGAGAAATTTAACTTTATTTAATATGGTATGTGCCAGAACATATATATAGTAGGAATGGAAGCACGTGAACAAGTTGATCAGGGGAAGCAAACAACAACCTCTGCAGCTACTACACCCGCGGTCGTTTCATGCCGTAAGAACAAGAGGGATGATGCGACTTTCCTGCAGGACTTGAGGGATCACGTTGATGAGTTTGTCCATGCTTCTATGGACGAGCACGTTTCCTGCTTTAAGAAATCCTTGCAGAAGGTTAATTCACTTCATTTCTTGCATAGTTGTGCTACTTATTTGTCTGTCATTTTCTGATCTGTAAGGTATAATTTTTATTTTTTTTTCCTTTAGATGTTTATTATGTCAAAGGCCGTGGCGGAGAGAGACGCTGCTGCTAAGGGAGTTGAGAGTTCTCTGCCACTGCGAACTTCTGTGTCTAACTAGTACATTGCTCCAAAATTTTCATGGTTGTCAAAAGCTTCATGCTAGGAATTGGCTGGAGTGTCTTTTGGTTAGCTACTGAATTTCTGAGTAGTAGGCGTATCTTTTCTTTTCCGTCATGATGTTTCTACGTTCTGTTCTGTTTCCTCCAAAACATGTGTTCTGTTCTGAGTTTAACAGCAAAATGTAGCAGTTTTCTTAACCGTCGTTACCTGATGAATCTGTAACGTGGTGTATATGCTCTTTCCTTTATGATCAAGAAATTCAACCCATCGTGGCACTCCATTTCGGGCTTAGAGCCCCTGGGCTATTTAATCAGTGAACTCATAGAATGGGGAAATCCCAATCTAAGTGATTAAGCTCGTAGGTGAAAACCCAGATAAGAATGGGGAATGCATGGAAACTAGTCCGGACCAGAAAGAAATCCCTTCTCGAGTTATCCAAAATAAATCCAGACTTGGCCCATTAATGCTGCAATCTTCATGGCCATATAAACTGTTTCTACAGGAAGGAATTGTCATGTTATTCATCCACTTTATTTCGGAAGGGTTATACTTTTCAAGGCTCTTGCTTTATTTTGATTTCCATGCGGTGAGTAAGTTTTTAATTAACATTCAGTACGCGCGCACAGAGTCGACAGTTAAGAGAGTTCCAAAGAGTGTTCTCTTGATACATTTCTCATTACACCAGCAAGTACAACTGCAAAACAGATGAGGAAGAAGAGGAGACAAGCCACGAATTCAGATTCTTGAACCAGTACTGATAATATGAAGCAAACAATCTGGATACTCTTTGGGAGGAGCAAGTTGAGTAAGGTGAAACTTTTATTTTGTTTCAGGATTTTGAGTTCATCGAGTTTAGTTACTGGAACTTGAGTTTTTCATCCTGCTTGTGAAAAGCAGATCAACCCAGTTAGTATTCCAACCTAGGGATATAATTAATGGTTTCACATATAGCAGTCCAAATTCATCATTTGTTTATCGAAGCCACGTGTAAAGTGTTTGTGGGGACAAAAGCACTTGGGATATGAACTGTGGAACGAGGATGACGTAAAGTGGAACCATTGAAAATCCTGTCAGATTATTGTTGGTCAAGGCTCTGTTGTTGGGTTTTGATTATAGATCCACAGGCCACAATTCTTTTCAAAGTTCAGTGTAACAACAGCTCATTAATGGTAGAAAATGCCATGTCAAAAGTTCGATAAAGTGTTCTTTCTAGAAGTCGAAAGCTCCAAAATAAAAGGGACCGAGAATCCATGTAAAGTTGAAAGTAAGAGAGCATCCAGTTACCATGATTCCCTTATATTTAGATTCAGCTAGCGTTGCTGCTTTGGATGTCTGTCATGGCACGGATACAAAGTCATCAAAGACTCGAAAAGTATCGCATGGATATTTATTGGCACCGAACCGGAAGTGATAGCACAGTTAAGTGGATGGATACATAGTTTATGTAGTTTAGGGGAGGGTAGGACTTCAACTTCAATACCTCTTTGCCTCATCAGCTGTGTTCCCTTGGGCGATTCCAGAATTCCTATAGTTAGGGAAAGGCACACGGCCAGACTCAATGTGCTTGACATCCTCCACAAGGCGTTCATAGTGCCTCTTCACATCTTCTGCAGTTTTCCCACCTACTGCCTTGGCAACATTGTACCAACGGTCGGGTGTGTCCTTGTCATAAACAGCCAATGCCTTCTCAAAGGCTTTGTTCTGCTTAGCAGTCCAGGAAGCTGAACCTCGAGAAGACATTGAGCTTGATGCCATTTCTTGGTCTAAAAAAATTTGGTTTCGGGTCTCTGATTTGGATCGGAGGGAAATAAATCTACTTACAAGTGAGGAAAATGGATGTAGATGGTAAGAGAGGGCAGCAAGGCAAAGGATAATGACGAGGGAAGTAAGAAAAGAAGACCACAAGTCAAGGAGATGAGATGTGCAAAAGATGCAGCAGCCCCCTCCCCCTTTATAGGCGGAGGTGGAGAGGAATGAGGGCCAGTTGCAAAGAAATCTTGCAGTAGTAGAATTTCAGTGATCTGTCTCCTTAGGAACCACAAAATGGAGGAGAACAAATGAAGGAGAAGAATAGTGTAAGAAGAATCAGTATCTCCTAGCCTTTAACTAACTAAAGTGCACGATTTTAGTCCTTTTCTTTTTTATCTTTATAAATCGAGTATAATTTCCAAGCATATGGTGTGACGACCTACTCGAAAGCTACATATATAAATATCAGCAATTACTAAAACTCACCCAGAAAAGGTAGTAAAATCCAGGGAGATTAGCTTATAGTGCTTGCAGCCTCCCTGAGAGTGAGTTACGTAATTTTGTTTACCTGAGAATCTTATAATATAAGCAAGCCGAAAGCGAAAACAACAAAATAGAAAAAACTAGAGATAGCCTTACTTCTCTGTCTGCTGAGATTTTATGTTGATTACTCTTTCTGATATCCTGTACTCCCCTGCAAGAGTTGTTCCAATTTTGGGGTGGGGTCCGAGCCAAAACAACATTTTGTGACCTTACCTGTGACATTTTGTTCGCCACGTCCATGTATCTACTTGTTCAATAGATTTCTTCAGCAATCCTTTCCATGATGTAGGTGATCTTTTGAGTGTCCTGATGTCCTGAACAACATTCCAAGCAAGCTAGCTGGCTGGTAATTCGTACAATCATGAGGTTGTGTTTCTTTTTTTTTTCTTTTTCAATCCACAGTGTTTGGACAGCACAAGTTTCCTACGGTTTTAGCTGTTGGGACCTGGGATCCCTCACAGAATGTTAGGCTTTTTATAAATATTGCCTAAGCAGGCTCAATTAGCGTTCCAGAGTTTCCTGCTATGCTCATACCTTACTGAATGAATGATGTTTATAGTGGCAAGGTTATCAGGTTTCCTTACATTTTCTTTCCTTTCGGACATCTTTTTTTCCTTTTTGGACATCTATATCTTTTCATATCTAGTGTGATAAGGATTCAGTGGAAAACCTGTTCCCTGTCCTCATCTCATCCCAAAGACAAAACGCAAGTACCATGCCAGCTTGACCATGAATTTAGAACATCATCTCACCATTGACTACGGTGAAAACAGCGCTAATGGAACCGGTCCTGCGATATGGCAAACAGGTTCTATATCATGTATGCAACACAAATTGCCGTACAATATAGCAAGGATATGAATAGACACAGGTCTACATCAGGATGGTGTGGAGTCACAAAGCATCGCTCACTGCATTTGTCCCACTTGTTCCTCAACTTTAACCCATTTTACTTTGGAAATCATCAGTAAAACTGTGACTGATGATGATCTTTCCTCCTCAGATCTTTTGAAGAAAATTTATCATTTTTTTTTTCTCTTTTCCCAGTAAAAATACATTGATACCAAATAACAGTAGAGTTTCCCATCAAGTTGACATTGATATTAGCATCGTTGGAGGATTGAAGATAATGGGAATTCCCTTATCTTCAAGAATGTTACATAAACGTATGATATCTTCCCTGTTTGGTCTTTTGGATGTATGCAGCACCATCAATTGTCTAAGGTACACACCGTATGTTTGTCTGTTCATCTTTTGTCTGCTAAGGACAGAGATGATATCTGGTACCAAGCTCTGTTGAAAGTTAAACATGGTAAACCACTCACTTATTTATTTAATCTTTGTTAGATATCTCTGCAAAGAAAATGACAGATTTTATGAGGAAAGACAAATATCTGCTAGGAACAAAAAGTGGAATTGAAGGAGGCATCGTAATTCTGAGGCCGGTGGTGCGATACCACGGCCGAAAGTTGGTTAAAATCTTGGGACTAGAATTCTCAAGCTGCTGCAAGTTGGTTAGGGTAGCCCCAACCTAGAGATGCATTGCTGTTAAAATCTTCATACATGCACCAGCTTGGTCTATTCTCTTCGTCCAGGATCACAGAACCGGCTCTCAGAATCAGACAAATTAAAGTATGCCACTTAACTATTTGATTCTTTTAACTGTACATCAACTCTGTCGGGATCCTATTTATCAAACATAGATGAGCCAAGTCTGGAGCCATCGTATTTATTACATGGCCCCCAAGTGTCAATTTGCAGTAGTCTGGTCTTAGGATTGAGGCCACACACTGGTGGGGGTGTTGGTGATGATTAGCTGAAAACCACGTTAGCCACTTTTGCAGGAATTTTTACAATAGAAAAAGGTGATTCTTTTACAATAGAAAAAGGAGATTCTTTGAAAAAACTCTTGCCGACACTATATATTTGGAATCCACGTCTCCAATTTGATCCCCAGTTGACACTAACATCTGTAGATTCGTTTTCTTCAGGCAAATTTTTTTTCTTTCTGTTGTCCTTCCGACAAGTTGGAGAAGCTGGGTGATCATCTTGGATTCTTGCTTGTAAGCTTTGCAAACAAATAGTTTCCTGGTTTCCAATGAGATTTCGCATCAGGTATATTACATAATGGCTACTGGGTGTTGTGTTTATGTTAATTAAGGTCTTCAGAGCCGAAAGAATAAGGAATCAACTACTTTAGAGGAACTCCCTTGCTCGTTGGTCCAAATATGACCACAGAGGCAGTTCTTTACTGCTTTATTTTTTAAAAAGAAACCGAGAAGAGGAATATGCTGAATGAGGTTTGTACAACCTGCTCTCAATCCTGACCAGCAGGTTTATATCCATATGAAAAGGCTTGCATGGGCTGGATAGGACATGGTATGTATGGTTACACACGGGCTAGAGCATGGACCTTGACACTGCTCCTAGAGATTCATAAGAACTGAGGCAGTTTAGCAGAAGGATTCGAACCCACATTGGGTGGTATTACTAATTTGAACTTTAGCAAAAAAAAAAATTTACTTTTCAGAGCCCTGGAGTTAAGTGTCCAATCATATCTTTAGCTGCAACACCTATAGGCTTGGACATTGAACACCAAGCCCATGACGATCAAAGAACAAAACCCATGGCAAAATAACTATAAGCAAATCTCCAAGCCCAACAAACATTAAAAATATCATTAAACGACACCGTCCTCTCAGCTTGAGGATAACATTGTGCTTAAACAAATTGTTGGACGGAAGTTCGAGTATTTAGAGCAGCGCAATTGTAACCATGTCAGTGTAAAATAAGGATATAGACGATACTGGTTCATCGAAAACGGACAGTAGCACATTCGATTTCATTGAAAGTTTTATGGGAACAAACATTAGAGTAACCATCGATCAAAGAGAGAGTACAACCAAATAACTAAACACGGTAACTGATTGGCATGGCGCCACTTAATTAACCTAATAACCAAGGCCACCAGCAATAAATCCTCGAGTTTCCCTCGAAGCGCCACCTCCCCTAGAAGAACGACCACCATCACCGCCATACCCACGGTCACGGCTGCCACCATAACCACCACCGCCGCCATAGCCTCCATTACCTCCGCGGTTGTAACCGCCCCTGCCCTCACGGAGTCCACCTCCGTATCCACCACCTCCGTAACCACCGCCGCCACCACGACTGTATCCACCACCACCGCCAAAAATGGTCGGAGCTTCGTCCACTGTGATGCTACGGTCGTCAAGAGTTTGGCCATTCATTCCTTCGATTGCATCCCTCATTGACTGTTCATTGGAGAAAGTGACGAATCCAAAGCCACGTGACCTCCCGGTCTCACGATCGTTGATGACCTGTTACAGGCACGAACCAGATCCGTCAGATCTATGCCGAATATAACATAACAAAAATTATAAATCGATCAGTCTCCGTCCAAACAGGAGGATGAAGATGAACGTACCGATTTTAAAGTTAGTAACAGTAATAGAGAACAGTAACAGTATAGCAACACAAAGAAACAATCAATCACAGACTATGGATCTACGACAAGCCGAATGGAATCGGGTAGGGTCGTATCCGATCTCTGAGACGACGATGTCAACAAACGGACCTTCGATTCGAGGACTTCCCCATACTGGGAAAATGCTTCCTGAAGAGAAACGCCTGTTGTAACCCAGGCTAGGCCGCCGACAAAGCACCTATACTCAACATCTGCGGATGCCATTAGCTTTTGTTCGGAAAAAACCGTAGTAAGGTGGCAAACGAATATGATTCGCTAAGTAGAGGGGATTTGAGCAAATTATGCCTGTTGATTGAGAAGGTGGATAGGATGAAAAATGCGGGAGGCTGCAGCGTGATTTTATAGAAGGACGGGGATTTAACTGTGGTTAGTAGGTGGCCAAGGGGGTTATGTATGTTACTTTTGTTGCAGGATAGAAATAATTAAAAATAAATAAATAAATTTTATTAAATTATTGATATATCATATTGTTGATTGATTTATAATATAATGATACTTGAATTCAAATAGAAATTTTTTTATTTTAAATTTAAATTTTAAATTTTAAATTTTAAATTCTGTTTTAAAAAATAAATATTTTAATTGGGTTGATTCTAAATTTATTTTATTTTTTATAAAAAAAGAAATTTTTATTTTATAAAAGAAATTAATTTCATATAAAATATTTAAAATTTTAGTAATATTATTATTTTATTCAATATAAAATGATCTTAATTATTATTAAAATAATTACAAAAATGTTTATTTAAATCAATCTAAACTGGAACAAAATAAATTTTCTTTTTTAATTCCTTTTTTTCAAAAATTAATTCAGTCCTAATCTAAAAGGTAAAATTATATAGATCTAATTTAAATTTATTTCATAGCAGCTAAAAACATCAAAACTCACCGCTTTTTCTTATTATTATTTTCGAATACTTTTAACAAATACGGTGTTAAAAGGTGAGCAGGGAAAATGGGTTTTTTCGAATTTGTCCCTAAATTTGCAAGTCCGCGACTGTTCACCGTTTGTCCATGTTAGTCATGCACCACCTTGCAACCACAGTTAACAAGCGCTGTGATTTGGGTTAGTGAATGTGGGAGAGACGGCTGGGGTCCACAGTCACATGATTTAGTGTCACAGGTGGATAGACGTCTCAGAAACAACGATATTTACTGTCATATTTATCACCGTTTATCACCGTTGCAACTGACAGCTGTACCCGGAAAAAGAATGGATTCAGGTGCAACGGTGGTAAATATGATATTTATTATCAGTTTTAATAATAAAAATAAAAATAAAAATATATTTTATTTTATTTCTTTTGAGAAAAATCTATTAGAACCTGTGATAAGCATCATATTTATAACCGTTGCACGTTGCACCTGAAAGCTGCCCCTCTCGAAGATATCTAAATTTTTGTATGCCAAGGACAGAGAGGAGTGTTTTGAAAGATAAAAAATGGTAAACTACTCGATACTGTATCTCCTTGTGTGTTTGGTGAGCCATAAAATCAAGAATGTATACTAATTACAAATAGGACGGATGCGGTATGATGATCCAATTATATAATTGGTTGAATCGATTATTTGGTATCGCGTGTTTATGATAATGAATAAACCAATAGATCTATCGACTGATTCTTTATTATTTAGATGCATTATTGATTTAGCAGACGTGTGGATTCAAATCCAGTTTGTTCTCTCAAGTTGATTTGGCAGATCGTGGATTCAGATCCACATGTCTGCATCTTTGCCCGGATTTTCTTTTTTTTTTTTCGAATTTTCATATAAATATTGTGTACATACATTCCCAAGGGTGTACAAGCAATAAAATGAGACGATAAGCAACTTTGGATATGGGTGGATGACTCTTGGCTTTCGAAATTGAGGAGGAGAAATACTACACGAGATTAGGCGAATTACTCTTAAGAAATTGTTCGAAATAGCCTATGCTTGGAGACTGATATAGTCCTCCTTCAACCAGTCAAACCACAAAGAAATAGCCACAATCTTTTACATGGAAACACTACAAATATGGTTTTTAAAGAGTGAAGAGTCAAATCTTTTTATCGTGCTTATCTCAGAGTCTCGATTCTGAAGTGAACACAAATCCTGAAGTATGTTGTTTATTGAACAATGAATGTTTACAGTATGAGAAAGAACTCTTCCTAGAAGAAGATGAGAAACATATAGATGAGAAAAGATTTACGTAAACTTCCTTAACCGTTTCTACTAAACACTCTGTGTTTATATACTGCTAAACTCCCCACTCCTAACCAATCACGCATCGGCACTGATGCCAGTCATTGCAAAGTCCCTGTAACGAGCTGGTAGGCTTGTTACCCGAGTTCCCCTCCTGATACCCAGTTCCACACCAGGCTTGCTACCATTTGACGTATCCTTCCCATCACGTGGCGCATTGCTGCTTGAAGTGGACTTTTCAAACATAACAGTACCCCCCTCTTCCAACAGAATCTTGTCCGCAAGGTTAACATCAGGAAAACTTCGACGTATTTGATCGCTATCCTCCCACGTATCGTCCGAAGCAGACAATCCCTCCCAACGAGACCCCCTCTGAATTTGTCGACGCTGAACGATTCCCTCCGGCTTCAGAATAAGAGTAGTGGTAGTATCCACCAAATGTAAGGGTATAACCTGTTGAGTAGGGACCCCCACACACTTCCGCAACAAAGAAACATGAAATACTGGATGAATCTTGGCAACCTCAGGTAATTGCAGTTTATAAGCGACTGTTCCGACTTTCTTAATTACCTGAAATGACCCAAAATAACGAGGACCGAGCTTGCTGTGGCGTCTCAACCTCAACGAGTGTTGACGATAAGGTTGTAAACGCACAAACACCCATTCCCCTAACTCGAACTGAACATCTCGACGCCCCTTATCTGCATAAGTTTTCATCCTCTCCTGCGCTCGTTGTAAATTTCTGCGAAGCAACTGAAGCACCTCATCCCTCCGCAGGAGCTGCGACTCCACCCATGGATGACCCGATGAATCCCGAATGTAACGGGAAAGAATTGGTGGCGGCCTACCATACAACACCTGAGACGGAGTCAACTTCGCAGCCGTCTGAAAGGACGTATTGTACCAATATTCTTCCCATGTGAGTAAACTGTCCACAATGCAGGTGCCTCACTAACAAAACAACGCTAATACATTTCCAGCGTCTTATTCAATGCTTCCGTTTGGCCGTCCGTCTGCGGATGATACGACGTGCTGGTGAGTAGCTTGGTACCCTGTAGACGATGTAATTCCGGCCAGAAAGCTGTCAGGAATTTCGGGTCCCTATAGCTAACAATAGAAACCGGAATACCATGTAGACGAACCACCTCAGCCACAAAACAAGCTGCCACAGATTCACTCGTGATTGGAGACAACATGGCCACAAAATGTCCATACTTGGACAACCGATCCACTACAACCAGTATCACCATCTTACCCCTCAAACTAGGCAATCCTGTGATGAAATCCATGGAAACACCTTCAAAAACTTGATCTGGAATAGCCAATGGTTGTAAAAGACCCACAGGTTTCAGCGAAGGATCTTTCATTCACTGACACACCTGGCATTCTCGCACAAAGCTAATAACATCCTGCCGCATACCCTTCCAAAAAAAAGTGGAAGATAAACAATGCCACGTACGTGTTATTCCTGCATGCCCACCAACTAGAGAAGCATGAAATTCCCACAGTAACTGTTTTCGCAGCAAGGAATCACCAGGTACCACCAACCTATCCCTCAGAAAAAGCATTCCATCCTTAAACTGGTAGCCTGGCAAACTCGGAGGATCAGACTGCAGTTGCTGCTGAAACCGCAACATTTCTGGGTCTGACTGGTTTGCAGCACGTAAACGTTGCACAAAATCTGATGGAAAGGATTGTGAAGCAAACAACTGAAGAGCAGGCATCCGAGACAATGCATCAGCTGCCAAATTCTGTGATCCTGCCCGATACTGTATCTCAAAATCATAACCTACTAACTTACACAACCAACTGTGTTGTTCCGGAGTTTGAATTACCTGGTCTGCCAAATGTTTCAAAGCCTGCTGATCTGTGACGACGGTGAACTGACGTCCCAGCAAATACTGCCTCCATTTAGCGACCGCTTGAGTGATCACATACATTTCCCGGTGGTATGAGGACGCCTTCTGCATACGGGAAGTCAATTTCTGACTAAAATAGGCAATAGGTTGTTTCTCCTGAGACAACACAGCGCCAATGCCAATCATAGACGCATCCGCCTCCACACAAAATGGCCTGGAAAAATCTGGCAAGCGCAGTACAGGTGCCGAGCTCAACAAAGACTTCAGCATCTCAAATGACTACTGCGTAGCCTCAATTCAGACAAAGGAATTACGGCACAACAAGTTTGACAAGCTTCCAGCGTGTGAAGAAAAATCCCTAATGAAACGTCTATAGTATCCAGCCACACGAACCTCTTTAACATTCTGAGGAACCGGCCACCGTTGAATTGCTACGACCTTATCCGTATCCACTGACAGTCCAGCTGCCGAAACCACATGGCCTAAGTAGCCAAGTTCAGTCTGGCCAAATTGACATTTCGTATGTATCGCCACCAGACTGTGCTGCTGCAGGATTTGCAACACCAAACGCAAATGCTCCAAATGTGCTGTCCACGTTCCACTGTAAACAAGAATATCATTAAAAAAAACCAGAACAAACTTGCGTAAATAAGGACGAAACACCTCGTTCATCAACGCCTGGAAGGTAGACGGTGCATTGGATAGCCCGAAGGGCATTACCAAGAACTCGTAATGTCCTTCATGTGTGCAGAAGGCTGTCTTCGCCACATCCCCGGGATGAACTCGAATCTAATGATATCCTGCCAGCAAGTCTAACTTGGAGAAATAAACAGCTCCATGGAGCTCATCAAACAACTCATCAATAGAAGGAATAGGAAATTGATCACGGATTGTCACCGCATTCAACGCCCGATAGTCGACACAAAACCGCCAAGAACCATCTTTCTTCCGTACCAAAAGCACCGGTGACGAATACGGGCTATGACTCGGGCGAATAATGCCCTCCTGCATCATCTCGTGCACTAACTTTTCAATTTCCTGCTTCTGAAAATACAGATATCTATACGGTCGTAAGAGAATTGGTAATGATGAAGGATGCAGCGGAATTGAGTGATCCAGCTCCCTGGACGGAGGCAATCCTTGTGGCTTGCAAAACACATCTTCAAACGAAGCTAAAAGACACTGCAAATCGGATGGAATAGCCTCATTCGCAGGTGTGGTCGTCTCAACAATCGCCAACCGAAAGAAAGTCACAGCGGATTGCGTAGAAGCTAACCGGCGAAGGACATGTAATGAGGCAGGCTGCGACATATCTAGCAAATTTCCCTTCCATAGAACTGTCTTCTGCCCAAGCTTGAACTCAAAATTGGATTGGGCATAATCCATAATTACCGGTCCCAGAGTTGCTAGCCAGGACACCCCAAGCACCATATCCCATCCCTGCAAGTCCAGCACAAAAAAATCTACACAAATTTCCTCTCCTTGGATACTCAAAGGAACGCGGCTTACTCTCCCAGAGCAACGTAATTTCTCCCCATTCCCCATAAGCACCCCAAAATCCGGCACAGATTCCACTGTCAATTGAAGGAATTTGGCAGTACGAAATTGTATGAAATTATGTGTACTACCTCCATCCAACAATACCTGGGCTGGCAAACCACGAACGGACCCTAAGAAGCGAATCGTGGAAGGTGATGAACTGCCCGAGAACGCATAATGACACACAGCGGAACCCTCCCCTGTGTCAACAATGGCTTTCCCTCTGTTAGCCTCAGGTAACGAGCACTCGACTGGAGCTAGGTCCCTCGAAGTCACGATGTCATCATCCTCAGAAAAAAATAATAACTGCGGTTTGGCTTTGCACTTATGGTCCCAGCTGTACTTCTCGTCACATTGATAACACAAACCTTGCGCCCGTCGCTGAGCTACCTCCGCTGGTGTCAAACGACAAACAGGAAGCTTGGTTCCTGTTGAGAGAGTCGCAGCAGCTGAAACAGGAACGGCTGAAGCAGAGACAGTTTGCGAAGGAACTGAAAGTGACTTGGGTGTGGGCAACAGCCCGGCCCCCGAGTTTGGGCCTCATAGATACTCGTTCATTAAGAATTCGGGTCTCATGCAAATGGGCCAGGCGAATTGCTTCCTCCAAGTCTGGCGTGTCCTGCATCAAGATGGATGCCTTGATATCCGCTCGTAAGCCCGAAATGAAGCAACGTAGAACGAACCCGGCAGGTAAAAACATGGAACGATTTATCAAGGATTCAAACCTTACACGGTATTCTTCCACCGTGGATTCTTGACGCACCTTAGCTAATAAACCCTCCGGCGACTCTAGATCACGAGGGCGGAAGCGTTTCTTTAACGCTGCAAGAAACTTGTCCCAACCAGCAAGCTGACGATTACGATACATCCAATCGTACCAGTCTGTTGCTGCATCGTCAAAGTGGAAGGAAGAAATCGACAAACGATCCTCCTCTCGAATGTCGTAAAACTCGAAGTAATGAGACGCTTTGGATATCCAACGATCAACATTAGATCTCGAAAAGCGCGACAGCTCTACTGAAGCCAGTTTGTGATGCATATGATGAGGCGGACCCCCACCGAAGGATCCCGAGGGTGCTGCACCAGCACCTGAACGAGGCACGGAACTATCTCCTGTAGCTGCAAACGAAGAAGACTGATTCGGACGAGCTAAGAGCTGTTTCAACAACTGCTGTTGATCAGCTAAAAGCTTTGATTGATCAGCAAGCGATGACGCCATTGACGAGACATCCGATGTCAACGCTTGGAAATCCGTCTGTAGTTTTGCTTGAGCTTCACGAATCGAAGTAACTTCTGTGTCCAAGGTCCGGAATCGAGTGTTATACTCTGCCATCTATGCAGAGATCGATGAAAGCACCAATGAAGTGAACACAAATCCTGAAGTATGTTGTTTATTGAACAATGAATGTTTAGAGTATGAGAAAGAACTCTTCCTAGAAGAAGATGAGAAACAGATAGATGAGAAAAGATTTACGTAAACTTCCTTAACCGTTTCTACTAAACACTCTGTGTTTATATACTGCTAAACTCCCCACTCCTAACCAATCACGCATCGGCAGCGATGCCAGTCATTGCAAAGTCCCTGTAACGAGCTGGTAGGCTTGTTACCCGAGTTCCCCTCCTGATACCCAGTTCCACACCAGGCTTGCTACCATTTGACGTATCCTTCCCATCACGTGGCGCATTGCTCCTTGAAGTGGACTTTTCAAACATAACAAATTCTTTGCTTGGGAGTTGCTTGACAATCAGAGTAACATTAAGAATAGTGTTTTTATATGGTTAACTGGGAGAATAATGACCGGGAGCCCCCTCAAATCTCGTTCCAACATTGGCATATACGCACTCTACGGTGAATCACATGACCAATTACTTCTCTGTTACCAAAAACATTGAAGAATCTGGTCTGCCTTGCAATAGTGGTTTGGTGTTAATTGGTCGGCACCAATAAATTTCCAATATCTGCATTTGTACAGTGGTCAAATAGAATTGAAGGAAAGAAGAAAAAGTAATTCAGAGGTCTTCCCCTAATTTATACTATCTGGTATTCAAAGGTCTTCAGGAAACAGATTCGTCCATCAAAACAAACCTTTTGAAGTACATAATTCTGATGTAGCATATGTTCAAAAACACCAATTCTGATGATATGTCAAGGAGCTCTTATCCTTCCGACTTTCTCAAGCTTCCAAGAAGACAAAGAAGCTCTGCTCGGCCTCTACCAGCAGTACACCCATGCGTCAAAGTGAGAAAATCTTGTCTTTTTCAGTCCATACCTTAAGTATCAAAACATAATAAGTACATATGTCTGACTAATGATAACAATTTCATATTCACGCTCAATGTTGAAAAAAATGGAAGCTGGATGCTACTTCATATTCGAGTATTGATCCTTTGAGAATAAGTGATATGATGATGTGTACTGCAATGTTGAAAAAAATGAAAGTTGGATGCTACATCATATTCGATTATTTACCACCCAGAAAAGGTAGTAAAATCCAGGGAGATTAGCTTATAGTGCTTGCAGCCTCCCTGAGAGTGAGTTACGTAATTTTGTTTACCTGAGAATCTTATAATATAAGCAAGCCGAAAGCGAAAACAACAAAATAGAAAAAACTAGAGATAGCCTTACTTCTCTGTCTGCTGAGATTTTATGTTGATTACTCTTTCTGATATCCTGTACTCCCCTGTAAGAGTTGTTCCAATTTTGGGGTGGGGTCCGAGCCAAAACAACATTTTGTGACCTTACCTGTGACATTTTGTTCGCCACGTCCATATATCTACTTGTTCAATAGATTTGTTCAGCGATCCTTTCCATGATGCAGGTGATCTTTTGAGTGTCCTGATGTCCTGAACAACATTCCAAGCAAGCTAGCTGGCTGGTAATTCGTACAATCATGAGGTTGTGTTTCTTTTTTTTTTCTTTTTCAATCCACAGTGTTTGGACAGCACAAGTTTCCTACGGTTTTAGCTGTTGGGACCTGGGATCCCTCACAGAATGTTAGGCTTTTTATAAATATTGCCTAAGCAGGCTCAATTAGCGTTCCAGAGTTTCCTGCTATGCTCATACCTTACTGAATGAATGATGTTTAAAGTGGCAAGGTTATCAGGTTTCCTTACATTTTCTTTCCTTTCGGACATCTTTTTTTCCTTTTTGGACATCTATATCTTTTCATATCTAGTGTGATAAGGATTCAGTGGAAAACCTGTTCCCTGTCCTCATCTCATCCCAAAGACAAAACGCAAGTACCATGCCAGCTTGACCATGAATTTAGAACATCATCTCACCATTGACTACGGTGAAAACAGCGCTAATGGAACCGGTCCTGCGATATGGCAAACAGGTTCTATATCATGTATGCAACACAAATTGCCGTACAATATAGCAAGGATATGAATAGACACAGGTCTACATCAGGATGGTGTGGAGTCACAAAGCATCGCTCACTGCATTTGTCCCACTTGTTCCTCAACTTTAACCCATTTTACTTTGGAAATCATCAGTAAAACTGTGACTGATGATGATCTTTCCTCTTCAGATCTTTTGAAGAAAATTTATCATTTTTTTTTTCTCTTTTCCCAGTAAAAATACATTGATACCAAATAACAGTAGAGTTTCCCATCAAGTTGACATTGATATTAGCATCGTTGGAGGATTGAAGATAATGGGAATTCCCTTATCTTCAAGAATGTTACATAAACGTATGATATCTTCCCTGTTTGGTCTTTTGGATGTATGCAGCACCATCAATTGTCTAAGGTACACACCGTATGTTTGTCTGTTCATCTTTTGTCTGCTAAGGACAGAGATGATATCTGGTACCAAGCTCTGTTGAAAGTTAAACATGGTAAACCACTCACTTATTTATTTAATCTTTGTTAGATATCTCTGCAAAGAAAATGACAGATTTTATGAGGAAAGACAAATATCTGCTAGGAACAAAATGTGGAATTGAAGGAGGCATCGTAATTCTGAGGCCGGTGGTGCGATACCACGGCCGAAAGTTGGTTAAAATCTTGGGACTAGAATTCTCAAGCTGCTGCAAGTTGGTTAGGGTAGCCCCAACCTAGAGATGCATTGCTGTTAAAATCTTCATACATGCACCAGCTTGGTCTATTCTCTTCGTCCAGGATCACAGAACCGGCTCTCAGAATCAGACAAATTAAAGTATGCCACTTAACTATTTGATTCTTTTAACTGTACATCAACTCTGTCGGGATCCTATTTATCAAACATAGATGAGCCAAGTCTGGAGCCATCGTATTTATTACATGGCCCCCAAGTGTCAATTTGCAGTAGTCTGGTCTTAGGATTGAGGCCACACACTGGTGGGGGTGTTGGTGATGATTAGCTGAAAACCACGTTAGCCACTTTTGCAGGAATTTTTACAATAGAAAAAGGTGATTCTTTTACAATAGAAAAAGGAGATTCTTTGAAAAAACTCTTGCCGACACTATATATTTGGAATCCACGTCTCCAATTTGATCCCCAGTTGACACTAACATCTGTAGATTCGTTTTCTTCAGACAAATTTTTTTTTCTTTCTGTTGTCCTTCCGACAAGTTGGAGAAGCTGGGTGATCATCTTGGATTCTTGCTTGTAAGCTTTGCAAACAAATAGTTTCCTGGTTTCCAAAGAGATTTCGCATCAGGTATATTACATAATGGCTACTGGGTGTTGTGTTTATGTTAATTAAGGTCTTCAGAGCCGAAAGAATAAGGAATCAACTACTTTAGAGGAACTCCCTTGCTCGTTGGTCCAAATATGACCACAGAGGCAGTTCTTTACTGCTTTATTGTTGTAAACTTTGAGAAGGGAGAGAATATAATTAAAAAGTGCGCGTGCATTTCTTTTAAAGAAACCAAGAAGAGGAATATGCTGAATGAGGTTTGTACAACCTGCTCTCAATCCTGACCAGCAGGTTTATATCCATATGAAAAGGCTTTCTAAATTGATGATGCATCTGTGGCTTGCATGGGCTGGATAGGACATGGTATGTATGGTTAAACACGGGCTAGAGCATGGACCTTGACAGTGCTCCTAGAGATTCGTAAGAACTGAGGCAGTTTAGCAGAAGAATTCGAACCCACTTTGGGTGGTATTACTAATTTGAACTTTAGCAAAAAAAAATTTACTTTTCAGAGCCCTGGAGTTAAGTGTCCAATCATATCTTTAGCTGCAACACCTATAGGCTTGGACATTGAACACCAAGCCCATGACGATCAAAGAACAAAACCCATGGCAATAACTATAAGCAAATCTCCAAGCCCAACAAACATTAAAAATATCATTAAACGACACCGTCCTCTCAGCTTGAGGATAACATTGTGCTTAAACAAATTGTTGGACGGAAGTTCGAGTATTTAGAGCAGCGCAATTGTAACCATGTCAGTGTAAAATAAGGATATAGACGATACTGGTTCATCGAAAACGGACAGTAGCACATTCGATTTCATTGAAAGTTTTATGGGAACAAACATTAGAGTAACCATCGATCAAAGAGAGAGTACAACCAAATAACTAAACACGGTAACTGATTGGCATGGCGCCACTTAATTAACCTAATAACCAACACTACGAGCACTAATTCCTCCAGTTTCCCTCGGAAGCGCCACCTCCCCTGGAATAACGACCACCATCACCGCCATACCCACGGTCACGGCTGCCACCATAACCACCACCGCCGCCATAGCCTCCATTACCTCCGCGGTTGTAACCGCCCCCGCCCTCACGGCGTCCACCTCCGTATCCACCACCTCCGTAACCACCGCCGCCACCACGACTGTATCCACCACCACCGCTAGAACGGGACTGAGCTTCGTTCACTGTGATGCTACGGTCGTCAAGAGTTTGGCCATTCATTCCTTCGATTGCATCCCTCATTGACTGTTCATTGGAGAAAGTGACGAATCCAAAGCCACGTGACCTCCCGGTCTCACGATCGTTGATGACCTGTTACAGGCACGAACCAGATCCGTCAGATCTATGCCGAATATAACATAACAAAAATTATAAATCGATCAGTCTCCGTCCAAACAGGAGGATGAAGATGAACGTACCGATTTTAAAGTTAGTAACAGTAATAGAGAACAGTAACAGTATAGCAACACAAAGAAACAATCAATCACAGACTATGGATCTACGACAAGCCGAATGGAATCGGGTAGGGTCGTATCCGATCTCTGAGACGACGATGTCAACAAACGGACCTTCGATTCGAGGACTTCCCCATACTGGGAAAATGCTTCCTGAAGAGAAACGTCTGTTGTAGCATAGGCTAGGCCGCCGACAAAGCACCTATACTCAACATCTGCGGATGCCATTAGCTTTTGTTCGGGAAAAACCGTAGTAAGGTGGCAAACGAATATGATTAGCTAAGTAGAGGGGATTTGAGGCAAATTATGCCTGTTGATTGAGAAGGTGGATAGGATGAAAAATCCGGGAGGCTGCAGCGTGATTTTATAGAAGGACGGGAATTTAACTGTGGTTAGTAGGTGGCCAAGGGGGTTATGTATGTTACTTTTGTTGCAGGATATAAATAATTTAAAATAAATAAATAAAATTTATTAAATTATTGATAAATATTATTGTTGATTGATTTATAATATAATGATACTTGAATTCAAATAGAAAATTTTTTAATTTAAATTTAAATTTTAAATTTTAAATTCTGTTTTAAAAAATAAATATTTTAATTGGGTTGGTTCTAAATTTATTTTATTTTTTATAAAAAAGAAATTTTTATTTTATAAAAGGAATTAATTTCATATAAAATATTTAAAATTTTAGTAATATTATTATTTTATTCAATATAAAATGATCTTATTTATGATTAAAATAATTACAAAAATGTTTATTTAAATCAATCTAAACTGGAACAAAATAAATTTTCTTTTTTAATTCCTTTTTTTCAAAAATTAATTCAGTCCTAATCTAAAAGGTAAAATTATATAGATCTAATTTAAATTTATTTCATAGCAGCTAAAAACATCAAAACTAACCGCTTTTTCTTATTATTATTTTCGAATACTTTTAACAAATACGGTGTTAAAAGGTGAGCAGGGAAAATGGGTTTTTTCGAATTTGTCCCTAAATGTGCAAGTCCGCGACTGTTCACCGTTTGTCCATGTTAGTCATGCACCACCTTGCAACCACAGTTAACAAGCGCTGTGATTTGGGTTAGTGAATGTGGGAGAGACGGCTGGGGTCCACAGTCACATGATTTAGTGTCACAGGTGGATAGACGTCTCAGAAACAACGATATTTACTGTCATATTTATCACCGTTTATCACCGTTGCAACTGAAGCTGTACCCGGAAAAAGAATGGATTCAGGTGCAACGGTGGTCAATATGATATTTATTATCAGTTTTAATAATAAAAATATATTTTATTTTATTTTTTTGAGAAAAATCTATTAGAACCTGTGATAAGCATCATATTTATAACCGTTGCACGTTGCACCTGAAAGCTGCCCCTCTCGAAGATATCTAAATTTTTGTGAGCACAGTTTGCCCCTCGATGTCCAATTTTTGTATGCCAAGGACAGAGAGCAGTGTTTTGAAAGATAAAAAATGGTAAACTACTCGATACTGTATCTCCTTGTGTGTTTGGCGAGCCATAAAATCAAGAATATATACTAACTACAAATAGGACGGATGCGGTATGATGATCCAATTATATAATTGGTTGAATCGATTATTTGGTATCGCGTGTTTATGATAATGAATAAACCAATAGATCTATCGACTGATTCTTTATTATTTAGATGCATTATTGATTTAGCAGACGTGTGGATTCAAATCCAGTTTGTTCTCTCAAGTTGATTTGCCAGATCGTGGATTCAGATCCATATGTCTGCATCTTTGCCCGGGCTTTCTTTTTTTTTTTTCGAATTTTCATATAAATATGGTGTACATACATTCCCAAGGGTGTACAAGCAAAAAAATGAGACGATAAGCAACTTTGGACATGGGTGGATGACTCTTGGCTTTCGAAATTGAGGAGGAGAAAGACTACACGAGATTAGGCGAATTACTCTTAAGAAATTGTTCGAAATAGCCTATGCTTGGAGACTGATATAGTCCTCCTTCAACCAGTCAAACCACAAAGAAATAGTCACGGTCTTTTACATGGAAACACTACAAATATGGTTTTAAAAGAGTGAAGAGTCAAATCTTTTTATCGTGCTTATCTCAGTCTCGATTCTTTGCTTGGGAGTTGCTTGACAATCAGAGTAACATTAAGAATAGTGTTTTTATATGGTTAACTGGGAGAATAATGACCGGGAGCCCCTCAAATCTCGTTCCAACATTGGCATATACGCACTCTACGGTGAATCACATGACCAATTACTTCTCCGTTACCAAAAACATTGAAGAATCTGGTCTGCCTTGCCATAGTGGTTTGGTGTTAATTGGTCGGCACCAATAAATTTCCAATATCTGCATTTGTACAGTGGTCAAATAGAATTGAAGGAAAGAAGAAAAAGTAATTCAGAGGTCTTCCCCTAATTTATACTATCTGGTATTCAAAGGTCTTCAGGAAACAGATTTGTCCATCAAAACAAACCTTTTGAAATACATAATTCTGATGTAGCATATGTTCAAAAACACCAATTCTGATGATATGTCAAGGAGCTCTTATCCTTCCGACTTTCTCAAGCTTCCAGGAAGACAAAGAAGCTCTGCTCGGCCTCTACCAGCAGTACACCCATGCGTCAAAGTGAGAAAATCATGTCTTTTTCAGTCCATACCTTAAGTATCAAAACATAATAAGTACACATGTCTGACTAATGATAACAATTTCATATTCACGCTCAATGTTGAAAAAAATGGAAGCTGGATGCTACATCATATTCGAGTATTGATCCTTTGAGAATAAGTGATATGATGATGTTTCATATTTGTACTGCAATGTTGAAAAAAATGAAAGTTGGATGCTACATCATATTCGATTATTTACCCGAGCAGTCTTGTTCTCCATTGGTTCATGATTTCTGTGGACGCTTTCATCTAGTTGAGATCCATCAAGGAATACCCGAATATCCTTTTCCTCCAACAAAAATCAGAAACTTAAATTCCTACATAGCAAATTTCTTCCCATCAAATGTGCACATACGAATTATTGTGGCTTGTTTAAAGCTTCGAACTCTAAGGCCCATGAGTGAAAAAGTCCAATGGAGCTAAGGATCGCACTGCAACTGATATCCAAGAAATTTAAAGTTGCGAAATACTACACCGGGTTGGGCTTGGACTTTTCAATTGGACTTCAAACAACAACCCCGAGGCAAATATTCTTTAATGAACCCAACAAGCATCCCAACCCTAGAACACGATAGTATAGAAAGCCGGCATCCCAAGTCCAACCCTCAAACATGGAAACTAATAAACCCGCACATCGGCCAGTTGTAAGTGGCACTCTCCATGTAATCTTGAGCGTGAAAGTGTCAACGACTTTCTAAATATAATTTAGTACATCAAAAGCTCCAAATACCAAATCAATGGCACATTAGGTTGCCTACCTTCTCGAAGGGCAAGGTTAAAAAATAAGGCCAGACATTAGTCTTAGATGACTAGAGCCAAAGAGATGCGTTCAATTAGATAGGGGAAAACTCGCATACAAATCGAAAATAAAGACAGAACAAAATTATTTCAACGAAAATGCGCGGCCGCACATTCAATTTCATTGATATATTGTGGGGGAACAAACGAGAGCACCAAGTAACCATCGATCAAAAAGAGAGAACAACCACATAACCAAACACAGTAACTGACTGACAGTGTCCACTTAATTAACCTAACAAACAACACAAATAAGACTAATTCCTCCAGTTTCCCTCGGAAGCGCCACCTCCCCTGGAATAACGACCACCATCACCGCCATAGCCACGGTCACGGCTGCCACCATAACCGCCGCCACCTCCGCCATAACCTCCACCATTACCACCGCGGTTGTATCCCCCTTCGCGGCGTCCACCGCCTCCATAACCGCCGCCGCCACCGCCACGATTGTATCCACCACCTCCTCCACTTGAACGAGATTGGGCTTCGTTCACTGTGATATTACGGCCGTCAAGAGTCTGACCGTTCATTCCTTCGATAGCATCCCTCATGGACTGCTCATTGGAGAAAGTTACGAATCCGAAGCCTCTTGACCTCCCTGTCTCACGGTCGTTGATGATCTGTAACACAAGCGTACCAGATCCGTCAGATCTACGACGAATATGTCATAGGAGTTGAAAAATAAAACCGATCTGTCTCCGTCCAAACAAGGGGATGAAGATGGACGTACCGATTTTAGGGTTAGTAACAGTAAAAGAGAACAGTAACAGTATAGTAACACAAAGAAACAATCAATCAATCACAGATTATGGATCTACGACAAGCCGAATGGTATCGGGTACGGTCGTATCCGATCTCTGCGACGACGACGTCGACAAACGGACCTTCGATTCGAGGATCTCCCCATACTGGGAAAACGCTTCCTGAAGAGAAATATCTGTGGTGGCCCAGGCTAGGCCGCCGACAAAGCACCTATGCTCAACGTCTGCAGATGCCATAGTTCTTTGTTTGGGAAATACCCTGGTAGGGTTACAAAGAAATATAATAAAATTAAAGACGGGATTATAGGCAAATTATCCCTACTGAAGAAGAAGGGAATAGAGTGAGAGCAAATGGTTAGGCTGCATTGTGATTTTATAGATCGGGGCATGGATTTAACTATGGTTAGTTGGTGACCTAGGGGGCTATGCGCATTACGCATACTTTGGCATTAAGGTGCGCAAAAGCCACTGGATCTGCTCCTTTCATCGTGTGGGTTTATTCGAATATGCCCCTAAATTTGCAGCTCCGCAACTCTCCACGGTTTGTCCTGGGAGTCAAACACCACCTTGCCACCATGGTTAAAGAACTCGGTGGGTGACCAGGGTTAGTGATTGCGGAAGAGACGGCTGGGGTCCACAGTCACGTGATTTGCTGTCACAAGAGGATAGACATCCATACATACAATGATATTTGCTAGCTTCGAAAATATCTAAACTTTTGTGAGTACAATTTTGCCCCTCGATTTCCAATAATTGCATGTTTACCCTGGTAACTGACCTTTTTCGTCTGTGTATTTGGACGGGAGGAGGCGTGCCCAGCCAGGCATATACTTCCAATGAAGGAATGTCAATCTCCTTAAACAGTATCCAAATCCGATTCGTCATCCTTCCTAACCAAGTATCAGCCGTAATGCTATGTTGGGTAGGAAATAACGGAAGGATCAATTTCAGTCTTTAAAAAAGATCAGAAAAATCTTGTGTCTGATGGGAGAATCATTTTATAAGATATCAAATTAATAATTTAGATTATTTATAACTATATTGGATGAGAATTGCCATTGGGAATTAGGATTCCTATTATAAAACTTATTATATGATATAAATGATATATATTTTGAAATATGACAAATAATATACAGATAATTGTATACGCAGAGATTTTAATTGATGCATGCATTTGCTACTGACTCCTCAAAGTTGTATTTCCTTGTTTAGTTTTTTTTCCAAAAGACACCGACTTTTATCCATATTTAGACCTTCGAATATACATATGACTGGAAAGTACTGCTTACATGTATATTAGCTAATAAAATGTGCTATATAGTAAGCAGATATGGTGCTGCACGTCGCAGGGTTCCATTGGTTAGTGCAGCCCACCTACTTGGCAAGTATGATCGCTAATAGGATCCCTGCCGCCCCGGCCCACATGAATTGAGATATTTTGGTGCTTTATTATATCTTAATCCTAATCTGGACAAAAATAATCTATTATATCCGGATTCTAGAGAATTAATGGCTTGTTGAAAGTTATCTCGAATACTTAAACGTCAGGATCCTCCTATTCTACAAAACTCCTTTTCAGCTGTTAAAACCATCAGTGATCTTTGACCTTGTCTCTGGCTAAAGAGGACAATTTCGATGACCCGAGTTCTGACGGACGCAATACTTACTTCCCACGCGAGCTTTTGCTTTATTCGTGACTGCTCAGAAGTGGGCCAGATCCAACTTGTTTAAAGGTTAACTTTTCGGGCTTGGTGCTTTGACCAATGCCACTGTATTCCAATCCAGGCTAAAAAAGAGACGGGGTGGATAAAAGGAACAGCCCATCGGGTTTTTAAGCCTATGAGTGGGCTAGCTTCTTAAGCCTTTTATTTTCAACAATTGCTTATGGGCCTGTAGGTTTGATCCTTGAACAGCAGATGTTTGCTTGCAAGTAGGGGTCACGCCCGTTTCTGACTTTTCCTTTTTGGTTTATGAGATCACCATCAAAAGGCATGCTTGGCACTCGGGAGGGCAATATAGTAAACGTCAAAGTCAAAGAATCTAATCAAAATTTGCTGCTGGAAGTATTAAATTTTTAAAGCCCATTATTTTGTATTTGCGTATGACAAATCCAATGGGTTGACTAATTATTTCGGTGACATCTCAACTAAAGTTATTAGGCTTGCATATTCCATTTCAAGGCCCACTTTCAGTAACGTGTCGCCGTTTTCTTCCTTCAACTTTGAAGCTCGAGAAATGGGTATTATTAATTGATGTGGTGGTATACATTCTGCTAACATCATCCCTTAATTAAGTTTTGGCATTGCCTGTCTCGACTCTTCTCATCCTGAAGACCGGGTCTTCGCTTGTATTATAGTTAAAAACTCCATGATTGTGACCAGGATAGTGGCACGTCACCCAGCCGAACGTTAATCAATAGCCTTTTGCACTTTTATCAAAAGTCTGAAACTTTAGAATATTGAGAAAAAAAGAGAGACGAAAACATCATGTCCTTTCGACCAACTGAAGTGAGGAATCTAAATAAGTAGTGATTTAGTAGGTTCTTCGGTCACTAATATATATCCTAATCATGGTTAATTTAACACTCCCCTTGTATTTATTTTTCAATGCTCATCCTGAAAATCGAGGGGACTTGTTTATTTTTTAGTATTTGATTTTGAATATTAAATATCAATCTCCAACTAAATTGATTCTTGAGCGACAAAATTATTAATTGGACAACAAAAGTTGCTGTAGTTACGGGTAAGTGGGGTAATAGAATTCCATGGATAAAGAGACTGTCTTAAATAGGATATCCATGTTTTCCCATGTTCTTACAGAAGGACATGACCGTTGCTTGCGTGTAAGGCATTAATGGAAACGATCTTAAAATTATACAAGACGTTTGACCAAAACAAATTGATAGAAACTTTATTTATGAAAATAAAGTTAAATCATTATGCAAACGTCTTTGCCTAGCTGTGTAAACGTGCCGTCCATATTTTTCAAAAGAGCGCAGCGATATGGACATGTATAAAGGAACGGCGCATACATTAAGTTTTCTCTGCCGTACCCTTGAGATTCCGTAACTATGTAGATGGATACATGGATCCAACTCACCCCAGGCAATGAAAAGATTCGAGACTGTACGATATGTTTTTATGCCATCATTAGGGCAAGATCAGAGAGTTCGAGGGTTTTATACTTTATGAACCTTTCTTTAGATTGCTAAAACCAAATTGATTAAGGATTATGATTAGAATTACATGTTCCATCCTCGTGATCACCCACTTATGTCACGATCAAATGATCATATCCTAATCATCAGACTGGTATAAGATAAAGTCCATAATGCCCAGACATTAAACTAATGAGATTAAAGTAATAAGGCACTAATTAATCATGGTGGATTATGAGTCCCATCAGGCATATCATTGAGTGGTACGTGAGTCGTGACCCCTCTAGCTCCACAATAAAATAGATCACTCTTGCTGGCTCAACCCAATTAGTCTATAAAATCATACTCCCGGTTGCTTGCTTTGTAAAGCCTTAACCAGGCTTGCAACATCTTATGCACGTCTTGTGGAAAGGGACATGGATAGTGGACAAGATCTACACAAAGGTCGTTGCTTCTTATGTTGTACACATTTAATTATTTGTGCATTACTTGGCTGGTACAGGAAGACAAAAGGTATTTCCTTTCAAGGGAGGAAAAGTGAGACTTCATGATTATGCTTCCTTTAAAATCACACTTCTTCAGTATAATTCACATTTTGGTCGATCGATCCTTCAGCGTCTAGGGATATCCTCCACAAGGTCTTTGACAGGAAGAGGAAGATTCAATTTTAAAGCGCAGGATTTACGGTAACATGCATGCATGTTCAAGCCATTAATATTTGATACTCCGGTCAACCAGTAACTCGCAAAATGAAGATTCACTAAGCTACATTTTAGGGTTAAAACTTAAACCCAATGTGATACGCAATCACTTGGAACGGAAGAAAACTGGTGGGGATAACGTAGAGAGAGACAAAATATCACGGCAGCCGACAACGAGGGAGGAAATGCAAGTGGCCAAAAGGAGGCAAGTAGTTGTTGACTGACTGTGTGATTTAGACAGGTTAAAAAGCCTACGAGGAAAGCGTCAACTACATCGCATATATATAAGTCCAAAAGACCGTCCATTGTCACGGCTATCATCATCGGCTGAAGTTTCCATAGGATTTGGTTAAACCTTGACTAAATGCAAATGGGTGAGTTGTGTCTCGAAGCGTATAATCGACCTTTCCCAGGCAATATGTGGTCTCATTCCTTCGCTTGGAAGCTTTATTCTTTTAAAATTATTCTTTAATCGAATCTATAAAATACGTACGAAAAAAAATTCATATTCCTGGTGATAAAATGCTATTTTTTTGGTCTAACCTTAATCGCACGGAAAATAATATTTGGCATAAATTATTCATTTTCAAGCTAATTAATTGTCTTGTACTATATAACAAGCTATCCGTGCTTTTAATTATGGTTGATAGGTGAATATACTTTTAATTTAAATAAATAATTGGATCAGTCTAGAATTACTATTTTTTTCTAAAAAAAACAGTATCATGCTGCCTATGTTGTACCTGTAAGTAAGACAAGAACAGTCCAGTTCAATGAATCCATGATTGTAGTACAAACAACAGGGAAAACGAGTTGACGACCCAAAACGTGTTTGATCATCTTCCTGCTATTGTCCTTACTAATCTTTCCTTATCCAGTACACACCGAGGCCACAGATTCTGTTTTCCAACGTGTAAGGATTTGGATCCACATATAAGCATTCGGCCATTTGCTTTACCGTGTTTTTTCATTTTTCATTTTTTCTTTGCTCTGACCGTTTCCGCCTATGCATTTTCCTAAACATGATTTATTGCGTACAGGCAAACGGAAAATTCCAAAAATAAATAGTTACTGTGTGATTATTTTTTTTAGTCTAACAAATTTGTCTCTTTAGTACACTTATGTTCGAAGATTTATGTTCACCGCGTGAGTAATAGTGACGAGACTTTTAGACAAATATACACCAGCCATCTAATTTCTTCGTCAGCTTGGGCAAATTATAAATGACAAAAGTAATGATGTTACTTGAAACTTGAAAGGAGCTAAGACCAGGTCAATAACAAAAGTCGAGTTCGCAGGATACACACGTCCATGCCCTGGCCAAAAGGACAGAAAAAAAAGGGTGTGAGCGCGGGGAAATTATGAGCAATTAATAGACATAGGTGGCTCTTTTTGAGATATAAGTTTGGATTTTTGTGGTCCTTCGTGACAAGCTATCGCTCAAGCCATGTTTTTTCTTCTCACATATCAATTCGTTCAAAACCAAACGAAAATGATAGACAAGAAAAGCAACTTACAAATATCTACGAGTAGGAAAAAGAAAGAACCTAGACACAGTGTAAAAGGATTGATGTAAAATTAAATAATTATAGTAATCGGATGAACATGTACAAGATACGGGCATATGGCAGTCCAATGACGTACGATGTGGTTTTAATATTTCTCAGTCAACGAGAAAGGTAATAATTAGGAAAAATATCTATCTATTCCAAGCTATCCATTTTGTTCCAGATAAATATTATATATTTTGGTTAATTAGGAGATTAACATGTCTACAAAATGGTAAGAAAATCAACCAAAACGAGGAAGAGATGCTGCGGATACGTACTTACTCGTCTTGGGGAGACCGGGTCCGAACAAACCTGTGTACTATTGAACTGGGGAGAAAAAAAGAAGCCGAAACGCGCTTACACCTATTTTGTTCGATATCGTTCAACCGAACGATCAGTTCGGTCAGAATCAACCAAATAAATTTGAAGTTCTGATATTTTATTTCGAAACAGTAAGCATGACGATATATTTTATTGTGATAATATCATATATATATATATATATATATAAGATTTATGTTGGATAAAATATTATTTTGTTTTTGCGATACAAAAATCTTAATTTTATACATAATTTAATATGTAGACATTATGGTACTTTTTGATACACTTTTTTGCAAGAAAATTCGAATCTCTCAATGAATATGGATTAATTTTTCTTCCATATTTTAGAAGATTTTGGAATTCCATATTTGACCCTCACATATTTAAAGTTTTGTAAGTTACACACACCAGCCACTTCAGTCTCTGACAAAGTAGCCCCACCACGGCAGTCCAGTCCTGTATAAAAAAGTAATAAAATCCCGTCACCACTTTTTTTAAACACCATCGAAATCCTACAGGCGCAACCACTAAAATTGACTCGGGATCCTAATCACCGAGTCAGTGAAATCATTTAAATTTCGTGTTGCCAAAAGGACTCATTTTTCACGCTGGCACTTGGTAGAAAAACTTGCCAGTCCTGGGCAATTTCCTTTCATATTAAAGCCTTTTATGTTAAGAAAATATATGCTGTTAAATGCCACAGATCTCCCTGCTACTATCTAGCCTAGAAATAATAGGCGTCATTAGTAGCTTTCCTTGTGGCGTTGAGAGACATAAATTCAGCCCGAGTTAGCCACCTCAAACCAGAAGAGCAGAATCAAGTTACACATATCACATCACAATATATTTGTGCAGAAAATGATGGATAACAGTATAAGTAGACGTATAAAATAATGGGTAGTGTCAGAATTTCAGAAATAGTAGTTCTGAGCTTAGCTGGCAAGAGCGGGAATACCGGAGGTCAAACTCAGACGCAACACGCACCGCACCAGCGCCGGACCAGGGTTTGGTCCAGAACCAGTCCGCCTGAGCCACAGGTCCATAATTCCTAACCCGGGGATCGTTACTGGTACTTTCGGGTCCTATTTTGCATTTTCTCTATATTTGGTGTTCATACTGGTGTCACTCGTTTGCTTTTATAAATGGTCAGCGCTTAAAACTCAAAACCCCTTTTTAAGCCCTACCCTTTTATCTTTCCTCTCTTCTTCTTTTGGTTTACAAACAACGATCGAAAGAGAGAAGAGAGTGAGTGCTATTAGTCCACACAGTCTCCTTCTTGGCCTGCCATTCTCCCTCATTCTGCCTTTGCAATTATTTTATCTACAATATTTATTATATGATCTCATATTTTTTCTCTTTTAAATAAATTATTATTTTGTCAACTGAATTATAGAGAGAGTTAGGTAGGAAGAGAGATTGGTCGCCAACAATTTGAAGAACACAAGCACAACAGAGTTTTTGTGATTAAGGTAAGACTTCTAGTTATAGCTTCAGTTCGAGTTCCTGTTCTGATTCAGTTCATTGTTTCAGTCATAACTTGAAACAATGATTAAAGACCACAGGAAATCTCTAATCATGTGCTTACATGTGTAGGTCCAAGATTTTCTTTTTGATATGATGAAGAAGGCATCAGTATCAGTGGATGAGCTGCCATAAGCCATGGTGGATCGGAGAATCTCAGCAAAATTCGCGCTTCTTTTAGCATTGTCACTGCTTTTGTTCGAGTCCACATTTGAGCAGCAGCAGCAACCGGGGTTAAGTTCACCGAATGAGAGAGCTGCCCTGCTTGAACTCAGATCCTCTTTAGGGTTGAGAAGCCGTGACTGGCCAAGGAAACCAGACCCTTGCTCAAATTGGCGAGGTGTCAAATGTGAGAATGGGAGTGTTTCGGATATTGACATTTCTGGGTTTAGAAGGACTAGGATTGGCTCGCAGAACCCACAGTTCGCGGTGGAGGCGCTCGCCAATCTGACTAATTTGAGAACTTTTAATGCCTCTGGGTTCTTGTTGCCTGGCACTATTCCAGATTGGTTTGGCCAAAGGCTTGCGTCTCTGCAAGTTCTTGATCTTAGGTCTTGTTCTATACGTGGTGCGGTTCCACGGAATTTAGGGAATTTAAGTAGTTTGGTTGGTCTTTTTCTGAGCCGTAATAACTTGACTGGGTTGATTCCTGCGAGTTTGGGACAATTGGTGGGGCTATCGGAGCTTGATCTTTCCAGAAATTTGTTCACTGGATCTATTCCTGAGTCGTTTGGTTCTCTTGGGAATTTAACTAGGCTTGATGCTTCATCCAATGTGTTATCCGGTGCTATTCCTTCTGTCATTGGTCAACTCTCAAAACTTCAGTATCTGAATCTTTCGAATAATGACTTGGCATCTGGAATACCGTCTGAGCTTGGAAATCTTGCGAGTTTGGTCGACCTTGATCTCGGCTTCAATTTATTGTCGGGGTCAGTGCCAACTGACCTAAGAGGATTAACGAACTTGCAGAGAATGCTGATTGGGGACAATTCGCTTAGCGGGTCTTTGCCAGCCACTCTGTTTCCTGTTAATAGTCGGTTGCAGGTTGTAGTTTTGAGGCGCAACAGTTTCACTGGTGCTGTTCCTGATGTGCTCTGGGCAATCTCCCGGTTGGTCCTTCTTGATATCTCTGGAAACAATTTTACTGGTACGCTGAATGCTAGCTTGAATGCTAATTTCACTACTGCAGAATTGAATGTCTCTGGGAACTTGTTTTATGGTGGTCTTATGCCTATACTAAGAAGGTTTGCTCCTGCTGATCTGTCTGGTAATTATTTCCAAGGAAAGGTTCCAGATTATGCTGGCGACAATGCTTCTTTTGCTAGCAATTGTCTCCAAAATGTGTCAAATCAGAGGAGCTTATCAGACTGTGCATCTTTCTATACCAAAAGAGGCCTGACTTTTGATAATTTTGGACTCCCAAATTCTACGCAACCTCCGCCTTCTGCTGAAAAGGATTCAGGGAATAAGAGAGGTATCATATTGGGAAGTGTTTTAGGAGGAGTTGGGCTTCTTTTGATTTTGATGTCATTGTTGGTTCTTCTTCTCTTTTGCCGCCGTAAACGAGGTACAACAAATGAAAGAGGAGTTGGCGTTGGGCCAGTTCCTGCTGGGAGCAGTCCACCACCTCCTGGAGTTTCTATTAATTTTTCAAGCCTGGGAGACACTTTCACGTACCAGCAGCTGCTCCAAGCCACTGGCAACTTCAATGAAGCGAATCTCATTAAAAATGGCCACTCAGGGGATCTCTACAGCGGTGTCTTGGAAAATGGAATCCCTATAGTGATAAAAAAGATTGATTTACAGTCCATTAAGAAGGAAACATACATATTGGAATTGGAGCTTTTCAGTAAAATTTCACATTCTAGGTTGGTTCCTCTTTTGGGACATTGCTTGGAAAATGAAACGGTGAAGTTCCTTGTTTACAAGTACATGCCAAATGGGGACCTATCAAATTCATTGTATAAGAAAACCAGTGAACAAGACGATAGCTTGCAGTCACTAGATTGGATAACAAGATTAAAGATTGCAATAGGAGCTGCTGAAGGTCTGTCTTATCTGCATCATGAATGTACACCGCCCATCGTGCACAGGTACTTTATATACTTGCTCCTCATATTGCTTTTTACTCCTTTTCCTTTTTATGAATGTTGAGAGGTGCATAACCCTAGGACATCTGTTAAATCATGTGAATTCAATACTGCAGCTTTGTGCAGTAGCTCAGCCAGTACAGTGATTGCTTGCCTTACTATCGCTGTCCTTGAGAATATTAGATTCCTGATAACTGAACTATTTTTCTTTTTTCTGTGTCAAAGAGATGTTCAAGCAAGCAGTATACTCCTGGATGACAAATTTGAGGTGCGACTGGGGAGCCTGAGTGAGGTCTGTACTCAAGAAGGAGATTCTCATCAAAGCAGGATTACCAGGTTGCTGCGTTTGCCACAGTAAGTTTTGCACTAAACCTTTCTTGACATCTTTAAATTTGGTTTCTCCTGATCAGTATTATTTTCTGCTTTAGATTATTTTGTCATGAGTTTATGCTTATCTACTTGCCAAGTCTCTCTCAATAGTTGGGTACTTGAGTTGCTTCATACTTTTGGGGTAAATGGGACTGAAAATGTATTTTGGCTTCTTAACCAATGGCTAAATTTTTCTTTCAAGGGTGTCATTTACTTTATTATTAGATTGAATCATCTCAGTATGTGATGAATCTGGATTGCAAAAGTCGATTCTTATCAGCAAATAATGAGTGCAGTAGCATAATAGAATGTAAATCATGGTCACAGATTCTACAAACTGCATAATACATAGCATGTAAAGTCTCTTCCTACTTCTTCACGTGCATTGAGTTGATACTGTAAAATTCATTTCCACATGAGGTTATAATCATTCTGATGTTTATTTATCCTGTGCAGGTCATCTGAACAAGGCGCTTCTGGTATGTAGAGTTTGCACCATGATTGCCATATTTATCTTTTTTCGTCATTTCTTGTATGCAGTTATTCAAGATTATTTTCACGTTTAATATTTCTCTCACGTATCAATCAAGCACTTACCCTGTTCAAGAACTGGATGGGATGATCATTCTGTCGAGTAGAGGCAGCTTGTTTGGTCTCTTAAAAGTTTATGCTTGGTTGTGAAGAAATTGATAGGCTTTCCACCCTAAAAGAAAGGAAATGACAAGGTCCTGAGAGGTTGATACTTGACAGGGTGTTTTACTACATATACCTTAGTTGACTGTTACTGATTTGAAGAAGGGGTCGGCTTTTTGACGTTTTCTTATCAAATTTTATACTAATGTTGTTTTGTCTTCACAATATGCTTGCGTGAAGCTCTGTATACAATTCAAAGAAGGAATTATTCCAACCTTTTATTCTGTTTTTCTTATGGATTTGAATTTTTCCGGGAGGAAATTTCTATAATCTGTTCCATCTTGTGTCTATGCAGGTTCACTTACAGCCACATGTGCCTATGACGTTTTCTGCTTTGGGAAGGTATTACTTGAGCTGGTAACAGGGAAACTGGGAATCAGTGCATCAAGTGACGCCCAACTGAAGGAATGGTTGGAACAGATGCTTCCTTACATCAGTATATACGACAAGGAACTTGTGATAAAAATTGTGGATCCATCATTGATTATAGATGAAGATCTGTTAGAGGAAGTATGGGCGATGGCTATTGTGGCTAGGTCTTGCCTCAATCCCAAGCCTTCAAGGCGACCTCTCATGAGATACATCCTCAAGGCCTTGGAAAATCCTTTGAAGGTTGTCCGCGAAGAAAATTCAGGTTCTGCTAGGCTAAGAACCACATCCTCTAGAGGCTCATGGAATGCTGCTCTCTTTGGCAGTTGGCGTAGTTCATCTGACGTAGCAGTCATTCCACCAGCCTCCGGTGCCAGGCCGGAGGTAGGTAGTAGTTTCAAACATTCAGGAACCTCAAATTCACAGGGAAGTAACCATAATGGTTTGGGCGAACATTCATCCTCTCATAGACGGCACTCCAGAGAGATTTGCCCAGAACCATCCGAAGTGCAAGATGTAGAGAGGCAAGATTAGGACTAGCAGAGATGGGTTTTTTTTTTTTCTTTTTCTCATCCGTGATTCTTTGTTAATAATAGAGCAGGCTTCCCCATTTGAGTGCGGGCTTGTTGGTGCCCTGGACTTTACTGCTCGTGGGGTTTGGAAGTTTGAATGGGGTTTCAGGCCATTTTCATACAGTGGAGTGTTTCAGAAGTGCATTTTCCCCGATACTGGTAACCCCAACTTGAAAGATGATATTGCTGGGCTGCTAGCAGTCTTATGGGGTGGGGAAGTTGGAATTATTTGGGAAGAGAAAAGGGATGCCATTGGTGGATACGATTATTTGTTTTATAGCTTGTTTATTGTTGAAACAAGCTACCAATTTTATCTGTAATTGATCTTAGTTTGTTCTCATTCTGTGCAATGTAAAGTGTAATTGTCGAAGAGTTGTCCATTGAAATTAAAGGTTCTCATTTTCGTTAAAAGAAAATCCTTCCTTCCAAATGCAGTTCCATTAACCATTGGAGTGAATGATTCTCTTTTTGGAGAAAATCTGAAAATTGGGAAGACGGGCCTGTGAAAGTGAATCTGAAGCCATTAAAATGAAAAAAGGTTATGTTTTCGTTTAGGAAAAAAAAAACAAAATAAAAATTAGGTCCCACCGAGATTTGAACTCGGGTTACTGGATTCAGAGTCCAATGTCCTGACCACTAGACCATGGGACCATTTTGTATGGTCATCATCGTTGGTATTATATATTTATCGGATTTTGTGTTTACTAGATATTTTTCAAAGTGGCGCCACTCTATCCGTCTCTCAGACGGCCAGACTTGATCAGCTACTGAGCAGGGAACGGCAGGATGCTATATTGTCCGCACTACCATCCCTTTATCTTCCACCACCACCGGAACCCTAGGTCCGCTACCACAATCTTGTCCTGCCTCCAGAACCCCCACAGCCAACATCATGAACATCCTGAAACCCACACTCCAGTCACTACTCGTGAGCATATCTCCCGCACCCAGAACTCCAAATCCACTTCTCTGCTCCTCCACCACCTTAACCAACAAAACCACCAACTTCAATCCACATCCCCACAAACCATCGAGCCTGAAGAGGCAATCTCTCCGTTTGAGAAAACTAAGCTTTTGGAAATGTCCCTTGTCTCCTTCAAACGAATACCGCAGTTCCCTGGCTCAGTGTTCCCCCAAACGACAAGCTTAAATTCCCCTCTGCAGACCTTGTTCGGTACAGTAAACGACGGCGTTGTTGAGGAAGACGAAGAAACCGATGATATGATAATGAAAGCCATTGAGATGCGTAGGGAAGTGACAGCCGAGGTTTTTAGGGAGTATATGATGAGAAAAGGCAAGTTTGGGATAACGTATTCGACGAATGTGATTACTCTGTTGGGTGGGTATATTGACCTCCTCATGATTAAAGCTGCTGCCTTGAAAAGTTCACCTCAGTATGAGTCTTCCAGTTTCAATGTTAGAGCCAAGGCTGTTATTGAAGACTCCAACGTTGTCCCAATTATACGGTACTAAATATTAGTGAAATATAATTCAATTACCAAAGTATAACTGATGAAAACTTAAGACACGAATGAGTTATTCGTTATTCTCATCGTGGTTGATTGGATTGTGTAGGTGGTTGAAGCACAAAGGCGTGTCGTACAATAAGATTGCTAAGCTCATTTGCATGTCAAGAGGGAACATTGACTCCATTAGACGATTTTCAGGGTGGTTGAAGACGATTCACGTAAAGGGGGATTTTATTGGGACTGTGATGATTAAGGCAGGAGAAAATATTTTGGAGCGTAGTATTAAGGAATTGAATGAAACTGTGGGCTATTTGGAGAGAAATGGGGTGAGGAGGGATTGGATGGGTTATGTGATTGGAAGGTGTCCCCAGTTGCTGTCTTTTAGCATGGAAGAGTTGAGGACTCGGGTGGAATTCTTCTTGGATATGGGTATGAATGAGAAGGATTTTGGGACTATGGTATTTGATTATCCTAGGGTACTTGGGTACTTCACTCTGCAAGAGATGAAAGAAAAGGTAACTGACTCGACATGTAACCTGTCTCACTACCCTGACATTTCCTTTCCTCTTTTTGTCAGGTTTAATTCTTAGAATATCTACAATTTGTCTGCATTGGCTTGTTGGCTAGCCAATCTAATGTACAAAGCATTGCCTAAGGAGATGACATTGTGCTTTCCATTTTCAGGTTAATTATCTGATGGCATTTGGCATCAATAATGAAGATGTTGGAAGATTACTGGCATTTAAACCAGAGTTGATGGCTTGCAGCATTGAGGAGAGATGGAAGCCCCTTATTAAATATTTATACTATCTTGGGATTTCACGAGATGGTATGAAGAGAATGCTGATCGTTAAACCAATGGTTTTCTGTTTTGATCTGGAGTCAAACATAGTGGCAAAGGTACAGAATTGCTGCCTATTTTTTCATGTCCGGTTTTGTACTTTGCTATGGATCAGTAAATGTTATGTATGGCATGTTCAATCTTCCTAGCAACTTCAGTGTTTTATAAAGGAACTATGTTAGCTTTTCTGTTACATTACTAATGGGAATTCTCACAATTTTGTTTTGTTTGTAAAGGTACGGTTCTTTCAGGATTTAGGCATTCAAAATGAAGCGATTGGCGACATGCTTGTTAAATTCCCTCCATTGCTAACGTATAGCCTCCACAAGAAAATCCGACCAGTGGTTTGTTGTTCTTCCCTGCTTTATGACTGTATCTATTCAGTTTCATGCTACTGACGCTGGTGTACGGTTCTGTGCTGTGCAGGTCATCTTCTTGATGGTAAAAGCTAGCGTTAGCGAAAGGGATATTGCCAAGGTTATAGCTTCCGCACCACAGTTATTGGGATGCAATATAGCCAAAAAGCTTGAGATTAATCTGAAATATTTTCTCTCGCTGGGCATACGGTTCAGGGAATTGGGAGCAATGATTGCTGACTTTCCCATGCTACTCCGGTACAATGTCGATTTGCTCCGTCCAAAGTATCGATACTTGAGGCGTACTATGATCCGGCCATTGCAGGATGTCATCGAGTTTCCAAGGTTACCAACCATGCACAAAGATGACCATATTCAAGTCATTTGTTGCTTCATAGTCGTAGAAAATCACGCTTAGCTGGCATGTTCTCAATCAGGACATATCCTAATTGAATGATCCATCTCCTCTGATTACTGGTGCAGGGATCAGGAATCCAACTCTTAGTGATTATTACAACTGCAAATAGGGACATTTTTCTTTCTTCAAATATATACATTTTATACATACTTTTGGCGCCTACCCATTTTGAGACACTTGCAGGTTCTTTAGCTATTCACTTGAGGAACGAATAATTCCAAGGCACAAGGTTCTACTAGAGAACAGGATAAACTTCAAGCTGCGCTACATGTTGGCTACCAGCGACGAAGAATTCGAAAAGAAGGTTGCAGAGGCTGTGGAAAGGCGTCGAAGGTTCGAATCTGGCATTATAGATGGTGGCAATCCCTCAAATTTTCAGACAGTCGACAATGGTGCTTCAGGAGTGGAATAATCCATTGGTTTTCCCCGAGAAGAATGATGTAAGAGTCTGATTACTTAGCATGGAAGAATCCATTAGTATTTTCCTAAAAGATTGGATTTTACAAAAGGTCAGATTGTCCAGCAACCCGGGATTCTTTAACCCAGTCTGTAACTATGAAGACCAGACGCACCTTGGTTATATACATTAGTCACGTATCCTGAACACGCATATCTGGTAATTGTAAACAATTATATTGCAAAATGTCAATAAAATGTTGTCGATAAGAACACAATTCGCAAAATGGCAAAGAAATGCCAAACAGAACGCCCGACAGAGCACTAACAAAAGAACCATTCATCCAGCAAGTTATGGACCCGATACAAGTTGAACTACAGGGATGATTACAGGTTTTACACAATTTGCAGCCTATTCGATTCCAATCAAACATAGAGGATTTTTCTTCATCAGAGTAAGATCGACCTGCCACAACAGATTGAGGCACGTCAGTGTCTAAGAAAACTGTATGCCTAAATTTGCAAAAGCAGGTAGGTAAACGTAGTACCTTGTGACCGAACAGATCTCTAATGTTATCTATCCCGTATACGATCATGGTTGGCCTGATTAAAATAGTTGAAAGGTTAAAACACATGGTACTAATACTTTGTAGGAAGCAATTCTGTGATCTCAGAATAATATAATGAATATTTTTTACCTTTCGAGTGAAAGGCCCCATGCAATGACACTGACATCTTCAGGGAATCCCATAGGCTGCAACATTTCTGGCCTGAACATGCCGGAATTTCCAATCTCTACCCATTTTTTGAAGCCTTCGTGATAACTGAGACAAGAAGATGCATCAGATTTCCTTTAATCTAATAAAGTCATCCATAGAAAAGCAACCCTTTTTTACTACCTGAAAATTTCCATGCTCGGTTCCGTGTAGGGGTTGTATGCCGGTTTGAAACGCAGTTTTGACATGCCTGAAAAGAGAAAAGAATTTATCAAAACCAACGAGCAAACGATATGTTATCTGTGTGAAAAGGATCAACAGAGAAGGAAAAAAAAAAGGAATAAGAAACTTTCAATAGCATTATTTTATTACCCAAACGAGAAAAGAAATCCTCAAGTACTCCAATCAAATGACCAAGAGTAAGCCTTCGATCACATACCAGACCTGAAACCAAATGAGAATCTATTGATGAACAAAAAACTCCAATCATAACCTTCTAGATCTCAAATCGAGACCACAACCATGAGATTCAAATTATATCTAGGAATTTCAAGGACGGTTATCACCAAGTCTTAGATTAAGAAAATTGACTGTATATATACTCATTAGGCAAAGAAAAACCACTGTCATTTAGCTCATATCAAATCCCAGTCATGTTATGTGGCTCAGGATCTCTAGAAGAATAATATTTACATGAGTAGAAAAGAAAGAAGACAACATTTTATTATTAGTATGGAGATACCTTCAATCTGGTGGAACTCTGCAAGATGTGTGCGATCAACAGCTTCATTTCTGAAAACTCGGTCTATTGAGAAGTACTTTTTAGGGGTAAAAGTATGCTGATTTGCGTGCTGCCAATAGGAAATGGAGTAAGGAAAATAATGCCTCAAGCATAAATTTGAAAAAAAAGATTAAATAAAATGAATTTAAAAAATTTAATAATCATTTGCTGCATATACTTGTAACTGGATGTTCTACCCATACTCAGAATCTAGAACATTGTAACGTGAAAAACTCAAATGAAAAGGAAATAGAAGGTAAGGCGACAGAGGAAAATGAAACAAGATCATGATTGGTAAAATTTCTTTCTTGGACTACACAAAACCACAGTGCAACAGATTTATCATGCCATATCAGATCCAAAGCTGCATTGGAAAGATAAAATAAGATCAATCTGTAAAAGAAGAAAAAGATGTCTAAGAAGAGTATTTATCACGTTTAGCACACTAAATCAGATACCACTGGCAGTAATACCTGGGCCAGAGCATATAGCATCCTAGAGGAAATGGCTGTGGTATGAGTTCGCAAAACATTTTTGTTCGCTTCTTCTCTCTTCCAATCATATCCATACCTACCAACAGAAATGTAATTTTAAAAGTTTTGGTAGTCAAACTGGAATTGTACATTTTAGCTAAAAAAAGAAGGTAACCGTATAGCTTCAAAATATGAGATAAGCATCATACCCCCTTGAACCATAACCACCAGACTCATGAACACGTTTCACCCGCTCAACATAATCTTCAGGAAGTTCTCTCGTGGTAGATGGAGCTGCAAACGTGATGTCAAATAGTGGTGAGAAACAAACTAATTCAAGGAGAACTTAACAATAAACGATCAAAGCCAAACAGACCTTTCAGGAAAAAAGTATCATGTGAATCACGGGCAGGATGTTGTTGTGGTTGGAATAATGCATCAAAATTCCAGAAACTGCACAATGAAACAAAAACATTAATCACAGGAGAGGACCTGACCACCAACAATGTGATGGACCAAGAAAGAAGAATGCATAAAAGGTGTACCTGCTCTCAACATATCTATTAGTAGGCATTTCCTCAAAACTGCAGGCAGTTGTGTTAGATACACAGTTGTGAAACTTGGAAATTGGACTAGATCAGAAAAAAAAGGTAAACAAAAAATCAGGTCTCACCCCATCAGTCGAAAGATATCCTTCATACGATCTTTCACCTAAAATATAAATCCAAAGTCAAATACTTGGATAAAGAATAGTGACACTCTTCAACAAAAGTTATACAAATCTAGCCACATGGAGAACTAACGCAAGAAAAAGGTTTATTATGAAGCACTATCCAAATACAGCACCAATATTGTGTAAAAAACTATCCTTAGACGTATGCTATTCAATTGTTATCCAGTGGAAATCTTCCTAAACTAATATACAAATGCATAAGTAGATTACAACGAAAAGTCAACTTACAGTTAAAGATCACACCAGTACAAGCACTGGCAAAATTAGTAAGCTAAGAATACAAACCCATTACACTTTCTCGAAAACTATTCATCTATACTGTATTCATACAAAGCATAAATATGTTTACAAGGGCAAATATGTAAACATAGGTGTCACAAACCTCCAGAATTGGAATCTTAAGCCTAATAAGGTTCAAATTGAAGTGCATTTTGTGACAGTCAGCATACAAAATAGAAAAATGCTGCCAAACAACAGTTCATTAAACATAATAATTGATCTGCATTTCCCTTGATTATGTCTAACAATAATTATGCAAAGATCAAGTAGTAACAACTTAACGGAAAGATTATATCTTACCTTGTTTAGAGGGTGAAGATGACCACATTCAGCTGGTGGACCTTTGGCATTAAAATTATACTCTTTGAACTCTAATTCCTTCCAATCACCCCTAACACATCAAGAAAAAGTGTCAGAAAAGGTTAACTAAATTGACAAATAAGATCACCTTGATGTACAGAAACAGGCAATTGCCTGCCCTGCATGTAGAACTTCCATACGTCAGTGCAAGAAAAGGAGAACAACACAACACATAAAATCCAAAAGAAATTCGGGAAGGCATAGTCAGGTGAGTGGAGAACAGGAAAACGCATGCTTATTCAAAAGCTAAGCTCTAGAATGAACAGGATTGTGTCAAGAGGTTAAATCATAGATGGTTAAAGATAATGAGAAAGTGAATAAAATCTATACAATAAAATCTTAACATTTAAAATAGGAAGGAAATGCTATGGGAAACTTCTTTTTCCTAGATGACATACTGAAAACCTTAACATAATACAGAATCATCCTTTCAGAAGAGAACATTCTTCCCACAAATCAAACTATGTTCATAAATTGATGAAAAATAAAGCAGGGGAACACTATCATAATTTGGATAGATGAAATTTATTGTCCAGTTATGCAAATACAAAGTGCCAAGTAGACAGGTAGTAAGACACGTGAAAATACAGAATCATCCGAGATACTGTAATGTGTACCTCTGAAGATTCTCTCTGGTCAAATCGGTAGCAGGTTTCCTTCTTTTTGGAGCATACTTAGGACCTTTAGATACCTTATAGCTCTTCCAGGTTCTACATAAGAAAGATGTTTTGTTAGACAAAGTATATCAACCATATACACATTCAGATAAACGCTGATAAAAACAGAGCACAGAGTAGAAGGACAATCATAACTGTAAAGAAATAAGCTTTCTTGCTTTCAGATGGCTGATATCATCTTTTCCAACTGCCTGAAATCAGAGCAAATGTCGATTAGCTACACAGGAAATTAATTATTCATAACAATGTATCAGATTACGCATAAAAAAATAAAGTCAAACAATTATCTACCTGTCCATTTTCTATCTGTACCAGCAAATTTTGTACTTTGTCTTCCACATCTTCAATCTATGCAAATAGATAAATAAGAAGAAAGAAAAGAAACGTAAAAATGCTGCTAAATGCTGAATGTCGTTCACATAAAAGGATAAACTGTAAACGGAATTACCATGGACAGTGCTAGCTAATAACGTCCCACAGCATCTAAATAATTACAAGAATTTCAAGCAACAAAAAAAATTCCAAACAGTATTACATGGATCAAATTACCTTTACTTTCCGGGACACTTGTTTTCCCATCTCTACCCACTTGTTCTTTCCCGCCTGCGAGCAACCAATCTTGAAAGTCGTCGGGTCTAATTTTTTCTGCATTCAAACAATAAACACCAACAACAATTACATATAGATACAATAACAAAAGAGGCTAGAGAATGAAACTAACAGAGCATTTTTTAAAAAAATTAGACCTGGAGTTCTTCTTTCGAGATGCTGCCCTCTGCTGGAACTGCCTTTAGAAGCTGCATCTCTGGCGATCCTTGGACTGCATATTTTTTACCCTCATCAGAAAGTACCCAAGTTTCCTCCTTGATGTCCTGGAACACACGTTAAATTATACATTTCCCAACCGATTTAAGTGAATGTTTGTCGTTAAAACTTTGCAGTTACCTCTGCCTCGATGAACTGAAAACCTTTCAGACTGGTGATAACACTGACAATGTCGTTGTGATCAATTTCGTTCACTTCTGCAAAGCTGCGTGAGTTGGAGATGAATTCATGGTCTTTCAGGTAGCCCAGAATCGCCTCCTCCGCCATCGGTTGTTACTCCTGTCTTCGTTTCTCCGCAGTTCGTCAGTATTAAGAATTAAGGCAGCAATGGCGGATCGAACTTAGGGTAACGGGAAAGGACTGGGCTTCTGATGCCTTTTTCCCCGTTTGAGAGATTGGGCTTAAATGGCCCAGTTAAAGCTTCAACAATGTCCATCGGGTAAGTTAGGGAAACTGTTTGATGCAACAATCCATGCATTTGCATTTGCACTTGCACAAAGCCCGTTCGCTAAAATGCTTCTGCTCATTTGAAATAGCTTATTTCCTAAAAACAGACCCTTTCTAAGTAAGAATTTTCACAGCGGGCACGGACCCACTGGAGACTAGAACCTCCATTCTACACTACAAGTCTTGTAAGCTTACTAAGCTGCTTCCAGCTCCGGCAGCGAGACGCTGAACGAATTTAGAAGGGGTAACAGATTTAGCATGTAAAATATCAGTCCAAAAGGCACCTGTCAATTGCTGTGTAGATGATGAACACCTGAAGGAATGTATTACAATGCAGCAACCCTCAGTGAGAAAACTTTATCGGATGCAATATAGCAAAAAATCTTTGTCAACCTTCGAGTTTCTTACAAGTTTCAGTTTAAGTACACAGCATAAACGAAAACGCAAGGGCAATTGCATCTCTTTTGTCAAGTTCAAAATTCAAGCAAAAAAAAAAAATTTAGATCGCCACCCTTATCCTTCTGACCTCATAGACTGGCAACACTGGAAGGAGATTAAACTATAGAGCAAGTTGGGAGGGCAGCTGGTTGTGACTCAGCTGCCCTCCCAACTTTTGAGGTAAAACTTCTCTCTTGTTATTCTGTACATACTGTATTTGAGCTCTGATCTTTCTGTTAAGGATCCTTTTCTACAATAAATTTGTACGTTAAACTGGAGACTCTTGTTTAGATTGTGTTTGTGTACCACGCTGTTAGCTTCTGGCTGTGGTTTGATTTTGATGATTTTATTGATTTTAAGAGGTATATTAGGCTGCACAAACGAGAGGATATACTTAGACAATACATGCCCACAAGTTTGTCGAAAATTGAAGTGCTTTATTTGTATAGCTAGCATGATACCATGTTTTCTAAATTGCGGTGGCGAGCTATTCCTCCATTGTAGCTATGTAATAGCTAGCTTCACTAGATTATCTGAACATATTTGGTCAGAATTGAAGATAAAAGGACAAATGTAGCGGCTTGATTGCTTTATGACCGAGGAAAATGATTTAGTTCAGCTTCATGGAGAAGCAGTTAAGGTCAGTCTAAGAGAAGGTATAACCTAGTTGTGTCATTTCATTGGAATTTGATGAGGCCAAGAGCAGAATCTCTTAGCTGCCTTGACTAAAATTCAGTTTATTTTCCTGTCTCTCTGAGTTGAACTGTTAGAACCGGAACTTCTTTGATAGTCATCTTAGTTGTCAACACGAATGGTAAGAAGTAAGAAGAACATAAGTTTCCAAAGCCACCTCCCATCCTCTGATGGGTGTTTATGTGAGACCCCGTCCTTTTGAGTGTCTAGTCAGCGTTCGGTGTCAGTCAGTTGTCCCGGATTGGTCGGTTTGTGACCGTCAGCGCTGACCCTTTGACCGAGTGACGTGGACTTAGTCATAGAGCCTAGTTGTCGGGTCTAGGTTGTCTAGAACGTCATGTCGGTGGTTGTGTGTCGATAGTTGCACGACGTGTCGTTTCGGAGTTTTTTAGCGAGTATTAGTTTGATCTGTAGTTGTTCGAGGTTTGAGCCCAGTGGAAACATCCATTCTTCTTCCTTGACCCGATTATGAGTTTTCGAAGCCCGTTTTGAGTGGCTGGAGACCTTTGGGCCGACTTATTGTTAATGGGACCGATTTTCGTTTTTCGAACTCAATCTCGTTTTAAAGCCCAATTTCTTGATTTTGAACCTTTTATTTTCTTTTAAACCATTTAATTCGATTTTATACTTAATTTGAATTTTTAGAAAATTTTTCAAAAAAAAAAAAAAAAAAAAAAGAAAAAAAGAAGAAAAAAAAAAGAAAAAAAAAGAAAAAAAAAGAAGAAAAAAAGTCAAAGTTTGCATATTTACCAAACTGCCATTAATGAGGCAGCCTTCCCTTTTTCTCACGAGAAGCGCAGGGAAAAGAAACAAAGTTTGCACATTTCTTTTCCCTTGCTTCTCACGCGGCGCCGAGGGCTTTTTAAGCCAAAAATCCTTCAAATTTCCTTCTTCTTCAAAATCAAGGTTTGAGCATTCTTATAAAACTTAAAGGTAACCCTTCTCCATCTCTTTTCATTATTGTTTCCTTAGATAATGGTGTTTTTGGTTGGGTTTGAGCATTTTAAGTAAATTCGAATTTTTGGAGATTATGCTTGATTTCTTGTTTTCTTTTCCGTTTGTTGGTTGTTTTAGCTTGCTATGATGTTTCCTAAGGTAGTGTGATAGGTGGGTTTGATCAATTTTGGCTTATGATTGATTTTTGAGTTTTGGCGGTTTAGGAATATTACGTAATTTTGGGGTTTTTGATCTTAATGCGTTATTTGTTGCCTTTGATGATTGTTGTTGGTGTATTTGAGTTTGTTGAGAGCGTTGGTGGGCTTTGATTGCGTTGAATTGCCGCGATTTAGTTTTCGGTTTATGTCGGGTTTTTGATGGTTTTTCGATTAGGTTCGAATTGTGAGTTTGTTGGCTTTCTTGTCTCGCTTAGAGCGTGTGAGGCTTGGTTTGAGTGTTAGAAGGAGTCTTAGGTGTCAGTTTGGGGTCGTAGGTTTATTTTCGGTTTTTAGCTGTTTTAGTCATTTATTTGATTTTTGTTTTGAGATTCGATTTGTGTGTTTGCCTTCGCCTGTAGGTGGTCCTTCGACGCGCGATAAGGGCAAGGGCGTGGTTAGTAGTGAGTCGGCTCGACAAGAGGTGGGAGACTATGTTTCATTTACATGCACGGAAATGTTTTGGTTTTATTAATTAAAATCGGATATATGCTTGTTTTTGAATAGAGGCAATATGTGCATTGATGCATGACTTTGCATATTAGGTTCATTATGCGTGTGGCATGTTTATGATGCATAAAATATTTTATGGACCTATATGCATGCTTGTGACGTGATTGAGATACCTTGCGAGAATTAATTGATTTATATTGATTTCTTAAAATGTGGGACTTTTATGCGAGCTTTTGAATTGTTTTTGGATTGCATCATAATCGATTTGAATTATGATATGATTTGAGATCTTTTTCACAATTGCGAAGTACGTATATTCATATACGATTTCTAGGATTTGATCTTGGAATTGACGATAACAACGCTTGGCCAATGCGGAGGTAAGTGGATGAGCACCCTTAGATAGAAGGGTATTCCCTTGCCTAGGAGTATAAGGTGGTGAGTATAGGCCTTGTGACGGTGTGAGTATCAGGCTATACATGATATGCCTTCGGGCTTTGCGAGTTGTGCGTGAGTTGGGATTTGTGTGATAGTGCGTTTTCTCCACATTTCCCTAGGACAACACTGGTGGCAGGGGATTTATATTTATTTGAAAATGTGTATTTAAATTAGCCACCAGTGGGCTTCCGATTTCCCTTTGGCCCGGGTTATCAGGCGAAGCGGTTTTAGTGGTCCTCCCCGAGAGATTTTGGCATAGTAGCCACGTGTTTGAGACTTTGAGATTTTGTAATATTTGGACTTGTGCTCGACATATTGGTTTATGATTTCAAACTCATTCATACGTAATTGATTTTATTTATATGAGTTCGTTGCACGATTAGCATCATGGATTAAATGTGATTTTATTATTAAGCATTATATTGTTTATACTCGTTTTCGTATGTGCCTCTAATTCCACCGTAATTGTTTATGACGCTGTGACTCTCACTGAGGTCCTCGAGATCTCACCCCCTCTTGTTGTTGTCTTTTCAGGACTAGGTTGAGGCTTGGCTAGCTGACTTCCTTTTGAGGTCGAGTTTCTGGTTTGTCATAGGGCTGGACTACTGCATATGACACGTTTGAAAACTCGACACTTTCTTTGTATTTTGGATTGTACTATGCATGCTTGTCTATTGCGATTGTGACCCTTTAGTGGGCTTGACTTGGTAATTATTTTAGACATGCATGTACTCTTTGGGTTTATTATATATGAGATGAGTTTGGTGCCTTGGGCACGTTTTTGCTGTTCTTGGGCTTGCATTGATTGGACTGTGTTGATGATGCATGTTTGGGGCCGTGTGGCCTGTTGTGTGTGAGATTTAAGTCTTTCGCTGTTTGTGTGTGCTTCTCCGTGGTTTGTTCTATTGTGTCGAGATTTAATTGTTGAATACATGCTCCTTTTATGGAAAGATAAAGCTTTAAAATTTATACTTATTTTTACGTGTTTTGGGTTTGAGTTTGAGGAAAGCCTTGTGTGGTTCCGATTGGGTCACGAGTTGGGCCAATTGGGACTGTACTGCGGTGAGGAGCCCAAGGATCGGGTTCGGGTCCTCACAAGGTTGGTAGCGGAGCATGGTTGTTTTTGTGGGAAATGTTTGCAAAAATAATTTAAAATTGCATATTTTGAAAGCGCATCACACTCACATTGCACATGCGTAGTCCAGCATAGAGTTGCGTCTAGTAGTCTTGTTTTGTTTTTAAGGCTCATTATATGACTATGTGTTCCAGTTCATTGAGATGGCGCGTGGTAGAGGCCGAGAGAGGCCGTGGTGCTACTAGAAGCCGGGGCGGCCGTGCTCAGTTTACCGAGGTAGATGAGAGGTCTGATGCTCATGGACCAGCAGTTAGAGTTGAAGTTGAGTAGAACAGCCAGGCAGCACAGGGGACACAGGCAGCCCAGGCAGAGTCAGGGACCGGGATGTAGTACTGCTTCAGGCACTAGCTGCTATTCAGAGTACTTTGGGGCAAATGCAGCAGGCCATGCAGATGATGCAGGCTACAGCAGTTCAGCAACCACAGGTGCAAGCACCACAGGCACCAGTTCAGCCAGAGGTTGTAGCAGAGCCAGAGGTACAGCCTAGAGTTCAGCAGGTTGAGACACAGGGTGCCAGATTAAGGTCCAGGTGTCCAAGTTGCGAAGGCGGCTAGACATTTGGGATGTGAGAGTTTTTATGGCACCAGTGATGCTATGGTGGCCCAGATGTGGAAAGACAAAGTTATCATGACTGCTCAGGACTTGAGGTATCGTTGATGACAGAGTTACCTTGGCTACTCGTTTACTTGAGCGAGCTGCAGCTACTTGGTGGAGCATATTAGAAGCAGATATGGTGGTCAGCCCACTTGGGAGGAGTTTGAGAGAGAGTTTGACCTGAGGTCCTTCCACCACACTCAGAATAATAAGAGGTCAGAGTTCTACATGCTTCGTCAGGGGAGCAAGACTATTCTGAGTATGAGCTGAGTTCAGGGCATTAGTCCACTTTGGGCCAGAGATGCACGGAGATGTGGCAGTGATGGCCAGTCGGT